>JAKCOX010000068.1:0-2850000 GCA_022605575.1 Laterallus jamaicensis coturniculus
AAATTGAATACTGTCTAAGCACCATTAACCAGAAGACATTTCTGCCCCTGTAAAGGGAAAATTCCACTTTATAGATATCACCATGAGATGCTCTGTGACACCTTTACACTAAGCAAGATACAGGGTGAGGATATTTAAACATGAGATTCCAGTATTTTAGTTGTAATAGTAAGTCATTCATCACTCGGTGTTTGATTATTCCTCAGTGACAAACAGCAACTTCAGAGAATGATCAGACTATCTGTAGGCAATTATTAAGAGGGGAAAAAAGGGTTAGTCTTTCCCCTTTCTAGATGTGATGGCTTTTCCACCTCAGTGCATCATTAACAGGTATTTTTTATAATCCTGGAGAAAGGTAGAAGAAATTTTAAAAAATAATTAAAAAATAGAGAGTCCTCATTTTTAAAGTGTATTGAGATTATTAAGCAATTGAAATCCTTGAAGGATAAAGCTTCTTATTTTAAGAAGTTTCCAGTTGTTTGGGTTTTTTTTTTTAGTTTGTTGGGTATTGGGGTTTTTCTTAAGGCATATTGTTTTAAAAGTACCTGAAATGTTTTCAGGGAGAGGGGGAGATAAAGTGTATAATAATAAAAATATTCAGAGATAAATGTTTCCTTTATAAAAATTGAGTACTTTACTGGAGTTTCATCTGGTCTTGGTAGAAAATTTTTATGGTGCCTTTTTTTTGGACTTTAGACATTTGAACAGCACAAAGCAACTTCTGCAGCCGGGACGAAGTCATCCCCTGCATGAGTGAAGATGTACTGTGATATTTCATTCTGTGCTGCTTTCAGAGTTAGCTCTAAGAGCTTCAGAAAGTCTTTACAGGCAATGTCAAGAAGAAAGGAGAGAAACAGGTGAAATGGAGAGAAAAAAATTTTGAAGGTTCTGCTGAAGCATATTAAACACACCTTTATCTCTAGGACCAACATCCAAAAACTGCCCTCAGAGTCTGGCATATGCACTTGCAAAGTGAAAAAAATGCATTTAAACATTTCAGCTGATGTTTGCAAACTGACATGCAGGTTTTCCTTAGGAATGACAAACACAGGACTACGTATACCATCACATCTGGAATTCTCTCAGCAAGTGCATATAGAAACAATATAAGTAGCCATTCTGTCCTTCATGGCTGTGTGAAACATGTGAGTTAGGAGAATGAACAGAGCTTGGAGACTGCAATCTGTCTGATTAGGAGCTGTCACACACTTCTGCATGCTCCCAAGTGTGGAGGAAATACCACCCATCCAGTGTGCCTGGGGCCAGTCTCTGCCATAAAGCTCCTCTTGGATGGAGCAATCATGGCATTTAACCCTCTCACCCTTCCACTCAAACAGAGGTACTCTAGGAAAGATGCCTATTTTAAAACCTTCCTTGGCCCCTTCCTAACTCCCAAATCCTTATCCTGAGGATTATCTGTAAAAGGTCTATTTGGCATAGCCCAGTGCCATCCAAAGGGCCACCGGAATAACTGACAGAATCAGCACTGGGATTCCAGAGCCAGGACGACCACAATTTTGTTCAATTGTCCTTTAAAATAATAACCTCCTCCTTAACCCCTCTGCTTCCTTGATCAGCTACTTAGCTGGTGTCTATATTCCCTACAACTAACTTCACTTTAACCTTATTGCAGATTGCCAAAACCCCACTTCTTTCATGTTGAAATCACTGGTATGAAGTCATTTGAGATTACATTTCGTGCATTCTTCAGCACACTGTTGATCAAGTTCAGCTAACTATGTCTCTCTCAGCTTGAATTTCACTGTACAGCCATCTCCTGCAGAGAGAGACACTGTTCAGTCCAGGGAACAGCTGATATTCTCAAGGAACCAGACATAAACCATAAATAAAAATTTATGTGTGCAGTTTTTTTCCCAATACCTGCATTTTAGTTGTATCTATTTCACAAACTCTCTACTCTGTACTTCAAAGGTAGCTTTCCAGAGCTTTCCTTGAACTTACAATTCCCTCACATCCACTGAGATACCTCCTTGCTTACATAAACCTCTTTTAGTTTAAGCCTTCAGAGTAAGTGTAGTAAGGACTCAGTCTTAGAACTTTGGCCTGTCCAAATTATTATGGTAATGATATCCCTCAGGCTACTTTTGAAAGAGAATCTTTGTGATGAGTGTAATATGTCTACCTAAATATATCCAGCTTTAAGAGGTAAAACTCTATCAAAGAGGCAGTGAGTACTCATCCCATTTGTGTCTGTATCATTAGATGATGTATATACTGCATGTGTGGAGGGAATGTGGTAAAGTTAAAGAACACCTAATCTTAATTCTCGTTTATCTCTTTGTGCCTTGCTGAGACATGAGGTATTTGTCATTATTGTAAATGTGCTGAGCATTCATCCTGTCTTAGATCATCTCCCAGAGTTCATTGTTAAAGAAATTAGCCAACAGAAGAATTGAGACAATGGCAAGGAATCTTTTTATGGGGCTGTAAAGGGATATGTATGATTTTTACCATTAAATAAGATAAGTTAATTAGGAATATTTTACTTTTCCTACAGACCATATTAGCAATTATGCAAGGGATAGAGGCTACTGATCCAACACCTACTGGAGTGCCAGATGGAAAGACACAGTTCTGCATAAACCAGAGTCCAGCCTAAGGTCAATCAGTAAGAGAATGACAAAAAACATTGCTTGGCTTTCAACTTTCCTTAGTGCTGGAAGAGAACTTGACAGGGTTGCAAGTGAAGCAGACAAGGAAATATGCTGTTTATTTTTGTGCTGATTAGATTTTTTTTACATTGTGTTGATGTATAAGATACACTGACAATGGGATCTTTCCTCATCTATGAAGGGAGAAATGAAGCTTTTATCACACACCTCAGAAAGAAGCACTGTGTTTGAGTAAGCTAAACCTATTGCTCTGTGCTGTCCTGTGACACAGCTCCTTTCATTATCCATTAACTTAGATAATACTAGAGAGCAAGTTTTCTGTAGAACTCTTTATCTTCAAATCTTCAGAAGCCTGGGAGTAAATACAATTTTTTGATTTTATAGATTAAGTCAGCAATGGATGACAGGCAGATGTGAATGACTGTGTGCAGTAAAATGGAGCGATATGACTACATTTTAAGAAGTCACTCTTAAAGACTGTCTAAATTTTTCTCAGTCATCAGTTTACAATAGAAACACACTTTTAAACTGAATAACTATATGTATTCCTTTGTAATTTTGTTTAGCAAAACAACTCTACAATTTTTGAGAAAACACTACAAAATAATCTGGATCAAACTCTTAATTACAACTTCAGCTGCAACTAAAAGGCTGCATTTAACCATTAAAAACATGCATTTAAATTAAGATGTGATAGAACAACTTAACTGTAAGCAATGCAATCAAAATTTTCTCCAGCAACAATCAATCTTGCCCTTAAGAAATCAAGTTAATGAGGGTTCTGCTAGAATTACTGTATTTCACAGGAGTGATACTGCTATAGCATCCTATTTGCCTGGAAGTATTGTCCAATCATTTAGGAACATTTGTTATCAATTTCTTTTACAAATACTACCATCATAATATGGTAATGCTGCCATCAATAGAAGTCGCATGGCCACAATGCCTCCTTATTGCTCTTTGGGGGCACATGAGCTCATGTTCCACTTCTCAGTAAGATCTCTGCCCTTTAGCATGCTGAGAGAAGCTATTTCTTACAACAGAGCCAGAACTCCGATTTGTCAACTGCAATTAGTAAGAAGAGAATATACATGTGTATAAATATACAATATAAAATTGCCTAGGGACAATGCAGCACTTTAAAATGACAGTTTTCTGTGTTTTATGTCCAGGTTTATGTAAGATTTTCTACCTAAAACAGTATTCCTTCATTGTGTTAAAGTCTGGTCCTTCCAAGACAAACCTTGAGATGTCGGCAGAAGGACACTTCAGTTCCTATTTTACCCTTAAAGCTTCTCTAAAGTTTTCTGGAGGAGTTAAATAAAACCCAGGGTGAATCTGATATTATCCAGAATGGCCACACCTAATTTAAGTTACTGATGTAGATGAACTAATGTCTAAGTGCCCTGAAGTATTAGATTAAATGCAAGGGGAATGAAGAAAAAATAGCATCCTATTTAGGTTAGCCTTATGGGAGCCATCCAGAATATCCAAGGAAGTATGTCACTGTATTTATATTCCTAGGGCTGATACATGATACCATGTGATTTGTAGTGGGTATTCGTGTCAGGCTACTCTTATTTTCACTGAGTAATGAGCAGCAGCTTACAGAAGTCACTACTACCAAGTCATCTTTTCTACTGAGCTAATTGTAATATTAGTCCTACCTTATGTGACGCAGGCTTATTTTGGGGGGATATCAATTGATTTCAGTCATGAGTGAATATTTAACAGTGATGCTCTGTAGTTAATTTGTATAATGGAGAAGAGCTAGTCTTTGCACCTGGGAAAATTCCCTCGTAACTTGTTCCCTTTCTGCTTGCTTTAATCCTCATGACCAGTGTTTAAATTATGACTGGATCTTTTAGCACATAGTGCTGTTTAAATTTCCTCTTGGATAAAAAAAAATAAATTAAAAAATAGTCACCTTATATCTTCCTAAGCATTTCCAGAAATGTTAGAGACCCATGTTGATGTGTGTTGTCTTCAGCATCCAGGCTCCCAGTTTAAGATCTTTAGATGCCTAAGTAGGTGAGATGAATCTAAGTATATAGAAGCAATACGAGACTGGAAATAAAAATGAATAGTATCTTACCTGGGTGCACATTGATGGGAATTGTATACAAGGGTATACAGGGAAAGTATACAAGGAAGAATTGTCATGTAGAATAGGAGTCTATATGAACCAAGTAGAATTTAATTTTTTAAAAGGGTTTTTTATCCCTACTTTCTCAAGAGGAATATATAGACGTCTTTCCAAAGGTTTGCTCCAAAGTCTACACTGGGCAGGATCTTTCCTCTACCTGTAAGCTTCCATAGGTATTCTGGCTTTTGTAGGATATTACTAAGTTTGAAACATATGCACCAAGACTACTTAAATGAGTTGTTAATTAGTCAGTGCTTAAACAACAACACATTTTCTCTAGTGTACTGTTCCAATACTAATAACTCGTGCTCTTTCCATCTGTTTGAATGCACCTGTTATCATTATTTTAAACCTACAATGAAAAGTCTTCCATGAAGGAACTAATTTCGTGGTATCTGTTCATACCCAGAAATCATGATAATTCATTTGATGCTATCATAAGGCACGTTAACTATTTTCTTTTAGTGTTGATATTGTTCATTGAAATTCATATGAGAATGTAACAAGAATGCTTTGGGTTTTCACATTTCTTGAGAAGGAAGAGATACTGGAAAGAAAAAAAAACTACATACTTCCTTAAAACTCCATGCTTTTGTTAAATTCCCCTTTTTTCATATATATTTCACTAAATATGATTCAGCATAACTTCCACTGACAGCACGAGATCAATCTTCTGTGTATCTGATCATCTTCCATATTATCTTCTTAAATGTCCTGGATGCAGAAACGTGCAGATTTTTTCATTCTTAGTAAGAGTTTTCCTGAGGAAAGTGATTTAAGACAGGGAAAAAGAGGCAACCTGGGGTAATGTGAACCACTGTTCTCAGACGGGGTTATTTTTTTACAGCTTGTTGATATCTACAAATACATCCCTGTCATATTTCTCCTTTCATCTCCCAAAATAGGAGCAAACATTTTTGTTTCATAATTTCCAATCAATTGTATATAGTTTCAGCTGCAATTCCTCTCATTTATGGGATTTCTTTTATTTATTTTTTTCCTTTTTTTTTCAAACACCAGAGACATCTTAGTGGGAAAAAGTACAATAAATAAAGTAAGCATTTATGTGCACATACTTGAGCAATCAAGAAATAAAGGAAAGAGCTACTGACAATAAATCACAGCATGTAGTATTTTAAATAAAATTATACTTTACAGCTGCAAAATGAAAAAACCCCAAAATTTGAAAAGTGTAGACAATGTAGAACATTTTGAAAGAAATATCAAGTATATAAAAATACCCTTTAGTTTACAGGTGTGCTGCTTTTGGGCTGGGATAGAGTTAATTTTCTTCATAATACCTTGTATAGGAATATATTTTGGATTTGTGCTGAAAACAGTGATGATGACACAGGGATGTGTTTGCTTCTTCTGAGGAGTGCTTATACAGAGCCAAGGCCTTTTCTGCTCCTCACACCATCCCAACAATAAGTAGCTGGGGGTGCACAAGGAATTGGGAGGGGACAGAGCTGGACAGTTGGCCCCAACTGACCAAAGGGATATTCCATACCCTATGACATCATGCTCAGCAGATAAAGCTGGAGGAAGAAGAAGGAAGGAAGGGACATTTGGAATTATAGCATTTGTCTTCCCAAGACAGTGTTACACATGATGGAACCCTGCTGAGCTGGAGATGGCTGGACACCTGCCTGCCCACGGATAGAGGGGAACTGTTCTGGTTTTGGCTAGGATAGTGTCAGTTTTCTTTCTAGCAGCAGGTGGAATGCAGTGTTTGGGAGTTAGGTGAGAACAGTGCTGATAACACACAGATGGTTTAGTTGTTGCCAAGCACTCAGGGACTTTTCAGTTGTTCATATCGTCCTGCTGATGAGAAGGTGGGGGGCACCCAGGAAGCTGGGAGAGGACACAGCCAGGACAGGTGACCCAAATTGGCCAAATAGGGTATTCCATCCTAATTGCGTCATGCTCAGCATAAAGTGGGGCTGATGCAGGGAGGAGTGCCTGGCTCCACTATGTACAGAGTTTGGGGACCATCCGGTTTCAGGACTGCTCTGAGCTGTACAGCCTGAATTGTGCAGTTCAGTGAGACCCCACAGTGTGTATCATCAGGGCTTTTTCATATTTTGCTATAAAGTCCTATTATTTTTATCTCTCCATCTCTCTGCTGTCCTACTAAATGTCCTAATCCCAACACGAGAGGATTGGGTTTTTTTTTTGTTTTCTTTACCATTTTCCCTTCCTTTCCCACCCTCCCCCCTGTAATCTCCAGGATACTGCTCAGGGATATTCCCCCAGGTTGGATAATCAGGAGTGGCCCAGCATGTGGGAGAGCCTGGGCAAGGACCTAGGGGCCTTCTCATGTCTGATGGTTTGGAGCTTCACTCCCGAACAGCTACAAGACCTTGATAAAATGACAGCATATCTGGAAAAAAAATGTCTGTAGTTATTCCAAAGAAGCACATCTTACTGCTCTGTGCTGGGCCCTGGCCACTGTCTACTGAACACTGTTTGATAGAATACAGAACTACCAAATGCTGCTTGATAAAATGCAGTTTTATCAGGGGGAAGGGGAGGAAAACAGACCTGCAGACACTGCAACTGCAACCCCCATGACAGGCACTGCAGCTACTGCAACCCCCTGACAATCCTTCATTTGCTTTGTTTGCATGGGTGACTTTTGCTTTACCTATGAAACTATCTTTATCTCAACCTGTTTCTTACCTTCAGTCTTCCAATTCTCTCCCCCATCCTGCCAGGGGAATAATGTGAGTGAGCAGATGTGTTGCTGGCTCAGGTTAAACCATGGCAACATGTGTGTGCCAGAGAAGAAATGCAACAGTGGCAATCTATATCTTCATTTGGTTTTGTACACATGAAATCTAGTTACATCTGAGAGAGATGTACCCACTACCCTTGGGGACTCCAGGTTCAACCTCTCCTACAGGCAGTGTGCCCTATCTATCAGGCGCTGAGTCTCTGTCTTCAGTCTGAAGGATCTCTGACACCAGATACTATGGAAGGTTAACCGAATCATAACTCTTGTAAATACAGCAAGAAAAACCCGAGGAAGGTCTCAGCTGACAAATTTTGGTTGTCTAACAGAAATTAAATCTTCAAACAGAGCCTAGGACCCTACTAGAAACATGGGGCTATAGCCCCCAGTGCTCTGACATAGCATGCATGTTGGTCTAGGGGAGATCTGGTGAACTGCAAATCACTGAGTGAACTGCAAAGGACAGGCTTGGAGCACATAATGAACTCTGACTGGCACTGGACAGGTTAGGTAGTGAAATGGAAATAGAAAGTGAAATGTGTTAGGTTGTTGGAATTAATGCAAGAGTAATTAGGGCAATAGGTGGTACAGCAGTCATAACCTGATTTATATCACTAAAAATGAAACAGGAATTTTGCCCTAGGATACCAACTGGCCTTCCTCAAGGTTTGGTGGCAGGGGATTGTCTAGATGGAAGACGGTGATAAGTGGTGTTACTCAAAGGCCCATACTGGGACCAGTGTTATTTAATATCTTTATTATTGACACTGACAGTGGAATTGAGTGCACCCTCAGGAAGCTTGTTGATGACACCAAGCTGGGTGGTGAGTTTAACATGTCAGAGGGATGGGATGTCATCCAAAGGGACCTGGACAGGTTGGAGAAGTTGGCCCATGTGAACCTCATGAGGTTCAACAAAGCCAAATGCAGGTTCCTGCACCCCCAATCCCCATTATCCATACAGGTTAGGAGATTATGTGTTAGAAAGCAGCCCTGAGGAAAAGCAGAAGGAGAGAGGGGATTCTGCCCTCTACTCTGCTCTGGTGAGACCTCACCTGGAATACTACATCCAGCTTAGGATCTCTCAACATAAGAAGGACATTTTGGATCGCATCCAGAAGAGGGACACAAAAATGATCAAAGGGATGGAGTACCTCTCCTGTGAAGCTAGGCTGAGAGAGTTGGGCTTATTCAACCTGGAGAAGAGAAGGCCTTATAGCAGCCTTCCAGTACCTAAAAGGTGCCTATAAGAAAGCTGGGAAAGAATTGTTCATGAGGGCATGGAGCAATAGGACAAGGGGTAATAGTTTTAAACTACAAAAGGGGGAAGTTAGGTTAGATATTAGGAAAAAGTTCTTCAACATGTGGGTGGTAGATCAGTGGAACAGCTTGCCCAGAAATCTAGTGGAGGCCCCATCCCTGGAGATATTTAAGGTCAGGCTTGACGGGGTTCTGAGCAACCTGATGCAGTGAAGATGTCTGTGCTCACTGCAGGGGTGGTTACCTAGATGCCTTTAAAGGTCCCTTCCAACTCAATGCATTCTATGACTCTCTGATTTTATGATATCAGATCACCAAGATCCTCCTTACACTATTATCTTCTGCACCTTCTTCAGCAGGAGCAAATTCTATGAGAACACATACCCACAAGATAACACATTCTTACATATAAACAATACATATAGACAAACAGGCATGAAAGCTGATTTGTGTCTGGATATAGACCTGTGAGAGCAGTATTCACAGAAGGAAGACAATAATCCCACATGCACATGTTCTTACAGTCTGCTGTGGTGGCCAACAGCACAGAGCTATGAGCTGCTGCCAAGTCAACTCCACACAACATTGGGCCTCCATGTCAATTCCAGAAAACCTCCAAATCTATGTAATTAACACAAAGAAATTTCATTTCTCTGTTGTGAATCTGGCTGCGAGCCTCTAGATTTTCTTAAAATGTTGAACTTTTACACTCCTGCCTCTATCAACAAGTGCATTCTGCTGTTGAACATAAGGAGTCATGAATGGAGCCAAATCTTGCCTTTGTTTTTCAGGAAGGATCTCTCAGCCTCATGGCCTGAAAACAGGTCAAAAGCTGTCGCAGCTTGTATTTCTGAGTGCACCAAATTGTGGTCCAGTTGCTTTTGAAGGGCTGCTAAAGTTTTTTATGAGAGAAACTTAATATCCCTTTCTTTTATGGCAGGTGCTATCCACACACACTTACAGTATTCCCACTCTGAAAAAGCATGTTTCTGGAGTGAGAAATCTAATCGTTCCATACGTTTCCAATTCTTTAATATCACTTGCGACTGATGCTACAATCTCAGACTGTACATTTGGCAAAATCTAATCGATGCATATTGAGCAGTATCAAAAATGTCTCTAACATTTGATGGTAAGGATGTAATGTGACATGTCAATCAGTGTCACTGGAGAACTGTCATGTGCTGCTGTTCCCATTTCAGGATGACTCTGGACCAACCCCTGTGGTGTACTTCTCACTTTGCAGAGACAGATTTTTCATTTCCCTGGCAAGCCACGTGGGATAAAGATGCTGTTGTACCCAGAGAAAATTTTATAAGCAATTTTGAGTAAATCATGATGTCATCCCCAGAGATATAAAAAAAACCAACAGCTAATCAGTTTTAAGAACATTTCCAGCCTCCCTCAATAACTTTCATTTGATTTTACAGAATTACCGTAATTAACAAAACACAGATTCTTCTATTCCTGTCCAACCAGCAATAGGACGAAGAATCCAAATATTGCTATATTCACAATATGTCCCGCCCCAAGGAATTTTCAGCTGAGACTGAGACAGCCTGAGGCAGGAACAAACAGCAGGGAAGAGTAAAGATATAGGTAACAGTAGGCAGAGTGAACAGATAGTGCACATTTTGACAAGCTAAACTGTTAAATGCACAACTCAGAAAATAGCCAAGCTGCATCAATAGTAAGAATATTTGTTGTGTTGGCTATGTTAATACATCTATGGGAGTATCTGGAATTTACAAAAAAATTAAGATAAACTGAAGGTACCGTAGGTATACATAGCACAGTATAGTCTCATTTGACTAAGAACTTGACCGGGTGTAGGAATAGAGGTTGTAGGAGTTCATCCAACCTGTGAGTAGTCCTGAAAGGTATTTTAGATCCAGGAAATACCTTCTGAAGTTAAGATCTGTGCCTGTCTCCCTGACAGTGGGAATAACTACTTTCTTTGCTGGATATATAGTATCGCCCTGGATATCTAAGAAGCTACTTCATGCATGCCTCCTCCCACATTCACGGTTGTTTAGCTTGCCACTTTCTTGTTGTAGGAGTAAAATGAGAATAAATTTGCCTCTCCAAACTGTACTTGAACCCAAAATAGGCAACAGTGTAATGTGTCCTACTAGTAAGACAAAAAAACACACTGTGGAATTTCTTCTCCACTTCATTTTCAAAAACACCAGGAGGTGAAATCTTGTGGTGTCATAATAGTACTGAGTGTTATCAAAGAATGAGTCCTCGAAGTGTCTTCTAGTGCATGGAGTTCAGCTAAACTTTAGCCAGCCTTGTTCTGCCACATAAACACGTGTCTGGGATTAAATAAAAAGAAGAATAACTCTACATAAATATTTCTGATTCAGTACAATCAAAGAATGCATTAATTTAACTCTTCCGCTTAACAGGTCCAAGTTTGATTTTAAAACAGCCTTTTATACAGTGCAATAATTCTACAAATTATTCTCTAGGAGACTATCAAATGTTTAGAGCGTCATTTAACACTTTATAAATGTCAGCTCATTCTTAAAGGTTTCCCATATGGGAAATACTTACTATTCACTGTAATACATTTAAAATAGAAGTTCTGTCTTGTTCTCAGGACAAGTCCTGAGAGGTGTCAATGGCCCATGACTTGAAGAATGCTGAGCACCAACTGCCATTCATGCTTATGCTAATTATGATGTTTAAAAATATCAGAGACTTTTACATTTTTCATTAGTTACACAGAGACAAATGCTGTTACTCTGTTTAGCTTTGTGCAATGTGGCTTCATGAGGTTGTTTTATATAAAGTATGTATTAATATAGTTTTTTGTGTGTGTATATACTTATTACATAGAAACAAGATAGATTTTTCTAAGAAATGTTTTATTCTTGGCATATAAACACAAAGTTCCCTAATTAAAACTCACACACTTTTTAGACTCTTCAAACCTACATTGCAGCAGCACTTGACATAATATTTGTAAATTATTCTCACAGATATCTAGTATCTATTAATTTTATTGTCTGCTTGCCACCAAAATCATCTCTATTTGTCTGCTATTTCTATAATTTCATTTTATCCTGAAAGCCCTTTATACAAACATGTTTGCGCATATATACATAGAAAATGAAATAAATTGTCTAATATTTTCAGGATCACAAAGGGGAGACTTTCTTGCATGGGACAGTGACTGGCATACTGGATTTCTACACATTCTTGGAGTTACTGGAAATCAGTGAAATACATGAACACCAAAGGAAGAATATCTGAGAATCTGTGGACTTTAAATGCTAGTCTTGATCCCTTAAGAAAACTAATTATTACAGGTCATCACAGTGAGCTCCCTTGAGAATTGGATGTCCTTCTCAATGAATTTACACTGGAAAAGGAAAGAAATGTGTGCTGATTCTACTACAAGTATCAGAGTGTGGACTGTGCTCCGACAAAATCAGTGTTAAAACCCTGACCAAGACAATTTGATATGACTGCCCCAACTCAATTCAGCTCCTGCTAACAGGCAGTTTATATATCACTCTGTCCTCTAAGCTCAAACAATTAGCTCAGACTTACCTTCTAGAAAGAATTTTTTGGAAAGCATTAAGACTTTTTGGCCTCAATTCAGTTTTGGGTTTAGGTCAGAGGAAAAAAGGTATTACTCACCTTTGATAGAGCTATATCTGCTGAGAAACACTAAGCTACAGCCTGAGATTTTGAAATCCCATCGTAAAATTCGGAATGTCGTGTATTTTGTATAACAGCTACTGAAAAAAATTGCTTAGAAAAAAAATATTTTGTTCTTAGCATCTCCTCTTCACTCATCTCAGGGTGCAGACCTATTACTGATTTTTTCCCCCTAGATTTCTTGGAATATTCTCCTAACACAAAAAGTAAGATTTGCCTTAAAATTTGTTGAGAAAAGTGGTAGAGACCAATTCCATACACTGTGTTTGAATAGCAACATATGAGAATCTTCCAGATATAACAGTAGATTTGTAAAATGAAGAAAAAAATCAATGTGTACTTTATTTAAAAGTTTTTGTTTTCCTTTTCTCTCTAAGGGAAATTGTTTCCTAGCCAGAAATCATGTGGGAATTTAATTAGCTAAAGTCTAATTAAATACCTTTTTAGCCCAGTCACTTCAATAAATATTAATTATGTGCCTTAAAAAATATATATGGAAAATGTTTTACAAAAAGCATAATGGGAAAAATAGGCTTTTTAAGGTGTTTATTTGTTGGATTCTTTGTTTCTTTTTAATTTTGGGGTTTTTTTTTCTCTGTGCTTGCAAAATTACAGAACACAATGAAACTGTTTTACATTGTACTTTGAGATGGTAATGGTGCATTTTGAAACAGAATGTGTCATGGGATATTCTCCAGCAAATTTTGGGCAAACAAAATGTTTGATGAATATAGCAGAGTACTGTAGCTTTGTTGCAGTTTTGTGTAGCTGTGCTGCTTCGGAGGCTTTTGTAAGCTGCAGTTACAGCTTTCTCCTAGCCCCATATTTTGAAAACATGGTCAATTCAAGGCCAAATTCGAGACTGGGCCTATCAGAGCTGGTCATAGCACCTCTGTGAATCACATATAGGAGAAAAAACAACTGCTGGCAGGCGCACTTTGCCACTGGAGCAAGAGAGAGAAGATGTAACAAGCTGCACAGACACCAAGGCCAGGCCTGCAGGAGGCGGGGAGGGGGCAGGGGGGTGAAGAATGTGAAAAAGAGAGTTTCTCCGACAGCTCGTGGTGAGACCATGGTGAAACGGGTGTCACCCCAAAGCCCATGGATGAGGATGGGGAGCAGAGACATCTATACCCTGTGAAGATTGATCCACACCACAGCAGGTTTGCTGGGGGACTTGTGACTTTGCGGGGGACCAGGCTGGGGGTTCTGGACCCGAATGTCAGCACCCCATGGAGAGGAGTCCTGCTGAGAGGCCTGTGGTGAGGAGATGGCTCCCCAATGGAGAGGACTCACGCTGCAGAAGTTGTGGATACGACTCTCGCGTGGGTGGGACCCCATGGCACAGCCAGGGAAGTATGTGTGTGTGTGTGTAATGCACCACCCCCCCCCCCAGCGGAGACGGAGACAACTTGGGAAAAATGGACTGAAACCCCCACTCCCCATTCCCTGCCCCTCCCTGTGCTGCGAGAGGAGGGATGAAGGGAGCAGATCTATGATTCAAGTCAAGAGTGAGAAGAGGTGAGGGTTGGGGGGAAGGAGAAGTGTTAAGATCTTGGGAGGAAAAGCAGCTTGTGAGGAGTTACCAGAACCCTACTGCCCATTCCCTGCCCCTCCCCACGCCAAGTTGTGGGAGGAAGAAGGGAGTAAAATTACGATGAGTTTTAAGTGTGCTAAGAAGGGAGGGGTGGGGGGAAGGTGCTTTAAGACCTGGCCACTTCTTATCTCCTTCCGGTTCACCATGTGTACTAGTCGTAGCAGTAATAAATCACTTTCCTTTATTCTGTGTTGAGTCTGTTTTGCCCATTGCACTAACTGGAGAGCGATCCCTATGTCCTTATCTCAGACCCTAAGCTTCCTAATATCTATTTTCTCTCCTTTTCGGCTGAGAGGGGAGTGAGCAAGCAGCCTGGTGAGTATTTGGCCTCTGGCTAGGTTCATTCCACTTTTAGAAACATTGATGATTAACACTTTGCTTGGAAAGTGTGGAAGCTGTATGAGGAGAGTTTTACTAAATCACACTTATAAAGCTTCTTGAAGCATCTGTCCTTTCCAAACAAAAATTATCTGTATCACACTTATTTAAATTACCTTGCTCCCCTTACCACCACATTTTATAGTAATTCTGTAAAATAGGGGAAAGTGGTCATCTCTGTTTTATAGGATGATGAAAATCCAGATGGACTTCCAATGAATTGAAGATCATGTAGGAAGACTCTGGGCAATAAAATATTTAATCTAGGAATTCAAATTTGAAATCTATTATCTCAGTATCTCAATCACTCCTTTTTCTTCATAGCAGTAATGACTAGGAACTCTTGATTAAGAAAATAATGTCTTTAAAAATAAAATTAAAACCAAAATCAATGTTTGAGTATATCCTAAGTAAAATAAAAATCATTCCTATTTGAGTCTATTAAGACCTGTATATTACCCAGCAGTACTAACCAAAGCATGATTTCCAGGATATCATCAGCGGACCACTTGATCAGTTAACAAATTTGGAGGCCTCAATTTCAGAAAGTGATTTGCAATTAACCTATTTTCATGTATCACTTAATCTTCAGAAATGCCTAAAATTAATCAATTTGCCACTCTCTTCTCCAAGCAACAGTATTCCCTAGGTGCCTATGCATGCCTACCTAATTTCCTTGGTATAAGGAACACCAAAGAAGTGAGTATAATTTAGGCAATTTTGAAATCAGCAAGGAGACACTGAAACTCCACCTAAGCCCCTGTTATATGTGTTCTGAGTATATATGACTGACTTGGTCAGCTTCAGGTTTCCTCCTGTGCTAGTTGCCTATTGTAATAAGTAGCGTTTATTTTTTGAAAACACAGTGCAAATACACCTGACCTAATCAGCTGAATATCAGCCTCAAGATGCATACTATGAACATAAGAGGATGAAGGTAGCCTTATAAGTGATACAGGATTGTTACTGTAGCATCTTCTCAAGGCCTCTGTTCTCCATTGCTGACAGGGCTTCACTGTATATGCAGGATGATCTCAAGATGTGCTGGATACTCCAGCCTCCTTATGACTTACTGACCTGTTTCATCCTGTTTCATTTAGAGAACCTGCTTTGGCAGAGGGTTTGGACTCGATGATCTCTGGAAGTCCCTTCCAATGCCTACAATTCTGTGAATATGAAGCCTTTGGCTGCAGTTTGAGGCAAACCAACACACATCCCAGCACAGTTCCTCTACCTATGTGGACACATGGACTTCTTACAGACCACATGTGATTCAGGTGTTACAAACTGGTCAGTCCCAAAGTCTGCTTGATTAGGAGTCAGGAAACCTGGATGTCTGCAGGGAACCTGGAAGACCACATACTTCTCAGACCAAGAGAAGTATTCCTGTGCTTTTCAAGAGTAAGCTCTGATTGCTGCTTGGTGGTCAGATTTGGGAGTTTCAAATTGTCCTGTCCCTGGATTATTAGTTTTTCAATTCAGTAATCATCCACTGCAAAATAGCACACACACACACACGCTGCCCTTCACATCCTCCCTTGCCCACAAATTACTGCAAGAATTCTTGGAGCAGAAAATGAACAGGGAGGGGCAAAATAAAAAAGCAAAACAACACAACTAAACCAAAAGCAGTAAGCATATTTTCACTTCCACTTAGGGGGAATTTCTTAGTTACTTCCACTTAAAGTCAAGATTCTGCTTCAGTTCAGCTGTTTCCAACATAATGGGATTTTCCTGACACTTCAGCAGCAGAGGAGGAAGCTGTCTATGGGGACACCCACCTACAGAGGATTTTCAATATCCACTTTCTCATAACTGACATCCACAGAGCCATTTCCTTGGTTAGATCTCAAAACTGAAGATTCAAGCTGTGAATAAGAGAATGCTGGTTTTTAGAAGTCTAGGAATGTTTCTAAAGATCACTAAATCATTTAGCCATATGAGAACCAATTGCAGTGTGTGTGAAGTAAATAGCAGTAACATAACCCATAAGTATTTGTTGCCATATTTTATCCCTCTGCATGACTCAACACTCATTTTTCTTGTGTGCCCTGATTGATATTCAGACAGGAGATAAATTTGCTAGAGATATCAAAGCACAGAGTCTGAATCTTTAAAGATCAGACTAGGATTTGGTTTAACCTCTTTCAAGTCTAAGCCCCTTCCCCTGTGCTATAGTTGTAATTTTTTCCAGTATTATATATGCCACAAGGAACTTAAAAGTTAATAAATATTATTGTGTCAAATAAAATAAAATAAAACCTTCATGGCCAAAGATCAACTTCAGTACTGTATAATATATGTCTTTAGCCCCTGGCAGTGAGTTCTGGGAGTTAACAGCATTTGAAAAATTTGAGTGCACAGCAGTGGGTTTGGATTACAGAATATCTAAGATACAGGAGAAAATTATCTTTAAAAAAAAATACTAAAAGTGGGGTTTATGAGGTGAAAGAGTAATTTAAATGGTCTTTTAAAACTTAGAAGAAGAAAAAATTGTGGTGCATCAAAACATTTGGAAAAACGGAGTAACAAATATTTTGTGTACTTTATAAGAAGATTTTTTTTTCTTGGTCTAACAAACAATATAAATCAGGGAAAAGTAATTTTTAGCTGCATGCAGTGAGTTTCCATCAAGTTTGCAAGCCCTCTTTTTGCTGCCTATTGCTATAAGAGTGAAAGCTGGCAACCTCTGCTTTCACACCATAACCTTGCTCAATGTATGAAAGGAGTATTCCTCAGGAAAATGCAGCTGCTTTGGAAGTACCCTTTCCAAACAGCTCCCTGCAAAGCAACAGCTAAAAAAGGCAACACAGTTGAGCATCATTAGGTAGGACACTGAGAAGAAAAAAGAAGGTATCCTTTGCAATTGTGTAAGACCTTGGTTACTGTGCAGAGAAAGAGTGACATATTAAAGAAGATAGGAAGCAGAGATACTAAAATGTGAAAGACGACAGAACCATGGCTTTATGAAGTGACAGTAAAGAGATTTGGACTCTTCAGCTTAAGGAGAAACCTGAGGGAGGTTCAAGGTTTTACATTCTATAAAAATAAAATAGAAAATAAAAATAAAATATAAAACATAAAACATAGATCAAACAGTATAGAATATAGGGTATAGAATACAGGTTATAGAATAATATAAAATTACTATAGAACCAGTAAGTGCCACCCACATGAACTCCATACTCTGACGAGGCATTTTGTGAAACTAGCTCAAAACATATAAAAGCAGCCCTTTTTGCACACTACTTAGTGAATTTCTGGAATCTGTTTCTAGAGGAGATTGTGAGGCAGGAGCTATCAGTAGGTTCAAAAATAAAATAGAGACATTCATGAACATAAGGTCCATAAATGGTTGATAAAGACAACAGAAAGGTTTCCCTTCTAGTATCACCTGCTGACTGGTAGAGAATGACTATAATGGACTTCCTATGCTTTTCTTAAAATGTGTCTCCTACTGCTACTGTGAAAAACAGACTGCTAGGTGGGTAAAACAGAACAATTGCAAACAATAAAGAGGGGCATTCATTTTTCAGTAGATATTGCTGTGTTGGAAAGCAGTGTTAGTAATGTAGCCATAAAATGTAAAGTGAGTGAAACACTATTAACTCCATCCATAACTAATATCAATATTTAACAACAGTTACTAAGACTGAGTATTTTAAGATAAGCAAATTCAGATAATACTTATTTAAGAATTTAAGCATATGGCCAAAAAATTATCTGGATCACAAATGCCAACATTCTATATTCTGGAGATGTGGACATATTCAGAATATAGACATGTTTTGAATATGTATAAGAAAAAATATTTTATTAATATAGAAAACTATAGACCTGCAGATTTACAAAAACATCCCAGACAAAATAGTTGAATGGCTTATACAAAACACGAACAATGTTTTTATCAATGGCTTTTAAAAAATCTTCTATCTTTTTTATTTATTTTTATTTTTTATTTTTTTTTATCAATGGGATCAGATAAATGCACAATAAAGCCACATGTACAAAAGGCATAGTTTTACTGATGACCAAATGCCTAGGAGGTAGCAAATAAAGGAGGACAGGTCATCCCCAGACCTTACAAGCAGACCATATGTGTTTCAAGTCTAAAAACACGCATCAAAGACAAGAATATAGGCCATGGTAATCCAGTAGCAGATAAGTTGATGATGTCCTTGCTCATTGCAGGGGGGTTGGACAGGAGGATTTTTGAAGGTCCCTTCCAACACAAACCTTTCTATGTTTTCCCAATTTTATAATTCTATAATTCTACGATTCTGTGATTCTATCTTGAACACTATGATTCTGAAATGGTCTTAGGATGACAAAGTTACTGTCACTGACAGCAACTTCCAAGTAATACTTTGTAACCAAAAGGGTTAATATGAGCCTAGTGTTATAAAAATGGAAATATTCCAGAGGGTAAAGAATCCAAACCTTATGTTTGTCAAAGTTATAATGACTGCTGTAATTCTGGCCATAATTCTGCTCTCCATATGTTGAGAAAGATACTAACATGCTTGGAAAGGATTCAGGAAAGAACCACTGAATGACTGATGGACTGGCAAATATGCATAACAGTGAGAAATTGGATGAAGTCAATCCACTGAGTTTATCATACAGACCACAAGGAAGAGACCCCATTACATGCCATAATCAGCTCTAAGAAGAAACAGAACTTTGATAACATATCTTTATTCTAGAAAGTAAATATATTGAAAGTGTCGCTTGGAAAATAGATTAACTCAAAATAGAAATGAAATAAAAATTTTTAATGAGGCAAATATTACCGTAGATGATGGGTGTTCATTGTCATTGAAACCATTAACAATTACAGTGCTTATTCAGTGACTTTTAAAACAGAAGACTGCTGGCATTGCATGTAGAAAGATGAGGGCTGCTACTGCTTAACAGCACTCTCTACCTGGAAAATGGAAGTCTCATAACAATGGAACTTCCAGGGGTATTACGTTATGCACTGTGTGACAGCAATTTTTATACTTGAGGACCTGCAGAGACTCCTGGAACTGTCCCTTCCCATTCTTTAACAGATAAATTTTTAACATAGATCCCTATTTTATCCTTTTTATGCTCTGTGTGCAAATAGTTTGTCATGGCATTGATGTTTTGGGTTTGTATTGCAAGGTTTTGGTAGCTGGGGGTGCTACAGTAGTGGATTCTGTGAGAAGGTGCTAGAAGCTTCCCCTGTGTCTTATAGAGCCAATACTAGACAGCTCCAAGGCAGACCTGCAGACCACGTCAATCAGCAACAGTGGTAGGACCTTTGTGATAAAATACCTAAGGAAAAAAAAAAACAAAACCAAACAGCAATTTTTACTCCAGGGAGACAAGGAAAAGATTGTGGTGAAGCAGTCTGCCCCCCTGCACCCGTTGGAGGATGATGGGGAGTAGATTCTACCTACAACCCATGGAGGAACCTATGCCAGAGAATGTGGAGACACCTGAAGGAGGCTGTGACCCTATGGGAAGCCCATACTGGAGAAAGATCCTGGCAGGACCTGTGGATCCATGGGTTGTCCACACTGGAACAGCTTATGGAGAACTGCATGCTGTGGGAACAACTCATGTTGGAGAATTTCATGATGGATGGTTTCCTGTGAGAGGGACTCCATTCTGTTCTCATCTTGAGGAGGAAGGAGTGGTAGAGACAACATGTGATAACAATCCCCATCCTCCACTCCTGTGTTCCACTGTAGGTTACTAAGTAGAGAATCAGGAGTAAAGTTGCTCCCAGGAAGAAGGGAGAGGTGTGGAGAGGTGTTTTAAGATTTGGTTTTATTTCTCATTACTCTGTTTTGCTTGGTAATAAATTAGATGATATTTTTCTAAGCTGAGTCTGTTTTGCCTGTGACAGTAATTAGTGAATGATTTCTCCTTGTCCTTATGACAACCTTCAAATCTTTTGTTGTATTTTATCTCCTCTGTCCAGCTGAGGAGGGCAGTGATAGAGAGGGTGTGGTGGGAAATGTGTGTCCAGCTAGGGTCAGCCCACTGCAATACACAATATAATCCGGGCATGCTTAAGTGTCCTGAACAAGGACATCTTTCCATATCTTATTGCTTGTACAATTGTTGCAGAACTTATCAGTATGATCAAAATGAAGTCATTCTGAGGAAAATTGTTGCTTTCACAGAATCACAGAATCACAGAATCTTAGGGGTTGGAAGGGACCTCAAGAGATCATCGGGTCCAACCCCCCTGCCAAAGCACAACTCACTGACTGAGAATTTTCCAAGGTACTGTATACTATAGTGAGACAACTTGGTATACCAACGATGCAAGGAAAAAAAAATTATTCTATTTTAATTCTTACAAGTTCATGTAACTTTCCAGAATACTTAAGACTATCAAGTCTACCAGACAATGTCAGAAAGTGACTATTGATCATTTCTACTCAAGATAAAATACATTTGCAGGGTATATAAAAGGCAAAGTCTATTCTGGTCATTATTTTGCTTTCAGTTTTCTGGCAAATGTATCCAGCAGTGCAGAACTGGAGATTAAAAAGTCATTTCCAGGTAATTCCAGTTTCCTGATCTACAAGAGAAGGAAAATCAACATAGCACACATGAGAAGAAAGACTCTGATGTGCAACACCAAGTCAAATCCTTTAGAATATTGAATTTGGGAAAATACCTGTGGATAAAATATTATCAAGAGAAAATGCAAGATCAAATACATGCTGAACCATTTTACGTGCTACCCTACCGGTCAGATTCATCCACCTGAATCAGGAAAACACTGTAATTATTTACTGCATCTCTTACCACTTTTGTGAATCTGAAACTACACATATCATCAACCTACACAAAATGCCAGTTGGCTGTGAAGATACCAGGTAAAATTAAAAAAACAACCTAAAAACCATGAAAATAATCTTCAGAGTTTGAAAATTGGGACAGAGTTTCTTGAGCTTCTTCCCAGTATTTCTACACATGCAGACAGAGCTTCTTCCTTTTATTCCTCTTCCAGATTGTAACTGAATAAAGTTATATTTAATTTCATAACCTAATACAGCTAAAAAAAATATCTAAAGCCCTAATGGATAAAATCTGTATAGTACATCTCTACTAAACATGGGTGCAATGAAAGTCTGTTCCTCTCTATACAGAATGGTTTTCAAACTCAACCTCAGGGCAGAAAATTTCCCGATAGCCCCAAAACTAATAGGAATTCTCACCTGTCCAAAAATTCCTCTCATTACAGTGACCTGAACATTTAAAAGTTTAGACATTAACTTGACCAGATTATCACATGACTAGTCTTGAATGGAATTACTTTTTATTTGCTTGGTTGTCTCTTTTGAGGATGAGAACTTTGAAACTGATATTTTATGTTTCAATTTTGATTTTTCATCATAGTGAAGGATCATATTTTCAAGTTTTGCCTTAATGCTCGGAAGGCTGAAAGCATTTTTCTCCAATGAAACTTGTGATTCATATGTAATGACTTGCCTCCAGGAGTGAATTCTTTAAGTACACGCTCATATATCATGGAACATGGAGTGTCTGATCAGTTAACTCTTGGGAGAAGGGATGTTGACTGCTCTTATGCCTAGAAAGGAGCTTAATGGCATCCCCATTTGATTTCAAGTAGCTTGGAGAATTCTCAGCCACCACCAGTTCTTCACTTACACATATTAGCTATTTCTGAACATTATTTTTTTTTTTTAGTCCCCAGGACTAGTCCTCACAGATTTTATACTCTTTACCAAAAGCTCACTGTCTTCCATTTGTGTAAAATCATGTTCAGGTCAAATGAAACTTTGCTCCTCTTGCCACCCCCAGGTTTAGCAGAAGCAGTGCTGCATTTCCTGAAATACCACACAGATAAGGACTCAGCATCATACCTCCAAGAAATGTTGGTCTTGCTGAGAATTCTCAACAGAATGATTAAATCTGGTCATACATAGACTTGCTTTCCAGTGTTTGTAATGCTGCAGCTGTAACTGTAATTGCTTATTTTAGCAGCAAGTTAATATCCAGAACTTGAGGACCCTACTTCTCATGCCACAGACAGACAGGTTTTCCTTGAAAATCTCTCACCCCACCATTCACTTTGATCTGATGTGAAGAAGGGATGATGAGTGCGGTATCTCCTGCGAAGCACCCTGAGCCATCTCAGTAAAAGTCAAAGTGGAAGTTCCATGTATGCATTAGTTATTTTAGATATCCAAAAGTAAACACGTCGGGTTAAATCGACAAGTTGTATAAAGCAACGGTAATGAAAATAGTGGAGAGGAATCTGTATCTTCAGAAAACATCTAGTTTATATCTGGGATAAGGTCCAAGTTGAATGGAACGAACAGATAGGGGCCCAATGCATCCCTCAGACACTGTATTATGGTGACTGCACAGGCAAATGCAGCAGCCATTATTTCCTCAGCAGCGGCGTAAATGCAGCCCCAGCATCATCCAATATGAGATTTGCCTGATTTTCTCTTTCTTTGGGATGTCATCATGGAAACAGTCTTGATTACTTAATGTTCCTTAAAATGGTACTAGCTTAGCTAATCAATGTTATTCTGTTGTTAAGCAGGATATTTTTCCTTTCTGAAACAATATTGATTACCTAATTATTGCCATTAAAAGCGCCCAAAACCAACACACATTTAAGCCAGTGATGGCATGGCTGCTATTAAAGCTCTCACCAGTAATACTATTCTATTTCTATTCAGTTTGCAATGCTTCCCTATTTTTTAACATCTTCAGCTCTCTCACGGTCCTAATATTTAGCAACTTTCCCCCTCTCTCTGCTTCCACCAGCAGACAGTTCAAAATTAACAACAAGCGACAGGATCCAACAGCTTGTTCCAGAGAGCAGTGATAGAAGACACAAAGAAAGGGATATGGCAACAAATATAGACATCGCACCTGTTTCTAATTTTTAGAAGTTAAAACTTAATTCCACCTCATTCAAACTTATTTTAGAAAGCAATTGACAACAGGAAAAATTATAAAATTGGCAGGAAACTAAGAATTGGGTGTTGAGAAATAAGAACTTCAAACTGTGAGTTAATATATATATATATTTGCATCTATATAGATATATATTGCTATTGCATCATTAGGAGGATTTGGCTCCACAGCTGTATTTATGATTATTGAAGTATTCTTCTGTTTATATTTAGCTGTAAAATTAAACCTACTTAAAAGCTCTGATACTTCTTTAAGGAGGGAGCAGCCAGCCTGTCTCTGTACTCATGGGGTGTTTTAGCCTGATACTCAAAACAATGTTAGGGATTTGCTCTAGATGACAAACCATTCTCCTTTTTCTGACTTTTCACTGAGGTTTATGGGAATCATGAATTACATATACGATTGCATATATGTATGTGTGTGAGTGTGTGCATTTACTCATGCACAGTGCATTATACCTATAGTCTTTCGCAATATCTATATATAGACAATGAAGATATAGTATCCTTTTTTTTTTTTTTTAGCTGCTGTATAATACACATTGTAAGCAGGGGATTTGCCCTGCAGGTACAATATGCATAAAGCATAGACTATATAACATCAGAGGAGTTTTTAAGCCCCAGCTGTGCAAATGTTGTCGTATAGTTATCCCACATGAGAGTCTTGAAAGCCCAGTAACTTTTAAAAAGGGGAAAGGTGATGATCTGTGAAGAAGCTAATATGATAAGCCTTTAGGCTGCAGCATCGTGGGCAAAGGTAAGTAGATATGGTCTGATCCGTGGTGAGGTCTGCCATGCTTTCAGAGCTGTGCTGCTTCATGTTAAGGTTTATCACAAAGGACCTTCAAGAATGTAAAAATAGAGTAAATATTTTTTTTCTCCAATGTGGCCCAAGATGTAGAAGGTGGAGTGATAATTCATGATCATGCCTGAGATTGTGTCAACCAAGGCCACTGATGTGCAAATAGATAGAAATTGATGGTCCTTACCTATGCAGCTACAAAAAGCTACACTAAGCTTTCGTGCCTGAGTGAGACAGAAAGCCCTGCCTACATAATTTTTGTTTGTGCTTTTAGGCTCGCACACTCCAGAAAGGTGGACAGATGAGACAGATGTATTCAGACTTAGAAGCACTCTGAATACCGACCTGAAGGACAAGGTGGAACACAAAACTAAAACAAGTCAAAACTAGAACAAAAATCAAAATATTTGCAGCCAGGAGGTGTTAGTAGTTACAAGACCAATCCTAACAAGTTTCAATAACAACTTTCCATATCTTCAGTGGAACTGGTCATTGATAAGCAATGTGGAAGTCAGTAAATTGAATTAAATTTGTCTTAAATTGATTTAAAATTAAATAAATTCTTTGGAATATTTGAGTTTTGTTTCTGCTGGAATAATAGATGAAGCAAAAACATTAATCCCCCCTAGCGTGACAGTTGTCTCCTATGATAACCCTGAAAAAAATTGCATTACTGCAGAAACCAAACAGCCCAGAGAACCAACAGGGTACCAGGAAAGGGAATGCGAGGGGGAAAGGAGGACAAAGGAAGAGTAAACTGTTACATTTCTTTCTCCTTGGTACAGTTTTTCTTGCCAAGAATGGACTTAAACTTGAGTTCCTTCTAGCTATGGGACCTGGCATACTGCCACATATGTGTTCCTGCTCACAAGCAGCATCAGCATGCTGGAAACAACCTACTTCAAGAACAAATGAAGACCAAAAATATCCTCCTCTTTAAACAGGTTGTCTGTGATTGTGTGTGCGCATGCTTGCATGTGTGATTTATGCAAAAATCCTGTCAAAATATTCTGGTTCATCAAAAGTCTAATTTACATACATTTTTGGGACACTGTAGAGGCTGATTAACATGACATATCACAATTCAGAAGGAATGTTGACTGAAGCGTTTTAGGAGCCTGGGATGCAGGAGCATGAGGTAGATAAGCATATGGAGCTCAGTGAATGAAACAGGAGGCTGCCTATTCTGCTATGATTTATGTTCCTCAACTCGTGAGAACCTGATGGCTTTCTGAGATATGAGATTTTGTTTAGAAAAATCTAGTACAATGGAAAAATCATTATAGAGCTTTCTTTATTCCTCTTTTATATGCCCAGCTACATCTCCCATCACCTTTTAGAGACACCAGGATTTTGGGTTTATTAAAGAGAAAAATAGTCAGCAGTATAGCTTTATTTATAAATAGCAAGTTAAAATATTTAATTGAAAGCATTTAGAAATTATTTTTTATCACCTGGATTTAGAGAAACCATAGCAACATTCATTCTGCAAAATAAAATTGAACGACATTTTATATTAGGTCTTTTAAATTTATGTGATAACTTACCCATGCATCTGAAACTAGATCAATTTTACATTTTCTCATTATTTATTTAATTCCTTTTATTTAATTGGATACTGACATTTCTCCAGAGCTTTAGAATATGAAAGAATCATGTAATTGTTCCCTAACTGCTTTCTGTGTCACCAAAACAATGTAAATACCACTCTCTTGCCAAGTCCAAATCTCCAACTAGTGGAAATGTTTGCTGGTAGCCTTCCTGAAAGGAAATCACCTCATGCATTATTCACACTGTCATAGCTCAGCTTAGAGACTTTACAGCAAAAAACCCCAGTATTTCACTGCAATGAATTACTCCTCTTCAACCCCAGCACCATCCACTACAGTTAATTATTGGTTTGCATGGGATGATAGTCCAGAGCACAGGAGACAAAGGGGAAAGCGCTCACTGTCTCAGTGTCAAATTATCAGCTGATGGGAAATAGAATTTCACATTGTTATGACATATGAGTCTGCTTATTCTTTTATAAATGGCATATTTATGCTGGACTTTTTATGGCAAATATTTTATAACTGGTGATAGCCAGTCATCCTTACTGGGAATGAGAATTAGTAAATAGAGAAGCAGTTCCAACAGAACAGAAACAATCAGTTTAGATCAGTTAAGAGCTATTGTTCTACTGGGACACAGTTCTGTGTTTCTTTCTTTCTTTGGGGATGTAATTTTTAAAAAGACCTTTATTAAAATAGCTTGTTATGCCTTAAACTATTTGACACCTTTGCATTATTTCTATACCAGAGGCTCTTTACCATTGCTCTTACTTCAGACATTCATTCATAAATATTTGGGTTCAGAAGCTCTTTTGTAGGATTTCCTGTGATAGTCCTAAATTGGATGTTTAATTTAGACATAGATGCACCTGAACATTGAGCATTTATGACACCATAAGTAAGCACTGTGATTACTTATGTCAATAGAGAGAAAATCTTTCTAACATTGTCCAAGGAAATACGTATTTAGCCTAAGCTGTCCTTCATGCTTGACAGAGAAGGGTTGAATCTTTTCAAAAAGCCACTGGTGGGATCAGTTACTCTGCATTTTTTATGTGATCAACCATTAGGGTTCATTTCTGTTGCTTAATGCACAACCCAATGTTACCTAAGATGCTGCAGGTTGCTCTCTTAGCCCTCAAGCTTCCACTGCAGAAGTACCTACATCTCCCGTAGGTGCTGCATTGTATCATTCCCACATGTACCTTGCTCTAGAAGACTAAGCTCCCATTCTAGTCAATAGTGACCTGGTCAATACAGTCAGAAGACCCTAGAAAAACTATTTAGCTGAATAGACAGATATTTATTTTTAGCACTAATATGGAGCTATCACATTTGGCTTCTGGTTCGAGGTTACAGCATCATAAAGGTAGCCCAAAGAAACTTTAGGGCTAAGCAGGGAGATGTATAATGAGTTTAGTCATCAGCTTACACAGTGCTAGGTGACAGATGAACTGTTTCACAGTCTGGGGCTTAGATTTTTTTTTAATTCCCATTTCAGCAGGTTTTGGATATATTCATCACCTGAGATAAAGACAAAGAGTAGAACTTGGTGTTCCTTCCTATATGAGGGCAGGTTATAAATCCGCTAACAAAGTTGTATAATCTAGGCCAGAATCAAGAGACATTCTGGAGACACCTTACTTAAATAATATTTCATTTTAATAATTTGCATTCAATCTGCATCAGGTTGTAACAGAATTTGACAGTAAAAGGAGGGAGTCACAAGCTTTGTGTAGTCTGAGGTTGACTTTCTGAGAAGACTTTTGCTGAGAAAGCAGCAGACCTTTACCGGCTAAAGGATAGAATCATGGCTAGTCTCTGGATAGGATATGAATTCAATACTGCTAGAAGCTGTGGGAACATTTCCTACACTATGCAGCAGATGTATTTCTCCATGAATTCAAGTCTTCATGTCTCCAAGTCACAGAGGCATGGCATGGTTGAGGAGAGATTTGCACTCATTGCACATGGGTGGCAGTGTTTTTGCTATCTAGGGTAGACCAGAGGTGAAGGTTCCTGAAAAATTATTAAGCTCACAGGATGGTACTCTTGTTTGTCCCCACCAGTTCCTTCCCAGGAAGGCACCCGGGAGGTTCCACTGGCCAGTTCACAGGTGCTCACTGTCACCACTGGGTGTCTCACCAACCAACTTTTCGAGGAAGGTGAGGACAGTGAGGATCCTTGCTGTAGCTGCTCAAGGATGGAAGAACAAATTCAAGCGCCAATTGCAGCTTACAAGAAGATAGGACTGAGTCGTAAATCGTCTTGGTTTCATGCTTTGCATGGCACTGTGAATGCATGTGCAATATTTCCTGTTCAGATTAGAGTTCACATTGACACTACTGATCATGCAATTAATCAGTTAATTAGCCCTGAAGGGGTTAACAGGGATGGAGGAAAGTTCTTCTGAAAGCAGATTATGCCTGAAACCACACATTTTTTATGACATTACCTTGCAAAAAGGCATCACACCGAAATAGCATTAAGGAAAGACAAATTAGGCAGGAGAGTATTAGCCAGGGGAGTCTTAAAGTTAATCCAGCGTATTGCTGTAAAAAGGCTTGCCATCTGGATCCTAGTTTGCTACAATATTGGAGCTTCGTGGCATTTTCTTCCCTTCATCTTCATTTTTAGCTATCATTCATGAAAGAGCTGAAAAACCTGTGCAGTACTCCAATGTTACAGCCTGTGTGTGCTGTAAGAAGCTTTCAGAAATCCTGCTAAAGTGTGTAAATAGATAACTGTCTTCTACAACAATTCAGCAGCTGTTTCTATGTTGGTAGCCTCTGATAGACTACCAGCCATGGAGCAACGGTAATCATACTAGTCTTGGCACCCTTGAAAAGTACACAAAACCAGGCTCTCACTTTTTTTTTCAGGCAGAAGGGGGGATGCTGTGTTGCCTTTGCCAATCACTCCAGATCCGAATAACTCTACTAAGCTTTTGAGAGCTGTTTCAAATCCTTCTCTTTACCTCTGGTATCACAGGCAACAGCTACAGGGACCTCTTTGCATAAGATACCTCAAAACACTAAAGGGCTGGTTGGCTTGGTAAGTGTAGTGCTGAGGCTGAGAGACTGTAACTTAACAAGACACGTCTGAGGCTCCGGATGCCGGCTTTGACTAGCAAGGCAGAAGAGAAACGCATCAGCGATTGCATTTTATATGATCGACAAATCTGCTTTGAAGATGCGCGAGGGTGAGGTGGCCGAGAGGGTGAAATGAATTACCTCTCGCCTTCTCCGACACGGTGGTGTAGGTCAGGAAGGAGCCATGGCATGCATTTAAGCAGAAGAGGATGCCTTATATGTCTTAAAGGGAATTAAATAGAGAGGTTTGGGAGGAGGGTTTTTTTTTTCCTTGGTGTCTTTTGTGGTTTTTTTTTTCTCCTATGGTCTGGTGAGGGGAAAGATAAAAGGTGATTGTTTTCAGATACCTGCCGTTGTGAACACACATGGGCAGGTTTTAGCTCCCACCAAGTGAAAAGACAAATTCTCCATTTTGGCTACTTTTCCTGGAATAAAACCAAGCTTTAAAGAACGGAGCCAGGTCTTCAGGTCACAGAAATTCAAGCAGCACCAAAGGAAAGCAGGATTTTACACCAGTTTTTACCTGTGTAAACAACTTCTGTTCATGTAAACACTTCCTACTGATTTAGGGAGGGTAGTCTGATTTCCTCTCCTTGGAAACAGAATCTGACCCATCAAATTGCTTTTCTCCCATGTATTTAAACAGACTTTATGCAGTCCTTGCATATCTCATGTCACAGCATGCTATGACTACAGGGAAAATAAAAACAAACAAAAAAACAACAACCCAAAAGAAACTTTGCATCTAAGCACCAGTCTGATACAGATGACATCAAAAATTAAGACAGTTGAAGGGGACAAATAGTTTTTCCCTGTTCCCTGAGGAGGAGACACTGAGTGACAGCCCACTGCAGGCTGAGGGATGGGGCAGCCAGGAGGCACAGTTCGCTGGCCAGGCTGACCTTGCCACAGGTGAGCAGCACGGTCCAGCCGGAGTGAGGACAGACTGCCAAAGAGGTGCCCCTGAACATTAAGCAGCCTAAATTCACTTTGTGCACACATGGTCATGCTTTTGGGAGGCACATACTCCGCATCTCCAGGTGCTTCCCAGACACTGGGAGGGTTTTTTTTAAGGAAATAATCACAAGCACCCTCAAGAGGATTTCTGTAATGGTTTTCTATGACAGAATTCCTGCCTGGATGTTTTATTCTGCCATGTAGTTCTGAAGATCTGCAGTATGACCTGTTAATAGGGTATTTTTTCATAATATAGAAGTCATTGAGATCTGCAGGCAGCTAGGATTATTTAAGATTTCTAGATGAATTATCTCTAGGCACACATGCAGATGCACACATGCTGCCTCTGTATTTTCAAAACCATTCTACTTCTACCTGCAGGGGAGGACTGTCTCTGCTGCTTGTTCAATTTTGATAAATTACAAACAGGGGAATTTTCCTAGGGGGAGATTAGTCAAATCACTTTCCGCCCTTAAAGTACACCGAGTTTACAGTGTGTTTCTCTGTCCTTAGCAGCATCCCAAAATAAGTTTTCAGTCAGTGCAAATACAGGATGTACCAAGTTAAAATTTAATCATCATAACATTAGCAATGACTTGGGTATGCTCAGAAGAAACTGTATAGCATTAGGGCAGTAACATCCCATGATAGAGCAGCATCTGAACCGTGCTTCATTTTCATTGCTGATGACCTGTTAGCAACAGAATCCACAAGTATAAGCAACAGATCATGTTGGATGCAAGTAAATAAGAGGTACAGCCTGCTATTTACTGCAGCACATGCTTATAGCTATTATGGTTATTTAAAGAAACACTTACACATTGCTTATCACAATATCTCAACCTGCAGAATTCTTTGATCTAAGATCCCATCCCCTAGAAAAGTCACAATTACCATAAAAATCTTTGGAGCAAAAATCCAAACACTATGAATATTCATTCTCTTCACAGCTGTTACATTTATGGAAATGCAGTAAAAGCAAACTTCTTGGATTTGGCAAAGACTTTTTACCAGATGAATACATGACAGTAAAAGTACTTAAGTGAAATGAAAAGCCTGGCTCACTCCCCTTTTCTAAAGAAGTGTGCTGCAGTCCAGAGCATTTTGAAAGTTAATGAAAGAGTCTTTTTTTCAAATTTCAAAACATGTATGCAAATTTCAGCTGGCAGTGCATGCACAGACCGTATTTAATAAACACATCAATTTGAAAGCAATGTTCCATGTCCACAGTTAAACAGCCGATGAATGGAAATTTTACCCTGATAGAAATAACAGCAGTCTATTCGGTTGTGATATGAAATGCAGTCAGAGTTGTCATCTTCCCTGAAAGTTTAATCCAGTTATATAATTTTACCCCTTAACAAACAATCTGCATGGATAACTGAGGGAGTGGAGGGTGTAAATAAAGCAAAAAACAAAACCAAGCCCCCAAAAGGTACCTGTCCGTTTATTGCTAGGATTTGCTAAAGCCCTGCTCCAGCAGCTCTCATTGGCAAAATACATAGACCAGGAATGTCTGCAAGTGAGATGCACAGACAGAAACATTCAGCACAAGATGTAAGGCAAAGAAGACTGCAACATACCTTCAGCAGCGTGCTCCTTCCTTCTCAGCCAGCCAGTTATCAAGAATATACACTACTGATGGGACTAGGAAAGTAATTGTAAATGGACTACTAATAAGTAGACTCATGAAACCAGATGTGACAGCAGGGTGTCACTAGGTCCTTTTTAAACTTGCCTCCAGTGCTGTCTCCTAGTTCCTCCAGACAGAATTAGACAGTTGCTGCTCGGATCAGAGCTGAAGAAGCAAGAGTGCTTTTTGACTGCAGTTGCTAATGCTCCACTTTCAGGGAAAGCGCAGAAGTATGTGTGTGCCTGCACTAACTGCACACACTCATCAGCCTGCTACAAGCAGGGAGATGTGATATGCATACTGAAAGAGCTGTGCAGGGAGGAGTAGTTCAGAAGCACACCCAAGCCTGCTCTGCTAGTGATTGCACCCTACTGACCTCCCTGGGCTGGATCACTGCTGTATAATTCATCAATAAGTCTATCAGTCAATAAGCAATGGATCTGAAATAGTGCATAAGGGGAGGGGAGAGGAGGGGGAACAAATGCAGCTTTAAGCCTTCAAACAGCAAACTTTAAAGATAGCTGTTTTACATTTCTCTGCCCTTAACGTTCCTACTGCAAATGTCATGGTCGATAGGTGAAGGCAATTGGATTTCATTTTAATTAATAATCTGAAAGAGGATTTCTTTAGCCATGATAAAGTGCATTTTTGACAGGAGTCCTTAATGAGAACTATTATTATTCCAGGGGTTATAGGAGTAACAACAGATCCCAACTGTGATGGTGGCCCCACCAAGCAAGGTGATATACTGGCTCACTCTAAAAACAGAATTTACAGTCAAATTGGATATGATAAATTCAAGAAATAGCAGTATCTTTTCTTTTCATGGGAGAAAATGAGCTTCGGAGAGGGAAGAGGTATGAACAAGGTCACATATGGAATTGGAAGCCAGATCTCCCACAGTGTATTCCAGTTGCTTACAAATAAAACCAGACTGCTTTTGAAGACACAACCAAGACATGAAGCAGCCTGGGCTGCCACTAACAATGACCTTTGGAATGAAACAAAGTGGCCGCTGTCCGTCTTCACTTTTCATGTCTTCGGGACAATTGTTAATAGCAATATCACAATAAACCAGCATTTTAAAATGCAATGTTTTCATACGATTTGATCACACAAACTTGACTGGTAATTTTGCTGGAATGTGCTTTCTCCTGGAAAAGTGAGCTGCCAGGTTAGGTTGCGCACCTTCTTAAGAAAAACTTTAGGATTAAAATTGCTTTGGCTAATCAAGCTCTACTCTACACTAAAGATCATCTCCTAGGTCCCACAGTGGGGCATTGGCTTGAAAATGAGTCATCAGCACGAGGATCTAGCAGCCTTGGAGTGGTTCAGGAGATCATCCATCCCAGGACTGACTGTATCATGCTTTATTTCTGAGGTGTGATAAGATCACAGCTCAAGGTGGTGTGGCTGCAGGCCATAAAGATAAACAGTAGGACATGAAAAATCTTCAGATACTTCTCCAGAGTAGCAGCATGTCTGCAGGGAATATTTTCCAAGTTAAGGGAAGAGTTTCTTTTTGTCTTTTGTTATTTACAGACTACTGACCAGAAAAAACAGCCTCAAGTCCATTGTGTTTGCAGCTTTAATGAACAAACAATACTAGACAGACACACTGTAGGAAAGCTTGAAAAATGCAGTAATATTGAAAAAAATACACTAAAAAGTATACTAAGCCCCCTCTCTCTATTTTAAATAGATGTATTATTCTTAAATACTATAATAGTATCTCAGGAGAAAAATTTAGTCCCTGGAAAAAGTTTTGAAAACCAAACAGGAATAGTTCTGCGAAGAATTTTTAGAGGTGTGAAACAGAGCTAATTTAATTTGGCTTTCTATCAGACTTGGCTGCAAGCAAACACTCCAGCTCTTATCCTGCATCAGACCTGGACATTCAGCTGTGTGACCAAGAATGCCAGTGGTACCTAGAGCACATCAAAAAGAGCATGGCCAGCAGCTTGAGGGAGGTTATCTTCTCCCTCTGCTCTGCCTATAAATATTGAAAGGATAGATGTTGAGAGGATGGGGACAGACCCTTCTCAATGGTACCCAGTGACATGACAAGGGACAATGGGCACAAACTGGAACACAGGAGGTTCTATCTCTTACAGGAGAAAAAACTTCTTCACTTTGATGATGACAGAGCCCTGGAACAGGCTCTCCAGAGAGGTTGTGAAGTTGCCTTCTCTGAAGATATTAAAAACCTGCCTGGTTGCAAGCCTGTACAACTGGATCTAGGTGATTCCACTTTATCGGGGGGTTGGACTGGATGATCACCAGAGGTCTCTTCCAAACCCTAACCTGCAGTCCATCTATGAATTCCAGGCAGTTTGGTTTGGTTTGATTTGGTTTAGTTTTTTCTACTCCAGAAAAGGAAGCACCTAAAAAGAGCTCTAAACCAAAAACCATTTAATCAAACAGCCAATACACAAAATCAGGCACCCCAACAAACTAGTCCTGGGAGGAAAAATCAGTGCTTATAACTTGAGAGCTTTTATGGAGATCTGAAATGGTGACATTACAGAGGCTTGTCCTTATCTGAAGATTGACATTTGCTAAAGACACTAGAGATACAAATATGTGTTATAATAAGTGAAATAGACAATTCCATAGGTGAGAAAAGACCTGTACAGAGGCATTTTTGGTACCTTGGAATGATGCAGTAGGCTAGGATCTTAAAGGATGAGAATATTGTGACTGGAATAAAAGATGCTTACAACTCTTTTGGCATGTATCTGCATGGAGCACAGTGATGAGATGTTGATCCCTCTGTCCTCTAACATGCCTAGAAGTCCTGTCCTCCCTCTGATCATCTCCAGGAAATCTTGTTCCAGATTAGTGCTGTTAGTCCTGCCTGAACTCACGGGTTTACTTAAATTTATGTGAATATTGTCAGCATAGCACCATGTTCAGGGCAGTTTATGATGCTTCTCAGTAGTGTAGACTCACTGAGGCTCAGTACCAGGCTAATCACGTTATGGATCTTTATTGTTCTGCTTATTGTAATATCTTTATTGGTACAGCTTTAAAAAAAAACAAACAACAAAATAAAACTAAAAAGAAGAGGAAATAAAGGAAAAAAAAATGAGAATGGGTTTTATTGTATGTTAACTTGGGTTCAGAAAGAATTCTAAGAGTTCTGGGATTTTTGCCAAATCTTTAAGAGTGACAATACTTACAAGTCATATTAAACAGTAAATATACTACTAGTGATTTGGAAAAGAAAAAAAAAAGAAAACAAACCACCAAACAATCTAAAGATTCATTGAATCAATATCTCTTCAAAGAAGAAGTTAACCCTCTAATTTTTTATTTTTTTTTTTACTGCAAGATAGGCACTTTTTATGAAAATAAATATCGTCCCAGTCTAGGAAAAAAACAAGTATGATACATATTGTGCTGTGATATGGAATGGGGTCCATAGAATATTTAGCAAATCAGTGACAACAGCAACTCCTTACAATCTTCCTTCAAAGTACATTGCATTTTCCCCTGTAAATAGACAATCCAAAATGGGTAAAAGAAAACCCATTTCTTCTTATTGGTTTGCTCTGGAAAACAAACTTTTTCAAAAGAGTGCAAATAGAGCACTCAGAGACAACATTGGTTTTGCAAATCTTAACTTTTGTACTTGATATGTTAAAAAAAAATTAAGACGATAAACTGTATTCTATCCTAAATCAACTGGTTTTTCTCAAAGCTTCTTAATAAATAAGGTCTGGAATTTACATAGGAAGCAAAATAATAAGGTATCTCCCCTCCTGATTTTTCACTAGTATTGGGTGAAATCACTCCTCAGATAAGAGTGTTAGGAAATGCACTTGAGCCCAAAATAAATTAGTAATTTTAAAAGAGTGGTTTAACATGACTAGTACGGTTTAATGCCTACCTAGATGGATGTTAGTCTACAGTGGGAGTCCAAGAAAACACGAACCTGATCATAGAATCTTAGAATCATCAAATCATTGAATCATTTAGGTTGGAAAAGATCTTGAAGTTCATCAAGTCCAACTGTAAAACTAGCATTGCCAAAATGGAAAGCTTCCAAGACCAATTAAATTTTCTGTCAATTTGAGCTGTTCTCCTTAAATATTTGCTAATATACTAAAGTAATCCTGGAAAAAAATGTTTGGGTTTTTTTGTTGTTTTAAAATTAGGATTCTAAAATCTGTATAGAAAAAAACCACATAAAAATTACGCTGTGAAAATGTAGATAGCTATAAAAAATTTTAGATAAAAATGACTATGTCATTCTTGTAATACCTTGTACTCCTACCATAACAATTGATCAGGTAGCTTATAGCAATTTTACCTCCCTTTGCCTCGCATGTTAAAAAAAAGGGAAAAAAAAACCCAAAACGAAACAAATACTGCATACAACCACAATTTTAAAATAATGTATTCAGAATCCTACTATGAGAAATGCCTAAAGACAAATAAAGCAAAGCGGCATTTGATTATATAGGAACACTGAAACCAGAACTGCTCCTGTGCAGTGGCAAGTTTAAACTAAAATTCATCTACTCCCATATGTTCTCTTTTTTAACACTCAAGATCATCAGAAAGTTTCTTCACAAGAAGAGACTAAATTTTTACCTTCATAATTATTTTACCAAAAAAGATCTGTGCCATAAAATTCCTCATTAAAAATTAGTTTGCCTTTCCCTCCATTTGTGAATTCCTCACATCCCACAGTGTGTTGTGTGTGGAAAAAGAAAAGGTATTACTGTTTCAATTCACTCACCTGAGAGGATAAGTGACATGCTACCTTGTTAAGAGTCATGATGCAGTTTTCAGTCCTCAAAGTTCTGGGTTTTTTAGAGCAAACTTCCTCTGTTTCACTATATCATTCTTTGTTGGAGGACGTTAAATATTGCTAAACAATTACTTGGCTCTTACTCGCAAGCAATCGCTCTCTTAGTGTTTTTATTCAGATTGTAAATATCTATTTAAAAGAATTTTGCAGCCTATGAAGGGGAAATAAACAGAATGAAGCAAGGATGTGTTTTCCTTCAGCAGTTGCAGTACACAGACTGATCTTTGTTGTTACAAATACTGTTGTGCAAATGGCACCAGCAGGGCCTGAAATGGGCAATGTTGTTGCCACAATCAGCAGTGTTTTCTGCAGCACTGGAGAACTGTCATTTAGGGCTTGTTTGATTTCATTTGGAAGATACAAGGCTAAGGTAGACCTGAAGGACTGTATAGGAACAAACCATTGTCAAAAGAATGTAGAATGAATAAAACAAAATCTTGAAGCTGTAGGTAACTGGAAATAGGTCTCAAATAAAACTATTCTAAGACCCATAAAATCCAGACTACTTTGTTTCTCAAAATTAAGAAGCTCATATCAGGAAACATGGGGGAAAGGCAGTAGTGATCACTTCTATACCAAATGAATTAATTATGTCCGCATATAACTTTCATGCCTTACACGTGCACAGAACCCTGGGGCCACAGAAGCCAACATTCTGTCCATATGGACAGTCTTGAAGCTACCAAGGTGCCAGGGTATTCCCAGGGAACTGCATGCAAGAAATAAATTTTTAAAAAACAAAACAAAGAAGTCTGAAGAAGAAATTAGGGATTGCTTTTTTTGTAGTTATTCCCTAATCAATTATTCCATGGGCTGTGTTAGTATTCTCCTAGCATAACTCAAAAGGAGTAATGTTTTTGAAAAAAATGGGGCAAGTAAGTAACCTCCACTTTAAAATATTTTGGGTTTTTTGAATGGTCTTTAGTTATTCCATAGTATCCAGTCTCTTTTTGTCTGTATTGTAGCTATTTCTCCCTTCCATTCAAACTAGATTCTTCCATCCCTTCAACTCCCTTGAAAGTTCCAGATGTTATGTTTAGTCAGTACCTATCAGTGTAACTATGCAGATTCAACTAAAAGAAAAGGAAAACATTAAAGCTTGGAATTTCTCTTCCTTCAACAACAAATTACACCTATCTATACAAACAAATTTTACATTATTTGTCAAATATGTCATGCATGAAGGAGATACCTGGCACCTTCCATAGGTCATAGATGGTCATTTTCTGCAAAGATGCAGTGATTTCCAGAGCAAACAAGTTCATCCTAGAGCAACAGCAGTCACTTTAGGTGGCAAAGCACCTGGAAATCCCATCTCCCTTAAAGGTGAGAGAAAAAGTGTTCTACATAGTACATCCAGTTCACAGAATCACAGAACGTTAGGAGTTGGAAGGGACCTCAAAAGATCATCTAGTCCAACCCCCCTGCCAGAGCAGATTTGCCTAGATTAAATCACACAGGAATGCATCCATGCAGGTTTGAATGACTCCACAACCTCTCTCCTGTCTTTGCATGCATAGGTAGGTGTATGCATAACATTAATGATCCACTACAAACATTCCAGATCAGGGATGATTATATATAGATATGTACACATATATCTATATGTCCATATACATTTCTTTAATTTGTCCATAAATAACTGACATATATGTGTACTTAGGGATGCATGTGTGTGTACATAGCATAGACTGTATGTATTCACATAAACTCCTTTACTGATGTTATGGTTTTGTTAACTTCCCTCACAGCAATATAGAAATATTATTGCCTGAGAATAGATCGTATTTAGGAACTTAAAGCCTGTATCTCGATACTGTACTGCTGTTAGCATTCCACATTTCACATTCTAAAGATATTGACTTTTTTCTCTTCATACTTTCAGAGCGAGGGTATATGAATGTCATTCAAGCAAGGCTGTGTATTTAACCTAGAAGACATATTTTTTCTTTTACACTGAACATTAATAATTTACCCTCTAAGATATTAGAAGAGCATCAAATTCCACTTGTATTTTTACAAGATTTGTATGTGACAGCTAGTATTCTAGGTTCATTTCATGAGCAAAGTTCTTTGAATGTGGTCTATACATAAGAAACTGCTTTCTTAAGTTACGAATAATAAGTGATTTTAATACTATCCTTGAGTTTTCTGTAACATTTGTATTTATGAAAATTAGTGGCTGACAAGGACCTGTGAATTGGAATTCATACCAAAAGTCAAACTTGGAAGAAAAAAAATGCAGAGAGAATGTGATGTGACTGCTTGATTACTTTGTATCTTTTTCCTCTATGCTTATGATCTATTTTGCACTGTCTATTTTGAAGTCAAGATGAAAGTCAATTCAGTATGAAGTCACAAGGACAAAGAGGCTGTAATTTACAGGACAGATTCTGGTCTCATTCACAACCATCTTCACAGAGGTATAATTCTTCAGCTTTCCTATATGAAACTCTCTTCTCCAAGAACTGGTGAAAGATCAAGTCCTGTTGATTGCTAATAAAGGTGGGTTGCAGTCCTAAATTAGTGGTCAATTTACAGGTATCTTTTACATGTTCTTATCTCTGATTTAAAGTCATGCCCCTGAAATACCAACTGCAAAGGATTTAGTTTTCCCTGTTTGCCTTAGCTAATATGCATTGATATGTTTTCATTAGTAAGAAAGCCATTAGAGGCATAGATGTCAGATGTGAAGAAGACATTAGGCTATTCAACTTCTTCAACAGCAATGTCCAACCCATCTGTACCTCAGTTCTCTCTGTGATGCTGTTAATGTACCTTTGAGAAGGAACCTGGACTGCATTACTATAGAAGTATTTACTGTACTGGGCTGTGAAAACCCACACATCTACGTGTTTAATTAAAGATGTATAGATAGGAAGGATATGAGGAGTTTTGGTGTATGTTCAGATTTCAAAAAACACTTTAAAAAATAATTGAAATGTAAGGAGAAGTGTTCCAAAGTGATGTGGATGCTATAATATGCACATATTCATCACCTGCTCTTAAACTAATTATTTAAAAGAGAATAAATTTGAACCCTGGCCAGAGTACATGGTCTTTCAAAAATCTTTTCTTCCATATGGATCATTTAAACTACAAATATTAAAGACTTTCTCTGAATTAACTTTGCGAGAAGGAAAATGTAAGTAAAAGTTTTCCTCCTTATCCATAATAGTTAGAAAGCAGTACTGTCTCCAGCTACACTAATTCAGGTAAAAACAAATGACATTTTAGTCATCAATTGCCTTCATTGCCAATTCGAACTTTTTACTGGAGGTGTATGTGTGGTTTTGGAGGGGGGAGGTTTTTCTGAGCCAATTTAATGTTGAAAAGTTGGATGACATCACAACCCTGGGCTTTGAGTAATTCAATATGCTACAGAGCTAAAGCCACATGATCTGTGTCTGCCTTGAACTATAAATAAAAGGTTCACCATATTTATTCTCTAACTTTGTTTTTCAGTAGTGTCCCGTGATTACTTAATATAATATAAATTTGTATCCCAAAGAAAAAAACCCAAACATTTAACCTTCCGCTAAAGTGCAGTAACCAAACTCATGGAAAATTTTGGAACAGAAATATGGAAATCCTGGAATCCCAAATCATGGTATGATGCCTATCAGTACTGTTGCCACAGTCCAAAAAGCACCAGTAGAATACTTCAGGCATAGAGTTCATATATTGAGAAGGATCAGTATGGCATACTACTGTGAAACAGGCAATTTCACTGCAATAGAGAGAATAAGAAGTCATTTCATATTCACTGTCATTTATCTCCTTAAACAGTACACATATGTACAACACCTCTGGATAAAAACAGTGTTCTATTTTATTGCTGGGCATTTTAGATCTGGATTCAGCAAAATATTTTTTATGCAGCACCAGTGGATGAGGGGAGTATCAATAGGAAGCATAAATACTGCTGGGTCAGACGAAAGAAGCAGTGGCAGCATAGTTAGTGAGGTGCTAATTGGATAATGTGGTGAGAAATAGAGCTAAGTACAGAGGAAGGGCAGAAGGCTTAGATAACTAGAACAAATGTGAGTGCTGAGCTCTAGGAACAGATATAAGACGGAAAAAATGGACTCAAGGTTTTTTTGATGTAGTAAAGCTTTACACTGGAAGAGTGAAAGGAAACAGAAAAGACTGAGTGCTACCAAATGGTGCAGAAACTCTCAGGCTGGACCCATGTGACGACTCCTTCATTAAAGCTCAGAAAAAAACAGGCTCTTCCAAAAAGCAAAACAATAAAACCAAGCCTGGTTATAGTTTTGCCTATATGTGAGACTCATATATGAACTATTTGATGCTTCGTAAACAATATGTTCTCTTTTTTTTTTCATTTATATCAATAATTGCTGTTATAAAGATGCCAGAATCCCTCCAGTCCCTGCTGTTGAAACATGATGCTCAGCTTCCCTGGCTGGGCTTCAGATTCCCCTTTATCGGGAAACTGGGCAATCAGAGTGCTACCATGCAGAGTGTAAAGCCATTCCCAGTGTGCCCACAGTTCACACCCCAGCAGGTGGAAGGCAAGCCCGGGGTAAATTTCTCAGAAGTGGGTCATGGTGGGACTTATACTCTGTGTTATGCAGGTATTTCTTCCTTTCTTTTAACATAGAAATATATATCTCAGCCAAAAAGACTTAAAAAAAAAAAGGAAAATATTAAGTAAACTTTTGGGTTTTTTCCCCTGAGAGTTTAGTAAGACTGTGGATTGTCTCCAGAGAAGAAACATGGAGACTTCATTGGTCTGAAACACTTCAAACAGAACTGGAAAGGCATGACCAAGGAGTGCTTCTTCAGCCCCAGGAGGACAACTTAGTAGGTACTGCCAGTCTCCAATTCCTGTAAGTTTATTTGAAAATATCCTTGTTCATAAAGATTCGTGCCCTGTTGCTAAGCAGCAAATCTACACATTCCTGGCTCACTCTTCTCTTAGGATGGACCAAACCGATGTACTGTTTGCCATCATGGAAATCCAGAGATCAATTAGCTTTCGAGGCTGCCCTAGGTATAACTACAATGCTCAAAGTTACAAGTGTATCCATGAAACCAGACACTCATTCCTGTTTGTTTCTACTTGGCAAAGAGAGCTTGGCTGAGAAGAAGGAAAAACAAGTTAGAGATGTGGTGACAGGGGAGAGTTCTTATTCTTCAGGATGTCACAGTGTATGTCCCTCAGACCATTTTTTTTCCTGTGAATTGTAAGAGGAGATTGCTGAAATCGATTTCAAAAATAGGAAGAGCTCTGCTGTGGGTTGCACTATGTAGGAGAAGCCTAGGCAGTGTAGTGTTGAAATGTTCTTTCTGGTGGGGAGGTAGAAGGAGCAGCTAGAGTCATATCCCACTTCCACAGCAAGAAGAGGATACATGCTGACAGCCCAAGAGAATCCATCACTGGACTCTCACATTTCAGGTCTTTACCATTGCATCTCTAGACCAGGACTTTGAAGTTAAAGTTTTAAGATTTCCACTAGATAGAAAATGGACAGTGCTTTTCCACAAATTTGGAAGGCATTGTCAAAACAGTATCCTTGAGTTTCTATCTTATGCCTGCCTTTTTCTGAGAAATGTTAAAAAGAAATTCAGATACACTCCAAGTAAATCATAGAATCATAGAATCATAGAATCATAGAATGGCAAGGGTTGGAAGGGACCCCGAGGATCATAAAGCTCCAACCCCCCTGCCACAGGCAGGGCCACCAACCTCAGGCCTGGATCTACACAAGGTTGCCCAGGGCCACATCCAACCTGGCCTTGAACACGTCCAGGGATGGGGCATCCACCACCTCTCTGGGCAGCCTGTTCCAGGACCTCACCACTCTTTCTGTAAAAAACTTCCCCCTAATATTCAATCTAAACCTTCCCTCCTTCAGCTTTAAACCATTCCCCCTTGTCCTGCCATTATCTGCCCTTTTAAAAAGTTGATTCCCCTCCTGTTTGTATGCTCCCTTCAGGTACTGGAAGGCTGCAATGTGGTCCCCCCGCAGCCTTCTCTTCTCCAGGCTGAACAAGCCCAGCTCCCTCAACCTCTCCTTGTAGGGCAGGTGCTCCAGCCCTCTAATCATCCTTGTGGCCCTCCTCTGAACCCTCTCCAACAGTTCCACATCCTTCTTGTATTGGGGGCCCCAGATCTGGACACAGTACTCCAGGTGGGGTCTCACGAGGGCAGAGGAGAGAGGGACGATCACCTCCCTGTCCCTGCTGGCCACCCCTCTTCTGATGGAGCCCAGGATACCATTGTCCTTGCGAGCTGCAAGAGCACACTGCTGGCTCATGTTAAGTTTCTCATCCACGGTGACACCCAGGTCCTTCTCAGCAGGGCTACTCTCAAGAAGCTCTTCTCCCAGTCTGTATCTATGTCTGGGATTCTTCCGGCCCAATATTAGTGACTCACTCCAAATTCACTTCTAGGTTACCAGGGTTCATTCTCTGCATGGCTCTTCATGAAACTGCTGTCTAGGAGGTTTTTAAGGGGCTTTTCCTAACAATAAAAAGCCCCAACATGAGCTCACTGTATTTGTCTGAGTAAAGGCACAGAAACAAATGCAAGCTTATAGAAGAAAGAATATAACCCCATAAATTTCCAAATGCTGCCAGCCTGGTCTGAAGCTCCCAGGAAAGCTCTTAGGTCAGTGATCCCAGGAAGCAGCATTTGCATCCATAAAAAATGTAAAAGAGAAAAGAAGATTGGTTGTTTGGGTTTGGGTTTTTCAGTTGGTTGGTTGGTGTTGGTTTTGTTGTGTGGAGGTTTCTTGTGGGTGTTTTTTTGTTCTTTTCTTTTCTTTTTTTTTTTCTTTTCCCCAAAAAAACCACAGGAACTAATGGAGCCTGGTTTTCCACAACTTGTGTCTGGTGGTCAATTGCTAGACCTCATTTGGGATACTTTCCCCAACTGTCCTTTTGCAGGGAATCTCGCTCATTTTGGTATTTCTTGTTCAATAGCATAAGAGCTGATGCTGAAGTCTTTCTGTCAGCCAGGTGTATATAGGGAACACTTTTAAAATTTCTCTTCCCTATTCACATACCCTTCTGTAAAAAACCTTGTAATGAGTTCATTGTCTTTGATCCCTTCTAAACCACTACCAAGTATGGCTACAAACGAATTTACAATCTGCATCAAACTTAAATGTTTATACATATGCACAAATAAACTGTGCATAGTAAAAAAATCTTAAGGAAGCATTACAGGAGGAGGAGATAACAAAGACTGCATGTCTCCATTTACTCATGAAAGTGAGGATGTCCAGGTCTGATCTTATAGGAAGCTGAGGATCCATCAGGTTATGCAAGCTTTAGAAGACAGTAATGTTATAAACAGTGGTGGGAATGATAGAAAACACAGCAGATAGTAGCAGCATTTTCTACCAAGCAAGGGAAAATGGCACAGACTCATATATCCAGAGTAGGAGTATATAATGTTGAAAAAAAAAAAAAGAAAATATTTCAATCACACACAGAAAATTTGTATTAGCTACCTGCAAATACTACAAACAGGAGACAGACACAGTTCGTATATGTCTTCTAAAAAACTATGCATCTAAAACATCTAAGTAATGTATTTCCTTTGTAGCTTTGTGTGGCTAGGTTCTGGTAGCTTCTGCAAGAAGCAGCCGGAAGCTCTCTGCAGGCCCCACACTGCAAACACCAGCTGGCTCGAGGCAGGAGTCATTGCTAACCAATGCCATCAGCAATGGTGACAGTGTCTCTGGGAATCACATTTAGGAAGAAATGCCTCCCAGAGAAGGGAATGAGAAGATGGGAGTGATACGTTAATAATAACAACATTGGACAACAGGGATAAATGTTATTTCCTTGTAACCAGAAATTAAGTTTTGGCTGCTTTATACACAGAAGCATGCACAGTATGGGTTCTATAACATTGTGTCCTGACTGGCTGCACCATGTTCTTAAGGCTCACACTTATAAAATCAGAATCGCAGAATAAGTTGAGTTGAAAGGGACCATCTAGTCCAACCCCCCTGCAGCAAGAAGGGACATCTTCACTAGATCAAGTCACTCAGAGCCCCGCCAAGCCAGACCTTGGGTATCTTCAGGGATGGGGTCTCCTCTGGACAACTTGTTCCAGTGATCTACCACCCATATATCAAAGAATTTTTTCCTAATATCCAACCTAAGTCTACCTTTTTCTAGTTTAAAAACATTATGCCTCATGACTTCATGCAAGATCACGCTTGCCTGTCTGTGCATATGCTGTAGTTACTATAGAATGCCTTACAAGTATGGCTTATTGAAAATCTTTTACTAGACATGAGAAATATTCATACATGCTGTGCATTGGAGCATCATTTCCTCCTGTTATGTGCTTGAATTTAGTCAGGGGTTGGAGCTCTATGGTTCTATGTAGGAGCTTAGCTTGATGCTACTACTACGCTAATGCCTAAAGATCTTGGCCAGGTTTTGTAGTGCAATATTCATATAATTTATTTTACTTAACTATAGAGGGAAACTCTGTAGTTTCCCTCTATAGCCAACAGACAAATATGAGTTCCTTGGGAGGCTGCTTCAGAGTGAATTAATCACACATTTGTCAGGACCTCAGCTGGTATGCTCTGAATTCTTCCCTGTGAGAAAAGTTGTTTCTGAAAAATTTGAAGTCAGAAGAGAGGGGGAAAGGCTAAAAATGCCATTGCCTGGCTAAGCATGCTGGATGGAAAAAAAATCACAGAAGAAAACAACAAAAGCACTACCAAAAAAAAAAACCCCACAAAAACCACAAAAAGCACCTCTACAAGCATGTAATTTCAATGACAAATTAAACCAAACTGCCTGGATGTTTTGACTCCAAAAAGACTTTAGTTCCAAATAACCTATTTGCAGTGTCTTGCAGGAGCCATAGTTTAGGCACGTCATATCTTTTTTGGGATGAATTTAATTCTTGGGATGAATTTCATTTTGGGGATGAATTCCCTGACATAATGCATCATAATTCTCAATATTGGTAGGAGGAGATAATGCATCAAATATGAGCAGAACATCTGCCATGCATTAGGGGAGATGAAGTCCTGGTAATCTTTCTGGCAGCCTAATACAAAGAGACCAAAAGTTACAGGAACTAAAGTTCCTATGACAGATAGAGCTGGATTTATTTAACCTAATTTTAGAGGTCTACAGTGTAGATGGCCATATTTGAACTAGTTGGCTCTATTTATAGCAAATGGGACAGAAACAAGCACTTTTAGAGCAAAATTCTTTTCATTGTAGACATCTATAACTGGTCAGGTGATTCCTCTGTTTCTCTTTATTGATTGTAAGGAAAAGCAAAGGAATTTGGACTAAATCACAGAATCACTAGGGTGGAAAAGACCTTTGAAATCACTGACTCCAACCGTACCTGTCCTCTACTAAACTATATCTTTAAGCACCTTGTCTAACTTTTTTTAATATATCCAAGAATGGGGACTCTACAGCCTCCCTGTGCAGCCTGTTCCAAAGACTGGTAACCCTCCAGGTGAAGAATTTTTTCCTGATGTCTAACCTGAACCTGACTACACAGTAGGGACATAGTTAGGTGTAGTGACTCTCATTCATGGGGACAACATTCACACTAGAATATTTCCTTCTTTTTTTCAGAATTATTTGTCTTGGAATAATTTTGAAAAGGAAAAGCAGAAACTCTCTCCAAACTCTCCCTGCAAATAGCATACTGTTCAGGAAGAAGTACTTCTAATCCTAGAATAACTTTTCTACCAGAAAGAGTTTTAACAGAAAAATGCCAGCCAGCCCTATCCCTTAGTTTTTCTTTTACATCTACAAGTAAAAACATGGCGTGTTTTTTTTCCCTTTCTAACTGCCATGTCAACAAATGCACTCTTGGGTATGAAAGTCATGCTGTGTTCTGTCCAGATTGTGCACTGCTGATATTAGAAATAAAGGTGTATCTACTTATTTTGTAATTTTACCAGATGACCTTTATTAATATTGCATAAAGGGTCAAATATTCTTACTTTAGGATAGTCTTTAAAGTAAACTTGTGGTTCATTTGTCTGTTTATCTCTAGCCGATGGAAAAGACAACGGGAAGGAATTAGTCTCAGTAGTTCCCTAATTTTAGAGACAGAAGACACTCAACAGTCATTAGGCGGTTCTGTGATCTTAAATAAGCCATTCATTTTAATTGTGGTGTATGTCTGAAAAGACCTAGCTATATGAAGGCTACTTTGAGGATAAATCTAGTAATATTAATTCTATATCTATTCTCTAGCTATTCTATTCTACATCTATTCTGTTCTACTGGGGTCCACACTACAAGAAAGAGATTGAGCTTTTGGAGTGATTCCAGAGGAGGACCACAAAGATGATAAGAGGGGTGAAGCACCTGAGAACAAGTTTGAGAGAGTTGGTCTTGTTCAGCCTGGAGAAGGCTCCAGGGAGACCTTAGAGCAGCTTTCTAGTACTGAAGGGTCTACAGAAAAGATGGAAAGGGACTCTTTGACAGGGAATGCACTGATAGGACAAGGGGCAATGGATTAAACTAAAAGGTTTACATTAGATATTAGGAAAGTGGTGAGGTTGTGCATTCTCTCTCACTTGGAAGTGTTCAAGGTCAGGTTCTTTGGGCAACCTGGGCTACTGGAAAGGTGTCCTTGCCCTTTGAGGGTGGGATTGGAATTAGATGCTCTTTGAGGCCCCTTTCAATCCAAATATTTCTGTGTTTCTATGATTCTATTCTATTCTTTATTTGAAGGATACTTTTTTTTTCCTAAGAAAAAATATTTCATATATCATAATACACATCCATAGCAAAATGTCCCAGGAATTAATGCAATTTTTCTCAGAATTGACAAATTTCTAAGTGCCTTTTATTATAAATTATCTTAAGCTTTCCTGCTATTCAAATTCAAAATATATGAAGCAAGATGCAAAGGGGTGGTCATTCAATTCAAGAGAAGACGTCTGTGTCCTCTCAACTTCTGTTTCTTCTTACATGTATACCTACTTATCTAATGTGAGAAATCTAGGTCCTTTTCAGGGATAATGAGTGTCCCTTCCATTAGGGCAACTACACTTCACTATTTTGCTTTTCCCCAAGATTTTAGAGCTGCAGCATGTGATGAGGAACACTAGAAGGCATAATAATTTTAGGAGGTGAAGTGACAAGCTATGAGTCCACTGAGCTTTTGGAATCAGAGGTCCCTATTGAAAATAATTACAAATTCATAGTTATAATTATCAGATCTGATTTACAGTCCTCAAGCCAGAGACCTTGTGACACCTCATCTGCTTCTGCAGTGTTTTTTCCCATACATTGATTTTGGGTTCAAGCCCTAAACAAATCTTGGAAGTGTCACTAAATAAATCTGATGTTAGACTTTTCTTTATTAATATACAACTCAATAAGCATAAAGGAACACATACAGTAAGAACAGGGAAAATGTTATGAAGCAGATATCTTAATTACAACCTCAATTAAAATTATTCTTCATCTCTGGATGACCTCTTACATGTAATTCATTAGATTAACTCTATCCTTCTGTAACTCAGAAAGACGAGTCCTTAAAATTAGCCATAAGAAGACTGGTATTTTCCATAACCTCTATGACATACTATTTAGAGGTGAAGGCCACAGAACTGGAAGTGACACCTGAGCCATTAAGTTCAGTGTGCTGATATTGCGGTAACCATGCTGTACAAGACTTCCATAAAATTAAAACATGTCATAATAGTACATAGGCTTTTCCCATATCAGAAAATCTAACTGTTCTGTTTCATGTCAGGCAATATATATTTATTTTTTTTCAGACCAGTATTGAGACCTTGATCTTAAATCAATTGTCTTCCCTTGTTCTTATTCCTCTGATATATTAAAATATTTTTCTTAACCTGAAGTCAGTTAATACAGCTGTTATCAAATATCTATGTCTTTTTCCTGTGCCATTAATTTTATCATCACAGGGACTTGTAAGAACAGACTTTTTGTCTTTGAGACCCTCTCTGCAGGGTTTGATTTCTTTCTGCTGATGTTTATTGCTATCCTTCTATCACTCATTCAGAGTCGCAAAGATAGTCTAGTCAAGTCTTGGACTCTTTTATACTCTTTCCTTCATTAATCTTTACTAGAAGATTTATTTGGACATGTTGATCTGGGTGTTGCAATAAACACATTTTATTGAATACTCACAGGGAATAAATGAGGACACCATTGCGGCTACAGCATTAACCCTGCAGGTTTAAAACATCACACAATCAACTGTGAAGGCATCTGCCTCTCAAAAATATTCAGCACACCTGAAAAGCATGAGGTTAAAAATAACATATTGTTTATTTGTGCCACTTTGGTAATGATTTGTATGCATGATTATAGAAGATACAGTAAGATAAGATACGGTTCAGAAAAAAAAATTGTATTATTTCTGCATTTATGTGCAGGAATGTCTCATAACTCCATTTTTTTAGAATCACAGAATCACTAGGTCGGAAAAGACCTTTCAGATCGTTGAGTCCAACCATACCTGTCCTCTACTAAACCATATACCTGAGCAGCTCATCTACCTGTCTTCTAAATACATCCCGGATCGGTGATTCAATCACCTCCCTGGGCAGCCAGTTCCAATGCCCGACAACCCTTTCAGTGAAGAATTTTTTTTCCTAATGTCTAATCTGAAGCTATACGAACTAGGAAAAACAGACACAAAAAGGAGCTTACCTAGAAACGCTTCTGTATTTCTAAGTATGGCAATCCCAATGAAATGATAAGGCAATTTCAAGCAGTATGGCAGCCTGTGGGCTCTGTTCATTTGCTCTATAACATATTTTAAGTTTGGTGCAGACATAATTCTTAAAAAAAAATAAATCGGGGTAGCATATTAACAGGTCATTTCATGAGCATAATGAGACATACAGGAAAAATCACAAGAGTATTTTTGGGCAACCAGGTTTACTGTTTCCCAGATTTGCTGGTCCAAGGGCTGGAACCATTACATCCCTGCACTGCACTCATTGATACATGAAAATTATGTATAGACTTGTGTAGTACATGCAGTTGCTTAAGTCTTTTGAACTGAAAATGTAACCATATACAGTATTCATCCCTATTTTTCACTAACATATCTAACCCTCTGGTAGCTTTTACACTCAGTGTTGCTTTTATTATTACGTAGTCATCTTTACCAAATTGCTTTTTTCCTTGCTGCTTGGATTTTCTCATCATTCTTGTAATTAAAAACTCTTTTGATTCCATTTGGCATTTCACCATCTGCACACAAGGAAATACCTTGGAACTGGCCTGCCTGTGACTTCACACTGTCCACTAATTAAACTGGGTTTTAATTGGAGATTCTTAATCACCCTTAATTTTCTGACTACAAGGTGGTTGTGTCTACACTCATTTCCCCAGAGACTTCTTAAAGGATGGATGTACAAATGAAAACTGACTGTATAAATGAGATTGCAGGGCTCCCTATTTATTCCTTCTCAATGATTCCTGATCAAATTTGCTCCATTTAGAAGATCAGTCCTTACTTTTCTAGCTGATACTTGGGCAGATTTTATCTGGAATCCAGATTTCAAACTGTGCCCTGTGCATATACACTCTCCATATAGAAAAGCAGGAAGCAAGAAAAACTGAACAAAACAAACCAAAACTCTCTTTAAGAGAGATTGTGGGGAAAACAACATTGTTCCATTTTTTGGTGATAACATTATTGTTTTTGAAAAAAAAAAGAAAAAAAAAAGGAGAATTTAACAGACCCCCACCCCCACCCCCCCGTAGACTTCTCTTGGTGTTTTGGGGACTGAAAACTATAAAACAAAATAACATCATCACCTGAAAAAGCATTTTTTCTAAGTCACTCCCTTTTACCTACAAGATTTTGTGTCCAGTTCTGGGCTCCCTGGTGTAAAAAGAACAGGGATCTCCTTGAGAGAGTCCAAAGAAGGGCTACGAAGATGATTAAGGGCGTGGAGCATCTCCCCTATGAGGAGAGGCTGCATAAGCTGAGATTGTTCAGTCTAGAGAAAAGAAGACTAGGGGAGGACCTAATTGGTGTTTATAATTATCTTAAGCATGAGATGCAGGGAGAATTAGCCAGCCCATTTTCAGTGGTTAGCGGAGACAGGACAAGGGGCAATGGCAGCAAGTTAGATCATAGGAAGTTCCGCACTAACATGTGGAAAAGCTTCTTCACAGTAAGGGTGACAGAGCCCTGGAATAGGTTTCCCAGGGAGGTGGTGAAGTCTCCTTCCCTGAAGATATTCAAGATCCATCTGGACGTCTATCTGTGCAATATGAGCTAGGGAACCTGCTTTAGAAAGGGGGGTTGGACCCGATGATCTCTTGAGGTCCCTTCCAACCCCTACAATTTTGTGATTCTGCAATTTAAAGTTCAGTACACTAAAGTGAAGGTAACTTTATACTGTATTAAGAAGACTCCTTGACAGAAGATTTGATGTAGATAGAATCTTACTCTAGCTGCTTTAATGTTACAGGCAAGGGGAATTGTAAAAGGAATAGTACATTGGGTATGTTCTTTGTTGAGAAATACTGGTATCCAGAGAAAACACTGTACACTTGTGTTGTGTCTCAGCTGTCTGATACTAAATAAATAATTTCCATTCGATTCCTACTCTTTCTCCCCTTTCTTCCCTGCCATCATCTTGTATTTTGAACTTTTAGCTATTATTATTTTCTGTCTCCATTTCTTTCTAGAACTGCATTTTAAAGGACTATGAAGAAAATTAAATTCTAAGAATGTTTAAACCACTCTGTAATTTATTATATTGCCCATCTAATCTCTCATGGCTCATTTGTCCATGTAAGAACTCTTGGTATATTTAAAAGTGGTTTGCCATATCATTCCAGCACACTGCATGACCAATGTATAGGCAAATCATACAATTTTTTTTTCATTATTCTCTGTTTTCATGAGTGATGTGAGTCCATTGAAGTCCTCTTGATCAAGGTTTAAGATATTCTATCCTGAAAATACATTATTCACTACTCCCACCTCTTCCATGGTTGTACTTGATGACCTAAGAGGTCTTTTCCAACCATAATGACTCTATAATACTGTGATTCTACGATTCTTTGTAATGGAGCTTTATCTGATGCCAGCAGATGAAAGTGCATTTCTCTGTCCTGACCTTTACTTCATCATTGGGATGCTGACTGTTATATTCCAGCTACCTCTTGTTTTCATTCCAGCTGCCAGTGAGAAAATACTGAAATTCACCCCCTCTATAAGATACCTGATGTGATATTAAAGACACATTAAATACCACCAATCTGATTGCTCTGGCTCAGCTTCCCTCTTGCAGTCCCAAAAGGTTTGCACTTGAAACCCTGGTAGTGGTATGATAAAATCTTCAAGTAATAAATTTGAGCCAGTCAGATTCAAGGATAAGAGAGAAATAAAATTCTTAGGATTTCAAACTTGGATTCAGTCTCTTGCCACACCCAAAACTTCATTTGTGAGACTCATGAAGATGGGGTCTAGGCAGACTTCTTTTGTCTATGCTTGTTAAATATATAGTTGGAGAATCATAAAATCATAGAATAACCCAGGTTAGAAGAACCTTTAAAGAAAATCTAATACAAACTCTCATGGTAAAAGGAGTCTAGATGAGATTATCTGTCACCATTTCCAAACACATCAAACACATCTTGAAACCTCCAGTGATGGGGACTCCACCACATCTCTAGGGAAGTTATGGCAGTGAATGACTGTTCTAGCTGTAAAAAATTTCTTTCTTATGCCAAAGTGAAATGAATAACTGTGCTACTTGTACTCATTGTCCGTTGTCTTCTCCATGTATTTCCTTATGAAGAGACTCTGTCCTCTTTGCAGTCACACTTTAAGTACTGGAATATTACGATGAGGTGTCCCCTCCAAACCTTCTCTTTTCCAGGGAGAAAAGGCCTAACTCCTTCAGCCTTCCCTCAGAGGCAGACATCATTTATCTTCTCTGTACCAGGTAGTAATGGCGCTAAATATCCCTCAGAGGCAGACATCATTTATCTTCTCTGTACCAGGTAGTAATGGCGCTAAATATAGACGTAATTACAAAGTGCTTGAATACTACTGTAGAAAGTACAAGATGAAAGATTTCATTTAAATGCTAGTCCTAGCTATTGTGACTGGAAAGGCTTGTGTACCTTGCAGGAGCTTCAAATACATCAGACATAAATCCACCTTAGGATCACAGAATCAAAGAAATGTTTAGATTGGAAAAGACCTTTAAGACCATCAAGTTCAACCTTTAATCTAGCACTGCCAAGTCCACCACTAAACCTTGTCCTTCAGCATCACATCCACACATTTTAAATACCTCCAGGGATGTTCACTCATACAGTTCCTTGGGAAACCTGTTCCAATGCTTGACAGCCCTTTTTTTTGAAGACATGTTTTTCTAATATTCAATCTAAACCTCCCCTGGTGTCACTTGACGCCATTTCCTCTTGACCTACCACATCTTACCAACGAGAATAGACCAACACTCACCTGGCTACACCCTCCTTTAAGGTAGTTGTAGAGAGCAATAACATCACCCTTCAGCATCCTTTTCTCCAAACTAAGCAAACCCAGTTCCCTCAGTTCTCTAGACCCTTCACCAGCTTCATTGTACTTCCCTGGAAATGGTCCAGCAGCACAATGCCTTTCTTAGAGTGAGTGGCCCCAAACAACACAAGACTCAAGGTTCATCCTCACCAGTGCCAAGTACAGGGGGATGATCACTGCCCTGGTCCTGTTGGCTATACTCTTTCTAATACAAGCCAGGATGCTGTTGGTCTTTTTGGCCACATGAGTGTGTTCAGATGGCTCTTGATAAACCCACCCAGGTCCTTTTATCCTGATCATCTTTCTAGCTACTTCTCCTCATACCTGCAGTGTTGCCTTGGGTTATTGTGATCCAAGTGCAAAACCCAGTACTGAGCCTTGCTGAACCTCGTACAATTGGCCTTGTCCCATCAATCCAGACTCTGCAGATGCTTCTGTAGAACAGCCCCAGCCTCAAGCAGATCAATACTCCAAATTCAGTTTCAACAGCAGACTTACTGAGGGTGCACTCGATCCCCTCATCCATATCATTGATAAAGTTATTAAAGAGAACTGGCCCTGTTTCATCTCCCTTCCTTCTGGTATGTTACTCAAGGTTATCAATGATTGCCTATGCATTGACAACTGGAGATCTGCAGCCTTAATATGTGGGGCATGAACTTTTAGATCTGTGTCCTGTGGTGCCCAGAGCAGAGAGGAAGAAGATGTTTAAGGAATGTTCATTTCATTATCACATTGCTGTAGTTTGTGAGGTAAAATATGTGTATTAATACAGCCTTGTATCAGCACATTTAATGGGGGTGAGCTGGAGAAAAAAAAGAAAGAAAGATCAAATACAGTGGGAGTTATACAGATGTCAGAAAATATCTACCCTCATGCTGTCCGTGGAGAGGAGGAGATGTGAAATGTGGGTAACACAGCTTATTGCACATGTCAGCTGCAGAATTAACACTGAACTGCACATCATAAAGATATGGATCATTGGCAGGATACTCAAAGAATACCAGTGGTTTTATTGATGTCATTGTTCTCCTCCTCCTGTTTCCCCAAAGTCTAAACCCAGGAATATCTCATTAAACCAGGTCTTTTCAGGGAACGCTGGGGAGTATGGGAGTACAAAAAATTGCTAGTAAAACAAGAACTGCCAGCTGAAACCATCAAGATCATTATCAGGAAAGGCTTCAAATGCTGCAAGTATAACAGGGACAGTTCTGAGTGCTAATGAGCATCCAGATAGGACAGGCATTTTCTCACCCCCTGAGGAAGGGTCAAAACTAATCTGACAAACTCAGTGTGCCTCAGCATTGGAGGAAGAATGCTCATGAAAAGGTCCACAGCTGTCAGAGAAAGAAAATCTTTAAAAGTATGCTTAGAACAGAGAACGCAGATAAAGGCAAGTCTGGGGCAAGAATACATACACACACATGTACATACATGTGCATGTATGCATTTATATAATTATTCAAAAAATTAGAAGTTTACACAGTTTTATGTAATATCTCTGAAAAAATGACACTTCATAATCCAAGATTTTACAGGGATTTTATGAAATGAGCAAAAAATACCTTCCCTCCCACAGCCTACTCAAAACTTCTACTTCCATGTTGTCAATACTTAACTGATTGCATTATCATATCGTGGGAATCATCTGCCCAAATGTAGGTGTTCAATATGTTCATGTCAGTTTAGCAATCGCAGCCATCAGATTCCCATCTCTCTCACAGGATCTTCCCACTCTCTTATCGCAATGAATTCCCTGTGGTAGGATTCAACTGAGAATCAAAAAAGAGCTTTGCAGAGTCATGTCCTAGTAAAGCAAAGGCTTCTCTCTCCCTTTTATCACCTGGTGTTGCTCAATGTCCTGCTGCTGTGGCTTTTGCTTTCTGACATTCTGACTTGGTGACTAAAGTTGTTGACTGTTGGCCATTTTAATGGCCCTTCATGAAACCACAAGGCCTGTATGTCCTTAAGAAAATCTTCCCAATGCTGCAATCAGAGATGACTCTTTATCATAGAATCATAGAATCATAAGATTGTTTGGGTTGGAAGGGACCTCAAAGCCCATCTAGTTCCAAACGCCTACCATGGGCAGGGACACAGCCATGTTTCCCAAAGCCCCATCCAGCCTGGCCTTGAACACTGCCAGTGATCCAGGGGCAGCCACAGCTTCTCTGCACAGTCTGTGCCAGGGTCTCCCGACCCTCACAGTCACCATTTTTATTTTTTTCCCAATATGTAATCAAAATCCACCTTCTTTTAGTTTAAACCCATTAATCCTTTTCTTGTCCTTGCAAATAGTCCCTCTTCAGCTTTCCTGTAGCCACTTCAAGTACTGGAAGTCTGCAATAAGATCTTCCTGAAACCTTCTCTTCTCCAGGCTGAACAACCCCAGTTCTCTCAGACTGTCTTCATAGGATGAAGACTGTCTGAACTTCAGCACTACCTTCTTATCACCTTCCTAAATCTCTGCCTCTACACCCCCCACCCCTGCCTCACACACACACAGACACACAGCTACAGGATTCATAGCGGAGTGTGGTACAGCACCATGTCTTGAAGTCTTACACTCTTCCTGTTCTATCACCCTTCATTTTCCTCTCTGCTGCTCATGTAGGACGGGATCAGTAGTGACTACTTTAATTGCACTGAAGTCATAGATGTTATCACTGTATTTGTACTCTGGGCCTTTTAATTTGTCCCATTCTAATCTTAAAGACACAAAGAAAAGTTTAGTTATATGATTGTCCTAGCACTTCTTCCAGGAACATGTATGTCTGCTGAAATACACTGACAGTAACCCAACAGGCTTCTAAGGATCAAAGGCTCAAATCTAAAAGGGTTTGGATTTCCAAAGTGGTTTATATGCTGTTACCGATTAGGATCAAGTTCCTGATCTTTGTGAATTAAAATGCAATTTGTCCCCAAATTTTATGACACAATAAAATTATTTGCTGGGGAAGGTGAGAGGGGAGAGGCAAACAAGCCACAAAAACCCAAACCCTATGAAAGACAGAAATAAACAAAACCAAAATCTGGGAACTGAATGCGGGGACATATTCTTGAATACAGTTACGCAGTATTCACCTAGTTCTCAAACCAATAGGGAAAAATAGCTACTTCCACTACAAAATGTAGTATATAAACAGCAGCTCTCCTAGTACTTTAATAACAGCTTTTATTTCAGAGAATAAAGAAGCTATTAGCTATAGTTGAGCCTACTATTCTCAAGTGCTACAATAGATAAAAGGAAAACTTCTAAACAGTATATTCTTCTCTTAGCCAGTATCTTCCCAGTTGATAATTCATACAAACCCCCTCAAAACCTTTGCTTTTACCATCCATTTTTTAAACTATCATGGTCACTATGGGAGAACACATGATGTTTTTCAAAATTTTTCACGGTATTTGCTTTATTCAAATATTTAATTATTTTGGAAACAAGTCTCTTTATACCACTTCAATATGTTTGGCAACTATATCACATACTTTCTACACTTGACTTATTAAGATGTAAGATATGGCTGAAATGGGCATAATTTATGTTATATCCTTGCCCTTTTATTAAGTCTAAAATATTCTTATTACAAAGTAGAAGTTAATTCATGCTTTTATAAAAGCAGAATGTGAATTAGAAGATATTTTTCCATGGAATGAGTTTTCTCAAAAGTCACTTAAATCTTATGCCTGATGAATTCATGTTTCAGAATAACCAGCAAAAATTACATTTTCTTTCAATTTTATAATGATATCACAGACTGAAATGAGTTTCCCATGTTGCTTATGACAGTCAGCATTTAGGTACCATGAATAACAAGGGGACGGGCAGATTTGCACAATATGGATATGAAAAATATGTTGACAAAGCAAAGTTTTCCATATTTTCACTTGAAAACTGCACTGCAGCAGCTGCAGCCACCATCCAGAAATCTCGTGCAACCCATTCTAAGTGTTCATGTGTTATTTGTGCTGTCATGTTCCATCAGACATTTTGTCTGATGTTGTTGATGTACCAGATGTTGTGTACCTAAGATCAGGTTCATGTATTTGTGTCTCCTGCTGTTTTTATTAGTGTATTTTAACACATATAGAACTCAACGAGTCTTTATTTTGTCATGTAGCTGTTTGATTTTTACTATACTTGTCTTCCCACACAGAAGTTTTGTCATATGTTTCTCTCCTGGCATTAGGGTCACTGTTTTTCTGCCTTATGATATTATTGATAATGCTTTTTCAAGCATCACTCCATTTTTAGTCAAAACCAGCTGACCTCTCTACTTTGACAGCCCCATTCTTACATCTAAGAACATCATAATAGTGGAAGGGTACTCCTGCTAAGGAGTGGAAATCAGAATATAGTCTTCTAAATCCTGCAAAAGACTGAAAGTGCACAACGAACAGGGATTGCCTTGATGTCATCTCCAAGAGAGCACTTTGCTGTCATCAGTCTGACTTCCCTTAACCCACAGAGCCTTAATGGTGTTAAAGAAACATTGGTGCAAAGCGGAAGCTCAGTGCGACTAAGTAGTTGCACGGGAGCTCTTCCCCAATGTCAAAGATGGGAGCTTTGCTTGCCACATTACAATCAGTGGCTTCAGGCATAGAGGATTGTTTTCTTCTCCCATAGAGTAGGATAAAGGGCTTTAACTGACACTTGTCCACAAGGTACCTGCCACATGGAATTAACAAGAATTGTAGTAAAGTATGAAATTCTTATCCTAGAAAATCAGAGTACTTCACAATATTTAGGAGCAGAACAAGCAGAGAATAACTGGGAGTTTTAAAGGAAGATGCTGACAGCACCTGTTAAAAGGGGAAACAATGCCCTGAATTTGGATGCCACTCAAGAGTGAAGCAGTCTTAAAGTTTATCTGTGATAAACGAACCAGAGTGGTGTAGATGTGCTACAGGAAGGAAAAGTTGCTTACCTGGTGAATACCACACAAGAAGACACATGGGTATGCTGTGACAAAAAGATGGGGATTTATCAATCTCTCCCGTTTCTCCTTCCTGTTTACCCCTCATTTCCTTTTTCCTCTGAAAGTTCTTTTGGACATTTCTCCCTCCTCAAGAAAAAACCCCATAGAAATGCCACGGGTGTAATTAAGAGAAACTGAATTCACAGATTCACAGAATTGTAGGGGGTGGAAGGGACCTCCAGAGATCAAGTCCAACCCGTATGCCAAAGCAGGTTCCATAGACAATCTTAACAAGTGATCTAGACACAAAATGTTTGTTTTCCTATAAGATTTTCACATTTTCTAAGAAAATAATTTCAGTGGGTGTAACTCCATTTACCTAGAAAGAAAAGTGAGGAATAGGATACAAGCTCAAAAAGCCTTGAGGTGACTTGATATGTGAAAAACTGTAGATACTAATGTCCATTTGAGCTTCCCTCCATATAGGAAAGCAGAACCCTGACAGAATCAGTTCTCACTACATGTTTTTATGATACCAAACCAGATGCCCACCTCAGAGGAGACACCAATGATGCTTCAGCTCCTTCCTAAAAGTCAGGAGTGATAAAGTAGTATTAAGCCAAAGCTGCGTGAACCCAGCTCAGTGTAAAAGGTGTTCAAAGAACACAACAGTCTAAGCAAATTTAATATAATGATGAAATCACCAGCCTGATCCAAACATGTTTGAAGTCAATGCAAATCTCTGGAGTGACTTGAAAGGGCTGTGGAAAAAGACCCAAATGTACAATTTCTGCTAGAGATATAAGATTTAGGAGCTCTGTAGGGAAGACAAGGCTGAAAAGGATCTCCTGAGTCATCAAGTCCAGTCACAGATTATTTCTGGTATCTCATCCTATAGTCCCTTTCATTACCATATCATCTCTATCTGTGAATGTCAGAACAAAAGGTGCAACAGTCCAATATTTCTCTGATGAAGAGGAAAGGGCACAAGAGATAATATAATCAGTTTCTTTAAAACATGAAGTTAAATATTTAACCTACAGGGAAATTGAAAACAAGATGCTTATGACCACTTCATTGTACTCATACTAAGCCCCTAGTGACATCTGGAAAACCTGGAAAAGGAAGTCATTTGCACTGAATTTACTGATTGAAACTCGGAAAATAATTATACAACTCTGGATGCAAAAGACAGAAGACAGAAAAGACCAATCTCTCTTAGATATGTCAGTGGTTCATAGTGAAAAGACATGAAAAGCAAGAGAGAACATGTCCAAAGTCAGCTGATTTGACTCTGAACTCAGAAAAGGGAATAGAACTGCTGAGTAAGGAGGAGCTATTTTTACAGTCTTTTTTTCATTGTAGAGCCATACGTCAAAGGACTTGATCAAAGGTTAATGGCATAGAAGTGGTATTTTCTGCTTAGTGTCTTCTCACATAAAAAAAAAACCAAAACACAAACCAATGGCTAATTTGTGTTATTGGATGTATTTATTAGTGGAGATATCTGATCTTCATTCTAAGAACAAAGGTATAATTTAGCACATCTAATTTCTAAAAGAACATATTATGAATGGAGTCATGGGGTTTACAGAACCTTTATTTTCAGTGGTAAGTTTCCTTTTTCTATAACTCTCATCCATTCTTCGGATAGATATTACTATCTTAAAAAAAGGCAAATTCAAGATTCATAATGGGTCATTTATAGAACCACATATTATTATTGTTCTCTGCAATTATACATAAAAATGCATTTTCTCAATTTTTGTGGAAAATTGGTGTTTTGTTTGCAGCTTTATCATGCAGGTATCTGACACTCATAATTCACATTCTTATGAGTTATAAGACTGTATCCTGTCACTGAAGAAATGAAGTGCATAACATTCCTGGAAGTGTCCAAGGCCAGGTTGGATGGGGCCTTGAGCAGCCTGGTCTAGTGAGAGGTTTCCGAGCCCACGGCAGGGGGGTTGGAACTTGATGATCTTCAAGATCCCTTCCAGCCCAAACTATTCTATGATTCTATGATTCTAATTCAAACTTTTGCTAATACCAATTTATTTATTTTATCCAGGCATTTTGGCAAATGTTCTTGTAACATTTTGGAGAGTCACCAGATGGCACTAAAACATTGTAAGGTGCCAAAACCCATTACATTTCTTGCCAACAAATGCATTACTTTGTAAGACCATAATTTTCTCTCTACTTCAGATGCGGTTTGGACTAGGATCTCCTTTAAATTCCACTGAACTATAGGTACTGGCATATGCTCATTGAGCCAGAAAGCATCAGGATGAACTAAAAGACATAGGTACCTCATGCAAAACCATTAGACAGCCAAGAATATATTGTTATAAGAATTTTAAGCTTCACATTATCTTCCATTTCTGGAAAAGAGATTATCAAAGAAAATTTTACAGTGCCTGCTTTCACCAGTACAGGTCCAGCTTGTTACTAAGAAAGCTCTAGTCTTTTCCTGTTGACATCAGTTTCAAATCTATTTTTTTCTATCTTCTTATCCTCACTGTTCAAGAGAAACAATTAATACTTGAGATACTGCTGTGATACTTCACATTATTACATGCATAGTTCTCAATTACTGACCAGAATTTTTTTTGTCCTGCTTTTGTTTTCCACAGTGATCAAAATCCCCAACTTAAAGATGAATGTGAGAAAAGTTAAAAGAATTCAAGTTCTATTTAGACATCTTCAAATACTGCAGAAGTTTTTTGGCATAACATTACATTTTCAATTTACCTAATGTAATTTTGTACATCTATCCTGTAATTTATTTACTGTTTTGCAAACCACTTCACTGGCATATAATTTTAAATATTTCCTGTCTAAATTCATATCCAAACCTCCTTATGTTAAGAAAATTAAATACTTACATCATTTTGTAATTCTCTGGATTGATGGAACTGGTCATAGTAATTTTTTAACCAATGACTGCAACCTTGGCAAATGAGTTTGACAAATATTGAAAAAAAACTGTCCAGGTCTACTTTAGAGGAAAATAGTCAGATAGATGAAATATATCATATGGATATAGTCCTCCTAGGGTAACTTAGAGAAAAAAATGTTGTAACATTAATCATATTAATATTTAGAAATAAAAATCTGAAAGCCTAAAAATCTTTGCTGAATGACAGACAGTAGTGGGTTGTCTCTGGCTTGAGGCTAGGTGCTCACCAAAGCTGCTCTGTCACTCCTCACATCAGCTGGTAAAGGGAGAGATGATATAACAAAAGGCACATGGGTCAAGATTAGGACAGTGACCATCTCATGGTCACTGCAGCCAAGGTTGCCCTTGAGCTTCACATCCCCTACCAACCCTTTCTTGACTGTGAGAATAAGGTCCAACATGGCACTTCTCCTTAGAATAATAGAATAGTTAAGGTTGGAAAAGACCTCCAAGATCGTCTAGTCCAACCATACCCCTACCACCTCTATTACTTACTCTATTACTTCCTTGTTCGGTCTTTTTCCTGTCAGCAAACCTGCTCCACTGTGAGCTACTTTCTCCACAGGGCCAGAGGTTGTGCCAGGAGCTTGCCACAGCACAGGTTTTCCATGGGGTCACAGCCTCCTTTGAGTGCCTCAACCTGCTCTGGCATGGGATCCTCCATGGGCTGCAGGTGCATCTCTGCTGCACTGTCATTCTCCATGGACTGCAAAGGGACAGCCTCCTTCACCATTGTCTTTTCCATGGCCTACAGAGGCATCTCTGCTCCTGTGCCTGGAACACCTCTTTCCCCTTCTTCTTCACTGCCCTTGGTGTTTGTAAAGTTCCTTACAGATTCTCACTCCTCTCTAGGGCTGCAATGTCTTTTTTTTTGTCTATTTGTCTTATTTTTTACTTCTTAAACATGTTATCACTGCTGCTACAGTTGCTGATTGTCTTGGCCTTGAGTAGCAGTGAGTAAACCCTGGAACTGGCGGGCATTGCCTCTATGAGACCCAGGGGAAGCATCTCACACAAGCCACCCCTGTAGTACCCCCACTGCAAAAAACTTGCCATCCAAACCTAAAACGCAGACCCAACCAAATCACCATGATGTTTTAAAGGAAGAGTATCCTAATCATCTATTCATTTAAAAAATGTATACAGTTAAAAATATTAATAGTTTTAATCAAAATTCTGGACTTTTTGATCTCTGCTTCTCATGCCCAGTAACATTAATTTCCATAAAATATTTTTGCTTCACCTTCTCCTCTTGTGAGCATGGGAAGGACAGAGCAGAGAGTAGAACAAAGAAAGAAGTTCATCCTAAGTCCCCTGTTTTGAGCATCTTTGGGAGGAAGAAGATTTTGAAAGTCAATCACTTTTTTTTTCTGAAACCTGCCAAAAACCAATTTTGATGTGGGGAGTATTCAAAAGGTAAAGAGATTAGTTGGAATAATATTGCTACAATCACTGCTTTTGACTCTGTGAGTCAAAGCACTGCAAATGTTCAAGGGACACACTTGAAATAATGGCTTGGGGATAGTAACAGCGTCCCTGAAGCAACTAAGTGTAACAGGTAATGAGTGGCTGCCTATAGAGAGATTTCCTCTTTATGATTCATGCCAACATGGACCCTGCCCTGGAGCTCACAGCTGCACTTGCTGAGAAACTGTCCCATAAAGCTGAAGTGTCCCAGAGCCAATCCCCGATCACCTTCTTCACATCTCAGGATGGATACAAGGTCATAATCTGGCCACGCTCTGATATCCATTCATCACATTCTGAATTTCTCCGTTACCTTATGAGCAAAGTAAGGAGGCAACATATTTTTCTCCAGAGAAAATCCACTATGTGATAGATGAAGCTTCACAGATACACGCTCCAGAAAGCATCCAATCATTTAAAGAACTCCCACAACCAGCCACTGTAACCTTGAAATATTTTGGAATATTTGATAAATCTCTCTCCTTCCTTAAGCTTATTTCTTTTCCATGAAAAATCATGACTAAACATTTTGGTTAAAGTTGGGTAAATGTTTTACAGACCTTCCATCATGTACTTCAAAGTTACTGTTAGCCTGAATAGAGCAGAGATTGCCTTTGAAGTTCTGTCAACTCCAGTGATGTTTTTCAGTGAAAAGCACCTCCTAGGAGAAACTCACTTTGTGGACCTCTCTTTCATCTCTCCATTTGTGCTTTCTATTGCAAGTCGAATTACTTAATATTATTACTTATTGCTGTTTTGCTCCTACAGTTGCAACTCTAACAGTCTAAATATGGCAGCACTGAAGCAGTTCATAAACATTAATTAATGTATCCTCATTACAAACCTCTGAGGAGAGTGATGATAGAGTGGTGAAGGTGTCTTGGTATGGATCCAGAGGTGTGAGTTCATACCTCTCTCTGGACTCATTCCAAGCATCACTCCCAGTCAGCTCAGCTATAAATGAGTACCACAGCACTGGGGCCAAGGAAATCAAAGGCATCTGGATGGGATATTAGCCACATCACTCCCCTATGGGAGGTTAGCAACAAAAACTGTTGTCCTTGCCCAGATGAGCACAGTTAGCCCTTCTGATGGTTCATTTCCACTATGTACAGAGGTGCTGCTACCACCCTGCTGACAAGAACAACTGGGGCAGGCAGGGATGAAAACCCAGATTTTCAAAGATATTTGAAGCTCTAAATCCCTGTAAACTCACTGCGTGTTAGTCACACAAACACTTTGACTTTTGAGTCTAAGTCATTTGTCTCAGTTCTGCAGCAGGACAGAAATTTGACCCTGATTCATAAGTCCAGTCAGTTGGGATATTTGTTTTCTCTTCTGCAAATCTTTGCTGGGAAAAGTAATAATTGCTCGGGAGATTCATCCCACTGTGCTAAAGAAGGATGTCTTGAAAATACATATGCATTGTCACACAACCGGGAATAAAGTTTGTTTAGTCATATGAGATGAAAGCTAATAAATACTGCTTTGCATTCTCAGCCTGTCATATTCATTATTCTTATTATAAGATCCAACATTGTTTTCAGCATGGGACAAGACAATCACTGCCTTGAAGAGCTTATATAAAAGTTTTCATTTAAGAAACTCACAAGGTGTTTATAAACAGTAATTAATTCAATCATTGGAAATTATAATATGTCTTTATAAATGGGAAACTGAGGTACCGAACTCGCTGTACTACTCAAAGCATCACGTAACGAATGCCCAAATGGAATTACAAAGCAATATAACTGATTTCTCGTCCTGTAATATAATCACCAAACACATTTCCTCCTAATAAATAATTTAAATTGTTTTTTTTTTAATGAACTCTAAAGAAATAAAAATTTGTTTAGATTGCCCAAGGTGAGTGAAGATAAAAAGGCAGTGCAGATACATGGCCTCCTGCCTTTCCTCTAAGTACTTCATGGTATTGCACAAACAACACAATGAAAATTTTTGAAAATTAAATGCTCCATCATTACCTAAATAGGCAGAAGTAACTGTCTAAGTGATAAATAGCAGGTTCTTGCAGCATCATTTAAAGTCCAAACTACACTGAAAAGTATCCCCTTTTATCAGATATTTTTTGGAATCCGCTAGATTCAATGGAACCAGTGAAGCAATAAATACATCAAAATATGGAGGTAAACAAAATCATAAAACATCCAGCATGACAACTGAAACACCCACGAATACATAAATATTTATGATGCAAGAGGTACTTCCGAAACACCCAGCAGGTTTGATTGAACAGTCCAATCGAAATTTTGTGTGTTCACATGATGAAGGAAATAGGACTTATATGTGAGGGAAAAGAAACTGGATTTGCAAGTACCACATTTTCTTTATTAGAAACAATAAAGAAAATGTGGTACTTGCAAATCTACTGTTTCTTCCCAGCAACAACAACAAAAAAATAATGGATGGCTTTAAGTGTGATTTGAATATGGAACTCAGTTTCCAGATATGAATTATTCCAAGGGAAATTTCAAGCAGCCCAATACACTTTTGAATGTGTCATTTAAATGGCTATTCACTTTTTTTTTTTTTTTTTTTTAGCTTACACTCCCTAGACAAATCTGTGCTTTGAGGCTCTGAACATGATATTTTTGAATGGCAGCAGCAGAAGCCATCAAAAAATTGTAGTTCAAATGGACCCTTTCAAGTTCATCAATTTTTTAGCTTTGGCTCAAAAAAGAGCTATACACAGCATTCATAATGTTGTCCATCTGGATGGAGAACCTCAATGCCTTCATTTTACCAAATGTCTTTGTAGGTAGTTCAAAGATACAGAACTGTTGTTGTGTAGAAAATAAGGAGAGAGCAGTAGTTCATAATCCTTTAAAGGCTTTGTATAATCAGATTCCTACAGGATGGACATGAAAGCTGAACAGAATAAGACAGATCTATACGATTCCTTTCATAATTTTCTGAACATTTTCTATTATTCCTAATTTAAAGACCACAAAGGTCATTAAATCAGGCTATCCAATAGGATCTTGTGTGTATTATACATACAAGATATTATGCATCCACTCTCTGGTGACCAGCAACAGGACACAAGGAAATGGAATGAAGCTGCTTCAGGGGAAGTTCAGATCAAACATTAGGGAAAATGAACAAACTCTCCATGGATGCTGTTACAGCACCAAGCCTGTCAGAGTTCAAGGACTGTCTAGAGGACAACATATGGTTTGATTCTAGGTAGTACCTTAAGAAGCAGGGAGTTGGACTTGATGATCCTGGTGGGTCCTTTCCAACTTGGAATATTCTATTATTCCGTAATACACCATGTCCTGTAAAGACAGCAACTTGTGTCTAAAGCACATTTTTCAGAAATTTACTTATTCATTATTCAAAGGTACTAAAGGATGGAGAATTCAGTACTTTTCCTTGTAGTTCTATGCCATCAAACTAAAATTAGTCACCTATTTCACTGTCCTCTCAGAAGTGGGAACAATACTGCTGAGGGCTGCTTAAGGAGCTGAACAAGCAAGAGTAAAACAGTGAAAATTGGTACGGCTCCTGCATTTCTTTCTTTCTCTTGTATTGCACTTTTGACTTAGCCTTCCTAAAATCTACTTAGTGTTAATAATAACGTTCTTTCTTAGGAACTAAATCCCTTTTTGCTAAGAATGTGAGCCTGGATATTTTGGTGCAGATCTGTATCTTCAGGGCTGGAGCAGATTTTACATGCAGTAGGCATTTCGATGAAAGCATGGAAAGCTAGTCAGGCTACACAAGTTGAGATCTATTGATCTTTCCCTCTCCTCAAAATCACCGTGTCCTGGAATTATGATTCAAGATTTCTGAATCATCAATATATATATATATATATGCATCTGAGCCACATTTTACGTTTACCTGTTCTTGTTTTCTATGGCATTAAACCAGGTCTTCCATGTGAGATCTGAATATAAATATAATAGAGTTTTCAGACCTTATTTGCACCATGAACTAGTATTGGCATCATGTCCTCCTATGATGTCCCAATGGCCTTATCTGTACACTCATTCCAGGACAATTGGGGCATCATTTCAATGAAAAGAAGGAAGGGAACTTGTTGTTATAGCTCTTCACTTTAAGCAGAGAACATCATGAATAAATGTTGTAGATTCTGGTACTTTTTTTAGATCCCAGATTTTGGACTAAAATTATGAATCAAACTGAGCCATCACATAAAATTAACCCTTCTCCAGCCTTTTTTTGTCTCAGCAGGTTGGTTCTGTGCCTTTATTCTCTACACACACTCTGCAGGATGCTTCATCTTGGGTCATTTTGTTTTGAAGGTCTCTAGTTACTATATCACCATGGGTTTAGCTAAACACTATCTTTAGCCTTGTAGATCACTTGCAGCAGCAGGAGACCTCCATGCTCCCCAGCCTGGATGAATACAGTATTTTTAACATTTCAGCAAGCACTTCAAGGAGACTTCCAAAGGCAAACAAACTAGTGTGGGAGATGAGAAGACTAAATGCAAGCAGTAATAAACTATGCTTCCATAGGAGTGATCCTGTCTGGCACAGAGAACCTGAAAATAAATTTTAGGATGCTCAGGCAGGTCATAGTGTCTCTGTAAGGAAGCTAAGAAGTAAACTAACAATATTTGTGACTTCTATTTTAATTATTCCTTTAAGTATTGTCTAAGAGATTCAGGACCTCCATGTGTAGATTTAGTATTGAATAAATTACATGGTGAAATGTTTCTGGTGTCTTTCTAAGGTGTGTAACCAGCAAGACAAAATACTTTACCTCTGTGGCTGCAAGTGTGTAAATCAGTAGAGCTGCAGGTCCTGTTGACCTGCCCTTGTCTGGCACAATGGCAGACACTAAATTCTATGGAAGGGCTGTGAGTGGAGGCCAGAGGAAAGAGCCTCCAACCCACACATCTGCTCTACACAGCACATTTGCCTGGGCTACAGTGAGAAGGGGTCTGCACACTAGGGACTGATCTTGGGCTGCACTTCCAGAAGAGTATCAACAGAGTCAGGTCTACGGAAGTACAAAGATGTTTAGACTATAGAATAGAATAGAATAGAATAGAATAGAATAGAATAGAATAGAATAGAATAGAATAGAACAGAAATGTCTGTTGTATCAAGGTCTTGCACTGGCCTACATGTGTCTTCGTTAGAAAAGCTGCCCCGTATCTTTCTGGAACAATTTTTACTCTTCATAGTCTCTTCTTTTTCCTGGAGAAAACCAATATAAGATTATCTTTCCTTTCATGTATAAAAATGAATACTGTCAATCCACTAAAATCTGTCTGCCGTACCACAGCTCCTGTCTTACACGTTTACAACTCTGATCACCTCCCTCTGAAAAGCAGCCCTGTGAAGCTCAGGAAGCTTGGCTTGAGAGAGTAGGGTTATAAAAAAAAAAGAGGGCAATGTTCTTTGTATTTGTTACTACTGCCTTTTTAATTTTAATTATTTTTTATTGTGCTTTGACATGAATGACATCCAGCTGAATATCAAATGAAACATCCAGGGATACAAATTGTTTGCAAGTGAAATCTTGGCGGGGGGGGGGGGGGGGGGGGGGGGAGGGAGGGAGGGAGGGAGGGAGGGAGGGAGGGAGGGAAGGAGGGAGGGAGGGAGAAAAAGGGGTCCACAGAGACTTCTTGTTTACTTAAACAGCAACTCCTCTAAGTCAGTGTCATCTCAGCCATGGAATTTAAAATAAATGTGCGGCTTCATCGTTATATATACTGCTTAAATGTCACCTTTTATTCATCAGGTTTAGTTTACGTCTAAACTAGTACTAGGTCTTCTGCATAAAGGAGAAAAAAAGCATTTAAAAAATAAAAGTTTGGGGCTGCATGTTGACAGATTACATGGAGAATGAGTAAATATTCTTTGCCAGAGTATGTACTTGATCTTACTAGAATCTTTTAGTAATAAAGCACTTCTATTCTGGGAGCTCCTTAAATATCCTTTATCTAGAAAGAAGGTTAAATTATAGTTCACTGAAGCTGCATCTAAGAAGGTAAGATGAATGTACAGTTGCTTCAGGAATAATGCAGCTTTAAAAACAATTTACAGTCAAAGAAACTATTAGCAGACTCTAAAGATTTTATTAAAAACTAAATTAGACAGTAATATGTGGAGTACAAAGGAAAACAAGACTTTTGAAGAGAAAAGTAGGTTTGGAGCTTTAATAAAAAATCTGATGTTTTGAAGCAATGGTTTCCAGATTGTTGAACTTTTACAAGATCTTGACAGTTTACACAGTTATGCTTAGGATTTTCCTGGGTTTCTGGATCATCAGTATAGCAACAATGCTGTAATGCAGTGGCATTTCTTCACACAAGCTAGGATATCTGCTGGACTTTAGTATGAACTTTACATATCAAACTATGCTTTGGTTTATGTCAAACTTAGAGTAGTGGTGTACTGATATCAAAATACACATAAAACCAACCTTGCCCTAGATGATGACATAAAATAAAAGTAACGGTTATGAAATAAGATATATTCTTTACTTAGCAGGTGTATTTTGTTCTGTGTTTAAGAAATGAGAACTTGCAGGATGTTACTAGCTAGGGCCTGGCGGTCGGAAGGTCATGTGATATGCGGGTAGATAAGGCCCCTCCCCTAATAGCCAATAGCAAGCAGGCAGAAGTGACGTTCTGACCCTCAGTTATATAAGGTCGTGTTACTTGTTAATAAACGCCGTTTGCCATCTATCAAATTGATATCTGTGAGCAGGTGGTCCGTGCGACCTGGGTCTGGTTGATGTGCTGTTCCTGAAACAGGCCGCCGTGCCTTTGCGAAGGCAACAGCAAGGGATGCCAATATCACCTAAATATGACATTCTTGTGTTTTTGACAACCAAATGTGAATCAGTCAGTCCCACCTCCCTCTGCTTTCAGAGAAAAGAAACATGAACAGATTGAATGGCTCATTTGAATATGATTTTAGGATGAGGTAAAAAGCGTGTTAGAGATCTTCCATGGACTCTACTAGGAATCTAGACAACTAACTGTTGTACAGTTATGACTTCCAACTTAAATGTATCTGCAATGAATCTAAAGAAGTTTTCTAATCCCTGTACTATAAATCTAGCCAACCAGCCTGCCATTCTGTTATTTGTATCTGTCTATGAGATAGAAAGGATTTTTTATGGTACAGCAAGTAAGATAGCTCAACCAGTATTCACCTCTATCCCATATGACACTAGAATTACCTGAAAAACCTTATTCTTAAGATGCAACCTAGTAATTTCAGATAACAGTAAATTCAGGCTATTAAAAAAATGCATAATTGGAAATATTTTGTATTCTACAGGACAGACATTTTATGTATACTTTTTTTAAAAAGGTCATTCCTTAATATTTAATTAAATATGGTTGCTTTTTTTTTTTTTTTTACACAAGCTGGAAATGACTAGTCATGTTTCTCAATTATAAAATAGTTTACACTGGTCAGTCTGGAACAGTGAGCATTCTGAGGTCAAGAAAAGTCAAAACTATAGTTGAATAAGCAGCCAAAATGTGAAATGAATCAAGGTCAAGTCACTACCTCTACTTTAGGTCCTGTTACACAGGACCTGTTACTACCTCTACTTTAGGTCCTGTTACACAGATGGCTAATAGGCTAACAAGCAGGAAACAGAATGGGAGTGAGCAAACACTTTTCACTGTGGGTCACAATCTCATCTAAGCGAGGCTATTATGGAGACACTGATTGATCTAGGACATCTTGCTTCAAGTGTCCACACATTGGAAGGTCTTTCCTTCTGCCCACAGATTTAATTCCATTTTACAGTAGTTTGGATCAAGGCCAACACAGTTAGAATGTGCTCCACAGATGGTATCTTGGCCTAGCAGTGGTGATAAGACAGTACTACAGGGACAGATGAGCTGCACCATCACTGCAGGGCTGGTCATGCCATGACTGAACCATCCTTATTGCTGGTAGATGCACACTGGGTACCTCACTCAGAGGTCATCTGCTGACTTTCTCTGCTGGTGTGCTACTCAGCTCATCTCATGGTTATACCTGAATATGATCTTGTGTTCATAGTCTATACTCATGAAAGAAGTATTCAGGATACAAGAAAAGCCCAAGAAACATTTTTAGAATGTACACATATGAAATACTTTCTAATTTACTCAAAACCCTGTCATGTTGATTGGTGTGTGAGAGAAGATGCTGAGGCAGATACTGCCTGATGAGAATGAGATGTCTAATGGACTTGGTTTATAGAACATAACAATATATCATTTCTCACTTGAAGATTGCACCCAAATTTTTGTAGCATCTGATAAGGCTGATTTGCATTGTTGGTAAGTTTTTACATGGCAGATAAGAATTCCCCAATTAAGATCTCATAACTGGACCTTCTTCCATTTATCTTGAACTCATTTCAATCAATTAGGCTTAGTTGCATATTGCTTCTGCTGCCTTTTCATACACACAAAGCATTGTGTATATTTTTCCCTTTAGTGTGTGCTTCATTGCAACCATGGTCCACTATATAAGAATTGGCTCAGACATTTATTCGATAAAGTCTTTTCTCTCTGAGGTATTTAATCCAATAACTTCATTGGCACCCTCATGCTACACATCTATTAAGATTTTATTCCCCCCCAAGAACACAGTCTCTTCTCGAAGCAGTAATTTGTTGCTGCAGCAGTTTATCAAAGAGATATGCCTAAAGATTTCTGTTAACAATGCATGTTTTGTATGGCAGCCACATGCAGAGGGTCATTAAGAAGAATTGAGGAGAAAGCAGGGAGATTTTACTCACATATATATGAGAAAAATAAGTGGATTATTCAAAAAGAATTGAAAATATTAGACTTCAACCCACTCGTATGTTAATTGAAAGGTTTAACGAGGAACCAGATAACATGTGGAAGCTACACTCTGCATATTACATAGTTTGGGTAGATTCATGGCTCCAAATAGAGCTCGAAGTTAATGGTTAGTAGTGAATGGTCATAAGAGGGTTCCAAACTTTAGAGCTTACATAGACACATTACTAACTGTTCTTCAAAACGAGAATTCTCCCAAGATGGAGAAAAATGGGAGATCTGGTTACCTAGAATACAGAGAAAGCTGAGTTACTCATTGAATTTTTTGCCTCCACCTTCACAGGCAAGTGCTCTGGTACCACCAGCCAAACCTCAGAAAACAAAGTGGAAGAATGAGGAAACATCCACTGTAGAGGAGGATTAGGTTTGGAAACACTGAAGGGACCTGAAAGTGCACAAATCTAGAGGATATGATGAGATGCATCTGTAGGTCATGAGAGAAATGGTGGATGAAGTACCTAAGCCACTCTCCATCACATCTGAGAAGTTATCACGACAGTTCAGTGAAGTTCCCACTGACTGGAAAATGGGAAATCCACATTTTCAAAAAGGAGAAAAAAAGACCTCAGAAACCACAGCCCAGTCAGTCTCATGTCTGTGCCCAGCAAGATCATGGAGCAGATCCTCCTGGAAAAGATGCTTGAGCACATGAAAAGTAAGTAGGTGATTGATGACAGACAAGATTAATTCATTATGGACAAATTATGCCTTAAATGATGGGGTTACAGTGTTGGTGGGTAAGGAAAGAGTGACATATTACATCATCTGCCTGGACTTGTGCAAAGCGTTTGACAATTTCCTGTATGATATCCTTGTCTCTAAATTGGAAAGATGTGGATTTGATGGGTGGGTTGCTCAGTGGATAAGGAATTGTCTGTATGGTCACACTCGAAGAGTTTTAGTCAATGGCTCAGTGTCCAAGACCACTAACAAGTGCCGTTCCTCATGGGTCAGTACTAGGACTGGCACTGTTCAAAATCTTTGTTAGAGACATGGGCAGCGGGTTTGGGAGCATGCACAGCAAGCTTACTTATGACACCAGGCCATGTGGTGAATATTTTATATATATAATTATATATATATATATATAAAGGGCCTATCACTGTATTGATAAACATTCTTTGGAACCACTCTGATGGCAGAGGTAAGAGCAGGATCCAGCCTGTCAGTATTTCACAGATACTGGCAAGAAAGACTTAATTTGCTTTCTAGAGCATTCTTAAGCTTGAGTGTTCATGAAATTCAGAAATTTTAAATTCCCATATGCATAAGACTTTGACTAAAGGTCAACTTATCATAGAATCATAGAATCACAGGGGTTGGAAGGGACCTCAAGAGATCATCGGGTCCAACCCCCCTGCCAAAGCAGGCTCCCTAGCTCATATTGCACATATAGGTGTCCAGATGGGTCTTGAATATCTCCAGAGATGGAGACTCCATCACCTCACTGGGCAGCCTATTCCACTGTGAAAAAGTTCTTCCACATATTAGTGCGGAACTTCCTGTGCTCTAACTTGCAGCCATTGCCCCTTGTCCTGTCCCCACAGACCACTGAAAAGGGTCTGGAAATTTCCCCCTGCATCCCATACTTAAGGTATTTATTGGCATTAATAAGGTCCCCCCTTAGTCTTCTTTTCTCCAGGCTGAGCAGTCCCAGCTCACCCAGCCTTTCCTCATAGGGGAGATGCTCCAGGCCCTTAATCATCTTTGTAGCTCTTCTCTGGACTCTCTCCAAGAGATCCCTGTCTTTTTTATACCAGGGAGCCCAGAACTCGACACAATACTCCAGGTGGGGCCTGACCAAGGCAGAGTAGAGGGGTAGGATCACCTCCTTCAACCTGCTGGCCACACTCTTCCTGATGCACCCCAGGATTTCGTTGGCTTTCTTAGCCCCCAGGGCACACTGCTGGCTCATGGCCAACCTATCATTTACCAGGACCCCAGTCCTTCTCCAAAGAGCTCTTCTACAGCAGGTCATCCCCCCAAAAAAATCTTATAAAAAAAAAAACAACTTATATGAAATCAGTCCTTACTCTGGGTATGCCCCAGTATGATATGCAGAGCAGTATACTCTCAAGCGTAAGATAGGAGGCTCCTGGCCTTAGGAATTGAAAGCATAGATAAAAAATGGAAATTCAAGGTTTTCAACACTCTGCTGAAGAGACCTTCATCTCTTCATCCTCAGTAACAATTTGTACACGAAAGGGCTAGCTCATGTCTGCTAGGATAGGTCCTCATCATGTCTGGGATTCTTGGGCCGAAAGAATCCCAGACATAGATACAGACTGGGAGAAGAGCTTCTTGAGAGTAGCCCTGCTGAGAAGGACCTGGGTGTCATAGTGGAGGAGAAACGTAACATGAGCCAGCAGTGTGCTCTTGCAGCTCGCAAGGACATTGGTATCCTGGGCTCCATCAGAAGAGGGGTGGCCAGCAGGGACAGGGAGGTGATTGTCCCTCTCTACTCTGCCCTCGTGAGGCCCCACCTGGAGTACTGTGTCCAGATCTGGGGCCCCCAATACAAGAAAGATGTGGAACTGTTGGAGAGAGTTCAGAGGAGGGCCACAAAGATGATTAGAGGGCTGGAGCACCTGCCCTAGAAGGAGAGGCTGAGGGAGCTGGGCTTGTTCAGCCTGGAGAAGAGAAGGCTGCGGGGGGACCTCATTACAGCCTTCCAGTACCTGAATGGAGCATACAAACAGGAGGGGAATCAACTTTTTAAAAGGGCAGACAATGGCTGGACAAGGGGGAATGGTTTAAAGCTAAAGGAGGGAAGGTTTAGATTGAATATTAGGGGGAAGTTTTTTACAGAAAGAGTAGATATTTGGGTCATCTGGTTATATACCACTACCAGCTGGGAAGGATGATGATGCTGGCCTTATGATATCTACTAGGACATCCACCTGGTTGACATTTCCTTCTCTTCATTCCAAGGCTGAGATTATATTAAGAGAACACAACCTGTAGTTCTTGGTACCTTTCTTGGTACCTACACCACTCTCTTGTAGACTGTTAAAAAATGAAATTCGAAGTTTCAGTACCATGTGAATGCCAAGGTTCTGCTGCCTGAATTTCTATGACAGCCTGGAATGAACATTTTGATCAACAGATTTTATTTTGGTTCTCATACTTAAAAATTTCATTGACTTCACAAATGCAGAATGTATGAAACAGCAATCAGTAAGGTTAAGCACAATAAACAAAAGACCGCACAATGCAAGCATCCCTGCAAGTGTATTGCTTTTACAGTAACAGAAAAAAAGTGCGGTATTCTCTGGGGCTGCATTCCGAATCCTGGAGACAAAGCCCATCTCGCTCTTTGCCCAATTTTATCTAGTTCTGTGACGACCATTACTGTGAACTCTTCACTAGAGTCACACTGTTTTATCCAGATGATCATGTATTCTAATGTTTAACAGTAGAAAGATCTTCATGAGAAAAGACAACACTCAGTCTTATGCACAAAAAAAAATTGCCCATGGTGCAAATGGTGTTGCAGATCAGTTTGGAGAAGGATTCTGACCTCAGAGAAATGAATTAGAAATTAAAATTAATTAGAGGTAAGCTAACATATGCTATTCTCACAGTTTGTTTTAAAATGGCAAAAATAATTCTTGTGATCACTTTGGAGTTGTAACTTGGCATTCGCATCTGGTTTCGGCACACTGTAACTAGATTATGAAATCTGTCCTGTCTGATACAGATTTGTTGAGAGTATATATTCCAGATTGGTGGGCCTTGATTGGTTTTTCGAATGTTCATGAATATGGATTATCCCCCAACCCTCTGAAAACTTTTGAGTTAGGTGGATTCTTTGTCCACAACATTAAGCAAAAAAGTGATTAGCTTTCATATCAGAATATAGACAATAAACATATATTTGATGGTAACCTTACAGGAAAAGGACAGAATCTAGAGAGGAAGGAGCAGGACAGAAGAACGTTTAGAGGGTAAATGCTAACTAACTGGGGGTAATTTCAAAAAGAGAAGACAGTATGAGAACAAAAAGTCTACAGTCCTCATGGTGCATATTACCAGAAAAACTTGGGAGTTATGACCAGGAATCCTGAATCTTTCCCACATTTTCATGGAAGGGGGAAAAACAACAACAACAAAACCGAAACCCAAAACAACAACAACGACAACAAATAAAACTGGAGAAAATGACAATATGACATCAGGAAAGTAAAACTGTATAATCACATATATACATACAAGTTTTCAATATATGTTTATGGATTTTGTTTACATTTCAGCTTTCTTGAGAGGGAACCGGGAAGGATAACAAGTATATAAGAAAAAAAACAATTTACAGATTTTTTTGTTTTCTATGATCAATACAAGAATAAGGGGAAATCTGATATAATACTATGCGAGAATGGGCCTAGGCTCCAGAAATTGTTTCAACAGCACATTGCTGAGGCCAAGGCTTTAGCACATCCCAAAGAGAGCTGTATTTTTCAGGACATTTTGGGAGAATTCTCAAGCACTACAAGAAATAAATAAGCATTCTTCAAGCAGTATCTCCAGATCATAGGTCTTACTTAATGTCATATTTATTTCCTGTGGAATAATAAATTTGTCATATTTAATGTAATATTTATTTCCTGTGGAACTCCATCTTTCTTCCTTCGTCCCCTTGATGCTGCTTACAAATACTGTGAAATAGTCTACTTCCTTGCAAATAATTAGACAAATTTTTTTTTTATTTGGCCAACTGGTAGAACTGGAAAATTGTACGAGAATTACTGCAATGAATCAAACCTCAACATTTCCCTTTCAGAGGAATTGTTGACCATTTGTGGGTGGGACGGTGGAGCAGGGGAAGGGTGTGAGGAATGCCTCCCCAGCTAAGAAGTGATGCTCATTGCGGAATGATCTCTCTCTGTTCTTATCCTGACTCCTAAGCCTTTCAATATATATTTTCTCCCCTGTCCAGCTGAAAAGGGGAGCTGTAGAGTGACTTTGGTGGGCATCTGGCATCCAGCCAGGGTCAAATCACCACACTATAGTAGCTACAATACTCATTAATTTAATTGAATGTTCTAATTAAGATGGCAGAGCACTAAAGATATAAATATATTTTGAAGTATAACACAGGGAATGCTTCAGTATTGTTATGTAGAGGGTATCACAGGCACATTTTATTAGGACAAATGTGAACGGTTAACAATATGGGAAATTGGTAAAGGAAACCCCTGAAGCTGACACCAATTCTTGCTGTCTCAACTACTCTCACCTTCCCAAAAGAGATCATATAAATAGTTAAAATTTTCTTTTGTTTCACTGCCATTTTCAAATCAAGATTTTCATTGTTTTGTATAGCTTTGAAACAAAGAAACAAAACCTATATTTTCAAATTTGTATATGCAATAACATCTTCTTTAAATCATAATAAGAAAGCTAAATCTACCAGACCCATTTCTTAATTCTAGTATGTGAATCAATTAATGCATGTCAATTAGTCTTCACAGTCAGGGTTTTTTGTTTGCTTGTTTAAATGGTTTCATCAAGGTTTATAAAATACCCTTAGTCTTCTTCCTAGTATAGTAAGGCACAATTTACTTATAAAGATATTTAAAAGATATTTGCAATTAATTATCTCATCCTCCACCAAAAAAATAGATAGAACAGAAATTCCCTCACACCAGCATTCAACAACACAAATCTCTGGATATGTGTGTCATCCCATCAGAGACTGATTTTGTTATTACCTGACAGGAACATGTTCATTCTGTGTTATCTACCAGCATTAACATAAGTAGAACTCCTTCCAATGCATACAAAGGCCACAGACTATCCACTTCTCCATTCCCTTCTTTATCCATCTGATTCAAATAATCACTGTGTTTGAAAAGACCTTTGAGTCATTGAGTCAAACCATCCCCATCCTCTACTAAACCACATCCCTAAACACCTCACCTACCTGTCTTTTAAATACATCCAGGGTTGGTGACTCAACCACTTCCCTGGGCAGCCAGTTCCAATGCCTGATAACCCTTTCAAAGAAGAACTTTTTTTCCTAATGCCTAATCTCAACCTGCTCTGGTGCAAGTTGAGTCTGTTTCCCCTTCTATCACCTGTCACTTGGGTGAAGAGACCAACACCCATTTCTCTGCAACCTCCTTTCAGGTAATTATAGACGGTGATAAGGTCTCCCCTCAGCCTCCTTTTCTCCAGGCTAACTTTTCCATTTCCTTCATCCACGTTACCAAGTGTAGCTTTTTCCCCAGTCTTACTATTTTATGAGGCAGAAATCACTCTCCACTCCATGTCGGAATACTCATCTTTCCTACAAATGGGATAATATTCTACATCAGTATCTTGTATTAATATTTGGGAGGGGGGCTGAGGTTAATTTTGTATCTCCTGTGAAAATCATAGAGACTTGAGATAATTCTTATACCACTGTGTAGATCCACTGACCTCACTGCAGACACGTAAGATTTACATCACTGCTAAATCTCTGGGTCCCACAAAGAAGCAAGGCCAAGGGATTAATTATAGGGAAGAATTAGACTATTAATAAACATGGAGTTAAGCAAGCTTATGTTGTTGAGACTCAGGTGAGTCAATCTCCTTGAGCAAAAAGGTTAAAAGGAATTAAAGTAATTCCTTTCTTTTCCAGCTAGAAACACTATCTGCGAACAAGAAATAGCAAATAAAATGTTTCAATCTCCTGCTTTTTTATATTCACACACACTTATTTCTCGCATTCTCCATTTCATTTTCTTTAAAACACAACAAAGAGAAGGAAAAATAAATTAGAAGCTCTCAAATTTCCTTTGTCATGTACGCACAAGTACTTGCTGTTAGTAGATATTGTTCATGTTGAACCACTACAAGGAGATAGCTTGTTTGTAGTACTTCTGTTCTTAAAAGTTACAAGTATTGCAAATAGTCACTGACAAGAACAGAAATTAAATTGTTGTTAATAGGCTTAAATAAAGCATGATGAGACAAAATTGACACAGGGCTCTTCATAGAAAAAACATTTTTTGTTTTGCTTCAGTCTTTACCAAAACCGGTTCTCACTAGATAACAAGAACCATTCAAAGTTGAAAGAGATGTACTATGAAATTAAAATGTACTGCACTGTAATATTTTTTAACCTCACAGTTAACTCTGGTGCTAAATCTATAAAGTTACTGATTTAGGTTATATTATTTATGATGTTAAAGAGAGATGGACACAGGTACTGTCACTGAGCTATGCATTAGCTCTTACCTTTGTAACTTCTGATGATAAGGACTTTGCTTCACAACCCTAACTACAATGCATAAAGATACATTAATTCCTGGAGCATTATGGTTAAAACCAAGAGATGGAATGAAAATGAGTCAAGGAACTTATAGAATTACAAAATCATTTTGGTTGGAAAAGACCTTTAAGATGACCAAGTCCAGCCATTAACCTAGAACTGCCAAATCCACCACTAAACCATGTCCCTAAGCACCACGTCTATGCTTTTCTTAAATATCTCAAGGACGGTGACACATCTTCTTCCCTGCACAGACTGTTCCAGTCCTTGACAACCCTTTTAGAGAAGGCATTTTCCTTAATATCCAATCGAAACTTCCCTTAGTGTAACTTGAGATCCTTTCCTCTTGTCCTATCACTTGCTTCTTGGGAGAAAAAACCAACACCCGTCTGGCTACAACCTCACTTCAGGTAGTTGTAGAGAGCAATTAGATCTCATCTCAGACTCCTTTTCTCCAGTCTAAACAACTTATTTATTACCCTTTTCTGGACACACTCCAAGCACACACTCAAAATCCTTCTTGTAATGAGGACCCCAAAACTGCACTCGAGGTGCAGCCTCACCAATGCTGAGTAGAGGGGAACAATTACTGACCTGGTCCTGCTTGCCACACTATTTCTGGTAAAAGCCAGGTTGCTGTTGGCCTTCTTGACCACCGGGGCACACTGCCGGTTCATGTTCAGCCAGCTATCAACTAACACCACCAGGTCTTTTTCTATCAGGCAGCTTTCCAGCCACTCTTCCCCAAGCCTGTAATGGTGCACATCATTGCAAGGGACTCTCTTCCATTGACACTCCTTTAATTCCTATTAATTTATCTGTTGTACCAAAGTCTTTCTGGAATTCCAAGGTCCTTCCTCAATGTTGCCAATCATCTGCATTGACAGAACATGTAAAAAATGTCCAAAAATGTCCTGACCTTGTCCAGCAAAATGCCACTTGCACAAAAAGCTAAATAGAGCACCAGGAATACTGTACCTGGTGTGTTTGAGAGATATAGCTGGCATTGACTCAGCATATTCTCAGATTGAAACACTAAAAGCTCACAACCCCAACCTGAGCAGAATGGAACCTGGTAGTGCTGGTTATGCCCCACAAAATTCAGTGTAACTTTATAAGCTTCATCACAAAGCACAGTCTTGCTCTGTACTTCTGCCTCCAGCTGCAGGTTGCGTGGGATTTAATAGCTCTTCAGCTGCAAGGTTAGTCAGTTGAGCTTGATGTTCAAACACAAAAACTATTTTTGGTTGATTATTTTTTCATCATATCAGTGAGTTGAAATAACTAATTTCATGATTTGTCTTTCAAAACTTAAAGGGTGCTTATAAGAAAGATGGGACAAACTTTTTAGTAGGGTAAGTTATGATGGGACAAGGGGTAATGGTTTTAAACTACAAGAGAGTAGATTTAGAATATATAAAAAGAAGACATTTTTTACAATGAGGGCAGTGAGGCACTGGAACAGGTTTCCCAGAGAGGTAGTAGATGCCCCAACCCTGGAAACATTCAAGGGCAGGATGGATGAGGCTTTGGGCAACTTGATCCAGTTGAACATGTCCCTGCTCATTACACAGGGGTTTGGCTAGATGACCTTTAAAGGTCCCTTTCAGCCCAAAATATGCTATGATTCTGTGATTTCTAAAGATACTATCAGAGTAGTGGCTAAAACATACACGTGAGAGAAGGGGTTGGAAGGTGGTTTGAAGAATCCCACCTCTGAAATGCTGAAGATTTAGTGTAACACAAACCTACCTACTGAGCGTTGTTCATGGGTCCTGCATGTGGGTTGGTGCAATCCTAAATACAGCTACAGGCTGGTCAGAGAATGGATTGAGAGCAGCCCTGATGAGCAGGACTTGGGGGTGCTGATTGATGACAAGCTCAACATGAACCATCAGTGTGCACTTGCAGCTCAGAAGGCCAACCGTGTCCTGGGCTGCACGAAGAATAGCATGGCCAGCAGGTCAAAGAAGGTGTTTCTGTTCTCATTACAAGAAAGTCATAGAGCTGTTGGAGTGAGTCCAGAGGAGGGCCACAAAGATGATCAGGGGGCTGGAGCACCTCTTCTATGAAGACAGGCTATGAGAGTTGAGCTTGTTCAGACTGGAGAAGGGAGGGCTCCAGGAAGATCTGATTACAGCTGCCAATACTGAAAGGGGTCCTACAGCAAAGTGGGAGAAGGACTATTCACTAGGGAGTGCAGTGATAGACCAAGGGGCAGTGGCTTCAAGCTAAAAGAGGGCAGGGTTAGATCTGACGTTAGGAAGAAATTCTTTACTGTGAGGGTGGGGAGGCACTAGAACATGTTGCCCAGAGAAGTTGTGGAAGCTCCATCCATGGAAGTGTTTAAGGCCAGGTTGATTGGGTCTTTGGGTAACCTGGCTGGTGGAGGTTGTCCATGCCCATGGTTGGGGGCGGTTGGAACTAGATCATCTTTGAAGTCCCTTCCAACCCAAATCATTCTATGATTCTATGGTTCTGTGGTCCATCAGTTGCAGTTTTAGAAATTTGTATCTGCTTGTCCTCTTATACTCTCCTGTATTGCCAGGGATTTCTCTGGACAACTATTTTTCTAATTTATTCACTCTTAGTTTCTCAAGCAGAATTCTGCCACCAGCTCAGATCAGCCACTGGCATTCAGAATCGGCATTCCTAAGTAGCTTATGATATGTCACATTCCGTTAGTCACCCATAAGCTCAATCATGAGTCACTACTGGAGCACCAGGCGTGTTGGCTGTTAAGCAATTTCTCTTTTGTGCTAAGAAAGAGACCCCAGTGATAAGCAGCAAAATTAATCCTTTGCATAATTCTGCCTGTCAATGACCAGAGAAAGTTTGTGGGTTTCTTTATGTTTGGTCTTTATTTTTTCTTTTTTAGCTGTTTTGCTGTCTTGTACATTTTTTTTTGCTTGATATTTAACTCCTGTGTAGGATGGATTGTAGTGCTAAGTTAAAACATGAAGTTGTGGTCTTAAAGAAAAGGATGAAGCCTGAAACAAATAAGGCAGAAAGATATTCCTTGTAACAGGCTTTATAAAACACTTTTATATTTTTAAGTCTTTGCTATTTAATTTTATCAACTAATTAACCTTAATGAAAAGAGGATACTTTGCTAAAGATGCACATGCCTTACTAATGCAAATAATAAGAGTAATTAGCTACAGTGCTAATATCTATGAAATATAATATACAAGCAATAAGGTCCACACTTTTAGAAGCATTTAGGCATCAGTGCTGAGGCAGTTAACTTTCTTTGGTTTAAGTGGCAGTTAAGTACTGGGCTATCTGAATTTTTTATTTCCATTTGACAGTCAAATGAAAAATGTCATGGGTTCAAATCAAACTAAATTTTAGAAAAAATTTAACATTTCAATAAATATTTTGAACATGCCCTTTAATTTTTGGTCATTGGCAGGAAAAGGGAAAAAGGGAAGGAGAGGCAACACTTTCTATGTAAAATCCCAATGGTCTGAGCATTGAGAGTGTGAAAGGCTCAACCACATTTCCCACATCTGGCTGAGGTGTTTGTGCACACACCTCCACAGCTGCCCAAATTTCTCTTCACTCTAAACCTTTCAATAATGCTTCATCTTGACCACTCCTTTTGTTTCTTTCATAGTTTACGTGGAATATGTGAAACTACCATGGCCAAACATAATTCATCAGCTCAGAGATCAAGGCTCTCCGCTAGTAAGAGAAATGCTTGGATTCTCACCCCTTCTTAATGATAATTTGTGTAAATAACTGCAGCAACCAGACACTGAAATTTTTCACCCTTTTTTTTCAAACACTAGTCTTCTCTACACCTACCTGCTAGAATGCAGGGGATAAAGACTTCTCAGATCTCTAAGTACAGAGGTACAAACAGATGCAAGGCTTTCCACAGGCCATTTCCGTCTTTTAGTCATGAAATGTCAGTTAAAATGGACCATTAGTACCTCGTTTACCGCATTATGTAAATTTATCCTTCATCTAAATTTTAAAAAATAATAACATGAAATAAAGTAAATAAAGTAAATAAAATAAATCAAGCCAACAATCCTGTTTTAACCAGAGTTTCAAAGCAGGCTTAAGAAGTGAGTTTGGCTGATAGAAACCATTTCTCTCTGGAGGTAAAGGTCTTATTTCTCTGCTCTAAACATAGAAGGATCACAATGCTGGCACATCTGAAATGTCACTGCAAAGCAAAAATCAGTCAGTATAAATTTTGAAAGCACTGCACTTCATTTCAGCTACTTTGCCTGCAGCTCAGATGATGTCTCCCACAGCAAGACTCTGGAGTAAAGCAAACACAAGACCTTCCACCTTGTACAATCTGTCCTCTGCCTGTTTAGCTTCAAGGTATAGGGTTTTTTGTTTGTTTCAATGATAATTAGCAAAATTTACCTCTGATTCCCTGAACTAATTGCTAATAAATAACAGTTGTTTTTCCGCAAAACCACATAAAGAAGTTAGACAAGATAAGATTTCAGGGAAAAAGAAAAAGAAGACAGGACAAGGGAAGGTTAGGCAGAACTTTCCCTCATCCACTTGTATCAAATCTTCTATTTCCCTCATGCCACCTGACGCTTTCTTGCAACAAGCTGTGCAAGAACTGTTAGCCAAAATTCATCATTCTTTCTTACTGGTAAGCTTTTTACTGTCAGATTAGTTTGGTACTTTGTACTTTATTTAGGGACTTTGGCGTAGCCAAAGGCCTTCTCCCTGCATCTTCACCCACCCAACCATCTGTCATAATCAAACTCTCTGGGGCTCAGGTGGCCAGTAAGTCACTTGAAATCCTGAGCAAAGCTTGGACGATTATACATTACATTCTTAATATTTCTGAGGTAGCAAAATAAGAAGAAAATTGTTTGGACTTTTCATATACATCATAAGTAAGCAAAAGGAAAAGTATGATATGTATAAATTGTATGCAGTATGAAGCTGTTGCCAACAGCAGTGAGGGCAAATGGCCTAGAAAGGTTAGATATATAACCAGAAAACCTCAAAATGAAATGTCATGGGGAAATGCAAGCTAATAAATGCAGAAGGGGAAGAAAATAATAACAGAACACAACTATGATTCTGTGTTTCTATGAAAAAGAAAATCCAGAGTAGTGGTGCTAAAAATGACTTACTGGAGACAGAAATTGGCCAGTAAGACCTGAAATTGCAATGTAATATGACAGCAAAAAGCCAATACAATTTTGGTTCTCTGATGTACAGCTATTCTTTAATGGGTCACAGATGTGACGATCCATCTCTGTACAGTGCTGAACAGAACTAAACAGGCAGCCTTTTCCTCAAAAAATTGGAAGGGAAAAGAAAGAGTTTTTAAAAAAGGGAAGATTTTAAAGCAGGTCTGATATAAGGACAAGGACAGATATGCAGAACGACTTGGAATAATCTAGCCCTGAAGAATGGAACAAAAATGCAAGCATTTTTTGGACAGCAGAAGGCAAGGGACTGCTAGTCCAAATTTTCAGACAGCTACAAGAATAGTGTTTCAATTCCTATTGCCACTGGACCTGGTATATTTGGAGTAACCTGGATGACAAGCCTTAGCCTCATGAAAATCTTTGGGGTTCCTGATGCTCCATAAAGCACCGTATGTTTCTTACTTTGCTCTGAAGCATCATCTGGGAATCACTTTTGAGAATTCCTTTTCTTGAACTTTGTGTATCGTGTAAATTATATGTCTCTCACTGGCTTCATTTCATGAGCCTTAGTTATTGTGCTGCAGGACAGAGAAAAAAGATGATCTTTATAAATGACCTCCACATCATTCATGACACTGTAGACCTCCCAGAATCACATCCTTTTAATCATGAAGAGTGCCAGATATCTCAAGCTTTGCTTGTATGACCATGAAAAGTTCATCATCTTTCCTGCTCTTCTCTGAACCTTTTACAGTTCTAATATGTCATTTTTTTGTGATGAAGGAATTGTAACAGCCACATAGTGTTCAATGCTGGACAAACAGTGAAAATAAACAGCGTCTCTCTTTGTTCTTCATTCCTTTCTCTGCATGCCCTCTCTATTTTCACTGATGTTGAATGGATATATTCAAGGAATTATTTATCTGAGCCCTAAGTTCTCATTCCTCAATGGCTGGAGTGACTTCAGAGTTTATTGGTTTTTATGTGAAGCTACAATTGGTTATTCAAACCACACATATATTGGTTTATATTTATATGTAAACCATCATCTGCCATTTTCTTACTCAGCCACTGAATCTTGTAAGGACCGTCTACAGTTTGTCATAAAAGGACTTTATCCCTTTTACCTTGAAGAACTCTGTATTATCATCAAGCTTTGTCACACTACATCCCCTTTCTTAGGTCATTTATGATTATGTTAAAGAGCAGGTCTAATAACAGCAACTTGTACAAACTTCACTGCTGACCTTCCTCCATGGAGATGGATGATAACTTACTTAGCCCTGTTTAGTCTTCCAGAACTTACGATCCTTTCTCTTTTCTTCAACTTTCAGGGATTTCATTAATAATCTGCTCAATTCTAAAAAGATTTTATTTTGCTGCTTAGCCATTCCTACTTTTTCTCCAGACCATCACAACAGTTGATGAACATGGGTGCTGTTTTCCATGCAGTGTCTCTCAAAAGTCTCTATGTCACCTGCTAAGTTTTAATTTAATTTACCTATCCATTTAGCTTCTTTTTAACCAATTTCCTCATTTTTATATAGATCATCTTTCTGAACCTTAGAACAACCACAGTGGTTTATTTATTTATTTGCTTGGAGTTTTTTGTTTGTTTGTTCAGGTAGTTCTGACTGTCCTGAAATACATTTTCTATGTGGGTATTTTTTTTTGAAAAAAGGGGTTTGATGATCTGCCTGCAAGAGCTCAGGGAGAAGTGTCAATGATAGACCTCAGCAAACTAACTAGGGAAGGGAAGAAATGAAGGATGGTTAAAAAGTACACACACACAGAGGGCAAAGGCAAAAGCAGATGGATGGAGATACCTGCAACACCCTGTGGAACAGAGGATGAGTGGGACAGGAGCTCCTACACTTCAAATATCAAAGCTGGAAACAAAACTATTATGTGAGTACTGCATTAGAAAAAAAAAAGAGAGAGAGAAGATTACTGTTGAAATGAGGCCCTGAGAGCTCTGCTGCCCTACAGAAGCCACCATGTTTTTCATTCAATCCTATCTTTGCCCCAGAGAAGCAACTTATTTTTCAATTTGCCAAGTCAACACCTCTTAACGTTGATCAATATCCATTCCGTGTCTGTCATACCCTTAGGTTATCAATACTTTTACCAGATATTCTTGAGGGGGGTCATATTATTATTATTTTAAAAATTATTTTTAATTATATATTTTCACTGTAAGGATCCAGGTCATGACTGAGGTTAACAGGCACTACTGAAATATAATTATATATGGAATATACAAGTTTGCTTTTATCCTTGCTTGAAAGAAGAGGACTCATACATAAGGTAAGTCAACTTTTTGCTGTAGTGAAAATCTTGACTCTGTACTACTTGTGTATCTCTATAAAGTCCTGAGTAACAGCTTCCACTTGAATAAAAGGGCAGCAAATGATATTAAAAGCTGTATTACTATAATACACAATCATGGCACTAGGAATTATTCCTTGTACTTTTGGTAAGTCAAAATCATTTATGCTCCAGATGTGTTCCTGTTCAGAAAAAATGTAACGGCCTCAAATTCCATCTGTTCCTGCTACTGTAGATGTAAAACCCATTTTAGTGATGAAAACATAGCCCAAAATAAAAAGCAAAATACAAAGTACAAAAAAAATAAATTTGGCCTTAAAGAAACTGTCTGTTTTTTGAAAACCTCATACTGAGCAAACAAAAGCAAAAGTATCTGTTGATGTAATATTTATCACTCAAATCAGTAATGTTGCAATGATCAAAGAAAATATATTTACCAGTAGGGTGCTGGGTATAGATGTTGTTGGAGTTTGAAACAGTAAAATATTGAATCCTGAATACAATTTTAATATATTAGACTCTTTTGACAACAGCTATGCCCTGTTATAATTCTAGTAGAATTGAAAATATTAATGTAAGGACCAAAAGAATATCTTCTGAAAGAATATTCTTTTCTAAAAAAAGAGGAGATAAGGCTTTGCAATATTATGCTTTCATGAAAATTCAGCAATTCCTTTGCTATGACAAAACAACAAAAAAGAAATATCATTTCTTTGAACTTTTGCTTTCATTTTATGCAATCAAAATGTATCAACATTTGTAAAGAACAAGGAACTCTCTTTCTGAAAGACACACTTGGTTTCTGACTCACGATGGTAGATAAGCCTGAACCAGCTCTTGATTTAGTTTTTTCTCTACTTCAAACATATTTTCCAGAGAGGGTAAGTGAACATTCATTTACAGCAGCATTTACATTGTTGGATATGAGGCCTTGATGGTAAAGAAAACTTGACAAGTCAAGGGGAAATAGCAGGTTTGCCTCTATTTATCTTGAAGCATTTATTGCAAAGATGTCTCCAAACCTACAGATTTGGGTTTTTTTTTTCCAGCTAAATTATTTATATCCTTAAAGCTGATACCCACTGAGAGTCAGACAGAGGCAAAAGCTGCAGATGAGAGTGTGAACTTGCTCTGAGTAATTTTTTTTTTTTCTCACTGCTAAAAAGATTTTGTAGGGGATTCTGCTATTTTGACTGCCTTCACACCTTCTTGAACCAAAATAATAAACTGAGAATGCCTCCTCTGGATCGTTATTTTCAAGTTGATGATGCCAGTCTTTCCAGCTTCCCATTATGCCATCTTTATCTTTTCAGAAGTTTTAACTTCATAAATGTGGTGGGATTCTCTTGTTTCAGACTTCAAGTTTCTATTGCTCGATTTCTCTGAGTTTAATCATTGAATAGAAGAAGTATTGCCTTCATCTGACAGAAATCGATTAAATTTTGTTCATGTTACATTGACGTCCTAGAATCATAACATTTACAGAAAATTTGCAGGGGGGTGAGATTTGTCCCTCACAGTCCAGGCAGCAAATTGATAATACTGAGGCAGCTGCAGTGGAAATACACAGAGGTTCTGACTGTGCACAGATTGTACTTTCTGCAGTTCTAGCCAGAGTCACAGGTAATTACCAGGTGCATGGCTGAATCATCCCATCATCTCTGCTTCACACTCCCATTTACACAGGTTGTAGTGAAGCTCAGTGTTAGTTCAATGCAGCAAAGACTACAGCCTAGATTGCAGGAATATTTGAATCAGGGAGCAACCTATAATCATGACACATCCTTTTTTTTTCTTTTTTTTTGTTTTTGTTTTGTTTCCTAGTTCCTGTAAATCAATATTCTACTGCTAAATCTCATTAGCAGGGAACTATGATCTAGTTTTATTACTATTGCCCCTTATGCCACTGAATCAAGATAGCTGGAGACAGTTATTTTGGCCAGGCATTTTCTCTTCTCATTCTCATTTCACATAAACAGTAAGGATGCTGGTACACTTCCCAAACAAAGACCCAAGATATATGTAGGATTTTTACAAAGAATTCTTGTTCCCTCTTGTTTCCTTGACAGTCCCAAGCAAGCCTGGAGTACCCCAGTTTCAATTCAACTTTCCCGTAGTTCATTGATTCCATCATTGCTGAGAAAATTGTGTGATGTCCCTTCAAAATGTCATCACAAACTAGAGGATTTAAAACAATTTAATCTCCCTCTAGAACGGAAATTAATTTATCCAGGTTTTGCATATTTAATATAAATGTCTTTTACCCTAACAGTTTTATCTAGATGGTTGCACCTCTCTTTGGAAGAATCAGAACCTTTTTTCCAAGTTTTTGAAAGCACTGTTATGTCTATAATTGTTCCTAAATCTTAATCCTTGCATTCTTTTCCTTTGTCTTCAAGATAATGCAAGAAATTAATGTTTGACCATGCATGGATTGTACACTGAAGTTTCATTTCCTTATAGTGACAGTAAAACACTCTTTTCTGATTTCTTTTGATTTCACACCCATAGTTCTTTGAGCAGAACATCTGTCATTGACTTAATTCATTCTAATTACATGAAAATTACAGTAATAGCCATAGTACCATCGCCATGGTATAGCTTTTTATTTTTCTTCACATTACTGCTGAGGAGCAGGATTGCCTTCACTTTATGGAGGCAGCACTACTGAAAAGCTAAATGCTTTCCCAAAATTACATACTGTGGTACAGCATGTACTTTATACCTGAAATCCTAAACCTGGATTAGCAATTTAGCCATCCTTTCTACCATAGCATACATGAAATAGATAGGAAAAATTTCCAAGTTTACAGCAAAAAATGTTATTTTTTTGAATATAAGTGTGTGTGTGTATAATTTCAATTTGTTCCTTAAGACGAACACCATGAGACTCTTAACCTTACTGTAATTAAGGAATGGATAAGTAGAGGAGCCACAAAATGTGAAAGAGAGAGAGAAACGCTATTGGATAACTCCAGGACAACAGTCTTGCCCTTTCGTAGTGACATGGAGAGATGGAGCCAAGCAGATTTGATTCTCTTTAGTACTTGATGTCATATCCACTATAATCGTAGTAACTGGCAGAAAGTTGTGGCTAGTTCCTGGTGGCATCAAGTCCCCTATAGTTTCTTGCCTTCTTATGGGAAGGGTTCATTTCATCCAAACAAACAAAATCCTTGCACACAATTTTAAGGGATCTTGGATGCCATTGTATCACTAGGAAAAGCACTTACAATAAAGATACCTCTTTATCTGAATACTTCCTAATGTCACAGCACTCACCCTGGGGATGTGATTACATGTCTTCTGTTCACCTCTCCAGGAACGGCAGGAAGGTTCACACTGTCTTCTCATCATAGTAATCACGGCATTTTTTCCACAATGCAGGATAGATTCTGCCTTGCCTGACACCTAGATGTTATGATTGCTGTTTAATACAGCAGCCTACTGTGGACCACTCCCACCGTTGCCTTGGCTAAAGTCTACACAGGATGCATTTTGCCAAAGTTTAAGAAAGTGGCCATCTCAGCCTCACAGATAGGGATCTGTTATCCCCAATCTCTATCACAGCAGTTAACCTAACTATCAGATATCTTTTTTTTTTTTTTCCTCTTTAGGAAAAAAATAAAAATGTGAAGGGTATCATGCTGTTAGACTGAAAAGTTCAATGAAATGCTCAAAGGCGGAGTACACAATTTGCTCTTCCAGCTCTTACTTTTTTAAAAAAGAAAATGTGTTTTCAGGTATAACTTTGGTTTAATGTTATGTTAAACCTAACATTGTTTCTAAGTTTCAGCTTGGCAAAACCACAAAAAGTTAAAATAATATAAAAATTGAACCAAACATTATCACAAACAAAAAGCTTAAAATATTTATTTTTAAATGCACCTTTTCTATGATTTCCCATAGCTAGACAGTATCCATTTCAATCAGCAAGATGGAACAACACTTGTTATTCTGGTTATTTTGTTATGTTGTTATTTTCTGTTACTCTGCAATGCCCTAAGTCTAATGAAGAGTTCTGAGTATCCTCGAGCAGTTTGGTTTCCGTGTTTCACGTTGCATTCACAGCAGGTCTTCAAAAGCCTGTTGCCATCACTGACTTGTCTACAGCTCCTACTGTTGTTATCACTCACAGAGGCGGAACCACAGGTTTTGGGAGAAGCAGTAGCAAAACAAACCCCATGCAGACTTTGCATGGATATACGTGCAATGCCTGATGTGTTACTGGTTTAAATTGTCTGCTGAAGCACTGGAGAACATCTACCTGCATTTATCCAGGATGCAGAAACACAGAAATAGGTAGCTATTGTTATGCAATTCAGTATATTATTTACATAGTCCTTGTTTAGCATAACTTGCTTAGCATTAGTAGCTATTTGCTGAAGCCTCAGACCACAGCTGTGAACTTCCCCCAGGATATGTTGAACTTTTAGCTAGTCAAATAAAAGAAGGACCGAGATTCAAACAGGAAGATGAGGAAGCTACCTTCATTGACAGAAGTTACAACCTTAGAGATAAGAAATGGCCCACTTAGAGAGAATGAAAGGACCTGATGAAGAACAGAAAGACCCCCAGATCTTAATATTGCTGCTGGTCCAAACTGTCAGATGATAGGTAGGGAATTTAGATTGGAAGGGTATAATTGTGGAGGCACCAAGCTCGAGCTGTAGTAATAATAATTAAAAGGACTTCATAGAAGACTCTCTTTTCAGCTTATTGATTCAGTGGAAACCTAGAGTCAAACCCTGTTATGGTGGCTGGCATGCATAATTTCCATAACGGTATTTTAGTGCAGACACTGTTACATGGCTGTCTTTGTAAAAAATACATCCATAGTTATGGGTGTTACTTTTTAACTACTTGAGATTTCTTCTTATTTCTTTTTCATATTTCCATAAGTTTATTGAAAGTTGGTTACTCATCTATAAAGCTATTTTTTATTTCTGATATGAATTTTCAGTGCTTTGAGATATCTACCAAAAGTTCTCAAAGTTCTGAAACCATGTCTACTTACAGAGGTTCTTACTTTTTCATATGGTTATTGATGGTTTCGATTTATATATTCCTTCATCTATACTGCACTCAACAAGTAAAAGCCCATTCCCAATATGCTGCTGAATGAAAGGACTGGCACTCTAAGAAGGCTGAGAATCTGAAAAATGCAAGCACAGTCAGTAGCGTTTAGTTAATGTCTTCAAAAGAGAAGCACAAGGCAATGAAGAAAGAATCAACTTACTGGACTGTTCTTTGAAAGGGACCTCAGTACCCGCTTTCTCAGCCAGCAAGCTATACCAACGCATGGAAAAGAGTTTTAAGAATGTATCATAATGCATATATACAAAGGGATAACTGCTCTTTTAATGACCTATGGCAGCGACAAATTACTTCGTTCTCTTGCCTAAGCCCCAACTCAGCTTTAGCAGTTGCCACATCGGAGAGTATCATCAAAGCGTCAGGCATTTCATGGTGCACAGTTCACCTCTGAGGAAGCAGTGGTCCTTTGAAAATCATATTCCCTCTTGATCTCTGATAGCCAAAAAGGGAACATTTTATAAATCCCTGAACAGGGATTAGAATAAGGCAAATGGAGTCAAAAGAAAATAAAAAGGAAAATAAAAACCCAAAACCTCCTATATTTTTATCTTCCTTCTATCCTTTTTCATGATCCAAAATAGGCAAAATAAATTGAATAGCACTTGTCAGAAATCACAAATTTTAGTGATGTGATGTGAAAGCTTACAAATGACAAACTAATTTATTTTCTAAAGTGAAAGTTTTATTTTAAAACTAAATTCATTTACTGTAAATCATGCAAAAAGCACATCCCTCCCCAAGGGATTCTTTGTGTTTGGATGAGTTAAACTTAAAAAAAAATAATTAAAAAATCCTGGTTAGCTGGAAAGAAATTTGAATATTTTGGTGTGTTTTGTATATCTAACAACAGTAAACACAAAAGACTAGGGAGCTGAGTAACTTTTGTGTTGTATAGGTATACCCTCAATTACTTTTCTCTCCCCTTTTCCTATTTCCTTTCATTTCTCTATATTTCTTCCAAATTTGCCCCTTTTGTTCCTTCTTCTGCTTCCCCACACATATTCTTTTAGCTTTTTCTATGCAAATAGAAACTAAGCAATGCCTCAGTCCAACTTTTTGAACTCTTGGTTCAATCTAGGCTAGATATCAGGAAAAAGAAGACATCCACACAATCCCTCTTCAAGCACTGCATTGCTGCTGCAGTACAATTACATTATGTAACCGAGGATGACAAACAGCAGTTAACACTGGAAAAGAAGATACTGAATAATAACACAGACATAATAATGTCTTGCTGACAGATCCTGATTGACAGAAAAAGACAGGTCTCCCCAATAAGAGAAAACATGAAAGCTAGTGTGGATGACAGTAGTAATAATACTGTACGGTTCAGCTCCTGGCCCTTTGCATTTTAGACATGATAAAATTCTGTGACTCTATATGTATATACTTTATATCAGAGTTGAAACACTTAATCTAATTAACTGCTCACCCTAAAAAGAACTCACTTAGCATTTGTATTAAAGCTTTTTCACTCCATTTTTACCTGCTTTTCTGGAATATCAGAAAATACCAGGAAGAAGCAAGAGGCAAGAAAAAAATAATTAATCCCTTGATACTCTTCCAGCATCAAAGCAGGCTTTCCTACATGGCCTCAAAAGAAACCTAACAGGACAACTATCAAGAAGCCCAAACCTAGAGCAGTGTTATAAGAAAACAGGTCTGAAAGGAGTAACTGGGAAGGTCTTATAGTCCAGGGGGAGTAGGATTCTAGGAAGAGAATTAGCTGACCTCATCCATAGGGCTTAAACAAGATTCAAAGCAGGGTGTGGTTGTTGCTGGGTTCCCACCAGTGGGACAGTGTTCTGGTAATAATGAGAACCAGAAGGCTTCACACCAACCTAAGGCAAAAATGGTGTGCTTGTCTTGGTCCCCAAAATGCCTGTACACCAATGCATGCAGCATAGGAATGAACAGGAGGAGCTGGAAATCTGTCTGAAGTCAAGGGGTTATGACTTAGTTGTAATTACACAGACTTGGTGGGAAGTGCAATAGTCAGGAGGATGGAGCCAGGCTCTTATCAGTGATGGCCAGCAATAGGACAAGGGGCAACAGGTGCAAGCTGGAGCATAAGAAGTTTCATGTGAATATAGGGAGGAACTTTTTCACTGTGAGGGTGATGGAGCCATCGGACAGGGTGCCCAGAGAGGTTGTGGAGTTTCCTTCTCTGGAGACATTCAAACCATCTTGGTTGCGTTCCTGTGTGATTTAGTCTAGGTGATCCTGCTCAGCAGGGGAGTTGGACCCAATGATCTTTCAAGGTCCCTTCCAACTCTTAACATTCTGTGATTCTGTGATATATGCATATATACATATACAGATAAATGAGCGTTGTCTCTCATCAGTTATGTGTTTACATTTACATGCAATTTATTGTCTCCATGTGCTTGTATCTACTGATGACACGTGGAAATGGTTAGATTCTTAAAAAAATGCATTTTCCCACTTCCTAAATGTAACCTTTTGATTTTTTTGTGTGGAAGCAACACTCCATTCCTAAATAGAGCTAATTTCAGATAACCAATTGACAGATCAAGTGCCCTTTTCACTCTATTGAAAAAACACCTTCACACTCGCCCGTAACCTTTGAACCACATTACTTATTATTTTGTCAAGGCATGGAGGCGTTGTCTTATATTAATTAGTGTCTTTGGGCTGGTTGTAGGTACAGTGGGATCCACTCCTTGCTCCAGTCACACAGAACTAACACATTACTCCTTTTTTGCCTCAGTTTCCACTTTATTCATAATCTGCTCCTGATAGCACAGATTAACTCTTAATATGTTTTTGAATAACATGTGTCACCAAACTGACTCACTTTTAGTTGATCCACTACTTCCTGATATCCTCAGAATATTCTGAATATCATTGAACATTCTGAAGTCTCCAAAATACAGCTTTTGACAACTGGGCCCTAAATAATTATTCCATAAATCATAACAATAATATAAACAACAGGCTTGCTATAAATATACTCATCTCTGCTCCCCTCCTTCCTCAAAAAAAGATGAGGGGAGAAAAGATTGTCTTTTCAGTGTGCTCAGAGTGCCAATAAATTTATTTTATGCAGTTCCAGCTGTGGTCTGAATTACAAACCTGAAAATGCCCCTCCAACAGCTGTATCTTGTTAGTCCTGATGGAGCACCAATACTTCCTTGATCTTCGCTAGCCCCTCACGCAACTGCAGCTGAGTATCTCTCCTGCTGTGCTGCTTTTATTTGTGCTTGCAGAACTCATTTAATGGAGGTACAGTTCTCCATCTTTCTGCAGAGGATCTAAAGACTTAGAAAGATCGGTTTGAAACCTGACTTGCGGAGTGAGATCTGGTGCTCTGTGTTAGTGCTTGGTAATTCACACCAACCAAGTTTTGTGTTCAAATTCTTTTTGAGCACATTTTAAGCTTAGCTCCTGTCCTGGCAGATTTAATGTCAGCCCTGAAGATATCCAGGAGACTGTCTAAAGATGTGTAAAGAAAGCAAAAATCAGGAGTTCCTCTCTCTGGTGACACCACAGGTCACCTAAGTGCATCAACTAGATGTTTGTGTGTCAGTGCAGACACTCCATCCCTGATACAGGACATGGTCTCTGGGCCTGATTCATACAACCACCATGAAAGAGCCTAAGGAGTGAGCACAAGGGGCTCTTTATGTGCTTTTCATTGGAAAATCTTTACACATATTTATTTATAATGAGATTAAATTAAAGGAAAATAAACCCACGAGAAGAATAACAGTTTGGTTTCTGAAGTTCTGGCAGCAGAGACCATGAAATGGTGAAGTTCAAGATCTTTAGAGCAGCTAGGAGGGTGCACAGCAATCTTACTACCCAGGACTTCAGACAAACCTAGACTTTGTTTTCTTCAGGGACCTGCTTGGTAGAGTACCATGGGACAAAATCCTGAAGGGAAGAGGGCCCCAAGACAGCTAACAGTATTCAAGGATCACCTCCTCCAAGCTCAGGAGCAATTCATCCCAACGAAGAGGAAGTCAGGCAGTAACATCTGGAGGCCTACAAGGAGTTCCTGGGCAAACTCAAACACATAAAGGAAGCCTATCCTTGATAGAATTAAATCTAAACAGGGACATCAAAGGCAACAAGAAAATATTTTAGTTACATCAGTGATAAAGAGAAGACTAGGGAACATGTGAGACCTCTGGAAGGAAACAGGACACTTGGTTACCTGGTAAAAGGAGAAGGCTGAGTATTCAGTACTCAGTACTTCAATAAGGCCAAGTGCAAATCCTCCACATGGGTCAGTGCAATCGCAAGAACAGTGACACACTGGGCAGAGAATGGATTGAGAGCAGCACTGACGAGAAGAACTTGGGGATGTTGGTGGATAAGAAGTTCAACATGACCCAGCAATGTCCACTTGCAGCCCAGAAAGCCAAACATATCCTGGCTTGCATCAAAAATTTTATGACCAGAAGGTCAAGGAGGTGATTCTGCACTTCTACTCTGCTCTTGTGAGTACTGTGTCCAGCACTGGAGTCTCCAGTAAAAGAAAGACATGGAGCTGATGGAGCAAGTCTAGGGGAGGGCCACAATGACCAGAGATCTTGAGCACCTCTCTTGTGAAGACAGCCTAAGACAGTTGAGCTTGTCTGGGGATGAGAAGGCTCCAGGGAGACCTTAGAGCTACCTTGCAGTACCTGAAGGGACTACAGGAAAGCTGGAGAAGTTACAAGGGCAGGGAGTGACAGGACAAGGGGTAATGGGTTTAAACTAAAAGAGAGCAGATTAGGAATACATATTAGGGAAAAAAATGGTGACTGTGAAGGTGGGGAGGCACTTTCAAAGGTTGCCCAGAAAAGCTGTTGATGTCCCCTTCCTAGCAGTGTTAGGCCGGAATGGATGTTGCTTTGAGCAACCTGGGCTAGTGGAGGGTGTCCTTGCCCATGGCAAGGGATTGGAACTAGATGGGCTTTTAAGGCGTATTCCAGCCATTCTACAATCCTATGATGAAGTCTCCACAAGAGCTCATAAAATTATTTTATCTCCTGTCCTGCATCCCAGAATCTCTTATTTTTAGCTTCAGTGCTTCAGCATGAAAGATTATAAAGGGTATCTCAAATAAAACCCCATGATCAAGAAACTGTTGGAATATAGTACTCTAGATTCAAATCCTCTTTACTGTGAAGGGCCTATACCTTCTGTATGCTGGGTAAATTCCCATGGGCATTGCCAAATATGTGGGGCCAATGGCCCACTAGGTATTTTGGTAATTCCATTATACCCTGTCAAAAGATAAGCAGATATTTAGCACAGGACACCTTTTCAGTGTGCTACATCAAGTTTAAATGCACTTGACGTTAGAGTATTTATGGCATTTTGTTTAGGGCTGAGGAGTCTGAAGTCCAAGCAGAGAATATATTTATCATTAAAGAGTAAGTGATATTGGAAAAGTTTTCTGAGACATAAATACTTCACAGACTTTTCTCCTAAAACAAAGAGGACTCACTTTTGCTTTTAAATTGTGACTAGAATCACCTTTGTAGATCTTCATAGGTTGTGATGATCTGGAAATAAAAACGTGGTTCTCCAGACACCAAGAGGAGCCTGGGTATATAATTGCATGAATGAAGGCCTCCGAGGTAGAGAGACAAACTGTTTCGGAAAGTTCTGACCCTACAAGGACTACAGGACTTATAAAATGCCCATGGCACAGCCATATGCATCTGCTTTAGGGTATCGAGGTACACCTCTTTGAGGCTATGAACCTGTATTGTTAAAGTATATTTATTTTCTCTAAATATTATCAAAACTTACCTCTTAGATCTCCAACACAGAGTGGAATGAACTGCTTGACACTCACAAGGGCCTGATGATTCTGATCTACTAGACAATTTTTCCTCCCTTTTTCAATTTGGCCGGTATCAACTTCAAGGAGGAAAAGAAACCAACCCCAAACCCCAAATTAGTCATCTCCTTGTTGCAACAGGATTCCCCAAACCTAAAGAACACATCTTGGCTCCCTCCCTTGGATCTGTCTCTTGTGGATATTTCAGGGTTGAATTGGCAGCAAATAATTGATAGCTACTGGTATGAGTAGAACTACTGCTTCTAATCAGGAACTTGAAGTTCCTCCAGGAACTTGTGCCGGGTTGCTGGCAATGAATTTGTTATTCAGTGACAAATTTGGGATAAAGGAAAAATGAGCATACAGAATGTTTTTGGAATTTACCTCATTCTGCTCTCCGTTATCATCAAAATGTTACTTCATCTGTTCAGGTTCATAAACTTCTCATTTTGGGAAGTTGAAGGACTGTAGTGCTAGCTCCCAAATTCAAAGGATTAAATGTATCAGAATCTTTCAGGGAGGTTGAACAACTTGACTATGAAACATAGTTCAGTATGTTTCACAAGATTAATATGAATTTAATTGAACGAGCAGAAGATATGGCAGAAGAATAATGCACAGAATGGCACAGCTGGTAATTCTTAGTCTTCTGTGCCTGATCCAATTCTCACTCAAAATGAGTCTTTCCAATTAGTTTAACAGAAAATAGATTGGACCCACAGGGTTGATCCAAATTGCAATGAAGTGCCCAGGAAACCTTTGCTAATTTCTATAAGCAGTAAATAAGCTCCTTATTTAGTATAAATAAAATTGATACTGAAATGGATTGAAATGGGGGACAAGCTTTCTGATAGTCTTTGGAGAAAAATGTTTTATTTTTTTCTAAATTCCTGCATCCAGACTGATCAGAGGTACATGAAAACAAGCATCATCAGAGGTCAATGTATTTGGTAGCAAAACCTAGCAAAAAATTACTATTTTGTCAGAAAGAGTATCCACTTCTAAGTTTGAAAGTGCAATACGTTCCAATAATTAAACTTGGTGAGACCATAAATGAAAAATTCTCAAGGAAACTTCTCCCATACATCCATCAGTCAAAAATTAGAGAAACTACTTTTTGTGTTTCTTTTTTTTTTGCCCAAGATAATATAAAATAACAATCCTTGACAGAAGCATAAAGGAAGGTGATGCCAGTTGGAAGGACCAATGGATGACATGCTGGACTCCGATCTCATCTGTGTCTTTGATTCATAAAGCCTTTAGCAAGAATCATTCTGTAATAAATGTCTAGAGATGTCTTGTGTGTCTTCGTGGATCTGTTTGCCTAAATTCTTTTTATAGACAGTGGAAAGATGGGGGAATTTATGTAACATTGGTCATTTGACCTATTTATTTTTTACATTTACCTTAGAAAGAGCTTAGTCATATATCACCAAAGCACGTAATTCTCTAATACCTATAAAGACTTTCTGAGCAAGAAGCTTAGATTTAGACATCCCTATCTGCATGTGTTAATCCTTGTTGTGGTTTAACCCCAGCAGGTAACGCAGCACCACACAGCCACTTGCTCACCTTCCCACTCAAAGGGAATGGGAAGGAGAATGGAAAAACTTCACGAGTTAAGATAAAGATAGTTTAATAGGATAATGAAGAAAGATGGTAATAGTAGTACTACTAATAATAAGAGTAATAATAATAATAGCAATACTACAAGTGATGCACAAATGTAATTTTTTACCACATGCTAAAGTAAAATAAAAAGCTGTTACCCAGTGTATTTCCAAGCAGTGATGCCAATTCTCAAAGAGCTTCCCCAGCTATATATGAGCATGACATTATATGGTCCGGAATATCCCTTTGGTCAGCCTGGATCAGGTGTCCTGGCTGTGCCATCTCAGCTTCTTGTGCACCAGTCAGGGCATGAGAATCTGAAAAGTCTTTGCCCTAGTGTAGACATTGCAACTATGTATCAACAACTAAAATATCAGTGTGCTATCACTGTTACTGTTATACTAAATGCAAAGAATAATAGAATCACAGAAGCCCGGACTGTTTTGGTTGGAAGGGACCTCAAAGCCCATTTAGTTCCAAACCCCTGCCATGGGCTGGGACACACTCCACTAGCCCAGGGTTCCCAAAGCTCCATTCAGCCTGGCCCTGAACCCTGTCAGGGGTGCCAGGTCCTCATCATTCTCACAGTAGAAAATTTCTTCCAAATATCTAAAGAATATTAATACTATCTCAGCTGAAAGCAAGATAGGATCGTCCACCTTTTTGTTTTTCAGCTGTTCAAGACAAGGGTAGTCTTAATTGAAGAGAAACGTTGTCTTGTTGATCATTACAAAGGCAATATTCTCCATGCTTTTAAATGGCTGCAAAGAGATTCAGTGAAAGCCATATGTCTCTCTGCAGGGGATGTTCCACAGTTGTTCCAGTTGTCTCACTTGGATATCGCTACTGCTAGAATTTAGGCTTTCCTCTAGTTCTACTATGACAGGGGAATTATGCTGCTTTTTCTCAGGATTCAATCATATTGTGGTTGTCCTCCTGGAATTGTACAGCTGAGCTCTGCTATAAATTTTCCACAAGCTACTAAGAAGTATGTAACTTCTTATGGCTGGTGCATTTTTCCTTTTCATCTCCTTTCCAGAATGCTAATATCAGCTGAGCTCTTCTGCTGGTGGAAAGATGCTGTGCCATTCAACTCCTCAGCTACCTCTGCCTCTATTGATCTACATTACACTTGCTTTTGCTTTCCCAAGCCTTAATCACAGTGGTTCCATCAATCCCCCAAAGCAGAATGCTAACATATATATTGTTTATATATATATATACAAAAATGTTAACATATAGAAGAATGTCTCATTAAAGATTAGCTGTATACAGTACAAAGCCACAGATAGGAGCATGTACCTCTTGAAGCATTTCTATTTCTTAGGTCTGGACAGTTGCACCATGTGAAGTATCCCATACAGTACTATGGAAAGGTATAGAGCACTTCTGCACCATTAAGATTACCTTCCTTTCTTCCAGCAGAAGCAGCTAAATCCCTAGTCCCTCTGGCTTTTCCCCTGTGCTTATCGATACCTTAAGTTTTACAGTAAGTGTCTTCAACATTGATCATTAAAGTTGAATCTGTGATATTGCCTATAAGTCAGAGATGGCAACAATGTAGGTTGTGCAAGTTTCTTCTTGTGTATCTGATTAACTGTTATGGTGTGGAAGGAGTTATTGTTGTATCTCCTTCCCTATCAAACGATTTTATAGGAACAGAATCTATTTCTTCAGCCTCTTTCATACCACATCAGCTTGGGCCTTCCCTACCATAAAGTAATCTTTTCTACCTCTAATTGTTGAGACTTATTGGCTGATGCCAATGCTAAAGGAGAAGCAAAACAATATGAACAATATATGACTGTTTTATGGCTTAATTTCTATGGTAGTCATGGTTGAGCATTTAATTCCAAGACAGAAATAAATTTAATGAATGTTTGGAGATACCATATGTTTCATCACCCTGTCCCTCACTGACTACAACTGTAACCAAACTATTTTATATGCTAGAAATTTAAAAATAAAGTTCCTACCTTACTCTGGTTAAACATACCTTTGCCACAGGTTGGCTTCAGTGTTCCAGGATGAAGATCACAGATCAACTGCCAGTTTTACAGACTTCACACCCTGTTTTAGCCTTATACTGCAAAAAGTGTTCGGCCTTAATGCTGCTGAGTGTTGTCTGGGGAAGTAGGGCTTATTAATGCAAGCACAGAAATTTACTAACATATAACTCTTGCACTGTAGATAGCTTAGAGTGTGGGCAAAGGAGCTCTTATCTGTTTGCACCTGCCTGAGTAGCCATGTGTGATCAGAATTCATTTTCTGGCCTGGCTGTCGGGTGGTAGAGCAAAGCAAATTCCATCCCAAGGCAATTTCAAGATGCCATTGTAGCCAAAAGATCCTGATCCAAAGCTCTTTGAAGTCTAAATTCAGCATACCTTGGCTTTGATGGCATCTTAATCAAAACTCTATTTCACTGCTTTTACTTACCCTAAGTTCCCTTGGATCCTGAATTCCACTCTGTGAAAATGCTGATATAAACAAAAGCATGATTCACCTTGACCAGTGCAAATTCTGGTTCCTACTTAGAAACATGTCTAAATGACTTTGACTGACCTCTTTCATCTGGAAAGGCACGTGTTGACTTTGAGGGCTGCTACAATGGTCCCAAGTCCAAAAGGGACATATATATCTTGATTTAATTTTTGCAGTCAATACATGAAAGTTCTTAAAGTCCTTGCTGGCTCAGACTCAATTTGTTTAACTTTAGGCATTTCTCTAAAGGAGCCTAATTGCTATACGTTCCACACATAAGTAGTTGATAAAGACAAGTCTCTTGGGAGGGCAATGAAGACATGTTAAGATACTAATTGCCTACTGAAGGTTCCTATCTATCTACATTAACTATATGAAGTTAGTAGACTGATGACACTTATGTAGGCACTTCAAGCTGATGCCCAAATTTTTGTGGGGCCATAATTTTATGTTATCATCAGACACTACTCAGGATTCAGGTTGTTTCTGTTCTGAGAGAGCAGCAACAAGAGTTTGGTTTGAAAAAAACTTACAAAATCAAGTAACCCTTGAGACATTCCTGCAGAACATTAGAAAACAGTTTCAGGAAAAATATCTTTTATCCTAAAATATCTCCAAGGGAGCTCCACAACCAAGGACGCCCACACAGAATCCTGAACTGTCAATAGTGAAAGAGAAGGTAGACCATTGTAGCATACATACTGTCTAAGAATAAGGCCTGCAGAAAAGAGTAGGGTAAGACACACAGACTGCAACTTAGAGGAAGCTCAGCAGAACAATTTAACATTGATTTTTTTTTTTCTTTTAACTTCTGTATCTTATATTTTGCTATTACCCTGAAATGTGAAATATTCTGCCACTGTTTAATTTTATTTTCATTCTTGCCATGACCTGTATGTCTATCTGGGAGAACCCTTGCTGTCAAATTCGTCAAGTGATTTGCTCTAGCAAAAACATTTCTGTTATTCTTTACTCCCACTCAGAGCATTAACACGAGAAGGATAATGGATTCCTATGTACATGCAGTGCCATTTTTCCTATAAAAATGCATATACAGTACAGTGCTTATTGCTTGCTAGCAGCTACAAACTGTTTTTATACTGATATCTTAATACAACCTCAGTGTTTTTCATCAATTATCAACAACAAGTTTTCCTCTACACTGATGTTGTTATATTTTAATCCCCACCAGGAGCAGAGTAATATGACGTGCAAATAAGACATAAGTCCTCTGCTATGTCCATTTTTACATCAAAATCCCATTGCAATTTTGCCAAAAATCTAAGAAAATTGTGGGAAGTCGAATACTGAAAGACTGAAAATTCAAGAGCAAGAGAGGTGGAGGGAAAGAAACTGTATGGATCTTGAACTTCATTCTTAACTCTTTTCTTTAATCATACCTGCTATTTTTGAGATTTATAGTTATTTGTAGGAAATGTAATACTAATCTATCTGGGAAAGAACATGCAGATATGCTATTTATTTACGCCTTAGCTGTGAAATTTAGAAACAGAAAATCCTTCAAGAATACCTATCAAAATTGCTATCAGTAAATGTTCACTAGTGTGAAATAAATATGGCAAAATCTTAATCTCATTGTATTTTCTCACTAGGTACAGAATCATAAACCCAAGGAACCTGGACTAACAAAACATCAAATTGTTTTTACTAATAATTTCCTGTGGCGTCCAACACTCTGTTTGTTGGGATTTTTAGAGCTGCTATGTTCTATACATCTGAAAAAATAAGGTCATAGCCCCCTTAAATAGACTAATCTGCTGGAAAACAAATCCTCTCTCCTTGCGTCTGACCTAGGTAAAAACTGAGGTACTCTGACAAGCTTTGAATTGTCCCCACATAATTCTCCCATTTACCTAAAGGTTCCCTGTTTTTATTCCCATCTAATAGCTGCACATAAAGAATGGGGGATGAAATGCTGGTTGCCAGTCATTCTAAGAGAGATTTGGGACTCTTGGTCGGCAGCAAGTAAAACGTGAGTCAGCTGCATGCCCAGGCATCCAGGAGAGCCAGCCCCATCCTGGGGTGCATCAAGCATGGCATGGCCAGTTGGTCCAGGGATGGGATTCTCCCACTCTACGCTGCATTGGTGTGACCTCACCTTGAGTCCTGGGGACAGTTTTGGGCACCACAGTACAAGAGGGACACAAAACTATTGGTGTCCAGAAGATGGCAATGAGGGTGGTGAAGTGTCTAGAGTGGAAGTCTTATGAGGAGAGGCTGAAGTCCCTTGGTTTGCACAGCCTGAATAAGAGGAGGCTGAGGAGAGACCTCATCATGGTGTATGGCTTTCATTCAATGATACATAATAATGCTAGATTGATTGATATAGATGTAGCTTAAGTGACAATTGATTAATATAGCTTTAATATGTAAAGAATTTCCATATTTTGAAAATAAAAACTATTTGTGTGTTTTGAGAATAGAAAGTATTTGTGTGCTTTGGATTTCAGTAGAATATTTGAGCTCTTTTGCTAGTGCAGTTATAAAATTTAACCATGACAGTGGAACAGCCTTGAAAATAAAGTGAAGATAGGGGAGTAATAAATAATGAGACCAACAACCAATTAAGAGACAGAACATATCATGTTTTCAGCTAAAAGGGGTTCCTAACTAGTTTGTGCAGGAATGTGTTTTTCAGTACAGGAATGTGGTTTTGAGACTATGAAGAAAACTATAAAGAATACACGCAGAAGGGAAAGGTAAAAAGTTCACTGAGAGGAAGATGTCCAGCCTTCATCAACAAAGAGCACCAGAAGAACCCTGAGTGTCACCAAGCATACTCTGAGAGGAGTTAATTTAGATGACTTCCAGGAAATAATTTGCATAACCCTGCCTTTTCTTAGAAATATAATGAATATGTATGGTTAATCTGTATAAATATGAAAAAAATTGCTTTAAACAGTGTACACATTAGGTGGAGTGATCCCCTGGGTGCCCAGCGCTGCAATACAGAATACCTGCTTAACACCAAGGCTACTGAGTTTTGATTCCAGCTTTTTGAGGCCTCAGCTTCCTCTGAAGGGGAGTGAAGGAGAAGGCACCGATCTCCTCTCTTTGGTGGCCAGTGATAGAAACCAAAGGAATTACATGAAGCTGAGACAGAGGAGCTTTAAGTTGGTGTCGTAGTTTTGTGTGGCTGGGTTCTGGTGGAGAGGCGGGTCTGCAGGGGCAGCTTATGCAAGAAGCAGCCAGAAATTCTCTGCAGGCCCGGTAGAGCAAACACCAGCCAGCTCAAGGCCGGAGTTGTTTCTGACCAAGGCCGAGCCCATCAGCGATAGTCACAGTGCCCCTGTGAATCCCAGATAAGACAGAAAAAAATGCTAGCAGCTGCTTTTTGCCACCAGAGAAGGGAGTGAGAAGATCTAAGGAACTGTGCAAACACCAAGGCCAGGAAAGGGAGGAGGAGGAGGTGCCCCATGTGCCCTAAAGAAAGATGCCCCAGGAGCCTGTGGGGAAACCTATGGTGGAGCAGGTGTCCCCCCACAGCCCATGGAAAAGGCCAAGACCCCACATGCAGCCTGCGGAGAGGGCCCATGCTGGAGCAGGTGGAGGCATACAGAAGATGCTGGGACCCACGTTGGAGCATGTGGATTCCTTTCAAGACAGAATATTCCATGATTCTATGATTAATTAGTAGAATGAGACTTCTTCAACTAGAAGGAAGAAACAACCCCCTAATGTGTTTACTGAAGATACTTGCTCTATTCTTCCCTGAAGTTTTCACAGTTTTTTTCTTAGTGTGCATCAGCATCTCTTCATCATGCTCCTAAGAATGCACATCAAAATGCATTAAATACATGGAAATACATCAAAACCGACACATTTAGTAAACTTGAGCAATGACTTGGTGATAAAAATGGTAATGGCAGTCTAACTTCACTGACAACACTGCAACTGTACTGATTTATATCATTTAAGGGACTGGACCAATATGTTAAGTCCAATCATGAATAAAATTTAATATATATGTGGTGAAAATGCTACCCTGTAGCACCCCAGTGCTTACAATACAATGTATACATATGTAGCTCTTACTTGATTTCACAACAGACATACCAGCTCACAACATTTCAGCAGACTTTATTATTGGGTGCCTAGCATGAATTTGAAGCTGTATTCAGTATGTTTGAGTTACAAATTGATGACAATTCAGCTCAGGTTTTCTACTTCTATTGCCATTGTAAAAAGAACGAAAGAAAAATCAACAGAGCTTATTTCGGTAGGAAACAGAAATATCTGTACTGCGTACTAAACCATGCTTATATGAAGTGTCTGGTATGGCTGTGAAGCATATAACCGACTATAATAAGCAACCTTTGTTGCTAGAGTTACACATCAAAGTCAAAGAATAGGATTCATGAAGCTAAGAATTTTCAGATCACTCCATCAGCTCTTGGATGAATGGTATAAATGACCTTCCAGGGAGACTCTTGTGACTCTGTGACAATCACACCAGCCAGAGAACATTTCTCCTGTATTTTAGTTGAGCAATATCAGGTTACCACCTAATCCTGACCTTTTATTAATCACCGCAGAGCCAGCTGCAGAAAAAAAATATTAGAAATCAGATAGAAAAGTCTGGAAGGAAAGAGGCTTCGTTGCCTGACAGTAGCAGAAGTAAGTGCTCTGGCAGGTTTTTCAGATTTGGAAAGCCCTCATTGTCTAGCCATGCTCTCACAGCAAAGAGGATCAATAGAAAAAAATCAAATGCATTATCTTTGTTTACATCCTAGGCACAACAGTGTGAAAATCCTCACCAGGCTAAGAGTCTGACGGCATGTGATGGATGCCCTGTTCAAATGATGCCTTTGAAAGCTTTCACAATGCTTTGACAGAGAACTCACTGGAGAATAAATGACTTTCCTTTAGACTACAAGAGCCTGGATTGAGAAGACAGTGTGAATGTTGTACTATAAATTCAATATATTCAGCTGCTTCTGGTGCTAAAGAGCAATTGTTAGTGGTGAAAACATGTCCAAGATTGTCTTTGAACCAAGGAAGTTTTGGTTATCAGTAATAAGAAAGTTACGACATTTTATTTTGAATTATTTTTTCTACTTACAGAATATGCTTACAATAAACAACAGAAATGTGCTTCAGGCTTGAATTTGCTATGCTGGCAATCCATATAAAAATAATACATAAAAATCCAATGAAAGCACTCATGTGTGCATTGTGTATTATTCTTAAGTACATACTGAGAGTGTACCAGTATAGCTATTTGGTATATTAAGTGTGTTATGAAGCTTTGGAATAATAGGTGAAATATCTGGAGATGGCAATATTCCATAAACATAGCCTTTCCTTAGATAAAGTACCTATATTTCATGCAAAGTATGTGGGGTTATTGGTAAAGAAAAGTTTAATCTTTTTGTAAAATGTGCACATTCGTGCTCTTCTCCATATATTAACAAGTTAAGAGTAAAGAAAACCTCTTTGGAAAAAAGTAGATGTACTGACAGAAGCACTCCAGTGACTCTCTGGTGGTTAAGTAAACCCATGCTAAGCAAGCAAAGCTCATTCACTTCCGGATACCACACCTGTAAAATTAAACTCAGGAGATTCCAGGCACCATGTGCACATCAAAATAAAAAGCTCATTTAGGAGCTAAGCCCTAAACATAAATCTTTGGCAACATATTTATGCTCCTTGCTGAGATGGAGATGCTATATTGAACAACGACAGTGGAAACAATACCTCATGCTATAGTGGCTTTCCAAAGACCAGATTCAGTAAAGGACTGTGAAGGACCTCATTATGGAGAGGATAACAACTTGGATAGAAATTAATTTCTCTCAGAAATCACTGAACTTTCTAGGAGCTCTTACTTCTTTTTACCATTAAACCAATCCATGTTTTCTAATTCATACAGCTTTTTTTGCTAAGAGTAGCATGCTCATAGCTTGCTTAATTGAAAGATTTAGAAGTTCTTCTAGACCGCCATAATCTGTGTAACAAATATCTACATGCTGTATCCACCATGTATCACTCTGTCATTTTGTGATAAGGGAAATCGAGGAAGAAAGAGACTGAGAACTTGCAGGCATTACATAAAATGAGAAAATAATTCAAAATGTGAAACAAAAATAAGTGACACCCTTGGGTAGGTAATTCAGCACAAAGATGGTCTTATGCCTTTGTAATCTGCTGGGAGAAGGTGCAAATTACAAAACTACAATGCCCTGAAGTTGCTTTAGTGCCAAATACAAATGTGCAAACCCAGGTTTCTGTGTTCACTTGGATCTTCACTAATTGCCCAAATGAGTTGCTCAGAGTCACCACAGAAAGATGTCATACTAGGAAATATAAAAGGGGGTGGTGGTGGTAGTGGTACATGTCTCGGGTTTTTTTGTTTTCTTCTTTTTCCTCTCTCCACTCCATGTCACAGGGTTTGATTGAAAAAAACCCCTCTCTGATCAAATTTTGGCTGGAGAATGACAAGGTGCTCTATGGAAAAGGAATATTAGGTGCCCAGGAAAGATGGAGATTCAGCCTTTCTCTTGACCTGTCCTTTACTTCCTTTCTCTTACTCTTTGGGAGACTTCCAGGTGTCTGATCTGTGCAATCTATTCTACATGGAGAAGTGCTCTGAGTAAACTGGCTAAGATTCACAGATCTCCTACTGCTGTACTGGTTTTTGTAACCTGTAATTTTGAATAAAAGCTGGTATAAACTAAATTAATTTAATTCAGTTTGCGTATTCTTTGGCCAATAATCAATTTCCCCTGAGAAAAAGACTTACGAAATGAGGCTTTGTTGTGTTGGTTGGTTGGTTGGTTTTTTTTCCTAATCACTTTGTACTTTGCCTGACACTGCATAGGCAAGAATAAAACTGTTTAGTTGACTTTCAGGTAGTATGAATATACAAAAAAACCTTTCACTCTTTTTTTAAGGTATCAGTCTAAGTGAGTAAAAACCCAGTTCACCATAAAGCTCACAAGCAATGTTCACTCATTGACTTTGCAAATGATAATAACCTTATTTTTGTTTATTTACACATGTCAGGGTGCACTTGAATTAAGTTCAGAAACTCACGTCAACCAAACAAGTGCCCCAAAGACCAAAAATGTTTTCCTGAAGTTCAAGTTTCACTTAGGTCACAGGATGGACAAGAACCCTAATCCTAAATCTTAAATTCTCTATGGACCTCACAGCGGATTTTAGAGTTGACATCAGCATCCTCAGCCTACATATGAGTAAGACTAACTGCATGGTGTGCTGAATCTGGCAACCCTTTATACTTTGTTATTCCGATAGACTTATTGAAAAAGGAATTGGGTTGTCTCCACTTTAATCAAGGGCGAAAACAAGACGCGTTGGAAAGAAGTGGGAATGAGCTATGCAATTTGTTGACTACTGCAAATCCTACTCCATAATTATATTTCTTTCTGTGGAAGTTATTTGAATTCACTTAGTAGTCAGAGCACATAATTTCTAAAGAAAATATATAAATTTACAATTGAAGGCAATGGGGTGTTAATAAAATATAGATCTGCTGGCTGTTGAGGCTCATGGATAGTAAAACAGACAATTATTGCTCTGAATGTTCCACTGAAAATTAAAAAGCTGTTGTATTTGGAAGTATTTGCTTAAATCGTATTATTTGGTTTGCTCAAAATTTGCAGAGCTTTGTTATTGGAAAAGGGTTTTTCAGCAGAGAATCGAAAAAGTTGGAGTCCTGAAGTATGGGAGAGAAGAAAAAAAAAAGATCCTTCATCCAGGAATGCAGTTTAATGATCTTAGATGATCGTCTGCCTATACTGTATGTCCTTTCTAGCTGTCTGTAACGTGATCATGATTGTGTTAGATAGTAGTTCCTTTGTAAACTGGATTGGGAAAATTTAAGTGGGAGACTAATGAAAAAGTGAGAAAATCAAGGTTACCAGTCAGGTGGTTACTCTCTGATTTTCTCATCAATTGGCCAAAGCAATGTCAGCAAGGCTCTAGGGTTGAGGAACTGATTGATGTTTGGATCAGATGATATTGCTTGTGACTTTCTCTCCTAGCTACCAGGGAGCCCCTGTGTAATCTTAAGTAATTCTTCAGTCCTCACTCTATATGTACCGTGTTGGCAACTTGAATTTTTATTCAGATTTGTTTCAAAGTGTGTAAAAAGAAAACTAAAAAAAATAATAACAACATATATTTCTTCATATGCAACTGGTAGCCTTACTTTGCTTAAAATAATCTCTAAAATAAAATCTCTTCAGACTCAGTATTTGAGAAGAATAAGGCATGCCAAGGGTATTTCCACCCTGGGAATTCTTGTTATACTGCTGTTTCTGTGTATATGAACAAGTATAACAGGGAGGATTTATCATAAGATTGTGTAAAAGTGCTACACTGTCAAATGTTTTATGTAGTATGAAATTGTAAGTGTCAACACAATAATAGTAAGATGGGTTTTGCAATATAGTTAAAAGTGATCAAAATCAATAAATACACACAACTGTCTGGATGCATCATAAAAACAGGGTGTTCATAATGGTTGCCTCTCCATGACAAAAATGAAAATAAACCAGAGAACAGAAGATCAACAGCTATGGTATTTTAGGGTCTAGCATCAACATCCAAGTGATGTACTTCAGTTTTGGACAGTTGCCTACAGCAAAGCCCAGAATGAAAGGTCGTTAAAGACAATGGGATTTGTTCTTTTGTGCGTGACTAAAAAGAGAAACCAAATGTGAGACAGTCTACACTAATTTCGTTCTCAAGCCAGTCTTAAAATTCATCTCATTTTAATGATACATTTACCAGCCTACAGAAACAGTTTAGCCAAAACAAGTACTTGTTTCTTCCCGAATTAAACAGTGGTTATGTCTGTGACAGCACAGTTCATTGAGGTGGCACAGAGCATTAAAATTTAGAAGTGCAGAAGAACGATTTGAAACCTTTAGTGATTCGCCTTTATTAATTGCATGATGTGGGTATTTAAGAAAAGTGATTTAGAATCCCATAAAGCTAAATTTGCAGAACTTTTGAGTCTAGATCTCTGCAATTAATAAGTAACTCTTAAAAAGCCCCCACAAGCACATTACAGTGCATGTGATATTTTTTTATATCTGTAATTTTTACATATGTGATATATGTTTCTTTTCTATTCATAATAGATGTAATATGATTTTTTTAGAACAAAAAAGTGACATCCCATGTTTCCATTCTTGCATGCTGTCACATAAAGGGTAAGACTCTGATTTATAGCTGAGGAGATGCCCCTGATTGATTCACGAGGTATAGAAAGGACCCCCTTGCTTTCCAAACTCCTCCTCAGAGAGGAGCCTAGGTGCAGCTAGGTCCAGTCTTAGTCCCAGACTTCATCAGTACTTTATGTCTAAAGAATTATATATATACCCCGATATCAGAGCAAATGTTTGCCTGTCAGAACCTTCTAAAACACTTGCACTGAAACAGTTTTGCAAAGTTGAAACCAGTAGAAAGCTTATTAAAGTGACAGATATAAAGAGTTCAGAATTGCCGTTGATAAATGCACTTACTGCAACAATGCTAATATGTGATTGTGATTATAATTATAATGCTGGTAAACTACTACCATGGGTATTTTCACCAAGAGGGTGAAATCACAATTTCTTACCAAGAAGGTGTCCCTGTCTTGGGTGGAGGAGGAGCACAGCCTGCTGACTGCCTCTTTGAGCTCTTCAATTTCTTCTCTCCTCTCCCAGGACTAACTTCCTCAATACCCTTTACATGCCAACCTTAGCTTTTCCCTCCCAGTGATGACATTTAACGCGATGGAGAGTACAGTACTACAGTCATATATGTTTAACATGTACTGTTTTTTGCTTGTTAACATATTTAAAGGTGTCAACTTTAGTATTCATTTCATAGTTTTGCAAGGTCTGACTCTGGGCACCATGTGTAGAAACTGTCTATCGGTTTATTCTGCAGTCTTTAGACAAAACAGGACCATCCTGCCACCGTAGGACTCCCTTCATTCATTGCTTCTCACAACAACATTAAAGATCTCCATCCATGATATTTGCATGAGACAAGCAGACACCATGGGTTTTAACCTCTTATGTCCAATTGTCACACATGCCAAATTTCAAATGGGCAAAATACAGATCATAGAATCATAGAATCATAGAAAGCATTAGGTTGGAAGGGACCTTTAGAGGCCATCTAGTCCAACCCCCCTACAGTAAGCAGGGACATCTTCACTAGATCAGGTCACTCAGAGCCCCATCAAGCCTGACCTAGAATATCTCCAGGGGTGGGGCCTCCACCACCTTTCTGGGCAACCTGTGCCAGTGATCCACCACACTCATAGTGAAGAATTTTTTTTCTAATGTCCAATTTATATCTACCCTTTTCTAGTTTAAAACCATTACCCCTCATCCTTTTGCTGCATGACCTTGTGAACAGTTCTTCCCCAGCTTTCTTATAGGCACCTTTCAGGTACTGGAAGGCCACTATAAGGTCCCTTTAGAGCCTTCTCTTCTCCAGACTGAACAAGCCCAAATCTCTCAGCCAGTCTTCACAGGAGAGATACTCCATCCCTTTAAACATTTTTGTGACCCTCCTCTGGACACTCTCCAACAGGTCCATGTCCTTGTGCTGAGGTCTCCAAGTGTAATGACTCCTTGTGACAATGCTGCTTGTTAGGACCCCTACGAGAAACACATTTTAGCACAAATTTAATTCTAATGCAGGAGCAATGCCAGTATTTCCTGACTCAAATTTGCACGTACACACAAATATTTTGCTGAGTATGTGCCACATTCTTCAGCTCTCCAACAGGGAGCTAACACACATTCAGAGGACAGAATGTCATAGAATCATAGAATCATAGAATCATAGAATGGCAAGGGTAGGAAGGGACCCCAAGGATCATAGAGCTCCAACCCCCCTGCCACAGGCAGGGCCACCAACCTCAGGCCTGGATCTACACAAGGTTGCCCAGGGCCCCATCCAACCTGGCCTTGAACACTTCCAGGGATGGGGCATCCACCAGCTCTCTGGGCAGCCTGTTCCAGGATCTCACCACTCTTTCTGTAAAAAACTCCCCCCTAATATTCAATCTAAACCTTCCCTCCTTCAGCTTTAAACCATTCCCCCTTGTCCTGCCATTATCTACCCTTTTAAAAAGTTGATTCCCCTCCTGCTTGTATGCTCCCTTCAGGTACTGGAAGGCTGCAATGAGGTCCCCCGCAGCCTTCTCTTCTCCGGGCTGAACAAGCCCAGCTCCCTCAGCCTCTCCTTGTAGAGAAGGTGCTCCAGCCCTTTAATCATCTTTGTGGCCCTCTGAACTCTCTCCAACAGTTCCACATCTTTCTTGTATTGGGGGCCCCAGATCTGGACACAGTACTCCAGATGGGGCCTCACGAGGGCAGAGTAGAGAGGGACAATCACCTCCCTGTCCCTGCTGGCCACCCCTCTTCTGATGGAGCCCAGGATACCATTGGCCTTGCGAGCTGCAAGAGCACACTGCTGGCTCATCCACTATGACACCCAGGTCCTTCTCAGCAGGGCTACTCTCAAGAAGCTCTTCTCCCAGTCTGTATCTATGTCTGGGATTCTTCCGGCCCAAGGTCCATGTCCTATGATGTGTTATGGCCCAAATAGACTATCATTTTACCAGGGTGTATTCATGCATTTAACTTCATACAAATCTCACCCCATGAATGAGGCCATGTAGAAAAATCACTTCAAGGGTTAAATTTGGAATAATGGAACTAAGCATATCCTCAGTGTGCAGGGGCCCATTTCTTAATGTGGGATGGTTATAATTAAACTTCCATAGGCAATTGTTTCATTCCATTTCTTCCATCTCACTATTGCCCTTAGATAAATTAAAGGTCTCATTGCGTATGAGTTTAGAATTCAAACATGGTGCAGGTTGAAAAATCTTCTTTCCCCTCTGGTGCATAAAAGTAGAAGAATGATATTTATCCATTGCCTTTAGCAGAATTAACTTTAGGATGAATTTAGAACACTGAAAATCAAATCAATTTTTCCATATATGCCACATTCTTGACATCGTTTTCCTAAAATCTGTGCAGAAAAATTCTTCTTACCCAGAACTGCTGTGAAAAAATCACATTCACAGCTATTCCACTTATAGTGCCAAAATAAATAACAAATATTTTCCTCACTAAAGAACTCAAAGCAGAATTGCAAATATCCTGTACAGAACTGTACAAATGAAACTGCTCGGTTCAGAATCTACCACTGGTGATTTCTGTCTTTGCATCTGGGCAGGAGCTGTTAAGATTTGTTTAATTATTACTTACACTATAATATACTCCACAGAGAAAAATTAATTGCAAAATGTATCCATCTTACAGGGAAAGTAATATCAGCTAGGATAAGAGCTGAAGCTTTTCCAATTAAAGCTGCTGTCAGTAAAGTGCAGAATGTGATTGCAAATGCAAAAAAGCAGTTTAACTTTAGCTCTCCTGCAAATACACCATGGATTGGGTTTGTGAACACCATCTGTCCAAACACTGGCCAAACTGATCTTTTTAATAATTATATAGATTCAAACACAGCCACCATGATATGCAGTGTAATCTTGGCTTCAATGTTCTTTGAAGAAAAGCAAAATCTCTGTTTATCTGTGGAGGACTAAGTCATGAGTCACTGAGTATTAATTCAACCCACTTCCATTGCATTCATTGGTTGCATGTCTGAATATGTAATCAATAGCACTGAGGTCAGAAGAGGAGCATAGTTATATCTGCCCTCCTGTTCAAGAGTAATCCCATTTTAGTCCCAAGAAAGAACAGGCTCCATGTTCAATCCATATTAATTGCCCTAGCTCCCATATTGCCATTTTGACATTATAAATATGGCATGATTAATTAGTTAGCAGATTTATTAGGTTTTAATCAGTTGCCTGCTAAAAATAGCAATCTACTGGACCAAACAGAAACCTATCAGTGATTTTAACCCAAAAAATTCTCCAGAAATGAAAAGTAGCATCTGGATATTTTTGAAAAGTGACAAGCTGATTGCTCCTATTATTTTTCAAATCTTCTGATGTTGATTAAGGAAAGAGTTTTAAAGATATTCTGGAGAGAGGAGATGTATTTGTTTAATTGCTTTCCTGAATGCAAACCTCATTGAGTTTAAGTGACCTGACTTTTGGTTGTGTAGGAGTCTGCTGTAATTAATAGATGCTACTAGTAGGTGAGCATTTCTAGATGGGAAATACTAGTATGTGTAAATCTTACTGAGTGTGGAGCTAGGGATGAATCAGATAGCACTTGCGACACAAAATATATTTAAGTCATAGTTGGAAGATTTACAGAAAATACACGGGACTTCCAGCTAGGATCCACTACTCTCAACTTCATTCCTCTAGCAAGCAAAATATTGTCAAGCATGGATCATAGAGACATGCTTTCATTCATAGAGTTATTGCATCTATTCAGCTATTAAGCAGAGTTCTAGTGTTTGGGGGGGGAGGGGGAAAGCTTGAATTTAGCATTTTACATTTTATGCTATCCTGTTTCAATTCAAAACATAGCAGCATTTAAAGACTCTAAATCTATTTTGTACCAGCTGATAATCTACACCACCAAGTTTATAAAAACAGTAGTTTCTGGTGACAAAGAATAATTTTATTTGCATTTTACTAATGGAAACAGCATTTTATCCAGCAAAAGCTGGGACTCAAAAGATACATTGCAATGCTATCAGGACTCATTTCCAGCTCACACTAAATTGGAGTTAAGTTCATGGAATCATGAAAAGGCGAGAATAATGGAAGAGACAATCCTTATGCAAAATCCATATCAGCATCTCCGACAGAGATATAATGTTTAAGACAATAAAGCCTGCCACAGTACATAGGACCCAAACTCCTCCCTAGCCCAAAGTCATACTTCTGAAATGGAAGGTGAATGGCCCAAACCAGTTATTATTTTTATGGAGGCACTATAACAAAAACAGGTGTAAGAAAATATTTTCCCAGAACACTCTTCCAGCTCCAACAAACTGTGACTCAGGGAAGTCCTGGCTAGAGGTCTTATCTCTCTACTCAATACATTGTGATGGATTTTCTTTCCATGAGTTTTTTCCAGTGACATTTTTAATTCCTATAAACTTAATACCCACAGACATGAATTTCACAGCTTATCCATGTGCTGTATAAATACTGTTATATGAACTTGTACAAACATTTGTAACAAATGCTGCTGTAGCTTCCCTTGTCTGTTATGTTTCTTTGAGAAGTCAGTACATAAGAGACATAGAAGGAAGAGAAATGTCTTCCTGGAGGTCTTTTAGTATTTACCTGCTGTCCCCAGGTTCTCCATTCCAATTAAAGACATGCACAATGCCTCAATTTTTCTTACAAAATCAGTTGTATAAATTTCAGAACAAATGAATTTTAATGAAAGGGAGACATTTCAGGCACACCTCTGATTTGTGTACATTTGTAAATGGAAAACTATGAGGAAAAATACTGATATCACTCTTCAATATGGGAGCAGCAACATTGGGCTTACATAGTCCTTATCCTACAGGATATTCATTTTTTTAATAGGAAAAAAGAGAGTGAAAACATGAAGTTGTTACTAACCTGCCTCCTGCTTTTCTATATCCTTTAATAAGAAAACAATACAGCTGTTGCAGTAAGAAACCTTTTGGTAATGCTGTAATTCCAGGAAATGTACCTGTTAAAAGAGTATTCTTTTTTATAAAATCAAGGAAGTGGAAGTAATATGACATCAGCAATTGCCTTGTGAGGCCATTATCCAGTTGAAAAACGTGTCTGTATTATCCCTTGGTCATTATACAGTATAACAAGGAAAGAATAGCTGTCTGAAGGACGTTGCAACATTTACTACTTGCTGTTCATTCATTATCTCAATTGCATTATTAAAATGATCGTGACGTAATGCCGAGATTACTTTTTGTTCACCAGCAACTTAAGGCTTATAGTGTATGCATTGCTTTTCTTGATTATCATGGTATTTAAGTAGCATCACATATCTTCCTTCCCTATACGACTATTTAATCTAATCTAAATCTATCCTCTTTCAGTTTAAAACCATTATTTATGGACATGTTATTTTTGTGGAAATAAATTAACAAAAATGGCCTGGGCATAACCTCTATTCTTATGCATAATTTATATGACTCCATAATTAATAGATGTGTCTGAGACACAAATTAGTCATTCTAAGTAATGAAACTTTTCTTAAAATGTGTTTCATCTCACACCAATGCATGGGTTATTTGCAGGTATTTATTCTTTTTAAATGACCAGTATGTAAAAATATCTCATAAACACCATCATTTTTTTATCCTTTTAAGATTGTTTTTATATACTTGTTTTCCTGTGTGATGGTCCCATTTTTCTTTTGTTGGTTATTCTCTCTTTTATTGCAAATAAAAAAATTTTTGAATAAATTGCACATAAAGTTGTTTATTGCTTCTTAAATCTGCTAGAGGTTTAGAAAGAACATACCCAGCAGCGATTCTCATTCAAATTGGGTGAAGATCCCACTTCTTGTTAAAATCTGTGCTTTATTTCTTTCTACAACAGCATCCTACAGCACAGTCAATAAACAGAATGACCCTGGAACTCAGGAGAGGTTTTGCTGTATTGTACCTGGTGTTCATTGACATAGATCCAGCAAGCATGAAACTGTGTTTGTTTACAGGTCATGAAGGCTGAAGACACCGCTGAATTCTTTATTTTCAGCTCCTTTTTTCATTTACAATTCCTGATTTGAAAATGCCCCCTGGAATGGTACATGCCTGAGGTAGAAGGGCAATATATAGACTAGTAAATAAAGCAAGCTGCAGACAGTCCTTTGACCTGAGGCTATTTGGTGTGGTATAGCTTATGTACATTTATCTAATATCAGGGAAGCCTCTCTTCTTGTTTATGGGAGTAGTTGTTCTTGGATCATGAGTGAAGAATTGTTGAGAGACTATTAGCCATCACCAGCTAAAACCATGACAGAGAGCATGCTAATACTTAAACTGTATGGACAATCACAGGTGAGTGCTCACACCCAACTCATGCTTTAGCAATTAGTATGGAAATTAGTCAAAGACTTTGGGTTAGGAACTTGACTGACATATGTGGGTAGCAACAACAGGAATTCCTGCCCTGAAGAGCTCAAGGCTGAATGTGAATGCAGTTGGTTTCTCAGTGCAGGAGCTGCAGATCCATCTTTCCTTGCAGGAGGAAGAAAAGGCAGGAACACTTATGTTCACTGCTGAGGAAGTTTTAACCCTGTGTTTCCAGAGGGAGGTGATTATAGATATTATTGAACAGAACAATTTAGTTAGTGCAAAATTAGAAGTGGTGCATAAACATGTATGTTTTTCTTTTTTTTAACTCTGAAGTCACATCTGAGAAAACTTTTCTGCTTGGAAAAAAGAATAACTATGGTTATGGTGGATCAATCCCCTGTCTCTGACACCACTTACAACATACTGGTTTATCTTGCATAAAATGGCAAAATTATATGAGTAGTGATTTGTGTTAGTTTCTGGGTGCTCATCACAAGTACACAAACACTTAAGCACTTTCTGAAAAGTAATACATGTCAATGGGAAGTGGCTGGGCTGGGTTACTGAAACCATCAATCACTTTGGAAAATGTCAGTAGAGTGAACTAAATCTAAATATTTGTATGTAACCATTTAGTGACCCATCACCTTCTAAATACTATGTTCTGCAACTGCTGACTGGTAAAAAATTAACCACACCAAATACGTTAAATAAGTTATTTCCAGAGGTGTTTCATAGTGCCTCATTTTTCACCCATTGAACTCAACGGCAAAATTATCCTGGATTTAAAGGGCACAGGATCAGGTCATTAGTGTTTCTAATCCATTTGTCCTAAACTTCTTAAAGAGAAAAAAGGGCTGTAACTGTAGAAGAGAAGACATTTGTTTTAATTTTGCTTATTTGAGGTAACAAAATCTGGCACCAAATGCATTTGTGTGTCTGGGTGTAATTATTCTCCTTTCAAAGAACTGCTATTTCTCTCTCTCTCTCTTGCCTCAGGACCATTAAGGTGTTAAGTACAAAGGCAAGACTTGATGGAAGTAGGCTCCAGACAGTCTGAGATGTGAAGAAACAGCATGGGGAGAGTTACCACGTCAGACTGTTGATTAAACAAAGGTAACTCAGTACCGTATCACCAACAGAGATGCAGAGACATGCGGTGGGGGGGGGGGGGGGAAGAAAAAAAAAGAAGAGACCGAAAATCCTACCCCTCTCATTTTTCAAAAAATTGTTTCCCATTCATTTTTTTCTCTCTTAACCTCTCTCAACACTGAAGTTTAATATTTCAATTGAATGTAATCACAGCTTTGTTGGCTGAAGCAATTTATAAGTTAAAGATAGACAAAGACAGAAGCTGGCAGTAAAGGCTTTCATATCAATAGCTGCTCTGTAAGTATGATCATGGGTTTACAGCACTGCTGCCAATCAGTCATCTCATCACAGAAACACAGACTCGAGAAGGATGCCTAGTTCTTCACAATAAGTTGACCTGGATATTAAAATGTAAATCCATCATCATAAAACTCTGGATAATAACAACAAATGTGAAGCTATCTTAAGGTTGTGAATAACGACTTTGAAAATAATTCAGAAAAAAGATGCTTTTTTCCCCTTTATTTACCTGTTTATTCCATTAATTCCATGTACTCCGAAACAACACCTGCAGACTAAACCATGGCGAGTGGAGGAAAGGAAATAAGCAGTCAGATAGAATTGTAAATCAGCATGTGACCAGACTGCATTATGAGCAGTCTGACTTGACCAAGTGAGTTCATGGAGAGGAAAACTTCCAGCCTTCATCCCTGACGACCACCAGATCACCTGAGCATTACTGGGCATACTCTATCTGGGAGGAGTCAATGCAAATGACTTTTTGGAAATTATTTGTGTAACACTGCCTTTTCTTAAAAATATAATGAATATGTAAAACTAGTTTGCATTAAGTTAGGAAGCTTTGTCTTGAGTGGTGCACACACTAGAAGGAGCTATCCCCTATGTGCCCACTGCTGCAATAAAGAATACCTGCTTAATAGTCACCAAGGCTATTTTTTTGAGTTTTGATTTTCGCTTTTCATGGCACCAATAGGGTTTTTATATGTATTAGGTATGATAGTACTTTTGAGACATTATGTTAAGACCAACAAAGTGTTGTCTCACACCCCAGGAGAGGATTCAGTCATCTTTCCTGCTAGAGCTTGTTTGCTGTTTTGTAATCACTAAAGGTGAATTTTTGGTTGCAGGCCGGGGCTGGAGGGGGGGCGTACCACATTGGTAATCAGCTGTGTCTCCTCTTTTACAGCATAAGATAAAAGAGAAAGCCCATATCAGTGGAGATCACAAGGCTATTAATTAGATTCTGTTAGATCATTAAAAGGTTTATAAACCAGGTAAAACCTATTTTACCATACTAAATCCCAGCTAGACATACTTCATACCTATAGCGCCTTTCTGATAACTGTTGGAAACAGCTGTCTATCTGAAATAACTTTATCAGGAATACTTTATCATGGAATACTTTAAGAATCCACATCCATGGACTGGCTGTCAGGATCAGTCTCTAAATCGATTGAGTTCTTTTGATTCCTCCTCTTTTTCACTAGAAAATGTGTAACAGCCAACAATGCAATATATTCTGAAGCCACATCAAGAGAAAAATAACTCCTTTCTGGTTGTTTTTCACATCAACATTGCAGACCCACAATTTCTCATTAATCATGGTACATAGAAGACCAGCCAAGATACAAGATATCATTAAAAAAAACCCAAAACCCTTCATTCTAACAATACAAAAGTACATATCTTTCACTATAGCAGCTCCCACTTTTACTTCATCAGAGTATAATTTCTTTTAATTCAGGAACATTCTTAGCAGTAAATGAATAAGAGAACATGTAACAAAAAGTATGTGTGAAATATCCACCAGGAGAATGGAAGCAGGACCTTTTGAATTGACTCCACTGAGTCTCCAAAAATATCTAAGGTCTTCTCTGTAATTACAAGAGAGGAAGTGAAGGATAAGGTATGTAAATGTTGTTACAGCAATTTGGCCCCTCGACTGTGATTGGCAGTAATTAATATTATCATTTTCAACTAGCATCTCCCTATCCTTTTTCATAACAAGTTTAGAATAAGGAAAACAATAAAGATTTTACTTACAAAATTTTGTTCTCTTTAATTCATCAGGAAAACAACTCTACAAAGAGTTTTCATGGTTTCCCAGGTGAAAACAGGTCTCTGTAGGTTTTTATCAAGTAAAAGTCATCTTTTCTCCTTAGCACTCTACATTATTAAATCATCAGCCCATCATAACAAGGACAATGAGAAGTGCTGAAATGATGGAATGCAGTCTGGGATCCCACAAACAAGAATGTATTCTCAATGTGCTGTTGAGTGAGCCAATGGAGCAAAGACTGGCAGCCTACCCATCCTGCTAAAAGCTGATTGATAACAGGGGTAGATTATTTATAGAAAACTTTATGGTATGACTTTTTATAGAACTTCATCCAGGAGAGTACAAACTCAGCTCATTATTTTTTCTCATCCTGAATCAAGGCTCCACTGCTAAAATGCTATTGTTAGTGTGGATAAAGACCCTATTCTGAAGAGGCAGCATCTTCTGCAAACCTGTTTCTCCCTCTGCAGGTGAGGTCTTATTTTATTTGACTTGTGAAGAGTCATCATTGCTCAATCTGATATTTTAGTTGATAAGAACATACAGATCTGCCAATCCAGCAAATGTGCATAGTTTGACCCAGTATAAATACAATAGCTGAGATCTTAGCCGACATCCTGGAGACTTAAGGCAAGGAGAAGAGGTGATTTTCTATAACCTATGTTAAGCAAAAAAGATAACTAGGTAAAGTTTGACAAAGGTTGGAAACAGTAGTCAGTAGGCTATTTTATGATACCCTGATTAGCAATAGTATCTCTTGAGTTGTACATGAAAATATTTGAAGAGATTTAAAGACTTGTTGCTGGACCAGATTGTTAAGAACCTAAGGCAAAAAAAAAAAAATAATCAGAGGCTTGGAAACTGGGCAGGAGTGAATTGGAGAGGCCTTAAGTATCAAGAACCTGGCCAAAGTTACCTGGCTAGTAGAGAGGAGTAGAAGTAATATGCTTTATGATTTATGATTGCCAGGTTAGATAACTAAAAAAAGGACACAAGCTTCTAAAAGTAACTTGCTTAACTCATGTGTCTGCTTTCAGTGCTGCCTGCAGGTACAACCTAAAGTATATGGCTCACCTCTAGAGTAATGCAAAACCATACTCATAAAGAAAACTATCAGAATAATTACAACAAGCAAAGCTACTGAATATGTTAATTCTTATGGGCATAGAAAAATAGATTATCCTTTTTAATTAATCCTGGTATGAGTACGTGGACACACACAGAGGTTTAAGTCCTTCCCTTTTTCTCTACTAGTCCATTGCCAATCCAAAAAAAAAAAAAAGAAAAGAAAAGGAAATCATATTTCACCATAAAAATCATATTTCACCATAAAAAGTATGTGATTAGTAAAAGTGATGGGAAAAAGAATGAAGAATCTGAAATCAAATCATGTTTTGTATTTCCTTTCAAGCAGTGTGAGCAGTGCATGGAGATGGGGTCATTTGCAGAAAGCTCTTCTGACACTCAGCCTCCTTGGGTGCATTGCCACAGAGAATTCCAAACTGTTTCGCATAAACAAAGCAGAAGAATCTAGAGAAGAAACTACACTTGCTGACATGTACAACTGCAAAATAACATTGTGCCCTTTGTTGTTTCTGGTTGTCTTTTTTCTTCCTAATACTTTCTAGTTAGGAGGCACTGCAATTCTCTAAGTCATGAAAAGAGTACAGTCTAGTTTATCTGTCTCTTCCCCACCTATGTGTGTCTTTGCATATACTTAGAATAATTGTTACCAGTATATAACAGCTTTTTCTGTATGAATCACAGTGGGGTCATTCTGCTCCCAAAAAGTGATTGTGCCAAACAATGTATAATCTGATGGACTCACCTGAAGACAGACAGATTATAGAAAGCTTTGGAGAAAGAAAAAAATCTTAGCAGCATATTTAAGAGTCAGGGACAAAGCCATGAGGAAGGTATGTGATTTGTCCAAGTTTACCCAAAATATCTAGGATAGATCTGGGGGCTGAATTGCAGAGCTAAGACCTCTATCTAGATTCTGAGACTGGAAAATGCTTTCATCCTTACGTGCATCTGTGTGTCTCTCCTGTCTGGCTAAACTTCTGTAACAATGATTGGTCTACATTAAAATAGCTAATTAAGTTTTGAAAGGTGTCTTGACCTACTGAGCCCATCACCAATGCAGTAATTAGGCTGATGCTAGAGGCCTTTGGTTTGACTTTTAGAATGCTATGTTAGGAATGTAACTATTGAAATCCTCACCAAAACCCAACACGAACTCAAACCTTAAAAAAACCCAAACACAAAATCCCCTAGAAACCACACTGAACTGAACCAAATCAAAACCAAACCATTAAGGAAAAAACCCAAATAACAAAACACCACCTAAAAATACACCAAAGATATAACTTGCAGAAATAGAAATAAAATACAATAATACTTTCCTGGCTTGCTGGTAGGGCCATGTGGGTAGGGTTATGGATGGAGTATATGAGTTGGAGAGCATCTCACTCATCGTCAGGAAAGGAGGATTAGAGGCAACCATGTTTCTTCAACTGTGTATTGTTACACACATTAATAATCACTCTGCCACAAAAGCAATAAATACCCAGAAACTCGTTCCCATGGATCCTGTTATTGCACAGAAATGAATGGATGTGCTTAGTCTGTCCTGACTAAAAAAACTGACAAAAAGATGTGTGATCAAAATTTTCACTGCCTTACTCAGCATTTCTCCTCAGGGATATGCACAAACCTTTAATTAAATATTGAAATTAAATTAATGATTTAGAGTATATAATCTGAATAACATGGCATTATCATACATGGAGACTTCACTTTGAAACTTTATGTCTGATTATTGAAACCCATAAGAAAGGGAGGAAAGAGAATATTGCCCTATAAAAATGGTGAGGTATAAAGACCAATTTTGGACAATGAAAAGTAGATGTACTTTGTCAGATGTTTTAAATTACATGTGTTTTTTCTTGAACTGATGCAATTAGACTTAGCCAGTTATTCATGAATATCAGCAGCTCTATATTTTAGAGGACCTACTCTCTAGCAGTCACAAATATAAAGGATTTTTTGCCAATATTTTGTTCATTATTGCTAAATATTGTATATAACAGATTTGGGCAATCTAGAGAAATCTTGGTGAGTTTTTATTAGTAAATTTTGCCTTATCTCATGGATAAAATACTGTTTAAGAGACAACAGGAGGCTCTCTCTGCAATGAGTCCTCAATTTGAATAAACATGGATAATGAATCAACCTTTTTCCCTTCAGGAGATTCTTCTCTGCTATTTGCCTGCCTAGAAATAGTACCTTCTGATTCACCAGGAAGACATTCTTTATATTCACATGAAGGGTTCAGAACACTCAGATCATTGAAGACTGAAATTTCATCTAACTTTATCTACTTAAGAGTACCAAATCTAAGACTAAGCTAAGCTCTTCCAAAAGTCAGTTACAAGGCGAGTTGCCTCTGGAGGATACTTCATCCCTTGCTAAAATAGGTATGCAGGTCTGGGAGTACTTTCATTGACCAAGGACTAGTCTATGGACCTATCTGGATAGTAAACGATTTAAAAATCCTACCTGAAGACCTCTACTGATGGGGATTAGTAGTTACATAAAAATATAATTCTCAGGATCACTGGTGGTGTTTGCAGAGGTTCCATTTGGAAAACTAAGAAGTATCTTTTACTTGAAAACAGAATATGTTTGATATGCAAATTATTGACAATGGACTTTCTCATTGTCGTTTTTAGAGTAGCATTTTCAAAGCAGACCACGCTTTAGCATTTTTTTTTTCCAAATAAATATATTACAGGCTGAAATTAAAGATGTTGCAGATATATTTTTACATGAAAAAGCCTGATAAGCACAAAGATAGAGAGTTTGGGGCCTGCAGGTATTTGATAAGCACATCTTTGCCTTCACAACATAGTATCAACTTGCTTTTCTAGTTAATTCCTTCAAATATTGCCTCTCCTGTTTAGAAATAATATTATGTTGGTGCTATGAGGAAATCAGCCCAAATGCTACTGAGCTTGAAACATCAGTCAACTGCTTCAGCAGTCTGCAAAATTGAACATCTGCCATTTGCACAACTGTTTCCAAAGGCCACAATTAGCTTCAGGCGTTTAGAAAAGCAGGTAAAGGCAGTGTTGCTGTCTTAAGAATGAGGGAGTGAGGTAAAGCTGCCCTTGACAGCAGAAGTGGGTAAGAAAGGACAAAGATGGGGTGAAAGGACAAATTGGGGGTAAAAGGTTCGGGGAAAATCCAGACCAGAAAAATCTTCTTGGAGCACCTCTCCATTTCCATGGTCATCAAGAAGACAGTGTAGGCAAAGGTGAGGAACACAACAGCTGTGAGGAGATCGTCAGATTTCCTTGTTTATAGGGCTTGGACATCTTCTAACTAGTCTCTGATACTGAATCATCTCAAAAGTAGGATGATGTAGATAAATTTGGGAACATTTCTATCTGGGCATGGAGAATGTGTTCTCAGTTTCTCTGGAATCTTATCTCCCCTGGTTCCTTCAAAACTTTTAACATTAAACTAGCACTGACTGAGACAACATTAAAAACCAGTATGGATGGCAAACAGAATACTGTACAAAAGGTAACTCCATGAAAATACTGTATTTGAGTGGATTGGTAAATGCATCAGTCTGCTGGACTTGTGTGCTAAGTAAATTAAGGTCCCTTTTAGATACATGATCCTTTAAAAAGACAGCTGTAAGAGATAGCTGATGTTCAGTAATCTTTTTTATATTAAAATAATGTCTTAAATATAAATACAAATTTTTAAAACATTTATAACAAATTTTAGGACTGTTGTTGATATCTGTAGGTGTGATTAAGCTTTGAGGTTACAGTTATCTTTATATATGTAATCGGGTTCTCTCCCAGGTTTAAACAATTGCAACTCCTAACCCCAAAACACCTACCAAAATCCCTGCCATAAGTTAGTACAAAATCAAAGTAACAAAAAATTATTAAGTAGAATTTTAGCATAAAGTCTGTGCAAGCACTAAATCTGATGCTAGATTTTCAATATTAATTATGCTATTTCAAATAAAAATCTATAGGTCACAACTGATTAAAATAACTGATGCTTATATAATTTTGCTAGCTGTGTACATATTTTAAAAGTGCTGGATGATACGTCTCACCAAATCTAAACAACACCATCTCATTTTTTAATAAACAATTTACAGTTAATTGGACAAATAATATGTACATATGCAAATCAGAGCTGTTATAAATGAAAAAAATGCACAAGAATCTTTGCTTAAATAAGTTAAAAACCCTCACAACCTCATGCTCTTTTCCTACACTTAGTATTTTACTGTAATTAAAATTAGACAAATAAGGTATTTTCACTAGCACTGCATTTTACAGATAATTTGTTTTCCAAATGTTAGTGCCAAGATTCAGCAAGATCTCTTATCTGATATGTATTATCCATTGACATTTCTATTCAATTATTATCTCTCACTTCAATATCTTAATCATGAAGAATTCTTTTTTTAAATCATGGAATTTCTACACTACATAAATGTTTCAAAGTATTTAGTCAATCACATAGGAGGTGCCTTTTTAATAAGTTTGCAACAGCTACATGTCGTTATTGAACTCTCATAATACTAACAATGCATTTAAATCCTTTATTCAGTATTCACAGTAGATACTCTTTATCTAATTTATCATTCTGGAATATCTGAATCAAGATATATGTCAAATTATGACAAAACATGCTAAGAAATATAAATATTAGAAAGCGTCATTGCTATGAAGAAGTAAAGCTTTCCAGTAATTTTTCATATAAAAAAAACAGCAACCCAACCCTGCATTTGCTGAGTCTGAAAGATTTCATTTCATTTGATATGACTAGGTTTTGACAGACTTTCACTGAGTTCAAAACAAGATGTGGAGGGAGTTTTTTTTCTGCCTTCCTGGTGTCTCTGTTCCAGCACATGAAGACCTTGAAACTGTTCGACACTGATATTCTTGTCAATTGCTTAAGCTGTGAAATTTGTGATGAAAAAAATATAATTTCCTGAAGAGTTGTAGGATCATGGAAGTTTCTAACTCTATAGAAATTTACAAGATATTCCAATCCAAACTGAAACCAAACCAAAACCATATATACATATTTTGGGCAAAATAGAAGCCTAGATCCTCATTTTATTCTCATTTGAGAAGAATAATTATTCTATTATAGTGTTTGGCTGAAGAAACCTCGAAATCTTACTGTAGCTTTTGGAATCATAATATTTCACTGCAGAGAAACAAATAAGAAAGGATTAGGTGAAAGGCAAGGAAATGGTTTTATTTATTTTAACTAAATATCTTTCCTATATCCTTTACATAGAAAAATAAGCTGAGGTACTACCAGGACATATGGTCTACCAGATTATACAAGAAGGAAAAACTGTAAATACAAAATTTGGATTTTATATACACACACATATATATATATATATATATATATAAAGTAATAGATGGTGCTGATGTAACTGATTAAAATCTGTAAAGGCAAATACAAAACACATAGTAAAGTCTGGTGATGATGACAAGAAGATACCCTGTACTGATGACTCAAGGGAGGAAATGTTGAAAGGGACAAATTGAGGGAGATAATCCATTCATACAAAACCAGATCATTCTGCAATAACAGTCAGATAAGAAAGGTTTATATGAAAAAAAAATGTCAAGCAGACCTAAGAAAGATATTTTAATTTATTTTCAAAATCTAGTGACTATGAAGAATGCTAATACAAATTTTCAGAGACATGGCTCTGAAATCTACTTGAAGGTGTGAAAGAACAGTCTCAAAAACAGAATACTTATATTGTGATCAAAGTGGAGATGCTTGTGAGCTAATAGCATTCTTGCAACTAAGAAACAGAGTAGCAGAGCTCATTCAGTCAAAATCATGGCCCAGATTATACATTCATATAAACTGGTCCAGCTGAACACAATGCAATTACTCACTCTCTCCTGATCAGTTATCCATTCTGTTAAACTGTTATAGAAGAGAATATATGTGAAATGTTTTAAAAGATTCAAGGTACTCCTTCATATTTGTCATATGTATTCCACTTACATTATACACTTTAAATATTAATATTGGCAGACACTACAAGATATAAAAAGCAGGAAAATCATCTTAATTATAAGACTTCAAAAATATTTTATGAGACAGTCCCATGAACCGATACTGAAACATCGACTTCTCTGTATTTAATGAGGTTATTTTTCTGGTGTGAGATAGGAAATGTTGTCTAAAGAGAAAATGAAAAATATTGTGTATATTTTAAATTAAATATAGAGAAATATGGAGAGAATTATTGAGAAATTAGTTATTGTTTACACTTGACATAGACCTTCTGTTATTCACTACTCATGCTCTCATGTACTACTCCACTGCTAATGTAAAGAGATTTAAATCAAAATATTTTACCTGGCAACAGAGTTTCATTAAGTATAAAGATAATTACAATGATTCATCCAACGGAAGCTAATCCATTACATCACTGGAGCTGTTTCAGTTTAGACTTCTATACTATTTAATGAACATTCCTGCAATAAATGCAAATATAAGAGAATAAAAGGCCTGTTACTCTCTTCCTAGATTCACGTTGTTCTAGTTCTAGGGAATTAATTACAGTTTGATGTCTTGTGTAATAACCCCTAGCATCTCAACTAATGAACTTCTGAAGTGGGAGAACCATTTACTTTGATGTACAGCTAGCCATTCTTGAACTTTTGTTGGCTCCACGTACAATTTGTGTGTTCCTTTTGCAAACTCAGATTCTCTAATTTCAAATTCTTACAGTCAATTCCTCCTTCCCTCTTAATGCTTCCTTCTTATGTTGACATAAGTAAAGAAATGTGAGCATAAAATTGGGGTAGCACAGTAGAGAATTAAAACATGCTGAAGATCAGTTGAAGACCAATTATGCATGTTTTACTAGGCTGAAACCTGTCTGAGCCAAAAATGCAAAATCAGTCTGTTTCCCTGGAACACACTTTATTATACACAGTAGATAAGCAGGTTCTGATTATTATGTTTGGATAAGATTTTCATGTATACTTTCCATATATTACTACTCAAAGCTTTATCTGACTGAGGTACATAATTGTATTCAACAGGCATCTGGAAAATGTGTATAGGAACTAAAGTTTGTCTAAGCAAAAAATTGATTATTCTTCCAGAAGAAGGTTTTAACTTTTTTTTTTCTTTTTTCTTCTTTTCTTTTTCCTATCTGAGTCTTCATAGTAAAATCTCTCAGGACAGCTGATAAAAAGATCCTGAAACGTCTAATCTATAGAACTGCAAATAACCAGCACAAGAAGTCATAACTCACAGAAGACAAAGACAATGGTCTACATTTCAATAATGAATTGGGTTCTTCTCCATTTTAATTTGTATTTAAGTTTTGTAGATTTACAGAGTTTTGAAACAATCCACAATTGATTTGGTCTTTTTATTGAATTTTCTTTTATTCTTTAGAAATTGTGATTTAGTCTAATATATTGTAATGATCGCCATCAGAATGATACACGTCCATTACTGTGTCTTCATAATGTTCAATAGCAGGGGGTCATTTATTTTCAGATGACAAGCAACTTTCCAGAAAGAACTGGAGTTTCTTCCATACTACCTGATTTTATTTAATATTTCTTTAGGTTTCTTCTGTCCAAGGCATTGACTTAGAAAACAATTGTGCTTTCAGCCACAAGTAAAATTTCTTTTCATGAATCCATAAGATTCATTTTCACAGCTCACCATGTCATCTTAGGTCCAGATTTTCCAAGAGACTCACTCAGGTACCATGACACTCAACATTACCACACCAGATTTTAGACACACAGCCCTGGAAATGGATTTTGTAATTTGAAGTGGGTACCTTAGTTCTTTGTATACAGGAGTTAAGTAGCATTCAGCGCTTAGTTTCACAACCCCTTGTACACTGAAATGACAATGATGAACAGTGAACACTGAAAGGAAAGTTTTGCCTGGCAGTCAACACCACTCCCAACTTGATGGTTCATGAGAGGACCATTTCACTACAAAAAAAAAAAAAAAAAAAAAAAAGACTTTTCTTTTGGCCAGATTATCATCATCACCTCAGGCACCTTGAGTTCAAACCCTGGAGATGGCAACATAGATTCAGTTCTGTCTGCAGCCTGAGGTGGTTTGAATCATACATCCTCTCTTTCTATAAGGTCTTTTAATTACACCCAGTTAGAACATACTGGGATAGTGACATTTCTATCCTACTTGACATCCTAAAGTCATTATAATCAATGACTACAATTAGAAATAAGTAACAGAACACTGACCATCTTAACTTCCAGTAAAACATCAGCTCACTCCATCATTCCTTATTTTCATTTGACCTATGCTACTAAAAAAAGCAACATATCCTAAGAATCTTATCTCACATATGTACATTATGAGTCAGAAAATATAAATCCTGAATTTTATCCAATGCCCTGCAAATGCAGTTTTACATTGACTGTATTTCAAGATCCCAACTACTAACCTTTATGAATTGCATTGCCATAAAAAACAGATTCAGAATAATTATGGCATTTGTATTTTTTTGTACATTTTGGGGAGATTTGATGCTTAGGATTTCTTTTTCCTTATCTTTGTGAAATGAGCTTGCCAGTATCCTGAAGGCTCATCTCAAATAGTTAACTCCAAGTGAAAAAATTTCCATCTCTGAAAGCCTTTGTTATGTTAATACAGCAATGTAAATTTCAGCCTTGAATTCAGATTAATATACAGTAATTACTCACAAACACAGGTGAGGGTCTTTCAGTTTTACTGCCTCTATTTACAGATCAAAGACACTGCTTAGCCCTGACATCAAAGACGTGATTTAACCTTTTGAATTTTATCACAAGGAACAAACCTGAGTTACAATTAAAATAATTTTAATTGTCTACTAAAAAAAACACACCCCCAAAGAAAAAAACCCAAACCACAAAAAAACCCACAAACCCCCCAGAAATGTCACGTTCAAGTAGTCAACAGCAGCAACTTTATACATTAGAAGCAACAACAAGAGTAAATCCTTGCCTACAAGTAGAAAAACACAAGCTCGATTCTTAGTAAAGCTATCTAAGCTCCACTAAGGGTCATGGACTAAATTCTCTGACCTGTTTCATAAAACGTACTGCAGTAAACAAATTCATTGACATAAAGAGCACCAACTTTAAAGGAAAGAACTTTCTGTTATAATACTGGCAGAACCTCATATAGAATGCTTTTTTAAAAAAGTGTTTAAATAATTAAATAATTACATGGATACATTTTACTATGCTAAAGAACACTTTTATAGGAATAAATGGAGATTACTCTTGTAAGTAATAATGTACAATGCATAAATGCAAGATCAGAAACTTAGTTCCTCTTTCAGGTTAATAAGAAATTCAAGAACATGCCCTATGTTCTGTACGTATGTTAACCAGTCTTTGGTAATGGGTAAATAGTTTCTCCATCAATCTTTCACTTAAAATGTTCAGCACTAATATTCATATTGCATAGAGTCATATAGCAACAACCAGAGCGTTTCAATTCTTCAGTCAGGTCCCAGAGGCTTTAAAGAAAAAACCTTAAAGAATTGCCAGTAAAAATTATTAATTTGTAGCAGACTTAAATTTGAATGAGATTTGAATCAATGTTACTCAAGATAAAAATATATTACCTCAATCATGAACAATAATGCTACAGTGGATTCATTGCTCTATTATAGGTCTCTGGCTTCCAAATTGGGATATTTTGTTCTACTTTGTTTGTCTTGTTCCTTATATTCACATAATACACAAGGTTTGTAGATTCTTTCTGCATGGCATGGGGCCTGTGAATGCGAAATTGTACATAAAGCATAGCAGGTTTAGAGATTCATAGAAGGCTAGGGGAGATCATCTACTCCAATCCCCCTGCTAAAGAAGTATCACCTAGACCAGGTGAACCAGAATGATCTGGGTTGGAAGGGACCCCAAGGATCCTAGAGTTCCAACCCCCCTGCCACAGGTAGGGACACCAACCTCAGGCCTGGATCTACACAAGGTTGCCCGGGGCCCCATCCAACCTGGCCTTAAACACTACAGGGATGGGGTATCCACCACCTCTCTGGGCAGCCTGTTTGAGCACCTCACCCCTCTCACTGTAAAGAACTTCCCCCTAATATCTAATCTAAACATTCCCTCCTTTAGCTTCAATCCATTCCCCCTTGTCCTGACATTATCTACCCTTTAAAAAAGTTAATTCCTCTCACATTCTACATTTCCTCCTATTCCAAGTTTCTCATCTTTTAGCCCACTTGCTCTTGAATAAATATTCATCAGGTAGTTTTGCAGTGTCAGCTTCCATCACAGACTGGCCAATGATGTCAGCCTCTGCCATTTGTTTTGCATGTCTTTGCCCTTTTCCCCCCATAACATTCATCCTTTCAAACAACTTTATCCTAATGCCTTCAAACTCTTTCAGATAAGAGTTTTTATTTGATATACTGAGCAGTCGCACTGCTTCGTATATGCTGTCTCATTTCTGTACACCCATGTGTTTTCTCCTGCCCTACACTGTGAGCCAGTTGTGATGAAACCAAGTGATTTAATCTTTTTTTTTTTTTTCCCAATCTGGACTTAGTGATGTCCTGGTCAATGACTAAGACCCTGGCACACTATCATAGCAATTGTAATGCATTTGAGGAACAAGTCATAATATTTGGAGCTATTACAGAGTTGTGCTTTATTTTCAAAGTCAGACTAAATTCTGCTTCCACCACTTCTAGCTTTGGGTATCATATGACAGAGCTGTTTGCTTTATCCGAGTCATTTTCTTTTCTTGCTTTGGGAATATTTCACACATAATAAGAGCATTTCTTCACAGTCTCATTGCCTTGCAAAAGCTCTCATTTGCTGGCGAGGAAATAGCTTGGAAATCTTTCTTTTCCAGTATTTTTTTTTATTACACACTAAAAATGTATAATAAATAACATGCCAAGAAACCCAGTACATATTTCCATTCAGTTTGTGTCAAAGATATTGGCATTGCTACAGTAGATGCCAGCCACTATTTGTTGCTTTGGCATTCAGAATAATAACACTGGTTGTGATGAACTCAGTTTGCATGGACATATTATCTTCTGTATGTACTTTACTTGGAAGATTTTTACAGCAATATTATCTGTCATATACCCCATTTCTGGCTGCAGTTAATATTGATGAATAAGAGGAACACTGAAACTTAAACTCAAAAAGTCAGAAAGGACACCAAGTTTATTTAAGTTTATATTTCCGAATGAAAGACTGGCTGTCACCAACTGAAAAACCTGCTAGATAGAATTCCGTCTTCTATTCAAAAGAAAACTCTAAATCCTTTGATGGAATTCAATGGGATCTTCAGTTGTTGAGACTGACATATTCTGTATAGGACCTCAAGCTTCAAAGTGGCACTATCTTATCACTTATCTTTGAGCATAGTCTCTGCATAAGGCAACTAGTAAGCTCTAGATTCAAGTTCTTCTGTGCATTCTAGGGAAAGATTTAAAATAACAACATGAAGGCCTGTCAACACTGCACTGCTGAAGTCTGTGCCAAACCACTGAAACTGGTGTAGAACTGAAGACAAAGGGGTAAAATCAGATAACACAATAACTCTTTTAGGGTAAGAGTCTTTATCAAGATGTCAGTGGGAATTCACCACTGGCATGAACAGGAGCTAGATCAACCTATTTTGTATAAGGGTCAACTGAATTCCTAAATCTGTAAGGAGTCATCTGAAGCAACTATATTGTTTAGCATGTTTTTCCTGAGAAGGCAATGATTAAAGTTAATAATTACAAGGTTACCTTATGTCAGGTTATGCTGGCATGACTTAAAAAGCATCAGTGTCTTATTTAATTTTGAATTTTCAGATGCTGCAAGAATGTTTGATCAAAGTATTGAGTCTGATAAGCACTCTGCAGCAAACTATAGCAGAGCAACAAAAAAGCTGAGCTGAAACTCTGAAAGACATTCTCACCATATCTCACTATATGTTATCCAGCTACCATATGCAAGACCTTGCAGGTGCCATAAAAAATAGAAACATAAAAAAATAAATAAAAAATAACAGCCAAAGTAGGATTTTATTAATTTTTATTCTAACCCTCCTCCTTCCAAAAGAGGAACGTAGTTACATAGGCTGGAAATAACTGCAGTTGTACTGGCTTTGTAAGCAGGGTAAAAAATAATTACGTGTCAATGGGCATAAAATAAAAGAGATGTAGGATGATTTCTTACCAGGAAGGGGGTGAGAGACATGGCACAGGGATTAATCTGAATAAGAAATTATCCATGGTGGTAAAGGAAACAATGAAAGTAAGTATGAACATGACTGTTTCTGCCATACTTCTTTTGCAGTCCAGCTTTCTTTAATGTGATACATGTATGTCCAGTTGAACTGAAACGGTGACATTTTCATGGGCATGCTAATAAAAATGTCTTCTAACAAGTGCAAAATTCTTAGACAGAATCAAATCCGATGGATTGAACAATTTAAGAGATCATAAAGATCACTGTGTTTTCTTTATGTTTCTCTTAAGCACTAAGATTTCACACCTGTGGTTTTGCATAGGTTTGTTGTGACCAGGCACTGAGCCTTGTTGAACTTCATACAAGTGGCCTTGGTCCATCAATCCAATCTGTCTGGATCCCTCTGTAGGGTTTTCTGTTCTCAAGCAGATCAAAACTCCCACCCAACTTGCAAATTTACTGAGGGTGTACTCAATAACCTAGTCCAGATTATTGTTAAAGATATTTAAGAGAACTGGCCCCAGTACTGACCACTGGGGAACACCACTTGTTATTAGAAACTGACTGGATTTAACTCTATTCAACACAACTCTTTGGGCCTGGCCATCCAGCCATTTTTTTACCCAGTGAAGAGTAGACCTGTCAAAGCCATGAGCAGCCAGTGTCTCCAAGAGAATGCTGTGGAAGGTGGTGTCAAAGGCTTTATTAAAGTCGAGGTAGACCACATCCACAGACTTTTCCTCTTCCACTAGGCAGATCATGTGGTCATAGAAGATAGGTTGTTCAAGCAGGACCTGCTTTTCATGAAGCCATGCTGTCTGTGCCTGATGCTCTGGCTGTCCTGCACATGCTGTGTGAGTGTACTCAAAATGAACTGCTCTATAATGTGCCGTGGTCAGGCTGACAAGCTTGTAGTACCCTGAATCCACCTTCTGGACCTTCTTGAGGATGGGCATCATATAGGCAAACCTCAAGTCAACTGGGTCCTCCTTGGTTAACCAGGACTGCTGATAATGGTATAAAGGCTGGTTTCTAGTTTTAGGTTTCAGTGCCTGTTACTTGCATTTTTCACATGAAGTTTTCATAAAATGTAAAACCATGAATGTAAAGAGGCATTCACAGTGGAAAAAATAAATGTCATCCCACCAAGTATCAAGTATGAAAATTGTCTCCATCATAGCCCAAATGAGCCATCAAGGAGATTGCAATTTTATTCCACAGCACCAGCTGCTCACAAGTGAGCTTAATAGTGTAAACCAGGGCTTGTTTTTCACCATGTGTCAAATCAACCAGCACAAATACAGTGAAGACATAGGACTGGGAAGGATCCAAACCTAAATAAATTGTTCAATGATTAATATCACTTAACCTATGTACCTCTATGTGAACTATGTGAACCAGCTTGTCTTCCTACTTCTGTTTTTAGGCCAGGTCCACCCAGACCAGTATGTTGGGTAGCAACAACCCTGTTCACTCCAAATCCATCTCCACCAATTTTGCACAGGGCTGGAGCCTGAGGAAATTAGCCCAACCTTTCCTGTGAACTAAACTATGCTATATATGTCCTTTTTAAAGTCCTTTATAAAGGACATTTTCACCACAGCAAATGCAAGGTAGATTGACTTAACCCAGGAGACTGAAACTGAATGTGTATGATACAATATGCATAATGTTAATCAGATATCTGTATCAGGGTTACATATGGACTTCTGTGAGCTTTAGCCCTTAACCAATGGAATGCAAAAGACTGTGTTATGTCCAACACTTCTTGGTAGCATAGTGTGAAGAAAAAAGAAACAGGTCATTCTTCTTTCCACATATAACTTCAGGTACAACATTGAATTGTTTCTAACATTAAAAAAAACAAATGGAAATTCCAATACTAGAGCTAGAAAAATAACACCAAACCAAACCTCTTTTCTACAATTTCAGCCTCCCTCAGCTTCTACTCAATTTCACCTCAGTTATCTTCCATAAAAATAGCATTAAATAATTTTCTTCACAGGACCATGATGAGACTTCTAAAGCATTAGATAAAAAGTAGCAGAAACATGTAAATTACTGTTAGCAGAGCTGTTTTTATTTCTAGCTCACTTCCCCTTCACTGCTTCTGCCGTTGTTTCCGGTTTTCTTCATCAATGAAACTACCCAGCACAAGAAAAAATCTTCCTGCACCAGTTACATCTCATGACTTTGCAGTGTTTAATTTGTTTGTTTATTCACCTTTGCACAGTCTTCCTGATGGAAATCAAGTCCAGACATTTCCTTCTTGACAGGGTAGCTCTGTGGTGCGCTTTTTTAGTGCCTTTGTTATGCACGAAATGTGGTCTTCAGAAGTGCTGCCATTGGACTGATTGAATTGTCTGAGAGAGAGTTAAAATGTGCCCTGAGCTGATTAGGCCAGCCTGTGTCAATGATAGAGTAAGAGCAAAAGATTTAGCATCAGAGAAATTGCAAGTTTATCTGGAAGGAGAAGTGGAGTGCTCAGCACTATTTGCTTTTAAGCAACAAATATTTTGCTCTAACACTGCTGAGCACATCATACATTTACGGTTGTACTGTGCTGGGGCATGCACATGTATTTTTCATGCTGCATGCTCTGACTGACTTGCAATGTTTGTAATAACCTGAATTTTCTAGCTAGATTGAAACAAAGCCACAAGATTAAAAACTTGATTGACAGCCCAGCAAAAGAATAGCTTCCCAAGAAGTCCTGGAGTGGGTTCTGTCCACAGAGGTCACTGGTCTCAAAGGACAAAACCTCAGAGCAACCCTTTGGCGGGACATAGTAAGAAACCCTATGACAGTAAAGAAAACCATATTTATGCCATAATGCAATAATAGCTCAGACAAATGCCCCTGAGTCTGCAGAGTTCACTCAAAACTTTAATGCTAAGCAGAAAGCAGACACAACAGGGAGTATTCTCACTGTCTAACATTTGGTTCCTGGAGTCATCGGGAAGGTTACAGTCCTTATGTACGTGCTCTGAATCATGCTCTGGAGGATAGGATTGTTTGCTCTGGAGGGATGATGAAATATCTTCCTGGGCATTTTGCTGTGATAGCAATTTTTAGTGGAATTGGTATCCACAAAATGGTTGTCAACAACGTAGCTCAGAAATGCTGACTTTCTCTTACAACCAGTAGTTAAGACAGGCACAATAATTTCACCTCTATACCACTGCAGAAGCACTGCAGCAGGTTGCCTGGGAAGATCCACTAGCCAGCAAGGGGAACCAAAAGGCTTGTGGGACAATACACTTCATTACATAATCAACACTGGGACAATGATGCAGTGACCCTTAAAGCTCTGATGTTTCTAGTCTCTCTTCTCCCATTCACCTCCTTTCTCAAAATAAATTTGAGGTTTGTGTACACGTGGATTCACATGTGAGGTCCTCAGTATTGAGGTCGGCAGGTTAATATACCAGAGGGATGGGATGCCATACAGAGGGACCTGGGCAGACTGGAGAAGTGGGCCCAGGTGAACATCAAGAGTTTCAGAAAAGCCAAGTGCACAGTCCTGCACCTGGGTTGAGATAATCCTCATTATCCATACAGGTTAGAAGATGATGTGCTAGAAAGCAGCCCTGAGGAAAAGGACTTAGGGTACTCATGGATGAGAAACTGGACATGAGCCACCAATGTGCATCTGCAGCCCAGAAGGTCAACCACATCCTGGGCTGCATCAAAAGAAGTGTGGCCAGCAGATGGAGAGAGGGGATTCTGCCTCTCTGTTCTGCTCTGGTGAGACAACACCTGGAATGCTGCATCCATCTTAGGAACCCTCAACAAAAGAAGGACATAGACCAGTTGGAGCATGTCCAGAGGAGGGCCAAAAAAATGATCAAAGAGCTGATCAAATGGCTGCTCATGTGAAGACAGGCTGAGAGAGTACAGCTTGGAGAAGAGAAGGGTCCAGTGGGGACCTTATATAAGAAAGCTGAGGAAGAACTGTTCACAAGGGCATTTACCAATAGGACGAGGGGTAATGGTTTTAAACTTGAAAAGGGGAGATTTAGGTTGGATATTAGGAAAAAGTTCTTCAATATGAGGGTGGTAGATCACTGGAATAGGTTGCTCAGAAAGGTGGTGGAGACCCCATCCCTGGAGATATTCAAGGTCAGGCTGGATGGGGTTCTGAGTGACCTGATCTAGTGAAGATTTCCCTGCTTCCTGCAGAGGCGTTGGACTAGGTGACCTTTAGACGTCCCTTTTAAAGTAATGAATTCTACGATTCTATGGTATGATTGCTTGAGAAAGTGGCAGAACTTACCAACCAAGGGGCCAAACTGCTGAGTGTGAGGTGTACAGCCCATCACCACAATTTTACAATTCCAGTAAACAACAATTGCTTAAAGTCACTATGATCATTCATTGGAAGTCTGTGTCTGGTCGGTGACCAGAACCACTTATGAAACTTTGGGTAAGCAAGAGGGCAGAGTCATAAGGATAAGATGGCTGTAACAGAGAAAACAGCATTTTCAGGTGCAAGAACATTGTGCCTTCAGCTCATCTTTTTTATATTTACCACTACACATACAGATAAATTATTCCACTAGTTTGACCAAACTAGATGGTTTGGTCAATAATCACTTAATTCTTTTCATTATGTAGTGATATTCCCTATGCTGGACTATACTTGTTATTACAAATATAATTTGAAAGGTACCAGCTTCTACTTTAACAAAATATGATTTCTGGTTTCTTTTTCTCAGGACTCAAATTTCATAATAGAAAAGACAGAAAAATAATTTATTCAGGGCTAAGTTGATAGACATGAGTCCCTTTTAACACTTACTGCTGTTGCAGGGATTGAAAACAGTGGCATTCTTCTTAATCTTGTGAGACAGTCTAAGTTGTGATTTTTTGTGCTATTTAAAACTTTAAAGTTTGTAGTAGGACAATGGAAAGCATTTTGCATTTTCTGGTGCAGAACAGACATCCTGTGGTTCCACCTAGACTAATATTTATTACTTGTTTGTACATAGTTTTGTGGAAGTCCCAGGAGACTATGTCTCCTACTGACACAGTGAAGTAGGCTTAAAAATTATCAAAACTCACTTGAACAGTCTGCATATGTTTGGCAGATATTTTGGAAATACTACAGCTCTGTTAAAAAATATTTGCATGAAAATAACCTATCAAAGCATTTTTTACTTTTAGTGTAGACAGACTACATAATTTCTAATTACAACTCTCACAATTAATGTTATGTGCACCTGTGATTGGCTTTTTGTTTCTTTTTTAATGTTACTGCATTAGTACATGGCATGCGGGTGGTGCACTTCACTTCTGCAAGATTTAAGTGAAAAGACTGCAGCTGAAAGTAAAGATGAAGACTGAATTTAATTAGGTATGCTAAAAATTAAAAATATCCTAGATAGCTAACAATCTAAATGTCCAGGACAGACCAAGGATACGAGAAGAGCTATCACAGAGAGGTGAAATGTGTTGTTCAAAGTGATGTATAAGGTTAGGGGCTGAGCCAGAAATAGAACTCAAGGGCAGACCTACTTGGGCATGAGATGACAGAGCCTATAACCCCCTCTTCTCCCTGTTGCTTCTAGGGCTGTTCAGCACAACATACCATCGCAGCTTCCCGATTTCCCCTCATCCTAAATTCATATTGAAACCAAGTTCTTAAATGCTCAGTGTGTGTTATCTCCAGTGTCACAGTCCACATCAATATCATCATGTGATAAAATTATGCAGAAAGGAGTTAAAAATTGCAAGTCTCTGAAACCAGCTGGACTTATAGACTAAGTATTGACTGTTCCTTTTCTATAACACGCTGCCTGCATGGGAGTATCATGAATATATTAGGGATGATACTTGGGTCAAGGTGGTGTATTGAGACATTTGGGCTGCTCCCTGGTACCTGAGGTAGCTTGAGAAAACTACACAGCAGTGACACTGTGCTGCACACTTATTTTAAATATCAACACTGTGATGTGGTTGAAATTAAGAGTGACAGAATAATTTAGTAGCAATGTGGGATGCTATTAACTGTAATGAGATGACACTGACCAAAATGAAATTCTGAATTGAATGATTTCCTAATAACAGCAAGGCTGTTGGGATGCAGGACCAACCCTCTGTATGAAATATATCACTTTTTCAGTCATTTATCTCACTGCAATCACTTGAATGAAAGTTGGGGCAGGACCAGAGATTGCAAAAGGAGAGTTTGCTGGTGTCCGCATGGCTGAAATGTACAGTGGAGAGACTGAATTTCTTAAATAATTGTTTTAATAAAGAACAAGCATGTGTTTAAAAGCATTGTGCCTTCTTATTACCCAGTCACACAATTAAAAAAATGAAGAGGCAGCAGCCAGACTAGGGAGACTCAGAGGGCATGAGAACAAACAAAAGAAGCAGCAAACAGAAACTGCTTGTATAGATATAACCCAGGCATTGAAACCAAGTTTTATTTTAAAAAATGGATCTTCAATTGTAATGGACATGTGTCAAAGGAAGTGAATGGGTGGTACTGCCTGCAAAAATGGCAAAATTAGTAGAGTGATGAAGGGTGTCCAATGGCATCAATGGATGATAGTATGAGTTTTCAAAGAAATCTACTGTGGGGCTGGCTGATATTTTTTAAATTCAAGAACTAAAAGTAAATGATGGAAATTGGAACTGCAGCATCCATATGTAAATTTGGAAACGTCAGGGATTCTCCATTAATTGACAGGATGGGTTGTGGGATGTCTGACCCTACATGACTAGAGAGAATGCTGAGAGAAAGATTTCACCCTGGAGAAATGCATCTTAGTTGTAAGGACAGCAAAACTGTCTGGGGAAAAGCTCCAAACAATGTCAATCATTGGTTCAGAACAAATACGGTGAAACAAAAGGTCGGAGACAAAGTAATAAGCAGAAGCAGAATGGCCAAGAGGAAGGATGTGCAGTTCATGTCTAAGCAATACAAAGGCAGAAGGAAAGTGTCCAGACAGAGGGCAGCCACGAGAGGGGATGGACCAGGGCAGCCTGAACAAAGGAAGAAGAATATGTTGCAGTTGAGAATGAAACTCTTCCTTGGGAAGAGAAGGATAGTGTTAGCGTATCATGGAGTGCTTGTTACGACGTGATGAGATAGTGAGTTTGTATTAGAAATGTATTAGAAAAGAAAGCAGCATCACAGATGGAAATGCAACATTTTTTGTTGGGAGAAATCTGACTAGTTTCAAATGACTACTGAAAAACTTTCTTATAAAGCAGGTAAATTCAAAAACATAAAAAACTTAGTAAATATAGCTTTTTTCTTCCTTTTTCTTTTAGAGTAATGGAGTAATGAAAGCTGATTCACAGTTTCTGCGGGGCAACAATTGAAATCTACCTGCCCAGCTTCTTTTGACACAAAAAGGCTGATCTGTTCTACTTTGAAATTTTAGTGACTATTAAGAGTTGTTGAATTTGGACTAACAATGCCAGATCAAAAACTTTTTGTGTGTGCGTGGGAATTTTTTTGTTTGTTTTATTTGCTTGTTTGGGTTGGTTTGGGTTTTTTTCTTGGAAAACTATGAAAGCAACAGAAGGGTAAGTTTGAAAAGGTAGTAAAATCTAGGAGGAGATATTTCTGGTTTAGCACAGAAGATTGAAAAATTAATTAAAAGTAAATAAAATATTTGATCCCAGAATTTGATGCACTTTCCTTGCATAGGAAAATATTTAGAAGGGCATCTGAAATGTTACCTGCTACATTTTCTATTTGTTAAACTGAAAAGGCAAACCACTTCTACTGTCAAGTTGAAAAAGCAAAAAGCAGGAAAGAATAAAAAATGATGAAAGTATTTACTGATGAAACAGGTTCAGCTTAAACCTAAAAATGTCAGTATTCTGCGTTAATTAAATTCTTAAAAGTAATTTGTTTTTAAAGGCAGTATTAATTAGAGAAACCTCATGAGAGAAGAAACTGAGAGTTGCACCTCAATTGACAGAGGTTTTCATCATACAGCTGATTCACACATCTCACTCACAAAATGAACCCAAGGCAAAACATTCTCAAAATCAGCATTAATCCATAGATTGTATTAAAAACAGGGACACAATTTCTCAACTTTCATGTACATGATTGATGGAGTGAGAAAGCAAGAATGGTAGAGAAATAAAAGGCCATGTTATTTCACCATGCTCATCAACCTGGCTTTCCAGGACTCTTCCATTCCAGACATCCAGGATTACTCAGCTGTTGCAGGCAACCTGCTACTGCAGGCTATTGTCTAGATCACCTGTATTTACAGCTCATTCTCCTGTTTTCCTTTTTCTTTCATCCTCTTTTACCTGACCTTGAGTTGTAACCCATAGCTATTTCAAACATAAGATCATTCCAACTAAAGGAATGTTCTATCAGTTGCCTTACATATTTTCCTACACAGGCATCTTTTGCTCCCAGTGGTGATATCTTTGGCTGCTTCTACTGGTAGACACAATCATAGGGTGAGCTCTATGCAGTTGCTTGTACATGGCCTATATATCTGATATCCTGAGCTATATAGGTAATGTAGGTGAGTCTGTGATATTTGTTCTTCGTGAGTGGTTTGCAAACCTTCTGGGCATTTTGGTTTGTCTACTGAGAGGAAATCCTTACTACAAAACATTTTGGAAATTGATTTTGGACCAAGTAATTTTATTTGTCTATAAAATTCCATGTAAACACAACACAGTTGCTATTTATTTATTTTGTTCTCTCCCATAGCATTTCCCTTTTAAAATTTTTAGTTATTGTAATATTTCTTTTAACTGCAGGGTTAAAATTCGTCTTGGAAGGGATATGGTTTGGCTTTGGGTTTATTCCGTTTTTCTCTTTACATTTCCAGGACATAGGAAACAGTGCCCAATAGTATTTCTGAGAACTTGGAGTTGAAGCATTGGTTCTCTTAGACATCTGTAAAATAGGCATAATATTACATTATTATAGTATGCTAAGTTACAAAAATTTGATGAGGTGCCCAGGCATAGTGTTTATTGGGATTTGATAAACAAATAACAGTGAAGGTCATTCAGTCTATATAAAGACTTTACTTGACTTTAGTAGAGATTTCATCTGTGAACAGCTTTTGTGTCTGGCGGATTGATCTTGACTGGGCACCAGGTGCCCACAAAGCCACTCTCACTGCACTCCTCAGGTGGGCAGTAAGTTGAGAAAATAAGATGGGAAAAAAACCTTTGGGGTCAAGGTAAAGGCAGTTTAATAAAGCAAAAGCAAAGGCTGCATGCAGAAGTGAATGAAAACCAAAAGATTTGTTTTCTACTTCCTATCAGCAGGTGATGTCCAGCCACTTCCTGGCAAACAGGTGTCCAGTTACATATAGTACCCCAGAAGAAAATGTCATAAATAAGAAATGCCTCCCTTCATCATCCTTTCTCAGTTTTTATTGCTACGCAGACGCCATATGGTATAGAATATCCCTTGGGTCAGTTGGGGTCAGCTGTCCTGGCTGGGTGCCCTCCCAGAATCTTGCCCACCTCAGCCTACTGGTGATAGGGGATGTTGGAGATACAGCCCTGATGTGTGCCTGTGTTGCGCAGCAGTAGCCACCACATTGGTGTGTTCCCAGCACCTACCTGGCTACCAACACACAGCACTGCACTATGAGGGCTGCTGGGGAGGAAAGTTAACACCATCTCAGACAGACCCAATGCAATCTCCTATGAATGGGCTCTAAGTTTTTTCCTCTACAAAAGCCATAACTTGATTTTCTTTTTTCTAATCAAGTGACACATGTGATCTACCACTTCATTTGTACACAGTGCTTACATTTTTCAGGCTACTTCTTTCACACATCAAAAGGCCTTTCCTTGGAAAACAGAACAAGTACGAGTAATTTTCAGACTCATTTTTTTAAAATTCTTTTAGTTTTGGAGACCATTGGAGAATTTACCAAAACAAATAGCTAGATGATGAAAAATCACTAATAGGAGAGGGAAAAATCAACAAGACCTGAACTGGATATAGATCAGACCTCAGACTTCATGTTTGTTTCTTTTTCCCCTCAAAAATCTCAGAAATTACGCAATGCTTATTTCTATGTAAAGTCCATTTTAATCAAGACATTATAGAACCTTCTAAAGGGAGGTCTATAATGATTTAACTGGCAGATCTTTAATATAACAAAGAAGGTAAGTGTCGCTGTAACTTTGCTTAGGTGGAAGGTAAACTAGTCACATTGTGTTTCCAGCAGCCCATTAAATTTAAATATTTATTTATGGCATTTTAATTTTCCTGGTGTTTCTTAGCTGTAATTTCACACTTGCCTCCATCAGCTTTGTGCTCTGCTTGTAATTTGAAATTCCAGTAATCTGTTTTTTTACTTCCTTCCTTGGGTACCAATAAAACCTCCATCTGTGTTAAAAAATTAATATTGATGTGCAGATTGAGTATAAAAATGTACCTAGACCAGCTTCAAACAAGTCCTGGAGATTTCATTAAATCTTTTTAATAGCCACTGTCAGTGGGAACTCTGTGTTCTCAGAGAAAATGACTTGCTGTATTTCTTCCAAATCATTATTTGATTTTTAAAGCAAAACAGCCTCAAGCTAAAATAATAGACAGTTAGTTTGCCCACGGTTAAATTAAGATTTGTCAGCTATGATCCTTTATGGGACATGCAGTAGATGCAGTGTGTTTTACTTTAAAACAAGAAATTCTACTTTGTAGGTTGATTTCACTGATTGCCGTGTTATAAGAGGCTTGTATATTAACTGGTTCAGTTACTGCTTATAGCAGTTTTGTCTCAAGGTGGGAAAAGGATTATACTGGCTCGAGGACTTTTATGGCTCTTTTTTCTATATTATTAAGAATACTAACTGAACTGTGATTACAGCAATCAAACATTACCAGCATAGTAGCCTGGCCAGCATGAAATGTAATCTGGAAAGCTCTCATGATTCATTCAGGGTGCTTCCCACGATCTGTGCATTGGATCAGGAGACAAATTCAGATTGCTTCTTCTCCATTTCAAATTGGGAAATATGTACAACAAATTCCAGTAGAGAAAATAATAAGTAATATGTCAGAGTGCAGGTCAGGTAGAAAATTCTTGAAGTTTCCTTAGAAGTTTTCAGAGTAACATGAACGCACAAATGCATTATTTTCCTTGCTACTAACAGGGAAGCTATCTCTTAGCTAGGATTGGATACATAAATTATTGTGAGATGAAGTAGTGTATGGATTTATAAGCACATCAACTGCTCTGTGAGCAGTAGTTGCCTGAAAGAACACTTTTATCCTGCAATAAACCGGCATGGTTTGTCCCTCAGTGAAAGTGAGAGGTTGCTCAGGGTCATTATGGTGACACAAATCTCCTGGGTTTCTTCATGGCAGTTTATTTCAGTTGCTACATGCCAGTTTACCAACAAGAAACAATAAGCACTTCTTTCTACTGATTTTATTTCAGACAACTTCTTTTTCTGCAATAAAGCCACTTTGGTGAATGTATCTCTGTTCTTTTTTACTGACTCATAATAGGCTGAACACCAACCATATGCTCAAGGTCTTGTGAAGTGTTGTGCTGAACAGGCTGCAAAAAGTAAAAATCATGTCACTTAATTTTATTCTTTTACAAGTAAAGCATCCTGTTTAACCCAGTCACCAAGGATCCTTGTATCATCAGTAGACAGGTGAGATGCCACAACAGGTCGTAAAAAATGTCCATCTACCTTAGTAGCTTAGCTTTACGACTGCTTTCAGCAGTCCCAACAATTCCACCGAATATTTTCCTACTTCCCAACCCTTTCTGGCTCAGATACTGATGTCTTTTTATTTATGTCCTGCATAGGATTTTCTTCCAGTATGTCCTTGACCACATGTCAACTTTCAGCATCTCAAAAGTCACATAGGGCAGTTCTTGTGTGGAACCGCCTCTCATGTGAAAAATAAAAATCTGCATGTCATAGAGGTCAAAGACCCATGAAGGCATCTCTTTTTCTGGCTTGATATGCTTAGGTCTTCCATCAGTGGAATCCACTCCATCCATCCAACACCTACATTGTCCTCCTCTGAACCTTCCTTGGTTGTCTCATATCTGTTTTGAGACAGGAAACAAAACTACAGACAAGATATAGATGAACAGTGGATTCATGAAGTGAATAACTGAACCATCTGTCTGTCAAGACATTATCTCAGTTATTGTGTTCCTAAAGCATATGATACTACCAAGCTCCGATATACCTTCTGACAACACACTCTGCTGTAATACAAGTAATAATAATAAAATACAGCACTGTTCTGATGACAAGCACCTCAAAAATGGTGTTATGGTACTGAAATTAGATTTACAAACATCTATGAAAATATTAGATAAATATATTGTAAAATCCATATGCATTTTGATTCAAATATATTGCAAGTGATTGGGCCATGTTTATGAACACTACTTTTATAAGTTTCAAAGTTTTATTTTAGAGGGTTTTCTCCTACTGAAGAGATTTTTATTATTTTTTTCCTGTTCCTAGGTATGCAAGTGGCAGGTGGCTCTCTCAGAACTGTAAAGGAGTTTTGCAGTCATCTCTCCAGTACTGAACCTAATTATCCCTGAGGGCTGTCTATGATGGTATAATACAAACAACAACTGTCAATACTTCACTGATAATGCATAGAATACAAGGCTAGGCATGAAGGTTTCATAGCTGGAAAAGTGTAATAAACCGTTGCTGTGTACATACATGAGTGCACCTGGCTTCTCTTAGACATGTCTCCGCAATTTTGCTTGTGAATTGGGGTGTTAATAAGAAGGGTAGGCCTGACATACAAAACCCAGCAATTCATTCATGAGTATTCAACAGTGCTCTGAAGTTAAAGCAAAATTCTTAATCTGTTAAAAAAAAAAAAGCTATCATCATCAAGCTGTGAAAATCTGAATCAAAAGTATACTGAGAAGTATGGCAGCTATAATAGAACTGTAAGTGGGATAACAGAGAGGAAAAAAAGATAGAAACATTGAAATCTTTATACATTGCTGGCTAAGATTTTTTACATAATTTTGAGGGCTGGTCCAGAAGAATTGTATTTGCCTCATTTTAGCCAGGGAAATATATGCTGCTTTTGAAGCAGTGAAGAATACATTACTGAAACATCAAAAAATCTCATTTAGACATGATTTAAAATTATAGACATTTTGAAAAGTGTCCCACTTTCAGTTCTGACAAACAGCCACAACTACAGGTGCTCTCCAAGAATATGTTACAAAGGCATTTGTACACACATATCACTCTATAACAGAGCTTTTCTTTCACTTGGATTACTTACTGAAGTAACTTACGAAGCAGAGTTTGGAATTTCTGTGCTGTTCTTCAGCACCAACAGGGTTATTGAAAACTTGCAAGGGTTAATTCCAGTAGAACACACGCTTGGAGAGAATATTTATTATGCACTTGCCAGTGTTTTATTGTCTAGTGATGTTGGAAAAAAGCTTATCACTTAGGCAGACAAGGGAGCTTCTTCATTGCCTAGGGAAAAAAAAAGGGCTCATATTTTATAACAAATATCATAATGAGTGTTCCACATTTTATCACTACATTACACTCCAGGGAGTATTCTGCTCCAAGCTATCACATCTGTCTCCCATGTTGGCTGTCCTTACTCAGCTGGCTGAACTCAGCTGCAAGAGTATATACTTTCCACGCTGAGCGTCAGGAATTTGATGCAACCCATCATGATATTTTTAAATAATGGAAGGTGACTGAGAAAGGTCCTATCCTCTGGATAGGAATACATACTGAGAGTTTTGAGTTCAAACAATATCCAATATCTTTATGGATTTCAAAAAACTGATGTCAACCATCTATTTTTAGGGATACTTTTGGTCAAAAGAATTATGCTAATGCTACAGTCACAAAAGATTATGCCCAAGTTTTATGAACTTCACAGGAAGAATTCACAAACAATATTTTTCCCCAATCTGGCCTCTCTATCTTGCGAGGATAATAATTTGAAACCATTTAAAATTCCTGTAAGAATCTGAATTTAAGTGTTTAGATATATTTTATCTGTTGAGTAGATTTAAGTTAGTTTCAGAAGTTGGTAATAATTATTTTCCAACTAAAGTGGGAAGCAAATATTGATACTTAAGTGTTAATAAAGGATGACTGAAAAAAAGCATCTGATTTACCAGAAAGTGTGGAATAAATGGCAAGAAGTGTCTTTTTTTAAGTGGAATAAAGGGGAAACTGGACAAAGACTCCTTTGCCAATATACACAGAATGAGAAATACGGAATATGTTTGATTCTTCATATTTATTTCAGCGTTGCTTCATAACCACAAGAACTCATTAAAGAGTGGACATTGTTAGATGTCTTATGTGCACTCGTTTCTACTAAAAGTAAATTGAAATTAACAACAAATTCTATTCCTCTATTAGAAGCAATTATCTTTTCACAATAGCTGCCACATCATCGACAAATTTTGTGCTCCACCACCTTTCAGGTAAGGTACTTCTTATGATTTAGTGAACTCAGTCAATCAGGAAATAAGCATTGTTTTATACAAAAGAGGTGGAAATTTACTACAGCTTTTTAGTTCAGCAACACAGATTGTTAAATCTACTTGTCACAGCCAGAATGCAAATAGCATGCTGCAAATCAACAAGATTAGTCCAAGTAGACATCTGGTAGATCGTTCATTTTTAGTATATGGACCTTTTCTTATTTATCTATTTATCTCCCTACACCACTCCACCACCACCACCCCCCCCTAAGCTTCCTCAAGGATCTTTGAGGAAAAAGTATTATGACATTTTCTGTCATTTTCTCCCAAGCAAATTGGACATCCATTTTTGCTCACAACCAATTCTGGTGGGACATTTGTAAATGGTCTTATGAAGTGAACTTTAAAGTCAAGGAAATAATTTCCTTACCTAGGCTTCTAGCATGGGATACCAGGAGGAAAACAATCAACAACAGGCTTTATGTCTCATGAACGTCATTGGGAAGAAATTAATATACAATGAAAGTTGATGGAGGTTACTCACCTGCCCTAATAATAAAAAAGGAATGAACAGGAAGTCTGTCCAGTCAAGGTAAAATTGGAATTTTAAAAGACCCTAATTAGTAATGTCCTGGTTTTGGCTAGGATAGAGTTAATTTCCTTTCTAGCAGCTGGTGGAATGCTGTGTTTGGGAGTTAGGATGAGAGCAGTGCTAACACCCTAACACTTTTAGTTATTGTCAACCAGTCAGAGACTTTTCAGTTGTTCATATTTCCCTGCTAACGAGATGGTTGGGGCACCCAGAAAGCTGGGAAGGGGACGCAGCCAGGACAAGTGACCCAAACTGGCCAAAGGGGGTATTTCATGTCAATTACATCATAGCATAAAGGGGGGTAGGTAGAGAAGGAACACACTCCTCCAGGACACAAAACTTTTGGGGATGGTCCAGCTCCAGGATGGCTCTGTATGGCCTGAGTTGCATGGTTTGATGAGAAACTGCATTGTGTATCACCAGTTTCATATATTTTTGCTATAAAATTCCTATTATTTTTTTTCTCTGCTGTCCTAGTAAACGGTCCTTATCCTAACCACAGAGGTTTGCCTTGAGTTTTTCTTCCTTTTTTCCTTCCCCTTCCTTCCCCCCAGAGTGAGTGGCTGCACAGTGCTTAGCTCCAGACTGGGGGCAGAACCAGGGCAAATGGCAAGGTGGTAAATGTATCTGGAAGCCTTTGTACTTTACCAGGTCTAATAAAGTGCATTTACCATCTCCATCCATATGGATATAAAGAATGAATTATATAAATATTAAAATAAATTTTTTTAGGATATTTTTCTAAAAGAAAATGTAAAGGTTCAGATTCACAGATAACTCTTAGAGGAGTCCCATTCTGCAGGACATTATGCAAATTTCTAAGAAGAGACTGACCACACCACAGGAACCTTAGATTTTAAACTAAGAAGGCAGTGTTAGACAGAAGAAAACACAGTGACTTCCCTCTTATCTTTCATTACAGCAGGAGCAGGCGTAAGAATGACACCCAGGACATCTGAAAGGACATATTTCAACTACTGCTATTCAATAACTCTAAATACGTCTTGTTCAGAACTCAAGATCTTTCCCATTTCACTTCAGCTATGGCATTCATTGTTTAAAACAGTAGACAAGAGCTTTTCTAGTGTTACCAGATTGTCTTTTCATCTGGATTGGTTTAGTTTATTTAAATAATTCTTACAGTGCAAGAAAGAAAACATTTAGCCTGAAAACAAAAATCTTAGATAATATTTGTACAAGAGATTTAAGGTGACAAACTGAAGCAACAAGCTTTGCTGACTAATATCTTTCTATTTATCTAGTCTTTAACAGAACATACAACAGCATTATTGCAACCCAAATAAAAAACTCTTGGAGTCACCAGGAGTTCTAAGTAATGGGTAGAGAATTATTGCTTTCTTGAAATTTCAAGACAGGGTCAAAATTTAATATGAAAACTTAAAGTGAAAATAAGTCTTTTTTTTCTCTTTCTGTGCAAAAGAGTAGAGGGAAAACATGCTAACTAAAAATCACAGCACCTTTTGCTCTCCATTCAGCCAAGTCTTCTGTCACCTTAGGACCTAAGACCAAACTTGAAATCCCAAGTAGGATTAAAGCAAGAATTTTCCATATTTAAAGAAAGCAATAGGTGATTTTTGTCAGCAGGCATTATTAAAATACATTTAGAAGCTGTTCCATAAATACAAAATTATTAGCCTGCTTTATATATTTGCTTAAAACTTTTTCCTGAAACCTTTGCTTCTACTAGAAAGTACTAAAGATCTTACAGGCAATAGTGAGCTGAGCATCAATACCTCTTCAATTTCTTATTTTCATACTTATCTTTTATAGAATGTAGTTTGAAATTATGTTTTTCTTGCTTTTAATTTGAAAAAGTAAGTAATTTTCATGCTTTTCATAATTGGATTATTTTAGCTATGCCATCTGAGAGATTTTATTTTCCAGAGAGTAAGTGCTTAATTTATCCATAGCACAATTTAATTCCTTATAAATCCTTGAGGATCTAGTGCTTTTATAAATCTTATCTAAAGAAGATACATCAATCAGCGTGGCATCACTAACTAGACTATCATATTTTCAAAAAATGATTAGCAGTCAGGGAAATCAAATGCTCTCTAACTATCTTTTTGAGGGCATCCCATCTTCTATTAGGAGTATCATTAGGTTTATTAAATGGCTTCTCTAAACTTTTGACATGAAGAATGTCCTTCATTAAGAAAGGGGTAGAGTGTCCTTTATCAGAGGAAGCACAGTCTTGCAGATTGTATGATAAAAATTGCATGTGATCTGACCATGTTGAATGATCAAAATTTTCCTTGGCTTAAAGATGTGACTTTTTTTATAACTAAGAAATATTCTGTTCATATGTAAACATTAAGGGGTTGATTGAGTTCTGCAATGAAGTTATGTTAGCATGAAGCCAACATACAGAAATACTTCTCAGGAAATACATTATATGGTCAACAAAATGATCCCTTTAAGGAAATTTGCATGAAATTTCAGTAAAGTTGAGATTTGACTGGCAATGTTTCATACTTAAGAGAGAACTACAACTTCTAGTAAGGTTTAAACCAAAGTGTTTTTTCAAATTCTGGAAGAAAATCTATTTCTAAGTTTTTATCTAGTAAATTCTATGTTTTTCCAATGTTATCATAACATAAAATGTATAATAATTTTTGGAGAGTTCCTTGTCAGCATGTGAATATGCTTTATAGTGTCTTATTCAAAATAATTTGCTCTGTGTCACACAGAAAGACCTCAGTCAGGCAGCAGGGGATTAAACTCTGTTTCCAAACTCAAGACCAGCACTTGTGTTATCGAACTAGGAACTGACCCTCGACATCATATATCTTCAAGAACGTTTAGCAAAGTAACTTTAGCAACTAGTAGTGCAGATCTCTACATCTGAACTAGTCTCTCTGGATAGTCCTCTAGGATAGGAGAATCAAAATGCTTTAAAAACATCATCTGTTTGACCCATTTTACACATTTCTATTTGGGTAAGTGAGAATACATTCTGCACGTGCTCATTTGTTCGTCATTGACTGAAAGCAGTTCTACTGATTCCAGTTCTTGCAAGCTGAAAAAGCATCTAACAACAGATGCCTACATTTTTTCATAGGATTTACAGGAGGACCGTCATTTTTATATACTGTTTCTTTGGTAGTAGGGAAGGTTTGAAATACTGTTTGCATAAATTCCGATCTCATTTTCTCACTTGCAAACTTGCAATTTACAGAAATGTGTTAAGAAATTCTCAACAGACAAATCCAGACAATTACTTGATGGACATCCTTATTCAAATAAAAAAAAACCCAAACCAACAAAAAACCTGGATTGCTACATCAGACACTCATAGCACAATCTTTACATTTCCATTAATGACACAGGAAGGAGGAAAAGAACAGCTGGAAGCCAAATCTAAATTCCTTGCATAGCTTAATGCAGTTAACTAATTAACCTGGATATTTAAGTCATTTTCCATGTAAATATAGATATTAATTAGGTAAGTAGAAAGGAAGTAATGCAGGAAGCAGGGGCAGACCTAAGCTTTAATTGTTTAGCCTGTCAAAAATACAGAATACTATTCAAGATGACATAAAGTTAGAAGGTCACTATTCGGTGGGTTTTCTCAGAGACCAGGTAGTCAAAAGGATAGATGCTTTTCCCCTAAATTAAGCACTCTTCATTTCACCCAGAATATCCCCCACCTTTTAAATGAATTAATTGTCACTCACTTTGTTTTCTGCATGTTTGAGTTTTTGTTTCAATTTTGCTTCTCTCTGGAGCACAAGATTTCCTATTCTTCCACCAGTTAACAAGAATTGGCTTTGAAACAATTGCACAAAAAAACCCCAACAAAACAGGCTATTGAAAAGAAGCATCTTAAATGCAAAAGTTCTGCAAATAAGAATCTCTGATAATGGAAACAAGCACTGCAAGTGATTAAGAGCTGAAAGTATCTGGGAAAAAGCAAATTAACTGAGCTTCTGGAGTGAACAGACGTGATCTTTAGAGTTTAGAAATATGATTTCCCCCTGCTCATTCCCTAATGAAACACAAAGGCAGGACACTATAGCTGACTTTATTTTTCACATATTTTTTTCTGAAGTGCAGTTGCTTCTTCCTGCAATTTATACTGAAGATATCTAAGGCCTTATCCAAAAAAATAGACTGTTCTGAATATCATTGACATGGTTAGGTCTAAAACCCAAGAGAAAATAATTCATTTTGTTCATTCACTAAGATTGATTGAAAATACGACATAATTATTATTGAGAGATTGTAAAAAGGTGGAGAATGACATTAACTTGGTGGAAATATTTTCACTGGCTGCTCAGCTAGTATATTACTATCAAACAATTCCATCAACAGAAAGGTTTTAGCCAGCTCATGAGTAAGCCTTATTGCAAATTCTGACATGAAACCAAAGAGAAAAAGGGATGGATTTTTTAGCCTGGAGGTAGAGATTGTTCATATTATTGCCTTTATATTTCCGCCAGTTAAGCTTGAGCAGTTCACTATGTTATATAAGATCAGATCAAAAGGTCATGTTAACCCTCAGACCTTACTGACCCATATTTGCAAAGAGACAAAAATGAGCATTCAGAAAGCTAAAAGTTCTGAAAACTAAGCTTGGTCAAAGTTATATGTCCAGTAAGGTATACTTCAAAATAAGTTTATATTTTATTATTCTCAGCCTACTAATATATAATATGGCAGCTCTGCTGAAAAGGATCAGCAAGTTTTAGAAGACAGAAGGTGGATCATGAGACAACCCTGTGTTCTGGCAGTAGTGATGGCCAACAGCATCCTGGGCTGTAGTAGCAGGAACAGATTCAGGAGACTGAGTGAGTCCCCATTCCTCTTTACTAAGCACGTCTTAGACCACAGTGAGATGCATCCAGCTTTAGGACTGCAGTACAAAAAGCATGGTGATAAGAAGACACGGGGGAACGGGAGCACTTGCAACTGTGAGGCGGGGGACTGTGGTTCATTGGGCTGGGAAGCACCTAAGAGCAGTACACTAATACCTATGGGCATGTTATTAAGGAAACAGGTGCAGGATCTTCATCATGTTGTATAGTGGAGGGATAGGACACAACATGCATAGAGAGAGGTTCAGGCTGCATAGAACAACATTTCACTCCTAATAGTCAGGTATTAGAACAGGTTGCCCAGATAAGTCGTGTGTAGTCCATAATTGGAGACTTTTAAGAGCAGATTGCATAAAACCCTGAGCTACCTTGCCTTGTGACATTGAGTCCTTAGCAGAAACAGCCTTCAAGGTGTTGAAGTATAGTTAGACATCAACACCAAGAATAAGATCTTAATGCAGTGATCTTTATACTAGTGCTTTAGCACAAGCTTGTAATTTTTGATCTGTAATTTTTTCTGTGATCTGTCCTGACCACAATACACAGTTTTGTCTTCTAGGGTAGGACCAGCTTACCAGTTGTAAAAGTCTGCCAGTGAGATAATCATACTAGGCTGCTTTCTCATTGAAGGGAAACTAGCACCTTTAGCTGATAGCTCTTCATTCCATGACGGACTTCATTCCATGACTGAAATAAATCAACACTTTCAAACTGCTTACTATTTTTTCCCTTTTGACTATAAAAGGAATTTCTCTGAACTTATGTGACATTAAGTCTTCTTCGTGGTCCCTTCACAAGCTTCTGGCACTTAGACCTCCAACTACATATGTGCAATATATAAATAATCCCTTACTCAGAAAAACAGTTAGAAATGGATTTTAGTGAGAAGACGGAACATATTATGGTTGTAGGCATAAGGCATGGCCAGATGCCTATACTCACCACCCTTGTTTACACATAGCCCTCCCTTTTTATCCCATTTCCTGTTTTCCCTCTCTTTTGCCATCTTTAGTTTATTCCCATACATCTCATAGTAAGTTGTGTAATCCTGAAATGCTTTTCGCAGCACCAAAGTCGCTCACCCAGATCAGCAGTTACTCCCCCAATCTGTAAGGTGCTCTCCCATTGACCTATGGACCTGGGTGTCAACCCTGGCCCATGGGTCAGGGGCTCATCTGGCACAGCCATAGGAAGGACCCTATCTTTGAAGGGGTAATTGGGACTCATCCAGCTACCCTTGTGCCTCTGTGCTCCTTCATGTGTCAGGACATAGGTTTTTTATCTTGTAACCTAACAGTAGGCATTTGTAAGGGTGAGAGCTAGAAGTGAACAATTTATAATTGAAATTTTGCAGGCTTTTCCGAAACAACACTAAATTCTAAGGGATGAATCCCAAGGTAACACAAGTCAAAGCAGCAATTATATGGCCTTTAATGTTTTCAGTGTATCATCACTTTGTGTCTTTTCTTCAGCTCTACCACACTATGAAAGTTTCATTTTATATTCCATTTCCAAGCATTATACATGGCTATATGGTAATATAGTCAATATATATAAGAATGTATGAAAGTTATTTTTTTCAACTCGTTAAAACCTTTCTGGAATACTGCATGGCAGAGCAGTTACATGAATATCATGTTAGAAGAGGGGTGGCCAGCAGGGACAGGGAGGTGATTGTCCCTCTCTACTCTCTGCCCTCGTGAGGCCCCACCTGGAGTACTGTGTCCTGATCTGGGGCCCCCAATACAAGAAAGATGTAGAACTGTTGGAGAGGGTTCAGAGGAGGGCCACAAAGATGATTAGAGGGCTGGAACACCTGCCCTACAAGGACAGGCTGAGGGAGCTGGGCTTGTTCAGCCTGGAGAAGAGAAGGCTGCGGGGGGACCTCATTACAGCCTTCCAGTACCTGAAGGGAGCATACAAACAGGAGAGGAATCAACTTTTTAAAGGGCAGATAATGGCAGAACAAGGGGGAATGGTTTAAAGCTAAAGGAGGGAAGGTTTAGATTGGATATTAGGGGGAAGATTTTTGCAGAAAGAGTGGTGAGGTCCTGGAACAGGCTGCCCAGAGAGGTGGTGGATGCCCCATCCCTGGAATTGTTCAAGGCCAGGTTGGATGGGCCCTGGGCAACCTTCTGTAGCTCCAGGCCAGAGGTTGGTGTCCCTGCCTGTATCAGGGGCGTTGGAGCTCTATGATCCTTGGGGTCCCTTCCAACCCCTGCCATTCTATGACTCTATGATATGTTATGTTGACATGTGGAATCCCTAAAGTCTTCACAAGTTTTTAACTATTTCCTCCAACATTTCTCAATAAACAATACTTTTTTGTTTCAGATTCCCATGAGGTGGGGAAAAAGAAAGACATGCTCTATATGAAAAGACAATAAAATGTGCCTGGGAAGCTTTAAATGTTACTATTTTTTGGCAACTTTTCTATTCTTTTTTCCTTCCATTTACAAGCAGTTCAATACATCAGCTTCTGAAGATGACATTTTTTTTTCTCTATCAAAGAAAACCAGAAAACTCCAAGCACCTGGATCATAGAATTATTTTTCTCTTTATCTTGAACTCCACTTCAAACTTTGTTGTCTGACAGTTGCCTCCCTCCCTCATTACCAATGATTTTGTGGTATCGCTTTACAGCTGACTTTGTTCTGACACATAAGATCAGAAAAGCCTGAGCCTAAATGCCTAAGTCATAAATTTTAACTGTCCTTCAGTTTAAATGCTTCCTGAAGACTGTTCTCCATTTGGTGATTTGTAGATACCGTTTTTTTCCCCACTGTTATTACATTGCCCTCTAGAAATGCTGACACAGATTGGCTGCATGAGTTCACCCTGTGTCAGCCTTTCATACTCTTCCAAGTTGAAACGTTTCTATTGTCATTACCAAGAAAGATTCAACATATGTAGATGCATATTCTACACACTATTATGCTTCCAGCAGGCAAATCATTTCTCCTGTCATGCTGTCAGCTTTTTCAAGGCCACTAGGAAGTGCCAGTCTTTGCATGGAAGACCCATGAATGTGGCACAGAGAATGTAGGAAATGTAGTTATTGGAGTGTCAGTAGGCAGCTGTTGACCTCGAGACACTGCATGGAGCAAGAAGAAGGGTTCTACTAATGAAAGAGTGAGCATTAATGGTTTCAGAAGATCTATTAAAAATCCCCACATTTTATAAAATGTGGGTATTGATGAGTATGCTGTGTGCAAGTGTACTATCACTTGCTACTTGGGAGAAGAGACCAACATCCACCTCACTGCAACCTCCTTTCAGGTAATTGTAGAGAGCGATAAGGTCTCCCCTCAGCCTCCTTACCTCTATGTTAAATAACCCAATCCTCATCAGATTTGTTCTCTAGACCCGTCTTTGGACACACTCCAGCACCTCACATTCTCTCTTGGAGTGAGAGGCTCAAAAATGAACACAGTACTCAAGGAGCAGCCTCACCAGTGTTCAATACAGGGGGACAATCAGTTCCGTAGTCCTGATGGCCACACTATTTCCGATACATTATACTTCTGAGAGTAACTCAGGTTTAGTCCAGGGTTAGACCTCTGTGAAGGTAACTTACTGACATATGTAACCTTTGGTGGGAAGTACAGTCTACTGTATACTTGATTCTCCCAAGGGATAAATTTATATCAGGACAACTTAATTATGTTTCCTAAAATGGAAATACAGAACAAAATAAATGCAAAAATCCCAAATAACTCTTTAGGGTGATAAGGGGAAGCAGAGAGATTCATAGACATGTGCAGGAGTTATAGGGGCAGTGGGATATTTGAGAGACGTCTGTTTGGACAATAAAAAGATTCAAGAAAAAAGCAAGAATAATAAAGAGGAACAGTATGGAGATAATCAGAGATGGGGAGCAAAGACATAAACAGAAGCACTTAACTTGGTACAAAAATGAATAAAAAGAGCAGGCAAGGAGGGACAAGTAAAGAAAAACGATGATTGAAGCCATAGTTCAGATATAGAAACAGTTATCCAAATTTGTGAAAAGTGATTTGCACACTAGGGAAATAGAGGCTGTAGAATACAGAAATGGTCTCCCAGCTGACTTGTAGAAGTAATATTTAATATGAATATTATAGCTGTTTGTGATGTGGTAACAGGCAACAGCATCACTGAGAATCAGTGACGATCTGATGCCATGAATAATGCAGATAAAGTAACAAAACAGACACTACTGCCATAGATAGCCCCTGGCTGCCCCAGATACAGCAGGCACCAAGATAACATAACAAATAATGCTAGGAGAATTGAGCAGGAAAGCAGCAGTCACAGCTACTTATAGTTCCAGTGACTCAGAAACAAATTCTGCTCACTGGGAAAACTTTCACAGGGAGGTGTATAAATGGAGATTGTGTTTTCTTACCTACCTTACCTCATAAAAAATATCATCCTATTGGGCTAGTTCCCCATCTCTTACTCTTCTCAGACCTACAGACCACCTGTAAATCAATAGCAATCTTTCCATTTAATCTATTAATTTCTGATATGCAACTGAAATAAGCAAGAAATGGTGACAAGGCTGAAACAACCCAGCTGGCTTCCCAAGCAGGTTCTGCCCTGCCATGTCTGACATGGATTTCTCTACTTATTCAAGTTCTCACAGTGCTACAAGCTACATGAAATTAATTTCCTGCCACAGGAAACATGGAATAGTTTCTTATATTCCTGCAGGAATGGAAATTCATGACATATTACACAATTTCAGGCCCATACAAAGACTCTTGGGTTTGCATATATCAGAAGTTGGAAAATATTTTTTTGTTCATGTAGAAATAGTGTAAAATATTGACAAGTTTTATAGCATTATTTTTTAATTTAAGAAAAAACCTTTTTTTCTTCTCCCACACCCACACGCCCCCAGTGCAATAATTGAAATTATAGAGGGGAAAAATTATCCTATTAGGGCACCACAAACAGAAATCCTCTACCCACTCACACGCAGTACATTAAAAGAAGAAGACACTACATCTAATGTGCCATTTTTACAAACTAGTTCTTATCACTGCTTATCATATTGCTTCTGAACAACTGATCTCCATGCCTGAATTTACAACCAGGCACATTAGCCTTAGACCTCATCTTACCTCGGAGAACCTTCTTCATTTCCTCTAAAACCCTAAGAAACATTTCAAGGACACTTGTGCTTATAATGTCACTTTCCATTGTAATCTTAGCTGCATGAAAACTGTTTTTTGACTTTTTGCAATGATTTGATATAATGCAAAGCTTATGAAGATCAATTACTTTTCTTTATGAAATGTAAACTGATGGTTTGAATGTCAAGGTTTACCTCCTGTAGAACTGTTCAAGTAGGATTCATTTCTATCAAATACAACTCTTGCTTTCTAAATATTTACAGAGTGTTTATTGCCAGAAATCTGGAACAAGTAATTGCCTTGTTTATATTTTCATAAATAAGAGTCTAAAATTTCCTGAGAACTGAAGCCCTGCTTTGAGGTGAGTTTTTTAGGTATCAGTGTCCTATCCTTCTCCAAAACTTACACAGACCTGATTTTCCTATTTGTCAATTAAAGCAATCTGGTAGACTTTCAGGATATGCCGCGATATAAACAGACATCCCAGTTAGGGGGTGAAGTGGTGTGACAGAAAGGGCTCTGTGATGAATGAAAAGGCATATATTTTATGTGGACTAATGTGACACACTTGCAAAGCAACAGATTAGGAACTTGACTAGAGAATGATGCAGAAAGTTAACTTTTCCTGGTGAAAAGTAATACAAGAACATCTCACGTAAGAGAAGATGTGGGTAGTTCTTTGAAAGAAGTCGGATGCAAACTGGTTTGAACTAAAAAAATAGAAAATACGAGTTTTCATCCATCCCGTAATAATGAGACCTGAGTTTAGGTGTCTAAATTAGATTAATTAGATAATTAATTCATGTTGCAAACTCCTCCTAAAGACAAAGGGAAGACACAGGCCCCTTCAAGATTGATTCAATCCACTGCTCATTGTACCTCTGGATAAGTGATACATCAGTTCTTAGCTAGGACCACAGGAACAGTGATTTTGTGTTTGGAGAATCTTCCTGTGCTGTTGTGAAGGAAGATGAAAACAAGATGGTGGCAAAGGATCACGTTCCCTGACCTGAGTAGAGACCATGCAGTGCACCCCTGACAGCTTGGAACATTATTCCAGAAACTTGATGCTTCACCCCATGAAATATCTCTTTCATATAGATGACAGGACAGGAAAATCTTCTTTTTCTCCATTCCTGTATCACCTTATCCTGACTTGAGTGTCTCAACTAAATGTCTAGAACAGTAAGTATTATCCAAGAAGCAGAAAGCATGAGATGTGTGCATTGTTAAAACAAGTCTAAATCTAAGTTTGCTTCCAAAGGCAAAAGTATAGTGGTATCAAAAAAGTCTTCTCATGTTGCAAACTCCTCCTAAAGACAAAGGGAAGACACAGTCTTCAAGCACAGGAGTACTTAACACCTTTCTGAAGTTTCATCTGCATAATATAGGGTTTTCTTGTTGCATCCCTAAGCTCAAGTGGTAGGTGCAAGGAGGAGGATAGAACTAGAGACACTTGTTAACATCACAGGGGCCAAACAGAGCATGAGAGTAAAATGTAGGCAGCAGAACTTGTTCCTACACATTCTCTTCCCCTAATTTAACCTCCATTGTAGGGTATGCTGACAACTTTGAAAAGATTCAGGTAACCAGGCCTTGCTATACATTTCTGCATGTGCTTTGGGAATATACATTGAATTATGGAGATGTCATCCCCCAGACAAAAGAAATAATCACCTGATTCATTCAGTGAAACACTTCCCTAGTTAGAAGACAGCTACAAGGTCAAGTCCTGTTGTCTTTCATCAAAGCAAATTCCCATGGAAGTCAAAGGAAATCCTGCCAGATGAAGGACTAAATAAAAAACTTCAGTTCCGACCCCTACTGCTCATAACTTGTGACTTATTGCACTGCTTTTACCAAATTATGCATTTTCATGGATTCTTTGATTTAATACTACATACCACCTTACTCCTTTTATTTTAAGAAGTGATCTGTTTAATGGTAGCAAGATGAACTTAAATTGCAAAAAACCACTGGCTGTCTGCCAAGAATTTGAAGAGAGGTAGTCATTTTCAGAAGTGCTTGACAGCAACTCAATTCTTTCTAGAGTATCCCTGAAGGGCTGTGTGTGTCCTGGCTTAAGACTGAGAAAGAATGAAGGGGGTTAAAAGACAAATGTTCACTCTCATCAGAATATGTTCTACATGACAAAAATGTCCAAAGGTCTTAAGGTGACTTAGGACATGTCTGAGAATTGTCTCCTTACATCTTAGACATCTGCTGTTTTAATCAGATCTTTGTGTTTCTCTGAGGGGTTCAGTTCAGCAGAAATAAAATGAATTGACAGAGAAATAGACTAGAAAGTAGTTTCTATTTCCCAATTTTCATCAACCCACATTTAGAAAGTCATAAAATGTGACATCTTACGTATCTGCATTTTTGTATGATGCACTTTGGTCTGGTTGGCAGAAGCCTGAGTATCAAGAAATCCCCTTGGAAATCCTATGACTCACTGGAGAGCAGGAAATCCCACCGCTTTCATCACTTTGGAAGAATTTTTCATACTAGAAACCTTATTCTGTATCTTATTTTTTCTTCTGAAGGATCTAGTAGCACATATAGTATCGGCTCATATTGAAGAAAGATTGCTAGAGTTGACCATGGGTCTTATCCAGACTGGCAGTTTTTGAGATCCTAACAAAGAAATAAGGATATGTCTGAAAATTTGGCGTTGGGGTTCATCATGAGAAGTATTAGAAGACCACTTATTTCACTAGAGTTCATCAAGAATTCATACACTGACATGCAACCTCACTACTTTACTTTTCTGTTGGTTTGTTGTTTTGTGGTTTTCAAATGTAATGATTAAGAAACTTTACTATTCATAGGATCTGATTTTTACAAAGAAGACAAAACCCCAAAAACGAGATATTGTTCTAGGACCTCGTGTTCCTGTCTTGAATAGCTAAAAGTGCTGAGAAAAGTGCTCTTTTGAGATCTTGCAATGTACTCTCTACATGAAAAAAAAAAAAAGAAGAAAAAAATCCTTGCAAGTGTATATTCCTTTGATTCTTTTCAGACCTAAAAAGGGGACATCTTATATAACGTATGTATCTGCAGAAGTACATTATCCTCTCTGTTGTTTTTTTTTTTCCCCTCATAGGCTGTTTGGAGGAGAGCTCCCTTTTCATCATAATTAACTACTGAAAAGTAGAACACTGGATGATTAAAAACATTTTTATCTTTTTTTATAAAAGTATTTCTCCTCAGAGGCTAAACAGAAATGATCCGTATATACAGATTTTTCTGCAGTCATGTTGAGCTATGTATTTGTAAATTCCATGTGATTGATCTACCCAGGAAGAGCATTCTTTTCAGAGGTATGTGGTAAAGTACAACCTCAGAATTAAATTGTGTCAAGCCTGAATCTTCTAATTAATTTTCTAAATGACATTACTGAAGTTTGTCCTCCTATTCTATAGGTTAGAATATTTTAAAATATAAATGCCCTCACTACCTCTACCTCCTCTGGATTATTAAAAGTTGACGCCAATCGTACTTTCCTAATAAAAAATTCAAGTGCATGCAGCAGTAGCTCATCTTTTTAAAAATAGGACAAAAAACATTTCACGTAAAGAAACCCCTGTTTAATTCTTAAAAAATATGCATTCTTGTAAGGATTCCTAGACAGCTAATGATACCGATCTTTAGTCTTATTTTGAGAAAGGAAAATTCTCCTAGCAAAACTTAGAGCATTTTAAGGTATTTTTAATTTCTTTGCTGCAATAGGGAAGTGATTGTGCCCCTGTACTCAGCATTGGTGAGGCCGCACCTCGAGTGCTGTGATCAGTTCTGGGCTCCTCACTGTAAGAAGGGCATTGAGGTCCTTGAATGAGTCCAGAGAAGGGCAACAAGGCTGGGGAAGGGGTCGGAGGGAAAATCTTATGAGGAGTGGCTCAGGGAGCTGGGGCTGTTTAGTCTGGAGAAGAGGAGGCTGAGGGGAGACCTTATCACCACCTACAACTAACTGAAGGGAGGTTGTGGAGAGGTGGGCAATGGTCTCTTCAACCAGGTGACAGGTGATAGGACAAGGGCAAATGGCAAGAAGCTGTGCCAGGGCAGGTTTAGATTAGATATTAGAAAAAAATTTTTTACTGAAAGAGTTGTTGGGGCCTGGAACAGGCTGCCCAGGAAGGGGATTGAGTCACTGCCCCTGGATGTGTCTAAAAGACAGGTAGATGAGGTACTTAGGGATATGGTTTTGCTTAGGATGGAACTGGTTGGACTTGATGATCTTCAAAGGTCTTCTCCAAACTTGTGATTCTGTGATTCCATGATTATTAATGGTTTGCACTGAGCTAGCACTTGGAAGACTCAGAGAGTTAGACTTGTTTTGCTAGGTATGTTACAAAGAGGAGTGAAAGATAGCTCATATGCACAACAGCCTGTGGTACAAGAACAAGCATTGTTCTCATGTTCTCATGTTATTACAGTTGCCAAAACATTATGTTACCAAAAATAATGACAATGTAAAACCCAGCATATTATTTAATGGTTTTGAAAGCTAAAATATATTCCATCTTATTTCAAATATTTATAGTTCTTTAGGAAATATTTAAATGGTATTTCTACTTATTTTTAAATTAAAGAAATTACAAGACTTAAACTACTTTGTAAAGCAAAAACCCCACCTATAACATTCTCTCTAAAATGTTACCATAAGACTTTTTTCACCAATAATTTGGAAATCACAGAATCACAGAATGATTGGGTCTGGAAGGGACCTCTGGAGACCATCTAGTCCAACTCCCCCAGGTAAAGATATCATCCAGTTGAAGTAAGCAAGTTTATTAGGAGTTAAAATAATTATTTGTAAGAGACAGCGGCCTGAAATTTAAGACAGTCATTGGGCTCTGGATTCACATTTGGCTCTTTTATTTAAGTGGACAACCTTGAGCAAGGATATTGTACCATCTTTCTCCATCTGCAAAGAAGGGAGAGCGATGCTGTCCTGCATTTTAAAGTGCTTTTCAATTTACAGACAAAACATGTTGCACTAAATCTAAAGTTTGGAGGTATCCCCTTTCAGGTCAAATGCAACAGCAATGGAAACAGACAACTCCCCCAGAGGGCATTAATGTTAATTTGTAGAGTTCTTCGTAGAATATGTATGAGTTATCAAAATATGCCCTATAGCAACACTAAGCAATAAATTAAATAAACATCATACTGCTTTCTTACAATTGGTATAAATGTTATTTTAAGAGCAATATATATGATGCTCCTTTAGGGCTCTGAAAGAAACCATTGAAATTCTTCTCCATTTCCCACTGAAAGTTTTATCCAGTTTTACCTGTTACGTCTTCATGAGAAGATTTAAATAAAATGGCTGACTAGAATAACAAATTTCTCTGAATACATTGACATTTCATAAATGTGACCTATGCTAAAATCAAGACAGTGGCCGGAGAACTGCAATGACATTAGAAATTGTAGTCTTTGTTTAATAGATAGAGAGAAGACTTAAAAAAAAATTGTTTTAGCTAGCACCAGTTAAATACGAACTTTTAAAAGCTTGATAACGTAAAATAAAAAATTATATTTGGTTTTCTTATAGGGTAAAAGAAAAATAAAATTATTTGCCACTGTGATCCAGTAAGGGAGATTAAGTATAAGGAAAACCTACCAGATCTGCACGAGGTCTTTGAATAAGCAATTATAAAAAAATTGCACTAAATTCCTGGTAGTTCTGGGAGGAAAACACGTTTAGAGTAGCAGGTGACTCACTACATACACTTCTCTTGAAAACCATTCCAATGGCTTTCAAAACCATGGCCAACAAACACGAAAACAGAAGAATGATACTGAGCAAACCCTAGGAGCTTAATTAATGTATGTCATGGAGAATGGTAGAAAACTGCTCTTTTCAGAAAAAAATGAAATCCTGTGCCAGGTTTTGAGAGTGGATGATTTGAGAGTCTGAGATACTTCTATTACTGTTACAAGCAGCTAATCAGTTACTGCCATCTACAGAGCTAATCGCACTGATCCACATAGATGAGGAAGTTTTATGTACACAATGCCACAGGGGTACTCTGCCGGTCAGATCTTGCTCCCTCTAATACCAGAGGGAATCTTACCACTGACTTTAACAAATGCAGGAACATTCTGCCAAATTTATGACCCATTAGTTTGGCTCTGCACAGGAGAATTAACCTGCCATATTATTATTCCTGTGTCAGAGACCCCTGAAGAGAGATAAAAAGTACTTTTCACATTTTTATACATATTTATTTTAATTTGATAAAGGACTAGATGAAGTTAAAACAACACTTTGTTCCCCCAGTTTTTCTTCAGTCTTAACTTTCTCTTTTAATAAATAAAAAATACTCTAGGAATCACAGTTGAAAATAACATCTTTAAAAAATATCCACACACCAACAGTGAAATCAGCTTGTATTTTCAGGGATCCTGAAACAACACATCTGTTGACAAGGTGTTTGTGATGGTAGCATTAACAGTAACATCAACACCATGGGAAGGGAAGAGTGGAGGAAAGAGTGACCCAAGACAGCTAGGTAGTATTCAAGAATTGTCTCCCCCAAGCTCAGGAACAATGCATCCCAACAAAGAGGAACTCAGGCAATAACACCTGGAGGCTTGCTTGGATGAACAAGTTGCTCCTGGGCAAATTCAAATGCAAAAAAGGAAGCCTACAGAGCTTCCCAGCAGGTAGCCTGTGAGGAATACAGTGAAACTGTCTGAGCACCTAGAGATCAGGTTAGGAAAGCTAAAGTCCTAATAGAATTAAATCTGGCCAGGAAAGTAAAGGACAACAAGAAGAGTTTCTTTAAGTACGTGAATGATAAAAAACAGATGACGGAAAATGTGGGCCCTTGCCAGAATGAAATGGTAGACCTGGCTTCTTCACATATGGAGAAGGCTGTGGCACTCAATTAACTTTTTGCTTCAGAACCACACACTGTAGAATAAGATAATTTTAAAGACCATCCAAGAAACCTTAAGGTGCACAAGTCCATGGTACCAGACAAGATGCATCCACGGGTCCCCAGGGAATTGGTGGATGAAGGGGCTAAGCCACTCTCCATCACATTTAAGAAGCTATGGCAGTCCAAAGTTCCCAAGGACTGGAAAAGGGAACATGTAACCTCCATTTTTAACAAGGGAAAAAAAGAAAGGCCACAGGAACTACAGGCCAGTCAGTCTCACCTCTGTTCCTGGCAAGATCATGGAGCAGATCGTCCTGAAACTATGCTCAAGCACATGGACAATAAAGAGGTTATTGGTGACAGCCAACATGGCTTCATGTAAGGCAGATCATGCCTGACAAGTTCGGTGGCATTTTATGATGGAGTTACAGTGCTGATGGATAAGGGAAGAGTGATAAACATCATCTGCTTGGACTTGTGCAAGGTATTTGACACTGTCCTACACAACATACTTATCTCTAAATTGAAAATACATTGATTTCATAGATGGACCACTCAGTGAATAAGGAATTTTCTGGACAGTTGTACTCAGAGTTATGGTCAACAACTCAATATCCAAATAGACACCAGTGACAAGTGATGTTCTTCAGGGATATATTGGGACCAGAAAAGTTTAATATCTTTGTCAGAGACATGGACAATGGGATTGAGTGCACCCTTAGCACATCTGGAAATTTCACCAAGCTGTGTGGTGCTGTGAACATGCTGGAGAGAAGAGATGCGATCCAGAGGGACCTTGACAGGCTTGAGAGCTGGACCATGTGAACTGCATGAAGTTCAACAAGGCCAAGTGCAAGGCCCTGCCAAGGCAATCCCAAGAAAAGTGATACGCTGGGTGGAGACTGGATTGAGAGCAGCCCTGAGAAGAAGGACTTGGGGATGTTGGTTGATATAAAACTCAACATGAGCTGTCAATGCATGTTTGTCATTCAACCATGTCCTGAGCTGTATCAAAACTGTGACCCAGAAGGTTGAGGGAGGTAATTCTTCCCTGCTATTGCACTCTTGTGAGACCCCACCTGCAGTACTGCATCCAAGTCTAAAGTCCTAAGTACAAGAAAGACATGGACCTGCTCAAGCAAGTTCAGCACATGTGGTCACAAGGCTGGAGCAAATGTCCTGTGAAGATAGACTGAAAGATTTGGGTTTGTCAGCCTGGGGAAGAGAAGGCTCTGCAGACTCTTTATTGCAGATTTCCAGTATCTAAAGGGGACCAACAAGAAAGATTGAGAGGGACTGTTTTTCAGGGAGTTTTGTGATAGGACAAAGATTTAAATGAAACGAGGGTAGATTTCCATTAGATGTAAGGAAGAAATTCTTCCCTATGAGGGTGATGAGGCCCTGGCACATGCTGCCCAGAGAAGCTGTGGCTGCCCCTGGATCCCTGGCAAGGCTCAAGGCCAGGTTGGATGGGGTTTTCAGAAACCTGGACTCGTGGTAAGTGTCCCTGCCCATGGGAGGGTATTGCAACTAGATGATCTTTGAGACTCCTTCCAATCCAAAACATTCAATGGTTCTATGATTATTGTTACAGCACATTGCAGCATGAAAAAAAGGATGAAGATCTAAATTTGCATTTTTAGTATTTTAGGAGAAATTGTCTGGGGAGGGGAAACAATACCTTTCTCACAGATGGTGTAGAAATAAAATGTGATACTAACACCCCTAAACACTGAAGGATTGAAGACAGAGAGATGGCATCATCATTTCCATTTACTTCAAGGATGCATATTCAAATTTTTGTTGAAGTTATTCCAATCAATACTAAATGCAGACAATATATTACCCCAGATGCTTGGAGTATATTGAAATACATGGCACAGAAGTGTAACCACATTTGGAGAGGAGCTACAATGGAATTTTCTTCTCAGAAGTACATGTGAAGAGTTTTTTTTCTGCCTACTATGACTTCTAACTACAGTATGATTGGGGAATGTGTCATAGAACTTCCAAAGCAGGTATTTGGATAAGATACTAGATCTGATGTTGCTGGAAAGTACATTGTCAATTTAAGTTGCAGCACAAACACTCTTGTTCCCTCTAGACAAGAAAAAGCACTTCAAAACAAAACAAAAGCAGAAGGAGTTGCCAGTTCAATCAGGGGTACTGAGCTTCACAGTGACACCTGAAAACACTACAGAGCCACACACACCATTGAACTGAGCTGTAGATAAGGCAGGGAGATAAAGGCCTACAGTTGCCTTAACATCCAATTGTAAATCTGTTTGCATAACCCAACCCAAATATAATAGTTTTTTTTTCTCAGGAATGAGTACGCTAAGGAAAACAGCATGAAAGTTATGTATACCAGCACCATCTAGTGATGTCTGCCTAATCATTGGTTCCTTGATATTTAGCACCCAGAAGAGAGTTCCACAGCTGTATGCAGACCTGCACCAGCATGCCTATAAACACCACTGTATGACCTCTTAATTGTCTTTGAATTTTATGTCATAATCTCATTTTTACATGCTACAGGCTTGCATGTTTAGAGTGAAGATCTTTCATCAAAATACTGACAAAAAATCTCTGAAATTACAAAAATGTGGAATTGACAGGAGTACAGCTTGAAGTGGTGTAGCATTGTACTATCTCAATATTTTAAAAGTGTTGGCTGTATATCTCAGAGGATTTTGCCTGGAAGTAAGTTGTTGAAACTTTTAATTATGACTTATTAATTACTAAGAGCCTGATGAGGACATTGAAAGATGTTTCATGTTTATGAAGACCTTAAGAATTCACACTAATCAATAACAAAATTTTGGACTTTTGTTTTGGATCACCTAAATTTTCTGTTATGGTGGCAACTGTGTTATTATCTAGAGCAATTTTCATTTATTTTTATCCAACAGCAACAATACATGAAAAGATTAGCCAGGCCCCATTTGCTGGAAACAGAAATATATAAAGCCTTGCCTCATAATAAACAAAGGCACTATATTGCACATTTCAGAGGGCTCAACAGGCATGATGCCAACAGAAGAGCTAACATAAGTAGATCAGAGCTGATACATCAAAGCAAACATTGCAAGCAAAATTCTTCTAAGGACTCGGGGAAACCAGGCTGGTTAGAGATAAACATTCAAATATAAGAAGTCTTTTTCTGGTACGAAAGAATGTTGCAAATGGAAGAACACTGCCATGGCAGATGAAATACAAAGCATTTCATAATAATATGACAAAGATGCACATAGCCCAGCCACAAATATTAATAAGACAACAGCAGCAGAGAAGAAAAAAAATAATCTTTTTTAAACTAACATGGTGTCAAATCCTAACTTACTTTAGGCTGTGCTCTTAGCAAGACTAAAGAGATCAAATAGCTGTTGGTTGACTTGGAACAAGCATAAAGCAAGCTCACACACAACCACAAGGTACGTCACACTAGTGGGCAAATGATCACAACTTCTCTTATTACAAAGCTTATTACAAAGAGGATGTGGAGACAGAAGTATTTTCCTTCTTTTAGAAAAGATAATTACTTCTGGTTGTAACAAGAAGGTCATGAGGAATAGTCAGCATGGATTCACCAAGGGGAGATCGTGCTCGACCAATCTCATAGCCTTCTATGATGTTATTACCAACTGGGTGGATGGAGGGAGAGCAGTGGATGTCATCTACCTCGACTTTAGCAAAGCTGTCGATACTGTCTCCCACAACATCCTGATAGAGAAGCTGAGGGCACAAGGGATAGACGAGTGGACAGTGAGGTGGGTTGAGAACTGGCTGTCAGACCGGGCTCAGAGGGTCGTGATCAGTGGAGTAGAATCTGAATGGAGGCCTGTGACTAGCGGTGTTCCCCAGGGCTCAGTGTTGGGTCCAGTCCTGTTTAATATCTTCATTGACGACCTTGATGAGGGAATAGCATCCACCCTCAGCAAGTATGCCGATGATACAAAGCTGGGAGGAGTGGCTGACACGCAGGAACACTGCGCTGCCATTCAGCGAGACCTGGACAGGCTGGAGAGCTGGGCAGGGAGAAATCTAATGAAATTCAACAAAAGCAAGTGCAAAGTCTTGCACCTGGGGAGGAATAACCGACTGTATCAGTACAGGCTGGGGGATGACCTGTTGGAGAAGAGCTCTATGGAGAAGGACCTGGGGGTCCTGGTTGATGACAGGTTGACTATGAGCCAGCAGTGTGCCCTGGTGGCCAAGAGAGCCAATGGGATCCTGGGATGCATCAGGAAGAGTGTGTCCAGCAGGTCGAAGGAGGTGATCCTCCCCCTCTACTCTGCGTTGGTCAGGCCCCACCTGGAATACTGTGTCCAGTTCTGGGCTCCCTGGTATAGAAAAGACAGGGACCTTCTGGAGAGAGTCCAGAGAAGGGCGACAAAGATGATTAGGGGTCTGGAACATCTCCCCTATGAGGAAAGGCTGAGTGAGCTGGGTCTGTTCAGCTTGGAAAAAAGAAGACTTAGGGGGGACCTAATTAGTGTTTATAAATATCTTAGACATGGGTGGCAGGGGGAATTGGCCAGCCCCTTTTCAGTGGTCAGTGGGGACAGGACTAGGGGCAATGGCTGTAAGCTGGAGCACAGGAAGTTCCGCACCAACATGCGGAAGAACTTTTTCACAGTGAGGGTGACGGAGCAGTGGAATAGGCTGCCCAGGGAGGTGGTGGAGTCTCCTTCTCTGGAGATATTCAAGTCTCGTCTGGACGCCTATCTATGTAATATGAGATAGGGAGCCTGCTTTGGCAGGGGGGTTGGACCCGAAGATCTCTTGAGGTCCCTTCCAACCCCTAAGATTCTGTGATTCTGTGATTCTTTGCATCCACTCAGGCTTTCTGATTTCACTGAAGTTCCTTTAATTCTCCAATGTGCTCCTTGTATAGGAATTGTGCTTTTGATTTTATGCTATATGATCTATTTTTAAAGATGATTACAGCTGCCATTCCACATACATTAGAATTACCATTTTTCAACTTTGGTTCTTAAATGTCTCACAAAAAAAGTCATAGCCTAATCTCATAATATCCACTGAAATCATGAATATAAGGAAAGATTTGTAATGTAAACCTGGCAATACACCTTCTTTTTGTATCCACATCTCCACTGTCTCAGACTGCCTGGAGTCCTGTGATATATGAATGTTTTACTGAAACCCACTGGTTGGTTGGTTGGTATATTGATTAGGTACTTGTCATGTAAGATCTTAGAAGATCAGTTATACATCACAAATATCTTTCTAGATGCTGCAAGATATCCACCACATGATTTATACTGAAGAAAAAACTTCCAGCAACAGCAACTCCACCCCCCTATACAGAAATTTCTATGAATAATTTCTTTTTATCTCATGCACTGAGTTCTACTCAACAGAATTCAACTTGCTTCAGTACATATATGTTAATGTAAATTGTTATGTACCTAAGTCTCCATTGGCTGGTCTGAGGAATCACGAAGGACAAGGCTGTAACCCATTACTCACCCTTACCCAGGTTTGTCTCTGCCATGGAGCACAGGCTTTGCATTCCAAAGAAGTGGGCAGGAAAAGTGAAGAAAATATAGGGGGTTACTATAACTTTTTCTGTCCTATGCAAAGAGCCGTAGTAGGACTAGGAGTAGTAGTAGTAGTGTTATTGTTGTCATTCAGATGGGAAAAAGGGACTTTCACATTTGCACCTGTATCAATATGGTACTTCTTCCCTGATACCTGCATAAATTGGAAGGCAAAGGGGTTTATCAGGAAGAGGCACTACATGCCTAATATTATTTGCTATGCATCTAAAAACAGTTACAGATGTGATAATGGCTTAGATGGACACATGGCCTGATCATGTAGACCTGTTGTCATCATCATACAAACTCTAGTCTTTCTCTCCGAGTCTCCTTCCTTTTTGTCCTGAATGAGGAAGAAGGTCACCAAAAAATTACACTTCTACCTATATACTCATGTATGGGTGTTTTTTTCAACCGCACAGGGGAGAAGAAAGCCTTTGGGATTTTTAACTTTTTTTCCATTCTTTCTGTGAAAGTAATATGAAACCAGATGGGATCATAAAGATAAAAGAAGTTCCATTAAGTACCAGCAGAGATGCTATTAGTATGCTAATGGACAGATGTTTTCTTAAAGAAGAGATAAAAGATATAAAAGGTGTCAGGAGAATAAATAGATCCTTTTTTTCCAAAGTAGAATCCAGCACAGAAATGACCAATAGGATAAAGCAAATCAGCAAAGGAAGAAGTTTATAAAGTAATTTTACAAGTTTTGGCAACATTGACTCAGGGATTTAAAAAAGTTGCTATTAAAAGTTTCTTTAATAGCCCTATATATACTGGTCTGCCTGAGTGAAACAGAGATATTAGCTAGATAATGGCTTTTCACAATATAACTATGCTCAAAAATTACACCCAGTGAAGCAGTTTCCAAAAAAATAAAGTGCCACAATAGTTCATATATGTTCAATCAGTGGAAAACAAATCTGATCATTAATATCTTAAAGCAGCTACTTGTAATGAATAACTGTCAAATAGGCCTTTTAAAAAAGAAATACCGTAAGCCACATATGCATTTATTTAATTTAATCTAGATATATGTCAGAAAACTGTTATCACATGCGTACCTCAAGTCCTGAAATACTACCTCAACTTTATGTTTGGTTTGGTTTTATTTGTTTGGTTTTTAATTAAATCTATTCAGGTCTGAACTTGAGAAAAATCTTACTACCACACAAAGGAACCTTCTATCTGTGAGGTGATAGCTGTACCAAGATGAAAACCCTCAGAGGACTTATAGTTTATAAACCATGGCATTACTACACCATATGAAAACCAGAGTAGGGTTTTGTCCTTGAGAAAGCAAGAAACAACTTGCAAACAAGTGTGTTGTGCCATGTAGCTTCCTTGGCTTTGATTCTAACTCTGCAGATGCAGAATGCACAAGTTTGCTTTATTCAGCGAAATAGCTCCACTGATACTACCCATAGGAAGAGAAAGACCCGCATGATATGTTGTTTGCAAAATCACTGCAAGTAAGCACTTATACTCTGTTGAAATGTGCCCAAAGCCTGTAAGCAGTTCAGCAAATATAAAAACTGCACAGGAATTTGTTTTTGCAGATTTTACAAACTGAGTGGAAGGGTTTCCAAGGCAAGGCAGTTCATTGGGGCTGCCCCCTGGACAGTCACAGAGACATATTTCAATTTGATTTGAAAAGCACACTGCAGAATTTATGTCCTGATCTTTGAAATATTTTCTTTACAACACCTGTAAACCATTAACAGTGAAATAAATTTAATTTTTTCAGCACAACATACATACTCACATTGCTTCATGGAATATAACTCCTGGGAACCTTTTATTTGAATGTGTTCAAAAATGTAAGACTGAAGCTCCGCAGATTTCATTGGGTAAGTGTTGGATACAACCAGCATTGCAAAAAACACTTAGTCAATGGACTAAATTTGCCTTATTTAGGAAACTCCTTTGTCTACAGTCTGAAACTATCACCAGAAAAAAGATAAAAGATTAGGGAAAAGTTTGTCAAAAGCTAAGGAAAGTTCTTGTTTCTGTTAAAATGAAAGAAGCAGTTATTTAACTCAGAGAAGAGTGTGGATCACCCAAATCAGGAGTTTCAAATACATAAAGGACTTCCTCAGGTTGTTCTCTATGCCTAGGACGGGTGGACAAGAAATGATGGTTGTATGTTTCAGCCTTTAAAACACAGATGAAAATAACAGCAAAAAAATGATTCAAATAGTTTAATAGTTATATACTGGGATAGGAGGACTGTGTGATGTCCATCATAGGAGGTTTTTAGAGATCCTAAATATATGTGGTAGTTCTGATGATCTCTCAAGGTACTTCCACTTACATATTGTTGAGTGTTATACCTGTCTGCAGTAACACACAGGTGAAACATGCATTGCTTATTCCTTCTGTGCCTTGTCCATAAAGATTAGGTCTCTGTCACAGAATCACAGAATCACAATATAATAGGGGTGGAAGGGAACCCATTAAGCCTTGTTCTATCACTCCCTTCCTTTACAAACAGCCTCTCCCCATCTTTCCTGTAACCCCTTTAGGTACTGAAAGCTGCTCTAGTGTCCTCTCAAATGGAGCCTTCTTCTCCCCAGACTGAACAAGCCCAACTCTCTCAGCCTTTCTTCACAGGAGATGTGCTCCAGCCCTTTGATCACATTTGTGTCCCTCCTATGGACTCACATAAAAAATGTTTTTTATTATTATAATTATCACTATAATCATCTTCCTTTGTTACCATATTAAATTGTCCTCAACACATGAAGTTAGTTTTTTTTTCCATTCTCTCCTCTATCCCCTTGGCAGGGGGGACAGAGGGTGATCAAGCGGCTGCATGATAGTTGGGTCCTGGCTGGTTTTAAACAATGACAGATAAATGTGTGCATGAGATAAATGTTATGGCAGCTCTATGAAATACTGAAAGAACCACCTATAGCATAGCACTAACTGGGGCTGTTCCTGCTTGTTGGAGAAAGCAAGAACTAAAATTTTTTTATGCCAGTTTTACACTTGTAAACCAATCAGAACCGTAAACCATTCCTTGGTGCTAGTATTTAATCTTCTGGATCATAAAACTTAGAACACAGCTCATCAGTAAAAAAAAAAGAGCAATATTAATAGGAGCATAGGAAATGACAATGTAGTTGGGCCTCTGTTCTCAGCTAGCCCACAGCTTGTCTAGGAAGACTAAAAAAAAAGTTATCTTGGAAGACAAATTTAATTTCTGCTTAAGTATATAGTTATTAATTTAACTACTATGATTCCAGACATTCTTTTGGATTGTATAAAAGACTAACTCCTTAAAAGCCTTACCTAGGTCTAAAAACAGATACGGTTCTTTCCCAAAAAAAGTACTTATTTTTTGATTGCTTATCAGAATGCAAGCAAATTTCAAAAGAAGAAAAACTTCTGTGAAATGGAACCAGCCTTCTTTTAGTATAAATTCTTTCTTTCTTATCCTAAGGTACTCTTTACAAAAAGATATTTATATCTATTTTTAATATGCAATTTGGAATGTATTGTTAACATACTGAAAAAACATTTTTGGGGAAGTTTTTCTTCTAAAGGAATCTGAGTCAAAATATACCAGCTACTCTACAAACACAAAATAATGCACAGTCCTTATCTCAGAGAACCTCTGAGAATCAGCCTGCAAAACTTATGTGTTGTGTCCTCACAGCTGGCTTGAGTCAGCAGTATTACCTACATTATGGGTTTGTGGGTAGAGAGAATAGTGGTGATGTCAATAGATTGTCAAAATCCACAGCTCAAAATAATCTAATATATCTTCTAATAAAAGTTTAGTAACTATAATGCATAGTTAGCAAGTCTGCCCTGTTATAGCTATCAATAATTTATGAATCCTTTATAATTCTTATACAAAATAAATCTCAAATGTTACCTGATTTTCTAATAAAGAACATCAAGATGTTGTGTAGTGAGGTAATTTTTTAGTTTGTTGTTAAACAAGCACATGGGGACAGCTTCTATGTCAGAAGTTTGTCACATGCTTCCTAAAAGAACACATATTTTTCAAATCTCAGTTTCACAGATGGAGACTGGAGGTGCAGAGAGATGCTAATTACCTCTTCTGTGTATCCATATGAATATTCTAGTGCTGAAAAAAATTGACTTTACCAAGTTAGACCAGTAGACCTTTCCAAAGAACCATTTAAATCACCAGCACGTGACAGGAACAAGCCTTGCTTAAAGAGGAATGAAAAATAGGTTTGATTTCTGTTCCTAGTATCAGGCATCGTACCCAGCCTCAGTCAAATGCAAAGTGCACATATAAATCGGTGTAGAGCAGAATCCAGGATTTCCCTCAAGTTCTATTTGAATTTATTGGATTTTTTTGGCTTATGACCTTTGTCTTCCTCGCTCAGCAACCTCTGGGCTTTCATTGAAATCATCAAGAGATGCCTCTCAACTTGCTCTTTCATTGCAGCCTGCTAGTCTAGTAACCCAGGTGTTCCACTGAAGAAATGTGGTTTTTATCTCATTCTGTCTCTCAGACTCCTGAGCTCATGTCTCTCACTTCTTTGCAAAGAACTGAAACGCAGAACTACCATCAGTAATGATCTGGGCAGCAGGCTGACAGATTTACTAACAAATGGATGCTGAACTCAGAACAGGGGGAATCTGCCACTTCTGGACTTGACCATATTGACAGGTCCACTCTAACATGTAAATATCATGCAAATCAGGGTCACCAGTAGCACCATTTTCTCTCATTGTGCATTTTTGAATGAAAATGACTGTAACTGATGTGTTTTCTGTTGAACTGAATGTTTCCCTAATGGATTAGCCATAGTCTGAACATACTTGATAAATTAAGCCCTTTTTTGAGGATCTTCTCTCTGTGATTTCTGGAGCAATTTGGCATTCATGGTGCTCACAGCAGAACGCCTTCAAGCATGCATGGATTCCTACCTTTAAGCACTGTGGTCCTCTGTGGAGCCACTGCTTGATGCTACGTGCTGGTTCTGTTACACTGAACTGGAAGTGTTCTGCCAGTGATGCTCTTAAATGTTCTTCTTCCTTTATTAATAGATCAGTCAAAAGTACCTTTAAATTAGATGAAATCCAGGTAGTCTTAATGGCAGATGCAATGGTCAGCTCATATCTGTATCCACAGCTGTAAGCCTTAGCTGTGAAGCTATTCTTCAGTGTATTTTGGTGCACTATTCCATCGTATTACCTCACCAATAAACTACCCCACACTACCAAATGGATGAAAGGCTACGGAAACATTTGAAAACATTAATCTATGGCTTAACTTTTGATAAACCAAATCAGTCATTAGATTCATTCTGGTTCCAAATAATCTAGTTTTACTTCTCTAATAAAACTGTGTTGTTAGGCATGATAAAGTTAAGATTATTTTATTCAGAAAAAAGTGATACACATATATATGTGTATGTATGTATGTATATATATAGTGAAAAGAAAAAATCCTCTGTTTGGAATAGATGAGAAGTTGATAAGTAGATACAGTTTAAATTGCCTAAGCTTACAGTGAGAAGACTGTATTTACCTTTGTTTACCTTCAGCTATATCTCTGGGGCAGAACTGCAAGACAAATTAGCTCAGCCAATCTGAAATCAGTGAAGCTAAGCAGATTTATTCTAGGTGAGGTTTCTATCTTTATATACTTCATTGCAACCACTAACTCCACAGGGTTGTGTGAGTCCCACTTGCTACTGGCAGTTAATATGCCTTTGTATTTTGGAGAAAAAAAAAGGAAAAAAGTAACATTTAGATCACTGAATGCAATGTTGTAATTACACTATCCTTCTCTGCTCTTAAATTTTAGAAAAAATAAAAAGTAAAATTTGCCAGAGTGACCAACACAAGCTTCTTCAAATGACAATATCTAAAATCCAGAAAATAAAAGTAAAAATCTTGTGAACAATAAGGGGACAGTTGCTGCTTGACCATCCACTAAAATATAGGAGAACGACTTTTTATTAGATAAATGTTCAGTTGTGCTCTAAATGCTATATGGAGATTAATTTTTCATGTATTCATTGTGATTTAGATAACTGAAATTCAGTATGTAACATGAAGCTATTTCAATGTAGTGATGAAATGGTAAAACTTTTCTGTAAAATGGTTAGTTTTCAGGTGGAACTTGCAGCTGCTATTGAAATCTTTTTGTAAACAAAATATTTTATAAAAGCTCACTTTGCTTTCAATATGAGCTATTCTATAAGAAGGTAATTTCAAAAGAAGAAAAATTAAATGACATATTGTTCATTCCTCAGAATCATGGGATGGTGCTGGTGAGAGCTGTGGAGTGCAGAGTGAGCTAAACTAGATCTGTATTACACTCATAAACATTGTACTGATCTCCTACTCTCTGAATCATTAGGTAAGGCAAACAACATTCAGTTTTCCAAATGTGCTTCCTCATCTTTTTCTCCAAATACCTAAAAATAAATCAGTCCATTGTGGGTCAAATGGTGAATTAATTCAAACCAGCTCCACATAAAATGTAACTTGCATTCTACATGTTTTGTATAACCAGGACATGGTGGAGGCAGTTAAGTCCTATGTCAGAGGTAAGGACAAAAATAAACACACTTCTCCTCTTGTTCCTTAACACTTATCAGAAAGGTCAGTGTCATTTTTATACAGTGAGCTGCTGTTTGTTCTTAAGCAATTTACCCATTCCTCAGATGTTTCATAATGTATTTGGAATACCTACAATTTATGAGGTATTCATGATGCTCTTTTTTCTCTCCTTTTGCCTGCTTGCAAGGCAGTGAGCAGTATAATAGCTATGGTTTAGAGTCCTCAGCACAATCTAAGGCTTTCTGAATATATCCCATTACTTTTTTAGATATGAATCTGTTCTGGTTAATATCAGATGCTCAAACATATTAATGCATTTGAAACCTCATTCTCGATGTGTTCTTGCTTTTTTTTGTTTTGATTTGTTGTTTGGGTTTTTTAAGTGCAAAACTCCAAGAAGTTTTTGATGAATATCATAGAGACACTTTTAAAAAAAGTTGTGAATAATAATTCACTTTAACCAAGGCTTTATTTTTTCCTGCTCCAGCCATGCTGGATTGCCTATCATGCTGAACTGAAAGCAGCATTGAGTCTACTACTAAAGGTAGGAAAAAGCTTGAATAAAATGATGCTCCTGCTGAAGTTGCAGGATGACACCTTTTCTTCTGCATTACACAAGAGGTCAGACTCATTGACTCATTTTACACTATCAAAATTTTCTGGAACAGTGTAGGTCTATATTATCCAAGCTTCAACAGTCTTCCATTGGTGAGTCTTGGTAGCCATGCTGCCCATCACTGAAGAAGTACTTGCAGCCTTCACTGCAACAGAAGGCATTGAAAGAAAAAAAAAACAAAACAAACAAGGGAAGAGTAATTATTGCAGTATCATTTTTATGTTTAGAACCAGCAAAAGGAGAAGGTATGAACATTTTTTCTTAATGGTTTTTGGATGGTGAAATAAAAAATTTATTAACTCTTTAAAAACAAAATAAACTATAAATAAATTATGTTGTTGTTGTTTTAAAAAATGTTACACTGGAGCTATAGCATCAACTATTAGTTATGTACATGCATGACTTGTTGAAAACATTCATATTTCAGCACTAAAGATAACAAGTATGGACATTAGTATCAGTAGTCCAGTTTACCGAGAAGTACAGGGCAGTCTATCTGCAAGAAGAATTTTAGTAAGAGGTAATGCTGAACAGAAAGCAGCAAGATATCACAAGGGCAAGAGCCTGAGAATCAGTGAGAATCAGGAGATCATCTCTCCAAGAGACGTTCCAAGCTATTAAAACATAGGAAAACAAAACACATTAAGAGATCCTTCCAAATTTGTATTTGTTTTAAATCACACTTTAGCTTCAGGGAACTAATTGCCCACACAGCAGTTGTGTTCATGTTAATTTATAACTTTCTCTCTTCATTTAAGTTCCAGTTTGACAAAACATTTTGACATCACTGTATTGAAACCACTTAAAGTTCTGCTTAAGTTTAAGCATATGCCTAAGTCATGTTAAAAGCTAAGAATATTTAGATATGAACATAACTCATTGTTACACTGATATGGACTTAATGGACCACAAGACTTATCTAAAGTGGATTAATTCAATAGAAAGATCTCTGTTGATTGAAACGGTTTGAAGGTCAGGGTCTAGACACATCACATCTTTTCTTCCCTCGCTTTTTATAGACACAGCAGTACTTCTTGAGTCCTGTGCATTTTATGCCAAGTGCATTTTATGTGCTTCCTTGCTGAATGGGTATTTTAATTCAGCATAACTAACCAAATGCTCTTTTTGCCAGGAGAGTACAACTCTCCAAGCACAGGACTGCAGATGTTAAAAACTTGTAAATAATAGTTAAATATATCAGCCATTTGGGTAGCATTTCATTCTTAGCAGTGACAAGAAATTACTGTTTCAGGTACTGGCTGAAGTGATTTCAATCGGAATATTTTTTTTTCCAACTTTCTATTTAAACCCACCAATCTATATTAAAGAGGTGTAAGTACTTATTAACATATAGGTACTTGCTGGATATTTAATAATATATTTACCTGTGTACTAACCTATGACATGATTTTGTGGTAAAAGGTGTTACTATAAAGGTTGCAAACATTAGGAAACAGCTTATATTTTAGTAATAAAATAAATGCAAGACAAACTGCTATTTACTGATTACATTTTATTTTTCATTAAGTAATATTTTACCACACCTCCTCCCCATTCCATATGAAAAATTGAAGCCAACAGTAATGCCACACCAAAAAAAAAAAAAAAATTCTGAACCAAGAGGTCTTAAAATTGCTTGACAGTTTTCCCTACTGAATAGGTTTTGGGTGAAGTTCTCATTGCTGAATGTGCAATTGAATTCTGCACTGCAGAAGAGAAATTTGCATCCACAGATCAAAGAAAGAATGTTTTAGCATGAGTTTCTAATTAGTTCTCCTTGGGCCAAATTTGTTCTCACTTGCAGTGGCCATCAATTTTGCTATTCTCAATTTATATGGAGGAAAGTGAAATAGGAAATCTGCTCTCCTAATTCTGTCCTCATTTTCATACCTTATTGACAAATAACCTCCTTCAATCTAGATGCTATTCAGCTTCTCCTGCCTGTAACTTCCTGAGTTTTATTAGTAGCGAGTTTTTTTTTTTGAGGAGCAGATTTGGTTTCTTTCAGCATAAACTTACCACTCTCAAATTATAAGAGGTAAGGAAATTCACACTGAAGCACTCGTTAGTTGGCTCTCTGCAATGTTGAGTTCCCACAGTGATTTGAGAACATATTTTCATTTTAGCCTTGCAGCTCTTCATCTCCTTGGGGTTTAGAAAATATAGAAGGCTTGCATTAGACCTCTGCAACACTGGAACTTGCAGTGTGATTTAAAACAGTTTTCATTTTAGGTCTGCTGACTTAAGACACAGGAATTGGAAAATATGGCAGGCTTAGCTGTCTGGATGCAGCTCCAATTGCCAGGGTTATTTCTGCATTTTTTGTTTGCTTGTTTTGGAGAAGCTTTACATTTCTATTATTCTTGCAGTTAAGAATAAAAAAAAGAAAAATCAAATACACAAATTTCCAGTAAGTGTTTGCATATTTATAATTTCCCCATTGATGGAATACGACGTCTCTTTCTAATTCCAGGACCTGGAAATTTGAAGGGTATTAAAACAGGAAAGCAAAATGCATTTTGGGAAAAATAATGGACTAAATGGGTTGTGACACACACAGGCAAACATGAGAAAGTTGAGAAAATGTCACACGTGACAAATACTACCTCTCTGGCAACCTGTTGAAGAACGTTTTCCTAATATCCAACTTAAATCTCCCCATTTTGAGTTTAAAACAATTACCCCTCGTCCTATTGCTACACACATTTGTAAGCAGATTTTCCCCAGGTTATAGGCACATTTCAGGGATTGTAACGCCACTATAAGGTCCCCCCGGAGCCGTCTCTTCTCCAAGCTGAACAAGCCCACTCTCTTCAGCCTGTCTTCATAGGAGAGGTGCTCCAGCCCTTTGATCATTTTTTTGGCCCTCCTTTGGACATGCTCCAACAGGACCATGTCATTCCCGTGTTGAGGGCTCCAAAGCTGGACGCAGTATTCCAGGTGAGGTCTCACCAGAGCAAAGGGGCAGAATCACCTGTCTCTATTTGCTGGCCACACTTCTTTTGATGCAGCCCAGGGTGCAGTTGGCCTTCTGGGCTGCATATGCACACTGGTGGCTCATGTCCAGCTTCTCATCCATGACTATTGTGAAGTCCTTTTCCTCAGGGCTGCTTTCTAGCACATCATCTCCTAACCTGTATGGATAATAGGTTGACCTGACCCAGGTACAGGACCCTGCACTTGGCTTAGTTGGACCGCATGATGTTCACCTGGGCCCACTTCTCCAGCCTGTCCAGGTCCCTCTGGATGACATCCTGTCAGGCTGGCACATTAACCTCACCACTCAGCTTGGTGTCATCAGCAGACCTAGTCACCCTACTGTCCTTCATATGCTTGGATGCAGCTTTCAGGAAATTGTTTTCCACAGCCTTTCGAGGAACTAAAGTGAGACTTGTAGTTTCCCAGATCCTCCTTTTTGTCCTTTTAGAAAAATGGAACTATATTTGCCTGTTTCATTTGTCAAAAATGTGCCAAATTTTGACCATTCAAAGATGATAGAGAGTGTCCTTGTAATGACATTTGTCAACTTCCTCAGCACACTTGGATTCACCTCATCTGGAACAATTATCTGGTTAATTTTAGGTCCTGACCTGGGATGCAGACACTAATACCAGATTCACATTCTCTGCAGTAGCCAACATTTATAAATTTTCCGTATGACCTCAGTTTTCACCACATTGTTCTTCCTAAGCTCTCTGTATTCCACCATGTTAAAAAGTTTCAACTTCTGTTCTCCTAGCTGTTTGCATTTCTTTAAAACTGACTACCAAACCTCTAGTGTAAAGGCAAGATTAATTTCCAGACTTCAGAAAAGTGCAACTTGTCTGAAAATTGTACTGGAAAGCTCTGTATGCCTTATTCTACAACAGAAGCTGCACATGTGTAAATAAAATAAACCACAGCAAACCCTCCTTCTCCTCTCCAATCATCACCATGTCCTTTCTTGTCCTCTGAGGCCTACAAACATCATCTCATCTGTAGTCCGCTAAGCCATTAAACTCCACAATTAGTGAGGCTCTGATTCTTTCCTTCCTTTCCTTTTTTTTAACTGTTAATGCCACACCACAAGTACACTTGCATTACAGCTCTTTATTCCCTGAACTGAAAAATCAATGTGTTCACATCTAATTGACAAGCTTAATTTAAGCAATTGCATATATCTAGTAAGGCTACTTTTCATACAGTGCCTTCCACACCTGAATCTCAGATTACTCCCTGAAGAAATCAGTATTATGATCTTTAGTTGTCAGATAGCTAACATGAGCCACATATGCTTACTGAAGTTCAGCAACAGGCCTGAAGAAGAGTGAGAATGCTATCACAATGAAAATAATCAACAAAATATTGCTTCCCTAAGCTGCCTTAAGAAATCTTCCTTAAAAGCTCTCCAAGGCACATAAAAATTTTTAAATTCAAATATTTAACTTGGACCTGAAATACATGGACTTCTGTCTCTCTATATCAATTGTCAAAACTGCCATTTGAAAATTATGATGAGCAGAGAAACTCTCTTATGACCATTTCTGAAGCATCTAGATTATCACTGTGCATTATACAGTAATCTAGATATGATAGAAGTAATGTATCGACTTCCTTGATAGGATTTCTTCCACAAGAAGAAAAATATATATATGGAACAAAACATTAAAAAAAATATGCTTCATTATTTTAACTACAGTAACAAAATACCAGTAAATTATTCCTATGACTGAAAGAAGGTTTCCTTTTCTTCCAGTATAAGGAACAAGCAAAGCAAATGAACTTTAATTTACTCTACATTGCACGCTGGACTGCAGCTAAATATCCATAATTTCTAAGAGCACTTACTCTGCACTGAACTGTCAACTATAGAGGTAGATAACCAACACACCAAGAAAACTCCATGGCTATGAACATGAACAGTTGCTCCATAAAGTCCATAAAAAGCACACCTTTCCTGTGGCCAGCTAATCACGTAGCAGTAGCAATGACTGACAAGTGATCAGAATAAAAATTATACAGAACGTTGTTTGCATACAATTTTAGGACCAGATAAGAACAGTGGAGAGATCAGAGATAAAACAGTGAAACCTTACTAAGACTTGCTTGAGGCAACACTCTACATGGAAGAGTTAGAAACCACCCAATGGGGCAGGTGTTGTATGCAGCTGAGAAAACCCAAGAGCAAAAATGGATTGAAATAACTTATTGGAAAAGGTAGGGCAAAAAAGTTAAAATTCACTGAGAATTGAAGTTTTATGTTACATTATTAATGGCTTCAAACGGAAAGAGGGTAGGTTTACATCAGAAATTTGGAAGAAATTCTTGTCTGTGAGGGTGGCAAGGCCCTGCCACCGGGTGCTCAGAGAAAAGCTGTGTCTGCCCCTGGATCTCTGGCAGGGTTCAAGACCAGGTTGGGTGGGGCATTGGGCATCCTGGACTAGTGGAGGATGTCCCTGCCCATGGCAGAGCATTGGAACTTGATCTTTGAGGTTCCTTCCAACATAAAGCATTCTACGGTTCTATGATTCTATGATTCTTAATAGTATTAGAGCAGAATACATAATTATAAAACTTCAAGAGTAAAAGACAAAGTGCTGCCTTCTCATGAGCTTACATGATAATAAAAATAATAATTTTGCATATTTTTGTTTTTACCTCTTGTGAAGATCACTGATTCTTTTTGTACATCTTGGACACATATCATACTTCTTCTTATTTCAATAGTTTCTACAATAATTTTTCCAATAATTTTCAAACTAAATAGGATGGAACGGATAAGTAAAATAAATATTCCCTCTTACATACAAAAACTGAGGACCTTTGTCATTACAATCATATTTGTTCATCCTTACTGCAAAATATAATACTCCGGAATATATGAAGAATTTTACGAGAGAAGGTTTTTGTCACCATTTTCCATTTTATTTAGTGGCCCATATGCAGGAATTTTATAGTTATGAAAATACATTCCACAAATTAGAGATGTTAAAGGCCACTTATTGGCGGGCCAGCCCATCTCTTTATTTAAATATTCATTCCTACTCATCTTACAATCACAGAGCATGAGAATTACTTTTGGAGGAGTTTATTGTGGAAGGTAATGAAACTATAACTCTTCAAGCTGTTTGCTAAGGTTCTTGGACAAAGAGGATTCAAGCAACTGTCACTGACTGTGCCACAGGAAAAGGCCAAACATTTGATTTTTGGATTACACATCTGATTATGCCATAGCTATTTATGAGCCTGATCCTACAGGTTATAAATTAATTTGTAAAGTTTATTTAAATTTTTTATGGGGAATCTTAATGAGAAATCATGTCTCAGTCTTACTTGATTTATATGCAAATTGCAAATTCTATCTTCCCACTGAATGCCCTTAATGCTTCTTTCAAATAAAAATGCCTTTGACTGGACCATTAGATTTTTGCTTGCAGTTGGTTAAAATCAGTGTATTCTCTGAGTCAAAATAGTCAGTTACAAAGGAAAGGAAACAGCCCACTTTTCATACTTCTAACTACTATTATGTTTGTAAGAATTTTATTTGCATCACTGAAGGTGCAGCTGATTCAGAGAGATCAGAGTCCTGTGTTTGGATGTGTCAAGCTTTGGGGTCTGTAAGCATTTATTGGAGATCTGGTCAACAATGAAGGCATAATTGTTAACAGAAAGAAAAACACAGGTAAGTTTATTATTAAATTAGGCAATAAAACACAAACCTATACTGTATGAAAGCCGAGCTGCAAGGATACATAGCATAGCTTCTAGGGAAATAAACGTTTCTTGACAAATAAACATTTAGGTCTACTGTCAAGGTTTACATAAGCATTAATCATTCAGTATCTGTATAACCGTTCTCTATTCACTCCTGCAGTTGATATCTCTTGACCCTTAGTAGATTGTGTTCCAGAGATGTTAGCCCACACAACAGTCTCAGAACAGTCCTGCAGTCTTTAAGCTCAGACTGTTTTTAATTGGAGTGATTTGGCTAGGCACTGGAACGGGTTGCCCAAGGAGGTGGTGGAGTCACCATCCCTCAGGGTGTTCAAGGAAAGACTGGCTGAGGTACTTGGGGACATTGCTTAGTGAGTAAAATAAGTGGTAGGGGGATGGTTGGACTAGATGATCTTAGAGGTCTATTCCAACCTTAATGATTCTGTGATTCTGTGATTTTTTCACACTTCTTAAAGATATCCCAGAAGTCACCATCCCTTAGGAAACCAATTCATTTAAGAAACTGAGTAAGGTTTCAATCCAAGCTACTGTCACACACATGAAGGATCTTCTTAATTTCACCTTCAGAAATATTTCAGATCAAGTTCAGCCTGAATCAGAAGAGGAGAAAGAATCTTACTTTATTTTATTCTGACCTCATTTGCCCTCTCTTTCTCTGACCTGACAATACAATACAACCAGGCCTCCAGCAAGGTCTTGGTTCCATTTCACTGGAGAAGTCAAGGACTGAAAACAAATTCCAGGCTTCTCATCTTTGGTCAACCCCTCCAGATCTGTGCTGTGACACAATGACCAGAAAGATCAAGAACTTCTACTGCCTTTGTTTCATTGCTTTGTGGATAAAGGAATAATATTGTTTTCCTGTAATAGAGTACCAAATTAACTTCAGAGTACTGTAAGACAAACTTTAGGATACAACCTTATAAAAAACACATCTATTCTCACAATCTATACACATATAGTATTCTTAAAATAAAATATTTGCTACTGAAGCACCATAAAGCAAATTTAAGCAAATTTAAACATGCCTATTAATCTTTCAAATCTTTAAGAACAGTAATCACTATTTTACTCATCAGATAGAACATTATCACTGAATCTTGTTTGCAACTTGGTTGTCTTTACAACTCAGTAAGTCAATAGATTCTAAACCCATTGAACCGAGATGCTTAAATTAAATAAAGTAAATCTGAGCTTATTTGACAGGCTTTATCAGGACTGCAAGTGGCATTCCCATACCTGTTCAGGTCCTGTGTGCAGCCACATTATAGCATGATCCCATTTAAGTACTTTTTAGTTTTTGGAAGAAGATAGGAAACATTTGAGTCAATACACTTTAAAAATGGACACAGGTATCCAGTAAACATATCTAACAAGGCAAAGATTGTTGATTTACTTCCATACTGTCTGAGCAATTCATGATGCAGTTGGCTCACTTTGAGTGGTCAGTGAATAGACCACTTTGGGTGTACCATTCAACAGTCACCCAGAGATATACAAGGAGACATAAACTGTTCCTGAAAGGATGTCAGATCCCACCTGATCCCTTTTCTGCATCTCTTCCATGCTGCAGGACTGTGAAGGATGCAGTGTAAGGTGCAGCTCAAAGGTACACAAATGGATCACAGAGGATTTCAAGAGAGCAGCAAGACTTGGGTTCTGTACAGCCTCAGTTGTCAACATGCAAACAATTCTCAACAAAAGATTCTAGAAATATTCAGAATATTAATCGTTAATGAAAAATCGTTAATGATCAAAAATTAGAGGGGATGTAATAAGAAGAGAATGAGCATTTCAGGAAACAATGTGGTTGTAAAGGGAGGTGACTAGCTATTTCTACAGAGTGAAGCATCCCTGTAATTCACAGAATCACAGAATCGTAGGGGTTGGAAGGGACCTCGAGAGATCATCGGGTCCAAACCCCCCTGCCAAAGCAGGGTCCCTAGGACATATCACTCAGATAGTCATGCAGATGGGTCTTGAATATCTCCAGAGAAGGATATTCCACCACCTCCCTGGGCAGCCTATTCCAGTGCTCTGTCATCCTCACTGTGAAAATGTTCTTCCGCATGTTGGTGCGGAACTTCCTGTGCTCCAACTTGCAGCCATTGCCCCTTGTCCTGTCTCCACAGACCAAAGAAAAGGGGCAGGCCAATTCCCCCTGAACCCCATACTTAAGATATTTATAAACATTGATTAGGTCCCCCCCTCAATCTTCTTTTCTCCAGGCTGAACAGCCCCAGCTCTCCCAGCCTTTCCTCATAGGATAGATGTTCTAGGACCTTAATCATCTTCGTAGCCCTTGTTTGGACTCTCTCAAGGAGATACCTGTCTTTTTTATATCTGGGAGCCCAGAACTGGACACAATACTCCAGGAGGGGCCTGACCAGGGCAGAGTAGAGGGGGAGGATCACCTCCTTCGACCTGCTGGGCAGACTCCTCCTGATGCCCCCCAGGATCCCATTGGCTCTCTTAGCCACCAGGGCACACTGTTGACTCATAGCCAACCTGTCATCAACCAGGACCCCCAGGTCCTTCTCCACAGAGCTCTTCTCCAGCAGGTCAGCCCCCTGCCTGTACTGATACATGCGGTTGTTCCTCCCCAGGTGCAAGACTTAACACTTGCTTTTGTTGAATTTCATCTGGTTTTTCCTTGCCCAGCTCTCCAGCCTGTCCAGGTCTCGCTGGATGGCAGTGCAGTGTTCCTGTGTGTCAGCCACTCCTCCCAGCTTTGTATCATCATCGTACTTGCTGAGGGTGGATGCTATTCCCTCATCAAGGTTGTCAATGAAGATATTAAACAGGACTGATCCCAACACCAAGCCCTGGGGAACACCACTAGTCAAAGGCCTCCATTCAGATTCTGCTCCACTGATCAAGACCCTCTGAGCTCGGTCTGACAGCCAGTTCTCAACCCACCTCACTGTCCACTCATCTATCCCATACTCTCTCAGCTTTTCTATCAGGATGTCATGGGAGACAGTATTGAAAGCCTTGCTGAAGTCAAGGTAGATGACATCCACTGCTCTCCCTCCACCACACAGCCGGTGATGAGATCATAGAAAGCTATGAGACTGGTCGAGCACGATCTCCCCTTGGTGAATCCATGCTGACTACTCCTCATGACCTTCCTCTCTTCCAGTTGCATGGTGATGGCATCCAGAACAAGCTGTTCCATAATTTTTCCAGGGCCAGAAGTGAGGCTGACTGGCCTATAGTTGCTAGGATCCTCCTTCTTGCCCTTGGTGATATTGGCTATCCTCCAATCTTCAGGCACTTCTCCTGCTCACCAAGACCTGTCGAAGGTGATAGAGAGCAGCTCCGCAATCACTTCCGCCAGCTCCCTCAACACACGTGGGTGTAATCCCATCCGGGCCCATGGATTTGTGTGCATTAATCCCTTTGAGCCGCTCCTGGACCTCCCCTACCTCAACTAGAGAGAAGCTCTTTGTTCCCCAAACACTCCTATTTTCATCCAGGATCTGTGGGTCCCAAGGGGCCTTTGGAGTGAAGACTGAGGCAAAGAAGGCATTTAGTATCTCCACCTTCTCGTCATCCCCCGTTACCAGGACACCCGCCTTATTCAGCAAGGGACCTACATTATCCCTGGTCATCTTCTTACTATTCACATACTTGCAAAAACTCTATTGCCCTTTATGTCCCTTGCAAGTTTCTTTTCCAGGTTGGCTTTAGCCTTCCTAGTCGCATCCCTACAGGCCCTGACAACATCCCTATATTCTTCCCAGGAGCTCAGACCCTGTTTCCACAGTTCATGAACCTTTTGGTTCGCTTTGAGTTTACTCATGAGCTCCCTGCTCATCTACTCAGGTCTTCTGCCTCTGTTTCCCGATTTCTTACTCAAAGGGATGCACCTGTCCTGTGCTTGGAAGAAGTGCTGTTTAAATGTTGCCCAGCTCTCACAGGCCCCCTTTCCTTCTAACAGCATAGCCCACAGGATAGCTCCTAATAGGTTGCGAAGGAGATCAAAGTTAGCTCTTCCAAAATTCAGGGTAGCTCAATTCCTGACTTTATGCTTTTAATCTCTTGTTTTCATCTTCGTTACAGATTTCATGTGTAGACATAACACAAAAATTCATTGTTAATGCTCAACCACATGTACATGAACACTTCAGCTACTATGAAATTGTCACAGTTTCATATCCAGCTAACAGGAAAAATGTATTTGACAACCACAGCTTCGACCTCTTCCTGCTAATTAGGCCCTACTGGATTTCTGACTGGATTCCCCAGCTGGTAAGAATCGAGGAAGCCAACAGAAAGAAAGGGGGGGAAAAAACCCTAAAAAAGTAAAAATCATCATTTGTTACATTTTTCTCTTATTATTATAGAATACCTGTGAAATGGTCTTATATTTTATTTTTTTACTTACATATAGTGAAGATGTAATAAAATTAGTATTATATGGAAGCTCAGTCTTTGCTGTTTCAGCAACTTTTGAGCAAAGCTATGGTAAAGAGAGTGAAGAAGCAACAGTAATCATGGTGCACTTGGAAGTTGCTGTGGTGTTTATTTCTTCCTTGATGAACAGCTGCTATAACATTTTGCACCATTAAAATTGTATAGTTAGTTTCTTAAATGCTAAAAGCAATTTCTGCAGGGAATTAATTGCCTCTCTAAAAGCTTTAATGATTTTTTTTCCTTATTTTCCATTTCAGAAATACTTTTGCTAGCTATAGACCAAAGACCAATTCTTATAGTGTCAAAATTATGCATTGACAATGACAGGTCACTAAAATTCTGCTTATCCAGCAGGATGAATTTCATTGCAATAGTTTACATTCCTGTTAAAGGCATGCGTCTCTCTGCAGGCAGGAGAGTAATCAAGGCAGTAGTGTGGGGAGAAATTCAACCCTGCCATCTGGATGAAAAAAATTTAGCTTTCTGAAGAGGAAGGACAGGATGATCAGCACAGCTTTTGCAATGAGATGAACCTATGAACAATTCATTAGCTGTGCGCTCTGTGTTGAAGGATATCTCAAAATCTCTGCTGGGATATATCCTTAGACTAAAACTGCTAGGGTGTGCTTTTCTGGATCAAATGGAATCACAGCTTTGACCAGCTTTATTTTAGAAGAAAATTCTGTCTCATGGTTGAAGGACTCTAATGATAAACACTCCTTCCATTTACCACAGTTCTTGGCAAGTTCATAGCAGTCCTCAAGGTCTTTTTCTGTAATTATCTGAGCTGCAGCTAACATTTCCCTAGGAACCAAAATGGAAGAAACATTTGACAAAGTGAAAAAACCCACTGATAAACCCAAAGTTCATATTTGGTTCCATACTTATTTGTACTACAGTAGTGTAGGACTTCAAAACTAACATTAGGTATTATGATCTTCTTATGAAAGATACTGAAATATATTTCCTCTTCATGAATGCCTTAGAAATGCATAGTAAAGTAACCAAGATGGATGCAGACAGGAGGATTTGTTGGAAGAAGGACCTCAGTAGCTGGTACAGTAATTAGTGTTCTCCAAGTGTCATATGGCTACAAAATTGTCTATGATTTTGTAGATACACTATCAATGAAATTCCTGTACAGAAGGTTCAACATAAACAAATATTTAGCTTTGCAATTCCACCTCCCCCCAACCATGATAGAAACCATAAACACCTTTTTATTGAAGAGATAATAAACTGAAGGTGAGAAATGGCATTTAAAAAACCAACAGTGAATTCAAACTTAAACAGCAAATCAGGTATCAGATCAACAAGAGTAAGTATTGCCTATGACAGACTGTGTGCAAAGATGGTTCTACAATCCAGTGTAAAAATAAAGACTACTGTTTAAAGCACTCAAACCTTTTGTAATATAAGCTATAGGGCATTGTTATGTGGCATAGAAAATACTGTCTCTTAAAAAAACAAACCAAGTTTAAAAAAACACCTAAACTAAGGTATACTTGCAATACTTAGGAGGGAAGATTTAAATTCCAGTGCCAAATTCCTCTAAATTTAACTTAGTGGAACACTTTTGTGATACACAGTATAATTTATCCTACAATTCTCATTGGTGGTTTTTCAATTGGCTGCCTATTGTTAAATATGTTTTCGAGATTTTGACATACTACACGGACTAAATAAATCTCTTACCATCCATTTGAAGGAAGAATTTGTGTTCATCAAGACAATTAGGTTGGACAGAGAGAGTGATAAAGATCAAAGTTCAATTCACTTGTAAGAAATCCAAAAATAGCTGACAGGATGTGTAAGACACCCCTAAATTCCCACTGTCATTAATGGAGATCTTTGTACAGTCCTGGCATCTAAGGAACTGAACAGCTAACATAGACAAGACTCCTTGGCTTTTCTACAGGCACCTTAGATAACCAAGGTCACCTTTGTCAGCCTAGATACCTTAGGGTATCTAAGATGCTTCAACAGGCCGGGAAATATGGCACAGGAGTTCTGAGAAACCCATATTCTTTCTGATGCAGTGGCTCCATACTAGGTAAGATTTCCCAGAGTACCTGTAATGTAACCAAACAGCTATGTTTGGCCAATGACTCCTATTCTGGGGAGTAGGGTTGCTTTTAAGGCTCTGCTAACTGTATCAACAGGTAGGAGTCTGATTAGTAAATTGAATTACACATTTCGAGGTGTTTGCTTGAGTGAAATCAGGGGCTCTCAAAGTCAAAAAGTAGGTTGATTGTAGTGATCCCACTAAAAATAAAAAAAACAACCAAAAAAGCCCCCAATGAACAGCAACCCTCCCTTGATTTTCTTCTGTTTCTTTCCACCTTCAGCTAGACAAGGGTGACCATTTAACAAATCCAAATTCGCAGTGCTAAACGCAAAGCTATAGAATCAGTTCAGGAGAATTATTTCTGTGCAATTACATGCTGTGCAGCCATTTGTGGAAGTGTAAAGTCAGCTTAAAGCAGAGAAACTAATATGTCACCATCTATTGATAGTGGCCCTAATAGAAGGCAAAGGACAAAAAACAGGTTTATGTAAATGCTGCTGTTATCCTCCTGGCTAAAAAGTGAAACTGGAACAGCTCCCTTTTTTTATACTGGGCAAAATACTTGCACCTCATATGCTATAGATAGAAGTTTAGGGATGAGAAAAAGAAGATGACAACTTCAGAAAAAAATCTGTGGATCAGTCAATTCATGAAATGTTACTAATTGTCAGTGTAATAGATAAAACTGATACGTTCTTGCTGTCTCAGTGAATCAAATAATTTAATTACAGATCATCCTTTCTGTTAATTTCTTCAATAATGAAATTATTTATTTATGCTTCCTGATTGACTTCCAGTTTTTCTCTCCAGGTTCATTTGACCTCTTTACTCACCTTGAGGAGTGTATTACTTTATAAATAGTCCAGTGAAACAAGGAGGAATGTATTGCAGCCTTAATAGTATACACATCATCAGTTTGTCTATAATAAACACGTACAGTTTCTTTTAGCAATCAGCACCATGAAAACATCATTCTCCCGAGGAGTGAAACTCGTCTCAGTATGAAAAAGCAGAAGGTCTGAAAGTCACTTAAATTCTTCTTTCAAGATACTCACTTTCTCTGCTTGTCTTAGATACCAAGTAAATATTCTCTTTTATCTGAAGGATGAGAAAGGCATGAACAACAGTTACTAGAATTTCAGCACATTTCTCTGTAAATTTGATGTAAGGCTGCCTTGAAGAAAAGTTATCGGGTTATCTAGTTCTTCCCCACCTGATACCATGGCAAGAAAAACTATGTTATTCTTAGCAGATATTTGCTTAAATCATTCTTTAAATGATGAAGATTTCACTAATTCTACTGACATTCCTTAGCTAGTCTACCAGATATGTTTTCATAATGCCCAATCTACATCTCTGTTGCTGAATATTAAGCCTGTTCTTGTCTTGGATAATAGAATAGGGAATACAGTTATTAAACATGAAAATGTCAATACAAAGCTTGAAGGAACTGTGAATGCTTTGGAAACCTGAGAACAACTTACTAATTTTAATTTTGCAGCTTATCTGAAAATGGTTGTTATGTCAGCCTGAAGTCTCTCATTTCCTAAACTTTCCATATTTCCTCATTTTTCTAGATGTCTGATCATGTTCTGCAGCTGGTTGACACACATCTTTTTTTTAAGGTTGAAGTGCCTCAAGCTTCATGTAAAGGTCTTAGTAGTACCAAGTAGAGCAGAACAAATAATCCATGTGTCTAATGCAAGACAAACTCTTACTTAATACATTACATTAACGCTTGTTTCAAATTGAGATACACTGTAGGACAAGATATTTTTCTCTAAAGCTGCAGTCTAATTAGTTGCACTCCACTTTATTCTGTTCCACTAAAAATTTCTGCCTAAAATTTTGCATTTCTTCTTGAATTATAAATTTAATAACTGTATTCTCTTTTCTGTTATCCATGTCAGTAACAAAATTGTTGAAAAATACTGAAGAGAAAAAAAAACCAAACTCAAAACTAACATAAAGTTCTATCCCAGTATTTCCAACCACTTCTACTTGTTTATCTTGGTTGTTAAATCCATGACTTGTTGCTCTATACTTTACTACATAGAGATGATCATTATCTGCTATCTGTCAATAAGCAGCTGGCCTATAGAATGACAAAACTCTTCCACAGAGTCCAAAAAATAATTTTTCTGTGTGCAGGGAATGAATATCCTTAAGGGCTATTAGATTTCTTTGGATTTGGATCAAGGAATAAGAGATAAAGTCAATTTAAAAACTTTGCAAGTACTTTAATTAACACTTCCCCTTCACACAAATCTGGTATAGATATATTGATCATGAAGTGCAATGTATATATGCAGAGGTAATATAATTCTTTATCACTAAAAGTGAGATTTATGAAAGTTTTGCACAACTAAGACTGAGTAGGTGGCATTATTTTTTTTCAGGAACATTTCAAATGTCCTTTTAAAAGCCAATAAAAGATCCTCTTGATATGTCCATTTAATTAGAGGCTGAAAAATTTGATCCTTATACTGTTGTCAGAACCATATTGCACGCAGGGATTGAAATACATTTGATTGGCTCCTCAATGTGCAGCTTCACTTCAAGCAACAATTCTACAGAACAGATAATTGGTGCCCTGCAGCTTTCCCCACTGAAAATCAATTGAATTTCCATTATGTTTCAATTGTCTTGCAGTGGGAAACCTACAGGGTTTCGTTGGCTGGTGTTTTTTTAATGTTACCTTCAGCACTAGAGAATAAAAGTTTTTAATGCTTTTCCCTAGGTAATCTACTAGCAACACAAGAAAATAATCAATTCAAACAATCTGCTCTCCATGAAACTCCCTTCCCAAAAGGGCAAGTAATCTTCTCCTGTGTAGTACTGATTTTTCTCATACTTCCAAGCCTTGCTTCGGTCACCATGGTCTGCAGCTATTTTTGCAATGCGCTCTTCACCTACTACTTCATCTGGAAATGTTTTTCTATATGATTATTCACAGCAGCAGGCACCATACCAAGCAGCAACACGTGCGTAGAGTAATGCAGTACTTCAAGTGTATACATCTCAAAAGGCAAAGAAAAAAACATTTATTTTGGTATTCATTTGTTTACAATCCTGCAAACAGAACTGTCTTCCCAGTTACTCCTTTGTCTAGCCAAATCAGGTGGCCGTATAAAGCTGACTGCAGGATAGACTGAAACAAAGTGAAGCAATGATTTGTATCATGACTTTGTGTTTTCTTTCTCTGTTTGCAGAAACTGCTTTCACCTCATTAAACTGAACAAGACAAGGCATCCATCTTGAGTGCTTACACTTCTTCAACCCTAAATGGGCTGTACTGAAGAAAGTTCCTATACTCATCAGAAGAAAGTTAGAAGGAGGTAGTTCTGCTGTCAAACACAGATTTACCAAGCAGAAAGATACATCCATGGCCTTCCTTATTTTAGTGACAGCCTTTGGAAAGAGAGCACAGTGATATTTAACTGTCTTGTCAGAACGAATACAGGTGGCATTTGGGAATAAAAGGGGAAAGAAATAACTAGTGCTCTGTTAGATCAGACCAACTGAAACATTTTTCTTTGAATAGAGGACTCTTTTATTGACAGCAGTCTCCCATGCTTTATTCTGATATTGTTAGATGACTTTAGAAGAGTCGGGGAAAAGGAAAGCATTATTTTAAGTCTTAATGAAGAAACAGAACAGGTGATTTCTGGACAGAGGAAAGATCATAAAATCATAGAATCATGAAATGTGTTAGGTTGGAAGGGACCTTTAAAGGTCATTTAGTCCAACCCCGCTGCAGTAAGCAGGGACATCTTTACTAGATTAAGTTTCTCAGAGCCCCATCAAGCCTGACCTTGAATATCTCCAGGGATAGAGTCTCCACCACCTCTCTGGGCTACCTCTTCTAGTAATCTATCCCCATCATATTGAAGAACTTTTTCCTAATACCCAACCTAAATCTCAGCTTTTCGAGTTTTAAACCATTAACCCTTTTCCTAGTGCTAGACACCCTTGTGAACAATTCTTCCCCATCTTTCTTTAAGGCACCTTTCAGGTATTGGAAAGCCATTATAAGGTCTCCCTGGAGCCCTCTCTTCTCCAAGCTGAATAATCACAGAATCACAAGGTTGGAAAAGACCTTTAAGATCATCAAGTCCAACCGTTCCTGTCCTAAGCTAAACCAGATACCTAAGTACCTCGTCTACCTGTCTTTTAGACACGTCCAGGGGCGGTGACTCAACCCCCTTCCTGGGCAGCCTGTTCCAGGCCCCAACAACTCCTTCAGTAATTTTATTTTCTAATATGTAATCTGAACCTGCCCTGGTGCAGCTTCTTGCCATTTCCCCTTGTCCTATCACCTGTCACCTGTCTGAAGAGACCATCACCCACCTCTCCACAACCTCCCTTCAGGTAGTTGTAGGTGGTGATAAGGTCTCCCCTCAGCCTCCTCTTCTCCAAGCTAAACAGCCCCAGCTACCTGAGCCATTCCTCATAGGATTTGCCCTCCAGCCCCTTCCCCAGCCTGGTTGCCCTTCTCTGGACTCGCTTAAGGACCTCAATGTCCTTCTTATGGTGAGGAGCCCAGAACTGGACACAGCACTCGAGGTGTACAGGGGCACAATCACCTCCCTAGATCTACTGGCCACGTTATTTTTTATACAAGCCACCATGCCATTGGCTTTCCAATGGTATAACCCCAACTCTCTCAGCCTGTCTTCATAGGAGAAATGCTCCAGCCCTCTGATAATTTTTGTGGCCTTCCCCTGGACATGCTCCAACAAGACTAATGTCCTTCCTGTGTTGAGGGCTCCAAAGCTGGATGTTTATTCCAGGTGTGGTCTCCACCAGAGCTGAGTAGAGGAGCTGAAGGACCTCTCTTGATCTGCTGGCCACACTTCTTTTGATGCAATCCAGGATGTGGTTGGCCTGGGCTGCAGATGCACATTGGTGGCTCATGTCCAGCTTTTCATCCATGAGTACCCTAAGTCCTTTACCTCAGGACTGCTTTCTAGAACATCCTCTCCTAACTTGTATGAATAATGAGGATTGCCTCAACTCAAGTGCAGGACCCTGCACTTGGCTTTTCTGAAACTGTTGAGGTTCACCTGGGACCACTTCTCCAGTCTGCCCAGGTCTCTCTGGATGGCATCCTTCTCTTCTGGTACATTAACCTCTCCACCCAACCTGGTGTCAGCAGCAAACTTGCTGAGGGTGCACTCGATCCCACTGTCAATATCAGTAATAAATATAGGAAACAACCCTGGGCCTAGTACAGACCCTTGAGGAACACTGCTTGTCACCATCTTTCATCTGGACTTGAAGCCATTTACCACCACCTTCTGGATGCAACCATCCAGACAATTCCTTATTCCAATTCTGGTCTGTGGGGACAGGACTAGGGGCAATGGCTGTAAGCTGGAGCACAGGAAGTTCCGCACCAACATGCGGAAGAACTTTTTCACAGTGAGGGTGACGGAGCAGTGGAATAGGCTGCCCAGGGAGGTGGTGGAGTCTCCTTCTCTGGAGATATTCAAGTCTCGTCTGGACGCCTATCTATGTAATATGAGATAGGGAGCCTTCTTTGGCAGGGGGGTTGGACCCGATGATCTCTTGAGGTCGCTTCCAACCCCTAAGATTCTGTGATTCTGTGATTATCCACTGAAATGTCCGCGCATCAAATCTCTGCAATTTAAAGAAAAGGCTATTGTGGGGGGCCATCAAAGGCCTTGCAGAAATACAGAGAGATGACACCCATAGCTCTTTCCTTGTCTACTGATGCAGTGATTCCATTGTAGAAAGCCACTCGATTGGTCAGGCAGGACTTGCCCCTAATAAAACCATGCTGGCTGTCTCAAATCACCTCCCTGTCCTCCATGTACCTCAGCACGTCTTCTAGGAGGATGAATGGTGAATAATCTTTAAACTGAAGTTCCAAAAATGTGGTTCTGAAACTTTAAGTTTAATTTTACATTTCAGATTTACTGATAATGAGTTCACCTTATGTTCCTCCAACTTAAAATAAGAAATTCTTTAGGGTTTGCTGGTTTTTTAAAGTTATTTTTAAAACATTTTCACTAATCATGTATAGGATTGCAAACTCCTCTGAATGTTGATATTCTAGAAGAATGTAGAGTTATATTATTCTTCATCTATAAAGAATTTCCAACATTTTAAACCACAGAGTTCAAAAGTAAAAGGTCTCTCATCACTGCTATGAAATGCTGCTCAAAAGTTTTTATACACCAATACCAATAAAAAAAAAAATCTCCCAATTCTTTCCAACATATCAACTGTGATTCTGAAAACTTCTCTTAACTTTTTCAGGTTTTAAGTTGTATTCTAAAAGCATTCTCCCAATGCAGTGCTGAAAAGTAAGATCAAACATTTGCTTCCAAAACCTTCAAACATGTGCCAAATTCCAAATTTAATTCTCAAAGTATAACCAATGACATACTAATGGATGTTACATTAATATAGCTATAGAAACAACATTACATTAATTAGAACTTTGTAAATGCTGTAATTAAGATATTCAGTGACAGCTGCCTTTCCTGTCCCTTAGCTTCACCAAGAAATCTCTCAGCACTACTTATTTTGGAATCGTCAGCTGCATGGATGCAGGAAGAGCCATCTGTTGGCATTTTAAAAATGTTAACTGACAGAGGTTCCAAACAATTGCTCCTAATACTTTAAAAAAAAAAAATCCAAAGCAGTTTTATTTAAAAAACCCAAACTTTCTGCATCTGACTTTGGCAGAATATATGTCATTAGCACTTAAAAATGCATGCATTTTTGGCTTCAGATCTGACTGATATACTCTACCAACATCAGATCAGAATAGTATCATTGTGTAGATAAAGAACTTTAACGTTTTATCCTTGGTTATACTTGTACAGCTTTATTATCCAAGAGGTACAGTCACCTACCAAAGGTCTACAAAGTCACGCTATAGATATTTGTTATTTTGTAAATAAGCTTTATTTCTCCTCACATTAGGGACTTCCACAGGTTCAACACAGTCTATTTTCCTACCAGTTCACATGATCCTTCTTTCTCTTCTTTAATCTTAATATCATAGAATCATGGAATGGTCTGAGTTGGAAGGGACCTTAAATATCATCTAGTTCCACATCCCTGCCATGGGCAGGGACACCTTCCACTAGCCCAGGTTGCCCAAAGCCCCATCCAATCTGGCTTTGAACCCTGCCAGGGATCCAGGGGCAAACAGAGCTTCTCTGGGCAGCCTGTGTCAGGGCCTTATTACCTCCACTGTAAAAAATTATCTTCTTAACCAAGTTATCCTTCACATATAGCAAACACAGAAAGCTACCAACACCTTTATGTGTCGTCGGGTTTTTCTTCTTTCATATTCTAATTACTTACTTATCTCAATTGGATTGGATATTCAGCACACTGCAACCCCCCCCCCCCCAATCTAGCATGCCTACTCTGTTCATTTAATCCCACCATATGAAACCATTTCCTTGTGAATAACATTTCTCCCTCCTTGATGTTTACACCCTTCAAACAATCTGTTGCTGTTATCAGACCTGAAGGAATAATGAATTCAGTGAATTACACATTTTTTCCCTATGTCAGCAAGCAGATGGTAAAATTCTCAAACTCATTCATCATTTGAAATTATATTGGAAGAACCTTCAGATTTGCTGTGTGGTAGTTACATGAATGACAGAAATTCTGCACATCCACATTATCAACTAAGTTAAACTCCATGGTTAACTCCTGTGTTCCAGTTCCCCAGTCATCAACACTACAAAAAGATTAATTTTCTCCTGAAATCTTTGGTAGAGTAAATTTGCTCTCTCTTCCATTTTGCTGTAACTCTGGGATAGTTTATTTCAAGGACAATTTGCAACAGTCAATATGGATAAGATAGCATCAGGTCTGATTTCCTACACCCTACATAGTTCTCTACCACTACAAAAATAGGCTTTGTCTGCAAAAAATGGTTTAAGTGCCCTGAAGTCCCATCCCTGACATACAACACATATAGTCAGTACTATGTGTGAAAAACAATGTTCTGGTGGACAGCAGTTCAGCTGTCATATCATTTCAGACACTGCAATGAGAACAGAAAATGCCCAAAATAGTTTTTTATTATCTAGGGCCACAGGGAGCTCAAAAGGAATTCTAGGAAGGCTCAAAGCTGTGCTGTATGAGACATATATGGCTGCAATGCTGTTAAGTTTACAGAGTATTGAACAAAGTGGACACAACTCCTCTGTATCACTTTGCCTTCAGTGAAGGACTTTAATATTGTAGATGTAGCCATTAAGCGTCAAACACAAGAATCTTTTCACTCATCCAAAGAAATGTTCTGGTTAATTTGACAGTGTAGGTCCTCAAGTGGAATAAGAGTAACTTCCCTTCTCTTTCACTGACAGAAACTGCTTGTGGCAGGACTGGGTGCATGTGGTCTTTTGGGACTTTTATTCTCCCAGAAGTAGAAGTAGTAAAGCAAGCCTGAACTTTCTAAGGTGACTTCTGAGTCAGTAACACTGGTTAGGACTGTGCCCAAAGACGCAATGGAGTCTTTAAAGATCTTCATTAATAAAATATCAATAAAGCTTAAATAAATCACTGTGTCAAATAACCCTGTTGAAATGTAACAGCTACTTTGCATGCCTCAGCATATCACAAATTGCTTGTAAATTTGATGCTATGGTGTTTAGAGCAACCTCTGATTTTTAGCAGCCTGGGGCACCCTGAGGAGAGGGATTTTTTCAAGACATGAATGGCTAGAATGGAAATGATGCTGATAAATCTCAGAGCTTAAATTTTCAGCACTGATTCCTGTAGTATAATTTAAACCCATTAATTATGGGGTAGAGGGATACCCTAAAAAGCATGGCATAAACAGGGCATTCAGGAGCCAGTCTTAGACTAAGGAACCAATCAACATTTTCTTATAAAAGGATGTGCTTGAAACGCTAAACTAATCCAAGAGGTGCATTATCTGAGACTAGTCATCCTGAATTCCTTCCAAAAACACAGTAGCTCAGCAGATTTCCTTGGGTGAGCAAAGAGTTCATTCATTTATTTTAAACTGCCCTTCATGCTCCATCTCATTATTTAGAACAACCCGTTATAACAACCCCCACCCAAGTTTAATTCTTCTTTTCTCTTTCATCTTTTTTTTTTTTTTCACTGAGGAGTTTGAATGTGGTGAACTTGCTTCTCAAGAAATTAACTGCCTGCTTCTCCACCATGTAGGAGGTCAACATTCATCGATATTTCCTTACCTAGTGACTTTTTAGCATAAAGCATAGAAACTTTTGTTGAAGACAGAACTAGGCTGAGGTATAAATGCTACTCTATTTATAGGGCTACAGAATTATGTTCATTCTCTTAGGCTTACTGAATCCAATAAACCATAGAAACTGACACTGTTTCTCTCATACATATATCCATGCTCCCTCTTTGCTGATGAATGTAACTGTACTTTGCAAATTGGACAAAGTGGCTTCACAGATGAAACTGGGCAGCTGAGAGAAATATTCTGATCCTTAAAATGTGTTAAAAATCGAAAATGTTGGTAGATGAGGACATTGCTGGTTTTGGTTTTTTTGTTGAGGGTGATTTTATTTTGTTTTTCATTTTAAGCTAAAGTGAAACAGCATTCCCTGTAAAGCTTGTCAGGAATTAGACATAGAAATATGGTTGCTTGCACTCAGGGCTACTTCCTGCCATGGTGAAAGAGAACTCTGAACCTGTGGTGAGATTAATCTCAGTTAGCTCTAAACAATTAAGAGTAATTTGTAATTACAGTTTTTGAAGTTTGTAATTAAGAGTGAATAAAGGAACTATGATGGCTCGCGTCCTCCTCATAAATAAATTGATTGTATCCTTCTATCTTCCATTAACCTGGAACACATCAATAATATTGTTCTTGAACTATACAGCAATGCAAAAATATTTCGATTACTTCAGTGACATCTTTTGCAGCTAGATATTTTAAAATTTTCTATAAAATCCTAGGAAAAAAAATTACCGTAATCTGCGATATGTACTTTCTATTAGCAAAACAAATGTTTATTAGCAGATAATCACAAAAGGGATTCATCAAATTACACACCTTTGGATCAAAACTACTAAATCAATAAACCAGTATGTTAAAAAATAGAAAATTCTTCAGTAAAATTTATGTCAAAGCGTCGGCACTGTTTCCATCAAAACAAGCAATCAAATGAACATAACCAACATACCACAATGTTTATGATCTTCCATTTACATTTGATTTATTCACGCTTAAAAATGGAGTTTTCTAATGTAACTCCATTATGCCCTGAAAGGCATTGGTAAATCAACAATTCACATTAGTAATAAGAGTAAAACTTTCATCCATTTATGAAAATTTTCCCCGAAGTTTTAAAATACTTTTTAAAGTTTCATTTTAGGGACTTTCTGCCCTTTTAGATTCTAAGTATTAGAAAAAGAAAATCAATGTCATTAGGAAAACCTTGGGTTTGCTGGTCAATAGTATAAAAAGAGAGAGGTCTATAGTTTAAAGGGAAAATTCATCACCTAATCAATTAAAGACTTCAGGAAAGTCTGTGCATAAGTGTGAATACTGAATTAGTATTTCCACCAGCACAGTCAGATCATTAGTAGATGTCCACTTCTTTGAGTATTTTCCTGTAGTGGACAGGGACTTAAGTTTGAAAACTTTTGTAAGCAGCATAAAAAAAGTAGAAAATATCTCTCTACTGTGAAGGTCTTGCCTACATGAGTAAGGAATTCCTGTATGAGGTGGTATATATTTTTACACATATTAATGACACTTTCAGAGGACTAAAAATCCCCACCTTATTTCATAACAGAAATTGATTATATGGGAACTAAATCTGAACATCATTTTCTCTTCTAATTCTCTTCTTCTTTCTTCCTCAGAGGAAGTTTGAGGACACCAGAACTGATGAAAGAGATTAAATGGGTTTAGTCTGATTTGCAGGGCAACTGTTAGGGATTCCAGATTTTACAATTGGTATTAAACATATTCCAATGAAACAAGATGACAGAACCCTGTTCTTGAGGGATTAATGGGTAATTTCAGAATAATTATCCTTTGAATTCAGAAGGCTGAAGGAAAAAAGAACTTTTAATCAAATAAGGAGAACTTGGTTAGTTATTTGACAGTGTTCTTTGTTGGGTTAGGCTAGACTGCACCACAAAGAATCTGTAATATAAGATTGCAAAGTAAAACGCATTCAAGATGAACATAATCCAGAATTCTGATTTCGACTACTGTCAGAAGCAGACACTGAGAAGAAAATGTAAGAAAATAAAACAGATGCGAAAAAAATGCCACCTCTGCACTCAGCTGCATCCTGGTTTTCAGCAAATGACAGTGGCCCTGCAGTTCAGCATTCTTTGCAGTTCCTTCTGGCACTAATTAGAGCATGTCCAAACATAGTTTGATAAACATAGACATATAATCCTTTCTGTGAGTCCTGCTACATTCTTAATTCAATGAAAAAGCATCTGGTTGTTATATTTCTGCAAAACTATCTAAAACAGGGAACTGTTTGTCCCAGGATAACTACATTTAATCTCCTATTCACCAACTCATACTTGCAATTGATTAAGCAGTGGAAGGCTGATATCAAGACATTCCTATCCATTGTCTTATCACATGCATCCCCAGGAGAAGAGCTAAGAGAGCACAGCCGTAACAAATTCTGTGCTTCAACATACAGATCAAAGAGATATGAAGCATAACATCGTGCATCCCAGTTATGCTGTGAAGTATAAGATCTTCAGCAATATGCAGTACCTGGCAAACCAATACTGGAATAATAATAGATAAAAGCAGATGATGCTATGGTATGGATCTGAACAATATAGTAGATGTGACCAGTTCTGATAGTGAAGAATATATAATGCCTTGTTAAAAAAACTATTGCTATAGGGAGGCAGAATGACCACTTTTGATCTAGTAAAAGACCTGAAGAAATAAACCTAAATACAATAATTGAAATATGAACTCTTGTAAAAGAAAATATCTGAAAAACAGCGAACAATTATTAGTCCAGGAATATAGAAGTTTCATTTCAGTGGGTTTTACTTTATTGTTTCATCATTTAATATAACTTGCAAGAAAGCTTTTGTATTGCCTTTCCTTTAGTTAGTACATAGTCAAAAACATCAGACTCATGGAATCATGGAATGGTTTGGTTTAAGAGGAACCTTTAAAGACCATGTAGTCCAACTCCCCTCCCCTAGGGAGGGGTATCTTTCACTAGAAGAATTTTCTTAAAGTCCCATTGAACTTGACCTTGAACTTGTCCTATGATGGGACATCCACAACTTCTCTAGGCAACCTGTCCTAATGCCTCACCACCCTTCATGAGGTACATACAGACTAATTTCTCAAGCCTGTAAATGTCCCTTTGGATCACATCCTATCCCTCTAACTTTATCAATTGCATGACTCAGCTTGGTGTCATCTTCAAACCTGCTAAGGGTATATGCAATCCCACTATGTTGTTGATGAAGATATTAAATACTGTTTGTCTCAGTATAGAACTTTGAGGGACATTATACTTGCACATGTTCAGGTTTCTCAGGTGGTCTCAAATCTCTTCTACAATGTGAGAGACTGTTCCCCCAGTCCCTGAGTTTCATGGGCATGAGAGACTTTCAAAGTGAGATTACCATTGAAAACTGAGGCAAAAAAAGGTACTGAGTACCTCAGCTTTTTTCATGTCTGTTGTCCCCAGTTGCTCTGTTACATTTATCATAAAGGGATACACTTTCTTTTATCTTTCTTCTCTGTCCAAAGTGCCTGTATAAGCCCTTACTACTATTATTCACTTCCCTTGCCAAATACAGTTTAGCTTTCCTGATCCCATCCCTACTAATCCAGGTATCACCCCTATGTTCTTCCCAGGATACCTGCCCCTGGTTCCATTGTCTGTGCATTTCTGTCTTATTCTATAGATTGACAAGTAGGTCCTTACTGAGCCCTGCCGGTCTCTTGCCTTCTTTGCCTGATTTGTTATATGTGGAAAACAAGGGCTCTTGTGCTTTAAGAAAAATGTCCTTAGAGAGTTACCAGCTCTGTTCAGCTCCTTTGTCCCAGGGGGTTGTATCCACTAATTCTTTAAACAAACAAAAATTTACTATCCTAAAATTTAGGGTCCTGTTCCACTCTTCACCTGTCCCATGTTCATCAAGATTGTGTATTCCACCAGGGCATGATCTCTGCAGTGGCATCTATAATTAGTTCATTTATTTTGATAAGCAATAGGTCTAGTAACATTTCTCCTCTGGTCAGACTGTCTATTACCTAAATGAAGAAATTATCCTTGATGCACTCAAGAATCTCCTGGCCTGTTTACAGCTTGCTTTTCCAGCAGATGTCAGAGTGATTGAAGTCCATCCAGTAGGATCAGAGCCTGCAAGCATGATGTCTCCTATAGTTGAAGTAAGATATCTTCAACTGCAGGTTCACATTGATCAGGAGGCTTGTAGTAAAAATCAGCCATGATCTTTCATTTGCTGGCCTGGTACCTAATTTTTACCTGTAAATCCTAAAGTGTTCATTACTGGTTTCAAAGACAACTCTGTGTGGGCAATAAATTTCTTTTACATAGACAGCAACAAACATATCCCCTCCACCCTACTTTTCTGGCTTGTCCATTCTGAAGAGTGTACAACCATCAATTGCAGCACTCAAGTTATGTGATTTGTCCCATCACATTCAGTGACAGCAATTAGATCATAGATTTCTAGCTGCACAGGGGCTTCCAACTCCTCCTTTTTATTCCCAGTGCTGTGTGCATTGGTATAGAGGTACTTCAGTTGGGTAATCAACCATGTAACCTTTTGAGAGGAACACACCTTTATTCCTGTGAGTCATTTCTCTGTTGGTTCCTAACATGTCATCAGGCCCTGTCTCTTCTTTGCTGCTCAAAACTCCATCCTCTTCTACTTAATCTAAAGTTATCCTTATAAGTCTGTCCAACTTGTTGGCAAAGACTTTTTTTCTCTAATTCATCAGGTGAATCTCATCAGCTCTCAACAGGCACAGCTTCTCAAAGGTGTATCCATGATCACAGAAGTCAAAACTTTGAGTATGGCATTGTCTGTATAGCCAGGCATTCACCTCTACATCTCCTCCTTTCTGAACCCTATCCTCTGACTGGGAGGATAGAGGAGAAACCTGTGTGCTTTAGATCCTTTTAACATCCCTCCAATTAACACAGAGTATCTTTGGTGGTTATAAATTGTCTCATCACATCATCATTAGACCCTATGTGGAATAGTAGAAGCAGATGATAATCTGTATGGTTCACTAGACATGGCAGCCACCTAGTAGGCATGAAACTAGAATTTGTCTGGACGGCAAATGTGTGCTTCGTTGCTTCTCAGGAAGGAATCTCAAATTGCTAATAGTTTATCTCCTTTTCTGGTGGAACTGGTTCTAATGTAGGTGAGTGGTTGGATCAATTTTGCATCTCTTGAGTCTTCTCTGTCACTCATTTGCTCTTCATTCTTTACCCCCAGAGCACTGTATGTGTTAACCAAGGGCACTTTGGGGGAAGGTTCCTCCTCCTGCCCTGAGCAGAGACAAGGGTCCAGTCTCCTTCATTTCAGGAGTCACTAGTGCCATGCAGCCCCAGGTTGAATTCAGACTTTCTTAATTGTTTAAATGTTCTTTTAGCAATATCTCACCAGATTTTTGTGAAATTAATTCTCTGAGGAAATTTTTAGCTTTTGTTGCATCAGCCCTTACTCTTGCACTGGAAAATTTCATCAACACTGCTTAATCTAGTTTAAATAATTGATATAACAATGTTTTGTACAACTGTGTTAGATTGAATTAGACACAAATTTCCGAGATATATTTTATATTTTTGTTTAGGTTGTTTGTTTGTTATTAACTCTTTAAATATTACTGGGCATATTTATTAGGAAAATCAGAAGGCTTATTTTAAATTTCTGGATTCATTGACTGGACCTGAATTAATTTACTTCCTCATTATATTTCCATCCTCCTGAAATTCAGTTCCAAAACAAAAGCATGAAGGAAAAATAATGTACTTTTTAATAATTTCTAAAATTTCACCAAGGAAAGCATGTGCTTCTGAAAGTGTTTGGGACAAAGGCTTTTGGGATATTTCAGCTGGATTTGTGACAGGGTGAAGAAAATCAAACTGCTTGAGTTTTCCACAGTAAATGAAATATTAATCTGAATGCTCAAAATGGCAACCAATGTTACAATTAACATTCCATTTAACGGCATGGTTAACAAAATCCAGAAGACTTGAAATCCAAACTCATCAACCCTTGCTCCTAGCAGCTCCTAATTCTATGAACAAGCAAACTGCACTGTAATCTAAATATTTATTTGTATAATTCAGGAAAGAAATAATATATAGAAAGCTAAGTAACGTGCAGGGTGATCTAGAGGAGAAGAAGAATGCACATTATCTTTCTATTATTTAAGTAGCACTACCTTGGCACTAAATCCTGACCAACTTTTGGAAGGGGCACAAATACTGCATATAGATACTTTTCCTTCCCCCTTTGATTGATAGCAAGCTTATCTAAAGTCCAAAAAAAAGAAAATGTTTGTCCAAAGAATTGAGTCACCAACCCAATGCAGGAGAGAGCAGAACTCCAATCATGATCTTACAGAAGGGTTTAGTGAGCTCATTGCTCACCTTCAGACACTATTATCTGAATATGTTTAAATCTCCTGGTTTTAATTTCTTTAGAGCTCAATTACCATCCCTAAAGATATGTTAAGACTGATCTTAAATATACATTGGAATAAATGCATAATGATTGTGAGGTCTTTGGACACTATTATAATGAGATCCATAAAATATGAAGTCTACAGAAGTGCCTCTTCTCTATTTTCTCTCCTTACGTTATCTAGAACTTCATTAATAAATATTAATGCTATTTTAATACTTAAACATGTTCCATCGTGTATTCCTTATACTTTCTACCTTGGCACCTAAACTTCCCTTTAGAAATTATAATGAATTTCTAAAGACCTTCCTCAGCACATTGTCGTGGACCAAACAGACTATCAGTATTTCCCATTCTACTGCTTCTTCCTCTGTTTTACTAATATCCATGATATATCATCCAGAGTCCAGTTAATTGATAGATGGTTAATTCCATTAGAACAGTGCAATTTTCTGAGTGTTTTCCTATAACTGTTATATAACTGAACGGAAAAAAGCAGCAAAATAGAAACATTTTTCTTCCTTTTTTATTAATTCACAATAAAATGCACAACATATACCTTAGAACTTATAAATAATAATAATGATGTCTAGTTAGCTTTAAAAATTTTAAAAAATGAATTGCCTATATTTCTTACACTTCATTAAAAATGCAGGATGATGTTTCCAGTTTGATGTGAGTCTGTACATAAACTTTTCAGGCTGTATGGCTAAGAAATACTTTGTTTGGGTCCATATTATTACAAAGATTTGTAATAAATATTTATTTCTTCAAATTAAGTAATTATGATGGTCCAGCTGTTCAAGAATTTATCCTAGAATTTGAATGTTAATTCTATAATCCTTTCTGAATATACTCTTTGAATATAAATGATAAAAAACTACTGTAGCTGCCATTTATTATTGAATATTTCTGAATCTCTACACTCATAATCTATTAACTAAACAAGTCTAGTATAAATAAAAAGAGCTAAATATTATATGCATAAGAAATATTATATATTTAATTATATATATAAAATTTTACATTTTTATTTCATAGGCTATAATATAGTTTATTCACCGAACTGTGGAAGACTCCTGCATGATTTCCAGCCACCAGCTGGGTAACTGCCTACATATCTGTAGCTACATCTATATAGAAAAATCACCAGGAACAACTTTGGATGCATCCTTGTAGTTAAATGTTTCAACTTTTCAATTTCAAGCACAGGACGCGTTGGAGACAGTCTTTCAGTTTCCAAACCTGTCTCAGTCACTGTCTCAGACAGAGATTTTTGGACCAGACTATGCTAAACTATGTGTTTACTATTTAAAAGCACGAGTAATTGTTTTAATTTGACCCATATAAGTTAATTAATGTAAACACACCAGAAGAATATTTTTAATGTCCTCATAGCCACCCAGTGGAACTGAAAAATTCAGGAAGCTGAAAAATAGTTGAAAGTATAAATCAGATTTCATAATTAACTCAGAAACTATCCAGAACCAACTACATTTCATCTCTGAATTGCTTTAACTCCAGTTGCTTGGCTCAGAAATTGCACGTAAACTTCCAGCGAGAGAACTAGTCAGGAAATATCTGTTATGCAGCATGGGTACTGATGTTACCTGAAGTGCAGGTAGCAAAGGACAGATGCCTTCTCCCATAGTTCACTGACAGATACTTCCCAGAGTTTCTTGATTTGAAACTTAAAGACCTCAACTGTTGTGAAGACACACTGCATACTCTGAGGATGCTTTTTTACTTCTATTCATGCATAGTAGTATCATTATACATTGGTCCACCCTGTTGCCACTGGGGTACTTTGATGCTAGTGCAATTCACTGAGCTTGATAAATTTATTTTCACTCAGTTTTTCTTCATGTTGAAGAACTGCATTGACATCAGAAGCAATGTTGTCGACATATCAAAAGAGACAAGATTCATGCCTATGCGCTCCTGCAGAAACAGAACACTAGACAGAAAACTCCTGGAATCACCATGTAAGTGTGACTGATCTGTACCATGTTGCCCCACCTATAAATCCAGAGCAGGCTGAGGTTGTAAATAGGTAACAAGCAGCAGTGAATTGACACAGTTGACTGCAGCTAAATAGATGGCTGAACAGAAGCATGCCACTGTGCATTGATCATCAACAAGCTTTTAAATATGGTAAAATGTAAAAACACAACCATAGTCTAAAAAATTTTAAAGAGGAAGTAGATTCTTAGCAATCTCAAGTTATCCTAGGAATTAGACTGAGTCTAATGACTTACAAATATATAATTCAAATACCTTGAGCACTAGTCATATTTGCTTCTGCTCTACCATTTTTATTCTCAATTTTTAATAACTCCTTGGACTTTGATCAATTTCAAGGTCATTTTCCTTGAATAATCTGGAGCCTTTGCCATAAGCTTCCTGGATGTCATTATACTCAACCTCAGAAAAATAATTTCATAGTTAGCATGTGAAATGCTAAGTATCTTTCAAATATTCAGAACCTCGTGCATTCAGAATGATTTGTGTCATCCAAAACCATTCTCCCAGAGAGAGATCCATTAGAAAAGGTCATGCAGTAGTTGCAATGATCCAGGTAAGAAATGTGATTTTGCTAACTCTGGGCACTTTTGAGCTACTTTCACCTGTTGTTTAGGTGACAGTGAGTACCAGTCACAAAGGAAGAATCTGCAGGTTAACAGAGCAATACTACAAGATATCAAATATCACATTTCAACTGGCACCCACAAGTAGGAAGTTTGAAATAAGTAGCAGATGGCATCCAGCAAGGAGCAGATATGGGAAGATGCGAGAGGTATATTTTTTTCAGATCTTAATTCTTCCTTCTGCTGGATCTTATAAAGTGCTAAAAGGAACTTCAAGCATACTTGTAAGAGATGCTTTTTTGGAGAGGTGAATCCCCTGCAAAAGCCAATGTTAAATGAAAAAATACTAACCCAGAGCAGTGAGTTAATCCAGTTTTTTTAATTGCTTTGCAAGAGTCAGAAAGGCTATCAAGGAAGCCTAGCTCTATGGTTATGTCAGGGGTAGGAGGGAAATGTTTTTGTGTATATGAGTCCAGTGAAAACCCCTGGTGCTCCCATTCCTATGTCAGAACAAAATCTAAGAATAAGCTGCCTCCTTCCTCTCAGACAGTAAGTCAAGAATGCAGATCAGGAGGGAAATGAGATACATGCCAACAAGTTCTCAGACCATTATCTGAAGATCAGGACCTGTAGGTGCTCTCCATTATATATTTTTACCTCAGTCAGGATATGCCTTCTGCCTTAAACCACGGACTCACACTAAACTCAGTACAAGTGACAGTAGAGATCAGGTAGAACATAAAGGAAGGATGGATCAACAGTGAACTTACATTTTGTTTTCTTCTTGTTGGTGTAGACATTAAATAAGTGGCAAGAAATAACTTACATGAGCATCACACAGTTCAAAGAAAGATGTATTATACTTCAGCAAGTTGGACTGACCTGACTTCAAACTGTGGGTGTAATTTTGCAAGCCCGAATGGAAGAAAACCTGTTGGACAGATGATGACAGTTTTATGCCACAGAAAGAAAAAAGTATGCAATATAATATCTCCTAGAAACCATTTTATTAATAATTGTTCTGACTCAATTTTAAAAGCCAGAACACTAAGTCTTTGCAACATACAATGAATATACTTAAAGAGTACAGGGAAACACAACTGGTTGAGTTAGCTTTCTTCAAGATGAATTATTTGGAGCAAAATATTTAATACTGCCGTTCACCAGTAAACCTATCCAAGATAGTATTGAATGAATGTGCCAACGAACAAAGAACAAATAAATGCTCTAACACTAAAAGAGGTCATAAGTGGAAAATAAAACATAAATGGGCAAAATTCAATAAATATATTGAATTTATATTTTTTCTAAAATACTTTCAACTCCAGCAATACCATTATAAAGGCAATTCTGCTCTCCAAATATGTAAGTGGTAGATTCACAAATGATGCATTGAAAGATGAACCTGTCTTTTCTACACTTCTAGTGAAAAAAAAATAATAAAAAATCTTACTTAAATTTTATTTTAACTCTACCCAAAAACAATAAGCAAGAGAGAAAAGCAATTCTGGGAATGAGAGTAATGTCATATAAAAAGTGAAAAAACACAGGTTCATGGCCACAATTTGTAGACAACATAATTGGGAGCAGAGCAGAAACAGAAAAGAGACAGAAACTTGCACCACAAAATGGAATCTTTTGAGGTTTGATATAAATAAGTGATACATTTCACAAGACCATTACCAAATATTAAAGTCTATGGAGTTTGTTTTTCTGATTGTCCTTAGAGGATAAATATAAACTCCTCATTTTAAAGTCTTCTGCACAATCTGACTCCATAGAAATGGATTTGATGTGATGTCCACCCTCTTTGACCAACACATCCAGAAAAACATAGAAAACTTATTTTTCATGTGACACAGATACCAGTAACTAAGAATGCATTCTTTTTTGGATTCCATTCCAACACAGACTCCACATCCATAGCTACGAATGTTTCTTTAATGGGGACACCAGGCTGTCTAGCTATCTACTGTTCATATCTACTTTTGACTTATTGAGAACTCTGCTTACTGCCAGAACCAAAGAGATCTGATGCATATCCTTGAGCTTAAAACCTCAGTGCTTCAGAATTTCAAAATGAAATGCCTCAATGATTTGAGTCTACTTTTGTCTCAAGGATATACATTATACATCAAAGATATAGATGTGTAAAATTAATGCGCTACAATGATTTCCAGTATCTGCTTTGTCCATTAATTAGGTTTGCTGACAAATTAAGTACCTTGGCTAAGAAACACAGTACAAGGCCCTTTTTAAAATAAGTCTTGTTTTTCACTTGGTGATGCATTGCTATATTGACTAAAAAGTGTTACTCTCCAAACCTTCAACATTTTCTGTAGGACACAAAGGTCTGGCAAACAGAAAAAGCAAATTAGTTCTATGTTCTGAATTTTTCTCACACTTAGTGGATCGTTTGCTCTTCAGAATGTCCTTCTTATTACACATTTTGCTTTCCTTTCTCCCCAATTAACTCCAGAAATGTGAAATTAAGTTCAATGAAGTAATGAACTGAATCTCACACAATTCCATATAATTTTAAGGTTTCCCTTTTGAGAGTATTAGTTTTTATTCATTATCTATAAATAGATATCTCTATCCTCAGTAGTGCAATAGCTTCATCTTTTCATCTTTTTAATGATAATCAGACATTAAAAGATCCAGGAAAGAACTTGGTTGCATAGTGTGGAACATAAACTTCTGAATTTGGAATAAAGTCAACATTTCAAGGCTGAAAATCCCTTCTGAAGCATTGTGTAAGCATATATGCATCCAAATTCACTAGAAACCTTCTTGTTTGTCATTACATTTCTCTAAGGGTTAGCAACCAAAAATGATTGTACTCAAATTTCTTAAAGGATCCATCTAAAAGATATCATCTATGAATCACATACTGCTAGAAAAAGACTCTTCATAAAATCCAGAAGGCTGTTTTTTTGTTTTAAAAAGTAGTAGCATGGCATACCATCTCAGTAAATAGCATCTTACTTTCACAAGTAGTCATAGAGGAAAGGAAAATGTTGTCTCTACTTTTATATGATCTATTTATAGTAAAACTGCAAATATTTGGTAGGTAGGAGAGGGAAAGACAGTTGTCTCATTCTTAGTTGTGTTTATGTAATTTGTGCTAAGTATGAATGCCTCAAAGATCTTCAGGAGATGGCAACCCAACACAATTATTCCAAAACTAGCAACTCACTCAGCTAATGAATCACAATTCTAATGATGAAACTTTTGGATGGTACTTCCTCTTTCCATTTTTAGCTGCAGGTATCTATCTACTGTTTAATATTGTAATGACCCCTTATCTTAATTTAATCTCTATCTCCTATACAAAAAAACCCCAACAAAACATTCCCTTCCTATTTAAAACAATAAACTTCAGATATTACCTGCTTCACTACATATTCATAGTGCAAGTGACATTTTTTATTTATTTATTTGTATTTATTTGAAAATAAAAAGGTTGTTCAGTAAATTAAGCTACTTTAGTAAGTCTTAATGAGGATAATAGCTCAAAGAGGAAACTGGTTCAATGCAAAGATGAGAGTTTTTATTTCTTATTTAACAATAGGAGTAATCAGTCTTTACAATACACTGTCAGGGGCTTCAGTGTCATCTCCATCACCCTGTTTTAGATCAAGACTATGGATGGTTGTACAAACCACATAAAAATTTTTGGTTAGAAGATTAAGCAAAATTAAATGCTACATCTGGAGGTGTAGAGGATGTCAGACCAGGAGCTTTATTTCTGTCCCCATCGCCCAGAGAATTGTACATACAGTGTTGAACTGTGCTGACATTGAATGGAAGATTTTCTGTGAATTTTAATGTCAATATAATTGAATTCAATGTTTTAAGTTAAGATAGAATGACTCACAGACCTCAATCAAATGTAAATTTTTAGTTTCATTTCATTTTATACAAAATATTTTTTTAGAATATGTTTTAAATTTAAAAAAAAAAACCACAAAAAAAGTACCAAACCGAAATCCCCCAAAACCTTCATAAATGACCAATATGTACAATATATCACAGCCTCACAGAATCACAGAACATTAGGAGGTGGAAGGGACCTTGAAAGATCATGTAGTCCAGCCCAATGCCAGAGCTGGATCACCTAGACTAAATCACACAGGAAGGCATCCATTCAGGGTTTGAATGTCTCCAGAGAAGGAGACTCCACAACCTCTCTGGGCAGTCTGTTCCAGTGCTCCATTACTCTCACAGTGAAAAAGTTTCTTCTTGTATTCACATGGGACTTCCTATGCTCCAGCTTGCACCTGTTGTCCCTTGTCCTATCACTGGCCATCACTGAGAAGACCCTGACTCCATCCTCCTGACTCTCATCCTTTACATATTTATAAACAATAATAAGTTCACATCTTCTCTTGGGTTTATATTGATAAGGATAATAAAAATTTGGGAGAATATTAAAAGCACCATTTTATAGATACAACAAAGTCAAGGTAAGATCTGTGCAATGTTGAGTCTCATAACTTTTTTAATAGGAAACAAAAGTATGTCGAGGAGGAGAAACAGAATCAGAATAGCATAAAGTCAATGCTCTGAAAACTCAGATATGTAAATATCTGTTCGTAAATCAGAACTGAATCTGAGTTTCTTGAACACTGAGCAAAAACCCAAAACAGTTCTTATAATGTAAAATGGTTCATAACTATTTTTTAAAACTTATGGCCCTACAAACAGACCTAGAAATTATAGATAACAATATTCAGTGACTTCATTAATCTAGTTTTAAACTGACTGAACCAATAACTTTGATATATGCACTACCTAATTATTCAAAAATCAGCCACTTAAGTTATTGTGCTCACCATAATAGTATCTAAGTAATTAATTCTAAAATAGAACCTCACTCACTGGAATCCATAATGCATTTCTACAATATAGTGTAAAAGGAGTAGGCAATAAATAAAATACTTAAATGCCTATATTAATTTTTAGATTCAAAAGAATAACCATCTCTGAAATTTTATTTATATTATAAGCACAAGTTATATTTTATTTGTAACAAATTTTAATAGTTATTTGCTTATCTTTGTTATCTTATCTATGGGACAAGAAAATGATACATGGAAACTATCTTTCTTAAAGTTGCTATGCATAATAAATACAATTTATTTGAGAAAATGTCAGTATAGCTAGCTAACAGAACACAATACCACTGAAGGAACTTTTAAAGAAAAGCAAATCTGAAAAAATAGGTGATTTTTCAATTAAACTGAAGGATCATATCCCCGGTGGACTGGTTAGTGCTAGTTGGAAAGATTCTGGAAAAGAGAGGATGGAAAGTTTTGTGGCCTAGAAGTCGTGATCCATAATGAAAGATAAAAGAAGCTCTTTCCAAATGTGTGAGAGACGGCCTGTTTAAGGTCTGCATCTGTCATGCAGGAAAGTTCTCTTTGAATTCAAATAGCTCTTTAATCTAGATAAAAAGATAAAGATAAAAAGGTCCAAACGAACCCAGAAGCTGAAAGGAAGAAAAATTCAGACTACAAAGAAGACACTGTTTTTAAACAATCAGTACAATTAACCATTAAAAAATATAAAATAAAATAACTTGTCATGAACCATAAAGGATTCTATATAATTTGAAAGCTTTCAAGAAAAATAGGTTATACCTCAAAAGTTTCATGCAGAAATTTAGATTCTTCCCTTTGCTCCTAAAGTCTACAGATATAAATCCATTTTACAGATTTTTTCACTTTTATTTTTCAGTAATAGAATTTTTTCTGTAAAAATTCTTTTGAAAAGACCTACCTGATTAGTTTAATCTTTTAGGAATGCCCTTTAAATCTTCATTGTTCTATCCATTAGTCAATATAATATGAAAATGGTTTTAAACATCAATCACAAAGAGAGATTGAAGATCCTTTAGACAAAATGACTTAGTATTAATAAAAATTTTAAATGTTAACTGTGATGGTAAAAAGGTGAATGGACAAACTTGTATGTCATCAGGATGACTCTAATACTGATATTCAAATCTATGTTTAGATGCTAAAATGAGTGTTAAGGCCTCTTTTTTTTTTTTTTTTATAACAAATGTCCAGACCTTTGTGACACAAGTGAAAAGCAAAAGATCTGATTTGGAAGTATTTTTGGAAAGTCGTCGCTCCAGTATGTGATCTATGGATGCAGGTCTTTGTCAAACTGACTTAAAGGAGAAAACTGAGAAATCCACCTTTAATATATACTTTCTGTTCTAGTCCCAGGGAAGGCTGGAGCTCTTGGACATTAATAGCAAAAAACCCACCAAGACTGAAAGCAAAGCTCCTTCCTTTCATATGTACATACAAATATGGACTGAAGTCTCAAAATATCTATGCCTCTGAAAAGTGTAAATACATTTTTTTCTTTGAGTCTCACTTGTACAAAAGGTGTGTTTATACTTATCTACAGAAATGCACTCTCAAAATATTTAGGAACCTTCAGAATATTCTACACAAGCATGAGTGACTTAATTCTCTTTTGAAATAAATACTTTAGAGACAATACCTCATTAAAAAAACCAAAAAAACCTGTAATGTCCTAAAGGGATAGCTCTTAATTTTGGTCTGATATTGCAAAATTAGCCATACATAAAAGTGAACAGACACACATGCAATACTACCAATTAACGGAGAATATCTTCTCCAAAACAGGAATGTTAACAGCTCATAATTCTTATGCTAATACAGACTTTATTTGAATTGTTCTAAGCACATATTACAATGTCTAAATTAGAAGACAGAATGTACTTTGATCTGGTATTTCTCTGAATGGTAGTGACTGTAATAAGCAATAATCTCTAATATGTTACTCATGCTGAGTACAATTTGATTACATCCTTAAAATGTACAGTGCTATACATTGGTGGTGTTTGCCACTACAGAACTTCATTTTAAATAGCATAGAACAGATAATTGGTCGTGATGCAAAACTGCAGGCACTGATAATCAACTTCCTGGGTTGTTATTTTAATAAAGGACTGAATTTGCTAAGGAGATTGCCCTAATGGCAACAATAGAGAATCAGAACATTGGTCCAATAACTTAAATTATAGGAGCATTTAATTTAAACTTGCATTGTCTGAATATATTCTCTGAATATATCTTTCAATATATCTCTGAAATAACAACTTCTCTGTGAGCAGAGAAGAGCCCAGGAAAGTGCAGAAGAGAACATGAAAAAACATGGAAGGTCTTTGTACACATGCAAAGTTTTCTGCACCAGACTATATTTCATTTATAGTTACTGTCTTCAGTAGTACACTGATTTAGATGACAAACAGTTCTCATAGAGAAAAGTAAGTCGATTTTACTTGACTTTGTTAAGATCTAGACAAGGTTTCCAGGCCAATATCCATCAAAGAACTTTAAAGTGCTTGGTACTGCAGTGCTTGAAAACTTGAAGGGACTTGAAAACTACTGGCAAACACCCCTGTGAAATTGCCATATCTTGGGTTCTCTTCATACTGACGTAGTATTTCTTTTATCCTGAAGGACTTGCCGGCAAAGGAGCTGGCTGATAAGGGGGCATTCCTACTTAGAAAAAGTATCCATTTAGAAACTTTTCTATTTGATGCTATTGCAATTAATTTGGTCTATCAATAAACATCTTTCAGTCTTGTCATCATAACTACAGTCAATTCCAAACATCTGGCCTAATGTTCACAAAAATATGCTGCGTTACACTAAGTCATGACATGAGTCAGTAGATAGTAATATGCTAATACAATATCACCATTGATTTTCTAAGCTATTCTGGTATAATACATTTAGTATACACACAACTGTTGTCAATATATGCCAAATCGGCAACATTGCACCAGTTTGATAGAAAAAAATGAAGAAAGTTATTGAATTAACAGAATATGCAATAGCAATATGCTTTTAGAACTCAATTAAATGATTTCACAACATCTTCCAATGACAGTACCACAGATCTCAGTCACCTACTTCTTAACATATTTGCTATTCTCCCAAGAATTATTAGCTTATACATGCACTCATATATCACTGCAGTTGTGCAACAAAGACCATCCATATTCTGGAATTAGTTTATTCAGCAGAATTAGTTTGAAATTAAATCCATTGGCTGAGACCGTTGGTACTAATCACCTAGGATGTCCTTTAAATATTCTCCTCCTTTGCTACTGTGGTGTATTAACCTTGGCTGGCTTTTAGGTGCCCACAAAAGCTACTCTATTACGCCCCATTCTCAACAGGACAGGGGGAGAAAATATGGTAGAAGGGATGTGGGCTATATTAGGGACAGAGAGATCACCTACCAGTTAATCCACACTGGGAAATTAATTTAACTTATTGCCAGTCATAAGTCAGAGCAGGGCATGGAAAAATAAAACTAAAATTTAAAACACATCCTCCCACCTCTCCCTTCTTCTTTCAACTTCAGTCCCCATTTCTGTACTTCCTCTGGACATTCTCTATCTCCACACAGATGGAGATTGGGTTTGGGGTGAGTCCATCGCACATTGTCTCTGCCACTCCTTCCTCCTCAGGGGGAGGACTCTTCACAGTCTGCTCCTGCTCCAGAGTAGGGTCCCTCTCACTGGAGACAGTCCTTCGCCAACTTCTCCAATATGAGTCCTTCTCACAGGCTGCAGTTCTTCATGACCTGCTCTAGACTGAGTCTCTTCCATGCAGAACTTCAGGAACAGATTGATCCAGTGTGGGTCTCCCACAGGGTCACAACTCCTGCCGTTAAACATGCCCCAGCATGGGATCCTCTCTCCACAGAGACAAAGGTCCTGCCAGCTCCCATCAGGGCACATCCACCAGCTCTGGCATGGGGTCCTCAACAGGCTGCTAAAGGTGGATGTCTGCTCCACCCTGGTCCTCCACAGGCTGCAAGGAAATCTCTGCTCCAGTGCCTGGAGCACCTCTTACCTGTCTTTCTTCACTGACCTTGGTGTCTGCAAGGCTGTTTCCTCACACTTTTTTTTTTTTTTTTTTCCACTCCATGTCTCTTCCAGCTGTTGCATTTCTCACAGAGATGCTACCAGTATTTACAGAGATGCTACCAGTATTTCTGATGGGCTCAGCCTTGGCCAGCAGCAGGTCCATCTCAGAGCAATCTGTAACTGGTTTTGTCAAACACGAGAGCAGCTTCCAGAATTTTCTCACAGAAGCCACCTCGGTGCTCCAAAACCTTGTCACATAAACCAAATAGAACTATTTTTGGAAGCTGAAACCCTAAAGCTTATCTAACACACTCAGAGGACTGATTTTTATGCAAAGCTGAATAGGATTTCATTCAAAATCAATATACAAGTGATGCCACCCACTCAGATAAAACAATTTATTGATTGAAGTCCTCAGCCTGCAGTAAAAAGGCTTTAGGTCCATGGTTGTCTTAGTCTGAGGAGACTTTGTCCTACTTCTCTTACACCTTACAACTTAACTGTACTGTAAAGCTCATCATCAAGGTGTTCCCTGAGCAGAGCAGTGTCCATTTCTGCTATTGAAGTTTAACTTCAAGAAACAAACAGTACAAGAATTGTGAGTATAAAAAAGAGAATCAAGTGCTCAAGATAACATCAGAACTGTTATACTGAATCCAATGAACGGACAAGTTAGTCCCATGGTCTGTAGGATACACTTAGAGAAAGAATATCTTTTTGTCCAGTCACTCTTCAGTATTGAACACACTAAAATAAACACACTCTTTCCTCTAAAGTACAGAGGCTTCAAGATACATGTCCTTCTAAACTGGTAGGTCCTGGTCTCTGAACAAGATGCTAGCTATGGTGAATTCTTTCCTGAAGTAATTAATCCTCTCTACACATCGTGTGTACAACTCAGGCACCTCAGGAGACTCAATTGGGAATTGTCACACCTACATTTAACTGTGGGGTTAGAAGAAGTCATGCAAAAAGTAGCAGAACTGCCCAAATTCAGAATATCCAGCAGAACTGAACATGAGATTATATGAGAACATGTAAAATGCAGCACAAAATTCACCTCCAGTCAGGTAGCACAGAACTGAACTGCCTGGCACTTTTGGCCATTTGCTGACTTAGTAATTTATGAAGTTAAAGCCTATAGTAGAATTCATTAATTTCTATAATGTAAATTATTTCCTCAGAAGTGTATTTCCCATAAGTGAGATGGTTTTGCTGTAGCCATGAATAAATCAACAATGAAATAATCTTTATAGGCAGTGCTAAAAAAAACCTGACTCAAGGGGGAAAATGGAACATAAATAACAGAGAAAAGTTTGCTGAAAAAAACCCTCACAAACTCATTAAAAATACATTTATATTATGGAATAAAAAAGACTACGTGAAAAAGCAATCTGACGAAACCTAATATTGCAGAACGGACATTCATTGTATTGATCGAAACCTTGTTTTGTCAGGGAAACGTTTGATAATATTATTTTGACATAAACTCAGCAACCAACAGGACACTTAGAAATCTTTACATTTTAACATGAAGTTTTGCGGTTCTAATCAAGAAAAGAATGATGACCAACATTTTCTTGAGTGACTAATTATTTTGGATATGTTATTCCCTGTGTGCCTATCAAGAGATGCCTTGAAGGGATACACTGAAGGGGAAGAAACAGTCAGCATTTTCTGAAAACTCTCTTTCAGGGTGTTCCAAAAGAGGCACACATATCAATACTTCTCAACTCACTTCAAAATCTGCCTGTTCATTCTGTTTTAATAAATTTGTATTTATGTGTACATTTGTATGCAGTAAGTCAGATTTTTTTGCTTCTCCTCTGCCTTAAATGAGCTTTCAAAGGCATGAGTATGTTCCTGTGAAAACGAAACAAATAAAAAGCAGATAAATATTATTTTTCTTCTTCAGAGATACTCAGCTATGCAGTTCCAGTTAGTTACATGCCAAGAAGCTCTGGATCTCTCTCTGATTGCTCTCCAGACACAGAACTGCTTCTTCAAGCTCCTGTGGTAACCCCACAGTGATTTTAGGTATTATATTTGTGCCCATGGAAGTTGTTTGAGCAAAGAGTAGTAGATCTCCTGTGTTGTTGGCCTTATACATCAATTCATTATTTGCAACTCTTTTCCTCAAATTCATCTTCTTTTAGTCAAAAGGGGCAATAAATAGCATTAAGTGCAATGAATAGAGTTCACATAATGGTGACCCTCAGCACTTTACTTCAGCAAATAGAATCATACATTAAATTTTTTTTATATATACCCAGAAACATTTTTTTCAGATCAAGTAATACATTTTTACAGTATCTGCAGTGGTGGAACCTTAGCAACTGTAACTTAGATTCTGTAATTTTACTGAAACCTGTATAAATAAAATAGATATTAATATCAATGTATGTGGGTCAAGAGTGACAGTTTGTTATTATTTCAGCCCAGGACTTCTTTTTATAGGAACCTGGTTTTAATAGGTTATTTCTACCTTATATTTTAAGTGTTTGGCAAAGTCAAATTTTGTTTATTTTGGCTTGCTTTCTTCTGTACGCAAGGGTATTTAGTGGAGATTTTTGGGGGTTTAATCTTTATTTTGAAGAAGACAGAATGGTTAAAAAAATGTTTGTGGTGGGTTGACCTTAGCTGGATGACAGATGCTCACCAAGTTGCTCTATCACTCTCTTCTTCATGCAGGACAAGGAGGGGAGAAAATAAGATGGGAAAAAAATTTGGGGTGAAGACTAAGGCAGGTTAATAAAGAGGTTGCATGCAGAAGTGAAGGGAAACTAAAGATGCATTCTCTACTTCCCATCAGCAGGTGATATCCAGCCACTTCCCAGAAAGCAGGGCTTCAATATGCATAGTTATTCCAGAAGACAAATGTCATAAAAAACTGCTTTACCCCTTCCTTCTCCTTTCTCATAGCTTTCATTACTGAGCAGATGTCATATGGTATGGAATATACCTTTTGTCGTTTGGGAGACAGCCTTGATGTGTGCCAGCATGTTTCAGCAGTAGCCACAACACTGGTGAGTTACCAACACCTTGCTAGCCACCAACACACAGCACAGCACTGCTATGGGGAAAGTTAACTACATCTCTGCCAAACCCATTGCAATGTTTTAGAGAAAAATACTATTGCTAAATTCTACTTTGTCCACTCTAACAAGCCTTTAGGGCAATTTCCCTTGAAATGTCCTTTCACAGTTTCATGCTTTGAAAAAAGAATCTGAAATTTGCCAGGGGTCTTTTGATATCAGGATTGTACTATTTTCTGGCCTCGGAAAAATACAGTCACATCAAAATCTTTTTGGAGTTGCTCATGCATCTGACACTACCTATCAATGACCAAACCATGCATTGCTAGGGTCCCCACAGAATGACTGAACACAGAAACAGTTCCCCTTTGCTCTTCACAGTGATGGCCAGCTCTTCTCAGTGATGGCCAGTGATAGGACAAGGGACAACAGGCACAAGCTGGAGCATGGGAAGATCCATGTGAATGTAAGGAGGAACTTTTTCACTGTGAGGGTGATGGAGCACTGGGACAGGCTGCCCAGAGAGGTTGTGGCGTCTTCTTCTCTAGAGACATTCAAAACCCACCTGGATGCATTAGTCTAGGTGATCCTGCTCTGGCAGGGGGTTGGACTAGATCTTTCAAGGTTCCTCCCAATTCCTAATGTTCTGTGATTCTGTGATTATAATGGCTTCCCATTAGACCTCTCTCTTGCCATTGCAGTCTTGCTACATGATGCTCTCTCAAGTTTTAACTGTGCACTGAATCTTTAGGAGAAAAACATAGTTGTACAAGTATAAATAAAACCCCCAAAGTATTAATTGGTGAGGCCAACTTACTCCTGGAATCTCCTTCTTTCTGAGAGCTTGGTTTATCAACCTTGCTATTACTTTTGCAGACTTTGTATGCAATCTATTTTATATATGTCTTATTCTGATTCAATAGCACCTCAAATTACAAACTAAAGTGAGGTGAAGGTCAATCAACTGCTTATATTTAATCTGAATTACATCATATTATTTTCCAATAATGGAGACTGCATACAAAATGTGCTTACGTTTTCACATCATGTATGTGTGTATTGAGCATATTTGTCTTTGTAACACCTAAAGCAAAATAATACAAGTTGAGAAAGATTTTTACGTTATGTGTGGCTGTGAAAAGTTCAGTTTATTTATGCTCGGTGTTAATTATGAAACAGTACAGAGTCACATTACCTTTAATTGGCAGTATTTCTGCAGTCATCAAGCTTTTCAATCATTACTTCATTTTTGCAGTAAAAATGCCTGTAAAATGTGGTTTCTGATAGGCATACATAAAGAAACTATAAAGGGTATAGGAGACAAATCAATGAAATAAATATTTACAGAGGATTAAGGTCTGTAAATTATGTATCTTCTAAAGAACATAACTTTCCTGTCAAATATCTTATTGATCTTCTTAGGCTGTTTAACCCTCCTTCCTCTCTGGTGAATATATTCTGATAAGAAATGGAATACTTCTACATTTCAGAGATAACTGACCCCTCACACAACCTTCATTGGTCCTGTATGGATATCAAGGAGAACTGGGAAACATGTAAGAAAGGTAGACCTGACAACACATTTCCAACTTTTCTCAATACTTCAAGAGCAGCCAGTCTTATTGATCCTTCAATCCAAGGTCCAAAAGACATCTACTGCATGCTCTGGAAAAGGTGAGAAGGAAAGTTCTAGACAATATTTACAAATACAACCCCCTTCCCAAAGATCTCACCATTACATTGCAGAATAAATTTCAAATGGGTATACTTCTGGGGTATAGAGAGTTCTGATAATGTCATCTTTCCTTATTGGTCCACAAATAAGAATGTAAGAACAGTTTCAATAGATCGTGCCCTCAAATCTGGCCAATATTAGATATTTAGGGAAGAGTAAGAGTAAAATGTCTATGTATTTCTTAAAATTGTCCTTACCTTCTTAGGAACTTCTTTAACCAAATTTCATTTTCATATATTTAGTAACAGTCAAAGGATTTCTCTTTCATGAATTTATGCAGTTTTTCCTAGAACCAGAATTAATTTTAGCACTCACACTATCACCATAAAGTACTCAGGAATGACTCTGGAAAAGACAGTGTAGAAAGTTTTGTTACCTAGACATCATGTTATGTACTGAAAAATGAAAGCTCTTGTACCGTTTGTACAAAGAACCACCTCCTTCTGTTTGCGTTGAACTGGATTCTTAAAGATCATTGAGCTGTCCTGTTTGCTAAAAGAGAGAATAAACATCCAATGCATAGCTATACTATTTTTGCAGAGGTTTTTTTGATTCATGATTCCATAGCTTTCTACTACTTTCCATTATTTCTGTTATTTCTGTTCCCAGTTGAGTCCTGGATAATTTAATTGTTCTTAGAACACAGGTCATCCATATCTCTCATCATCCCCAAACAAAACCTTATATACTCTTCCATATCCAGATAGGTTCCACAGTACTGTAGCTGGCAACGTAATGCAACTTGTCATGGGAAATGTATGAGTGGCTGACAACCTCAAGAGCCACATCCTGGTAACCCTTCTGATATGCTCTCTTTAGCCATGAAGGTAGAAACAGTGTTAACATCATCTAATTTTAGCATAATCCCAATGGCGAATAAATAAATCCTCCATGTATTTGATAAAATAACCCCAGAAAAATACTATAACAAACTTTGGAGACAGGATTTCCTCTCTTGACATCACCTTCAACCTTGGAGTCTTATGATGAGCCTATAGTTCTGCTTTCTGAATGACATGATGGCCCGAAAAACAATGTTAAAATTGATGATCTAGCTCAAAGGTACTTGGGGTGGAAATTGTAATGAATATAACCTTAAACTGTTGCAACTCATAATTTGAGTTGCATGTTACGGGAATTACTGTAGCAGAAAACAGCAGAATAAATGGAGGACAAGTCTTAAAAGAAGCAGTGCAAGTGCTGCAGTGAGCCAGTTTGGGCTGGCTTTGGTGTCCAGTAACTACGCAACACACAACCTCTCCTGTTCTGAGAGACCACCATAAGAAATGGACCCTAAAGTCATGGCCTAAATGAACTCCGTAGATATTTTGTGGACACTTTGTGGGTATTTATGGACATTTGTGGACATTTTATGTACATTTTACAAGAGTGGTCCATAGAATAAGGGTATTATATCAGCATATTATAGTATGGTATACTATATTATATATGGAAACATAAAATTGTTAGGGTTGGAAGGGATCTTAAAGATTGATCATCAAGTTCCAACCTTCCTTCCATGGACTGGGACACATCTTACTAGACCAGACTGCTCAAGGCCCCATCCAATCTGGCCTCAAACACTTCCAGGGAGGCAGTATACACCACTTCCCTAGGCAACTTGTTCCAGTGCCTCACCACCCTTGTAGTGAAGAACTTTTTCCTAATATCCAATCTAAATCTACCCTCTTCCAATTTAAAACCATTCCACTTCATCCTATCACTACATGCCCTTCTAAAAAGTCTCTCCTCTCCTTTCTTATAGGCCCCTTCAGGTACTGGAATGCCACTATGAGGTCCCCAGAGCCTTCTATTCTCCAGGCTGAAGAAGCCCAACTCTTTCATCCTGTCTTCATAGAAGAGGTGCTCCAGTCCTCTAATCATCTTTGTGGCCCTCCTCTGGACCTGTTCCAATAGTTTTATCTTCTTATGTTGGGGACTCCAGAACTGGACACAGTATTCCAGATGAGCCTGTCTCCATCACAAGGTTACAGATATCTGTTACACAGTGAATCTTCATAGGGCCACTTTCCCTTTGGAATTAACAATTCATAAAGTCATGACTCCTGGATGGATCTTTAATGGACCTGTGAGCATGTACTGAAGAAAGAATATAATCCTCTTTCCACTTAGTCTCACAGCAAAAAGGTGGTCCTCTTCAGGGCTCAGTAGCTAATTAATAGCAGAATATGTTTAAATACAGTACGTTGTTGTACATGCTTTGGAATTCAATGAAACCTAATATGTGAAATCAGGCTCTTTTATATAAACTAATCACTTATGGTTAAGCTCCTTTTGAAACATCTTCACTGCATTATTCCACAGGCAATAAATTGCTCCTTTCAATGTAGGCAATATTTCTCAATTCTCATACACCATAAATCATATTTTCTTCTCAATCTGTCAGTTTTATTTCAAACAATTGTGCTGAAGTGTGCACTACATTTCACATGTCATGTATTATCTCCTATGAACAGCTGCTTTAGCCACCATGATTCCTATTTTCCAGTTTCAGTTTATGTATTTATGTATCTTGTCAGCTGGGAAAACAAATACCTTGAAATCACTTCCACACCAAAAGCAGAAGTATATTACATTGCATAAGGCTGCCGGTAGCACCTTGGGATTTTTGACACAATTTTTATTGACCAGCACCAGCACAGTTGTTAATGATTTTGGTAAATAATAATAGATCATATTTCTGCGGCCTTAGGAAATATCTCTACACATTATTACATGGTGTTTACTTTGAAGTACTGCAATCACTGCTAAACACAGCCTGTTAGATACTGAGTTGGTTTTATTGGTTTATGATGGAATGTTCTTGTTTCTTATTTGCATTTCCCAGTTGGCTACAATTCTCAATAGTTTGATATCGACCTGAACAAAGTCCAGAAAATTAACAAAATTTACAGAAAAGAAATCCTATTTAATGACTAAACAGACTTTAGGAACAACTAGGAAAAAAAGTAAATAACTCCACCTCATAGTTGTTCGGAATTATATTTTAAAAGGTCTGCAATTCCCCATGACATGCACGAAAAAATAACTAGGTTCTCAAAACAAGGGAGCAGCTGTGCGCACAGTACTGTTATAGATGAGAAGTCAAGACCTCACTTTTCTTGAATTAATGCTCCTCCAATAAAAAATGTTCTTGATGATGCAAGGAGGCAGTACCTTAATGGTTGATGCCTTAGGGAGGTTTCACTATTGCTGTGCGTGTAGTACATGTGCTATCAGGCATAAGTAAGATCATGAGGCAGATACCTAGCTTGATAGATAGTTTTACTATTTAAAAAGTTATGCGAAAAAATGGTCATTTATACGGGGGTTTTATAAATGCATAAATTTATACAATTTATCTTGTGGTCAAAAACTTAAGCATCTAATTTATTTAGTTGCGTCCAGTTTTCCCTGGATAGTTAGATAGAACCACCTCAGGAAGTCAGTTCAAGGAATTACAACATTGTTTTCTTAAAATGCAGCTGCCTCTCCTACTGGATTCCACTGAGAGGAGCATCTTTACTTTCTACTGTCACGTATTTTTATATATTGATAAGATCCTCCTTGGAACTTCTTTTCTCTAGGTTGAAAATTCCCTGCTGTCTCAGTTTCTTGTACAAAAAATGCTCCAATCTCTTCAGTGCCTCCATGGCCTTTCATTTGACTTATCCAGTCTCTTTGATTAGGGTGCCCAGAACAGGACACAGCACTCCAGGGCCAAGAATAATGAAAGAATCACATCCCTCTGCCTGTTGTCAAAACTCTTCCTAACTCATGCCAGGAGGCTCTTGGCTTTCTTTGCTACAAATGCATTTTTCTGTCTCATGGTAAGCTTGGTGTCCATCAAGATGCATATCACAGAAGCATAGAATCTTTGAGATTGGAAAAGACCACTATGATCATCAAGTCCAGCCAAGAGCCCTTCTCTACAAAGCTGCTTTCCAGCTTGTCCTGATACATAGGGTTCATTGTCCCCTGGGGAAAAACTTGGCATTTCCCTTTGTTGAACACCATGAAGTTCCTGTCAGACCATTTCTCCAGCTTGTTGAGGTCCTTCTGAATGACAGCACAACCATCCAGTCTATTAATTACTCGTCCCAATTTCTATATGATATGTAAATTTTCAAGAGTGCACTCCATTCTATCATCCAGGTCATTAAAGAACAACCTAAACAGTGTTGGTTCCAGTGTTGACCCCTAAGGCATACTACTAGTGACCAGCCAAACTTTGGGCTGGTGTTCACAGCAGCTGATCACTGGCAGATCACTGGCAGATTCCTAAGCTTTCCTGCCACCTCAAAATAGACTTCTCTAGTCCATACATCCTTGGTTTGTAGATAAGGTTTCATGGGACACAGGGTGGAAAACTTTGCTAAAATCTAGATAATCAACATCCAATGCTCGCTTCCCATCCACTGAGCCAGTCATCTCATCTTAGAAGACTATCTATCAGCTTGATCAAGGATTTCCCTTTCGTAAATTCATGCTGACTCCTCCCAACCACGTTGATGTCCTTAATATGTTTGGAAATAGTTTCTACTTCATCCTGCTCTTACTTTCATGATGCATATTTTTAATATGGTCCCTCTCCACAAAAATGCACCTGTGGAAGAATCAGTAGCTGATTGATAAAAACTGATGTAGATGCACAGGAAGATCAAGGGTTTGTACAACTCTCATCATAGTATGGTTTGATTTTGGTTTAGAGTTTTCTTGGAGTTGGAGGTTGATCATCTCAAAAAGAAAAATGCTACAGATCTAGTCAGATTACAAGTCAGGAGCTAACAGACACCTTTTCTTCTACATTTTTAGAATCTATCTTTTTCTATACCAGACAATTGCTTCCTGTTTCCATAGTTCCATCATCTAGTAGAGTAAGACTTGAATTATGAGGTTTTGTAACAAAGTGTTCTGTGAGCACCTAAAAGTAAAATTTTCATCTTGTTAGCCAGCAGAGAAGTTGCTTGAATAATATTTGGTCATTTGTTTTCTACCAATTACAGTTTGAGGGAAATCAGAACTGTAAACAGGTAAAAGCTGTGGAAATGTGATTGTGACTTCATTTGGCCATAAATGCTAGCTGATCTTCACCCTTCATTCTTAAAGAACATGAATTCTTGACATAAAATGGTAACTTGCATCTAATTGAGCATAAATTTTGTAATCCCACACTTCCACTGAAGTTCAGAGTGTTCTGTAGCTCACTAGGTCTGGTACTTCTAAGTATCATCTCATAACTGGTTTAGTAATTGATAGATCTCTTAAAGGTTTACTAGATGGACATATTTAATGATCTGATGGGTCTTTAACAAGTCTGAAAAGAGAAAAAATTGGTCTAAATTGCTGTAGATTAGAGGAGTTTGAGATTTCACTGTTTCAGTTGAATTGTTGATTCTTTGAAGTTTGCATTTTTCTTCTTTTGACTGTATATCAAACACTGATTTATTGTTTACAAGTTTACTATTAAAACTCTCTATTTTCAGTCATGAAAATTATGAGTGATAAAAGACTAGAGTGATTCCTCTAAAAGAACACATTTATTAAAAATGTAACATGAAACATCACTAATAGAATTCCCTATCCTTGCAAATCCTCCTAGAAATATTAGACAGTTTAAGTTCAACAGCACCCATATTTCTGTCTGATGGGGTATGAATATTCAATGATTTTTTTTCTTTCAGTTGTGTAAAAAGAAAAGTAATCTATATTTAAGCATTTAAAGTGATAACCTTTTCCCATAATTATTTACTTTCACTGTATGGAATCATAGAATACCTTGAGTTGGAAGGGACCCATAAGGATCATCAAGTCCAACTCTTGGCTCCACACAGGGCCAGCCAAGTCAGAACATGTGACTGAGGGCACCGTCCAGACACTTCTTGAACTCAGTCAAGATCAGAGCTATGAACTCTTCCCTAGGTAGCATGTTCCAGTTCTCAACCAACCTCTCAGTAAAGAACCTCTTCTATACTTTCTGTCCTCTCAGTGTACTTTTTCCAATTTGAATGTCCCCTGATGAAGCTTTATACCATTTACACATGTCCTATCACTAGTCACCAGAGAGACATACAGCACATCCCTCTCTGCTCCTTCTCATGTGGATATTGTAGACAGCAATGAGGTCATCCCTCAGTCTCCTATTCTCTAAACTTAATAAATCTAGTATCCTCAGTCACTGTTGTGACCCGCGCTTTTGGCGCGTTTTTTCTCCTTTATATCGAACATGATTATGACGTAATTGGTATGGAATACTCTCATCAGCCAACATGGCTGAACCCAGGACAGTCACTAAGTCATGCCCACTGCTCCTTTCTCCATCTTTTTTTTTTGTCCCCCATTGGCAAATTGTTGATGCACACTGAGCCTGCCATCAACCAAACCCCCCAGATCCCTTTCTGCGGGACTTCATTAAAATCTCTGGTCCCCCCTAATCTGTATGCATATTCTGGCATTTATTCTTAACAACTTCATGAGGTTGTTGATTTCCCAGCACTCTATCAAGATCTGTCTGTAAGGCCTCTCTACCCTTGAAGGAATCAACAGACACTCCTAATTTTGTATTGTTAGCAAACTTACTTGGCGTGCACTCAAATCCTATGTTCCAGGTCAGGAACAAAAACATTCAGGACAACCATGCCTAAAACTGAGCCCTCGTGAACACTACTAGTGACTGGCTGCCAGTCTTATGTTACGGACTTTTTGAGCTTGATCCTCCTCCCAGTTGTTCACCCATCATATTGTATACATGTCTAGCTGTATACTGGACATTTTCTTCATAAGGATAATCTGAGACACAGTATGAAAAACTTTGCTAAAATAATAATAAAACCCACATCCACTGCACACCCTTCATCCATGAGGCGGGTAACATTTGCATAGAAGGATATTAAGTAAGTCATGAATTTCCCTTGATGAACCCATGTTGGCTTTGACCATTGACTGCATTATCTTTCAAGTGTTTTTCAGTAAATCCCAGAATAAACTTCACAATTTTACTAGGCACCACAGTAATGAGGAGCTACTTAGCCTATTTAAGGTAAATTGCAAAAGTTTAAATGGTACTTGTTGCTCTGTTCTTGAGCTCCATTTTCTCACGATATTATTGTTGAAGTTTGTAAATAAAATTAGACCTCACCTTCCAGTATTACTCTCACATATGCCTGCATTTGATTAATGTGGCAAGGTTTGGTAGTGGGAGAGGCTGAAGGGGTGTCCTCTGTGAGAAGATAGAACTGTCTGATAGACAGAACCTGTTCTAGTTGGCTATAAAATGGACCTATTTCTGACAAAAGCCAAGATGGTGGCCTCTCTGTTATAACATATTGAAGAAAGCATAAAAATTGTTGTGCAGCAGCTGAGAGACATGGGAGGGGAGGGAAGAAAAAAAAGGTGAAATAAAACATTATGTTCAATAATAATACCAATATGCCCAATTTTATGTCAATAATACCATGCTATTTGGTATGGTTCGTTGACCTTAGCTGAGAGAGGGTTGACCCCACTGAGTCACTTGTTCTCTCTCCCCAGGGGAATAGGGGAGAGAACGTGAAGAGGAAAGGCAAGAAAAACTCATAGATTGAGACAGAGTTTAATAAGCAGAGGAAGAAAAACGAAATAATGAAAGAAAGACCAAATCAAAATATTCTAAGGCAATTGTTCACTCTGTCCCACAAGTAAACCAATGCCCAGAGACTCAATATGCAATGTCTACCTACTCAAACACCACAACCATCCTTGCACTATGGTTTTATTGTTGAGTGTGACATTAAATGGCGTGGAATCTCTCTTTGGTAAATTTGGATCAACAGTACTGTTTGCATCCCTTCTTGAACACCTTCTCAATGGGGGAGCAGCGTAAGAAATAAAGAAGTCCTTGTGTCATGATCCATAACCAGATAGACTGATTTGGCAAAGGTTAGACCCCCTTGCATTCAAACCAAACTCAGATTGCTCTGGGTGGTTATGGTACGGCTGGGCTTAGCCCCTGAGTGAGGTCCAATTAGGTGTTTTATCGTGATCAGGTCTTCTCAATTCTCAGGAACAGAATTAAAACTCAAAATGGAGTCAAATATCGAGTCACTTTATTTGGCCCACAACAATGATGCAAGAGAAGGGGGGGGGAAGAAAAAGAGTGTCAGTAACAGATACCACCACGGACATGCGATGTCCCATCAGTCCAAGGTCTTCAGGCCCAGTGCAGGAACATTCTTCTCCATAGCTCTTCCTTGTAGCACTTCTGATCTGCTGGGTTCCTCTTTACAGTGTTATTTCATTGCATAGTTGATAAGTCCTTGGCTTAGCCACACCTTCCAGCTGACGGTGGGACGCATGCCCAGTCCAGCCTCCAGAGGGTCCTCTAAAGTCTGAGCGGGTCCAAGCCCTCTCAAGAGGGTCTGAGTCCTCCCCCCCCACACCTTTGTCCTTCAGTTTACTCTGGCCCTGGGCGCATAGCAAAGGACTTGGACTACCTTATTCAAGATATCTGATCCTGACAATTGGTGGAATTCATTTTGTTGGTGGTGATGAGGTTCAGCAAATGTCAGGGTGATTGAGAGAGAGAAAAGAGAGGGAGGCATGGTGAAGAGAGAGAGAGAGAAGTACAGTGCTGTTGGCAGTTGTTAAGGCATATCTCTAGTCCCTTACACCTTGATACTATGCAATAGTTCATACCAAGTACCAGGAGACTAAATTTTGAACACAAGGCTCAAGAGCCAGGGAAATCACCTGGACACCTTTTACCCAGGGGTCTTAGTTTCAATAAACAGATTCTCAATGCTCTCTGAAAGATTTCCCTTGAAGATGCCTCAAATCTTACATGACAATCTCTCTTTTCTTCAAAGAAACCACAAAAAAACGTACTATCGCAAATGATTAGCTGCTTTGAAAAATCTGACCCTCATTCCTTCCCTTAGATTCTTAGCTATGCTGACAAACACAGGAAAGGCTGCAAAACCCTTCATATCAAAATAAAATAATTAAATTTATTGTTAATTAAATTCTTCCTTAGCAGAAAACCATCATAGGCTAATAACCCACATACATCTTACTTCAGTCTCATGCTGCCATTCTGCACAAGATAAATTTCTCCCATCAATGCAATTTTATCAATGATTCCTACTCTTAATAATCACATTAGGACTTTACAGAATTAAACATATGAGCCAAAATTATAAGAGCATGAATGCCAACTTGCCTGCAATACCGAGTATGATACAACATTGTGCTGTCTTTATGGAGGACTCAGAGGATCTTGGTCATTAAAAGGCAATAATGGAAGGGTCCCCTAAAGAGCATATTTTGATACTCAAAGTATTATAAAGCTCCTGAAAGATGATTAAGTTCAGCTAAGAGGGCCGTAATCCAGGAATTCTCTTGCTAAATAACAAAGCTTGGGCATTCCATCAAGTCAAAGACCTCAGAAAGCTATTTTCCTCGCTAGAGATTTACTCACTATATTTCTAATATTAAACACAGGCATTCTTAAAACTAAAAATGAAAAAAAAAGAGACCTGCATAAGTAACCTTTTGTGGAGCCTCTCCAGTAGATCTGGCAGTGGTGCATGTGTATTTCCTCTTCCTAGGGGACTGTTTCACAGGTTATTATTCCTCAGGTGTCCCCATATCACACATGTTCCTTTCCCACTCACATGTTCAGCCAATGAGCTTAATTCTCTAATTTTCATTTTGCAATCCTGCTCTTATTCACAAGGGAGTTGTTTGCATAATCTGCCTCGAATTTGGTATTACCCTGTTCAGTAAGATCAACTACATGAAAAATGATTCCTAACCAGCTTCTAATAGTGAGGGAAAGAGCACCCAAATACAGTATTAGATATTGATATTGTTTTTCTTTATTTTTTTCTTAAAACAGACACAAGTTTTATTAGAGTGGGTTTTGACATACTCTGAAAAGCCCTTTCAACTTAGAGGATATTTTATTAATTTCTTTTCAGCTGTAATAGCACTCAACAAACAAGATAAATGATCCCAGTCAAAAGATGAGAACTTTCCCCCCTTTTCCATTATTTTTTGGGGACCCCACTTCTCTGAAATCCATGTTTAATTGTAGTCAGGGTGAATCCTCGATACTGTTACAAAAATAGATTGTGAAAATAATGTCCAAGATTATTCCTTTTCATCAAAATATGGCATATATTTCTCCCTGGTGAAGCACTTAGGGAAGACTAATGACAAAAAATTCAGCAGGTCTTGTCTTTGAAGTATCTAGGTGTTCTTTCTAGACAGAAGACTTTTCTAGATCCTGTCACAAACTTTTGTTCCAGATAGATCATGATTAACATTCAAGGTGAGTTGAGATTTCACTAAAATTTAACCCTGACAGGACTCACAGCTCCTCTACCAGGAAGCATTTTCATAGCTTACAGATAAATAACATTTTTGAAATATTGTCAGGTTCAGAGTCTTTTTTGAAAGTTTTTTTCTTCATTCCACTGTGTTAAAAGATGCTCACATGGGAGTAGAAATTTTGCTTGTACCTTTTCTAATCAAATAATATGCACACTTCCTGACCTCTTCAGGTCACAGTTAATTTATTATCATGATGAATGCAGACAGCATTGCTTTCCTTCTGCACACTCCTGAGATTTACCACATGAAGTATTTTTAAGTATAAATCCCTTAACATCTGCCTTAATTTAGTAGATAAGATCATTAACAGCCATTATATCTAATCAACATCTAATCCTTGTAGAAGGGATTCATTAGCAGGATGAAATGGGAGCAGAAGCCCACTAATGATAAATGTTTATTTTCTTTGAATAAATTTCCGCTAGGGAAGAACTGGCAATACTTTTAAAAACTCTTCCAGAACAACGTTGGACTGAATATTGAAGGTTCACCCTTAGCAGTAGGTCATTAAGAATGTGATGCTTGCTTTTACATCTATAAACACAAAACAGATACTTCACAAAATGGAGAAAAGGGTCAGAGTTAATAGGACAGCATTTTGCTCACGGTGTCATCTCGAGTACAATTCTCTGCCCTAAATGAAGATGATATTGTTGTGCTTCTAGAAGCTTTTCGTTGAATGTGGAGATGCAGGACCCCATACCATAGTAACAACATGTCTGAAATCTTCAGAGAAGGAAGATGACAATCTGCCTGTACAGCTGTGAGATTTCTCTGTCCTTTAAAGTCACCAAGTACACTTTCTGAAATGCCTAGAATTGGGCTACTACCTTTTCAAGCTAAATTGTGCAAGCCTCACAGTAAGTGTATATTAAAAGTTTATATGTCAGGATGGAGTGATTTGGAGTCACTTGATAGCTGAGAAAGAACATAGTGATAAAGCTGTCTTATCTGCCTTTTGTTTGTTATTATTTTAGGTTAGCTGAAGAAAAAGGAAAGGCTTAAAACTAGTAGTCCTAACAGAACCTCTAAATAATTCAACACTTGCTGAGGACTAGCTTATTTTAAGCTATTCTTCTCCTTTTCACCATTTCTTTTTTTTTCTGGCAAATGGTTACAACAATCATAAATTGCAAAGTAGCTCCAAATTATTTAAAAGGCTTTCAGTATAGAATAAGAATTTGCCTACTGTTCAGATACTAATCTAAGGATGTTCAAGTATTTATTTCTCATATATTGCACTTCTGTTTGCTGCTAAGAGTATGGAAATTACTCCTGCACTTCAGACATTTGTTTCAGCCACCTTCTGCCAAAGCTCCATCCCTCCTTTAGTTGAACAGAGAGAACCTGAATGTTAAAAACATCTTGATCTTCAGAGAATCTATGTATTCTTTACTTTTTACCCATAAATGAACTTTAAACCCATAGATGAACTTAAAAATTACTGTCTTTCTGCTTCTGGAGTTTGGTTAATTTTTGTGTTAAAAATACATTGAATAAAAGTACTTTACATCACTGAAGATAGGGACTGGGATCCAGACCTAATACTGACCATTTCTCAAAATAGGTCTGTCTCGAGGATATATAGCAAAGCTTTGACTCACTGTTTCTAACCCCATCAATGTGTGATTTCTGTGCTGTTGTAACAGCCTTGACAGAAAGTATGGCAGATTGACCCATCCTGGCCTGACTACAAGTCAGTGGTCACTGGGGTACATCAGAGTATTAATTTCAATCTGGAAAGGACACACAGAATCCATAATTGACATTTCATAGCATGAGTATCATTATCATTAAGCTAGTGTACAAAAGCCAGGATCTTATTAGAAATTAGTGTAGCTGTGACTGTTGTGTATTGTAATTTTAGAATTTAGCATTTTTGTGTCCTCAAAGCAGATTTACTGGAGCAGGACTTTCAGACAGCTTGTACGCAGATAGAACTAGTCTAGGAAACAAAATAGTCCAGGATAAGGAAATAGATTCCTCATCTTATGGCTCAGCAGAAAGCAATATCTCTGGACATGTGTGAGACTGGAGAACAGAATCTAGAGTGCTGGCCAGTATCAGGGTCCTGTAACGAATTAATCATAAGATTTTGTGGCGGTTAATGACTGAACATGCACAACCCAAGTTCATCAAAGTGTTTTAACCTTGGGAAATAGTAGCATTAAATTATTTTTGGTAAAATATTGAATTGACACTTTACCCACAAAACCTCTACACTTTGGATTAGCATGACCTCCAGGCTATGACACTAGTGTACTGCACGTACACTTATTAGGTAAGACAGCATTACAGAATCAGAGACTCATAAAATGGTTTGGGTTGGAAGGGACTTTTAGATGCCACATAGTTCAATGTGCCCTACAATGACCAGGGACATCTTCAACTACATCAGGTTGTTCAGAGCCTCATCCACCCTAACCTTGAATGTTTCCAGGGACGGGATAACTACCACCTCTCTGGGAAACCTGTTCCAGTGTCTCACCACAGAATCACAAAATCACAGAATCGTAGGGGTTGGAATGGACCTCCAGAGATCATCGGGTCCAACCCCCTGCCAAAGCAGGGTCCCTAGGACAGGTCACTCAGGTAGGCGTCCATACGGGTCTTGAATATCTCCAGAGAAGGAGACTCCACAACGCCCCTGGGAAGCCTATTCCAGTTCTGTGTCACCCTTACTGTGAAAAAGTTCTTCCACATATTGGTGTGGAACTTCCTGTGCTCCAACTTGAGGCCATTGCCCCTTGTCCTGTCCCCACAGACCATTGAAAAGAGACTGGCTATCTTCCCTAGTGTCCCACACTTGAGATATTTATAAACATTAATAAGATCCCCTCTTAACCTTCTTTTCTCAACTGTCACAGTAAAGAATTTCTTCATACTTCTAGTCTAAATCTACCCTTTTCTGGTTTAAAAGCATTACCCCAACCATTACTCTTTGCTCTATCACAACAGGCCCTGTTAAAATGTTTGTCCACATAGTTCTTGTAACCTGCAATTAGGTCTCCCAGGATCTTTTTCCTCTCCTGACTCCACAAACCCAATTCTTTCATTCTGTCTTCATAGGTTAGGTGATAGAGTGCTCTGATCATCTTTGTGCTTTCCTCCGGAATTTCTCCAACAGCTCCATTGTACTTCTTGTCCTGAGGAACCCCGCAGCTGGACACGGTACTCCAGATGGGGTCTCACAAAAGCACAGGAGAGGGGGAGCATCCCCTTCCTTGACCTGGTGCTCACACTTCTTTTCATGCACCCCAGGACATAGTTAGTTTTCTGGGCTGTAAGCTCACATTTCCAGCTCACATCCAGATTTTCATCCACCAGTACTCTGAAGTAATTTTCTTCAGCGGTGCCCTCATTCCCTTCATCCCTCAGGCTGTATTGATACTGAGGATTGCCCTACCCCATGTGTAGCACCTTGCGCTTTGCTTTGTTAAACCTCATGAAGTTCACAAGCGTGTCCAGGTCCCTCAGGCATGTCACCTGCATCACTCAGCTTCACACTGTCTGCAAATTTGTTGAGGGTTTACTTGATCCCACTGTCTATGTCATTAATGAAGATATTAAAGAGTAATGCTCCCAGTACATATCCTCATGGGACACCACTTGTCACTGATCTCCATCTGGACATTGAGCCGTTTAACATTAATCTCTTGATGCAGCCATCTTACTAATTCATCGTCCACCAAACATTCCACGCATCAAAATAATCTCTCTCCAATTCAGAGAGAAGGATGTTGGGAGGTACCATGTCAAAGGCCTTACAGAAGTTGTGAATTCAAGTATCCAACAGGATAATTGTTTATGATTTTAATTTAAGGGCAGCCCTACTATTTGGGGTGCATATTTTCTCATTAAAGCATCCTTCTCTTGCTTAAAAGTTTAGGCTACCTATAAACTGCATCATTTTCATTTCAGATTATGTAAAAAGAAAGATTTCTGGCCACCTTCCTGCCTGGGCTTGTCATTGCAAGACCTTATGGAGTTGCTGGAGGCTTAAGGTAAATTGAGGCACCCTGTATGGAGCATGATCAAGTCACCTTCCTAGGAAGAAGAAAAAGGTCTGATGAGGATACCTGCATCTGCTGCCCCATTAAAATGCCTTTATACAAATGCACGTAGCATGGGAAACAAACAGGAAGAATTAGAGATCTTCGTGCAGTTGCATGGCCACGATCTCATTGCAAAGAGACATGGTGGGACAGCCTGGATGACTGGCACACTACCATCACAGAATCACAGAATCACAGAATCTTAGGGGTTGGAAGGGACCTCAAGAGATCATCGGGTCCAACACCCCTGCCAAAGAAGGCTCCCTATCTCATATAACATAGATAGGCGTCCAGACGAGACTTTAATATCTCCAGAGAAGGAGACTCCACCACCTCCCTGGGCAGCCTATTCCACTGCTCTGTCACCCTCACTGTGAAAAAGTTCTTCCACATGTTGGTGCGGAACTTCCTATGCTCCAGCTTATAGCCATTGCCCGTAGTCCTGTCCCCAAAGACCACTGAAAAGGGGCTGGCCAATTCCCCCTGCCACCCATGTCTAAGGTATTTGTAAACGCTAATTAGGTCCCCCTAAGTCTCCTTTTCTCCAGGCTGAACAGACCCAGCTCACTCAGCCGATCCTCACAGGGGAGATGTTCCAGACCCTTAATCATCTTTGTCGCCATTCTCTGGACTCTCTTCAGAAGGTCCCTGTCTTTTTTATACCAGGGAGCCCAGAACTGGACACAGTATTCCAGGTGGGGCCTGACCAACGCAGAGTAGAGAGGGAGGATCACCTCCTTCGACCTGCTGGACACACTCTTCCTGATGCACCCCAGGATCCCATTGGCTCTCTTGGCGACCAAGGCACACTGTTGACTCATAGCCAACCTGTCATCAACCAGGACCCCCAGGTCCTTATCCACAGAGCTCTTTTCGAACAGATCATCCCCCAGCCTGTACTGATACATGTGGTTATTCCTCCCCAGGTGCAAGACTTTACACTTGCACTTGTTGAATTTCATTAGATTTCTCCCAGCCCAGCTCTCCAGCCTATCCAGGTCTCGCTGAATGGCAGCACAGTGTTCCTGCGTGTCAGCCACTCCTCCCAGCTTTGTATCATCGGCGTACTGGCTGAGGGTGGATGATATTCCCTCATCAAGGTCGTCAATGAAGATATTAAATAGGACTGGACCCAACACCGAGCCCTGGGGAACACCGCTAGTCACAGGCCTCCATTCAGATTCTACTCCACTGATCACGACCCTCTGAGCCCGGTCTGACAGCCAGTTCTCAACCCACCTCACTGTCCACTCGTCTATCCCTTGTGCCCTCAGCTTTTCTATCAGGATGTTGTGGGAGACAGTATCGAAAGCCTTGCTAAAGTCAAGGTAGATGACATCCACTGCTCTCCCTCCATCCACCCAGTTGGTAACGACATCATAGAAGGCAATGAGATTGGTCGAGCACGATCTCCCCTTGGTGAATCCATGCTGACTATTCCTCATGACCTTCTTCTCTTCCAGTTGTTTGGAGATGGCATCCAAAACAAGCTGTTCCATCAGCTTTCCAGGGACAGAAGTGAGGCTGACTGGCCTATAGTTACTAGGATCCTCCTTCTTGCCTTTTTTAAAGACTGGAGTGACATTGGCTATCCTCCAATCTTCAGGCACTTCTCCTGTAGTCCAGGATCTATCAAAGATGATAGAGAGCGGCTCCATGGATGACTATGTGCTTTTTAGGAAAAATAGGCTAGGGAGGCGAGGTGGGGGAGTTGCTCTTTATGTTAGAGAGCACCTAGAATGTATTGACCTCCACCTGGGGAAGGATGAACCCTCTGTCGAGAGCTTGTGGGTAAGAATTAAGGGGCAGGCTAGTATGTGTGACACTGTTGTGGGTGTGTACTACAGGCCCCCTGAACAAGAGGAGTGGCTTGATAGTGCATTCTGTAAGCAGTAGAAAGTAGCGAGTCGTATGCAGTCCAGACAATTTCTGCAATGTGTAGAAGACAATTTCCTGCTACAGATGGTGCAGGAACCTCCAAGGGGAGGGCGGGTGCTGGGCCTTGTTTTTAGTAACAAGGATGGGCTCATTAGGGAGGTGAAGGCTGGAGGCAGCTTAGGACAAAGCGACCATGAATTGATCGAGTTCAAGATCCTAGGTGGAAGAAGCAAGTCAAAAAGTAGGATAGCTACCCTGAATTTTGGTAGAGCTAACTTTGATCTCCTCCAAAATCTAGTAGGGGCTATCCCGTGGGCTACACTGTTTGAAGGAATGGGAGTCTGTTAGAGCTGGCTAACATTCAAACAGCACTTCTTCCAAGAACAGGAGCGATGCATCCCTTTGAGTAAGAAATCTGGAAAGAGAGGTAAAAGACCTGCGTGGATGAGCAGGGAGCTAATGAATATACTCAGAGGGAAGCAGAAGGTCTATGAACTGTGGAAAAAGGGTCTGAGCACTTGGGAAGAATATAGGATTGTTGTCAGGGCCTGTAGGGACACAATTAGGAAGACTAAAGCCCACTTGGAAGTGCAGTTGGCAAGGGAAATACACGATAATTAAAAGGGTTTTTTTAGATATGTGAATAGGAAGAGGATGACCAGGGATAATGTAGGCCCCTTGCTGAACAAGGCGGGTGTCCTGGTAATGGGGGATGACGAGAAGGTGGAGATACTGAATGCCGCCTTCACTTCGGTCTTCACTTCAAAGCCCGCCCAGAACCCACAGACACTGGATGAAAGTAGTAATGTTTGGGAAATGAAGAGCTTCCCTTTGGTTGAGGTGGGGGTGGTCCAGGAGCGTCTCAAAGGGATTAATGCACACAAATCCATGAGCCTGGATGGGATGCACCCACGTGTGTTGAGGGAGCTGGCGGAAGTGATTGCTGAGCCGCTCTCTATCATCTTTGACAGGTCTTGGAGAACAGGAGAAGTGCCTGAGGATTGGAGGATAGCCAATATCACTCCAGTCTTTAAAAAGGGCAAGAAGGAGGATCCTTGCAACTATAGGTCAGTCAGCCTCACTTCTGGCCCTGGAAAGGTGATGGAACAGCTTGTTCTGGATGCCATCACCAAGCAACTGGAAGAGAGGAAGGTCATGAGGAGTAGTCAGCATGGATTCACCAAGGGGAGATCGTGCTCGACCAATCTCATAGCCTTCTATGATGTCATCACCGGCTGGGTAGATGGAGGGAGAACAGTAGATGTCATCTTTCTTGACTTCAGCAAGGCTTTCTATACTGTCTCTCATAACATCCTGATAACAAAGCTGAGACAGTATGGGATAGATGACTGGACAGTGAGGTGGGTCAAGAATTGGCTGTCGGACCGAGCCCAGAGGGTTGTGATCGGTGGAGCAGAGTCGGACTGAAGGCCTGTGACTAGTGGTGCTCCCCAGGACTCAGTGTTGCGTCCAGTCCTGTTCAATATCTTCACTGACGAACTTGGTGAGGGAATAGCATCCACCCTTAGCAAGTACGCCGATGATACAAAGCTGGGAGGAGTGACTGACACGCAGGAACACTGTGCTGCTATCCAGCAAGACCTGGACAGGCTGGAGAGCTGGGCAGGGAGAAACCTAATGAAGTTCAACAAAAGCAAGCGTAAAGTCTTGCACCTGGGAAGGAACAACCATTCATTTAAGTACAGGCTGGGGGATGTCCTGCTGTAGAAAGCACTACAGAGAAGGACCTGGGGGTCCCAGTGGATGACAGGTTGGCTATGAGCCAGCAGTGTGCCCTGGTGGCTAAGAAAGCCAATGGGATCCTGGGGTGCATCAGGAGGAGTGTGGCCAGAAGGTCAAAGGAGGTGATCCTCTTCCTCTACTCTGCCCTGGTCAGGCCCCACCTGGAGTATTGTGTCCAGTTCTGGGCTCCCTGGTATAAAAAGACAGGGACCTTCTGGAGTGAGTCCAAAGAAGGGCTATGAAGATAATTAAGGGCCTGGAGCATCTCCCCTGTCAGGAGAGGCTGAATAAGCTGGGACTGTTCAGTCTAGAGAAAAGAAGATTAAGGGGAGACCTAATCGGTGTTTACAATTATCTTAAGCATGGGATGCAGGGCAAGTTAGCCACCCCCTTTTCAGTGGTTAGCGGAGACAGAACAAGGGGTAATGGCTGCAAGTTAGAACACAGGAAGTTCCGCACCAACATGCAGTAGAACTTTTTCACAGTGAGGGTGACAGAGCCCTGGAATAGGCTGCCCGGGGAGGTGGTGGAGTCTCCTTCACTGGAGATATTCAAGACCCATCTGGACACCTATCTGTGCAGTATGAGCTAGGGAGCCTGCTTTGGCAGGGGGGTTGGACCCGATGATCTCTTGAGGTCCATTCCAACCCCTATGATTCTGTGATTCTGTGATTTTATGAATACACTCATATTTCTATTGGCCGAAAAATCACCTTGGTGATACTCTGGACAGCATGGTAGACACCACCTTTGACTCATCTCCTGGTCAGACTTTTTCACTTACGCAGAAGCGCTACCCTGAATATTTTTACCTATTTCATTTCACTAAGGGATTTTCAGAGTTCATCAAAATTAAATCAATCTGAATCTTTCGAAAACACTTCATAATTCTGTCATGAAATCTAAAATTGAGGTATATTTAGTATTTGCCCTTGCCCTTTATATTTGTCCTTTCACATCATGTTAATCTTCCCACACCCCTCATTTTGCATATATATATCTGTCTTCTTTTTTTTTGTGTGTGTGTGTTGTTGAGATCTAAAATCCATACAGAAGTTTCATTAATGTGGCGGTTGACATACTCGGAGAAGCCTTGTCATTTTGGGGAATATTTTATTAATCTCTTTTTTCAGCTGTGATAACACTCAACAAACAAGATGAGCAGCCCCAGAGATAATTTTTACAGTGATATATGCAGCTATGGATAGGACTTAACACCAAGGTCACGAAAATTCACACAATCTGTTTGAGAACATAATGTTGTAAAACTAAACTCATAAATAGACTTTGAGAAAAAAAGCGAACAGAGATGAATAGTGAGGAGTGCATGCTCATTTGGCACTAAATATCTATTCAATATTGACCCCTAAGAAGAAAAAACTTTATCAAGACACATTTTGTTTCTCCATAATATTGTTCCACTTGGGACACTGTGTCTGTCCTTTACCCAATCTAGCAGTAATTCTCTATCCACACAGATCCCTGAAAAATGCATTTAAAGCTGGTCAGTAAAGGCCTGTCTCTATCTTTGCCACTCTCCAGAAGGCAAAAACTAAATGTTGATGCACTGTAAAGTTTCTGCTCGGGTCATGGAAATGGGAAGCAGGAAGGGGCCATGGGAAGAGAGAGAGCAAGGACCACTTCCACAAAGCAAGGGTGAAGAACTGTGAAGCAGAGGGTTTGCACAGACAATAATCAATGATTTTCCTTGAACATTATAAGAATGACTGTATAGTCACAGGCTCCTACTGCTTCCTACTTGAGTTGGCTAATTACTATTACAAGATGTGACATAAGTATGTCTAACACAGGCAGGATGACTAACAAAGAGTAGATCAGGGTTCATTAAAAATAAATTCTGATATTAAATGCATTCCCATTAATTCAGCCTAATCCCTTTACTCCCATGCATTCCTGAAGACTTTAATAAAGAACTATAAGCCCCTTGAGAGCATCTAGACAAGGCACTCACCTTTCACCACAGATTGAATAGGGATCAACATATACATATTTATGTTGAAAGTTCCTCGTGCTAAATGGATAGGAGTCCAAAGCCAGCAAGGAAAAGCAATGTGCTCTTGAGTTATTCTGACTAGGTCTCTGTCTGTTGTAAATCAGTATGTCACGCATTTTTTGGAAGATACAAAGTAAGTGGAGACCACAAAGACATTGCAGAAAGCGCTAGTGGTTTAATACAACACAAAATTTTGTAACATAAGATGTCAGAAGAGACAGAGACAAATCCAACTTGTTTTGAAAGCTGGCATCTGAAATCCATGATGTGCAAGAGTCAAGAGTAAAAACTTTCAGTGTTCTTTGGAAAAGGATTCCATTTAGGATGGTCACCAGCTTCAGCTTCACTTGTGCGCTGCATCCTGGTGCAGATGGAATCTGTTCCTTGACTATCACAGAGACATCTATGCCTACAAGATACAGCTATCCTTAGAGTAAAGCCAGTGATGAAACCGTGTGCTGAAATTTCTACTAACAACCATGGGAAAAAGTACATTTCAAGGAAGTGTTAAAAACAGGCTGTGAAGTTAGGAAAAATAAGCAGCATCATTTGGAGTACATTGAGAGATGCAGTCCTCACTTTCAAGGAGCTTCCGACTACTCAGCTGTTTTATTGCATTCATGTTATGTGGACAACAGGTTAATCTACCGTATTGCTTTTCCACCTACTTCACTGTTACTGGCAAATCAATTTCTGTCAGTAAGGTTTGTTTCACTCGCATGCCTCCAGGTCCTTACTTATACTTGGGACTTGTGCTTTTTGTTGTTATTGTTGTTTTTGCCCTGAGCAAGTTATTTTGGTTGCTGAAGCAAGGCATTGCTATACAGAGTGCCAAAACCCAGAATGCAGATAAAGGAAGAGGTACACTATATACTGCAATTCAAGCTTTTACACAACTTTCACTGTTCGTGCCTCCTGTTTTCAGGCAGGGGAAGAAGGGAGGAGTGAAAATAAATTCAAGAAAAAGTGCTATTTTCTGCATATAAACCCCACAGGACCGAACTCTGCCACTTTTATTCTTCTGGAGTAGGTCTGATCAAGTACACAGAGTTCACCAAGGAGAGTTAGGTTGTGCCTTTAGGCACAGCCCTGAGGAAAAAGTGCAGATACGGGATCCAAAGGCTAAGGACTGCTCTGAGAAGGTTAATTATTTTTTCAGTCCCTTGCTTATTTTCTTCATTATTTTTACTTTGGAATTACAGGGTGTAGAAAACAACCTGGCAGGGCATGAGAAGCTGAAAAGTCCTTGGCTTTGTGTAGGCACTGCAACTACCTAGCAACAACTGGGTTATCAATGTTATTCTCATACTAAATCCAAAACACAGCACTGTACCAGCTACCAGAGAGAAAAAACAATTCTACCTACCTCAGCTGAAACCAGGACATAAAGACAGGGAGATTACTTAACAGTTACTGTCATAGGCAAAATGAGGTCAAATTGTGAAATATTAAATGAATATATTGCCAGTTAAAAATAGATTAAGATGGTGCCAAAAAAAAAGAAATTATAAAACTAAAACCACTTCCCATCATTCCCACTTCTTCCCTGGCTGAACTTCACTGACAAATCTTCTACCTCTCTTTCCCCAAGTGGCATAAGAAGCATGGACAATGGAAGTTATTGTAATTTCATAAAGCTTCACCTCTGCTGCTCCTTCCTCCTAACATTGTTCCCTGCTTCACTATGGGGTCCTCTCACGGCATACAGTCCTTCATGACCTCCAGTACGGGTCCTTCCCATGGGCATCAGTTTGTCACGAGCTGCTTCAGCATGAGTCATTGTTCCATAGGGTGCAGTGTCCAGGAATCAATTGCTCCAGCATGGGTCCCCCATGGGTCACAGTTCCTGGCAGAAAACATGCTCTTTTGTGGGCTCCTACCCATGAGCTGCAGCTTCCTACAGGGCATATCCATCTACTCCAGAATGAGGTCCAATGCAGGCTGCAGTGTGTGTATCTCTTTCGCTGTGGTCCTCCATGGGGTACAGGAGAACAAACTGCTACCCGATGTCTTCTCCACAGACTGAAGGGGAACCTCTGCTCTGGTGCCTGGAGCACCTCCTTTTCTTCTTCACTGATTTTGGTATCTGAAGGGCTGTTTCTCTTACATTTTTTTTTCTCTCCTTTGTCTGATAGTTGTTGCACAGTGTTTTCTACCTGTCCTTCAATATGTTGCCACAGATATTCCACTAGCTTTGTTCACGGGTTTAGCTTTGGGCAATGGTAGGTCCATCTTGGAGATGGCTGAAATTGGCTGTGTCTCACATGGGGACAGCCCCTGGTGTCTTCTTATAGAAGCCACTTCTACAGTTCCCTTCCACTGCCAAACCTTTGCCACATAAACCAAATACATCTGGTTAATCCAAATTACTTGGATATCACAGAATTGTATATATATATATATATATATATATGCATATATATATGCAAAGTATATTGAAAGAAAAAATTCTGTCTGTTTCTAAACAAGAGAGGGGAGTGATGGAAGGAACAGAGACACAGTGACCTGTGATAGGTCCATTTTGGCTTGCAAATATAGTTCAATACTCTGAGTCAGACCTGTGAATACACATTTTAAACACTGCAAGTGAGTTGAATCCAACTTGCTCTTGCCTTGCACTCATGAAAGCAGCTCTCCTTCCAAGACAGTAAATGGTCCCAGTATGAATCCCTCCTGGCAAGGTAGCAGTCTGCCAGTCAATTCCTGTCCAGTGCTAGAGAGTTAGCCTGGGCCAATACATAGTCCCAACAGACGTTTAATTGGAAAGAGTTTTGGAGGGATAGAATGTCTAGTAGTATAAACAAACTACATCGTGCCAGTTGGGCTCAGTTCCAGAGAAAAGTCCTGGGCAAATATAATTTATTCATATAAAATATAGCTAGTGAAAATGCATGAAAGAGGATGGTGAATGAGCGAATAAGAACATCTCTTGGCTGGTGGTCCATTCACATGCATTTCATCAGCTAAAATTGCCATAATTCATCTGCTCCTTCGTTCTCCTGCAACGAACAAGAAACACGGAAACAAGTGCTTCCTACGTCCAGCTTACAAAGACTGCTTAAGGAATCAAGGCTTTGCATTTGTTGTGGACTCCTGACTGCTCTCAGACGTGTTGGAAAGCCTAATCTGAGACTGGGTGCCTGTGTCATACATCATCACATTTAGCAGTACTGACTTCAGTGTAACTACAAGATTCTGCTGAGATCATTGTACAACTCAAAGTTTAGGAGCCACGTTACCCACACACATCATGCAGAGGAATGACACACTCAGGACTTCAAGAAGCAATGGGACTGGCTAGGAAACATCTCTGACGTTGAACAGCTGCGAGTAGGCCACCTGCGACTAGAATAATCAGCAGTTTTTTCTACAGGGCCTGGTGTGCTTAGCATACCTGAAATGTGTACACCATCTCAATCCAAAAAAAGATTCATTTGCAACCCTGACGTTATGGTATTTAACACTTTTTGGACAGGAGTAAATTCATTCTGCAGTAGAGTTTGCTTTCACCAGGATTTATGGGAATCCATGCTTAATTACTGCAGTACTGGCAGCCCTCCAGCTCACATCGCACAGTTCTGCTTGCTACCTGAACAGATCCGCACCGCTGTTAATGGCTGTGTATGCACAAGTATACAAAAAGGACCAAGGACCATATTCTGATGTGTAAGCCTCCTGACATTTCCAGCACAGGAGCCCCACATCCATATGGACTGTTGAAGTGGACCACAGCCCCTCCTAGCCCCTGAGCTTTTCCTCAGCACTGCTTGAGCAAGCTGACCCTCGCTAAAACCATCCCAAGCACACAGGCCATTTGGATGTCACGCAAACCTTGTGCCCTGGCAATGTTACTATATCAAATAGATGAGGCTTTTTTAAATGTTTCATTGCTCCAGAGACAAATGGCAACACATTAACTATATTCACATAGGATTATCCATCCTTTCAGATGAAAATATACATATATAGATATATATATAGCCACACATACTTTAATGTATATGGTTTAACCTCCCTCCCTCAGGTTACTGAAGTCTTAAAAATAATCAGAACACATTTCCCTCATTACAAGGTACATATGAGTGATAACTATACCTGTCAGAAAGGCACACCACTTCCCAATGCTGCCACTTTCTTCATGCCAGCGGCTGATTCACATTGTATTTACACTGCATACCACCAGCTGACTGTTCATGACATTTTCATTCAAGTTCCATGAATAAGTAAGAAAGAATTCTTAGAACTTGTATGCTTCACCTTATATTATCTCTAGATTTTGGAAGCATCTTAAATGTACTGCTTAGTGTATAACAGTCGCATCTGTGGAGTTTTTTATCACTTCAATCAGATATCTAAGAAGCCAATGATAATGGTATAGTGGATAGTAAACAAGGACATCATTTGTAACTTGGGCAGTACAGAGTTTATTCACACATAACTTACACCAGACCAGAAATTAATCATACAACAAAATGTTTATCTACTTTTTTCTTAGAATTTGGGGTTTGGACCCAATCTCTTGAAGTCCCTTCCAACCCCTACTATTCTGTGATATGATTCTGTGAATTCCTGTACAGCGATATGAAAATGCAAAGTTTTATAAAGCAGGGTGGGCATCTTTCAGTCTGCACCAATAACACCACAGACAAAATTATGTGGAGTCCTTGTATCGTATCCCTGTGGGAGCATGGTACAACATGTGCCAGGCAACTCGCTTTCCCAAAGGGCTGCAGTGGCCCTCCTCTATATGCTAAGTACCAGACCTCAGCTGCAGCACTGCAGATGCGTTTCTCTCCCATCTCAAGACCCTACGCATCAGGAGCAAGTGAGCAATGGACTGCCACTCTTTGTAACTCATGAGCCACTGAGAAACACCATGGCCTGTGCATCAAAGCTGCAGGAAGTGTCAGTGAATATGCATCGAATGTCAGTGGTAAAAGAGATGGGCTGATTGGCTTGGAGTGGAGCAATCTGGTCAAGACTGCAGGTTGGAAGATCTACAAAACTACAGCGATACAGTCAGTGCTCACAGTGTAGGTACGACCATCATCCATTATCTGTAAGCAGAAAAAATAGTAATACTCTGCTGTAAGGAAGCTAACTGCTGATAACCATGATTTCTAAGGAAATTTTTCTGAATTACAGCCCTCATGTGATTTGTATAGACCTAAGATGTTCCCTTCTGGTCAGAAAAAAATAGTTTTAAAATTACTTTTTAGCTTGCAATTTTTTCTTTCTTTGATCATCTTTCTTCCAGAGAGTCCAGATTTTGCAATCTAAAAAAAAACTTCTAAAAAAAGCATTTTCTCAGTATACTTAAATATGCTAAATGTTAATCAGATCTTCAATCTTAAGAAATGTACTTGAGTATTTTAATCCTGGAAGGATCTCCTAATTTTTAGAGAGAGAGAAGATTTTACTTCCAAGTAAAGTAACACATTGCTGTTCTGCTTCTGCTCTTCTGCCTCTGATTTAAACCTTCAGTGGAAAGCAAATAAAAGATACAGAACCCTAATTATAGGAATTTGTCTCCTAATATGGTCATTTGCTGTTCTAATTAAAGAAATAAGGTTTTATTAAGTAAGGGCAAATGATTTAAGGCAGCAGCCCCTTTTTATCACGGTACAAAGCAGCAATTGCTTAGATAACTCTTGACTGCTCTACAGAATTGCACTTCTGGTAAAGATGCAAGAATTGAAGGCTGACATTTTTAAACCCAAATCATTAGATGCTTTCTTTACTAGGATTTTTCTTGACTGCTTTTAATTCCATAAAGTTGATATATGATAGTGGAGTCTAGCACACGATAAATTTCACCCTGAGTGGACAGTGGTGCTGTCAAGTCCTATCATCTTTAGAATGAAGGCAGAAGACCCTGGCACAATTCACTTCTAATTAAATTTTACTCTCCATTGACCACTCTGCTGAAGTTCACAACTGCTGGCAGCAGAGGAGAGCCTAAGGCTGCGGTGCTATGCCTGATACATCCAGTGTTTCTTCCACATTTCTGTAAACATCCCTGTATCTCATCACCTCATCAAAGCTCCAAGCTTCACTCTTAACACCCTTAGGATAAAACAGGCACATTGTATATTGTTTCTGGAGCTAGCTAAATGGTGAGAGGGGAGTCAAACTTTCTAACTCCAAGACTTATTTGCTTTAAATTATGGATGATGACAGAAACCTCAAGGACAAGTATATAATATTAAAGATTTACAGAGCTCCCCCAGCTGCTATAAATAGATGTTTAAAAACTGTATTTTGTTCTACAAAATTTTGAATACTAGGAAAATATACACCCTGTTGAAAGAGGACAATAAAACTGTAAGCAGTGCATTAAAGACCAGTTATAAAGCAAATAGTAATTTATGCAGATTATGACAGCATAATTTCTTCATACATGGAAGGAGGAGGCAAACAGGCACTAACAAACCTCCTCAATCAACAGCTTCCTTAACCTTCTCTGCTCTGATGTCTGCAGTTACTAAATATGAAGGCAGTTGAGATTTTAAAGTGTTCTTAATATTCTTACCATTACACTGTGTTGCCACTGTCTCCTGTGCATCTGTTTTAACTTCATATTTAGGCTCTACTTTCTTCATGTCAGGAAAATCTGAAGTTACAAATTTTATGCAGCACCTTAAACAGTGATGCCAAATTCTCAGGGCTATTTCAGGTAGCAAGTCACCTCAAATATCTATTACCTGGAAGAAGAAAGCTGACTTTCTATGAACATGGAGGAGCACACTGAGCAGTAAGTCATAGCTTAGAAATGACTCGCAAAACTCAGGTTGAAAGGAAATCATCAGGGTCAGCCAGAGGAAGGTTCTGAGAGCCATGTCCAGTTAAATTTTTACTATCTCCACTAATGGAGATTCCACAACTTCTCTGGACATCCTACTCCAGAGTTTGACCATTCTCACTGTAAAAATGTTGTCCTCTGCTTAAATGGTATTTCCGGTATTTCAGGTTATTCACATTGTCTCTTGACCTGTCATTGGACAAATTCCTTTCTGATCTGTGCTTCCTCCAGACTTCTCTTGAGTCTGAGACCAGGGATTCTTGAAAGAAAATCATACTAGTAAAGACAAGGCAAAGAAGGCATTGAGTATCCTTTGCACTGTCTTTGTCACAAGGTCCTGTGCCCTGTTCAGCAGCTGGCCCACACCTTCCCCAAAAGTCTTCCTTTTCCTGCTGCTCTGGCTGAAGAAGACCTTCTTGTTCTCCTTTTTACCCCTTGCAGATTCAACTGCAAGTTGGCTTTTCTAACCCCTAAACCTACCATTACACATTTGGTAAATGTCTTAAAATTTCTCCTAGGTCACAAAACCCTGCTTCCACCTCTTAATACATTTTTCTTTTTTTCCCCCAGGAGCTTCCTGTTCATTGCAGCAGCTCCTGTCAGCTTTGCATGGCCTTCTGCTCAAAGGGATGGGCCAGTCTTGAACTTTGAGGAGGTAATCCTTGAAAATCAGCTGACTCTTCTGATCTTCCTTTTCTCTCTCGTACAATATTTCACAGTATATTTCCAAGCAGTTCTCTGAACAGCCCAATGCCTGTTCTTCTGAAGTCCAGAGTTATGATCCTGTTATTTGCCAGGTTCCCTCCTCTTAGGATCCTGAACTCCACCATTCATGGTCACCATAGCCAAGTCTGTCCCCAGCCTTCACATCAAAACCAGTTCTTCCTTGTCTGTAAGGCCAGGAAAGTTTTGGGGTAAAAGCACAGCAAATAAACAAATAAACCAAATTTACTGTGGGTGGAAATAAAAGCTCCAAGATGAGTCTGAAGAAATTCATACTCTGTATCAACCTGATGCCTATGCATTTCAGTGTTTCAAGAAAACGTTTCTACAACCTGAACTTGAAATGCTATTTCTGATCATGGATCATTTTGCTACAATATCACTTTCAAACAACTGGAATACATTTTTCCTATTTCTTTGCAGAGATTCATAAGCAGTTAGTCTTGGGAGAAAGTCTAGATAGTTCTGCCTTGGCAAAAAATTATTTGTTGCAACAAAAATAAAATTTTCCCCACAGATGAAACGAAAAGTGCCTTGAAGAGAGTTCATCAACTTTTATCACTCGATGTTGAAAACATGGTCATTCTAGCCTAAAGGCAAACAAACATAGAGATTAGTTATAGTTTCCAAAATCACCATGATCAGCTTGTTCAAGAAAAGTAAACATTTGTCTCACTTTTGTGACTTCTCCCTTGTTGTTGGTGGTTATATATATTGTTATAAATGAAGATTCTTAGCAGAATGGCCCACAAGGTAACAGGCTTACATTTTTTGTAAGAGAAGAGTGAAAGTGCAAACTGGGAAAGTGTTAGCAAAGATGGGTTATGCCTGTCTGGACTTCTAATCCATCAAAATATAAAGACTAAATTGATAAAAGCAAACACTGGAAAGGTTACAATGCTCTCAATCTTACCTACTACTTTATTCTTACTGTTCTCATGCCTAGCATGTCTTTCTTCATGTGCTTTGTAACAAGAATGAGAAAAGCAGACACAGACCTTTTCTTAAGACATACAAAAATTGATTTGGATCCTGAATGTGGGGATATCTGAGAAAGTAATGTAACTTTACGGCATTGTTAGTAACAAGAGGGGAAGTGATGGAACCTTAACTCTGCTATCTCTGTTCTTTTGTACTGCAGACCTAGTCAGGAAAGGTGATGTAATTTGTTTGGTTGGAGGTCATCAAGAAGTTACCATCAGCAGACGAAGAAGGGAAGATTAAAGGGACTTGCTAGGACTTGGTGATCTCCATGTCATTCTCTCTCAAATAAATTTGTAGGACGAAGCAGCTTATACAAGAAAACTTTGCATGAAAAGTGCTTTAAGTTATTATAAAACCCTAGACAACCTTCACATCTGAGAAGTTAAAGCAGACACAAAATTCTCTTTTCAATTTCAACAGCTGCCTCAACAAAATCTTTGACTAGTTATATCCCATTCTTATAGATTAGGATCATTAATGGGCATAATAATGTTTAACAAATTTATAAAGCTTGGGGAGACCATATTTTAAAGCAATTCCAGCAGCTTGGATAAGAGAAACTGTCTAAAAATAACTTTATTATTATTATGTTCATAATTATCCAAATCACATGAGTTTTTACCTCCAAAATATATACAACTTGCCTTTTTAGATCATAACAGATGGAATAGATCTTTTAGATCATAATAGAAGAAATACAATACAAACAGCTTTATTCTGAGTTAAACCCTGCCAGATCTTGAGGGTACTTAATTTCCATTGATGTCAATGGGACTCAAGGACAATTCAGTGTTTGGCACCAAGCACCCCATACCAAACACTCAACAGTGCCTCTGGCACTACATGTTCAAATCCACTGTCTCCAAAGATATCATTAATGCTGACACACAGAGCCAGCAATTGGCCTGTGCACTTCCAAAGCTTCATTTTGGCTGTACCCATCACCAACCTGCCAGGCGCTGAGGTCCTCTTACAGGAAATGGCTCTGGAAATCAGCATACATGACTAGTCATCCAAGGGGCATCAGACACCGTCTGGGTATGTTCAGAATTAAACCACAGAGGTGATGATCTTTTCTTAAAGTGCTCAGTAATGTATATTCATCACTCACCATCTGCTGTTCAAAATTTGGGTTGTAGGATAGGCCCTTCCCCGAAAAAATGCCAGTAGTCTAAAATGTCTTACTAAGTAGATGTCAAGGGAGGTTGCACAAACAGAAATTATATGTTACAAGTTTAAGATCAATAATGGAGGAGGAGATTTTTCTCCCATCTGGAGAAAATTTGTAGGCTTATGAGAATCCCCCTTCATTCTCCAAATACAGATCTTTTCGAAGTCATTAAAAAGCTGGGAAAGATTCTTCAACCCCAAAATAGCCTATCAATTTAACACATTAGTTTCCACAAACTAGGAGAAGATATTAACTACAGAGCCATAGAGTGGGTCTCTCTATTCGACTTTGTGATTTGCGCAAAGTGAAATAACTCCTGTAGGCAAGCCTGGAGGGGTTTGTATCTCTGGCTGACAGGCAGGGTTTGTGTCTCTTGCCTGATAGGAGATCTAGCTTGAAATACAGGCAATGCAGCACCTTGTGATGAAGATCCATTTCATGGAAGTATTGCTTTAATCATTAAGCTCTTCAGACTGTACAACAAGAAAAAGGATGTTTCTAACAGAGGCTAGACAAAGCCCACCAACTCACCCATTTCTTAATCATGCCATAGAGAAAGCAGGCTCCTGTTTTAAAATGAACTAACTGGTTACGGTGATGACTTTGACGATGTCCTGAGTTTGCCTTTACTTGTTAACTTATAAAACTGCAAAATTTTCCATTGGATTTAAGACAACAGAGGCAGTAAATTTTTTTTTCCCTACAAATTTTTTTTCCCTATGAAACTTTCTCAAGGGAAGACCTTTCAAAAAACTTCTTATCAACTGCCTAAGTTTCTTACAATTTATCATGTTTTGCTAAATACAACATTTCTTCTAAGTATTCTAAGTCCATTGTTTAAATCAAATTTACTTTCTTCATTTTTGTTCAGTGTTCAGACTATGTACTGAACAATACTATTTTTGGAACATTTTGTTATTACAGATAGTTGATTTCATAAAGAAATTGTCACATCCCAGACCTTAAACCAGTGTACAGTTTTGCTTGTCACTGTTGCTAAATTTAACTTAGCTCTCCAGAGATTAAATACAGATTCATTAAGCCGCTGCACGCTTTTATCTATCCTCATGTTCCTGAAAGATTTCTCATTTATAACAAAGAAAACATGGCTAATTGTTAATTAGAAAGTGCATACGAATATGATAAGATTTAATTAACTCAAACAAATACAACTCAAAACTTTAAAAAAAAAGATTTAGTTGTTCTTTTTTTTTTCCCCTGAAAAAAATTCTACTCTAGATTTGCAAAAGTCCTATTTAATGACCCTGTTACCCTACAGGGTCTGACCTTCAAATATATTTCTTCAAAGCAGTTAAAAAAAGAAATCACAGTAAAATTTAAAATCTGCAAAGTCTATACATCGAACTTTGCTGAAAAACCTTAATTGAAAGAGTTTTCCATCAGAAAATGCTCTTTCAACAAGAAAAGCAAGTCAATATATAAGAAATTCCCTGCAGTAAAAAAAAAATAATCCTTTGCATTCTGGAAAAGCTTAAAATTTACTTCTCATGTGAAATGTTCATGTTCAAATTGATTTTTCTTTAAATTAGTTTTCTTACACAGGTTATATTCTGACTCAGCAACAGTCACATTGCACTGAATGTCTCCAAGTCAAGTTAATATCAAATTATGCACTCTGTTCCCATTGACCTCAGTATATCTGCGAACGTGAAGGATCAGGATGTGAAATAATGCTAAGTTGATAATAGGAGCCTAACATATGGGACTCAAAGCTTCCAGTATATGTTTCTGATAAGTTTATGTTACTGGTAAATTCTGCAAAGTTACAACCTAATTAATGGATTAAAAAGGTAATATCAAAGATAAATTACCTTTTAAGTGCTCAAAATTTGCAGTCCTAATGCAAATAGGCTTAAATAAACTCTGAAATTGGGGTGGGGGAGGAAGATTTCAATTGCCCTTAAAAATGAGAATTTGAAAGGTTTCAGATTGATGGATGTACTAAGTTAAAAATTTCCTTTATCCAACAATTTTTTTAAAAAATTACCAATTCTTCTTGGTGAGCCTCAGATGATACTCTGATTTTCTCTGCACCAGGGCTCCTGAAAAGTAATGAATTATTAAGTATTTACTATAAAGTCTCCTGGTCTCTTTCATAAGTTTTTCTTTCTCGTGGAAAGTTCTGTTGAAGAAATTTATGTTGTATTAAATCTGACTGTATCTACCACTTAATAATTGCAAGGTACATCCACGTTCTCAGTCTTCAGCTTAAAACTGGAAATAAATATTACAGAATCACAGAATCACACAATTGTAGGGGTTGGAAGGGACCTCAAGAGATCATCGGGTCCAAGCTCCCTGCCAAAGCAGGCTCCCTAGCTCAAACTGCACAGATAGGTGTCCAGACAAGTCTTGAATATCTCCAGAGAAGGAGACTCCACCACCTCCCTGGGCAGCCTATTCCAGTGCTCTGTCACCCTTACTGCGAAAAAGTTCCTCCGCATGTTGGTGCGGAACTTCCTGTGCTCCAATTTGCAGCCATTGCCCCTTGTCCTGTCTCCACAGACTACTGAAAAGGGGCTGGCCAATTCCCTCTGCATCCCATGCTTAAGATATTTACAAACGTTGATTAGCTCCCCCCTCAGTCTTCTTTTCTCCAGACTGAACAGCCCCAGCTCTCTCAGCCTTTCATCGTAGGGTAGATGTTCTACTCACTTAAAATATATTTAGATAGGTACTATAACCCAAACATAGTAAGTGACACTATATGCCATAATTTTGTTTTGTTTTTAATAAAGGTACCATAAAAACTCTAGAAATGAATACAAAATTAATACTACAAAGAGGTCTCAAGACTCAAGATGTGTTAAGTAGTCCTATGAGATTGTAGGACATCGGCTGTTTTGCAGTACATGCTAGGGAAGAAAAGCAGCAGGAAAGAGTTTAACCTGAAATAGCAATAGAGAAAGGCATCTCTCAGCTTTGCAGAGTGGCATGTATGTCTTGCAGAAAAACACTGACGGTAGAAAAAGTTCTGAAATCTGTAGAATATGCCAATAATTCACCAAAGAGAGCAATTTTTTTTCTGTTCATTTTCAGAGACAAAAGGAAAGGATTTTGTGTGTTGATGACAAAATAGACAGAAAAGGAGCCAAATTTTGGGTTGCTCCCAGTGATTTTCATACAGGGAAGGAAATATAGCAAATCAGTGTTATGCCCTGCAAAGTCTGCTGCATGCCCATATTCAGACAGTTTTTCTTAGAAAAGAAACTAGATGTTATGTGCAGGACTGATGATAGAACCCACCATGTATAACACAGTCAGCAAAGCCAAACTTGGTTGCTCTGGGGTAGGTAGGGTACAACTGCCTCACGACTGTCTCACTCCCTGCCCTTCAGATAGGGAAAATAAGGCAGGAAGGTCATTTCTACAAAGAGCTGGTCACCACCTTTGAGATCCCCATCAGTGTCTTAGGCATGAGACACTGTCCCTTCCATTTGGATGATGTATCTTAAATACTGTAATTGCAGTTCTACTGTGATTAATATTGTGTTCGTGTCAGGAAATCAGCTACAAAATTAGTATGTATGGTAAAACATCTGGTGAAATGCTTTCTCTTCTCCTATTCTCTTAAAAAATTATTTTGCTAATCTTCATAAATTAAAATAAAAAAAGAATTCAACTGCATGAAGAAGCACACTCCCCATTTACTATTTCTCACATGTCTAGAAAACCCATACTGCGTTAGTACCTTAATAACTAGTGTGACTTTGAACACCATAATACAAAACATCTGTGTCCACTCCCACAGTGACCAATGAAAGCTAATTTTCTACAGCCAGGACAAATTATCATCGTCAAGGATGACAGCATCTGTCTGTGTGATGTATAAACATATCTTCCCCTTTGGCCTAAGAGAAGATTCATCTAAGCAAGGGAGCAGAAACAGGGACACTACAGCAAGGATACCCCTTGTGAGAAACCAGCTGTTAGCTATTTATCTTCGTATGGCCGAGGAGCCTTTATCCAAGATACAGCTGTTCCTTCCTTTCCTACTTATTAGCTACACCTGCCTGAAGCAGATGAGTGTGCTTGTTAAATGTTTTTCTCAGTATTTAAAGTTTTATACCTGTTCTTAGTATTCCCTTGTTCTCCCAGGTAGTAGTTTAAAGACACTGACAATTCATCTTCATGGTAAAAAAGAGACAGGCTTATTTTTATTTTCATAGAGATGGATGAATAAAATATTCCTCTTTTTTAAGATTTTACAAATCCAAGGAAGACAGCTATTTTCTTCTATCCAACTGTGAATTCTTATTGCAGCTGTAACACTATGTGACCTCAAAATTTTCACGAGGACTGAAGTTTCCCATAGGAAATGTGCTCCTAAGCATATGTCACACAATTTTTCCGCACAAAACACGGTAGCACATCCGTTTTGCTCAGGTTTCATCTTGCCTCCTCGCTAGATCAGCAGCCACATGGAATCTAAAATTACATCCAATATACATAACGGTTGACGAGTGCGTTGAGAGTAAGCACCAAGATAGTCAAAATTCATGCAACGTGAAAGCTTCTTTCAGCTTAACAAGCAAATGAGCAAAAGCAGTCCCTGAATACGGCTGAAGTTTCCAGTGACTGCATGCTAGACACGTTCACATCTAGCGTAATCACAGGTGGGGCTGCCTGTAGCCATGGGCTGCCTTGGGCAACTGGAGGCTGTATAAGCTTAGCCTTGTATGATGCCCTTGTATGTTTTGGTGGAAGCACAGGACACACTCTGTCCTCTTTCATTTGCCCTGCTCAAAGTAGCAGCAATGCCCATAAAGTGCAACTTCCCTCCTGACACCATTTATTGCTAGCTGGGACTCGGTCCTTGCCCAAGATCCCAAAATCTACAAGTCTGCCCCTGCCTCTCACTAACTTCATTCATCAGCAGCTGATTTCTGTTGTACTCAGGAAAGACTTGGGATGATAATTGCAAATTATTCTGATAGATAAGCAGACCAAATAAAGTAGTGTCTGGTAATTCATCTAACCCACTTCTTGGAATTAAAAGGGCTTTCTTGTAGATTGAGAATAAATTAATCATGAATCTATAAACCAGAGAACACTGGTAAACTCAAAGAGAATAACGAGTACATGACAGGAAGCAGAGCATATCATATGCAAGGATGTATTTGCTCATTAAGAACTACACATAAATATGCAACCTTCTTTTCTGAAGGACGTGAAGGATAGGCTGTAGGTGGAAAACACTAAAGAGTAACAAACAAACATTTGCTCTTATTCAACCACCCACGTTCTTTCTTGTAAAAATAGATGCATGCAAGACAGAGAAACAAGCCAAAAATGAGGGCAGAGACATATGCACAATATATTCACAAAGATTTAAATAAGGGATGTTTGGCCATTTGGGAGATGAAGGTTGTCTGAACTTCTCATCTAATTGGGAAAGTATTTCAGCAGCAATTCAATTATTTAATATAATTTACATTCATTTTTCCCCAAGAATGGAAGAGAGGAGAAAGACAAATTACTGTTTTTCTTCCCTCTACTTCTAGTCCTCCCCACAGTCATCTGGATGCAATGCAACAAGGCTCTCGATGCTGCCTGTGCTCTTTGGCCACACGCTAATATTGTTTTTATATGCTTTAGTATAAGCTCCGTCATTTCTTTCTGTTTGATTCTTAGTACTGGCCCTGCTGCAGCATGCTTTTACTTAAAACTTCTAAATGACATCTGGGGAGACTCTGGATTCTATACTAAAATCCTCCTTATTCTCAAGAATAACAGTTCTAGCTCTTTGTACATCAGCTGCGGAGGGCTGTGTGCTTGGCTGCCTGTAATCTGAAGCTGGTATCATTTCAGAATCTGATGTAGGACTGAGTGACAATCAGCTAATGAGGTTACTGCCTCTAGGGTCTTGCTTATCTCTCCAGAGCCACAGCAGTGTAATAGGTTGCAGAAGGTGGTTATGAAATAATTTGCTGTTCTACCTTCCTCTTACCTGTACAGATGAAATGTTCTTTGTGCTGTAGCATAAAATATCAAAATACTACCCCTTTATGAAGAGTATACAGCTTCTGGAAAATCAAATGCTTCAGCTATGTACCTCATTGTATAGGGTAAGGTATGTTTTTCTCCTTGTTGCTAATATAAATTAAGAATTTTAAAAGTGTCTAGAATCAGTTTCCCCAGAACAGCTAACACTTGAAGCCCTAGGGACTCTGATGGCAGGGTTATTGCAAAAGGCTGTATAAATTGTAGATATTTCTTTTTGTTTCAACGTACCTCTCCACCTCCATTTTCTCACTCTAGGTTGCTTTAGTATAAAATGTACCATTTTCATATGATTTGTTATTGCCATGGTGCACTTAAAACCAGCTTCAATTTTTATCTTCTCCCCAAGCTTTTGAGTAGTGAGCTCACGTTTTCCACTCTATTTTTTAGACTACTTCCTGATACAATCTCCTCTAAGATCAAGCAAATCTGCCTGATTTCCTGATTTGGATGCTCTCTTCAGTTTTTCAGGTGTTTTTTGTTTTGTTTCTTTTTTTTTTTTAGTTTGAGGGTTGGTTTTTTTAAGAAATACTATATTGAGATTACAAAGGAGCAACACAGTGAGGATAAACCTGCCTTTATTTCTCACTTATATTTTGCTTCATGTTTTCTGCATGCTCATCATTATCCATGCACAGTTATCACCCTTATGCTCTGCTAATATTATTGCATTTAAAGCCCTCCTTTGATGGACATTGTATAAGCTGTTTTAGTCATCTGCCTTTTTCTCTCCTAAATTCTTGATCCTTTGAATTCCAGATCACATCTTAACCCTATTTTAGGGCTTAAGCCAACTCCCTGTTAACCTTTTGGAAGCTGGACTAGTTCCATAATGACTACGTAAGAACCAAAACCATTATTCCATGTTAGCCAAATGCCCATTTCCATTCAGTATTATTATGAAAAGGAAAAAAAAATCCCACAAAAACAGTTGGCAGAGTATTTCCCCAGTCTCTTATAGCTCTTTTAACTGAATTAATGGTGACTGTACTCACTGGACCAACCAGACTGTGCTAAAATCCATAGAATTCTTATGAAGAGGTTGAAAAATAAATCTAGAAGCATTTTTTTCAAGTGGTGTGATTAAGAGTTTTCTTTCAATCTCTGAGAACCAGGCATGGTCTAGAAATCAATAGGGATCGTTTCCAACACATGGACATTAGTCTTTTGTGTTTAATTATGATCAAATTGACATTTTGTCATTTTAAGTGTACATTTGATATTTCATATCTATAATGTGTTAGGTACATTGCACCACAGAGAAACTGAACATTTACGAGAGCAATCAGACAGTCTTCACCTAAAATTTTTCTTCCATTGTTTCAAGCCAGTAAAAACAACAATTTAACTCGTCTCAGTAGAGAAATAGCTTTCCAGTGTTCATTGATAAGGCAACACTGAGACCATTCGCACTTAAAATGTTTTTTTTGTCAGAATGACCAGTAAAAAGGAGCCGTCATTAAACCACCAGTGTCACTCAGGTTCAACCCCACCTGTTACAGAGCAGAAAAAATTTTAAAAGGCAAAGCAGAAGTATCCTGAGTGAAATCCACCTAGATATACTGTAAGCAAACTTGCTGTCATCTTTACTCAGCTTGATTATCCAGAGCTTAAAAGTTCAAAATAGAATCAGGGGCATGTGGAATGAAACCCACACTTACCAATTCGGTGGTTTGTTTCCATTTACGGGTTTTTTGCATAGGTTAAAGTTTCACAAACATATAGCTAGGTGTCTAATAATCACATCACAAAGGTTGCATCAAGTGTTTTAACAGCAGTGAGGCCTGGAACAAAAAGGAGGTAAATGGAACACGTGGAGGGAACCAAAGGACATGGATCAAGGAGACCTTGGAAAGTCCTTAAACACATTACAGAGAAACAATGGCTATTCCACAAAATGCTGCTATGACGCTTCTGGTACCAAATGAACTATGCAACAGTGCAGCCACCTTGTCCACCTTCCACTTTGTCATGTCAATAGACCCAGATGGCCAGAAGTACTGAGAGGTACTTTCCAACACTGGATTTTCTTCCCTGTACTTGGGAAATTTTACTCTGAGTATAAAGAGCTTTCTAGTGGGTACTTTCTCTAACTATGTATATATTTATTTTTACTCTTCTCTGTATTATACACACCAGAAGATTTAGAAGATCATGTTGCTCATGGTTGATTTAATTAGTACTTGGGGAATTGGGTCTGGAAGGTTACATGGCTGCTTGCAGGGTGGAAATTCTCAATTAGCAGTATGATAATGAATGCACAGAAGCCATGTTTTCTCATTTTCACCTTTTAGCCTTTGCTCAATTTCATGGGATAAAACAGGCCACTTATAATTTTTTGTCAGGACAGAATTAATAGCTTGAGTTCACACAACCAGCATAGGGTTGCTTTTGTCATCTTACAGAACAGCAATAAGTACAAACCACTTATATAATTTAATTTCTAATCATTCGTATGTTTTAAGCATTTGAAATGTGAGGGGGGGGAATAATGGATTTGCACATTTACATATTTTAGTAGATTTATTTTTGCTGTTTCAGTCTACAAGAGTCATCATTCATTACCAAGTCAATGGGTTCTCTTTGCAATCAAAATTTACCTTCCAATTCTGCAAAACTAGCATATAATTCTGTGCTAGTCATCTTGCAAGTCATATTACAAAATATTTTTTTAGTCTTTTTCTATTTGTATTTCTTACCTGATTTAGGAAGCCCAAAGAAAGTCACACAACTGGCTTCAATGCTACCACTGATAAAACTTTGCTGGATTTAATGGTGGTCGCATGGGGGACCAGGTTGTGGTATGTGTATCCTGTGTAAAAGAATATATTCAGTAATAAATAGTTAGAAAACTAATTAGTAAACAGGCTCTCAAGGTTTCTCTGTAAAAGAAAAAATCTTTTGAGGAAGCCAGATTGGTTTTGCTGTTTTGCCTTTTTTAATCTGGTATCTATTACTACACAGCCTTTTTCTGTGATCTTGTTGCTAGGGTCATCCACAGTACAAACATTATTTCCACTTAAATGACACAAAGCTTCTGAGTATATTGAAAGGGAAGAGGGAAGATTCTTTTCCTTTCTCTACAAATATGGAAGTTCACTCAGCAATGCAAGTAATGAGATTACAACTGATTTATTTCTCTGTTATGGAGATACCAAGACTATTAAGCACCCCCTCCCTCACCCCAAAAAACCCCCCCAAACCATCAAAACCAAACAAAATCAAACCAAAAAAGTCACAAACCAACAAACACATAATATCAGGTTGTGGTAAATTGTTATTTTTATGTAGGCAGTATTTCAAGAAACCCCATTTCTGCCCATCTTAATATATAAATGTTACCAAGATTATTACCTCATCCCTGGAATGAATACCCCATCTCATCCCTCATCAGGCTGGATGAGGCTTTGAGCAACCTGGTATAGTGGAGGAGAGTCCATGCCTGTGGTGAGGGGTTGGAAGTAGATTACCTTTGAGGTCCCTTCCACCCACAGACTTTGGCTGGCATAGAGTTAACTTTCTTCATAGTAGCTCATATGGGGCTGTGTTTTGGGTTTCTGCTGGAAACAGTGCTGATAACACAGTGACGTGTTCGTTCCTGCTGAGCAGGCCAAGGCCTTTTCTACTCCTCACACCACCCCACCGGTGGGCAGGCTGGGGGTGCTGAAGAAGTTGGGAGGGGACACAGCTGTGACAGCAGAACCCAACAGACCAAAGGGATATTCCATACTCATGCTCAGCATATAAAGCTGGAGGAAGAAGGAAGGAGACATGTTTGGAGTGATGGTGCCTGTCTTCCCAAGAAATGACTAGACACCATGGATCTGTGCCTGCAGATTCGAAGTGGTGAATGAATTCCTTGTTTTGCTTTGCTTTTTTGGGTGGCTTTTGTTTTACCTGTCTTTTTGTTTTACTATCTTAATCTCAACCCAGATTTTTCTCTTTGCCTTTTAATTCTCTACTCTATCTCACCATGAGGGGAGTGAGTGAGCAGCTGTGTGGTACTTATTTATCATCTGGGGCCAAACCACAACTACTGGAAAATGAATAAAAATACTGGAAAAAAAAGATCATCTTTGTCGGAATGACTGGAAAGGAATAACTTTCCTTTTTAACACAAAAAGGCGCTTTGATGAGCAATGAGAAAAGAAACTGATGAGCAGTGTTTGTCTTCTCTTATTCATTTTACAAATAAGTTCCTCAAAGAAGCTTCCTGCTGTTTTAAAATAATGCAGAACATCATGCTAAATAATTACTAATAAAAAAGTATCATCTGTTTCTGCAACTACAGCATAAGATAGTTGTTTGTAAAATATTTCAAAGAAACCTGGATTAAAAAATATGGAGCACATAGATCATTGAAAGGGATCCAAAAAATCCAAACTTTTTATAGTTACTTTCTGCACATTCTTCTTTAGTGACTGTTTCATACGTACATTAAAAAAGAGATATGTAAAAGTTAGGAAAAAATAGGCGAAAATTAAAATGGAAAATTATATTGATATGATAATAAACTTTTGGTTCTTTTTTAATTCAGCAAAAGTTTTTATGCACTTTAAGACTTAATAAAGCATTCCCACCTATCCATTTGAAAGGCATCCATTAAGCACATTTCAATTAAATTGTATTTTTCAGAGGAGGAAACCAGTTATTCTTTCACATCTGCAACTAGATGCCAGTGACTCACAGCCAAAGAAGAAATACTGAAGTTAGAGATTTACATGCATCTGTCCATATGCTAAATACCTCCTCAGAATGAAATAAATACAGTCAGAGAGTATAACCAAAATAGAAAATGGAACGGCTTCCAGGAAAAAAAGAACAGACTCAAGTGTTTTCAGAATTGGATATTTGAGGTTAAGTACTGAAGATCCCCATTTAGTCTAGCTATGGGAAATGAGTACTTCGGATAACAGATGACTGAGTGCTCATGAACCAGTGGCACAGCTATCAAGTAAGGGAGCTTTACACATGCAGCATGACCTGAGGCCATAACACTCAAAGCCCTGAGCCCTGAAGCTGGGTGAGGTTAAACACTGAATTAGGGGGTTCATTGTTTGCCTCACATTCTTGGTCTGTCACCTTGGGCCGTTCCTTCCACATAAAGATAGTAACCTATACAGATATATTTCTGAAATGTTGCTGGAATATCTCTGCTGGAGTGCCCCCTTTGTTTGTCCCAAGCCCCAGTAACAAGTCAGCAGCTTTCTTGGAGCTTCTTTTTGCTTCTGCGAGCCAAATTGCAGCAGAATTTTAAGGTAAGTGCTTTACCAGCTGTATTGTCCTCAAAAGAAATACTATTTCAGTCTCAGCAGTTAAGTAAGTACTTTGCATTTTGTAAGTATTACCTTGTCAGTACTTTGCTCTGACGTTTCTAGCCTCATTTCACCTTTGCAACATATCAGCAACTCAGGACGGGCACAATACTTAGGAGTCAGAAGCACCAAAACAATGGGGATTCAGCAGTTTTAGCAGAGAGCCTTCTTCAGTCCACTAGAACATGCTGTCTCTCACCAGCACTAGAAATAGAGAGATTTTATGCCAGGACTAACGACATATATGCTAATGATGGCTCTGTGCTGAGCTTCATACCACTAGTTTAAACTCACTCGACTGAAGCCAGTGGCATAGTTCTCCTGGTTGCAGCAGGAACGGATGAAGAACTGATACAAAAGCCCAGGTAGCGTGGCCTAGACGTACATGCTCATCGGCTCCAACACAGCACTACATCTGAGCTTAGCCTGTCAAAATGCACTGACTACAGCTTGTATGCTGAGTATGGAAGGAAAACAGGGTTATATTTCGTGAAGTCATTGTAACTGAACAGACCTTTCAGATCTTTACACAGCAGGGCTATTATTACAACCTCAGTACTTTATCACAGAATCACAGAATTGTAGGGGTTGGGAGGGACCTCCAGAGATCATTGAGTCCAACCCCCCTGCCAAAATAGGCTCCCTAGGACAGATTGCACAGGTAGGCATCCAGATGGGTCTTGAATATCTCCAGAGAAGGAGACTCCACAATCCCCCTGTGCAGCCTGTCCCAGGGCTCTGTCACTCTTACTGTGAAAAGGTTCTGCGTATTAGTGCGGAACTTCCTATGCTACAGCATTTTATTTTAATTTATGAGTAGATGAACTTGTGTCAAGTTGTCTGAAGTCTATCTTTCATATCTGGATTTCATTTTCTGCTGTTTTCCTTTAAAACCTATCCAGAGTAATTCAGAGGGTTCTTGTCAGGTATCAGCTGAGCCCATTTGATTGTCATGAAGTTCAACAAGGCCAAGTGCAAGGTCCTGTACATGGGTCAGCACAATCCCAAGCAAAACTACAGGCTGGGAAGCAAATGGATTGAGAGCAGCCCGGAGGAGGAGGACTTGGGTATGACTGATGTGAAACTTAACACAAGCTGGCACTATGAGCTTACATCGCAGGAACTGTGTCCTGGGCTGCATCAAAAGCAGCATGACCAGCAGACTGAGTTAGGGGATTCTCCACTTCTACTCAGCTCTCATGGGACCTAATCTGGTGTACTGTGTCCAACTCTGGGGTCCCCATTACAGGAAAGATGTAGCACTGCTGGAGCGAGTCCAGAGGAGGGCCATGAAGGGGTTGAAGCACTTCTATGAAGACAGAGATATGAGGAAGAAATCCTTCCCTGTGAGGGTGGCGATGCCCTGGCACAGGTTTCTCAGAGAAGCTGTGTCTGCTCCTGGATCCCTGACGGTGTTTGAGGCCAGGTTGGATGGGGCATTGGGCAGCCTGGTCTATTGGAGGGTATTTCTGCCCATGGTAGGGGTTGAAACAAGATGACCTTCAAAGGCCCCTTCAAACCCAAACCACTCTGGGATTCTATAAACTATTAACACTTTACAAGAGTTAATATTTTCCTTACATAGCATAAACATCTCAACAGGATAGACTAGCATTTAGACTAAAATAAATACTCAGAATCAGTATTTGTCTTCCTTACTGCTGCCTAATTACTGTGATTAGGTCTAGTGTATGGTTTTGCTGTTCATTATAAATTTTGGTCTGTTGTTATAACATAGATACCTTCCTGATACTTTTCTTTCAAAACTAAATTCTGAACATTTAGCACCCAACTGACAGCCCCTCGCTGCTTTCAGTGAGTAATTGTTCATCAATAATCTCATTGATCTGTGTGAATATTTGCTCACCAGAGGGAGTAAGAGGACTCTTACATACTAATGATTTTTCAAAGTGATTCATTGCTTGAGCAGCTTGGGACACACTCAGATATCCTGATACTGGTGTTACTATCCTCAGTACCTCCACTTAACTCTGTGGTGGCAGAATATTTATCTCAAGGATCCTTGTCAGAACATGGCCCTTGCCATGTTAAAGGACTCAAAAATGAATCCATCCCTGCATTAAAGTAAAAGGGATGTAGGAGTGAACAAAGCACTTCAGCATTGAGAGGGAGCCTTTGCTACCAGTTGGTTAAAGGACGGATTGTCCTGAGGGCAAGAAGCAGCAAAGATTATACATTAATCAAAAATAAATCATAAATTAAAGCGATTCTGCAGGTCCCATGGAGTATAAAGTCTGAGCGGAGTCTCAGCAGATATGATGTATCATCAGGCTGTCCTAACAGGTCTCCCTGTCCTGTACTGCACCTAGTATCTTCCCATGCAGAACAAGTGCTTTTCCAGACACCTGCAATATCCTCCAGAAAAGATGCTGGTTGCTCTGAGAAAAACCGTGCCCAGTATTCCCTTCAAAACAGATTGAGAATTTGACAGCTGCTAGAGAAAAGCCCAGGCAGAGACTTTCTGAAATCTGCTCTTTGGTGGTCGGCTAAAGTCATACCAGCTGGCACCCAGGACTCAGGGTGGGGTTATGCCTTGCAACAGAAATGCTTACGGACGTGCACCTCCATGAAAAAAATAGCTCATACATCACATCACCTTGTGCACTGCCCAGATGTTCTGAGGTGACTTGTAGAGTTACTTGTGGTTTCTGCTGGAGCTGATCTGTTATGGACACCTGCAACAAAAACCAACAGCTACTTTTCTACTTTCTTCCATTTCAGTGACCAGCCCATAACAGGACATCCCAACCCATGGCTTCACAGTGTCTATCTGCTGATTTAATCTTCCTGCAACTTGATCTTCCCAGTGCTTTCTCTCTGTACTGAGGTTTTGGCTCAGCAGCACTGCAACATGAAATTTTCCATAGTCTGTTTAATGAGGTGCAATATATCCTTCCTTTGCTGACTGCTGTAAGGATGAATGAAGGGAAGTTCACTCATCAGCTCAGAGGGGTACCAGACACCAGGTCCAGGACGTCAGTCTCAAAGCTTCCACAGATATGGAGAAAGATTAACAACATCAGGCAAGTTAATGCATTTCAAGCACCACTTAGTAGCAACCATAACCATTACTGAACATACTCAATGAGATTTTTACAGGAAGCTATATACCCCTTCCCTAGTTTTTGGTCTATCTGAAGAACAGGAAAGGGGATATGACAGTTACAATGCAGGAATGAGCATCTTCAGGATAAAATAACCACAAAATTTCCCTCCCCTTTTTCTCAAATGACTCATAACAATGCAATTGCTTTTTGCCAGGGTACCTTGTAAGGGAGATGGGCCTTAGGAAAGACAATTTTAGACTGATAAAAAAAATACAAAAAATGTCCTGATAGAATGACATCTTTTTCCATTTTAAATTTTCCTCTGAGGAGACATACTAGACATTTTGAAAGCACAACTAGAACTTCAGCCAATGCACAAGGGCTGGCTGAAATGACACCAAAGAGATCCATGTATCCAGGACCATTGAGGGACAATCTAACTGAACAGAGGGAGATAAGCAGTACCCCGCTAAATCAGTGAGAGATAACTGGCTTAATACAGACCTAATCAACGGAAGTATTTAAATGGAACTTTCCCAGAAGCTCTTGTTTTGTTTTGTGCAAATGAAGACTGGAATCTGAGAATAATGAAGTTGAATGTTGTGGCATAACAAGGTGCTTATATATCAGAACCATATTTGCGGAACAGGAACAATATCACTGGGATTGGAGACTTCTTATGTTTAAAAAAATACAGTTACAGGTCTGTTTACACATATTTTAATTGCTGAGACATTTATGCTTTTAAAATACTACGATAACAGAACTAAGCTACATATCTGGGACGTGCATATCTCAGCAGTTTGTCTGGAGGAGGCACTCTCAAAAGTTATCACACAGAGTATGGAAGACGAAAGCTAGCACACATAGTAAAGGCTAGGTATGCTTTGTGTTGAATAGATGAGGATTTTTATTTGCAGAATAATGTATCTATGCTATTTCTATGGTAGGTTTCGAATCATCTTTATTTAATTCTCTGGAGCAGTTACAGAGTTTAAAATATTTTCCAAAAAGCAAAAGTTTCTGCTACTCAAATGAATTTATAACTGAACAAACGCAACACTAGAGCATTAATGCAAATTTCTTCCATGCTACAGGCAGCAATGAAGCAGAGAAAATAATTACATATATCTAATTCTTGCCTGCATAATGTAGCCTATATCTCTATGGTATAGTGTAAACTACAAAGCAGATCCACCTATCGTCTAATACCCTCGTAGCACAGAGCCCTTACATCTCCTTGATTTAAAATTAAATGTAAATTTAAGCATGTCCTTAATTGTTCCCAAAAATAGCTAAATCAGCAGAAGAACTTGAAATACAAATGATGAGAACAGTTGCACCATCTGACTTAATACTTCTGTTTTCCTCAGATTGCAAAATCCCTCGTGAATGGTATGCATTTTTCAACTGCTAATAAATAAGTAAATAAATAAATAACATCCTGTCTATCTTAGATAACCATATGCAGATGATCAGGAATTAGCCACCTGCAGTTACATTAAGGACTTCCAATTTCCATGCCCTGTTGTAAGTTTAGGAAATTCAGACTAACATCATTGCTGACTTCGCACCAGTGCCTGGGAAAGGAAGGTGACATTGATCATGAGCCAACAGGAATTCCCACGCTTGAACTAAGGGGCTTGAAATTGTACCACTCTTCAACTCTGCCTTGCTTCATTCTGTGCCTTTAAAGCTATGCAAAATGCAAACATAATGAGCTGCAGTGTCTTTTTAAAACAAAACAAACAAAAAAAAGTGGTTGTGCCCAACCTGTGTGAAGCCTTTCTAGGGAAGCAGTTGTCAGAGCAGATGGTGTCCTTTTCATAATCTAGGTTGCAGAAATGGCAGTGAAGCAGAATGAATATTGTGTAAAGGTTGTAAATGTCACAGCCTGTTACTGCCTGGGCACCTGCACAGAACAGGTGTCGGTGCTTTAAAGATTGTCCATCTTGGGAGGCCACTTTTCTGAAGTGAGTCTATGCACTGGAACTGACTGCTGCATCTTTTGGTTACCTGGCTTGAGCTAACATTGGACAATGGAACAGTCAGGAAGGGTTAAGCCGTTCATCAGATCCAAGTGAATGACAAATAAATTTCTCTTTAGCAAGAGACAGGAAAGAAATAAAATAATAGTGTGCAGCAGGTGAGTACAAAAAATGCCTCCAGCTCAGCCAACTCTACTGCTGACTACCCTGCAAATCATGTTGCTCTCTGATGCAGAACTGAACCAGAAGTGTTTGGCTTGCTTAACTGTTTTGGTGGGTTGATCCTGGCTGGAGGCCAGGTGCCCACCAAAGCTGCTCTATCACTGCCCTCCTCAGCTGGGCAGGGTAGACAAAATGCAACAAAAGGTTCATGTGTCAAGGTAAGGGCGGGAAGAGATCATTTATCAATTACCATTATGGTCAAAACAGACTTGACTTGGGAAAATTAATTTATCACTAATCAAATCTGAGTTGCGTCATTGGAAATAAAACTAACTCCTCCATTCTTCCAGGTCTCAATTTCACTCCCCATTTCTCTACCTCCTCCCCATCAGCAGCACAGGGTGATGAGGAACGAGGGTTGGAGTTAATTCATCCCATGTTGTTTCTACTGCTCCTTCTTCCTCAGGGGGAAGACTCTTCACATTCTTCCACTGCTCCAGCATGGGGTCCCTCCTATGTGAGACAGCCCTCTACTAGCTTCTCCAAAGCGAGTTCTTCCAATGGACTGCAGTTCTTCAGCTGCTCCAAGTGCGAAGATTTCAAGTACTGCCAGGAGCCGGCTTCACCATGAGTTTCCCACCAGGTCACAACTTCCTTAAGATTACTCCACCTGCTCCATCATGGGGTCCTTCACAGGCTGCAGTTGAAATCTCTGCTCCACCATCAACCTCCATTGGCTGCAGGGGGACAGGTTGTTAGACCATGTTCTTCTCCATGGTCACACAAATGAATTTCACACATTCTTTCCCCCTCTTAAATGTTATCCCAGAGGCGCTACCATTGTTGTTGATTGGCTCAGCCTTGACTACTGGTAAGTCCATCTTGGAGCTGCCTGATATTGGCTCTGTCAATGAAAGCTTCTAGCAGCTTCTCACAGAAGCCACTCCTGTAGCCCCCCCAGTAGCAAAACCTTGCCACAGTCCCAATACAACTGCAGACAGATGGAGTTAAGGAGTCAATATTAATCTTATTAAATCCCTGCAGTGATGAATGCTCTGTATGTATTTTGTTATATCACACTATATACTCAAGGTGCTGAGCACCTGCAATTCTCAAGACCACAAACTGCACCTAACTCAAACTTGGGCAGCTAAACATCTGTATGAGGAGAAATATATTTCTAAGATTCAAATTAATTTAATGTGATTTGCACTCCCAAGTGGTAGTTTATGTGCTTTACACAGATGTTTCTACATTTGTATTATGATACTAGATATATCTGTGAAGATAGTTGAATGATGTAAGACTTGCTTTATTTTTTATATGGAAAAGACAATAGGGCTAAACTGAAGGCTGATGTAAACTGGCACAGGTCTGTCCAAGTCAATAAAACTGAAAAGATTCACATGAAAGGAATGCCATTGCCTGAGTTTTCTTCAGAGTTGCCTTTGGGTTGTTTTCAGTAACGATGAAGTTTGGTAGTGTTATTGTTGTTCTAATTTTTGTTGTTAGTCTTTGTAGGTATTTTTCAGATATTCATATTTGGGACAAAATTACCCCAGATACAGTTTCTTTTCAGGACAAGATATATTTTTCATAAGCTTGAAGGGAAATAATTAGTGAACAAATCCTGGCTGCAAATCAGTCAGCATGGTATTAACGAGGTAGAGGTTGTTTTTCTCCTCTGCATTTTGGGTGGTGTGGAATATAGGGGTCAAAAGTTGATTAATTAAGGAATGAACAGGTCTGTGATCATACATTTAAAGAAAATTCATGGCTGAGAAGATAAGAACTGTGCTAAAACGTTTATTTTGGCAGTATTTGCAGCCACTAGGTGCCACTCTGTGCTGTGGGAAGATCCCAGAAGCATCCCTGGTAAACAAAGGAGAAAATGCCAGGTTTCAAGCTATGTGGAAATCTGTTTTTTTCCCCCTATAGATACAGATCTTCTACATGCTCTCTGTTATACTTAGCTGTATCGTGACATGTTTGGACAACCAGAATTAACTCTTTAAAGTTAACTTTGACTGAGTGTTCCTTGATTTTTGAGCCGTTAGTTCTGCAGTCTTCAAGCCCTATTACTGTGCAAGAATAAAGTGGAGGAGAGCATAAAATATACAAATGTAGCATGTTTGCTAAGCATAGAATTACTAAGTCAATATAATTATTTTTCAGCTAAGCAGATGAAAGGGATATGTAGGAACACTAAAAGTTAAATCAACATAGTATTGATATCTAAAAGTGCTGATGGTGCAAGGGGAATACACACCAATCAACAGGTTAATTGTTATCAAGAAAAATACTAATAGCTTCTCATTATCACAACTACAGCATATTTATCAGAGAGGACTGTATCTCTGTCTCCACCTGCTCATTACAATGGTGCATCTCTTCCTAACACTCAATTAGAAGAAAACCTATGCTGAGTTTACTTTCATGTCTAGTTTCCTGAGAGCTGATTGCTGTTTCCAAACAGGGAACTCACTTTATAATAACATCCTGTTCTTCCATCCCCCCCAAATAATGGAAAAAAAAAAGCAAAAAGGAAAAGAAAAGAAAGAAAAAATCAACACCTGTTCATAATCCACCCCTTACTTTCCATTCCACTCAGTTGCTTCTGAGTCAGTTTATTGATACAAAACAACCACCTTTACCTCTGGTCCAACAATACGATCAAAAAGCCCCACACTGTTTATTCCTACAGCCACACCGAGTAATTGTTTTTGAAGATGGCTTGACAAGGTATTTCTATTCCCCTTTCCCTTCACAGTTTGTGCCAGGTAGAATAAAATTATGGGCCTATTTACAGGACCAGAGGCAGAAAGGCCCTGGTTCTCTTCCTCATGCTGCTCGTTGTCTGAAGGTAGAAACAACATAGTATCATGTTCCTCAGATTTAATTTCTAGTGGGAAAAAATTACTCTCTGATTGTACAGCATTTTGCGACTGGCCAGAATGATCCTTCTGCAGCTGCCCAGACTCCAAAGCTCTTTCTGAAAACAACATAGGCTCCAAGGTTAAAAGATTTCTCCCTGTTGCCCAGCTTATACATATGTCTTGAGCTGAATTGCCACCTGATGTGAATTATCCTATTGTGAAAAGTGGATAGACTTGTTGTCAACAGAGCAGCTACATGATATTTTAGGCTGTCTAGGAAAATTTGGACTAGGTCACTCATCAATATTAGCTCTGGGCAATGTTGCCATCTTACCCAAACTGTGATATTTTCTGATTTTTTCTTGTATTTCAGGTCTTCATAGTACAACTCTCAATATCAACTAAAACAAGTGGTTGCTTGGAGACCTTACTTTGGTAGTGAATAATCCCACTGACTGTTTTATAACCAAAATCTTTCCTTTCAGTGCCTTGCGGCAAGTGTTAGCAACAATCAAAGTCTGATAAACCTTCTCACAAATCTATAATCTATAGTAACCTTCCCTAAAAACTAAGGTACTCTCTAAGAACTATGCTGATTTCGTTTCTCTGTGTTGCACATACAACATTCCAGTAAAACCTCTGTAAACCAAATCACACCCTTCCTTCTGCCTTCATTGTCACCAGGAAAATGTTTTATAAGGCTATAGCTAAATGCAAGCATGCAACTGCTCTGAATTGCCTTCATCCAGTTAATACTACCAGGAGCAAGACAAAAAAAATTCCTAAGCTATTTTCTGATAAAAAGGATGTAAATTGCAGCCATGAATTTCTAACTTGCATACCAGCTGCTGGTTAAAAAACCTCTTCTGAGATCTCAGAGAATTCAGACAAGGCTAACTATATTGTCTTTTCTCTCCAACACCCTTGCAAAACATGAGTATGCCATGACAACCAAGAGAGCATATTTGAGACACCAGCATCTGTACTGACTAATATGCATTGTGTGGCTTAGCACTACCTGTTTTAACCAATATTTTTTATTTCATTGTTTCACACCATTATGTCTGCACTACACTCCCTGGTACTCAACACACCCATTATCCTAGCTCTTCCCCTTCCTCAAACTCAGTAAATGTAGAAAATCTGCCATTGAACCAAACCCTCTCCTGACATCAGGGTTAAAGATTAGGTCCTGTAGTCAAAAAATCTTCATTCCTCACTCAACACAATTCCATTTGAAGTAGATGGATATAAGTTACTACTTGCAGGTACCTGTCCTCTGCACAAGACCACAGCTTCCATCTAAGCCAGATGCATGCAAAATAAAGCTATAGCTCATAGACATAATAAGAGCTACTATAAAAATTAGGAACTCACCAGCAATAAACCAGCGAGTATAGTTTTCACCACTAACAGCTCACCAGATGAAAAGAGCTCTGAATTATTTTCTTCCATCCACCTGCATCATGCAGGGTTGTCATGCAGTAAGAAAACTTTTTGGAGATTGAGTGGAAAAGTGTCTCAGTTAAGAATATTTTATTCAGTTTCAGATATTCCAGATATTAAAAATAGCACTGATGCGTCCCTTATTTACAAATTGCTTCTCATTAATGACACATTTTTTCACAGTAAGGGTGACAGAACACTGGGACAGGCTGCCCAGGGGGGTGTGGAGTCTCCTTCCCTGGAGATATTCAAGACCCATCTGGACGCCAACCTGTGCAACCTGTTCTAAGGAACCTGCTTTGGCAGGGGGGTTGGATTCGATGCTCTCTGGAGGTTCCTTTCAACCTCTACAGTTCTGTGAATCTGGAATGTGTGACACATAAAACAGCTCTCTGTTGTCTTCCATCATGGTGATGACATACTCCTGTCTAATTAGCCCTAGAGGTTTCAATGTATAGTTCAGTAAGGCTGCAGACATTCCAATTGCCTAAACACATTTGTTCGTATACAAATGTCATCTACTGCTTGTGGTCCAGCTCTCACCAATGGCCAACTTGATCTTCAGTTTAGATGCCATCATGACATTATAAAAAAAATATAAAATATAAAATAAATAAAATAAACCCTTTCTTCTTATCGATTTTTTTTTCTGAAGTCCTTTGCTTAAGGAATGGCAAGGTTAGCCACAGTACATGAAATCAGATGAAATGTAAGGCATTCTTTATAGCTGCAATGAGTAGGCTCTGTTATTGGCCTACAACTTTACTGTTACCCTTTGCTGAAGCTACCAAATGAGTCTCCAAGGAACTATCTAGAGCATTAAACTGTTTCATCAATCCTGAGTGCCTAAAAACCTCTGCAGCACACAATAGAGCTCATACAGCGAATTATGAACCTTCACTAAAAAGAATGTGTGCATTTGTAAAGCCTTTCTACACAGCATGACTTTACTTATGGACATTGGTTATGTCCATTAGCCCATGACACTTCGTCATTCCCAGACTTAGGTACAGCCAGGAACCTTGAATACCCAGAAGGACTGGTAACCCAAATATTTTGCACTTAACAACAGACCTATGAACAATTAATGCCACCCTCAACTGAAACAGTCAAGGCAGCATTTGAAGATTAAAAACACCTAAAAGTGTAATAGAGTCCAAGAAACTCAAGACCAACCTCGATATATTTATTCATAGCCATAGCAAATTTACATTCAGTTCCAAGCTTGATATAATTTGGATTCAGACTAGGACTAGGAACTAAAGCCACAGATGGAAGACTTTATAATTTCTATACATAAATGCATTTCCCGTGACACCCATAGAACTTTTGATTCTTCCAACTTACATAAAAAAGGTGATAGGCAGAAAACTGCTAAAATTCTTAAAAATACTCATATTTTTCCTGTCACTTCTGATCAGGTCTTTTCCTGCAAGAATTGAGTCCTCATCAGTGGCATTACATAAAGTCCACTCCTATACTATTCAATGTGCACATTAAAGCACTCTGTTAATTGCTGAAGAAATTTGAGCTCAAGTGACATACATGTATAGATGAAGCTGAAGTATAGGAGCTATGTATATAAACATGTTTATGCACATAGAAACGCAGCTCCTGTACTTCACAGATGCAAGCTGTAAAACCCTTCCTGAAAAATGTCTATTTAGATGAGATCAGCTAGTGAGAATGCACATTTGGCTGAAGCCAAATCCCAGCAAGAGGTTTGATACAGGTGAGCATCTACAGTCATGACACAGCCTGTGATACTGAAAATATACGCTTGAAAGTCATCAAATTTATTGATAGGCTCAGAGCACTCTTGGATTCCTGACTGATATTACTGGTGCTATAAAGCTGCATGAACATGTTTTTATCCTGTTTACCTAGGAGATTCTGTCTGATCCTGCAATATTATTATTTAATCTCTACTTTTTTCTTGGTGTTACCATCCTTGTGTGATATAACTGGGTGTGAAATTTTCAGGAGATCTAGAACCCCAGTTAGCACTTCAACTTCTCATTACTAAATGTCTGGTCAAATTTCATAGTGCATAACTGAGTTTAGCAACCTTACTTTCCTTTCTTCCTTAATAGTCTTATCTGCATCATGGATATAGTCATTACCACTAGGCAATTCCACATACAACCCAGTGTAGTCTGGATTCATACTTAGAAAAGGGTTTGATAGATGATCACCACCTCTATCAATAAATCAAACCTATCTTCAGCTTCCATGAAATGCAGATCAAATTTAAGATCTCAGATTGCATTTTTAAAATACCCTCCAGGACAGAGTCCACAGAGATCCAGAGAAGCCAAGGGCTTTATGGCGACCACCATGTCCACAACAGAGCTTTGCTCTCTCAAATGAGTTCTCTGAAGAGGAAGATGAGATTTTCTGACACCTGTATTCAAACATCCGGGACTAAGACCATCACAGACACTGCAACCATCTGTTTCAGGAACAAGAAACGTATCTTCAAAATTATTTATATTTCATAAAGAAAAATATACAGGTCTTCAAAAATAAGAGTATCGCAGCAGTTATATGTCATCTGCTGGAGAAGGACTGGCAGACAAACACTGACAGAAGGCATAGTCATATCTTTGATGGACACTGATCGGAACACTCAAAAATTGTAAAACTAGGATGACTATACAAGATGTTATCTTAAGTGACCAATTTTGTATCAGGTTTTCAGAGCTCAGAGGTACAGACAAAAAGTAAAAATTTAAAGTAGTTATTGCATTAACAAATGCAACTTTCCAAACACAATGACTAAACTTACCAAGATGGTGAGACTGTCACACAGCAGTCCTCAGAATGAACTTCATGTGTAAGGTCACTGTACTGGCACCACTTTTGACAGCAAGCATAGCAACAGCCAACTTAGATATTAAAGTAAATGCAAATATTAATGAAATACATATGTTAACTGCTGTTTGTGTCTACTTTAGAAAGTTTCATTAGTTACCATATCTAATTCACATAATCATATTTTAGAAGTGGGAACTAAATACTTGCCATCAAGTTAAACAGAAAAGGAAAATAAAAGAGAGTGGTGTCAGTTACCTTTGTAAGCTCTAATAAAAGGATATAATTGAACTTTAACCTTTATTCCCTGATTTGATTTCTGTAGTTCTTTCATTAGCCCAATACTCTAGATCCTCATGCAATACCTACCAGCTCATCAGTAGATATGTAGACACATTTCTAATTAATTTATTTTACTGATAGAAAAATTAAAAACATAGATGGTATATGCATTTTTTTTAATACTATGGTTTCAATTTTATTCTGTTCCAGGGAAATTTTGCCATAAAGAAAAGCTCATAAGCCTTGATTCAAAAGGTATAGCCACCACACTGTATTGCACAAGCAGCAAAATACAAACCTGTGCAGCAGCCCTCACTTTAGTTAAAAGTATTTTTAATGACTTCATCCTTCATGGTTGCCCAAAGCACCCTGTGAAATAAACCTTTAACTCTTACATCGTTTCTGTCTTAAGGGTAATGAGCCATATGCAAAGACATCTGCAATGCCTGAAAAGAATGATCATTAATTAGAGAGAAGACAGGACACTTTCTGATTGCTGATATGAAAAAAAAAGCCTTTCAGAAAGACACTGGAATTAAGAATGAAAATTTGTCATTTAGTTTGCAAGATGTGAATACTGTAGGTATAATTTTTTTATTTTTTTGCATGTGCTGGAGAGTAAAATTACTACACTGTGAGAGCGAGACACCAGAGAGGAGACAGAGAGCCAAGAGAAGGGAATTCTGTGAAACAGGCTAAGAAAACAGCATATGTTGTTTGTATAGAAACCTCTTACTGACTTATCTAGAAAGTCTGAAGACCCAAAATCAGGGCACAGATTGTAGGCTTAACCTCTGCTTTTCCCCACTCTAATAGCCCTTAGTTTATGAACCACAAGGTCAGGCACTCTAATCTTGCAGTTTTCTCTGTCAATAGGTGAAGCCTTGGCATCTCCTTCTGACTGAACATCCATTTTGAGTCTCCTTCATTTACACCTTTATGTGGCACCATCTGGTGTCAGGCACACCACCCTGCAGAGGCAGCCCTATCTGACTTCTCGACAAATCACGTGCAGCTGTACATGCAGTCAAGTAGGGGCTTTGTCTAAATTTGTGGTTTCTTCATTGGTAGCAATCCCTAGCTTTTTTTTTTTTTCCTAGCTTGGAGGAAAAACAGCTGGAAGTGTTTTGCAAGTGAAAGAATAGAATATACACATAGGATGGAGAAAATAATTTACGCGGAGAAGTGGAAAGAATGATTCATGCTGAGCTGAGATAAGAGGAATGAATCATCACCTTGCAGATCTCTCCCCATTGATCATAAAGGGAAATGAGACAGCAGGTTCGGAACATATGCCTGACTCTTAGACTCCTGAAGTCAGATGATCATAATCCCTGTCAAGTTTGAGAGATGAGTGGTTTAGGGCCTCGAGTTCTACGTGTTCACAGAGGTAGCTCTAGGCCAGAAGTCTGTCTACACCCAGGTTTAGTACTGGTTGGTCCCCATCTCTCGATTTTTATCCTAAAGACCTACTTTGCTGTTATATTCTCTGAGGAGTGGTGTATTTGCCAGCTAACTTGAACTTTTTATAGACTTGCAAGTCTTCTGTCCTTTGTAAAAGCTACATATATATGTACTACTGACTCTACAGGATTTCTTCTCTACTGCTCTGACAATATAGATCCATGGTTTAAATTTTCTAACTGATATGAAAGCAACACATTAAGGTTATGTACACAGCATTTACATATTTGGCGTGCTGATTGATCAATAAGTAATATCATATTCTCTCCTGTTGTGAGAAATCTCAGTGTAAACTTATGGACTATCCAATGCATGCACAATGGTACAGGAGTGGCACCCACGTACAGGAGTGAAAAGGAACAAGTCAAACATAAATTAACTTGGATTAGCAGGAACGTGAGTCTGAATTAATAACTCTGTTGTTATGTCACATCTAGAGACCTGCTTGATGTCACCTCGGTTTGTAACACAGAGCACAAGTGCTCTAGTTTGCCTCCATTCTTTTCCAGTTAGACAGACAACTAATGCAAATCTTTTCTCAGTTGAAACAAACCCTCAAGACTATAATTTTTTTTCCTATTTTGTTGTCATTATATTCTTATTATGAACAGGTTCTTATGGTTTCATTTCAGTCACACAACAAATTACAATTCAGTGATTTCCATGTACCTTCTAAGGGAAGGAATGAATAGAAAGTTATTAAAACTTCTGTCATGTCTTACATAAAAGAGGTGTTTGTTCATGAGGAGTTCCAGTGCATTAGTGCTTCAGATATTCAGGAAATAGAACTTGTCCTTAACTTTTAGATACCTATTTAAACGAAAGTGGTGGGCTTCATAAACATGTACTTTCTGATTTTTCTTTGAGCCTGCTCAGCTGAGGAATTTGGCCCTGTGCACTGAGCCTGTTCCCCAGGTAAGCATTCCCCTGGAAGCATGACAATCACTAAATGAGGATTTAGATGCATTTGGGTTGTTTCTGGAGTGAACCCTTGGCAGATGGAGCTAGCATCTGAATAATTCTGCCAGATTCAAGACAGCGTGATGATTAGTGTATATACATGACCTGTGGAAGTCAGAAAGAAGATTTGAGACAAAAAGAAATATGAAGTGCCAGCAGAAAACTCCAAGAGTATGCATCTCCTCCTGATGCCGCTGTTAACTCCAATTGAATAAATGGTTTCTACTAGATTCTAGATTCTTCAAAAACAGAGTGGTCTGCTGAATAATGATCACTACCTATTTCCAACAAGGAATATAATGGTAATGCAAGAAATTACCAGGTCCAATATGTACATTTTTTAGGACATTGGATCTACTAGCTGTTTCTTTTCTGAAAGGAGCAGAGAGAGTAGAGCCATGCATAACATTACTCCCTGATGGACCATGTACTCCACTAAGGGAGGTGCAAGTGTGTACTGATATTTCTTAAGTCATCAGTCATTCAAAGCAGTAAATAAACTCTTTGTAGAATATTAAAAGAAATTACTGTGTGTTTAGACAATTTTAACACTTATACTCTAGGAAAGAAAATTAATATGATCATCCTACTCAATACTGACATCATAGTGACTAACATAGAGGAAATCACAGCTATCAGACAAAGAGATAGACCTCAGGTGAAACTTGGAATTAAGAAAAACACACAGACAATAAATGTCTCTCTCGAGCTGTTAGGAGAAGATTGCTTTAAATGCAGGGGTTTGCTCCAAACAACAGCTTGACAATTTCTGATTTTTAGAAGGAAAATCTGTTTCCTTTTACTTGAAACACTTATGGATCATAGCCCAGCCATCAGTGACAGATGTTGATAACACAAAAACTACAGCTGACAGAAATTCTCATCATAAAAAAGGTAAAAAATATTATGGTTAAGATATCTATCCTGCCAACACTTATTTGTAACCTTAAATTGTGAGACAAACATTTTGATGTTTGTAGCATCAGGGCCTACATTTAACTGGATTTTCTTTTTCTTTTATTTTTTTCTTTCTTTCAATAGCACATCCTGTTTGGCATTTCCCTGCATGTGTTACTAGGGACCGCAGCAACTGAGTTATTAGTTTCAGGGACGAGAGATAAGGAGTCAGTGATTTTCAGACTTGAGGTTGCAAGCCTGGAAACATCAATAGGAGTGGAAATGTAATCCTGAAAACAGTCCAAAAAAAAAAAAAAAAAGGGAAGTTACTAAAATAAGGCTTAAATTCGACTTCAAAAGGAATGTGATAAAACACCCTAGGTTTTTGTACCTTCCAAACATCTTTGTGAAGAAAGTTAATACATTTATCATTGCACATCTGGGCAAACAGGCTCCTGAAGGAAAACAGCTCTGACTGATCATATTCAGAATTACTCTTGGTTTTCAAATAGAGCTATTCCTGACACAACCCACTGGGAGAGCAGGGCCGATCTCAATGGGGAGATTCAGCTCACCTATCCAAGCAAGTAGATACATTGTCTTTAGTCCCCTCTCAGCTCAGTGAAGCTCATGGACTCATCGGGCATAAAGCATATGACCTCTCTTAGATGGCTGCTTCAGATCACACCCTGGAGACCTGAACGTTGTCCTTCTCTCACTCCTCTATGGGAAGCTGAGGGGTCACCATGGCAGGCTGAACGCAATGGTCTAAGTTGATGTGAAATACCTACTACCCAGAATTGTCAAGCTGAGGAAACAGACAGAATTTGGTGTCTAAAAGTTTGGAAGCTGGCATTTTTCTGTAAGTCTTGCTGATCCATTGAGACAAGATGATCCTGTTTTGGCGCCTACAAGAGTAAGATTTGGACCTTCAAACTCTTATAATCCCCTCCTGGAGATTACACACAGAGACATCTGTACATCTAACACTACCCAGTCAGGCAGCAGCACTTTATCCTCATGCAAGCATCTTCTTTTCTTGCCCTCCACCTCCTCCACAGAAGCATCCACCCTTCTCCTCACCTTCCTCTTCCTCATACATGAGCTATCCCCCCCCAGCTCATGTCTCACAGCCAACCTTACTTCTCTCTTAATGTACTCACCATACCCCAGCTTTTTTGTACGGCTAAGAAGCCATATATTGATGGAAATTTTAAGAAGTCAGTTTTAATAGACGTCACTTAAAAAAAAAATTGGAAAGTACATCTCTTCATTTTGAAATGGATTCCTGCCCTCCTGACACTGGGGTGTCCAAAGACAGGCAGGCACAAGCCTAACAGAATCCTGTACTTGCTGTTTGCTGTAGGTGTCTCTTCACAATTCTTGCCTCGAGGATGCCTAGGGTTTTGGCAGATCTTTTGCAGAAGCATTCTCTAAGACCTCTGGGAGTTGAGGAAAAAACCCCAACACTTCCTTTTTCCTAAAATATTGGCATTTTCTTATTTATCCCTTGTTGCCCTAAGGACAATAAAGTTGCCTAAAAGTATGTGCTTCACAATGTATTTTTTCTTCTCAGAGTCTCAACACCAGGAGCAACGTGGTCCAATTTCCTCCCCATCCCTAGTAACTGAACCATAAATTGGCAAGCTCAACAAATGAGAGAACATAAGTGTAATTGTACTTAATTGACAGGGCACCACACACAGCAAACTACAAGTTCAAGGGCGGAAACATTAATGACAGCAGTGTGTATATATAGTGACAGTCATTTCTGTTCAGGAATAGGATGCGGAGATGCTTTAATTGCCATACTTAATGTTATACACGCTGTGCTACATTTAACCTATTTGAAAGCTGGTGTGCGGGTTGCACAGCATTAGAACATTAATAAATTGCTGCTGCATGTGGTTCTAGTTGAAGAGAGAATACGATTCTTAGCTCACGCTGCACTTTACGAATACTCATCATTTACTTAGCCAGAGAAACAATACTTCCCTTATTAACTTCCTTATGTTTCAACAAAGGTTACACAATTCTAATTTTTTTTTCCATGGTGAGTCACTTCAAACCCCAGTAATGGTTTCATATTTTCTGCTAATTGCAGAGAAAGCAGAGCAGGCAGCAGTTTGCATAACCTTCAGGACACAGTAATGTCTATCTAGACCCTGTCTTCCACACGGCTCAGAGATCCCATGTTCTCTTGGTTCATCTCTAATGGGTGGCTGTCACTGGCTGTACCTTTAATGTTCTTACCCTAATGGAAAGCAATTAAGGGCAATATTTTTAAAGAGGACAAGCTAAAGGTCTGGATTATAAGTTAAAAGGAGTGATTTTCAGCCAGTGCTTGCAAAGTGCTTAAAATTGGCAGGTAAAATAATTTATAAACCCCAGAAATGATCGATGGGATTTGAGAAATCCTGCCCACATAACATAACTGCAGAATTTGATGGGCTTTGATATAATGAAGAACTGCATAACCACTGTTCAGTATAGGTACATTTCAAACATACAGCTAAGCTTCATATATTGTCTTCTGATCTTAAAACCCTTATTGCCCTGAGACAGAAATGTACAATCTGTGCTCATATGGCAGGTCTGCCCATGACAAGACCTCAGTGTTAATATTCCAGAACTGAAGAATGTCCACCGAGTTAGGTGTTTATTCATTCTGCCATTTTCCAGAGGGATGCAATCTTTGGTCCCACTCCTTAAGCAGCTGGTTCCACTTGCATGCACACACCACCTAATCCAAAGAGTCACTTGGTACACAAATGTTCAAGTCATAGCTTCAAATTTTACTTTCTTGCCTTTATGCTAGCTGTTATCAAATGTGCCTTTATACAAATTAACAGGGGCCAATTAGCAAGAGCTTCAGATAAGCCTTTATGTGTTTGATTGTATAGAAAAGAAATTAAATGACTGATGTTTTATCTGAAAGTTACAAAACTAAAATAGCTAACTGGTATAATAAAAGCACAGACCTATCCTCACAGGAGTGACACATTCAGAATATCACTGTAAGTAGTGTTTAAAAGGGTGGAAGTTAAGGCAAAGTATTTATAAAGAAACAGACTTGTTCTGCAGGAGTATGATAGAAATATTATGAGTAAAAAACAATATACATACATAAATGAAGAAATAATATTAGAGAAACTGTTAAGATTTTCCCTGTTTTCCCTGATATTCTGTACATCAGCTTGTAAATGGTATGCTATTTAAGTTCTACATTTGTTTAATTCTTTCAACAGTGGTAAAGGCAGGAAACCCACAGAAGCAGAATAAAACCAGAAGACTTCACAGAAACATCTTCACTGTGTAGAAATTTACTGTTAAAGTTATACTTGCAGCTTGTTTTCTTCTGCACTTGGTTGTGCAGACTTGTCTATCTACTTGTGATTTAAGCCCAACTGGCAGCTAAGCCCCACACAGCCACTCACTCACTTGCATGGGGGAGAGCATTAGAAGAGTGAGAAAACTTGTGGGCTGATATAAAGACAGTTTAAGAGATAAAGGAAAAGCCAAGGATATAAGCAAAGCAAAAGAAGGAATTCATTTCCCTCTTCCCACGAGCAGGCAGGTGTTCAGCCATCTCCAGGAAAGCAGGGCTCCATCATGAGTAACAGTGACTTAGGAGGACAAACACAATCCCCCCCTTTCTTCTTCTTCTTCCTCCAGCTTTATATGCTGAGTGTGATGACACATGGTATGGAATATCCCTTTGGTCAATGGGGGTATGCTGTCCCGGCTGTGTCCCCTCACAACTCCTTGTGCACCCCCAGTTACTTACTGGTGGGGTGGTATAAGAAGCAGAAAAGCCTTTGGCTCTGTGTCAGCACTGCTCAGCAGGAATGAAGACATCCCTGTGCTATGAGCACTGTTTCCAGCACAAATCCAAAACAGAGTCCTATGCTAGTTATTATAAAGAAAATTAACTCGACCCCAGCCAAAACCAGCGCAGTTTCTATTCATGACTTAAATCCCCATACATGTAAACGGAATATGCATTTTCCTGGCAGTGGCAACACTTCTGGCCACCTTTCAGGACTGGTGCAAGAGAACAATTCAAATCACTTCATTTTTCCACTCACCCACTGTTGTGCATCTAAGAATTTACAGAGGTATTTGGCCTCTTGGAAGCCGCATTAGTTACTCCATTGATTTCCTGATCTCAACTCAGTAACACAGAAAAGGAAGAGAGCATGGTGTTGCAGAAACATCCATCTCCATTATTAATGCTACAGAGAGCTATGTCACACTTACCTCTGTGAACAGTTTCATGAAGGTGGATGACAAAGATTCAACAAATTTCTATGCAGACATGACTGACACTGCAGTGGGCAAGACAAAAGAACAACAAAAGTCAGTCAATCAGAAGAAACAAAAACATGTCAAATGGAGAAAGATCAGGAAGAGCAATGCAAAGGACCAGAGGTCTGGAACAGCCTATGAGGAAAGACGGTAAGTATTTGGGCTGTGATGAGAAGACAAAAAGCAACAGCTTTAAACTATGGGAGAGATCCAGTCTAGACCTGCAAAAAGCTTTATAAAGGTAAGGCTCATGGAGCCCAGGAAAGACTTGTCAGAGAAGGCTGCAATCCCCCCATCACTGAAGATCACAAAAACAGACTAGACTAACATCTGTCAAGAGGAAACATGTTGTTGACACTGCCTTCAAGGTCTTATGGGGTTTTTTCCAGGCTGCTTTATAAGATCTTTATACAATACTTAATTTCTCAATATAAACACACACATACTCATCTAAGTAGCACAGAAATAATGATAGCAAGTTAGTTCTACAAGAACAGCAAATATTGCTTAAGAATAGATAAAAATTAATTTCATAGTAATTATTGGATAAATAAAGGTACTAACAATGTAAGCATGAATCTTAATAAATTAAATTATCTTTAGAAATGAATAAATCTACCAAGTAATTATCCGTTCTGATGGAAACACCTTTTTATTTAAAAAAAACCCAAACAGATAATTAAAAATAATAACTTTGAGAACGCAGATTTGGGGAAAAATTATGACCAGAAAAAGCTTTATCTTACTAATAAGTCAAACATACCCGGTCATGAAATCCACTGACACAGAATGGTCCGTGTCCATCTTCTTATGTGCAGAACTGGTCATCCATGTGCAGACTTCCTTTTGGAAGTGGTCTTTGGCAAACAGGGTTTTTTTCCAAACAATGCCCCTAACCATGCATACGTGCAGACCAAATATGCTGAGGACTAACCTAGTGTTTCAACATCAGGGAAACTCAATTTCCAGTGCCCAAGAATGTCTTCTGAAAAAGTTTAATTTACTGGTGTAAACATGACTAACGATAGCAGCACCATATCAGAGTAATGCCTAATTTCTCTAGTTTTACAGTACTGCACAAAAACAAATGTCTGATGCCAGGGCTCTGAAGGTACCACCATGGTGGCTGTTTAGGCTCATGGTAATAAGATTACAGTCTCTGAAGATCATGCAGCACAACAGAGAATGTGGTTTGGATCTTGCAACCTAGGATTAAATGTGAATTATGTTAATTCTGTCTCCTGAACTACAAAAGGGAGGAAAGGGATTATATGCAGTTTCTGAATCAATCCAAGACTCCAAGTCTTGAGGATAAAAGAATAGAAGAAAATTAACTTGCAGACTCATGTCATCAGTGTTCCCAGGCTGCTCCCAGAGTTTCTCACCGGCTAGCCCTAGCCTAAGAAAGTTAGGCTATGGAGAGTACTAAACTGAACTTTTAAGTTCAGTATTAGACAGAACTTTGTTTGCATGGATTTGGGTTATTATGTTTTGGACAGAGCCTACTACAGTACAGCAAGTATTACCAAGCACCAGCCATCTATCTAGAAACACAAAGTATTGTTTAATGCCTAATCCTACATCCCAGGAATTGTCTTTAACACTGATAATCTTTAATTTTACTGATGGGTGAATAAATTGGATTGAAAGCTGAGGTTTTTGGTCTCCTCTCCTGATTGACAAGAACCTTAAGGACACAGCATCTATAATAAGAATTTCCTTTATTCAAAAGCAGGGTAGAGAAGCCCATGAATATAAAAGCAAAGGAACAAGCCCTCTTAGCCCCCAGCTCCGCAGTCCTGCCTTTCAGGATTGAAACTCATGGGTTTCCCTCTTCAGCAGTGTTAGTCTCACTGTCTTTCTGAAGCAGCAGAAAGTATCCTGCTTTACATTCAAGCAGTCAGAAGTTCAAATCCTGGTAAAACTGTCGTGAGGTTCATGAATATTTTCTTCCTATACCTTGCAGGAGCACTAAACTCAGAAAGAAAATTACAAGGGAAAAATTTCATAGTAAGTGAAGCCATGCTGCAATATCTAATGAGAACACAGCCTTTATTCTGATAAAAGTTCTTTGTGTTACTCTTTTATTAAGAGGGACCATGCCAATTTCTCTGTACACATGGCAGATCAGAAAGGGTTTTTATAATGCAAAGCCTTAGAGTACCTTCTGAATGTACCTGACATTGCTCTGAATTTGCACTACCTGCTGTTCCTCTTCATCTCAATCAAAAGGAATAGCTCTGAACAAAGATTAATGAAAATCATTATTAAGGTGATTATTCACTGAGATTATTTTTGCTGTTAGTGTCTGAGGCATTCGTAATGCCATGTTTATGGGTGAAAGCCATTTTCATTACAGCTCACATATAAAATTTCTTTTAAAGTTGGTGGTTTGGGTTTTTTTTAAGATTAGATACCAGTGTTAACTTAAAGGGACAAATGCTGACATCCTGGGTACAACTGTTGTTCCATTGGTTTTGCTCAAATGAAAAAGATAAAATCAACAAAAATTATTTCCTTAATCCAGACAGAAATGAGTCTCAGATCACTACAGATCTCCCTGCGTGTTCATTTAATCCTATTTCTTGAAATCAAAACTATTCACTGACAGGTGACTGAAATATTCACATGGATTAACTAAAGCTACTTGTGCAACAACCCACTTTATAGTGAAGGACCTGGAAGGTCCTTAAACCACTTTCCTTCAGTCTCAAATTTGAGAGGCTTACACACCATAGGTGATACAATCCACAGTCACAATTTATGGCCCATTTAATTGCAGACTTGCTAGTCATCTGGTTCAACTAAGATTTGAAAGACCTTTCTTTTTGTTGCGATTGGCAATTTTCACACCATATAATTCAATAAACACATGACTTCCACACGTCCCTAATTTAATGACCACATATATTGCTGATGCAGTTTATGGATGACACACATCTTGCTTGATTTTAGGTACCACCCGGGACATCTGTGCTGGTCACTCTAGCCTCCATTTCACAGAGAGAGTTATTCATCTAATACAGTTCAGATACCTATTTTAGGATGAATCATGTCCACAAGTTTCTCTTTCATTCCTCTAAGCACTTGCAGAGATCTAAAATTTAGAAAGAGCGTGCACTGTGTGTATTAGTCTTGCCTGTGAGATACATGGTCAGAGACTTTTTGCCTTTCTGGATGATCACTACACAGGAGGTCTGGTGAATGACTGGAAGACCTCTGTGCAGAAGATGCATCACAATACATCCTTAGACATAACATACAGAATTTCCAATAAGAGTACTTATATGAGCTAATTTAAGTGCCCTTGCAGCCTTCTCTCAAGCCCTCATTCCTCTCCCTGCTTGAATTTGGGTGACTAACTCTTCTAAATTGTCCACATATTCCCAACAAAAACATGACCTATAGCAAAACCCACTTCAATTACTAGAAAGTAGGTGCAATTTTCTCAGAGGTATATTTTTAATCTTTTGTAAAACCTGACTATCTTTATTTGAATGGAGCCAGAAAGGAACGATCGGGGTTATGATGGCCTGCAGGGTATCATAATAATAAAATGTGTCTGAAACAGAAATTAAATCCTAATCCTGTTCAAGTAGAAAGCAGGAGTGAGTGTAGAGCAAGAAAATACTACAGACACAAGGCTACTGTTACATTGACTTAGAGCCATTGCAAGGCATCTCAGCATCTTAATTTATAACTTCCTTCAGAGTGAAGGACATACAGAGCAAAAGCTCTTGACAAGGATCAAGTTTGCTTCTGCTAAGGGGTGATATTTTCAGGACTGTTACTGTTCCTGCTGGGAACTAACACGTAGCCATACGGTCTGCAGCCACCCAACACACCCTGATCTCTCTCAACTTCTGTCACTGGCCTTTGACAGAGCACAAAGTGAGCAGTAGTCGATTTAGCTGCCTTCAGAAGTTTGCTGCACAAGGCAAATGCTTGCTCAGGTGTAGAGCTAGCCCTGCGCTGAGTCTGCCCACAGAAGGTTTCTGTGAATTTCAGCAGTTTGGATTACTTCAGTTTGATGGTGTTAAATGAATATGTTTTGAACATATTTCTATAACCTGAAAGGAGATTGCAGTGAGGTGGGTGTTGGTCCCTTTTCCCAAGCAACAAGTGATAGGACAAGAGGAAATAGCATTAAGTTGCATCAGGGAGGTTTAGATTAGATATTTGGAAAAAGTTCTTCACTGAAAGGGTTTTCACACATCAGAACAGGTTGCTCAGGGAAGTGGTTGAGTCAACATCCCTGGAGGTATTTAAAAGACGTGTAAATGTGGTGCCTGGGGACATAGTTTAGTGGTGGACTCGGCAGTGCTAGGTTAACGGTTGGATTTGATGATCTTAAAGGTCTTTTCCAACCTAAATGATTGCATGATTCAAAGTTAATGATTAAGAAATTGAAACAATGTCCTTTGACGCAGCATGAGAGCACGGTTTCCATTGAGTATAATATGCTGCTGGTATATGCTGGTTATCTGCTAATGCAGACAAGCTCACTCCTGCAAGCCCTTCTGCTGTGCCTGGGGTTGGATTCTAGAATATGGCTCCATTTTCTGCTTACTTCTTATCCATCATATAGCAATGGATCAATTCTAACAAATAATGGGAGCATTTTGGAAATTGTGAGTATTCAGTGGAATTCATTGCAAATTAAATGTGTAATTGGATATATGTAGGACACTTTAAGTGCTAACAAAATCTCTCCAGTTCTGAAATGTTAGTCTTATATAATTTTACAATGTAACTGTAAATTTCTTAAAGACAGCCAGATGATTGATATATTGTAAATTGCAATACGTATAAAAGATGGGGTGACTGAGCAAGATTTGGGTTTATCTCTCCAGTGAAGCCATGAATTATCTGAGAGAATATGACAAGCAATTCATCAAAGCATAAACCACACAGTCAAGCAAGAGTATATATTCCTTTAAAGCTTAAGTCAAAGCTCATCAGAATTCAACAGCAGACTTTCTATTGAGTTCAGGAGGCTCTCAGTGCAGACCTAAAGGAAAATTCGTGGCTAAACTGGAAGGCTGGGTATGAAGTGGCATATGCTTGTAAGTTGGAATAATACACATGTTCATCCTTTATGAACAAAATAATTTTCTGTGGGTGACTTATATGTGTTACTATGTTTTGTCGCAGCTTGGTGCCTTAATCTTCTTCTGTAACCTGAACGGGAAAAGAGAGATTTTTCTTCTAAGAGAAATGTTATGAAATATTATCCACAGTAAATACTGGCCACATAAATTCTGGAGTAAGAGATCACTATTCCTCCTTGCAGCACATTTGTGTCATCATCCATGGATTTCCTTTTTTGTGTTACTGCGCCATTCTGATGTGTAAAACATAATTCTTTCCCAAAGTAAGCTTGCATGGGGTTATTGTGAAAGGACCTGAACATTCAAGAACCATGGCATTTCTTATCAGGGGAGGATAAAACCCCAGTTATGTTTCCATTTTAGCCCTGACATCTGCACCATTCTTTTCCATGTTCGTTTAAGTCTCTCTAACATGCCTGCATAACGCATATGCAAAAACCTTTATGATCCTCCCTGCTTCCTCAGCAAGAAGCAATCATCTGGAGATGCATAAGTGGCCAAGAGGTTTTTTTTCCTACATCAGTAGCCAAACTGGGGGAAAAAATCTCAAGCCTGTCCCAGAGAAGAAAAATCAGAAGTGCCATCTGCTTGTCAGCCATGTTAAGTTTTTCAATAAAATTAGCGCTGCATTTTTTATTAGCAAAACCAGGTCCCTGCACTCTGGAACTTAAACATAACTTGACTTTAAATCCTGAGTGATAGATTGTGCTCTGCACTGCCTGTTTATTTTGAACACTCACAGTTTCAGACCACATCTGCTGGTAAAACAGAAGATATTAATCCTTACGGCAGTATGTAACACAGAGCTTTGTGAAGTGCTTTTTGCCAAAAAGCCTGGCAAACTGATGTTCTCCTGTCATGCACAGAACAAAACAGCAGAGACAGATGTAACATCAACTTGTTTGCTCTGCCTTAGCCCAAGAGATCCCAGTGCTGTTTGTTTGGTCAGTCTCCCCTCCCTCTGCTGATCCCACCTCCTGTATTAACAGTAGTCAGTAACAGCATGCTCTGAGATGGGGCTGCTTCTCCAGCATGGAGGATATTAATTGAATAATAGAATCATAAAATCACAGACTGGTTTGGCTTGGGAGGGACTTTAGAGATTGTCTTGTTCCAACCCCCCTGCTATGGGCAGGGACATCTCCCACAAGACCAGGCACCATCCAGCCTGGAATCATTTCACATCCCCCTCAAAAAATGACCCATAAGAGCAGAGAACAAAACTGGAAATTATTCCAGATTAACACCCTGTATGAGAAAGCACATTTCCTTGAAGTCCAAAGCCACCCAGGCTTCAAAGCTTTCCAGGAAAAGCCTTTTTATTTAGATTTTGCCAGACCACATAAACAAAGATGATTTCCGACAAACAATAGCAAACATCAGAAGAGAATTGTTCTAAGATATACCAGATAACCAAATGAAAGCATTGTGAATGTGTATGCACGTCACTGGCTACATAAAGAGTTTGCTTTACACACATTTCTCTTGTTATTCAGTCTGAAGAAACTTGAAAAAATGCATTCAGAAGGGGAATTTGTCTAGTAAAAATCACAAAGAGGGTGATAACATAAATCTATCCATCAAGCTTGGAGTACCAAAGCATTGAACTGTGCAGAGACCACAGCGCGAAAACCAAAGTTCTAATCAACATAGCTCTGTGGCCAAGCTTAGCTGACCGGAGAAGGTAAACCAAAGACTTACCTAAATCAGCTTTGAGGAAAGCTCATTCTGGAGAACAACTTACACTTCACTGTGATCCTAAATCCTTAGGCTTTAAATCCCATTATTTAAGTGATTTTGATTTAAGCGATTCAAATTCACAGCAACTATTTGAACTTCACTACTAGAGATTTCCTTCATAGCAACATTTTTTTTATAAACACTCTACAGTAGAAATAAAGAAATAGAAATTATTTATAGGCTCTTGATATTTAAATAAATGCCATGGATGCTGGGGAGATACAAATTCTCTTGCAAGGAGATACAGAACTTTCTTCATGGGCTGATCCTTGCACCCATGGAGACAAAAGTCCCATCTTCTGAATGCTGTTGAGATGTTGGACTGAAGGGCCTGATGAGACATCTTCTCTCCTGGTTCAAGATGGCAAAAGAGTGCTTCCTCCCTTGCCTCCCTCAAGCCCAACCCCTTGGTTCTGTATTTCCTTGACCCCCAGCATAATCCAGATTTTCTCTTGAAAACAGAAGATTCAGGGCTTTCCAGGACAGGTAGCTGTATATTGCATTTAAGACAGATGATGATGCACTGGCTTACCTCCCACAAAGCTGGAGCTCGTAGTCCAGGGGTCCTGGCCACAGCAGGACTGTGAAACAGCAGATGCTCATGGCTTGTGGCACTGATTTTGCTCAGAACAAATAATAAGGAGATTTTGCTCCTTATTGAATTTGGACAGTGGTTAAAGTTTCGTATTACACTTCTGTTACATATAACAGTCACTCTTCTAGTCAGTAGCTCAGATTTATCCATTTCTTTCACTGGACGGTTTGTAACTTGGTGGACATCTTCAATGACATTTTCAGTGTTGTGGCTTGGTATGACCTGCCTTACCAGACCTCCTTCTGTCTGCTGGGATCAGTTCCTCACTCACTGTCTGTGAAGTTCACCAGTAAACGAAAGAAGCTATGGCCAGAAGTGGAAGAAGCAGATGCCTAAGATGAGCTGTCTTAATCCCTTTTTATCTTTTTTAAAATGCTTGAGAAACCAGTTGGCCTCACTGAGGGTTGTCATAAGCTTGGCATATTTATCTAGCAGATCATTTAGTTGTATGCCAAAATAGATATCTTTGAATGTCTTCAGTTATATATTTCCTGATTGTGCATTGTCATGTTGAATATGCAGGTGGGTATACATGTGTGTTATTTAAGTTTATTCTTAATTCTGCTTGAATACAAATTTGTAGAAAAGAAAGAGAGCAAAGGGAATGTGAAGAAATTGATGAGAAACATTAGAAACAAATGGAGAAACTCTTCTTGTATTTTGAACCTGGATTATACGTGTCATTTTCTTTCTTATTATAACATTTTAAAAAACTGTAAGAAGTATTTGAGTTCGAAAGACATTGACAATTTCTGAAAATTAAAGTAACTGAGGAAAATATTTCATATAAACAGAGCATATCTTCACTGATTTCATTTTTTCCTAGCACTGATAGACATGTCAAAACATCATACAGAATGTACAGGCTTTTCATAATGCTCATAGAAAGACACCATCCTTTGGTTTTGTTACATGTTAATATATTTCCATGTATCAACAGGTTACTACTGAATTATAGAATTTCTTCTTGCTATTATCAAGCTGTTGAGTCAAGATTGGTATCCAACCATGTCACATACTGGGCAAAGACAAGACAGTGCATAGTAACCATCCTAAACGACTTAACAATCAGATGATGAATAGACAATAATGTAATGATCTAATCAGGAGTGGTAATGTGAAGCCCAGCAAATAACATGCCAGTTGCAGGAAGGTTTTTGTTTATTTATTTGTTTGATTGTTTGTTTGTTTTTAGATCACTACAAGAGACAAATGTAAGGAACAGACTAAATGGAAGGAATGCAGTGGATGAAATGGTTGAGAATAAACCACTGTAGTGTGGTAGTAGAAACTTGGAACATAAAAAACCAGAAAGAGAATGTACAGCCAAAAATAAAAGAAATATCCTGATGTTGTTGTCCTCTGCTTTTGGAACTACTCTGGCTAGGTGAAGGTTGAAATAACAGTAATAATAATGATAAAATTCTGATGGCATAAGAATTTTTATTTAGTTTTGCCAGCTTCCCCTGCAAAGACTGATAAGTATAATGGATTGGATTTTCTCCAGGTGTGATACACCCTTATAAAAAGCTTCTATTCACACTGCTAATCAAAGCCCTCATCTGAATATTGGGGAGCAATACATAGTGAGGCATCCCAGGAAAGGCAGTGCTACTCTTTTCAGTTCTGTCAGTGGTCCCATGAAGCTCTGTATGGAAGACTGTTGCAATGCACATCACACCAAAATTTATTTACCTATGACCCAGACAGGCAAGGTGAAAACTCAGCCCATTTCTCATGCTGTCCCTTTCAAGATCCTTAAATGTTAGGGAGTCTGTGCTTGTAATGCTGACTTGTCACAGAGGTTTAAGGAATTATTCCTCTTGTTCTGCTAAATGTCAACAACAATCTATTTAAGACTTGCCACTGGAAGACATTTTGCTTAAATAGACACTTGTAACATCAATCTTCAGACAAGCTTTTGCAACTTACTGCAGTATTATCCTCAAATTTGACATGAAGACACTGGTGCTGTTTTGGGACTCTAGGCACTGTGAGGATGGACCAGCCTGTTCGCTTTGGTGTGCTTATTCTCAGAAGAATGGAACACCTTAATTTTCTTCCAGCTGTCAAAATTACTTTGAAAACTAGATCACCTATTAAAGAGAAGGCAAAATTTATTTTATTAAGGTGGAAATGTTAAGAAATTAATAACTGTATTTGAAAACGGATCTGTAGAAATGAATGAAATCATGATGGGTAGATTTCTACACCTGATTATACTCCACAGGGTTTTCATTCATTTAGAAAACTCAAAAATTTCACAGTTCTGCAAGATGGGTTGTTATATCTCAAGATATAACAAGATGCTGACTGCTGCTTCCTCAAAACTTATTAATTTGAAAACTACTTTGGTGGAGACTCATTTGAAACATGTATGCCAGCATGTCCTGCAACATGGAAATGTGGTACTTAACTTGAGATGTACAGCTGCTACAAACTTGAGAAGCGGATCCATATGAACCACTTGAGGTTCAATAAGGACAAGTACAAGGCCCTGCACATGGGCCAGGCCAATCCCCAGTATCAACACAGGCTGTAGAAAAACAGAATGACAGAAGCCCTGAGAAGGACTTGGGGGTGTTGTTATAAAGCTCAACATGAGCCAGAAATGCGTGCTTACAGCCCAAGAAGTCAACTATGTCCTGGGCTGCATCAAAAGAAGTGTGGCCAGCCGGTCAAGGGAGGGGTTTCTCCCCCTCTAATCTGCTCTTGGGAGACCCCACCTGGAGTACTGCATTCAGCTATGAGAGCCCCAGAACAAGAAAGACATGGAACTGTTGGAATGAGTCCTGAGGAGGCCATGAAGATGATCAGAGGGATGCAGAATTTCTCCTATGAAGACAGGCTGAGAGAATTGGTCTATTTCAGTCTGGAGAAGAGGCTTCAAGGGAACTTTATTGCAGTCTTCCAATATCTAAAGAGAGCTTGTAAGAAAGATGGAGATAGACCTTTTAAAAGCATCTGAAGTGATAGCAGAAGGTATAATGGTTTAAAACTAAAAGATATTAGACACAAGGAAAAAAAAAATTACCATGAGGGTGACGAAACACAGGCACAGGTTTTCCAGATTGGTGATAGATGCTTCATCCTTAGAAACATAAGATTAGATGAGGCTCTGAGCAATCTGATGTAGTTGAAGATGTTCCTGTTGATTGCAGGGGGGTGGGACTATATGACCTTTAAAAGTTCCTTCAGACCCAAATCATTCTATGATTCTATTGTAAGCTTAGCACTTCACCCAGAAAATGGTTGATTCCTTTTTTCTTAGCCTGTGAAGATGTTTAAGGAATGCTGATGTCCCTTAGGGATCCTGCTGTATTTGAGCCACAGGACATTCATTGTAACTTGCAGGAGGTAATTTTGAAATAAATAAAAATATTTTCTTTACCTACTTCCCGAATCTGTTGCTGCAGAAGATAGGGGAGACAGCTAATATCATCAGGTTCAAAAAAGGTTTAGGCAAATTCATGGCCAGCAGGTCTATAAACTGAAGTAGTAAATAGGAAGGGATTTACTAAGAGCCCTACCTAATGATTACAGTTATTATAGGGACTGTGAGAGACTGCAGAAGGTGGCCAGGCTTGCATGCTGTCCCTCAACGACATGTCCCATCTCCACTGCTGGTAGAGTCCCAGGCTAGAGACTCAATGACTGGGTGTTTCCTCAGTCACTACACATAGCTGGACAAAAATACTTGATATTTAACTTGACTCTAAAGAGTTTATTTACTCACTGATGCTGAAGTCATCCCTGAAACCAGGAATGGTGGCTTTAAACTTCAGAACATAGCTTTGTAGCCTTCATAATGGATGCTGTATTTTAAGCAAACATAACAACAGCAACAACAAAAGCATCTCTTTACTCTCCTTATACTTGGAATAGGCTGTCGCAAGTTTCAGGTGAGCCTACTAAGTGAGGAGACATTACTTTGTACAGCACTGCCAGACTGAATAAGACAACAAAAAAATTAGCCTTCAGTCATCTTTAAGCCAGCAAGTGTGAATTCAGATAAATTCTGGAGGAAAAGAAAAACTTTAGCCAATAAAAAGGGAGAAACTTTCAGACAGCGTGTTCCAGGAGAAACAGAAACTTAAACTCAATGCAAAACTCGGCTGCTGGGAGTTTCATTTTAATCAGTCATTTTCTTCTTGTTTTTATTTGCACAGCAGTTCTGAACAAATTGAAAAGTGTTTTTCTCTCCTTTGTTGCAGGCTGGGTTCCTACCACTTCCATTGTAAAGGAGAATTCAATTTTGCAGTGATAAGTTCAAGAATACACAGATAAAGCACTTGTAGGAAGGTGGCAGGGAAAGAAGACTACCAGGCATGAATGGAAAGTACTGAAAAAATACAGAAAAAGGAGCAATTGTCAGCTGCATTTTACATACCAAAATGAGATTTTTTTCCTCCAATCTACAATCTTCAGCAACACAGAAAGTAGTAAGCTTTGCTGATGCTAATTTCATCTCTTCATTGTTTTGGAATGATGCATTTACATTTTCTGTGTGGATAAGCAAGACTAGACAGCTTATGGAGAAAGATAACGTACGCGCTGAGCTCTGTTGAACCTTGGCATCTTTCTGGTTTTAATCTCAATTTATTGTCCAAACTCTATCTCTCTAATGGTCAGACTAAATCCAGACTTAGATAAAAAATGTATGGGCTCAGCTCAAACTGCTTCAGGCTGGATGCCTTGTTCTAAGATGGAAATGGCACCAGACTTAGCAGGGGTATTGGCAAGTTTTAAACTCTGCAGCCATCACTGCTGCAAGTGTGCATCATGAGACAGTGGTGACTGAGTATGGGTAGCTTGTCGCACAGAATAAGCATAGACAAAAGGACTGCCATGCTGGGTAAGCTGCATCAGTACCCTGTAATCAGAGGCGACCAGAAGAAACACTTGGAGAGGAGGATACAGACAGAGGGACTGTGAAGCAATACTGATGCAGAATAGTCCTCTGCTCCTCAAACATCTTCAGTTTAAGGACATCTTATCCAAACCCATTGTCTGAGTTCATTATCCCTCAATATACTGTTATTCCAGGAGTTCATCTTCTCTATGCACAGTTTCAACACCCGCAGACTCCTGAGGCAAGGAATCCCAGAGGTTAATTTTCTGCTGTGTAAGGAAATGTCTTCTTGTGTTGTTTGCTGTGAACCTGCTACCAGCCACCTTGAATTGAAGATCATAGTTTCTGTATGTGTAGAGAGAGTAGAAAATTATTTCCTGTAAGCCCTTTGTGCATCCCTTAGAACTTTACACACCCTTGGTATAACCCTCTCTCAAGTTGCCACTATTTTTCACTGTAAAGCAGCACTTCATTCAGTCTGTCCTCAGGTGAAATCTGCATCTGCAGCTACTGTTCACTTGGCCTCTCCTAGTAGCATTACACCCTTGAAATAGACACCAGAACTACACACAGAATTTAAGATGTGGGCACACTAGCACTTTACCTCATGATATAATGATATTTTCTCTTTTATTCCTTTTCCTAACAATTCTTAATATTCAGTTTGTAGTTTTTTACCACAGCTGGGCACTGAGCTCAATAAAACTATGTATTATAACCCCAAGATTTCATTTCTGAGTAATAGCGGTTAGCTGAGAGCCCATTATTTTATATGTGAAGTTTGGATTGTTTTTCCCCGTGTATGTCATTTTACATTTATCTGTCCTGAATTTCATCTGCCACTTAATCACCAAGTGTTTTAGTATCTTACAGTTCTGCAATTCTCCACAGCCGGTTCTCACTTTTAACTGAGCAACTTAACTTAGACTTTCCACTCCCATGGCACAGCCATACTTGCTCCTACATCTTTGGAATAATACACCCACAAACTTTGATCAAGTTGAGATTAACACTGGAGCTTTGTTTTAACAGGTTTAGTTCTAGATTTTAAATATTTTCATGCTTTCCTATACCTGAAAACCTGTGAACCACTGTAAAGTTACACAAGCAGTGTTGCTCAAGGGAAAAGAAGAGGGACAGACTGAGACAAAGTGAATTCAGTTATCAGGAACATAAACACTACTCTGTGTAGAGCTGTCTATACTTTCCATGTTAATGCCCTAAATTAATTATTAGTGTTTCTGTTCTGGCAGACCTACAGACTTGCTAAAACACAAGCTCTAGCCCAGAGGGATTACAGACCAATGTACTGATTTAACAAGCAGTTAAGAACACAAGTAATTCTAGTCACCTGATTAAATTCTTCCCTAAATGCTTGTGTTTTCTAAAGTCATGGCTTAGGCTGAGGGTCTGGATGAAACTAAATCACAGCCTAGTATTCGCCATCCATGTTCTACTTGAACTGAAAATTCTGTCTAAGAGAAAAAAAAAAAAAGAAAAAAAAGAAAAAATTTAAAATATTTTAAAAAAAAGAGAAAAACCCCACCCCCAAAAAACTAAAAAAGACATGACTGTTGTAAAGTGGGATCTTGAAACTGTAAGTTTCACTTAAAGAGATGGGAAGAAAAAAAATCTTTTAATAGCCTCTTGCTGTCACAATCTCTAGTCCTGCCACAGTTGCTGAGTCTTTAGTCCTTAGTGAAATTAGAGTAACTCCAAACTGTACCTTGAGATGGTCCTTATTTAAGCCACAAGGAAGCAAACAAACAAGCAAACAAAGAGTCTTGACAATGTGTCATTCATGGTGTCAGAAGCACAGTCAAAATGCATGCAATGCCTTACTGCTTTGAATGAAAATATTTGTCTTGGAAAGTTGGAAATGGGTTATTCTGTAAATCTTCATATTAATTATATTTCCTTTTGAATTCAAAGCCAAGCCACCGTCAATTTATTTCACTCAGCTGCATCAGCTCTGGAATGTTATTTTTCAGTTTTACTTTCAATCTGGCTCTGGCTGATAACATTTTCTGATCGATGAAAAGGCAGAGGTTGTTACCAAAAGTAATGTTACGTTATAAAGCTGCTGTAGTCCAACAATTAAGGACATTTTATTATGTAATAAAGCCAGTGCTATTTTTTTCACTGCAGCCACATAACAGTATTTCAGACATTAATTTGCACATGATAAATTATTGATGAGGCAAAAATGCAGATTTTTCTATCAAGCTCAAAAATCATATAATCTTTTCATGTATTAAAAACCATAGTCCTCAAGAGGTTTCTATATGATCTTTCTTAATTAAGAGAAATGTATGCATGGCTATTAATTAGATTCATCTGTCAGGGTGGTCCTTCCTGAGCTGGGTGGTATGGAAAAGCATTAGCAGGAACAGAAGGTAGAAACAACCTTTTGCTCTATAAAGAATTAGAATAGCTGAATATTTACCAGCACTACATTAGAAAGTGTGCCTAAGAAAAGTTTATTCTCACTGCTACTATCTAGTGTGAGAAATGTATGCAGGGGAGAAATTATCGATGGTGAGAGTTTGTTACTGTTTTCAGGTGCACATTTCTCTTGCTTCACATTAAGTACTGATGAGTGAACAAATGCATCTGGCACTGGGAGCAGAAAAAAAATCTTTGTGTCCTATAAGATTTCCCTGCACAGTTTTAGCATTTCCATAAGAATAATGCTTCTGGCACAGGGACTTTATCTGGAAATTATAAAGTTGCACTGTGTCTGAGATTGGAGTTTTTCTGGAGCCTCCAGTGACATTTTAGTTAAACTGTAAACAGACCATCACTTTGCAGATTTCCTGTGAATTTGATTCAGCTTCCAGTGGGAAGCCTAAAAGAGTAGAGATTTGAGACAGTGGTACATCCTTACTAGAGTCTTCTGAGTGGTGAAAACTATGAATAAGTGCATAATATGAAGGATGCACTGTAAAATTTAGGACTTCAAATTTATAGTTAGGTCTTTAAGACATCTGAGAATCTGTTCATAGTTGGCATTTGGTTACCGAGTTGCTTTGGTTGTCTATGAACTGGTAGCATGAAACTGCAGCATTGTAACAGTGTTAAAAGCCAGTAAGAGTTCTCGAAAGGAATATTCATGCTTCAGATCTTTATTCATCACAAAACTTTGGAGAATGAAGTAGAATTTTTTTTCCCAGTGAAGACATAAGTAAAAGTCCGCCTGCAGAGTTTCTGCTTCTGAATTAGCTCCTCAAAAGTAATTTTTAGAGACAAGCTGCTGAATGAGATGGAGGACTAACCTGATTCACTGGGACAATCTCTCTGTTTCAAAAGTTAGAATGATGCTCAGCTCATTAAAGAATTATTTGCATCTGTCAAAGATCCATCCTGTGGTAAAGACAAAGAGCTTATAGCCTGTGAGACATTTTTCCCATTTTAAATTATTCTATATACCTCCACCATGATCTTTGTCAGGTCACAAATTAGACCTCATTTCCTCATCCTTTCTCCTTTCCAATTGATATAATAATACTTACCACACAGGATTGCAGTAGTCTTCCTAATCTGCAAAGGACCAATAGTCCATAAATGAAAATCCCTAGCAAAATACAGGCTGCCATTGAGCACCTTTGAAATTAAACCATATGGAACAAAAGGAAAGATTAATGACCAAAACAACACTGTTCACTCTCACAATTATATGGCCAAAGTGATCAACAAGGTATGCTTTTCCATTTTCAGTATAGTAGCCAGGTTTGTATAAGAGAAACCAAGACACATTTTTATGAACCCCCCAAAAAATATGAGTCCTATCTAAATCTCAGATTCAGAAGGAAAGAAAATCTACCCTGTCTACTCTGGCTACAAACCATTCTGATTTCTCTTTAAACTGCTGTTAAAAATCAGAAATAAAAAATAAAAATAAAAAAATTTCCTTTAACTCTGAAAACAATTTGATAAAGTTACTGAGTTTTGTACCATTTATAAGACCGGATGGCAAGCTATTTGTTAATAACTGCCTGCTGTTGTGGAATCCCCTGACAGAGGGCCATATGTGTCACAAAATCTCTGGCACTCTAGTGAATGATTGGAGATGTGCAGTTCAAAATTCCCTTATCGGTCATGCATTTGTTCATGGAGTTGTTTTTTTAAATTTTCGCCTTTTGTCCCTTTCACCTATGTCTCCTTTGAAATCAGTTAAGGTCTCAAAATGTCTTTAGTTAAAGAGATGTTATCTATGCCATCATGGGCAGGGGACCAACCTTCTCTGTTAAATGGAAAAAAAGGGGAAAAAAATAATCAATTTTTATAAAGCAAGCATCCAAGGTATCAAAGGGACAAGAGTAATATCAGGTTTTTTGGAACTGGAAGTTCAAGAAGAGCTGAGAAGAGACTTCAAGGAGGGTTTGACCTTGCAGCTCTTACAGGGTATGGATATGGCAAAAAGGCACAAACTGTAAGGACTGCTTCAAGCCATTCACATGGTAGAAGACTGCTCAGAGGTACTGACTACGCCCACATTTGGAAAGGAGATCCAGCCCCAGCAGGTAAGAGAAGTCTGTGACCAGCACCATCTAGGCTTCAGTGCCAGGGCAGAGAATGGTGTTTGAAGGTTTGAATGTTTGAATGGTGTTTGAAGGTGTTGAATGGTTTTCTCAGCCACTGTCATTGGAAGATTGTTCTTTAAGTCTACAGCGAATGTCACACCTCTGATCTAATGTTCACATGTCGATTGACTATAGAGTGATTGTCCTAGGGCCATGCACTGAGACCAAGCTCTAGTCCATGTGCACAGTGAGATTATCTTCTGTTTTAAATGTACAACAACGGGTCCTCATTCTTCTCAATGTGTGAGTGAGGAATCTATAACTCATCATGTGCACTGAGTTGTATACTGCAATCACATAGGCCAACTGTGAGGGATATCCCTTAGCTATCTGCAACTAAAAAAGATTGAGAGCTGGTCCCTGTATAACTATGATAACCTCGCAGTATAGAGAAGACTGTTGGTCAGACTTGTTGCCAACACTGCCTGATAGGTCTTTCTTCTTCCAAAAGTGCAAGACTGGGTATCCCAAAGTTTCACATCAGACATCTGAGAACACTAATCAGAGAGGAAGGGCACAGCAGAGGAAGGATCCACAGATGCACATGAATAATGTGATGAAGGCTCACGCAGCAGTGAGGCCTACAGCAGTCAATACATCACGTTGTTATTTTTTAATCTTTCCCATGTACAACTGTAGCTAGAGAGCTCCAGTGAATGGTGGTGCAGGCCAACCTCTCATCACTGTGGCAACTAACATATCCTATGGCAAGTCTGATGACTATTAGATGTTAAATTGCCACTGGGAGAGTCTTACTACTTTGGACTGAATTTGTTCATTCATGCCTGTGCTGCCTATGATTCCTGACATTTTTTTTTTGCCTTTAATCTCTCTCTTATCCTTATCCCTGCTTTTACATTAGCCATACCATTTTTCCTAAAAATGGCTTATTCTTGCTAAATCTCATTTAGGCCATGATTTCTTTTCTTTCCTAGAGTCATAGATAAAGGAGAATATTAATTTATCCATCTGAACATTAGATAGCTGTAGTCCACACTGAGACACAGTTTGACTGAACTGCCAACAAACTAAAGGCTGTGACCTTCATCTGCCTCAGGCATAACCCAAGAATGATTGATTTTACAGTGGGTCCCTTGCGAATGTGAAATTAAATAGCGTGCCCTCTTTTGAGGTAAGCTTGCCCTTTGAAGGATGTTCATGTCTTCCTTTGATCATCTCTTTAATCCTTGTCTGAAATTTTTCATGAGGATTGTATCACACTGTAAGAAGCACAGTGGACTCAGCAATGAAAATGGTACCGGCTCATTCAAAACAGGTCAGGAGAAAGAGTGTATACCTGCCTACTACACCTGCCACAATTGGCAACAGGTTGAGAGTTAGTTTTGAAAATAATTATTACTTCTCCCATGCAGGGCTTTGAAGACAACATCTGGAATTCAATTCTGTGACTAATAAGGAGCCACAGGGGATCTATAGCACTCTGATGCATTCTTTGAGGAAATGCGAAAAGGATTTTAGATAATAAATCCATCTGAGAGATCACAATCAGTTGGAGACCTTTTATAAATAGCAAAATATGATAAATTATTCCATTACCTCCTTAAGTAGCGCTTCAGTGAAAATAAAGTTGGGCATGGCATCCATTTTGGCTACCATGTGAGAACAGAGCCAGAAAAAACAGCAGAAGTATTTTTTTTTAAAGATACATGTTGTGGAAATGGATAAGAAGTTTTTCTGATAAGGCCCTAACCTCTAAGTTTCTGACTGACTCTTTGTCAATAATGCTGCTCTTCAAAATGCCAGTGTTTAGCTTTTGTTTGATGACAACAACCTAATAGGAAACATCAATAAGAATTATATTACACAAAATATAGCAAAGAACAGCAATTCCAGATGTACACATAATGTTGCCCTCACCTTCTTACCCATTCTTATTACACCAGCACGCAATACAAGGCAATTTTGGTTTTAGTAGCAAACTCGTGAGCTAGATGTTCATTTGGGTTAAATTTGAGTGACATTCATGGAAGTATCACAGTGAGGTTTTCATGTGAAAAATTACTGTTTTAAGATACAAATAGATACATGATACAAACAGATCATGCTGGGTTGTTTAATGGTGGGTGAGTAACAGCTCATACAGCAAGCACAATGTCATTGACTTAAACTTGAATGAAGATTATACTGCATAGCTATTTATAGTTCCACTTAGGACTTAGAAATATTTAAGATGCAACAAGAATACATGCTAAAGATATAACATGCTAAAGATACATAATAGTTGTAACAAAGATAACTCAGCATAATTGAGTGAATCCTAGTGGTTCATAAATTAGAAAAGGAAATGTTATGATACAAAATAGAAAATATGTCCCTTCTCCAAGTACTTTAAAATATGGAAGGAACAGTTGTTCCCCACACCCCCCCCCCCCCGTTTTTATCAGTTGAGATACATTTATGAGCACTGTTTTTGTATTTCTTTTATTTTACTTGCTGTTTGAAACCAGGATGATCCATGGTAAATATTTTTTGCCATTAAGTTATTCACCAATTAGGTGCCCAATACCATGGTAAAGACAACAGTTAAAAGCCATGCTGAATAAGAGTATTTAAAACTCTGTTCCACACGGCTCATCTCAAAATTTCACTGCCAAAGAATCCCAGAGTGCTAGTATCCAATCTATATTGCAGAGTTGGTCAGCAATTCAGAGGAATTCATTTTGCAGGCGATTCAATCAGAAAAGCTACCGGAGAGTAAGAAAGCTGAAAGAAATTGCATCTACCTTCACTAAGTAATTGACTGAACAACAAACATTTCAGCATAATCCACTTAAATCGTAATTAAACTTCCCAGACACCAGCCCTTCTATTTTCAATGCTGTTTTTATGGGTAACAAAATTATTTGCTGCTCTTTAATAAACCAAAAATACGTTTGCTCATAACAAACCCAGAAGCAGCATCAAGTTATTATTTGCATCTTCTTGAACTGAAGGGAGCTTTGAACTCTTTTATCACCTTCATTTTGATCTGTTAATGTGCATGAAAATCTTGCCTTTACTCATATGTTATCTCCTTTTAGATGGGGGTTTCCAAACACTAGAAAATTCAGTTGTAGTTTAAGAGATTAGCATTATCTGTGTGTAGGTGATCGCCAGTGAGATGAATTTTAAAGCTCTCCTTATACTCTAACCTGTCCTCTAGTAAATGTAATGTTTAGAGGAATTTTTGTTCAGTCTACAGTATACATGTATTGGCTGGCCAGCTGAATTACTTTCCAGGATTTACTGACAGCAATGACAGGTTTGACACCTAAGACACGTGATACCTATAGATACTTGTAAATGTAGATGCTTTTCTCTAGAGTTGAATCTTTCCTTTCAAATTAACATGATTTTAAGTAGACTGTGAATTAAAAATAGGGCAGTGTGACCTGATTAACTCTTTGTGGCAGTGTTTTTCTTATGTAATCAGAGCTTTAGTTTAAAATTAATTTGATTCCCGTGAAAGGGACAAGTTCTTCAAAAGGTTCATCATCACTTTTCTTGAGCTGTCTAGCTAGCAGGTACATTCACAAACATTTATCCTACCCCTTTTGTCTGGCAGCTGGAGACAAAGAACAAGACAAGAACTGAGTGCTACAAAGAGAACAGAGAGTAAAGATGGTTTCAAATGATGCTAGAGTGGGATTTTGCCACTGAGGACTCCATAGGAGGCTGGCACACAGCCTGGATGTAATTTCACCTAATTTCAGACTGTAAAAATATTCACACTTGTGGTACTTATGCCAGGTTCCCTGCATTATGACTGGAGTGACAGTATCATTTTTGGGGTACAATTCATCTGAATTGTATTGGGCATCTGTGTTAGGAGGAAAAGATTTTTTTGCTTAGAAGTGTCTATTTCTCCCCCTGAATATGACGGAGATTTGATTCAGAGGACTAGTTCACATGTAGATAGAGGCATCTGGTCAGAAGTCTCCCTGAACCAGTATTGAATAATAAGGAAACAAAATGAGTCTGGGCTAAATCATGTAAAAGATCTGCAAGATTCTCTGACTGATACAGGCATTTCCACTTGAGTTAATAAACAGAAACACATATTCCAGCTTTAAAAAGACACACACACCGGGAAGGGAAGGAAGGGAAGGGAAGGGAAGGGAAGGGAAGGGAAGGGAAGGGAAGGGAAGGGAAGGGAAGGGAAGGGAAGGGAAGGGAAGGAAGGGAAGGGAAGGGAAGGGAAGGGAAGGGAAGGGAAGGGAAGGGAAGGGAAGGGAAGGAAGGGAAGGGAAGGGAAGGGAAGGGAAGGGAAGGGAAGGGAAGGGAAGGGAAGGGAAGGGAAGGGAAGGGAAGGGAAGGGAAGGGAAGGGAAGGGAAGGGAAGGGAAGGGAAGGGAAGGGAAGGAAGGGAAGGGAAGGGAAGGGAAGGGAAGGGAAGGGAAGGGAAGGGAAGGGAAGGGAAGGGAAGGGAAGGGAAGGGAAGGAAAGGAAAGGAAAGGAAAGGAAAGGAAAGGAAAGGAAAGGAAAGGAAAGGAAAGGAAAGGAAAGGAAAGGAAAGGAAAGGAAAGGAAAGGAAAGGAAAAGGAAAGGAAAGGAAAGGAAAGGAAAGGAAAGGAAAGGAAAGGAAAGGAAAGGAAAGGAAAGGGAAATGTTTTCCATGTAAACACAAGCTCAATCAGATTTTTTTCCTATGAAATATTAGCCTATGATGGGGGGCTTTGGGGAACCTGGTCCAGTGGAGGGTGTCCCTGACCATAGCAGGGGTTTGGAACTAGATGATCTTTAAGGTCTTTTCCAACGCAACCCATTCTGTGATTCTATGAATCTATAAAAGACAAGACACTAAAATCCTGCATTATCATGGTGCAAAGTTGCTACTCACAGGTTTTCAGAGGCAGAGGTGATTCACACTGATACTACACTATTGCAGAACAAATTCTAGTACTGTTTCTTCCAGTATTTTTCTTCCACTTCTTCTGAGCCTTCAATCTAGCCTAGTACATCTGTCTAACAGGTTCGCTACAGTCACATCACAGTGAAAGCAAAGTAAAAAATTCAGGGAAAGGCTAGCAGTTATCTTCACCCACATATTTTTAAAATTGCCCAAGAGAAGGAAAAGTCAGACTTATGTATCTCTTCATGTATTTTGGATTGTATTCCATGTAACAAAGAACTTGCTTTATTTTGTTCCCTTTTTATACAATAAGTTAGCTCAGCCATATTGATCATGCTTCCCTTTCTTCACACCACTGCAGAGATTACTTCGCATTCAGAGACAGTGAAGAAGGTATTTTATAATATCATAGACCTGCAGTGTGTTTTCCGAGTAAATATACTTATTTCAAGTGAAAATCTGCTTTTAAACACTGTATGCAATTGTTTTTAACAAATTACATGCTTTTCTCACATTCAATATCATTCACTCATGGCACTATCACAGATGGACTATTAAGGCAGTAACTAAGTTGAACCATGAAGGCTGCTAACAACCAGGATATGCAAAGGTCGTAGTTTACATCTTTCTTTAGATTCAAAATACAAGTTTTGTGTGATAATATCAGATAGGAGTACTCTCACATCAACCACAAAGTAAGAGATACTTCTAATCAGGTACCAGGAAGGTTCTCTGAGACACTCCAGCAGGAGGGTAATGTGGTAGACGCTAGACCAATTCCTGTATCTTATGTCCAGGACAGAAGGTTGTGGGCAACAAGCTTAAGTTTACAAGTCAGATTGATAACTGAGAGCGGATGTCTAGCCCCAGTTCCAGAAGCTGTATGATTTCACACAGTATGTTGATATCCCTTTATACAGCAACACAGTGATTTATCAGAACAGCTTTATTCATGCTAGCCCTGTGCTCTGTAAGTGCTAATCTGTCCTTCTCCGACTAGGGTAGTCACAGAGGATACCTACCCACTTTCAGTCTTTTGGCCACTTTTGGCATACTGCTGATCCTTTAGACAGTTTTTCAACCAACTTAAAGTGAGGGAGTCCAATGCACTCAGTAAATTCTCTCAAACCACTTTGAAAATCCCAAGGATAAAAAGACCTTCAGCTTTGTTTTTCTCATTCAGTGTTTTCAACTTTTAGATTCCTTTGGGCTTTCCACTTCTCTCTCTCCCTTGTGCCTTCTTCACCATAAACCAAGTACTGTACTCAAATGTTAGAAGCTAGAAGAGGCTTTTTAATGACCTATTGAGAATGAAATGAATAATTTAATATTTACAATGGCTTTAAATTGGTTTTGCTTGTTGTAGGGTGTAAACTACATTACAGAGGTGGGATTTGTTCCTTTTCTGTTTGTTTGCAGTGAAATGATACAAAATCCTGTCTCATATTTTCTTTGTGTTAATTGGGGATTTAACTGTTGCTTTCTTTGCTTGCAGTGATGTACATCAAAGCTCTTAAAATCCATTTTAATTGTGCTGAGTGGATTTGGTCAATTACACTAGTATTCTTTGTATTAATAAGCATATGAAAAGAAGACTATTCTGTATGTAAATTAATAGAGCTAATCAGTTGTCCTCCCATTGTAATACACATTACAGAATTTGGCAGTATTTCAATAGGAAATAAAAGTTTCATGGCTTATGTCCAGGATCACAGTTTCACAGCCTACATGCAGAGAGGAAATTGAGGTTATCTCCACATCCTGTTAAAATGTCCAGAATTTGTCTGCTCACCACCTAAATATCAGTTCATTAGGGCTTGTGTTTGGAAGAAATCTCAAATCCTTAAAGTGAGAGTTTGAAGGTGATCAAGTAAGAGAATTATTTTTTGTAACGTAGGACATACAAGCCCTACTCATGATGAGACCCTGTAGCTTCCTACTGGAAGACACGGAGGAAGACAGGTTCTGCTGATCTCTAAGAAAAGAGGGAAAAGAAAAAATATCCAAACAAGGCAACATAAGAAAACTGATATTATACTGTTCACTGTAATTTAGTATATTTGCTTCAGTAGACTATTACTATTCAATGAGGTATTTTGCTGAGACCATTGTTTAGAAGACACATGATGTAGTTTATTAAATAATAAGGAAGTCATTTTTGCACATAGGTGTTTATTACTTGCTTCTGAGCATAACTTAACTTCCATAAGTTTGAAAATCACTATGGGACAAAATACAATGGGATTTCATTGTATAAACACAGGTCAGTTGTGGTGTCCTGAGGTTTTTGAAACACCAACATGACAATAAATTGAAGACTTATAAAGGACCTGCACAGTTCTGGAGATGCAGTTGGAGGCCAAGCAGAACACCTCAGGGCAGCCGATACAGCATTAGCCACCTTTACATTTACAGAAGGAACAGGCCCTTCTTTACAGTCATACAAACCAGGTGCCAGTAATACCCACTTTTCTCCATTCACTGCAGAGGGAAGCATGATCATGGAGAAAAAAACTTTGTAGGTTCTAGGCCAAATTTAATAAATTTCACCCAGTGTGGCTGCTTGCACAGACAAGAGCATTCACTAAGTGGGACATAACATCCGCAGAACCTGCTGCTGGTCTGTCTGGGCTTTCCATGTGCCACGTAGATCAGATTAGAACTATTAAATTGCAACTCTATCAGAGCAGCTGCACATTAAAATATTCCCAGGTATATGTAAAAACTTCTTCAGATTCTGTTCAGGTAAATTCTATGGGCAGAAAAGTAGGACATAGCTGTGAAAACTTGGATGTGTGACAACTTGGTGCATATTTGTGGCTGCAGTATTATGACCTTAACAGGACCTTAGGTCTAAATTTCTGAAAGAGAGGAAGATCATGACTCACATAACTGAGAACTAAAATGAGAGAGATGCACAGGAGCAAAGTTATGATTTAATTTAAAAGTTAAATGCCACATTGGTTTTTTCGGTCACCCTCTAGTACTGACCCCGCTTCCTGCAAAGGTTAATCATTTCTGGAAGAAAAGGAGCAGATTGTAATGGCGATGTCTCTGGCAGTTTCAGGGTAACTCAAAGCATTAGCATACTGTTGAGAATCTATGTCTTATCTTCTACTGACATGCAACTGATGTGGAAGAGTATCATTTGCATTCAGACAGCAAACATTAAGCAAACTGTGAATTGGGGAGGACAGGTTCTGCTCTCTTTATAAGCTCATAGAGTGCCTTCTCCTATACAAATAGACACAGAGGATCTTCAGTGACTCATAATTCCTCCATTTCAATTCTGAGCAGACCTGATATCTAGTCAGATTCACTGTGATGCTGAGTATGCACAACTTATGTTAAAGTCCACAGAGACAAATGTGCTCAGCCAACCTATCTCATCCACTGGGTTTGCTGGCTTGTTGAAATATCTTGTTATTCTCTAACTCTGATTTCAGAGGCAGATAAACTTCATCTGACTGCATCAAAGCAGCAATTTTCACAAAAGTTTGCAAAATGCATCAGGTAAGACTTGCTTTCTTAGTCAATAAAAAGTGCAGCTCATACCATTCTTTGGTTTTGTTATATTCAAAATAGTTTTGTTAAAAGTTTTACAAGATAGCTTTACAGATAGTTCTCTTCTTTCATGCCTCAACAAGCTTTAACTTTAAATAAACCAGAAGTGTTTAGCAATAACACTATGAAACAGAGAAAAATGTCTACATGCAGTTGAAGCTACTGGAGTAGGTTTTCTGTAGGACACATAGTTCTAATTAGAATTTTGTCATAAGATTAAAGTTTAAAAACTCAACAAGCTAAAAGTAGCAGATTCCTGGAGAAGATAAACAAAATGAAATGTCTGCAGAGTACAGATCCCCAGAAACCTTTATTTGTTTGATGATATTCAGGAAGAGCAACAGCCCCCTGAAAATAAGCAGTGAGTAACAGCAATATATACAATGATTCTGATCACTGACTTAACACGTAATTATAAAGATAATATTATTGAACCCAGTCAAGCTTGATAAGCAGCTAAGATTCTGTTCAGGTCATCAAGATGGTTTTAGGATCCTCTTCACTCAATTTCCCTTTCCTGTTACTGTGGTTGATTTTATTGAAGTTAAACTACTGTAAAACTAGGCTCATGCAGAGCAACTTAGGCCTCAGTATCGTTGTTCCTCCGTGTGATAATTGTTTCCATAATTGTTCTTGTCATTGTAGTAGATGATCTGCAAAGAAGAAAGTTAAAAAAAAAAAAGGTTGTGTCCTTTCCTGCTACTTTATAAGGCATGATGATAGCTTCATAAAATTTTATTGCGTTACCACACCAAGACTATAATACCATTTCCATACTTTATTACCATGCCAAGAGCTGGAAGTTGAACTCAGACAAATTCAACACTGAAATAAGATGTAATTTGCTACAACTGAAGACAGGGAAACATAGGAATGATTTGTTGGGAGGGCAAAAGAAATAGAAGGGAAATAACCCTGCCCCTGCATTCTTCAGAATCTTTCGGCTCCAGTCCCCTCAGATCTCAGGGACAAAACTATAAAACTTTCTAAAAGGTAACTCTTAAGCCATAATCTGGAAGACTTTCTTTGGCCCTTGCATATCTAGGGTGATTGTTCTGGCCTGATATCTATAGCTCACAGCCTGATAGTTTGCTCTCTGTATTGCCTTAGCTATCTCAATTCTTGTGAGACCATAAAACAGGAGTTAGAATATGACCTCAGGAGTAAGAATTCCCTGTGGATTTAAGAATAAACGTACATAATTTCATTCCTGGAGGGGGAACAGGGCAGGTGTATGCATATGCACATACAAAACAACCGTGCCATGTCAGTGGAATCAGAGAATCACAGAATCGTTGGGGTTGGAAAGGACCTCAAGAGATCATCAAGTCCAATCCCCCTGCCAAAGCAGGTTACTTAGGACAGAGATGTCCATGTAGCCCGAGGTTGTTGTCAACCCTCACCATACATAGGGAAGTATGCAAAAGCAAGGCAAAGAAATGGTGCCTAAGTGCTACACTCTCTTCCAGTTAGCAATTCTTTACTCTGGGACTTCTGAAGCATCAGTTTTACCATAGCTCTATGCATAATAATCCCTCTTTCTGGATCATCCGAGTGGGATCTACCTCAGTTATCTGGGTGGTGTTACTTGTTTATCTCTTCAAACTGCTCACCTGGTAAGAATCAGCAACAATTCCTCATTGCCTCGGTACAGTGAAGAACAAGGTAAACATTTTTGCTTTCAGCTGTCTTGTGAGATATTTTTCATACACTGAAATAGGACATTTTTAACCTAATTGATTTTTTGTCTTTTAGGTGTTTTAAGGGGCATTACCATCAGCTGGTGTCTCCTGTTCTGTACATGTGTTTTATTCTTGACCAAACTAAAATGTTTGGTTAACTGTAGCTTTGGACTAAGGAAGTTGAACAAAATGAATCACTTGTGAAAAATGGTGGCACAAATCATTCATCCAAGACTTAAATTTTGCGATAATGTAAATACAGATAAATATTGTTCTACTTGTTTATTGGGTTTATGTGGCAAGATTTTAGTATTCAGAGGTGACCTCTGTGAGAAGAGATCTGGTGTTTCCCACATGTTGGACAAAGACAATTCCAGCCAGCTCCAAAATAGACCCACCACTGGCCAAAGCTGAGTGCATTAGCAACTGATGTTTCCTCTGTGATAATACTTTGAAGAAAGGGTAGAAAATGATGCACAGCAGCTGTGAAAGAGTGAGGAAAAAATGGGAAACAGCCCTGCAGACACCAAGGTCAATGAAGAAGGAGAGGAGGAGTTGTTCCAGGTGCTGGAGCAGACTTTCCCCTGCAGCCTGTGGAGAAGACCATGGTGAAGTACATTCTTGCCACTGCAGCCTGGATGCTGGAGCAGATACCCACACTGCAGCTCGTGGAAGACCCCAACAGTTTGATGTGGCATGACAGGAGCTGTAGCCCATGGAGGGCACACACAGGAGCAGGATACCAGCAGAAACTGCTGCTCCATAGCAAGGAGCCAGTGCTGGGCTGGAGCAGGTTATCTGGCAGGTCCTGTGGCCCCTTGGGGAGTCTATGCTGGAGCAGTCTCTTCCTGAAGGACTGCACCCCATGGAAGACACCCATGCTGGAACAGTTTGGGAAAAACTGCAGCCTGTGGGAAGGAGCGACATTGGAGTTCATGAAGGACTATATCCTGTGAGAAGGACCCTACACTGGAGCAGGATAACAGTGTGAAGATGAAGGAGCAACTGACATGAAGTGTTATGAAGTGACCACAACCATCATTCCCATTCCTCCTGCACCTCTAAGGGAATACAAAGAAGAGTCAGGAACAAAGGAGTGAAATAGAGACTGAGAAGAGGAGGTGGGAAAGTTGTTATTAATTTAGTCTTTGTTTCTCACCATCCTACTCTATTTTTAATTGAGAAATTATATTAATCTTACCCAACTTGAGGCATTTTTTCCTGATATGGTGACTGGAAAGTGATCTTATTTTCAGGAGAGCTTCCCTATCTTATTTTCTTTGCCCCTCCTTCCCTGGCCTTTTTTTTCTCTTTTTTTTTCTTTTTCTTTTTCTTTATTTTTCCCCTGTAAGGTGTACAGCTCCATATATGTGTTTATATTTTTAAGAACACAAATCTTGCTCATGGTAAATTCAAAATTATTTATAAAATGTCATTCATGAAAATGGATTGAAACATTATACAGCTAAATTGATGTAAGGAAGTTCTTTCTGTACTTGTGATTCTCAAGAAGACTCTTTACTAGGAAAAAAACCTTGAAAAACTATCAAAGAATGTTAAAACGTGGACTTGTACTTTTCTGTTCTATACCACCTGATGGAAAGAGCACTTTGTTCCACATGCTACAGCACTTCACCTTTCTCAGATGATGTTCATATTGGAGCTTCCTCTTCAGGCTTTTTCTCCCAGGAATTCCATGCAGCTGCAGTGATTAAAGCCAAATTATTGGAAAAAAGGAAAAAAAAATCCAAAATGGAAAATAAAAGTCTTAAATTAACAGTTACAGAGTCACATTTCTATATTGAAAAGGAGCTGCAGAGGGCACAACAAGAGCACTGTAGGTCTTTGATTTGCATTTCCCCGGTAAAGTCAGTTCCAAAAGAAGAAAACAAGTCTGAAAGCTTACAATTGATGTAGCCCTGCGCAAAATATTCTACCCTGTGTGGGAGCAACATTCCCACTTCACCTCTCACAAAGATACAGGTCCCTGTTCCACCTGCCAATATTATTCTGAAAGTTGAGCAAATGCAAAAGCAATCAGTTCTTAAAGTCTATATCGTAGACTTCTTTTGCACAATAAACAGCATTTTTGATGTAGGCAAAAAGAGCGAGAACAAAAAAAACCTTTCATCTTCTTCCATAAAAGCCACATTATAACTTCTTTTTCATGTCCTTTTTCTTTTTTCCCCTCTGCAGTCCCTGGAGAATCAGCACAGTGTTTTCTTCATAAACAGATCTCAACACAGCCTTGAAAATGTCACTGTTAACAATGAATTATCCCAGATGCACAGAGAGCACCGTGGTCATCAATAGTTCTTTCTGTAAACCCTCAAGGCTCTGAACCACTGATAAAAAGGAAAGCAAGGGGAGAAACGGATTATACAGTAAATAAATTTGACTAGTATTAAGAATTTAACACGCTGGATGGCACAATCAACTGACTACAGCAATGCATCAGACATGGAGTGGTCTGCCATACAGTTCACTCACACTGTATTCGTCTGACAGCAGCTAACGTTTGCAAAAACACTAAATTATTGGTGACAGTACCTAATAGATTTGTCAGACTGAACAATTTTGCTTTCAAGCTATAGGTAGGGAATTCGGTTCATTTTGGAATGACAAACACCTCGTAGTTTTGAAGTTCCTAGCATTTCCAGTTAATTATTAACAAGCATTGTTACCAGCTTAAGAAACAGAATAAATGAGAAAATATTATTAATATAAATGTTTGTGTTTTGGATACACTATGGCAAGCTTCAGCTGAAACTACTAAAGCAGTCAGATAGCATTTTTAAGTTTAAAGGCTTAATTTCACAGTTATCTTTTCCCTTAAAAGATGTACCTGCTAAACTTAGACAGGCAGTCAAAACACTTAAAACAGTCAAAATGGCTGATCTGAACTAATATAAACCACTTTGCTCATTTACAGTATTTTGTTCCAGAAGACATTAGGGAATTTCACTAGTTCTGTTAATTAACAATGGTCCACGGTGCCTCACTGGTGGATATAAAAGGATTTTCTAAAGGCATAAATATAGCTATTGTCTTTTTACAGATGGGTAAACTGAGGCGAAGTTACTTCCTAGGGAGAGTATCTTGGTCAATAAGCAGATCCAGGAAAAGGAAACAAATCCCTGAAATGCAACCTGTAAATATCACAAAGATGCCTGGCTGAGACTTTGTAACATTGGCTGTTCTTTTTTTATATCACAGAGGAATAAGAACATGAAGTGAAGTGTGAGGTCCATTTAGCTCCATCAAGGACTCTTTCCCAATAGCAAGTATGAATGAAAACAAATTTGGACTTTATGAGTAAACAAAAAACAGAACGGCAGCAGAATTTTAGGAAGAAAGAGGGGAAAAGTACAATTGATTCAATTACTACTGTACAATGAATTCATCACTACAAGGGAGAAACAGCTGACCTCTTTCTTGCATTAGTCTTCTGGTAAAATCTTAAATGTAGTCAGACATTTAAGACAAGTGGGAAGGAAGAAAAAAAAGTCAACATTTCTTAGAAACATAGGTATTCTCGAATGTGCTGGACCCGATGAACTTCTCTCTTCAGTATTCAGAGAACTACTCTGAGATCCCATGGAAAATGAGAAAAATTCTGGAAGACTGAAAAAAGAAAAATGAAGTGACCATCTTTAAAGTAGGACGAAAGGAGGAGTAGGGGAATTTTAAGTCCCAGGAAAGTACCATCATAAATAAACTATTTGTAAATACTTAGATGAGAACAGGGAGACAAATTACAACCAACACGACTTTCTCAAGAATTAATCATGTCAAATAAATTGAATTTCCTTCCCTGGCAGGGTGACAGGCTTTACAGACAGGGAAAAAGCAACAGATAACCTATATCTCAATTCTAGCCTGGCTTTCATGCTGTTTGATATACTGTTCTCAGAAGGAAGCTTAGGAAAGGCTTGTAGCTTGTGTATAAAGGTGTCTAGAAAATCATATTCAAAGGGTAGCTATCAAGGGTTTGCCTTTAAAGTGGAATGGTGCATAATGTGGAGTTCCTGAGGAGATTGTCTTTAGCCTAATACCCTTACATATCTACTCAAAGTAATACAGACTGTGTTTATTAAATACACAGATGATACTAAGCTGCAAACACATTGAAAGGCAGGATTAAATTTTCAAACGGAGAAATTGTTTGGAGAAGAAAAAAAAAAAGAAAAAACCCTGATGCAACTTAATAAGAACAATTAGAGGACATAATTAAAACTAACCAAATAAAAACAGATTGGAAGAAAGATGACTTAAGTAACTGGTATCCCAGGAAAACCTTTGGGATCTGGTTGATCACCAACAGCTCTATGTATGTGAATGGTGTAGTGAAATACATACACTCCCATGTTTGGTGTATAACATACAGGACTTAAAGCTTCCATTGTACGCAATGCGGATTAGTTCTCTAATGAAATGTTATGTTCAGTTCTGAAGATCAAACATCAGAAGATGTACAGGTGAATTAGAAACTACTGAAAGGAAAATACAGTTATTAGTGGTCTGGAAGTCATGATCTATAAGGAAATACTGAAGGAATAGTGATTTTTGTCTAGAGTAGACTAACAGAAAATATCATAAGTGTCCTCAGAGTCCTGCATAGGAACATGATATCCATGATAGATATGACATAAATTAAGTTCTGAAACTGTAACCAGGAAAAAAAAAAGTATAGATGCTATAGTAGGTGAGTGATGATAATGGAGCAATGGAGATTTCCTGGCAGCTTTTGGAAGCCCAACTGTCAGCCCATTTTACGAAAAAGTTATAAAACAGCCTTCAGAATGACAAAGGAATAGCTGATCATACCTCAGGGCAGACAAATTAACAAGTGTTTTCTGCAAGGGCTACTTTGCTGTGACTCTGACAAAGGGAAATTCTTACTAAAAAGAATCTTACCAAAGCACCTAACTTTAATAGGAGCTCTCAAGAATCCAATTCAGGATGTAAAAAACCTGATTCTGAGTTTCACTTCTTCGTCTGGTAAGGCAAAGATTTTATTGTAGGTATCTCCACCAATAACTAAGAAGGAGAAGCTTTGGAGAATGTTTTTCAAATACTCAGGTAAGAACTGTTGTTTCCAGTGTAGCTCTTCAACAACTGACATAGTCTGTGACCGAGTGTTGATTTTCCTTCCCAAAAAGTACATCCTCTTCAAGTTCCTTCCTTGAAAGTACACCCCGCATTGAATTTGCAGCATTGCAAGTTTTCTTAGAATTATGCTGCTGCATTTGACTATTGCAGTCCTGCTTGTCATAATAAAAGACGTTTTGTCTCCTGGGACAAGATTTCCATGTGCCCTTCATGATTTTTGCTGACAAGAGGTTAATGACTCCTGAGACCAGTGGAATTTGAAGCCATTGGAAAGTTTAAATCTGAAAGTCTGGGGCTGGTATTGCTCACCTATTTCTTTCCTTCTTTGCTCCCACTTGAGATTCTACATCTCAAACAAGGATCTTGTTGTTCTGCTGTCATTGTGCCTTGATTTAGTCTCAATAGTACCCTTTCTATTCATGCCTATCTATTTTCTGGTTCCTACTTAATTTCTGGATTTATTTGCAATGGGAGAAGACTGTAAATTTAAAATCTCTCAATTCCTGGAGTGTCTTGGACTGCTCTGAGGCTGAGTGACCTCAGTTTCCAGGGGGAGCCAACAGCAATGTGCCACTTAGAGATATTTCCAGTATCATTCTCTCCAAATATCTCTGTGTGAGTATCATACAGCACAGATGTAGACCTAAAAACAAATATTCTTTGTTGAAAACCTCTCCTATAGATAATTGTGTATGGTTTGTCTTCATGGATTTTTTTTTCCCTTCTCTCTACCTTAAAGTAGAACTGAAGAGTAAGATTCAGTGCCAAGAACAGAGATTATGCCAAGTCAATTCCCATGCTAGAGCATATGCTTAAACTGAGAAGAAATGCCACAGAATGCTGCACCTTCGTTAACACTTTCAACTTGACTTGACAATATTGTCTTGCTACACACATAAGGACAATGCACCCAAGAAGACTGGATAAAAATCTAATTGATTTCATATAACCAGTGATATAAGTGAACCTGGAGGTCATTGTCCTGCACACTTTGAACTAACATTCTGTGTATCAAAGTTTGAGTGACATGTTTACCTAAGAAACCCTGCAGGCAAGAGATGTGCAGAGATAGAAGGCATATGATAGATGAAAACATAATATTAGTAACTGTTGTGACAGAGCTGTCTGCTCCAAGAATGCTATATAGCATATGAATGGATGATTGGATAAATGAATGAATGAATGAAGGAACAAACAGGACATACAATGTCGGTCTGAGATCACATCCTTCCTTTTTTTTTTTTTTTTTTTGGCACATTTAGTGATGCAGTTTCTTCAAAAAACATCAAAGGAGCTTCATGATGCAAGTGTCTAGACATCCCTGAAAGACTATCTGGGTGAAGCTGGAGACGATAGCCAACCAGGCAGGAGACAAAATGCCTTTGAGTTTCTGTGAAGGACTTGTGTGGGATTCATTCTATTATTGTGGACAGATAAAACTGATCCGATGGTTTGGACTCAGAAAATACCTATTTCTCTTTGTGGACTCTAAGGAGGACAGAGAACATAAGTACCACAGCTCAGGTGGAGGCACCTTATAGATCTCTTCCTTTGAATACCAACTGGAGGGCATAGAAATGCTTGTGTTTGTTGCTGAATTTGTTGTTGGGTGGGGGTGGAGGATTATAAACTGCTTCTAAGTTACTAAAAAAAAAAAAGGAGACTATGATTTGCTGGTAAGTTCAAAATTCTATTAAGGGAAAGAGAAAACAATCTATATGTAAAGCAAATAACTTATTGTTACTATAATTGAAATCTTAACAGGCTAATCAAATAGTTATTATTAGTCTATATTTAAATATTAAAAAAGAAAAGAGAGAGAGAAAATAAAGAATAGCACCATACAGGAAAGGTCTCAAAAGCAATAAACCACTTAAGATTGTTATGCACATAATACCTATCCTCTACCCTTTTTCCCAGTATTATATTCATCTTTTCACTGGAGTTTACAGCTTCCATATGGTTGGTGGAAGAGGTGAAGTGTCTACCACAAGTTGACAGCATCACAAACCCCCCATGGGGCAAAGGACAAATGTAGAGCTCTAAATGCATTGCTTTTCAAAAAAGTCCTACATACTGTTTAAGCCAAGTTGATGACATCCTATATGATTTCTATTAACTATGTTCATATTAAAGGGGTACCTTTACATACTGTATGGGCTGCAGAAACATAGGGTATTCCAAATGCATCATCTGCTCTCACATTTAAGCAGTTCATGTTCCTTCCAAATGAACTATAGCATGAATTACCAATTTTTGAGAATATACATTTAGACATCCACTTTTATAGTTAGCCATTCTAGTAGAAGCTGACAGGAATGACCTTAGTATTCTCTGGATAAGCTGCAGAATCAGTCTTAGTATGCAAATAAATACTGTAAATTAACAAGGTCAACTTCTACTTCTTTTCTGGCAAGGCAAAAAGGAAGAGAGTGAATGATCTTAGGAAACAAGTGGCAGTATGGGCTCACTGACACACCTATCAGTGAGTAGGAGGCTGTCTGTGTGATAGTAATTGGTGGATAGTTTCCCTCATTGCAGATAACAGTACGCTGGACACTCTTAACAGCCTGCATACTTGACAGAGTATGTTACATCTTCCTCATCACTTCTTTCATAATTGCAGAACCACAGACTCCCAAAAGCTGTATGGGAAAGACAATTAGATTATCTGAAGTCTTCCTGATACTGTTCAGATTGTTCCCTAGCGTATGATTTCTTTTCCATTTTTGGCCCATTTATAATGAGGTAGATTCATTTTACCTGTTCCTTGTCTTGAGAGTTGTCGAGTAAAACCTATAAAAAAAAACCTTTCAGGTTAACTCTTCTGCTACTTCTTACCTACATATTTTATCTTATTTTACTCAGGTCCTTTTTATATATGTCAGTCTCCCATACTGCATTATCAAACTGCTAAATGTTAAATTTTTATTCATGCAAATTTTCATGAATATGAGGCCCACTTTCTTTTAATCATTGGTCACAGCAGAGTAACTTTTTTGGTTGACACTATAATCTGCAGAAGTTCACTCCTTGCTCTACTAATTTTCTTTTACAACTACTCATGTTTTTGTAATGTTAACTTTTTTGTTCACAGCAACAGTGAGGTGCTTAATAACAAGATTTAATCTCTTTGAAGTCTTACCTTCCAGACTCTTTATCGTAAATATTGTTCTTCAGGTATCTTTTACTTTATATCTTTTCAACAATGAGATGTTCAGAAGTGACTATAGATTCCAGCTGTAATCTACAGAAGACCAATCCACTAGAAAGATTCTCATAGATTTCTTGAAATAGTGAATTATCTCATCAACTTGAATGCATTCCAGTCCCTCATTTCATCAAGAGTTATGGAAACCATGTTCACACTCTTTGCTCCAGATGCCTAACTTAAGAGTCTGTGCCCTATATGATTTCTTCTGTCAGGGCAGCAGGCTCCCTACAGTCCAGTGCCACCAAATTCTGGGTCCCCACAAAGAGTAAAGAGAAATTTTCATGAAAACAGAGTGAAGTGCTAGTAGTGGGTGATTTTACTACGTAATCCAAGAACAGTAGCTTATAGAAGGCATATCTGGAGCTCCTCTAGTTGAACCCTTTTGCTCAAGCAAGGTTAGCTAAAGCAGGTTGCTCATGGCAATGCCCAGGCAGGTTTTATATATCTCCAAGAATGGACACTATACAAGCTCTCTGAACCGCCTATTCCAGGATTCAAACACACTTACAATAGATTTTTGTTTTTCTTATGTTAAAATGTCTGCCTGAGCTTTTCCAAATCTATTTCAAACAGCAAACTCATGTAATGTGCTGTACTATACCACCATTTCAGAATTTAGCAATGTTACCATCTGGTATTCATTCTATCCTCAAAAAATTACTGCCTTCTCTCATGCAATAGTATGTCTTCTTAGAAATTTGTGTTCTCATTTCAAAGCCTTCCTAATGTGTTTTCTGATTAATCTGTCAAGTAGTTGGAATTTGCTGCTTGGTTTGTTACATGAACTTTTGAGAAATATGACCGTTACTGTTAAGTGAAACATTTTGGGATGGAATTTTGCACACCACCTGGAATTAAAAAAAAAACCAAACAAAAACAAAACCCAAAAAAAGATACTGAGTCAAAGTCTCAAATAAAAAACAAATTCTATCTAGGCTATCACACAAGGACTTCCAAAATGCTAGGGTTTTATCAAACTTGTGTCCAGCTGCTGGATTTGGGATATTTTGAAGAGGAATCACAGCTGTCCCTAGGCTTTTCAGGATCTGCCTAGTGAGAATAGTTGCTACAACAGCGTTTTGGAATCAGATGAAGGCTTTCTTAATTTATGTATCTTTTTTTTAGGGAACAGCGAACTATAGGTTGTGATTAAGACCTGGGGTCAGGTTATATAGAAAGGAAATGTTAAATACAAGAGGAAACAAAGAAATTTAGGAAAATATAAATTTTGAGCTGAAACACATGAGAGGATGCTGTCACCTTGGCTGGAAAATGAGATGAGTCAAATCCATGAGGCAGCTGAACTGGATAGAAAAAAAAAAAGTAAAAGAAATAGATGTTTGATAGATTTGAAAGGCTTGGAGGCTTATACAACTTCTTGTCATCATTGGTAGTCTCCTGTCATCAGAACAAATGCACTTGGCCTTATTTCTTTAAGTCAACAAAGCACCAGAACTCACAAAGGTTAATGCAATTTCTATTCCTGAGCAAAATTTATAATGCAGCACTGTGAAGGTAGACTGACAAAGTGGGGAAGTGGTTGTGATTTTGCAGTGATTAACAAGTTGGAGAATTAAATATAGAATATTATATATGATACATAAGTATATTACTTTGTGTATCATGGCAATATACAGAAAAGCATTTATGCTAGCTTTAGGCTGCAATTGACATACCTGAATGAGCATAATTGTATCATTTTAAACCTGTAAAATCAAAACCTAACTATTTTTATTAGGAATTATTCTACCTATACTGTGATCAAGAATGTATGGGTATAGCAGGCCGTAGGCACAAATTCACCAGTTCATGGTCTCTATCTGATTTTCAAAACAATAAATATAAACCAGAAGGTGTTTGTCATCACAGTTATGGTGTATAGTGCCTTTGGTTTTTTTTTTTAGAGGAGAAACTCAGAAATCAGCTGAATGGGTCACAGATGACATGAATTGTTCTAGCAGCCTATTTCTTGCTTTCCTTTTCCCCCAACCCTTTAATTTCCCCAATTTCTGCAGCTTACCATCTTTCCTTAAGACAGTGACCAGAAAGCATCTGTCTCATGATCAATATGCAGGCCTCTTCTACCTTATAAGACGTATTTTCCTCGTACAAGGGAAATGCGTGCACAGTGGAATCAAAGTATGGGGAATCCTAGCACAGACTAGCTATCCATACATCTATTTGGCAGGGATGCCTGCCTATCTTGTGATCATGGAATGAATACAGTTCCAGTAGCATGCCAAGACTGATTGATCTTATCACCAAATTGCATGTGTTGTCTTCATGTAAGTCACTGTAAGCCCAGCACATATAGTAGTAGCTGTTCACAGCTTCTAAAACTGGAAGATACCTTCTTGGTCATGCTATAGAGAAAGAATTAAAGTGCATGGCCTTCAAAAGCCTGTGAATAGTTATTGTTATTTAGCCAGGCTGCCTCATACAGAGTTAATGATATAGGTAGTAACAATAGCCTAAAATACCTTCCTCAAGCCACATTAAAATCAGTATTATATAGTATTTCTGTTGCTACGACACATACAGCTGAAGATCGCCAGAATGCTATATGCTACAGTCACAATGCTTGTAGGTTCTTTGTGTCTTCACTAGAATTGTGGGAATTTAAAGAATCTTTTCTTCATAGTACATTCATCTAGTATTTCATAAGGGGATTTTTATGAATATTTAGGCAAGATTGCATTCGTCTCTCAGCCCTGTGGAAACCCTTCTCTCTGCATTCTTGCCCAGGCTGTAATCAAGGTATTTCAGGAAGGTGAACTGTATTTTTAGTTGCCCCAAAACCAAGCAGGGATACTTCTGAAATTATTTTCATCCCTATAAAGAAAAAGTTGAGGAGTAAGAGGTAGATGTGGGCAGTGCTGATGGAAATGCATAATGAATATTATGGTTGTATTATTTCATGGAAATAATGAGAGGCCAAAACTAAGTAATTAAATTATTTTCTGAGGGAAGCAAAAAAAACCTAAACAACTTTTTTAGTCAAATGCTGGATAAAAGTCTCAAAGGAAGTCCAGGGATTTAGAAGATTTAGAGAATTTTAAATTCTCTAAACACTGGCAAGTACTCCAGAGTTCCAAATGGTTCGGTGTATAAGCAATACATTGATTGCCTGGATGAGTGTGTATACTTTATCACTCCCTTGTAATAGATCCTGCTCAACAGATCTGATAGAATTAGTCAATTAATCTGATTAATTAGTCCTTCTTTTCTCTTGGCCAATGATTCCTGAACATATTTTTATTTCTTATTTTATTAGTTCAAACTGTTCTTCACAAATAGCTCTCTGGCTCCACACTCATTTACTCTGGGTAAAATTGACAGTTCTCCAGCACAAGATCTGACCACCAGCCCAATGCCAGTAAAGCTGGGAGTCTTTTGCAGTACAGCTGGTCATTCAAATCACACAGAGGATTTTTTCTCACTTTCTTTCCACTCCACACCATTTGTTTATAATTTTCAGCAAAGGATAACAAGTGTAAAATACTCTATTTTTATCAGTGCCCAAATTCACATACAAACATGGGGATACACAACAACAGCAGCTATTCACCAAATGGATAAACAAGAACAGTTTCACAATCATTTCTGAGCAGTGGGAGGAAAAATACTACGTAAACATAACTAAAACCAGAATAAATGCACAATTTAAATTAAAGATATGTATCACTATAAAGTATTCACATATCTTTTTCTAAAATTATCTAGAAGAATATTAATAACTAATGAGTTATTTAAGACCACATGGATGCACCCTGTAAAAGCCCAGTAAAAAAATTGTCATTATATGCTATCCACAATTAATAGCCATTCCCTTTTTAATATATATCATAATTTTTAAAGTCTGGAGTAGTACTATTAATAATATTATTAATAATATATCCCGACTATTTTAATATCATTAATAAAACATGTAAAGGATTTATTAATAAGATTTTTGAGAGTCCACACACATCCATTAAGAATCAATGACAATGTATGATTCTATTACATTCTGTTTGGCTCTAATAGATATTCCTTTTTAAGTAACCTGTAATTCAGAAATTTCAATAGAAATTTCAATAGAATTAATTATTTACCTGATATTTGAAATTACATGGCAGTTAGCAGTATATTAGCAATTACTGGGTCTGTGAAATATCATGGTTGATACTTAATGGCAACAAAGTGTTTCAAATTCTCTTGATGTATTATTTCCTTATATTATTTTCTAATAGAACAAACCTGCCATCACATCTATAATACTGTTAGGCTTGCTTCTATCATCCAGATGGAGCTAGAAGAACCTCAAAACTTTATCTTCAACTCTCTGTTAACCACAATGCTTTCCCAGGGTGGTCAGGAACAAATTCAAAGCCATTAGGTACTGGGTCACTGACAGCTATTTTGAATATATTTTCAAGAACAGTAAGAAAATATATATTCTTCCCAGTATTGAAAGGTGTCATTAACTAAGATTTAGATGTAATGTTCCTCTAACATCATTTGCCAGAAACATTTTGCAGCACTTTATAATGAGAGAATGGGAAAATATAAACAAAAATATCTCCGCTGATAAATACTCATGGCTAAATTTGGATCACAGTCTGGCATGTGAGTTGGAGAGATACTAAGGGGTTTGCAAATACATGATCTTCGAGGTCCCTTCCACCCCAAGGCATTCTATGTTTCTATGATTTCAAAAGTTGTTAACCACAAAGGACTTTGTTTCCATGTTGGCCATGGAAAAATCCCTATTAAGATTTCCTTCAGTTCAGATCTTCACCTGCTACAGAAGACATAAAATTGATAATCCTTTCCAGGAAGTGATCTCAAGACAAAGGTAGTTCATGGGTAGGTAGCCCCAAATGGAGACTTCTACAACTGCACTATTAACCTAAGATCTTGACTTATATTTTCCTCTAAAATCTCTACCAAAAAAATGCTTGCTTGCAGCAACAAATTTGATCATATAATCCAGACCTGAACTCTGTTGAATCTCAATTTGTGAGCCATCTGCTTTGAAAGGAAAAGGCAAAAAAAATCACTGAATAGAGATAGACCATAGAATCATGGAATAACTGGATTTGGAAGGGATCTATAAAGATCTTTAGATCCTTCTCACAGTTCCTCTTTAAAAGTGAGAAATGTTGAGATACCTAAGGAAGAAAGGATCATAGCATTGCTCATCTCTGCAAACCTTTGGGCATGCATTTAGGTTCACACACAGAGACACACATGAACACTCTGGCAGAACCAGATACAATATGCAATATAGACATGACCTTGGCAAAGTAAGGTCTAATGGCCTGTGTCATCCCTGACTGCAACATACATTCTTGTCTGGAAGTATTATTGTGAGACAACTTTGTTTCCCCATGTGCATTCTGTTGAAATTGAAGGTATTTAGCTAATTCATTGTTCCAACAATTATTGATCCTTCCCTCCTTCTACATGCTTCACAAAATTAAAAAGTCATCATACAGGTCCCTAAAACCCAAAATCTAATTAAAACAGATAATCAATTCAATACAGCCATTCTTACTGCTTAACACATCCTAACACATGTAATGGAGAAATTAAACTACAAAAAACAATTATCTGCCAAAGACAAGTAAGGAAAAATGGTACATCCATTCATTTTGTTTCTTGTAGCAGGATGACTGAACTGCTATGTTATGGGAGATTTGTTTTACTTTCTACTGATTATAGGATGTGTCACTGTAATACAGATGACACACTTACCTGGCCAGCTTTACAAATTGGGATAATGGAGTGAGTAGGTTGAACAGTCCTGGAGTATACAAATAGATGCCAATATTTTATCTGGATGGATTTCTGTCAGCAAATGAATTGACCTGAGAGTAGTTAATATATAAAATCTGGGAAGTTTGTGTACTCAGAATTCTTCATGATAAAAACAACAAGGTATTTTTAAAACACTGATTATTCCAACTTAAGGAATTTTAATTGCAACATTAAGCTTAGTATGTTAACAGAGGAAAAGTGTTCAGCTCCCAAAGGAAAAAGGTGGTCAATACCTCATTCAGGCAATTAATTTAGGGTGTTAATGACTTTTGCCAAAAATCATTCACCTGTAATGAGAAAAAAACCTTGTAAAATGTATGTTTACAGAGACAGAATCTAGATAGTGTGAATGAATAAGTATGAATGAACTACTGTAAACAAAAAAGATTTCAATGTGTTTGACTGAAGTAATCTGAGACACCTCTTCAGAGAGCGGTTTTTGAGGAAAGTTTTCTGGATCTGTCTCATATAATCATAGGATCATAGAATGGCAAGGGTTGGAAGGGACCCCAAGGATCACAGAGCTCCAACCCCCCTGCCACAGGCAGGGCCACCAACCTCAGGCCTGGATCTACACAAGGTTGCCCAGGGCTCCATCCAAACTGGCCTTGAACACTTCCAGGGATGGGGCATCCATTACTTCTCTGGGTAACCCGTTCCAGGACCTCACCACTCTTTCTGTAAAAAACTTCCCCCTAATATCCAATCTAAACCTTCCCTCCTTTAGCTTTAAACCATTGCCCCTTGTCCTGTCATTATCAGCCCTTTTAAAAGTTGATTCCACTCCTGTTTGTATGCTCCCTGCTTAGAAATTAAGCTGGCAAGGGACATAAAGGACAATAAAAAGAGTTTTTTCATGTACGTGAATAGTAAAAGGATGACCAGGGATAATGTAGGTCCCTTGTTGAATGAGGCAGGTGTCTTGGTAACGGGAGATGATGAGAAGGTGGAGATACTTAATGCCTTCTTTGCCTCTGTCTTTACTCTGAAGGCTTCTCAGGACCCACAGATCCCAGATGAAAGTAGGAGTGATTGGGGAATGAAAGGCTCCCCTCTAGTTGAGGTAGGGGTGGTCCAGGAGTGACTGAAAGGAATGGATGCACACAAATCCATGGGCCCGGTTGGGATACATCCACGTGTGCTGAGAGAGCTGGCAGAGCTGATTATGGAGCCGCTCTCTATCATCTTTGATAGATCCTGGACTACAGGACAAGTGCCTGAAGATTGGAGGATAGCCAATATCACTCCAGTCTTTAAAAAAGGCAAGAAGGAGGATCCCAGTAACTATAGGCCAGTCAGCCTCACTTCTCTCCCTGGAAAGCTGATGGAACAGCTTGTTTTGGATGCCATCTCCAAACAACTGGAAGACAAGAAGGTCATGAGGAGTAGTCAGCATGGATTCACCAAGGGGAGATCGTGCTCGACCAATCTCATAGCCTTCTATGATCTCATTACCAACTGGGTGGATGGAGGGAGAGCAGTGGATGTCATCTACCTTGACTTTAGCAAGGCTTTCGATACTGTCTCCCACAACACCCTGATAGAGAAGCTGAGGGCACAAGGGATAGATGAGTGGACAGAGAGGTGGGTTGAGAACTGGCTGTCAGACCGGGCTCAGAGGGTGGTGATCAGTGGAGTAGAATCTGAATGGAGGCCTGTAACTAGCGGTGTTCCCCAGGGCTCAGTGTTCCCCAGGGCTCGGTGTTGGGTCCGGTCCTGTTTAATATCTGCATTGACGACCTTGATGAGGGAATAGCATCCACCCTCAGCAAGTGTGACGATGATACAAAGCTGGGAGGGGTGGCTGACACGCAGGAACACTGCGCTGCCATTCAGCGAGACCTGGACAGGCTGGAGAGCTGGGCAGGGAAAAACCTTATGAAATTCTACAAAAGCAAGTGTAAAGTCTTGCACCTGGGGAGGAATAACCGCATGTATCAGTACAGGCTGGGGGATGACCTGCTGGAGAAGAGCTCTGTGGAGAAGGACCTGGGGATCCTGGTTGATGACAGGTTGGCTATGAGCCAGCAGTGTGCCCTGGTGGCCAAGAGAGCCAATGGGATCCTGGGATGCATCAGGAAGAGTGTGTCCAGCAGGTCGAAGGAAGTGATCCTCCCTCTCTACTCTGCGTTGGTCAGGCCCCACCTGGAATACTGTGTCCAGTTCTGGGCTCCCTGGTATAAAAAGGACAGGGACCTTCTGGAGAGAGTCCAGAGAAGGGCGACAAAGTTGATTAGGGGTCTGGAACATCTCCCCTATGAGGAAAGGCTGAGTGAGCTGGGTCTGTTCAGCCTGGAAAAAAGAAGACTTAGGGGGTCCTAATTAGTGTTTATAAATATCTTAGACATGGGTTGCAGGGGGAATTGGCCAGCCCCTTTTCAGTGGTCTGTGGGGACAGGACTAGGGGCAATGGCTGTAAGCTGGAGCACAGGAAGTTCCGCACCAACATGCGGAAGAACTTTTTCACAGTGAGGGTGACAGAGCAGTGGAATAGGCTGCCCAGGGAGGTGGTGGAGTCTCCTTCTCTGGAGATATTCAAGTCTCGTCTGGACGCCTATCTATGTAATATGAGATAGGGAGCCTGCTTTGGCAGGGGGGATGGACCCGATGATCTCTTGAGGTCCCTTCCAACCCCTAAGATTCTGTGATTCTGTGATTCATCTCCTGAATCTACTCACTGAAAGTCAGGCTTTTTCTTTCCAGTGAATTCATGAAGCTCTCATTGAAGCAGTTTGTGCCACCCCTTCATTCCTAGACAGCCTGCACACCTGCGATCCCAACAGGAGATAAAACCACAACTTCACCTACTACCTCTAGAAATTGTTTCACAGGGCCTATGCTGGGATTGGGCCTGGCAATAAATGACATAATAGGATCATCTTCTCCAGTGAGCAATTTGTTCCCTCTTGCCTCACCATCTGGCATATCCATAGGGGTTGCTTTTGCTCTGCTTCCCATAACCTCTGCCAATGACAGATTTCAGGACTCAGTGTATAAGCTCCTTTCTTTCTTCAGCAACAGCCTAGAGGGTATATAACCCTCCTTTTCAGGCTGAACTAAGCTGAAGCAAACTGAAGATCCTACAGACTCATGCCCTCATAGCTTTTGAAGAGCTGGCTTCATCTTTCATATGTCACTCCAGAGATCATCAAGTTCAACCCCCCCTGCCAAAGTTGGCTCCCTAAGACAGATAGCATAGATAGGCATCCAGACAGGTCTTGAATATCTCCAGAGAAGGAGACTCCACAACCCCCCTGGGCAGCCTGTCCCAGGGCTCTGTCGTCCTCACTGTGAAAAAGTTCTTCCACATATTGGTGCAGAACTTCCTGTGCTCCTACTTGAGGCCATTGCCCCTTGTCTTGTCTCCACAGACAACTGAAAAGAAGCTGGTTCTCCTGTGTCCCACACTTAAGATATTTATAAACATTAATCAGATCCCCTCTTAGTCTTCTTTTCTCCAGGCGGAACAGCCCCAGTTCATTCAGCCTTCCCTCACAGAGTAAATGCTTCAGACCTTTAATCATCTTTGTAGCTCTCCACTGGACTCTTTCCAGGAGAGAAAAGGGTCTCTGATTTTCTCCAATACTAAAGACATTGTTACTCTAATCATAGAATGTCTATAGACATTGTCTATAGCTGGTTTCTATACTCCTTTTTTTCTGTCCAAGGACTTCCCCCAAAACTCCCAAAAAACAACAAGAAATTTTCCTTTGCTGTAAATGGGCTTTGAATCTGAGCAAAAAACACATTCCCCAATCAAACCTCTCCGAGCACTACAAAGAACAATTAGAATGCAGATAACACATTGCTGTTTCTAATTGTTCATTATCACAGCATTATAGATATTATGGCTGGTTTTTTTTCTCCTGCTCTGCTGATGTTGCTGCATCAGTCAAATGTCCCTATAGCTAATTATGCAGACATATTTCAATCTGATTAAAACTCACACCAGTGTAATTGAAAAACATCAGTGGCAATGTTCTGGAGGGAGACAACGTTCCATGTGTTTTTAATAGCTGTAGGTGGGCCTTTCTCTTATTGCAGTTACCTCATATTTCCCATAATAAGGTCTGGCTTCCAGGTGACTCTGACCTTGTTGAACTTTAATTGCTAGGACTGTAATTATATGACAGGTGACTACTTGAGTCCCGTTTCTCTGGAAGTGAGACAAGGGTCCAGGTGGGAAATGATACAGGATTTTGTGAGGCTAACATTATTTTTAAAACATATGCATGCAGCATTGAACTGCGGTTGTACTTGCAATAATTCTGACTTTGAAATGAGTGGCTTTGAGCTCTTTTAATGCAGTTTGCTACCTATGGTTCTCTTATCTTGCTCCACAGAAGCAAAAATATCAAGGGCACACAGTCCTCTGCTTGAACACTGCCCTGTGTAGCTGTTTCTGACAGGAGGATCTGCAGGCTTCTCTGCTCTCTGCTGAAGGACCAGCAGGGCTCACCTCCTCCTCTTGAACCACTGGGTCTTAGATTAAAGGAGGATTTTGATACCTGGTAATAGAAGACCAGCTAACCCCACTTTACAGAGCTTTCTGTGACAGAAACTCCTTTAAAGATTCCTTTCACAGATCTGCTTCCTAAAGCTTTAAATGTTCAACTGAGTGTTGATAGCCTTATCTCCCATAATTAATATGAATGACTGTCCCATTTAATCAACCAAGCATTTATCACTGAAGATGTCTGGAATTAAGGAGAAATGTCTTTGTCTGTGTTAGTATCATTTGAAAAGGGGAGGGGGGTATTCTCTGTATTTTTAAGTTAATTGACACCTTTGCTGCTGTTAATGTAGGTAGTCATGTTGTCACAAAGGTATTTGTCAATAACATTGTCAGTGAAGGTTGATGGACTGTAATTAAAAGCTGGTTATGAAGACACAGCCCACGGATGCTCAGAGAGCCATTAGAGAATGTCAAAGGGGAGGAGCACGAAAGTTCTCACTGGTGATGGTAATATGTGACTGGCTTATGAAAATGAAGACTCAGGACTTACTGCAGTATTTAATAAATCTGCGAGGTATCTCATGTCTCTACTAAAATTCTGATCAAAAGAGGCTTCCAGAATGGAAAGCAAGAGGTATAAGAACAGACAATGCCAAGAAGGAAAACAATCACCAAAATCTCTGAGACTTCAGTTGCAATATCCACATTCACTTCCTGTCCCATGTGTCACTTGTTTTTGATCTCACCTGTATAATCATTCCCTTTATAACCCTCTTCTCTGTCACGGTGCTGTTTGGTCACTCACCAGAAGTGACTCCATTACAGTGGCAATTACTGTCCAGTGCCGTTACTACCTGTCTGATTTCTATTTGAATGAGCTGCTTGTCATTTGCAGTCTTTTTGATGATAGCCATTTTCTTTGTACAAGTTAAATTGCTATAGAAATATTCCTCTTTATGGGATTTCCTGGCTTCACCTTCCTTACCCACTCCCCAGTTGATTCCTCTAGCAAAATTGCTCGTGGTATATCTGCCTGTCGAAAGAAACAATATGAAACTGAATGGAGGGTTTTTGCCTCTCGTTGAGATGCCAAATCCTTCAAGAAATGAATAATGAGTCATAGCTGATGCCAGTCATTCATGACCACTGCCAGAAATGTAATGCAAATGTAACTGCAAAACAGTGATATGCATACCTTTGGATGCAAAATTATTTTGAGTTTGCCCCTTATATATGGTTGGAGAAAAAACCAACAAGTCTTGTCACAGAAGAAGAAGGAAAGCCTTGAAAAGTGAGAAAAGCTCTGCAGCAGATTATATTCAAAGCACATTTTCTATTTCTGTATCCCATCTGTGGAGATGGGTCAAAGGGAAGCAGAGAACACAAATCCTGTGCGATCTAAGAACCTGTAAGCAAATGTCAGGGATCCCTCAAAGCTGCTAAGCTTGAGTGTAAGATTAACCTCCATGATGCTTCTCTTTTCAGTGTGCCAATTTCAATGATATTCAGTATTTTCTTTTAAGCTCTAGCTCAAGGATTAAGATGACATTAAAAACTCTTAAGCAATGAAAGACAACAATCTACATAGTAGACTAGAAAGGTTTGAAAATGCAAGTTCCTGCAACCTGAAGGTTCAAAGCCATTGGATAGAATGAATCCAACTACCAATATTGTTGTGTGTTTTTTTTAATTGCAGTTTGATTTTTTTTTTCTTTCAGTTTTAAATTTAAGGCAAACCTGGACTTGGTTTAAAGGGATCAGGGATTCGGAGTGCTTTTTTTCCCCTTCAGAGTAATATTCTGGTGTCATCCAGCAATCTTAGTAACACACCCTGGTCCACTTTTGCCATGATCTTCTCCTAATGATTCGCCATTCCTCAGTCAAATCTAACATAGACTTTGTATTTTTCCTCTATCCATTCCTGGGATATCTTGCCTGCCTACCTTCATGAATCCAACCCTGAACTAGCAGTTTCTTCCTTTCCTTCTAAAGCAAGTTTTACCAAGCAAAAACTGCCTATGGCATTAAATGCAGTGAGGGGTTCAACATGTTTGATTTATGTGCTACATTAATACACATTTCTGTTCCTTTTAAGAAAAAAATTTGTGTCAACTTGACCAGTAAATCTTTTAGATTAGCCTATTAAAGACTGCTTTTGTCTCACCAATATGTGTATGTAGATAACCCAACCATATCAAAGCTATGAGCAACACCTCTGAGACTGCGTATGTGCCAAGAAGCTCACTAGTTCCCCTTGACAACAAAGAGAGTAACAGCACACAAAGTAACTTGTCCAAGTTCATTCAAGTCTTGGGAAATTGCTTCAAGTTCTGCATAATCCCATTGTAGCATCCCTCAGAAATTTACATTTAAGTCAGATTGGAAATGATGAAAATAATTTCCAGGTTTTCCTTCTGGTGTCTAAAAAGTAAAATCCTTGCTTCTCTCTGCAAAATGGCCGTGAACATGGAATCTCATAACTTAAGGGCGACAAAGTTGATTAGGGGTCTGGAACATCTCCCCTATGAGGAAAGGCTGAGTGAGCTGGGTCTGTTCAGCCTGGAGAAAAGAAGACTTAGGGGGGACCTAATTAGTGTTTATAAATATCTTAGACATGGGTTGCAGGGGGAATTGGCCAGCCCCTTTTCAGTGGTCTGTGGGGACAGGACAATGGCTGTAAGCTGGAGCACCGGAAGTTCCGCACCACAATGCGGAAGAACTTTTTCACAGTGAGGGTGACGGAGCAGTGGAATAGGCTGCCCAGGGAGGTGGTGGAGTCTCCTTCTCTGGAGATATTCAAGTCTCGTCTGGACGCCTATCTATGTAATATGAGATAGGGAACCTGCTTTGGCAGGGGGGTTGGACCCGATGATCTCTTGAGGTCCCTTCCAACCCCTAAGATTCTGTAAATGTGAGATCCTCTGTAAACTCCCTAAATGGCTCTGTTTCCTTGTGGTGCTGCTTGACCCTTCTGCAAAGACTGGCAACATAAGGCACACCTCTCCAGCACCACACGCTCCATTCCATTCACTTGGCACAACTCAGAGAGCAGATCCATCACTGTTCATGGTGAAACAGTGGCAGCAGCAACCTGACTTTTGCCACTCATCAACCTGTGTTATTGTTTCCAGAATCATCCCTCTAAAGGAAAACCACATTTCCTCCTCCATATAACAAAAAGAGGTAAATAAAACGGAGGATTACTTAAGCTTTCATTCTCACTGCCTCTCAACCTGATGCTTCTTTTTTGTCCCAGTCCAGCTTGCCTCCTTTCCCATGCCCACAGACACACTCATGCTGCAGACCTTAACTCTGAGGTAATTTTTTCCCCACACCCATTTGATTATCTTTATTGCCAGGGTCAGTGTTATACCTCTTATTGTACTTTTCTCCTTATTATAAACCTTGCTGATGGCAGTGGAAAGCCTTATGAATTTATATGCAGATGACACTTCTATTTTCACTGAATGATGAGGTGTCCTCTCTTCCTAATTCCCTTTCCTCTGAAATGGCAAATGTGATCATCCGGCTTAATGAGCACCTTTTCCTTCACAAGGCTTGATAAAAAGAATTGTGACACAGCTTTGTGTTCCTTTCCTGTCTCAAAATACCTCTTGCACAATAAGAACCACTGGTATTTTCAGGGCTAAAGGATACATAGCTCTTAGATATAACCATTGATATTTCCTACAGGTATTCACAACATCGCGTAGATGCTGTACTCAGCTTGCAGATTCATTGGTGCTGTTCAAGACACTCATGTCTGTCTGACCGACTTACAGCTTAGGTTGAAAGTAATCTGACTGGTCCAAGAAGCAAAGCTAGAAGCAGCAATCACTAGATGTTACCTATAGTCTTTCATTTATGGAGTATGACAATTCTCCTAACATACTACATCTTTAATTCAATGGTAACACTTCCTATGTTGTCCCTCAGCAGTAACAGTCTTTCTGAAACTAAAGAAGACTAAAGAAAAAAGATTTTCACTCTTCTGGTTTTCTTCATATCTACAATTAACTCACTTTAAAAATATGAAATTCCACATTTGAAATAAGTGCAAAACTGGGATAAAAACTAAATGCTCGGTTTTGTCTTTGAGGATCTTCACTAAACATCATCAGAATGACAGAAATATTGGATTACTGAAATGTACCCCATGCGATTCTGAGATCAAACAATGTATTAACTACCCGCAGAAAATACTGAAAGAACACCAAGAGCACACAGGTGGCCATGAGGTTTACAGACAGGTAGTGTTACAAGTTTTGAGAACAAAGTGAGGAAGTTCTACATGTTAACAAGATAGAAAGCTTGTCAAATTCTCCAGCTGATCTAAACCTGCACTTACTGAGATCCACGTTTTCCTGATGGTTTTTTGCTGTACAGCCATTCTCGATGGAATCTGCCATCCAGTAGTACAGAGTCAATGTATGACTTACTGAAATATAGATGAAGCAGGAAGGCAATCTCATCTGATTGTTTGACTTAATGAGTACAATTTCTACATTTTGTGTTAAATCTGACTTCCATATGTTCTCTACCCATGCTCAGCAATTCACTGGAGTCTCCTTAAAAACTGTGAAGTAAATCTGCATTACTTATTGGAGTAAGGTGTAATATTAAAATACTTTTTTTCTGCAGAAGAGTCTTTAGGCATATGTGTCTTCATGGATACCAACAATTTATTTTGGCTAACTTGTTTGCATTAGGGACTTTTTTATTAGAAAGCTTTTATTAACAATGAAGTCTGGCTAAAAATTCAGGTGGAGACCTTGGAATGTATCTCCCTAATCACAACAGAATAAGTAAAATAACTTGTTTTAAAGCTCTCTGGTTTATTTCCTGGGAATGTTGTACTCCTTGTATACATAAAGACTTCTTTTTCTGCAGAAAGGTCAATGTAGTGGGAGAAAAATTAACCAGTGTCCCTACTGTAAATTATTTTGGTACTCATTCAAAGGTCTTGTTCCTTTTAGTCTGAATATGATCACACCAGATCACCCAGAACATCAGTTACTATGAATAAGCTAAGTTCCCCGGAGGCACTAAATTAAGCAAATTAGAGTCAGAGATGTGAAGGTTTCTTAACATGAAAAAAGATAATCATGTCTTTCTGCTGAAAAACAATGAAGAGAGAGGAAAGCAGCTGTAGGTATAGTGCTTAAAATGAAGATGATGCTGTGGTGCTAAATCACAGAACCATTTACAAGTTACAAGACCCAAGGCCTGCGCTCAGATTTCAAGAAAGGAAAATTCTCATAATTTCTTCAGATTTAGATGTCCCTTAATCCTAATTACATTTAACGGCCACTGAATTTTGTCAAAATAATTACATAAATGATATTAAACACCTCTAATGTGCCTGAGTCGTCTCCGTTTGCTGTCTAGCTTCTCAACACCTTGGTATTATTTAACATCAGTCAGTAGTTTATTAATTAGTTTCATATGGTTCAGATTCACTTAGTTCATAAAAATATGTTTTTGAGGTGGGGATGGGTATATTGAAATGCCTAACTTTTCTGTTTTTATTTTCTGCATTGATCTAAGCCTTTCTCATGTTTGTTTTTATTTAGCCCCACAGATTGATCTTACCAATAGAAACAAATCACAGATTCTCACACTTTATCCTGTTATAGAGGCAAAAGCAGTACTGCAATATGTGGAAAATAACAGGCTAGATTCAATACCAGAAGTGTCTATGTTGCAAATGTTTGCAATTAGGTAGGACTAAACCATACAGACCAAATTCAATAAGTTATTTCAAAGAGAAATATGGGATTTTAAAAAGTTTAAAATCTGATTATTTTGCTAAATCTGTGTCTTTGTTGAGTTTAGTCTTATTTGTGCATAAAATAGTTCTTCATCATAAATAAGTTTGATTAATATTCCCTACTAGAGGTCTGTTATGACCTACAATAATTTAAGGTCCTGTTACCTTCCTATTAAGACCTAGAAAAAAATAATCACTTTAAATTTCAAACATTTCAGACCACATTCAGACTCAAGGTTGTAGTAATGGCAATACTGGCTTCCTCAGGACTGCAGTTACTACCATGTTAAAAGTATATACCACAAATGTCAGATAGCTACATGGAAAATGTCTTTGGTTCATACTATGTGTAAGATTAACTTCTGAGTCATGTTTTTTATTTATTTTAAAAAAGCATGGAAATAGCACAACTTTTAAGGTTCTCATTTCAAAGTTCTTGCTTAATATTACAGATTTTGAAGCACATTTCTGTTAATTTATATAATGCCATTATCCAGTGTGATATGTTTTATTTTCTACTCCCTATGATATCACTGAAAAACCAAGGATGACATCAACTTGAAAGATGCATTCAATCTTTACAGGAGGGTTTCCACTTTGCTTCAGGACGGCAATGGCAACAATTCAATAATTTCATAAATTCTGTTGTATTCTTTTTGTTTCTTTTTTTTTCCTTTTCTTTAAGCACAAATAAATATTATTTTATTAGGTTTCCTTTTACCCATAGATCAAGATCTTAAAAATCAATATAATTATGTGTTTTCAGTAAGAAAAATCTGTTTCAAATGGTTTAACAGTAGCTAGAAACCTTGCAATGTAGCATATTTAGAAGAAGGGGAATGAGGAGTAAATCCTACTAGGGTAAGTCTGACATCATACCAGCTGATTCAATCAGAAACATTGGGCAACTGAGCAATGCCACCAATTTTCTATAATACAGAGGATGTTTAACTACATTAAAATGATAGAACCCTTGCTTTCCTCAATTCTTTGACCCCACTGAAGAACCAATCTTAGAATCATACAATCATAGAATGTGTTAGGTTGGAGGGGACCCCCAACGGTCATCTAGTCAACCCCCCCCTGCAGTGAGCAGGGACATCTTCACTAGATCAGGTTGCTCAGAGCCCCATCAAGCCTGACCTTGGATATCTCCAATGAGAGGGACTCCTCTACCTCTCTGGACAACCTGTTCCAGTGATTTACCACCTTCATATTGAAGAACTTCTTCCTAATATCCTACCACAATCTACCTCTTTCTATTTTCAAACTATTACCTCTTGTCCTATTGCTACCTGCCCTTGGGAACAGTTCCCACATATCCTCATGAGGTTCACCTAGGCCCACTTCTCCAATCTGTCCAGGACCCTCTGGATGACATCCCATCCCTCTGACACATTAACCTCACCACCCAGCTTGGTGTTATCAGCAAACTTGCTGAGGGTGCACTCAATCCCACTGTCAATATCATTAGTAAAGGTATTAAACAGCACCAGTCCCAGTATGGACCCTTGAGGAATACCACTTGTCACTATCTTCCATTTGGACATCGAGTCATTGTCTACAACTGTCTGGATGTCACGATCCAGCCAATTCCTTATCCACTGAACAGTCCACCCATCAAATTCATATCTCTCCAACTTAGATAAATGTCATTGGGGACTGTGTCAAGAGCCTTGCAGAAATCCAGATAGATTACATCTGTAGCTCTGCCCTTGTTCACAGTTACTTCATTGTAGAAAGCCACTAGATTGGTCAGGCAGGACTTGCCCCTTTAAAAGTCATTCTGGCTGTCTCAAATCACCTCCCTGCCCTCCATGTGTCTCAGCATAGCTTCTAGGAGGATCTGTTCCATGATCTTCCCAGGTACAGAGGTGAGACTGACAGGTCCATAGTTCCCAGGCTCCTCCTTCCTGCCTTTTTTTAAAATGGCTGTGATGTTTCCTCTCTTCCAGTCACTAGAGACTTCATCTGACTGCCATGACTTTTCAAATATTATTGAGTGTTCGCAATCTAAGTTCTATAGGTGTCTCATTTCTTGTGAAAGCCAAAAAGGTAACTGAAGCCTGTTCAAGAACATGTATATGCAAGCTCATTCTTTCAAGAGCACAGTGTTCAGAGTTTGAGGGAGAAGGGTATTCGGAGTTGTGATACTGATCGATACCAGCATAATTTAAATTCACCATGATTAAAATTCCTCTAACCTTGCAAGCAGGATTTTTTTAATCAGCATTTCTTGATCTATTTTGTCTCACTGCTATATAATCTATGTGACTCTGTCCAAGAATAATCTGACTTTATTTTAATCACCTTGAGTTTTTTGTTCATATCATCTGTGCTGCATCAGCTCTAAACACCAATATAATTTCTTGGCTCACAGATATTACAATTCTCATCTCGCAGTCATCCTCTTCTTGCTTCTTTCTTTTGTTCACAGCTTTGTCATACTCTGTATTCTGAAATTTAAAATTCCATTATTTTTCTCGTTCTTCCATGTGCCTATTGTTCCCAGAATGTTATGCATATCAGTATCTGAGCTGAATAACTAATTACAAATTACATAAAGTCCAGTGCAGAAGACTTGATTGTTTCCCTCTTCACAAAAGAGGAAGCATCTGCATTATGATTAACCAAGTAGGCGTATTAAAATTAACTAAGATGTATTCGGTCCATTTTGCTATAGCAGGTATTTAATTTAAGGCAGTCATTTAGATTCTCCTACTAACCGAGACAGGCACGTCAAAGGAGTGAGATACATTCTATGCTTTGGGTATAAATTCCATGTCCATGAAGAGGGACTTGTGTGTATATATATATACGCACACACATATATATACATGCATTACAAAATATTCCCTAGACCAAAGCAAATCTTGTATGAATTTAAACTACAAGGCATAATTGTCCCTACTGGAACAGTTATCATCCCTAAAGGGACAGTACTGTTTCAAATAGACAAGCGACTTAAAGTTGCTTATGCCAGCTAATTTGGATAATATTTGTTTGGATTTGTGCATGAATTTGGCCACTACAACATGAGGCAGTACTTAACATTTTCACATATCATTGTTTTGTACAGGGTGTGGCCTTTTCAGAGCACAAAGTGGATTAGCATCAAGCAACAAACATGTGTTAGGACAACATAAAGTCATAGGGCATGGGAGTACAGGAAAAGGAATGATGCTGTTACATCAATACAGTTAAAAGCTGTCTTGGGCAGACTTCTTTCTAATTTGCTGCTGCCAGGTATTTTTTAGGTAATACTAGGAAAGCCTTAACCATCAAAATTTTACATAAATCCAACATGAGCCTCAGAACATTCACAGTGACAGCTGTAGAATCCTCATGTAGAATCCTGTGACAGTGGAATCCTCATGTTGAATAAAAGTCTTGTCCACAGTACTAAAGTAATGTACTAAACATTTCCAACTGTTTACAGAAAGCTGTTGGTAGTTTTTAACCAAGCCCTGTCTGTAAGGCAGACCTATGCCTAGGACGAATTGTATTTGAGTTCAGCAGTTCTTAGAGGTTATGATCCCAGCAATCATCAGAATAACTATTCTGATCCCCTGCATATTGAAGATTTAACTCTTCATGGAGCACAATTTGTGTCCACAATATCAACTATCAGCAATGCATCCAGACTTAACCCAAAAATATGATGAGAGCTTCATTTTTACAAGGAGGACACCACTCCTTCCTCCTAGTCTGCCTAAATATTAATTCCTCTGAGCTTCTCATTTGTCTGGCTTGAAATTCAAATCTAGGTTCTTATTAAATTATATTTCCTGGAATAAAATATTGATTGTTATCTGATATTTTGTTTCTAATTACCATAATCATGATCTTACATTATTTTAATACACAGAGCCAGTTAACCTCTCTATGAGTTATTTTACCAGTTCTTTTCAAGCTTGTCCACTTTTACAATTATTTTTGACTTTGGACACTGAGTTTCACATATTATAAAGTTGTCTTGAAGACCAAAATCATTTCTCTACTGCAGCTATTCATGCAAAGACTACCTTTCTCCATTCATATTAAGAGTTCAGGTTCAGTTTCTTACCCATTATAACCATTTGAAAGTATTTCTTTTTCTCTTTAATTCATTAACATGAAGTAGTCAGTTCTTGCAATGAACACCACAGAGTAATCCATGAATAAATGTTTACGAGATCATAGTATGTGGCATTCAAGGTCAAAAATCTTGATCTGAACAGTCATTTAGACTTTTCACTCAGGGAAACTGGCGTGTCCGCTGCAAATAAATGATGTGTCTGTGTGTGTGTGTGTGTGTGTATGTGTGCTGGAAGATTGCATGAATTGTATTCTAGAAGTATTCATAGACCGTGAAGACTACTCCTAGTTAGTTTTCAGGGTTAAGAAGTTGGTGTTAAACTGTCTCACCTTTTCTCGGTCTTGCACCACCCACTATTGGACTTAGATGATGTTTATCTGAAAACGATCATTCTTTGGCAAGCACCCTTGCAGATTCCTTTTATAGGATAAGGGAGTCTTCAGCACTGCATAAAATTTTTGCATAAGAGGCCACAGTATCAAAGCATAGGGACTGATTAATAAAAAAAAAAAAAAAAGATATCTTTAAAACTCAGTTGGAGTGGTGTGGAAAATTAATGAATGCCCTCACAGTGTTTGACTACGTGTCTGAGCCTGCTGTAATAATCAAAGGAATCCAATGATCAGCCTCAGTCGCGGGGTGATTTGTTTTTCTCTAGATTAAAATAATACAAGGAAGAAGCAAGTGTGTATGCACATTTATGTGCCTGTGCAAGTGCGTGTAGAACAGCTATGGTACATGAGGTCAGCACCTCCCAAGTACTAGAAGTCCCAGCTTCTGAGAGAGAGAGAGAGATTACTTAATAATTTTAATTAGAGGACCTGTTATTCTATAACTGAAACAATGCATTTTAAACAACATTTACAGATGGGATCAATAGATTGGGCTGGTTTTATTAAAGTGCCTAAATAAGGGATTTACAAATTGGCAGTTGAGTCATACAAAGACAAATTCAATGATTCAAGGATTGAAGGCATATCAGCCTTGACTGACGGTCTCCAGAATCTGTACATCGCTAAGACTGGCCCCCCTGAGAATGACTGAGACTTCAATACTGATGCATATACCTGGAGATAAAATCTATCTACAAGTAGAATGTGTTGTGGTGTTCGTGCTGCAACAAAGCACTGACACTGAACAGTTAATCTCCTTTAAACTGAGATTCTTCTCACCTTTTCACTACCTAAGGTTAGGTGAAGTTAATTTCATGATGCAAAATACCCACAGCTTAGTTCTGGGTACAAGAGTACAGACATGCTATGTTCCAACTTGTGTTCTTCTAGTAATAAGGAGTGGAAAATGGGCTTTGCCCTTGTTTGTAAGTTAGCATCAGGGTTTAAGTTTCTTCTGATACATATAGGCAGGTTTCTTTGAGATAGTCATCTATAAGATAGGGACCTTGGCAGTGGACCTCTATGATGTTGTGTCAGGTTCTCCACAAGAGGCAGAATGATCCACTTTTCTCACCCCACACCTCATCATGAACAGCACTGCTTACATGCTGTGAAGACTGAGAAGCATCTAATTAGCAACACCACCATCAGTGGGATGTTTCTTGAATTACCTGCCTAGAAACCAATAGGAGAAGAAAAAAGTCAGAGGCAGAAGGAAGAGGTCACAACACAAAGAAAGGAGAGACTTATGGAAGCAGGGCTCCGAGCATACAGGGTGAGTGAAGATATGAGAAAAACCAAGCTGCCTGAATGCCAGACAGGATGCCTGGAGAATGAAGTTTGTACAGCTAACACCACAGTATCAGGATGCTAGGAGCACTCCACTGGAACTGCTGTTTGCCTGTGCTAATTAGTCCTGCTGAGAAATTCCATCCTACCATCATTATATGGCTCCACTTCTTAAACTAGCTTTTTCAGAGTCTCCATTGTCAACATACCTCCCTGTCCCCAGAGAAGAATGGAAGTTAATTCCTGTACCTCAAGAAGAAGCTTCATCTGTTGAACTCACAGCAAAGCACAAGAGTAGATGAGACTAAGTGTGCATTCTGTTTTGCAGCTTCATTTTCTGCAATTTTGTTCTCTCAAATGTATTGTTTAATTGCTTGCTGTGTGTTAACCCTGGCAGGCAAATAAACACTACACAGTCACTTGATCTGTCTCCCCCCTCACCCCCAGTGGGTTGAGGGAAGAAGGAGGAGCAAATGCAGAAAAATTTGGTGGTTGAGTTATAAAAAAATATTTAATAAGTAAAGGTTACATGGAAGAAGAAAAGAAAATTTAAAAAAAGAAAATAAAACAAGTGATGCAAAGGCAATCGCTCAGCACATCTCGTGGGTAGAGGAATGCTCCTGAGGAAATAAGAAAAAAGAAAACCTTCATAAAACTCACTCTGTTCCCATTTTATTGCTGATCATGACATTAGATGTCAGGAAAAAAAAATTCAGTGAAAGAGTTGTCAGGGCCTGGAACAGGCTACCCTGGGAGGGGGTTGAGTCACCAACCCTGGATGTGTTTTAAAAAATGTTAGACGAGGTATTTAGGGGTATGGTTTAGCACAGGACAGGAATGGTTGGACTTAATGATTTTAAAGGTCTTTTCCAACCTTGTGATTCTGTGATTATATGGTATGTTCTATCTCTTTGGCTAGTTCAGGTCACCTGCCTGGTTGTGTCCACTTCCAAACTATTGGACAACCCCCAGATGGGTTGCCCCAGGGGCAGAGAGAGAAACAGAGGAGGCTTTGACACTGTGTAAATACTTTTAAGCAATAGTTAGAACATTAGTATGTTATCAGAATTGTTTTGATCACAAATACAAAACACAGCACCATCCAAGCTGCTATGAAAAAAGTTAACTCTGTCCCAGTGAGATCCAGTACACTGCTGGACAAAATACCTCAGAGTAGCCTCTTAGTCAGATGTCTTTGGTGGATGTGAGTCATTACAGCACACACAAATACAGTCAGATCTGCAGCTTAGCACACCAAAACCACTGTGAATTATTCCTTCCAGCACAAGGGGTCTCATTATCTCCGTATGTATTACTGTGAGATATCATTCCAGATCTCTGTGACCAAAGTGTTTACATTCACACACACTCAAATTGATTAGAGGTAAAGAAAAGAAAAAATATTACCAGATTAACTGAACAAAATCATATATAAATAATCCTTTCTACTTTTAAATGCAGAAAACGGGATCTATTTATTTTCTCCTCTTGTCAATAACAGGATAAGATTCTTCCAACAGATATAGGCTGGGATCATTACACATCCCATTGTATTTCCGGTGTCTTGGTGGGTGTATTTGGCTTTGGCTTTGAAGTTAAATTCACAGACTGTCCACAATGTCAGCACCTCAATTTATCCTCTGAGGGATACTGAAGATATCTGTTACACCAAGTGCAAATTTGCAGGAGTACCTAGCCCTTGCTCCAGTGTATCCCTGTGTGCAGTCCTATAGCTCACAGCTATAGGAGATATCCTACATCTGACAGTACCTTATCCCAAAGGCCACATTGCCTGGCCACACCTCAGTAGCCCTGAACCCCAACCAAAAATTTCTTCTCTAGAAGGACACAGTCTGGACCTCCTATTGATAATATAGTGCCACCTCAATTAGCCAGGTGAAATCTGGGAAGCAGTAAGTAGTTACAGTCCCTTCAGTCCTTTCCCTGTTTGCAGAATATTAGAGAAGACAATTCTGCAGAACCACTTGTGCTAGTTCCATTGTCCTGGGATGAAGTTCATTTTCAAAAGAAGCTGGAAGTGGACACATCCAGGACAGCTGACCCAAACTAGCCAAAGTCATATTCGATATCACAACATTCATTCTCAGTTTATAACAGGGAGCCGGGTAGGAGGAGTTGCTGCTTGGAGACTGTGCATCAAGTTTTGGGCAGTGAGCAAATTACATCGTGTATTACCTGCTTTGTATATTGTTTTTTAGTACTGTTGTTATTTTTCTTCTTCCTTTGCTGTCCCAGTACACTGTCCTTATCCTAACCTTTTTCTTCCAATTCTCCTCCCCATCCCACCGGTGGTAGTGGGGGGAGAGAGGATTGAACAAGTATTCACATGGTGCTTAGCAGACAGCTGGGGTGAAGCCACACCACCAATCAATGCAACAAAGAGATGGCACAGACTTTATCACAGTTTTTACTGAAATGTGACGATACCAGAGCACACAGGAAAGTGCTTTCACCTACACTCCGAACAGTGGCAGCCCAAACATGGAGCAAATGTTGAGTATCTTACCTGGTGTCTATGCCAAAAATGGTGAACCTGTCAACATCAAACCTGTGTGTCACATATCCATAGGATGTTTGCTAGAGAATGCTTTCAGAGTTGATGACCACCATGTGTGTCACATATCCATAGGATGTTTGCTAGAGAATGCTTTCAGAGTTGATGACCACCAGCTTATTGACTGGACTGAAAGCCAAGATGAATACCAACACCTAGCACAAAGCTATGCAAGCTGACCACTGATATCTGGAAAAATGTTTCATATGTGATCACATCATGACATCACATCACCACAATGTGGTGTCCCATTGGATGGTTTGATGAACACTGAGCCCTGCAGACACTGTGCTGCTAAATATGACAATGCTTGAGAAAAAAGTGTAAGACAGAGGAATATGATTTTCTATCTTCTTTGAATGGGGAAACTAGCTCTGTCATCACATGTCTCTGGAGCCAGTGATTCCATAAACCAGAAATTCTTGATTCTATAGACAGGTTCCCCCCATTTGGAGGCTGAGATAATTTATTCACATAACCATTGAACACGCTATGCCTAGTTGGTCTCACAGATGGTCTTGCACACATCTAATTTACTAGAATAAACATAGTCAAAGCACCAAAGTTTTGGGTACAGCAGCTCAGCCCTGGTTTTGGTGTACAGGAGAGCAGCAGAGAAATGACAGCTACTGTCAAGATTCACAAGCATCTGCCTGGAGACCGCTAGAAATGGAATGAGAAAATGCATGATTTTGTTTCTGTGCTCAGTTTTCTATCTGGAAAATGTGGGTAATAATACTCATTTCCCTTTTAAAATGGGGACTTAGGAGACTGAAAGTACAGGAAGAGCTCTGAAAATTACAACATACATATTGAATGTATGATTTATTCAGCAGTATTACCCAGTTAGCATTATTGGCATTAATGCTACTAGGAAAAGAAAAAAAAAATGCCTGAATAGACAGGGCAGGAACTGAACCACTTAGAAATTAAAAATATATTCACAGAAAGCCCTAAAAGAAGACAATTATGTCCCAGACAACTTAGCCATTTACTTGAGCAAATCAAAAAGTAGCTCACAAGTCAAGTCACAATTGAATTAAGATACCAATCTCCATATTTATTAAGTTTTTTAAGATTACATGACAAAGTTTAAAAGAACATTCCAGTATAATGTGAAACATTATTCTTATTGCTACATCTAATTACAAAGAGGTGTAAATCACTTGGTCTAGCTTTAAAAAAAAACCTACTTCAAATGCATGATATTAAAAATTGAGAAGAGGTATGCAGCTCCCATACAAATGGATTATGCAGCTGGAAATTTTTAGAGTCACTGTAAAAGGATTTCTACTAAATCTTTTATCTCTCCTTTCTTCAGCAGGGCCATGGAGATAGGGTTGGAATGAGGATAGGTCAGGACATGGTTTGGGGCCATGCAGGAGAGGGCTGTGGTAGGAACAGGATCCTGTAACATAGGTTCCTGTAGGTCAGGAACCAGTGGCCCTTGTCTGGTCCGAAATGGGGTCCTTGGCCACGGGCAGGGTGCCGAGGAGAGGTGGGGAGGGATGGAAATGAGACTCACAGTACCCTCAGGGCTTGGATAATTTCATTTCATGAAAGCATTTAAGCACATGTTTTAATTTTAAGGCCTGGGTAAGCAGTTAAGAACATGACTGATTTTGCTTTACAAGCAGTTGGTCCAACCATGAATTACTCACAGACATTTAAGTACTTCTTTTGAATATAGGGCATGTTTGCTTGCATTGAAGTGAAAAGAAATAGTCAGGTATTTACAGCACTAGGTTTGATAAGGGTGGGATAAAAGAACTTTATTCATTACATGATTTTCTGTCCAGCAGCATACTGCAATTGAATAGTAATGATATCATTAATTTTTAGGACTTCAGCATTTTTGTAAATTAATTTGGCCTCTCTGTCTTGGGAGGCAAAGGGCAGAGAGGGAGTCCTTAAATACTGATGAATTTTTTTAATGGGTGATGAGAGCCTTCATTGGTGGAAAAACACTTAGCTGGTTTATACTGTATTCCAGACATCCTGTGTCACTTTCACTTCTGAAGTCTGATGCTGTTCTGAAATAGGATGCGACATTAAAATCCGTGAGATGAAGTTCAGTGTCTTCTATTTCCTTCGGTCTGAATAAATTACCAAGCTAATAACATGACTTTTTTAGACTGCATTAAAGACCAGTGTCAATCCCAAAGGTTGATTTTTTTTTTTTAATTATTCCAGGCCACATAGGCAAATCAGCATGTAATTGGGTCCTTGTTAACCCACAGAAAAGGGCCCGTTCACCCCTTCAGCGAGCAAATTTTCGACAGTGTTCCTGGTAAGTCACCATCATTTCACCTGGGAAATTTTGTGAGATTTTTAGGTAGAAATGTGCGATCAAGCAAGTGAATCTGAGGCGTAATTTCAGGGATAACATCAGTATATTCACCACGTCCTGCTTTAATAGACTAGGAAACCTGTCAGGTGAAAGCTAATGCCTTAGTACATTTGTACCTCATCGGTGGGCATTCAGAAATCCCAGACTTGTCCACTGCACACAGGCAAATCATTGCTATAGTTCACAATGCTACTGCACTTAAGATCTTGCGTGCGCAAGAAGCAGTAGATGTATTTTGCAATCCACTCATGATCTGTAAGTCTAAGAAGTATTTTGTGTGCAATAAGACTAGTGCTTCTGTGTACATCATAGAAATACTATATTATAGAATTTAGACATTCAGAGGACAGCAAAGTGTGTATCTGATACAGATTATTTGTGCATATTTCTATTTGGATCGATAGAAAATATTAACCCTATGTCACTGGAATATTTCCTTGTAGGGAAGTGATTTGACATCATGAGGTTCAGCACCAAAAGCCTAGTTCTTTACCATCCAAGTTAATGGTAGTTCTCCACTGGCTAGTAGCACTTGCAGCCCCTATCTGTACTAGTGAGAAATGTTACAGAATTGTTTCCTGACATTGAAGCCAAGTGGCATAGTACAGCTTTTATCCATCCTTTTAAACTCTTTCAGCCTCCAGTGCAGCACGATCATAATCAAGCTTCCCATTAGGAATCATCACTGACAGCTTCCGAACTTGGCTCTGGAAGCATTTGACAGAACTCTAAACATTTCCAGTTAAAACCATGCCAGGGACAATTCTCACAACAGTAGAGATGACTGAGTTCCAGGACACAGGAGCATACCTTGGCTTTATTTGATTTACTAGCATAGATGTGGCGGTAGCCTGTTATTGTGATCGTGGAGCACCTAAAGGCAAACAAAACTACTTAATGTATCCAAGTTGCAAAAGTGAATGTTTGTGTGGAACCGCAAATTTGAAAATTTGCTTTGCTTTATTTATGCACTAATATGGGGGGAGGGAAAGAAAGGTGGGGGACAAGGGGGATGGAAGAAAGGGAAATAAAAGAAAGAAGCTAGTCAATTAACCCCAATTTACCTCAGCAGTGAATCTGGCCTGGGATGGGTTTCTCAAAGGTCCTTTTTTCATTTATTTAGAAGTTGGCTAACTAAACAAAATTAAGGCAGTCCACCACCACCCAAAAAAAAAAAAGATTGCAAATAGACCATTCTACCCAAACCCTGTTTTGTTAATTGTAAATTCAGTGCTGCTAAATATTCCTGAATTGATTGATGAAAAGATTCATTTCCAGATTAAACAGCAATGGAGGAAGTATCATTGTGGAAGTATGGTGTATTACTTCCCAGGGACTCCCTGAGGCAGAGAGAGTGAAAATGGGAACTCTGAGGATAATGACCAAAATAAAATACTTTTTTTTTCAAATTTTTCTCCACTGGTTGTAACAGAGGCCTTGAGTGACAGGTTTAAAGATACCAATTTTATTAGAGGAATCCCTCCTGTTTTTTCATTTTTCTTCCTCTCTTCTTCCTGTTTTGTAATGTTGGTCTCTATCCATTTCACATTACAAGCCATTGGTGCTCCATCGTACTTCAACTAAGCCATAAGTCTGGGAGGGAATCAGCAGCTCTACACACTCCCTCCTGGCCTCTTACATTTTAAAGGAAAAAAAAATAGTGATATTAAAGTCATACTGAGATCTCCTGCTTATGCCTCTCCTCAGCAAAATCTGGACTTCCAGTGTAATGCCATGACAACCTCACTCTCCATCTAGCCATTAAAGTAGCTGAAAACATTATCTGAGTCAATGAAATAATGAAAAAAAAGATATAAGCAACAGAAAAGCAAAGAACTAATGAACACTTTGGACTTTAAGGAGTTAATTCTGCACAACCTTCAGAAGTACATCTTCTCCAGCTTCCCATAACACCTGTCCCCTAACCAGGACACTGTCCAAAACCTGCTCTGACTGATCCTGCTTGAGGAGGCATATTGGGTTAGAGGATGGCAGGACTTTCCTTTCAACCTAGGCAAGTCTGCAATTCCATGATACATACCGGTCAGGTATGGAGCTACGTGTCAATGATCATTTTGTGGGGTTAAATATGTACCAAATAAGTCTGGCTGTTAGCAGACAAACATTCTGCCTTTACAGCCTGACACTGTTCACTGCTGGAATTGTCTTGCAGAAGAAGGAGAGGGGGTAAAAATCTGGAAAGACTCCCTAAATAGCCATGCCTCTGCTGTTCTGATAAGTAAATAGTAAAAGGCAGAGAAAAATAGGTCTACTTTATAGATCATAATTAGCACCAAGGCCTTACTTAGGCCACCTACAATAAAATCCAAATGTAGCATCACCTACAGCACCTAAGCTAAGAAAGAAAAGAGACCTCCCTGCTATCCTTTACCCAGAGTCATGGATTTAAAGGTGCCACCTGCAGAAGAAATGTACTGTAAACACCAAGACTGCTTCTTCCAACAGACACTACAGGTAAATGGCACCGTGCCCTGAAGAGAAAAGTTTAGTTCAATGACACTTTTCTTGAACTCAGGCATCACAGCAGGCATCTAACTCTGAGTTAGGCAGGGTAAGAGTTAGTCTGAACTAAACTCTTTTTCTCTAGAGTGCCCTTTCCTCCAATCAAATGCCAAGGAAAGCACACCTGCATTGGGTCATGAGGAGAAGAATGAGTCATTGTATTCAGTAATTTGACATATCTCAGTCCCATCTCCTATTCTTCTCTTAAGGTACTAGTATTACGTTCCCACGTGTATAAGAGAGGTAGGTAGAAAATCCTGGTTGCAAACAAACTTCTAGGATGAAAGAACATCTCTAAATTTCCTGGTCTAAATTTCTGGAACCACAGCAGGAACCTGGTCCCTCCATGATGCTTATATCATCAACAGAGACTGGTTTGCCCTGGAAATCATAGAATTATAGGGGTTGGGAGGGACCTCAAGAGATCATTGGGTCCAACCCCCCTTGCCGAAGCAGGCTCCCTAGCTCATATTGCACAGATAGGCATCCAGACGGGTCTTGAATATCTCCAGAGAAGGAGACTCTACAACCTCCCTGGGCAGCCTATTCCAGTGTTCTGTCACCCTCACTCTGTATAAGTTCTTCCACATGCTGGTGCGGAACTTCCTGTGCTCTAACTTGCAGCCATTGCCCCTTGGTCCTGTCTCCACAAACCACTGAAAAGGGGCTGGCCATTTCCCCCTGCATCCCATAATTAAGATATTTATAGACATTAGTAAGGTCCCTCCTTAGTCTTCTTTACTCCAGGCTGAACAGTCCCAACTCACTCAGCCTTTCCTCATAGGGGAGACGCTCCAGGCCCTTAATCATCACTGCATTTTAGTGGTGGGGAGTAATGCCATATATGACAGGTGAACACATGATCCTCCATGATGTGGAAATGGATAAGAATAATTGCAGAAGGCTGTACAGTGATGTTTGAAAACTAGTGAAAAATAAAACGTGAGAAAAAATTACATTCTTAAACAAGTATTAATTGAAATAGCCTGACAGTTCCATGAAAGCTCAAGAGTTTTATGTATCTGATGTCTGTAAGGTCCCATTTGGAACTACGGCATAGAGAGAGGTTCAAAGCAAGATGCAAAATACTATTATTCGTATTATCTTTCTAAGACAGTATTTTATTCACATTTCTGGACTGTTTCATTTTCCATGAAGTTTAACCTTCTCTATTCCTTTTGGAATGCTAAATTAATTGGTACTGAGAACCTCTTTTTTCTGTTATTTTTTCTTTTTTTTTTTTTTCAATCCGAGTCATGTCATTCTAGACAACCACCTAAGAAGAATCTGAAACAGCGGGTACCGTATTTCACCAGACTCTTATCTCCGCTCTGCCTATCTCATTTTAAAAAGAACCTGCACTGAAAATGGAATTTGATTACGAAAGAAATCAATCTGTAACTCAGCAAAAAGCACCTCTTTCATAATTCACCCTAATTAATGTTCATCTGTAACTTATTCTTCCTGCAGCTTTGCCCTCAAAATGAGTAAAAAATGACAGGAAACCTTTGGAAAGCAGTTTGCTATTACAGAATTATAGAAGGAACTGAATCAACTAATTTAAAGTCCCTAGTAATAGTTTCATAGGTCTTAAGAAAATATTGTCTTTTGATTTAAATAGGGTTTTATTTTATCCAGGTGCAGCTGGATATCAGAATGGTAATGTAAATAAAACAATCTATTGTCAAGAGCGTAGGCATTTTAATTTCTTTGCAGATGATATAAACCTGGATTTTCTGTTTAACTGGCAGGATAATCAGTATGCAACTGTGGGAAACAATCATTAATGTGATGAAATATGGAAATGATACTCATGCATAGAGAGCGGATGGAAGCATAGTCCTGGGGTGAAGGACTGGATTCATGATCTGAGCTTGATTCTTGTCTCTGCTGCAGGCAGAAATCTCTATTGACAGAGAGAAGATAGAGATATTTTGTCTCTCTCATCCTTTGTCTATTTGTGGTTGAAAAACTTAAACGAAAGGACCACCTCTCATATTTTTCACATATATAATCAAGGGCATGGGATTTTGTTTGCCATGCAAATTTATAAATAGGAACATATACTATTGGTATAAAAATAAAAGCAATATGTAAATTGAGAGCAGGTATATCACCAGTCATATGTCTACCTTCTGCACTTGAAAAAAACTGGGACAGGGAAAAATCTAAATTCTCAGGAATGCAAAAATACATTGAGTTTTATAACATTGACAACCTGATCACAGGGAATTATAGAAATGGTTTGATTCAGTATACTTATTAACCTTGCAAGTTCACATTTTACTGCAATAAGTGTTTTCATCACAGAGAAACTGATGTATATGTGCAGCCAAAGGAAATGTTAGAAATCGATTGGTGGAAGCTAAGAATCATTTTTGCATATGCAAACTCCACACATCAATTTCTACATAGTATTTTAGGGAAAAAATGCTATGTGTATTCATTTATATTAATTACTGCTTTTCAGAAATCAGCTCCAAATGTGCCCATTATAAGGAAAGTTTTCCAGTGCTCCTGTTTTGCACATGAGAAAATAATTTGTCTGGGAAAGTAATTTATTTGAATCTTCGAAGTTTAATTTATGGCATACACATGAGGTTTTTCCAAAGTAACATTATCCCAACCCTGAATTTTAATAAGATGGAGCATAGTGCTGACTTTTAGTTTTGATTATAGTTCAGATAATTAAGATTGCTTTAATATTTTAGACAAAACACTGATAAGACCAGCAATATATATGGAAATGGAATTTGAGTTTCTGCTGAATTTATTTCTTCTAGGTAACAGCAAAGCTCACGTTCTAAGCTCACTTGCTTCATATCACGAAGGCCATGAAAATTGTGTTTCCATTTCAGTTTTTTATAAATGGATTAATCTTATTTAATTTAAGCAGTTTGCAGATGGCCTTGGAGGGCAGTTCTTGCCCCCCAAATTGTATGTAGTGGAAACGCTTTGCTATAGCTTTAACAAACCTGAACTGAGAAGAGAAATGCAAGAAGAATTAACACTATCTGAAGGGTATAGTTTGGGGTTTAAGTATTAATGCAAAAAAAGGGAAAAAAAGGTTTTTGTCTTCTTTTCTCTATTTTATCACACAGTTTCTGTGCAACATGCCTAGATACATCATTTAAACTCAGGTTATGGGCACTTTTTTTTTCTTCAGGCAGCGTTCCAGTGGATTGCAAAGCTGAAAAAACATAGATGACAAAGTCACAGTGTCCAAGTTCTTACATTGACTCTGCACTTTGCAAGGAGTTACTCCACAGAGCTCCTGAACACAGACATTTGGAAAACCACAGTGACCAACATGGTATTTTCTCTATTATACCTTTGGAAGGAAATCCTGGCTCTCAAGTATGCACAAGAGCAAGAAAAGCAAATTCATCTTCTACTGTGGAGATAAAACCCAGTTAGGGTTTTATCCAGAATTGGGGATGCAGTGCAATAGCATAGAGTCCACATTAGTCAGTAAGGCTGTGACAATAAAAATCTGTCCAGGAAACAGTTCAGGCACTGGTGTACAATCATCAGTAATACAAAAATGCTGAAACATTACTGAAATGAATTTGTCCCAGTTTAACTTTCAGCATCCCAAACAGTTGCTAGACATAGTGGAAACACTCACAGGACCATTTCAGGAAGTCATTTTCCATGAAATGGAAAGAAGAAGCCACCCTTCTGAAGCCAAGAGAGTTTACTAGCACATGTATTTCTGTGACTGCTGCTTTACATGACCACAAACATTTTCCAGTGTGCTTCCCTAAGGGTACATTCCCACCCTTTAAGTAAAGCAAATCGGGGAAGAAGACTGAGCATTGGACCCTAATTCTCCACATTGCTTAATTAATGGTCCCACTCCATGGTTGTGTTTTGGAGCACTCTGTTTAGTGCAGAGTCCGTTTGGCAGGTTTGATGTCAGCCCATCTGTACTATTTGGCTTTGATCGATCACTGACCTCGTATTTAGCAGCATTGGCAGTCCCAATTGATGGTCTTGGAAGTCCAAGATGAATAGCATGAACAATGGCTACCAAAGGCAATTTGTTTTCAATGTGCCTTAGTTAACAGGATGATGGGACGCAGCTATGAAGTTACTCCATCTAGTCCACAAAAGATGTCCAGAAGACCCCCAAACACACTTACTGTCAGCTAACTCTTGAAGTTCTGAAAAAAACCCTATAGCTCAGGTTTCCTTCCAGATATTCTCTGAAAATGTCCACTCCTAAGCTTTTCATGATGCTGAGCATATCAGAATATGTCTCACACCAAAATACTGTCTAAATACCTGATCAGGTCTTTCTTTGCATAGAAAACTTTTAGCATGCCTTCTCACTGCACAGCTGCCAGACCAAGTCCTGCCCACACATAAACAGACTTTTTAAATTTTCTTTTTTAATCAGGAGTCAGTCCAATTTTTTTTTTTTAATCATCAGGCAATTCATTCACCCAGGATGGGACAGGCCCCTGTTCAACTAAACCCTGTGCCTGAGGGAACTTGCACCCCAGAGTTCAGCTGCATATGACATAGGTGAAAGGTTTTCTCAGTCCTTCCAGTGGGAATTTTCTAAAACGCAAAATAGAGACCAAACTAAGTCACTTCACATCCTTGTGTAAGAGTACACATCCTCACACCAGTCTTCAGTAAATATTTCACTCATGGTATCTAGCACACAGAGATCAGAATGGACTAAATTTAGGTCTCTTCCTCCCAGCTAAGTATAATATTTTTCAACTTACAAAAACTGGGACAATCACTGCAGAAAAGCTCAAGAGAGCCCTTGTTCAGGTACAGCAGGGTTGCTAGACTATTCCTCTGAAAAATTCTCAAGCTTCATTACTTGAATGCTTCCCTGTCCTTTACCATGCTACAGAGACCCTATGTATTAAATCCAAACTCACTGGATAAATGCAAACACCAAGAGTACATTCTCTAACACACATTCTCTAACGCTAAGCAACCTTGCTGATTTTAGCATGTAGACCTTGAAGCTCTTAGTCGAACAGAAGCCCTTTAAATCTTGGCCCAGAACTGGCAGATCATTCCTATATACCAAAATTAGGCAAAGAGGTGTGATCCCTATTCAGCAAGACCCAAACATTTTTAGAGTATTTCCTTTAGTTATCCTTCCCTCTTTTACAGGCATCAGGAGTATTTTCCCTGCTGAGAAACCTTGGATCTCATCAGTGCCTGATCCATACTCTCATGACCCACTTAACAAGAAAGCGAAGTTCTCGGGAACAGCCACGGGTTGACTGACGAGAAAAAAATCTTCAAGAGGAAAACTCAAATGTGTTTGTCTTTAGCTTTTTGTCATGTTTGATAGATCAGTCATGGGTCAAGCAGAAAATGCTATATCCCACCTCACCATCAGATATCTCAAGATTTCTGCTTCTTAAAGTGAAGGCGCTGAGCTAAGTGACAGCTCATAAGCAGGACAAAAAAAGTGTAGAGATCATGATACCTGGTTTATTTATACTTATTTGGTGTTATTTAAGCTCCTCCTGCTTTATAGTGATAAAACTGAGAACAGAACTGAGAGCATGTGACAAATCACAGCAAACATAGCACAACTCCACCAGCTGCTCATTAGGAGAACAAATTTGGCATTGGTACCCCAGAGGCTTCTTTGACATGTCACTGTGACATCATGTCCTGTTCTGTCCAGGACAGAGTTAATTTCCTCAAGCAGCCAGCCCTGGTGAGCTGAGTTAGTCCAGGTGAGCTGAGTTAGTTTCAGTGTAAAACAGCACACCAACTGACATCACTCTTCCATAAAAGGGGCTGGTCAGGAAGGGGAACTCCTGGGTGGCTCCAGGGCAGGCTGAGTGGGACCAGGGCATCAGGTTTGTCCTTGCTTGGGGAGGTTAACCAGGGCATCAGGTTTGTCCTTGCTTGGAGAGGTTAATTCTCCAGAACCAGGACACATTGCGGCAAATGTGGCTTAGAAGAAACAAGGGTAGATAACCCAGGAGGAGCACAGGGCTGAGGTGAGATTATGCAGGGAGAAAATAAGGAGGATCAAAGTCCAAACAGAAGTCGCTCTGGCCACTGCTGTAAAAGACAACAGGAAACTATTCTATAAAGAAAATCAGAAATTAGTAACAAAAGGAGGGTGAGGGAGAATCTCCTACCTTTATTGGATACGGGGAGGGGAAACCATTGTGACAGAGGATGAAGAAAAGGCTGAGGTGCTTAATGCCTTCTTTGCCTCAGTCTTTAGTAATAAGACCAGTTGGTTTCCTAATACCCGGACCCCTGAGTGGAAAGACTGGGATGGGAAGCAGACTGAAGCACTTGTAATCCTAAGGGAATTGGCTTGTGACCTGCTCAGCCACTTAGATCTGTGCAAGTCAATGGGTCCGGATGGGATACACCCAAGGGTACTGAGGAAGCTGTGGAAGTGCTTGCCAAGCCACTTTCCCTTATTTACCAATAGTCCTGGCTGACCATGGTGGTTCGCTGGACTGGAAGCTGGCACATGTGACACCCATCTACAAGAAGGGCTGGAAGGAGGACCCAGGGAATGACAGGCCTGTCAGCCAGACCCTGGCACTGGGGAAGGTGATGGAACAAATCATCTTGAGTACCATCATGCAACACATGCAGGACACTCAGGCAATCAGGCCCAGTCAGCATGGGTTTATGTAAGGCAGATCATGCTTGACCAACCTGATGTTCCTCTATGACAAGGTGACCTGCTTAGTGAGTGAGGGGAAGGATGTAGATGTTGTCTACCTGAACTTCAGTAAACCTTTGGACACAGTTCCCCACATCATCTTCCCAGAGAAACTAGTCGCTCATGGGTTAGACGGGTATACTCCTTGCTGGGTTAAAAATTGGCTAATGGCTGGGCCCAGAGAGTTGTGTTGAACACAGTTAAATACAGCTGGCAGCAGTTCACAAGTGGTGTTCCCCATGGCTCAGTGATGGGGTCAGTCCACTTTAACATCTTTATTAATGATTTGGACGAGGGGATCGAGTTCACCCTCAGTAAGTTTGCAGATGATGCCAAATTGTGTGGGAGTGTTGATCTACAGGAAGGCAGGAAGGTTCTACAGAGGGACCAGGACAGGCTGGATCCATGGGCAGAGGTCAATTTTATAGGGTTCAACAAGGCCAAGTGCTGGGTCCTGCACTTTGGTCATTATAACCCCACCCAGTGCTACAGGCTTGGGGCAGAGTGGCTGGAGATGTCTCTGGAGGAGAAGGACCTGGGGGTGTTAGTTGACAGCCAGCTGAACATGAGCCGGCAGTGTGCCCAGGTGGCCAAGAAGGCCAATGGCGTCCTGGTCTGTATCAGAATAGTGTAACGAGCAGGAGTAAGGAAGTGATTGTTCCATTATACTCAGCTCTGGTGAGGCCACACCTCAAGTACTGTGTCTAGTTTTGGGCCCCTCACTAGAAGAAGGATGTTGAGTTGCTGGAGTGTGTCCAGAGAAGAGCAACGAAGCTGGTGAAGGGTTTGGAGCACAAGTCCTATGAGAAGCGATTGAGGGAACTAGGGTTTTTGAGTCTTAAGAAAAGGAGGCTGAGGGGATACCTTATTGCTCTCTACCACTATCTGAAAGGTGGGTGTAGAGAGATGGGAGTGGGTATCTTCTCTCAGGTAACAAGGGCTGGGAAGAGAGGAAATGGTTTCAAATTGCACCAGGTAAGATTTAGGTTGGATATCAGAAAGAATTTCTTTACTGAAAGGGTAGTCAATTATTGGAACAGGTTGCCCAGGGAGGTGGTGGAGTCACCATCCCTGGAGGTATTTAAAAGGCCTGTAGATACTGTGCTTGGGGACATGGTCTAGAGGTGGACTAATCAGGGTCAGGCTGTGGTTGGACTTGGTGATCTTAAAGGTCTCTTCCAGCATATGTGATTCTATGATTCTATGACTTAAAACCTCCAAGCATGGTATGATGAGCTTTGAACCCTTTTTTCCTTGATCTCACCCTGCCAACAACTACCATTGATTTTTTGTACAAATAGAGCGACTGTTCAATTCTTAATGTAATTTGATTTGTTTTAACGATATTCACCATTTGATGGGAACCCTTGAAATACACTGAGAAACTCAGCATTAAGACTGGGCTCATTGCTGATCCTGGGATGGGAAATTAGATACTATGAAAACATTCATTTTTCCCACTTAAATGTTAAGATATCACAAGTCTTTGAAAAATAAGACCATTATAGTTGGGCAGGTTATTCTTTTAATGGACATGGAAACCTCTCCAGCATGGTATGGGTGAACAAAACACACTAGGACTGTCCTGTTTGCTCTTAAGGGAATGTCTCTTTACAACACTGAAATTCTAGAGGCACTAAAGTGAAGATTTCAAACTCTTTGATTAATTCCTACCTGAAATGGGTATCTCATGTGGGAAAGCCTCTGTGCATCACAGTCTCTGTTTTATAAGCTGCACACATTGTGATCTGCCTTTTTTTTTTTTTTGAGATTTTGCTCTCTTTGGTTATTTTGATTATAAGTCTTTTGAAAAGGGATTGTCTTTCTCAGTATAGGTATACAGTATATACACCATAATACATTCCTTAATAACAGCAACCACCTAGAGCTACTAGTGGGTAGCAGAAGGGTCCTTTCTGTTTAAGCAGTAACTATCCAATGGGTAAAACTTCACACCCTGTTGGCCTTCTATCTAGAATATTTTACAAGAGTGAAGTAATACAAGGTTGAAAACTCAGACTGAAATAAATTTTTGCTTTCATTGGCTAAATTAATGATAATTTTAAAGTCTCATAAATTGTGCCATGTAAATTTGAACATTTCAGGAGGAAGAATTTGGTCCAAGTTTTCAAAAGCAGCATTGTCGTATCTCTTTGCCTTAAAAACCTCAGTGTGTTACCTGACTTCATTGTTAGTATGCTAATTACTTTGACAACATCTTTGTATATTGCTTTGAGGATTTCATTTTATTCAAAAGCAGATGTGTGTTTGCCTTAATGTTTTCTATTTCTTTGGGGAGTCTTTAGCTGGAGCATAATTTCTGTTCAGTTTGAAATCACGTTTGCAAAGATTTTTCTCAGCTAATCCACAGCAGGGAGAGAACAGCTGCTTACATACAAACTAACCAAGCCAGAAAAAAATGAAGTATAATTGTGAGCATGTTTGTACTAAAGCATGTTAATAGAGTTCCTTTCAAGAGAGACTCTGGAAGGGGGGAGACTTTTTTTTCTTTTGCATTGACCATCACATATGAGTTGCCTTACCCAGAAAAAGAAAAAAAAAAAGCAGAAAAGAACCACGTTCTAGAATTTTTTTATTAAAAAGCATTGTGTTCAAAAATCATCAAAGGTCATTAGGATACAACTGATGAACTGTGCTGCCTTCAAGCAATGATTCAAACCACGAGGTTTCAATGGCCATAAATTTCTGCGTACACTTCATGAAACATGGGATTCATGTTCCCATGCTCTCCTTTCTAGTTCATGTTTCAGAAGAGGGAGAGAATTTCTCTGATTCCAAGTATAACATAAGTCCTCCCCTCTCACCAGTCAAGTTTTTTTTATTTCTCTGGAATCATTTTGTCACATGCTTTCCCAGTTACAACCTGTATGCTCTCCTAGAACCACACAGTGACCTTGAGTATTTTGGTGACATTAATCCCCTATAGTTCCAGTCAATCACTGCCCATGTCTACACCAATTAATTGGAGGAGCCCAGGAACTTTGAATCCAACTGACATCAACATACATGTTTGGCATGTCCAGCATAGGATCATGAAGACAGTCAGGAATTTTGAACCCAAAAAGTAAAAGGAGAAACATCAGGTTGTGGGTATATTCATTGTGGAGAAGAGAAGGCTTATGGAGAATATTTCTGCTGTCCTATTGTGGAGTGTAAAGCTACCTAAAGAGACGCTGTAGCGTACATGGAGCTTCTCTTGTTTCTCAGAGGAGCATAGCAATAGTGCACAAGGCAATGAACACAAGCTCCAACATCAGAAACATCTGAAACTCCCTCTATTAGGGAACAGAAAAACCATGAACATGGTCAAATATTTAAAAAGCCCAAAGCAGGTATGAAGTGTCCATCCTTGTGGAAGTTCAAACTGACTTGAAAAAGCACTGAGCAAACTGGTCTTAACTGGTTTTGCTTTAGGCAGTGGGGTTGGCTTGAGACCTCCAGAGGTCACTTCCAACTACAGCTATTCCATGATTCTCTGACAGCAGGATCACCTGTCCTCGAATCACTGCAGAAGCTGTTTCAGTGTTGGACAGCAGAAATTTGGAAGGCCTGCGTTATACTTTCATAGAATGCTCCATGCAGGCTGGGTGCCAAGGCACATCCTTTTAGCACTCAAATTAATTTGATGTTCAGACTTATTGTTTATCCTCTCTCTCACTAAAGATATGAGGTACATCACTGAGAGCTGAGAATATTTTTTTTGAGAATATGTTTAATGTGAAGTTTGACTTACTGACACATAAAAAACCTCTCCAGGACAGGGTTATTTTTACCATTAGTGTTTCTTCCTCCTTGCCACTCAGCCCTACCTCACTGTTAAATATTAAAATGAATAAACTAAACATTAAAAGCAAAATCATTTAGAACCAGTAACACTAAGTCAAGAATTGTATCACACATACACACACAAAGTAATACACAAAATTTAGAAGTCATGGAATGAGATGCTTCAGCAGTTACCAGCACATTAAATTATGACAGACATGAAGAGCTGCAATGAAAAAAACCAATAGCCAAACAAAAAGCCACTAGAGCTTTATCATCTAACAAAATAAGGATAATGGAGCGACAGTATCTGTGGAGTATTGCGCACAGCTCATGATTCTGTTCGCCAACCAAAGATCCATGCTGCACTGGGCACATACCAGGGGGCTGACTAAAAAATAAAATACACATAGCTGCTTAGGTAAGCTTCACAGTAGCAAAAATGGCCATACAAAAATTGGCTGCATTCAGCATGGGATCAGCAAGAGTGAATGTGATCAAATTCACTGGGGCTTAGAACCTCCCAATGCAGAAGGAAGCTGGAAGCACCAATTTGTCAAATAAATGGTCAAGAAGCAAACCTGAGACAGATAGTCCATCGCTGGCTGAAGCAGCAGTTTAGCTTTTTACTGGAGGATGTCATTAATGGTCATATCAACACACCACTATGCAAGTGTATATTTCCTTTTTTTGCCCTCTGTTTCAAAGCTATTCATGCAAGTCTCATTGCATTTAATATTTCCTACTAGAGGAACTGCCTTCTGTCCCATCAGAGATTCTCTTCCCAACAGCTCAGCAAATGACAAACCAAGTAGGACAGGCACCAAAAAAGTCTGTGGATTTTAATCAATGACCCAAGTTATAGCCATACTCTCATCTAGACTTGGATCAAAGTTCATTCTCTTCTTCCTCTACCACTGTTTAAATGGACATGCACAATCGAGAGTGGGAATAAGGTAATTTCTGGAGTTCTTTGGTAGGGAAGAGGCTGAGAAGAGCCTGGAATCCCCAGTGTTACAGAGGCAGTATTCTGCACTTACAGGAAATCTGATCTGTGTATTCCCAAGATGAGTCCTTACAGTATGGTCTATAGCCACAATAAGAAAAAATACGGAGAGAAAGAAAACTAACCGCAGTGTTTAGCATGCTTAAGGCAACTTTCAATTGAGTTTTTGTCCTCAACATATAGACACAGATCATGTCATTCTCCCAGTGTCATGCAGAAATTTTGTTGCAGATCCAAGAATAATGACAAGCATGAGACAGATGTAAAATTATGACCTTTTCCCAAAGAACAGGAATACCAGTAACTGTACACTAAGGATGAATTTATTTATCTCTGTAGACCAACCCACATGGGTAGGAGTAGTATCAACACGTTTTTCAGCACCTGGCACAAAAGTATTACACAGCTGTTCTTTTAAACAATGGTGCAAGTTTAAGCACTACTTGGGCAGAATTTTCAATACATCCCAGTGTTTGTCTTTCTTCCAATCGCTATCTCGTTTCCATTATCCTATTTTCTTTGTTGCCTCATTTATGTTCAGCTGGTCTTTCATTCTCTGTTCCTGTTTTGGCATCACTATTGTTATTACTTTTTCAGTATTTGTCTTCCCCTACCACCTCTCATCTGGGCCATTTGCTCTACCCTTTGTTTTATTCTAGTCTTCTGGACTGGTCTTGCAATAAGAGATGACTGCACAGCAGGGAAATCTTTCATCTCAATGTTCAGCCAGTAAACAAAAATGTTGAACTGATTCTCTGGAGTCTGGAGTTTTTTCTCCCTGTCAAAAAGAACAAAAGAAAACACACCAGTTTACCTCAAGTAAGCCTCTGAGCTCTGCCCTCTGCCAGGACACTCAAAGTTTCTTCTTTCTACCTGCTTTGCAATCATAACTCCCAGTTTACCAGTACAAAGATTATTGCTATGCTGTCTGTGCATCGTATAATTTTATTTCTTCCTATTTCATATTCTCCAAAATACATTTAATGATGTTTCCTTCCTTTCTAAAGTACAGGAATATGTATTCATACAAAGAAACCTTTTTACATGAATACATGCTTTTCATGCAAAGAGTTTCATTTTTTCACAAGTTCCACAAGACTTTAGCCAATACATATAATCAGATTGAAACAGTCCAGGATTTATTTAAGTTTTTCAAAAGGAAATTCCAGAGTTGGTTCAGGTAAAACTGGACTGACTCCTGCTTGTCATGTATATTTTTCAGTTGTAACCAAAAATTGCTACCCTCAGAAATCCAGTATTTCCTTCTATTTTTTGCTAGTGGATTTAGGAAACAAAAGAGAGATTTCTTGAATGTCAACTCTTTTTTTCTTTCTTTCTCTGACAGATTGCCTATTAAGTAGATAAAATTTCAAGAAATGTGTGAAACAGTGCTCCAAGTCAAATGACAGGGTTCTGGCCCTCTAGATCTGACACCTTACAGCTTGTTCTGAGGGGTCACAATTGCAGACACCTTCCCTTCTTGATTAACTTTTTCCGCTTATTATGCTTTATTGTTTGATGCTTTTCATGTGAAAGAAAACTTTCATTTTTTTCCCCCATTTTTTTTTTGGTCTGCATATGAAAGAAATATACCACTACCTGACCTGAAAAAAAAACCCCTACCAAAAAAAAAGAATTTGCATTTGGTGAGAAATTAGGGCTTATTGGCATTTAATTTTATGTTTGCTCTTCTGAAAAACAGAACAATTCCTTTCCAGCCAGCTGGTTCCTTAGGAAAACATCCAAGGAGCTAACACTAGTCCCACCTGCAAGACAGCTGTTTGGCTCACCCACTGGCTGGCTTCCCACCAACATTTTTAGGCAGACAGCCAAAGATAAAGATCACCTGAGAGCAGCCTACCAGGTGGAGGTGAGAAAACCTACTCATACACCAAGAGAGCTGGATGTCATGTTGGACAAAGAGTACAGCAGACTCCAGGCAGTCTGGGGAATCAACTGGCTATACCTTAAGATACATTGCCACGGAGTAAGGTTTACTGCTCAATGATATTCAAAGAGGAAAAAAAGGATTATCTAGGTAACTACAGGGCAGTTAATAAGATTTTCCTCTCCAGAAGAGAAACCCTACAGTTGATACGGGATTCAATCAATGAAAATCAAAGGTAGCAATATAATTAACAATACAGTTTTATAAGAACACCTCATGAACCAAAACTGATTTTCTTATTATTTGACTTAATCATGTATCTGTGGTTGATAATAGATTTATTAAGGTGTTTATTTGACTTGGTACCGTGTGACAGATTAAAAAATGAACTGTTCACACTATCACTGATGCACATATTAAATGGTTTCAAAAGTCTGACTGATCTACAAAAGAGATGTCAGTGAAAAACCATCACCACAAAGTGCAGGTGCTTCTGAAAGGATTCTGATGGAGTTATTATGTGAACCATGCTTACAAATGGATATATCCTCAAACTTGGAAAACAGTGACTTGGAGTAGGTTGATGGGTGAGGGAGGGTGCACAAGGACATCTCCTTGCTGACAGGAAAAGGAAAACATTGTCCTGGGTTTGACCCAGATAGGGTTAATTTTCCTTCTAGCAGCTGGTGCAGTGCTGTGTTTTGGAGACAGCAGTGCTGATAACACATGCATGGTTTAGTTGTTGCCAAGAAGTCAATGACTTTTTAGCTTCTCATGCTGCCCTGCTAACACAAAGGCAGGGGGCACCCAGGAAGCTGGGACGGGACACAGCAGGAGAGGTGACCCAAACCAGCCAAAGGTGGTATTACATGTCAAGCTCACCATAAAGGGGACTGGTGGGGGAGGAGTGTGTGGCTTGGGGACAGTTCAGTTTTGGGACAGCCCTGAATTCTATCCTCTGCCTGTTGTAAACATAATGGAAAATTATACTGTTTGCAGGAAAGGGACACGGCAAAGCTTTGTAACATAGGCAGTGATGCCTTTACAATATTTGAAGAAAGTTTTCTAGATGACAGTGACTAAAGTGCTTTCTGATCCAGCTGAAATCAGATAAACAAATGATTGTGCACAATTTTTTAATAGCAAGGCCGATTACCAGAAGCAGTGGTAGTTTCTTCATCCTCTAGTATTTGCCAGTAAATAGTAGTAGCTTTTTCTCCAGGCTTTGTTCAGGCAAGTAACAGTGTCTCTGCAGTTAAATTTAACATACAGATTGTGATGTGGGTTTGTGTTTGTAAAATGTAAGGACTTGGGTGCACAGGATTTAAAATTAAAGAAGGAAATGTTCTCCTCAATCTTTCAAGTTCATTGAAATGTCCAAAACACAGTTTTCATGAAGAGCTCTGCAAAAATGGCTCTTCTACTGCCGGTGCTGGGGCAGCTCACCTAAACTAGTTGAGACACACTTGCATGTCACAGGACAACAGACAGAGAAAGAAGGTACGTGGTTGTTTAGCTTGTGAGAAATACACAACCTCAGGCAAACCCTTAGGTGATACAAGCCTTCTATTTCCCCTACAAGCAAAGATGTCTGGATGTCTGGTTCTACATTTTCAAAAAGTTTTAAAACAGTTTTGAATAATCACAGTTTCTGGTACTAAATGGCTTTTTAATTGTGGTGCAGAAAGACTGAACAGAAACCACCAAGTGAGAGACTGAGGTTTGAATGAAGATATCAACTCTTGCTGTCATTTTACAAAAGATCCTTCTTACAGTGAACATGCTGGTAGAGATATAGATCATAATTTTTTAGAAAGAAACTTCAGTTAGGTTTGCAGCCGTAGGACACTTAAAAGAGAAATCTTTCTCTTCAGCAAATAAACCTTTCAGCTGATTCTGTTTCTTTCTGCCATATCAACGCTCTGGGTTTAAGAATTCTCTGCAGCTCTCGGATTAATACCACACAGCCTATTGCTAATAAAACAATCTTTCTCCTTTGCCCTTTCTAAGTTGAAGCTTATGCAAATTACATCCAAAGAGATAGTCCTTGGATTAAGATTCCCCACTGATGGACAGGTAATTTGCTTTCTCTGTGGCAGGTAATGCCACCCTCGCACAGATGCTTGAATGCTGGTTCAATTTTCTTGATCTTCGGTAATGATGACATCTGTTAGCCTGATTTTATCCAAGCACTGTGTAAGGATTTTGTAATTTTACAGAGCTTACCCATCTGATCTTTGCTGATGCTCTCACTGCTGGAAAATGCATCACAACAATGGTGTTGAATAGACCAGCTAGAATTTTATAAAAGAAATCTTGTCTTCCATGGCAACTAGGGGGTGGAGTGAGTTAACCAACAAGTTGCCCAAAACCACGTGGACGGACGTGTGGCATGGCAGTTCCTTGGAAAAGGCAGGGAAGCATTTACCATGAATTCGTCGGGTATCAGTCCAGGCTGCCATCTGCAGCCTGTAAAGTGTTATCCCTACAGCCACTCAGTAGCTTATTATCCTACAGCCACAACCCAAAAAATATTTTGAAAATTACATTTGTCTGTGATTATTTTTTTATAGGTGAAAAAAAATACCTCTTAGAACAGTCCTAGAGATGCCCAGACTTCTGACAAAAACGGGGAATGACAATACCTGAATGCTCAAATTGGTCAGCAATGGAACCTCTCCCATGGGAAGGCTACAAGGTCCACCATTTTTGGAGGAGAAACATTGGGATGTGCAATGCTTGTCCTTATATATAACTGCCAAAACTCAGGCACTGAAGTAACCAAGATTAAAAGTTCACTTATTTTTTTTCTTCCTCCCTCCTTTATGCTGGGGCAATCTAGTAGCAGTAATTGTCTCAAGTTGTCTTCCCACAGCATGGATCTGCATTCCCCAGGTGTGGTCAAAACCCATTTGTGCCTGGGGATGGGGCCTCTCTAAGGAACTTGTGCCAGTGTTTCACCACTGTAATCATAAAACACTTCTTCCTTAGTCTGAATCTACCTTCTTTTATTTTAAAACCATTGCCACTTGTTCTATCACACCAGCCCCTATTAACAAGCCTGTCCCCATTGCTCTTATAAGCCCCTTCAGGTACTGGAAGGTTGCTCTGATGTCTCCAGCCTTCTCCATGCTGAACAAGCCCAACTCTCTCTGTTCTATATGATGTTCTACCAGTGCTACAGAATATGCAGCCTTTCACAAATTCACTTCAGCACCTGAAAGACAAAGAGTCCACAAAAACCTACAGGAAGAAACCGTTTCAAAGTCAGTCTTCATTGTGTGCTGCATATACTGAGGAGTATGCACTACAAGCAAATTGCACAAACCAAGGAGATATGAAGAGATAGATAAGTAGACTTCTCAAAATAAATTTATAAAAGTTGCAGAAATTGAATCATTTTTCAAAATTAAAAGGAAAAAAAAAAGAGAACAAGAAGTTTCCATTGGATTAGCTGTTGTGAGTGTTTAGACCTTAAAATAACCTACAGAAATTGAACATTGCATTCCAACACATTCCTGTGATTCAGGAATACAAGATCACATGTATTGCACTTACTATGAATGTGATCATGCCTAGACAACAGAAAGATATGTAGGAGGACATCTCACCATTTGTGAGAGATGTAGGGAGACATCACCACCACCTCAAAGGTGGAGACTTTTGTAGGTACTGAATAATGATGCAGTATGAGACACTATAGCTTTGCCCTTCATTCTGAGAAAAGTGAGACCCCCAGTCTTTTGGGAAAGAAGTCAGCAGTTCCTATCAAAGCTTTAATGCACTATGCAAGTTCCAACAAAAGACCTTCTTCACAGATATTAAGACAAGGGGCCACAAAGGAAAAAGGAAACAGTGGAATCTAAAAATGAAAAATCCAATGATCATCCGAAAAGCTGATGTAGTTTTACTTTCATAGCTAGAGAATTTCCAGATGCAGAAGGGCAGTAGACCTTTTGCCACTGGGCACTACAGATGCATATATACACAGTCATGATAGGAAGTGCTCACACACCAAAAGCTTCAACTGGGAAAGAAGCAGTCAGACAAACTTTTCTTAACTTTTTCTTCAAATTTTCTTATCTTTGCACTTCACCCTGAAGGACAGCAATTTGTGAACTCAGCTTTAGAGTGTGTAAAGGACTTCAGAAGCTCTTGTCATATAAGGTGGCTCCAAAGCTTACTAAGTTCCCCTCACATTTACACAGAAATGTGCAAATTTGCATTTCCTTCAAAGTGAAATGGACCACACCTCCCATTAACAGGGCGTTCCTGGAACACACACAACATCAAGGTGTCATCCCACTTACAATGAAATGTCCTATTGCGATAATGTGCTCATCAATATTAATTATAAAGAACTTTATGTCGCCAGTAAGTTATTTATCTTGTTTTAAAATTATGTAACGTAGAAATGAGGAAGCTGGCTAGAAATACATATGATGACCATGTATACAACGGAGTATCAGATCTCACTCAATATCTTGGTTTCAGGGAGCTGAGAAACCTCTGCCTGATTGGTTTCGCTCCCCTCTTCCAGACTGATTTCCCCACAGTAATGCAACAAGAGACTGTTCTATCATCTCCATTTTCCCTTCTAAGCTCAAGACATCATGTGGCATTATGAACTCAAACTAGAGGAGTGTTGGCCTGGAGCTAATCTGTACCCAAGTTTTCCATAAACATTACAAAGGGAAATGCAGATATTTGCAGATTCACCGGAGGATTTTCGTTAAACCATAGATCCCAGTAATGAACAAATAAACAACCAGCAACTGTATTTATGAGCCCATTAAAGGAACCATCTTAGGAAACTGCAGTTAAAGTCTGTTTATCATTGCTTTTGTATACTGCTTCCAGAAGCTGTGCTTTAATGAGCTATAAAAAGGAAAACAAGCTATTTCCAAACAATTCTTACAATTTAAATAATAATTAACAAATAAATCTAGCAACTATAAAAGAAACTAGCATGTAAGAGATTGGATTCCCAGTCAGGAGAACTCTTCCAAGGGAGCAAAAGTCCAAAATCATCACAGGCAACAACCAATCCATGGGTTCCCATGGAGTAACACCACACCATGTCAACTCTTACTGCTGCTAGAGATGGTTATCAGACAGCTACAGTAGAGATACATGGTCAGAATAGTCCACCATGCTGTACTTAAGGTTGAAAAGTGTAGGGAATACTTTGTGTCAGGATTCAGAGAGGCCACAGATGAGACTGGAGGGAGGGTACCATACTGCTCCCAACATGACTTCCGGAAGCATGGACACAGTACGGTGACCCCCAGCTCTCTGCTCTACTTCAGACCCATTTACCCTTCACAGTCTTTATCCCCGATCCTGCACAGATTTCTGAATTCTTCCCAAGCCATCCTTAGCATTTCTCTTAATTTTGCATTTTCCAAGCAGAAATTTGGAGTCTGGACTCTAAAGCACTCATAAATTCCCTCTGCCCTCAACCAAGAATAAGCTACATATGAGGAAATCCAGGTCTTTCAAGGCAGAGCAGGCATTTTAAACATGTGTGAGCACACATACTCATTTAGGAACTAAGTGTCTCTATAAAGAATATTGAAATTATTGTTTAAGTTGTCATTCCATCCTTTAGCTGTCTGCTGCAATGCTGTGCTCTCACCTCCCAAAAGAATGTAAGAATGGCCATAATTTGTTATGCAAAAGCCCATCTAGCCCAACATTTTCTCTGTCAAAGTAGTCAAAAGCAGATAGCTACAAAAAACCACGAAGTAATAAAATTGACGGGGAGGCACATACGGTAATATTTCCCTGACATACTCTTCCAGCCTCCATTACTCTGTGGCTTGGACACGCTCTGTGTGTCTTTGAATGAATTTTTCACACATAGATTTGTCTAATTGCTTTTTGAGTGTGTATAAATGTTTGACATCCACAATATCATGTGATGGTAGATTCCACAGTTTAGCTATGTGTTGCATGTTCTTAACCTGACACATGGTAATTTCACATTATATCCTCCTGTACCTGTGAGAAACAATAAACAGTATTTTCATAGATGCCTTGTGGAATTTAGAAAATTCAGTAACCTTTGAAGTCAGCTTCGTCTGACTTAATCTTTTAACAGTTTTTTTCACAGTGCCCAGAAACACATATTGCCTTTTGCAAAAGGTGGCCTTATCAATATCAAAGTTATTCATTGACTTGAACTGGTATGTAATAGAAGTAGAATTAGCAGAAAGGGCATCCAACACAGGGAACCAACCTTATGCTTAGACCTCGGGGTAGATTAGCCACTGTGTAGAGAAGAACATAGCATAAAACTCATCCATAGGTGGTATTTCTGATATTCTCCTTTCTTCAGCAATTCCTATTGCCTATCTTAGGCATTCTCTGATACAGCATGCTATTTTGAGATTGTCACACTTCTCATCAGCTGTCAATGTCTTCATCTCCTTCTGAATCTGGACCTTAATCTATTTTGATCCATGTGAAAATTTTACGGAGTGCTTGTGTGACTCCTTCAGTACCTAAATATTTCTGAAAGTGCAACCTCAAACGTTGTCCAATTCCATTCCTACACAAATCAGAGCTGACTAACCGAATTGACAAACACTCCAATAATAGAGAAGACTCAAAGTATTTCAGGTCTCCTGAAGCAGCAGTAACAAAAGCACTGCTGAAGCATTAACAAGTACATCTCTGGCTTACATTAAGGGAAAAAGAACACATAATCTAACAGGCTTGGAAGGAACATAAAATAAACGATCATGTTGCCATTAAATAAGATTAAATAAGTCACAGTACATTAAATTACTTTTTCTGGCTTTGTACACTCCTCAGGTGCTGCTAGGGTAAAAATCATATGGGACAATCCAGTTTTCCAGGGAAAACACTGTAGCATTGATAGTTCAAATTTGTACAGTCCTGTGGGAACTGAGACTCTGTAGCATTCAAAACACAGATTTTGTACCTGAATAATGTAGATATTCAGTGAGTGAAGTTACTTTCTCTTTACACTAATGAGTCTTTACATTTAAAATGCATGCAGCTTGAGAACAAGTCCATAAATTGCTACTTATGCTGAATTTTATGCCACCAGGGAACAACATAACACAAAGTTCAATTACAAATGTGGTTCTAAATGCAAGGCATTTACATTATGTCATCAGATATACAGTAGTGAAGAAACATTTACTGACACCTATATAACAAAGCTCCTTTCGAGCTCTTTCACCCCCTTGCTGCTATGCATATTGTCTTGAGTTTGCCAGTTTGATTGCCAGTTGTTTGTTCCTAGATGTTGAGAAACAAATTTATATCGTAACTGTTATTTTAGCTCCTCATTTGCAGTAGGAGTAGGTAGTAGCTAAATGCCTGACTCCTAAAGGAGTTTTATACCAACACATTTTTGTAGACCTCAATTTTAATGTTTTAGAGTTGAAAAAATAAAGGAGGCAATTCACAGAATCACTAGGTTGGAAAAGACCTTTGACATCATCAAGTCCAATCATGTCTGTCTTCTACTAAACCATATCCCTAAGCACCTCATCTACCCATCTTTTAAATACATCCAGGGTTGGTGACTCAACCACCTCTCTGGGTAGCTTGGTATCTGGTGCCTGATAACCCTTTCAATGAATAACTTGTCCTAGCACCTCTCACTTGGCAAAGAGACCTGCACCCACCTGTCTACAACCTTCAGGTCATTGTAGGTGGTGACAGGGTGGTGACCCCTCAGCTCCCTATTCTCCAGGCTAAACAACCCCAGCTCCCTCAGGCGCTCCTCATAAGGTTTGCTCTCCAGCCCCTTCCCTAGCCTGATTGCCCTTCTCTGGACACACTCCAGGACCTTGATGTCTTTCTTGTAAGTAAAGGGCCAAACACTGAACACAGTACTCAAGGTGCGGCCTCATCAATGACAAGTACAGGGCAAAATCACTACACTGGACCTACTGGCCACACTGTTTCTGATACAAGCCAGGATGCCATTGGCCTTTTTGGACATCTGCGCAAATAATGTATTTAGCCTAATTATTAAAATATTATATGAGTGCATCGACACTGAAAGTGCTGGGATGTTTTAAGAAACTAGTAATTTTGTTGTACGAATACGTAGACTGAAACAGAAAGCACAGTTCCCAGCTTCCAGTGGTGACACAGGGAACTACAACCCATCTTGAACTGAGGGTCATAAGGAATTACATAAGGCTCAGATTGCTTGGCTCATACTCTTTAGATGCCCCAGAATTTAGTCCAGAACACACTGCATGATATTGCAAATTTTATAGTCATAATTACAATTTAACATTTTGTTATTTTCTTATAGGATGGAGGAGGCCAAGGTTGTGGTGATTTTCAATTATTTTTTTCCCTAAAATTCATAGAAGGTCAGATTATATTTTTTAGCAGCTTCAGTTGTTTTTAACACCAGTTTGTCCAGGATCAGTTTCATGCCTTCTAGCAAACCACAGTGTCATGAAAATCACAGAATCACAGAATTGTAGGGGTTGGAAGGGACCTCGAGAGATCATCGGGTCCAACCCCCCTGCCAATGCAGGCTCCCTACCTCATATTGCACAGATAGGCATCCAGACGGGTCTTGAATATCTCCAGAAAAGGAGACTGTATCACGTACCTGGGCAGCCTATTCCAGTGCTCCGTCACCCTCACTGTGAAAAAGTTCTTCTGCATGTTGGTGCGGAACTTCTTGTGTTCCAACTTGCAGCCATTGCCCCTTGTCCTGTCACCACAGACCACTGAAAAGGGGCTGGCCAATTCCCCCTGCATCCCATACTTAAGATATTTATAAACATTGATTAGGACCCCCCCTCAGTCTTCTTTTCTCCAGGTTGAACAGCCCCAGCTCTCTCAGCCTTTCCTCATAGGGGAGATGTTCCAGACCGCTAATCATCTTCGTAGCCCTCTCTCCAGAAGGTCCCTGTCCTTTTTATACCAGGGAGCCCAGAACTGGACACAGTACTCCAAATGGGGCCTGACCAACGCAGAGTAGAGAGGGAGGATCACCTCCTTCGACCTGCTGGACACACTCTTCCTGATGCATCCCAGGATCCCATTGGCTCTCTTGGCCACCAGGGCACACTGCTGGCTCATGGCCAACCTGTAGTCAACCAGGACCCCCAGGTCCTTCTCCACAGAGCTCCTCTCCAGCAGGTCAACCCCCAGCCTGTACTGATACATGCGGTTGTTCCTCCCCAGGTGCAAGACTTTACACTTGCACTTGTTGAATTTCATCTGGTTTCTCCCTACCCAGCTCTCCAGCCTATCCAGGTCTCGCTGGATGGCAGCACAGTGTTCCTGCGTGTCAGCCACTCCTCCCAGCTTTCTATCATCAGCATACTTGCTGAGGGTGGATGCTATTCCCTCATCAAGGTCATCAATGAAGATATTAAACAGGACCGGACCCAACACCGAGCCCTGGGGAACACCGCTAGTCACAGGCCTCCATTCAGATTCTACTCCACTGATCACGACCCTCTGAGCACAGTCCGACAGCCAGTTCTCGACCCACCTCACTGTCCACTCATCTATCCCTTGTTCTTTCAGCTTTTCTATCAGGATGTCATGGGAGACAGTATCGAAAGCCTTGCTGAAGTCAAGGTAGATGACATCCACTGCTCTCCCTCCATCTACCCAGCCGGTGATGAGATCATAGAAGGCTATGCGATTGGTCGAGCATGATCTTCCCTTGGTGAATCCATGCTGACTACTCCTCATGACCTTCTTCTCTTCCAGTTGCTTGGTGATGGCATCCAGAACATGCTGTTCCATCACCTTTCCAGGGACAGAAGTGAGGCTGACTGGCCTATAGTTGCTAGGATCCTCCTTCTTGCCCTTTTTAAAGACTGGAGTGATATTGGCTATCCTCCAATCCTCAGGCACTTCTGCTTGCCAAGACCTGTCGAAGATGATAGAGAGCAGCTCCGCAATGACTTCCACCGTCTCCCTCAGCACACGTGGATGCATCCCATCCGGGCCCATGGATTTGTGTGCATTAATCCCTTTGAGCTGCTCCTGGACCTCCCCTACCTCAACTAGAGGGAAGTTCTTTGTTCCCCAAACACTCCTATTTTCATCCAGGATCTGTGGGTCCCGAGGGGCCTTTGGAGTGAAGACCAAGGCAAAGAAGGCATTTAGTATATTCACCTTCTCATCATCCCCCTTTATCAGGACACCCGCCTTATTCAGCAAGGGACCTACATTATCCCTGGTCATCCTCTTACTAGTCGCATACCTGAAAAAACTCTTTTTATTGCCCTTTATGTCCCTTGACAGTTTCTTTTTCAGGTTGGCTTTAGCCTTCCTAGTCGCATCCCTACAGGCCCTGACAACATCCCTATATTCTTCCCAGGTGCTCAGACCCTGTTTCCACAGTTCATAAACCTTTTGCTTCCCTTTGAGTTTACTCATGAGCTCCCTACTCATCCTCGCAGGTCTTCTGCCTCTCTTTCCCGATTTCTTACTCAAAGGGATGCACCTGTCCTGTGCTTGGAAGAAGTGCTGTTTAAATGTTACCCAGCTCTCACAGGTCCCCTTTCCTTCTAAGAGCATAGCCCACAGGATAGCTCCTAATAGGTTGCGAAGGAGATCAAAGTTAGCTCTTCCAAAATTCAGGGTAGCTATCCTGCTTTTTGGCTTGCTTCTCCCACCCAGGATTTTGAACTCTATCATTTCGTGGTCGCTTTGTCCTAAGCTGCCCCCGACCTTCACCTCTCTAACAAGCCCATCCTTGTTAGTAAAAGCAAGGCCCAGCACCCGCCCTCCTCTTGTAGGTTCCTGCAACATCTGTAGCAGGAAATTGTCTTCTACACATTGCAGAAATTGTCTGGACTGCATACGACTGGCCATATTGCTTGCCCAGCAATATCTGGATAATTGAAGTCCCCCATAAGCACAAGCGCCTGGAATCTCGAGGCTACTTCTAGTTGCTTATAGAAAGCACTATCAGCCTGCTCCTCTTGATCAGGGGGTCTATAGTACACACCCACAACAGTGTCACTCATACTAGCCTGACACTTGATTCTTACCTACAAGCACTCGACTGATGCTTCATCTTTCCCCTGTGGAGCTCAATACATTCCAGCTGCTTTCTAACATAAAGAGCAACTCCTCCACCTTGCCTCCCTAGCCTGTCTTTCCTGAAAAGCACATAGCCATCCATGACAGCGTGCCAGTCATCCAAGCTGTCCTACCATGTCTCCGTGATTGCAATGAGATCATGGCCATTCAACTGCACGAAGATCTCTAATTCTTCCTGTTTGTTTCCCATGCTACGTGCATTTGTATAAAGGCATTTTAATGGGGCAGCAGATGCAGGTATCTTCAACAGATCACAGCGAGGTTTCCGACAGGGGAAGGGCAATTGCGGCTCCACTGAGGAGTCCTCAGGGCAATCCACAGAGTTTTCCCTACTGTCACATATAACAACATCCCCAAGTCTGTCACTCTACCATCAGCATTTACCTTCTTCCACTGCCGACTCGCGTTGTATCTCCAAAAGCACTTGCCTGACCCCAACAGCCTTCCTAATGCCCTCTTCCCCCTTCCCAATGCCCCCTTCCCCCTTCCTAACTAGTTTAAAGCCCGTTTGATAAGCTCTGTCATCTCCTGGGCAAGGATTCGCTTTCCCCTTTGGGTCAGGTGAGCCCCATCAGCAGTAATCATGTCAGGAGCAGAGTACACCTTCCCTTGGTCAAAAAACCCAAAGTTTTTATGCCGACACCAGTCTTTCAGCCATTCATTCAACACATGGGTTCTCCTGACCTGCTCCAAACCCCTCTTCCCACTAGTAGGGATAGACGAGAATATTATTTGAGCTCCCCCTCTGTCAAAAGAGCACCCTAGTTCACGAAATTCCCTTTTGATAGCACTCAGGCTACACTTCATGATTGTATCCCTGCCTGCTTGAACAATCAATAGTGGTTAGTAATCAGAGGGTCTTATCAGCCTTAGGAGCCTTCTGGTAATATCACCTATCCGGGCTCCAGGAAGGCAGCACACCTCCCTTCGTGTAGGGTCAGGTCTACAAATGGGGCCCTCCGTCCCCCTCAGGAGGGAATCCCCTACCACTACTACCCTCTCTCTTGCTTAGCAGAGGAAGTCTCAAGGCGTGCAGACATTCGCTTCACACTAGGCTACCGTTTCCTCTGAGGCAAAGGGACTGCATTCATCCTCTCACATACCTCCTCCCCAACTTCCAGGGCCCCAAACCTGATGCTTAGGGGAATCTGGGGGAGCAAGGAAGGTAGGCAGGGGGAGCGCCTACATGGACGAAATGGGACCGTCTTCCAGCCCTCCTCAAGGTTCGGGTCACTCCCATTTACCTGACTAGGCTGGGACAGAGGGACCGTCTTCAGTTCTGAGGTGTCTTCCTGGCACTCTTCCCTCTGGGATGCCAGGGAGCTACAGCACCAGTCAATCTCCCGCTCACATTCCCTGATAGCTTGCACTCTTTTGAGCTTTTCTTTTAGTTCCATTACCATGCATAGCAGTTCGTCCACCTGCTCACACCTCACACAGGTGAGGTGTTTGCCTCTCTTCCCTGGCAGCAGCAGACTCAGGCATTCCCCGCAGCCAGAGACCTGAACTGCAGCATCCCTAGTCAGACCCTCCAACGGGGTTGCCCCAGTTGTGTAAGGGGAACCTCTCTGCCTGGTGGCAAAAATCAGCAAAAAAACCCAACTTTTTCTTCCAAAACATAGAGGCTACATTTATACCAATACATTACATTTATGCTATATTTAGACTGATAAACAACATCATAAAATGTCCTTAGGGACTGGAATTCAATCAGCCATACAGGTAAAATGCTATAGCAATCCCTAGATGTGCTCTTGGCCTCAGCCTGATTAGAGCCAACCTGAGCAGTTACTGGGAAGGTGTTCAGGAGTTAGCATGCACCAGGGATCATTCTCAATAGGCAGTTTGGATGCAGGCACCCTGTAATCAAGGCAAAGAGGTTATGTACACAAGGCTGTTCATGCCAGTTGTCCTTATCACCAGAAAACAACCCCAGGCATATTCAGTGTACTAGTAGATAGGTAGCCATAGAGTCCAGGTATCTAAGACAGAGAATAATTTATCTTGTTGCAGTAAATAGTAGATGTAAGAAATATTTGGATCCTATGACCAGAAGACAGTGATTTACATTATCATTGCCCTGGGATTACACTTTAATTTGTTAATAGATTATCCTTAGCTGTTTCCTTTCTGCTGCCAAATAATCTCTCTTTAAGGAGAAAATAACCTGTGTGGATACACAGTTAAGAAGGAGATATACTAACTGTGACATGGTGCGTACTTGTATGTTATTTAAAGGGTGCTATTCCTACAACCAGGCACTGCAAGACTTCTTCAGTTTTGCCTGGAGTATGCTGGGTTCATAAGACTTTCCCATCTACTCAGCTTCAATGAATCCACTTCAGTGTCAATAGTTCTTGGGGTATTTGGAATTTTTATGTGAAGTCCCAACCTTTTGATCACATGAAAATCCTCACTTTCATTGTTGGTAATGGATTTTTCTAACTCTTTTGACTTCAGGGGAAAATGCTGAAAATTCAAGCCTTGCAGTCTTCAGAGCCATTAAGAAACAGCAAGAATCTCTATGCTACTTGATCATGATTCTTACTCAATCTCAAAGCTGGAGGTGGGAGAGGAAATGTGGTGTTATTTATGAATCTGTAGGCTGTGTAGCAGTGCAACCTAGCCCCAAGTATATAGAGTTTATATGCTGGTATTAATTTATGTGTTAGTATTCTTTTATATGCTGCCACTGTAGCATAGTTCAGAGTAGAGCTGCTAGCCTCCCTGGAAAATGGCTTCCTCTGATCTCTGACACTTTTCCTGATTAAAGAATGGCTTTGGGTTTTTATAACTGCATGAAAAGAAACTCAAAAACAGTTTTGAGAAAGAGTGATTTTTACAGCAGATCCCCAAAGAAGACTTTCTCTTTGTTTTCATGCCACGCTAGCTGTTCTTTAATTCCCTAGGTTAGTGTGTGAACAAAAATGTTGATAAACAGCTGGCAAAACAAATAGACAAAACTGCTATTGTGTAAGCAGTTTATCTGCTGTGGCATCATTCTTTAAACAAGTCCCTTTGCACATTCCAGGTAGATCTTGATAAAATGCTTCTTCCCTTTGCTCCTACACTACCATTAACTGACTGAACATGAAATAAGCATGAAAGTTAAGTAATTATACGCTTGATTAGTGAATAATCTTTTCCTGAGCTGCAGTACAAAGTCATTTAGTTTACATTATGGCTTATTATAACATAACCAACTGGGTGGATGGAGGGAGAGCAGTGGATTTCATCTACCTTGACTTCAGCAAGGCTGTCGATACTGTCTCCTACAACATCCTGATAGAAAAGCTGAAAGAACAAGGGATAGACGAGTGGACAGTGAGATAGGTTGAGAACTGGCTGTCAGACCGAGCTCAGAGGGTCGTGATCAGTGGAGTAGAATCTGAATGGAGGCCTGTGACTAGCGGTGTTCCCCAGGGCTCGGTGTTGGGTCCGGTCCAGTTAAATATCTTCATTGACGACCTTGATGAGGGAATAGCATCCACCCTCAGCAAGTACGCCGATGATACAAAGCTGGGAGGAGTGGCTGACACGCAGGAACACTGTGCTGCCATTCAGCGAGACCTGGATAGGCTGGAGAGCTGGGCTGGGAGAAATCTAATGAAATTCAACAAGTGCAAGTGTAAAGTCTTGCACCTGGGGAGGAATAACCACATGTATCAGTACAGGCTGGGGGATGACCTGCTGGAGAAGAGCTCTATGGAGAAGGACCTGGGGGTCCTGGTTGATGACAGGTTGGCTATGAGCCAGCAGTGTGCCCTGGTGGCCAAGAGAGCCAATGGGATCCTGGGGTGCATCAGGAAGAGTGTGTCCAGCAGGTTGAAGGAGGTGATCCTCCCCCTCTACTCTGCATTGGTCAGGCCCCATTTGGAGTACTGTGTCCAGTTCTGGGCTCCCTGGTATAAAAAAGACAGAGACCTTCTGGAGAGAGTCCGGAGAAGGGCGACAAAGATGATTAGGGGTCTGGAACATCTCCCCTATGAGGAAAGGCTGAGTGAGCTGGATCTGTTCAGACTGGAAAAAAGAAGACTTAGGGGGGACCTAATTAGTGTTTACAAATACCTTAGACATGGGTGGCAGGGGGAATTGGCCAGCCCCTTTTCAGTGGTCTGTGGGGACAGGACTAGGGGCAATGGCTGTAAGCTCGAGCATAGGAAGTTCTGCACCAACATGCGGAAGAACTTTTTCACAGTGAGGGTGACGGAGCAGTGGAATAGGCTGCCCAGGGAGGTGGTGGAGTCTCCTTCTCTGGAGATATTCAAGTCTCGTCTGGACGCCTATCTATGTAATATGAGATAGGGAGCCTGCATTGGCAGGGGGGTTGGACCCAATGATCTCTTGAGGTCCCTTCCAACCCCTAAGATTCTGTGATTCTGTGATTCTGTAGGTAATTCATTGCATGTGTGTATAGGTAAATGTATACGTAATGTGGGATAACAACTAAAAAAAATAGTAGTTGCCTGCTCTCTAGGATACATCATTTACTTCACATTATGAGGCATTTAAAAGTATATATATATATATATATATACTTTTAAAATATATATATATATATATCTTATTTTATTTGATTTGATTACTGGCAGAAGGTACTGCACCCTGCCAGCTGTCCTGTCAGCTACTTGGTGTACAACCCTGAGCTGCCCCCATTCCCTCTTGACTGCTCTCAATGTAGCCTGTAAAGGCCCCAGCAACATAGCTGGTATTCAGACTTCTAGTCCTGAAAAGCTTCCCTGCTTTGATCAGGAGTCAACTGCGATCTCTCTGCTGTTCCCAACTCCACATCTGCCTACTATCCCACTCGCACTGATGCAGGTTGAGGGCAAGGTGTTGAGTGCACTACGCATAAAGATCTATCTCTTTTCAGATCAAAATTATTGTGTGCACTCTTCACATGAAGTCTGTGAGAGGCAGATTCTCTTTGTCCTCTAGTTATACAATATTATTCCTGAAATATCTGGTTCTCTTTAAAGCACAGTGATATTCTTTCATCGGTATAACTTACTGTGTCATTCCTATATTATTTGCATCTTACAATTTCAGTGTCTGGCTAGCTACCGTATGAATCAAGCATATGAGCATTTTCTTCTAATAAAAGACTGATTCATTTTTTTCATTTTCAGATTTCTGGGTTTTCTGTGGGGACATTAATATTTCATCTTGGTCTGGTCACTTATTTTTATGTGCCCTGCTTAAATGGGTCTTTCTTTCTTTAAACTGCTCATCTTTGTTTCATTGTTTCACCTGTATTTAATCAACTTCTGTTCCAATTTTTATCTGATCATAGATTTTTTTATTATATCATTTTCCAGTGTAGATTACACCAAACTTAAATAGATCCCTAATAACAGGACACTTCTCTGTTTCTCTATTACACTTTGAGATACTCATTCTGTTATCCCACTTCTTTGACTCATTTTCCACATTTTTGAAGGAAGCTCAGAATGCAATATAGGGTTTTGCTCCGTATTTAGTCTTCTGTGTTTAACTAACTTGGCTTCCAAGTAATCTCTTAATTAATCATCTCATGTTACTCATCATCTCCTCATCACCATCTCTCCCTAGCATTATCCAGCTTTATGCTATATGCTGATATTTTCCTTCTCATAATCAAGAATCACTGTTCCTTTTCCCTGAAGGAATCACCCACATCTCTGCTTCCCCAACCTCCTCCGGTTGACTCGCCCAAGGCTCAAAAGAGATTGTTCTGGCTTTGCCAGCAACAAGATGCTCTCACTGCATGCTCAAGTACTTTAAGAGAAGCGTTACAACTGTCACGTGGCTTTTAAAGTTTTTTCCAATGTCATATGCATGGTGAGAAACATTTTCATTTGAAAGACTTGAATGTTTCACACCTTACAGATCATGCAGCATCTCAGGGCACTCAAAAAGTGTTTCATTAACTAATTTTGACCCTCTTTGACACAGCATTTTTATACTGCAGGCAGTTTCCATTATTACACTTTGTACATGTGGCATATGTGCATGAACATCTAGTTAATTTAGAAGATGATTATTTTCATTTTGATGCAGATGAGGCTTGCCTGTGTTTGTCAAACTGGTGCTTGTCCTTAGCTGGCACAGAGAAGGGCAAATTCCTAGTAACTTTTGCAGAGTTGTACCAATTCACACCAAGTAAAAGTACAGCCAATGCCTTCTGGGGAATAAGAGACCAATGCAGAGTTCTCATCTGACCTTTCCAGGGAGGGCATTATTAAAGATTTATTCCTTCCAGAATTCTAATTGGTTTCTTTTGGTGACCTTTCTGGATAATGGTGATGGTTTTCTCAGACTTTACAATGCTCTCAGGTAGGAAATTCCTTTGCTGCCCTGGCACAGCAATTGAATTCTAATCTGCTTTCAAACTCCATCACCTTCTTTCTCAAGAATTTCATGCTGCAGTCTTGAACAAGATTTTTATTGGGAAATTTTTGGTTTTTTCTTTTGTAAATGCTTCATCCCCTCTCGAAAGAAAAATTACTAAACTAGTTCCCATGTTTAGGGAAATGTTTAACAACACAGAAAAAGCCTACCAAGATTTGAAAAATATACGAGCAGATGATGCACCACTAGTGACCAGCCTTTTAACTGCTTTTGGCTGTGCCTGTATCGACTTTTTTTTGTGTGTCCAGGCACCAAGCTTGGCCTCTGTCTTGTATCTGTAGTGTCTGCAGGGTCTAGTTCCCAAAGCTAATTTATTCTTTCCCACACCATGATTTCTCCATAAGGAATGTTTTAGTTTTGCTCTACATTGGAGCTAGGAAGCTCCAGGGATTGTTTGTATCTGTAGCATGGATGACCTGGGTAGAGGCTATGGAATGGATCACCTTTATTGTTCCTCCTCTTGTGAACCTTCTCAAAACTCATTTAAAAGTTGCTTGCTTGTTTAGGTACTTAGATAGATCTGGAAACATTCATTCTTGCAACCTTCTTGATCCAATTTGTAAAGACTAAGTTTTTCAGCACTCTTTGGAGCTAGCACCTGTATTGCTTTCTGCAAGTCTGAACAATTCATAAATGAAAATTAGCAGGTAGCATCTTCCTTTTTGTTATCTTTTCACTGTCAATATTATCTGTCTCTGTTTAAAACCTTTCTCATCATGATTTATCACCACCCACAAAAAGCAAAGATGGAGAATAAAAAGAACATAACTCAGCATGTAAAAAAATAAGTTCAGCATTTAATCTGCAAGCCCGAAGAATTTCATTCTCCAAACTGTTGACACCTCTTAAAGGAAAATACTTGTTGGTCCCTTTATTAGATAAGAGTGAAAATTTATCTTTTATTAATGTACGAAAATGCATCACAGGGAGCTAGACCTAAATTGTTCTGTCAGAGAGGCTCTAACGATCAATGACAGAGACTAGAGGGGTTTATTCTGATTGTAGTTCCTCACAAAGAAAAGATAATCAACAGCTGGCTAAAATTTGGTATTTTAAGGAAGACTGTAGAATAAAAACTAATTGAAAGACTATCCTGAGAGACTCATCCCTAGCTTCATAACTTTCTAGGAACAAGGTTACCATGACTAAGGATAGTCATGAGTCTGCAAAGCGAGAAAAGTTACAGCATCACACAATAACCCATCTAGCTCCACCTTCTGCTTGGAATATGGTAACCCATGAAATCAGATAAAAACTCCAAGTTCTGAGATCCCACCACATCTCTGGACACCTGTTCCACTGCTCGGTTGTCCTCATGGTGAAAGTTCCTGCTCATATCCAGTTGGAACCTCTCTTGCATCAATGTATGCCCATTATCTCTTGTTTTCCCACCATGTATTACAATGAAGATCTTGTCTTAGGTAGTAGGTTAGCTTTCACAAACAGACAGATGCCCACCCAGCTGCTCATTTTCTCCCCCTCCTCTGCAGGGCAGAGAGAAAGCAGAATGAAAATGTTCAGTGCTTGAAACAGAGGGAGATCCCTTACCAGTTGCTGTCACAGATGAAACAGACTCATCTCGAGGAGTCCAAATGCTTTTTTCTAATGGTAGAAAGAAACTATGCCAAGTACAGAAAGAAATGGGGGGAAAAAGCTGGGCAATAAGACTGATGAGGATGACAGAAGGTTTTGTCTAAACCAGGCTCACAAGATCTGCCAGGAGCCTGCTCCAGTGTGGTCTTCCCACAGGGTCACAGCCTCCCTCAGGTACATCCACCTACTCTAGTGTGAGGTCCTCCATGGGCTGCAGGTGGAACCTCTACTCCCCATCATCTTCCATGGGTTGTTGGGGGACAACCTGATTCATCATGGCCTTCACCATGGGCTGCAGGGGAATTTTTGCCCTGGTGCCTAGAGCATCTCCTCCCTCTCCTTCTTCACTGACATGGGTGTCTGCAGAATTGTTCTTCTCACATATTTTCACTTCTCTTTTCCAGCTTCTATTGTACAGAAAGGGTTTTTTTTCCACCTTCTTGACTGTGTTATACTAGAGGTGCTACTACCACCTCTGATTGACTCAGCCTTGGCCAGCAACAGGTCCATCTTGGAGCTGGCTGGCATTGGATCTATAAGAGATGGGGGGGGTATTCTAGCAGCTTCTCACAGGAGGTCAACAAAGGGAAACATTAAGTTTTGCTAGTGGGGAGGAATAACACTGTGCATTAGTACAGGCTGGGGACTGACAGAGTAGAAAACAGTTTTGTGGAAGCAGATCACAGTGCATGTGGGGATCCTGGTGTAATACAAGTTGACCTTGAGACAGTAATGTGCCCTTACAACAAAAAATACCAACAGTATCCTGGGCTGCATTAGGAAGACCATCACCATCAGCTTGAGGGGGTGATCCTACTCCTTTTGTCATCACTGGAAGGATAGATGTGGGGTGCTGTGTCCAGTACAGAGTTACCCAATACAGGGGAGATGTGGTCATTCTAGATTGAGCCCCATAAAGGGCCCCAAAGGTGGAAAGACTCTTTAGCCTGGAGAAGACAGATCTCAGCGGGGGGAGGATCTTATCAATGTGTATAAGTATTATATGGGAGCATGGATCCAGATTCCTTTCAGCAGTGTCCAGTAAATTGACAAATAACAATGATCACAAATTGTAATGCAGAAAATCCTGTTTCAACACAAGAAAAGTAATTTTCACTCTGAAGGTGATCAAGCACTGGAATAGGTTGTCCAGAGAGGTTATGGAGTATCCATCTATGGAGACTAGATACAGCCCTAAGAAACCTGTTCTATCTAATCCCTCTCTGAGGTCTTCAAGGACATGGACCTGACTAGACATAGCCCTGAGAAATCTGCTCTAGGTGAACTGCTTTGAGGTCTTCAAGAATATGGTCTTTGAGAGAGCTCTTCTGGCCCCCTTTATTCCTAATTTTATTGCTATAAAAAAACCCCAATAATAATTCTTGCTTTTTTTTTTTCCTGGCAAATAAATTGACCAATTTTTCCAGCTGAAATTTAAGTAGCAGATTAGATACTGTAGACTATGGGTTTTTTATTTAAAACATCAGATTTAATTTTTTTTTTCTCCCTCGTTGATTTATAATATATTTGGGAAACATTTTTATTGCAATTTTATGTAGGTGAGTTTGTTCTATATCATTCTACCATGACCCCATTACACGTTAGCCAGAACTAAAACTCTAAACAAAATTTAAAGTTCTATTCCTTTGTATATTACTTCTCATTTTTACCATTCATTTCAGTTGTAAAATATGTGGCCTCCTGCCAGCATTATTGTGCCAGCTTCCCATATGAATGTTAAGCAGGCAACAATGATGCACTATAATTACAGTGCTTGAAATGATTGGAAATAAATTGGCACTCCAATTATAGATGCATGAAAGAGGCTCCAGTATATCACAGTCAGTCCATTAATTTCTAAAGTAGCTCAGGCGATCTCACTATTTTAGTGACATTCGTTATTCACTGCTGCAATGAATCACAGCAAACAGTGGGGCCTTGAAATTAACAAGTTGAAGGACATTGGAAAACAAAGAACTTAAATCGTTCCATGTTACTTTGTGCCCAGAAGAGAAAATAACCTCCAAAAGCAATATTGAAACCTATTTGCTGCATTTTGAGAAAGAGAATGTTAATGTATTTTCTGGTCTCACCTAACGCCTTCAGTCAATTTACACAGTATTCCAACTGAGCAGGGAAATAATTTTATGGAAATCTGCACAGTAAGCACATCCCCATTGCTACAGTGTACTACAAATATTTTAATGGGAAAGGCAGGACTGTAAATGTAAATGCTGCATGATATGTTTGTTTATCGCAGCAGGCTACTGCTCTCAGGATAACACATTATTAAGGTGGTATTGGTAAACCAGTACAGGTGAGACAAGAATTGGGCCTGTGACCAACACCCATGGTGAATTTTGTCTGCCCAGAAACTTAACTTTAACATTTTCTGACTTGAATTCTTTAGTATTTTCTGCGCACATATTGATCCTTATTGCCCCTTTAGGTCATCCTGAGCCTTAATTTTATTTTTTTTTTCCTTTCCCTGACCCTACGCTGAGAAAGGTTACTGGCAACCAGTCATTAACCCAATTTCTTTGAGGCTGAATCTACAGTCACCAGAATAATGGAAAAGAAGGAAGGAATAATGTCACTGAAGGAGAGAGAAGGAATGAAGACTGCCTCTGTGCAGGCATCTACCAGTGGCCCTGTAGCTGGTTCGTACCAGCTCTGTGTATAGTCTAAGTAGGAGGACAGAGAAACATATAGGAGCTCCAGACTTCCAGGGTCCTTCACACACTGTACAATGCAGTCTCTTCAGTCAATCAGACAGTTCAAAAACTGAAATACTTCCAGTCTCCTCCACAGTGCACTGGGTAGTGGAAAGGGCTGGCTGGTCATGGAACAGTAATCCCTTATCGGTAGAATGGTGCCTCTAGGCAGCTGAAATAAAGACCAACATTTGAACATCCCAAACACTCCTGCAGATCTGAATTTGTCAGTGGGAGTTTTAAACTAGAATAAATATTTGTTAGAAAATGTAAAATTAACTTCAAAGAATGACTAAAAGACTAAAGCTAGTAATTATTACCAAGTCATCAGGGCCTGAAATTACAATTTAAATGTTAGTAGTTCCCCACTGCTCTTTCAAGGATGTGCAATTATGTCACTCCAGATTAATAAGCAAGCAATGAAACAAAAATTTTAACAGCTATTCTATGTAGTCTCTTAAAATAACTGAAAATATAAAATGCAATCAGTTACATTCACCCTCAGGTATTTGGGATGAGACTCTTGATAAGGAAAAAAGCGCTAAACTTCTTTTTTATGCACATATGTCTTTTCCCAATTTTGTGAGAATCCTTAGTATTTGGAATAAAAAATGACTCTTAGGAATATTATTCTCTGCTGCTTTATTCCATTACCCATCCCAAGATGAGGGTAACTATGATGGTTACTCAATGAAGGTCTTTTGGTTATCAGAACTCCTGAAAAATCCAGCTTCTTGTAGAAAATACTGGTGCTCAAGACAAGGACTTGCGATTTGTTCAGCTGTAGCTCATACAAATGAAGCTGGGTAAAGGGAAGGGGAAAAGCAAGGGGAAAGGGAGAGGGAAAATAGAAGAAAGGGAAAGACAAAAGAGAAAAAGGTAAAAAGGAAAAAAAAAGGGGGGGAGGGAAAAAACCATAATGGAGTCTATCACTTCTATACAATTTCATCTCAGATTTGAGGAAAAAATATACCCAGGTGAAGGATGTGCTAGATCACTGTCTTAGTCACCAATATCCATTTTTCTTCCAGTTTGCGGAATTCTTTTTTTCATCATTTTTGGCTGCTTCAATGCCTGCTGCAATGAGTTGCATCATTTAATAAGGCACTGTACAATAATGCACTCTTATGTTTTCTTAAACCTGCTCATTTTTATTGTGAAAGAGGAAATGAAAAATTTTAACATTGTTTTGCTATATTTTAGGTTTCTTGTTGTAAATATTTATCATTTTGCTAACAATTTTGACTTTTATTTATTTCATTCTAAAGTAACTGGATTACAGAATCACAGAATCACAGAATTGTAGGGGTTGGAAGAGACCTCAAGAGATCATCATGTCCAACCCCCCTGCCAAAGCAGGCTCCCTAGCTTGGGGGAGCAGCTTGCACCATTTCATTTGATAAGGTCTTTCATGCTTACCTGAAACTTTTCTGCCCCTGCAGCTGCTAACACACTAATGTATTTCCCATGCTTAAGATAATTGTAAACACCAATCAGGTCTCCCCTTAATCTTCTTTTTTCTAGACTGAACAGTCCCAGCTTATTCAGCCTCTCCTGACAGGGGAGATGCTCCAGGCCCTTTATCATCTTTGTAGCCCTTCTTTGGACTCTCTCAATGAGATCCCTGTCCTTTTTACACCAGGGAGCCCAGAACTGGACACAATACTACAGGTGGGGCCTGACCAGGGCAGAGTAGAGGGGGAGGATCATCTCCTTCGACCTGCTGGACACACTCCTGATGCACCCCAGGATCCCATTGGCTCTCTTAGCCACCAGGGCACACTGCTAGCTCATAGCCAACCTGTCATCCACTAGGACCCCCAGGTCCTTCTCCACAGAGCTCTTCTCCAGCAGGACATCCCCCAGCCTGTACTGAAATGAATGGTTTTTCCTTCCCAGGTGCCAGACTCTCCACTTGCATTTGTTGAACTTCATCTGGTTTCTCCCTGCCCAGCTCTCCAGCCTGTCCAGGTCTCGCTGGATGGCAGCGCAGTGTTCCTGTGTGTCAGCCACTCCTCCCAGTGACCATCAGGTGAAGCTAGGAAAGATGACAGTTTATTTTATAACCAGCACCCAAACACATTGAAATGGCCATAAGACAGAGCATGATTTCATTACACCTCCTATTTCTTTTCCAGTTTGAAAAATAATGAAAAAATTACCATCCTTTGGTCACATTCTTACTCTGCTAAACATATACAATTTAAAACTGAGCCTGTTGAGTTGACAAGAAAGTTGAAATATAATGGAAATATCACTTAAAATGTCTCCTTTAGCATTTCACATCAGACCAAATTTCACTGGCTTCCTGTTCTGTCTCTGTGGTAGGGCACAAAAACCAGCAGAAAACCTATAATTCAGTGCCTAGCCATTGGTTAAGGCTCTTGATCTCTCTTCAGGTTCAAAAAGAAACAGTCCCAAAATCTGCCCTTAATGTGGTAGGTTGACACTGGTGTACACCAAAGCTGCTCTTCCACTGCCCTTAGCCAGTCAGAGGAAAGAAAGTACAGCGAAAGGATGGTGGGTTGAGATCCCTGGGTTCAGCTGGTGCAGTGCTCTGTTCGGGTAGGATGAGACAATTGTTGATGATACACTGATGTTTTAGCTGTTGCCAAGCAGTCAAGGACATTCAGCTGCTCGTGCTGCCCTGCTAATAAGAAGGTGGGGGGCACCCAGGAAGCTGGGAAGGGACACAGCTAGGACAGGTAACCCAAACTAATCAAAGGGGGTATTACATACCATGACATCATGCTTGGTATATGAGGGGATTAGTGTGGGAGGGGTGTATGGATCCTGAACACATAACTAAGAGGGACTCCTGCTTCAGTGCTCATCTGAGCTGTATGCTAGTGAGAAACTGCATTGAGTACCACCAGTTTTATATACTTTTTTGTAAGTCTTTTTATTTCTCCCTCCCTTTGCCATCCCAGTAATTCGTCTTTATCCCAACCCATGATGGATAACACTTTCAAGTGTCTCCACCAGCTCCACCATGGGGTCCTCCACAGGCTGCAGAAGAATCTCTGCTCCAGAGTCTAGAGCACCTCCTTCTTCACTGACCTTGGTGTCTGCAGAGTTTCTCATATCTTCCCACTCCTCTCCCTGACTGCAAAAGCTGGTGCTCTGGGGTGGTTTTTTCCCTCTTAAATATATTATCCCACAGGCACTACCACTGTTGCTGATGTGCCAGCTGCTGATGGGACAGCAGTGACTCTCTCTTGGAGCCAGTTGGCATTGGCTCTGTCAGACATGGGGGAAGCTTCTGGCAGCTTCTCACTGAAGTCACCTCTGCAGCCCCCCCCAACACTACCAAAACCTTGCTGTGCAAACCTAAAACACCTTATAAGAAGGAAAAGACAAAAAGCTCCACTAGTAAGTGGAATAAGAAGTCAAATCCCTAAGCCCTCAAAAGGTGTAAATCAAACACACATTAAAGTGCTACACAGTAAATTATTTGGTACATGTTTTGAGCTATTCAGGGATGATGCCATCTGTCCTGAAATCAAATAGATTTGATTTAGAAGCAGCAGTGATTCTCAAGAGACAAGTTAATGATAAATTAAGGAGTCTGGAACATAGTATTTTCCACAGACAAGAGCACAGACATGGGAAACACTAAAAAGTAATGCTGTGATCTATAATTGAGTGATTTTTTGATCAGCATCTTGATCTGAATCCTCGTCATCATTAATCTTCTCGTGACAGTGATTTTTTTTCTCCCTAAATTCAAATTTACTTGTAAATTTGTAATTTTCAGCCAGAATAATTAAGTTTAACCTTTGGTCTATGACTATCTAGAGTAAGAATGCATGCTTTTGTTCTAATTTCTTTGAAAAAATTTATATTTTATTCTCATCAATATAGTATGCAAATGTATAGTGCAGATCAAGTTCAAATGTTCTTTGTAGACTTTTCTGAGAACACTACTGTACTGTATTTTACAAAAATCCTGAAGGTACCTTGGAGTTGTGATTATTGATCTTCTCCAACACTGAAATGGAGCAAGCAAGCAAGATGACTGGGATAAGATAAAAAATCTGGTTTGCAAACTTTGTGTGGGAATTGGGAGGGAAAAAAGGAAGAGCTGAATTCAGATTAATAAAGAGTTTAATAACAGAAGTATAAGTAATACCTACAAAAAAGGTTTTATGGAATAAAAAGAACTTTTCAAACAAGCTTGCATGTTGTCCTTGATGAAATTCTAGGTGTGACTGGTAAATGGAACTATATTGATCAAATTATTTTGGATATTTACCTCAAACAAAACAAATTTGTAAGTTGGTGTGAAAAACCCGCCTACGCTGACTGCAAATTGTCTGGCAGATCTCTAAAAACAGCTTTTGTCCAGGAATCACCATAATGGGGTTCATCAGATACAAGGATAAAACAATTTTTTTTCAGTATTTTCATCGTGTTTTTAGAGAAACTGTAAAACCACTGCTTATAACACTAGCAGGAGGCACAGTGTGTTAAATCACACCAAAAAAGGATGTGCAAATTAAGACTGCTTCAGAGGTTTTCGCTAGGGATGTTTTAATGCAGCTGCTCACAAAGATATAGACCAAGAAATAAGAAAGGCTGTATTGATAAGAATGGGAGATGTTAAACTGAAGAGCTCTGTTTCAGAGAGACCAAGGGTTCATCACAGACCAAATGAGAAATGAAGGCATCAGTGTGTTTGTGTTTGAAAATCTGCTTTACAGCTTTAAGTTCTTCAAAAATCTCTTGTAAAGAAGTTGAAAAAGCTTGACTCTAGCAGTGCAGCTTGTCTCTCACAGAAGTCAATGCAAAGTCCACCGTCAATTTTGTCGAGAATCAGATCAAGTCCTAAAGAGTACTTCACATTTATCGAAGTGCTGTACAAACACTAACAAATGGGACCTCAATCATTAGAAACTTCTTTGAGAAGGGAAAAAAATTAAAACATCATCTTTTTAATAGTTGCTGCTTGCCCCAACCTTTCACACCAAACCTAACATCCCATGACTAAAATGAAAAAGCTTTTTATTTTTAACATTTTATTCTCTGTTCCATCAACTTGGATCAATGTGTTTGGAAGAGGTCACTGTCAAATTACCAACTTTTTAGATATACAATTTAAGCCTAATTAAAGGTTTGATGGAACTTTCTCAGTAAAATTAACTCATTCAAATAGGAGATAATTTAAGATCATTCACTAAGGACCTTTTCTTCTTCCATACAGAACATAAAATTTTTATTTCATCTTACAATATAAATTAAACTTGATAAAAGAGTGTGGGGTTTGCTCCAAACTTAGGGATTTATATAAAATGTACAAGGTAATACTATCCTATCCCCATGGTGGTACTGTGATTTATGTTTCTGGCAGACTTACAGAACTTTAATATACCATAGCTTTCTCAAAATAAAATTCAAACTCCTTGCTATCAGATGATTTTGGTATTGTGCTTCCCTGGTAAAAGTCCAGAACTCTGAAAAACTTCTATGGTTATTATTAGAAAGTTGTATCCCAGAGAAAAATGCAAATACCACACAATAATTTGGTGGAGATTTTTTTTGCCTGGAAGGTCTTAGAACTTACACCAGGATAACATTTAAATCTGAATGCTGATAAACTCTGTTAACCTCCCTGTTTGCTTACCTCCATACAAAATGTCTGAATCCCAGACATAGATACAGACTGGGAGAAGAGCTCCTTGAGAGTAGCCCTGCTGAGAAGAACCTGGGTGTCACTGTGGATGAGAAATTTAACATGAGCCAGCAGTGTGCTCTTGCAGCTCGCAAGGCCAATGGTATCCTAGGCTCCATCAGAAGAGGGGTGGCCAGCAGGGACAGGGAGGTGATTGTCCCTCTCTACTCTGCCCCCGTGAGGCCCCACCTGGAGTACTGTGTCCAGATCTGGGGCCCCCAATACAAGAAGGATGTGGAACTCTTGGAGAGGGTTCAGAGGAGGGCCACAAAGATGATTAGAGGGCTGGAGCACCTGCCCTACAAGGAGAGGCTGAGGGAGCTGGGCTTGTTCAGCCTGGAGAAGGCTGCAGGGGGACCTCATTGCAGCCTTCCAGTACCTAAAGGGAGCATACAAACAGGAGGGGAATCAACTTTTTAAAAGGGCAGATAATGGCAGGACAAAGGGGAAAGGTTTAAAGCTGAAGGAGGGAAGGTTTAGATTGAATATTAGGGGGAAGTTTTTTACAGAGAGTGTGGTGAGGTCCTGGAACAGGCTGCCCAGAGAGGTGGTGGATGCCCCATCCCTGGAAGTGTTCAAGGCCAGGTTGGATGGGGCCCTGGGCAACCTTGTGTAGATCCAGGCCTGAGGTTGGTGGCCCTGCCTGTGGCAGGGGGGTTGGAGCTTTATGATCCTCAGGGTCCCTTCCAACCCTTGCCATTCTATGATTCTATGATTCTATGATTTGTTCAGCATCTATCACCAAACTGCCTGACCCAGCATATTGCTACTTTGCCAGATTGCTTATTTTGACTTTTGAGAAGTATTCTGCAGACTCCTATTTTCACACACATATGACATGTTACCACAGCCAATTACAATCCAGAATATGTACCCTGTGTTTTCTGGCTAGCAGTTACATTGTGATGGAATGATAATCACTGAGACCAGAGGATTTTTGGGAACCCTTCAGAAGGCGTGTGCAGGGTAGTGTCATAAATTAGAGTTTTCTTTCCTTTATTCTGTGTTGAGTCTGTTTTGCCCATAAGGCTCATTGCGGAATGATCTCACCCTGTCCTTATCTCAACTCCTGAGCCTCTCAATATATATTTTCTCCCCTGTCCAGCTGAAAAGGGGAATGATAGAGCGACTTTTGTGGGTGCCTGACCTCCAGCCAGGGTGAAGCCACTACAAGTATAATTTCCATATGTCTTGCACGGGCATGGCATTTTCAGCTTGTCATTTGAATACATGACTCACAAACATGTCCCAGTCATCAATTCATTGACAGAATTTTGTGCAAGATGAAGCTTTGGTCTGACCAATTTGTATATTCTTACACTGCATACGTCACTGAAATATTGTACCTGCCTGGGGAACACACTAAATCTGCCTCAGTGCAGACTCGTCCAGATTATCACAGAATCACAGAATCTTAGGGGTTGGAAGGAACCTCAAGAGATCATCGGGTCCAACCCCCCTGCCAATGCAGGCTCCCTATCTCATATTACATAGATAGGCGTCCAGACGAGACTTGAATATCTCCAGAGAAGGAGACTCCACCACCTCCCTGGGCAGCCTATTCCAGTGCTCCGTCACCCTCACTGTGAAAAAGTTCTTCCGCATGTGCAGAACTTCCTGTGCTCCAGCTTACAGCCATTGCCCCTTGTCCTGTCTCCACAGACCACTGAAAAGGGACTGGCCAATTCCCCCTGCAACCCATGTCTAAGATATTTATAAACACTAATTAGGTCCCCCCTAAATCTTCTTTTTTCCAGGTTGAACAGACCCAGCTCACTCAGCCTTTCCTCATAGAGGAGATGTTCCAGACCCCTAATCAACTTTGTCGCCCTTCTCTGGACTCTCCCCAGAAGGTCCCTGTCTTTTTTATACCAGGGAGCCCAGAACTGGACACAGTATTCCAGGTGGGGCCTGACCAACGCAGAGTAGAGTGGGAGGATCACCTCCTTCGACCTGCTGGACACACTCTTCCTGATGCATCCCAGGATCCCATCGGCTCTCTTGGCCACCAGGGCACACTGCTGGCTCATAGACAACCTGTCACCAACCAGGACCCTCAGGTCCTTCTCCACAGAGCTCTTTTCCAACAGGTCATCCCCCAGCCTGTACTGATACATGCGGTTATTCCTCCCCAGGTGCAAGACTTTACACTTGTACTTGTTGAATTTCATTAGGTTTCTCCCTGCCCAGCTCTCCAGCCTGTCCAGGTCTCGCTGAATGGCAGCGCAGTGTTCCTGTGTGTCAGCCACTCCTCCCAGCTTTGTATCATTGGCGTTTGTATTATCGCACATCCCTTTTCACATCTTTGTTTCTATTTATTGGCCTATGAAAGCATCACATGTAAGTGCTGGTATCAGTGAAATATTCAGAAATATATATTGATATACATATAGTGTATTTTATATATATAGGCAAAATGCATAATAAAAAATGAATATGCATATAATTTCAAGCATGTCTTTTGTAATTTGCCGAGATCTAGAAGCTACTGCCTAAGCATCAGATCTTCTACTTGAATTACCGATTGTTCACCATTAAGAGAACAGGCTTCAGAGATTTCCTGAGTCAACTGAAAATACACACATAATGCCAGTGCAACACTGAATTATGCAAGAATTTAACAGGGGTCCTCTCTCTGACAAAATAGTAGAGGAGAATCTTCCATTTCAGACCTTATTCACAGCTTTGACTTCTAACTGCTTATCCTGAGCCTTGCCTTGCAAAAGCAGGTTGTTCTGCAGCATTGGCAGTTCTTGTCTCTGCATGAGGGTCATGGTTCCCCACTGAGGTCTTATGCAGTACAGCTGTAAATCCTGTGTGGCATTGCCCATGAAAAGCCATACTAAAATGGTCTCATCCACTTCCCAGGAAAGGAGATTTGGCCCACCACTATTATAATTATTAAATTTTCAGGAAGTAACATCTGCCAAGTGCTATTAGTCTTGGATAAATGAGATATTCCACATTCTGACTCTAAATATATTTTTTTTTTCCTTCAGGAAAAGTCTGTTGTCAGAAAGTTACATAAGAAGGAAAGAATTGTCCTCTTTTCTTCCTTGTCAGAAGTTAAGTCCTGATTCAGAATGCAGTCAAAGAAAGAAGGATTCCTCCATTGATTTCCATGCATACAAGGTCCATTACTGCAGTGTTTGAGTACCTCAACTGAAAGTTACTGTCACTCCCTGAGAGGTTAATTTAGCTTCCATGGAGATCATCTTCCCTATATGCAAATCTCTGCATCTTGTAGCCACTACCAGGACAGTGAGGACATATTCTGAAGAACTCAAGAAAATCTGATTGCATTCCACCTCACAACTAACAAGAACCAGGGAACTGCACTTTTGAAAATGCTAATACCTTACAGTATCTTAATACAGCTCCCATCTTCCAGTTACTCGTCTGAATCGAAGCTGAACACTAAATATTTTGAACCCACGAGAACACCACCAGAGTTCCTAGATCTCTAAAGGATGACAGAATTTTAGACAAAGTATATTTATTCACTATTTCTGAATATGCAGCTGTCATTCGCACTTACACTAATGAAGATACAGAGGAATGGAACAATGACTCCTTATTTCATGGGAAATCAGTGACAGAAGATTTGTAGTCCCCTATTTTAAACACTACCCCACATTACTTCTGATACAGGTCTTTCAAATGTTCGGCTGTGACTGCTTATTTGCTCCTTTCAAAAGTTTATGAAGTCCTTGATGTGGAGGTCAGTAAACAAATATGATAGCTCATATCATATTTGAGTTCAAATGCATAAGTGAGTTCAAATGCAGTGTAACGGGGAGTTAATTTTCACTGCCCTGTCTCTAGATTAATCAGCTGAGGAGAAAGATGAATTAAACAATGTATTAACGGACTGATATAGCAATGCAGAAGCTATATTTATCTATCTCTGAAACCATCAACCCCAGCAGCTTTATTTGAATTCATTTTCTCCAGTTGGAATAACACGTGCAGTGAACTTGGTTCCTGAACATCAGATATATAGTCATTCACATGATATTCAGCAGCACTGAATGAACCAATATCAACAGAAGTGTTTCTTCTGATGCTGGTTTTGCCTCAGCAAGAGAAAAAGAATTAAGCAGATTTGTGATACCTTATTTGCTAAAGTGCTAAATGCTATCACAAACCAGAACTAATTGAATTTGATACACCTTCCAATCTCTACAAAACTCAGTCAGGTGGAAAATAGCCTCTTTGGCTCAAGGATCGGGGCAGGCTGAGGATCTACTGTGCTCTATAACTACTGAAGCTATCATGCTTCTCCAATGTAAGACGTTCAGCAATTTTGCAAATGTCAAGTAAAGTCAGAAAACCAGAGGTACCAGCAATAGAGGGAGAAGTATGGATTATGATTTGTCAAAGTTTCAAAGTCGTTGAGTTTCCACCAATCACAAAACTTTAATATTAGAAAAGCAAACAAACCTTAGGAATTCCCTTGAGACATCCTGCAATACTTCCTCCTCATAGAAGGGGAAACTGTGGCTCGTGGGAAGCTGATGATCACAAAGCAGATGGAAGATAGGGTTCAGCCAGATGCCTTGAACCTAGCAGAGGAATGAGAACATGAGATGATCATGCTTTCTTTTGAAACACAATTGACATCACATGTTGGCACACGGTATCTGCCTCCACATCTCTCCCTTATAGCATCAGATTATGCCTTTTCCTGATGTATTCATTACTGCACACTATCACAGAAGGGAACTGACAAAATTATTTGCTGTTCTATTCTCACAGAAGTGTGGGTCCTGAAAAACCCTAGAGAATAACTTTTTCAGGGAAATGAATGTGTCATTCCCAGAGGTTTTATAAGCTGTGATCAGAATGTGAGTAGCTGGGTACTACTTAAAACCATCTATAGAGTGATAGAAGCATGAAAGCAACTGCCTAACCTGGCTCAGGTCTGCAAATGTTTGTACTCTGAGCAGCAAGTAGTATTGCTGAAATCAATGGAAAAAACTTTAATTACAACACTTCTTTTCACTTTTAAAGGGAACAGTTTTCATCATGTTAACTGTGGAGTTCCCACAGTCTCATCAAGGTTACATTTAGTGGGAAGTGTTAATGGAGACAGAGTAGAAGTGAGATGCATTCATACATTAGGACAATGCAGTGTGGAGCGTATAAGTATTTCACCCTGCCCTGAACAACAGAAATGGTTGTATTTCAATAGTGTGAGATTATTTTACATTTATAATTTTATTTTTTTTTAGTGCTTCCTCTGTCCCTTGTTAATCGTTTTATAAAAATGGAAGAGCGTTCTTTCTCTCATCATGTTTTTTATAGAGAAATTAGAAAGAATCTCAACAAACAAACAAAAAGCCCATGAGAGCTCAGGTACTAGCTAATGGCTATGTTGAAAATCTCAAGTTGAAAAGTTGACTTTTTTCTTTGGCCTATTCCCACAGGTACACAAAAAGACCCTTATTTAAACCCAGTCCACTGGACATAGTTGTTCTTTGTTTAAAACTAGGTTTTTCAACTTTGTGTAAATTCTTCTTTACTGATATGAATTAATTATCCATAGAAAGGAATAAAAGGAGTGATGTTCCTATTCTACTGCATGACATAATCACCATGGAAGTAGAAATTGAAAGGATAAATCTTGTAATGAATGGTGACATGCTTTATATGTATATAAGTGCTACAGAAAAGATGATATTAAGATTCCCCAGTTTTAATAAGTATTTGATCCTGATCCAATTGAGAATTCAGAAGCCCAATTGCAATCTAATGCCCTTCCAGAAATAGCATAAAAAACCATCTGATGTCATTACTTTCCCCATGAGCATAGTAGCATGCTCAGATTTTTGTCTTTCTGGGGAGCTAATTCAAAGACTCTGAATACTACAACACCTAGGCCAACCAGTGAGGCTAGGTCCTGCAGCAAGAACATATACCGCAAGCAGGTGATGGCATTGTATTTATGGAAGCCCTTAAATCATTCTCATGTAGTCCAAGCTGTTTTTTTTAAATACAGAGTCAAGCTAAGAGCAAACTCGTCATCCCCTCCTTTAATGATACTTTGCAAAGAAAAAGGAAAGAAGATAAGTTCATTTTTCATTTTCTTAGGAAAGGAGAAACAAACACACAGCACTTATTCCCTGCATCAACATCTAGGCAGGTCACGATTGCAGAGTAAACTACAGCAAATTCCTTCCTCTTCATGGCCTGGAGGGAACATAGAAATTAAATCATAACTAGAAGATTGTATTCCCTGAAAAAAACCTATCAGGTCCCCCAAACTCCAAAGAGCACCAAACATCTGCTGTCACCAATACTAAAGCTGAATTTCAGGCTCCTGCTATGAGTGGTGCTCTGGTTTACACACAGCACCGCTTCAGTTACAAATTAGATCCAGCTGATTACCTGTCTGACACCAGACAATGTGTCAGCCTGCTGCGATCCTTCAGCTATCACGCATCTACCACATGGTGTAACCCAGAAGGTGCATCCCATATGGGTTGATAAGTTAAATAACCAACCAATTGACTGTTGATGTATTTTTTAGAAACAATAGCTTGTGGGAATTCCTATCTCTGCCTCAATCATCTCTTCAGCCACCACAAATAGGAAAACATTTATTATGTTATTTCTTCTTCTCATGTGCCTGTTATCCCATTGCCAACTCAGCTTGTATGGGGAGCAGATTGACTGCAGCAGGGATCTCCTTTCCATACTAGTGCATACTAGATTTCACAGCACTCGGCCCTGGATCTCTTGTGCACCCTAAGACCTCAAACATGGTTATTACTTTGTTCTTTTTCTGTTCAAATCATCCAAAACAAAATGATTCCACAGCCTTCTGTAGTAGAGAATAAAAAGGTATGGACATCACATGTCCCAAAACATATCATGAAGGCATGTAGAGGTATTTGCGGACATAACAGCTGCAACCATAGTCCTAAAGGACTCACCAGACTGGAGGGATTGTGGACTTTTCTATACTGTTGACTAAGAACAGTCCCTGACACTAAATGGCCAGAGCTAAAACCTCACTTTGGACAATCCACACAATCTCATCCCCTAACACTATCTCATTTATACTGTTAGCTTATATGGCCTTACATTATGTTCATGCTAATAAACTAAACTGTGCCTGAGCTCATTCTCTGGCCAACAGTGAGACTAGCTGGCACCATCTGGCGATAAATACAATAATTAAAAATCCCCTCTCTTCAGAAAAGAGTAGGGATAGTAAAAATCACTTCAGGGAATGTTCTCTGGACTGCACTAACTCCTGAATCTCTTGCACTATTTTGGATGGCTAAAACCACACCAGACACTTCCTCAGAGTTAAGCAGAATAGGCAATCAAGTTGTGTAGCTCTGTCCCGGGACTTGGCTCTGTTTTAATTGCAGTCAAAAACTCCTGGATCCCATTGCAATCTGTGAGAGACAGCGGTGAGGGGAGAAAGAGAAAAGGGAATTATTACATGTGTGGAGATTGCTCTTAGCAAAAATTGTAAAAAAAAAATCCTGCAGTTCATCCAACATTTGGGGATAAATTTGTCAAACTGTTAAACTCACTATCTACTCCTGCTCCTTAAGCACCGTGCCCCTATAAATTTTAATGTACTTCTTTTATATCAAAGTTATTATTTGGTATAAGTGATAAAGTGACACATTTGGTAGCTTTGTAAATATACATTTGAAGAATCCTGCTGTCATAAAATAACCAAGCTGTCAGATTGCAAAATCAGAGTGAAGCAAGGTGGTTAACTGAAATGCGACTCCCATGAAGAATTTTCTTGTCACTCTGTATGTGGAGGCATCTGCTGAAAATACAGATTCTCAAGTCAACAGACACTTTGATCGCAGGATGATTTATGTCAGCCATCAAATGTCTGAGTGGTAAGCACACATCTGTCACCAGGACAATGTGGCATAAAAGAGAATTTAATTGCTTTTGGATTATAAATAAAATGAACATTGCAGGAATAAATTACAAGATCACTGTTAATTTGTCGTTTGGGCTATCAAGGGCAAGAAAAAATATTGGGCATAAAAAACAAAGTTATTTTTTGCTCCAAGGTGGTGTAGTTAGGAACATTTTAATAACAAATGGCAACAGTCTCTTTTTGGTAGGTACATATAAACTGAAAAAAACGGAAGTCAGTGTTGATTAATCTGGCACGTCTGTCTCATATTTAATCAACTCTTGCAGGTGCCAATGGAGGAAACAATCTGGGATAAAGGACTTGTGAAAGTCAGCTATTAAAGGTATATTTAATATTTAGAGCAGCTTCTATATTCTTCCTCCCACCTATTATTTAACACTGATGGCTTGGAAGAGAACCATTTCTGAGAGAAAACAGCTGTGTACTCACCACCACAAAAGCCTAATTGGTGTGCAATGACCAACAAAATTATGGGTGCCTAACATACCAGGATGATACAAACAACCTAAGAAATGTACCTATATTCCCTGTCTATCCAGTGGAGAGGGGCCTGGGCCTCAGCTGGACTACAGGAGTTGGACTTAAACAAATAGCTGCATGTGCACAAGATGTCCATGATCCCTTTATTGTCAGTGGCTAATAATAGTTGCCATAACATAGTGTACAGTGTCCTTTGGGTTTCAATATGGCTCCTTAGATATCTACACAGGGTTGGCAGAGATGGCTCATGACTTTCCTTCTGGATGAACAGCTAGAAAGAAGGCAAGACTCCCCAGGGCACCAAAATGACACCAGATGCTGACACTGGGGAACTGAATCTGGCCCCCAGTGGGTAAGGTCAAGCCCTTTGCTTTATCCCTTGCCGTGGAAGGAGCTGGTGGTAATTCTCAACTTTCTACAAAGCATCCTGTAAGGTCAAATCTTTGTTACCTGAGTGTTGCAAAGGCCAGTTAAGGCCTCCTCAACAGGTGGCTGGAACACAGTCCCTGCAAAGCACAAAGTCGGTGCCTTAATTCCCCAGACAAGAAAAAAAGCAAAGGGGTGAGGAGAGCTGTGTTTAACTCTTGTCATTGTGACCCCAGTCAGGTCACAGGAATCCATCCTCCAGCCTCCCTTGTTTTCATGCATCTTTGCAGTTCAAGGAATTTGTGAGCGTTGCCTTTTATAGGAAGTGTTCAGGATCATGGGGTTCGTACCTTGTCTGCACATAGAAAGCATTAGCATAATGGCATGGTTATAAGAGCAATAGCACTAAACACCTTCCCAGTATTTTATATATGGACTTACAAAGTGTTTGGTGCAGGCCCTGAATTAAATGAAATTTAACATTAACTCTTGAGCCCTTACCAAGTGCCACTTAGTATAATATACTACAGCAAAATTTCCCAGCATGTTAATTCTCATTCAGTCCTAGTGAGAGAAATAAATAATACACAGAGTGTGTACGTGAATGAGCACTGATGGAGGAAGGTTACAAAACAAGTCTTGGGTGAATTATTCATTGTGAGGGATTTACCTTCCAATTTAACCCAGCCTTGCTGCTCAGCAATGATTGGCAACCAGGTTTGGGGCCTTATTCCACCTGTGAACTGATTTAAGTGCCATAGAAGCAGCAGAGAGTTGTCACAGACTCCCTGAGGGAACACCACTGAAGATAATTTGCACTGCCTGGTATCACCAGAGCACAAGAGGTCTATGCCATCTTCTTTTCCAAGTGCCTGCCCACGATGTGTGACAAGGAACAGATGCTATTTTCTTAGGTTGGCTTATTTTAACTCACTTGCAATAACTGAACAAATTTATGTACAGGACCTCAGCTACACCAAAACATTAAGACAGCAAAAAACAGCCCTTAAACCACCTACTCTTGACTCTGTACCTGAATATTAATTATTTGCAGCATACAGTTACAATTCTATGGTATTATGCGTTCTTTCTTATTTGTCTTTAATAAGTGAGTTATCAGTACAAAGCATAGATATGGAATTTGTCTGGATCAGTCCCACAAAAGCCTACATACTGAATTTGGAAAAAAGACTGAATTTATGCAAAATCATTTTATCATCTTCAGGGACACATTTTTTGTAAGGAGAATACACTGCTACTTGAAGTGAGCAAGCATGTGAGTGAAAAGACTTCTAGAAATGACAGGTCAGAGAGGATCAGAGAGGATCAGGTGAGGAAATAAGGCACTAGGCACAACTACTTTTAATAAGACAGAATCACAGAATGACTAGGTTGGAAAAGACCTTTAAGATCATCGAGCCCAACCGTACCTGTCTTCTACTAAACCCCATCTCTAAGTACATCTACCCATTTTTTAAATACATCCAAGGATGGTGACTCAACCAACTCCCTGGGCAGCCTGTTCCACATCCCCGACAACTCTTTCAGTGAAAACTCTTTTCCTAACATCTAATCTGATCCTGCCCTGGTGCAGCTATGTGCCATTTCCCCTAGTCCTATCTCCTGTTACTTGACTGAAGAGACCATTGCCCACCTCTCTACACCCTCCTTTCAGATAATTATAGGCAGTTCTAAGGTCTCCCCTCAGCCTCCTTCTCTCCAGGCTAAACATCCCCAGCTTCCTCAGCCACTCATCATATGATTTGCCCTCCAGTCCCTTTACCAGCCTGGTTGCCCTTCTCCATGCGCTCTTGAGGACCTCAATGTCCTTCTTATGGTGAGAAGCCCAGAACTGGACACAGTACTCAAGGTGTGGCCTCACCAATACTGAGTACAGGGGCACAATTACTTCCCTAGACCTACTGGCCACACAATTTCTGATACAAGCCAGGATGCCATTGGCCTTCCTGGCCACCTGGGCACACTGCTGACTCATAATCAGTCTGCAGTCAACCACCACTCCCAGGTCCTTCTCTGCCTGGCAGCTGTCTAAGCCAGTGTCTCCCAAGCCTGTATCACTGCATGGGGTTGTTATGTCCCAAGTGCAGCCCTCTACACGTGGCCTTGTTGAACCTCATTCCATTGGTCTCAGCCCATTGGTCCAGTTTGTTCAGGTCCCTTTGAAGAGCATCCCTACCCTCAGGCAGATCGATGCTCCCTCCCAGCATAGTGTCATCTGCAGACTTACTGGATGTGAGTTCGATCTGGTTGCAACATCTGATCACCAGGGTAGATTCAACTATCTGGCTGGCCAGGCGGGTGTCCCCTTCCTACCTCACAGCTCCGTGTTTGACCCTCCCGAAGCTGCACGCTCGGTTGAAGAGGATGACCTTCCCCTATACAGACAAACTGCTCAGCAGTCAAGGGTATACAGTAGCTGTGTTCCCCTGCTAAACCCTCCAAACAAGACATAGAAATCTTAAGAGGAAGACATCTGAGGAAAAGAGATGCAACAGCAGCTGATATTGGAAACAAAATGCTGGGGCCAGTAAGGAGCTGAAAATATCGTGGGAGCACAGGGAAAACCCAGAAAGGGAAAAATGGGATCCAGAGGCAGGAGCAAAGATGAAGTAATTACATGTGCTTGCTAAGAATAAAAACAATGCATTGATCTTGCATTGATCTTCCCCCCACAAACGTCTCTTCACATAAACACCTACAACCAACAAATAAATAGTTTTCAATTGCAAAAAGGGAGATTCAGATCAGGCATTTGGAAGTTCATTCTGACAGGAAATACTGTGCATGAGAATAAATTGGCTGAGTGTGGTGTCCGTGCTGCCAAAAGTCTCTCAAAATAGAGAGGGAAAAATTCATCTAGACTAATATAATATAACCAATCCTCTCTGAACCAAGAGAACAGGGAAAATGGTTTCTTGAAGTCACTTCCCAAGCTTTGGCTAAGAAAGGGGCAAATGGACTCTTGAGTCAGCGTTTTCCTGCATGAATGTTCTCTTAAAACTGGTTCAGTTTTCTCCTGCAGATCCATTCAACTTCCACTGAATATCAGATGTGAGACAATCACAGAATCACAGAGGGGTAGAGGTTGGAAGGGACCTCTGGAGATCATCTAGACCAGCACCCCCGCCAGAGCAGCATCACCTAGAGCAGGCTGCACAGGACAGTGTGTGACACTTTCATTCTCCACTTTCATGATGGAAGCATAGTACTCCTACTTCAGAGAGAAGTAACTTAGGTCAGTAATCACATATTAAAACAAACCATTGCAGTCATTCAGTACCTGAAGGGAGCATACAAAAAGGAGAGGAATCAGCTTTTCAGAAGAATAGACAATGGCAGGACAAGGGGGAATGGATTAAAGCTAAAGGAGGGAAGGTTTAGATTAGATATTAGGGGGAAGTTATTTACAGAGAGAGTGGTGAGGTGCTGGAACAGGCTGCCCAGAGAGGTGGTGGATGACCCGTCCCTGGAGGTGTTCAAGACCAAGTTGGATTGGGCCCTGGGCAACCTTGTGGAAATCCAGTGCTGGAGGTTGGTGGCCCTGCCTGTGGCAGGGGGGTTTGGAACTCTATGATCCTTGGGGTTCCTTCCAACCCAGACCATTCTATGATTCTACAATTCTATAAAGCATTTATCTTCTAGAAATGAAGTACCTCCGGCTACACATGATTTTATATTTGTGGAGGGAATGCCTTCACTCGTTTTTTGACTTGTTAGTCCTAACAAATTATAATGCTGTGATGCATTACCAGGTGAGTTGATAGCAAGTGCTTTGCAGGACTGATAGCCCAAGCTATCTGAATACAGTCAAGGAAAAATGTCCTCTATTTTGAAGGGCAAGTTAAAAGTAAAAATCCTAGAGATGTCTCCCTCATCTTTACCTGCCTAAAAACAGTTAAGACCCCTGAAAAGGAGCAGGCAGCTTTTCTGAAGAAGTCCTTTCCCTCATCTTCCTCCTTTCATAATATTCAGCGATGATAGCCCTCCTTGCACCCATTTCTCAATTCTGACATTGGACCAAAGCTATTCGGTGTTCACCTAGTGAAACAGACTGACAAATGTCTCAAATGCATTTATGGTAGGACTATGTGGAGTACATGCAATATCATACAAGGTTGTTACTCATAAGGGCTAATGTAGCCTCAAGTCTCATTGAAGAATGTATAACCACTGGTTTAACATGTGTCAACCCACCACAACATGTTAGGGAATATGGCTACTCTGATGGACAAGGCTGGAGAAGAGATTAAAACTCCTTTAGCCTTACTACTGTTTTTCCATGAAGAGAAGCAAAACTGAATATAGCATGGCAAGAAAAAAAAGAAAAAAGCTCTAGGCTGGGAGCAGGAGACCTGAAGTCTCTGGGAGAATCTCCCAAAGAAAGAAAAGGCAAATAAACTCTCTGTGGAAAACCAGACTTGGTTTAAAAACCAGTAAAAATCCATGTACCTCTGAGGCAGGACCTAGTAGCTATCTCTGCTTTCTGAAATTCAGTAATGTACTGATTGAAGTCACTTCTTCAGTAAAATTATAGACCTAAAACTAATCAGCTGCCTTGCACCCTACAAGGGCTTTTTTTTCTTTCTTTTTTTACATTGGTTATACACGGAACCTAGAGTAAGAAGCTCAGATGGAGATCTCAGGAGAAGAGATAAACACTATCCCTTCACCCTCAGAAGTTTATTGTACAATATGTATCTAAGCTCTTGGCAAATTGAAGTTCACATGAGGTTTCTAAGAATTTATTTCTTAGACTTGGGTAACTGAATCACACCTTAGTCCTGCACCATAAAACTCAAAACTTCTTGGGATTTTGTTTAAATTTTCTATTGACATTCAGGCATAACTTCCTGTTAATAAGATACATTTTTCCACAATTAAAAAAAAACAAAACAGAAATTTTACTTCCTGTGACCAGCTTGTTATATTTCTGTTACACTGCCAGTGTCTGGTGGATGATTTGCTGTCTGTAAAGGGTTAAATGACTGAGACCACTTTCACTCCTCTCTATTTCTATAGCCTGTCATCAGCAGGAAGACTTGCAGCAACAGTGATCTGTGATAAGTGGATAAGGGTCATTATACAGTCATTTCCATGCTGAGTTCTTAAATAAGCAGCTCGCTCATCATTCACCCTAACAGCATAACTAGGGAGGTCTTCAGACCACAGGCAAAGATCTTCCACGGAGACTTGGGTTCTATAGTGATATAAACCCCAGAATGTTCAGTTCCAAGGGTGTCCTGATCAGAAGGGAATCAATCCTGTGTCATCAGAGACTAAAAGGACACAAGGCACTGCAGAAATTAGAAGGATAGTTAGATCTCCTCCATGCTGCCACTTTCTGGAAGTTTAATGTTGTTTCTCAGTTGCCAGGGTAAAAATGTGCATTGAATTTCACTGAAGTCCTAAGAGGATAATTAACCCCTGAAATCAGAAGGCTTGCATGCGGACTTCCCCTGAGGTTCTCTGTGGACTCCACCTATCTCATGACCCCTTTAATTACTGCATTTTAGCAATAGAGCCACAAGTTAACAAGAAGGTTAAATATACAGACCAAATTCAAGCAGCTTTTAGACATGTGCTCAACTTGAAATATTAGGCACAATAACAAAAAACAGTTTCTGAGTTAAATCTATGATTAAATTCTTCCCTAAATTACAGCACAAACACATGCATATATGGTGATTAAAGACTGGGAAAATGAGGTTACAATATAAGAACAAATAAATATTTAATTATTACTTCACATTTCTGTAGCACTTTATTTCTTCAAGGCACCATGCAGCAATGACAAAATAATGCTCAGGCAGAGAAAATTACATCAGTGATACGGCGTTAGGCTTATGTTGCACTGTGACCCTCCAGGAAGACTGCAGAAGTCACTGTACTTCCACCTCATGCTTTCCTAGGTAAGAGACTTTAATGGGCATTCTGCAGAAGAATCCAGGGACAAAACTGCCTTGTGTTACACACAGTTCCAGGAATTCAGTGAGGAAAAGTTATGATGTAACATAGCTGTGCTTTAATTATGTGGCAGACGGAGCAGTTTATCAGATGTCTTGCTGCCTGAGATCCTTGCAAGAAAATCCCACCAGCTTCCTTTTAGCTGAAAAGATTATAGCAATTTATCAGATGACAGAGCGACCGCTTGCTCCTTTTTTTCTCCCATTACCTTACAAAGGGCCTAAGAACAGTGTACTGAAGGAGATCTGAGGGTCTGCAAACACACTAGACATGTTTTGATATGTGGGGCATAGTGTACAGGATCTACCATGTCTGAGATCTTGCTTGTGGGCATGAAAACAGCACCCAAAGTGGGCAAGTCTCATTTTGATTGTGAGCTCACACCCAAGCTTCAGCTAAAAATGTAAGCAAGGCCAGTATTATAAAGCCAGAAGAAACTAATATAGTCTTCTAATGTGATTTCTGAAGCATACAAATCCCAGAATGTTAATAATTCTTTTTTCGTATGCAAAAGCCTGCAATTCAATTAACTCAAAGACTTTAGAAAGACATCCCTTCTTGAGTTAAAGGCAGGCATTTGTGATTTGCCATACCCCTTAGCAAAGATTCGAAAGCTATGCAATCTTATTGACAAAACCATTTTTGCATCTTACTTCCCATTTGAATATTTCCCATTTCAGTTGCTGGTTCATGGCATTATTCTACATATGTAGAAGCTGTTAGAAAAGCAAAGTGCACCCACAGGGTGCTGCATATGATTTGAACCCATTTTGACTTTTCAATTTTTCAAGATCATTTTCAAGGTATGGAAAGTGGAATTCATCACATAGGGTTAGAGAAACTTTCATGTAGACAATCACTTTTCCACTTGTGCCATATGTACATATAAAAATATTGTCTTTGCCACAACACCAGGTGTACACGACTTCTTTCAAGATTGACCCTAGACCTCAATGTTTCTTAGTCTTGCTTATTATACTTCAGAAAAGCCAACTGAGTTCACTCACCCTTTCTATATCTCATGATGAAGGCAGAGGAAGTTTCATAATAGAAAAGACTAGTAATCAATTCTTCACCCTAATCTCAGAAGTCAGGTTGCTGGAAAAGCAGCATCATATCAGGAAGGCTGTTTCAGTCAAGTTTTAAAAAAAAAATCCTCTTAAAAAACCATTGTGAGCAACTTTTCCATTTTCACTGGGAGGACGGAAGGCAGAAAGAAGTCACCAAGAACAATCATAAGTAGTTCACAGCAGAGCAATGCTCCTGCCACCATCAATGCAAAAACGATAGGTCATTAAACTCAAAGTAGAAAGATCCTGTCTGGTGACAGCTGCTCTATTGTGTAATGCACTAAGGAAGATGCCATTAAGTGTAATTAAACAAAAAGCCTAAAACATAAGGACAGAGACCTTTTTTCATCACAAGATGAAAACCCTCTGTGTACATACAAAATTATCCCCCATCACAGCCATCCTCTCTTTTTCCCTTCACAAAAACAGACAGATGTCCAACTGGCAGGGAGTAAGAGTGCTACAGTCTCAATTTGCTTCACACTACTTCTTTCTGCTCCCATTCATGAACTTTTCTGTCATTTTCTGCTTTGCATGTTTCTTTTTCTCCCAGGCTGGCTGCTTCTTCTCCTCATGCTTCCTATGGCTTGTTTCCCCCAAAAAAAAATTATTCCTCCATGCCTGTCTATTTTTTCTGCTTAGTCTGGAGAAAAGTAGGCTGAGGCGAGACCTTACCGCTCTCTGCAACTACAGAGGGGAGGTTGTAGCCAGTTAGGGGTTGGTCTCTTCTCCCAGGTAACAAGCAATAGGACAAGAGGAAAAGGCCTCATATGGTGCCAGAGGAGGTTTAGATTGGGCATTAGGAATAATTCCTTCATTGAAAGGGTTGCTCAGTGTGATATATGTTCCTCTGATTCTTGTTAATATGGAATAACGTTGGGGGTGCATAATGACATACCCTTGTATGGTCACAGGCCTAGGAGGGACAGTTTGAGATTTTGCATGTACTGAATGAAGTGTGTTGAAGCGGCAACAAACTATATAAAAGATGTGCAAATCTTCGCATAAAGGACCACAATGTAGCACATTGTGTGCATTGTGATACCTCTGGAGAAACAACTTGTCTCTGAAAAGAAGATGATCAACCAGGAGAAGAGAGAAGCGCCCTGAACCCGCAGAACCAGCTGCCTGTCATTAGCAAGACAAAAGCTACAGGATGTCTTGTGGGGGTTACCTGGCCGGCACTCCAGCATGTCACTTTAAGATGTATACGGTTATGTCTTGTGGGGGTCGCCTGGCAGCACTGCAGCCTGTCAGTTTAACCCGGTGGGCTGTGTTATCCCTGGAAGGTATATCAGCCAGGGACTGGAGCTGTTCGGTGTGCGTTTTGGCAGAGCAGAGACTCCTAGAACAGCCGGTGCTGACCATGCACCCCAGCACCATTTAATAAATTGTTCGATTTGGCTAAAATCCTGTTTCAGACCAAGTCATTTATAACGCTCAGGCACTGAAACAGACTGCCCAGGGAAGTTGTAGAGTCACCATCCCTGGAGGTATCTGAGTGGTGGAGTTGGAAGTTCTAGGTTAACATCTGGACTTGATGGATACTTGTTTTCTAGTGCTGGATCTAGTTCTTCAGAAAGCTCTGCTCACTGAAGAGGTGGGATTTCTTGGATCCCTAGTGCTAGCCAGACCAGAGCCTAGGCAATTTCTATCAGACATTCAGACATTGATCCCTGTTCCCTGAATTCCTGAATTCCCTGTCTTGCTTAAGGCCTAATGCTACTGATCTCCTCCTGGTTCCTCTCCATCTGGCAGGACTTTCTGGTACCTTTCTGGTTGCTAATAAACATGAGCAGTTTCAGGAGAGGGTCACAAATTTAGCTAGGGCTGGGGCACTTAGTCTGGGAGGAGAGACTGAGAGAGCTGGATTTGTTCATCCTGGAAAGACATGGCTTCGAGGTCATCTAGTAGTGTCATTACAATGCCTACAGGGAGGTCATCAAGGAGGTAGAATTTGGCTCTTCATTGCAGCACGTGGTGGGGTTACTAAGAAACTACAGGTATAACATGAAACACGAAATATCTAGACTCAAATATAAAGAAAACCTTTGCATCACAGGAACAGCTGCACAGTGGAGCAAGGGCCCAGAAGGACTGTGGCATCTCAGACCTCCGTAGTTTTCAAGATACAGCTGCCTGCATAAATCCCTCACCATCGTAGTCTGACATTACTCTGAAGAGGAGGTTGGATGAGAGACCTCCTGAGCACCCTTCTAACCTTAGTTATCCCTTCATCCTGTGATAACAGTGACAAGCTCTTTACTCAGTATAGTACTACCCAACATTTTAAACTCTGGAAGTTTTTAATTGATGACCAGTGGGGATAATCAGGGGCAAAATGGCAGCTAGGTATGCCCTGTCAGTTGTTGTGTGTCATTGATTTCTTCTGACTAGTGAGTGGATCCTCAGTTTCTCCCAGTATGCAAATACGTTTATCTGGACACATAAATTTGGAAATATTTCCTGAGTTAAAACTCCAGATATTTCTGTCAATAATACAAAATTACTTCCAGTGAGACCAATTGAAGCCACAGCAAAAAGTGAGTCCAATAAACAGGGTTTTTTTGCAAAACAACAGAAAAAAACCACAACAAAACAAACAATCGAAACAAAAAAAAACCCCTTTTGTGACACAGTTTTAAGCTGGAAAAACTATAGTCATAGATTAGGACAAGATATTCTTTATCTCCTGTATTTCTCCCACAGACCTGTTGACACACACTATTGCAGATGAAGGTTCATTTTTAATTCTGCAAGAAAGGAAATCATGGCTCTGGAAAACATCTCAATCAACATACATCGTGTCATCTAAGACTGAGCAACATTTTTGAGGGAAAATTTTAACTGGTTTGCCGTATAAAATGTTGCATTAAACTTTTCTAGATACCTGAGCAGGGACCAAAATTGGATCTATTTCCACCTCCTAATGAAGTTAATTATCAGATTCAGAGCTGTGTTGACACCTTGCACAAAGGAGAGGATGTCACCTGGTACCCCCTCACAATCCTGGCCTGCTGCACTGGAAAACTAGGAAAAAGAAAATTACTCTACTTAGTCTGGACTAGTTCCCAGGTAGCTAAGTCAGTAGGAAAGACTGTCTACAAACCTCTTAACCTGTTACTGCCTTCTAGTCACCTCTTCCTGCTCCACTCTTGCTACAAACACAGCTCATCTGGCTCAGTGGCTGTAGAAAATGACCTTTTGTCATTTCTAACAGTGGCCAATTGAACAATATAGAAGTTTCTTCCAAAATAGAAATCCAAATAATTTGTTTAAACCTGGAATTATGTCGCATAGAAAATGCTGTTACTTCCACAAAAATGGAAGTTGGGGTTTTTTTGCTTAGGATTGATGCTTATTCTTTCCATGGACCAAGTCAAACAGTTAAACTCTTTGCATGGCCCTAAATCAGACCTTTTATTTTAAATAATTTCCAAACATTTTAATTTTGAACTTTCCTGAACAAATATCTGTTTCAAATTTTAAAACAGTGACAGGAATATTCAGACAATTGGGAATCTTAAAAACAAATAGATAAATATGTAGGAAAGGACCTCCAGAAGTCATCTAGCCGAATCCCTACACAAAACAGGGCCATTAGGGAAGGGTGTTTGGGGCCTTGTGGAGGAAAAGAGACTGTAAAACCTCTCTGAGATTTTGTTCTGAAATTTGAATATTTTCGTGGTGAAAAAAAACCCAACCCTGCTACATAATGAGAATTTCCCATGTTTCAACTTGTGTCCATTGCCTTCTGTACTTTTGTTTTTCATTTCTCAGCAGAATTTGTCTGTGCTGGCTTTGACTGGGGTAGAGTTAAATTTCGTATGGGATTGTGTGTTGGATATGTGACGAAAGCAGTGGTGATAAGAGGGATGATTTAATTTCTGATGAAAGACACTCGAGTGCAGGGTTTTAAAACTGAAAAAACAAGAATAATTTATTTTTGAACTGCGTGCATTCAATACGTCACTACTGCAGGTTTCATGGATACAAGGGAGAAACGCACTATGGCTGTTCAGAAGTGGGACTACACTTATCACAGCCACAAGAGAGTCACAAAATGCGCTGCTGCCAACACAGCAGTCGTGGAATCCGGTGTTACACCCCGCAACAGAGTCACATGAGTCGCTATTACGCCCGCAAACAATTCACAAGGTTCAGTAGTATAACCACAGCAGATTCACAGGCACACTATCACAAGCGCACTAAATACTACACTTGTCTTAGTCAATCACCCGAGACTACAAACTTAGTATATCAAATATTCACTTACCCATCTCTCTGGCAAGGGTTCTCAGTAAGTTCCCTCAGACAGCATCCTGGCCAAGGAGGAAGGGTCTCCTTGCAGACTTGGAGAAGCGGCTCCTCCCTCTCAGAAAGAATCCAAGGGGTTTTATTTGAATTTTTTGTCTGATATAAGTGACACTGGGCAGGGCTGTGTCCTAGTGCACAATGCCACCTTCCATGTTTGTCATTAGCAGTGATCCCCCTTATCTTATGCCCTATCTGCTGCATAACTTTGCATTGTCTGGACCCATTAAAACCAAAAGGGGAACCTCTGGATTGCCTTTATCAGACAGCTGAATAGCGGCTTGATGAGGACTCAGGGCATATCGTTTGCTGAAGGAATTCCAAAGGTTCAACACAGGTTTCGGGTTCCTTATGCAGCTCTGCCCATTTTACAGGACAGCTCAGGACTGAGCTATCTACACAGCTTCCCATGAGTTGTCTCTGCTGAGATGGAGCCTCCAGGCAATACAAGGCTGAGTCGCATTACAACCCCCCATGAGTGCCTGATAGACTAGACCTTGTGAAACCTGTGTTGTGGAACTCGAGCCAGATGATCCTTAGATCTTTCCTGCTGAACAGTGTGTACACAGAGTCAAGGACTTCCCTGCTCCTCACACCACCCCACCAGCAAGTAGGCTGGGGGTGCACCAGGAGTTAGGAGGGGACACAACCGGGCCAGCTGACCCCAGCTGACCAAAGGGATATTCTATACCATATGACGTCATGCTCAGCATATAAATCTGGGGGAAGAAAAAGAAAGGGAATCACTTTCAGAGTGATGCTGTTTGTCTTCCCAAGTAACTGTTGCACAGGATGGAGCTCCGCTTTCCTGCTGAACACCTGCCTGCCCGTAGAAAGGGGTAAATTAATTCCTTGATTGCTTAGCTTTGTGTGTATGGCTTTTGCTTTACTTATTAAACTGTCTTTATCTCAACCCACAAGTTTTCTCATTCTTACTCTTCTGATTCTCTCCAGCATCCCACTGGTGGTGAGCAAATGCATGACTGTGTTGCTGGCTGGGGTTAAATCACAACATTGCCCCAATCTTCTCCAGACCTGCTCTGAACACAGATTTGTGCATGTTAATGCTTCCTGCTCATCTACTGAGATTTTGCACATACTGTGGTTTGTCTTTCCTCACAAGCACACAACAGGCTGATGAGTCTGCTTTGTTCTTTTTTTGTTCCTTTTTTTTAAAGGGCAGTGGTCTGTAGTTTTTTGCAGTTATCTCAGTTCTAATCACTTTTACCCATGGATTCAGGTAAAAACACTTTTCTTAAATTATGAAGTAATCACTTGCTGAATCACTGAATTTGGTACTTCTCTTTATTTCAGGGGGATCCTCATCAATCCTGACTTTCAGTACTTTGAAATTAAAGGATGGGAATAAAACACTCCTGTCTGTATCCATCATTCCATTACAGAATCTTCACAGCTTAAAGACACCTTCTTTAGAAACAGAAGCATGTCATTTACTTTGCATGCCATCTAATTTTTTTATGCTCTTGGATTTTCCTGATCGTTGAAGTCCTAACGGTTTCCTGGTGGTCTCTGCATGTATCCAAAGAGAGCATCCTTTTCTTTTTGAACAAAGGAAATGGGACCTGTGGCAATATCAGTTTCAATAGTGAGCCTGCATAACAGAAACAATTACTTAAAGCCTAACTTGCGTCTAAATGGGTATGTAATTAAAAATCTCTAAGTAAACAATTTTGTCAAATGCAGGAAAAATACTGTCTTTGTGTGTGTGTGAGGTCAATGGATTCCCACAGTGCTACTATTTTACAAGCTAGATTTAATGAAGACACAAATTTCCCCCTAGTTAGAATTATGGGTGAACTATATTTTACTTCTTTCTGTAGTCTGAAACTGTTTAGAATCCAGTTTATGCTGTTTCCATCTATAGTCAATGACAGTGGGTAGCTTGTCCAAAGTAGATACTTCTCCAGGATAAGATAAATCTCCTTCAACAGTGACTGTGGAGAGAACCAAAATAGACCATCAAGAGACACTGCTGGCATGGGAATGCTAGAAGGTCCTTACAATAGCAGATCAGTGGGGTCAGCAAAATCTGCCCTGTGCTCTTCTCCCAGGCTTCATTTTTTTCTGTGATTCTGTATTTATGGCCTGGATGAGGGAATACAGAGTACAGTCAGCAAGTTCGCTGATGACACAAAACTAGGAGGGGTGGCTGACACACCTGAGGGCTGTGCTGCCATTCAGCGAGACTTAGACAGGCTGGAGAGTTCAGTAGGGAGAAGTTTAATGAGATTTAACAAGAACAAGTGTGGGGTCTTGCATCTAGGGAAGAACAATCCCAGGTACCAGTATAGGCTGGAGACTGTCTTGTTGGAGAGCAGCGTGACAGGGACCTGGGGTCCTGGTGGACAGCAGGATGGCCATGAGCCAGCAATGTGCCCTTCTGGCTAAGAAGGCCAATAACATTCTGGGGTATATTAGAAGGGGGGGTAGAGTATCAGTAGGGTAGAAGGTATTAGTAGGTCAAGAGAGGTCCTTCTCCCCCTCTACTCTGCCCTGGTGAGACCACACCTGGACTATTGTGTCCACTTCTGGGCCCCTCAGTTCAGGTAGGACTCAGAACTCCTTGAAAGAGGCCAGCTCAGGGCCACCAAGATGATTAAGGGAGTGGAAAACCTCCCATATGAGGAGAGGCTGAGTGAGCTGGGCCTCTTTAGCTTGGAGGAGACATGGGGAAGACCTTATTAATGTTTATAAATATCTAAAAAGGGTGAGAGTCAGGAGGATGGAGCCAGGCTCTTCTAGTGGTGGCCAGCGATAGGACAAGGAGCAAGGGATGCAAGCTGGAGCATACGAAGTTCTGTGTGAATATAAGGAGAAGCATTTTACTGTGAGGGTGACAGAGCCCTGGGACAGGCTGCCCAGAGAGGTTGTGGAGTCTCCTTCTCTGGAGACATTCAAACCCTGCCTGGATGCATTCCTGTGTAATTTAGTCTGGGTGATCCTGCTCTGGCATGGGGGTTGGACTAGATGATCTTTCGAGGTCCATTCCAACTCCTAAAGTTCTGTGATTCTTTGATTCTTAACTGAGTGGTTTAAGTCATTAGGAAGTAAGCAAGCTCCCAAGACACTTCAGTGGGAAGCTTGGCTCCATCCTCTTTTTTTTTTTTTTTCCTCCTGCCTCAGCTACTGAGGCAATGCAGGCAACAGGTCACTTCAGTCACAGGAAGGAATATGAAGAACTCCAGATACTCACTTGGGTCAGCAAGGGTGGAAACCATCACAAACCCAAGCTGGCCATGCAAGGGATCAAGGCCACAGCCACCCAATATCGGACTATGTCACCTACTCAAAGTCTCTGGAGTCTGTCACTGCAACTGAAATTGTCCATTTTACTGAGAGGTTTTGAGCCAACCCTAGATGTAAACACAGCTCTGAAGTTTTAAACTTCATCTGTACTGCAGAAAAGCTGCATGAAAATTTTAAATTGAGAGGGTATTGTTCCCTAAAGAGGTTAAATATTTAGAGTAAGGACAAGCAATCAATAGCATTAGTTTCTCAGAGAACAGCACCTGAAGAGTAACGCAAAAATTCAACACCACCATCAGCAGGACTTGTTATGTTGAAACAGGTTGACTCAAAGCTTAATAATAGACAACAGCACAGCATATTGCTCATAAATATTGAAGGGGATTGAGTTGTCTACTTGTGCTCTCTTGAGACTTCCCATGAGATTTCAAGAAATTCAAGTGAGCTATCTGTATCTATGGGATCTGTTTATAAAATGTAGGTGATACGCCTTTTTCTTATACAGTACTGCAGAGTATGCCCAGATATCATGTCTGCACAGATGCATAACTGACCAGTTAAAACTATTGCAAATTGCTCACCTGACAACTCAAGCAGATAATAGTATAATTTTTGCAAATATTCAGGTTCCTTTTCCAAAGTAGAGGTAGACTTGACTTAATTTTTGTTTCTTATACTGCTACATTTACACAGCTTGTGCCTTTTTTCTCTTTATTTCCCCATAGGGCACACGCATAAAACATTTACATTAAACAAAAAAAAAAAAAGGTGGTTGCTTTATTAACATCAAATTCAATTCCAGAGAATCCACTTAATTAAAACTCTGCCCAGAAGACTGTTTCACAATTCATGGGCACCTCAGCCATCCGTTATACAGAGTAAAAAACAGTGAAACAGCAATATTTTTAAGTATATTGCAAATATGTGGGTATTGGTACTATTGCAAGCTTTCTTGCTAATAATATAGTTCCAAAACTACTGCCTCTGTGGGAGCCATTACTATTCAAATAACATTGTGCATTGCTATTCATTTTGAATAACATTCATTTTGCACTGCGATTGTACCAGGAATTATTTCAAATTCAATTCTGTTCATGCTGCAAACCTGGCACTTTGCTTAGGTATGTGCATAAAAGTGCCTGTACCGATGTACAAGAAATAGGAAGATTTTCAAGGGAATATAGTACATTAACCTCGCCAGCTCTAATAGGAACAAAGTCAGCTCTCGGGTCAACATAGGCTAGAGACAGAGATCAGAAAGTTGTCTCAAAGAAATCATTAAATGACCTTTCTGTCCAGACTGTCTCTACCTTAACCAGCTGTCCCTGAAATTCTAGCAAGAGAACTGTTCCAAAATAAGCCCATAAATTAGTGACAAAAAAATTTCTTCTACTTTCCATAATGAAGGAAAGGAAGGGCTGAACACTAGTAGTCTGCATCCCTTTAAAAGCAAAGATTTAAAGAAAGTCATATAAAAAATACTGCAATATTTTTTTTGGAAGCTTATGAAAAGCATGAATTACCATTGAAGGTGCCATGAGCTGATGCAGTGGAACTCCTGCAGTCAGTATGAACTCTCCCAGCAGCCAGATAAACCCCAGGTCTTTGCTAGCACACACAGCCAACTGTAGTGTGGCAGTTCTAGTTGGTCTTCAAGGCACTAAAGCATTACAGGGGAAGAAGTGGGACAGTTGAATCAAGAAAAGTAGATTGTATTAAAACTAATTCTGTGTTAAGAATCTGTCTTGATGCCAGACATGAGGAAATGTACTTCCCCAGGCTGGCTTTAAGGCTTCAGAAAGTACCACGAGTGGTAGTTTGGACTGCAGAAAGTAAGCTTGCTCTTTTTCTTTTAATTTCTTTTCCTTTTTCTTTTTAATTTTTTTTTCTTTTTCTTTTCTCCTCTCCTTCCTTCCTTCCTTCCTGTTTCTGACTCTCTTTTCTAAGCAAAATACCCTTGGTTCCCTATTTGCTATTCTGTAATAAGCTTGCCTGAATATTCTTTAAAAATTAAAATATTCAATAAAATGGACTCTCACTTTGGTTAAACAGCAGATGTCTCTCATTAGAGTGAAGAAAGCAAACAGATTTGGATAAATATGGCACAGTGACAGTCCTGCTGCATCCTCAGCAACAGTTAGCATGAGGCAATGCTCCTACAAGTGTTAAAAACACAAAACCAGTGCTGTGATGTTATATTTCATAACATTCCAAGTGTCTTACAAAAGACTGCTACTATATTGGTACAAATTCCCATTGGAGAAAATCACTTCATGTATTTTCTCCAAATAAAATGCCTGACCTTTCACTTAGTGAATTTTATGACTGTAGGAATAAAACACAACTTCAACCAGAATCAGGATGAACATTGCCTCGTGCTAGCACTCAGTATATCCTCAGGCAATGCAGTGTGAAATCCGTACATACGAACTCAAGTGTACCAGCATTTGTATTGTCCAGGGACTAATTTAGACTTTCTTCTTGGTGTTTTCTTTTTGACTAACAGTCCATAGCAAGCTGCGGGAAGCGATTCAAAGCAACAGCAGGATGATCATCTCCAGGTGCATTTTAATGGCTTACACTGAAATTCTGCTGTCAATATATTTTTCCCTGCAGACTTTTATGTTAAAATAGGGTTTTTTGCAGATACAAAAGTCATGCTCACTAATAAGCAGACCACCAGATGTCCTCCACGGTTAGGTCTGTACTTCTGTGGTGGTTTAGCCCTGACTGGAGGCCCACCAAAGCTGCTCTATCACTTCCTTTTTCAGCTGGAAAATATATACATTGAGAGGCTTAGGATTCGAGGTAGGGATAGGGAGAGATCATCCCGCAATTAGTGTCATGAGCAAAAAAGACTCAACACAGAACAAAGGAAAGAAAACTCTCTAATTTATTACACTACACCACGGTGGCAACGGAGTCGGATAATGAGAAGTGCGACCAGATCTTAAAGCGGCTCCCCCCACCCCTCCCATCTTAGCAGAATTCACTTTATCCATGATTTTACTCCCTTCTTCCCCCCACCCCCCTCCCTCATGATGGCGCAGGGAGAGGCAGGGGATGAGGTTTAGGTTAGTTTCTCATTAACTGTTTTCCTTCTCCAGGTCTTAAAACACCTCTACTTCTCCCCCACCCCTCCCTTCTTAGCAGACTTAACATTAATCATAATTTTACTCCGTTCTTCCCCCCTCCATCGCAGCATGAGGAGGGGCAGGGAAGGGGGGAATGGGGATTTCGGTTAGCTCCTCCCAAGTTGTTTTCCTTCTTAGCTGGGAGGGGCATTCCTCACACTCTTCCCCTGCTGCACTGTGGGGTCCCACCCACGGGAGACAGTCCTCCATGAACGTCTCTGTGAGTCCTTTCTGTCCGGGAGTCAGCTCCTCACCAATTGCCTCAGCATGGCTCCCTTCCATGGGGTGCTGGCCTTCAGGCCCAGACTGCTCTGGCCTGGTCCCCCACAGAGTCACAAGTCCCCCAGAAAGCCTGCTCAGACATGAGTTGGTTTCTCCACAGACTGCAAGTTTCACTGCCAGGAACTTGCTCCAATGCAGGCTTCCCACAGGGTTACAGCATCCTACAGATGTTTCCACCCACTCCAGCATGGGGTCATCCATGGGCTGTAGACAGGATCTCTGTTCCCTCTCATCATCCATGGGCTGCAGGGGGACAGCCTGCTTCACCATAGTCTTCTCCACAGGCTGCAGGAAATGTCTCTCTCACGAAGCACCTCATCATTCCCCCCTTCTTCTTCACTGACCTTGGTGTCTGCACAGTTTCTTTCATCTTCTCACTCCCTTTTCTGGGGCAAAAAGTGTCTGCTTGCATTATTTTTTCTCCTAACTGTGATTCCCAGAGGTGCTGTGACTATCACTGATGTGCTTGGCCTTGGTCAGCAATGACTCCGGCCTTGAGCCAGCTGATGTTTGCTCTGTTGGGCCTGCTGAGGACTTCTAGCTGTTTCTTGCAGAAGCCACCCCTGCAACCCCCCTCCTTCACCAGGACCCAGCCATGCAAAACTGCAACAACTTCACATATACACACCGCCCAGTTCACCTATTCTGTTAGCCACAGGCTAGATCCAGATGACTCTTGAAACAGCTCTTCTGGAGTAGTAGCAACACTGAGTAGGACACCAGAGAGCCAAGCTGTAACCCAGAGCCCCTGGGAGCCCATAGTAGCAGGCACGTTTATGGCTGTCACACACATCACAACAATTAAAATATGGGTCAAAAATTAATGTCCCCGTGTTCATCCACTGAGCATGTTTTAATTTGCTGTTTTTACTTTTTTCTCACCACCTACTTCCCACCAGTTAAAACCAGGACATGAAAGATGCCTTTCAGTCTCACACATCACATGGATAACTCCAAAATTGTTGCACAAACTCTCCCAAGGCAATAAGGTTGAATAGTAATAGTAGTTATTAGTCTGCACTTGTTTGAAAAGAATCACAGAATGTTAGGAGTTGGAAGGGACCTTGAAAGATCATCTAGTTCAACTCTACTGCCAGAGCAGGATCACCTAGACTAAATCACACAGCATCAGTTTGAATTTGACATTGCATTGTAAAACATGGACCACACTCCAAATAAAATGTTTTCAGGGCTATGTCTGCTCATTGTTTTCCTGATTCTTCCTTCCCCTGTGTTTTAGGAAGATTCTTCCCTCTTGTCCTTGCACCTCAACTGTGGAAAAACCCTCACAAAGCTCCTCAGAAATATGGAGTTGTCAAGATCTGCACTGAGCTAAGTGAAGACCATCCATACTCAATGTCAGGCTTCTGTTTTTCTTCACCAACACAGATTTTGTCATGTGCTTCTAACACAGAGAGGTAATGACATTAAAAATTATATTCTCTTCCAAAGTTAACAAGCTGGAGACATATCTATCATTCTTCTGTTTTACCATTCTTCAGCCTTTCTTTTGGCAGAACCTAATTTTGGAACACAGACAACTTGATAGCTCCGTATTCATGAGATGCAAAGGTCAACATTTCTAGAAGTAATTATATTCCTACTAAACAATGTTCAAGTAAAAACAGCCCTAACTTTCCTTTTATCTCCATGTTTAACAATGACTTGCATTTAATTTGATTCAATATACAGCATGGGCTCAGACTGGTTATCTGACAAACCTTCTTCTGTCTCTGATTCAGAAGGGATTCTCCCAACTCTCAATAATTCGCAACCAAGTCTTTAGTCATATAATTCCATGATTCATCCCTCAGGAGACAAAATTCACCTCCTCAGATAACAAATGCTCAGCTCTACATTTTAACTGCTCAGGTTGTCTATTGTTTGAAAGACCTTCATGAGCCAGGATGAAGTTTGTAACCTTTTACTGAGTCTGGACTCTGTGTCTGATCCCTGGTTAATGATTCATTTACAGATAATAATTTAGGAATATAGATCAAGCCCAGGAGGTCTGTTGATCAAGATGCAGTCACCACCACCAACGGCCAAAACAGAATTTTGCACATTCAACACAAATTCTAAATTTTAAATATGCTGTAGTTACCTTTCTTCAAATCAGTTTTTAACTTGTCACCAAACCACTTACCTCTCATCAGGGATTAGTTCAGTAAGCAGTTAAAGTAACCTTCAGACCTCAAACTTTGTCCATTTTTTACTGCTAGAGAAAAATAATATTGCAATGATTTTTCTATAGGAAAAATCTCAGTTTGGGGATCTAAGTCACAAATGATTTCACAGTTTTTGTTCAAACTTTAAAAAGAAAATATGCCTTGAGGCACCATTTAATCACAAGGAAATTTCACTCAAAAAAGTAGAGAATTTTTTGAAATGTATCTGTACATAATAGAGGCATCACTGGTGCCGATTGATATGCATTGTTAAAGAATTTCATTAAGTCATGATCTCAACCATAATATTTCATGAGGAGGCTGAATTTGTTGCAAAATCAATAGTCATCTTTTGTGTTAATACATTCAACTTTCACAAAGAAACAGCCATAGAAAAGAATTACTAGAAAGTTCCTTTAAATCTGACTGGGAAGAGAAGCTGTTTTAATCTTGATGCTTTAAAATATTTTGTGTTAGGAATCATGCCCTGAAGACAGTGCACAGAGCATAAAGAATGGTAGAGTTAAATTAAAGGGGAAAAAACCTCACTATTTTCCCAATTATTGAGACATATACAGTACTTTCATACCTTGCCTGTCTGCCAGTTGTACCAAATATCAAGCTTTACAATTTCCTTAGACTAAAGGAGGAATCAGTCTTAAATAATGGTATCCAGGGAAACAAAACAACCTAGACATGACATTAATTTGCTGATGTCTCTAGAGGTAATGTCAAAGCTCCCAGCACAGTGGCCAGGGACCTTAAGCCAGCCGACCTATCTGAAAGAAAATCTTAGGTAATTGTACAAAGTTTTCTTTCAGAAAGAAAATAAAAGGTTGGGGGGGGAAAAAACCCACCTAGTCTAAGAGAACCTGTTGTTTAATAATATGTGAAGAGTCAAACCATTCTATAATACTAGAAACGCTTTAAAGATCATTTAATTTCCCCTAATTTTAGATGTCTAAAATTCAGGTACAAGGCTAACAAAGGATTTCCCTGTCACCAGAGGAGAAAGGTCAATGCCCCAGTAGGCAATTAAACCCATCCAAAGCCTGTTGTCATCAGAACTCTTCCAGAGTGCAATTTACTGCCAGCACAGAGGGATTTGGATTATATGTTCAAACACGATGGTACAAAGGAATAAGGTTTTCCAAAACTACTGTGGGGAGAGATTCGGGACTTGAACAGCATCTTTTCTAAACAAACCAAATTCCATGGAAAATTTTTTTAAATGTTATATTTAATGAAGAAAGGAATTGGACAGGAAATCGAAAAGTTTTAAGTCTTCAAACATTTGTATTCAGTTCAAACTGTGGGTAAATGCAACTGGGATGTCTTTCCAATTAAGTCAGAAATGCAGGATTGGAAGCCAACTATCCCTAAAAATGTAGCATGATATAAAAGCTATTCAGTCCCAAAGAATCTTCAGAGCATCTCACCAACCTGCTTCCTTTTGCATTTCTGTATACAAGAAGACACAAAAATTTCAGGTCTATTAAGATGAGTGCAATTATACTTGCCATATTGCAGTGCTGTCAGAAATGTAAGGGCAGATGTGGATAGTTGTGAGGAACATCTCTAATGGATGGGGCAGGGAAGCATGATTCAGTTATCCTTGCTTCATTCCTTACTCTGTCACTGATATATGAAGACACTCTTCTTTCAATACCTTGTTTCTCTGTTACAAAATGAGTATAGATATATCACTAGAGATTGGCAATGCCTCACAGGGGTGTTTCTGGTGAGCTGCAATTAAGCAATGTCAGTAAAATATATTGTGATAATATCTAGAAAGCTGATATATGAAAGTAAAACACCTTTATGAAACACCTGGCAGCCAAAAAATTGAATGGTTTATACCTGTATTAAAAACAGGTCTTAAAAACTGAAATGTCTGTTGTCCAAAAAGTAATTCATGCCTCAGTATATCTCCAGTCATTTTCTCTTTATCCCACGTAACACAAAAAGGTTTTGAATGTAAGAGATATGTATTATACACACATCCCTCTAAAGTAATCTGAAACCAGACATCAGGGTTCATCTAATTTGTTAAGAAAACTATTTGTTACCTATTGGTGTGAAAATCATGTTTACTGCTTATATTGCCTGAGGCAAAACACAAAGATTCAAAGTTAATTTTCTTTCATAAATAAAACATCGTGAAAATCTTCACTGCACAGTACTTTGAGAACAGGTTCGAGCGTTGGTGTATGGATGCCATCTACTGGGTAGGTCTTAATTGTGGAAATCTGTAGGGTTTCATTCTCTGCCAAATATCCCTGCAATCCAGCTAAGTCATCACATATATGTTTCAGAATTCTGAATACATTGTGTATAATTTGCTGGGGTTTTTTGTTGTTTTATCACTTTATGAGATGCAGCATACAAAGCTATTTTTCTCTGTCTTGGAAAAGTATCCCTGCTATTAAATATGTGGTACTTAAGGAAACACGGCATCTCCCTCTCAGCAATGCACTAATGTAAGCAAAGAAACTTGAATAATAATTGTACCGCAAAAAGAAACAAACACATGAATGCTTCAGAAGATTAATATATAAGGCCATTATATTAAAGAGCAGCTCAGTAAATTGTATTTAAAAATGTAGTCAATGTGATTTATAAGGCATAAAACTCATCCCTGATTTGAATTCCTGCTCAGATGCATCATGTTTATACAGGCTGGGAGTCAGCAAAGCTCTCTAGCATTTGGGGAACTTTAAGAACCAAATAACTCCAGTGGTTTGAACCACACAACTCCCCAGCTAAAAGCAAAAGGCATACTTTCATGCTCTGAGTAAACAGATCTTTATAATAAGGCAGAATAGTTCCCTTTAGTGCCAAAATACCCAGCAATAGTCACCAAACAGGGTATTCTAAGAGATTATGCTCAAAAAATAGTCTTTGATGGCTTTTAAATGGGAAAATTTATCTCTCATGACACTACAAAGAGGAAAACTGTTTGCACCCAGGGTAGTGAAGAGATATTTATCATGGCTCACTTTTCCGGGGTGGACCAATTTACTGCATCAGACTAGCTCCTAATGTGAGGAACGTTCTGACCCCAGGAACCTGCCTATGTCCTAAACTTGTGATGTAGAGAAAGTTGGGCTTGTTCAGCCTGGAGAAGAGAAGGCTCTGTGGAGACCTAATTATGGCCTACCAATACTTAAAGGGGTCCTACAGCAAAGCGGGAGAGGGACTGTTCACCAGGGAGGGTTGTGATTTGACAAGGGATAATGGCTTCAAGATGAAAGAGGGCAGGGTTAGATTAAACATTAAGAAGAAATTCTTTACTATGAGGGTGGTGAGGCCCTGGCACAAGTTGACCAGAGAGGTTGTGGAAGCCCCATTCCTGGAAGTGTTCAAGGCCAGGTTGGATGAGGCTTTGAGCAACCTGGTCAAGTAAAGGTGTCCTTGCCCATGGCAGGGGGTTGCAATTAGATCACCTTTGAGGTCCCTTCCAACCCAAACCATTCTATGATTCTGTTATTCTATGTAAATATTCTGACATCAAGCATAATAAAGATGCAAATGTGCAAAGTGCTAAGTACTTTGGTAAAACATCTTCAGCCCTTCAGTGAGAGAATGGGAGATTAAAAGTATCCACATGACACTCAATCACAATCCAATCAAGGACCTAAATTCAAAAAGTCTTTTCCTTTGTAATTGAAAGGAAATACTGAGTATCATTTCTAGTTGAATGCAACCAAGTAATTCTCTAAAGGAAGACTAATTCTGCCTTCTCAGTATTGAGCAAGGCTGAAGGAAAAAAGAAAGATAAAGCATTGTACCTCAAAAAGAGAAATCCTGAGATCACACAGCATTGAGAAAAAAAAAATCTAAGATGGACAAAACAACTCTGGCTGGTTTTATAGAGTAAATCTTTGTCTGGCAAGACCATCTGTACTTTTTCAAGGATATGACAGGGAGCAGACAAGGATAACATGATCGAGGTAATCTAATTTGATTAGAGAGACGCATTTGATGAACTACACAGTAGGATGATAAATGCAGAAAATCCCACACATTGTCCTTAAGTGTTTGGAGGACAGTAGGCCTATTTTAACACAGGGTCATGGTCTGAGGGGGAAGAAATGGCAACTGAAACCACTGTAGACTTAAAATTGCTTGCAGAAAAAATGCAATGAGAGCAAAGATACATTTCTTAAAGGAAATTAAATCTATGCAATATAGAAGTCCACAAGTGTGACTGCAAAACAACTAGCACTTAGACAACACCATTCACATACTAAAAGACACACAAATATATTCTCAGTTTCAAGTATGTTCTGAGTTTTGACATGTTCAAAGCTGAATCCACGCAGTCCTAAAAGATCTGTACTTTTTCAGAGGGTATGTGTGTTCTGGTGTGAATATGAGACAGTCATGACAACGGATAATGTAATAAATAGAATTTCTACAAGTTTAGGCATTGATACCTTCGATGTGGAAAGAAAAATTATCCAAATAATGAAAAAAAATGTTTCTTGAAGTGCTGAATGAACATATTGCAGTGTAAAAAATAGAAAAATCTTTGCTTACAAGACTGAGGTACAAAAGGTATTTACAGAACTGCCAAAACATTAAAGACTGAAGCAAAACACAATTAAATAAAAACTTCTGAAATAATAATAAAACTTTAGTCAAACTGGAGAATTAATATTAAATAAGAAGAAAGTTTTTCAAATCTCTCTCACAATGAAGGGGGCAGAACGCTTCTTTACATCATTGATAGTAAACTAGCTATTCTGGACTTGTCTGGCCTTCTGTGGGTCTGTCAGCTGGAGTGACATTCACCTATCATTACAATATCACACTGCTTAGTATAGGAGTGTCCTAAGCACTAGCAGAGATTTCTTGGCCCAGGTCTTGAAGGCTGTTTTTGAGCTGTCCAACTCCACCCTGACTACCCATCCCACTCTGGAGCATTCTCACTGTGCTGTTATGGTTGACAATAAAGCCACCTGTGACATTTGCCATATAAATCTGGACACTGAGCACCCAACCTTCATCAACCTCAGTTGCCTCAGTGGTCTGATAGTCTCTTCAATTACTGCTCCCCTCAGATTCGATGGTGCCTTACACATGGATCTTCCCAAAGGCAAGTGCATCTTCCTCACTCTACATGACAAAATTACTCAAGCACCTACTTTTCAGTTCTGAGTCTACCATAAAATGTGAGAAAGAGGGATAAATAATTTCTCTGATTTTCTTGTTTGTGGTTTACTGGTAAACAGTAACTCAAAGTCAAAAGCAAGTTCTCCCATATTTCTGAAAAGATTTCCTCCTGTGGCTAATTGGACCAATTCTGACAAAATGCGTTTTCCTCAAAATGGGCTGTTGCATCAATCTGATATGTGGTAATTTTACAGATGCTTTCTGTAGTTCCATTTACTCGATTCCAAAGTTTAAAGAAATTAAACTTGGGGACTTTTAACCTCACAAAACAGAATCATTTTCCAACAGACAATTCAGACAAAAAAAATCTTACACACCAGTCAACTCCATGATCACAAAAAGTCCACAAATAATTCTTTATTTCAGTATAAGTATTTGAAATGTCCCAAACATGGACAGTTGCCAAAATAAAATATTTCCTTTCTAATCACTATCAATACATTTTCAAACAGAAAATTATGCATTCTACTTCTGCATCAGATGCCTTCTTCACCGCAGCAGAGGCTCAGGGCAAATCATAGAATTTTAGAATTGTTTTGGTTGGAAAAGACCTTTAAGATCATCAGGTCTAAACATTAATCTAGCACTGCCAAGTAATCATTCCTTTATGATACAAGCCAGGATGCTTTTGGCTTTCTTGTCCAAGTGACCATACTGCTGGCTCATGTTCTATAAGCTATTGACCAACAACTCCAGGTCCTTTTACAACAGTTAAATGGATTTAACTGCATTCACCACAATCCTTTGGCCAAAGCCATCCAGCCAGTTTTTCACCCAGTCAGTGAAGCATATGTCCATACAAGCCATGAGCAGCCAGCGTCTGCGGAGAATGCTATGGAAAACGATGCCAACAACTTTATTAAAATCTAGGTATATGACATCCACAGCCTTTCCCTCATCCACTTAGTGGGCCACCTTACCATATAAGAAGACCAGGTTGGTAAAACAGGACCTGCCTTTCATAAACCCATGCTGAGTGGGCCTGATCATCTGGTTATCCTTTATGAAGCAGCAGCTTGAAATTTCAGTTTATAGCTTTTTATCTTTGTTTCTTTTGAGACTTAAGCATCTGCTTTTCTTTCTGGAGGGTGCTGGTAAAGTCAGGCAAGTAGGTCTGTATTTTTTCATGCTGTGGTGGTTTGACCCTGGCTGGAGTCCAGATGCCCACCATTGTTACTCCATCACTCCTCTTTTCAGCTGGACAAGAGGGAAAATATATATTGAGAGGCTCAGGAGTTGATATAAGGACAGGGAGAGATCATTCCGCAGTGAGTATCATGAGCAAAACAGACTCAACACGGAATAAAGAAAACTCTCTAATTGATGACACTGCTCTGCACAGCCAGTGACACCAGAGTCAGGTGATGATAAGTGTGTCCAGATCTTACAGCACTTCCCCATCACCCCTCCCTTTTAAGCAGACTTCACTTCAGTCATTTCACTCCCTTCTTCTCCCCCACTTCGGCACAGGGAGGGGCAGGGAATGCGGGAATGGGTGTTTTGGTCAGTTCCTCATTAGTTCTTTTCCTTCTTATTGCGGGTGGGGGGTGGGGAAACATTCCACACACCATTCCCCTGTTGCACTGTGGGGTCCCACCCACGGGAGACAGTCCTCCACAAACTTCTCCAATGTGAGTCCATTCCCACTGGGCTTCAGCTCTTCCCCAGCTGCCCCAGAGTGGGTCACTGCTAAGGCGTTCAGTCATAAATCATAGAATGTTTTTCAGTCTCTCAGGCCCAGCCTAGTCCCCCATGGTGTCACAAGACCCATCAGCAAACCTGCACTGGTGTGGATCTCTCTTGCTCACTCACTCATCTCTGTGTCTCTATCTTTCTCCACAGCCTGTCAGTCCTGCCAGGGGCTTGCTCCGATGCAAGTCAAAGTGTCTTCCATATGTCTCCACCTGCTCCAGCGTGGAGCCTCTCCACAGGCTGCCAGGGGCATCTCATCCTCTTCCCATGGACTGCAGGGGGACACCCTCTCCACCATGGTCTTCTCCATGGGTTGCAGAGACATCTTTCTCTCCAGCACCTGAAGCACCTCCTTTCCCTATTCTTCCCTGGCCTTGGTGTCTGCACAGTTCCTAATATCTTCTCACACTCTTCTCTAGTGGCAAAAAAGCAGTTGCTAGTGTTTTTTTTCTCCTAAATGTGATTCCCAGAGGTGCTGTGACCATTGCTGATGGGCTCAACCTTGGTCAGCTGCAGGTCCAGCCCTGAGTCCAGGTTACATTTACTCTCTTCGGCCTGCAGAAAGCTTCTGGCTGCTTCTTGTAGAAGCCACCCTTCTCCACCAGAACTCAGCCACACAAAACGACAATACACACTATTGCTATGGTCAGCTGGGTAGGGTGATCTTGCTCCACATTTGTCTCCAGAATTTTCTAGTGAGAATCAGATGTCTTGCAGATCTTACTTTATTTTCTGAGCAGTGTGTCAGAAAAAGGTATGGGGATTGGCATGGTTTTCATTTTTTTTTAATGCATCTATTGCTTTACCTTAGAAAATAAGACATGTTAGATGGCAGATGAGTAGCTGATTTAAAGGAGCTTGTAAACATTCTGTAGTATAGTCACCAAAAAGCTTTTGCCTTTGCCAAATATTTCATTAAACATTTTTTAACAGAATGGTTTTGCTTGTACTGCATAAATAAAGTGGTATTTTATGTGCTGCTTTAAGTAATGGGACATATATATTCTGTAACTAGATAGAGTTCCCTTGGGGAAATACCAGGTAGCTTCATAGTAATCACATTTCCCTGAGAGTAGTTGGTAATTACTAATTATTCTTAATGAGATCAAAAGTAATTGCTATGTAACCTTCAACCATGGTTTAGACATTGAGAAATAATGTATGTCATCATAATTTACTCTTTAATTGCAACTATCTTGCTATTGCATGCATTTTACCATGTAGCTGGATGTTCAGTAGTTACCAAGCAAATAAAAAGTCATCTGGTAATATTTATAGCCCAGATCACTCCTCCTATATAAGCAGTTGCAGGAGAGGCAAAATTCACTGCCAAATTCCCTATAGCAGAGCCTTTGTGTTCGCAATTCTGTAACATCCCCTTGAACAGCCAAGATTTGCAGCCTACAAGAAGGAGGGCATGAGGCCACCAACTGCTTCTGCTCAGGATCCTGCAAAGGATGGTGCATGTTACAGATCTGTCCCAGGTTCCCCTGGGACAATGGGAAGCAGGTGGTATCTCTATGGAAACTGTATGAGAACCAACATTTTCTTTTTCAACCAGTTGGTTTATTTGGCAAAGGGACGCATGCTGTTGTGGTGTCTCATCTGATTTCTTAAGGCCGAGATATATTTATGATCTGAGTTTGTGGCCTGTCCATGTTCAATGTTTTGACAATATGGTCTCCTGCATGCTGCTTATTCTACTGAAAGGTTTCTCAAGGCTTTGAAAACTGTCCCTCTTGATTATTACTGTAACAGCCTTTAGTTTGGCTTTGATACTTCATCTCAACCTTTAATCCCTCTTTATTCTCAGCTATCTCTAATGTTCCCCACTCCTCAAGTTTCTTTACAGCAGATGTAATTGTTTTTTCCCAGTCCCTCCATATTTCCTTGAAACACACCTACTGAATCTGTTGTACATTAGAAGGTCATCTCTCTTACCTTTGGTGTCCAAAGGTCTCCATTACACATCTCTTACCTTTTTTGTCACAAGTAGCAAGTAGAAAAGAACCTCTCCATCAAAACCTGAAGAGCAATCATGGTGCTTATATTCAAAGCAATCAAGTTCTTCATACAGTGATACTAGAAATGGATGAATTTACACGATCTGATTATAATTTATTTTCCTTACCCAGAGAAGGTGGAGTGCATTTTTAACTCATCTGCCCATTATGGTTTATATTTTAGACTGGAAGGTCTCTGGAGAAAAGGCTGCCATTTATGATATACCTTTACAGGTCAATAAAACATCGATGAAAAAAAAAAAAATCTAATCAGATTGTAGAGTTTCTGTAGCCCTGCACTGATGATTTAGATTCTTATTATTATCATTGTCATGCATATGAATACAACACAAGGAGCTCAACACAGATCGCATAATAAAATAGAGATGTTTTCTTATTTTTCTTTTTCATTTCATCTTCTGAACTCAGTTATGTATTTATTTTCTACAATCTGCTAAATTTCAAGGAGCTGCTTTGATCTATGTATATCTACATACATTTTCCCACTGCTACTGTTTTATTATTAGCTTTGTACACTTTCATGTGCCTTTATCTATCAACTCTATTACTGAAGATGCTACTGTATAAACTCTCTAGACAAAATAAATATTAGTCATTAGATTCACAAGGAGCCTTCAGGATAGGAGAACCCTGGGAAAGACAAAATTCTGATTCATCTTCTTCTAAGTACACGTTTAAAATAGGTCAGCTGAATCATCTAGAGGTGATTATCTTTCCCAAAGAACTTCAGAGGGAATTGGGAAAATTAATTTAGGCTGGATAGATAACTTTCAGATGGTTATACTGGTGGGGAGTAGGTAATTGATTTTACCTGAGAGAAGGCAGGTATACCTCAAAAGCTATATCAGTAAAGACATTACACTAATGACTAGCACAAGAAATGTCTCTGCCTAAGAGTCTTTAAAATGGAAGGAAAATCTTGTTTTGGAATATAGTAATTGTACATTGCAGTTTTATGGAGTCTGAATGGGCTGAAGAAGCGAGATTTTGGGCTGCCCATGTGCTTGAGGAACTGTAGTTTATGCAGGGCAAATCCCAGAACAGCCTCCAGTCCTGTGATGTCCCACAGCAGTCTAGCGCCATGGATTGCTTTCCACTTGAAAGAGCAAGATTCATCAGAAATAAGCAAAATTGCTTATTTTCAGTATAAACCACCTAACAGTAGGACTGGGATAACAATCTTTGCATGCAAATCAATTGCAGCCAGATTTCATGCAGTAAGGAAATCCCAGCCCATCCAAACCCTACACTTTTGTAATCTCCTGGAGTGTTTTGAATCAGTTTATGGCAGCTTCACACAATTTTTGTGACATTAACTGCTGTAAAGTGAACCAAACCCATTACAGAAATGACCACACTGGATCAGCTGAGAGTAAGAATATAATATTCAAAGGAGTGCTGCAGACATAAAGAGCTGCAACCTACAGCTTCCCAGCTGTTTCTTTGAGAAAATTAACACCTTCCATAATGTCACATGCCCCAGTGCCTCATCCCCTTTGCTTCGATATTACAGAAATGTCTTTCTTTGAGAGCTGCTGAATGAATCAGGAAAAACTTTCCTTGACAGTATCCTTTTCAAAGAGGAAAAGTCTGCATGTTTGAAGAGTCTTCAGCAGAAGATGAAAATGATAGTTTGAAATGAAGGAATTGAGCTCTTAAAGCATTACATCAATCCTTAAAAATATTTAAAAAGGAGGAATAACTTACTAGGATTTACAAAATTTTGCTTTTTGTTTCCTTTTCCTTCTCTATCCCTTTCACTTCCCAGTGAAATATACACTATAGCTAAAGATTTCAAAACAATGATCTTCTGAGAGAAGAAAGCCCTGACACCCCTTAAACATCTTGCTACACTTCCATTTTAGACTAATTTCAATGACTGTTGGAGTAATTTTTTTTTTCACTATTGAGATAAGGTGGGGTGACCAGCAGGGACAGGGAGGTGACTGTTCCTCTCTACTCTGCCTTCATGAGGCCCCATCTGGAGTACTGTGTCCAGATCTGGGGTCCCAAATACAAGAAAGATGTAGAACTGTTGGAGAGGGTTCAGAAGAGGCCACAAAGATAATGAGAGGGCTGGAGCACCTCCGTGATTCTATGATTCTGAGAGGCTGAGGGAGCTGGGTTTGTTCAGTCTAGAGAAAAGGCAGCTGTGGAGGGACCTCAGTGCAGCCTTCCAGTACCTGAAGGGAGCATACAAACAGGAGGGGAATCAAAAATTAAAAATTAAAAATTAAAAGGGCAGATAATGGCAGGACAAGGAGAGGAGGTTTAAATTAGATATTAGGGGGAAGTTATTTACAGAGAGAGTGGTGAGGTGCTAGAATAGGCTGCCCAGAGAGGTGGTGGATGCCCCATCCCTGGTGGTGTTCAAGGCCAGGTTGGATGGGGCCCTGGGCAACCTTGTGTAGATCCAGGCCTGAGGTTGGTGGCCCTGCCTGTGTCAGGGGGGTTGGAACTCTATGATCCTCAGGGTCCCTTCCAACCCAGATCATTCTATGATTCTATGACCTATTTCACTCTTTAAGTGATATTTTACTCATTTCTGGCAAAGTCTGTGTACACTGAATTAGAAGGGGCTGTTGCTAGACCTCCTCAAAGAAACAGTTGTGTACAGAGTTACATATGATTTGAGGTCATTATTGCTGCCTTTTATCATTACATGTTGCTGTCCTCATGTCAATATGTGCACATTTATATATATATACACCACAATGCAAAACACCTTCCGCAATCAGTATAATTTTGCCCTTGCTCATACTGAAGTATCTAAATCACAACAGCTACTTCTGCCCAACTGTGTAAGAAACGTAGAAACAGAAATCAGAGAGCTCTGATTGGAAGGTTTCAACAGCAACCAAAAAAAAAAAACCCAGGAAGAAAAGTGTCATTTTTTAAGTGTGACATTTTATGAGGCTTTACTGTTCAGAAGAAAAACATTATTCAAAGGGAAGCAGCACCACATAACATTCCCTTTTTCATACAGCAGGTGCACAGTGCTGTGACATCGACCATTAGCAGCAAGCTCAAGACGCTGGATCATGTAAAAGCAGAGCTGTTGTGTTTTACTTATTAACAGAATGGGGTTTTTTTCTGTTAATAAAAGCTTATTCTTTCTAGGCCATTTAAGCTCCAGTGACAGTAGTGTGTATACAAGCAACAGCCAGAAGCTGTTCTTTTCTGTGATAGTGGGTATGACAATAGCTGAAACAAAGCAAAAAATCAAGGAGCAGTTTCTCTTATAGGAATCTGTTGGGTCTGTTTTTGGTGGTGGACAGAAAATGAACAGGGAGCAGCAGATTTGGCCGAGTGTTTTTCCTCAAGTTGACTGATTGTCCTATGCATTTTAGGCAAGTCAACTGGTTATTTCTTTATTTGGTGGCAAATCCTTGATGAAGAAAACTGGGGAACTTGCTCAGAGGGACATCTTGGAAGGAATTGAACGGGGTCCCTCCAAAACTGCTGTTCAGATAGGAGCCTTTCCCCTCTCCAGTACTGCATTCCTTACTGCCATCACAGCAGTAAAATGGTAAACATATTACATTTATAAAAGAGATGGATTAGAATTAAAATATTTATATCACTCAGCTGTCCATGGGGACATCATAGCACCCCTGTGAAAATTTCAAAAAGCCTTCTTGTTGGTACCCCACTTGCAATACAAACAGTGCTGAGCCATGATGCTTCATGAACCCCAAAAAACCTTTTGAAAACAGTCTGCTCTAGTTTGCCTACATGGCAGGGAAGCAATCCAAAAACTGACATAATATTTTAAGTGGTAACAAGTAAAACAGGGCCTGATCCCAACAGTTTCTAATTTTTCAAGGGTTTTTTTTCTTAAATAGCTGGATGCAGTGATCCCAAAACAACTCCTTATTAATTTAATAACTATTTCTTCTCAAAAATATCTTTCCTGGTCTAGTAAATTAAAACTATATAAAATATGGCTAAATTATTTAAATTTTATTTATTTCAGTATTTTGAAAAGTTGCCTTAAAAGGATTAAACTGAAATTTTTCAAAGGTGACTTGCTTTAGCCAATGTCCATTCCCATTGCTACATGAGGGCTGACTTCTTGAGACAGAAAATCCTGAGAGGGTTAGAGATAAACCTGATTCTTTTGCCTTTCCTTCTTTGTCATTCAGAAATGGAAATTAAAGACATATCACATGCAGAAAGCATAGAAACTAGCTGCTGTTCAGTCACTATTGGATACTTTCAAAATTCACACGCTAAATTCTCATTTCAAATAAATCTTGTCTTCAAAATTTTTCATGTTAGAATACTTTAAGCCTAATGAATAATTCTGGTTATGAAATGGGAGTCCAGAGCTGAGTATAGATCATGTATATATTATTGGTGTAGATATGCTTATATAGCATGCTTTTCCATTCCTTTTCCCTGGATAGCTTTACAAGGGTGGTACAGATGATTCAGATCTAGCTTCATCTCTTCTGCAGTGGAAAATTCAGGTCTTAGAAGCATGAAAGTCTCCAGCAGACAAGTGCTGGTGGACTCCAGACTTCGGTCATCTGAAAATCGTCTAATTCAAATTAGTGATCTCTATATAACAGACAGAGAAGTGCACTTCAAAGTGTGATTCCAACCACCTCTCCTTGACACCCAGCTTAGGACAAGATGAACCATCCTTTTCAGCTACTCATCTCCCACTGACAAGAGAAACTAAATAGCTTGCACAGACATCTAAATTTCTATGCAGGTGAGATGAATCTCAGCCTGCCTGTTCATTCACAGTAGATTTAACTTGCACAATTTCCTGAGTGATATAATATCATGACTGGATTTGCATCTCCAGCGTTAAGGATTGCACACTAAAATGCAAAAGAGGGGGGGCTTTGAAGAAATCACTTCAAAAGAGCTTTAAAGAGTTTGAATTATTTTTCCTGACACTAACTTCCCTTGATTTCCCACCAAGACCCATGAAACTTGAATAGGCTGCCTGTCTCTTCTGCATAATAATATATTCCTCTCCCCTCCAAAGCATCTGTATCATACGCAGAGAGAAATGTATTTTTATAAACAACTCAGCAGCCAGCAGGAGGTGAGATGATAGCTAGCTGGTGAGGCACTAGTTAATGACAAAATATGCCAACATTATAAGAGATGGAGTTGGATGAGCCTAACCCCAGGAGGGTTTTGATTCTTATCTTAATAGTCCCTGTATGGCTTTCAGTAAAACACTAAAAAAAAAGGAAAGAAAGAGTAACAATATCAGACAAGAATGGGGGTTTTTGTTTGGTTTTTTTTTTTACTATTGTGTAATTTACATATTTACATAAACTCTGTGTATATGTGTATGTTTCCCATTAAACGTTTGGAATACTTAATCCTATTGGTGAAACGTTTATTCTTTCATATTTGCATCATTCCCCCGTTGACAGCCATACAAATAGCCTACCTCAAACTGCTGCTAAAAACAGTTCATTTGGCAGGATTCTGACACCCTTGACACTCAACGTGAGAACATCTTCATGTTTTCTAAAAGCTTCCCAGTCCAAAATTTTATTACTATGTAAACCTACAACTAAAAAAAGCCCTCAAATAATAAATGTGTCAGTAACTTTTACAACGTTTTTTATGCACCTCCCAAACAGCCAGATTTCTTGTATTATACCTGTGCTATTACTGTTTACAAAATATTCATAATTTTAAGTCATGATTAAGAATTAAAGCCTAAAAGATAGGAATAATGTTCGCATTTTTAACTTTTTTTAATGGACACGTGAATTGGGACATCCCTCATCAGGACTGAGGTATCTTACTGTACTCTAACCACTGTTCCTCTCTGGTCTTGGATAGACATTTCTCAGAGGAATTCAGTGGACTTATTGACGTTAATGCCACTGCAAACAAGAGAAAAGCAAATGCTATTTTTCTTCAAACAAGCTTTTTTCTTCAAAGCTGTAACTCTGACTTCAGCACTTTACCAAGATAAACAGCTTCATTACTGATAAAAGCAATGGTGTTTGCTTATGTGGGAACAAAATGGGAGTGGAGATATAACAAACATCAAGCCAGTTTAGCCACTTACTTTTAATCCTATTATCTCTTCCACTCATTCTCCTCTGCTGCAAGATAACATTTCCTAGTAAAAATAATCCAAGCAGTAATTTCCTCTATGACAGTGGGGATAACATGAGGTTTCTGCACTAAATGGCACTCAACCCCTATTTCAAAAAAGCAGGTGAGACTTTGGTGGTGTAAAGTCTTGAGCTGTAAGATTTGCTTCCACCCTACAAGAGATTAAGTGACTGGAACAGAATGATGTGCTAACAGGGAAATGGTTCTAAGGTGAAGGTGCCGAGTTAGGTCTGAGGAAGTTCTTGATTCAGTTCTCTGTTAGCAGTGTGCCCTTTGGGAGATCACCTGATTCCATTCTACAAATACACAAGTAGCACAGGCATACAAGGTCATATTTTAAGAGGGCTCTATTTATACTAAAACAAACAAGCTTTTTATTAAAGCCACTATTTGAAGAGCTGTTTCAGGTTCAGACCTTTCAGCCACATAGACATAGAGTGATTATTATTTTTCTGGTGCTTTTCCAAGCAGTTCCCTTTTAGCATCTGTGCTTTTTCTTCAGAAGCCTATGCTACTTACATATTGATCTTTAAATGTATGAGGAATCTCCAGGATTTCTCCATTGAAAGTATCTGTTCATTTCTATCACATTACTCTTGCCCTTCAAAGTAGTAAAAGTTTTGCTTGGGTCTCAGTACCCTCCAGTTTCATAGAATTGTAGAGTTACAGACTGGTTTGGGTTGGAAGGGACCTTAGAGATCATCTTATTCCAACCCCCTGCCATGGGCAGCAACACCCTCCACTAGACCAGGTTGCCTGAAGCCCCATCCAACCTGGCCTTGAACCCTGCCAGGGAGGTGACATCCATAACTTCCTCGGGCAACCTGTTCCATTGCCTCACCACCCAGTTTGTTACCTGTTGCTCCTTAGTTTCCCCTCTGTTCTAATAAATACTCTCCCAACTTCAGTTACTTGCATCTATGTTAACTGCAAATTCTTTAATGTAAGATCTCTGCCTCTTGCTCAATGATGGAACAAAGGTGTGAAAGTGTCCCTAATTTTGTTTGATCTTGTGCCACCTGTACTTTGAAACAAATCATAAAAGAAAAATTTATTAGATTACTTTTGAACTCCCATGGGCAGATAATAAGTGAGAGGGGCGTAGAGTAATAAAGAATGTGAGGCTAAACAAGGTGAGATTCACTAATAATACATACCCCAGATATTGAATGGGGCAGCGAAGCTTAGAAAGTCCCAATAACAGAAGAGATTTACTGAGGCTTGGTAAAGTCTGATGATAAAGCTTAGCAACCATAGATGCCATGTGCAACTGCACTTGAGGACAAATACATTAAAGGTCTTTCTGGATGTCAGTGCAGCAAATATAGCTAGAATACTGAAGGCATCTGTAGACAGCTTATCAGAATGATATTGGCAAAACTTGAGGGGATTCACAGATTAGTGGTAAAAGTAATTAGAGGGCAGAAAAGATTGATGTGCTTGGAAAGATTTTAGGAGCTAGCTATAACCTAGGTAGCCATAGCTTTAGCAAGAAGGAATAGGAAAGAATAATAAGAAATTCAACTGCTTTGTCATAGCTAATGTTGGTGTGTTCCGCGAGATTTTTCCAAGCCAGACACATTTATTTTAAAACACCCATGCAGTAATATGCTTTCATTGCCTGGGGGCTGAAAATGTTTTGGGACTTAAAGTGCCTTTCTTGTTCTAAATCTGACAAGGGCCCCACACAGTGAAACCCTTGGGAGGTATTGATGCAGCCTCTTTCCTTTGCCAGCTACTCCCATTCAAAACCAGTCAACACAGAGACCAGAAACGGGTTTGAAGAGATTTGTAACAGGAATAATAAGCTTGATGTGCATGCCATATGAATGCAAATGTGTGTCTGTGTGTGTGGGCAATGAATAAGCAGCAGAATAAGCATTAAAATATGTCCTCTCTTGATAGCAAACACCACTCCCAAGGCACTGCTCCAAGGACACTATTCCCAGATGCCCAGGTGAGGAATGTGCTGTTGATGTGACTCCCACAAGGCTTTTCTTCTGATAAGAGCACAACACAAAAGATCTGTCAATGCTTTCCATTACCAGAAAGATGGCAACACAGTACCAGCATATCTCATATCCCATTTCTTTTCCTTTTAATCCAACAGGGAAAGATACATATTTCAAACAAACAAGGGAAAAGTTATCACAAGCAGCAATATTATCTAAGATTTATGGAATCTGAAACAAGAAAGATTATTAAGCAAAGGCTACCCAACTGATAATGATTACAAAGATCCTAGTCTCTTGTATACTGGGAACTCAACTGAAGTTTTACCCTTCTTGCCACAGCAGGTGATCAGAACAATGCAGAGCACGAATGCTTCTAAATGTCTTCCTGCTACTGAAATCCAGATAAGAAAATAGCAATAGCTGTTTTATGCTGCATATATTTCAATAAAACTGATGTGATGGTCAATTCATTATACAGCAAGACATAGTTGAATTATTAGCTTCAGTGGTACCTCCAGTCATGTTTTGAAGAGTCCATGCCAAACTATATGAGACTGATGTTATTTTGACAAATAGAAACAAAAGACCCTCCCTGAAATTCTAAATTATTCACACAAATTATCTCTAAGAATGTTATCCATCTGATACAACAAAATGCAATATCCACAGCCTATATGTTTATCTCAGTGCACAGCAGATCATCCTCATTTTTCTGAAGTAAAAAAAAGTAAATACACAATGGTTTGCCAGGTCAGTTGTGTATAAATTACTTCATTTCATCTGGGTAAATACTATTCTCATTATCCAACACAGCTACCAGTGACCTATGTTCAGAAGGTTAGGAGAAATGCTTAGTCATGCACTACCATACCACTGCTATCTCTGACCTTACAGTCAAGTCAGTCAGGTTTGCCTGGATTAGTGCTTAGAAGTTTGTGATGAACAGCACTCTTCCTTCTGACTGTGAACTGGTGCCCTGCCCGTGGTGGGAAGGAATGCTCTGCTTCTGAAGGTGCCAGCTGTTGGACAAGATGTAGTACTGAGGTCCTGACCATTTGCTCATTAAGCATTCTATAGTACTTGCAAGAATATCTTAGGATGAACTCCCCTTGCTTGAAAATTCACATCTTCCCTAAATATATTTGTTTATATTTTCAGCTGGATACAACTTTCTTGTCCACTTTGTTCCCTAAAACTCCCATGTAAAGCCTCTTAGCTGATTGAACTGACAAACACAAACACAAGCTAAAGAGCAAAAGCACAGCAGTAGGGAGTTTCATGACTTGTGTTCCACATGGATCACCACTGTACCAATTACACAGTATAGCTGCATTCAGATTATTAACTGGTGCACAGCAACTGAGAGTGTGCTTCATTTCACTGGTAGCGATGTATACTATCTATTGTTCTGTGCTTCAGAACCTGCAGTGTGAAAGTCAGTCGCTACAGGAGAGCGGTGCATTTAAAGAGGTGCTATAAATATACTTCATTATTGCCCAAGTAGAGACACTAATGACACATTTCATTAAAAAAACTTCACTAGAGCTTTCAGTATCTTGTAGCTCTCAGCAAATTCAAGGTAAGACTTAGAGTTTATGATTTTACTAGTAAGTACAGAGCCCTTTCTCTGGCGTCATAGGCAAGTGGTATGGCACAGTCACCTGCTTCCACTCCAAAACAACATGGTCTCATCCACTCTGCCTAGTACAAACAGCACAGCCATTGCCTAGGAGAGTGTTAGATGGCACAAGCCAAAACCACACCAGGGACGCTGAAAAAAGTGGAATGGTATAGACAGGGATGTAATACTATTTGAGTGAACTCCTCAAAGAGAGCCTTGGCTCTCTTCAGTTCACTTCTATAGACAAAACCTAACAAAAAAGATGCCTGGATTCCTGATGGGCTGTGCTATGGGACTGTGTGTATGCTGTAGGCTAAAAAGAATCATAACTCTGTGGAGCAGCCAGAAGATCCTGGGAGCTTTGAGTAAACCAACAGCCCTACAAGAAAAAAAATAATCAGTTGATTCAATCTGAAACCAAGTAACATTAAAAATGCAATTAAGCTCAAATTTCCAGGTAACTGGAAATTGTTGTTGCTAGCCAAATCTAGTTTGATTTTCTTCCCTGCTAGGAAGAAGACAATATTAGCACTAACAGTACGTTAATGTTTGCAAATGAGTTTAAGTCATGCAAAGAAACAACCTCCAGCTGAGATAAGCTTGACCTGGGTCAATGCAGGGAAAACTCCCATTAGTCTGCCTTCTAAAAGAGAAACCTGCTTCAGGTTCAGCTGCAGTAATAATTCATAGCCTGTACAGTCAGTCCAGCTAACATGTGGAGCGGAAATTGCACAGTGGCTAAAGTCATCTATTGTATGTAAATTTATTTGCATAACTCTTCTGCCAAGCATTGATTGGCAGTCAGAGGGGGCAGGTTCAGTTTCTGGAGTCTCAAGGAAGTGGTGTCTTGAACCCTACTAAAAAATGCAGGAACATTAAGTGAAACTCTTTGATCACTCACTATGTCATAGTTCATAATCTGTAATTAATGATTCAAGTGGCTAAAAGGAAAAGTCTTATTCATGGGAGAAATAAAATAAAAGGAACATTTCCACTCCCTGACAGTGTTCAAGGCCAGGTTGGATGGGTCTCTGGGCAACCTGGTCTAGTAGAGGTTGTCCCTGCCCATGGCAGGAGATTGGAACTAGATGGGCTTTGAGGTCCCTTCCAATGCAAACCAGTCTGGAGGACACAGGGGACAATACAAAGAACCATCTATTCCATTTCTAACCAATCTTTAAAACTCCTTTCAGACTTTTTTATGAGTCAATTGCTTCTCTTGATGAAACATGCAGATGTGTCCCATCTCCTCCACAAATCATGTAGAGTTTGCTTTTGTCATATTTCTACCCTCCTCAGTTTTGATTCTGTTTTCCCCTTCTATCTGTGAAATATTTATTTCATTCACATTTTATTCTAATTTTCCAGGTGGAATACTTCAGTATCAAAGATTTATCCAAAGGAGATTTAAACAGCTGTCATAGGAGCATCATTTTTCATAGCAGCATCACTCTGTGCCCTTCAGATAGACAGGTTTCTGTGGTGAAAACAGCTACAGTAGTGCCTGCAGAACCATTGTTTCCTTTGGTTGGAAGAGAACAATAATATTTTTACTTAGTATTGATCTTATTGATTGTCCTTTCCATCTACAAGACTCAAATTCTCTGACATTTTTTTTCTGACTGCAATACAAGGAATTTATTGGCTGCTCCTGGAAGCATCCAGCAGATGGTTCTTTCTACTGCAGAGGTTGGAGACAAACTTCTGTGACACCATTGCTCGTGACAACTGCAAGTAAGAAACCTGGTATCTCTCCTGCTCACACAGCTGAGTGGCTTCCATGTACTGCCAGGTCACTGGTAATGAAGTATGTGGAAGATCAAACTGAATAATTCCTGAAAAGCTAATGAAAACTTTGTGTAATAACAAAGGCTATTTTTAACACCAACACTAACTCAAAGCAGATGTTTACTCAAAGGGAGGATACCAGAAGAAAATAAAGAAGTTTGAAAGGTAAGATATGTTCTTAGAAAATCCAGAAGTATTTTGAAGCAGTGATGTGGTGATTTGACCCTTACTGGAAGCCAGATATCCACCAAAGCCACTCTATCACTCCCCTTTTCATCTGGAAAATATGTATTGAGAGGCTCAGGAGTTGAGATAAGGACAGGGAGAGATCATACCACAATGAGCGTCATGGGCAGAACAGACTCAGCACAGAATAAAGAAACTACCTGATTCATTACACTACACTACTCACACAGTGAAACAAGAGTCAGGTAATGAGAAGTGTGACCAGATCTTAAAGCACCTCCCTGCACCCTTCCCTTCTTAGCAGACTTCAATTTAGTTATGATTTCACTCCCTTCTCCCTCCAAGGGTGGCATGGGGAGGGGCAGGGAATGGGGAAATGGAGGTTTAAGTCAGCTCCTCACCAGTTCTTTTCCTTATTAGCTGTGTGGTTGGGGGCATTCCTCACATCCTTCCCCTGTTGCACTGTGGAGTCCCACCCATGGGAGACAGTCCGCCACAAACTTCTCCAACCTGAGTCCTTTCCATGGGACTTCAGCTCTTCCCCAGCTGCCCCAGCGTGGGTCACTGCCATGGGTGCAGTTATAAATCACAGAATATCTCTCAGCCTGGTCCCACATGGAGTCACAAGATATCCCCAGGAAACTTGCTCCAGAGTGGGTCTCTCTCACTCTCTCAGGCCTGCATAGAGCTTCTGGCTGCTTCTTGCAGAAGCCACCCCTGCAGCCCCCTTTCTCCACCAGAATCCAGCCACACAAAATCACAACACAGGGTAAAACAGGTTATTTAAGGATTTTCAATGTAATTTGAAATCTCTCCAATGTAGGCACCTAGATTTGAGCTAGACTACACAGCTCTACTACTTTTAAGTTAATACAACATCCTTTAATAGTAATAGGTGCTTTTAGGAAAGAATTTCTTCCTGAAGTAGGCAGAGGAAATTAAACAAACCTATTTCCTTCACTGTATCAGAGCCCAGAGTAGCTAGCTCAGATGGAAACAATTAGACTTTCTTGGGATAAGAGAGAAAGATTGTGCTCTAAGACACCCTCTCTGGTTTCCCACACATTCATTGTCCACAGACATTTCCTGGATTAGTTCTATAATTTATTTATGTTGACCATTAGAAGGGATGAAAAATGGAAGCTATCAGAAGGTAGCTTATTCTTGTCTCAAAAATTTCTATTATTGAGTGTATTATTTTGAAATAATTGACTGAAACCAAAGAATGTCACTATAAAACAAAATCTTGGAGACAAATGGAAGGGGTAGCTGTATTGTCTCAAGCCTTCCCCCTCTTCTGTGGGCCAATCACCTTTATCAGATCACATCACATCTTCTATGTACTGCATTATTGACAAAATCCACTTCTCATCATGAAAAAAAGCATGGTTTATCAAATTTCAGTTTTCTATGAGAAACAGTTTGACAGAATTTCTTTTGGCAGCCTCAGCTTAGTCTCCTAAACCCCTCCGACTTCCATTGCTCCCCAACCCATAGACACATCAGAGGTCTTTCTGAGACCTTCAACAGCAATAACTATCAGTGATAACTGTCTTTGCAGTTCTGCATAAATACAGTAAAGTCATATCCAGCCACTGTCTCCGCTGGGGCAGAGAGGAAAGAGGTTGTGTAGCCAGAAGGTTGTCACCACCTGATACAACCTGCACACTGCTGTGGGTGAGTGAGTCTGGATGGGAGGGCTACGAGCCCTTTATCCTAAGACTTTTGCCCCCACCTTTTCCAGTGTAATACCTGGCAATAACAGAAGACATAGAAAGCAAAATATTCTGGCAAATGATAAGTCAGATTGGTACTAAAGAAAAGAAAGGGTTATTTTTGCTGAACACTCATGAGCTAGCTTGGGATGGATAGTTAAACATGAGGATGCAGCTCAATATTTCTTCTCATAGAGCAGGGTACATGGCAGCTGAACAAGATTGCATTGCTCTGATTTGTACCTTTCTATCTTCATCCAGCAGGACCAGAAAACTAACCATCCTTCATGGTTTAGCTATTCATCTGCTTCAAGGGTAATGCTCTGCATGATATATTTTTGCTATTTAGTGTCCAATTATCAGTGACACAGGGAAATATTTGCAATTCGGCTAGGGTCACTCCTATTGGTACATGTATAGCCAAACAAGAGTAGCCACATTAGGATAGCTCTACTCATGGCCTTGTTTGGGAAGCTGGTCCAGAGATGAAGGAGGAAGCAGCAAGGGAATGGCACATCTCACTTTCTCCATGTCAGGATTTGATTTCTGATTTTGACACCCACAACTGTCAAAGACGGTTATCTAGAGATCATGACAATACTACAAAATAGTCTAGGACTGACCCACTGCCTTTCTGTGACAGAATGATGTTATGAAAGAATTAGTGACTTCTGTGTGCATCCTGATTCATTAAAGCAAGCTTTGAATATGAATATACTGGTTTTATTGAGCTCACCAAGTGAGATGCACAGGACATGGCCTTTATAGCAGATCTCAGTAAATTTTCAGCATGTGACGGACTTCTAAGATATCCAGTCCTGTCACACCTGAACTGTGGCACAGAAAATTGAGGTATGGACTTCAGGCATCTTCACAGAATCATAGAATGGTTGTGATTAGAAGTGTTTAATAAGATGTTAGGACAGATTACAATGATTGGGATAATTCTGTTTCCCTTCTTATCAGATACAAACTTCTAGGTTTAATCTTTTCAAGGGTACACTTGAGTGGCTCCATCAGTTGCCCAATGATCAGTAACTGGTCTTTGTTAATGGCTCTATTATCTATGTCATAGTTTATGTATCTGTGTGGTTAATTATGTTTTTTCCTGTACCTTGCCTTTTATGTTGAACAGCTATTAACCAGATGGCCTTAAAGACCAGTTACCTTTACAAATATCACATATGAGGAGACACTGAAATTTTATAAATGATCTGCCTGTAATCTAATGACATTTTTCTACTGTCCCTCATGTCATTTGTAAATGTTGCACAACCAGCACACTACAACTGACTGTTACTAGATATCTCACAAGCTATCTCTCTAATCATGACCTAAATAGGGACATGTCAAACACCTATCCAAATGTGATTAACACATTCCTAAATCATGATAGATAGTAGAGGAGTAAGAAGGAAGTCTGAGTATGCAAAGATGAAACCTGACAACAGCAGTTAGTATCTGTATTGTAATGGAACCATTGCGATGATTCTGTTTTGCTTTTCAATTTTTATATGCTACATGGAATACATGATGGATGATATATCTGGTTGCTTCTGATCTTTCTTGGGCCTATTTTTCTAGAGTATGTCTCTCTGTGCATGCTTGTGTGTGTGTATAGAATAATTTTTGAGCCAAGCATCTTAGAAAAATTACAATGATAAACCCTGACAGAAATGTAACTGGGTCTGTTGAGTCAGCTCCTTTGCCCTATATTTGCTGTTTCAGCCTTGCTAGCAGACGTTTACAGAGGCCATGCCAAAGTAATCTTATTCTGCTTTTTTTTTTTTTTTTAATTATCGGGATAGAAGAAGCTTGAAGGGATGTCACATCTGCATGGAAGTAAAACAGCAAGAGGAATATATGAGGAGAGGATTAATATTTATGCCTGAATTTACCACATCTGGAAATGAGATACTGCATACAAACAGGGTAATCTTAGAAGGTGAGATTCTTATCTCAGCTATTCTGATACAAATTAAGATGACTGACTTCAATTAAGATGCATTTGCATAAATGAACTCAAAATAGAATCAAAATACTAACTTATATCTAATGATTTCCAAGACACAGTACAAGGATCAGGCAGTTAAAGACTTGTCTGTGGTTTCAGAGATTTTGTTTCTAACAAATGAAGATTCCTTTGTTTTCTCTGACAGGAAGAATTAAGTCAGAAAATCAGGATTAAATGTGCTGGTCTTTTACCCTAGCCTCATTTGAGGAAGCCTAAGATCCTCATCACATACAAAAAGGTGTTTACACATCCTTTGAAGCGGTATTCATGGTTCAGTGCAATATCAGTTTCACATTGCTACAAACTTTGTCAACATCCTTTTCAGCTAAGTCCTAAGACCTCAGAGATCACTGGTGAACCCATAGAGTGAGGCCTCAGGTTGTTGGAGCAATAACTATGATATTAGAGGGATGAGGACAAGGCTGAGGTCCGTAATTCCTTCTTTAACTCAGTCTTTAATAGTAAAGATGGATATTCCCTGAGTACTTATCCTCAGGAACTGGATGACAGGGAGGGGAAGAATAACAAAGTTCCCATGGTTCAGGAGGAAATGATTAGCAACCTACTTGGCCAGTTAGACACCCAGAAGTCAATGGGGCCAGATGGGATTCACCCAAGGGTACAGAGAGAGCTGTCAGATGTGCTTGCCAAACACCTTTCCATCATCTATCAGCAATCCTGGCAAACTGGGGAGGTTCCACTCAACTGGAGGCTGGCAGATGTTACACCCATATATAAGAAGGGCCGGAAGGAGGATTGGAGGAACTACAGGCCTGACAGTCTGACCTCAGTCTGGGGGAAGATCATGGAGAGGGTCATCTTGGGAGCTATCATGCAGCACATGCGTGATGGCCAGGGGATCAGGCCCAGTCAACATGAGTTTACAAAAGGTAGATCCTGTCAAACTAACCTGATCACCTTCTATGACAAGGTAACCCGCTTAATGGACGAGGGGAAGGCTGTGGATGTGGACTACCTGGACTTCAGTAAAGCCTTTGATACGGTTTCTCACAGCATTGTGATTGAGAAACTGGCTGCCACTGGCCTAGACAGGTGGACCCTCAGCTGGGTTAAAAACTGGCTGGATGGCAGGGCCCAAAGGGTGGTGATGGTAAACGGAGAGAGGTTGTGAAGTCTCTTCTGAAGACATTCAAGACCCACCTGGATGCTGTCCTGTGCAGCCTGCTCTAGGTGATCCTGCTCTGGCAAGGAGGTCAGACTAGATGACCTCCAAAGGCCCCTTCCAACCCCTGTTATTCTATGATTCTGTGAGCAGCATCTGAAACGCCATAGGTCCTATGTGAGTCTGGATCTTCTGAACACATGGTCAAAGTCCCATGAGAAGATAGCCACACTAATCAGGAATGAAGTCAACATTCAGGCCTATGCTGACCAGTAGAACCTGAGAAGAAATAGTTCTTTTCTAGCATGACAGTTAATGTGCAATTAGCTGTTAGAATACTAGTAAAACATAATTTATTAACCTATTCTCATTATTATTTATCTCATAAATATTTTTGCTTCCATTGACAATTTTACTGGCATTAACCTGATATTTTCTTACAAATTATTAGTAAAGGTTCTGTATGGCACTAAGAGGAGAGCAGATTCCCTGAGATCCCACTGTACGCAGCAAATCATATTATTTCCCCATTTATAATAACATTTTGAAATATCTCCACTGAAGCCTTCAACATGCACTGCAGTAGCACAGATCTCAAGATTCAAAAATTAATGTGCCATGTTAGGAGATGCCTGATAAAGCTGTGATCGTATTGCAGTAATAAATATAACAGGTCACGGATATCAAGATTATCTAGGAGCCAATAACACACCCAGCACATTATCTAGTACATGTCACAAGGGTGTGCAAGTATTCTTATGACTAGATAAACTGCTTATGTTTTCTCCTATTGCCTGCTTGTGTCCTTTCAGGATCCCATAAACATTAACTTGGGTGAAGATGACAAGATGAACCCTTCATTCTTTCAAGTGCAGTTGCTCTTCTGTCAAGAGAGGAAACTCAGAACTACTTTGCACGTGTTGGCTTTTCACAGACTGAGCCCAGAAATGGGCACAGTTTGGTGTAGAAATGTACCAGTGGTAATGGTAAGTAGGGAGGAAATGGTTCACACTGCTATTGAGAAATTGACACCACTGATATTCCAAGAATGCAATTGCATGAGGTATTATCTCAAAGTCAGTTTTGTGTACTTTTTCTAAATATCATCATATGTTTAATGTTTCAATTTCAAATCCTTATGGAAAACAAGAAAGTAGAAGTTTTTCATCTCAATTAAGTGAGGAATAGCTGACTGCTTTAATTCAGTAGCAAATATACAATAGACATAAATAAAAATGTATACTTCTGTGGCATGATACAGTCTCAGGACAGCATATCAGCTGGCCAATATCCACAGCTCTACATTATCCACCGTCCATCGAGATACACCAGTTCATGGCAGCAAAGGATTGGGTCCAAGCACTTGTTATTTTCCTGTTGAGGCCATAAGGGGAATGGAGCATCTCCTGGTAAAAATGTATTGCAGTGCAAACCTAAGCAATCCAAAACGACCCCTGTCCAGGATTATGAGCTGAAGGATTGTTGGGTTTGGGGTTTTTTTTTACAAAATAAATAACTCAGGAGAGTCTAAACACACTTCTGAGCCACATCTATTTGATCAGATCTCATCAGCCCTTTTTAAAGACCTCAGCATGAGAAATGTGTAAGTCATATTAACCCCAGGAGGCTTTACAAGAGCATATCTACAAACCAGACAGGAAACTCAACCTTTGCTTTCTACGTCCTCCCCATCCCCCACCCCAAACCAGGATTTCTGTAGCAGTATAACATGGGCAAATTAACAGTCTTACCACAGTCGTACAAAACATCAGTCATACAAAGATGAACCCTCATACCAGCTTCTGTCCTCAGCCATTAAGGTGCCTGCAGAAGTAAATGTCTTGTGATTAAATTTATACACACCACAGGTCACAGGGGAGACCTTTGTTGATCTGCACAGACATTATTTTGCATAGTAGTGTCTCAAATGGCAAAGGAGAAAACATGTCATATAGGTTTTTATTTAGCCCAAATGCTGTTAAATTATTCAGGTCATTATTAAAATATGAAACAAGATTCAAACAGAAAAAATATTTAAATTTTTAAACAGGAGGCATTTTAAACTCTTTATCTGGATGGAATATATCATTCCAGCAAGGCTTTTAACAGTACAAAGGTCAGGATTCCAGCATGAGTAGAATGCTAAACTAAAGTACATGCATTTGAATCAAAAATACTAAAAATGAAAGCGAAAAAATTTAAATAGTTAGATTCAATCTCGTTAAATGATTGACATATTGCACAAGATGCTCAGAATAAATTGTCCTGAGGTGCTAGTGATGCTAAGGAAGAATTCACATTACCTGAAGTGCCAACAGAAGTTAGCCATTGTCACAGATGGAATGTGCTTCTCTCATTACAGAGAAATAGCAATATATTTAGGGATATTAAATAGTTAACGATGTTTGATGGTAAATGTGACACTGATTTAACAAGATTCGTTGACAAGGTACACTTAGTTATTTACTGCATAGTGAACAGAGACAGACAAAAGCTTATCAAGGAGACCCTCCTGTTGAGCCACAAGGTTCAGAATGGACCCCCTTGCACTCTAAATTCCTTCTCAGAGAGGCATCTAGGAGTGGCTGGATCCAACTTAGTCCCAAACTTGGTCAACAGTTTTTGCCTAAAGGATATATATATATATATGAAATCATATATCATTTTGCTAAGATTCTTAGCTTTACAATTCACTTACCAAATATCTAGTGCAATAAGGATTCACTCAGCCTCAAGGAGTAACCTTGAGAGGTATTCCTGCTCAAGGGGAAATCCTGGTGCACAGCCTGCTGCCATGAAGGAGAGCTCAATGGGGACCCAGGCTGTCCACTATTTATGGAGTAAGGTAATTGACTCATAGTCACATTTACACAGCAGATGTGCATTTGGTTGTGGGATGCTCAGTTAGTCCTCAGATGAAGAGCAAGTTGTGTAGCCCTCGGCTATAGTGGTGTTACCAGCTTCCTCAACATTCAATTCAAAGTTGAATGCCGTCGTCTTGACTCCAGACCTATTAGAAGAGAGGAGGCAAAGCATTCCCTCACAGCCATATAGTCTACACTCATTTTTCTCTCTCTCCACAGTCAGCAGAGAGAAACAGGTGCTTCCAGATGGTGATCCATTCTTACTACATTAAGGGGTAACTACCGTCTGCAGTCTCCTTTCCTTTTATGACCATAGAAAGAGCCCAGTCATTTTTAGTATCCTTGCCTACTTTCTAGGCTATTCATTTAAATTTTGGATGGTCGAAATAAGCTGATGCTGTACTTCCAAGAAATGCCACAATAAACACAGTACCTTAATTTAGGGCCCATTGACCAAGTTTAATTAGAAGTTTAAGTTATCTAGAACTTCAGCTGTCACTGAGACTAGAATTAAGTGAATAAGTGATTTTTCCAATTAAGTGGCAAAAGCAAAAAGGGATACAATCAAATAAATTCAAATTCCAGGCATTTTAGTTCAATCCAAACCAAGACTTTGAATTTTCTAAAGATTAAAAAAAATTAGTTTCAGATTGAACCAAATACTTCATTCAGTGACGGAGGACTTGGTCTTTAAAAGGATTTGGGAGGAGGAGGACTGTGTTATAGACTGCCTAGACAATGGTAAGTAGCAGATAAGTCTAGCACAAGCTCATACTCATGTGTGATTTCAACTGTCCACACATCCTAAATATCAACATGGTACTGTGGAGTCAATTCATAAAGTTTCTAGGCTAACACTGGTGGCAGTTTCTTAACGTAATCCATGTAGAACATTCCTGTTAAATGAGGAATTGATTCTGTGCTCATTAAACCCCACAGAGAAATCTGTGCCAATTTCAGTGCAGGAAGAACTCAACAAGAGGAATTACCATTTTGGGAAAGACTCTTAAACAGTAAAAATACATTTTTTTCAATAAAGCTAAATCATAGAAATATCTGGAATATGGATCCCTTCCTCCATACTGAAGCCCAGTTTCAAGATACAGCAAATTATTGACTTGCACCATTGATTATAGCGGAATAACTGGCTCAACTCAGAATTACATGAGGTGGAGAAAACAATTTATTTCTATAAAGATATTACCAACATGAAATTGACTCAGTTTTTCCAAATAATGTCAAAATAGTTCCATGTCAAATTTTCTCTGCATTATTTTCTCTACAAAATTTTTAATTTGTAGCATTGTAGTTCCGTTTTTCAGCCTTTTTTTCTTTTTTTTTCCTCTTCTCTTATGTCAGGGCAACCCACATGTGGCCTACATGAGTGGAACTGGTATTAGACTCAACAGGAGATAGAAGAGAATGACCTAGCCCCAGTGCACTGTCAGCTGTGAACGTGAAAAAAAAACCAACCAAACCCAACAAACTGAAAAACCAGCAGAACTGTCTTACCTCCAATCTCCTTACTTACACCTTTCACAATACAACTTTCATGTTAAAATAAAAAAAAAACCCAACTTCAAACAGAAGTATGATTTTTACAGATGATTGGTGTTCTCTATTACAGCCTCATAAAAACATTGTTGTAAGTATAATCTTTTTCTGACAGGAGAGCAGGTAAAAAAATAAAAACATGTACTTCTTGCAATCCTGTACTGACTGTGAAAAGCCTAAACATTGCTAGTTTCTCAAGTGTCATCACTCATGTCTCGTTCATGTGTACTATTCAAAGAACCTCACCACTTTAAATGTATTTAAACCCACTTTTAAAGCTCTTCTCCCTTTCATAATTGCATTAGAAGTGGTTCAAAGAGACATAGCTATTCTTAGCTGAAGGATATGTTATCAGCTGTCTGATGAAACAGCAATTAATGATGGTTATATTCAATCATTGACAGTAGAAGAGGGTCCTGCTCTCATTTACATCAATATTACCCAGGAAAACTCCAGTGAAATAATAACAATTGGTCTGGTATAAATCAGGTATCAGTTCAGTAAATGGAAACAACAGAGATTTTCACTTTCAAACTTAAGAGAAATGATGCACTGCTTAGACTAATTATCACAAACAATGATTATTCTTAGCTGATTATCATATTTCTTGTTGATGAAGACCTGAATTAAGCCAACATCTTCAGTAAGGAAAAAAGACCACTTTAACACATGGTTTGAGATAAAGTCAGTTTAATAGGTAAAGCAAAAGCCATGCGCACAAAGCAAAGCAAATCAAGGAATTCATTCTCCACTTCCTGCTGGCAAGCAGGTGTTCAGCCATCTCCAGGAAAGCAGATCTCCATCATGTACAACAGTTATTTGGGAAGACAAACGCCATCACTCTGAATGTGACTCCCTCTCTTTTTCTTCCCCCAGATTTATATGCTGAGCATGACATCATAGTATATAGAACATCCCTTTGGTCAGCTGGGGTCAACTGTCCTGGCTGTGTCCCCTCCTAACTCCTTGTGACCTCCCAGCCTACTCATTGGTGGGGTGGGTTGAGGAGCAGAAAAGGCCTAGTCCCTGTGTAAGCACTGCTCAGCAGAAACAAAAGTTATAAAACAAAATCTTCACATAAACCCGAAATCTTTTTACACATGATCCCTATTAATTTCCAAGATCTTCGGACACCAGGTCTGTTCCAAAATCAGTCCCCTATATGGGATACTGAATGTAAATTTTCAAATATAAATTCCCATCACTGTCAGCATTTACTTTTTTCCATGAGCAATAGTCATTTTAAACCCAAATCCATTCCTGGACAGTAAAGTACTTTGCCATCTTTATGAGGCAAATCCCTCAAGAGCTTCCAGCAGCCCTCAGATCGGCATGGCTACTTACCCGACAAGTAAAGCTGCCCTATCTTTGTTTCTAACACATTTGGGGGTTTGTACTCATTTTTTCCCCTCACCAGTGATTATGGAAAATAAATGTTTTAATCATTTATGAACTTGAAACTAAGCCTCAAGCAAATGCTTGGCCTTGCATGACTTCTAAATATAATTCACTCATTTTCAAACAATAACTTTTGCCTCAATTGAGCTACTGCACCATTTTCAACACCAAAGTCAGCCAAACTGAGTCTAGGGCTTAAGCAGGCAGGTGCAGTAAACCCCAATACTGCAGAGTTCGATCCTCACACCAACCTTCCTGCAGGTATTTATGGCCACTTCCCCACAGACTAGTCCCTGAATAATCTGAAAAGAATTCACAGACAAAGAAGTTCACTTGATTTCCACATTATAGAAAGAGTAAAAATGCAAGGAAAACTATGTTGGATAAACCTTTACAGAAGAGTTTGGACTAAAATGGCTTTTTCTTCTGGATGATTTGTGTGCACATTCTCCCTTAGTAAAGTATATTATATATCACAGTATGAGTGAATTGTACAAGTAGGTTACATTTAATGAGAAGAAATACTTTTTTTTTTTTTTTAATCTAAAGATAGCAGAAACTAGGATGACACCAAAAATAGTCCTTCTGATCACAATGGCTGTCTTTACGTTGGTTTTGGACAATGCATTCAAAAAGTAACACCCATTTTACCTCCATCATTAGGAAAACTTCAGTAAAATAACCTCAATAGCACATGCTTAAAAGTTTCTGGCCTTCGATCAAAAAGTAAAACTGAGATTTTTCCAAAGTAAAAATGTGCTGATCTGCCCATTATTAAGCTGAGTAGCAACCTCTGAAAATATTCCTTTAAGATATAGGACCCTATTCAGTATAGTCTCACAAATATTAAGAGAATTACACAACTTTCCCATCTGAGTGTACCTTGCAGCTTGTATTGTATCTCACTTCTTTTTATTTTTTTGATTGCCACACAAAGTTAATTGCACAGAGACGGATCCCTGAGACACCTAACTGTCCAGACATGGCCAGGGTTAAGAATATAAAATTCAGGATGAAATAGAGTGAGAAAATATTTTTACCCTAGTTCATTTATTTCCCATTCTCAATGCATGGGAAAATTAAGTCTATTTGTTCTGGTTTTCCTTTTTATAATGTCTCGTTAGCAACTTAATTATTCTGAAAATATGATGCAGATTATCTCTCCTTACTAAACCTGTTTATTGTATTTATGTAGCACAGAGGGAACAGATTCTGGCTGCCACTGACAGAGTGCTATTATCCAACACTCATTCCCCTCCTGCCTAGGATTTGCCATTATTGCTCTCTACAACTACCTGAAAGAAGGTTGTATCCAAATGGGTGTTGGTCTCTTCTCCAGGTATCCAGGTCTAATGGCTTCTCTTTTTGCTAGTTCACAAGGTATCAAGGGCAGGAGTAGAGCCAGTCAGGTGCTGTTCACCATATTCATGTCCACCCGGCAAATCATCAGCTACAAATGTGGTATTTGGTAGGCCATGCCTGAACCAGCTTTGAAGAGTAGATTCTGGGGTGGAAGACAGTTTAATTTTGATTATGCCCCTTAAAAGCAGGGACTGAGCTGAAATGCAAAAAGCTACAGGGTTTTCTTACAAGTTCTCATTACTTTTTTTCCCTTATCTTTTTTGTTTAACGAGGTTCCCATACTTATAGTTTCAAAAACACTTAAAAACCATTATTCAGTGTAACTAGTTCAATTCTGTCTGCCATAGTCTGCAGGCAGCCTACAAGACATGGCTATGGTATGAGCAGAGATCTCTTCTGGAAGAGGTCACTGGCAGAACCTGTGGGATACAGGCACAGGAATTTCTGTCCTTGGAGATATTCAAAATCAATGTGGACATTCCTATGGACAACCTGCTCTTGCAAACCCTGTTTGAGGAGAGGAATTGGACTAGGAAATGTCCACAGTTTCATTCCACCATTATCTATTCTGTAACTCTGTGAAGAGGTAGCAATCAGAAGCATGAGCTGACTCATTTATCTCACTATGGAACTGTCACGGGGCTCTGGAAATTTAAAATTAATTTTCAAAGACAATTTGATGGTTGATCAGATAACAATCCACATAGGGATTGCAAGGAATATGTCATTTTTATCACATTAAAGAATATTTCAATTATTATTTTTATTTCAATTATTATTTTTAATATTCTTACCAATGTTTTAGTCATAGAGAAAACTTTAATAATACTGCAGAACCATCACTGTTGATGCTATTAATATGGCAACGCCACAGAAGTCATGGTCCTATATGCTATATGAATGACTAGCAGAGAGTTCCCATGATGATGGTTGAACATCACAGATTTAGGAGTATTCTAGTACTGATCCAGAGCAGAGTCCACATGCATAGAACCTCTGCCTCAGGCACACAGTGAAGTTTTCTCCTCTTCTCTCCAGCTCATGGTGAGATTGTCAATTGATTGTGCTTTTATCACTAATCTCTGGTTTCTGCATCATATAGATCTTCCATCCAGATATTCTTCATCCAGCTTGCCACATGATTTTCTATCCTCACGAGTCTCTGACAGACCATACCTTTCTACTATTAGCTACTACCAATCACCCAAATGGCTGTTTCGTTTGTATTCCAATTACCTCAGTTTTCCTATTATATATCAATCAATTTAAAAGTTCAACAATTTATTTTCGTCTTAGAACAATAAATTTAAAATTACTATTCAGACCCTCGTCTCTGGTTGACTACAGGCATCAAGGTATGACCATGTGGACTTAACTTGGATGTCCCACAATAGCTGGCATGGCAGTAGCTGACTGAGATGAGAGGTAGAACTACGTATTACATAACAGTCTTTAATTGTCATCTCTTTTCATACTGCAGACTCTTAAGCATCCGGGTGATGGACAAAGAAGACATTTTCTCTGAAAATTATGTCCCACTTCAGACAGGAGCAGAGCTTTAGGAAAGCACTAAGAGGTTCCTAAAACCTAAGCCGTTTTTCCTCATGGGTATCAAGAAATTAAAAAGCACCCAAATGCAACTCTTCTGGCTGTGAAATGCATTGAAAATGAAAATATCAAAGCTTATATTCAGATTATTACCTGTCATGTTCCTGCCTTTGTGTCAGTGAAGAAACTTTCTACTACAGCAGAGAAGCGTAAAGCCCAACACTTAAAGGCAGTTCAAAAAGTTCATATGATTTATCTCATTCACACTAAACCATCCGGCTGCATTCAGAACACTGTGAAAACCCAAATTAAGCTGCCACTTCTGCCTCATCTCGCTGCTCTTTGCAGTTCTGCTCACTCATTGATCTCCGCTGGATTTTCAGTGACATGACATTTCCCTGCAGGATCAATAATGGTGCCTGCATAGGTGTCTGTGCACCACGTTGTGCAAGCAACTTTCAGCTCCGTTCAACTCTCAGGTAGTACTCTACATTTAATCAAAGGGAGCTGGTGGTAAGAAGGAAACAGGAAACACCACAACGACAGAAATATAAAGTTCTTAAGGTAAGTAAGTGGAGGAGCTAACTGGAAATATTCATGGGTGGCAGAGTTCCAGACATCAACTAGGAGAAAAAATATTTTAATACCTTAAAAGTTCCCAGAATGTTGGGTGGTATTTCAGTAGATGCAAAGTGCAAATCAAACAGACACATTCTAATAGAAAATGGGATCAAAACTGTAGCTGGCAACCCTCTGTAGAGTCTACATTTGATATTTTGGCTTAGAAAAGCTAGGTTAACTTCACTCTGATCACTCCTCCAGATTCCAAGACAAATGACACTCATTCGGATCTGCCAGATTAATAGATAGAGAAGGAGGAGGATAGAGGTCACTGTATCGTCAAGAATCAGTTTATAATTGGAAGGACCACAGAACTGGCATGCTCAACTGTAACTCTGCTGGGAATGACAGGACTTGGACGTCAACAATAAAACATTGTCAACAGCTATTGAGTAGGGCTGAATTCAGTGAGTGTCTGGACGATGCACTCAGTCACATGTTCTGACTTGGCTGCCCTGTGTGGAGCCAGGAGTGGGACTTGATAATCTTTATGGGTCCCTTCCAACTCAGAAGATTCCAGATCCTATGATTCTAGGGCTACACTCATAGAATCATAAAATGGTCAGAGTTGGAAGGGACTTTATAGATCATCAAGTTCCAACTCCCTCCCATGGGTGGAGAAACCTCTCACTAGAATTTTCATATGTTATGGAGAGCGGCTTGGTAACCAGATCAGCTAATTCTCTGGGATGCATCTCATCAGATCCCATAGACTTATGTACATTCAGGTTCTTCAGATCATGAACCTGATCTTCCCCTACAGTAGGAGGGGCTTTACCCCCTTATGCATCATCTTGCTGCCCCCCTCCAATCTAAAACCATTCCTGCTCATCCTATCACTACATGGCCTTTTAAAATGTCCCTCCCCAGCTTTCTTGAGGCTCCCTTCAGGTAATGGAAGTTTAGCTCCAACTTGCATGTCCTGATACAATTATAAATTTGAGCAATCACTAAGGCCAGCTCTGCACAGAGAGCTGCCTGGGGACCAAAACTGGAGAAGGAAACAGGTATGCAAGAGCCATATTGCCATGAGACAGACAGCTTGCTGAGCACACATGAAAAAGAGAATAGGGGAATAGCCTATTAGTCCAACTGTTTTCTCCTGCAGAGAAAAAACCTGTCTGCATTAGTGTGTGGCCCAAGGGTAGAGAAACAATTGGCATTAGGACCAGCACACGCACACATATTATCAATGAGACTTACTTTAGCCTAGCTGCAGCCTGCTCGGGTGAACTGAAGGTCCGTTAGCAGCTGGAGTGCCCTTGGGGCAAGCCTGGAGCACATCTTGTGGTCACTTTCATGCCAAAGAAATCCAATTTGTGCACTTCAAGACTAATCTGCCATGTGAAAAAAAAAAAAAAAGGGGATGAACAGATGGTTTTCTTCAAAAGCTCTCTCCTGACACAAACTACACCACTAATATAGACACACCTTGAAGACAACATGCACTCTGGAGTTATAACTAGGGCTGTGTCTACTTGGTGGCTGACCCATGATTTATGTGTGTTTTAACCTGAACCTCTGACAGAGAGCTGCTAAACTTAAAAGCCTGTGCTGTGAATTCCTGTCCACACTGCTCCCTGGGAGTGGAAGTAGCAACTCATATCCCGCTTTATAAGCTGGAAAAGGAGAAGACTTAGACACATAGTTCTTCAATGCAAGGAGACACAGGAGGGATAAGTGAAAACTATTCTGTGTTCAGAACCTAAAATGCTGTCCCCCATTTTGCATTGCCTGGTACAGATTCACATGCCATACATTACCAGTTAGGAATGTTCTGTCTGTGATATGTAGTATAATTTACAAACTGAGGAAAACATCACTACTTTCAGTATATAGGACATAGCTTGCCCTGAGCAGAAGCAGCAGTACTTGCATTTCACTGAGATGCAGTTTACATACATCAGTGTTTTTCAGTCACCAATAAATTTTTTAAAATTGAGGTTCCCAGGTATCAGCAAAAACCCAACACCAAAACAACTCCAAAACCTTACTCCAGAAAACAATAAAGTGATTTCTGTTTCATTTCTTAAAAACAATATGATTTCTTGATTTGGAATATGGTTTCATATTTTATAAATGTAAACTTATGACATTTTGTTTCAAGATAATATTTTAAAAATTGATGTCATTTAAAAGAATAAAACTAAATATAGCCAGTCAACTACCAGCATATGGTACATTTAATTTTGAATCAAAGAAAGTAATTGGTGGGAAGGTTTCTACACCATGGAAGTGAGTGATGTTTCCATACAAAATTTCCTACATTGATTCCAGATTTCCAACTTGTCTTTTTGTCATAACACACCTCCTTAACAACAGACTGAAGGCAACACCATAGCTACTATGGGAGAGCAAGGATGAAATCTTCAGGAATATGATCTGCTTTGTTCTGCAGATACCCAGGACAGGAGGAACAGAGAGGAAACACCCAGACAGCAGTGTAGCTGTAGCAGAGGAACCTACAGGGCTTACAGGGAATGGCAACGAGGAACGGGACGGAAGCATCCCATTTTGCTTCCCTAAGTTCAACTTCCTTTGCCAAGTACCTTTATCATCTCAAGCCCAAAGCAGACAGTACCGTGCTGTCCAAGGGAGCCAGTCAAAACAGGACTAAGATTCTACACGGCGTGACAAAAAGCACCTTTCAAGAGCCCTGGAACACTCTCCCTTGCATATCTATACCACACTGGTGGAGCAACACACCTTGTGAGTGATTTCCAGCAGCATTTCTCCATAAGAATCAGCATGCTGGAACATACTTTAAATGTGAAAATAAAATTTAAAAAAAAAAAAAAAATATCTGTACAGTTCTGTCTGTGGGTATAGAAAGGAAGTCATTGTTCTTTAGATTTTTTTCCAAAGTGAATAGATATTTAGAATTAAAATCTGAACATGTAGCCAACTTCAAACGAGCGAGGATGCACTGCTGAAAACACCAACACTTCAAGAATACCAGAAGCAAATGACCTCACACTCCTTTATTGACTATTACAGACAGAAGAATACTCATTATTCCATGTAAAACTTTTTATATAACCTAAGCACCAAGAACCTCTGACCCAATAGTGATTCTGTATTGTTCAAGCTTTCCATAGAAAAGCTGTTTTGTGGTTGAGATACACAACCACAAAAGCATTTTACTTTTTTTTCCTTTATTTTAAAAGGACTTGATTCTGTGAGAAAATAATTTGCTCTACACCGTACAGCATTTGCTCAGTGCATGGTCAGAAAGTGGAAAATACATGCTCAGCATGATCCTGCTTTAAAATTCTACATTTCTGTGTTCCTGGAATGAGAAAACCGTATCACACAGCCACCAATGTTCACCATGAGAAATTTGCAGTTCCACAGTTTTGTTGTACAAATCTGGGGGTTGGACACGATGATCTCGTGAGGTCCCTTCCTACCCCTACAATTCTGTGAAATTACAGTCAGGTTTCTCTCCTCGTATTTGTAGTGGTTGAATTGAACCTTTATTTAGGCCAAATACCACCACCTTCTGTCACGGATGGAGAGGTAAGTGGGATGCACTTCACTCTCAAGACAGAGGCAACAATATGTTTATTGATATGAAACAAAGGGTGTAACAGTGTTTGATAATAAACACAACAGTGATTAAGATTCGATGGTAAGGTAATCATGATTAGTTAGTGCATAGAGAACAGGGTCAGGTGAAGCTGTCAGACAGACCCTCCCATTGAGTCACGAGGCTCAGAAAGGAACCCCTTGCTTTCTAAACTCCTTCTCAGAGAGGAGCCTAGGTGTGGCCATATCCAGTCTTAGTCTCAGACTTGGTCAACAGTTTATGTCTAAAGGATTCTATGTGCACAGTCAATCCTTTATGCTTCTTAGCTAAGATCACAAGGGTTAGAGCTCTTATTCCCAATTCACTTACCATGGATCTGTTGCGGATCTGTTGCAGCAAGTTCTCTCTCAACCTCAAGGCCTCAACTTCAGAGGTGTCCCTTTTGAGGGGACATCCTAATGAGCAGTCTGCTATCATCTCAGGAGAGCTCAAAGGGCTCTCGGGACTGCTCAATATTTAAGGAGTAAGATGATTGGCTGATAGTCATATTTACATACCACCCACAGGTGCCAGTGGACACTGACCAGCGCTCTGTCCAGGTGGTCACCTTAGCATAGATAGCCCTTGGCTATTGTGTTGTTATCTGTCTTCTCAAAATCACTGACACAGATGCAGACATCACAATCATCACCAATGGTTATCGATTAAACCAGATTTACAGGAAAAAGTCAGGCAAAGGTGGGGGCAGCAGAGGAAGCATACCATCACACCTTTACCCATGTTGACTTCAGAACTTGCTTGAAGAGTAATAAATAGCTCAGCAGATTGCAGAATATGGCTATTGTACTGTAAATTCTTTGGCAGAGGAATTTAATTTCTAAGGTGTGGCTCTTATCTTTCTGAAGCACTGTTCACTGAGAAATTCACATCCACCTACAACCCTAGTCCATGCTTTCTGTAGTGGAACAGGTCTTTTCATTTTTTCAACAACAAATTCTCACTCAAAAAATGCCAATTTACAAACATGGAAGCACTTCACCAGAAAACAGGTACTCAGTGAAAAGTTCTAAAAGGCCAGTCAGGGCTGAGATTTTATTTATGGTAAATATCAGTAACATCAGGAAGAAAGAACACAGGAAACATCTTGAAACGGGCTGAAAAGCCAGTAAGAGCTAAAAACACAGAGGAAATCATTGCTGCCTGAGGAAGTGTCTTCACTACATATTACTGAAAACTGGGACACACATTTAAGGGATAGGTCTCCAAATATGCCCTGCTTCTACCAGGCAACAGCTGTTTCTGCCAGCAACAGCTATTGACCACTTTTGGAGACCATGCATTTGCATATTTATGTTCAGTAGTCCAGGCTACAAGGCATTTGGCCAAGAGGCAAAGTACAATCATAGAATCTCCTGAGTTGAAAGGAATCCATAAGGATCCTCAAATCCAACTCCTGTCTCCACACAGCACCAGTCAAGTCAGACCATGTAGTTAGGTGGATGGCTGATTTAAATCAGGCAGAGCAGGGCTACAAACATCTTCCATGCAATCTCTAGCCAAAGTATGAAGTCATTTCTCCCAGTAGCCACCATTTCAATATATTTCAAAACAATTATTTCACCAGGATGAAAAAGTACTATAACTTATCCTGGTGGGAGCAATGCAAGCTGATATTAAACCAAGATTATACATGATGCATTATATTTTAACACGTAAAGGAAGAAGCCATGTAGCATGGATAAAGGTATGAGAAATTTATGGAGGGTTTATATCTCTCTGTAAGAGAAATATAAGGCAAATAGGATGGGCCAAGATTGAAAAATTCTTTTTCTGAACTGGTCAATTAAAACATATATGCAAAAGAGCATCAATATATGGAAAATAAAGGCTATTCTTCTAAGCAAATTTCTTCTGCATGTCAGCAATACTTTGTGTTGTATCTAAATTCATAGCTTGAAATTATTCAGGGAATGGTTAAATAATGCAATGCATCAAATTCATTTTAAAATTAACTGCATTTTCGACTTCCCAGACACCGCAAATTATTCTCAGTTGTAATTTACAATAGGCAAGTGTTAATTTACCTAACCCATATTTTATGAACATGTATTGACTAATTGCAAGACCATGGTTCAGGGTAAATAAATACATGATTTATATTCAGGCAAGTCACGCAATCAATTTTCAATCTACTGCCTTAAATACAGTATCAGACTGTGACAGGTTTATTTGCATTGACACAAGATGTCATAGTTCTGTGAACTGCAAAATGTAAATGTGAAACATTATTCAACAGCCACCAGTGGATCATGCCCAGCAGTAAGGTCCACAGCAAAGCCTCAGAATGTCAGTGGCCTGTCTGCTGCTGCTTGACTACAAATTGAACAAAACTCTAATCTCAGCAGGCCAGTCTTCACCCAAGGATCAGTTTTGCTGGTGATTTTGTTACCTGTGGTGACTCCTAATTTAACACTTCCTCTTCTCACCTTCCCAGAGAGGAGAGCATTGCTTCAGCCATTAGGTGATGGGAGAAAAGAATGTGACTGTGCCCTCTGCGTATTTTGACTTGGCCTTTCAGGTCACCATCATTGTTAAGAGCAGTTATGCGAGCTTTCAAATTAGTGCGTAAGGTCTGTCCTGCCCCTTTCTTGAGTGCTGGGGCTCATCTTAAACAAGCCTCACTGGACATACATCAGGGATTTTTATTGGTACCTCCCAAATCACTGGCTGCTTTTTGTACTTCATTTGCTACTATTAAATGTTTTCAATTAAACGGAACATGTTAAAATAACATTCAATGATTAAGTACTCCTAACCTTTTCTTTAACCAGCCATCTTGAAGTTCAGTTTCTGTCTCCAAAACTAAATCTTCACACTGAGAAAAAACAACCAAGCAAATCCTTTGAGTACTTTGTACAGGTATCCTGCAGAGAACTAAATTTCCCAGTCTGTAGAGATTTCCATGTTCTGTGGGTATGGCTTCATTTTTCCTCCTCTTTCCCCTTGATGAACCCCTGAAAGATGACTGAATTGTGACCTGGGTTTGCATTCTCACCACTTGACAATAAGGAGTTTTCCTTGTGGTAATAATAAATCTCAGGAATGTTTGACAGGAGTTACTTGTGTCTGGCTACTAGTTTTGGAGCATTGCTCCTTTCCATCTTTTTTTTTTTACATTTCTGAAGGCTTTTTTTTTTTTTTAAATTGTAGAAAAAGCAACAAATCGACTTTGAAGACACACTCATGTGTGAGTGAAGCGTTGCCTAAACATAGCCTTGTAATGCTACTGTAGGTGCTCCAGGGCATCATTCATGCCCTACATGTGTTTATCCAAGATGGCAGTGATGCAAAGACCCACTGTCATATCTGCCCCCACAGCAGGGTGAAGAGGAAGGCAGCCCCAAATATTTCAGGTGGCCTTAAACCTCTTTATATAGGAAATGAAAATCCATCATGATGCACAAAAATCAACAGAAACCCAAAAATCTATGAACCTGATAGACCAAGCAGAGGAGAAACGGTTAAATTAGGCAAAGTCGTTCATTCAGCTATAGCAGTAAAGTTATCTAACATGATGATATTCTGATTCACTCAATAACTATTTTCTTACTAGCAGCTTTAGAGCTATTTAATGATGTCGTTATACCCACAAGACCACCTGTTAAAGAAGAGGAATACAATGAAAATGATAAGGTGGTGGAGTGAGACGGGGAATATACGTTCATTAGAGACGCAAGAAGGCAGCTGGTGTTATTGGATATAAAAAGGAGGTCGGGGAGCCTTGTTAAAAGTTATGTCGTCTCCTGAAAGAATTACTGAACAAAACAGCAAAAAAGTTTGGTGCTGTAGAAAAAGACTGGCAATTACAGATGTCCTTTAATTGTACTTCAAATTAAGGAAGATTCAGACAAAAGATTAAATCACACTTTTAATCGGTACTAAGAAAAGGCTCAGTTAAAAAAAAAAAAAGGCTTCCAGTTTCATTTCTTGAGAGAGTGTGGGGTTCAGCAAGCAATTTGAATGGAGTCTGCAGGCAGGAGTTAACTATTTGCATTAGCAAAATGGGCTTACATGTAAATACCATTTGGTGTGCTATGGATGTAGACAAAAGGTAAGCTAAAAGCTTGATCTCCTTTATAGGATCCTAATTTATGTTATTTAATAGGTAGCCAACAACACGGGGATAGAATGAGACAGGCTTTTCAAAACAGCTTGGGGATCTAATTAATTGGGACAATTTACCCAAAGCATCTTGGCATTGAGGAAGGAGGTCAGCCTCAGAGAGAAATGACAGATGGATGTGCAGAAAAGAAAGACAGAAAGACATTTGCTGCTCTTGAAGGGTTTACCTTAAAGGCCACTCTCACTCCACCAAAAGGTTTTTGTGTCACACTTTCACGAATCACATTATTTACATGACACCTACACCTCCATATTTGAAATTCCATATGTCCAGAGCTCAATGCTGGATGGGTGATCAGACCCAAAGCCAGTAAGATTTAACAGTAGATGGTACATCGGTGGGACTTGCCAGCTTGGCTTACCCTCACCATGCCCACATACACTCTTTGTGAACATGTGGGGAGAACCTTACAGAAGGTTGGACCCTGAGCACCGAGGCAACAGCCAATAGCCAGCCTCCATGGGAAGCTGAGCCAATCAGAATCAAGGATTCAAGCCCCACCAATAAATCTGGTGACTGACAGAAGTGGGGATACACCCCTGAGAGGTGGCCTGAAGGTTACCAGGGGAGCAGGACCTCATCCTCACCACACCTTGGTGACACTGCAGTGTCTCTCGTGGGCTGGGGAGCCCATATCACACATTAAACACCAAATATATCTGTGACTAAAAGTATTTGTGATATCTGAGCCCCTTTAGTCTGCTTTCAGTTTGGTCTCAAACTATGACACCTACCCTGCAGGTCTGAAAGACATCCTGTTCCCACTGGCTGCTTACAGCCACTTGTAAAAAGCTGAATACATTGACATAAATGGAGACAGAGGATAATCATCAGCATACTGATAAACTAAGATGCATAAACTATGTGGTTTATGCATGCCTGGCATGCACAAACATCTGGAATGCACAAACATCACTTTAAATTCAGACAATACAATCAGAAATTGATGAGATGCCAGAATTTTTGGGCCTTGAAGATGGTATTTAGCACTTCCCAGAACTTGACCATATACCACACAGCTGTCAAAGCACTGAAAATGAGTCTTTACCTTAACTTCATCTCTTTTGTCTTTACTTACACAAATTCTCCAGCAGGCAAGCACAGTTGTGAAGTACCAAACCACACGCTGATCTCACTTTAATGGCTTTAGTGGAATTCCTTTAGAGAATTTTGCCAGTCAATGTTTGGCACATCTACTCATACACCAGCTCTACAGGACACTCACAGAAGTTTTCTGAAGTTGTGCATTATGAATACTCACTCCAGAGAGTCACAGTCACTCAGGAAGAAACCATGATACAATTTAGCCACAGTTCAGTCCTTAAAGATGTATAGTCTGCCTCTTGCCTCCAGGTACTCTGAGACCTGAGGACCTGATTTGACATTGACATCTTTCACTGCCTTCCCACAAACTGGCTATTCATCTCCATTTTTCATTGTTTCCTCCAGGGATGACTAGGCTGCTGTTAGGTGCCTCCAAAGCCATCTCTTCATTCAGCTGAACAAGTCTCACTCCCTCAGCCTTCCCACAAAGGGTAAGTGCTCTGGCTCCTCATCATGTTGGTGTCCATCATGCAAGAACACCCACATCTTTCTTGTACTGACAGACCTAAAACTGGACACAATATTTCATGAGTGTTCTAATAAGCACTGAGTGAAGATCGCTTTTCTTGATCTACTATCTTCCTGCTGCTACAGCCTAGGATGCTGTTGACTTTCATTCCAAAAGAAAAATCAGATGAGGCAAGAAAAATAAGAGTCCACCATTTGTCAAAGATTCATTCCCCTTTGTCACAAAATCCATATACGCAGCTAGATTTTTTAATCGCAACTATCAATAATTAAGCACTGCAGAATAAGTAGTTTGCAAACACTACCCACAAGCTGAAATATCTGCAAGTGCATGAAATGTACTGTACTTACAAAAAAATACAAAATAGAGAGAAATTCAACAAATAACTTCCTACAGAATAGTTCACCCAGATGTACTAGAAATCATAGGTTACAGTAGCAATTTCCTGAACAACATGTTGTTTTAATGGGAAAATACTTTATTTATATGATGTCACTCTGACTTATATGGCTGCCCTCAGAAGCACAGCTGTACAAACAGAATTGTTTCGAGAATGCAACTATGCAAACTTATAATAGTGTTCACTGGAAACTCTCCAAACACTTTTAATTATTATGTCACTTACATGACACAGATCAGTACAGTAAATGCCAAGATCCTGTGCATTTGCTGTCAGAAAGTCCAGTCTCTACAAAAAAAATAGCCTTGCAAACAGGAAAAGGGAAAAGAGAATCACAATTGTTAGTATATAGGTATACAGTGAGACCATTTCTGAATGAGGTCTATGTATTTGACTTACAGCAATGCGTCCCGTTTTCACAGCATTTGTAAAACTGTCATTCTTTGATTTCAAAACATTGTTTTGAGACAGAACTACCACTGTCCCGTGTTTACAAGAAATAGGGGAGGAAAAAACAACCCACAAAACCCCACAAATGATAAAGTCACGAAGAAACTTGGGCATCAGACTGACACTGAAATTAATCGCACTTTAGTTATTGCCTAACTTTAGAGACTCCCTAAGGTCTAAACAAGTGGGGTTTCTGCCAGACAGCTCTCCATGGCATTTCTGCTTTAAATGGCTCCATCTTGGCAATACTTGGCAGCTTGATATCTTTCATCCGAGCTTTCTCAGGATTCTAGTTAAAAACAGTCTAACAAAATCCTTATCAATCCAAGATTCACTCCAAAACATGCTCTTATTGCCCTTCTCTCATATGCAAAAGGTCAACAAAAGCATTCATCCAGACACTGACTTCTGTGTACCCTCCTCTAGAGGAAATGCGAAACTATTACTAAATTATTTGTTCAATGATCCATGCCTGGATCTATGCCTAGGACAACAAGCTCTCCATAAGCCAACAGTGTGCCCTCATGACCAAGAAGTCCAGTTGTGTCCTAGGATGCATTAAGAAGAGTGTGGACAGTAGGTCAAGGGAGATTCTCCTCCCCTCTCTACTTGGCCCTGCTGAGGTCACATCTAAATTATTGTCTCCAGGTCTGAGCTCCACAGTTCAAGACAGACAGAGAACTACTGGAGACAGTTCAGTGGAGGGCTACGGGGATGATGAAGGAACTGGAGCGTCTCTCATATGAGCAAAGGCTGAAAGAGCCAGGTCTGTTTAGCCTGGAGAAGACTGAGAGGGGATCCTATCAATGTTTATATAGAGTGGATGTCAAGAGGATGGAGTCAGACTTCTCAGTGGTGTTCAGTGACAGGACAAGGGGCAATGAGCACAAATTGGAACACAGGAAGTTCCATCTCAGAATGAGGAGAACCTTCTTCCCTTTGAGGGTGGCAGAGCCCTAGGACAGGGCTCTTCAGAGAGGCTGTGGAGTCTCCTACTCTGGAGAGAGTCAAAACCCTCCTGGATACAAAACCCTCCTGGATACAACCCCGCTGCTAAAGCAGGATCACCTAGAGCAGCACCTAGGTGATCCTGCTTTAGCAGTGGGGTTGGACTTGATGATCTCCAGTGGTCCTTTCCAAACCCTACCCTTCTGTCTGTGATTCCGTGTGATTCTGTGGCAGCTTTACTGCTTCCAGTGGCCATCCCACTTGAGAGCTTAGGCATCTCTGCACTGTGCCATTCACCTGTCAGATGCACAAGGACACCAGACATCTGAGACTGAACAAGAAATTCAGGTCTCATGGGGCTGGTGTTAATGAGCTAACCATTTTATTTTATCCTGCTGCAGTTCCAACTGCAAAATGCCAATGTTTCTGTGACATTTCTTCAGAAAGCTAGGGAGAGAGTGAAGTTTTAGCAAAAAGGGTGTTTGATTGGGTTTGGGTTTTTTCCTACACTTTTATTACTTCTAGGGAAAACAACTATTCTCCAAAACCAAAAAAGATTTAAACAGTGAGTTTAATTAACAAGCCTTATGGAGCTTATTGTTAGAAACTGAGTACTGGTGTGGTGATTTCCCTTGATTACAATTACAGGAGATAAGTTACTTAATGCCAAGTAGTTGTCTGTGTTTTTGCCAAATAAGAACTACTTCAGAGCTATAATGGTTCCAGCATATTGTGTAAATGCATATTTTATTTAGATTTCTTATCCCAAGAGTTAAAAATATGTATTCATTATAACATAATTTCTTCAGTCTATGCCATGGGCTATTAAAAATAAGTTTTACATGATTTAATTACTCTTTTGAGGTAATAGATGCATAGAAAGCTTTAAAGCTTACTTTGCTTAAAAACCTTGTATCTACACAATCAGTGTTGTGTGCATTGTCATCTCCCAAAGTACAAACCTTTATCTTTTGAATGTGAAAAACACCCCCTTTGTTAATAGAGTTGATCTATGATACATGGCTCCCTTCCCCAAAATCTAGCAAGGGATTCTCCCTGTAAAAATTGATTTGTTTTGTAACCATTGATAGGACAACATGTATTCGGCCATCCGTTTCAGAACACAGTTCATATAGTGTAACCATCCACATGTACTAGCCAAAGTCCTTCAATAAAAAAGATAAATAATGGAACCTAATGTTCCTCTCCATATAATGATCCTTTAGGCCTCATCTATACACAAAGTTAATTACTTTAAACTGGCAGAGGGAAAGCCTTACCATCAGGCTTAGAAAAGTAGGCAGCAATTTTTCATTCAAGTACATCTTTGTGGAAAACTTTACGATATTTCCTATCATCAAAATCTACAGAAAAATATTGTTCTGAAGGTTTTTAACTGAAAGAGGTTATTCCATTTAATTAAGCTGACCCTAATATTGGGATAATTCTCCCCTATCTGTAGTTATCTAAAATGTAGGTGTCTACTGTAAAGTAATCAACTAAAGCTCTAATGTCAATGCAGAAAGATGAGACTCTTCAAAGGGTAATTAATCCTCTGCTAAGACAGGAAGGATGAATCACCCTCTGGAAATACCTTTTTCCATCAACAGTACTTTTTCATATCATGCATAAAAAAACTGTGAAACTCATTACCACAGGATGCTGTGGAGGCCCAGACGAAAGGCACTAATGCATTTAAAAGCCCTAGACTAATTTGTGCTGAATGGGTGCAGTAAGCAGATGGTCTGAAAATAGCCACGAGCTCAGGAAGTCCATAAACAATATATCTGGAAGGTGGGAAGTATCCCTTTGTATATCACTTTGTATATCACTTATTTCTTATACTCCGCTCCAAACATCTGGTACCAGTCCCTGTTGGAAACAGAATACAAGATTAGATGGCCAATTGGTCCAACCCAGTGGGATAACTCTTTTCTTCCACAGTTAACTCACATCCTCAGTCAACATACGTATTCTCCTTAAGAAAAGAAACCATGTGTACAAAAATATTAGAAGACAGGTTTTGTTTATATAAAGGGATGTTATTCTATTTAGTATTAAGACATTTTCTTTTGCTCCAAGATACTTTTTTGGTCTGAAATACAGCCATTCTGATTTAGCCAATAGATGCTTTTTATAAGCAGTAATTTGCAGAAAAATATTTCAGCATGTTCCAATAATAATATTAAAAAAAGAAATCAAATACCTTTTTTTTGGATATAATATATTGTTACTTGCTGTCCATACCTTTGAGATACCACTTATCTGTAATCAGTCCTCCAAAGTGGAGGCTCTATTTCTGTAGAAGACCCCTATCCTATGAAGACAGGCTGAGAGAATTGGCGTTGTTCAGCCTGGAGAAGGTTCCAGGGGGATCTTGTAGCTGCTTTTCAGTACCTGAAGGGGCTACAGGAAAGCTGGGGAGGGACTTTTTAGAAGGGCAGGGAGGAAACTGGACAAAGGGGAATGGTTTTAAATTGGAGGGGGGTAGATTTAGATTGGATATTAGGAGAAAGTTCTTCACTACAAGGGTGGTGAGACACTGGAACAGGTTGCCCAGGGAAGTGGTAGATGCCCCCTCCCTGGAGATGTTCAAGGCCAGGTTGGATGGGGCCTTGAGCAGACTGGTCTAGTAAAAGGTGTCTCTGCCCATGGCAGGGGCGTTGCAACTAGATGGTCTTTTAAGGTCTCTTCCAAGCCTAACTACTCTAAGATTCTATGAGCATGATCATATTTTAAGATATGATTCCAGTAAAATCATGCCTAAGAATAATAACATATTTGGAACAGGATATTATTAGACATACTCTGCAGGGATACATCATGAGACTCAGTAAACCTTCCACTTTTTTTTACTGTCATTTTCAGTATTAACAAGACCTGTTTTCTGTGTCTCATTAGCTTTGCCAACTTTTGGGGACTGTGATTATATTTTCAAATATGTGAGCACAGTTTTAAAGAACTCAACATTTTAAGAAACTTGAGTATGTTCTAAAGACTTTTAAAAATTATTATTATTGAATTATTATTATTTTAATTCATTAATTATTGAATTTTGGAAGCCTGGGATCATCAGGACCAAATTATTGGAGAAAGGACCTCAAGTCACAAAGTCAGAAGGAAAGAGCATCTTTTCAGTCTGAGAGAAACAAGATTTATAGATGCTGTAATAGAATTGAGGATCCTTTGGTGACAAACATGTTCCAAAAACCTGAGTCTCACTCTTTTCAGTGGTTCACGGCCATCGATGTGGCATGACCTTCTCATGCCTGAGACAATCCTTTGGGCGACTCTGAAGATAAAATGCTCTAAAGTGAGATGAGTGCAGCAGTGTCCCTAGGAGAGACAAGTGGCTTTTAAAGTTACCTTCTTTCTTTAAAATATCACTGCTGTTCTACATTACTGTTCAATAATCAGTAAGTTATTTTTACACTCCGCAGGGACTTTCATCTGACACACAAAACTTTCTATTAAAGTCTCTTAGGTTTAGGTCCTAACATTACTTGCAACTTCAATTTGATACTTGCAATTTCAATTTGTTACTTGCAGCACTGCATTTCCAGAGCCTTCCAGACACTAAAACATTTGTGGGGTAGGAATTAGTTGTGGAAATATACACCATGCCTTTTTTCATAACCCATTTCTTTTCATAACATTTGTCAAGGAGCTGCAGCTATGTAGGACCCAGGAAATCCATTTGTTTCTTTTGTCTCAAACTCTGCTGGTCAGACAGATAGTTATTCGATCCTAGGTGAGTTTCTAAGGTAGGTGAAGCTTTTTCATTAATATGGAGTACGTGAAATAACCGGAGGCATCCTATCCTCTAGGTAACTAATTACTTTCTCACAGAAAAGCAGTCAGTGTGACTTTGTGGCTCACAGAGAAAATTCTGTGTTCCAGTAGTAAACATTTTAAATCACATATATAAATTTTACTACATGAATGTCATGTGATTTGAGACAGCACACTGCCTTTTCCATACAGTGAGGCAGAATCAGGAAAAGGTGTTGAAGCTTGGATATGGCTTCAGTTATAGGTAACATTTTCCAAAACTTTTATACGTCTTTCAAACCCAACACCTGATTTGAAAAGGTAGCTAGGCCATCTTCAAGCACAAATCCATTGTAAAGTGAACGAGAGTAAGAACGTAAAGAACAACTATTCTGCAGTCATTTACCTTTCCTCTTGGCTGGTGGACAATATATCTGTTGCTGTACTGAAATTAATAAATTGCCCCATGCCATTCCCTAATGTCAATGGCATTATTCCAGCCTACAGCTAAGATTCTTTCCATTTAACCATTGGCACTCAGTTTAGGAAACGTCTTCTCTTAATCAGTGGAGAAAGACTTCAGAGTAAGATTCAGTTTGGCTGAACTACTTTCTGTCTATGTCTTACCATTGAACATGGTACCCTTACAGTACCTGAAGGGACCTACAGGAAAGCTGGGGAGCAAGTGTTTGTAATGACATGTAGTGACAGGACGAAGGGCAATGGTTTTAAACCTGTGCAGGGTAGGCTTAGACGAGATATTAGGAAGTTCTTCACTATCAGGGTGGTGAAACACTGACACAAGTTGTCCAGAAAGGTGATGGAGGCCCCATACCTGGATATATTCAAGGTCAGGCTTGATGAAGCTCTGAGAAACCTGATGCAGTCAAAGGTGTCCCTGCTTAATGCAGAAGGAGTGGACTAGATGACCTTTAAAGGTCCTCTCAACCTAACACATTCTATGATCCTCTATGATTCTCTGTCTAACACATTCTGTGACTCTGTGATTCTATGAATATGTAAGGAGCTCTGCAACCCAGGTCCTAACTTCACTAACCAGCTGGCTATGAGTGTTCTTTCCTTGCAGCTTAGCTTAAGCCAAAACCAGACTATCCACAAGAAGCACTAGCACAGCATAGCTGTTCTGGGCTACATTCAAGGTGTTAAACTTTATGTGAGTCTATGGTCCCAGTCTCCAGAAAAATCCATAGAAGTCAGATTTCCGAATCGTACTTTCTAAATGGGAATCCAATGCCTCAGTCAGGATGATGCTTTGGATGATAATTTGCACAATTACAGAAACACATCTCCCCAAGGGGCATAAACTGAAAGTATTGAGAATAGGTAGAAAGACTAATCAGGAAAAATAACCCAACCAAACAAGAGGTATTTGGCATTCCTGCCATCTAATGCTGAAAATTCTCCAAATCAAACAAAAAAGCTTCTCTGGGTCTGATGAACAGTGACTTTCAGATCTGCTTGTTTAAATCCAAACATTCTTTGGAATAATGCAGATGTGAGGATTTGGCATTTCCTCTTCTCTAGCAATATTAGTTATTTTCCTTTAATCTCATTATTCTTAGTTTTTTGTTAATGGTTAGTTCATAGCAGAATTCACAAAAGGTAAAGCAAGTAATTAAAAAGAAATCAGTAAAAATAAACCATAAATTGAAGAGCATAAAAATATAATATAGGTGATTTGTGACTAACTCTTACATGAGAAATATCTGTGTTAAAACCCATTATTTTTCATAAACTTAGGAACTCAGAAACTAACAGCAGTCAAAATTAAGATATCTTTTTAAACTTTAATTCAGTCACTCTGTGCATATGCTGATATCTGCACATACAAATAGATGCATTTGTCACATCATTTTTCTTCAAGTAAATTGCTCCAGCCAGGATCACATCTTGTGTTTCAGTATAGGTTCCCTGCCTCTTCCATGGAAACCTGACTTCTCAACTCTTCTTTCCAAACTGTTTCCCAATCCTACTGATTTCCATCTAGTTCCTATTTTCTTACCCCAGCCTAATTGTCCCAGGCCAGTTTTTGAGTTTCCATTACATTTTAAAGCGCTTCCAGACAACTCTCTTCCTTAACTTACTAGATTCAAGACCAAATCTTGAGTCTATTCCTTTCTTTCTACTATCACTCTGTTTTCACTGGGATGTCAACTCTTAACTCAGCTTGAACCTGCACTTACAGGTAAAATTGTACAGCATCACTGTGTGGTGGTTTTGGCCCTGGTTAGAGGCCAAATACCCACCAAGCCGCTCGCTCACTCCCCTCTTCAGCCAAAAAGTGGAGAAAATAGGTATTAGGAGGCTTAGGAGTTGAGATAAGGACAGAGGGATCATCCTCCAATTAGTGCAATGGGCAAAACAGACTCAGCACAAAATAAAGTGATTTATTACTACTACAACTAATACACCCAGTGAACCGGAAGGAGATAAGAAGTGGCCAGGTCTTAAAGCACCTTCCCTCCACCCCTCCCTTCTTAGCACACTTAAAACTCATCACGATATTGCTCCATTCTTCCCCCCGCAACATGGCGCGGTGAGGGGCAGGGAATGGGCAGTGGGGTTCTGGAGATCCCTCACAAGCTGCTTTCCTCCTCAGATCTCAACACTTCTACTACTCCCCACCCCTTGCCTCTTTGTACTCTTGACTTTAATCACAGATTTGCTCCCCTCGTCCCTCCCCTTGCAGCACAGGGAGGGGCAGGGAATGGGGAATGGGGGTTTTCAGTCTGTTCCTCACGAGTTGTTTTCCATCTCAGCTGGGGGGGTCGGCATTGCACACATACATCCCCTTCCCCTGCAGCACTGTGGGGTCCCACCCACGTGAGAGTTGTGTCCACAAACTTCTACAATGTGAGTCCTCTCTATTGGGGAGTCGTCTCCTCACCACAAGCCTCTCAGCAGGACTCCCCTCCATAGGGCACTGACATCTGGATCCAGACCCCCCAGCCTGGTCCCCCGCAAAGTCACAAGTCCCCCATCAAACCTGCTGAGGCGTGGATCAATCTCTTCACAGGGTGTAGATGTCTCTGCTCCCCATCCTCATCCATGGGCTTCAAGGGGACACCCGTTTCACCATGGTCTCACCACGAGCTGCAGGGGAAACTCTCTTACCACATTCTTCACCCCCCCTCTCCTGCGGGCCTGGCCTTGGTGTCTGTGCAGCTTGTTACGTCTTCTCACTCCCACTCCGGTGGCAAAGTGCCCCTGCCAGCAGGTTGTTTTATTCTCCTATATGTGATACACAGAGGCAGTATGACCAGCTCTGATAGGCCCAGTCTCGAATTCGGCCTTGAACTGACCAATGTTTTCAAAATATGGGGCTAGGAGAAAGCTGTAACTGCTGCTTACAAAAGCCACCAAAGCAGCACAGTCACACAAAACTGCCACACACTGTCACCTCTTCCTCCAACTCACAAATCTGCCGTGGATTTAGGATTAGGCTAAGAATGGTGGTGGTTGGATGGAGACTATTAGCTCACGAGGCACCACAGCAACACATAAAGGAAGAAGTGGGGATTTGTAGTTCCAGATTTGGGCTAAGGAGAGTCAACACAACTCAGCAAACTTCATTGAGTTTAAACAGATACCTGTATAATTGGAAATGAATTGTAATTTGAAATGTATACAAGGAGTTAAATTAAGTTAGAACACTTCATTTTAAATGTAATTACTTTCTACTGTGGATCAGTTTGGGTGCTATAATTCTGAAAAGATAGGTTGACTTGCTCTCACCTTTCTTAGACCTTTTCACATTTTTTGGTTAATTTTGTTTGGCTTGTCAAACACATGAAGGTTGGATTATTAATAATAGTCTAATGTGGCAGGTGTGTATTTGTGTGTGGGAAGGTGTCGTTTTAAAGTGACAGCTGAACCTTTTGCTGAAATACAAGGTTTCCTCCCAGGAGAAAATGATCTTATCTTTTCTTTTTTCTCTGGGTATGGTACACTATATGATAGAAGATGTTAATATTAGAAGTAGAACAGATGGCTCAGATTGAGATTGGGGGCACAGCTACAACTCAGAGATTGGGAAACAGATTCAAAAAGGAGCCGACAAGAGCAGAAAATTCAATTAAAAGGTTCATTTTGAGGAAGCAGGTGTGTGGGGTTTGTTATTGAGACCTCCACATTCTCATTTAGAGTAACCCATTTGCGAGGCTTGTTATGAACTTGTCTAACCCTATGGCTGGCATTTTACTATCCATGCCTACTTGAAAGGAATTTTAAATGTCATTGGGTAGCTCTTGCTCGCTCTTTCTCTCTCTGGTTACATCTGAGAATGTAACAGCTCTATTTCACTGGAAGGGTTGACAAGCCAGTGATTCTCATTAGACACAGCAGAATATAGATGCTTTGGGATCTTTCTGAATGGACAACTCTACAATAACTCAGTCCTGTATTGCTGCCATTATTATTAAGCATAGAAAGTGCCCAAACTGATGTTTAACAGATTTTCAGCAACATCACAATGTGGCATAACTAAGCTATTATAAAATTAATATCCTCCTAAGCACATATTGTATATAGCTCTGTATAAGATTCAGCTACTTTTTGTTCATCCCTAAAACTCTACTAGGGCCTATTCTTGCTAAAATATTATTCAAAGCCCTTATGAAGATAAGACTGAAGACTGACTGCCTTACCAAGTCCAAACTCCCTATCCAAGAAACCCATTTCATAAAATAACCCAAAGTCCATCTTGAATTCAGCCAGAAGTAATTTGCCCTAACTTAGGTGTCATTCAAAAACCTCATAGGTTTTTAAACTTTCTTCTAATTCTCAGCCTAGGTTTATATAGTTTGGTAATTAAATCCTGCTTTCCACTTGTAGTTTTGCCTGTTGGGGTTCTGGAGGTGGTGGAGGAGGAGGAGGCTGCAAGGGTGGCTGCTGCAAGAAACAGCCAGAAGTCTCTGCAGGCCCCACAGAGCAAACCCCAGCTGGCTCCACGCTGGAGTAGTTGCTGATCAAGGCTGAGCCCATCAGTGGTGGTCACAGCACCTCCGGGAATCACATTTAGGAGAAAAGAAATGCCAGCAGCTGCTTTTTGGGTGGGGAGGAGGCACCCCAGGTGCCAGAGAAAGATGTCCCTGCAGCCTGTGGAAAAACCCATGGTAGAGCGGGTGTCCCCCTGCAGCCCATGGAAAAGGCCAAGACCCCACCTGCAGCCCATGGAGAGGCCCCAAGCTGGAGCAGGTGGAGACATACAGAAGACGCTGTGAGCCTCATTGGAGCAAACCCCTGCCAACACTTGCAGCCTGTGGAGAGAGACAGACACAGAAATGAGCGAAAGAGAGATCTGCGCTGGAGCAGGTTTTCTGGGGTGGGGCTTGTGACTCCATGGAGGACCAGGCTGGAGTAATCTGGGCCTGGGAGACTGAGAGACATTCTGTGATTTATGACTGCACAGAAGTGACCCATGCTGGGGCAGCTGGGGAAGAGATGAAGCCCCATGGGAAAGGAGTCACGTTGGAGAAGTTCTGCGGAGGACTGTCTCCCGTGGGTGGGACCCCACAGTGCAACAGGGGAAGGGTGTGAGGAATGCCCCCCTCCCCATAACTAAGAAGTAAAACAGCTTGTGAGGAACTGACCAAAACCCCCATTCCCCCATTCCCTGCCCCTCCTCATGCCACAGTGGGGAGAAGAAGGGAGTGAAATCATGACTGAAGTGAAGTCTGCTCTGAAGAGGGGGGTGGGGGAGCATGGTTTAAGATCTGGTCACACTTCTCATTACCTGACTCTGGTGTCACTGGCTGTGCAGGGTGGTGTCACAAATTAGGGTGGTTTTTTTCCTTTATTCTGTGTTGAGGCTGTTTTGCCTGTGATACTAATTTTGGAATGATCTCTCCCTGTCCTTATCTCCACTCCTGAGCCTCTCAATGTATATTTTCCCTCTTGTCCAGCTGTGTCAAAGCACCACGCCACTCTTTCCAGGCAAGATCCTTCTGCAGGTATTTCTGTTTTCACATTTCTGCCTCCTTAATGTTGTTCCATAAATATTGAGAGTTTCATCTTAATTCACATAAAAGTATCTGATGCAGCAGTGTGTAAAGTAAATCCTCTCTTCCTAATCCTTTTCCCTTCTCTCTCAGACTTTCATACCCACAAAAAGAATTTGCGTGTTGCTTTTACAGCAGATATTGAAAGTAACCAAATGTGCATTCTGGAGGGCTAACATGAGAAAAAAAAACAACCCTAAAGCTCCTTCCTAAGAATTACTTGTCAGCATTCTTGTTTGAATTAAAAATGCTTTGTGGTAGCAGGAGCACAAGTTCCATGTACCTGATATGCATTCCTGCACTGAATCCATGTTCAGATACACACATGGGAAAATCAGGAAGGAAAACCATCTTTGTATCCCTTCATGTAGAAGTACCTGTAATCTTATCCTTCAATTCTTATTCAGGCAAAGCCCCCAAATCCAGATTCGTAGTTACTGTTCCAGATTCTCCAGTGTCACCTAGCTGGTTTTTGTTCTTGTGACATGTAGCAGCAATGCAGCCAGCTTTACGTCACTCTCCAGCACACAGCAGGCCAGCTCATATCCAACCCATGTAATTGTGTCTAGAAGAAGACTCATTTTGATGAAAAACCTGAAGATACATCTCATCTAATCAGATTTTTACCTAGATAATGACTCATGTTGAATCATGAGCCATGAGTGGACATGGCTCAACTCTATGTCTCTGGATAATCATTCTGTAATATGGTGAAGTGCCTGTCTCACAGATATCAAATGGCCCAGCAGCATTAAAATATTTTCAGGCTCACCTCATAATTCTGACTTGTGATGGAATACTAAACTAAAAGTTGTCTTAAAACTTGTGCATCAGTATTTCTAAATACAAACTATAAGCTGTGTCCTCTCAACCAAAGCAGTCCATGCCCCTTAATGATTTTTGACTGCTTATTAAATCAAAGGTTCAAATATGAGTCCTCTGACACCAAGTGCGTTCATGTCATTCTGTACAAACATCACATGGTGAGGGTACAAGCTGTTAAGACAATGTGATTGACACGTCATCTTAACTACCCTCTCAGGTACTCTTTCTGAGACAACCAATTTGGTGTTGTACATCATTAAATTCCACTATTTTGATACCTTATATTAGTTGAAAGAGACAGTCTACAATGTATTTGAACTGGAGGTATTTAAAGACCCTCCTCGCAGACAGGAATCCTGATCAGATACAAGTCAGACCAGCTGCAAGTTGTCAAAAGGAAGGAGAAAAAGTGAAAGAAAGTTATCCCCTGACTGAGGGACACTGAGGTCTTCTAAAGGGTGCCAAGTCATTTTTATGTCTTAGACAGAATCCAGCAGCAACCAGTAGTTAGAGTAAGCAGTGACACAGTCATGCTGTGAGAGCCAAAATGTGCTGGCATGTAAAAGCATTACAGCAGCAAGGCTAAGTTTATTGCTCTGCTGCTTCTTTACTTGTTAATAATAAATTACCACATTAATCACCCGTTGTACTTATCCTATTGGAGATTATACGATTACTGATAAAACTTTTAACTGCATTAGCAACACTACACTAATTGCATTAACTGGCATAATAAAGTTAACTTATAAATATGGTGTCCTTGATACACACATGGTAAGATTGCACATCTCATTAAGATTAATATTGTTGGAATAGTGTCACACTATTTTTAAGCAAGGCAGTATTACCAAACAACCATGACCCCCTGACTGGAAGTCTTAAAATTTAATATTAGGTAACAGGATTAAATCAGTCTTTTTCAGATGCAAATGTACAGGCAAATTTAGAGGTGGTTTTATATAAATCAGAAGTTAATCAAGCAAGGCCAATTTAAGTCCTATGAGAGCCTTACCCTGAGAGAGATTGTACCAATATAAATGGCCCAGGAACCCTGAAGCAGCAGATCAGGGTTAGTCTGATCAACTGGCAAACACCAGTTTCCTCATATTTATTCCCAGTTCTATGTGACCTTTGACAAATAACACTACCTTATTATGTCCTCACATCTACTTCGACTTGCAGGAAACCTTAATCAAATAAGGCTGTGGACTAGAAGGAAATTGAGAAAGCAGCAAACCCCTTTTTTTTCTACAATGCCCTCCCATCATTAAAAAGAAATATTAAAAGAACACAGAGTTTGGCATAAAATCTGACCAATAGGCCAACACTTACAGGATGAGTCTGGGAATGGAGAAGAAAATGTATATCAAAGCCAAACAGCAAAGATTGTCCAACAGATTACAGCAGTAGCTTGTGAATAAGCAGCAGGGATTAAATGGTTGAGTTTGGTGAAAAGAAGAGGTGAAAAAGATTATGGGGTCTAGATGAGAATGTCTTGATTTCTGGTGGCTTAACAGAATCATAGAATTACTAAGGTTGGAAAAGACCTCCAAGATTATCTAGTCAAACCGTTCCCCTATATTACTTACTAACCATGAGCCTAAGTACCTCATCCAACCTTTCCTTAAACACCCCAAGGGATGGTGACTCCACAACCTCTTCAGACAACCCATTCCAATGACGAACCACTCCTGAGAAGAAATTTCTCCTCATTTCTAACCTGAACCTCCCTTGGCACAACTTGCAGCCATTCCTTCTTGTCCTATCGATACTTATCTGCAAGAAGAAGCTGACCCCTGCTCAACTCAGCCTCCTTTTGTGCAGTTGTTGAGAGCAACAAGGTCTCCCCTGAGCCTCCTCTTCTCCAGGCTAAACAGTCCCAGTTTCCTCAGCCATTCCTCATCAGACTTGAGTTCCAGACCCTTAACCAGCTTCACTGCCATTCTCTGGACACGCTCCAGGGCCTCAACGTCTTTCTTGTAGTGAGGGGCCCAAACTTGAACACAGTATTCGATGTGTGGTGTCACCAGAGCTGAGTACAGGGGGATGATCATCTCCCTGGTCCTGCTGGCTACGCTATTCCTGATACAAGCCGGGATGCTACTGGCCTTCTTGGCCACCTGGGCACACTGCTGGCTCATGTTCAGGTGAAAGCCTTTTCCTCTGTACAGCTTTCCAGCCACCCTCCCCCAAGCCTGTACCATTGCCTAGGGTAACAAACGACTGCCCATTTCCAAATCTATAGTGGGAGCACCTCTACCTAGATACTGACTAGCTCTAGGCTGAGGTTGTGGTTGTGGTCCACTCACGGCTTGTTCCACGTGGCTCTACTCTTACGAAGTCCACACTTTGAACATAGGAGACAAGTGCAAGAGCTCAGGCATCCTCATTCTGGGCACGAGCAAAGCAGCCTCCAGTTTCAGTTAGGAATGTCAGGTTGTTACCGTGAATACCTGTCTTTGCACTGCAATTCCTCCTTTGGTAAAACAAGAAATCTACCTTGTAACAGCGTTGTGAGTGGAATTGCAATATGAATTGCGGGTGCCCAGATGAAACACCTCAACAAATGTGCTGTATAACTAGGCAAGAGAAATACTGTTTCCTTTGAAGACAGCCGTATTTTTAGCTCAGTGTTCCCTTAAAATACATGACCTTTTTGGCCTGCCAAATAGCTGCACTAAAGCAGTGAAATTTCTTTTCAGTAAAGCTGTGAATGGAACAACATTAAAATCCAATATTTATTCATATTACAGCACAGTAATTTGATATGTAATAAGCATTAAGGTAAATATAATTCCGTAGTGTACGAATCTAAAATTTGCTTTATAGCTCAAATCTCTGGGGGAGACATGATACTTGACATTTAATTTGAAAAGCAAGGTAGCCTGATGGAGAAAAAAACATATCCATGTCGATAGCAAAAACGCATTGGTGCATTTTATTTGATATGGTGGATTTGCTTAGCTTTATTTTCACATTTTAATAAGCTCATCTCATAAAAGTATAATGAAAATAGAAAGATCATCTATCATAAGAATAGATGGGTACATATTTTTTTCTCTGGGTTTTTGTGTAGGAGAAAAATAGTTTTCTTCCTACTGTTAGCAATAAATGTAAATTAAACAGTAAGAAATTTCCTAAAACATCACAAGTTGCAGAAGGGACATCATGATGCCTAACTGCCAATACCAGATCAAACAAAGAAGCTGAATTTTCATGATGCATAATTAAAAAATAATGATGACATCATTTTAAATTTGCAGTGTTAAATACTGTAATGTCAATACGATATGCAGTGCATTGGCAAAGAAAATGTCCTATCTTTTTTTATATGGGCAGGTAAAGTTGACCTTTGCAGAGGTAGTAATTTCCCATCTACCTGAGAAAGGGACAAGTGATAGCATACGTGACACATGGAGAATCTTAGTGTAATCTCACCAGTAACTGTGGGATGGCCCCTTCAGGGATCCCCACCAGGGTAACTCAAAGCGAAGACAAGCTACCCTGTTGCTTAGCTGTGATTGTCCTTCACTTTATTCCTCTGAGCTTCCTTCTCTCTTAGGGCTGTTTGATCCTTTTTTCATTGCCAGCAAGCAGAAAAGGCCTTCAGACCTCCTCTCCCCTTTACAGAGAGGGACTAGAGGCACAGAAAGGATCTGAGGAATCTGGTCATGTGCTTATCTGGGATCAGGATTGCATTTTTGAAGCAACTCTCCTACCTGTCCCTACTGACCCCAGCTTTGTTTCCCAGCTTTGTTTCTCAGTCTTCAAGAGCATGGAAAGTGTCTGTTTCTGTTGAAAGCAAACCATACAGACTGGTCCAGGAACACAACTAATATGTTCAAACCACTCTTATTCAAAACCAGAGCTGTTACTTAAACCAGAACTGAGTACAAGGGGATGATCACCTCCCTGGTCCTGCTGGCTACGCTATTCCTGATACAAGCCAGGATGCTGTTGGCCTTCTTGGCCACCTGGGCACACTTCTGGCTCACATTCAGGCAAGTGTGAACCAACATCCCCAGATCCTTTTCCTCTGCACAGCTTTCCAGCCACCCTGCCCCAAGTCTGTAGCATTGCTTGGGGTTGTTATGACCAAATTTCAGGACCCAGCACTTAGCCATGTTCAACTTCACCCCATGGGCCTCTGTCCATTAATCCAACTTGTCCAGGTCCTTCTGGTGGGCCTTCCTACTCTCCAGCAGATTGACATTCCCCCTCAACTTGGTGACATCTGCAAACTTATTGAGAGTGCACTCAATTCCTTCATCCAAATCAATAATCATTCACTCCTGTTATCCTCATGACCCGTGTGGAGAGTTATGATGGGGTTGCATCTTTCTTCTGCCGGCAGCTCAAGATGTCAGGGCATCACATCTTTTAGTGACCAGCCCCCAAACAGCACAGAGGACAGCATTTGGAGTCAAACTTTAGAATCTTTATACCAAGGCAGCATTAATGTCTTACGAACATCTGGGTCATCATCTGTCAAGAACAGGTTCAACTACTACTGCAACAAGAAGGGCCATTATGCTTGAGCAGACAGAAGACACTGGGGTTCAAGAGCAAGGAAGGGCATATGAATTGAGTAGTGCTGACAGATACAAAAAGCGATTCTATATCTAAATGCTAACATCCAATCACAAATGTACCTCATTTATGTGTATATGAGCTGCAGTGCTCTTTTTCCCAGGCACCATCCTAGTTGTCCTCATCAGCTGTTTCTCAGCAGCTCCTAATTATTCCTCACATACTGTGAACTTCTCCCTAATTACTCTTTCTCTGTCTCTCCAGGGCTTCTGCAAGAATGACAATGCCATTTGCAAATCTGAAGTGGCTCTGAGCTCTAAAGTTAACCTTTTGCAGACTTCTTTGTCCCTTCAAGGTCTTTACATTCTTATGAAGTCTAAATTTGAAAATGCCTCAGAAAAGACAGTTCACTAAAGACCATCCTTCTCAAGCTGCCTTGAAACTGGAGAGGTATATTGTATGAGAAGCCTTGGAAAAATTGGTTGCATTTTTGTTTTTTGAAAGAGTTTTGGTAAAGTATGATTTCTGTAAAGAGGTCAAAGAAACAAAAATGCCAAAAGGTCTTTGACCTTCCTCTAAACAGCTTTTCTAACCTCCTAACCTTGCAAAGAGAAAAGTATCTCAGGACTAATCACTTTCTTCTATTGCATCTGTCCATATACCTCATTCTCAGCTCTTTTCCAGATCTAAATTTCCTAATGTCACACTTCTCTTTCTTCTCAGAGTCACACTGACAGGGAAGACACCCAGATATATCCAACCTTCTCTCCTCACCTAATTGAGAGAAGAGCTTTGGTGATCCCATTGCCCTTGCTACTACTGCTCAAGAACAGCAATAAGATTTTCTGCAGCCCTTCCTGCTTCACTTTAATTGGTGCAGATCCATTGAGTTCTTTTCCTGGGATGAGACCAGAGCAATTTGTTTATTCTGAATGGATGAAGCTTCATGTCTGCATGCTATGAGCAGTGCCATCATTATTTGGCTGGGTTTCTTTCTCATCTTTTTACGGACTAGAATACCACTGACAATCATTTCAGCTACTGCCAGTGTTTCTGGCAGCCCATGATCCTTCTCCTCAGGCACCTTTTGCATGTGATGTGCAAAGAAATTCTGAATCACCATCTTCTGCACAGACCAGGGAATGGAAGTCTGTTGCCATTTTTTGTTTCTATTATTTCTTTATTTGTTCTTCTCTTGGTTTTTTCATTGACTTTCATCTGCCAATATCTGAACTCAGTGGCAGATACTAATGAAAAAGTAACAGCCAAGGAACGAGCTCGAATACTGGATCCCATCTCTTTACTTTGAGAAACATAATTAACTCATTCTCCAAGACAAAGCCCAGGAGCTATCTGGAAGATCTTCCCTGCAAGAACAGCTTCCAAATTGCAGTATGGGTGAGGTTGTACCACAATTACTTCCCCTATCCTAGAGACTTACAGCAGTATTTCAGCACACACCCCTACTCTCAAACTTTCTCGCAAGCTCTCATGATGTGTAGCACACAGCCTCAGTATAATGCTACGAAAACACTATTCTGGATATAACACAGTTCCCATATTGCTTCTGACATTTTAATGGAAACAAAAAAAACCCAAAACAAATAATATTTTTGGGTCACCTGGATACCCCAGGATACCAACCATTCCAAGAACTATGGAACAAGAACACAGTAACTCTAGAGAAAAAACATCCTTAAGTTTGTGGACACAAGGCAGTTTATGTTCAAAGGCATCCGTGAGCAGTCAGAAAATGAAGCCATGATGCAGAGAACCAACTGGTCGGTAGCTTCTGTTCACAGACTAGAAATGCAACTCTCCTTTATCTCTTTCATTTTGATCTATGAGCTGCCCCAGTAGCTACTTCATTGAATATATTTTTCGTGGTGAGTTCAAGTGTGGGTAACATCTAGGGTAGCAGGTGACTGGTACGATCCAAGAACTCATGAATGTCAATAACTGAGCCAAGTTTCACCTCCTTAGGGAAAGGAACACATCTTTCAAACATATGTGTCTTTTAAGTATTGTGTAGTCAGCATTCAGACGGCCCAGAAATATTCTTATAGATACTATGTAGCTATTTCCATATATCACCTTGCTGAAAGCTTGATGGAAGCATCAAAAAGATGCTCAAAAAAGCAATTTTGGAAATATCCAAGATTAAAATGAGTGAGTCTTTCAACAAATGGTCCCCTCCTTACACTAAGCATTTTAGCAACAGACAGAACCAAATACCAGAGATAGCCCTTGAGTTAACACATAAGCTATTCTATATCCACAGAAGAAAATAGCAAATATAGGTTGAAATGTTGGTTTGACAAGGGTAATTTCTTAAACTACTCTTGCTCCTTTCAGATTGGATTGTCACAAGTGAAGGACACAACTGGACAGACAGGTAGGACTGATTAAACTGTCACATGCCAAAAATACATTAAGCTACTTTGGCAGGGCAGGAGAAGCAGAGAGGCAAGGTTGCTGCCACTGGTTATGTTTCACTATGTATGGCCACAGATGAAACCCCTGAGGATGTCAAAAAATAAACACGAGGCCATAAAGCAGGGAAGCATGTATTATACATGCACAAGTAGGGGAAAACAGTCATTAGTCAAGGACTTAACTGTAGGGACACAAAGGATGGCACTGTTATATTGTCATTCCACAGGACCCAGTTCTCTGTCCCTTTGGAATTTGAACAATTAATTTGCTTTAAATCAAAGTGGACACAAGCCACATTCACAGAAATCTGACAGGTCATAACCATAGGTCTCTAGAATCTCATTCATATTAATTTTCCCCAAGAACAGAAGGACAAGACCCAAAACAGCCATTATTACTTCATTTGTTATAGAAGACAAAAATAAATACAGCAGAAAATGTCTGGAATGTGGATTCAACTAAAACAAGCCTTTAAAAACGAGAATGCTTATAAAAAATGCCTTCTGAAAACAAAAAAAACCAAAAACCCACTGTGAGGTAGTTCTGCAAGGTGGCTTTGAAAAATAAACTTTGAAAGTTCATACACAGATTTCTCAGAGGATTTCTACCTTCCATCCTGATCCTAACCAGAAACAAAACTTACATGTGGCTAAATAAGCATGTCACACACATCTTTTCAATCAATAATCATAGTTAGAGTACATCATTCCTCTGTTTTTCTTTTTACTTATACAGTACAATGAGAGGAATAGAGATGCCAAACCTCATTCACCTCTTCCTTAAATTGCTTTTGTGCCAGTAGAAATCATCTGAGCCTGAGGATTCACTCTTAGCTGTCATCACCATAAGACCTCCAGACCTTATCTGACTTTCTTCTTGTATGCAAAAGCCAGCATGAAAGAAAAATTGCCTACCTTCTATCTCTAAAATCACATTTGGGAGGAATCATTTCAATGTGGGTAACTAGAAGTCCAGAGACATGCAACTGGAGCAGTTGGAGCTGTGCAACATTTATAGTCAGGTGGTCTATCATTACCATTATTATTAATAATACCAATATGAACATTGAGGGTATGCTTGTACTCGTGTGCGTAACTGGTCCCATAGCTGTGCTTCCACTGTCATGAGCCAGCCAGACATGTATCTGTGTCACCATATTGTGCAAGCAAGCAGTGTTCACTTGATATGTACATCTGCAATCTAGGACTTATTGTCAAAAAGGGGGTGAATCCTGGGTTTGGCTCTGTCTGCAGCTGGTATCAGCACACGCATGTGCTGTGCGTGGACAATTCACTGAACCTGAGCATTCAGCTACTCCTTACAATGGACGTAACAGAAATTAAACCTTGGGCTGACTTCACCATGGAATTAATTCCCTCTCTTTGTGTTTCTAAGCAGCCTCCACCATAGATCTGAATATCACTGTTTACCCTTTCTCCAGCTCATGATCAGTCCAACCCAAAACCCTCAGAAGACTATGAAATGCTTCTTACTGGCTGCAGCACTCCAGGAAACCTGCCTGGTTTCCAAACACTGGGCTGTATTCTTTAACCAACACTCCTTTCAGGTTTTTATTACTGCAAACATTATCTTCTAGTCACTGTTATTTTTGAATTTACTTTGAAACTCTGGGGAACAAAAAACACAATGGGCAAATCTGGCTGGCCACCAGAATCTATACACACACACACACACACTCACATACCCCAGACACATGCTCTCCAGGTCCTGTGCTTCAAAGCTACTAACTTTGGGGACTGATCTGACTTTCAGAGCAAAGGTTGAATGTGCAGTTATTCTAGTTAGTTGCAGCCTGTCTTCTCTTTATATTCTGTTCCTTTTACCCTAGGACTCTGAGGTGGTTTTTTTAACAAATAACTTCTATAGGGGAAACAACTTCCCACAGCATCAGAAGAAACAAGGTGCTCTTATCCCATAACAGCAGGGAAGATGAAACACGTCTATTCACAGCACCACAACACAGCACAATTGAATTAGGTTTGCTGTTCCAGACCCCATCTAACGGCCACTTGATTTTTGCATTACTCAAAACAGAGAAACACACAGCAATTTACTGCCCTCCATCCGTCAGGTTTCTGTGATGTTAGAAGTAACAGCTGTACTTTCCTTTGATCTGGGAAACAAGGAAAAGTAACAAGATGCTGTATGCACCTGATGCCTGTCTGCACCAAACTACAAATGAACGCCATATTTCTGAGTTGTACTGAGTTTAAAAAATATGGGGCTAGTAACTCATAGGACAGAGAAACAGCTGAGTTGTTTCAGGTACGTCTTCAGGGATCAATTAATTGTCTGATCAATGCAGCATGATCTGGGAAGCTTACTGTAGAGAAGCATGTGTCTCTGGGGGGGGGGACCACTGCCAATAAAGTTAACAGCCTTTGGAAATGCAGCTGCCTCATTTGATTTAGGAGGAAAAATGGTGTGAAACGAGATATAAGGACATCATGGATAATTGACATCTAGAGTGATACCCTTCAACAGGAAGGCTTCAGACTGAGAATTTATTGACACCCACAGACTCTGGTGGCAAGAGTGCTAACACATACATGTTCACATTTGGAACCCAACAGCAGGAAGTCATGAATTTTTTATCATGCCATCACAAAGTTGAAGCTGATTTTCCCTGAATGGAACAATGCTCTTTTAAAGGATAAATAATGATCTACGTTTAGTTGTGGAACCTATAATAAGAGTTATGCTCTTGTTACAACCACCTGTTAGTAAACATGTGAAACTAGCTATGTCAAATCCTTTTTGTATTTGGCAGAAGGGGAAGAGAACTGGAGAGATTTTAATGTCACCAGAGCTACTGAAAACCTAATTTTCCCTTAAGTAACTGCCTTTGAACCATAAAGAAATCCAGCAAAATATCTCACATGAAACTAGCAGAATACTCTGAAATTCTGTATTTTTGTTTTTTCTCTGAGGTGCACAACACCAATTCCTTTGTGTGGGTTCCATTTAAGACTTACTCTGATGGTTTTGGCTGGCATTAATTTTCTTCATAGTATCTAGGACAGGGCTATGTTCTGGATTTGTGATGAAACAGTGCTGATAACACAGGGATGTTTACGTTCCTGCTGAGCAGTGCTTACACAGAGTCACAGAATTCTCTATTCCACACCCCACCCCACCAGCGAGTAGGCTGGGAGTGTGCCAGGATTTTGGAGGTGACACAGCTAGGACCCCAACTGACCAAAGGGGTATTCCATACCATATGATATCATGATCAGCATATAAATCTGGGGGAAGAAGGAGGAAGGGGGAATGGTGTTTGTCCTCCTTAGTCACTGTTACATGTGATGGAGCCCTGCTCTCCTGGAGATGACTAAACACTTGCCTGCACATGGGAAGTAAGGAACATATTCCTTCCTTTGCTTTGCATGGCTTTTTCTTTACCTATTAAACTTTCTTTATCTCAACCTATGAGTTTTCTCGCTCTTCTGATTCTTTTCCCCATCCAGCCAGGAGGAGAGTGGCTCCATGGTGCTTGGCTACCAACTGGGGATAAACCACACACTTAGGATGTACAATGCAGTTGAGAGTCCAGTCTGAGCAGCTGGACCTGAAACCTGAGCTAAATTCCTAAAAGACGTTACAGACCCCACAGTGGCTTTATGCACTCCAGAAAATAGCATTGGGTGTAGAGACTTCATATGTCTCAGAGAAGTTATCACTACTGTTCAGACAAAGAGCTGACCATTGCTAGTGAGTACCCAGTGCTGAGGGGAAGAAGGGGTATAGTCTAAGCCCTTTGTCTTTCTTGGCACCTATAGTCATTGCTTTCAAAACTTTGACAGGTAATTCTTTCTTCAGGTGACTGCTATCTGACTGTCCTGCAGCTCAAGGGTTAGAGTATGCACCAGGATGAAAGAGGGTGATAAATGTGGATAGAAAATGACTGCCACAGAGTAATTGAGATGTTAACCATGATTTGTCATTCTCCATGTGACTATGCACCTGCGGAGCACACTGATCATTAATCCCTTGATACAGCCTCTAATCCTTTGGCTACCTAATAAAACATGTGGGCTGTGCTATCATTAGCAAATGAAAGAAAGCAAATAGAAAAGTATTTTGCATGTAGTTTCTATTTCTTTTAACTCACTTGCACCAGTGGACTTCCAGAAGACTTCTGGGTGATATTTAGTTCCCTACAAGGTTATCATGGTTAAAGATCCAGGTGCACATATAGAAATGGTTCTGGCCTGAGGAAGGGGCAATACTCTCTGAATTTAAAATACCTTGAATAGAGTTGTGATTGGTGAGTTAATATACCACAGGGGATTAAGAAAGATGCTTTTATCAAAACTTTGAATCTGGGTATTTTAATTTTGCATAAATCCTGCTTGTAGTCCTCAGTCCTGTATCTAAGCTAGCCTCTACTTGCTAGAGGCAAGAGCAAGCTTAGAAACCCCTGGGCATCCCATGTCCTAATCCTGAATCCACACAGAACTTACCATACAATATGACTCGCTCAGTTTTTTCCTTTCAAGAACCCATTATGCAGACCAACTAATTAATTTATGAACACATGGAATGAAGTGAATGTGAATGAAGTGAAAAATGTTGTATGAACCAACAGCATTAACTTCACTACTCTTCTTCCTTCGAGACACAGGAGCATTTTCATATAAGAATCTAGTGGGTTACAGGGAAAGAAACCTGTTGCTTCTCTTTGCAAAGTAAAAAGTACTCTGATAAAAAAAAGTAACAAGACCTCTGATAGTATTATAGGAGCTGTTAATAAATTATTCCAGTTTCACAGTCAAAGGCCTGAATTCGTCATTATTTCTACAGTGCTGCCTGGATTTGCATCTACACTTGAGCCAGGTAAGGAGGTAGGCTAGAATATGGAAGGTCTGGGCTTTTTATGGGAATTTGTCATAGTTTACCTCAGCACACAGCTAAAACAACCACATCACCGCTCATTCACTCCCCAGTGGGATAGCGGAAAGGACCAACAAAAGGTAAAACTCATGGGCTGTGATAAAGAGAGTTTAAGAGAACAGAAAAGGAAGGGAATAATCGTTAATACTAATAATAGCAATAGAATATTCAAAACAAGTAATGCACAGCACAACTGCTGACCACCATCGGAAGTGATGCTCAGCTTGCTCCTGAGTCACATCACATCCCATCCAACTCCCCCAGTTATATATCGAATGTGACATCATATGGTATGGAATATCCTATTGACCAGTTTGTGTCAGCTGTCCTGGCTGTGTCCCCTCTCAGATTCTTCGGTGCCTCCTATCGTCTCTTTGACAAGGCTGTATGAGAAGCTGAAAAATCCTTGACTACTTGGCAGAAACTACAATATTGGTGTATTATTCTTATCCTATATCCAAAACACAGCACTATACCATCTTCTAGGAAAAAAGTTAACTCTATCGCAGCTGAAATCATGACAGAATTCATGTACCTTACGCAGCTGTATGGTTATTCAACTACAATAATATGGATAGGAAAACATAAATCTCACACTTCACATGTGAGCTACTCCTTGTCAGGTGAACTTGGGTAGTTCCATGCATGCCCTTAACAAATTGTGAAGGTAAGGTAGATATTTTCCCATCCCACAGTGAATATGAGTCAGGCCACATAGCATTACTTTATATTAACCACACAGGACAGCAGGCACAGTGACCACAGCTCAGTTAACATACAATAACGTGTAAAGCCATCATAGTATCTAGCACAACTACAGGTGGGCAGAGACTGCATTGAGGAGCCCTGAGAAAAAGGACTCAGGGGTGTTGATTGATGAAAAGATCAACATGAGTTGGCAATGTTCACTCACAGCCTAGAAAGCCAACTGTGTCCTGAGCTGCATCAAAAGAAGAGTGATTAGCAGGTCAAGGGAGGGCATTCTCCCCTTCTACTCTGCTCTTCTGAGATCTCACCTGCAGCACTGTGTCTAGCTCTCTTCTTGTCCCCAGTACAAGAAGGACACAGACCTATCAGAATGAGTCCAGAGGAGGTGATGAAGATGATCAGAGGGCTGGGGCACCTCTCCTATGAAGACAGGGTCTGTTTCTGCTGAAAGCAAACCAAATAGACTGATCCAGAAACTCCAGTAATATGTTCAAACCACTGTTATTCAGTTATATGTTTAGTAACACCTTGATCCATGTCACATCTAAATTTACTATACATAATGCCTTTTAAGTATGTCAGATACCTTTTCATTTTTCTCGTTGTTACCCCTAAAACCAGGTTAGACCAGCTCCAGATCTGCATTTGATTTAACTGACCGTGGGTAATTGTTTATGGCCGTTGGGTCTACAGTCCCAGCCTGTGCTCCATCCCTTATCATCCCCTGCCTGTGCTCCTCTGTGCTGCGTCCTGTGTCTCCACCTCTCTGCCATCCTACCAGGCTTGTATTTCTCTATACAACATCATTATGTTAAAGTCACAAAACCATGGAGGTACAATAGGAAGACAAACAAAAATAAAATAAATTAGCCATAGACATCTGGTCAATTAGAAAAATCGCTGTTACAGCTACAGCAAGTAAAACAAAGCTCAGGCAGGTCATGAAGAGTTCAGGCAAAGCGAACCCGACACACCTTAGCCTTGCGAATTCAGCACAAAGCCTGTGGCCTGTTACTAGCAAAGGCAATACCATATTTGTCAGAGCCCTGTGTAGAAAAGCAGTAAGCTCTAAACCAAGCTTGTCAATTTAAGGCAGCCTTCAGAAGCATACAGCACTCATGAGACTCATTTAGATGGATCACTTAGAAAAATCCACTGTCCTAGTGGATTCAAGCCCCTTTCCCCCGTTGATAATCACATCGTCTCCAGCTAAAGATATAAAGTGAATCAGGAGGGGAAAAAAGTTAAAGGAAATACACAGTCCACTGATGACCTGGCACATTTTTACCATGAAGGATTTGCTATAGAAGAAGGAAATCTGATGGGCAAGAATTAATGTCTCCAAGGTATTAATACCATTATTTTCTTTCTGTGCCATTTCCACTCAAAGGTTTCAACCACACAAGCACTTACGAAAGTACTTAGCATCATACGTTTAAGTGGTCCCAAGTGTAGTTATGGGTTCTTTGAGCAAACCTAATGAAAATAGTACAATAGGGGACTTTATTCCCAAAGGCTGGCTGATCCTTCTTTACTATTGCAATTCGATGCCAGCAGGGAGAGTGATCCCTCTAGCCAAGTGCTGTGACACCATTCACTTCTCCAATAACTGCTAACAAGATTCTTAAGACATGATGGATCTTGTCATCCCATTTCAAATAAGGCACCTAGTCTCAAGATGCTGTGCCTGGGCTGTGAGCCTTGGTGAAAGAGCTGTGTGCTGGCTTGCTCGGGGCTACCACAAGCCCAGGCAGTTGCTAATGTGAATACGTTTCCTCAATATTCCTCTGCTCAGTATGAGTAGCATCTCAGCATTTAAGACATTTCCTGTGGTAAATAAAGGACTATTACACAGAGTGTGAGGTGCTGCCTGTCTGACCAAATCAAAATTAAACAGGACCAAATTAACAATTCCTGCTTTTGCTAGTTTCATTTCTGAACAGATGCACTAAAATGATGACAAACCTGTGCATGCTGCTTAAGCAGAAATCAGTACAGAGACAGAAAATGCTATCTCTGACTGAAACTGCAGTGATTGCTGCCTTTTAGAAAAGCCAAGCAGAGGATGTGTGGCATACATACTTCAAAACAGTGCTCCAAAACCACTACCCTTCACACACAGCCTGCAATCTGTTGTACCTACATGCATATTCTTTTCCTAGAGACTTCTTAACCTTCTTGGTTAGTTCTATAAAAACATCATAGTTAGTGCTGATGACGTTCACTTTCCTCAATTTGACATCAATGTATTATCATGCCATCGTGGTTATTGTACATCTGAACCTTGTGCTTCATTACTAACCAACACCAACCCCAGCAAAGAGCCCAGGCATTAAAACTGAATTAAAGTACCCTATCTTCGCTTGGCATTTTAACCAATAACCCAGGTCACTTTAATCTCACTAGAATGGGATGACTGCTTTTCTCAGCATCCCAAACACTTTAATTCAAACACATTTCTTGGGCTTAATGTTTTCCTACCTGCATTTCTGCATAATTAAAGCACTTCAGTGTGGTCAATGAAGTTAATAACATCCATTTGTCTTAGGCAAACTGGCAAATGCCCAGTAATCACCCACTTGTTTCTACCAGCAGTCGCTGTCTCACCTTCCCTTCTGTTTTTTCACCAAATACACTGGAAGTTGAGCCTAGGTACTACTGCAGGTAGTAAAATAGTAATAAATATATTCTCAGGAAGCTGTGGCTGTAAGGACTCCATTGCCTACAAAGTCTATTATAAATTATGCATTGCTGTTTAGTATCCTTGACATTTTTAGTGAGTGCAATAAAACACCTTTATAGAGTTGGAAAGAACTGTATGTCAGCTCAAGGGAAAAAAAGAACAAATGAAAGACATAATTGTTTTATCTACAATAGATTTCTTTAGCAGATTACTGCTAAAATGCACAGACTTTTTCCTTGTCTGCTAGGCAGGATTAAAACCTGGAAGGCTCCATATGTCATTCAGCCATCTATTAGATTAGAAAATAAGGTGCAGAAAGGAAAAACCAAAGAAAATTGCAACTGCTAAGTTCAGAGTGACAGCAAGGAGTTACATTTGCCACCATTTAAAAATAAACAGAGGGATTGGAGGGTAAGCAGGTATCCATCAGCAGCTCTCCAGAACTCTCAGCGTCACCTAAACCCTCAGAAACTTTTCTGGGCCAAATTCTAGGATTTAAGATTAGCTTTGAGCATGATAAAGTATTACTTAGAACCAGAAGTAAGAAACTAGCTAACAGACAGACCATAGATCTCTATCAGCTCTAAAACACAAGCAAGCAGTGCTCTGCCTTCCTCAGTGATCACAGTCCATAGGACCTCTCAACTGTTATGGTCAGTGAAGTCATATAAAGCAGACTTTCATTTTTGCCTGCGTGAACATTTGCATTTTCACACCTTCTATTAAATACAGGCAGGATTCTTAATCATTTCCAGCTACCTGATGCCAGGAGCAAAGTAAGCAGCTACAACCCCAACCATTGTTTTTTCCTTAGGGTCTTTTCAATCTTGCTTACATCAAAGTAAAACAAATTATTAGATTATCACATGTTAAATCAGTTCTCTCTATCCTTCTTGAGGTAACTGTATACCTACCATATTTTTGATACCAGCCAGAAATTCACTCATTTGGCCCCCAAAATAAATCTATAACAAGGATCAGGTTGTGAAACTGAACTTTAGCTGTACTAATAGAAGTTATACCTCTGTTTCCTGTATAGAAAAAAATTACCCTGACTTCTCTTACAAACATCCCTGCAGTATTTCTTCTACTCCTAAGGAATTCTCATGGCCTTCACTCCCATCTTTGAGACAGAAGACTGTCCTGCAAAAAAGACCCACATTTTTTTAATGTAGCTTTCTCCCCCATGCCATTATTTGTCTTCTGCGTAGTAGCACATGAAACCTTCAGATCTGAATGACACAGCACCACTGCCCTGTGTTTGCAGACAAAGCAATATGAAAGATTTCTATTACAGCAGAATATTTTGTTTTGGCACCTGGGTAACGGGAACCCTGACTTTTTCAAGAACAAAAGCATCTTTTTAAGGTGGTGCGCATCAAAACATCGACATTCCTACATCCTACTCAAAAGATGTCCACTGAAAGGCAAGATTCTCTGCAAAATTATATTGAATGGGAGAGATGTTGTGAAATGTCTTGGTGATCATCTGCTCCAAGAGCACGACCACAGCACTGGACAGAATTTGGATGTGACCTACAAATGTCTGCAAACACCTGACACATTTACATCAATAAGAGGTGCAACAAAAGACAACACTATTTCATGCTGCCCCCCATCCTGCATATTCCCTAGGATTTTAAAATGCCCCAGGCAAAATTCCCACTTGAATTCACTTCAGAATACTGGATTTTCTTGATCTTCTGCTTTACACTGTTGACAATCTGTCTATCTGGCTTTTGCCCAGACACACTCTTACTGTCTAAGCCCCAGGCCAGGAGGACCCAAGCAAACTGTCACCAAACTAAACCAAGAGACCGACAACAAGCAAAGAGCCATCTAGAATCATAGACTCATAAAATGGTGTAGGTTGGAAGGGACTTTAAAGCCCATCTAGTTCCAGTCCCCTGCCATGGGAAGGGATAACCTCCACTAGACCAGGGTGCCCAAAGCCCCATCCAACCTGGCCTTGAACCCTGCCAGGGATCCAGAGGCAACCACAGCTTCTCTGGGCAACCCGTGCCAGGGCCTCACCACCCTCACAGGGAAGAATTTCTTCCTAATATCTAGTGAGCATCTCTTTGGTGGATGACAAGTTGACCATGAGCCAGCAGTGTGCCCTGGTGGCTAAGAGGGACAATGGGATCCTGGGGTGCATCAAAAGAAGTGTTGCCAGCAGGTCAAATGAGGTGATCCTCCCCCTCTACTCTGCCCTGGTCAGGCCTCACCTCGAGTATTGTGCCCACTTCTGGGCTCCCTGGTATAAAAAAGACAGGGATCCCCTGGACAGAGTCCAACGAAGGGCTACAAAGATGATTAAAGGGCCTGGAGCATCTCCCCTGTGAGGAAAGGCTGAATGAACTGGGGCTGTTCAGCCTTGAGAAAAGAAGACTGAGGGGGGATCTGATCCATGTTTATAAATATCTGAAGTGTGGGACACCGGGTGAAATGGTGAAGAAGAAGCCTCTTCTCAGTGTCTGTGGGGACAGGACAAGGGGCAATGGCTGCAAATTGGAGCACAGGAAGTTCCGCACCAACATGCGGAAGAACTTTTTCACAGTGAGGGCGATAGAGCCCTGGGACAGGCTGCCCAGGGGGGTGTGGAGTCTCCTTCTCTGGAGATATTCAAGACCTGTCTGGATGTTGACCTGTGCAGTCTGTCCTAGGGACTCTGCTTTGGCAGGGGGGTTGGACCCGATGATCTCTGGAGGTCTATTCCAAATCCTACAATTCCTTGATTCTATGATTCTGTGATTCCCTTTCCTTCAGCTTAAAACCAATACCATGTCTACCACTCCATGCTCTTGTAAACAGTCCTCCAGCTTTCCTGGAGCCCTTTTATGTACTGAAGTTGCTCTAAGATGGTGAATTAGTGCTTGCTCACATCTTCCTGGCTTGGCAGTCATGTTGGATGTATACAAGAAGGGCAGAGACTGGACATGTAGGCTGAACCTTGCTGGAGGCAGGTCTGAAACCTCATCCACATCCTACCACTCCCCTAGTTGGAGACAACTATCCATAAGGAAGTGGTAGCTGCATTCACGCTAACAGAAAACAGACCATAAACTCCCCTCTGCTGTAGCAAGACTAATGACAAATGGCTCACCTATCATATCTTTTTTCAGAATCAAATAAATGTCAGGTGGTCCTAATAAATGGCCTCCATTAAGTAGTCCAACCAGGAACCTTGGGTGTCTAGTGTCACTCGGCAGAGCTATTTTGTTCACACACTTTTTGCCTTTGAAAAGGTGTTTTGGATGACCTGTGGATCTGCTCTTGTTCAATGAAATTAATTCTCTTGATTTCAGTTGTCATTTTTTAGTTGCTTTAAGTCTGTGTGTTAATAAAGAAGATAGAAAGAGTTATTATTTAAATCAGTTTTTACTTCAGAGGAATGTGTTTTGCCTTAAAATAAGTAATTTGAAATTATAACTATCTGGACTGGTCAAAACCAATATAATTAAATTAATTTCAATTATATTTTTTAAAGAAATGCAAACTGCTGAACTGATTGAGGTTACCAACTCTTTCCTGAAACCAGAATTTTTTTCAAGTTATAAAACTATTTTTGACATTTGGATTCTCTTTTCCAGGTACAAATATTAATTTTGCAAAGTTAAAAAAAACATTTAATTAATTTTTCATTCAATAACTACTTCTTTCAAAAGATGGATAGAAAAACATAGAACAGTTTCTCTTCTTCCTCTGGTTTAGGAAAAAAGATAAAATCAGTTTTTAAATCTTAAAGGACATGATGACAAGAAATAACAAGATTTGTTAACTAATGAATGGTAATATTTCATTTGTTTATTAAATGATCTTTTGAATATGAAGCATTTTTCATTAACAGTTGTCCCTGATATATCTACGTCACTGGATTAGTTTTATTAAATTAATCATTAAAATGTTTCTGTGCATTTAATTGAATTTTATTCCCCTTTAAATGTAATTTGACGCAAATTGCACATAAAACATTAATCATCTACTGGAAAGGAAATGTATCATTCATCATCTTATACAGTGAATATGTGAGATATAACGATGAGAATAAGTATATGTTAAGCCCTGCTACTACTTACAGACAAAATCCCATATATACATCTATATGGGTATAGATATACATGTCTGGATCCATATGCACATGGTATATGTGTACAGATATTGTCTTGGTTAGCAGAAAAATACCGAATTTATTCTAAAGATATATTAGAATATTAGCTTCCCAGATCAAGCTGTTGTAATTGTTATTCATTAGGAAGGACTAACCTGTCTTTAGTAAAATAATTATAGTTATAAAACAAGATTATAATAGATTATTTAAATCAAGGCTCCCCACTCACTGATCTAAATTCTTACTAGAATTGGCAATTTACGTCATTCTGAATTAAACTAATTCAGTCAAGCAAGGCCTTTTTTGTCATTGAAGTGTTCTAAAAGATTTATAGAAAATTGAATTAGAATGCTGTCTGTCAAAAATTCATAGCAAAATAGTGTAAGTTATTTAGAAGGAAATATCTCTTTACTAAACATGTTGTGTGTAAAAAAACCCCAATATATTCTGGTTCAAGTTAGCATATTCCAGGGCCAGGAAGTGTGGTGTTCCTGAAGACCCTGTTTTCTGAGTCCTCCTTTGCCCTATGCATGATGTAATACTTTCTACTTGAAACATTATTTAATATATTTTTTCTGTTTAAAGATGGATCTAAAGCAAAATAGAATTTTGAAGGAAGTTATAACCTGACTTTGCCCAGGCTGTAGTGGAATAGAATTACTCAAAATAAGAATAATCAGTTGTGCCTGTATCCAAGTTTAGACCTGGAACAAGTAGTCAAGACTTTAGCCCCAACTGTCTGTCTGACCCTTATTTTCATATCTTGCTTCAGGAACTTTTCTGCTTAAAATTAAGCCCTGCAACCAGCATCTGACTGGACTTGGTACCAGGGTTGTACAATAAAGGATCATCTGCAGGTCTTGGCTCAGGTGCAGAAGCAGCTCCCAGGGATGGAGTGAGAATTGCACATAAGAGGTTAAAACCCATTGTGTCCACTTATCCCTTGTAGAGACATTGTGCATGGAGATCCACAAGTTTGGCATAAGAAGCAGCCAAAGAAGGAAGTCTCACTGCAGCAAGTAGACCCTGTTTTGGCTGAAGAACATGGAACAAGCAGATAAACAGCTTCTACACAGAATCTTGAAAGCCACATTGCCCAGAGTGAGAGATTTTGATTAATTATCCATGGAATGAATATTGAAGTTGAAACCTCTGAGTATGATAATGAGCTTAAAGAAGTACATGCTAAACACAGTGTTATAGTACTCAAATCTCCACCTGAATCATGTTAAATGTTCTCCAGGGAGTGGAACATCTAATCTAACATTAAGATATAAAGGAATTTGAGGAAAATAGTCTTGGGAGGAAAGATGGCAAAGAGGCAGTTGGTGGACTCCTTCTCCACCCAAGACAGGGACACCTTCTTTGTAAGCATTGCACCTTCATCTCTAGGTGAAGAGTAGGCAGGATAGTATTTTGCTAACGCTATCATCATATACTAGCACTACTGCAGTAAGTATATTTATCAATGGCAATTCTGAACTTTTTGTATCTGTCACCTTAATAAATTAATAAATCTTTTCAACTTGCCAAAACCAACTCAGTGAAAGTACTTTAGGAGGCTCTGACAGGGAAACATTGTCTTTGAAACACACGTAATCATTTAGAAATAAACTGTTGACCAAGCCTGGGACTAAGACTGGACCTAGCCACACCTAGACTCCTCTCTGAGAAGGAGTTTAGAAAGCAAGGTGGTCCTTTCTGACCCTTGTGACTCAACAAGAGGGTGTCCCACAGCCATACAGCAGACTCTTACCTTTTACATGACAAATGGCTGAACTGATTTTAGATGTCTACATCCCCACTGCCCCCACAGCTGGCATTTCCATCACATCTGGATTTTCAACCTCCGAACAATGAAGGATTTTCAACCTCTAAACAAGGAAAAAATGGCTCATAGACTAAAAGGAGGACATATGCCATGTTCAGAGAAGGTTTGACTTTGGTCTTGTATTACCACTGCAAAAGACCTGGATGAAAGACAACAGAGTGTTTAATAAGCATATGACAGTATGCTGGAAGGAACTGACAGTCCACAGGGGGATGGGATTAATCACAGAACAATTAATATTGAACATCAGCTCAAAAAATTGGAAAAATGTGCTTGTCAGGGGGAGGAGTGAAGTCTGCTGTTCAGCAGGCTGATGCACAGGCAGGCAGGGGTCATCAATTGCTCACACAAAAGGGGAGCAACCACTTACATTGCAGGTCTACAGAAACAGGCTATTTCTGAAAATAAACCAGCAATGTCATGTGTAAGGCAAACAGTAGTCAGAAAAATAAGCAGGAATATACTATCTGAGAAGACATTCCATGGTGATAGCTTCAGCTGGTCTGTTCTCTCCAGGTTTTCACCCCACACTTCAGGAAAGATATGGACTTTTGAAGTGTGGAAGCTAACAATTGAAATAACTCAAGTTCAAGAAGAGAGAAAAAGAGCTGGGAGATATTTAGCCTGGAGACACAGTAGGGTGGTAACCAGTTGACCCACCCATTTCTAAACCCATTCTGGACTCATCATCCTAGGAGTTGGTGATGTCACAAGGATGGTGAACGGTCTGGAGGGGAAGTCTCACAAGGAGAGGCTGAAGTCCCTGAGTTTGTTCAGCCTGGAGAAGAGGAGGCTGAGGAGAGACCTCATCACGGTCTGTGGCTTCCTGACAGGGAGCAAAGGGGCAGGCATCAATCTCCTCTCTTTGGTGACCAGGGATAGAATCCAAGGGAACGGCATGAAGCTGCGACAGGGGAGGTTTAGGCTGGATGTTAGGAAGAGGTTCTGTACTGAGAGGGGGGTCAGGCACTGGAACAGGCTCCCCAGGGAAGAGACGCAGCACCAAGCTTGGCTGAGTTCAAGAAGTGTCTGGACGATGCCTTCAGTTCCATGCTCTGACTTGGCTGGCCCTGTGTGGAGCCAGGTGTTGGACTCGATGACCCTTATGGGTCCCTTCCAACTCAGGAGATTCTGGGATTCTGGGATTCCATGAGTTAGAGATACGCCATCTCATCAGTGATACCATTCATTCTGTAACATTTTGTAATTCTAAGCAAGCTGCCAAGAAACTAAAGATTTACCTGATCAAACACAGATATTACAGGGCAAGCACATTTCAGGCTCCTTTGGTAACTAAAGGTAGGAAATTGACTCCAGCTGAAGCAGAGGTGTTTGTTCCTGAGAAGAGTGGCCTACGAATTCCCCAAGGGAAACACAGGGTGATTAGATTGGGCATAGGTCCTTTGAGTAGTAGATATCTAGTGAGTTGAGGTGAATCCCACCCTAAGTTATTCAGGAGAACAGTACAAGAAGAAAATTACAGGTTTTTTGCAGAATTATATATTACACCTGTCAAAGGAACTGTAATTTCCTGCTACTATCTGAAAAGTGCATGTTCAGGTATGGTACCACACAAAACACGTTCTATTTTCAATACAGTTAATACCAGCATCAATTAGCCTAAATACAATTAATGAACAGAAAAAAATCATTATTTAATTGGGTTTAAAGAAAACGATAGGGGGGACTACATGGTGCATTTTCTATTTAGGAAGTACCAGCCAAGTAATATGAGATGTGCTGAAGTGAATGTTAGCTTAAGTATCTTCCAAGTTAATAAGCTCCAGTGTTTAAAAGTGGAAAAGCCTGGTCTGCTGGGAGTTAAATGGCAGTGCTTCTTATCTGGGAGACATATTACTAAATGGAACAAATAAGAAGAAACATGGAAGAAAAGTCAAAATGGATCTGAAGACATTACAGAAATATTGGGCTTGCTGCTAAAGAAAACAAAGCATACTGTCCTTCAAACATATGAAATAGAGCAGAGAGTTTAATCTTTTGCACAAAAATGTAACTTCCAGAAATAGAATCACAGAATCACAGAAACATATAATTGTCTTGTTTGTAAGGGACCCTTTAGATCATCAAGTCTAAGCATCACCCTACCCTGCCATCCACTACTAAACCATATCCCTCAGCACCACATTTAACCATCTTTTAAATATCTCCAGGGATGGAGACTCCACCACTTCCCTGGGCAGCCTGTTCCAATGCCTGACAACCCTCTCTGGAAACACGTTTTTTTCTAATATCCAGTCAAGCCTCCCCTGGAGTAAACTGATGCCATTTCCTCTTGTCCTATCACTTGTCACTAGGGAGAAAAGGTCAGCCCCCAAAGGTCCAGTCCATCTGGGATATACAAATTAGTGTCACTTTCAGTCTCTCCTCTCTGAGTGACCAGTGTAGCCAAACACTTGCTGAAACCAAAAATCCTGTATTTACTTACCAAAGCACTTCAGAATTGAGAGTCACTTTTCAGTTCTTAACTACTGAAGTGATTACATCCTGAAGAAAACAACACAGTTCAATAATCTCATGTGGTGAATAAGAATACCCTGCAGCATGTGCTTCCCTGTCCTCATTGAGGGCTAGAAAGGATGAATCTGAAAAAATGAATCAAATCCAATGGCTGTAAGAAGAGACAAGGGAGGAGCAGCTAATGGAGCTGGGGTTGTTTAGCCTGGAAAAGAGGAGATTGAGAGGACACCTTATCACCACCTACAATTACCTGACAGGAGGTTGTAGAGAGGTGGGCAATGATCTCTTCACCCAAGCAACAGGTAATAGGATGAGGGGGGAATAGACCCAAGCTGTGCCAGGGCAGGGTCAGATTAGACATTAGGAAAAATTCTTCACTGAAAGGCTTGTCGGGCATTGGAACAGGCTGTCCAGGGAGGGGGTTGAGTCACTGACCCTGGATGTATTTAAAAGACAGGTAGATGAGGTGCTCAGGGATATGGTTTAGTAGAGAACAGGTATGGTTGGACTTGATGATCTCAAAGGTCTTCTCCAAACAAGTGGTTCTGTGATTCTGGGTGATTCTGTGAATGCATAGTGCTATTAACCTCAGATGAACAGTAGAGCGTCATACTCACAATCTTTCACTAAAAGTAGTGCTGATGCTTAGGAAAGTAATTTTTTAAAAAGGGAGAATCTGTAGCAATCCTCCCCTAGCATATCTTCTCTACTTCAGACTTCCCTACCCCTTCAGAGAGACAGGAAAATCTTACAGCAGTGTTTCTTACATGCAACGTGCTGTTTAATAGCAATTTTTAAAATTCTTTAGTTTTCTGGCATCTAAAATAACCTGGAGCAGTTACCTCCACATTTTAGTTATGCACTTTGTGGAGAAGCATGCCTGCTGTTGTTTTTAAATGCATAATCTGGAAATTTTATTTGGTGTCCCTTTAATTCTCATGCTGCAGAGGGTAGAGACCATTCCCTAGTCCAGCTCTTCTTTTCCTTCATCGCAGTATCCTCACTCCTTGAATACTGTCTTTTGTTCTTCATCTATAGAAGAAACAACATCCATCCATCAGTGCTTCCAACTCTTCTAGATAGCTTTGTTCACCTACATCATCAGTGAAGAGAATGACTAGAACCTCAAGCATTATGGCTTTGTTTGGGGGACTTTCTCCTTGTTTTCTTTTTCTTTTTCAAACTCACTCTTCTCTATTCACCTGCTTCAAGATGTTGATCTGCACTGGTGCAAAGAGTTAGTAGTCATTGACATCTGTAATGGATTTACACAATTAGACTCTAAAGATATAAATTAAGCATGTGGACCAAATCCTTCTGGTACACATCATACTTTGTGCATTGGGATGCCTTCCCTGCCTGCCGTACTGTACACCTTATCACAACAGTTGAGAATCTGACCACATGTGACCATCTGTAAAGCTGCCCTTTAGCAAGGTCTGGCTGAGTGGTGGGACACACTTTAGCTGGTTTCACATATTCTTCACTGAGTGAGAGAAAGGTGAAGACTCTGAAAAGTCAGAGACTTTTTTATTTGCAGTGTGCATCCTGATTACTTAGAGGAGCAATGGCAGTAATGCTTACACTAGACCCAGAGGCAATGAAAGAAATAATTCCCTTGGATATCTCAAAGCCATTACAGTATCACCACTGTCCTTCATTTAATCAAATGTGGCTTAAACTATACCTTTAACCTGTGTATCTTCTTTGTATTTGTCTGGAGCCACAGCAGAATCAGTGTATTCTGCTCAAAAGGGAACAGAAGGGTTTGCTACAATCTGAAAACTCTCTGTTTTCTCTACCTTTCCCATAGTGGCTAAAAATATTAACGTCACACACATGTTATTTTTTGGAAAATGTGGTGCAAATGCATCCCAGTGCAGAACTGGGTGCCTCTGGAGACATCTTCTGAGCACCCCAACTCACTGAATACAACCAGATCACCTCCCAGATGCAGCTGTTCAGGTTATACTGCAGAACAACCATCATGACAGCTCTCCTAATAGATAGCTTTGGAAGTGTACCCAGTGCTATACAATAGGTGAGCAGTGTAACACAAATTACACTGAGTTATGTTCTTTCCGCGGATGACTATAAAATTATATAGGGCTCTCTACATAAGGGACTTTACTTACCTTCTGCAATGAACACAAATGTGTGGTATGAATCACGAGGACAAAGATGAAACTGATTCTTAATAGCTAATTGTTTCACAGGGGAGACATCACCTTTGTGGGGAAAAAAGGGCCTGTAAATTTAATACAAAGCTGATGCCTCCTAAAGCTTTCAGAACTGAGATTACTTTCCTTACACCATATCACAGAATCACAGAATCTTAGGGGTTGGAAGGGACCTCAAGAGATCTTCGGGTCCAACCCCCCTGCCAAAGCAGGCTCCCTATCTCATATTACATAGATAGGCGTCCAGACGAGACTTGAATATCTCCAGAGAAGGAGACTCCACCACCTCCCTGGGCAGCCTATTCCACTGCTCTGTCACCCTCACTGTGAAAAAGTTCTTCCGCATGTTGGTGCGGAACTTCCTGTGCTCCAGCTTACAGCCATTGCCCCTAGTCCTGTCCCCACTGACCACTGAAAAGGGGCTGGCCAATTCCCCCTGCCACCCATGTCTAAGATACTTGTAAACACTAATTAGGTCCCCCCTAAGTCTTCTTTTTTCCAGGCTGAACAGACCCAGCTCACTCAACCTTTCCTCATAGGGGAGATGTTCCAGACCCCTAATCATCTTTGTCGCCCTTCTCTGGACTCTCTCCAGAAGGTCCCTGTCTTTTCTATACCAGGGAGCCCAGAACTGGACACAGTATTCCAGGTGGGGCCTGACCAATGCAGAGTAGAGGGGGAGGATCACCTCCTTCGACCTGCTGGACACACTCTTCATGATGCATCCCAGGATCCCATTGGCTCTCTTGGCCACCAGGGCACACTGCTGGCTCATAGCCAACCTGTCATCAACCAGGACCCCTAGGTCCTTCTCCATAGAGCTCTTCTCCAACAGGTCATCCCCCAGCCTGTACTGATACAGTCGGTTATTCCTCCCCAGGTGCAAGACTTTACACTTGCTTTTGTTGAATTTCATTAGATTTCTCCCTGCCCAGCTCTCCAGTCTGTCCAGGTCTCGCTGGATGGCAGCGCAGTGTTCCTGCGTGTCAGCCACTCCTCCCAGTTTTGTATCATCGGCATACTTGCTGAGGGTGGATGCTATTCCCTCATCAAGGTCGTCAATGAAGATATTAAACAGGACTGGACCCAACACTGAGCCCTGGGGAACACCGCTAGTCACAGGCCTCCATTCAGATTCTACTCCACTGATCACGACCCTCTGAGCCCGGTCTGACAGCCAGTTCTCAACCCACCTCACTGTCCACTCGTCTATCCCTTGTTTCCTCAGCTTCTCTATCAGGATGTTGTGGGAGACAGTATCGAAAGCTTTGCTAAAGTCGAGGTAGATGACATCCACTGCTCTCCCTCCATCCACCCAGTTGGTAATAACATCATAGAAGGCTATGAGATTGGTCGAGCACGATCTCCCCTTGGTGAATCCATGCTGACTATTCCTCATGACCTTCTTCTCTTCCAGTTGTTTGGAGATGGCATCCAAAACAAGCTGTTCCATCACCTTTCCAGGGACAGAGGTGAGGCTGACTGGCCTATAGTTACTGGGATCCTCCTTCTTGCCTTTTTTAAAGACTGGAGTGACATTGGCTATCCTCCAATCTTCAGGCACTTCTCCTGTAGTCCAGGATCTGTCAAAGATGATAGAGAGCGGCTCCGCAATCACCTCCGCCAGCTCTCTCAGCACACGTGGGTGTATCCCATCCGGGCCCATGGATTTGTGTGCATCCATTCCTTTGAGTCGCTCCTGGACCACCCCTACCTCTACTAGAGGGGAGCCATTCGTTCCCCAACCACTCCTTCTTTCATCTGGGATCTGTGAGTCCTGAGAAGCCTTCGGAGTAAAGACCGAGGCAAAGAAGGCATTAAGTATCTCCACCTTCTCATCATCTCCCGTCACCAAGACACCCGCCTCATTCAACAAGGGACCTACATTATCCCTGGTCATCCTTTTACTATTTACATACCTGAAAAAGCTCTTTTTGTTGCCCTTTATGTCCCTTGCCAGCTTAATTTCTAAGCAGGCCTTAGCCCTCCTAGTTGCATCCCTACAGGCCCTGGCAACATCCTTATATTCATCCCATGATCTCAGACCCTGTTTCCACAGTTTATAGGTTTTCTGCTTCCCTTTGAGTTTACTCATAAGTTCCCTGCTTATCCACGCAGGTCTTCTACCTCTCTTTCCCGATTTCTTACTCAAAGGGATGCACCTATTCTGCGCTTGGAAGAAGTGCTGTTTGAATGTTAGCCAGCACTCGCAGGCTCCCATTCCTTCAAACAGAGCAGCCCATGGGATAGCCCCTATTTGATTTCGGAGGAGATCAAAGTTAGCTCTTCCAAAATTCAGGGTAGCTATCCTACTTTTTGGCTTGCCTCTTCCACTCAGGATCTTGAACTCGACCATTTCATGGTCGCTTTGTCCTAAGCTGCCCCCGACCTTCACTTCACTGACGAGCCCGTCCTTGTTAGTAAAAACAAGGTCAAGCATCCGCCCTCCCCTAGTAGGTTCCTGCACCATCTGTATCAGGAAGTTGTCTTCCATATACTGCAGAAATTGTCTGGACTGCATACGACTGGCCGTATTGCTTGCCCAGCAAATATCTGGGTAGTTGAAGTCCCCCATAAGGACCAGCGCCTGCGATCTTGAGGCTACTTCCAATTGCTTATAAAATTCATTATCAACCCGCTCCTCTTGATCAGGGGGCCTGTAGTACACGCCCACGACTATGTCACCCAAACTGGCCTGCCTTTTAATTCTTACCCACAAGCTCTCGACAAACGGTTCATCCCTACCCAGGTGGAGCTCAATACATTCTAGGTGCTCTCTAACATAAAGAGCAACTCCTCCACCTCGTCTCCCTAGTCTATCTTTCCTAAAAAGCACGTAGCCATCCATGGTAGCGTGCCAGTCATCCAGGCTGTCCCACCACATCTCAGTGATCGCAATGAGATCGTGGCCCTGTGACCGCACAAAGATCTCTAATTCTTCTTGTTTGTTCCCCATGCTACGTGCGTTTGTGTATAGGCATTTTAGTGGGGCAGCAGATCCAGATATCCCCAACAGCTCACTGCGAGATTTTCGATAGGGGGTGGGCAAAAACTGCTCCACCGAGGAGTTCATGGGGTAGTCCACAGAGTTACCCCTACTCTCGTGTGGAGCAACATCCCCAAGTCTGCAATTGTGCTGTTGGCATTTATCTATTTCCCCCAGCAACTCGTGCTGTGTCTCCCAAAGCATCTGCCTTACCCCAGCAGCCTTTGTAATATCCCCTTCCCCCTTCCTAACTAGTTTAAAGCCCTATCAATGAGCCCTGCCATCTCCTGAGCAAGGATCCGCTTTCCTCTATGGGACAGGTAAGCCCCATTAGCAGTACTCATGTCCGGAGCAGAGTACACCATGCCTTGGTCAAAAAACCCAAATTTCTTGTGTAGGCACCAGCCTTTCAACCACTGATTCAATTCATGGGTTCTTCTGACCTGCTCCGAACCCCACCTCCCACAAGTGGGAATAGAAGAAAATATTATTTGGGCACCCGCCCCCCCAACAAAGCGACCTAGGTCACGAAATTCACTCTTGATAGTGCGCAGGCTACACTTCATGATTGCATCTTTACCTGCTTGAACTATCAAGAGTGGATAATAATCAGAGGGACTAACCAGCCCTGGGAGCCTTCTGGTAATATCCCTGATCCTGGCACCAGGAAGGCAGCACACCTCCCTACGTGTAGGGTCTGGTCTGCATATGGGGCCCTCCGTCCCACTAAGGAGGGAATCCCCAACTACAACTACTCTTCTTACTCGCTTTTCTGAGGCCGTCACAAGGCGTGCAGATACTCTCCTTGCTCTGGGCTTTTGCTTCCTCTGAGGTAGAGGGATTGTATTCATCTCCTCACATACCTCACCTTCAACTCCCAGGGCCCCATATCTGTTGCTTATGGGGACCTGAGGGGGTGGGGTAGGGAGGCAGGGGGAGTGTCTACGGCAGCGAGTAGGGACCACCTTCCAGCCCTCCTCAGGGTGTGGGTTGCTCCCATTTACCTGGCTAGGGCAGGGCAGGGGGACCGCCTTCAGTAGTGTGGAATCTTCCTGGCACTCTTCCCTCTTGGATGCCAGGGAGCTACTCCACCAGTCAATTTCCATCTCGCATTCTCGAATGGCTTTCAGCCTTTCGAGCTCTTCTCGCTCCCTTTCCCGAATGGCTTTCAGCCTTTCGAGCTCTTCTCGCTCCCTTTCCCGAATGGCTTTCAGCCTTTCAAGCTCTTCACGCTCCCTTTCCTGAATGGCTTTCAGCCTTTTGAGCTCTTCACGCTCCCTTTCCCGAATGGCTTTTACCCTCGCAAGCTCATCCTCTAGCCTAGCAACTAAGCAGAGGAGGTCATCCACCTGCTCACACCTCACACAGGTGAGGCCCTTGCCTCTTTCCCTTGGCAGCAGTAGACTCAGACATTCCCTGCAGCCAGTGACCTGGACCGAGGCATCCCTAGCCACGTCCCTCATTGGGGTTGCCCCAAATTTGTAGGGGGATGGTCTCCGCCTGGTAGACACCATGGTTCAAATATCTGGAAAAAAAAAAAAAAAAAAAAAAAAAGAAACACCAAACAACCAAAACCAAACAGGGAACCCTTGGCTCAACCTGTGTTCTCGGAGCTGGTGTGCTCAATTTCCCCTCTGAGCTGGGAGGGAAGGCTCGCCCTGCCCGCTCGCCCTGCCTACGCGAACTGCCGTGCAAACTGCCGTGCCACGCCCTTCTGACGTGCCACGCCCTGTTTGCCCGTCCTGTTCGCAGCGCTCCTGGTTGCTGGCGCTCCCAGAGGCCCCTCTTGACTGGGGAGGGATAATTGCCGTCGCCCCTAGCTCCGCCCTCGATGAGTCACCACCACTGTGGCAGTGCAAGGGAGGAACAATGGCAGCTGATGGGGGCTAACGACCACTGATGGGTGCGCCCGCTGCCTCTCTCCTTCTGATCTTCGGTGCTCTAAGTTAGTTTCCCACGGTGATCTATGCCCGGGGGATGCTGCTTGCAGAGAGGGTCCCTCGACGAAGAGTCCGCTTCAGAGCCCTTCTCCCCAGCAACATTCTGTGTCCTTTCTTCCTAATTTCTTGCATGTAAGCTAGACAGCTGCTTTCCAAGCTCAGGTTGTGTCTCAACGACATCCAGGTTTCTTCCAGCACACAGATTCATTCTGTGATGCAACATAAAGTCTAACAGCTCCAAAATGTCATTTTTCTTTCTTTAATGTTCTTTTCCTGCTGTTATTTTAGCCATTTTATGGAAAACCTGGCCATTGTTCTCTCAAGCTTAAGTGTTATTCATCGTTATCACTGGTGTGTTTGGCCATTTGAGAGGTGGGACAGCAGCAGAGCATGACCCTCAGGACTGTGACTAGCATTTGAGACTTCTGTTGCCCCTTCTCACTCTGCAATCCTATCTGTGGAAGGAGGCCTTAGTCACTAGGAGGTCACAGCACTGGAGAAGAGTTAACCATAATGTTTCTTGTTCAGGTGTATCGAGATCCAGGACTCCCTCTGCTGGTGGCCCATCCCTGTCTTAGAGGTTTTTCACATCTACCTTAGAGCGGTTACTGTTAAAAGCCACGGAATTTTATCAGAAGGTCAATGTGGGCCAGTACACTGAAACCACTTCCTTGCATGTCCTGTACCAACATCAAAACAAAAAGTAGTTAGCTTGGGCTTTGCTTTTTCTGTCCACTAAAGGAAATGGTGAGGACTGAGCTGTCTTCCTATTCAGTCTGTTCTTTTGCACACACACACGCACAAATGAAAACATTTGATCAGCTAGCTTATCCAGATCTCACCTAAATGTGACACCCATCTAAGCTTCTGCAGAAGGAGAACATATGTAGGAAGCAGGGGAGCCTTGATCCTGCCTTATCTTAATAAGCCACTGCTGATACATGCAGAAAAGCTACATTAGCTTTCTTCTTCTGGAAGCAAAAAGGACCCAGACACTGAGTCACACTTCTTTCCCCATGTCCCTCTTGGCCTTACATTAAGTCTTGACTTTAAAGAGTAATGGATTCATCACTATTCTTCTAGCTCTGCATGTCTGGTTGAGTACAGTATGAAGATTCCCATGTCTTCACAAAAATCAGCTGATTCCTTAAAAAAATCATTTTCCTTTAATGACCCAAAGGCCTGACTTGAATTGAATTGGCAAATCTATCAGACTTCTGGGAAATAAAAATAAATAACCTCAAATAGTAAGGAGTAGTGGTACTCCAAAACTCACTATGCATCTTTGAAATGACATAGCATCTTTGTTGCCAAAGATTTTTATATTTAATGTCTCTGATATGGACTGTGAGACTAAGAGAAGAAGCAAAAAATTACACAGTGGTGGAAGTGTTTCAGGAACATCAATACCTTTCAATACTTTTTGGAGGAGACTGACACTGAACACAAACTTTCCCTTCATTCTTCCCTTTAGTAACAGTGATATCCGCAGCTCCAACTTTCCAAATAGCACAAATGTGGGTATGTTGTGATTAATTTGGGTAATCATGGAGCATTTCCATGTAATCAAAAGACATGGGGGACCTGTCCCTGTTTCAGATGGTAGAGCGTATTACTGAGTGTGGCCTTTTATGTGAGTCGTCTGCTGATAATTAAACCTCACAACTCCTTTTAACTGTAAATGAAGAGGTACTGCTCTCATTTCGGATGTGGAGGAACCAGGGAAGGATTTTAGTATAATCTGCAGAATCAGGAATCAACATTTCTTGCCTCTGTTCTTTCACTGAAGGAAGCTCCACAAAGATTTTTACTACTAGCCACCTCCTTCCTCAGTTTCCCAGTTGATTGTTTTCTTTGAAGATTTCCAATGATTTAAAGTCACACTGTTCCTTTTTATGTTCACATAGCCATTCCAGGAGGAAGGGCATACGTCTGGTCACATTATGAACCTACCACGTGTAGAAGCTTCTCTTTTGCATACTAAGAATAGACTTTATTTTTCATTAATTGCATTTTCTTAAGGTGAAGAATTTTTCTTCCCAGTCTTGGAGCCTGCATGAAAAATTATCTGACCTGCAACTCTCCTTCCACTGAGTCATGTGAAAAGGATGGACCTCGTTAAAAGTGGTCTTTGTATATGCACCAGCTCAGGAAGCTCATAATCAATCCATCATTTATTTAATCATATTTAAAGGCTCTTTCTCTCTGTCCTGCCATAAATGTTTCCTTCTACTCTAATTTCTCCTTTGTTATACAATGGTGGTAAGTCTTGTCACCATTAGTGACGTCACTAGAGCTATTGCATGAGTACTTCCATTTTGATATGAGTAAAGGGTGGAAAAGTTGGACATAAGGGAATTACACCAGAACTTGATAACAGTCTCAAGAAATATTCCAATGAAGCAGTAGCCCTACTTAATCTGTGCTCTGTAAAAGGGGAAAAAACATTATCTTGGTTCATTTTTAATTTAATGTCGAAACACATAGGAATCTGTGTAATCCTTATTACACATGGATACAGTGTCTGTGTACAAAGGTGACTTCTTCATAAAATTACTTCTCCATTTGCTGTCTACAGTGATATTCTTCATGAGGTTGTTCTGTTTCACTGCCTGTTACTAGCAGAGAAGACCTAGAGAAAAACACTGAATTGACCGGAAAATAATCAGATCTACACACCATAAAATAAATGAACACTTAACCATTCCCATTTCCTCAGGAAGATCTAATTCTTTATAGACACAGTGTTGCAACACACAGCTACAGAGCTTGTTATTCATGAAAAGAACTACCTTACAAAGGAAACACTAAAGCAGCGGTTGCAGAGGTGAAGCTTCATTTTTAGGAAGGTCAGTTTGCCCAGGGCAAAGTCACAAGACACTTTTCCAGCTTTTGTAGGATGATGTATCACCACATCAGTCATGCATAGGAAACGTAGTCAGGGTTTATGTGCCAAGGGGAGATAATCTAGCCAAATCCCCACTGGCAAAACAAAACAAAATAGATAATAACTCCAATATCTGCACAAAATTTACAAACCTGACTGCTTTTCAGAGCTCCATAAAACTGATAGAACAAGTTCCTGGGACAAAAGAAAGAAGAAAAGTGGGGTATGCATGTTTTCATCTGGCAGAGAAGATCAAGAAAAGTATCTGCTGATGTAGGCATTTCCTAAGTAATTTCTATGTGAAGACGCAGGGGATTAACCACAGGGATTTAATGACAGAGTATCTGTTGCCATTTGTGGATCAGCCAGAGCTCTGGTGTTGAAGTAGGTAGGACCTGAGATGAGGACAGAAGTCCACAATGGATGGTTTATGTTTTCTTTCTAGTAGTCTCTCTGTTTAGAATCTGTACATCTTTCATTTAACCCCAGTCTCTCCATCTATTAACTACCTGCACACACATACATTATTTACCTAGAAAGTGATCCTTGTCTCTTTGACTGGGGGCAATATGCTTACCACAAGATTCTCCAATAGCTGTAGGATCCCCCACTTCTGGAGGCCTACATCAACACAGAGCTTAAATAGGCTGCACACAGTATGTCATTGTCACAGTGTTGTTGCCTTTTGGACAACAAAGTAGAAACCATTGGCATGAGTACTCCGAAATTAAAAATCCCCACACATAGTATGGGAGGCATTTGAAGTTTGAAATTCTAGATGAAGGTTCATGTTTTATATTACCTAAATACTAGTCCAGAATGTTCTGACCAGCTGACCATTTTGTGTGGACTACATCACTTTCCACGGCAAGCTCCATTAAACCTATCTGCAAGTATGGTGATTAGGTCATGTGTGCCTATTTGGGCATAGGCTTCATGATTGGTTTGGGGTTTTTTGGAGGCAATGCTTAGTCCTCAGGACTTTTCCAACCTATCCACAAAGATGCTGGTAGTGTTGATATCCTTAACAAAGCTCTGTGAATACAGGGGAAGAAACCCAACAGTATTAGTGTCCCTACAGTAAGACCTTAGTTTTTATACTCTCTTTAGGGATGGATATAAGCATAATGTAAGCTAAATCTGTTGGTTTTACGCACAAAAATCCAATGAAAAGGCTTTCCAAGGTTGGAAATACACAGCCAAGGCAGAAGCCCAAACTGCTCCTGAGGCTGTTGCTTTATGGCAGGCTTTAGGGGCTGCTAGAGTCTAAGGTACAGACAGTGAGCTGTGGGTTTTCTAAAGTGTAACTGTATTGTCAGTGCCCTTGCGTGGGCTGATAGCTTTCCAAGATGATCTTCTAGGCAGAAGCTGAGATAGAGTCTCTCCAAGCCAAGAACATCAAAACCTGTGATCATGTTCAATTACAGTACTTTATTTCCATTATGTTTAATGCCTAATGTAGATATAATTGATTTCTCTTCTCAATATTTATGCATGCAATAGCATGGGTATTCAATATCTCCACTCTTCTTGATCTGAGAATATGCTTCTTGGAATACATGCCTTGGACACTGAGGAGCATCTCTGAAGAATATTTTAAGACTACTTCTACATGTGTTTTTCAAAACCAGGTACTCATGGTGCCCTTCTAGCACCAGCTCAGAACATGCTACATCCTGCACAGAAAATACTCCCCAGAAGATAACACATTTCTCCAGATATTTCAGAGATACAGTTTACAGTTTGTCAGAAATGTCATAACAGAGAGGTTTTGTCAGAAAAAGCTGAGACATCAAAACCAAAAGTTTTCACTACTACCTACTGTGAAACTTTTGATCAGGAGAGGTTCCTCAGCTGCATGACTGAGGTTTTAGATGAAGAAAAGGCAAACTAGCAGGAATTCTGCCTGGCAAGAGGCTTTTTTTAGTATGGTCAAGACCTAGGATACCATCTCTTTACAACTTAATTCAGACCTGGAGATTGACCTCAGTTCATTTAAATGCCAAACATGTTTGAGAGGTATTTGAATGCAGCGACAAGGAGGACCAATGCATATTTTGTTATTTACATACTCTCAAACAACTTCTGCTTGAGCTAACAAGAATGCCAGGATCTCATTCTTCAGTCTTGAGCACACCGCAGAGTTCTTTGCGCCAAAAGTGATTCCTTGTTTGGATCCCTAATATTATGTGGGCTGGAACCTCTCATGGACTGTAGGTCAAATTAATCACCCAAGCACACTGCTTATCCTGAAATAATGTGGGTTTTTTTTCCAATCAACCAAGCAAGTATTCCTGGTCAAGAAACTAGGAGAGGCCAGTGCCTACGGCATGCTTGCAACAGAGTACAGGTGGCCTCAGGTCTGCTCCTGTCACATCCACCCTTGCTAAGAGAATATTAGGCAGAAATGACATATTTCCTTTCAGAGATGCCAGAATCTTTTGCAGGAGAACCTTGGGTTGCCTGTTACAGGGGAAGAAAATATTGACAGCCACTGAGAAATCAGGCTGAGGCAAGCTGCCAGTACAGAAGCCAATGCTGTAACTTGTAAATGGTTTAGGAAGCCGGGAGCACAACAGCTATTGCAACACAAAAAGAACAACACAATAAAAACAGATGCTTTATAAGCCCTGGAGGGTCAGTTGTGGTAACTCCATGAAAGCCTGCAAGCCCAATGAATGCTTTCCACCGCTATGGACTTCACTGCCCCTGCTCACAGACTGATTTTTCAAGGCTTACTTGCACCTTGTGCCTTCCAAGGAGCACTAGCACATTAGAGAACATTCCTGCTTTGGAGAGGACATACCCAAGGACAAAAATTGAGTTTCTGAACAGAAAAAATAAACCTGCTTTTCCTGGGCAAAATTTGCAAATGTGGTATTCACCACTTCCCCTAGATACAGCTAGTGTCTAAAAGAGACAGATAGAAAATGTACAGCCAGCAGATCCTTCCAACTAAGCTGGTCATGCTTTCTAAAGTGTCCTCTACTATTTCTTAGCCATGCTCCAACAGCAGCACAGGGCAGAGTGTTCTGTACAGATAAAGTGTCAAAAATTGCTCAGAACCAGTCTTCATATTCAAAGACATGTTTTCATTTAATTTAGCAATTCTGAATGGCCTCCAGTCACTTCAAGATGTTGAAAAGCACCACAAATATAAAGAATTACAGCATTTGCTTTAACCATAGAAGCAATTAACTCTCCAGCAGAGTGGAAAACAGCTTTTGAGCTGTATTTATTGATGCATAGATTTCACTGTAGTGTGATATTTGAAGACAAATTGCTGTGCCCATAATTAAGACTGCTGAGGAATTGGCAAGTGAAATATAATGATGAAAGACCAGCTCAAAGGGCAAGTGAGTTAGATTGGTCAGGATGATACAATCTATATGACCTCAGTGCCCTATTCCTGCTCATTGATTTCCCAATTAAATATAACTTTTTATTCAATCAGTTAGAATATACTGCAGGTTATTGATGCACTGCTAGTAAGAAAAAGCAATGAAGTAAAGATAAAACAGTGGGTGAACACTGTCTCATTTTAACATTTTATTAACCTTAATGGGGTCATGATGAAGATGATGTTATTCACTTGGATCTTTTTGTTCTTTTTTCATCTCTGTTTTTTTAAATTTTAGTTAAAAGTGAACTTATTCTTATCAACCTAAGGCAGGCAAAGCCCAGTCCTGTAAGGTGTAAGGCCCTTTTGCTCTCTATTTGAACAATGCTAAAATTCCATCATCAGTACTTCACCTCTACCTCAGCTCAGCTAGATGAGAGACAAATGAGGAGATACACAGAGACAGAAAGAAGTGTAGAATAGTTTCTGTAGAAGGAGAAACAGAACAGGCTGACGAGCTTGGAAAAAACCCCCAAAAGAATGAGACAATAACGGTCTATGAAATGAGAAATATCTTAGAGAAGGTGAATAGTATTGTTTAGCCCTGCTGAACTTAAGGCATCATCTGCAGAAAGGAGCTGGAAAGACTGGAGAAAAGACTTCCAGAAAGAGTACACCAGTAATGGCACACATTTGGCTGGACATGAATGTTGCTGGGGGGTTGTGAGAAAAATGCATTTGGCTATAATCAGGTTTGCATGACAATTTGTTTCTGGTTTATGTCACTATTTTGAATCAGATCCTCATGCAACTGAATCATCACTAATTTTTCCAGGAGTAAGTCAGCAGCTTTTATTTATCCTTGCATCATAATCTACCTTTACCTGATTCAACATTCTGACTATTCAAAATACAGATTCAACATTCTGACTATTAAGGAAAACTAGATAATTCTAAAACTTTCACAGGCTTGGGGGTCAGATAATAGTAGAAGGAACAGAATAGCAGTTACTCATTTTCACACTTTTCTCCAAACACAGTATTTCACCCATAAGCTGGAGAGACACATAATTGAATACTACCATCTTGTTTGCATTCTGGTGTACTCCAGCTTGAAGGTAAGGAAACACCTTTTTTTTACCCAAAATTAATTCCCTTTCAAATAGCAACATTTTCAGAAAATCATTAATACTGGCAGAATATTAATAAATTCCAGTGGTACACAAATTAATTATTTTGTGAAGATTGCTATGTCCTAAGGAGCTGGTCTACCATGAGCTTACATTTGTGCACCAGGAATAGGAGTGTTGGGGTCAATGGGACTGTATATAATAGTTGAGTTATGGAGACAAGCCAGGCCTCAGGGCAATGATTTTATATTTTTTTTAGTGTGTCTAGGCAACACGTAAAAACAGATTATCTGTTCAGGGAACATGGATTGTGAGATCCATTGAGTTTACTGGCTATTGAAAAGTTGCAAAAATGGACAAGGAGGAACCCTCTTTGCAACTGTTCCCTTCCCCTTTCTCATGACAACATCTCTAGTATAACTGTGGAAACCAAAAAATAGCTCTCTACTCATTGAAACCAGACACACATGGGCACACAAAGAGAGTCATTTTGCTTTCAAGCTTCACTGAGAAATACCAGAACAACAGTTTAGAACATGGGCAGACACTCCTTCACCTGACAATGCAAACAGTCTTTCAGGGTTCTTCCATTACAGGCAATGCCTTCTATAAAAACTGTCTCATTGTCTAAAAATTACAACCCCATATTTTCATAATAAATGAGCAACCTACTACACATTTATCCTCATGGCTCCTTGCCAAGGTCCAGAAATAGCATTATTGCTACTGCTAAGAGACAGAGGTATGAGAAGGCTAAATAATCTGATCTAAGCCCCAAAGGAGATGAATGAGACATGGGATTTTCATAGAACTGGGTTTGCTCAGTATTAAGAAGGAAGGCAAAATGGAGATGTTATTGCTGTCTACAGCTACCGAACGGAAAAGTGTAAAGTCGCAACATGAAAAATTCTGATTTGATACAAAGAAAAGCCTTTCACAAGGGACTGGAATAGGGGGCCAGAGAGGCTGCTGAATGTCCATCCTCCATTTTGAGATTCAAGTCTTAAAACAGATAAAGCCCTGAGCAACCTGATGAGCTTGAGGAGGAGTTTGGACTAAGTGACCTCCAGAAATCCCTTCCTACCTATTTGATTCTGTGAGCATCAGAGCAAGGATGGGGACACAGCAATCCTGTGTGACAGACCAGTGGTGTCTAACCCATCAGTCATCCTTTCTCTGTTCAGAGGAACCAGGAGGTTTCCTGAAACAGCAGTGGTAGTCATTATTTCTAAGGGTATTATACTAACCCAGCTGTTAATGGTTAGTGCAATATTTGAGGTCTTTCTAGGGTTAAATTCAACTGTAAACCCATCATCAAAACCCCCAAAGTTATGTAGATCTAGATTTGAATTGCTTAATGCAAGAAAGAAGAGATATACTGAACTATAGAAAATTACTATTTAGCACTTTAAAGAAGTGAGCACAGAAATACTACCTTATAGAGCTTTAGGAAATTCTTACAATTCATCATAATTTGGATGTCAAGTTTCTTAAGATAAATGGTTGCCCTATGTGTGAAGGGTATTTACTTACACAACCAACTTGTGAAATCCACCATACTCTTCACTTTGCATTGCTGAACTTCCACACACAGTATTTCCGTTAACTACTATCACAGTTTAGAAGCTCAAATTTAGACCAGCTGCTCAAGATCTATGAAGAAGTTAACCTGAGAAGCAATTCTGCTGTCCTCAGTAAAAATATTCTCACTTGGCTCCTCTGTAAGATCCATGCTCCACTTAGATTTGTATGGAACATCTACAAGTCTCTGAAACCTCACACAATATAAACATGAGAAATTATATTTTTCCTAGTAATTTTTATTGGAAAATAGAAAAAACAAGAACCCAAAACCCAACCAAGCAAATAAAAAACCTCCATCAAAACCACCACAGGATTTTATGGCAAATTCCTAGTCCCTAGACAAATTTTATCTGTTTCCCACATCTTTAAGAAAAGCAAAATATATAAGTATCAAGCATTGCTGGACTTGATGAGCACAGAATAACCTACTCCTGTGCCTCCCAGAAAAGAAAAATTAGACCTGGCATGAAATTCTTCAAGATGACTGAGCCAAAGAAAACTCTCCTGCTGGAAAGCTGAGCAAACTGAAAGGGGTTGTTGTCAAAAGAAGAGTGGAACTTATGAGAGGCATAGGGATGGAGAGGAGAAAATTTGAGGACTGTGTAAAATTTATTATGGGACATTTTAAAGGGACTCTGTGTGTGCAAAACTTATCATGGGATGTTTAGAGGAAAGACCAAAAGTGAGGAAATGGAGGGAGTGAGGTGTAATTGGGAGGAACAAGTCTGTAAAAACAGAGAGAAATGGACAAAAAGGTTCAGCTGCATGTAAAGGAATTCCTGGTCAGTACTCAGGTCTAATAACCATGCCTGAGCACAGCACTGTCACAGTTTATGAGTGTGTCCCCTGTTCCCTGCATGCACTGCATGATACATTAGCAAACTTCATGCTCACTGGTCCTAGCTGGTATCTGCTAGCCATGTGCTTGAGGGCTCTTAGGTCTGGATGCCAGCTACTGGTCAGAGTCTGAGGGACAGCTACCAGACAGACTGTATGTCAGTGTGCGTTTGTGCGTATGCACCAAGTGCTCAGACTCACCGACAGCTGGACCTGAGGACCCAGACTGGATTTAACAGATCAGAAAGGCAGCTCACCTGGATCCCATCATCTGCATGATCTTTCACAGAATAATTTCTACACTAGCTCTTCCTTTGGCTTACACTACCCTTACACCCTCCTCTTGCACCCTTCAAGTGCCTTGAAGAAGAGTTCCTAGATGTGAAAGAACTTTTGCAGCTGCAGTAGATTGGCATGCAAGGGTTTCCCTTGCATGCTGTGGGAATGACAGGAGAAAGGGGAATGGATTAAAACTAAAGGAAGGAAGGTTTAGATTAGATATTTGGGGGAAGTTTTTTACAGAAAGAGTGGTGAGGTGCTGGAACAGGCTGCCCAGAGAGGTGGTGGATGCCCCGTCTCTGCAAGTGTTCAAGGCCAGGTTGGATGGGGCCTTGGCAACCTTGTGTAGATCCAGGCCTGAGGTTGGTGGCCCTGCCTGTGGCAGGGGGATTGGAGCTCTATGATCCTTGAGGTCCTTTACAACCCATACCATTCTATGATTCTATGAATCAGAACAGCCATCAGGAACCCAGAGGGTGGGGAGACTGCCTCATGATGTGCCTATGCTCTACAAAGCCAGTATCAAGGAGTTTTCTGTCCCTGATATGTTCTCCCAGAAAACTGGACTGCTCTCTTGTTTGTGTATGTCCCTATGGCTAGGGATACAAACACCAGTTGAAAAGAATGCATTTTAGCTCAGTATTTTATTTCTGATGAGTCTTACAGTTCGTCCAGTCTAAAGCATCGATGGACACTGGTGATCTAAATGTAGCGTACACCAGTGATCTAAACCAAAAGCAAGGGCTACACAAGGTCTCGTGTAATCTGACATCCTCATTCATCCTCACGAACTGTATTACCTTCTATACACTCTATGACATTTATATTTTCTGGATTCTTTGACCCAAATATGCCACAAACTTTGTGACTTCTTGACTGAAACACAGACTCATACAAAGCTGACTGCAGCAAATTATAATCCTGTTGTGTCCAGCACAGTAGTCACAGCTGGGTAAACTTGTTGAAGATCATGAGTAAAAAGGAACCACAGAGCTTCAAATGCACAAAAAAAACCAACTTAGTTACGGAAACTGGCTTACTTATGCTACTCTACGGATCCAAATCTTAATCAAAATCTGTGCAGAAGGGGAGCAGCCTTCCTAAAAAAAGAGGGTGTGATGGGTTGGCCATGGCTGGAGACCAGGTGCCTACCAAAGCCATTCTATCACTGCCCTCCTCAGATGCGCAGGTAAGAGAAAGTATAATGAAAGGCTCATGGGTTGAGGTAAGGACAGGGAGAGATCACTCACCAATCACCATCACAAGCAAAACAGACTTGACTTGGAGAAATTAATTTAATTTATTGGCAATCAAATCAGAGTTGGTTAATGAGAAATAAAACTAAATCTTAAAACACGTCTCCAGTGAGGAGTTGAATGGAACTCCTTCCCATGGGCTAAAATTCTTCACCAACTGCTCCAGTGCGGGTCCCGTCCATGGAGTGCCGACTTTCAGGAATGGGCTGCTCTAGCATGAGTCCTTCACAGTGTCACAAGTCCTGCCAGCCAACCTGCTCCAGCATGGCCTTCTCTCTCCTCAGGGCCACAGATCCTGCCAGGAGCTTGCTCCAGCACAGACTTCCCATGGGGTCACAGCCTCCTTTGGGTGCATGCACCTTATTCAGTGTGGGGTCCTCCATGGACTGCAGGGAATCCTCTGCTCCAGCTCCTGCAGCACCTCCTCCTTCTGAACTGAACCTGTAGAATGCAGATTTGGTCCTCTCACATATTGTCAGTCCTCTCTTCTGGCTGCAATTGGTCTTGATGAGGTTTTTATTTTTCTCCTGAACTGTTATCCCAGAAGCACTACCACCATCATTGACTGGCTTGGCCTTGGCTGGCAGTGGGTCCATCTTGGAGCTAGCTGGCATTGGCTCTAGTGGACATGGGGAAAGATTTTAGTGGCTTCTGAAAGAAGTCATCCCTGTAGCCCCACTGTTACCAATATCTTGCCATGCAAACCCTATACAGGATGGGAAAAAAATAAAAAAAAACATTAAAAAAAAATTTCTGCTTACAAATCACAGTAATGTTGCACAGAAAAGAATCACAGGACACCATTCCACCAATCCCCCTATGAAAATAAGAAGGAACTACTTTCTCAAGTTTTTTATTGCAAATAAAAAGTCCCCACCACATCACATCCACAAGGACACTGGAGTGAAGCACTGATGTTATAATGAATAGTTTAATTGCCTGCCATAATTCATTGGACATAGACAACTGATTCAATGAATCTCCAAAATTAATTCATGATGACCTTGAAATGGAGAAACTCTATGAAGGACTGTCAGAGTTTCTTTTTTTTCCCCCCACAGATAAATCTCCAAATGTTTTTGGGATTTGTTAAATATTTTGTCATCATGAAAGATGAGAGAATCCTCTCAGAGTCTCCAGATATCCCTAGCTGAAGCCCATCTGTTTAGGAGAGCACATGATCCATGTTCACATCCTTTTATCCCCCTTTGAGGATCACAGTTAAAAGACATAGGTTTATCATATAACAGGTATTAAAAGACATTAGAGTTTCAGCCTAGTTGTCTACTGTTCAGACCTCTATGCCTGAGCTAGGCATCCTGTGTTAGCATTGTCATAGGTGGAAAAAAACAGGCACTTCGTGGAGTATCACATCCTATAGCCAATATCTGTAGTAGCTGAGGTGAAAGCACATATTTCCTTCTATTGGCTGTAAAGTCAGTCCAGTCTGCTGAGCCAGTGACTCAGTTAGATGTCCGCATTTGGTGGTTGTGATGAATCCCATGCAGCTGTCCCAGGATTCACAGGCGTCTCAAATGGGCCCAGTAAGGAACTCACAGGACCCCCATACGGAAAATTATCTCATTACTGACTTCAGAAGAGAAAACACGTCTGAATTCTGTGGGATTTCAATAGCACATGCTTTCCCACTGAAGCAAAGTCGCTTCCCTTTTGAAATAGCCAGGGAATCCATCAGTCAGAAAAATCCACAAAAGAAACACTGTGACAGAGAAAAATCTCTAAGACATTGCAGATATATTCATCTGTAAAATGGGTTCTGGAAGAGACCTAGTCCTTCTGAACACTTTTTTTTTTTTGGTTGCTTTTTGTTGTGGGTTTTGGGTTTTTTTTTTCCTTTAGTGTGTTGTCTGAGAGGAATTTTAACTAGGGACTCCTCACCTCAGAGCCTGGCAGTCTGAGAAAATTGTCCAGGAAAGCTAGTCGGGAGCACGGGGCCAGGGCAGCCACATGACTGAGGAGGTGCCACTATGGCATTGTGTTGCAGAGTTTTCTGACCCTGTGTAAATACAGGCCAGATGAAATACACAGGTGGATGATTGCTCTTCTACAGCATCTTCCCTTGTGGACTCCTTACTCCAAAATAAAAGTTTCTGTTTCTGAAAATTGATTCTGTTCTGGGACCAAGCTACCTGCAATGAAATAACTTTTACTCTGAAATAGGAGTATCCCCATAGTGATCTACACCAGGATTACTCCAGTGGGATTGCTGTGATGCTCATGTTCCCCATTGAGGCATTTTCCACCACATCTGTGCTGAAAAACCTCCTCCCTTCAAATGAAAGCTAAATGGAATTCTCTGATTGCTGCCTAATCTTGCTCTTTCCACAGGGATTTTGCCAGCAAGGAAAACAGACAAATGGTCTGTGATTACATTGGTCACACTTTTCATATTTTTTTACCTGCCCTCATTATTTGTGGAGAAAAATGGCTAAAAATGGCTCATTCATAGTCTTCTTAGAGATGCAGCATCCTTATCATCTGATAAAGATTTTCCCTTGATGCCATTGGCGCTTTAGTGATTTGCATCACTTAAGAAAGTGCCTATTTGTATTTTGCAGGGCTCAAAACAGTGAGAGGGTAAGTCTCAAATGAGTCAGTATTTTTCCTGGACTCCAGTGAGATCAATTGAAAACTCCCCTGGCTATGGGCTCAATGAGATCTGAGCCGTTCCCCTTGCAATGGATAAGCACTCTTCCAAGGGAAGCATCTCTCAGGAGGGATCCTTCCTTAAATTCTTTCTGTCTAGTCCTACTAGCTCAACCAGCATCACAGCACTTGCATAACAAGTCTTCTCTGTTTTCAGTGTGTCATGTCCATGCAGGAATCAGCATGATCCCCCAGTCTGGGCTCCTGCATAAAGATATTGTTGAAGAAGTTTCTTTAGTCCAGGATTCATGGCTAAGCTGCAGCACTGCCTGCAGAGAAGTATAAAGTCCTGCTTTAAAGATTTCCATACAAATGATCTGCCAACAAGGTATTCCAGTGGCTAAATGTTAAAAGCAGGTGCCTTATTTCTTCAAAAATGCTTTTTATGTAAACTTTGCCTGCACTGGGTAGAGACCATGGCCAAGGCACAAACAAATGAGCTTTACACTGCTACACGGTGTTCTGACTTTCCCTACAGAAGTTTCCTCATAGGAATACCAATTTTTCACAGAATCTCCTGTATCAGCATTCCTGGAACGGGCTTAGCTTTACATTTCTCTCCCAACCCCTTGCTATAAATAGCTGAGTCTCATATATCATTTAAGGAGAATAAAACATTACTCCTTCCATTCATTTATTTGATTTTACAGCCTTGCTTGTATGTTAATCAAACGCATAAAGTGCTGAGGTGCAGAGGTGCCAAGTAAAAGTCAATATTTTACCGTGGACCTCATTTATCTACATTAGCCTGAAACAAGGTAGATCTGTAAATTTGGATATTATTGAATTTAATGACAAAGATCAATTACAACATCTTTGACACGACAGGGATTTGTCAGATGAGGGGGAAAAAAGCACTCCTTCTTCCTAAGGGAGCTTATAAATGCTGGCTGGTTGGGACTGTCCATCTCCTGTGGTGGACTCATGCATGTGAAAAGTTAAACACCATTAGTTGTATTTGAAATACAGACCCACAGTTTACAAGGAGTTTAAAACAGAACTAAGTTATGCTGAGCTCTCTGGGGGATTACTCAACAGGATTGGCTGGAGTATAAGGAAAAAAGCACTAGAAAGTGCCTTCATGAGAGAGATACACAATTTGGCTGCAAAACTGAAAGCAATTGTGAACTCTGGCTGCTTTAATCTGCGACCAGTACACCAGTGCCAACCATAACTGTTTTATGAGCACTGTGGTAGTACTGATTGTTAATTACAAAGCTCCCCAGAAGCACAAGCATTGCATTTCCAAAGGAAGCTTGGGAAAACATGGATAATAAAATAACCCCCTCTGATGGGAATTGCCACTATGTTGATGAAGTCAACAGCTAGAGACATGTAACACTTCCTACCCATCCTTCAGCCCTTTGCCCTTTCTTCAGCATTGGGTGGGAAGCATTACTTTGTCCATGCTGATGCATCATCCTCCTGGTAAGATGGCTTTTGCCAGCAGCCTCTTACAGCTTGACCTGACTGTTCCAGTTAAGGTTTCCCAAAGGAAAAAGGGTTATTTTTTTCCTCACTTATTTTCCAGACTTCCACCCAAGGGTTGCTGGGTACTATCACAGCCTTTGAACTTACCAGGAACTGGTTGTGCGGAAACACTCAGGTGCCAGCAAGTAATAGGGCTCAGGATTGGCCATGTATCTCAACATGTTTTTCCAAGTCTTGAAACATGCAAATCCTGTAACCCTGATGGAACTTCATTAGACTGCTTACACAAGGAAAGGCTACAAGGTTGTATTCGGTATTTTCACTTGAAAGTCCTAAGCAACAAGACCCCCTAAAAAGCAAGGTCTCTTGTTAAGAAGTTCTTTCAGGTTGAATGAAACATTTTTTAAATGTATACAAGGTACAAAACCCCTGCTCCTAGAGAAGTAGTCCTCTTGACTGAGAAAGACCCATACTGTGATCAGTATCTGAAGATTTTAGGCTGCCCAGGGAGGTGGTGGAGTCTCCTTCCCTGGAGATAGTCAAGACCTGTCTGGACGCCTATCTGCGCAATATGAGCTAGGGAGCCTGCTTTGGCAGGGGGGTTGGACCCGATGATCTCTTGAGGACCCTCCCAACCCCTACAATTCTGTGATTCTGTGTTTCTGTGATCTGCTGGCTCTTGTGAATACTCCTCTTGGGAATATCATGGCCTTGCCTCCATCCGAAGTTGCATAACTGCACTTAATGAGCTGTAGATGACAGGACAGTGCAAACAAGAAATAACGATGTGGAGCCCTGGCAAGCATTGTGGATCAACAAGTGACAGAAAAACACCTGAAGCTGCAGTGTCATGTTGTCCACTGTTCATGTTACCAATTGACATGTTTCATTCAAAATGTGCCCAGTTAGCAGAGATCTAATACTTGATGTTCCAACTAATCCATCTTATTTTGCCCAAAACATTTTTGGAAATTCTTAGCAGGCAACCTGAAGAACCTCTTTTCTGGGTAAAAAAAAAAGGCTGGTTGGCTAGGCCCAAGGAGTTCTAGTGAATGGAGTTAAACCCAGCTGGTGACTGGTCACAGGTGGTGTACCTCAGGGCTCAATGCTGGGGGACAGGTCTCTTTGATATCTTTATCAGTGCAGGGGGAATTGGCCAGCCCCTTTTCAGTGGTCTGTGGGGACAGGACAAGGGGCAATGGCTGCAAATTGGAGCACAGGAAGTTCCGCACCAACATGTGAAGGAACTTTTTCACAGTGAGGATGACAGAGCAGTGGAATAGGCTGCCCAGGGAGGTGGTGGAGTCTCCTTCACTGGAGATATTCAAGACCCATCTGGACGCCTATCTGTGTAATATGAGCTAGGGAGCCTGCTTTGGCAGGGGGGTTGGACCCGATGATCTCTTGAGGTCCCTTCCAACCCCTACTACTCTGTGATTCTGTGATTCTGTGATTTGGACAAGGGGATTGAGTGCACCCTCAGTAAGTTTTCTGATGACACCAAGTTGAGACAGAGTGTTGGTCTGCTTGAGGGTAGGAAGGGTCTAAGGAGGAATCTGGAAAGGCTGGATCAATGGACTGAGAACAGCTGTATGAGGTTAAACAGAATCTCTCTGCTTAATCTCACTTAATCCTGGTCAGCAGGATCAAGGCAGTGATCATCCCCCTGAACTCAGCACTGATGAGGCTGCACCTCAAGTACTGTGTTCAGATTTGGGTCCCTCACTACAAGAAAGATATTGAGGTGCTGGAAAATGTCCAAAGAAGGACAATGGAGCTGGTGAAGGGTCTGGAGAACAAGTCTGGATGTTAGGAAAAATTTATTCACTAAAAGAGTGGTCAAGCATGGAAAGAGGCTGCCCAGAGAAGTGCTAAGTTTACAGTTCAACTTGATCTTAGAGGTATTTTCCAACCTAAATGATTCTATGATTTTATGAAAAAAAACTTTAACAGAAAGACTGATGACCACTTACAGTTGGGCAAAACACACAAACCTGTGAAGCCAGTGCAGCTGGACCTTGAAAAGTATATTTGGACAATACCTTTGGTTTTCACCCATCAAAAGAATTTTGCAGTGAAGTTGATTGGAAATTCTAAATGCAGATGGAAAGTTAAGCACTGGGATAGCACACCCAGGAAAGTTTAGGTTGCTTGTAATCCAAACCTTGGAGGGAGGGTGTACATGTATCTCTATGTGTGTGTGGCAAGAGGGGGGCTCAAACTTCTTGGACTAAGTTGCAAAAAGGTGCCTGGAGCTTCAGTAACATTCTGTAAAGGTTCCAGCACTATGGCTTCTCTGTTGTACCACCAGTTTGGTTCCTGAATGTATATTTCACTGGTTTCTAGTTAAATATATGCCATTAATACATTTATAAACTGTTTCGAGCTGATTATAGTTTGAACTGAATTGAGCAGTTTTCCCCAAAAGGTACAATCAGAGCCTGTCTCAACTTCTGACCACTTGGTTTTCAATTTGCCAAAACCTGGTATTTTGTCACCATCTGCTGGAGATATAGTGCGATTCACTTGAAAATGTAAATTCAGCCCTAAAACTACTGATTTCCTGGACAAAATAATCCATACCTCTCCAAAAAGATTCAAAGGACAAGTGAAACCTCCAGGGAACTCTGGTCCTGAAAAGTCATCTGCAGAACAGACAGAAATTGCACGATCTCCTGTATTCTCCTACTGTTAATTTGTCCTGCTGCTGCTAAATCTGTCACTGAACCATAGACAGGTGCTGTCAGATACCAGTGTCATGACAAATGCTTGAAGGTTTTTGGTAAGTGAAATGAAATTCACAACACAGACACTAATTTCCTTTGTCACTGGAAAATAAAAGATCACACAAGGGAGTAAGCCAGCTACATCTTTACCACTGTTAAGACCAGTAATCATCTCTTTCAGAGGATCTTAAAACAGTTTCTCAAGCCTCAAAAAAGCAGCACTACTAAAAAGGAAACTATTTTCTCCCTCCTTCCTACCCCTTGCTGTCACCTAATGCCATTATGGCTTCTCCCAGTCTCAACCTTCCTTCTTTCCTCTTTTACCTCCTGCAACACCTAAACACCAGCACTGTGACCTGCAGAAATTAATACATTCATCCCACTTAAATCCTAATATAACTGGGGCTTCTCAATTAGAAGGATATACCACCCAGATGTCTTCTGTAGTTATTGGCAACAGAGATGCTCTTCCAGAGGACAATTTCTGTCTTACAGGAGCCACTACCTAGAAAGGAGAGAAGGAAACCATGGTTTTAATTTAGGTACTTCCTTCAGTTTGTTAAGTTAGGTGGGAAGGCCCCAGTGCTTCTTTCTTGCCTTGGTGCTCAGCCTGGAGGCAGCTATAGAGGAACTTCTATGACCCTCTGTGAGACCTGTTCAGCATGGATGGAATCTGTGGTGCTATCTAAATGCCTTCAAATATTTCATAGATAGACAGAGGTGAGTTTATTTTCACAGCATGATTTCTAACTCAAAGCTACCTGGCACTAAACTGCAAGTTCCTTCTTTACAACATGAAGGAATCAGGACTTCTAAAATAACAGATCATCTGAATTTGTTTTGGTTTTTTTTTTAGTTTGACCAAAAATGTGTTTTTTCTTACTCATCCTAGAAACAACTGAAATGTTCTGTCTGAAACTCCACATATATTTTTAAAAAACAAACAACAACAACAAAAAATAAAAACAAAACCTAAGGCAGAAACTTAGTGAAAGGAACTTTAGTCCTAATAGATAAAGTTTGGCAAAGTTAAGAAGCAGCCAAGCAAAGGTCATGATAATGGCAAACTATAATGCAAATTAAAATCTTCTGATATAAAATAGTGCTGCCAATTGCACCTGTGTTCACTGCCTCTGGAATTTGAATGCTTTATGCACTTAATTGAACAGACCCAACAGAACATAGCTGATCTGCAGTTAAGTTGGGAACTTTGGCTTTTTTTTTTCCCAATCTCCAAGTCAATATTCAACATCTGCAGATTTATCTGGTAATATAACCTGATCACTATTCCTATAAACAAAATGATCCCTGGCTCTGGAAGGGTGAAGATTAATACCACTTGGTCAACAGCACTGAGGAAAGCAGCAAAACAACAAATACAGTCCACTGCCCAGCAGAAAGATGATTAAAATCTCTTTGTGAAGTGACCTTAGAGTCACTGACCCCAAACCATTCGACATCACATTCCAGCATGTTCCATTTGGCCTTGTTCCTCCTCTATCCCATAAGGCAGCTCCTTCTTCACCACTACACAACTCCATCTTTTCTGTCACAGATTTCTGTTGCCCAAAATGCCCTCAGCCCTATTACTTGCTGGCACCTGAGTGTTTCCAGACAACCTCATCCAAGCTCTCAAGAAACAGAGCTCTGAGATACATCAGTGTACTGGGGTGACCCTTGCTGGAGGCCAGGTGCCCACCAAAGCCGCTCTATCACTGCCCTCCTGAGCTGGGCAGGTGAGAGAAAATATAATGTCAAGAAAGGGACAGGGAGAGACCACTCACCAATTACCATCTTGGGCAAGACTGACTCATCTCTGGAAAATTAATCTGATTTTTGTCAATCAAATTAGAGTTGAGTAATGCAAAATGAAACCAAATCTTAAAACATCTACCCCCACCCCTCCCTTCTTCACAGGATCAACTTCACTCCCTATTTCTCTACCTCTTTACCTCCTCCCTGCCAATGGTACAGGGAGAAGGGAAATGGGGATTGGGGACAGTTCATCACACATTGTCTCTGTCACTCCCTCCTCCTCAAGGAGTACTCCTCACACTCTGCTCCTGCTCCAGCCTGCAGTCCAAGAACTTCTCCAACATGGGTCCTTCCCATGGGCTACAGTTTTTCACTGACTGCCCCAGCATGGGTCTCTTCCATGGCGTGCTGTCCTTCAGAACCAGACTGCACCAGCATGGGTCCCCCATGGGATCACAAGTCCTGCCAGGAGCTTGCTTTAAGCTTCACATGAGGGTCACACCTTCTCTTGGGTATCCAGTTGCTCTGATGTGGGGTCCTCCACAGGCTGCAGGTGGATATCTGCTCCACCATGGACCTCCTAATTCTGGAAAAATCCAAGGCCTGTTAAGTCAGGTCAAGAGTCCATTCTTCAGTATCACCTGATCTCACATGGCCACCAAAGAGAACTTTACTACCTTCCCAAAATGGGAGAGCCACTCTCCTGTGAGCAGATCTGGCTAGTGCCTATCTGACTACTGACAGCCAGAACTGGCTACAGGGCTGACTGCTCCACTGCAGTGAATCAGGAAAACAGACCACAGACAGCTTGCTCAGCATAGATCTGACAGATAAATCATTGGGCATCTGCAGCTGCCTGAAACACTGTGAACATTAGGAAGAAATTTTCTCTATTTCCTTTCTCACTTGTAGAGCAGCAGAGGAGAAAATAACCCCTCTCCTTGCAGATGCAAAGCCCTGACTTCCTTGTGACCAAGAAATGACAGCAATCAAAAATATGGAAAAACTTCTGTACAACTATTTACTACATGATGCAAGTTTGTGGATGACACCAAGCTAAGTGGTGAGTTTAACATGCCAGAGGGACAGGATGCCATCCAAAGGGACCTGGACAGGCTGGAGAAGTGGGCCCAGGTGAACCTCATGAGGTTCAACAAAGCTAAGTGAAGGGTCCTGTACTTGGGTCGGGACAATCCCCATTATCCATACAGGATAAGAGATGATGTGCTGGAAAGCAGCCCTGAGGAAAAGGACTTGGGGGTACTTGTAGATGAGAAGCTGGATGTGAGCCACCAACGTGCATCTGCAGCCCAGAAGGCCAACCACATCCTGGACTGTATCCAGAGAAATGTGGGCAGCAGATCAAGAGAGGGGGATCTGCCTCTCTGCTCTGCTCTGGTTAGACAACACCTGGAATACTGTGTCCAGCTTTGGAGTCCTCAACACAAGGAGGACATGGACCTGTTGAAGTGTGTCCAGAGGAGGGACACAAAAACGATCAAAGGGCTGGAGCACTTCTCCTGTGAAGACAGACTGAGAAAGTTGGGCTTATTCAGCTTGGAGGCTCTGGGGGGACCTTCCAGCAGCCTTCCAGTACTTGAGAGGTACCTATAAGAAATCTGGGGAAGCACTGCTCACAAGGGCATGTAGCAATAGAATGAGGGGTAATGGCTTTAAATGAGAAAAGGGGAGATTTAGATTGGATATTGGGAAAAAAAATCTTCACTATGAGAGTGGTAGATCACTGGCACAGGTTGCCCAGAGATGTGGGGGAGGCCCCATCCCTGGAGACATCCAAGGTCAGGCTTGATGGGGCTCTGAGCAACCTGATCTAGTGAAGATATCCCTGCTCACTGCAGGGGGTTGGACTAGATGACCTTTATAGGTCACTTCCAATCTTACATATTCTATGATTCTATGATGGCTCACGCCCAAAATAATGAATAAAGAGGGATGTGACATAGGATCATGAACTCATTAATGGCCTGGAGACTACACAGACAGCAGAAAAATAGATGGGGAAACCAAGAGAAAAAGGAATTTAGGGAAGAAGGAAAGGAGAACTACAAAAAAACCCTACCATACCAGTCTTTCACAAGATATTCTTGCTTTTGCAGCTGTGACTAATTTGAATATACGAAGCTCATACTACAAGTAAATTACTCTTACTTCAGGGAAAAAACTTATTGTCCATAGCTCTTGCTCACCCAACATCCACAGCTCACTGCAACTACATTCCAATACCTGTAACCACTGCTGGTCTGTGTGTGCAGGCAGGATCCCAGTATGCACTCTGGCACATCACTCACCATTATATAGGTGAACTTTTGCATCAATTAGGACTCAACGTGCCTGGGGTTTATTGCTCTTACTCATGCCTTTTACTCACCCACAAACTGCTACCTTCTTCTCAGCGGTTCTCTACACATGACTATTTCCTGTGTTGTGCCACTACTTCTTAATACTGAGTAGGCAATACTTTCACTCATTGCACACAGGGAACATGCCACCTCCACATGACCTTCTTTTACCTAGACGTTACTAAGCCCTGGATCTTAGTAGAGGCTTAAGAGGAGATAAAAGTGTCATAAGTACATTCTAGGGCAACATCATAGCAGAGATAAGCATTTGTCTGGGGAAGTAGCAATAGCACTGCTGATGGAAAAACTCAACAAGTTTTTGGCAACTACTAAAGAATTGGGTTTAAATTTATTTTAAAAAAACCCCTCATGCCTAATCAAGAGTGTGCAAGAGCCCTGCTGAGCTCTGGTCTCAAGATGGGGTTGGCCTCCGCCTTTTAGACATGGTGTCGACATCTGTAGCAAATTGGCAACATGATATGAGCTCTTGCCTAATTAGGACATTTCACGTTGTGCCTCAGTGACTGCACAGCAGAGCTTCGCCACCCTCTGCTAATTTGCAACATCTCAAGCTTTAAAACACTTTTTTTTCCATTCCAGTTCATTGGGGCCAGCTGGAAAAGCACCTGCCAAGTGGAGAACTCGCTTGGATAGGCTCACATCCAAAGGAGGCCTGGTACTCAAGCAGTTCTGCACTACTGCCTCAACACTTCTCACACCTGGGGTCCTAGTGAAATCCAAGAGGTGGATCAGACTGAAATAAATACTTATTCCATTACACCCATACAAGCACCAGGATCTGTTGATCTGCTCTCATAAGGCCCACACATAAACACACTGTAATCACAGATTTCAGAGCCCAAGAGCAGGACACCAGCACAGTAAAAAGGGAAAAGTTTTATAGAGATTTGTAACAAAAATACTAATCCAGGTATGATTAAGATTGCAGCATAATGAAAATATCTTTGTAAACACCACCAGAAGAAACAAAAGAACAAGATTTAAAAGAATGACTTCTATAGAAAGTGCAGAACACTAATCCCAGTCAATTTGATGAATGACTTGGTTCCTCCTAGCCCAGATAGCCTGTGCTCTGATACCCAGGAGAGGCTGAGCAATGAAGCATAGGAGCTTCCCTGGACCAAAAGAACATGGCTGTCATTTAACAATTATTGCACTAACTTGGGAGAGAAGTGCCCCATCAACAGAGACTGAAAATCAGTCAGTATGTTCTGAGCTGTTCTTTCTCATACCTCAAAAGCTTACACACTGCTCACTCAGTGCTTCCTGTCAAGAAGAGGTGAAGATTAATCCAAACCCTGAAATTCATTTTATTTAGATATAATTATCATGCAATCTACAAAATATATGCCCATATAAAAATCTCGTTGTCAGTCAATGGTGATAACTATCAATATGGCATATTACTGATCATATAAAGCATTACAAAGTCAAAGCAGAAACTAATTCAGAGAATCCCAGGCTGGTTTGGGTGGGAAGGGACCTCAAAGCCCATCTAGTTCCAGACTCTTGCCATGGACAGGGACACCCTCCACTAGCCCAGGGTGCCCAAAGCCCCATTCAATCTGGCCTTGAAGCCTGCCAGGGATCCAGAGGCAGCCCCAGGTTCTCTGGGCATCCTGTGCCAGGGCCTCACCACCCTCACAGGGAAGAAATTTTCCCCATATTTAATATAAATCAATCCTCCATCATCTTAAAGGAACTACCCCTTGTCCTATCACTCCCTGCCCTTGTAAACAGCCCTTCCCCAGCTTTCCTGTAGCCTGTTTAGGTACTGGAAGGCGGCCCTAAGGTCTCCCTGGAGCCTTCTCTTCTCCAGGCAGAACAAGCCCAATTCTCTCAGCCTGTCTTCACAGGAGAGGTGTTCCAGGTCCGTGGCTTCCTCTGGATTTGCTCCACCAGCTCCAGGTCTTTCATGTGCTCAGGACAACAAAGATGATCACCGGAGCAAAGGAGCAGAATTCCCTCCCTTGACCTGCTGGCCATGCTTCTTTTGATGCAGCCCAAGACACAGCTGGCTTTCTGGGCTGCAGGCACACATGGGTGGCTCATGTTTCAATTGAAACTCCCAAGTCCCTCTCCTCAGGGCTGCTCTCAATCCATTCTCTGCCCAGCCTGTAGCTCTGCTTGGGATTGTCCTGATCCATGTGTAGGACCTTGCACTTGGCCTTGTTGATCTTCATACCTGTGGTCTCTCTGCATGCCATCCCTTCCCTCCAGCATGTCAACTGCACCACACAGGTAGGTGACATCAGCAAACTTGCTGAGGGTGCACTCGATCCCACTATCCACGTTGCTGACAAAGATGTTAAACAGCACTGGTCCCAGAACCAACTCCTGAGGAATGCCACTCATCACTGGTCTCCATTCAGACATTGCACTGTTGAACACAACTCCTAGTGCAACCATAAAGCCAATTCCTTATTCACTGAGTGGTCCATCCATCAAATCCATGTCCCAACAACTCAGAGGCAAGGATGTTGTGTGGGACAGTGTCAAATGCTTTGCATAAATCCAGGTAGATGACATCAGTTGCACTTCCCTTATCCACCAGCACTGTAACTCCAGTGCAGAAGGCCACCAAACTTTTCAGGCATAGTTTGTCCCTACTGAAGCCATATTGAAGCCACCTCATTCAATGCAACAGACAATAAAAGAGGTGATGTGCAGGATGTAGGGGGTCTATCTAGCATCTCTCGTGATATTTTTCACTTAATTTTTATACATATCTCATTTACATAATTTGCAATACCTATACCTACACCTTATTGAACTTGTCCTGTAGGTATATCTTCTCCAGAATCCTAAGGAGTTAAAAAGAAAGGTGTTATGTTTTAAGAAAGGCAGAGAAATACCATGTGATCGTTTCAACTCATACATTCTTGGTTCTGCTTCAAGTGAAATTTCAGTGGTCTCTGAAACACAACACAGTGGCCCCTTGCATCCAAGCCAATAGTAAGATAACATTTGCAGCGAAGTCACCTTGGAACTAAACTAGACAGGAGCTGGTAACTTTGCCTACACAGGTAGAAAACCTGCTTTCTGTGGTCAGAGAAGGAACCTACCTGACTTGAAAAGGCAGAATGCAACACTTGATACTGACAGAGAAGCCTGTAGACATCAGTTTCCTGTAATTTTTTTGTTCTGTATTTCTCAATGCTTAAGGACCACAGGAACAGGAGGGATGTCTATATCAAGGCCACGAGCTCTAAAGTCTGTTGATGTCCCATGAGGGATGTTGCAAAGGCTCTTTCACCAAGGAGCTATAAAATGAAGGGTTTTGAAGAATCAAAGGAGTCTATCATAATTTAGGAGGATCTACAAGATGAATAGTGTCTCTTAAACTCCCTGTTCATTCTCTTCCTCTGTTGTCTACTTCATTTCATCAAACATTTAGATTGTATTCACATGGACCTGAGATAACAAAGCCTACCTGAAATAGAAAGGAAAAAGATTCTTGTGCCTTGTCTGAGAGCACTCCCATTTCTGCCTGCCCACAACCCTTGGGTGAGGGAACGCATTCACCTTCTGATTTGTACCCAGGACAAGTAACCTCATAACCTCAGGACAAGTTTCTGGCATATACTTGGCTACAGAGGTCCCTAGAGTTAGTTTAATTGAGGTGATTCCTGTGTCTCAAGTAACCATGAGCAGCTGCATCATTTCCCAAAGTTCACACGTTCCACTCCTGGCACTTCTGACAGGTTTCTGACACCCTATTTTTCCAGTGCCAGTTCCTAGCACATGTACAATTACTCATCCAGTATCCTCTCCACCACCCTTGCTCCTTTCTCCTCTTTTCCCGTGGAATAACAAAGCATTCTTTTTCTGTTTCATGGCACTTCTCACTTTCCAAGGCATTTCACTGACTTCTTTCTCTCAGTCGCATACTTGTGAAATAAGAGTGCTGACCTAGCTTAATCACTTGCAATTTTCTGTACAGCAGTTTGATCTGCAGAGGAATTAGATGAAGACACTATCTTGGCTGTAATGTCTTTATATAACTACCGACCTGTCAGCCTCGCCTCTATGCCTGAGAGGGTCATAGAACAGATCCTCCTAGAAGCCATGCAGAGGCACATGGAGGACAAGGAGGTGATTCGTGACACCCAGCATGGCTTTACTAGGGGCAAGTCCTGCCTGACCAATCTAGTGGCTTTCTACAATGGAGTGACTGCATCAGTGGACAAGGGAAGAGCTATAGATGTCATCTACCTGGATTTCTGTAAGGCCATTAACATGGTACCCCACAACATCCTTCTCTCTAAGTGGAAGAGATACAGATTTGATGGGTGGACTGTTCAGTGGGTAAGGAATTGGCTGGAGAGGGTGGTGGTCAATGGCTCAATGTCCAGATGGAAGACGATGACAAGCAGTGTTCCTCAAGTATCTGGGACTGGTGCTTTCTTAATGTTATTGACAGTGGGATTGAGTGCACCTTCAGCAAGTTTGCTGATGCCGCCAAGCTAAGAGTCTAAGGGCCTTAAGGAAGATACAAGCTTTCGTCCATGCTTTCTATCTCACTGCTTCCTTCCTACACCACTTACTCTGAAATTATATAGAAGAAAACAGAATACAAGGGTGACACTCCTACTTCAAACATCCAACCTCATTATCTTCCTGTTAATGGTTCCCCTGGGATGCTCAGCTTGAGTAAGGCTGCTCCTTCTGCAATCCTTAAGCAAAGATAGCTATGTGCAAAAACCACAGAAATACATTTACAACACACCTGCCCAAGAAGGAAGATGGCAACCTTCCAGGAATCTCCTGCTTGGAAATGCAAGCCCTGTGATTTATAAATGGGAATCATCTCTTTCTAAGTCTCTAGCTCACCTTGGCTTTCTCTAGGCAGAAATTAGATTGAGACTGGATCATCATGCAGAACAGGAGGATAGTGAGGTTTGTACTCCATACTCTGAGCAGAGCAATTTATATCCACAACTTTAGGTGTACAATGAGCTTCAGCTACAATCATTGGTTTCACTAAGGTGAAGGTTAGGGTTTCACTTGAGTTATTCCCATGTGTTAAATAATTGGAAGAAGGGGTGTCAAGCCCCAGAGCTCAGTGATTTATGCTCCTGGCACCTTTGGTGTATTAATGCCACTGTCCTTTTTCAGGTTTTTCAAGGAGCTGGCAACCTTGGTTTTGAGACTATTGCAATATGCGTACCTGTCTCTTCTTTTGTACACAAAGGAAGACTACATCCTGCCTTGTTTTATCCACCAATTCCTTCAGGCTGTGGAAAAAGTGCTTTATTTTCTTCTCCTGCCCCTTTCTCATCAGTCTCTTCCTCCTTCACAAACATCTGTAAGGACTCAGGCTCAACTACAAGCATTGCTTTAGATCTCACCTTAACCCATATGGACACCACCCGGCTTTACCCTGGTTACAATCTCACTGAGATGTTCTGGTGCCCCACACTTGTCTCCATTTAGCTTAAAGCACAATACTTGCTAAACTCCTTGGCATCAGTCAGCACCCTGCTCTCTGGAACCACTCCTTTTCCCTGAAGGAATGTGTCAGACACAACCTTGAAGAAAAACAGGAGGCAGTAACAATATAGGAAGCACTTTGTACTTTGGCAGGTGGGGTTTTTCTGTTTGTTGGACAGAAATTCAGCTTTTCAGTCACACAGATGCTCTTGTGACTAGTGAGCCTAAGCTAAGCTGTCCCTCCTGGTGTTTGGCTGTGTACCTGCTGGCCTTGGGCAGAAATAAGCTGCTACACCTGCAGTCCCTGTGGCAGGGTGGCATCATTATTACATGCAGGGTGGATCTGGGAAGAGGTTAACCACCACCACTTTCAGACACCAGACTTCCACAGATAGGTCGGGCACCTAATTTCTGTCAGTTGTCTCTGTCGGGGGCAGGTTTTGAGGGTTTAAAACATGAAGTTGCTTTCGTTGTGTGCAGGAGGTCCCTCAGAGGGAGTAGTCAGGAAAAGTCTGGCTTTTTCCCTCACTCCCAAAGCTGGTAATGTTATTAGCATGTTAGTTTTCAATTTTAATGTGGTAACTGATTTTGCCAGGAGTATAAATGAGATCATTTCTCTGGTGAACAGCTCCATGGATATGACAGCAAAAGAAAGATCACAGTGTGGTCCACAATAGAGGAGGCCCTGCTTAGCACCAAATTAAAAAAGATGCATACTAAAAGGGCCCCAAATCCTCAGGGGTGCCTCTCTCTGCTTAAGCTTCAGCTGCCAACCTGGAGTCAGCCAATTAAAACAGCCTTAAACCTTCCAAGCAAAATGTCCTGTGGTTGTGGTAGTTAGCATTAAAGGTGGTGGTGCTTATGAATTCCCTTTTCCCAAGGCATCTAGGGAAGACAGCAATCATCTGTCTGACCCTGATGAAAATCTCTTTTTTTCTCCCAGATCTGGAGCAGGGATCGAGAGCCCTCACTCCCCTCCTGAGAGTAAGCTCCGAGCCAGCATCTCCGCTGCAGCAGCAGGCATTCCACCTCTGCACTTCATGTGAAACACTTAGATGTTCACCTTTACACTCTGGTGGGTGATGGCAAGAATTGTTTTCCAGCTTCTGCTGCAAGCACTGTATATTCTTCAAAACTTAAATAGCTGGTGGGTTGCTTTTAGCACTAGCAAGACTTAAAGCATATACCTGGAAAATAATTAATGGGCATCTATTACACATGGAAAAATGCATTAGAGTAGTAGCATTCTTTTGAAAAGCTTGTCATTGGCTTAAATATCTGCAATGATGATAGTCATTTGGGCTTTAAAATGTCAAATATTTGGGGTAGTATGGCACCTCCTTTTATGCAGATTAGTATCTGTGAATAGTGCCTTTGAGGTAGTCCAGGCAGGTTTGATTAACTTGTTGATAAGTGAACAAAGTTTTAAAGAATTACACTGTATAAATGGATCTTTACTTCCCATTTTATTTCTTTTCTGATCTTCCTGAGTGACTGGGTCACTGCCGACTATAGTCACATGGGAGCTCTGGGCTTCTGTACCTGCTTAATTAATCCTGTTCTGAAAAGACATTGTATAAACCCAACCTACAGACTGCATTTTCCCTTAGAGGAAGTTCTCATCAATGTCTCCCTGTGAATTCTCTCCTGTTCATTAATCTTGTTCTCTGTTGTATGTTGTGACCCAGTTATCACAGGAGGGATGTCAAGAATCATACAGAACCACTTTGTGGTATGGTGCTGCCTTGGGGAATCTGAATAATGGGTTCAAACCACCTCGGACTGAGGAGAGCCTAGAAATCCTACTTATATCCTATTTCTGAACAAGTGTGCTACCCTGAAGGATTGGCTGTCTTGCCTTTCGTCTTTCCTTCCCTTGCTCAGTCACACCACCCCTCAGTAGGGTGCTCAGTCTGAGACATGCCCTCAGCATGTTGAATCCCAGACAAAAAAAAGAATTACTGCTCTAGAGAGCCATTCAGACTCATCTTTGCACACAAGGTTTTCTCCTGGGCCCAAGGCAGAAGATCAAATCCTCCTGGAAAGATCAGCCTTGTATAATTGTTACAGACATGTGGGAATGCCAGCAGAGTGACAGAAGTTGAAATATTACATCCTCCTGGATAAAGGTTATGAAATAGGTTCATATGCCAATAGGTTTCATACCTCGCTGCCCAGACTAAGGAGGTTGGAGATCAGCTTGGGTTACCTGATCTCTGTGCCTTCATTCTGGGCATTAGTAGTCTTCCAGTACCATTGAATCAGAGAATCACAGAACATGAGGAGGTGGGAGAGACCTCGAAAGATCATCTAGTCCAACCCCCCTGCTAGAGCAGGATCACCCAGACTAAATGACACAGGAATGCATCCAGGTGGGGTTTGGATGTCTCCAGAGAAGGAGACTCCACATCCCCTGGGCAGCCTGTCCCAGGGCTCTGTCGAGTCTCCAGAGAAGGAGACTCCACATCCCCTGGGCAGCCTGTCCCAGGGCTCTGTCACCCTTACAGTGAGAAAGTTTCTCCTTATAATCCTCTGCTTCAGCTTGCACCCCTTGCCCCTTGTCTCGCTGGCCATCACTGAGAAGAGCCTGGCTTCATCTCTTAGTCTGGCTCATGGCCGACCTGTCATCCACCAGGACCCCCAGGTCCTCCTGGGCAGAGCTCCTCTGCAACAGGTCACCCTCCAGCCTGCACTGACTCAAGCAATCATTTAAGCACTTTGGATCTAGCCTTTTACTTCCACAGCAAGGCTGGTTTTAATTTCTAGGTAGAGAAGACACACAGTTTCCTCTGCCCTTCAGCACCGGCAGAAAACGGCAAGGCCTGGCGACCGCGCTGAGGGCCGGGCTACCTCTTTCCCGCCCAGATGAACTACAGCTCCCATCACCCCCCGCGCCGCTCCGCACCCGGCGTGCCCCGCAGGCGCGCTTTGCACGACGGGAGTTGTAGTCCGTTCGCGCCTCTCCACCCGGGCCGGCCGCGCTCCGGAAATGATTCGTCGGCCCCAGGGTGAATGGGGCGTGTTGGTTTCCGGGAGACGGCGCTCATGGAGGCTCGGGAGCAGCGAAGCGCCTGAGGGGGGTTCGGCGGTCGCCGTCATGTTCGGCTGCCTGGTTGCGGGCAGGCTGGTGAGCGCTGCCCGGGCCGCGGGCGGGGCCCTCAACCTGCTCGGGGCCGGGGTGGAGCTGCCGCAGGGCCGCCCCGTGGGACTCGCTTTGCCCCTGGCCGGGGCTGGTCCCGGGCAGAGGGGGCTTCGTCCTCCTCGTCGCGGCCGCCCGGCGCCTCGGCTGGCCGCTGCTTCATCCCCAGAGGCAGCGGCCGGGTAGAGCCCTGTGGCCGGGAGGCGGTCACCATCCCCTCAGTTACTGAAGAGGCTCTGGCTCCTCAGAGGCAACCTGGGAGCTCACGCGAAGCGTTTTAAGGCTAGAATGTGCGTTGGCCGCAAGGATGTGGCGTCTCGGGTAAAGAGGAGGGTATCTTTTTGCTCTGGCATTCAGCCGTCCTTCTACTTACTGCCTGTCTCAAGGTCTATTGTATTTCTATGTGAACAGGTTTCCATGATCCTGGGGTTGTGCCAGCCAGGTGGTCTACAGCCACTGCTTATAGACTTGGCAACCTCTTCTGCACCCTATTTTCCTCCTACGCACATGGGGAGCGAAGGTATTCTGATCCTGTAGTCCCGGGTGGGATATACGTTCAGTGCAGGTAGAACAAGACTGTTGTGCCTTTTTAGTGATATTTTTTGCAGTTGTTCTTCTGCTGTGTTTGACTTTTATCTGGCTGTTTGCTCTTTAGGTTAGCACGTTCCTCACTTTTTTGTTATGTTCCACTTTAGGTGTGTTTCTGTGAAAGGAAATTCACGGCTGCAGAGGTGGAAACCGCAGTAATACTAATCAAGGTTTTATTCTTTTTAGGTACAAGCAGCTCCCCAGCAAGTGGCTGAAGACAAATTTGTATTTGATTTACCGGACTATGAAAATATCAACCATGTAGTGGTCTTCATGCTGGGAACGATACCATTTCCAGAAGGAATGGGAGGATCTGTCTATTTTTGTTACCCAGACCAGAGTGGGATGGCAGTGTGGCAGCTGCTGGGATTTGTCACGAATGAGAAGCCAAGTGCCATCTTCAAAATCTCTGGTCTGAAATCTGGTAAGACTGGTAAACTGTAGCAGTCAGCAAAATGGATGTGTTCCTGCATGCGTGAGGGGATAAGTGTTTGAAAGGGGTTTTGAACAAAAGGCGAGTTGGAAAGGCAGACCTCTGTGTGTTCAGGTAGTCCCTGGCAGATGTGGTACAAGAAGCAGTCTGTTGACTTTATGGAACATGTATTAATGTTCCTAGCTAAACTTCTCTTCTTCTTCTTTCTCTTGATCTGGAAATTCCTTTGAGTAGGCTTGGCATGTGTTCTGATGCTGTTGCATGGAGACAAATGGAGGAAGAACGATACTATCACTTCCACAGCTTGGCTTTTAGGCATTTATCTAGACATGCCCAGCATTATTTTTTTCACTTCCACTGTTAATTGGTTTTATTCTTTATCACAGAGACAGGTTTTGTAATGTGAAGTCTGATGCAGTGATTCCAGCCAGCCACTTGCTTCCCATTCGGCTGCTGTTGCACTATATAATTGTCCAGTAGAGGGGATCATCACTGGGAAACAGATTTTCCAATGTTTTTCATAAGAGACCCGAGTCAGAGAAGTCTGGCTCATGTAAGAGCCAGAGAATGCTGGTGCTACCCGAATTCTGCATTTTTCTGAATATATGTGTATTATAGCAATAATGGTAAATTTTTGCCTTATTAAAGGGACAGATGTCACTCGTGCAGCTTCAGGTGTTATGGTGATAAAGTAGTACACATCTTTCAGTGTAGTCTACTTAACTTCAATCTCTATTTAGGTCAGTGTTGGTGTTGCTGTGGTAAAGTGTATTGATTGATAACGTGGCATGTTTTCTTTTTAATCCCTCCTGGATGACAGTGGGATGTGAGATAAAGGCTTGTAAGTTGCAGAGCAAAGTGAATTCTGGTTGTGTATGTTTCTCAAAAATGTGGGTACTCTTCAGAAGAGGTAGCAGCCACAGGAAGGGGCTGGGAGGTGGGCAGGGTGGTGTGGTTTTGTGTATTCCAAAGTTGTGGTGTTAGTGAAAAAGTGTTCTCCATTGACAGCAGAGTGAGGAGCAGATTTGTGTCCATTTGTCAGCTCCCGCTGGAACAGTCAGTGGATGTAGCAGAGTTTCTCACTGTGTGACAGGCCAGCCTGTTTCTTCTGTGGACCTGAGCAGTCAACTGAAGTGACATAATGTTTTATTGCACAGGCTTTGGGAAATCACATGAGCCAGCAGTGTGCTCTTGCAGCTCGCAAGGCCAATAGTATCCTGGGCTCCATCTGAAGAGGGGTGGCCAGCAGGGACAGGGAGGGGAGTGTCCCTCTCTACTCTGCCCTCGTGAGGCCCCACCTGGAGTACTGTGTCCAGATCTGGGGCCCCCAATACAAGAAAGATATAGAACTGTTGGAGAGGGTTCAGAGGAGGGCCACAAAGATGTTTAGAGGGCTGGAGCACCTGCCCTACAAGGAGAGGTTGAGGGAGCTGGGCTTGTTCAGCCTGGAGAAGAGAAGGCTGCGGGGGGACCTCATTACAGCCTTCCAGTCCCTGAAGGGAGCAGAGAAACAGGAGGGGAATCAGCTTTTTAAAAGGGCAGATAATGGCAGGACAAGGGGGAATGGTTTAAAGCTGAAGGAGGGAAGGTTTAGATTGAATATTAGGGGGAAGTTTTTTACAGAAAGAGTGGTGAGGTGCTGGAACAGGCTGCCCAGAGAGGTGGTGGATGCCCCATCCCTGGAAGTGTTCAAGGCCAGGTTGGATGGGGCCCTGGGCAACCTTGTGTAGATCCAGGCCTGAGGTTGGTGTCCCTGCCTGTGGCAGGGGGGTTGGAGCTTTATGATCCTTGGGGTCCCTTCCAACTCTTGCCATTCTATGATTCTATGATCGTTATCTTAACTTAGTGTCTGAAAGGCCCTGGAACTGTCACGGTTTTGCAATGTGTGTAACTCGCCCGCGTTGCTGTAAGGATTAGTTGGGCTGTTGAATACAGTGACTTCTGGGCTGTGAGGGTCAAGTATAACAGCATTGCCCTGGGGGCTTTTCTTTGCTTCTCTCCTTTTTCCTGTCCATGCTCACTTGGAGAAGCCTGTGCAGGTGAGCATTGGAGTGTTTCCAAGCAGAGTGCCAAAAGATTGTCTCGATATATGAACTAAAGGGGAAACTGGTTTTGTGGAGTACACCATTCAATGTGAAAACATGATTTGTGCAGTAGAGACTAAATTATGAACCTGGATGCTCTTTCTTTGACTACAAGTGTGATTTGAACTCTGGTAACCTTCTTTGAATAAGAGATTTCCAAATTAGGTCTTGAAGGTGTGTCACAGGAACATCGTAGTAACTTCTGTAAGATTCCTTTAGAGCTCCTTTAAACCAGGAAAAGTTTATTGAATTGTATTTCTCAGAACCAACTTAAGAGATATAAAAGGAGGCTTTTCTGATGTTCTTGCTAACTTTTAACAGTTCTTAAAAACTATGATGAGAGGTTAGAAATACAAGTGCTTGTGTGGTTTGTAGGGTTTTTTTCATTTGCTTTTCTTGTTGATGCTGTTTTGACCCCAAGATCTAGCAAATGAAGTCCTGAATCTCCTGATGTTAAGTCTAAGAGTCGAAAGTCCAAAGTGTCCAACATTATTTTTCTTTTTGAGGATTGATTGTCATGTAAGATGGTGACTGGCTTTGCAATGAACATTAAATAATTATTTTTTTTCTCTTTATATGCAGACTTCCTGTTTGCAGGAATTAAGGCTGTTAAATCAACTCTGCTCGGCCCTCAATCAAAATTGGTAGTTAGAATTCATGCTAAAAGCTGAATAAAGCATGTTTGTGTGGGGTTAGATTTTTCTGGTCATTTCCCCTCCCCACACTGGGCATCCAGGCAGGGCTTGAATGTCTCCAGAGAAGGAGACGCCACCACCTCTCTGGGCAGCCTGTCCCAGTGCTCTGTCAGCCTCACAGTGAAAAAGTCCCTCCGTATATTCCCATGGAACTTCCTACGCTCCAGCTTGCACCTATTGCCTCTTGTCCTATCGCTGGCCATCACTGAGAAGAGCCTGGCTCCATCCTCCTGACAATCGCTTACTCTTTCTGCTTCCTGATTTTCTCATTGCAAGTAATGTTTAACGGCCTACAGGCAAGACAAACCAGAATGTTTTGTTGGAGCTGTGCTAATAGTGCCAGCTGTATTCATTGGTTAAGGTCACTGGAATTCGTAATGGAATCGCTGTGAGCTTCATTGCTAAACACCAGTAGTTGTGGTCAAGTGTCATGGTGTAATTGAAGAGTTCAAAAGGGGTTTTTTTGGGTTCCTGATACCCTTGCAGAGCATGATTGCTTTTGGAAGGCAAGTTACAGGTTCTGCTGTGGTTTGCCATAGTCGTTTTTAGGTTGCTTTGGAAAAACGTGGAGAGGAAGTGTTACTGGCTTTCCTTTCCAAAGCAGGAGGTTATGATGTAGAGAAGCAGTTTGGGCCTAAAGAAACAAAATTCAGAAGAATGCCATTGTTGGCAATTGTCACTGTTGCTGGTTTGTCTGTACTTCAGCTCTGAAGGGGAGTAGTTGCTGGTAATACTTCAGTGTGTGCAATTGTATATTCCTCTCTCGCTGCGTGGTGTTTTACTGATTGAGAGTAGTTGGGTTCATGTAATTGTGCATAAAGAGGGGGCTTGTAAATATGTCTTGCCTGGGAATTGTGCAGCTTTTTTTTTGTTTGTTTCAGGTTTTTAAAATTAATTTGTGCCTGAAAGTGTGGTAGAAATGTTAAACCTTGAGCTGTGATTTTTGCACCCTTACTGGAAGGGTGTTGACAAATGGATTAATGGCCTGTTTCTGCTCTGCAGTATGCAGTGATGTGTGTGATGCTCTTGTTTTCCACTTGCAGATGTTGCATTAGAGGGTGTATTTGTATTTGAGGCATGTACATGGTTAAGGTTTTTGGCGTGGTTGGAATGGAGGGTAATGAGGACTCACTCTCTTGAATCAAGGGTTCAGTGAAAGGAAAGGAAGGAGTGGAAAAAATTCAGTAACACAGTATGTTGGAGAGTGTAGGGTCTGAATGTGAAAATCATAGAATCGTAGGGGATAGAAGAGACCTCCAGAGATCAAGTTCATCCCCCCCTGCCAAAGCAGGTTCCCTAGGACAGGTCACACAGGTCGGCGTTCAAATGGGTCTTGAATATCTCCAGGGAAGGAGACTCCACCACTCCTCTGGGCAACCTGTCCCAGGGCTCTGTCATCCTTATTGTGAAAAAGTTCTTCCAATTATTGGTGCAGAAATTCTGTGCTCCAACTTGAGGCCATTGCCCCTTGTCCTGTCCCCACAGACCACTGAGAAGAGGCTGGCCATTTCCCCTGTGTCCCACACTTCAGATATTTATAAATATTGATCAGATCCCCACTCAGTCTTCTTTTCTCCAGGCTGAACAGCCCCGGTTCTTTCAACCTTTCCTCATAGGGGAGATGCTCCAGGCCCTTAATCATCTTCGTAGCCCTCCTCTGAACTCTCTCCAGGAGATCTGTGTCCTTTTTACACCAGGGAGCCCAGAACTGGACACAATACTCCAGGTGGGGCCTGACCAGGGCAGAGTAGAGAGGGAGGATCACATCCTTAGACCTGCTGGCCACACTCCTCCTGATGCACCCCAGGATCCCATTGGCTCTCTCAGCCCCCAGGGCACACTGCTGGCTCATAGCCAACCTGTCATCAACCAGGACCCCCAGGTCCTTCTCCACAGAGCTCTTCTCCAGCAGGACATCCCCCAGCCTGTACTGATACATGCAGTTGTTCCTCCCCAGGTGCCAGACTTTACACTTGCACTTGTTGAATTTCATCTGGTTTCTCCCTGCCCAGCTCTCCAGCCTGTCCAGGTCTCGCTGGATGGCAGCGCAGTGTTCCTGCGTGTCAGCCACTCCTCCCAGCTTGAAAAAGAAACTCAAACTTTTATTTCAGTACCAATTAGCATACTTGGTATTTGTAAAGTTTGGACTGTTAATTGCAAGAGCCAAGCATTGACAATGTGGAGTGTATTTCCATTGATGTAAGGATGTCAGGGGCTGCTTTTCTCTCACCCTCTAGGTGGACATCTTTCCAGGAGAGTAGTTCCATGGGATTGCATGCAAAGTGACTGGATGGATGTATTTTCTTATTTAGCTCATGGCTGTCTTTCTAAAGTAGTGGTATATTCTGGTGGAGCCTGGTGCTTGAAGAAGTAACACTGTTACTGTAAATGTCAGCTTGTCAGGTGAACATGTTACAAGATAGAAAGTTTCTACCCGCTCTTTTGTTATTGGGATTTTTAATAATGAACTTGTGTGATATTTGATTTCTGATAGCTTTTCTTTCTTTCATAATAGTTTAATAATTTTTACCTTTATCAAGCAAGCGTCAATGTACAGTAAAGGTTGAGATCATACAGCAGTGGCATTTCTGAGGGGAGTTTCTAAGTAGCACTTCAGGAGATGAGCTTTCTCCTTACTGGCCTTGCATCAAAGTGACATAAAATCACCTGGGTTGGAAGAGATCCCTTAGATCTCCAGGAATGGTGACACCACCGCCTCCCTGGGCAGCCTGTTCCAATGCTTGACAACCTTTTCAGTAAATAAATTCTTCCTCATATCTAACCTGAATCTCCTCTGGTGCAATTTTAAGCCATTTTCTCTCATCCTATCACTTGTTACCTGAGAGAAGAGACCAACCCTGACATCTCTGCAACGGCCTTGCAGGTAGTTGTAGAGAGCAATAAGGTCTCCCCTCAGCCTCCTTTTCTCAAGACTAAAAAGCCCCAGCTGCCTCTCACAGGACTTGTGCTCCCTGTGGCCGACCCTTCACTGGCTTCATCCCCCTCCTCTGGACACACTCCAGCATCTCAACATCCTTCTTGCCATGAGGGGCCCAAAACTGGACACAGTAGTCAATGTGCAGCCTCACCAGAGCTGAGTACAATGGAACTATCACTGCCCTACTCCTGCTGGTTACGCTATTCCTGACACAGGCCAGGTTGCCATTGGCCTTCTTGACCACCTGGGCACACTGCCTGCTCATGTTCAGCTGGCTGTCAACATCTTAACAGTGAGTGCTTTACTCATAGATGTGGCACTGTATTGCAGCTGTGGGCTCTGGAGTGAGGAGGGACACTAGGCTTCAGCTGAAAAGGGTGCTGGGTTTGTGAACGTACTTTCCGTATGGCTTGGATGTTGGTTTCTTTCTGGTAGTGCCTTGTGTCCCTGCAGAAGAACAGTCAAGTTTCTGAGATGTTAAGTGTTGAGCCTGAGCCTCAACTTCCTAAACTTGTGCTGGTTTAGCTGGCTGAGCTTTTGACCATGGATCTAAGTCAGGTGATGCTTTAGATTTCAATTAGTCTTTATTGCCACTCAAGATAACCTTGACTGGTCTGTAGGACAGCTCTTGATTAGGTTTGATTTCTGCTAGTGAGAGGCCGGAGAGTTCTGCTGAAGCATCACTTCTGTGTTCAAAGGGTGCTTGTCTATTGTGTTGGCTCAAACTCGGGTGCAGTGTTAGGATTTCTTTACTGATAGCATCGTGGTCCCCCTGCCCCTTTCCCTGTATTTTCAGCCCCCGACAGAGGAGCGCACGATTTAAGAAACCCTGGGTGTCTGTCACAGTTTGTCCCAGCTGAAGCTGGGACTGAAAGGACTGGCTAATACTCAATTGAGAAAGGTCAGAGGTGATGGCAGAGGGCTGAGATGATGTCTGTGTGAGTGGTATGCAGTGTGGGGGTATTTTTTTGGCCCAGCTCACTGTTGCAGCTCTTGCAAAGTCAGGAGACATTATCATTCATTATCTGCTCTTATCTGGTTTTTTGACCTTTGCTGTTGTTGGTTTTGAGTAGCTCAGATGAGACCTGGGGCTGCCCAGCCCCCCACAGGGATAGCTTTGAATCAGAGTGACCTTGAAGTGACAGCTTGAAGTGACATTCTCTGTATTTCAGAGTACAAACAGGTTCACAAGCATCTGCTTTGGATGAGTGAATCCAACAGCCGTGCAGCAGCCACGCTGCCTGTTTCTCTGTGGTTGTTACAATGGGAATTAAAAGGTGGTTTCCTATAGAGAGCAGTTCTGCTGTCTGTGACCTAAAGATTGTATTTACTTCATAGGGGGCTTTAAAATTATGGGGGTTTTGGTGTGTGTTGGGTTTTTTTTCTGTGCCGTGCTGTGTTTCATCCGTTGTGCTTGTGCCTCTGCTTGAACTGCATGATATTTCTGTATTTCTGAGACAGGGAGAGCTCTCTTGTGGCTGTTGAGGAATACCTTCCCCAGAAGAAACACTGTGATTTGAGTAACAGAGCCTTTATGCATGCCAAATCTGATGTGTGCTGTTTGTGGTGCTTTCAGGGAAGGGCAGTCAACATCCCTTTGGTGCCATGAACCTCCCTCAGACGCCAACCGTGGCCCAGATCGGAATCTCAGTGGAACTGCTGGACAACCTGGCCCAGCAGACTCCTGTTGCAAGTGCTGCTGTGTCATCAGTAGATTCATTCACTGAGGTAGCTTGGACATTCTGTTTTTGGAAACTCTCTGTACTATGAAAGTACCAAGAATTGAGCCTCTGAAGGACTAATTAATAAATAGTAAAAAAAAAAAAGTCTCCTATGGGTGGCTATAGTATTGTAACCAAACTAATCATTTAGCTGGATGCTTTGATATTTTGAAATTACTTTGTCTTAATACTGGAAAAAGACTGGAATTACTCCTGTAAAAGACTGGATTTTGCATACTCTGTGGAATCAGGCCAGTAGACTGGCTTGTGTGGTGTAGCTCTACTGTAAAAGAAAAAGCCCAGACAAACCACTGATGGCTCTGGCATTATCTTTCAACATTTCAGGAGCTGGTGAGGCTTTTTCTTGAGGCATTTTTTTTTCTTCTTTTCCTGCTTGCTCTCCTTACAGATGTGTTTGCTGAGGTAGACTGGTAACTGAACAGTAATCCTGATAATGTAGCTGAGGTCATCTGGCAGTTTGTACACATAACAGCTCTGAATAAGTAAGGCCTCTTGGAGAAAGGTATTATGGCTAGGAGTTAAATGACAGCAGTTTTTGTATAGTGCCATTAATGAGCTTTTTTTAGGGGCATCTAAATCACATTTCTGATTCCACTAGTTTTTGTAATAGCAGTAAATTATGACATCATAATGTGCCATCTGTGCTCATTTGCAAGATGGTGCATTTTTCAGGTAATCGTATATAAAGACCTGCCTCATGATTGCATAACTTTATTTACAAATGCTATTTGCAGTTAGGTAGTTTTTTTCTATTAAAAATCACAATAATAATTACTAATAATCAGTTAATAATAATTATTCATAAAAATTAAGTTGTCTGTTTTCAAAAAATGCATTTGAGCCAAAGATGGAAGTAGTAGTAACTGGTATAGAAAACATGTGAAGTCACAACTGAAAGCTTTCAGGGAGTAGATAACAGAGGAAGGAGATATGACTGGGAGTATTTTTTATGAATGACTGATAGCATTTTATTTAGTATTTGATGTGATCTCTTTGTAACTGCTACATTATAGCAGTAAAAGTATTTTTTTAAAAGGCAAAATCATCTGTTGCTGCTCTTAAGTTAGTAAAATTATAGTGGAAGAACAGCCTTTTAAATTTTATGAAGCTTTTTGATTGTGATTGTTCTTATATATTTAAATATATATTTTTAATATAGATAGATAAGTTATAAAAATACTGTATGGGAAAAAAAAAAGTGGGAGAAAACCCAGAGTTGTGCATGGGAGTGGGGTGAGACTGAGAGTAGGCTTCTGGGTTCTAGGACTTCAGTTCTTCCACTCCTCTTGGTAGAGCAGGTGGAGGGAAGCACAGGAATGTGCATACATTGCCCCAGGCTCTGATTTCCTCCATCGTTTCACTGGGTGTGGAAGTGGTTTGGTTTCTCACCAGAATGGTACACACCTCTTTATACCTTTTTTTTTTTTTTTTTAAAAGAATGTATTTGTAGAATGGCTGGGAATGTCCAACAATCTCATCCTCTGCACCCAGGGCTTACTACTTGTTGGCTTCTCTTTGACTCTTTTACTTCCCTGTTCCTACAGGGTAGGAGTTTCTTTTTCATGTTTTCCCCAGCAAGCACTTGCAGCAGAGGCTGCCATGAATAGCAGCCCTTCTGTGGTGAAAACTAAAGGAAATTTCCCTGTTGCTGGAGTCTGACAAGTTGTAATGAGGCAGAGTGCAGACTTTTCAGCTGCTTTAACAGATAGTGTTTTGCTTTGAGCTGGATTGACAGCTTTGACCTTGTGTACAGCTCTTCTGATGGTTTAATTTGGAGGAGACGGACAGCTCTTGTCACTGCATCACTTCTTTGTCACAAGAACATGCTCTTCCCCAAGCTCTTTATCCAGGTGGATGGAATTGGGCAGGGAGAGGGCGAGTGATGCTGGATGCTGGATGGATCTGAGGGCAAGACTGAGAGTTAGATTGTTTCAATCATTTTAAAAGACACATCCGTGTACCTACTAGATCCACTTTCTCATTGTGTTTTAGATGGCAGTGCTTATGTTTCTTCCTAGGGGAGTTGTGCATCTGTTAAAGTTCTGCACAAAAATTCAAACTGAAAAAAGAGCTTACTTACAGTGTCTCTCTTTCTTTCAGTTCACTCAGAAGATGTTGGATAACTTCTATAACTTTGCTTCCTCGTTTGCTGTTACTCAGGCACAGATGACCCCAAATCCTTCTGAAGCTTTCATCCCTGCAAATGTGGTTCTGAAATGGTAATGGCAAAGATCTCTAGTAACAACTTTTCTTTTTTCCTTGGCATTTAACCAGCTGATTTGTAAGTATTGACCTACTGTCTTGCTGTTCAGTGAGGTGATACAAGAAAGTTCAGAAGTGTTTCACAGAATCCCAGACTGGTTTGGATTGGAGGGGACCTCAAAGCCCATATAGTTCCAACCTCCTGCCATGGGCAGGGTCACCCTCCACTATATCAGGGTGCTCAAAGCCCCATCCAACCTGGTCTTGAACCCTGCCAGGGATCCAGGGGCAGCCATAGCTTCTCTGGGCACCCTGTGCCAGGGCATCACCACCCTCACAGGAAGAGAATTTCTTCTCTAAATCTAATCTAAATCTACCCTCTTCCAGTTTATAGCCATTACCGTGTGTCCTGTTGTTACATGTCCTTGGAAACAGCCCCTCCCCAGCTTTCCTGTAGCCCCTTCAGGTACTGGAAGACGGCTATAAGGTCCCCCTTCTATAAGGCTATAAGGAGCCTTCTCCAGGCTGAACAACCCGGACTCAGCCTGTCCTCACAGGGAAAGTGCTCCAGCTGATCATCCTTGTGGCCTCCTCTGGACCTGTTCCAACAGCTCCATGTCCTTCTTATGTTGGGGGCCCAAGGACTGGACACAGTGCTGCAGGTGGGGTCTCACCTGCTCTGGTGAGGGGCAGAATGCAGTTGTTTATCTCAAATATAGACAGGTTCTGTCCACTGTCTTTGATTCCATCCATTGTCTTCACGTGAAGATCTGATACCTGCCTGCCAAATTTTTGTTAGAAAAGTGAACTTTTTTTTTTTTTTCTTCTAGAAATACCACCCTTGCTGTATGTGGGTTAGCACTATGCACATGCTCTGTAGTCATGGGAAGACCAAACTCACTGATAATGTGTCAATTTGTGCTTGGTCTCTTCCTAGACATAGTTCCAGCATAGTTACATTGCTTAAGGATGTGAGAGAGGTGGAGCAGCCCTGTGCCTAATTGACCTGGTTCTGTCGCCAAAACCCTTGAGCCCAAATGCTGAAGTCTCTCTGAGTTTAAAAAATACCCTGTCAATGGGGATATAGCCCCTGGAGTCTGGAGGTAAATCACACTCTGCAGACAGATGTCTGGAAAACACTTGATCAGTTTGTATTTTTTTAGCCTCTACAGTATTAACCTCAGCCCCCTTTAAAACCTACTTTGAGCCCTCTGAGTACAGTTTTGCTGTTAGTGCAGCTCTCAGGAATATGAGAGCAGGTAAAGTTTGGGGTGTAACTTGATGCAGATCTATTTAAGCAGGTAACTGTGCACTCCATGTGCATACCTGGATAAGCTCTCTGATCACAGAATCACAAGGTTGGAAAAGACCTTTAAGATCATGGAGTCCAACCATTCCTGTCCTGTGCTAAACCACGTCCCTTAATCACCACATCCATCCATCTTTTAAACAGATCCAGGGATGGTGACTCAACCCCCTCCCTGGGCAGCCTGTTCCAGGCCCTGACAACTCTTCCAGGGAAGAACTTTTTCCTAACATCTAATCTGATCCTGCCCTGGTGCAGCTTCATGCCATTTCCCCGTGTCCCATCTCCTATCCCCTGGCTGAAGAGACTATCTCCCACTTCTCTGCAACCTCCAAATGGGATGGGAGAAACCAAAAGGAAGGCAGGGTAATGGCTGGATGCTGATGGCTTTGCTTTTGGTGGAGTCTCAAGAGAGCAGAGTTTTGCTGGGTTTCTTCTGTTGTGATACTTGACCTTGTTGCAGGGATGATGGGCAGCCTCACACTCACACTGCTGCCTGCTCACACCTTGATTTCCTTGCCCAAAATACATCATGCACACAACAGCTGCTCTTAATTTCTTAATTCATTTACAGATGCTTGGTTGAGCATCCTCTGTGCTACCACTTCTGAATGAAATACCTGGGGTTGAAATGCACAAGTTTCACTGAGCGTTCTCCATATAGAATCAGAAAGGATGGTTTCAGATTTACTCCCTGGTGTGGAGTACGTGTAATTCATCATGATCTCTGCAGAGGCTCAATTATCTGTATCACTTTAAGCCACTTTATTTGCAGCATCTTTTGGGTTTTGTTATCTTTGTTTCAAGGTATGAAAACTTCCAGAGGCGCCTGACACAGAACCCTCTCTTCTGGAAAACATAAGCTTCAATCATGTCATGGGAATTGCTTGTTGAGCAGTGTTACCTAAAAGATGCAGCAAGTTACTCCACTGAAGAAAATCTTTTTTTTTTTTTTGGGGGGGGGGAACCAAATGATTACTCTGAATGGGCAAACTTGTAACTTTTGTATTACTCTTAAAATTATTTAAAATTAAAGTTTGTGAAAACCACTTGCCTACATTTTTTATTGGTTTTTTTTAAAGTGAAGTACTGGGCTGCGAGAAGAAATGAGTGCTGCAGGCTCATGTGGAGAAATGCTTTCCTGAAACTGCATTTGAAGTGGAGGGACTTGTAAGGTGAAGAATAGCAGCGCCTTTAAATGCTTGTGTGGTGTTTTGGGGTGTTCAGTTGTAAACAAAATGTAGTTTTTCACAGAATCACAAGGTTGGTAAAAAGACCTTTAAGATCATCAAGTCCAACCATTCCTGTCCTGTGCTAAACCATATCCCTAAGTACCTCATCTACCCGTCTGTTAAACACATCTAGGGAAGGTGACTCAACCCCCTCCCTGGGCAGTCTGTTCCAGGCCCGGACAACTTTCAGTGAAGAATTTTTTTCCTAACATCTAATCTGACCCTGCACTGGAGCAGCTTCATGCCATTTCCCCTTGTCCCATCTCCTGTCACCTGGCTGAAGAGACCATCGCCCACCTCTCTACAGCCTCCTGTCAGGTAATCACAGTCAGTTCCTTCCTCAGTCTGAAGGGCAGTCAAGCAACTAAGAATTTTTTTACCTTCTGGTGCTTAGAGTGAAAGTTCCTTCATTTTGGGGACAACCACTGTCCCTGTCCCCAGGTCACACAAATTGTCCAGTAGATTCTCCCTCTTTTTGGCCTGAAGACACTTGAGCTGCATCTTGGGGTACCTGTCTTTAACTTTTCCTATGTGAAGGTGTAACAAAGAGAAGCCTTTGGGGAAGATTTCCCTGCTGCAAGTTGAGTAGTTCTGGAGGGGCCCTTATGGACCAGCTCTGAGTTGGGGATTTGTGTTTCACAGCCCCTGGCTGCTCAGGGAGGTAAGAGCTGGTAGGTTATTGGCAGCAGAGGTATTTGATTAATTTGTCTTTCTCTTCAGCTTCATTTTATTATGGTATGAAGAGTGACATAGAGGAGAAGAAAAATAAGCCTGATAGTTCTTGGTGGATGACCTTTTCTGCAAGGAAAAATGGGTTACATGAAAACACTGAAGTTCTGTCACAGTTTTGTGAGGTTGCCATATGACTTCACAGGCTGGAGAGCTGGGCAAAGGGTAACCTTATGAAGTGTAACAAGGACCAGTGCAGGGCCCTGCACATAGGGAAAAACAACCCCAAGCACCAGGACAGGTTGACCTGCTGGGAAGCAGTGCTGCAGAAAAAGACCTGGGAGTCCTGGTGGACAAGAAGCTCTCCATGAGCCAGCGGCGTGTCCTCATGGGGCCAAGAAGGCCAGTGGTCCCTGGGGTGCATCAGGAAGAGTGTGACCAGCAGGTCAAGGGAGGCTCTCCTGCACCTCTACTCTGCTCTGGTAAGGCCACAGCTGGAATATTGTGTCCAGTTCTGGGGTCCCAGTTCAAGACAGGGAACTACTGCAGAGACCATCGGAGGGCTACAGGGATGATGAGGGGACTTGAACAAAGGCTGAGAGGGCTGTGTCTGTTTAGCCTAGAGAAGACTGTTCAGTGCCATTTCCCATGCTCACACCTCAGCCTGATGTGGATTATTTCCTTGAATAATAGCTGAGGACCCCCATCAGAGACACTCTTGAGAAAGAAAGGGTCTATGCTCACCCTAGGTGCCAGGAGAGGAAGAAAACAGAAGATTCATGAAAGGTGCTTGAGCAGCTTGTGAAAAGTAAAATTAATCCAAGCCCAGGTAACTTACCGAACAAAGCTCTGAGTTTCCCAGAAACCACGTTAACAACCCCAAACCCAGAAATACTTGGTCTCCTGCTTGACTAAGGGCTCAGTTTTCCTTAAAGACATTTGTAGGCCAACTGTTTGTGGAGAGGCAGCAGTGAGGGCAGTTAGCCAAGGCCCAGGCTGAACTCCCTTTCCAGAACAGGTCATTAGGATCATGCTGTGTAACCTGTGGAGTGTGGTAGCTGTTGCACAGGTGGCAGATGCCTCACATAGCTGACAGTGTCATAGGTGGTGTTGGAGGAGGGACCAAATGGAAGCTGGAATTAAAGCATCATTAAGTTGTGACCCAGCACTGCAGGCTGCTGCTGGCTCGGGTTCTCAGGCTTCTAAGGAAGCATCTGCCTGGTGCGGAAGTAATAAACACTCCATGTAATTAACACTCCATCGGTCTTTGCAAGGCCTCACTAGTTAAGAAGTACATGTCAGCATGACCTAACGGCCTCACTGCATCAGCATGATTCCATTAACAGAGGAGGGAATTATTTATAAAAAAGAGGTACTGTCTAACCCTTCCTTGTCTGGAGCCTCCCTGCATGAAGTAATCCTGGTGTTACTGCTCGTTGTTGCAGTTTTCTGTACTCACCTGACACAGTTTGGTGAAGAATGAGTCCTATCACCTATTGGTACGTGACCCCTGCAAGGACCCTTGTTGGGCAGAGGCTGTCACCCTGCTGCCCTGTCCCCTCTCAAACTGCTGCTGTTCCTACCCAGTCCAAAGTACCTTCTGGTTATTCTACGATGCTGGTGGAAGTGGTGGTGGTTGGTTGTCAGGAAGCCAGGCTGGACCACATGGGTGGTTTGGCCAAGTCTCTTTTGCCCTGCTCTTGCCCTGGCTCCAGTCTTCAGGGCTGTAAATTCATGTAATCATAATACACACTTGAATTACTCCAAATGCCTAAGACCCTCTCCCAGTGCAGCAGCTGCTGTAGGTTGAGGCAGGTGTTGTCTTTCTGGATTTGGTGAATGTGGTAACACTCAAGACCATCACTGTGAATTACCTCCCTATTCTTTCCTATTTGCTGTGGCTGAGCTCACGATCAGGAACTTGCGGATGGCAGGCTCTATCCCTTCAAATTGTGTCAGGGGAGCCTTCCAAACCCACTGTGAAGGTAAGAACTCCTGCATCTCTGCACATTGCTCATTGGAGCTGCCAAGCTGTGCAACAAGCCTAGAAGTGCTGCTTCTTCCTGCCTTGCCCAACTGTGGCTTGGCATCTCTCAGGACAAAACCCCAAGGAAGAAATTTTTACTCTGTCATGAGAAGTTAGAAACCTGAACGCTGCTGTTCAAAGCAGAAACCTAAACCCGAGCTATTCAATCCCCCTTGTTACATGTGCAAGTTTGGACTTCTAAGTTTGCAGAGTTTTAGTTAGCTCATGCTTCTCCGTTTTGTCCCAAGAGCAAGGAACTCCTGTGGGTGGGTCTGAAGGAGCCTGGGAACCCAGTCCTGGTGCAGGAGAACAGCTGTCATCACAGGAAGAGGCCACAACTCTCAGCACTGCCACTACCCTTCAATGAACATGGAGGTCCCATCACCTGCATTGCCACGCTGTGGGTAACCCATGTGCACAGCCTCAGCTGGCTTTCAAAGGAGGCATTCTTTGTTCACCGATCTGCAGAGTCATGGCCAGCTTGGGACATCCTCATGTACCCGCTCTCAGAGGTAATGCCAACAAACAGGAGAACAGAACTTATTCCCAAAGACTGATTTTTATTTTTTTTTAAGTGATAATAAAGATGCAGCTCCTTGGATTGTACCTCCTGCTGCATTGCTCTGTTTTGGGCTGAAGAGTGGCTTAGTGTCTTTTCTTTGCATGCTTCAGATGAAAGACAGTTCCCATAGGAGTGGTGGATGCCCCATCCCTGGAGGTGTTCAAGGCCAGGTTGGATGGGGCCCTGGGCAACATTGTGTAGATCCAGGCCTGGAGGTTGGTGGCCCTGTCTGTGGCAGGGGGTTGGAACTCTGTGATCCTTGAGGTGCCTTCCAACCCAGACCATTCTGATTCTGTGATTCCTCCCTTAGGTATGCCCAGCTATTGTGCAGTGTCTTGGCCCACTTCCACAACACAAACATTTCAACGACCCACTGACAAGTGTTCTGCACAGGGATTACACCTGCTAAGGGTGTCTGCCATCTCCTCCATTACCCCCTCTCATTATTAATTAACCGTATATATTTTAAGCCTTCACAAAATAGTATTGATTTCAGAATTCATTATTGCTAGGGCAAGTAAACCACTGATGCAGCTGTTTGGGATACTGACAATAGAGGCAATTAAAACATATTTCCAATAACTAATTTGGATTTAAGATAATTGCAGGAAATATACAGCCAGAATCAAAAAAAGTACAGCAATGTGAATTAAAAAAAGCCACTAAAGTTCTCCCCAAATCAGTAGCAGAAACTGAAAAACTCATTCCATTCTTAAACTATTAAATAATTAATCAATTTCAATGTACAACTAATTAAAATATTTTTAATAGCCTTTTAACATTGATTTATACTATGTTCCTAAGCACAGTATTCCCTTTGTGTGGTCCCCAGACAGCATTCAATAGCCTCAGTAGGTTTTCAGGTGCAAATAAGCTCCAAGCACACACAGCAAATGGCTAGCAAGTTACAGGGTGTTTATGTGCAGTGTCCTAGGCCCTAAGTGAAAACTCACTGCAGGAAATAATTAAAGTGGACAATTCAGAAAACTTTACAAAAATACTTCTTTTTATTAAAAGCAGCAAATTTCAAGCAGAACAATACACAGAATGTAAACATCACTAAGTTCAGCTCCAGCCAGCTGAACCTTCGAGGAAGTCTACACTAAATGCGTCTACTGTACTAGCGAGTTAACAGACTATATTATAATTTGAAAATATATCTTCTATTTTGAATTAAGAAAAGGTAATTTATCGTAGTCTGTCCCAGCGCCAGATACTGGCATCATCACACACAGCTATAAGGATACTACTATCCCTGCTAAAACTGGTTTGTCGAATGGCAGCAACACATTTGGGATGAGTAAGAGTCGTACACCTAGAAATAAAAGAAAATTAGTCAGCTGCAACGTTAAATCCAAACTTACTCTCCTACTTATGTGACCTAGGAGGAACTGAAGTGCAACAAGATTATGCCCTTCACAGTGTATTTTGTATCCAGGTGTTGCCTTGGGAAAGCAGCTGTTTCCTGTTCCATTTTCCCCTGCCATTTCTCAGACACCCAGTTTTCATTAAAGCACTGACTAAATCTTACTGAATCGCATCCTTTAGGACTTCATAATCAAGGTTCTTTCCCACTGGTTAGGGGTAAAATACTGTAATTGGGTGATTAAAGAATGCAGCATTTTTTGGAACTTTGTAAGTCTGTGTATATGTACATACATTCATATATACATATACAACAGTATCTAACCACTAGCAGACACTTCATGACACAAATACAATGCATGTACATAGTGTACATTTATACATAAATATAAAAGCCATGCTGTAAAACTGCCTGGCCACACAGGACAGGAACTATACAGCCATACTCCTCTCTCCACATCAAGCTGGCAGCTAACCTTTATACTCTCCTTCCTCTCCTCCTTTCACCTATTTCTCCTTTGCCATGCGCTACACCCACCTAGCACATCTTCTCTTAATTGTTTTGTAATTTTCCCACCTAATTAGTTTGTAAGCCCTTTGAGAAACTGATTGTCTTTTACTGTATCTACATACAGTGCCCAGCACAACCTGACTGGAGCCTCTTGGTGCTGCCATAATATAAATAATAAATCCATAAAAACCTAAGAAACGCTAACCTTCAGAGGCTCAGAGTGTTTATTTACCTAGTAGTTACTAGGTAAATACTACTGTTAAAGAGTTCATATAGTTATTAGTAATGGAAAAAGGAGAAGATACCCCAACTCCCTGTCTTAACAAAAATAAAATCAAAAGAATAAGTACTTACTTGGCTTTATGAGGATCCTCTATTTCTAAATCCCAAACATAAAGTTTGCCGACCTGATTGCCCAGAGCAAGCATCTTTAAAAGAAACCAGAGGATACAGGAGTTTTAAAACACCATCTCAAAGAATGGATGTCAAAAATTTTACAAAGACTCTACAAGCTGATGAATCATTTGTGATTGGCTGAACATGACTGGCTCGGTGAGTTTAGTGGTGGGGCTGGAAATGCTTTAAATTTTGCCTCCTTCCTCCAACTTTATGGTCCGCATCTGCAGGTGAGGAGGAAGGTATCAGTAAACATATCTTTAGGGGAAAATAACTGTATCTTTAGTGGAACTTTTTCCATCAGGCAGAACCCAGGATGAAAAATCTGGAGCTCCTCATTTCACACGAAGCCTCACACAGCAAATCTTTCTGGTTCTCAAAATTCACATGACGTGAGCAAAGACTTCCCATGTCCATAAATATGGAATCAATGAAAAGCCAAAAATACAAAATACAAATACAGCAAAGTCACAGCTCACACATACCTTCTGCCAGAAATCCATTGAAAACCTCATGTACCATATATCACATTGGCTGTAATCAAATCTCCCAAGTATAGTCACGTTTGACTCGCTGGGCTTGATTTTATCTATATCATCTTCCATTTTGCCAGGTTTCCAGCACACAATGGCATTTTCACAAGACTGAGATGAAACAGTGGGGAAAAAAAAAAGAATCACTCCTGTTTACAACTTATACTGCTCAAAACAGTATAACTACAATTATAACCAAACCTTTCATCTCACAGCTTTCCCAGTGACATTAAACAAAACCAACTGAAACTCTCACATCTGTCCTTAGATCACGATCAACACCACATAGCTGCCCATCGCCAGGGGCCTGCTGCCCTCACAGCTTTGCCAGAAAACAGGACTCCAGGAGCTTTCCCTTACCCACTCTGGATGAAGCCAAGCAGTTGTGCTCTAACACATTCATGAGCACTTTTAATTAACCTGGATTTGAGAACCAAATTTGATTTTGATTGGGGGTTGAGGATCCCTTCTACCAAAAGGACCATGCATGCACCAACTTCTGGCAGCAAGGCAGCTGGCTTGCCTAGTTTACTACCTCAAGCCAATGCTACTAGTGAACACAACACTCTAATCAAAGTTACTCCTTTAGCAGCAGGACTCTGCTAGTAGTACTGCCCCTGTATACTCAGCATTGGTGAGGCCGCATCTCGAGTGCTGTGTGCAGTTCTGGGCTCCTCACCATAAGAAGGACATTGAGGCCCTGGAGTGTGTCCAGAGAAGGGCAACCAGGCTGGGGAAGGGGCTGAAGGGAAAATCATATAGGGTGTGGTCAAGGGAGCTGGGGGTGTTTATCCTTGAGAAGAGGCTGAGGGGAGACCTACAGTTACCTGAAAGGAGGGTGTAGAGAGGTGGGAGATGGTCTCTTCAACCAGGTGAAAGGAGACAGGACAAGGGGAAATGGCACAAAGATGCACCAGGGCAGGGTCAGATTAGATGGTAGGAAAAAAATTTTCACTGAAAAGAGTTGTCAGGCCTTGGAACAGGCTGCCCAGGGAGGGGGTTGAGCCACTGACTCTGGATGTGTTTAAAGGATGGGTAGATGAGGTACTTAGGGATATGGTTTAGCATAGGACAGGAACAGTTGGACTCGATCTTAAAGGTCTTTTCCAACCCTGAAATTCTGTGATTCTGTGACCTCTCACCCATATCTGTACCCTCTCTTTCTGTACATTCCATGCAGGTTCTGGTTAGCTGGTATCCTTGTACTTTTAGCAGAGATACAGCTGCAGTAATAATTTTACTTTTTAAATACAAGCTGCTTGTACATCCTATATCCTGCTAAAATTCAGAATAAAGTTTTAATCAGCTGATGAAATTCCCAATACTCCAGAAAGTCTTTAACATAGCATGGTAAGTTAACCAAAGATCCCAACTCTAGGATCATCAAAACAAGCAAATATGAGTAATATAGTTGAAAAAGCTGCCACTTTACCTTGGAAAGAATTAGATCTCCCAACCATCGTACACAGTCAACATAGTTTCTATGTATGTCTCTTGTTGAAAAGTCAGGGAAGTGAATTTTCTGGGAAATAAAAGGCCTACGGAGGAAATTGCCAAGTGAGGTTCAGAGAAAGACAGAAGCAGGAGTCTAATTTTTAACAGTCAGTATGAAGATAGCTCAATGCTGAAAGGGCAGGCCTGTCTCTTTTGTCACTTTAACAGTTTTATAACAAAGCAGATTTTGTGCGTTGCTTTGTTGTTTGATTTTTTTAAAAATAACAGCAACAGTCCCTGTTTTCATCCTTATTCCTAATGAAATACGATTTCCCACTGTACAAGACTCTGCAGAGACAGTGCCAAACAAAATCCCTCCTTCAGATGCTGAATACAGCTTCCACTGCCAAATACTTCAAGATCTAATTTAAAGCTCGGTTTTCCTGCTGCTGCAACATCTAGGCTGTTAAATAGAAAAGTGAACTAAATAAAAGCATTGTTTAATATCTAGCAACACTACAAAAAAAAAGTGCAAGCATTTTCACAGCTAGTCACACTGCTGAACATGCTCAGTGTGTTTTAGACAATTCAATTTTCTTAATAGTTGAGACTAAATAACTGATGAATTTCATAACAGGAGGATTTATCATGTATCTCATCGGTCTCCTTTCTTGACGATTTACTCATATCTGGGGTCAGGTCAGAAAATGATAGAAATTAAGGTTATTACTACATGAACAGTTTTGCCCCCACCCCACAGTCAGATCACAGACACAATAATTAGTAGCAATACCCAATATAACATTGTTTGCTCTCATTACACAGATTTGATTCCCTCCTACAAATACTGAAGTGAGACAAAGAAAAGCCACTGACATCTTGAAACACAGTGAAAAACAAGCTTTAACTAAGAATGATAGAGATTTCCATGCATTTTCTAGTCAAGCAGAGATGAAATAATTAAACTATTTGAAAACAAAAGTGTCAGAGCTTTAAATTTGAATTCAGTTAAGACACATCAGTAAGACACACAATCTAGAGAGATTCAGCATCTAGAACAATCCCCATGTCATTCACAATCCCCAAGAACCCCCAATTTGGATAGGAATTAACCTGGGCCACTGATGAGAATATTCACATTTCGCAAAGACAGCCAAGAGGGTGAAGACAACGTACCTGTTGGTTTTATTTGGGTTGTACTCATAAGACTCTTTGATGGCATTTATCATTCTCTTGGAATTAATTCTCCAGAGTTTTAGAGAGTGATCCATCCCACAGGACATGATTTTTTCACCAAGTAGATCATAATCCTACGTATATGAAATAATTTTGAGCACCCCCAGCCTGAGCTGCATTATAACGACTCAGATTTTATTCCATAATTTCCACTAAACCAGCATTTTCTGCAGAGAATGCAGTAAAACTGCATAATTCAAATAGAAAAATACTAACAACTCAATCCTGCTCACTGCAAAGAAGCACAGTATCTTAATAATTATATTTACTCTCAAGAAAGAGAAGCATACTCAACAACACTGACAGAATCTACTGCTATTGCTCCGCCCTCAATAAATTCCCTAGGTTTCATTTTATGGAGCAACTGGCAGAAGTCCAGGGCTCCAACATGGGTGATGACTATTTAGAACCACAAGAGGATAATACAGTGCCAGGTTTATATAGATGCACCCCTCACTTTTCAGGTCACACAACAGGAACGGAAAGAGTTCTTCAGAGCAGCATATTAGAAGTCAACTATTCTAGCTGGTATTTGCTGGGTACCAGTGTCTGCTCGCAGCCACTGAAAAGCAGCATAACTCACCTGGAATAACTTCTTTCCCTCACTACCATGTCTCTCAAGGTTTATTTGCTCTTGCTGCTTTGGCTTTGTAAGACCTCAAGAAGTTCAAAAGTGGGACCATCATGAAAACTTTTTACTCCTTCTAGCCCCACCAAGCTCTGTTTTGTTTACTTCTAGGCTGCACTGTGAGAAACTAGCTACTAAAACACAAAGTGAACACCTATCCTGTATACTGAGAGGTGGCCAGATCAATCAAATCCCCTTAGATTTAAACTTGTCTATCCCCTTAAAACAATATTTATGCACTTCAAGGGTTTTTTTAAGTAGTTATAATATCAAAACAGTGCACAAGAGGATAAAAAGTTGCATATTGTGGGCTTACTACCCTTTGTAAATCTAAATCACTACCCCAGTCTTCCACTTACTGCACTTAACACCTCATCCCTGTGCCCTTCTACTCCTCCAAATATTGCAACCAGCGTGTCTGTCTGGATGTTCCACAGTCTCAATGCATGATCTATAAAGAACAAATAAAATTACATGCTGCTTTTTATACGTACATATAATATATTTCAGCTTAACCACTTTCAATAACAGGTGTTCATGTAAACAAAAAGGCACTTAATTCTTCTTCAGTTGTTAGAAACAAAGGAACTGCAACAGCTAAAAATGCCATTACAGCTAAACTGCCATTAAGAGTAATTCTGAAATTGGGAAAGTGAGCCCGCCCCCCTCCCCTAGGGCCAGCTCCTAGCAAAAATACACTTGGATCTTTAGATCACCTGAAAAGCAAAGAATCTCATCTTGGACAAATATGCTTTTATTCAGTCTTATCTCAAAACCAATTTTCTACATTAGAAAATGTTTTAATTCCTTTTGGCCATTTTTACATCAGCTTTCAGAGATATTTCAATTTTCCATTTTCTTAACCTGTGAGATACTATTCTTTATGAACTGCAGGGAGGGGAGAAACTTTCTATAAACAATATATATTCCAAACCCAATTAATCTAATCCACTTGTTTAAAGAGTTTTAACAATTTCTTAGGAAGATCCTCTTCTGTATTTCCCATGTGGAAATGGGAACCTCTAGTGCGTTTCCATTTTGGATTCCACAAGTACACTGCACTGAATTACAGCAACAGCAGCTGGAAGGCCACTCAGTCCCAAATATTTCCCTCTTTTTCTACTCATCTCTCAGCCAAGCAGTTCTGAGACCTCAATATTCTCCTGCCTCACGCCTTCTCGGAGATGGTACCTGGTCCAGAGACTGAACATTAAAACTTACACTATGGCTGATGTCACAATGCTATTAAAAAGAGAACCTAAGGACATACACAGAACTCAAGAAATTCAACATTACAGACCAACAGTGCAAACCTGAGAGTTGCAAGAATCAGAGAGGTTCCCAACTCTTACTCTCCTGTAGCTTCACCAGTGACACACATTACTAGGGGGCTAAAGTCAAAATCCCCCTAACGTGAACATTCCCAACTCGAGTGCTCCCAAAGGCTTGCTCTTGCAGCAGATTAAGTATTCCCTTAACAGAACAGTCAAGATGAGGAAGTTGTGACTGTTTATATGTTCTGAACAAGCCATAAAACACCATACCAAAAATCTCACTTCTCCCTTCACTAATGTTTTTTTTTTAAGTCAAATAAAGTCAGAGCTGCTCCTGAGCAGCAGAGAATGGAAGTTTTCCCCGTGATCGTGCTGTCTGCGGCATTCAGACCTCCCCACTAGATGGCAACATGATTCAACAACTGAAAAAAAAAGAATTAACTGTTAAAGAGCAGCCCCAATGCTCAGGCTTCTTCTTTCCTTAAAGCAGCACTGTTCACAATCCCTTTGCACCACAGGTGGAGTTAAGTTTATTGTAGGCCATGGATTCAATAAGTACAAGATATATGGCCATAAAAGAGCAAGACTTGCTCTAGACTTTAAAGGTAAACTTGTTCAGTGCCATTCATCAAAAAAAAAAAATCATGGAGGTTTTGGCTATTTTCAAGACCAGAATCCAATCCAAAGTATCCTGATTTATACAAAAACAAAAGAGGGGTTTTTCCTCACCTTTGCTTACAGATAAAAGGAGATTTGGATCTCTTGGGTGGAATTTCAGTTCATTGATTGCATTTCCATGGCCCACGTAGTGCTGGGATAGAATTCAGAAACCAAGTTAACATTTTCCCTCACGTTTACATGTATTTAGAAGACATAAGTTTCATGCCTTACTGAATCACAAGCTGTATCTTGAAGTTCTGAGCACTCACCTTTATGCACTGCATTGTAATAGGATTAATTATCCTAATAATACCCCTGGACCCTGCCACAGCCAGGAGAGGATGGCTTGTATTGCTATCATATGTCCATGCACAGGTATAGAAATTTTCATCTGCCTACAACATGTTATGTTAAGGAACACAGAAGAAACAGGAAGTTTTTGGGTTTTTTTTTTAACCTAATGTGATTAAAGCAAATTTGTTGCTATTTTATTCAAGTGTCCAGGTGTGTCTTCTGGGCCCAATAAGAAAAAGATACGTTTGATTATACATCTGCAAATATATGCATCAGTGCCTTTTCTATTGATGTCAGTTTCCTCACTTCTGTTCCATAACATATATATGGAACACATTCTCCTTCTTGGCATCACTTTTCAACCTCCTTCTCCAAAACATCCACAGATTTGGAATAAAATGCGGATGAATCAAGACTGGATTCACAAGCTACTGACTTGTGTGATGCAAATGATCAACACAAGTTATTACCACTTCAGATCATGCAACCTAATCCTTAGGTTTTAAAGCTAAGTTTTTTCCAGTAAGCCAAGACCACTGGTAAAGCAGCGAATGTGAAAGATTACACAAATATTAGTGTTGGGAAGATTAAACTGATGGAGAATCAGTTTTCAAATATTTTAATACTGCATGTTCCATGAGTCTGCATTTCTAATATTATTTCAATAGGAGGGACTCTAGGATGTGGGAAAGGGGTAGGACTTGGACCTAACATAAGGAATGTGCCACATGAGCAAAGTATTAAATCACAGAGAAAAACCATTGCATGCTTTTTCCTACAAAGCCTCTTCATTTTTCATATAGAGGAAGCAAAGTGGCTTTTTAACTTAAAAGGATACATCAGCATCCACGTAGGACTGCAACAGACGGATCTCGCCTTGGGAATGACATTCATATAAAGTAACCTGGAGGGGAAGAAAAAAAAGTAGGACAGATCACTGCTTACTTGTAATATTTCAGAAGGAAGTCACACACACACCTATGGATTCACTTCCTGACAGGGAGCGGTAACGCACTTTTATGGTATAGATTTCATCCATCACCTGTTTGTTTCCAACAGATGGAAATGGTGTGATAAAAGAATGCTCATAGCAGCCTCAGTAAAGCACCACTCCAGGACTTGTCAGTAGCTCTTCCCAGATATTAAAATCTAGTACTTGAATTGGCTTAGTCAGACTAAGCTGCTATTTGAAATTAAGTTACCACAGCCATCTCTAACATGACTTGGGTCTTTTAAGGAGCCACTGATACTTTGTTTAATATTAGTTTAGCCCTTTTGGTAACAGCCAGGTAGAACAAACCCAGAAATGAAAAGCCTCTTGTTTAGTCACATCACTTGTATAGAATGCAGTTCAGGAGTTATTTTCAAGACTGAAATGACACAGATCCTTCTTCAGAAAAAGCCTATAAATTCACTTCACACAGGCCACTAATTTAGCTACTGAGCTACTTGGCATCCTTGAAGACACGTCTCAGGTCATTTTAGAGCATACAGCCTTTTGGAAACAATACCATCTAAGAGGAGTGATTTTAGTGAGAAAATACATTTATCCACCAATCTTCCTTATCCCATGTTTGTATTACTGAAGGATTTCTTCTTTTCTAAGAAGCTAATTCTCAAACAGCTAACACATGATTTCATAAAACAATCCAGAGGAGGCAACTCTCTCAGATAACACATGCTACACACCTCAGAAATAAAGATTTCTATACGGAATATCCCGTGTGTGTACTAAACACAGGTAAAGGGGTTGGTGGGAAAAAAAACCACAGGCAGAACCACATGGAAAAACCAGATTACTCACCCTGTTGCTGCCTACAGTGGCAAAAACGAGAGGATCGCCTTCTTTACTGTGCCAGTTAAACTGGACTCCGAACAAAGGCTGGCCGTGGTCCTCCTGTAGATGTAAAGTAAGGTTAGAGGCAAAAAAACCCAAAACCCCTAGAAAACACCATAAACAATGTGGAAATTGTGATGGTAAACAGTTTAATTGATATGCTTTCCTCCTGAAAATACTGGGTTCACATCCAGTATAATTTCAGATAGTGAACAGATAAAAAGAATGGTTTTGTAACATCACATTTGAACTTGGCTCTCTCCCCCATGCTTTTAAAAAATGTTGTCTCACAGCTATGGCCAGAAACTGACAGAACTCCTGACTTAGTTATATTTACAGCATTGCTACTTTGTTTTGCAATTATCAACAAGGCAACATCTGCATCTAAGGTCACATCTATACACTTTTTATATTGTTACAATTACTTCCACACAAGGATTTACAACTTCACAGATGAGAATTATCAGGACAGAGAGGAATTATACCGGTAAAAGGCTGGAGAAGGGCCACATTTAACTCTTACAGCAGAGTTATGTCTTGCAACTCTATCACAGATATGACAAACTCCCTCCAGTATATCACAATGCTGCTGCAAAGTTCATGTCCAAAAAAGTATTTTCAAATCGCCTCCACGGTTACCACAGAAATGCCAAGTATTATTTTTATACAGCTTACATCAGTCTTGATAGAGGGGGAAAAATAAAAGCAGCTATGTTTATGAATTGTGATGAATATGGTGGTGCTTGTTAATAATTGATAACAGTATTTTGGCCTGTCCTGACAGGATGTTTTCAGTAAGAATAATGTTCATTAAAGTGCCTCCCCACAGGGGACTGTCTGGGACAGCACAGGCAGGAAGGAAGTGTCTCATGACGGCTGTTAAGCAGCTTTCGAATGGCAGTGCTTCAGAGACAGCACCAAATACTAGCCCTGGCAGCTCCAGCCTATCCAGGAACCAAAGAATAAATCTGAGGAAGGGGTATGGGTGGGGAGCCCAACACTACTCAGAAAAGTATGTCTGGAAGAATTTAAACTACCATTATTTACTGAGAAACACAGAAACTAACAGACCTAGCTAGAAGAGCTGGAAAGAGAAGGGAGAAAAATCTTTCAGAGGGGAAGGCCCTCCTGCAATTCTTAGAGAGGAAAGAACTTTCAAAGCTGAATACAGATTAAAAAGAGTATTTCAAAGTTTAACTCAAAGTATTACCTATCATAACATGAAAGGACAGACCAGTGGTTTTGTGATGAGAGATGTGGGATATTAGCAAAGGGAAAAATAGCAAGGTTATTAGTGACCCCCTGACAGAAGGAAAAAGCAGGTATTCAGCATTAGAGTTTAATTGGAGATGAAAAATAAGGAAAACTGCATGCCAAAAGTTGCACACACAAAGCTGTGATTTTTAGTGTACAATGAAGTTATTAATTTTACTTTCTAGGTTTATTTTTTGAGTGTACTTGTCTTCCTTGAAGAGAATGACTGAGAGGTCAAGTACAGAATACTTAAAAGAAATCTCCACTAATAATTAGTTGGTTTTGAATTTCTGTATGAGAGTTTCATGCTGGTGAATACTGAGGGCTTTTGACATACTGAATGAAGGTAGCACAGGGAAAAAGTATCAATTCTTAGTGCTTTATTACAGGGACAAAGTAGATTTTGCACTTGTTTTTCTGGAATAATTTTGTTCTTTATTATGCACACTGTCTCTGATTAATAAAATAGGGAAAGTGAAGAGGAAAGTTTTCCCCCCTCAAGACAGGGGGAGAACTTCCAGCATAAGTTGTATGAGGTTTGTGTTTTTGTAACTAGGATTAGGGTGGTACATACTAAGTAGAGATACAACAGAGGGCTATCCTGTGTCTGTATCCGAGTACATACCTGAAGTATTCAATAAGCTCTTTCAAAGAAAACCTATTTCCCTGGAAAAATTACCATGCAAGATAAATGTCTTTAGTCTACTTAGATCATCTGCATTACTTCTTCACATTGAGTGCTACAACCTCCAAGACCCTGACCGTACAGATCGCAGTTTTTTCCAGTGTTTAATGGATGAAGGAGTCAGGCAGAGGCTCTTGCAGGAAGTCACAAAGGTATCTTGAGGAAGTTATGCTCCCCTCGTTTAAACTACCATCATCCTCACTGGTCAGAGACAGTACATAACTATTTTAAAATCATAGAATGCATTAGGTGAGAAGAGACCAGCAGTAACCAGGGACATCTTCACTAGATCAGGTCGCTCAAGCCTGACATTGAATATCTCCAGGGATGGGGCCTCCCTTATCTCTCTGAGCAACCTGTTCCAGTGACTTACCATCCTCATAGTGAAGAACCTTTTCCCAATATCCAACCAAAATCTCCCCATTTCTAGTTTAAAACCATACCACTCATCCTGTTGCTCCATGCCCTCATGAACCGTTCTTCCCCAGCTTTCTGGGAGAGGAATAATTTTCAGGTATTGGAAGACCGTTATAAGGTCCCCCCAGAGCCTTCTCTTCCCCAGGCTGAACAAGCCCAACTCTCTCAGTCTGTCTTCATAGAAGATGTGCTACAGCACTTTGATCATTTTTGTGGGCCTCCTCTGGATGTGCTCCAACAGGTCCATGTCCTGCTTGTGTGGAGGGCTCCAAAGCTGGACACAGTACCCCCACTGAGGTCTCACTAGAGCAGAGTAGAGGGGCAGAATCCCCTCTCTCAATCTGCTGGCCACACTTCCTTTGATGCAGCCCGGGATGTGGTTGGCCTTCTGGGCTGCAGATGCAGATTGGTGGCTCATGTCCAGCTTCTCATCCACAAGTACCCCCAAATCCTTTTCCTCAGGGTTGCTAATATTTTGCTAATACTTGTCTGCTCTAATTTTTGTCCCAAATGCTAAACAACAAAGTACATTTTTAAAAACATTACACTCAGGTGCTCCATGTTATGGTTATCCTGAGGTGCCAAGTATGTCACACAAATCTGACCACTGGTTTGTACAGACAGAAGTTTGACCCAGTAGAATTGTGAAATGCCATCCTGACCCTGGTATGAATAAAGGGCACCAAATCCAAAGCACTCAACTTCACCATGCACCAGAGAAAGAAGGCAGAGGAGAAAACAGACCTACAGATGTAACAAAAGCAAGTATATAGACAATAAATGGCTAGATCTTCCCTTACTCACTCAATGCCAGCTCTGGCTCTGTCAGACAATACGACTAGACCTGTTTTTAGACTGAAGGCAGTGAAGCATATGTTATGCCAACACAGAAAATAAACACCCACAGAAACACTTTTAATACATTGTCACCCACGCTGCCAGTGAGGAAGCCACTGACCACACATGCATTTCCAGTTCCCAAAAGTGGAAGCAAGGCATTACTGACCGAGGTTTTAGTTACCTCTCCTATCCACATCAACAAACTAGTCTTGTGCGTGGTTGTGAGGAGAAGCTGAGACAACACCCAACTGTGCTAACAGCCACCAAACGACACCGTAAGGAAGAGCAAAGGGTAGGGTAAGTGGTGGTATTGTTTTAAAAGGAGTGCCTCAAAGCAGAATACACACAATTCTTTGTTGGAAGATCTATAAACAGAACATATATGGATATAGGTAGGATGTGTGTTTGTTAGCTCTATATGCTCATTTATAAACTTCATTTTCATTCAGCTCACAGAAAACAAAGATTTTTCAGTACACCTTACAGTAACTTAGTACCTTCTTGCAAAAAGAAAACAAATGGGTGCTTTTTATATCCTGTCATTATCCAAGTTATATTTTTGTTTTCCTGATGCTTAAATTTCACTCAAAATAACTTCCACACTAGTGTTTAAAAAGCATATTTAGCAAGCATCGACTTTTTCAAGCTGAATCATACCCACTTAACATTCAAAGTGGATAGTAATGCCGTATTTCTTTGCTTCACCAAGGGAAAAAAGAAGAAAGTAAAATAAGGGGGAAAAGCAGGAGTTGGAAAGTGGAAAAGCACATCATTTATAATGTCTTTAAAACATGTTGACTTTTCATTAATTTCAGTACATGCACCTTACCGCATAGTTCAAAGACTATAAATTATGGGATATGCAATGTGATATCCAGAGTCACAAATGTCTTTCTAAAGCTATCCATCATTCAATCATTAGTTTATATCTGCAAAATTTGTATGATCAGAAAAAAGAAAAGAGAGGCTTCCTCAAACATGAAGTAAAAAGGAGTTACCAAATTTGGCTACTGCCTAGTCTTTGTATTAACATGCATGTTTATTATTATTAGCATTAATTTCAGTTCAAAGAGAAATGAGGGGAAAAAAAGATACTAAAAATATTCCACTTAGCTGAAATGCTACATTTAGTCCCTCACAGCTTGATTCCACTTGCACAAGACTCTGTTCCCAGGCCCCGATCCAAATCCACAGAAGTCAGGGATGTCATAGGGTCACCCTAGAGTGGGGCCTGGTTGAAATTTGAGGTGATGGGCTGTTTTGTTTTCTCAGAAGGCACTTGAAAAACACTACTTTGGAATATTTGGTCTGCAGACAGAAAACAAATATGCTTAGAAAAACCCAGAACTTGTTAAATGTTTGGGTGCCGAAAGGCCTGCCCCTGTGTTTGAAGCATGATATGAAGCCACAATAAGCACTACCTGCGGGGGCGATTCATGTGAATCACAGGAACAGCTGCCTACCTTGGTGAAAATGAAAGAGATTCCCTTCCTCCTACACCCTGAAAGGACATGGGGCAACTTTTATACTTAAAAAAAACCCACACGAAGATCAACTTGTTTCCAGATACTTCTGTATCACAATTTCTCCAGTAGCAAAGCTCCTCTCCCAGGCTTCCACACTGCAAACTTCTCAACCCCTCCTGCTCAGCTGCCCCAGCCCTGCAGCAAGGCAAAGATCAGAAACACCTACATTGGCACAGCCAAACAGTAAAGCGGGGGGAACGACAAAAACCTCTTAAAGCAAATCTGCAGAAAATACTACAGAGCTGCACACATCCTCTCCTTAGCTAAATATAAAGCTTAACAAAACTCCCATATTGCTCCAGAAGCGATCTTTCCTTTATTTAGAAATCTTACAAAAATTGGATCAGATGGCACACTTGGAGCTTTTGCCACACAGCTATCCCACACAAGGCTGGGGAATGAAAGAACAACATCCTGACAGTGAAAAAGCATCAGAGAGAGAATTCATTCAGTTCACCATAGTCTGTCAGCAGTGCAGAAGAAAACAATAATACCCAAAAACCACAAGAACAGGGACTAAAGACCATGAATCCACATCCCACATTACATGGGATGATAACTATGACCTAGATCAAGTGCAAATACATAAATCACAATCCTCACAATAAATTAATTAAATTGCACTATATAGCCTTTATGGCAATTGCCAGAAGATAGAAAATATCTGATCTGATAAGCATAAGGAAAATAAACTCCAAGATTTTGGGCTGTTTTTTGGTTTGTTTTGTTTTTTAAATGCATTTGAGTAGAAAGAAACAAAGAAACAAACAAACAAACAATAAAAACCTGTACAGGTTCTGCATGCTTTGTATTCAAGTTGTCACAGGTTTTGTTTTAGTTTAATTTGTTTATCCAGTTTCTTATCTTTATCTCAAGCAACTGCAGCTTCAATGAAATACATAATTATAACATATCACACACAGCTTTGTAAACCTGCACAAAAATTGGGTTAACTGCAGCACCACCTATTGTTTCCTATTTCACATTATCCTTTTTCTTCAAAACTTCAGCCATTCCAAGAAAGAAACATATTTTCTTCAAATGACCACGGAACATAATTGTATACAGCTATTTAAAAGTATCTGTCCTGATGCTGTCTCATTAACACCACTGCCAGCAAGTTGCACCCAGCATTCCCACGTTAAAGCTTACAGATAGCACCTACCTTTAGGCTATTTACACATTTGAAGGAATATTTGCACTTTTTTGACTTCCATTTTCCTTTTCCCCAGCTTTTTCTTCCAGGAGCATTCGGAGTGTTTGTTGGTGTATCAGGGCGTTCGGTGTTAGTACCGCTCTCAATACTAACAGCATCATCCTGTAAACATTCAAATTATACAGAATGTAATAAAGAAATCATTAACTCCTGTACAAATCCAACTAACTTTGCAGCACTTGGCCTTTTCACTTTTTCCTTCTCCTCCATAAGAACAGAGGATCTCCTAGGACTTAGATTTAAATACGTGAATCTAAGTAACACTGTTACCAGCATAATAGCATTCCTCGCTAGAAACAGAACATGAGTCACACGAGGACTAATCCAAGAGGAAGAGACATGAACTGTCATCCAATGAAGTTTCTTCAGAACACTTACTAGCAGCCATTCTTAAGAAAATGTCTAAACTGGTTGCTTTCCCTAGAAAACATATTTGACATAGATTAAATGTGTATTTCTGAAGTACTGAAGGAAGAGATCGTTTGTGCAAAAGCATTATGCTGAGCCACACCAAGAATCTAACTGTTCTGAGAGACTTCTGGACACCCTCCGCAGCATCAGGCACCACACAGCTCTGCAGTGTCAGCACTGCCAGTAAAAGAGGAAGTCTCACCTCTCCCTCTTGCTCTTTCCTACAGATACTTGCTTCAACTAAAAGCTAAATTAAAAACCGAGCAAACGAAAGAAATGAAATGAACTTGCTGATCAGTTAATATAACTGTTTCTCCAACCACCAGCAGCCAGGACTAAGGTAAGGGTGGGGAGAACTGAAGAACTGAGCGTGCAAAACCAACCATCCAGCCTCCAAGCAGTTTTTGATCAGCTTTAGACAATTAATACGGTATTTATACACAGTTGGACTGAAGGACGCTACTCAAAAGGATGTTTCTATTCTATCCCAACCCACTTCAATCTCACTTGCCCCATAAAATACAGTCCTGTGTTTCCGTATCAGTAAGTTCAGCTTGTTAAAAAGCAACATTTTTTTTTACTGGCAAGGTAGTTTGTTCACTTTCAATCAGTGTAACTGCGGGAAAACAAATCGTATCATGGTGTAGATTATTAGATCTGAACTAATGGAGACAGAGGCTGAAAGCCTGTCACTGGAGGAGATTAAATGTAGTATGCACCTGCATCAGGAACTCCACTAGGAATACAGAAAAAGGTCAACTACAAACATTAATACACCAATTCCCACCAAACACTCATTCTTTGTCCCAGTTTCATATCTGTATCACCAGAAGCCAGCAGGGGTACAACAGTCTTCAGCTGCCCAACAGCTCTGAAAAATGAGGACATCGAGAGGAGGAAAAGGAGGAAAGACAGAAGCCTGTAAGTGAACTGCCCAAACATGGAATCACTCTGCTCATATTGCACCCCTAAAAGGGCAAACCCTCCCCTGAAACACATAACCGAGTTTAACAATTTCTACATTTTCCAGTTCCTTCTCTTCACTCTAAAAAACTTCAGAGCCTGGCAAATTCTCACCTCCCAGGTGTGCTGGCTAGCCTGTAATAATACTTCATAAGCCTTAAGTGTTCTCTGGACTAGTCAAGTACTGTCAATACAAGAACACAAGGTACCTGGTATGATGCAAGTACAACATAGCTGACAAAGTTTTATCCAGGATACTGACGGAACAAAACACATCCTTTTTCCAAATCAAGACTACTATGCCAAATTTAAGTAGAATCCTGGTCTTTCAGGAGTAGCAGAGTCCAGTAACCAACTCTTGAAAAGGGAGCCCTTTCATCACTGAGGCCACATTTTCAATAACCAGACTGCTCACACCCTTTGGACACCTATAACAGACACCAAAGCAAACCTGAATGCCTTTATCACCAGATTACACCTGGATTCACAAACACCGCTGAGCAGTAAAAAAAAGAAAATCAGTAGCAGTGATATGGAGCACCTTGAACCTGCCTGTCACCCTCACAAGCGGCACTTCCACATGGTGGGATGCAGTCCAGATTCCTCACTACCCAAATAACGCTCTAACTGGAAGAAAACCCCACACTGTGTAAAGCTGATATCCAATTAACATCCACCAGTAACTACATAAAATAACAAAATGCTAGGAGTTGGAAGGGACCTCGAAAGATCACCTAGTCCAACCCCCCCCCACCAGAGCAGGTCTACCTAGCCTAAATCAGCATGATTGCCAGATACCTCAGATTAAGTTTGATTTTCAAGTATCGAGCTATGCTGTATCAACCAGATTACCTTTGTTCTAGCACTAGATATAAAGCTAACATAAGATTACAGTCCCCAGCCCCGGCCACCTCGTTCTGCTGACTGAAGCTTATGCACGCTATCCCTTATTCCTCATTTTCCTCATTCACCAAAGGGCTACACGCATACATTTATGCTACATGTTAACGTGCGGCATGGTGGCAAAGCCACCCAGCACAGAACTGCAAGAAGGGTGGAAAATTTTGCTGATTTAAAGCCAAAAAAACCCAAAAAAAAACCAAAACCAAACCTCTGACGTTTTGAAGGGAACTTCGGAGCCCGCTTAGAGTTTGGGCCTCAAATTCTCCCTCACCCACGTGGAGGAGAAGGAGAAGTGGGTGTCTCTCTACCCCATCCCCACTCCTGGCTCTCTCACCAGGGCCTCCCTTCTTATGGCCCGCCCGGAGGGGCGACCGCCGGACTGAGGCGGGCGGGGTAACTCCCCTGTCTCCCTCTTTAGCCCCATCCCCTCTCCCTCCCGGGACGCGCCCCGGTGGGATTAAACGGAGACCACGGGCCGCGGGACACCCGCAGGGACCGGGCCGGGAGGGCCCCTCGCAGCGGGGCCCGGGAGGTCGGTCGGTCGGTCGGTCCGTCCGTCCCCCCTCCCCGCCTCAGCACTCCCTCCCGCCCCAGGCGCGAGGCCCCGCGGCCGCCGCGCGCGCGCTCCCGCCTCACCGCCCCTCCCCCCTTCCCCCCCCCCCCCCCCCCCCCCCCCTCAATTCCAGGCCGCCTACTCCCCTGCCCGGCCTCACGTTCTCGTCGCCGGACAGGTCCCCGGGGTTGCTGTTCTCGTCGCTACTCAGCTTCTGCTTCTTCGCCGGCATCTCACCCCCAGCTCCCGCCGATGCCGCCGCCGCCGGGGCTTCTCCCCGCTCAGACATCTTCCCCGCCCCCCACCCCGCCACGCAGCCGCAAAGCGCGGACGGGGAGGTCGAGACGCTAGCCGTAAAGCAGCGCCGCGTCCCGTTCCCTGGTCGGGGTGCTAGGAGCTGCCACACTGCTGAAAAAGCACTCTTCCCGCGCCCGGCGGCGTGAGGCGCCTCAGGGGCGGCTGCTGCTTGAAGGGACGGGACGGGATGGTCCCGGCTCGCCTAGTCGTTAAATTAGCCCTTCTTCTAACAGCTAGTGGCATTTACATCGCTGCTTGTAGCGCGGCCGTGCCGAGTAGTGCCGGCCCAAAGCGAGTGTGAGGTAGCAACAAGCAGTCTCTGTCACTATGGGTGGTAACGGTTCTTCTGCCCACCCATGCCCTGCCCTGCCCTCGAGTGCTGTTTCCTGTGCTTAAAGGTTTTGGTTTGGGTGTTTAATTTACTGAAGTCATTCAGTCTGAAAGTGGTGTTGCTGGGGATGGGAGATAGGCTCTGTTCTGCAGACGGCTTTTGTACTCGCTGGCAAGTTTCAACTGCAGCTACAAATGAAATCACTGCAGTTGCCAGATTTTCCTTTATTTGTTTCAGAAACCACAGGTCCACGAGTCATAATGACTACAAACAGTAAAAAAACCCCAAAACTCTTCCAAAGAGGAAAAGTAATCTGCCCACCAGCACAGTGTCGTCATATCTGCTTTTCTTAGAGGGGCAGAAACAAGTCTTTCCTCCCAGAGGGAGACATTCCAGTCTCAAAAGGCTGCTTTGAGGGCAGAGGTGAGCTATGCCCTTGAACGTTAAATTTAATCTCTCATAGCCTTCGGAGATAGAGAGGAAAAGATATGCTTAAAATGATTTGTGTGCTACAGTGTTTTCAGCAACAGACAGCTTCCTTTTATCATTTTCTTTTTCCCCTCTTCTGCAGAACTGTAGGCCCCAGTGAAGCCTTACATAATATGTAGCAAAAGATTGTAGCTTACAATGAACGAAAGCTCTGCTTGGGTCTATGCTGTGAGATTGAGGTTGTGATAAAGTGTGGGAAAACATACAAAGAAAGAACTATCTTGATTTTAAAACACGACAGGATGTTTTTAGGCTGGCATCTTAATTAAATCATGCCTGTGCTGAGGGTCTGTTGAATGAAGGGCAGGCACAAAGTTTTCAGCAGTGAAGGTTTTTACCTTCTACCCATGGGTGTCCTTCAGCTACTGGAAAGAAGACAGCTCCCCTTCATTCTGAAGCTGACAACCAATGTCCTCCAGATGGCCAGCTACACATTCGACTCCACCATGTATCACTGGCTCATCCAAAATATAAAGTCAGAGCTGGCCTGTGCTTCTTAGCCTGTGCTGAGCACGTTTGCCTACCCATACCCCAAATCAAATTGTTTATTCTCCATCACCAACTTACTGGGTCCAGACTGGTCTCTGCCTTCTTCTGTCTTCTGGATGCTAAAGGAATTCCTTCATCTGGTGACAACCCTGCTGGCCTCTCTATAGGCAGTTCTTAGTCTAAATCACTTGCCGGTTTTTTGCTTTCTCAGAACACATGAAAGGCCTGTCAACCAGTGCTTGGGCATGATCTCCAGGAAGATTTGCTCCATCACCTTCCCATGTCCTTTATCACTGTGTCCCCTGCCCATGGAGTGGTGCACCTATACTTTCCTCAGCCTGCCTTTTGCTGCCAGCACACTGACAGAAGCCTTTCCTGTTAACCTTCCTTGTCTGGTTTCAACTCCAGCTGAGCTTTGACTTTCCTAACATCAGCCCTCTATGCTCAGGCAATGTCTCCTGTGCAGCCCATCTGTGCTTCCACTTTCTGTACGCTTCCTTTTCGTGTTGGAGCTCAGCTGGGAGTGCCTTGTACATCCGTGCTGGCCTCCTGATGTACTTGCTTGATTATCTGCACATCGGAACAGACTGCTCTTTTACTTAAAGGAGGTTCTGCTTGAAGATCAACCAGCTGCCCTAGAGCCCATGCCCTCTGAGGCAGTCGTCCATTGGATCCTCCCAAGAAGATTCCTGAGTATGCTGAAATCTGCTTTCCTGAAGTCCAGGGTTGTGATTCAACTACTACCTTTGTGTATTTTTTTCCAGTTTTTTAACTCTACTGTGCTTGCTGCTGCCATCTTTGACCAGTTCTTTCTTGTTTATAACATTTCCAGCAAGGCATCTCCCCTGGCATCTTTCTCCCTCACTATGCTTCAGGTATTCTGTAAAAAACAGAAGGATCTCCACCTTTCTGCATTCTTCTGGTGGTGATTTTGGCAGTCAGCTGGTCCAGGTAGCCCAGTACTGTTTTCTCTGTTACACAGGTAACAGTTATTTTACCTCCGTGCAGAGATAGCCCTGCACCTAAGTTACCTGGTACCAGTATCTGCTGTGTAAAAAGTGTTCCTTCTTATTGATAGTAATTGTCTTCTCTGTGTGTATGGGTCAGAATTGCTGAATTAACTGGAAAAAGTATTTTTTTAAAAATTCTGCTAGTTCAATGGGAAAACATAGCCATGGCAACTGAGGAGGATTCTGTTCTACTTCATGTCTTGTCAAGAGCCCTGTCAGTTAATATTCAATTACAGAGACTGTTTTACTGGTGTTTTTGTGAAGAATCTGAAGACATAGCTGGATTTTCAGAACACCAGTTCAATTTGTAAGTCTGGCAGGTAGCGTAGCTTTTGCTTTATGAAAACTGCAAATTTAGAAACCAATAAAAAATGTGTTCACACAGAAACCAGTTGCATCCCTTTTGCATGACAGGAGTGCAACAGCCAGAAAAGCTGCAGTCTATTCTCCCCCTCTCACTTTTGAAAGATTAATGGTTGGAACCTTTAGCTGACTCATGCTCTGGAAGCACAGAACAGCTCACACATTTAAATCTTGCTGCAGAAGTTCAGATGATATGGATAAAAGTCATATATTTTATCCATCTGCTAGAATAACAACCTGCATAAAAATGAAAGGTGTATCTGAATCAGATGAGCCAGCTGAGTTGATCTGACAGCTCAACGCTACCGAAGGAAGGACATCTCAGACACCACACCCCCTTCCAAACCTTCTCCATGTTCCTAGTTCTAGTTTTCTACTGCTTAACCTCCCATGGGTTCTGCTTGGTGAAGAAACAGGATGTCATCCTGATGGTAGTGATAAGCTACAGTGCCTCAATTCTGAAATCTCCCTGTGTGCCACTAGTTCATGGTTTGTTCTCAAGGGTGAGTTTGACGGACGGTGTAGGAGTGCCTGTGCTCTTCTGACAACTCTGCTGCCATGGAGGCAATAATGTGCAGTTATCACAGCATAGTTTGGGTCAGAAGGGACCTCAAAGCCCATCTAGTTCCAACCCCCTGCCATGGGCAGGGACACCCTCCACTTGACCAGGGTGCCCAAAGCCCCATCCAACCTGGCCTTGAAACCTGCCAGGGATCCAGGGGCAGGCACAGCTTCTCTGGGCACCCTGTGCCAGGGCCTCACCACCCTCACGGGGAAGAATTTCTTCCTCATATCTCATCTAAATCTGCCCTCTCCTAGTTTAATATCATTATCGCTTGTCCTACTACTCCGTGCCCTTGTAAAAAGTCCCTTTCCAGCTTTCCTGTTGCATTAGTAAAGCCTAAACTCAACCTGTGGTTTCATGGTCAGCAACAGGGCTGCTCAGGCAGTCCCATTCCTGCCCATCCAACTGATTTCTTCTGCTTCCACCTGCTCTCCTGTCCTCTGACGGCGAGTGATTTATATAGCTGTGGAATGAATCACACAGGTCAAATGATCCGGCAGAAGAAAACAAACAACATTTCTCCATTTTCCCTGGTTGTATTAGATCAGTTCCCTTGTTTGTACACAGTGTAGCTACACAAACAGTTCTGCTGGCGCTGTGCAGGGAGTGGCACAGGAACAATTGGTGGGAAGAGGGTGAGGTGGGAGGGGAAAAAAGCCAGAATTACTTAAGGCAGTATTGTTACCAAATAAATCCTCATGGACCCACAGCTCATGTGAACAGAGCCTTTAGTCCAGTTTAAAGTGACCTTTCTTCCAGAATAGCTTGTTCTGTGTGTGAGGGAGATTTCACTGAACCAGCATGATGCATCTACAGGGCATGAAGCATATTTAGAAGGGGATAGCATAGCATCAAAGACTCTGAAAGGTTGGTATAAGAAACCAATGGTCAGATAAACTGTATTTCACTTGCCCTGTCTGTATGGTGAACAGCTGTATGTGCTACCTCCTTGTATTTTCTCCACATCTTCCCAAAAATCACGAAGCTTTGCATTCAGCTTGGGAAAGATGCAGCAGGTCAGGACAATCCAGGGAAGCCCCATGCTTGGCATATCTTTGGGAGGCTGCTTTTGGCCTGGCTCTGTCCTTAACACCGGGGAATCTTCTTGGATAAACAACCCTGTTACACAGCCTGTCCATGGGGAGGTTAGTACAGACTCAGGCCTTGTGCTGTGTTGTCTGTTCTGTGTAAGCATTACTCACCAAAGGAGCAGCTAGTGCAAAAATATATATATGACTGCATAAAATTTTGCAAAATGTGGCTTTTGCCATTTCCTATTTGTACATAACTTTTGCCTTTTTTCCCATGCCCCACCCTAAGTTTTCTATGTAACTTACCAGGACAATACACTTTCCCTTAAATATTTTTCTATTGAAGTAGCCAGGCACAACACTTAACCCAAAATATTTTCCACTGAAACACACACAGCCACGATGACTGTGTTGGCATCATCTTCAGAAGCTACTCACAGTGCTAAAATATCAGTGCAATGATTAGCTGCAACAAAATCTGATGATTTAGAAATGCCTTAGAGACATAATTACTCTTTCTAATTCAGGCTTTCTTTAGATGCACGGTGCAGGAATTATTTGCTGGGAAAAATGGTCTGACACCTAAGGTTAATCTATATTTAAATAAATGGGTTATTCTCTCAGCTCATATTTCAGTTTAATTTTTTAGTAGTTGTACTGGAAAATCTCCAAAGTAACTGTGAAACCTTGTAGCAGGGCGCAGGCAGAGATTTGCCAGCAGTGCTGAGGAGGCAGCAGTCCACACCAGCAGCTAGCTGCTGGAGCTCCTGTGTCCTGTCACCTCATGGCTTTTCTGCTGCTTTTTCTTCTGCCATGAACCCCACTTCCCAGCATCCTTCTGTCTCTGTGATGATGGGCAGATTTCTATTCCTGAACCATTCCTCTGGTGTTACACCATTTGATGTAAACCTTTTGACTCTCTACAAAGTGGAAAATCTTGGGTAATATTTTTTATTGAAACCACTTATGTTGTAGGTGCTGCATGCTGGATGGTTGCTAAGTTTTGTGCCCCCTGAAATGTAAACCAAAAGCTACAAACAAAGGGTAGGAAAAGTGGGGAAGAAGGGATGATTCTCACGCTGGCGGCAATCGCTTCCCATGAGAACCTGCTGAAAACACTATCAGGGGTTTGCAGGTGCAAGGTCATGAGAGTAACTGTGTGAGAACAACAGGAGGAGAGAAACAAGGGAAAGATACTGCCCTAGAGACTCTGGGAAACATTGTCCAGGCAGCTGGGGTGAGAGGACACCGAGTTGGGGGTGGAAAGCAGGTACTGAGTTGTGATGGAAGGCCCTTAGCATTAGAAAGGCAACACCCCAGGGCATGCTGCTGGTACATGTGGTGTCCCTAGGTCAATCACAAAATCACACACTTAAAGTGGTGAAAGGCAACACTCCTTTCTGGGTCAAAACATCTTTTTAGCTGAATGAGAGCTAGTCAATGAAACTCCTTTGTTAGGTACCTCTCTCCTACATCCAATGCCTTCCTTGAGCTGACATTGCCGACTGTTTAGATATGCAGTCAGTCAGATCAGGGATCCAATCAGATTGAAAACTAACCAAGCCAAAAAGAGTGGAGCAGTTTTAAGTACTACACCCAGCGTCAGAGAGCTGAGAGGTGCGTGGGGTCATTCCTCTGACCAGCAGCAAGGGCTGAGTTTTTCTTAAAACCACTGTGAGCATACACTCCCAGCCACAATCTGTTCAATAATAATTTAGCTGCTGGAATGGAAAATGGGCACATTCCACACAGAAATGACAGAGGTGGGAGTGGACTCAAAAGACGCTGGGGTATAGGATTAGAGTTCCAAAAACTCTTCACATATTTCTAAAAGGGTCTGAAAATAGCTGAAAATTCAGGATGCCACACTTAGGCAGAAATGTTCAACTGCACAAGCACGGGACAGAGAACACAGAAGTAAGGACCAAGTGTCAGGAAGGAGGCTGAGGAGATTAGAACAGATAAAATAAGTTTATAATGTCAGCTACTGCAGCTAAGGTCTTGTCTGTTTATCCAGCTCCAGGCACTACACTTCCAAGAGCAATCTGAGTCATCTGGCGAGTGTCCAGAGAAGAACCAGCAGGAATGATGAGAGAGTTGAAGCCATGGCCTGGAAGGGAAAAATCGAACAAACTGGAACTTCTAACCCTAAACAACAGAAATCTGAGAGGATATGTGGTAATAGACATGAAAGAAATGAAAAAAAAAGAAGAAAAAAATTATTTTCTATAGGACAAGAGGCAAGGGGCTTTAATTACAGTAACAATGTGCTTGGCTGTTTGCTGTGGCTCTTTTGGGGATGAAAACTATGTTGTAGTACTCAGCGCTGGTGAGGCCACACATCAAATACTGTGTTCAGTTTGGGCCCCTCATTACAAGATGGACATTCAGGTGCTGCAACATGTTCAAAGAAGGGCAGCAAAGCTGGAGAAGGGTCTGGAGCAAAAGTCTGTTAAGGAGCGGCTGAGGGAACTGGGACTGTTTGGTCTGGAGAAGAGGAGGCTGAGGGGAGACCTTACCAGCCTCTACAGCTACCTGAAAGGCTGTAGCCAGGTGGATGTTTGTCTCTTCTCCCAAGTAACAAGTGATAGCACAAGAGGAAATGTCCTCAAGTTGCACCAGGGGTGATTTAGGTAGGGTATTACGTTTCTCAGAGAAGTCGTGGCTGCCCCTGGATCCCTGGCAGGGTTCAAGGCCAGGTTAGATGGGGTTTTGGGCACTCTGGTCTAGTGGAGGGTGGCCCTCCCTGAGAAAGAGAATCCTTTAGCCTACTTCCTTCAGGATTATTATCAAAAGACAGCCACAGAAAAATCTTTTAATAAATAAAGAAGGTTTCTTGTAATAAAATAAAGCTATTTGTATGCTTGTAATCTTGTCAGATATTTATCTGAGATACAGACAGCAGGAGCACTCGATAGCTTCTGACTAGCTACAGACAGCTCCCTTTTTTCACGTCCATATATAAAGCTGAAGGAAATTACAACGCTGGTTTACTCACTAATGGACTTTGGACCCTATTGAGGGAAAGTGTTCTTTTAAAAGCTGCTTTATTATTTTCAGGAGAAAAAAAAAATCCAGACTTTTAAGGGCTCTGAGAGCTTTTGAGATGACTTGCTGAGAAAATTGCAGATTTAAGACTGCGTGAAAAGCTTGTTACTCAGCCTTCCTTCACATGCAGCATCTGTTGTATCTAACTAAATGTACTTATTTCAACATTCCTTTCAGTTGGGTCTAAAACATACTTCCTGCCATAATTTATAGTGCTGCTTGTATATAACACAATCTGAATTAGATGCAAAGAATGTTGAATTGGAGGCAATTGTAGCTAAGGGGCTTCAGACACAGGCTGACCGGTTTCATACTGGAGTAATGTTGAATTGGAGGCAATTGTAGCTAAGGGGCTTCAGACACAGACTGACCGGTTTCATACTGGAGTAAAAATACACTTTGTGGATTTTTAAGAGTAGGAGAGGTATTATATCATCCAGCTTAACCTCCTTTGTAATAAGCACAACATAATTTTACTGAGTTAGATAGACTTGAGCCCCAAATCTCATGTTTATTAAAAGTATTTTCCACAAAGACATCCAATCCTGAACTGAAGACTGGAAGAAATGGAAAATCTCATGCTTTCCATGCTAGACTGTTCCACTGGTTAGTCGCTTTCATGGTTGAACAATTCTGCCTTATTTCTCATGTGAAATTTGCCTGGCTCCAGCTCTTACCACCTCTTCTTCCCCTGTCTGCTAAAATACAATTCTTCCCTGTAAGAAAGTCTTCCCTGACACTGTCCCACCTGACATCCTTGTCTCTAGAGAGACATGGTTGTGGAGGGACCGCTTGGTGGATAAGGAATTGGCTGGATGGTTGCACTCAGAGAGTTGTGGTCAATCTTTTGATTTCCATGTGGAGACCACTGACAAGAGGCATTCCTGAGGCATCAGTTCTGGGACCAGCGCAGTTTAACATCTTTGTCAGCAACATGGACAGTGGGATTGAGTTGCACTCTCAGCAAGTTTGCTGATAACACAAAGCTGTGTGGTGCAATTGATACACTGGAGGGAAGGGATGGCATCCAGAGGGACTTGGATGGGCTTGAGAGATGGGACCATGTGAACCACATGAAGTTCAGCAAGGCCAAATGCAAGGTCCTGCACATAGGTTGGGGCAATCCCAAGGACAACTACAGGCTGGGCAGAGAATGGATTGAGAGCAGCCCTGAGGAGAGGGACCTGGGGGATGTTGATTCATGTGCACCTTGACGTGACCTGGCAATGTCTGCTTACAGCCCAGAAAGCCAGCTGCATCCTGGGCTGCATCAAAAGCAGTCTGACCAACAGGTCAAGGGAGGGGATTCTGCTCCTCTGCTCTTCTCTGGTGAGACCCCACCTGCAGTGCTGCATCCATTTCTGAGGTCCTCAGCACAGGAAAGATGTAGAGCTGTTGGAGCAAGTCCAGAGAAGGCCACAAAGATGAGAGGGTCAATTTCAGTTGGATACTAGGAAGCAATTCTTCCCTGTGAGGGTGGTGAGGCCCTGGCACAGGGTGCCCAGAGAAGCTGTGGCTGTCCCTGGATCTCTGGCATAGTTTAAGGACAGGTTGGATAGGGTCTTGGGCAACCTGGGCTAGTGGAGTGTGTCCCTACCCATGGCAAGGGTATTGGAACTAGATAGGCTTTGAGGTTCCTTCCAACCCAAACCAGACTGTAACAAGAATAAGTTTTGCTCTCAAGCCACATAGTACTCTTTCTCTGGTTTTTTTTACTTTTAAAAGAGAAACCACACACAGGTTCTCTAAGGGTAGAGACCAGCCTACTTGCTGGAAACAGCTGTGACCACCAGACCTTGTGTACCCAGCCCAGCAGATCTCTTGCCCTGTCCCCCTTGTCCGTTGGCAGAAGTACCAAACATTAAGTCTTCCAGCCCACTTCATCCTCAAATTGTTTGGTTCACTTAATTCCTGTAACGTGTCCTGGCTCACTGTGACCAAACATAGCAGGTCTACTGGCAGGTCTCAGGCAGCAGCACCATTTAGTGGGAGGAGGAGCCTGGGGACCAGTGGCTGGCACAGCTGAACACAGGAAAGGATCTCAGTCTGCAGCCATGGGACTCTGACCCACAGCAGTAGTCCAGCTCTGATGACAGTTCTGTGGCAATTTAAGCCAGTCTAATTGCCACAGTCCTGATCAGTCCCTGGGCAATACCATAGAATCACAGAATCCCCGGAGTTGGAAGGGACCCCTAAGGATCATCAAGTCCAACTCCTGGCTCCACACAGGGACAGCCGAGTCAGAGCAGGGCACTGAGCGCATCGTCTAGACACTTCAGACCTCAGTCCAGCTTAGTGCTGGAACCACTTCCCTGGGGAGCCTGTTCCAGTGCCTGACCCCTCTCTCAGTAGAGAACCTCTTCCTAACATCCAACCTAAACCTCTCCTGTTGCAGCTTCATGCCGTTCCCTCGGGTTCTATCCCTGGTCCCCAAAGAGAGAGGAACGGCACCTGCCCCTTCACTCCCCCTCATCAGGAAGGCACAGACTGCAATGAGGTCTCCCCTCAGCCTCCTCTTCTCCAGGCTGAACAAACCAGGGGACTTCAGCCTCTCCCTGTAGGTCTTCCCCTCCAGACCTTTCACCATTCTCATTGCCCTCCTCTGGACACTTGCCAATAGCTTCCTGTCCCACCCCGTTCCTAGTGCCAGCTGTCATTCTTGTATGACACTTGATGAACCATGACTCCCATGACTCCCATGACTCCAAGACAATAAATCATCAGAAAGCTTTCATTGTTTTTCCCCCTGTAAAGTAGTTTCCCGCCACTTCAGTGCCCAGAACCAGCTTGTGGCGGGACAGGACACGTTCCAGTGTCAGTGCAATGGAGGACATTGAAATCTGGGTTTGTACTATAGGTGTCAGCTCCTACAGCCGTTTTTAATCTGCTGGTGACCATGAATCACAACCCAAAGTTTCTCTGACCTCATAGCAAAACGTTCAACACCATTCTCACAATTCATCTGTAGAGCTCAAACCACCTCAAAGCTGAGCATTGCATTTATAAGGTCAACTTTCGGTACAATCCAGACCATGGAAGCTGTAAGATTGGGGAAGTGTTTTCAAATTGCTGCTGTAGGAGAAGGTCCCAGTTAGCAAACTTGACTAAATCGTCATGAGAATATTGTGCAAAACAGAGATATTTTACCCTTCACTCAACAATGAGATGTTCAAATACAAACAAGAACGGAGAGGAGAGGAGAGGAGAGGAGAGGAGAGGAGAGGAGAGGAGAGGAGAGGAGAGGAGAGGAGAGGAGAGGAGAGGAGAGGAGAGGAGAGGAGAGGAGAGGAGAGGAGAGGAGAGGAGAGGAGAGGAGAGGAGAGGAGAGGAGAGGAGAGGAGAGGAGAGGAGAGGAGAGGAGAGGAGAGGAGAGGAGAGGAGAGGAGAGGAGAGGAGAGGAGAGGAGAGGAGAGGAGAGAGGACTGCCTTGTTTTGGTTTAAGATTTTTAACAGTGGACATCACCTAATCTAGCCTGTGCCTTGTTTTACCCAGGAAATGGCACTTCACAGTTAAAGAAGATGTAATATCTTAATCACACTCATGCTTGTGCAGAGATGCTCACAGCACCTAAGAGTTCTCACCAGGCTGTCAGGCTGCTGGTCACGATCGTTCGTGTCATATGCACTACAGTTCTGATTCATAGAGATTTGTAAAGGAGTACATTCCTTACCAAATTCTGGTGACACTTCCTCCAGAAGTCTCAAAAGCCTCTGAGTAAAAAAAAATAAGTCACATATTATTATGGCTCATACTGGCCTGGCTTTATTTTTAAAATAGATGTTGGAATACAGCCAGCTACCACAAACAAAACAGTTATCTACCACATTTCTAGCTTGAAGAATTGTGCCCAGTACTCAAACCAGATTTACACAGGCACACTCTGCTTTTCCACTCCTTCTGAGCAGTGATGGCGTGCTGTAGTTCTATCAGAGTTTAACACCATTCTGAATTGACACTTCAGTGTACTCCAGGTCACAAAGACAACAAGGCTAGAAGAAGGAAATGGAAACATCCCCCCCAGTAGATTCTGCCTTTTTTTCATATTGAGTGCAAATCATTTCAGAGGCATCCGGGGTAAAAGTTTTATTACACACATTTTTCTGTGTAATACCTGCAGCATGAGATGCTTTGAGTATCACTGTAGTGAGAGGGAGGATCTGAAGGTCTTTTACAAAAAATTTACAAACACCACATCAGGATCAAGCAGATATCTCAAGCTGTCAACATTCCAAGCCAAACAAGGTGATTCAAAAAGATGTCAATGTTTTTCTGCCATCATGTTTTATCAGGATCACAGAATCACAGAATCATAGGGGTTGGAAGGGACCTCAAGAGATCATTGGGTGCTCACCAAAGTGTTGGTGCTTGCATAGGAATTACCATTTTGGGTCTGAATTTTGATCTATTATTTAAGTATAGTATCCTTGTTGCAGGCCAGATCCTATAAAACGAGGGGCATGAATATTTGCAGTTAGTGGTTTCTCCCTAACAGCATCACTTACAGTTTGGCTACATTCATGCCATGGGATTTTAGGGTTTATCTCTCTTCCATGCCACAGTTTGATCTCTATTCATTTAAGTGGGTGCCTCTGCATTTTTCATGACAATGCTCAGCAAATACTATGAAAGATTCAGAAAATACTGTTTTTCAACCCAGCTAATCTCTCACCCTGATGCCTTGTAAGTCAAAAGAGGTTGGAGAGTGTTTGAAATAATATTTCCCTCCTTCCTTTCTCGCTCACTGCTGTTCTCTGTGAGCGAATGGCTTCTTGTGAAAAGCACATGAAGAATCCCACTGTGCCTCTTGCAAGCGTTCATTTCATGCAATTCATCATAGTCTGACCTCGTTGTCCTGCTTCTAAAATTAAATTTCAACGTTTTTACTTTAATACCCATGGTTTTCCATTCTTACAGGGATTTTATGGCCCGTCTCTCAACCTTTTTCTTTCAGCTATATTCTTTATTTGTCACGGTGACCAAGCTGAGCACATTATTCCAGAATATCCCTTCAGAAACCCTTTGCTCTGTCTCCAGGTCTCTCCTTCCTTAAATAATACTGACTCATCTGCAAGACTTACCTCCCTACTTCTCACCTCTTTTCCAGCTCAGTAATGAACATGGACACTGCTCCAAACAAGGAATATAATATGAGAAGGCAATTTTACAGATAATAAGACAAGTTGTTTTTCTTCTTACGCAAGCAGGAGTTGAGCTTGGGTAGAAAATGTTTTATTGATGCCTGGTTTATGATGCTCTTCCTTTGGAAGAACTATGGCAAGTAGAAAGAGCATTTGTTCTCTCTTTTAATCCTGCTCAGTAGAACAGCTCTGGGGACAGCATTGCTCCGGGCATTTATGACAGAGTAGGTGACACTGTCCCCACCATCACTCCTCAATCTGTATAACATGTTATAAAAGCGCAAGCACCCTGGTAGCACACCAAACTGTGAGGAGTGGGATGTCTCCTGCCATTTGGCAGCATGGCAAGGCCGTGGGAAGTACTGCAGCTTCTGCTTAAAATATTTGGCTACTCAGTGCTAACTCTTGGCCGTCATGAACCCGGGTGGAGCAAGTACTGATTTCCTTCATCTCTGGCCTGTTATACTATTTAACTCCTCTCAAATAGCTTCATTGTTCCTTGTAAAGAATCACAGAATCCCAGAATTGTAGGGGTTGGAAGGGACCTCCAGAGATCATTGAGTCCAACACCCCAGACAAAGCAGTTTCCCCAGGATAGCTCTCACAGGAAGGTGTCCAGATGGGTCTTGAATAACTCCAGAAAAGGAGACTCCACAACCCTGCTATGCAGTATGTTCCAGGGCTCTGTCACCCTCACTCTGAAAAAGTTCTTCTGCATATTGGTGCTCCTGTGCTCCAACTTGAGGCCATTGCCCTTTGTCCTGCCCCCACAGACCACTGAGAAGAGGCTGCCCTGTGTCCCACACTTGAGATATTTATAAACATTGATCAGATCCCCTCTCAGTCTTCTTTTCTCAAGGCTGAACAGCCCCAGTTCGTTCAGCCTTTCCTTGTAGAGGACATGCTCCAGGCCTTTAATCATCTTTGTAGCCCTCCCCTGGCCTCTCTCCAGAAGATCCTTGTCTTTTTTATACCAGGAAGCCCACAACTGGACACAATACTCTAGGTGGGGCCTCACCAGGGCAGAGGGGGGGGATCACCTCTTTACTCAAATGTTCATTCAAGTCCAACTCTGTCACCTGATTCTTCTCCTCTTTCTGTTTTACTGATGGATTCAGACGACTATCATGTAAGGGTGAGATAAATTTCCTTTTCAAAAGATGTGTAAGGATCTATCACTTACTGGTCATCTTTCTAGTTTATCACTCCATTTTTAACTGCAGCTTAACCACTATCCCAAGAATCGCAGCACGGCTTCATTGCTAACTGTGTACATCATCTGCCACATTCTTTCTGCACAGCTTTGGTCAGTGACTCAGTACCTTCCTCTAGGTTCAGCTGTGACACAGCTCCCAATTGTTCTTCGCTCCCTCTCTTCCATGGATGCTTGACCCCTTGTGTCTGTCAGCCAACTTCTATATACATCTTTGGCAAAGTGACTGAGCTAATGAAGATGGATTATTTGAACTTTCTAAGCCAAGTTGTCTGCTATTCACTCACAGAATCACAAGGTTGGAAAAGACCTTTAAGATCATGGAGTCCAACCATTCCTGTCCTATGCTGAACCATATCCCTCAGTACCTCATCTACCCTTTTCTTAAACACATCCAGGGATGGTGACTCAACCCCCTCCTTGAGCAGCCTGTTCCATGTTCTGACAACTCTTTCAGTGAAGAATTTTTTCCTAACATCTAATCTGAACCTGCCCTGGCACAGCTTTGTGCCATTTCCCCTTGTCCTATCTCCTGTCACTTAGCGGAAGAGACCATCGCCCACTTACTCAAATGATTTAGGAAGCATTCCCACTGCCTCACCAGAAGAAACATGTGGAGTTGTTGTTTTAAAAGGGAAAAACAAACAGCAAACGTGAGGAGATGTGATGACACAGGCAGAAGTGGTCACTTCTAGCAACAGCTGGCTCTGGAAGAGGACATCTGTCTATAGACTCTGGTGAGTGGGCTGCTGGCCTATGGAGCTGAAGACAATAAGGTATGTTGCAGGGACTGAGAGAAGAACCCCCAGGAGAGCCAGGGTGGAGAGTTGAAAGGAGTCCCACAGGATTCCTAGCAGCTAACTTCCCACAGGAGTGGGAAGTTAGCTGCTAGGTACAGGAGGCAGTTTGGTGTGGTTAGTACCTGGAGGGCTCTGCAGACACTTTTAGCCCTTGAAGAGCTTTTCTTTTCTTTCTTTTACAGGAATGATCTGGAGGTGAAGCTGAATTTGTGTTCCTGATTAGCACAGAGACTCTCTGTTCTCAGCTGGGAGGATGTAGCCAGGGGGAACATTCCCAAGGAAGCAGTAAATGCTTTCTAAATCTGCACATTGCTGGGTGGAACAGTTAGAGCCACAATATATCACTTTGACCGATATTTAAAGATGATTCTATGAAAAATTAGACGTATACATGTATTACAAGGCTGTCCAGACTTACCATTAGCAAGGCCAAAATAAGTTTTTGGGAACAACATAAAACATGATCACACTTTGGATTTAAGCCTAGTAGCTGGTCTACCGATATGCCTTTCACATGGGATGTCTTTTCCTAGTTCTGCTTTCTGCAGGGCATCTTCTGCAGGAAAATGACAGTGGATAAGATCAGGAACATCTCTACTATATGGATTTGCAACTATGGATCAGCACTTACTAGAGGATGGTCTACACTGTGCTGATCTGCATGATACAGACAAACATTCAGGAGGACAGTATGAGCTAGAGGAGCTTGATCTAGAGGATCTTGGCAGGACAAGGGGGAATGGTTTAAAGCTAAAGGAGGGAAGGTTTAGGTTGGATATTAGGGGGAAGTTTTTTACAGAAAGAGTGGTGAGGTCCTGGAAGAGGCTGCCCAGAGAGATGGTGGATGCCCCATCCCTGGAAGTGTTCAAGGCCAGGTTGGATGGGGCCCTGGGCAACCTTGTGTAGATCCAGGCCAGAGGTTGGTGGCCCTGCCTGTGGCAGGGGGGTTGGAGCTCTATGATCCTTGGGGTCCCTTCCAACCCTTGCCATTCTATGATTCTATGATCTAAGTCCAGACAGGACATCTTACTAGAGAAACCATGGGCTTATGGTGCCTCTGTTTTACAGGTAAGAGAGCAGTGAAAGGTTAAATGAGGTAGATATTGCTGGTGCTCCTTTTCAGAGATCAATATTGGAGTTTCCAGACACTAAGTAAGCATGGATGGCCCTGTTCTCTCAACACTAAAACACTGGATGAGCATCTGCAAGCATGCTGTATAGTTTTATTGGTATCTTGTTGGTTTTTAAACTCCTTCAAAGCTCCACAATGAGTACCCACAGTTTCTGAGTCATGCTACCATTTATTCCATGTTTCCATAACTTCCTTCCTTAGTCTATGCTAATAAACTAATTTCTCCTCTCATTCTCTGCTATTTTCCCGCATATTTTGTGAAGAAAAACTATGTTTAAAAAAACCCCTAATTTCTCTGCGCTGCCTTCTTGTCCTTTACCATCCCCCTCACTGCATGAGGCCTCCTGGGCAGGATTCACAGGCATCCTACCATTAAATTTCCTATATACCCTATGTAAAACACCATGCATATAGGTTGGAAAGCTAAGCAGATGCCAGATGGAAGTTTGTCCCAATTCCTTCCTCCTGTGAAATCATTCTGTACCCTCTTTTGTGGGACAAAATAGCATGTGTTTGTGTAAATAAAGATGTAATCCTAACATATGTGCTATAGTTTAACAACTAGCACCCTTATTCCTTGGGGTTTTAGGGCTGAAGAAAGAAATAAGTATTGCACATGTAGAATCATGAATCTTAACCCATCTGCTTGACTGCTCAGGCTGCTCGAGCTACAGGGACAAGGTGTACTTGGTGGTGCAAATAGGTAATTGTCCCACAGCAACTGTCAGCATACATGTTCTGTGCTGGAACGCAGCAACTTGAGTATTTTCAGGGATTTTCCAGGGCATTTAGACATTTACCTTAGGATGGGGTGATGTCTGTCCTGCATGTCTTGTTAAGAGTGCAGGAAAGGGATGCAACACAGTCACAGAATCACAGAATCACAAAAGACCTTTAAGATCATCAAGTCCAACTGTTCCTGTCCTATGCTAAACCATATCCCTCAGTACCTCATCTCCCCTTTTCTTAAACACATCCAGGGTCAGTGACTCAACCCCCTCCCTGAGCAGCCTATTCCAGGCCCTGACAACTCTTTCAGTGAAGAATTTTTTCCTAACATCTAATCTGACCCTGCGCTGGAGCAGCTTTGTGCCATTTCCCCTTGTCCTATCTCCTGTCACCTGGCTGAAGAGACCATCGCCCACCTCTCTACAATCTCCTTTCAGGTAGTTGTAGGTGGTAATAAGGTCTCCCCTCAGCCTCCTCTTCTCCAAGCTAAACATCCCCAGCTCCCTCAGTCGCTCCTCATAGGATTTGCCCTCCAGCCCCTTCCCCAGCCTGGTTGCCCTTCTCTGGACTCGCTCCAGGACCTCAATGTCCTTATGATGAGGAGCCCAGAACTGGACACAGTAGTCGAGGTGCAGCCAGACCAATGCTGAGTACAGGGGCACAATCACCTCCCCAGAACTACTGGCCACGCTGTGTCTGTCACAAGCCCAGACGCCATTGGCCTTCCTGGCCACCTGAGCACACTGCTGGCTCATATTCAGTCGGCAGTCACCCAATACCCCCAGGTCCTTCTCTGTCAGGCAGCTTTCCAACCAGTCTCCCCCAAGCCTGCAGTGCTGCACAGGGTTGTTATGTCTCATGTGCAGGACTTTGCACTTGGCCTTGTTGAACCTCATCCCATTGGTCTCAGCCCATCAGTCCAGTCTGTTCAGGTCTCTTTGAAGAAATCAAAAACTATTAATCTTACAATTGAAAAAGAAAAAAATCATAGAATCATAGAATTGTAGGGGTTAGAAGGGACCTCAAGAGATCATCGGGTCCAACCCCCCTGCCAAAGCAGGCTCCATAGGACATACCACTCAGATAGGCATCCAGACGGGTCTTGAATAACTCCAGAGAGGGAGACTCCACCACCTCCCTGGGCAGCCTGTCCCAGGGCTCTGTCACCCTCACTGTGAAAAAGTTCTTCCACATGTTGGTGCGGAACTTCCTGTGCTCCAACTTGCAGCCATTGCCCCTTGTCCTGTCTCCACAGATCACTGAAAAGGGGCTGGCCGATTCCCCCTGCATCCCCTGCTTCAGATAATTATAGACTTTAATTAGGTCCCCCCTTAGTCTTCTCTTCTCAAGGCTGATGAGTCCCAACTTACTCAGCCTGTCCTCATAGGGGAGATGCTCCAGGTCCCTAATCATCTTTGTAGCCCTTCTTTGGACTCTCTCCAGGAGATCTCTGTCCTTTTAAAACCATGGTTTAATAAACAAGTATGTTAACTCACGGCTTAATATTACAGCCTTTATTCCTCTCAGGCCACATTCATACCTGATGGGAGTGGATCCTATTAAATAAGATCTGAAATTTTCAAGTCAAAATAGAAAATCATTTGCTTTTTAGGAATGGTGCTGTGTGATGAAAGGTGACTGATTTAACAGCCATCGATTCAGATCAAGACCTTGGTGAAGAGAAGGAAAGTGACTGCCTGGGACTGTAATAAAGTCGTGTGCGGGTGTTACCGGCATGTCAGGATCAACAGATGTGAAGCAGCAGTCACTGCAGCCAAAATGTCTGACATCAGGTAAGTTCACTGCCTCTCCTCAGAGTTACTTGTGTGGATGATTGATAAAACACCAAGCTGAAGGTTACATCCTCCTCCACAGACAGATAATGGGTAGAGCAGAAGTTGCTGCTGCCAAGCACAAGAGGGTTAGAAATTCCATTAAGTGCATCCCTTGTCCTTGAGAAAAGGAGAGTTATTTTCATTCCAACGGGTATTTTCCTCCCTTTTTCTTGGGAATTGATATTCTTGCATCTGAAGCCCTTTCTTTATCAGAATAAAACATTCCTGCCCATCTGCAAAAGCTTTCAGGCATCTCTCCAGATCAACAGCATTTCCCAACGCATAGGGCAGAAAACTTATACAGAGGAATGGAGCACACAAAGGGAAGGCAAAGCTCTTGAGGTGCCTGCAAAAGGCTTGTCAGAGGTCAGAGGGAATGATGACTGGTTGCTCTGGGATGGAGATTGTAAGGATTTCTACTCCTGATGGAGTCCCTATAACGTCTATAGCCATTTCTGAGCATCTCCCTTCAGCTGCCACCTGCATTGACAGATGCTTTAACCCTAGAGCGGGCACAGGCAGAAGTTTATTGGTGACAGGCCCCTGACCGATTGTTTGTCCCTCCTGACAGTGCTCAGTTTTGGGAAAAACAAGTTCAGTGAATACATGGTTCTCGCCTCTCAAAGATATTTGCATTATTAATTCCTGCTGTGTAGTGGTTTAATTCTTCTACCTATTGTCTCCTCACCTAGATTTCACTGGAGATAAAGCAGAAATGAGACACCACACAAAACAAAAGACCTGAAGAAACTGCATCTTTGTAAATGACACCCTAGTTTCAAATGTGAGGGTTGTTTGAGAGCAGGATAGAAGGTCTAGAAGGGCCTTTTCAAAGTAGGATATTTATGTCATAAGACTGTAGCCACAGCCATAACTACTCCGCCTGCGTTCTAGTCTAGGGTGACACTTGTTAGCCACTCCATAAAATCATCAGAGGTTTTCTTTCTGTACTGAGGTAATTCCTTATAAGGTATTTGAATACCTGTTTTCAAAACCTACATCTAATTAGGTAGAACAGCATCCTTTGGCAAAAATAATCATGAGATTATCAATGTAGCATTGACTGTGTTCTTTTTAGACCAAATGTATCCTAGGGCTTGGCTGTATATTATATCTTCCCTAGTATGTTTTATCTGTTTCCTGATTCTATGGCACGAAATATGCAAGACCATTTTGTATACATTATATTTTGACATATTTGGAACATACAAAGGGCTTATATTTTGGAATATTGTCTAATTTTTTGAGCTATACCAGCTGATCTAACAAAAGATTACCAGTAAACCTCATCTCAACAATGCCGACTCGAAGTGTAAGCTGTTCTGTCTGAGCCACAGATGGTAGAAACCTGCTACAGCTTGGATGTTTTCTGCCTCACTTGGGCAGAAAAGGTGGTGAACTTTTATCCTAAACCATGGTAATTTACAGACACGAACAAAATATAAAAATTTTGCAATCATAGAATGTGCTGGGTTGGAAAGGACCTTTAGCGGCCATCTAGTCCAAGCCTCTGCAGTGAGCAGGGACACCTTGAACTAGATCAGGTCGCTCAGAACCCCATCAAGCTTGACCTTGAATATCTGCAGGGATGGGGACTCCACCACCTCTCTGGGCAACCTGTTCCAGTGATCTACCACCCTCATACTGAATATTTTTTTCCTAATAGCCAACCTAAATCTCCCCTTTTCAGGTTTAAAACCATCACCCCTCATCCTATTGCCACAAACCAATACAGCGCCTGCTTGCAGCAGTGTGTTGGCTTCAAAACCTGGTTAAAGATTTTCAACTAGAAGAATAAAAGAATCAAAACCAGTAGAATGAAGAATTTATAACAAAGGAAGCACAGTGCTCGTGCTTTTGAAAGAGTACAGTGGAAATCGCCACTGGAAAAAAATATTTAAAAAAAAATTACCCTGGAATTTTTTTAAAAAAACATGTTTATCTGATTGTTATTATTTATTTGTTGCACTGTGACTGCTCAGGAGTTGAGCTCAGCGCTATATACACATGGACAAATAGTTTTACAATCTAAATCCAAGAAAAAAGACAATAGACCTATATGGAGTCTGAAGAAATGATACAACTGCATTAGTCAGCAAGACAGTATGTATTGCCAAGTATTTTCTAGGCATCAGGGCCAAGGAGAGCTACGAGGAGGAATCTGACAGAGAACAATGAACAGGGCTGATAGATTATTTAATGGGAACAGGTTTTTTCTGAAAACGTGGCAAATATGAGGCAGAAGCAGGAGCTGCTCTCTCAGTACAGGTGGTAGGAAGAGGTGGGAAGAAGCTGTGGACCTCAGTGAAGGTGAAGTGATATAGCTGAGCTTTGGTGAACACAAACAGGGCAGGCTGTAATACAGTATAGTTGTGGCTGTGTATGTCGTGTATGGGTTGTACATAATAACAACATGGTTAGAGTTATCTATATTCTGAGCAAAGTTGTCCATGAGTTTCATACTCCTAAGTAGCTTGACAACTTCTGCAGCTTGCTCCTGAAAAAGAGCCTAAAGTTTACCCAGAATCTTTGTGCAATGCACAGGAAAGGATTTCTCTATGAGGAACCTAAACATTTGAGACTGTCTGTATTTAAACAAAGGCAGAAGCCAAAGTCAAAACTGATACCCAGGATATGGGTCTGACTGACAAGCAAGATCATGGTACGGTACATGGAGACTGAGAAAAGGGTAAGCAGGTTTTGGTAGTGAAGGCTGAAATGTCTCTCTTAGACAAACACATCCACAGAAGATGTCCATTCTGGATGAGGTTTTACTTTGCACAGGAGATAGATAGGGCTCAGTCATCACTATAACATGTATGTCTATGCCTCAGCAAATCACCCAAGCTCCCTTGATAGCAGTGGGGATCTATTAAGTGGATTTTAGGGTGAAATCCATTTAATCCAGGTTTAATATCTAACACAGACCACTTCTGAATAAACAGGTGCCTAACCCTGGTCCCTGAAAACACCCATTTCTCTCCACTGACTACAAAAGGCACTTCACATACCCAGTTCAGCAGTAGATGTCTCTGCTAAAGATGCCTCATGTTGGGTGAGGTGAGAGTCAACCCTTGAAGCAGATCTGGAACAGAACTGGAAGTCTCTAGAACAGACGCAGCAGATCAATATACACGTGAATGTGAGGCTTCCTAGAGCTAAAGTGTGAAGAGAACACAAGTCTGTGTGTTTGTGTGCATATGTGCTGCTCACTGACGTATCACACATGAAATTATTTTCAGAAAGAATGGAAAAGTTCCTGTTCTGGATGGAGGCTCCCACTGCATCATGCATTGGCTCTCCTAGCATAAGGAAAGCAACAAAGTGATTTCCCCGATGATTACAGTTAAGCCCAGTTCCAAGAATACTGTCTGTGTATCCAGCAAACTCTCTTGGACATGTGCATTTCCTTTGGCTCAGAAGTGCTAGGGCTACAGAATACCATATAAGTGCATGAAATGTCCAGAGGTTTGAGGGGTTTTTTTCCTTCAAAAGAAAGCTTTCAATGGTGCAAAGCTGAGTGCAGAAATTCATACACGTCTCTTTCCGTGGGCAGGGACAGGTGGCCATCCCGTGAACATGGCACATCTGTAAACAAAGCAAATCTGGAATGCAGCTTTAAGTTGTTTCTCATTCCCACTCAGATATCTCGCAGCTGTGGACAAAGGGTATTCAGAGAGCAGCATGTTTTTGAAATAGTGACTTTGATAAAGACAGACAGAGCTCAATGCTTGAATCAGGATCTCACTGCTGCAGCGAAGTGAATTGCACCAGGATGAATTCTTTGAGCGGGTAAATTGGAACTGTGTGAATAAATGAAACAAAAAAATGCTGTGAGGTAATAAATCCAAAGTCTTTGGTTGCATGGTAAATCATAGAATCATAGAATGATCTGGTTTGGAAGGCACCCCAAGGATCACAGAGTTCCATCCCCCCTGACACAGGCAGGACCACCAACCTCCAGGCCTGGATCTACACAAGGTTGCCCAGGGGCCCATCCAACCTGGCCTTGAACACCTCCAGGGACGAGGCATCTACCACCTCTCTGGGCAGGCCGTTCCAGCACCTCACCACTCTTTCTGCGCAGAACTTCCCCTAACATCTAATCTAAACCTTCCCTCCTTTAGCTTCAATCCAGCCCCCTTGTCCTGCCCGTCTCTGCCCTTTTAACAAGTTGATTCCCCTCCTGTTTCTCTGCTCCCTTCAGGTACTGGAAGGCTGCAGTGAGGTTCCCCTGCAGCCTTCTCTTCTCCAGGCTGAACAAGCCCAGCTCCCTCAGCCTCTCTTCATAGGGCAGGTGCTCCAGCCCTCTAATCATCCTCGTGGCCCTCCTCTGAACCCTCTCCAACAGTTCTACATCATTCTTGTATTGGGGGCCCCAGATCTGGACACAGTACTGCAGCTGGGGCCTCATGAGGGCAGAGTAGAGAGGGACAATCCCCTCCCTGTCCCTGCTGGCCACCCCTCTTCTGATGGAGCCCAGGATACCATTGGCCCATTGGCCTTCCAAGCTGTAAGAGCACACTGCTGGCTCATGTGAAGTCTCTCATCCACCATGGCACCCAGGTCCTTCTCAGCAGGGCTACTCTCCAGGAGCTCTTCTCCTAGTCTGTATCTATGTCTGGGATTCTTCCAGCCCAAGTGCAAGACCTTACACTTCACAGTGTTGAACCTCATTAAGTTCATCTGGGCCCAACTTTCCAGCCTGTCAAGGTCCCTCTGGATGGCTTCCTTTCCTTCTACTGCATTGTGCAGGAAAGGATGGAAACTCTTTGTGCCTTTTGGCCTCTACAAATAAAGACTCATAACTTACAAGCAAAGTGGAGAAATTTAAAAACAAAAAATAAGAATTTGTAGCTGCACTAATTCCTGTGGCAAGAAAATATTTGGATAATGATGGGATATCAATAATAACCAGGAAGCAGAACAACAAGCAACATGAAATAGCAAACTCAAAGGCAGTCAGCCCAGAGTTTTCCATCAAAGTCACCTCAGAAAAAAATAAAATACAATAAAATGCAGATTTAAAATAAGTATTGTGGGGAACTCACCACTGTCTTTCTACAGGCTGATGACATGATGACTGCTTTGATTTCAATGTGATGTAAGGCCAGACCAGCGTGCTGTTGACACAGACCCATTGTTTTATCCCAGCGGAAATACTGTTGAGTTAACGGGACAGGTCCACAGTGATTCAGACCAGAACAAGCCTTCACTTGGAACAAGCCAAGTGAAGCAGATTATTTGATCCTAGCAGAGACCTTTTAGTTGCCTAATTTCCCCAGGCCACAATCAAATGTCACCGTGAAGGACCAGACCCATGAGTGGCATACGGAGGCAGTAATGAAGTTCCTGAAATCCATCGAATTTCTCCTTGTGCAGAGAAGATATAGAGAAAATATATGTAAGTTCTATGGGATAAGTCTAAATATGCAAGAACAGGGCCAAGGTGAAGCAGAGTGCTGTAGCAATCCAATATGCAGGTCATGTGTGCCCATGCAGAAGGATACGATGGCTCAATGTCAAAATGGAGACCAGCAATGAGTGGTGCTCCTGGGGCATCGGTACTGGGACCAGTGCTGTATAACATCTTTGTCAGCAACATGGACAATGGGATCAAATGCACTCTCAGCAAGTTTGCTGATGACACCAAGCTGTGTGGTGAAGTTGACACACTGAAGGGAAGGGATGGCATCCAGAGGAACCTGGACAGGCTTGAGAGGTGGGACCATGTGAACTGCAGGAGGTTCAACAGGCCAAGTGCAAGGTTGCAAGGTCCTGCACATGGGTCGGGGCAATCCCAAGCAGAGCTATAGTCTGGGCTGAGAATAGATTGAGAGCAGCCCTGAGGAGAAGAACTTGGGTGTCTTGGTGGATAAGAAGCTCAACATGACCTGATGTGTGATAACAGCTCAGAAAGCCAACTGTGTCTTGGGGTGCATCAAAAGCAGGCTGACCAGCAGATTGAGGGAGGGAATTCTGCCCCTCTGCTCTCCTCTGGAGAGACCCCTAACTCCAGTGCTTCATCTAGCTCTGGGGTTCTCAGCACAGGAAAGACATAGAAATGTTGGAGCAAATCCAGAGGAGGCCATGAAGGTGCTCAGAGGACTGGAGCACCTCTCCTGTGAAGATAGGCTGAGAGAGTTGGGCCTAATCAGCCTGAAGAAGAGAAAACTCTGGGGAGACTGTAAAGTAGCCTTCCAGTACCTGAAAGAGATACAGAAAAGCTGGAGAGGGGCTGTTTGCAAGGGCAGGGGGTTTTAAGACAAGGGGTAAGAGGTTTAAACTGAAGGAGGGGAAATTTCTGTTAGATATTAGGAAGAAATCCTTCCCTGTGAGGGTAGTGAAGCCCTGGCACAGGGTACCCAGAGAAGCTGTCACTGCCCCTGGATCCCTGGAAGTGTCCAAGGCCAGGTTGGATGGGGCTTTGGTCAACCTGGTCTAGTGGAGGGTTGGAACTAGATGGGCTTTGAGGTCCCTACCAACTGAAACCATTCTGTGATTCTATGATGGTAACCAGACAAGGGATCCTCTGTGGCAAGTCTCATGTCAGTGATGTCACACCCTCAGCAGAGATATGTAGGTACCCTCAAAGTCTGCCATGCAGCCCACAGCTTTGACCTGACTTGCCCTCTGTTCCACGGGATCATGAAAACGCCTTCATAGGGAAGAGGTATTCCCTGGAAAAATCTCCTGTCTCTGGATACTGGCTGTCCATCTCCACCCAAGATGCTGCTGTATTGTGATATTGCTGTGCTGCCTGCCTCACATCCCTCTGCGAGCTTCTTGAAATAGAAAAGCCCCACACACTCACAAACAATGTTACATATGCTGTTATCATAGCAGATTCCCTTGTTGCTTATGTTTTAGCATACACCTATGAATTTGGAAAATCAGAACAATTTGCCCATACATGAAAACCTATCAAAAGGAGAGGTTGCCCAGAGAGGTGGTGAGGGCCTCATCCCTGAAGATATTCAAGGTCAGGCCCAGTAGGACTCCGAGTGATCTGAGCTAGTGAAGATGTCCCCAGTTACTGCAGGGGGGTTGAACTAGATGGCCTTTGAAGGTCCTTTCCAACCTAAGGCATTCTATGACTCTTTCCACAATGAGTCATCTGTGCTCCTAGTCCAAAGCTTGAAGACACCAGGTTCAATACAACAACAGTATTTAATGATGTATTCTCAAGGCCGTTAGCAGACTATAGAAGTACCTAAATGAAGCTCCTGGACAGTTTTAAGGTCTTACTGAAGTGGCATTCATTAAAGTTTAACATAAACTGTGTTAACCTGTGTTAAACTGCATTAAACTGCAGAACCCAGACATCAGAAATAGGAACCGTTGGTTCCCCCTGTGCATACTAGGAAAACGCTAGGTCCCTTTCAGAAAGGAAATCTAAATTCATCCCAAGCATCATTTGGATGTCTGAGTCAAAGGTTTAGTAACATGTCTAGCCAAGCCACAGAACGTTTTCACATCTGGATGTGTCCCATGTGCTAAACTGCTTCAGTCTGCGAATAATTCCAAAATACACTCAGCTTTATTATTGTAAAAGAATGTAATGTTATATAACCAAGCGTGAAAGCACAGATTGTGGAATATTTCAGAAAGAACAACATGTTAAAACTGCACTTTTAAAACAAGGTTTGAATTTAACAGAGAAAATGGCCTCAACTGGTCTGCATATGTCAATAGTTTACTTTACGTAATCGGCTGAGGAGAGAGCAGCCTGCCAGGAGAACTGCTTTTAAAATTAAAATCACACTGGTGGGATGGGAGTAGCTTTTTAACCTTCAGAGCAGACATGGGCCCAAGAATCAAATGTCAGAACTGAGTTGTTCAAAAGTTTGAAGCATTTAGATCCTGGGGCATTGCCCTGGTACATCTTTGAAACAGATTTAGAAGTTATCCTCAAGGAATGATGGCTGAGTCTCTCTTTATAGTATACAAAGAAATCCTGAAGGCTAGAAAAATAAGATCTTGGGATGAGGTGGATTTTATATGAAATATTAACAGTATCAAGACTGACTTTGCTCTGGTTTTAGTTAATGGCTTCTTAGGATCTGAAAACTATCTTGAGTGCTTCTTCATCCTTCGCCTCTAAGTCAAGGGCTGCTAGAATAACAACCAAGCTCATTCCTGGCTGAGATATGCAGCTGTATTAGTAGGAAGATTGGGCTGCAGTGGAAAAATGCCAGCTTAGACCTTTCAGAGACCTTTTGGAAAGGCCTGTGCCTCAAATTTCTGCCTGTAAAAAAGAGAAGTAGCCTTCCACTTTAGAACAGAACTGAAGGAACATGTGAAAAACATGCCTTTGCTTGCAAAAGTCACCATGTCCAGACAAGATGTCATTGCAGATAAAGGTGTTAATGATTTTCATACCTGGGCATCAGTTTCATGTAGGAGAGAGGAGTGGACACCAGAGTGGCCTCCTTTTTAGTCCTTGATGATTATTTTATGTATATAAAGATGGACCATCTACAAGTCATTCATTCCTCTGGAGTTTTTTTCCTTTAGTGTGCTGCAGGATAGCCTTTTTTTTTTTTTTAATAAAATTAAATTTAGTTTAACAGCTCATCACCTAGTCATGGTTCTCTCTGTCACTTTCTGGGCGTTATGAAAAGAGCCCTTGTTTTCCAGCTGAAGAACGAACAGCTATCAGCCTTCAGGACAACACCACTCCCCATTTCTGCACTGTTGCTATCTGTGGAGGATACCAGCCTGCTTAATTAACTGTGGGCAAAGTCTGCTGCTTGGACAGGCAGCTTCTCTCCAGTGCATTAAAGAGAACGAACGTGGTTGGCTTTGTACTGATACCCCTCTCTAGTTGTGTTTTGGTAGCAGGCGATCTCTGCGGTGGTAACTGCGGCCGCCTTTCCCATTCTGTGCCACTAGGTTTACACAAAGGAAGGGAAGGGAGGGATACGTCATCCAGCTGAAACTACAGAGAAAATTCAGGAAGAAAGAAAAACATCTGAGTTGGAACGTAGCCACGTCTCAGAGGCTGACACCCTACTTCTATGAAAAGCTCCATAACTTTAAGGATAAAAAAGCAGCCGAAGCCTCATGTTTCGTTCAAAGGAAGGTTTTTGCAATTCAACTTTCATTTAATAACAAAAAACCAATAAAAATTCAGAGCAATGCAGTTCTGGGTAAAACATGCAACAGATAGGATACCTTTTTTGGTTAGGAAATCTGTGATAATACGGTGCGTGTCAGAATCTGGTGAGTAAATCAATTAATAATTCCCTATGGCTTCTTTATGAATCATTTGTTTGCATACTTTACTGTCTGTTACTCACGTCGTGTGGCTGCTTAGGGCTTTGTTTTCCCTGCAAAAGGGATCTGTTCTTCACATGCAGGTACCTGGGCCAGATCAACTTTGCTGTTCCCAGCTGCATTTCCCCTTAGTTTACAGAGATTGAAACCACTGTGCCTTGCTCCCATCAGGATTTATACTGGGATAGCCAGCTGGAGAAAGACAGCTATTTTAATGGAAAAAAACCACTGGGCTTGTGTTTGTTTTTTGTTTGCTTTGCAGCGAACATGTCATTTTTGTCCAAGACATTGTTTCAACTCCCTAATTGAATGACGGAAATTTTTAAAGCAGAACAATGAACTAGCATTCTTCTGAGGGAAAAAAAATAGCTGGTTGTCATCCAACTATTTGCAAATCATTCTGATTGCAGAAGTCAGGGTAAAACAAACTCGTTAGAAGTATTTGTGAATGCATTTGGTATTTGGTATTTTTCAATAGGTTCTGCTTACTACCACATTTGGGCATTGCTCTGTGCAGGGAAGGGATTGCTACCTCACATCCAGCATCACCCGTTTCTTACCTCTTTGATTCTGCTCAGTAAATAAAGCCACGCACCACAGCAGGTCAGCTTTCCCCCATCTTACGCTCCCTGAAGCTTTAACTCATTCTGATAAGAAACAAGATATCTAGAGGTAAGCAGGAGGCCCAGATAAAAATATAACTGTGAATTAAAAGCTGATTTTTTGAATGCCTTTCTTGTTATTTAAGGTCTGCTTGTCAAGTGAGGTGACATTCAGCATTGAGCTGAAACTCAGAATCTCAGCCTTAGTCATTTCTGCTTAATGCAATAACCTCTTGAATGAAATGGTTTATTTCCTGGCAAAGGGTTTAACTGAGAAATTAGACTGTGCTCTGGCATGGCACTTAAATTGGCTTCCAGAAAGCTTGTGATTATCTTCAGAAGCTGGCTGAGCCAAGAGTCTGTTCTTTATCAGTGCTTCTTGATCTGTTCTCTCCTTTTCATACCAGTTCCACACAGCACTTCAAGCTAATGATTGGGACTGCTTGGGAAACTGCTCTGATTTGGTTCAGGACATCACTTCTGGGTTTTTTGGTAGCTTAATTTTGTTGCTGCAGACTGTGTCTTGTGCACATGCAGGAACCTTGATCATCATCTTCTGAAAAAAATGACTCAAGCTTTTAACCCACTGCTAATAATCTCAGATATTTTTGATTATTCTTCCTTTCTCCATCTTTCCTTTCACCCCTCTGCCATTCCCCCGGTTATTCTTCCAAAGTCAAAGTGCTGAACTTGAGTGTTTTGTTCTAGTCTAACAGCCACTGAAGTCAATGGAGAAATTCACATTGACTTCAAAGTCTCTGGGTTATAGTCTAGGTCTAGAAAGGTATTTTCAAGTTATGATCCTCATCATAGCTTAAGAGATAAGTGATTACCTCTGGGGATGTAATTAATAGCGCTAAGGAGGCATTTAAAAATATAATTATGTTTTTCAGCTTCTACAGAGAGAATTGGATCTCATTTGTATCAGGTAGGTAACATCATTGTTCCAGGACACAGCGTCTCAATGAGGAACACTTGTATTTCAACAGAGAAACCAATATTCAACCAGTGTTTTGATGAAATTATCTTCTCCATCTGAAAGGTTGTCCCTCCAGATAAACACTGGAGCATGTAAAAGATGGTGTAAAAAAGAACTTTTGTTATCAATAAATCCACCACAAAAGAATACTTTCTTCTGCCCTTGAGACATACTCTCTATAGGTAAAGAGGTAAATCATCTGCTCCCCATTCATTAGGTTGCAAATGCTACAGTCTCACAGAAAATGTCAGGCAGCATGAGGTCCTGACTGACATTCCCATGTAGGGAAGTGGGAGCCCAAGTGTGAAACATTCTTTAGCTGGCCAGTCTTGAAGTCTTTGCAACTTGCAGTCTAGAAGTGAGTCACCATGAGGTAAAAAATTTCAAATCCTTTTTTACTAATCCCCTGAGCTCATTGGGACCTTTCCTCTCTTGGGCATGAACGAAATAATAAATTTTCCAGAATGCTTAAAACAACATCTCCATCTAAGTAATTTTGCATATGCAGGCAAAACACGCAACATCATTCAAGCAACAACAGAAAATCCAGAGGCATGTTGGATATTTTAAAGTGACCAAAGATCACAGTGGCTCCTACTTGAAACTTTATTAGTTTGCCAGAGAAAAAAGACCCTTTCCATGATTTGTTGCATCATATAGTAGAGGACTTTACAACAGGAATATGAAACTATTTAGTTCTGGAGAGTGACCAGAGTTGGAAGAAGTTCATAGAAACAACTTTTGTTCTATTGCTTAACAGGACAAGATTAATTTAAGGGAACAATCAGGAACTGCTGCCTGCATGGTGCCATAAGAAAGGTACTTCAACCGTGATCTGAATTGGTGTCAGCTCTCTAGAACCTCGGGCATAACTGGTCAGCACCAGGTTTCAAAGCTGAAGTCTACAGAGAAGTTGCTGGCAGTGTGTAAAGAACTTGCTTTCCAGCCACTAAATTGCTTTAAAGGACAACTTTAAAACACACTAAATGCTTCCTGATAAATATTTTTCCATGTACACCATTTCTGTGCCTGTCACAGGGCTGTTGTGGGAGTGAAATGTTCTACCAGCCGCTCTCTCTGCTAAGATGCCCGGCACATAATGACTGTGTGTGAGAGCCTGGGATTTGAATGTCAGTTGATCCAAAACAGAGGAAACCCAAAGAACTCCATAGCTCCAACAGGGATGTGGAAAAGCTTCCTGGTTTTAAAAAGTAATAATAATTTTTTTAAAAAGCCATTGAAAACTGGTAACTCCACATTTATGCCTGGTGTTATGTGATCCTTCCTCCCTTTGAGCTACAGTGGATACCTTGTTCCACCTTCAGAAAACATCCGGCTCAGTGGAAGGAGGATGTTTGTTCTGTTCTTCTGAAGAAGTTTGAAGCAGAGCCCAGTCTGGGGCCCTCGATGAAAGGCTTTGGGATGCCACACTCCCTTGAGGAGATTTTTGAAGGAATCTAATTTGCTGCGAGATACAAATGAAACCGTTTACTTGAACAGGTTTTTCCCCTTCATGTGTAATATAATCCTCCTCCCAAACTGGCAGATTCCTGTCGTCCAGTTTTCCCAAGGCACACACTGACTTGCTGTGCATATCCAGTTATAAAATCAAAAATTATTGAATGCTCTGACTATCAGGGCTGGGTTATTTGCAATTACAAATTACCAGAACTTTTCAAATTTGCTGGCCAAATTTCTGGCCACATGTTTCTCAGCTGATAATCTAGGTCACCTAGATGTTTTTAAGCCCGTTGTCATTCTTTGTTTCTTTATGATGACCACAGAAGATATAAAAAGAGTTTGTGTCTGTCTTTTACATTTATCCTGGAAAAGAGATTGGAGAACTTGCAAAAGCCTTACATAAAGTAACCAAAACAAATGATTCTTCATGGAACTAAGAATTTTGTCCATTGATTAAAGTATAGAATTTTCATTTATTTCTGTTGTCACGACCCATTAAATACAATTTCCAGCCCATTTCCTGAAGAAAGATCCCATATATCTTTTAAAGATCCCATACCTTGTATTTATTTAGCTGAAACCGTTGAAAAATTCTCTGCTGAAACAAAGGAGAAAGCTAATTTCCAGATTTTTAACAGATAAGCAACAATCAAATTCCCAAATACATTGGGATGCCGCTAAAAATAAACAAGTGAAACCATCACTGTTTCAGATGCCTGGTTCTTACCTTGTCAAAACCAGGGCAGTTTGTCTTTCTACAATGTACTGCTGTGAGAAGATTAGGGGTGCTGTGTGTGTCAAATTCCCCTGAAACTCCAGTCAGGTCTCCTTTATCTAATAGCTGGCCAACTGGGTCCAACCTTGGCTACTGTTGGCATCAATGATTTTACTGAATGGACTAATTCAGTGCTCACCCATGAAAAAGCATCCTTACAGTCCAGAATTGCTTTAGCTTTACAGTAGCAGAAATGGGGTCAGAGACTTATCCCGTGCCATTCTCATCCATGCTAATGACAAGGTCATTGAAGATGGCAGATTCTGCCTCTAAATGCAGGATAGAAATGAAAGTGAAATCTAGCCTCCCAAGATTTTTTTTGGACCATGTGTCTGGTTTGCTCCACTCTGGTGAGACCCCACCTGATCCTTAGTACAGGGAAGACATGGAGCTGTTGGAGAAAACTCAGAGGAAGCCATGAAGATGCTCAGAGGTGTGGAGCACCTCTCCTATGAAGACTGGATGAGAGGGTTGGGGTTGCTGGATCTGGAGTGGCTCCAGGGACATCCTAGAGCAGCCTTCCAATACCTGAAGGAGCCGACAGGAAAGCTGGAGAGGGACTGTTTACAAGGGCATGGAGTAATAGGACAACAGGGAAGAGGTTTAAACTAGAAGAGGGAGATTCTGACAAGATATAAGGAAGGTATTTTTTTACAGTGAGGGTGGCTGCCCAGAGAGGTGGTAGATGCCAGTCTCAGAAATATTCAAGGCTAGGTTCAATGGGGCTTTGGCAGCATCATCTAGAGAAAGATGTCCCTGCCCATGGCAGAATGTTTGACTAGATGATTTTTAAAGGTTTCCTCGAACCCAAACCATCTTATTATTCTGTGATCTGTACAGCAGATGCCAAACCCACTTGCTCAGTAAAAGTCAAATGGTCGCCATGCTCTGCCAGTACAGCCTGTTCCTGCAGAGCCATTTTTGAGAGATCTTGTATCTACTGCAGAGCTAGAAAGGCCCAAAAGCGTTTTTATCAATCAAGCTTCTTGTTTGTTAAGTAGTAAATGAAGTGGATCAGATTGTTTCAGTTCCAGCTCCAGCTGCTATTTGATCTTGGCATGTTCCTTTTAAGCCTCACTGTGTGAAAGCGGTGACATTTTTATTTGTTTATTTGCAAAAAAGCCCTTGTGAACACATCCACTGCTCCATTTGGGGATAATTTCATGGTGTTCAAACAACTTAGTTTTTAATCTTTTTCTTCCTGCAGCATGGGAATTTACAATAGGCTGTTTTCACTCCTGACATCTCAGGCAGGAACAGTCCACATCTGGATTTGACTTCTTTTGACGACATTCAAGAAATTCCATTGCTCGAGGAATTCTGCAAAGCATTACAAGGAAACAAAGTCACCATTACGTATGTCTTGCTCTGGATGTCTGGACCAGGGGAGCCAGACAGAAATACTGACTTTATTCTACACAATGGACTGTTCTGGGCTCCCTGGTATAAAAAAGACAGGGACCTTCTGGAGAGAGTCCAGAGAAGTGCGACAAAGTTGATTAGGGGTCTGGAGCATCTCCCCTATGAGGAAAGACTGAGTGAGCTGGGTCTGTTCAGCCTGGAAAAAAGAAGACTTAGGGGGGACCTAATTAGTGTTTACAAATATCTTAGATATGGGTGGCAGGGGGAATTGGCCAGCCCCTTCTCAGTGGTCTGTGGGGACAGGACTAGGGGCAATGGCTGTAAGCTGGAGCATAGGAAGTTCCGCACCAACATGCGGAAGAACTTTTTCACAGTGAGGGCGACAGAGCAGTGGAATAGGCTGCCCAGGGAGGTGGTGGAGTCTCCTTCTCTGGAGATATTCAAGTCTCGTCTGGACGCCTATCTATGTAATATGAGCTAGGGAGCCTGCTTTGGCAGGGAGGTTGGACCCGATGATCTCTTGAGGTCCCTTCCAACCCCTATGATTCTGTGATTCTGTGATTCTGTGACTCACACCCCTTGAGCTCCACTGATTTTTGGACCAAGAGGGGTGGCATAGGTGTGCTTCCTCTAAAAATCTCAATCATACGAGTGACTAAAGCCAGTCTGGGCTCTAGCATAAATTAAAGGAAAGTCAGAGAGACACCAGCTCTCCTGCTCTTTACTCCAGCGTTGCAATATTACAAGCAAATTTCGAATTTGCCTTTAAAAGAGTATTTATAAAGAGCATAATCCTCTCCAAGTGGTGCAAGAACATCTTGATAATAGCCTTTATGCATTATATAGAAGGAAAACAACTGATTAGATACCCTACATAAACACACTCTTAGCTTTGTGGTTTATGCTTTACAGTGCTAAAAAAATGTTATGCGAAAATTCACTTAAGACATTTCATTAACCTTCTTAACACTGACCCAGCATGATGATACATGCTGAGAAACCAACAGTATATTTTACATAGCAAATATATGTCTCTGTACCAGTATTCTCTGAGCACAGAATAAATAAATGTAGATTTTCCAGCTGTACCAGCTGGGGAAATTAAAGACCCTCCGCAGTAAAGCACTTAGCATCTTGTTAATTTTAATAGCTCCCAGGAAAAGCTTTAAGCAAAATAAATGACCCCTTCCCTTAACAAGAAGTTAGGGGCCGCAAATAAGCAAATTTGCATGTGGGAAATGCTTATTATTCACCAGCACTGAATGTTTCCTGTTCAAATCAGCAACAGAGATGGATCTCTCTCTAGTGTTTTACCAAGGAGCTAGGAAGTTAATGGGAGAGGGAAGATACTACTACTCATGTCTGCCTCAGAAAACAGGCTAAAGCCAGTGCTGGCAATTCTGCTGAAGTACTCCCATACTCTATATCAAATGGGCTCTGATTTGCTTGCTTAAATTCCAATAGGGAATAGGAATAGGGCAGGCCTGAGGAGGGTGCAGGATTAATGCAGGTGGATTCTAGTAATGCAAACAAGCTTAAGGGACCTTTTAGAAATACACATATAGTAACTAAAACATTGTAACTACAAGGGCAAAGGTTAACTTTGCCAAGATTTTCAGAAGTGTCTGTGATTTTTGGTGCTATCCATTTACATTTTGACAACTGGAAAGGAGCTCAGTTTCACAGCTGAGGAACAAAGTTTTTTCCAAAACCATGTTTTCTGAGGCATTTCAAGGAGACCACTTGGATATTAAAGATGTTAGTGCATTCACATCATCAGTATCTCTGAAAAACCTTAGCCACAAGGGAACCAGCATCTTAATAATGTTGCAAGCCGTGTGAGATAACCAGCTTGGCTTTACTTTTCCAGCTAGCTCATAACGCATCCCCTTGTGAGGAAAGCAATGAAAACAGAGTTTGCTTGAGATATTGCAAGAGGCCGTACTGCTGGGGAAGCAGAAGATATTCAAGACCTGTCTGGATGCCTACCTGTGCAACCTGTCCTAGGGAACATGCTTTGGCAGGGGGGTTGGACCTGATGATCTCTGGAGGTCCCTTCCATCCCCTACAATTCTGTGTGATCTAATATTCCTATCGCCGTGTGACAAAATCCAGCCAGTAATGCTGAGATGTCCCATGTAAGTTATCTAAGAGAAGCTACTTCACCATTTTGGCAGCCATCCAGGGTGTGCACTTCGCGTCCAAAGTTGGGGGAAAAAAAGGCCATGGAGGCAAATGGCTTCGCAGGAAGCTTGACACAAAAAAAGCAGCTGGAGTATTTTTAACAGAAGCAAATATTTCACACAGTTTTTACTTTCAAAGGCCTGGCTGTAGCTTTTGTTTAGTTTCTTTTGTACTTGGCTAGCTCCCAGTGTACGATTTTCAGAACATGATCTGCCTTTCCTGTACCTACGGGTTTTTTGGTAGCTCAGGATTAGCATCTGTTGAAAACCACATCTTGGAGATCTCAAGGCAACATATGCAACTCCACTCGCCAATATCTCATGATAACAAGATCAGTAGCAGTGTGTGGGTTTTACGACCTGGGAAATAGCTCATCTTGGGCATCTCATCAGTCGTTAGCAGTCACCGTAAAAAGCGATTGGATTCCAACAGCAACTAAAGGTGATATCAAAAGTAAGAGCAGAAATAATTAAGTGGTTTTAGGTTGTAGGGCTTTTGTTTAAACAGCTGTTTAAATGGCATAAGACTGGCCCATTATAAATACGTAGCTATTTCATAAGAAGCATTGCATGAACAAATAATCCTAGAATCATAGAATGGTTTGATTTGGAAGATCATCTAGTTCCAACATCCCTGCCATGGGCAGGGACACCCTCCACTAGATCAAAGTCCCATCCAAACTGATTCCACTTGGACATTGAGCTGTTGACTGGAACTCTTTGAGTGCAAAAGTCCAGCCAATTTCTTATCCACTGAGTGGTCCATCCTTCAAATTAATTTCTCTTTATTTTAGAGACAAGGATGTTGCATGAGACAATGTCAAATGCTTTGCACAAGTACAGGTAGATGACATCAGTTTCTCCTCCCTTATTCACCAACACTTGAACTCCATCATAGAATGCCACTAAATTTGTTACTGGCGCTTTGCTGTTAGTGAAGCCATGTTGGTTATCACAAATCACCTTGTTATGTTCCATGTGCTTTACCGTAGTTTCCAGGAAGATCTGCTCCATGGTCTTGCCAGGAATAGAGGTGAGACTGACTGGCTTGTAGTTCCTCAGATCTTCCTTTTTTCCACTGTTAAAAATGGGGGCTGTTTCCCCTTTTCCAGTCACTGGGAACTTCACCAGACTGCCACAGCTTCTTTAATATGATGGATAATGGCTTAGCAACTGCATCCACCATTACCTTTAGGATCCAGAGGTGCATCTTACCAGGTCTCATGGAGTTATGGGACAAGTTGAGAGAGTTGGGCTTGTTCAGCCTGGAGAATAGAAGGCTCGAGCGAGATCTTAAAGCAGCTCCAGTACCTGAAGGGGCTACAGGAAAGTTGGAGAGGAACTGTTTTCAAAGGCAGGGAGTAAGAGGATGAGGGGTAATTGCCTTAAACGGAAAGAGGGTAGATTTAGATTACACACTAGGAAGCAGTTCTTTTCTGTGAGGGTGGTGAGGCCCTGGCACACGGTTACCCAGAAAAGCTATGGCTGGCCCTGGATCCCTGGCAGGGTTCAAGGCCAGGTTGGATAGGGTTTTGGGCACCCTGGGCTAGTGGAGGATGTTGGAACTAGGTAGGCTTTGAGGTCTCTTCCAACCCAAACCATTGTGTGATTCTATGATTTGTGCACTTTGAAGTTCCTTCCATGGTCTCAAATCTGATCTTCTCTCACAGTGGGCAGCTCTATGTTCTCCCAGTCTCTGCTTTTGCCCTCTGTGATTTGAGCAGTTTGACTAGAGCACTTGCTAATGAAGGCTGAGGCAAAAAGGTCACAGAGTACCTCAGCTTTCCCCATATCCTGGGTAACCAGACCTCCCATTCCCTTCCAGAGAGGTATCACATTTTCCCTAGTCTTCCATAAAGTAAACCCTGAAAATTAAGTTCTTTCAGCTGTGTGGTTGCCCCAGCACATGTTGCCTGCCCTAATCCAGTGAGGCACAGCAACCACAGATATACTGGGATGCCCACTAGGATATGAACAGCATGAGGCAGCAAGAACGTGCTGGTAAATCTGACTCAGAAAAAGAGGGTACACATGGATATATAAGGAATATGAAGACAGACTGTAGCTCAGTGTAAGAGCTATGCATTTAAGTCTGCAGAGAAAGCATCTTACACAGAGTTGTGTAAGGGGTTTGAAACTCTGCTATCACTATAACACCACCATTCCTATCTGTGTCAGCAGGAGTGTTCCACTGCACCAGACAGTCTGGTCTCAGTGGGGAGAGGGGTAGAAGGGGAAAGGACACAGATGAGAATGGAGTGCAGAAAGAAAATGTCTACGTGTCACCCCCACCTCTGGCTTTTATTTATTCCCCTTCCTGTATCCCACAAAAACTTTGTGTTGTGCTCTCCGCAAGAGAACTGTTATAAACTGAATATCCAGCCTAAACCACAACAGGGCCAAGAGTTCCTCAAAGCCTTCCTGTAGTTCCTACGTGACACTGGACAAGCTATTTAGGCCACTCTCCAATGTCTCTTCCAGTGCCAGAGCATGGGGCCATCAGGTGAAGCTAGGAGAGACCAGGTTTGGTACTAACAAAAGGAGATGGCTCTTCATTCAACAGGTTTGCCACTGACCCTTTTTGTCTTTGTGTTTTAGGAACAGGCATTAACCCAACTCTGAAATAACTTCAAAGGCCTCCCTCAGAAACTAAGGAGGGCTAAAGAATGAGAGAAGGCAGAGAAAAGAAGCCAAATGATGACAGGGAACAGTGACAGAAAAGAAGGAAAGAGATGGCAACAAAGGTTTAAAAATTGAAAAGGAACTGGAGAGCAGCAAAGAGCAAAGGGCTCCCAACAGTACCACCACGCTGGTATGCTGCTGAAACAGCAGTGCTGCTCTGGCCAGGAGCACAAAGACAAAAGGGAAGCAAGCCTTACAGTTGTGGGGATCAGTCAAGCTTAATCCTCTAGTTAACACAACTGGCTGGCTTGGCCAAGGCCAGAAGGAGGTAGCTGAGGTGCTCCCACAGAGTAGTGCGGTCTTAGTTGGGACAAGTATAAATAAAAAGGTGAGGAAAAAAGTGCAGCTGCAGGAAGAGATTCCAGGGAAGCAGAAAGATAGAAAACCATCCAACGAACTTGATCTAAATGTGAGCTAGGCCTCACCTGGCAAAAAAGGTGTAAGTCAAGAAATGTCTTGAGCTGCTCTATGAGCACATTTGTGCCATAGAACCGTAACATCACAGACTGGGTTGGGTTGGGAGTGGTATTTAAAGAACCTCTAGTCCACCCCCTGCCATGGGCAGGACACCTTCCACTAGCCCATGGTGCCCAAAGCCCCATCCAACCTGGCCTTGAAACCTGCCAGGGATCCAGGGGCAGCCACAGCTTCTCTGGACACCCTGTGCCAGGGCCTCACCACTCTCATGGTGAAGATTTTCACTGCTTGAGTGGGAATTTTCCTCTTTATGACCATAATGATTGGAGAGTTTAGAGGAGAATATAAACAGGAAGACTGGATACCAGGCTAATGAAGACCAGTGAACCAGAAAACACAAGGAGAAAAAAAAAATATCTTAGTCTCAGGACAGAACATCTTGGCTAATGATTCCCTTGGATATAGGAAGTGAAGGCATGGAGATAGACAAACGATGACTGGATTCTCTTTGCCTGTGTTTCCAACAGAGCTTGGCACTGTTACCAGCCCAGCTTTGGGAGTGGATTCTGGCCACAGGGCTGTCAGTGCTGTGCATGCCAGCAGGCCTTTAGTTCTCATGTCCACAATGAATATGAGAAACAAGGAGAGACAATAGACAGATAGGGAGACTTTAAAGGAAAATGGTAGATTAAGAAGGGAAGATCTGTCTTATTTGTGACATTTAGAAGACATCTATCACCTTGTTTTCTAAACATCAAACAAAATTACAGAATGTCCTAGATCAGAGGAACCACATATTTCTCCCTGTTCTTTTGGAATGACAGTGGTTAGTGAACTGAGTCTTAAACAGATGATGGACAGACACATCTCCTTCCTTTTCCAGAAACTGGAGTCATTACTGAGACAGACAGCTGGAAGGAGGAAGACTGGTTTGTGGCATAAATTTTAGTGCAAGAACAGAGATTTTTTTGCCAGGTACCCGTTGTTTCAGAGACTCATTCAAATTATTTTAGTTTAGGAGTTGCTTGACTTTAGACAGAATACATCATTTGCTCAGGGAATGCTATCCAGCTCTCATGAGAAAAGCCTTCTCCTAAGGGTGAGGAAGCTATCTATCTATCACTGTGACATTCACGCACTAGGATATAGTCTGGCCTTGTTTTGGCCCTCTGTACTTAGACTGTCTGTCTTGTTCACTGGGAGTTTTGGTCTTTGCAAATGCTTTCCAAATTCTGCTTGATTTAATCAGCATAAATTTCTCTTTCCTAATGGATTGGCCTTTTCCTCTGTGAGCCAAGAAGACTTCAGCTGCAGCAGGAGCAGGGAGGGCTCACTGGTGTCACAGCAAACCATCCACCATCCTGCTGGTCCTGCTGCGCGCATTTGTTCCCACTCCTTTACCAGCAGCAACTCCTCTCAAGGTCCACTTCAATTCAGCAAACTTTGCAAGAAGCTCCGTCACTTCTTATAGCCACCTTGCTGCCCTTGCAAATACAGGCTCCATATAAACTCTCTGTCACTTACTGACTGCATCCTGTCTCTCCAGTGACAAGCTGCAACCTTCAGCTCAGACCGATGGAAAATTTATACCAGCTCAAACTCCCTCTCACCTCCTTTTGTCATCCCCAGGACCTCACAGAGACCTGACCTCCAAAGGTTGTGGCAGAGCTGCTTTTAACAGGCTCCAAGGAACAGTAGGAGTTTGCCCCAGACCTGCCCCCACATCCTGACTTTCCTCCCCTTACTTCAGCCAGAATTAAATAAATCTGGCTCTTTTCCAAGAATGGAAACAAACAAGAGAATGCCACCTTCAATCTCCACATCTTGCATCAGTAAAGGGATAATAGACCACATTTGCACACCTCTGAGTGGTGTCGTGAAGGGTAGATTAGTTAATGCCTGTAAAGTGTTCTGTAACTGCTCAGAATGCTGTCACGACAAGTGTGAGCAGCACGTGAAAAAGGGACCACCTTCAGAGCCCAAGTGATGCTGAGCTGAAGCCTTGCAGGAAGAGCCACTTGATGAACAGCAGTGGCGGATACTGAGCTGACTTCTAATGCTGATAACAACATTGCATTGAGGAACATGGGGGAAAGCCACCTCCTGTGGGTAGTGCCATCCACATTGGCCTAAAGCTTTTCCTCTGCTCTGAAGAAAACTGCCCAGCTGTGAAGAAGCAAGCATTCCCTACCTGATGTGACTTTTGAGACACAAGCAGGTACCAGGAAACCTGTTGTACTGCTGTTACATGGCACAAACTCACCAGATGTGAATGAGTCTGTGGGACTATGCAAAGGACATTAAAGAGGTGCTATCAGCAGCCTAGATCTTAGAACACCATGACTCAGGTTTCATTACCATGAAATTTGCTTAAAGAACTCTATGTTTCCTATAGGCATCAATTGTGGAGAAGAGTTCTTCTTTCTAACTTCTGAGTCCTGAATTCTAAGTCCTTTCTTTGCAGACCCAAACACTAGTGATCTTCCAAAGAAATAAAGAAAAACTGAGTTTGTCACATAACCACTCGATTCCAGAAGCTAGGTTTTAATGTAAAATGTAAAGAAATATAAATGCCAACGGGAGGGCTAACAGCTTGGCAAAAAGTATCCTCTGTTCTTGGCAAAGGCTTCCTACAGGCAGCAAGTTTGGGCTCTGGTCTGTCTGCTTCTTGCAATGCAGAGAAACGGGCAGGTTGAAGGGAGGACACGTGTCATACCACCATCTATTGCATATAAAATCATCTCTACATAGTGAGGATTATTGCTCAGGTATAAAAGCTGCATAGTTTTGTACTGATTTGCTGAGCAAGTGACTTCAGAAATAGGTATGGCTTCTATCTGTCCTCATATTTCTGAGTCATTAGACAGCAAGGCTGTGGCTCAGTTGCTTTCCTGCCACACGAACAGCAATATTTATGGCACCCAGAAATAGACAGAGGCGAGGCACCCAATCAGTCTGAAAGCCAAAGTGCTTAGCCAGTTCCATAATTATGTTTTAAAATACCTGCAGTCACATCTGGAGAGCAGAGCAGGGTATGTGTTCTCCTCCCCCTTCCTCCTCCTTTCCATGTACAAGGTATGGCACTATGATGCACTGTCCGAGGGCTAAGGTCATGTTTGCTTTGATCTGATAACAAATTGTATAATAATAGCTGGTTGGCATTAGAGAAAAAATTTGCTTGTTTTAACTTCTGGTTTATCATCAGAAGTGGAAACAAGGATTACTTCTTTCAGGGACACGCCAAATGAAGGACAAATTGTAGGAGCCAAATTCCAGACAACTGGTCCACTCTGCAGCAACAGCAGAATAAACATCAGCTTGAAAAATAGCTTCCAGCTACCTCTTGTACAGGACATTTTGATGGTTGTGAGGTGGCATGGGCTTGAAACCCAGCAAGTCCCAGGAACTATTCGTACTTCTGCTATGGGCTTGCTTTGCAGCTGCTTATTAGTTTCCTGAGAGGAACTGAAGAGTTCAATCTTCCTTAAAATAAACTCCAGGGCATATCACCTTTGGCAAGCTCTTCTATGGAGATAATAATGTTTACTCCTTAGCTTTACAAGGGTATTGGGGCTGTTATTACAACTATAGTACTTTGACCATGTAAATGCTACGTTGTCATAATCTGTCTCTCCTTTGCTCTGTTATGTCTAAAAGAGGACTTCGAGATTTATAAGTCTCTCAGTGATCCTTCTTTCCTGGGTGTCAAAGGCATCAGGAAATCATGCTCGTCTGTGACAAAAGCTTGTGAGTCAATATTAAATACAGCTGAGGCTTTGACTCCCTTTTGGAGTTTGTTATTACATCACTAGAAGAAAAAGTAACGTGGCAAGAATCCATCGATCAAGGATGCACAATTTATTGCCTACTTTGTTGGTAGTGATGGCACTCACAGAATCTTCTTCTTGGAAAAGCTGGCCCTCTGACACCACTGGGGTTTTTTTATTTCATAATCAATATTATCAACAAACCACTATTTCCTCCTTTGGAGGCAGATTTTTACTGCAAATAAATATACTTCAAATTTTGTCATCTTCAGAAATAAAACTCTCCAGTGAATTTACAGAACTCCTATATAGCCCCTTGGATACAGACAGATATTCTGATACATAAAACACTCCTTCAATTAAAAAGTCGCTTACGAATCCTGTTTTTCAAATGCTTCAACTCTTGTTATTTGAAAACCTCTAAAGACTCAAATTAAGATCTCTGCCTTTCTTCCTGGGCAGAAGCCCTGTGGCCTTGCTTTGTCATTCTGAAAGGCTGAATTCTCACCTTTTTTTTTTTTTTTTTTTAAAGAATGGGGAGAAAAGCAGTGGAGTATTCTCTTTCACATTTGTTAAATACATAAATGAGATGATCAGCCGCAGGGGACCAGGAAGGAAGGAGGGCTGGAAGATAAATCACAGTGGAAATTCAGTAACTGTGTTTCTCTTTTAAAACAGCCTCACAATCGTTTCAAAAGACATTATTTATAGAGCAAGGCATGCAATAAGAGTTTAGCAGGCAAGGTAGACTGAAGGTTTCAAGCCCAAAGCATAGTTCATTATTCAGACACTGGACTGACAAAGACCACTTGCACAATTTTGCACAGCTCCTAATCTTGCCTTCACGGCCCCACCTCTCATCACCTTCTGTCTGTGCTGACATGCTTTGGAGCCACATCACATATTGGATCAGGGAACTCTGATCTGTTTGAAAAACTAACCCTGCAAAAAACGGCCAGTGGTGGTTTTTTTGCTTCCTGGTTGGATTTCCCTGGTTGAATTCATCACCGAGCAGCACAAATGCTGTGTGCACAAGGGTAGCACATGAGGAAGGGGTAGTTGTAGTGGGAGGAGAAGACTGTCACAAAGTCTGCTTAAGCCACAAGCAGTATCTCAAGTGTGGGACACAGAGGGAAATGGCCAGCCCCTTTTCAGTGGTCTGCGGGGACAGGACGAGGGGCAATAGCCTCAAGTTGGAGCACAGGAAGTTCTGCACCAATAATTGGAAGAAGTTTTTCACAGTCAGGGTGACAGAGCCCTGGAACAGGCTGCCCAGGGAGGGTTGTGAAGTCTCCTTCTCTGGAGATATTCAAGACTCATCTGGACTCCAACCTATGCAACCTGTCCTAGGGAGCCTGCTTTGGCAGGGGGGTTGGACCCAGTGATCTCTGGAGGTCCCTTCCAACCCCTACAACTCTGTGATTCTGTGAATACTGAGAGACTGATTATTAAATCAGTCCTCTGGTGCCTTCACCGTGATGGTCTGAGGACAGGCTGCGCTTTGGACATGGTGAGTCATTCCCTTCACTAAATGACACTATTCACAGCAAAGACAGCCTGAGGTTGTCCCCCATTCTTGTGATTTTTGTGGGAGCCCAGAGTCATGTTACCCCTGTGAGAATTTCAGTATCCCTTTGGAAAGCTCAGTTTAACTTGAATCCCTCCTGGCTGTGGAGAAAAAAAGGAAGTCAGATCCTAACAGCTCAAAAAGCTGAAAGCAGAGAGAGGAGTCTCACACCCATAACAGCAAAACTGTAACAACCCCATAGCCCACACCACACAAAGTGGATGTCTTTCATGTAATTCTATTTTATTAGCTGTTTTATTTGATGTCTATTAAGGGAAAAGCAGCTTTCAATGCATCCTACTTTTAAAAAGTGTGTCCCAAGAGGAGAGCAGCAGAGTGTATGGATTAGAGGCACAAGAAGACCAAGGGAGGAAGTTAAGGGGGGAGATGGAAGGAAGGCAAGAGCATAGTAAGCAAGGAAAAAAGACAGAGAAGACCTAAGGATACATTGACTCCATACAATGAATGAAGTAGCTGGGCTGTGGTACACACTGTAAGTGTTCTAGCTCAGCAGTCCTTATTACTACACCTATCTGCTCAGTAGGCTGCTATAGTGTGCTCTGTATGTGTAGCCTTGCAAAGAAAACTGAAGACCTCTGAGAAGATGCAGGAGGTGAGGAGAGAGCAAGGAAGGCATTGAATCCTGGAGAGAAGACAATAGTTGGCTGAGCAGATGAGATGCATGGCTTTTATGGCTAGTTTCAGTGAAATTATGGGAAACAGGAGTTTGGGAGCCTTGTTAGAAAATTTTTTTCCTGTATTTTTTCATGCATGGGCCATCCAGGGATTGCAGCTAGATGCTCATGTGTTCTGACCAGTGGAACTTTTTAATTAAGCAGAGGTTTGCTTGAGCATGATGCTGTGCAAGCTTCAGTTTCAATCATCAAAGATTCTACTGTTTCTATGCTACAGCAAATGCCGTTGTAGCCTCTGAGGGCTTGGAGAAATGTCAACACAGTTCTAAGGCAGAGCATGTGACTCCTAAGACTTGTGTCTTGCATGGGATCAAAGTTGTGTCAAAAGCCCTGTATTCATGGGAAATCCTCTTCATAATTAACATTTATATAACGACTCCTTTACGGGCCAAGCACATGTTTACATTCCTCCAGTCTGTTTTTTTAAGAGATGGCGCTGGCCAGAAGTTTTTGCAAGAGCCCTGGAATTAGGACTTTGTTTTCAGCTATGCTCATCTACCCATGAGATGTTTAGCATGTGTCCACGGGGACAAATGCTCCCACACATCCCTTTGTTTACCAAAGGACCTGGATGCATTCTGCTTTTGTTGAGAGTATGTATCAGAGAGAAGTGATAGAACCACCTTACATCTCCCCACCAGTGGGATATAGGGTTGGGGTACAAAAGGGATCTGAGGATCTTTGTGGAATGGTGCCCTAGAAATGTCTCTCACCTAAAGAATTCAGAGCTCTGTGGAGTGTGCTGCAAAGTGGATTGGTGGCTCTAACTTGAGGAAAGGCAAGATATATTTGGAGCATAGGAAGTTCCGCACCAACATGCGGGAAAGCTTTTTCACAGTGAGGGTGACAGAGCCCTGGAATAGGCTGCCCAGGGAGGTGGTGGAGTCTCCTTCTCTGGAGATATTCAAGACCCGTCTGGACGCCTATCTGAGTGATATGTCTTAGGGAGCCTGCTTTGGCAGGGGGGTTGGACCCGATGATCTCTCGAGGTCCCTTCCAACCCCTTCAATTCTATGATTCTATGATGTCCCTCACCCCCAAGTCTGCGGGGTCTTTCTTGCCTTTGTGCCCCCTGTCTTGGTGTTTATTGTTTGTAAAAGAGATGGGCTATAATAATCTCTTCATCCACTGTAACTACTAGAAACATCTTAGGGACACAATGTCACTCCTGACTGCTACAGCCTCATAAAGGGTCATCAATCCAGATTTGGGAACTATTTCCTAATAGTGTTCATCTGAAGGGTAGTTTTTAACTATCCAACAGGCAAATCATCTGTCAGGGGAAAGTCAGTCCTGTGAAACAATGAGATGTCCTTTCTAAGAAACATAATGATCTGGATTACAGAAACACCAAGAGGTATGTTCTGTGATGCAATTTGGAGAAGTTCTTCAGGTAGATCTTTCCTCTAAAACTGTGAAATGCAACAACTGGGAATAAGGCAATCCTCATAACTGGGGGGGGGGAGGGGTGGTGTTTGCACAGTATTAATTTCTAAAGTCAGAAAAGGACAGTAAATGTAAATCTGTTAGCTGCCTGCACAGAGCCCTGTATTACAGGGGACAGAGTTGCTCCCAAACTGAGTTGGGCTATCTACAGAGAAGTAAATGGTGAGAGCAGCTGCCACATGCCCTAATTTATTGAGTGAGCTTCACAGAATTGTTTATATTGGAAAAAACTTTTAAAATCATCAAGTACAACTGTTAACCTACCACTGCCAAGTCCACCACTACACCATGTCCCTGACCACCATGTCTACACATCTTTCAGACAGATCTAGGTATGGTGACTCAACCACTTCTCTGGCAGCCTATTCCAATGATTGACAACCCTTCCAGTGAAGAAATTTTTCTAATAGCTGATCTAAACCTTCCTGGCACAACTCCAGAGTATTTGCTCTTGAGCTATCACTTGTTACATGGAGAAAAGAACAACACCCATCTAGCTAAAACCTCCCTTTGAGGTAGTTGTAGAGAGCAATAAGGTCTCCCCTCAGCCTCCTTTTCTCCAGGCTAAACAACCCTGGTTTCCTGAGCTGCTCCCCATCAGACCTGTTCTCTAGACATTTCACCAGCTGCTTTGCTCTTCACAATCTTACTGGCAGGAAATCAAATTGCAATTTAAAGCAGTAAAACTTTGCAGGAAGGGTAGTAGGGTAGCAGTCCCCCTCTTCAAGGAATTTGTCTACATTCAGTCTTCATTGCTTCAGGAAGAATCAGTTTTACCTTTTTGTAAGAAGATTGGTTTGAAGCCCACATCTGATTTCATCAGAGACTTTCTTATTGGACTTTTCATAAGTTTTTAATGACCCCTGAGAGTATGCTTGCTTAAGGATGTGCATTTGAGAATCACTGAATCATAGAATCATTTTTGTTGGAAAAGACCTTTAAGACCACCAAGTCCAGCCTTTAGAATTCTGCCCTGAAATTTGCATGAGAAAGTATTTGCCAGTAGGACACTGCAATTCCATCATGCACAGGCTGGGATTACATCTAGGCTAGATGTTGTAAGCGCTAATAAGATGTTTAGTCAGTAGCTGTTTGTTCCTGTTTAATAAACAATTCATCCCATGTTTCTATTATACCTCTAACTTTATCCCAACCTATCTCATGCAACTGAGCACATAGAAATTAAAAAGTGGTGGCTTTTAACGTCTTAACATTTGAAAATGTTCACTCAAGTTGAACCACCTTGCCATTCCATTTCCAACAAAAGACTGGATTCCCATATCAAAAAAACTGTTTGTAGGAGATGATGTTACTCTGCTTTCTGATTTCAATATTAAGTAATCTTCATCAAAATTTTCATGTCCCTGATAATCACTTTCTGTAGATTTTTGTTTCTTTCAGTCGTCCACCACTTTAAAACCGTGATCTTCTGTTCTGTGAAAATATGTGAACTGGTAAACCACCATATTTGATGTAGTTGAATATGTTTTAATAACATTTTTGGTTAGCATAGTTAGTTCATGTGCCAAGTATTACATTTTTTCATTCCCTAGAAAATCGGGACAAACTGTATGTCTCCTGCTGTGTCCGAAGCCGATTTGGCTAACTTTCAGCTATGCTAATTAAAGAATACAGCAATCCTATTTTTATCTGATTTTAAAAAACTAGAGATACACTGCTGGCAATTGAACTTGTTTTGATGCAAAAATAATTAATTGCAAAAAAAGTTCAGTAATCTGTTTTCTGCTATTCATTTTCACATCTGTGCATGGATCCATTGCTCAGGTATGTGCCATAAAGGTAGGAGATGGCAAATGCAAAGATTTATCAAATCCACTTTCAGGATGAGGATTGAGAATCTAAATTTGAATAAACTTCAGTAAACAGAATGTCATGGAACAGAGAACACAAGAGAAAGAGAAGAGGAATACCAAGGTTTAAAGGCCTTTTCAGAACAAAACTTGCTACAGTACTTAAAGGTTCTGGCTTGTAAAGAATGTGTCTAATGTTTCTGAACGTTTTGTTTAACTATAAAAGCATATTTACTAAATAATGTTTATCAGCATTAAGCACTCCATCCAACAGACTGTGAAATATTGTGGACCTAAAAAATTAATGATTAATATAATGTCCCAAGAGTAAAATGGTTCGGTTAATTTGAAAATAAAAGCATTAAGATCAGGCAGGCACTAAATTTGCAATACCAACTCCCTCCTCCTCACCTACATGATTTATTTCTATACTGCATTGGTATTGCTGGCTGTACTCTTAGCTTAGAGGGACAAAACCTATTCTGTTTGAAGTTGGTGGGCATTTTGCCATAGATTCAATAGGAGCAGAATTTGGCATTGGAAAGCATACTGTGTGCAATGAAATATGGACCTGAAAAGTATTTGATCTGTGGTTTTACCTGCCTGCCACTTCTGTTTTCTTTACAGCTGTTCTTAGTTAAATGTTCTTTTAGGCATCTGATATTTCAGGTCAACAAGCTGTTGCACAAACTACTTATCTTCTCCCATTTCCTCCAACTGGGACATGTAATCTGAATCAGTTCAGCGAGTCTGATATTCATTTTTGTTCTTTATATTTCGCTGTGTTTTAGGTTGTAAAGGGCTAAAAACCACAGGTGTGCAGAATGTTCATCAGTGTCTTGCTTCTGTACTTCTTCCTGGGTTTCAGCTGCTCTTGCCGTGCACAAAGTCTTCAGCAATGAACAGGCTCTTGGAGAATGTTAAAAGTGAATACCAACACATGCAGGGTTAGTGTTTGACTTGAGAATATCCCAGTGCAATTTGAGAGACTACAATCCTTTCTTTTGGATCATTATTCCTTCTTTATTCCTCTGGTAGCAAGCACTGCCAACATGTCTGGCTTTCCAGTGAAAAGAGACACTGTATGAAAAGGCAAGAGAGGGCTTAATTGATTATTGAAAGGACACAGAAGTGGTCCAAAGAGAAGAGCTGGGTAGGTGGATGCATTAGAAATGAGATACAGATCTACCACTCTTTGCTCCTGCATTCAGATAAAAATGAGCAGTAAAAATTCTGGTGATTTTATGATCCATAGATAGTTAATTTGTTGGCCTGCAGCCAGTTGCCAGTGGAAAGGTCCACATCATGCAACTTCCAACACAATAGGTGTCTTCTGGACTGGAGTCACAGAAGTTTGTTATCAGATTCATTTGTAGATTTAAACCAATATGGATTGGGCAGGAGGCTACCAAGGGAATTTTAGCCTTATTGTAGCCTCCTTCCCTCTCCTCTGCGGTAGTTCTGGCAATTCATTCGTTCCTAGTGTATCACCTCATCCTCGCTCTGGCACCTGTGAGTGTGAAGCTGGGAGAAGGCACAACCTGAGGCAGAACCATGACTATGTATTCTCCTGCATTTGGCCCTCCACTGTGAGACCTCCCCAAGGCGCAGATTAGGTAGCAGAAAAATGGGTGCCTGACATATGGTTGTGAAGGAAACGCTGTGTCCCTACCACATCTGGCCTGCATCTGTCCCTGGTCTCAGTGGAGGAAATAAGCAGAACATATAATCCAATCACTTCTAGACAGAGGTCGTGGCTAAAGCACATTATCAAGACAAGCCCACACCTCTGCTGCTCTGAAAGCATTCCTTTTGGAGCTCTAAGAAGTAAAACCTGGAAACAGAATGACAGAGAAGGCAAGAACAATGACTCCAATATTACTCATAATTCTTCGCTTCCCAGCCTGTGAAAAAAACCAAAGTAATTTAAAATATGCAGTTCATGTCTCCTTTTATGCATTTCCTCCATTTCATTAGTTAATGTCCTTTGCAGTGCAACAGTTTGATGTGATCAGCATGAAGTTTGTCCACATGTAAATGCAGTCACTGACCTCCGAAGCACAGAGCCAGACGCTGATAGCCTGACTCACTCCAGAGAGCAAGATTCAGATCTCACATAAAGACCAGGGAGCGGGCCCTACCTAAACAAGGCTTGAAACCAACTCAGTGGCATAAATGGATTTATTCATTTGAGGAAGAGAAGCAGGATTTACTTTTGCTGCTGAGACCAGATCGTGAGAATACTTTTCACACATAGGTTTCCTTCTGGGTGAGAAGCCCCATTCACGTCAGCATTGGCAGGACTGGACCCAGCTATTTAGTCTCTATAGTTGGCATTGCCAGCATCAACATTTTTGTTTCAGCTCCACATCAAAATTCATGTGGGTGTAAAGCTTTCCCAGACATAGAGCATGAGCACATGAGCCTCAACATTAATGAGGGAATCTATTAAGCTCTGCTGCACGTATGTGTGTGCAAGAGTGTGAGCATAAGTACCAATTACAGCTTGGCAGCAGGCTGAAGTGGCTGTTCCATTCATACTCTGCATTTTCATTTGCTTATAACTTTCCTTAAAAATATTCCTTTGGGGCTGAAGCATGTTATACTTGCTTTTGGCTCTAAGGTGACTGAAGAAAATTATAGGAGCTGCTTCTGAGTTACAGGAGCTTGAAAGGAATGCAGTTCCTCCTGCACTCAACCCGCTGGCTTGGTGGTTGTGAACTGGCAGGGGAGGGAAATGAATGACAGTGCCCACTCAGAAGTGCCCGGAGAAGGATTCTTATCAAATGCTATCTCCTGCCAAGACTCACAAACACTGCCAGCCTGGATTGACAGGGAGAAGTATTTGGCAGCAAGGCCCTAGGTTTTTGAGATGAAACCAGGGGGAAGGGATGAAGACAGTGTCACCAGCTGGGACTGGGCCACTCGTTTTCCCTGTAGAAAAGATGGTCTCCAGAACAATTTTGGGGGAAGTATAATGGTGCACTGGTAAGGCTCTGCTGCAGGGTTTGTTTTGCCCCATGGAGCATCTGAGCGAGTTACTGTGAGAGTGCCTGCTGCTGAGAAAGGATGTGTATAAAACAAGTCCTTAGGAAAGAGCAGCAGGAGTGCATTAGGAATGCTTGCTGATGGGCAATGTATGGCAGACACAGGGGACAGAATATCTCTTCCTCTTCAGAGGTGTCAGTGTTTGACACATCTACTGGAAAGTGTGAACAAAATGTAGGGGAGCTTGTTTCCTTTCTAACTCGCACTCCAAAAGGCATTTGTTACACACATTTGTCTGCCAGGTAGCAAGCCTGGTTGTGAAGGCATTTGCTGCTAGCATTAATGACATGATCGATGTTGCAATGTGCAACTTTCATGTCAGGGCAAGGAGAGAAAGGTGTTATAACCCACAACAGAACTCAAAAGCGTCATATTTGTTTTGCAGCTCTATTTAGGTTTTCTCATATAGCACGGGAGCTCCTACCCAGATATTCTACTCCAGAGTGAATGCAGTAAATTAAGCTCGGATAGCTGCTCCCCTGTGAAACGGTACCAACTCACTGTTCTCCCATACCTCCCTGCTTTTCCTGTGTCAAAGTTACGTTAGCTCTCAGGCAGCTACTTTCTTCCTTGACAAAGTCACCTTCCTTTTGGGGAACAGAAGAGAAAAGGGCATTGACTACTAGTGAACCGGAGCTGCATGAGAAGGTGACACAAGCTGCAGAGCTCAGAATACTAGGTATGAGGAAGGACGGTGGATATTGGTCTTACAGGGAGAGGCACAAAAGAAATCTCAAAGCTGGCACCATTTCCAGAAAGAGGGAAGAGGATTAAAAAAAGAGATGTCTGATTGTCCATGGATTGAGGAAACTGGCTTTGTCTGCAAGGACCAGAGGTTTGGGCTGGATGTGAGGACAGAGAGGAGCCATAAGAAAACCAGGTGCTGCGAGAGGAATGCAGAGCAATACCTGATTTCAGCAGGATCACTCTGCATAGGCTCAAGGTGGGTATTTAGAATCGAAGGGGGGAGCAGGAATTTGAAGCAGGAATGAACTGAGCATGGAATAATGATCATTAGGAAAGGAAGGAGCTGAATACTTAAAATTGAAAGGACCAGAAACACAATTTCATACAAATTGGATACAAGAAAAGAAAAAAGTAATATCTGGTGGGTTGTCATGTTACAGGTGGGCGAGAGGCATAACCGAACACATCTGGAGTAGTGGAAAGAGCTATCAATTAAACAAGTAGACCAACTCTGTTGTGTGTTGCAGCTGGTTTATGATATTCCAGCAGTCCTCTATGGTCATGTTTCCCTCTCCCCTCTCATGGAGCCTGGCCACTCTGCACATACCTCCGCTGGCTGCCTGGTTGTGTTGTCAGCATGAGTGAGTAATGAGAGCCCCGCGCCTGGGCTACTTTGTGCCACTGTGCCACTAACAAGTGTCACTTTGATTGGAACTTTTCTATGTCCCAGTTTCTTCATGTTTATCTTCTTAGAGGTGCTACAAGAACAAATTAATTATTGCCCATAAAATTATTTGATGAAGTTGCTATGGTGATGCAAATTACATTGAATTCTTATTACAGTCAGGCAGGAGTGTGACTCTGAATGTCTTTCATAGAAAAGCAGTGTTTGGTAAATCAGTATTTGGTACATCTTTGCCAAACTCCTTGAAGAAGGTTTTGAAATTATTATATTGCTGTTAAGTGGTCAGAGTTCTTCTAGGCTGGGCAAAATCTAGCTAGTCAGAAGTATATCAATAATCACAGGTTGCTGTATACAGCCCGTGAGTTGCCTGGTTTGAGCTGTGCAGCAGGAGTTCTGCATTGCCAAAGGCACATGAGAAATGAACCATCTAGTCCTGAGAGACTATGGACATGGGTATATGTCATAACTAGCTGCATTAGGGAAGCCAAAGAGGTTGTGTTTTCTGTTTTCTATAGTCCTTTCCCCTTTCCTTTTCCCTTTCCCTTTCCCTTCCATCTCAAGTCTCAGATGCTAAATCCCCAGGGCTGCCATCAAATTAACCTTTCCTTAATAGCTGGGAAAAATCCTTATAACCCTAAAAATGAAACTATGGTGATCCTTGCAAAGGGTCATGGGAAACATCTGGATTGCCCAGGGAGGTGGTTGAGTCACTAACCCTGGCTGCATTTAAAAAAAGTGTAGATGAGGTACTTAAGGATATACTTTAGCATAGGATGGGAACAGTTGGACTTGATGATCTTAAAGGTCTGTTCCAACCTTGTGATTCTGAGGTCACTCCTCAGCTTACTTTCTCCAAACTAAGCAGTATCCTTGACCACTCATTATAGAAGATTCTATTCTGTAGCATGTTTCTAAATCATTTATACAACGCTGAAAGAGTGTTGCCCAACCTTTTTCAGGCAGTTTTGGTGCCTCTGGCTTTCCTTTCCTTTGCTTCCCTGCCTCATCGTTGTCCCTCTCACCATTCCCTTCAGAGGTTCAGCTCAGCCCTATTGCATGTATTTAGTTTCTCTGCACCTTTTCTTCATCAGCCACCTTCACTTCCCAGGTTATGGTTACTGGGTTATTTGGGGTTTTTCATTGTTTCTGTTTCCAGACATGCCCACAAATCTTTGGTAAGGAGCCTGTGCTCAAATTTGTGCCTCACCAGCTTTGCATCCTAGAAGGTCTGAATTCTCATAGACCTGAAAATCCATCTGAAACACCTGTTTTACATCTGAAGCTACACCCAATTCAGTGTCCCCCAACCCACAGCTAACAGCATGAAGTGTGGAGGACAGCGTGGATGCCAGCAGCACCAATGAACACCCAAGTACCCAGACGGACTGCCAGCACTACAGTGCTGCAGGCACCGCACAGAGTAGAAATGACACTGTTGCAAGAAAGTGCTAGACATAGTAAATTACACACTATGGCAAGGTTTTCAGCACTGTATGATACCCATGGGGAGAAACGGCCCTGTCAACTACCCTGTTCCTTCCAGGGTAGCTGGGTGCCAGTGAAGCGCTGATAATTTTGGAGGCTTGTGAATGCAAGATGCAGCATTTTTGCAGGATCTGGATTCAGGGTCTGGAAGAACTTTTCACAGGAGAAAAGAATGTTGCTTAGGTTTGCTGCTTCACTAAATATAGGACTTCTATCTTTGCATTAGTTGGTTTTTTTTAAAGATAAGTATTCTCAAGCACACCCAAACAAAAACAAATGAGTTGTTATAAACTAATCAAACTTGTTTTCTTCGGCTTGGAAAGGAAAAGAGATAATATTTTGATTTCAATTTCCAAATCTTTGGGAGGTGCTCAGATATTATCTATCACAGTGCTTCAAGCTCCTTGCTGTAATGGTATCAAGTGGCTCCCAAGCAATTAAAAAGCAACAGACAACTGCAAAAATAAGTTCTCTCATCACTCCTCTCTCCCATTTCTGCTTCTGAACAAAAATAATGAGCAGAATTTTTAGCCAAGCATGGTTAAACTATGAGGTTTCTGTGAGTATGAAAAGCTGTAAAAAGGCTAAATTTATTTTTGGTTTAGGACCTCTAAGACCAAGGTCACTTTTTGTCCCCTTAGGAATGAGATATTTTGTCCAAATCTGGTCTCAGTAACTCCTAGAGTCTCAAGCTTCCTCTGGATAGTTTCACTGTTCCTGGAGAAAGCGAGGGGTGTAATCAGAGAATTGATGGAGCCTAAATTACTTAGACCAATTCCATGGAACTTCTCCAAGCAACTGGAAGTGGGGTGTTGAAATCCTCCTTAGCATAAAAAATACCGTCAGTGTAAAAACTATTTATATCTATGATTTACAGTATAATCTGTAAACAATAAGAAACGATATTGTATTGACAGTGATATGTGTTACTGTTTTAATAGCCTATAGCAGTCTCAGTGTTTCCATGGTGCAAAGCTTTATGCTAAAGCTGTCATCTCAGAGCCCACCACTGTATATTCTCAGTGCTTTATTTCTTGAGCATGGACATTTGGGGGTCCATGAGCAGTTCAGAAGGAGCCAAGAAATATAAACATGACAGTATCTTCAAAGAGCCTCCTGGCATTATGAAGGAAGCAAGTTCTACCTGTGCAAGCGCTCGTTCCACACACACAGAGCAATGGCATTATTTGGTTCAGCTTTTGCCAGATGTCCTTCCCGTGACACTGATTTTCCTTGTGCGTTATAAACAGATAATCCGACTTATATATCCCGTTGAGCAGACAGAGCTGAGTATCGTTTGTATACTGCTTCTGTTTAAGTTGCCTAATAAATATTTCAGTGGCTTCATGGATGAGGGACAGTTCCAAGATGACTCATCAGGAGGCACTTCTGGGAGAGGAAGAACATTTGTCTGCTGGAATCCTGTGGTTTTGCTGTGTTATTCTCTGCTCTGTGCTCGGGAAGGAGAAGAGCCCTGTTGTAACGAGTAATGAAAGTTGCAGGTAAACTGGCAGGCTGTGACTGTGCTTTGGTGAGGAACGGTAGGAGGTAATGACTCCAGGAACTGTTCCTCGTTGTCCACCATGGTCTGGGTCATACAGGTGCCAGGCATGTTAAGGGACAGTCAGCTAACTTTTATGAACAAAACCATGAAGTAACTTTGTACAAAATCCCAATGAGCCAAGGAAAGAGCCACCAAGTAAGCCTAAGAGCCCTGAGAAGCATTAGCTGAGTAGCGAAACTGTGGGAGGCTGATCACGGAAGACCTGAAAACCACCGATTTTTTTAATGCAAGCCGTGGATGTACATTGAAGAGTTTTTTGGCAGGTTTTCAAATAAAAATAGCTCCGACTGATCGCAGCAACCACACAGCTCCAAACTCCTCACCGCCTGTGAACGGCTTTTCCCTTTACACTCCCACTGTCAAAGGTGACACCGAAGGAGTTTCCACAGAACTTTCCAAAACGAGAATTTAAAAAAAAAATTTAAAAAAAAATTGAAAAAACCAAATAATCCCTTCAGGGTGGAGACACCTCACTTGCTTCACTGGGTTTTACGTGGTGCTCTGACCCGCCTCACGGGACCCAAACAGCGGCCCACCGACCCTTATGCTTCTCCCACCGCTTGCTGCCCGCGGGGAAGGGATACCGCCCCGCCTAGGGCATCGCCCAGCTTGGGGGGCTTCCTCTGCAGCCTCAGGGGGCGGAGGGGAGGAAGGCAGGATGAGTGGAGGTGGCTGGGGAGGGTGGCCCTGATCGCTGAGGGGCCAGAGCTGCGAACAGCCCCCCCCACCCCGCCCGCCGGCCCGCGACGGCCGCAGCCCGCCACGCCCACGCGGGGGGCGCGAGGGGCCACACGTGACACTCACACGCACCCCACACCCCCTCCCACCGAGGAGGTTCGCGCGGGGCGCAGCCAGGCGAGGAGGGGCGGTGCGTGTCACGTGGGCGGGGCGCCGGAGGGGCGTCACGTGATGCGGGCGGCCCGGAAAGATCCGAGGAGGAGCTCCGCCGCCGCCATTTTCCTGCGGAGCTCAGTGTGTGTCCGCTGTCCCCGGCCGAGAGGAAGGCGCGCAGGGGGAGGGGACGGCGGCTGGGGGAGGGGGGTGGGAGGAGGAGGGGTCCCTGCTCGGGTGACAGGTCCGTCCCTGAGGGCGGAGCGGGGGCCGCCTGCGGCACGGCGGGGTGAGGAGTCCGTGCAGCTCCATCCCCCGGCTAGTCCTCCCGTCCCGGCCCCTGAGGAGGCAGCGGAGCCGCTCTCGGTTCCAGCGCCGCCAGCAACCAGTCATGTCCGGCCAAAGCCTCACCGACCGCATCACGGCGGCGCAGCACAGCGTGACCGGCTCGGCGGTCTCGAAAACCGTCTGCAAGGCCACGACCCACGAGGTCATGGGGCCCAAGAAGAAGCACCTGGACTGTGAGTACCGGGGAAGGGATGGCGGCCGAAGGGCTTTCCCCGCGCGTCCCGCCGGGCTCCCCGCTCTCCCGGGGTCCTGTGGAGCGCAGCACTCGCTGTGCTTTCCCACCGGCCTCGCGGGGACGTGAAGCCGCGTCAAGCGGAGCAGCTCTGTGTGTTTCAGCATAGGACGTTCTCGTGGGGGGGAGGTAGGATCGGAGACGTGGCGATGGAGAGCTGGGGAGAGGCTGCTCCGTTTATCTGCTCTCCAGGAGGGGCCTTACTAGCTCTTCCCAGTGCACAGGGCCCTGGAGAACGTGAGCTTCTGAAGGGCAGGGCTTGCCCCATACCCCTTCATTGGAAACCGAGAACCGTGGAGGCCAAGCCGAGGTATTGGCTCTAATTTCCCTACTAATTGATCTCATTTGTGTTTTGCTAGGGCAGCACTCCTCCATTCCGTAAAGGAGGTTACTGGACTTTCAAGAAGGAGTAGCTAATCAGTTATCTAAATTCTTTCCCGGATAGCCTACCGGGGGTGGGGAGGTGGGGTGGAAATTGCTTCTCTATCATTCTTAGAACTCTTCCATTTAGAAGAATGCGAAATAAGTGCTTGTGGAGCTAATCTATCTCAGTAAGGGTGTTCTTAGTCTTACCCTTTGTAGTCTGTCCCCTTCACTTGGCAAGATGGGCCTAAGAGGACTTCTTCAGACCTTCAGTACCTATGCTTAACATCATATACAGGGACTGGCTATTTTTCAGCTTCTCTTAAGAATAGTTCCAAAGTGGAAAGGCTTAAAAGGCTTTCTATCAACTCTGTTCCATCCAGGTGATTATGTAGAGAATGATGAGCATTGAAGTTCATATTGTTGTCTTCCACTAAGCTGTAAGGTCACAGGACTGTGGATGTTCTTGGTTTGAATACCTGATTATCTTTCATTTATTTATTCTAGGCCTTTTAAGAACTGTTCTGTCCTCTCCCTGCTCCCGGTTCATCTCCCACAATATGGAAGGAAAGATTCTGGAGAGAGATTTGTGGCTATGCCTTCTGTATGCGTGCTTTCTCCTTTCTTCCCACCCACATCTGTGAGGGGAAGGTTGGGTCTTCATGTGTCTTGAATTTGTGTCTTCTGAGTTGTTCTATATCCAGATGAGAAGACCAGATGATAGTACTAGGATTAATTCTACTGTAGTTAGTTATTCTTTCCAGCAAAACATGTCTGGTTTAAACATTACAGAAATTCTTAATTCTGTGAGTACCAAAGAGGGATGTAAGCCATTTTTTTAGGGTAGTCTCAGAACAACTGCCTTAGTTTCTTTATTGTATTCCCTCTTCCATTTCTTCTTTTGCCTGAAGACTAGTAACTGAGTGGCTTTGTTATTTGCAGTCAGCCCAGAGTGTCAGAAGGCTGAGGAGATCTTTGGGTTTTAAGTAACTTAGTTTCAGGTAAAGAAAACACCTTGTCATATGGCTTACGTATAAAGTCATGGTGTTACTAGAGTCCACGCAGCAGAAGGGAGGTTTTCTGGGTAAAAAACCCAACGTTGTCAGCCTGTAATAATGCTAAAAGTACAATTCCAGTAATAAGCTATGTAGCAGCTGAATTATTTTGTGGTGTAAGCTTTGGTAAGAAGACCATCAAAATGACCAGGCAACTGCTCTTCAGACTGATGTGTGTGTATATAGGGATGGTGTGCTGGGCATCATTCCTAGGGGACCTATAGGGAGCTGCTGAAGAGGCTGCTTGAACTTCCTGAGAAAGATACATGGTATTTGCTTCATGAGAACCCTGTTTCTTTATTACCCTGTCAAAAGTCCCCGTTCCTGACTCTCTCTGAATTCTTTTATTGGAGCAAAGCAAAGGGTGGTTTTTTTATTAGTTTTACTGCTAGTTGCTTTTTTTAAAGAGGTTAAAATAGCTCATGGTTAGATAAGTTTTGTACACTTCCCCTAAGAAGTTTATTTGAAGTCTGAGTTCCTGGCATCAGGAAGTGCCACATAGTTTCATATTTTGAAATTTTTCTTTGTTCAAACCACTTATGGTTGTATGTTTAAAAATGAATGTTTTTGCACAAACTGTGACTCAAGAGCTGCCTCTGAATGATTTGCAGATATCTTCCTTTTAAGAACAAACAGTTTAACTGTTAGATATGTTCTGTGAATGACAACTAATATACCAGTCTTCATGGGTGGCATGCTTATTAAATGGTTTTCTAATAAGTCTTTATTGTGATGACACTTAAAATTTACTTTGTTAAAGATTGTGCCCTGGATGAGTTCATAATCTGAGTTTTCTAATGCTCTATTGGAATGAAGTCTTAATTTTGTAGCATTTTTTTCTGTCACTGTGACACACATTCTTGTTAATTTGGTATTTGTGTTGCTTGCACAGACCTCAGAATCTGACTGTCCTGTTTTTCACAAACTTTATTAAGCCTGAGTCATTGTGAACTCATTTAAGTAGCTCAGCCTCACATTAACCTGTACAAATTGGGGGGAATCTTACATAGGTACCTGTACACATGATTATTCCTATCCTTAGGTAGTTGGTTCTCGCTGTCTATGGAGTTCCAAACCTGAAGTGCTCCCCATCATAGGTTTGTATATTCCATGTCACCGTTACCTCAATCAAAAGAATGTAAAAAAACATTCTTAGCCCATAGTGATAAAAATATAAATTACTCCAAAGAATGTTTTCTCTCCCATTACAAAGCTTAGTTGCTTGTTTGGTTTGAATTACAATTCTGATTTACAAGTTGACATGGTGTGTGGTCGGTAGCAACAATCATACCTGTGCTCAGGGTATTTCTTAGGCTTTTTCTTCTGATTTGGAGGCTCAGTCTTATAGCTGGGATAAGAATTGTTTTTTAATGCAGGTGCTGCCATTGTAATAATGTTGGCTTACTTGTTCTACAGTAATCAGACAGGTTTAATAGTCTTGAAAACCTCAAAGTATAGTTCATGAAATTTCTCTTACAGAAAACCTAGTTTCATGAGGACTTTGTCCTAGTTTTCACACCTCTCTGGGCAGTGAAAACTCAAAACTGGTTTGTGGGTTTAACTTGCACACTGAGACTTAGACAACCCTTTCTTTTGTGTTTAGATTTGTGTTGCTATGTTTGATGCTGTATGGTGATGCCTAGAACAAGTGCTTTAGATTGTTTGAATGTAAATAGTGCTGGAAAACTTGTTGCCAGGTTTCACTCTTTTCTATGAGGGTGTGTGTGCTTTCATGTGTATGTGTGGTGGCTAGTTAATATTAGGGAAACCAGAAGATACATAGTTAATACCAAGTAGAAAGTTTCACTGGGTTAGTTCAGTGAAACCACTGTAGCAGTGATACCTCGGTGGCATAAAAAATGCTTGTGTATGTTGTGGAGCGTGGTTAAAAAAGTTTTGATGTGACACCTGTTTAGGGTTGGGTTCTTGAATGGCATAGTAACCCTATCTGCTTGGAGCTAATGGAGTACTGCTCTTTAAAGGAGAATGTGGATGGATGGCTTGGAAGGAAGTTGCAATGCTGTAATTATCCATTCTTAACAGGAAATCTCTCTATAGTTATGCCAGAGTTTAACTTCCGTAGCTTCTTACTGTGAAGAAAAATCTGTATTTTTAAGGAAGGCAGTAAACCAGAGCCCTGCCCTGTGATGGGTGGTCATTTGCGAGCAGCTGTGTGAGTGAAAGTAAATTTAACTGAGCTTGTTGAGAACTTATTACCCAAGTTCCTAGTGTCAGCTGTTTCAGCTCTGTCTGGAGGCTAGTACTAATACAAGTAGGTCCAGCTAAGGACTTGCTTAATGTCTGTGCTGGGAATGGCTTCCACTTCCGAGTGGGACGGTATGCAGAGGATGTCTTGCAGAAGTGAGGGACAAGGATCATTGCTTTTCCCTATACCTCACAAGAGATGTGTAGTAGAGCTGGGAAAAAACAGCTTAAGTGCTCAATTGCCTTTACATACTGAAGGGTAAGTGGGTTATTTCAGTGGTACAGTGAGTTAACTCTGTGTATGCTACTGTGTTCTCCACTAGAAGTTAATTATCCACGTTCCATTTATGGTATTGTAGTACTTCACCAAATTAATATTTTCTGGTTTTGGCAGGGTTACTTGAAGCTTCTTGTGACTTTGCTTCCCATTTTGTAATTGACTTCAATTTCTGGAAGCAATCCATTGTTATTTTTGCTTAGAACTGTTCAGTGTAACTAATTATTTCAAATACACATAATTGCATTATTACAACTTTCTTTTTTTTTTGAAGCATTCATTTTTCTCTCTGAGGTCTTCCATGATTCCTTTATCATTTCTTCCATAGACAACTTTTCCTAACTTTTTGCTAGAACTCCTTTGGAATATTTGTGTCGTAGTAGAGTACAGAGAGCTGCCATACTCCTCTAGACTGCCAGAGGGCCAATTTTCTACCACAGCTGCTCATTTGCGGAAAGAATAGCCATTTAGTTCTGCAGCTGTTGTTTTATTTTACTTAGCCTGAAGCAGTATTCTACTTTGGATGAAGTAAGAGGCAGGAACTAAGGAGGAGAAGCTGTAGGACACCTGCAATCAGCTCACTGTGACTCTTCATACTGCCATTGTTTCTCATTAGCTGAGGTTATTCAGGTGTTCAGCCAACTTTGTGCTGGAGCTCCAGTTGTGATTTTTTTTTTTTTCTTTTAATGGTGCAGTCATCTCTTATCTTCTAAAAGTGATGCTTGGAAAAGACATTTTTTGCAGTTCAGCCTGTGACCTGATGATCTGAAATAGTTCCTAATCTGAAGATCAGCTTTTGATCTGTGGATGTGAAATTTTTAAGTTGTTCCTAGTGACTTGGCTCACAAAGTAACACTAGTTTGCATAATAATACGAAAGGGATGACTTATCCTACGTGGAATTTAAAGCTTCTCTTTTTGTGCATTGTGAGTGTTGCCTTGTGTAAAGTATGTGATCAGTGCACCACAGTAGCAAGTGATGCTGGTAGAATGCTGGCAAAGTTCACTTGTAAAATGTTACTGACTTCTTGCTCTCCCTGGAAAATGCAACACGTTTTCTGAAGCAGAGGCACCTTTTGCATTTGAAAGCTTAATTCTTTGAACAGCTTTCTTAAATTTAGGTTTCTGTATATTTAAAAATCTTTTCACTTGTTTATTCTCAAACATCAATTACTTCTCTAAAAATAACTCACTGGTCAGAATATGCACGCTCATATCTTCTGTAAACTGTGTGGGAGCTATTCTTCAAACATTTTAGAAGAAATCAGGTAAGTATTGTAAATTATTTGTTTATAAAATCTTGAAGTCCTGTAGTGGAACAGTTATTAAAGATTTCCATATACTGCATAATACAAGTTTAAAGCAATAATCTTGTCTGTGTTCTTACTTCTGTTTTAGCAAACTCTTTGCTGCAGCAATGAAAATTTTGCTTTGTGTCAAAGAACTGGGAGGGTGGGGGGTGAGGGAGGTGGTGTTCCCTTCGATCAATATGTAAGTTTAACCATTTAAATTTCCCACTGGTTCAAATGTTAATGCTAGTAGTTGTAATTTAAGGTGGAATGTTATCTTCCTAAGGCTTAGATAGGAAGGAGATTTTATTAGTGATTATGGCTGTACTGGATTCCAAGTATACAAGAAATAACTGACCAAAAAGCTGCAGCCAAGTGGAAAGGAAAGTGATGCTGATATAAAATTGTTGGGTTGAATATTTTTCTTGCTGTTCTAGCAGTTTTCTCCATTTTGGAATGTCATTGTGAGCAGGCAGGGTATAAACTTTCATTAACTATGTATCCTTCTGAACGTAAAGGAAGTAGAAATACTGTATTTCACCTCGAGCTTTACATCAGAGCTTGATCAATGAGTTGGTAGTTTGTAAACTTCAAAGCGTTAATAAATTCAGTGCTAACTTGCAGTGCTCCCAAGTCTGCTAATGGCAAATCCAAGTTATGAGCAAGACATGACAAATCGGGTATTGAGATTTGAGAAGTTAGGGAACTAAGCTGTATTTAACTGTGTGAAAATAACTTAATGAAGTTAAGCATTTCACAAAGACTTAAATACTCCGGATTTTCTGACTAAACATCTCTCTGCTGTTTGCTAAAGGAGCTTTATTAAAGTAATGCTTATCTGGATCATTTGCAATATTAAACATAAGTAAATTAGGTTTTTAAGTTTTAACTCCAAAGAGATGGTGTAAAATGACAAGATCTACACCAAAATTTAATTTGGGAGTGTAAATCCCTAGCACAGAGCATAAAATACCCTAAACCCTTACTGGAGTAGAGTGGTGACAAAGAGGGAAATCCTAGTGTTCTGTATTGCTTCCTCCTAAGCAAGCAGTCCTTCAGTCGCAACATCCGTGCAATCTAGTCACGATGCAATTCTAGTGGCAGAGATTCTTTTGCTTATGTAGGAAGTGATAAATTTGCACTGTTTTGAAACTGCACTCTGACATTTCATGTATTTACTCCAAATATTATACTTGCAGTAGCATGTAGCTCAGGTATTCCAGTGTTACAACATCAATAAAGCATCTTTATTGCTGGTAACCTCTGTTGATTTTGAGTATTTAATGCAATTTAAAGCATAAATTGTGAATCCTTAAAAATCCTTTATTTCCTAGTCAAGTATTTAATGTATAAAACCTGATTTTTCCACATTAATAGCTTGTAAAAAGTGTGGGCTTATCCTGTTGAAAAATGGTGATAATGATATTAGTATTGTTCCTCAGTTTAGTTAAAAAACTAAAAACACATTTCCTCCCAGCTATGCCCCACCTCAAATCCACAGCAAATATCCCACTGGTAATTTTACTGCACACCCAGTTCCTAAAGTTCCAATAGTAAACTGGATTTCAAGATGCAGAATGGAGAATTTACCAAATTCTAAACTAACCTCAGGTTACAGACAGAAGCAAACGTGTTTTAAATATATTTATTTTTTAGATTTTTCAAGGCCTTAAATCTGCCAGGAACACCACTCGGAGCATCTCTGATTTGTTACCCTGTTAAATCAAAAGGTCGAGTGCTTCTGCTATCAAACAGTAGAACAAACAGTGTCTTCTCTGTCCTTGGCATTCTTAAGGGCTGCTTGTAACGTGCTTTGCTGTTGGCGATGTTTGGATTCTTCTGGGCTGGATAATGAGCTGTAATGTGATATGGCAATGTTTCTGTACCTGTCTCTTGCTTTTCAGATGTATGCTTTCTGTTTGGGGTTTAGTTTTGTTGTGTAGCGTTGTGTTCCTCTTTTCCCTTCTTCTCTCAATATGTTCAGAAATCACATCAGGATTTTACCTACATTTTTTTGCGGTGGCACTTGGTTTATTTGGCTGGTATTGACACTCTTACTGACAAATGGGTCAATATTTAGTCGGAAATTCGGTCACACTTGAATTTGATTTATCCCACCTCCATAGTGCTGTAATGATTATAGCCGTCACTGCAACCTATTTCAAACTTTGTGAATGTGTTTGATCCACAACTCTGTGTATTCTTGACCTGACCTTATTTTTTAATGTGAAATGTTAAGAGTGGTTTAAGCTATTGTTATGGCTAAGCCACCATACTGAGAGTGGTGTGGTGTAATTTGATTCGATTTAATTGTCTGTCCTTTTTCTATTTGCCAGAAACTGTTGATGTTCATAACAGTGTATTTGCTGAATTACGAAGAGACTAAAAATAAATTAAAAATCAGTCTGCTAGGAATATTTACTTCATTATGGATGGTAGCTACATGTAGCTTCATTTCTGAAGCTTCCTTGAGTGTAGCTTACTCATGAAATGCCTTTGCCCTTTCCTTCTGTCTTACAAGAGATGCTTAAGTTTAATATTTATATAAATGCCAGTTGTAAGTTTTAGGAGTGAAATTCAGGTATTTTACTTGCAATTTCTTTTTATTCCTCATAAGCTACAATTGGTACAGTTCAAATCATAGTTGGGGTTAAACAGGTGAAAAATACTTTTCCTTTTTCCTTTTGTTCCAACTTTCCTCTTGACAGATCAAGTTTGCTTACTATGTAAAAATGAGGTGGAATCCTTAGGTAGACTTTAATTTTGAATTAATTTTCAGGGTGAAAGTCCATATCACTTTGGTTTCATTGATATAGACATGCTCTAATTACCTGGGTTTTATTCACACTAAATTAGGATTTATTATCCTTTTAATACATTTTTCTGTAATATATTAATAACCTGTCTTAAATTCAGTAAGAGCTATTTCTCCCTGGAGTGCTTGTATTTTAGTTATGAGTGTCACAGTACAGCCTTGCAGAATAAAATTTAACTATCAAAAATATATATGCAAAGTAGATTTTATTTGTAGGAGTGAAAGAAAAGTCAATAGATAGCAAATATAAACACTTTTGTGCTTCTGGGCTGTAGCTACTTATAATAAGGATATGGAATGCATAGTAAATTTCTGTGTTGGATTAGCTATTTGATGGAAAACCTTAAGAGGCACAACTCCTAGCTGTAAAGTGTTTGAAACACAGGGACTAGCACACCATGTTGTGCTTTGGAGGAAAATGATGGTCTGGATACAGACTTTTATTTTTAAGTTCTTGATAGTTAGTGGGGGGCTAGCTGAAACCTTCTTCCAGAGCTGTTCAGCTGGAATGCTTTACCACCACAGTAGCATCATTAAGCCTGTCACATGGTGTTAAGTCCTTGATGCTCAGAGCACTGAAACACCTCTCCTATGAAGACAAGCTGAGAGAGTTGGGCTTGTTCAGTCTGGAGAAGAGAAGGCTCCAGGGAGACCTTAGAGCAGCCTTCCAGTACGTGAAGGGGTTATAGGAAAGCTGGGGAGGGGCTGTTTGCAAGGGCAGGGAGTGACTGGACATGGGGGAATAGGGTTAAATTGAAGGCGGGGAGGAGACTTAGGTTAGATATAAGGAAAAAAATTCTTCCCTGTAAGGGTGGTGAGGCCCTGGCTCATGGTTGCCCAGAGAAGCTGTGGCTGCCCCTGGATCCCTGGCAGGGTTCAAGGCCAGGTTGGATGGGGCTTTGGACACCCTGGTCTAGTGGAGGGTGTTCCTGCCCATGGCAGAGGGTTGGAACTAGATGGGCGTTAATATCTCTTTCAAACTGTTCCACAATAATTAAAATCCAACACAAATTAACTAAAGTTCATAGCAGATTAATAATATGTAATATGTGAAGTTTGTTTCAGTGCCGGATTTGACATGTAAGTGGATGGAAATGCACTTCTCAAATACCAGGGAACAGCACAGTTAGTTTGACCTCAGATGCTTGGAACTGCGTTGTTACCTATTTGAAGCTCTTGTCTTTCCAGGGGTTATTTATTGTTTGTTGGGTTTTGTCTTTTCTGTTTACACACTGTTATTTTATAAGGAGACTTTCTTCAGATTTAATTATCTGTAAGTAAAATACAGTGTATTAGAGGAGATATTTTTGTTAATGAGGAGCCTTTGTAGACAGGAATGTGGTCAGGCTCAGGGTATGTAGTAGGGTTGACACAAGATGTTATAATACCTAGTTTTACTATAGCTCCATTATTCTTTTTAGCTCTCTTTGTTTTTAACCAGTGAACAAATAAACCTTACTTTGAAGCAAATGGAATAGCTGTGTTTTTCCTTTAGAGCTTTTCTTTTTGAAACAGTTTAATTTTAAAGGTAGAATCCAGCTGAAGTAATCTATCTTTTTACTGGTCACCAAAAGGCAGATGTTATTTACTTCTGCTCTTGGCTTTAGTTTATCTTAGAGGTTGTTTGTGATGGGGACATGTCATTGTGAATGGTAAATAGAGAAATTCCTGCCTGAAAGCTGTGGGATACAGAGGAGTTCTTTCTGTGTGCAACTTCCCTTACCAGTCCAGTTTAAAACTTGAGGGGTTTGAAGCTCTGTGCTTGCTCTAAAAGTGTCTGAAATTTAGTAACAACATAGTCTCCAATAAAGTGCTCACAAATGATCTCCAAAGCTGCAGGATGAAGGGAGGAGCTGATCTGATTTATGAAACTCAGACATAACAGCATTGTTCTAAGAGGGTGGGTTCCCCTCTGTAAGGTCCTTTGTTTTATCTACTGAAAATCAGTAAAACTTAATGTACAGTGGTGGAAAAATACAACTTCATTTTCACTCTCCGTGTTCAGTCAAGACCATTCCTGCTCCACTTTAACTTATTTTTAAGTATCGTTTTAAAAATTATACTCTGAGCAGCTTCAAGTGGGCGGTAAAGGATGGTTCTGATCCTTAAGCTGTTGTGCTCTTGTAAAAGGGTGCTATTCAAATGTACGTTGACACTTTACTTAGGATAAGCCAGGAGGAGTTCTGTTTGTTCAAGGAGCTCCAAATATCTCGTGGGAGATGTTAGTCTAAGTTGAAGAAGGAAGTAAAGGCTAAATTAGGCAGGCATTTCCAACATTTCTATTAATAGTTTGGAGGATTTTAGCTGTTCCTTTATTTGACTGCCATCCTTCATGGGAGAGCTGCGCACTTACAGTACATGAGTGTCAGTTGAAAGAGTTTTGTGTAGATACCCGTGTTTTGATGGGGGGGGAGAGGTGACTTTTTAAGCTCTTTTTTTTCTTCCTTGAGCCCCAGTATTTTGTTTTATCCAGTTTACAAACAGTTAATATCAAAACCTGATCCTACATCAACCAAAAGAAAAGGTATGAAAGTGGATGTTGGTGACAAATTTCTTTTAATGAGTTTTCAGCTATTTTAAGGCAAATTGTGAAATAGATGATATGGAATCAATGGAGATTGCATTTAAAATGGCTGCAAGAAATACTCTAGATCCAGGTATCTTGAATATCACTTGCTTGAAAAAAATGGTGATTCAGCAAGTGACACTTCTTTTAACCAAAATTACTAGAATTTAACATGTCACTAAATATGCAAGCATGGAAGAAGCTGCTTCATGGTTTTTGTTATGCTTCTTTCTTCTACTCCTGCTGGGAAGAATCAAAATTAGTCCTGCTTAGGAGTAGACAGAAGTCATCAAGAGATAGATGGCTGGTATGTAGATAGCCTTTTATATGAAGAAAACAGGTGTGAGATTTAGGGGAAAGAACAAGGAATAGAAGGAAAGCAACACAATTTTGTGTCTAGAATTCATTGCAGGTTTTCAGCATAGAGGAAGAAAAATCTCAGACGTGTTATGCAAAACTGCCATTTAAACTGTTTCATATAACGTCAGGGAGTACAAATCTCAGCCTGTTTGATCTCTGAGATGCTAGCCTGAGTACCTGACTGTGTAAACCTGTGCTGTCTTCTGTGATTTTTCTGTCAGTCACTTTGTAGGTGAAGGTTGGGTTTTGATTTTCATTGAATGCTAAGTACTTGTAGCTTGAGGCTTTACTGCTTTGCACATTCAAAATAATTGTCAGGATTTTTATTTTCTTTAAGAAAAGACATTGTCTGACATAATAGGTAAATAATTTAAATTCCTTTCCTTGTTGGTCTGTTAACTGAGACTTGGTAGGGAAAGCTTTGCAGCAAGCTTTGGGCAAGTGTTTTTATTCTCTCTGTGTTGTCAGCAGAGAGAGAACACTTACACTAAAAGCCTTGAAGGTTACTTGTTTGGGGTTGAACAGCTTCCTTTTTAGAAACTATGAGATGGGGGGAATATTGATTCCTCAGCAGAACTCCCTCATGAAATGTGTATTTTGTTTGGTGCTGTCAGTTACTAGCAGCATGGTTTTCTTGTCTTTGCCTTATTTTCCCCTCTTTTCCCCCTTTTCCACTTTTGTTGAGCTACTTCTTATGTCATGGTTTAAAAGCTCTTAAATTAGAGCTAGTTTTCACAAAGGCCTGTTAAGATCTATTTAGTCAGCTGAACCAGCAAGCAATCAACTGACAGGGCACTGTGAAGGCATGCTGTGGGTATTTCCTGAGAGATCAACAGAGGAGTAAGATACACAGCTTTTCCGCACAAAATAAGCAACATTGTATGTCTGGATTGTAGTAAGATGTATGTAAGGTTTCTTCATTATGAGATCAGGCTGATGCCTACTGTCTGAGAGTTTTTCTCCAACAGGTGGGCATCCTGCTATTTATAAGGAAAGGCATGCAGCACTATGATGTAATAAATATCATTTATATTTTAATTAGTACTAAATAGATTGGACTTGCTTTTGTTTCTTATGGGCCAGAGAATGCTCTGCTTTCAATAAGTTTGGGTACTGGGCTTTTGATACTTCCTGTATTAAAATGAACCCAAAATATTTAAAGTCATTTTTGCATCTTTACGGTGTTGATACAACAATAATGACATTTTAGGATATGGTTTGAAGTGCAAAAGTTTCCCAGATTTTCTCCAGTATAAGATTTAAACTCTTAATTTTGCTTCTCTCTAAGTATAGTCAGAGCAGCTAAATGCAGAATGTTGTTTCTTAGCCAGTATACTGCAGGGGCCCAAGGATCTAGAACAGGTGCTGTTGTCCTGTCAGGAGATGCTAATGGTGCAGCTTATTTTGTACAACAAACTGGCATGAACTCTTGAGGAAAGAAGGCGTATTTCCACAAAATTATATGTCTCAGTGGGGGCTTTTTGCCAGTCCAGACAGTACTTTACTGTAGGTGAAACTGTAGAGGATAATATTTGCTGGGAAATGTCCTACCACACATTTAACTATTTTCTGCAATTACTTTGGAGTTTTTGTCCTATAATGTCCAGTTTGAGTACACCAGGACACTTGGTGTGCTGTAGGCATTATGCAGTTTGGCAGGTTGCATAGTAGATGTGTTTTGGCGTGAGGTCTTTCCAGAAACTGGAGAACTCTTTGATGTGGAGACAGTTGTATCCGGACCAGAGAATTTTGCCGTGTGGTGGTGGCTGCACATCTTCAGCAGCAGTTTCGGCACTGATGGAGATAGACACATACTGATACATAACTCATTTAACTAAACTACGTGCTTCCTGGCAGCTCCCAAAGGCATTCAGGAAAAATGTACTATTTTTGTTCTGGATTAGATTCTGTGTTTTTAAAATGGGAGAGAAAAACAGATATCCCAAACAACTTGGTGAGAGTGAATAAGGCTTTTGAGCTAGGGAAAGGAGACAAGTATTGAAGTAGGAAAACCTCAGATAAGATAGCACTGATTAGTGCTTATCTTTGGCTTTGTCTATTAAACTCTCTAATTAAAGCTGTAGCACTACTATTTAAAGGAAAAAATGTGAATTACATGTGTGTGATTACTTGTAAAATAGTGAGTATCAGGAGAATTTTCTGGCGTGAAAATCTGTTCAGTGAGATGTGACAGGAGGTCAGGCTGGTGTTAGTGCTTGATAGTGATTTCAGTTTTTCTGTGTCAGAGTGATGGTGCACCACTACAAAATTATTTTCTGATGCATCTTTTAGAATAAAGTGATATGGAAGAGAAATGTCTGAGAAACACCTAAATTGCACTTGTATAAATACTTTGTGTCTTTAGAATCTATATATATAGAGATTTATAACTCTGCTAGAGGTGTCTACTGACAAAATGTGCTGTGCATCAAGTCAGGTGTGTTTTCTCTGTTCTTCTGTAACACAGGATTAAATGTTGGAAGGTGGCGTAGGTACTTTGGCAGTCTTTAGGTTTAATTTTTAACAGGTTTGATCCAAATCCCATGTGGAGCAGGTGAGCTCTGGGACTGGAAGCTTCGAAGTCAGGCCACTTAGCTTTGAGAGCAGTTCTTTGCAGGATTAAGAAGGCTTAGATACTGAAGTGAACCCTAGTTGTATTAAAGTCCCACCTTCTTACACAAATAAATGTTGTCTTGCTGCAAAACAACTGTACAAGATTGAGGATTCTTTTTGTTCTGCAGTAGATGCTGTTGACAAAATAGTTTCTCATTTAGGCTGGGTTACTGTAGTGTTCCTGTGCTGCTGCTAGCAAACTGCCTTGGAAGAGCATTTGTTAGTAGTTTGCTTGAGTTCAGGCAGTATTCTAGAGCAATCTGCAAGGATTGGTTGCATACTACTGGTAGTACAACAGATTGTACATGTTTCACAAGTCTTCTTTTCAGCACATGTCCATTAGCAGAACTGCCTTTTATTGTATGGTGGTGTAATAGCTATGGAGTATTTACAGAGTTAGTTGTTCTGGAGCAAAAGGAAAGTGCATACTCTAATGTACAGACTGTAAATTTCAGTCTGTAAAGATGAATGACTTCTATACTGTTCTTGGAGAGAAAGAGAACGAACAGCCTGGTAACATATTTGATGTATATGTGGTGATGAAGAGGCTTGGAGGTTCCTGTTTCTGGCATCACATACTAATCTCTCTCAGCTATCTAGAAACCATGTTATGTGCCTCCTTTATGTACTTTAAAGTGAAATTATAGGATAAACTTGCATGTATACAGACTGCTTGAAATTGCTTCATGTTTGCAGTAAATCAACCTAGTATTAGAGCTATACAATTTTCCAGGTAATTACTCTTCATTAAAATAGAAATGTTCTACCTAATATAATTTCTTGTGCTTCCATCCAGTCGGTATGACTATCCACACTATAAATATTATATTGGATACTTATTATATTACTATATTAAATATTATAATATTATGCTCTAATATACTAAACATAAATATTTATTGTAATCTTGAATCAGATGGCTGTCATTAAAAATTAAAGCCTGTCTGGCCACCTGTTCTAATGCATTCTCAAACAGTGCTACTCATACAGAGACCCCCTTAAGGTATGTACCTGCTTTCTATCTCATCAGTACCTAACAGAGTATCCTCAAGTGTCTGCAGTTATATCCTCTGAAAATACTGACTTAATGCTGAAGAAATAACTATTCATCATTTTATTCATGAATGCATTGAAACTAGCATATGATCAGTGAAAAAATATTTCTCTCTGGTTTAAATAGGTGAATGGGTTAAATACTCAGTTTTAAAATACTGCTCATGCAAGAATTGTCATGCTGGTTGGCAGATATAGACGTTTTTCATCTTGTAATCAAGAATCACCTTTAGAATATGATTCATAGGCTCATTATTAAGCATGTTTGTAAAGATAGGATCAAGGTTCTAAGTTTGCAGATACTTTTCAGTGGGAATAATGTGTTAGTGTGTGTGTGGGAGCTAATACTTATTTTGGACTAGATTTCATGATAAAATGCTTTTAAAGCATACTGTAGGAATTAAATGTAGAGCAAAAGTGTTCAGCAGTTGTAGCATATCTCCCGTGTTTCCGGATGAGTAGTTGATATGTTGCCTTGTTTAAAGGAGGAGCTTGAGGTCTTAAGAATAATGCAGTATTGAGAAAACTTGGAACTTTACAAAGGTAATGCTTTAACAGAAGCATTTGGGTATCTGCAAAGCTGTTCTAAGAGGTGTTACTTAAATTAGAGGAGGAGAAAAATTTTTCCTCTCTAATCTTATACATCCCTCTCTTCTTCATATGAAGTACAGGCAATTAGAAGGCAATTGTGAACTATGTACATATGGTGTGTGGGAATAAAAGCTTGACAACAATGTGTGGCAGATTTTTTTTACCTTTGTGTCCCCCTAGTTTAAATTTCTAAAACATATGTACATGTTTCAGTTAACTAAGTGTTGCATGTGTGAGCTGAGTTTTTGAGAGGCTTTTCAGACTGCAACCATGGTATGTAGAAGGAGAGCAATGTTAGCACTTCAAAGCATGAAAGGATTGGAAGTCAGGCTTTTGCATCCTCAGCCAAGGAAGTTCTAGTGAGCCATGGATTATTTGGTGTAGGCTGAGCTGACAGAAACCTCCGCTGGTATGAACATTAGTTGGGAATTGCTGTTCACATTTTGTGCCCAGTATAGCTGTGGACTCCTTTTCTTTGGATGACTTAGCTTGTATTCATTGAGCATGACTTCACCATATGTGGACATCATCACTATATATGTGTGCTTAGAAACGGTCTCTGTGTCATGGATTTGTAATAAAGATGTGTATTTTTGTACTGACAGAGAGCTTGTAACTCTTTAAAATGCTATACTAAAAAAGATGGGATGAAAAAACAATACCAGCACAAATTCCAAGTAGAGGTGTAGCGTATTGTGTCAAAACAGTTCTTTAGCAGAAAGAGATGGGCTCACTAATGGCTATTCATCTAAGGAATTTTTTGCCTGTATGCTGCATCTGCTCTAGAGACCTTTAATTTGATAATAATTAACTTTAAAACATGCCTTTCTAAGTAGGGAGAAAATGGGGAGACAATTGTGACCAGATATTTAGTACAGTTATTATTTACAAGAGGAAAGGAATGCTTCTTTTCCTTTCTCCTTTTTCTCCACACTTCCACCCTCCCCCTCCCCCCCCAAAGAAAAAAAAAAAAAGCTAAGAAGTATTTAATTGCATATTTCCTTAGTAGAATTCAAGCTGGTGGGACCCAGTGAACATAATCTGAAATGAAATTTTTGATTCTGTCTTAATCTCTTTATGTTTTTGGTGCCTGTCTCTAAGAAAATGTGGACGGCAAAGAACCAGTGACAAAAAAGAATTGTAGGGAGAAGATAGGACTTGGAAAATTAATCTTTAGAAAGACAACTAATACCTTTTAGATACTTTTGCATTGATTAATATTTTAAGAGTTCGCTCCTGTTACAACAGGTATTGATAGGTACAGGTAACGACCATGGTTTTCGGCATGGTCTGCATGATTCTCAAACTAAGTAGCGTGTGGGAGAGCTGCTTCAATACAGGCTGCTTACATCACTTTGCCATCAAATTTGAGGATATTTAAAATGAATATGTCCATACCTGATTCTGGTAATGCTCTTTATTAATAATGACTGTGTTGAATGCACCATGTGTTAGCGGAGTAGTATTGTGCTCGGAATGTTTGCAGCTGCTCTTAGACCAAGATCAGAAGATGGATTTATGCTGATAAATTGGAGTGGTACTTAATGAATGCTTGCAAGTGCAAAGTTCTAAATGGGTAAATAATGGGTCAAAGTTGAATATAAAAAGGTTATCTGAAAGTACAAGAGTACTACAAGAGACTTTGGCTCATTTGGTTTTCATGAACCACCAATGTGAGGCTGTAGGAAAGATGGACATCTAACTATGTCTATAGAGAAATGTATTAGGAGACAAAGATGTTTCCATTATATTTGGTGCTGGGGAGCTTCAGTATCCAGCTAGGGTTCCTATATTGAAAAAAAAAAAAGTGAAACTGTAGAGAATCCAAAGGAGATTATCTGAATCAAGATGACTGGAAAGTTAGGAAACACCAGAAGAAAAACATTTCTTAAACAATATTCTCCATTATATATTTTCTTTTCTATTGTGTTGATGATTTTTTTGCAGGGGGCAGATACTCTGTTTGCACTGGGAAGGAGAAGAGGAACATTCTTTTTCAACCTGTACCAGGACATCAGGCTCTTGGGATGTAAGATAGGCCTAAGGAAACTTGGAATTCGTGAAGATGCGGAGTCACCAGTGAAGGGCAATGCAGGCACTTTTGGAGAACAGTGGATGACTAGTTGGGTGCTTGAGTAATACAGTTAGTTGATCATTATTGAAGAAAGTGGGAGGACTTGTCTGCTTCTGTTTTTCCTCTTCTTCTTACTTTTGCATGTTATCTCCTTTTCTGTAGTGACTTCTGTCACTCTTGATCTCCCATGAGTCATTTTTTAATCTCATAGGACAGTTGAAAAACTGTGGGGCTTTTTCCCCATGTGTGTCATTCCACCTACCACCACTTAGGTTAGTGTTTTGATTTTTTGTTTGGTTGGTTGTTTTTTTTTGCTTTTCTGTGAAAATTATATGGTTCAGAGAGAAGTCCACCAGTGCTGGCATGACATAAGCCATCAAGTGTGTGGCTATTAGCAGGCAGAGAACAGAATGGGATCCCCCTGTTTTGGGGCAGTGAGCTGTCATGAAAACATATCATCTGTGTGATTGTGTCTAAAATAAAGTGGGTATTACATGTTAACTGGGGTCCAGACTTCATTGCTATCTGTGATTTGTTAGCAATTGAGGTGTGATGGGATGAATCTAAATTATGAGGGGATCTGAAAATAAAGTATCTGGAGTTTGAAATAATATGAAAGGTGGTTTGAGAGTGTAATGTGGTGATGTTTGCAGGGTGTGCGGAACAGCTTAAAACTCTCACTTTTTTTCCAAGGAGAAATATATCTGATTAGGTGAGCAGGTTTGAGGAAGGAGTGTGGTGGTAGTATACTGTTTCTAAACTGCTCTGGCTTGTTTTTTGAGTTGTGCTTCCCTTCTTTTTAACTTCTTGTACTGTTTCATTTTTTGATGCTCTTTTGGCTGAGTCTTTGGTAGACAATCCTAATAATACTTGGAGATGTTGTCTTTGAAGCAGTTGTCCTGCTGAACCAGTTGTTACTGTACTTTTCACAAAGTATCTTAATTGCTTTTTACAATTCTCAAACATAAGTAGTGAAGGTTAGTCAAAGAGTTGCCATAAATCTTGACAGTTAGAGATACCTGAGGCAGTGATGCTGAGTTCACAGGGTTACCGATAGAGAGTCTAAGAATTGCAATTAGGAATTGGTGTTTCAGGTAGGAGAGAGAACATGATAGTCTTATTTGAGTTGGATGAAAAAGACAAGATGCAACTTGATGAAATGAAAATATAAATTGTTGGCTGTAGAACAAGTTACTCTACGTTATATTAAACCTGCCTTTTGCCTTTTAAAAAATCCTGTTTATGTAATATAAATAATATTAAATCGCGTTCCTTTTTAAACATGGAAAGCTCTGAACATAATGGGTCTTCTCAGATTTCTTGAACTCTTCCATTAATTATTTCCTGGGTCCGTGTATCTAGCATTTAGAATAATATTATATGCAGAGGAAGACTTTTCAAATGGGTAATTGTGGAAAACATTTAAGTATCATTCAGTTTTCAAATGCATGCAGGTTATATAATATTCTTCTGTCAGATTAAATGCCATTTACTGGCTCAGACTGAAATTTAACATCACTTTCTTTGGTTTAGCTCAATCCCTTAAGTGTACCATTTGGGGTTTCCTTGTTTTGGCATAGGCTTCAATTGCAGTTACCAAATGTATCTCTTTGAGGAAGATAGAAATTTTATAGAATTGTCAATTTTGCCTGCATGAATTCATGTTCAAAGCTACTTTGATTATTGTGTTTTTAGACAGATTGTTTGGTTCTCTAATGAAAACTACTTACATATGTCCAGGACCTTTCTAATCCTATTTTCCATATCCAAATAAGAACATCACCTGTGGAAGAGGTTGGAAATGATTTAGGAATTTACTATATGCATATGTAAAGTTATCTGGGTTTAAAATGTCAGCTGGAATTTGTAGTCAGATTTGAATGTGTCAGGGTTCACGGTCATCAGGACTGTTCATCTGTAGAAATAATACTAATAATGGATTTTGCAGCCAACCTCTGTGTATTTTTTAGTTAAGTGTCCAAAATTGTCTAGTGTTCCACATGTACTCCTCTGCAATATTTAAATGTTCCATAGAATTTTTTAAGGAGGTTTGCTAGAGTTCATAAGCTTTTCAAATAAAAATGGTATGTATTTGTGAAGTAATTTTGAGTTTTGTTTTTTTTGTATTTCTTTGAATTTGGATAAAATTAGAATAAGAAATGTATTAAGCACTTGTTACCTTCTTAATCAGCTTGTCAAGATGAGTGGAAAAAAGTAATGACCATAATCCAGAAAACCTGTTGTCATCATCAGCCTTTTGAAAAAGTAGTTGTTGTCTTGATACTTTATATTTGGATATTTGAAAACAAGGGGCATCTTAATTTGCCTTGATTCAAGGTAGGAAGATGTTCTGTTATGGAAATGTGAAGTAAGTAGCGCAAGAGGAGAAAATACCCAATACAGACGACATCTAATTCTACTCTTTCATATTAAACTTCACACAAACCACCTATACTAAAATGAAATCTTTAGTTCAGCAAATGACAAAATAAAAACTGACTACAGAGAACTCTGCAGCTGCTCCAACGTGTGCTGAAATTCAGTTTCTTCTTCATTCGAGATTTGTGGTCAGATGTTCCGTTAACTTAGCAGGAATGTCTGGTTGGTTGTTTTTTCCTCGCTAAGACCCATTTTTCCCTACTGCATGACACTTTTTCCATGTCCTCCTAGAAAGGAAAGATGTGGCAGGCATGCTTGCCTTGCCAGAACCTGATACAGGACAATTTAAAATCTACATGGGTGCATAGTTGATGTTAGCTGTTTTGGGGTGTGGGGGAGAAATGAATCCCAAGCCCATAGAATTTCTTTATGAATAGTAAAGATAACTTTATGCCACCACTAGCATTTGTTTGATCCATATTCCTAACACAAAATTAAGAGGGATTTTTTTTTAATCTAGTGGCAAACTTGCTATTGGCATAAACCCCATCATTTCAGATCATTAACCAATTTGGTGCAAACTTGCTGACTTCAGGTCTTTGAAAATGTTCACCAAATACTTAAAGGTAATTGAAAGTGCTGCTGCTTGTGTGTCATTGGTGTGTCATTATGTGGGATGCATAGAATCACTAAGGTTGGAAAAGACGTCCAAGGTCTAGTCCAACTGACCCCAACTGTCCCTCTACCATATATATTAGTAACGAAGCAGCATAACAAAAATCAAGAAGCAACTTCTTCCATGTTTGTATATTTGGTAGCATGTAAAATTCTAGGAATTTTGTTGAAAAAAAAGTGTCACTTGCTGAATTAACTTTTTTTTTATTTTAAAAGCAGGGAAAATTCAGGATACCTGGATCTTGTACTGCTAGAGTACTACTTGCAGCACAATTGTTTCTGTTGATGTTCTCATCCTCCCTGTGGCAATGCCTTACCTGTGGAACTGTGTAACAGATTTTCAAGGACATGCTTTAGTGGTGCCTTTGGCAGGTTAGATTGATGGTTGGACTTGATCTGAAAGGTCCCTTCCAACTGAGACACTTCTATGATTCTTTTTAATAGTCAAAATTTGTATTTCTGTTAAGATTGCTGACAAAATGAGGGAACACTTAGCACTTGTTGCTTTGTTCCAGTGATGCTTGTCTTGAGCAAGAAGTATTCGCAGAAGAAAACAAGACCCTAACATAGTGTAAAGTAGTGTAATTGCAGAGTAAAAAGATACAAATTGGAATCTAGACAGCTAGAGGAGGGAATTGAACTTGAGTCATAGCAAAGCAGGCACCTACACATGGTTGGGGTTTTTGTTTGGTGGTTGGGTTTTGGTTTTCCACTGATAATGATTAGGCACAAGTGGAGTGTCAGGCACTAGCATGTTATTTCTTCAGTTTGAAAGCTAATCCATATGGTAAATGGATTGTATTCTATTGAACTCCTCTATGTGGACGTAATTTCATAAGAACAATTACTCATCTCATTCAAGAAATGTTTTATATTTTATATTTAATAAAGAAATGGCTTTGCTATGTGTTTTGGCTTCAGTTATAAAGTTACTAATTAGGTAAGCTTGATCTGCTGCGTAGTTGGCTTATACTTTGGATCCATCAATATGTATCTACAGTCTAATAATGATTGTTGGCTTTCAGCCTGTTAGGAAAAGATGAAGTGTTGAAGCATGTGAGAGCATAGAGTTGGTGGGGTAACTTCTCTTTCCCTCCTGGGATACTGAACTTTTGGTCCATTATATTTTAGAATATTTGGATTCTGAGTGTTCCAGAAGAGTAGGGTGTTAAGGCTTTTTCGTGACAGTTTTAAATTGCACATGGTTATATATGTATCCTTTTTATAATAGTATTTTTCTTGGCAGTGCATTGAGTTTATCTGGAATAAAGCAGCATATGCTGTCTGAAAAGTGTATAGACAATTTGGACTGACTTTTAAACTTTGACAATGCCTCATGGTAGGACAGGGATTTGTAATGTGCATATCTGCCGAAAGGTAATAATACCAAGAAATGAGATATTTGCTTAATTTAATAGGGTAGTGCTTTAGTAATATTAAAAATAAATAAATAAATAAAATTAAAAGAACTGGTCATCTATGGGAGTTGTTATTGGGCATAGCTGTGTAAATGTGTGCTTGTGGAAGATCTCAGAATAAATTGGAGACTCCTGTTACACCTGGAGCTAAGTACGTGCATATTCTGAATATATAAGCTCAGGCTGTTAACGTGTGGTTTACTTGACTAATCAGCTATAGTGTCTTTATGCTGATTTGATGTTGGCTTAGGAGAAATCACATATTTGTTTAGTGTGGTGAAGGAGTACATGCCTGTCTTTGATCTTGCCTCGTACTTCTAGTGTGTGTTAGATTCTGATGTGCAAATATGCATTAAGGCAAATTTTGCCCCTTTTGTTGTTCACACCTTCATTTCCATATTGAATCTTGTGCTACACTGCAGGGATGCGTTTGTGACACCAATTTCTCTGACTGTGGGTGGATGTCAAACACAGACTGGGCTCTCTTAAGAAGCTGGTTTGGAGGTCTCTGAGTTTTTGTAACAGTAGCAACTCCAGCAGGGATCAAAAGAAAACGTGCCACCCAAGCAAACTGCATACATTGGGTAGTTTTCAGCTTGAAAATTGGATCCTGTAAACATTCACATGTGTGAATGAGTAACAAAGTGCTCTTATTCTGAGGACTTTTTGTGTGTGTGTCCTGTTTTAGACTAAATTTAGCCAATCTGGATAAACTATATATTCCCATATTTTTACTTCATTTTTTTATCAACACCAGCTCCTTCAGTGTGACTGTTACTTGGAGATGCTGTTCCATAAATCACTCATTCTGCTTTAGCTTCCCAATCTATGAAGGCAGTATGGAGTCTAGAATAACTTCTATTTACTATTAATTTCCATAAAATTCTGTTTTCATAGAATCATAGAATGGCAAGGGTTGGAAGGGACCCCAAGGATCATAGAGCTCCAACCCCCCTGCCACAGGCAGGGCCACCAACCTCAGGCCTGGATCTACACAAGGTTGCCCAGGGCCCCATCCAACCTGGCCTTGAACACCACCAGGGATGGGGCATCCACCACCTCTCTGGGCAGCCTGTTCCAGCACCTCACCGCTCTCTGTAAAAAACTTCCCCCTAATATTCAATCTAAACCTTCCCTCCTTCAGCTTTAACTGTTTTGCAGCAGTTTGTCCTGAGCAAGCTCAGCTGGTGAATCTTGTACAAAATAATCTTACATCTTTAGTTATTTTAGCAAACGTGAATTCAGATTCAATGAGATGTAAAAAATGGGCTGGTGACTTACTGGGCAAGACAGTTCAATGTTTTCAAGGCTTTTAGTTTGTGAGGGGTTGAATTCATCTGAATTTTTATCTGTATCTGAGGGAATGTGTAAAGAAAGAATTAACTAACTGGAGTATAAAATACCTTACTCTCTCTTTGTGGTTTTGATAGGTTTTTTTTACTAAAGAATATAATCTGTTAACTCTTGGCACTGTGCTCCTACTAATGTTGAATGATCAATATTTTAATTCCATATTTGCTGGATGGATACTGTCTTTTGCATAATAAAAAACCCCGAAACAGAACTGTCAGCATGTTGGAGAATATAACCAATGATGTGTTCACTCTAAATAGCATCTGTGGTCTAATAGATGAAAAAGCAATAGTTAGTAAGGTGGAATCTGTCAGTTGCTTAACCTATGTTGGAGTAACTAGATGTGTGGGGGACGCTTTCTGGCCTGGAAGATCTGGTTCTTGTAAATATTTTCAGTTTGATACTTAAGAATAGAAACATTGTATAAAATATCATTGGAGGTATTACTAAACCAGTAGAGCAAGTCCAGAAGAGGCCTAGAGATGCTCAGAGAGCTGAAGCACCTCTCCTGTGAAGACAGACTGAGAAAGTTGGGCTTGTTCAGCCTGGAGTAGAGAAGGCCCTATGGAGACAGACCATAGAGAGCAGCCTTCCAGTACCTGAAGGGGCTGCAGAAAAGATGGAGGGGGACTGGTTACAGGGCATGAAGTGATAGGGAAAGGGGGAATGGCTTTAAAATGAAAGAAGATAGACTTAGATCAGACACTGGGAAGAAATTTTTCCCCATGAGGGTGGTGAAGCCCTGGCACAGAGTACCCAGAGAAGCTGTGGCTGCTCCTGGATCCTAGGCAGTGTTCAAGGCCAGGTTGGATGGAGCTTTGGGCACCCTGGTCTAGTGGAGGGTGTCTTGCCATGGCAGGGGTTTGAAACTAGATGGGTTTTGGGGTCCCTTCCACCTCAACTTGTTCTGTGAATCTTTGAAATGTTCAGTACGTGCAATGCATAAGTCTGGCTTATGCTCAGTTTATTCTTCCGGTTACTGCAAGTGATGCAGTCTGAGTTAGTGAAGCTTGTTTTCAAGCCAAACCTCTATAATCTTTCTGCAAGGTAATACGGGCAAGTTTCTGGACAGAAATTTGTAAAAACATGTTCAGCTTTCTTGAGGGGTCTTTTTGTGGGGAAGTAAAGTAGAGTTTTAATAGCTTTTTTTTTTGCTTTGTGCAGTTTGAGGTTCTGCCCTTGAAGTTAGGTCAGAGGTAGATACTGAAAGCACATGTGTTCTCTAGGATAATTTGTGGCAGGTGCCTTGGTATTACTATCTAGCCTGACTGCCTCGTGCTTGCTGCGGGTCAAGAATCATATGATCACTTACCATGGGTTAGCTAATCCACATCTACATGCCTAGTATGCAGTAGGTGCTGTACTTCAGCATCTTAGCCTTTTAGTAGCTGCTTTGTGTAGATGATTGCTTCTGTTTCTTGGGTACAACTCTTCAGTCCTGCTGTATTTTTTTTACTGTACTCTTTCACCTTTGTGCTTCTCTGACCTAATAACTACCAGTTCTGTAAAGCAATGAATTATTTGGTTCTTTCCCATAATGAAGCCTGAACAGCTGAAATGACTGTGGATGGCTTGATCAGGAGTCCAACTGTATCCTCTTTCTTCCCCAGACTACTATATACTATTTTGCTTCATGTTTTGTACTCGGTAACTTCAACAGTGTGTTGTGGTTTTTGCCCCAGCTAGCAGCCAAGCACTGCTCAAGTGCTCACTCCTCTCTGGTGGGATGGGGGAGAGAATCAGAAGAGTGAGTACTCATGGGTTGACATAAAGGCAGTTCAATAGGTATAGCAAAAGCTGAGCAGACAAAACAAAATAAGGAATTCAGCGCCCACTTCCAATGACAGGCTGATCTTCAGCCATCTCCAGGAAGGCAGGTCTCCATTAATAGTTATTTGGGAAGACAAATGCCATTACTCTGAATGTCCTCTCCTTCCTCCTTCTTTCCTCAGCTTTATATGCTGAGCATGATGTCATAGAACATAGAATATCCCTTTGGTCAGTGAAGGTCAGCTGTCCAAGCTGTCTCCCCTCCCAACTCCTGGTGCACCCCCAGCCTATTTGTTGGGATGGTGGGAGGAGCAGAAAAGGCCTGGGCTCTATGTGAGCACTGCTCAGCAGGAGCAAACTCATCCCCATGTTATCAACTTCAGCACAAATCCAAAATCTAGTCCCATACTAGATACTATGTAGAAAATTAAACCCTATCCCAGCCAAAACCAGTGCACAGGGTTAGGCAACACACTTGCTTTGATACAGGTGCAATTGTAAATCCTCAGTATGACTGAAATGTATGCAGAAACATTTGTTATGATTCCTTACAGAATCTTCGCTCTGTTGGAAATAAACCTCATAAACCAAAACAGAACTGACTTAGGTTGAAGTCATTTAGTGGCAACAAAGTTTAACTGTTTAACAAAAAATCTTTAGCTGTTTTTTTTATTTATAGAATCATAGAATGGCAAGGGTTGGAAGGGACCCCAAGGATCATAAAGCTCCAACCCCCCTGCCACAGGCAGGGCCACCAACCTCAGGCCTGGAGCTACACAAGGTTGCCTAGGGCCCCATCCAACCTGGCCTTGAACACTTCCAGGGATGGGGCATCCACCACCTCTCTGGGCAGCCTGTTCCAGCACCTCACCACTCTTTCTGTAAAAAACTTCCCCCTAATATTCAATCTAAACCTTCCCTCCTTCAGCTTTAAACCATTCCCCCTTGTCTTGCCATTATCTGCCCCTTTAAAAGTTGATTCCCCTCCTGTTTGTATGCTCCCTTCAGGTACTGGAAGGCTGCAATGAGGTCCCCCCGCAGCCTTCTCTTCTCCAGGCTGAACAAGCCCAGCTCCCTCAGCCTCTCCTTGTTAGGGCAGGTGCTCCAGCCCTCTAATCATCCTTGTGGCCCTCCTCTGAACCCTCTCCAACAGTTCTTTTATTTGAAAATAAGCAAGAATTGTTGAGGGGTGGGGGGTGCTACAGAAAAGCTGGAGAGAGATTCTTTATCAGGTAGAGTAGTCTTAGGGTAAGGGGGAATGGGTTTAAACTGAAGGAGAGAAGAAGTTTTAGGTTAGATATAAGGAAAAAATTCTTCCCTGTGAGGGCAGTGAGGCCCTGGCACAGGGTGCCCAGAGGATGCCCAGAGAAGCTGTGGCTGCCCCTGGATCCCTGGCACGGTTCAAGGCCAGGTTGGATGGAGCTTTGGGCACCCTGGCCTCGTGGAGGGTGTCTTGCCATGGCAGGGGTTTGAAACTAGTTGGGTTTTGAGGTCTCTTCCAACCCAAACCAGTCTGAAATTCTCTGAAGAAGTTTCGACATTTCTGCTGAAATTTGGTGTATGATTTTAGTGTAGGTAAGTAAATGGCTGAGTGAGCTGGGACTAGCTGGTTCATCCTAGAGAAAAGATGACTAAGGGGGGACCTTATTAATGCTTATAAATATCTTAAGTATCGGATGCTGGGCGAATTGGCCAGCTCCTTTTCGGTGATCTGTGTAGACAGGACAAGAGGCAATGGCTGCAAGTTAGAGTATAGGAAGTTCCGCACCAACATGTGGAAGAACTTTTACAGAGTGAGGGTGACAGAGCCCTGGAATAGGCTGCCCAGGGAGGTGGTGGAGTCTCCTTCTCTGGAGATATTCAAGACCCGTCTGGTCACCTATTTGTGCAAAATGAGCTAGGGAGTTGCTTTGGCAGGGGGGTTGGACCTGATGATTTCTCAAGGTCCCTTCCAACCCCTATGATTCTATGATTCAAAACATCACTTAAATCTAAGGTTTTGAAATCTTTAGAAATACACTTCTGTTGGACTACTCTTTTGAACCTTATATGTCTCTTTGGGGAGTTTTTCCCCCTCATTCTCTTCCCAAGGATAGTACATAAAATTTTAGATTACTGTAGGTTGGAAGAGACCTCAGAAGCACCTCTAATCACATCCCAGCTTAAACCATGGCAAACTTTACAAGATCTTGTTGCTTGCAGGCTCCTAGTGCCTGGCTGCTTTCATTGTGAAGAGTTTTAGTTTCTTCATCTGATAAGAATTCCCCTTGTTGCAGCATTCCTGCTGCATCTCATCCTTTTGCACTTAACTTCCAAGAAACATCTGACTGTGCAGATAGTGTTTATATTCTCCCTCCCTGCTTTTAGCCTTCTGTTCTGCAGATGGAATAAACCCACCTGTTTCAAATGCTCCTTGTGCATTATGTGCTCCAAGCCCTGGCCGTGCTGATGGCCTTTCTCTGGGCTGTCTCCAACTATGTCCAGGGATATGACTGTGCATTCACTGCTGTCTAAGATTTCCTCATACGATTCTTCCAGCCAGCGGCAAGCTCAGCTTAAAAGCTCTTGTTGCTAAACTGCTGCCTTCTTTGAAACAATGATCAGTGTTTATTATTTGGTATCTGTATGCTGTGTGTCTTAGGCTGTGGACGCTGTAGCAGCTTTAGCCTTGGGAAAGTAGCCTGTACTTCCTAAAAGTTTCTTCAGCTGTGAGGAGGTGTGAACACTAATGCAGAAGGTCCAGAGACTTTCCTTTCTGTAGTATTGATGGAGATAAGTATTCAATCATCCTCCTTTTCTTCTATGACAAGATGCTCAAAGATGGAAACCATTTTCCAACTATCATCAGAGGTTATCCTTTTTTGTTTGCTTGATATTTTTCTTTTGTTTGTTTGTTTGTTTTAAGGTTAAAGCTATTCCCTGTGGTGCTTTGCTCTTTGGTTATATACCTGCCTGTCATACTGCTCATGCCATGCCTAGTAACTAGCAGCCTTGGGATATGTTGCTTTGGACACTTAAATTTCAAAGCATATAGCTAGTATTTCCATAAGTGGGTGTAAGCTGTGTATAAAGTGTAGGATGTGAGAATAATTATATATTTATTTTCCCTTAATGAAGGGTGTCTGTGGGAATAGGATAAATAAGCAAGAACAGTGTGTGTGGCAGCCTTCCTGAGCAGGCAGCGCAGCAGTGTGGGATGCAGGGTGCTGTCATCTCTTCTGCTGTGTCTGCACTGTGCAGCTGATGTTATGGTTAGCAGAAAAATTGCTGATCTACTTAGGATTTAACTGTACAAATACTTTACCTAATTAGTGGTGTTCATGCGAATACTTTCAAGGAAGCACTTCAGGATATCAGAATATACCAGATTATTAAGCATCTGTGGTGTTCAACCCGTTTTTTGTAGTGAAAGAGACCTCATGTTTTGCTAAACTTGTTTGTAGTAACTGGTGTCGCAGTGATGATATCCCCTTGTTAGCATTTGTGGTTGGACTCAATCTTAAGGGTCTCTTTCAACCCAGCTGATTCTATGATTGACAAATTTATTTGTTCAGTTGAAGGCCAGACTTGTCTGTGTGCTTCTGTTCTTGCTTGTGTTCTCTCCCAGTTGGCTACTAGTTCTCCCTACAAACGAATCTGTCCTCTCTTCTGCTTTCACACATACCTCCCCCCTCTCCCCCCCCCCCCCCCCCCCCCCCAGCCAGTTCATTCATATGCTTTTCACATAAACACTCATCAGTTCTTGTGAGGGATGATTTTCTGCTGGATTACAGAGCCTGTTTTCTTTTCCTCACTGCCAAAACATGATTTAAAGTCCAATGGCATGTTAGAAAACATTTCTTCCAGTACAAAATATCATTTAGAATGGATATAACTTTTAAAAATAACTTTACTGGATTTTCAAATGGCGTCTCTGTTACTGTTGGCTAGTTGGCAAACGTTCCATTTAAGAATAGAGATTCTCACTTTCTAATACACGTTTGTGCTGCTTGTGCCAAAAATGCATGAGCTGACATCCTGTGATACATATACCTCTGTAGTTAATGTGCGTTCCTGCCAGATAACACCAGCTGTTCAGTGCAAGGCTATTACTTAGGTGGGAAGACCTGAAGATCAAGAAGCTGCAGGGCTTGGTTTTAATGATCCCGCTCAGAGCATGTCTTTTGCTGAGTAATATCCTAGCATTGTCTTAACAGCCCCAAATCATCATCCAAAAATAGATAACCATGACTGAAAAATGAGGTCATGAATGCCTGTAGTCATCACAGTTTTCCCTGTAGATAAAGGCATGGCTAATCTCTCCATCTCATTACATTTTGAATGTGGCAATCATTTCCTGCTTACTTCCTTTAAGACTTGTAAACAGCAGCTTTCCAGTTCTGACAGAACTAGTTAAGTTTGCAGTATCCATGCTTACCTGCTCCTGTGACTGAAGGGGGGGTCTTGGCTTTCAGGAGCCCTTCTTGATTAATGATTGTTCATAGAGAGATACAAAACTGTCTTCAAAGTTTAAGTGAAAATTACTGGTTTATTTTTGGGGTAGTAATAATTGTAACATATCATTACTATGTTGCATTAAGCTTCATATTAAATGCTGGCAAGCTGTGTTATATCACATCTAGATGTTAATACAGATGCTTCTGTTATATTTTGCTCTTGTCACAATCTTAACTCATCTCTTCCTTCATGGGCATTTGGGAAAAAAAGATACTGGATTATTACATACTGTTATATTGGTTGTATTGTAAGTATGTGTCGTTCCTTAACCACAGCTGGTAACTGAGCACTGTACAGCCACATGTTTATCCCTCTCCCAAGGGGATGGGGAGGAGAATGGCAGGGGGGGAACCAAACACAAACTTGTGGGTTGAGATAGTTCAGTAGGATCACAAAGGAAGAGAATAATAATAGTAATAGCAATAATATATATATATAAAACAATTGATTCACAAATGCAATTGCTCAACACAAGGAAGGGAAAAAGCCTGTTGCCCAATCTATTTTTGAGCAGCCAATCTGCCTCCCAGTGAGCTTCCCCAGTTACATCCAGAGCAGGATGTTACATGGTATATGGCTGTATGGCCTGTCTGGGTCAGCTGTCCTGGCTGTGTGCTCCCAGCTTCTTGTGCACCTGACAGGGTGTGAGAAGCTGAAAGGTCTTTGAATTAGTGCATGTGACAACTAAAAACACCAGTGTGTTGTCAACTTTATTCTCATATTAAATCCAAAGCACACCACTATGCCATCTGCTAAAAAGAAGAGTAACTCCATCTCAGAACAGGACAATATGGCTTCTTGTGCCTACATCATTGTAACAGTAGCAAATCTAGAAGGCAGACAGGGTAACTTTAATTTTACAACTGCTTGAAGAGTCAGGAGATGGTGACTACTGGAAGTCTGGGTTGAGCAAAAACTGGATAGCTTTGTTTTAGCTATCCAACCTTGTTTTTTGCTGTGTTCCTAACTATCTTTTCAGTTAATAACTCTGTAACTAAATTCATCTGTCAACTTGTGTAGCTAGAGGCTCATTCTTTCACTCAATGTTTCCTTTGACCTTTTGAAGGCATTGATTGCATTGTGTCAAGATGAAGTGGTATTTGGATCTTTTATTGCGCATGTTGAACCATTGTCTAGAAGGATTTACTGGCCATTTAATAGGCCAGAAATCTGAGGTTTACGATTAATTCTAGTCAAAATCTTCCAGTAAAACTTAAGTGGTAGCTTGTAAGAATTATTTTGCTACTAATGCTTCAGATGTTTGAAAGCTGGGAGCTGTTAGAGGCAGCGGAAGTGATTGTGGTACTTCTGTTTCAAGACCTTCTAAGGAAACTGCAAAAGCAATTGGGGACTAGGAATCTTGGCAGTGAGCAGAATGGAGTTTGTATTAGGACATTCTGGTAGACCAGTGCCATTGCGCTTTAAAATAAAGTATTTATTTTACTGGACAGCCCTTCAGTTTTTGCAGAAAATATAACCATATAAAATGAATATACTGATTTTTTTGTGTGTGTTTTTGTTCTGTGTTGCAGATCTAATCCAGTGCACAAATGAGATGAATGTGAACATCCCGCAGCTGGCAGACAGTTTGTTTGAAAGAACCACCAACAGTAGCTGGGTAGTGGTCTTCAAATCTCTCATCACAACCCATCATCTAATGGTGTATGGAAACGAGGTAATATAAAAAAGTTATGCCTGAGAACAGCACTTCATTTCTAAATGTCAGCTGAATGCTTCCACTATTTAGAAGACAATCTTTAATTTTACCTTTTTGTGTCTAGCTGTGCATGAACACAAATATCACTATATATTTGTCTACTTAATTTGTTTCTCCTTTGAAGTTTGTAATTCTAGAATTGTCCTGAATGCTGGAGGTACTTCTTTCTGTGGTGTTAACTTTGACAATAACTCAACCAAACTAAACAGAGACCTGAAAGGGATTCTGAAAGCCCAAAATGGAGACATTTTAGGTTCATTCTGTAGCTAATCCAGATGGAATTTCTCCCATATTACTCTATTCTGAACTGATTTCCACTGTCATCCCCCAACATTTTTGCAGAGAAGACAAATGTATAACTGTGAGCTGGCTTTGAGTGTGGGTATCTAAATAATACCAGACTGTAGAACTATTAAACCAAACCCCAATTTACGTAAAAAGGTATAAGTTTGTTTTGTTCCACAATTTGTATTCCTAGGGGGTCTTATTTTTTTAAGGTACAAATCCAAACATAGCAGTGGCTTGGATTCTTGACATTTAAAAAAACCCCAAAACTATACTTTTAAGGCTTTCTTAGGAAGTGTTCACAAATGTTTCCTTTTACCGAAAGCAGTTAGTATAATGCAAGCTATATGAATTTTGGTTAAGAGGGGTCTCTTTAGAAAATTACAAGGTTTTTGTAAACAGGACCAGAACTTTTCAGGTTGAAGTCAGAGTTTTTACAGGTCATATAACTCCTTCTGCCTGGCTTGTGGGGACTTTGGGGTTTGGTGTTTGGGATTTTTTTAAAAATACATATTTGTGTACTAGTTTGTCTTGCAAGTTAGCTGCAGTGTATTTCTGGTCTTGGTGAAAATATTCTTTGATGTAAGCCACAAGAGGGCAAACTTCTCATATTGACTATAAGCATTATTTATGGGATAATTGATGCTTAGAGTTTATACACTTTTGTTATGCTTTGAGTCATACATTTTAAGCTGATACCCATGTGTTTCATAGTACTTAAAGGTATTTCATGGGACTACTGTCAGAGTACATTCCACTTAAAGAATAGAACTGCTAAACAACTTTTGCTTGACAAATGTGTTACAGAAGCACTGAGGGTAAGATTACTGCTCAAGGTGAAAAGTTTCACAGCCAGCAGTAGTACTTGAACAGTGAACATGGAAAATCAGGTGCTTGTGAAAATGTCTAGAAGTTTATATGGAATCTGTAAATCCCTTAGTAAAAAAATGAAAGGCATTCAGTCCTCCAGCTTTTGCTTAATTAGCTTATAGCTAAGTACTGAGTGCCTTTGCTCTAGGCTTTTCTCAGTGTAACCTATGTATTTATGCATAGTACTATGTTTGTTGTACCAGTCAGAGCTTTGGTGGCAGCTCAATACAGTGGTTAGAAGACTAAACGGACTACGTTAAGATGTGGTGGCAGTGATTCGATATGTTTCTTTAAAAGATGAAAATGTCATTCACTTTGTAAAACATAATTTGGTATTATGTGTAGAGTAATAAGACAGTATCACACTTAGTACATCTTAATATTTTATATGTATTCTTATGTTTAACATTTGCTTTATAAGCAAATTCAGCTTTATATCAAATCTTTTTCATATTTAAGGTAAGTACTGTTACAGTTGCATGCTGAGCAAAGATGCTTTGGCTAATTGGTAAAAAGATATCAACCCTTATAAAATTAAAGTTAGTGAAGAAATTGTGAGCCTGCAAAATGAGTTTTTAGGGGGATTAATTCAGAGAGTTCCAGTTCTGTATGTATTCTGGCTTAAAGTATTTCAGTAAGAAACATTCATGCAATATCTACCTAAATTTGTTGTGTTTGCAGATTTTACATGAAAAAACCCCTACAAACCTAGCTTAATTTGAGAATTTATCTGAATAATTTCCAGATTTGGAATGTGTCTTGAAGGAAAAAAAAAGCTGAACTTCATAAGCAGCCTAAAAAGAGTTTCTAGTACTGTTACCTCAGTTCCATCTCCCTGGCAATATAGTAAAAGTGTTCAAATTTTTCCTTCTATCTAGCGTTTCATCCAGTATCTGGCGTCCAGAAACACGTTGTTTAATTTGAGCAATTTCCTAGACAAAAGTGGATTGCAAGGTAAGGCACCTTTTCATTAACAGTTAGTAGCATGCTGTGGGATAGTAAATACAATTCAGTAACTCTAATGGACTGTCTCATTTAAGAAGCAATTTTTTCTGTCTGTTTAGCCCAGACTGCATTTCTTAATTTAAAATGCCGTTGTGGCAGGGCAGAAACTGTCTGCTGGAGGAATTTGTTGCACCTTTTAGGAAAAGCTTATATAAAAATGCTTCTAACTTTTGTAGCTAAACAGATCTAACTTAGTATTTCTCCTATTTCTGAAGTATTCCTTCTTTGCGGATGTATGCTTTGGTTAGGAAGTTAAACTTCAGAATATTTGTATGTACATCAGATACACCATGTCAGTGAGACAAGTTCTGTGTCAAAAAAATTAACATTTTGGGAAATTGTTCAAAGAGCATTCCATACATCTTGAGACAAATTCTGTGGACAAATGAGTCACTGGTTTGGTTTTTAACTGACATGCCTTTCCAAACTGTTACTCTGCAGTTCAGTGCAGTTCTGATCTCTTTTTTCCTTCTGAGATGGCTTCTTTCCTTCTCCATTACTGTAACTGCTTTAATTTTTGCCGCAAGTGTGCTAAAACAGGCACAAACAGTAGTTGGATGGGGGCACCAAAACCATCTCCCTGATCGTAGAACCATAGAATGTGTTACGTTGGAAGCGACCTTTGAAGGTCATCTAGTCCAACGCCTGCAGTAAGCAGGGATATCTGATAACCAAGGGTCTACAAAATAGCCTCATTTTATTGAGTCTTAACTTCCATGGGCTCAGTATAGATTATGAGCAGATCTTGGTCTATATCTGACAGTTACCAAAATATTTCTTATCATCACTGTCTTAACATAGAAGAAATCTGGTCATGTCCTAATGCTTCCTTCAGTGCATTTTTTCTGTCCAGTTGTAAATGAATGTGGTGTGGAGTTGACACGAGCATCATTGTGAATGCATGTTGGAATTCTTTTGGTAATAATTTTTATCATAGTATGAGAGAAATTGCTTAATAGCACTTTGTTTTGCTTTTGGAAGTAACTTCCTTAGGAAGTGAAGTGTAAGCTTCTACATAGTTCAGGTTATCTAGATATTTGCAGTATTGTCTGTTTGATTTATATGGTGGCTACAATGATGTACGGAGTTGTTCATAACGCAAATAATTACACAAAATCAGGGAAGAATATAATGAAGCAGTCTTGTGTTGTCTTGCAGTTTATTTAGTGTATTTAATTTTTAATTGACTAGGTAAGTAATAAGCTTCTGAAACTTGTTTTTTAGGTTATGACATGTCAACGTTTATCAGACGGTATAGTAGGTATCTGAATGAAAAGGCAGTTTCCTATAGACAAGTGGCTTTTGACTTCACAAAAGTAAAAAGAGGGTAAGGACTGTGTTTTCCTTTGCTTCTCTTGAGGTTTTGTCTTATGTCCTATAATTCCAGTGGAAAATACCAGTGGTGGCTCCAACTTAGGGCAGCCCGTAATGTCTGCTTCTCTCAGTTGGGTATCTCCCATGACACACAAAGGCTCAATTGCCCAGTTGTGTACATTGCAAAAAATATTTTACTGTAATTTTATTTCTTTAAACATTAACAGTTTAATATAAAGAAATGCAAAATGGTTTGCATCCAAGTATATATCAAAAGAGTAGCACTTTAGACAAATCTTCCTTGATAGTCTTCTGTGTAGTATAGGGGACTATGCAATTTTCTTGTACTCATCGCTCTGAAATGTTTAAATTACAAGTGTTTTGGGAAACACCTTGCAGTCCTTCCTGGTGTTTGTTTCTTTCTTGTCCCAAAATGTCTGTATGAAGTTACTATCTTGGTAAAAGTAGTGCAATTTATACTTTTAAGAGAACACTGTAGTAGATGTTACTCAAAGAGTTTGTCTACAGGAATTAAAGTTTTCCCTAGGAAGTGAGCTCATTTAAGAGAAATCAGTTATTTGAGATTAGGCACCTGTTTACAGGTGGAATAACACAGTGCAGAGCACCAGTAGTTGGGTAAATTGCATGTTAACAGTGAAGGATGGAATTACTCTGGAGATCTTCACTGGGAGGACTGGAGAGGATGTTCTGATTGGAAGTCTTTTATCTCCATGTGCAGTGTTTTTTAAAGCTTAAAATGAATAATCTTAGTTTTACATTTGGGCATCCTTTATCATCCATACACAGGATAACTTATATTGATTCTTAAAAGTTAACTCTTAAGTAACCCACAAAAATCTGAACCTAAAGCTGTTGAATGAGTTAACTGCAGTAGTGGCCTTGCATTAATGCTATAAAGCCATTGGAAACTGGCCTGAGAAGACCAGAAGATCCCTTACACCTCCTTGCTAATACCATACAGTCCATTCTGTTATGAGATGTGATGGGAAAGGATAAGGGGAATCTTGGGTTCCTTTCTGTTTCTGCCTGTAGAGGTGACTCGAGCCCCAGCAATATAAACCACTTATACTCTATATGGAAGAAGCTCACTGTGGTGAGGTGGCTGCAGATGCACCACAGAGTTGCACAGTTGCTTTATAATCAGATGTTTTAGACCTCAGGAGGCAAATTATTTAGCCCTCCGTATGTGCCTGGAGGTCCTGTGAGTCAGCAGGAATAACTCTTCTGGTGGCAGCAATCTACCTTTTCCACACCTCACTTTTTTTCAGGGCCTCTGCTCTCATGCCCTGTCATGTTAGATTATTTGCAGTTGCTGTTTGGTGTTAGGAAGGCGCATAGGGCACAATTAGAAAGCTGGAAGCATTGTGTTCCCCATCACTTTTCAGCCTGGAGAACAGCATCAATGGTTTCTCAGTGCAGACATGCTGAGGTTTGCACTTGCAGGAAGCATTTGGTTTGCTGTGTGCATGCAGACACGACTGCAAGGCTGGCTGAGTTATCTTACAAAAAGTTGACTTAGTGTCTTCTTCAGTTGTTGCTTTTCTTGGATGTTTTTGTTCTTGGTCTAATTAATCTGGACAACTATGAAACAACCAAATACTGGGAGTCCTGTAGTCTCTAATCTTTCTGAAGAAGCTTGAAAACATATTGTCACTGTTGTTTATTCTCTCTTACTGCTTTTAGTTAAAACCAAAATCATCCAAACCTGACACAAAATGATTGACAGGTGGTTGGGAAAAGCATACATAAAGATTTGCTTCAGAAATAACATTCAGAGCGCTTTTTTTGTTGCTATCTGATGAACTGCAGTTCTGCTATCAGTTTCATTTCCTCTGAATAAAAATTCATCTTGGATTCATAGTTTGGACATAGAAAACTTGTTGCTTTTGTTCACAGCAGTTGTTGCAGGTGTATTGCCTAGGCAGCATTCCTTAATGTCAAAATGCTTTGAGTGGCAATGATTTTAAATGTTTTCTCTGATGCCATACTTTATTTTCTGTGTTATGTTTTTTGCCAACGAATGCCTTCAAAATTCAGGTGAAGATTTTTTGGTTTGTTTTGCACAACAGGGCTGATGGAGTGATGAGAACAATGAGCACGGAAAAACTCTTAAAAACTGTACCAATTATCCAAAATCAGATGGATGCACTTCTTGACTTCAATGTAAGTTTAGCAGCACATATGTGGCTGACATGCTTTTGACTTTGTTGTTCAAACCTGCACAAGTTTATAAGATAGGTCAAGGATATATAAAGGCTTTGAACTTGGTTCCATGTTATCTACATAGCTTAATGACAACAAATAATTTTGGTTTTGATATAGAAGAAACCAGAGAAGAGAAATGCAATGCTCACTGGAGAGAATGTTATGGGCTAAATTAGCGTTGTTTATTCTGTATGTTGTTTAGAATCACAGAATGTTAGGGGTTGGAAGGGACTGCAAAAGATCATCTAGTCCAACCCCCTTTCTCCATCCCCCCCCACCCCAAGCAGAATCACCTAGATTAGGTCACACTAGAACATGTCCAGGTGGGTCTTGAATGTCTCCAGAGGAGGACACTCCACAACCTCTCTGGGCAGCCTGTTCCCGGACTCTGCCACCCTCATGACAAAAAAGTTTTTCCTTATGTTCCCATGGAACTTCCTCTGCTCCAGCTTGCATACATTGCCCCTTGTCCTGTCATTGGCCATCACTGAGAAGAGCCTGGCTCTGTCCTCCTGACGCTTACGTTTTACATATTTACAGATATTGATGACGTCACTCCTCAGTCTTTTACTGGCTAAAGAGACCCAGCTCTCTCAGCCTGTCCTTGTGAGGAAGGTGTTCCACTCCCTTCGTCTTAGTGGCCCTGTGCTGGATTCTTTCAAGGAGTTCCCTGCCCTTGAACAGAGGGGCTCAAAATTGGATGCAATATTCCAGATGTAGTCACATCAGGGCAGAGTCGAGGAGGAGGAGAACCTCTCTCAACCTCCTAACCACACTCCTTCTCATGGATGCCATTGACCTTCTTGGCCATGATGGCATGTTCTTTAGGAACTGTTTGTTCATTTAAAAGTTTATTTCTGTCCTCTGAAAGTTAACTACAGTAACTTAAGTTAACAGATACGTCTGCCAAAATGATTTGATTTAATTCTGTGCAGAGTGATCTTGTATGATTTGCTATGCTGCGTTCCGTTAATAGCCAGTGAAGTGATTGGAAAGCATGTCTTGGGATAGTGTACTGGAGTTGAGCTAAAATTTTTCCAATAGGGATTAATTTGATTAACTTTTTCTGATCTCTCTAGGTCAATAGCAATGAACTTACAAATGGTGTAATTAATGCTGCCTTCATGCTTCTCTTCAAAGATGCCATTAGACTCTTTGCAGCATATAACGAAGGGATTATTAACCTCTTGGGTAAATATAACTGCTTTCTGCAATGGTGAACTTTGGGAGGGTGCTCAGGAAACAATCACAAAGAGATGCTTTTTAAAAGTGTCTTACTGTAACACATCAAAATATTGCTGTTACTTTGAAATTTCCAATTTTTTTTGTGCAGTTGCATTTTCCATTGCCTTGAATACAGTGAAGGCTAAATTTCTGAAAGCAAAACAAATGCAAGATGTTCTTTTTATTTTCTCATTGAACTGAGGGGTAAACCACAATTGTCATATTGATGTGTGGGTGGGGATTTTTGTTGTTGTTTTTGTTTTGGGTTGGTGGTTGTTAAAACCACCAACCAAACAAAATATGATCTTTTTAACAAACAAGATCATATTTTGTTTGTTTTAGTGGAATATGGTTTATGGTCACTTATAAATTTGTGTGCACAGCATCTGTGATTGTTTAGCTATCGCAACTTAAATATTGATTGGGTTTATTGATGACTTTTATGTATCCAGATCATCTTATAATTTATGGGGAATTACAAATTCAGGCTTCAGATACTTTCGCTTGCACACACTGGAGATGCAGGTGAGCCTAAATTTGGAAAATAGTTAAATTTGAAAGCCATCTGTTGATTGGCTTGATCGAAATCACAGAATACAGCTCACTGAGTGCTGTTATTATCAAATGTTTGCAAAATGGAAAGTAAAATACAGAATTAGAGAAGGACAGTGAGGCTTCCAGCCTGAAGCCCTTGTCTACTATATTTCCCTCAGTAAAAACAACTAGCATGCAGTTGCTTTCACCTGTGTTTTGAGAGAAGCTTAGCAGGCCTGGAAAGTGCTGCTTCAGTGAGGGGAGTGGGACCCTCTCGCTTTCATCACCAGCATTTTGCTGTCAGTTGCACCTCTTTGTGGACCGTGCCATAACAAGAGGTATCAGTTTGGCAGAGACTATCAAAATCTTGCCTTACATGTGGCCACTAGTAGAATAGACTGTGCCAGATGGCAAAAGTTACTTTTATTTTTTTCCCCACAAGATGAACTTACATTTCTTTGGGTGACCTGTTCTTAAACTTGATTGCCCTCTTCAGGGCGGTTATGCTTTTGTGAGATCTAGTACCTGCAAGGTACAGTGTAACTGCATGCATGTGATCATGTCTACTGGTGCAAGTCAGGCGCAGTGACTTCTGCAGCTAACTCTTTTATTAAACAGTTTTGCAGTCACTTTGTCTTTGTTGGTTTGCTTTTACTCTGCATAGCCTTTGCCAAATGCTTGATTTGTTATTTAATGCAAGAATTCTTACCATTTGTAGAAAAATACTTCGATATGAAAAAGAACCAGTGCAAAGAAGGCCTTGATATATATAAGAAGTTCCTCACTAGAATGACACGAATCTCAGAGTTCCTTAAAGTTGCAGAGGTAAACTTTTAGTTAGACAATCTTTGCCCTTTATTTGAAATAGCTTATAAAGTGCTTATTTTCTCCTTCAGCAGATACTAGTTCCTTCTAGCCTAATTGCAGTTCCATCAAGGGTCATCTTGTCAGTCTCTACCTAGTGATTAGTTCATTGGAGGACTGTGTTGAAAAACCTGACTACAAATACTTGCTTATCTTTTACGTAAGGAGGATGTATAAATACACATTTTAAAATTTCTCTGGTTATGTAATAGTTATGAGTTTTCTTTGAAGAAAAGCCTTGCTTTAAACAAAGTAACTTCATAGTAATCTGCTGCTTTGTATGGTTCTAGCTGCATTCTACTCTAAAACCCACAATTATTCCAAATTTTAAATTAAATAAGTCACAAATAAAAAACTGATATAAATAGATGAGCATGTAATTAATTTTTTAAAAAAATATCTTGGCTATAGGTGTGTTTATAGAGGAATGTTTTGCTAGTGGGGTTTGTTTGCTGCATTGTTCTTTAAACATATTTAGTCTGTTGCATTCTTGTTTCTGGAGCATTGCTGAATTGATATCTTAGTATTATGGAATTCCTCAGCTGAGATGTGTTCCTGTTTTGCTTGCCTTCATCATTTGTAGCTCTATTAACAAAAAAATTAAGCCTTAAAGCTTGGTTTACTGTCTGTCCTGACAGAGTGTCTCTGGGGTACTACCTTCAGCTGATAACACTAGCAATTAAAGTCAGGAGTATTAATCACTCTGTCTTAACAATGAATATCCAGCTGCCGAACATCTTAGGCTTGCTAGGGATTTTAAGAAACAACAACTTTACTTTGAAGATGCTTTGTTTTAGCAAGTACATGCTCTAAATTGGTCTAAGAATTTACTACCTAAGCTGTGGGACAGGGACATTTCTCAAGCCTTAAACTTCTGAAACACTTGATTCTCTGTTTTATATCTAAAGTTGTATCTGATAAAATATCTCTAGCTACTTCAAATGTGTATACATTTAACAGTCAAATTTATTCTAACTGAGAGTCATAGAGTTCAGATTGTGGAGACTGAAAAAATATATAGACATGTTTGTGCTTTTTATGTGACTTCATCTAGTTGCTTTTTTAGTGTTTCTGTCTTGAACAAATGCAAACAGGTTCTAAAGCTCATTTGTTTTATTACAGCAAGTTGGAATTGACAGAGGAGACATACCAGATCTCTCACAGGTAGATAAACTTATTACTGTTTGCCGGTACATGTCTGCTTTGGGGTTGCATAATCAGAACAATTTGGCATTGCTGCATTCACTTATGCTTTCTTGCATATGTTGTCACAATGTTATTTCCAAGTTTGCAATTAAATCCAGCCTCTCTTCGAGCCTGGCGTTTTATGTGCAGTGATCTTATTGTACAACATTATAGATTGTTTCTGTCAGACTCTAATTGAGTTTTAAGACAACCTGATTTCTATCATGCTTGAAGACACAATTTGTATCTGTGAGTTCACATAATGAAACTTTCACATGATGTTATGAAGCTGTGGTTTTTAGCAAGCTTGCTTTTGGCTGTATGCCCACTAAAGTCATTGTGAAGGCTTGCAGATAGAATAGTGTGCACATAGAAATGAGTTTAGGTAGGATTTCTGTCTTTGTGTCTCTTGAAATACCAAGTCCTTCCAACTGTCTGCTTGCTGTTTCCTAGCTGTTGATTTTAACATATCTTGACATATTTCAGTACTTAACTGATGAGTCATTATGACAGAGTAATGTAGCGAAGAAAGTACATCACCTGGTATTTTAAGTAATTCAAGAGACACAGGATGCCAATATGCGATAGAACTATCCTGAGCTGTTACACCAGTTGCCCTACAGTTGCATTCTCTTTTTTCAGGCACCGAGTAGCCTTCTTGATGCTTTGGAACAGCATTTAGCTTCTCTAGAAGGGAAGAAAATCAAAGATTCCACAGCTGCAAGCAGGTGCTTACACCCTTGACCTTTAAAACTGTTACATTTGTTGAATCAAATGTGAAATCAAATTTTTTTATTTCATTATAAACTAAGGTTTGTATATACTATGTTTGAAGACAAGACTATTATATTAGTAATGATAGAATAGTAAGTTATCATATCTTTTGCTGCATACTTAAGGAAGCTTCTTCCAGGTCAACAGCACTGGAATTAAGGAGCTGCTAGCATTTGTAAAATTCCTCATATACTAGTTACATTTTTAACTTTTCATCTTGAACTTCTGAAGAGAAACTAAAGTTTTACTCACATAGTTCTGGTAAACATTCATTTAATGTTAATAATTAGTCTGTTGTAAGGTATGCAGTATTTATTTATGTACTTAGACTCTTAGATCTCAACTCTAATCCCTTTTTTGTCAGAGGCAAGTAAATGCTCCCGGAAATCCTTAAATTAAGAATGGGTTATTAAAGTAATGGGGAATTCATGCCATACAGTATAAAGTGTAAGGCGCTCTACAATTTTAGCTGCTTGCTAAAAAAAGGGCAATGTAAGGAAGTCTTCTAGGCTACTCACTTCATTGTTTATATTTTAAAAAGCTTAATACTGGGGGAAGACTTGCAGAATTAAATAGCATTTCTTTATTGCATGTTCAGAAAATAAGGCAATAGTATCTTCTAAGGGTTTTTTTATGTTAGTGACAATATTAGATCTTTGCAGCTGCTTTTGTTAATGACTTTTCAGGATATTTGCTTTCTTTTGTAAAATTAGTTTGTTTTAAAAGTTAAGTGTTTGGTTTAAATCCTTTTGCACACTCTTGGTTATGATGATAGCTTGCAAACTTTTTCTCTTGAGATACACTAGTTGCATGGATGGTTTCTTAACTAGACCTGTTAGAGTAGCAACAATACCATTTGGAGCCCAGGTTATTGAATTCCAGTATATCTATGAAAAATACCAACTTGAGCAAACAGGAAAAGTGTAAAGGCTTCAAACATTAATTCTGTCGATGCAGTTTGGACGGAAAATATGTTGAGTATGTAAAAGCAGATAGCATGTTTTCTAGGCATTTTCACTTTGCTGTTCATACAGTGTCTCTTCTTTCATAGTGTTTCTTATTTAGACTTACCACTTTGTCTTGTGCAGTGTAAGAGAAAACCAGTGTGTTAGAGTTCAGAAGGAGACTGGGTGGATACAAGCAAAGTGTTCTTTAGATGTTGCTATCACGTGTCACCTATTAACAGCCAGCTTTTCTCCTGTCCAATTACTTTAGGGCTACCACCCTTTCCAATGCAGTCTCTTCCCTTGCAAGCACTGGCCTGTCCCTCACGAAAGTTGATGAAAGGGAAAAACAAGCTGCGTTAGAGGAAGAGCAGGCTCGCTTAAAAGCTTTAAAGGTAGGCATGCAGATTTTTAAACTGAAAACGCTCTTCTGATGTTCTTACTGATAGCTTATTAAGGTTCTTAAAGGCGCAAAGACAAAAACCCAGCATTATTATTACTGCATGTGTACTATTGGCAAAGTAGAAGTTTATAGATGTATATCATGCAACTCATGGACAGTTTGTTAGAACAGTTGCTGAAGGATTTGTGGTACCATTGATTCTTGTAATTACAAGTAGCCGACACTAATGTGTGGAATAAGTAAAAACAATTCTTAAAGTTCTGCTTTGCCTGCCTCCAAAGTCATATACACAAATGTTGTTTCTGGATTTCTTATGCCAGCTCACTTTCCCAACAGGAGCAACGTCTAAAAGAACTTGCGAAGAAACCTCATACCTCTTTAACAACTGCAGCTTCTCCCGTGTCGACTGCAGCAGGAAGCATAATGACGACACCAGCCATTGATATTTTTTCTACTCCTAGCTCTTCAAACAGGTATGCTTAATGGTGTCACTTCACTGTGAGATGCACTGCAGCTAGGGTTTCCTCTAAACCTCTGCTGTGGAATATACGTTGCAGAAGGTTTACTGGGTGTAGAGTTATATTAGTGATGTGGTAAGAAATTATATTTTGGGTAAAGTTGATGGGGAAAATAAGCTATTACCATAAATAGCATAAAAAGTGTGTTTTAGTCATCTATTTGCAGAATGGGTTTTGATGAGAACCAACCACTGACAGCCCTTGTAGCTTTTCTTAGTCAGTGAGCCAGACAGTCGGAACTGTAAAATGCACCTGCTTTGTCCCCAGAGAACCTTGCAAGTTGATTTGAGACAAGCGAAATAGTGATTCAGTTTGAAAGTCATAAAGATAATATCGAATGTAACATTGCATTTCTAGATCTTTAGAAGTAGTGTGATAACAAATGCTATTCATAGACTTTCAGGGGAAAAAAAAGAAAGCCTGAAATGAGGTTTGAAAGAAGAGAGGCAGGTTTTATGGTCTTGAGTTGTATCTGGAACATCTCTGTTTGCAAGGACTTGTAAAGATAGTGCAAGAGTACTCACTATGTGCTAATCCAGATCTTCAAGTAGCAGGAAGTGTTGGTATGAGTAAGTGTGTGGTCTTCATTCTGTGAAATACCTGTCAAATCGAGCAGTAGGTACAGTGCTTTTGTCAGTACAGAAGGAAATAGCTCTCTGAAGGCGTATTTTTTCTTTGGGTGTGATCCTAAACCTAAAGGATTGCTTGGTTGCTCTGTCACAGCTACTTGTCTCCTTCAGCTTTTTGCTGCTATTTAAAAGTAGTCAGCATTCTGACAGCCTTCTTTCCCCATTAGAAAGCTATTGTAGGGAATTATTTTACGCTGAATATGTGAAAAATTGCTGAATCATCTCTAAGGAGCTAGCAAATCTGTCAGTGCTAGTAATGAAAGATTTTAAATTGCCTTTTAGAGGCCAAAATATTTGAAGTGGACATCTGCCTTGAACTATCAACTTTGAATATCTGATCTGTCTTCTTAAGAGGTCTGAAGCATAGAAACAGCTGATAAAGGCGCTTCAAGCAGCCAGGAATGCTGCATAGTAAAGACTAGCACTTTCTTCTAAGAAAAGCAAATGGTAGTTTGTTCTTCAGTTGCTGGCAGTATGATTGCATGAGCGAAGAACAGTTTTTACAGCAGGGGCTGCAATGGAGGGGATGTTTTAGATTGTAAGTTCAATTATTTGCTATTAGGTGTGGTGTAATTAATCCCTGTCATTAACCTGACCAAGCTTTACCTTGGAAATTTTGGATCATGCTGCTTATGTTACAGGGCTGTGCCAGACAATGCTGCTTTTCTATAGGAGCAGTAGTGGCAAAACGTGATTTCAATCACTGTTGAAACAGAAAAATACTGAATGATACAAGAGATTGGGTCAGCAGGAGAATATACAGACATCTAGGATGTCACTACTAGCCTTTAAACACTTGTTCCTGTCTCACTTTGAAAGATGCTTGGGTACTTAGCTTCTGTCTCTAGTAGTGGCCATTTGTGCAAATTTTGGTTCATTTTGTCTGCTAAAAAATTCTGGGTGAACACCAGTACTCTAGGTTTTCTTCAGGATGTTTAAAGTATGAAGTGAACTCTACAAGACGATGAATTTTACTGTTCCCATAACTCATGAAATTATTGCAGAAGTTGTACTTGAGCCTTTGTTCTTCTTTTCTGCTGTGTTCTTAGGTCTCAGTTTGGTTTTGAATACTTTTAAAATGTGTGGTTACATGAGTATTAATTCACATGACTGTGTGACAGTGTTTCAAGGCTTCTTATGTTTTCTTCCCCAGAGTTCATCAGTAGCTCATAGATGTAAGCCAGTTACTTAGCAGTGATTGATAGTGGAAAGATAAGAGTTGTGGAGTTAAGATGTAACAGTCTGGTGGTGCAACTCCTTGGGGTTCGTTCCGACAGTCTGCTTTTCTCACACTGCGGGGAATTTCATAAGGCTTTTAGAAAAAGTTGCTGAAGGTTGCTGAACATAACATGCTCTAGCCCAGTTGTTGAACTGTGAGGAAGATGAGAAGACTGATTGTCTTTGTCACAGACAGCTTTGACAAAAGTCACTTAGCATAACTTGCTATATTAACACTTTTCTACAGAACCAGACTTTCTGATTTTGGCTAGGTTATATCCATTTTCTAACAACCAATTTGTAACGAAGCTTTCTTGACTGCTGGCAGTTGCTAGCATACACCTTGTATTGAAAACTATGATGTAGTTAAAACAGTTGTGTTAATTTGTTTTTGCAGCACTTCAAAGCTGCCAAATGATCTGCTTGATTTGCAGCCAACTTTTCATCCGTCTGTACATCCTATATCTGCTGCCCCACAAGTAGGAAGTACCTGGGGAGGTAAGAACTCTCAATCGGATTAAGGATCTGATTGCTGCAGCTGTGTTTTTTGCTATTTTCCCTAGTCTGTGGGCTGTTTCTTCCTTGAAACCAGAAATCTTGCAAAGACAAGCTACAAGTGAAAGGGAGTGGAAAAAGTAAAATCTGTATGCATTAAAATGATGTAGCAGCATGTGGTGACTGCAGAGAATTTTAATATGAGACTTCATAGCAAAGTTACTTCAATTGTTGACCAGTTCTGTCAGCCTCATAACTGCTGTCTTTGATTCACATAGCAAGCCATGGAAACTCAGCTGGGAGAAGTCAGTTTTATGAAGGTGTCTGCCAAATATACCACGTTGCTATCAAGAAACTCAAATACAGATTTTGTAAAAATTTAAATATTTTAAATATTCTCTAATGTTAAATCAAATTTACAGGTGATAATAGAGGAGAACTTGGATGAGGTCTGAAAGGAAGCAGTTGGCAGCTGTGCATAGAAAGCAAAAAATTTCAAAAACAATAAGACACCTCTTTACGTATTCTGTTTTATTTCAGTTAATTATAAAGGCAAAGGAGTAAAAAGCTGTGGGTGGGTCTCTAGGTAATATTTATAGGATTTCTTCCCTCTGAAATTTATTTCAGAACATCCGAATTATCACTCTGCCCAGTTGCTAGGATGGACTGAATGAGCTGTTAGATTATCTTACTGATAGAGGCAAATCCTTAAACCAAGGTGGCAAGCAATCGTTCAAGAAAGTGATGAGTGTTACTTCAAGATAAGTTTGGGCGATAAAGCATTTGGTCATTTACTTAAAGCCAGTGTTCTCTTTGGTGCTCTGCAGTATTCCAGAATACTTCTGATAGAGGTGGCGCTGCCTGCTTGCACCATTGATTATACTGTTGGAGGATTAAAAATCTCTTACAATGATGCATCTCTTCATTTTCCTACATAAATAGTACTAGATAAAATAGTAAACTCCTGAACTATGAGGCTATTTCCAGATTGTTGGTTTTTTTTATAAATCAAATATTTGCAAAATTGCTTTGAGATCTGAAAAATTGTGAGTTGCTGCTTCAGAAGGTTCTGTAGGCATTGAAATAATCTTGTTCTGAAACTCTACTTCACTGTTTGTTTTTGAGCTGTAGCTTTTCCTAAACTTTTTTCTGGTTATCTAACTTGATCGTAATAAGCAGTGTATACATTCTCATTTTCTATTTACTTTTTGCTGTATACTTTGTGGTTTATGTACCTTCTCACACTTGTTTGTAGGGAAATACACAGAATTTTGACAAAGCTAATAAGTTAAGCTTAAAAAAATAAATAAACGTAGTTTACTTGTCCTTTAGTTTTGCTGAGCAGAGCATCTTTTAACAAACATGCAGTGAGGAGCACATGAAGTTATGCATACAAACATCAGTGTTTAATAGGCTTAGAGTGGAGGAAAATGTTCTGGCTCATCTCATTTGCTTTCTGGAAAGTATCTGCTGTTTCAGTTTGTCCTGTTTGTTTCATGGGTGAGAGATAGAAGGGGGGAATATCTTCCCCTCAAAGGTGACATCATGTACTACCATTTCTTTATTGACCTGAAAGTCTGTGTGTGTTCAGTGTTGTGTTACTCCTGGTAGGAGTCTTCAGTAATAGTCACTGACATGTCTGCTTACTATTGATACATTTCTAAGTACTTCTAATACTTAATTAACTGAAGATTTTTGGATTATCTGCTACAATTTTAGGCTAAAACTATGGAGTCACCATTTTTTGTTACCTTTCATCCAAAAAACCTCAATCTCTTCAGCTTTACAGCCATGAACACTCACTTCACATAGGTGAGGTAGATAAGAAGTGCTTTCCACGTTTTGCAGATGGGGAAATCAGAGCAATTAACTGACTTGTCTGAAGTCATACGGCAAGTCAGTGGCAGAGCCAAGAATGGAACCTGAACTATTTCCAGTCCTGTGCTCTAACCACTGCACAGCATCCCGCCCTTAGGTAATTTTCTGACATGATGATCTTTGTATTTGGTGTATACAGTGGCTTTGAGCAGCGTAATGAACCAGCTACAAATTGCAATGGTTTAAAATCAGTTACTGTTAAAAAAATTTTATACAGCAACTTAAATCATTACAAAAACATTATATTTGGGTTGACACCTCTTGTCTCACACTTCCAAAAACCTTAACGCTAACGAGGTTAAAAGCTCCTGGAGAGTGGGTTCTGTAATTGTCTATTTTCAGTTTACTTTTTTCAAACTGTGAAAGATGACACTTAAACTTTTGTCGCTTTTCTCCCATATAAAGTATTTCTAGTTAAGTAACTTAAAGGTAGAAGTATGCAGAGTTCAAATTGCTCTTTCAAATGCACCTGAATCATTAATTCCTAACGATAGCCTGAAGGTGCAGTGATTCTGTTGACTCAAACAGATCCCATGTGTATTCTGGGATGAAATTGGGCTTTAAAAACATTGAGGTGTTGCTGCCAGGAGAGATGCCAGTGTTTAAAATCTGAATATGCAAGGATATAAATTGCCCAAACCCAATTAATACTCAGTTGCCTTTGTCACCAGCACTGACAAGCTTTGAGACGTTGACAAGATTGAACAGACTGGCTGGAATTGGAATGAGGCAGACGAGTGAGGAGTCTGAGGGTGGATTACATTTCTGAGAAAATCCTGATAATCTAAAGTTGTATTTTATTATCATACTAGTCAAAACACATGAAACTCCTTATACAGCCTTGGGTTTTAGGAACACAAAGTAGTATATAGTCATTCTCCTGTTGAGTGCACGGGTACAGTAATTCTACTGGACAGTGATTTTTAACAAATAGCGTTTGAAAACTTTTTGTCCTTTTTAGCTTATCTATCTATTTTTATTTGAGCAGTTTATTGGGATTGTTTGGAGACCATTCCAGCCATATCTGGTATATTTGCCAGCTATCAATTTGTACTTAAACTTCAGAAGCAAAATAAGTGTATTGGTGTAGAAATAATCCATTCAACCTATCTGTGTGAATTTTTCCAATTACAAAGAGAACCAATAGAAGCAGAAGAATGTGAAGAAACTGCAGAAGGAGCAAGTGGGACTTGATTAAAGGATCATCTGACTGGTTTTATTGTCAGATCTGTTTGTTCTGCAGCCTCTAGAATAGAATTTGAAGCAGACAACAGTTCTAAGAAGTAACTGAAGGCAAGGACTGTTTCAGGTGACTGGCTGATTGGCATGTCCTCAAGTGCATTGGGTGACAATACTACTATTTAAAACATACAGAAGACTATAAAGTGTTGTGTTGCTGTTAAATATTAAAAATATTCTATTAGTTTATTGTACCCTCTATTCAGCATTTGACACTGTCATTTTGCTGATTGAATGATTTAGAAAAAGGCTTTTTAAGGTACTTCAGTCACGTTTGTAATGTAGGCAAGCAATTTGAAAGAAGTCAGGTCATACTGAGTAAGGTACCTTGAACTTGCAGGACATCAAAGCATGTATTAAGCCAGCAAAGAGTAATGGGGGTTATAGTTTAAAAATGTCATTTCCTGTAGGACTTGCATGGGACTAAATCTACATGTTCCCAAGCTGTGTGGGATTTATAGCTAACGATCAGGAGATCGGTTTCAGGGAGAGAAAATAATTTAGGCTTTGAAGCTGCTGCATGTGTCACAGTCTTATTTACAAGAATTGTGGGTAAATGGGTAATCTAAACAGGTTTTTAAGAAAAACAAACAAAAAAGCCAGAACAGAAGTGCTAAAGAAATCTCTCCTATAATTAATATTCGGATGCTTCTCTGTAATGATTTTGACACTATGAGAGCAAGATGCAAGTTTGCAGATCTCACTAGTGTCTTGAATTTTCTATTGAGGATTGGTGGAATCCACTGAGATTCCATTGAGAATTGGTGGATCTAAACCACAGCTCCTTCTGTCAGCAAGTATTGTAGCTACCTTTCCTTTCCCATTTATCTGTTGGATCCTGGAGTACAGGAGTGTTTTCATTTGATAATTCTATCTATCCTGAGGAAACATCAAAATTCTCCTATCTGCCTCAGGAAGGGACTCACATAGATCCATGTTTCCTTCGTTTCCCCACTGTGGTCCAACAGCTTTTTATTAATAAAGAACATTTCTGTTTTCATGGCTCACTGGCTGTTCTCCCTCAAAGAACAGCAGGTTTTTTCTTGCTTGCAGCTAATGGCATATCCACAACAAGCTTGTTGTTCCTGATGCCCCAGGTAGTAAGGACATTGCTTCTGTCCTGTGTGCTACCTTGGTTTATTCATAGCTCTTGAAAACTTCATGATGCCCAGCAAAAAAAACCCAAATTACATCGATAATCACAGTTTAAAGAAGGATGAAAAATAAAGCTCTGTTGGTTTTGTTTGGGTTTTTAAAGCTATCCTCAGGATGGTATTGCATTGACTCCTCAGCACCCAGGGCTTTCTTTTGTGAGACGGTAGTCTCAATGCCAGAGAATTTGTTGCAGATGACAGGACATGATTGAGCAAAGCAAGAAGTGATTGTCTTTCAAGAGGAATATCGTACTCATTTTCAGTATAAAACACACTATGGAAGAAGCACACCTAATAGATCAAGGTGTTTTGTTGTTGTGTTTTTTTTTTTAAAGTAAATGAATAGCTAATATCTGTAGTATTTTTCTTAAGCAGAAAATGGTGAATTCTGGGTGATTTGAAAATTAAACAGTTAGCTAGGGCACCCCAAGTTTAGAGCTATCAGGAGAAAACTAAACTTCCCGGACTCTTCTTAACTCTTACTCTTCTGTACCTAGGAAGCAGGATCTAACTAAATCCATCTCCCTTTTCTTCTTTCTCTTGCTCTCTGGAATTGAACAGATCCTTTTTCTGCTACTGTTGATAGTGTTGATGATGCCATTCCAAACCTAAATCCTTTCCTAACAAAAACTAATGATGCTGCTCATCTGTCTGTGTCTTCTGATGTATCTACTTTCACCAGTAGGACACCCACACATGAAATGTTTGTTGGTAAAGTACCATTTTCAACTCATTTCCTATTTCCTAAAAAAAAATAACATTATTTCAATTTCTAAAGTATGTTTGTGGGGCCTCTCAGAAACTAAAAGCTGGTCGTTTGGGGCTGATTTTGCGCTAGATTAGAACGTGAGTTAGTATTTGTGCCATGAAAATGGTGTTAAAATCCTTGCTTGGCTACCTAAGTGGGATTCTACCTGATGTAAAGGAAACTTGTTAAAGCAATTGTTTGCAGTTTTACACACAGTCTGTTATGTTTAGGAATTTGAAGGTAAAATACATATGCCTGAGAATGAAAAGAAAATGTCACTGCTTTGCTCCTCAGGTTGAAGTATTTTTAAAATTAGCTTCCTTTTTTTTTTTTTTTTTTTCCTCATAGATGTCTTTTTCCCCCAGTCATGTTGGTATTAACAAAACTAATGAAGCCATGCACATTCTGGTGCATGATCTACTCAAACTTTATCTACAAGGCAATAAACTAATGACTCACTTTTTAAAAACTGTCGAAATCCTACTTTGAAGACGATTCAGCATGGCTGTCATAAGAAATGCTTTTAACATTTCTGTTGGTGCAGCTGCACGGTAATTTAATTACTTCTCAATATGAAGAATTAAGCTAGCTTTCATAGACTAAAAATCAATTAATTACATGCCAGTTCTGTTCTTAAGCAAATCTAGGCTTAAAGACAGTTGTGCTGCACCGCTGGTTTCCTTCTTTCAGGTTGAACCCCACTAGAATTGATTGCAGAAGAACCCAGCCTTTTATAAAAGAGATCATTGATATCCCTGATACTCATTAACAGAGATAAAACAAAGGGATCTCTTTAGAGATGTTCATACTTCCCCCACTTTGTCACCTTAGCTCACTACTTTAGTAGCTTGTCTTTGATTAATGGAAAGAAGGTCAAGCGCAAGAACTCTTGCTGTGAATTTCCCTCCATAATTCCCAGAGGGGAGTAGTTGACCAAGGCAGTAATATAAACTGGTACCACTGCATAATAATGTGGCTTCTGCCATAATCTTTCCCATGCTTCTGATAAGATACGTATGGTTCATGTGAATGTAAAATGATTATTTGAAACACAGCTTTTTTCGGAGGTTTATAATAGATTTCCTCCATGTGCTAAGTTCTGCAGCCATACAGAAAGGTTATAGCAGTGCAACCTTTGTGTTGACCCTGGTGGGTTTTGTGGCACTTGCTAACTTGTGTTAGCATTTGTCACTGGACAGCCCTGAGGTCACTGGAGCAGGTGGCATCAATACATTGTATTCCCTTCCAATCTCTCCTCTCTAAAGATGTATCTAGAACCAAAGTCTGATGACCTGACAGGTTGATATGTGAAATGTAAATGCAGTTTTAGCTGTAGCACAAAGAAGGTGCTACAATAATGTGAATGTGGATTAAAAATAACTCTTTCTGGTTCTTTAGATCATTACAATCCATTTACTGCACTAAATCCCTTTGTGGCAACCAAATATGAATCCACTATTGGGCTGTATCCTTATACTTCAGGTATAAGAAAAATGCCATGAAGATTTTACACTCATTTCTTCTGAGGGTGTAAAACATGGCATTTGCTTGTAGAAAAAAAAAAGAAAACATTTATCCTAATATAGCTGTAACTTTGAAAGTGTGTCTTTCCCCTTCTGTGTTATAGATCATGTAAGCTTGTTTCTTACTGTATGTCTGATGTGTATTGATTTCATTCCATTGGTTCTGTGTTGTTAGAGTATGTGTGGATTTATAGACTGACCTGAAATTGAAGTTTTGAATAGCAGATAAATAGTATATCTTGGTTCTCTTTCTGTAACTCTCCCTCTTCTCCTTTCCTGGTTTTCTCTCTTGTGTGATATGCTTTATCAGATTCTTTTTGTGGTCCTCAAGCTTACCTTAATGCTTCTCATTTCCGCAATGAGCCTTCTTCTGTAGCTGGTCTATTTGGAGGTAGGTAACGGGATACAGCCTTACCACAAACACTGAGATTTGAATATATTGTGTGCTAGAACTAGAAGGTGTGACATTGGGTGCAGAAGTGCATTATTATGGTGGCTCCACTTCGATTCGTGTGTGTGCTAGGTGTGTTGTCACAAATGGTATATATTTTTTCAGTCTGTGCTAAACTAAGGCTTACACAGTGTAAATATGAAATGAGTATCTCCCCATTTCAGGATCTTTTGTAGTTTATGTGCTGCTGCATATCACGCGAAAGATTGCATGTTATAAGCATATTCTCATCTTACGCTACCTCATTGCTTTATGATAAAGGGATTGGGATGTTCTTGCTGCTTCTGGCATTTCTATTGATATACTACTCTTAAACAGTGCACTAAACTAATACAGAGCTTTGCAACAGAGCATGAGAAAGAGGGATCTGCTGCATTAAACTACTGGTTAATTGTGTGCAGCTGTGTAACATCAATATGGTAACCCAGTACTGATGCTGGTCACAGAATGCCATCCCAACAGTTGCTAGACAGGCTGTGGACTATGACACGTGATACTCTAAACCAGATTGAACAGGGAGTGTTAACATTGTCACTATGCAAGGTTTAGAAAATGCTTCAGTAAATGGTTTGTGCAGGAGTTAGATCTTAAAAGCACCGTAAGGTTACATTGTAGTTCAGTGACTTCAAATATAAATTAGGTAGTCATTTAACAAACAGCACCTATGGCTCTGTTCCCTTTGTTCTGTATCTAAAAAGAAGGATGATTAGATTCTGTCAAGTCTTGTTGGTGTATCTTCTCGAAGGAAGTCCATTTACAATACTGACCTTTGCATCTTCAAATCATCCATGTTAGTTGAAATGCCCTGGGCTGGTGGCTGACACCAGGAGTAGGATTGGATCTTTTTCAGAGGCTGACTCAAAAGAATCCTGTGTATTGTTTTGTCTTCTGGCTCATCTCGTTAGCTTGAAACTTCCTAAGATGTGAGAGTAGGAAACTCGCCTTGTTTCAGTTATAGCCATTTTATAAAGAAAAAATATGAGCTATTGTGTGTCCTCTATAAGTTTTCATAAGTTTTCTACTGGAACCGGCACAGTTTTAAGAGTTGCAGGACATCCCATGAAAGGAATCCCCACCTGCAGTTCAGAGTCTCTGAAATGGCTTGTTACAGCTTGACAGTAAGCTTGTCATGAAGATACTCATTTCGGTTTGTTGGTTATTTATTCCCTATCTTTCCCCATATTCCTGCTTCCCATGTTTTGCTGTACGCTGTTTTCTTTGGTTTATTTTTAATGAAAATTGCATTGTTTAAATTCTTAGTGATGGATGCTTTTGAGTTAGGAATTGTACATTCCTTTAATCCAAAACTGGGGTGGGTTTTTTTCCTGTGAATTTTATGTTCAGGGATAGCATCCTATAGTTATTAATTGTTTAGGTGAAATAGGGCTTATTTCAGGGAAACAGTAAAATTGAAATGAGGTGCTAAATTAAATCCAGGAAGTATTTGGCAGTAATTTCTGCTTCCTGCTATGTTTTACTGCTGAAGTGTTTGTGATTCTTTTATTTCTCTGTATCATGAAAATTTCTGTTAAAACCAGAAGAGCCAGTTTTCAAGATGACATTGCATTTTTTATGCTTTTCATATAAAGTAATAATTACTTCTGTAATTGCCTGACCATCAAGACAATGTATTTGCACACTTGTGTGTGATCATATGTCACAAAAAAAAAACCCAATGTAGAAACAAGTCAGTATTTGCTTCCATATTACTGAACTTAGGATAGAATTATGGAATCTGAGGGTCATAGAGTCCAACACCTGGCTCCACACAGGGCCAGCCAAGTCAGAGCATGGGACTGAGTGCATTGTCCAGACACTTGTTGACCTCAGTCCAGCTTGGTGCTGTGACCACTTCCCTGGGGAGCCTGTTCCAGTGCCTGACCCCCACTCTTAGTACAGAACCTCTTCCTAACATCCAACCTAAACGTCCCCTGTTGGGTTATATCCCTGCTCACCAAAGAGAGGGGATCATCGCCTTCCCCTTCACTCCCCATCATCAGGAAACCACAGACTGTGATGAGGTTGCCCCTTAGCCTGCTCCAGGCTGAACAAACCAGCTGCCCAATACTGCTGAGTATCACATGCAATGCTTTGCACTGCAGTAAATTCTCAGTATTGAAAAGAATTGTATATTTGGAGAACGCTGCTTTAAAAATATGTAGAAGACAAATGTAGTAACTTTGGACAGGAAAAGGAGTTGAAACTTGGTTTTATCTCCCTGTACCTTGCCATATTTTCTAGGGACCTACATGCAAAATATGATTGCCTGCAAAATATGTATCCTTAAAAATAACTTAAGTACTATGAAAGATATTAATATTAAGAGTGTCTAATTGAAGGCATTGCTGGTCAGGCACCTTGGATCTTACTTCAGTTGTATCTATGAACTGCTCAACCAGTATGAAACATGGAGGGAATAATCTGCAGGCAGGATAATCTTGATACATTGTGGAAGAATTGTACCCAGTTGTAGCTAAACAGCTTCTTTTCATGGAGAAGCATGGTAATTATTTCATCAAGAATTTTATTGTAAGTATTTGGTAAAAGAGTACAGAAGATGTGACTAGCTAATCCAGAGATTTAGCAGTTTGGGGCAGGAGTGTCTCTTAAGACCTTGCCTGTCCAGTTTGAGACAAAACCTCTTTTTGGAGGAGCAACTCCAAATAAACTTCAAATAAATGGCTTCCAGCTCTTTTACATACTTCTCAGTGTCAGGGTGTAATCTGGACTTTTGAGGTATTCCAAGTCTTTCTATAGTACTTAAATAATCCACATATTTATTTGGCTTGTCTTGCATAAAGAAGGTGGGTTCATGGGAAATGCTATATGGAAACATTCAATTTCTTTCTTTTTCTCCACAGGGTTCACTCCATCTCCTGTTGCTCAGCCACAGCCGTCAGCTGGCCTTAATGTTGACTTTGAGTCTGTGTTTGGAAACAAATCTTCTAATGTTGTCCTAGATTCTGGTGGTAAGACACTTGCTCAAATAGATGACGAATGTCCTTTAGCTTTTATTCTTGAGGTATAAATATTTTAGTCTCTATTTACTCATGTTGATGTGACAGTATTCCAGCAGAAGAAAAGATGACTTTATAAGGTCAAATAGCAGCATTCTTCAAACAGTGTTTTGTTATTGATCAAATATTTCCTTACATACTATTTCTGTGTGCATCCTGCTGAAATATTTTACATTGATTTCCTTCACTTAAAGATTTTGTGTGTTAAACCTTCATGCAGTGAATGGCCTTCACTTTTACTTTCCATCAATGGAAATTACTCTTTTGATAAGATTATTTCAGAACACTAAATTATCAAAACATACATGGTTAATTTTGATGGTAGTCTTAGTACTCTTGCTGTTCTTTTCAGCATCTGGAGAGTAAATCTTTCTGATCTTTGGACTTGTGACATCAGATGCTTTATGGGCAAAGCAGTGATCTGCTGAAAATAATACCTATGTGTTTTTGTAAGATGAAAATATTTGGGATTTTTATTCTTTAGTTTTACATTTTGATTGCTTTGCTGCTGTGAATCTGTTCCATGTAAAATGGATATCCCATAGGTTACACTAGTAAAGCAAAACCTGCTTTCTGTAGCAAATACTGTCTTTATTGAGAGGCAAAGTAAGTCCTAACTTTCTTGTATAGTGCAGCATCACTAAGTTAAATCTTGTATTTTAGCCATCATGTTGAACTTCCTGCTTGTTTAATTGAACGTCACAACATTGATGGGAGGCCTGTGGTTCAAATCACTACTTCTGTGTTTATCATTCCAAGGCTTTGATGAACTAGGTGGTCTCCTGAAACCAACAGTGGCCTCTCAAAACCAGAGTCTTCCAGTTGCCAAAGTACCACCTAACAAATTAGTGTCAGATGATCTGGACTCATCTTTAGCCAATCTTGTAGGCAGTAAGTATTGAACCACTAGAACAGAAATACTTTGAAAATCTCTTAAATGAATAGTGTCTCAATAATTTCTCTTTCTACTCTGTGACAGATTTGGGCATCGGAAATGGAACTACTAAAAAGTAAGTGTGCTTAAGCAAACGTTGAACACTTTGATTTTCTTACTATTAAGTTTTTATGAAGGTACAGGTTCAGACCTGTGCATACCAACACAGCGTGAAGCTTCAGAGCGAGTTTGGGGTTGTACCTTGGTTCTCATGCAAGGTGCACTGGCTTGTTGAGAGCTATTAGCAGGTGACTAAGTGGTAGTGTCAGTGATAATAGCAGACAAGATGTTCTCCTGCCTCTGATTCCTTTTGGGATTTGTATTAATTTATGAAATGAGTTCATCAAAATGTTACTCTGTAGCTGTAGATAATCTTAGCACACCTTAAATACCTTGTGTGCTCTTTGTGCACAGCGCTGTAGTAAAGATTGTGAAACTACATCCTCTGCCTTGTGATTGACCCTTAGAGAAGCGAACCTTAGAGCAGGGTGTATTCTGGAACATCAGCAAAGTTTAAAATGTGATAGCAAATGTTAGCAAGTTTCAGGCATATCTCAACCATCTGTGCCAACTCTGAAATCATGCAGAAATCTAGTGCAGAGTAGCCCCGAACTAAACTGTTTTGACCTGTGGAATTAGCTACTGACTTACCTATACTGAAGAACTTGACTGAGCTTGAAGTGAGGTGGCTCATGTTGAACATCTTGCCTTACTTTTCCTAGCTAAAAGAAGCTTTCAGAGATCTTTTATCTCTTCCTTTGCTAAATGAGCTGCTTCACTTACTAAAGAAAACATGTTTCCAAGAGTAGTCATTGTTTACCTGAGAAAGTTTTGTAAGAAAATCCAATGTTTTGTAACAATCTTAAAAAAATCTGTTTGAAGTGATGTAAACTGGACTCAGCCAGGTGAAAAGAAACTAACAGGTGGTTCCAACTGGCAACCCAAGATTGCGCCTACAACTGCGTGGAATGCTCCAACATTGGTAAGCAAATACTTGTTGTCAAGTACTGTGTTTCCTGCAACTGAGATACACAGGCTGATGTATAATGGGGAAATTCAGAAGTGATCTATAGCTGCAGTAAAGGGCTAATAGAAGAAAGCTGAAGAAGTGATTAGTTTCAGTTGTTTCCTGCTTGGATTTGTTGTTCCTGGCTGTGTGGCGCTGGTAAATAGTATGTTACATACGTGTGCAGGTTTAGCACGAACTTCAGTAGTGTTTGACCAGCCTCTCTCATGGAGAGGTTCACTCAGACATGAAACTGAATTCCAGTGGTAAGGAGGGGCACTTTGCAGTCTAGAAAAGTAGAAGTGTGAGAAGTATGTTCCTCAGGTGTACTGATCCATGTATGTATACATCACAATGCATGATGAGAACAGGCTGAGAGATTAACCTTCTTGATAGTTGCAGAGGTGTCTGTGCTGCAATGTGGGCTATAGTATATAACTACTGCTTTCCTGCCCTGAAGTGTGTAATTGGTTTTAAAGCACATCAGTCTTGGTGATCGATTTCTATTGTAGCAGGTAGCACTGGCAAGGATTTTGGGGCAGCATGTAGAACTGAGGGCCCTTAATTATGTGTCAGGAAACAAAAAGTTAAGTTTACATGTGTAGCTTTCGCAGTGCCAATAGAACATTTTTGCATGTGAATCCTACTCACCTTTTTACCAATGACCTGGAGAATTGTATGTGGACAGATCAGGTGACAAACTGCCCCTGAGGATTTATTGCATCAGACTCATTAAAGGACTGGGGGACGATGAATCTGCAGCATAATAATACAACGTTGTGGGATGTGGAAAGAGAGAGCTTGTCTCCTTGGATCCACCACTTCTTTCCTGCTGGGTGTCCCTTATCAGCTGTCTACATTTACATAGGGAGACACGTTTCTGAACCTTTCCAGGGGGTGTGTAGACAACTGAGGAAACTGTAGCTACTCACCTGATTAATGACTGGTGGTTTGAGTTTACATGTGTGCTTGAATCTGTTTAATAACTCGTGTCTCATATATACATCTTCTTGTGATAAGTCATTACATTTAACAGCTTTTATTATTTGGAGCTACTGTTGAGACACTTCTTTTCCTGTGAAACTGTCTATTAACATAAAAATCTCGAAACAGAAATAATCGGGGGGGGGGGGGGGGGAGTTTGTTTTCCTCCGCTGGTCTATTTATTGTTGCTGCTGCTTGCTAAATAAATATGCTTTTGAAAATAAGGCTTTCTCATCTGTGGAAAAAAGGCATATACCAAATAAATAGACTATGCAAAACAATTACAAACCTGATACTGCTGACAGTACCACAGGTCTGTGTTGTCTCAGTAAATGACTTCAATGACAAGAATATGTTGGGGGAAACATTTAATGTATTTGTGAACTAAAATGCTATCTGTGTATATTCCGTTGTGTAAGTATTTGCTTCTAATCCAGTGTTATTGCATTATGTAATTGTTCTCCCTGGGAAATACAGAATGGCATGCATTTTCCACAATACGTAAGTGAAACAACCCACAGCCTTTTTGCAATCGACTGGCATGCTGATATTAACCACTGCTGTTGCAGAATCTCATAACCTCCTTGCTATTTACACATTTCTCATTTTAAAATCTTTGGTGTGCCAAAAATTGAGCTTTTCCTAGCATACACAAACTTCATAGGTGGTCTGCAGGCTCTTGACTCGAATGATGGCATGGGAAATACCAAGATTATTTTTCCTTGCTTTAAACTGTACCATTTGCTGCCAGAGAGCTGGGGTGTGTGTCTGTGCTGCCTTTAATGCACTTGGTGAATTTTGAATGAAGATAAAAATGTTTGTGTTTGAATAACTGCATGAAACCTCACGGGCTTCTGTGATACTTGGCACTTGATTCACATTTACGGTAGATCTTGATTTATTTTTTAATATTTTATTTTCTTTTTTAGTGGGTAGAGACCAATATGTCATTAATGATCATATGAAAAAAGAAAATCCATGCTGACAGCTTACAAAGGGCAAGCAGTAACCTGTGCTTGCTGTCTGAGGAATGCAGTCTCTGATTTCAAAGGATTTTTTGCCTTTATGTCAACAGTGATATTGGTCTTTCCCTGTATTCTGTTTTTATTGCAGGGTAAATCTAACTAAAGGGTGGTAGGTCCATACTTGAGCACTCAAAAATAAATTTAGTCAGCATGTTTGTGTATGTGGGGGTGGATACGCAAGCAAAACAGAAACCCAAAGTGATTTTCAGGATAGCTTTGCCAGCTGTGGGAAATATGTGACTATTACACAGTCTAGATAGTGCTTGATCAGGGAACTCTGTCCTGGTGGCAATTGAAATGCCAGTGACACTGGCTGCTTCTTATGAAAAGGCAGCTGATACCTTAGAACTGAATTCAGAAGCAGCTTTACTGCTGTCCTGTTCTTGATGTTACAATTTATCTGCTTTAATTAATCCAGTATTATTAATATTTTGTCACTTCCCTCTTTTCTATATCTTTTATCTCTATGTTCCAAGCAATGCATATGGTCTTTGTTGTCTTGTGAACAGTAATCCCCACAGCAATAGCATGAAAATTAAACTGGTTTTACTTTGAGGAAAAACTAATGGTGAGGTGTTGGAAGAGGTTGCCCCCTCCCTGGAGGTGTTCAGGGCTGGCTTGGATGGGACCTTGAGCAGCCTGGTCTAGTGAGAGGTGCCCCTGCCCGTGGCAGGGGGCTTGGAACTTGATGATCTTGAAGATCGCTTCCAACCCAAAGCATTCTATGATAATCAGAAGTAGAGTGGATAGGCAGCAAGTTATCGAAATGTTTATAAGCACTGATTTATAGTCAGGAAAAAAACCCAAAATGTTTCTCTATCTTTGTAAGAATTAAAACTGATTTAGGAAGTGGATACTGAAAATGTAGAAGAAAATATGGTTTGGATGTCAGGAATTGTCTTTAATACACTTTTCTGAGTTATCAGCTGGTTTTCTATGTGTATGCTGCCAAGCTGTTCACAAGTGTAACTTAACACCAGGTTTTGTCTGTTGACAGCAAACTTACTGCAACTTCATAAAAGTTAACTTAGGATAAGGGTAATACAACAGTATCTGAAAAGTACTAAGAGGACTTTAGCCTGTTCAAATTCGCTGTACTGAGTGGGTGAGTGAGGAGGAGTGCAAGTTGGATATTCATTTTAAAGTTGAATTTAGATTGAAGTGTGATAGGAGAATCCCCAGAACATGTACATCCTGGCTAAAGAGAAGAGAATTCTTATAACGTTAGCAGAAGCAGTGGTAGTTGATAGTCTTTCAGTCATTGAAATTCTCTCTGAAGACTCCTTCCATACCATTACTAATGATTTTGAAATAAGTATATTCTTCAGGGGATTAACATAATGCTTCTGCTTCCAGAACGTTCTCTGTCAAATTTCTCTGTGTCATACCCTCTCCTTTAAACAGGATGTTGAAAGGATGGCAGCTTGCAGCTTAGTTCAGTCAACCAGAATCCAAACAGGTTAAAAGTAAATACAGATTTGCCAAGATCACCTAGAAACTTCAGTTTAGGTGTTGTATTCTATCCGAAATAATTCAGATACACTCTTAAATAGGATTTGCAGCCTTGCGCTATTATCTACTATAGTCATAATAAGTGAAGTGCTGCAGTTGACTCATAGAAGGCAATGTCTTACCCTGTGCAGCTGATCTCCTCTCACTTCACCCCTGTTTTTCACACCAGGCACCACCTGTAATGGCATATCCTGCCACGACGCCAACAGGAATGATGGGCTATGGAATGGTGAGTGGAACTCCTGCGACTCAATGTGTTTCACTTCATTGCTTACAGTTTGGTAGCTGAACTAGTTAGTTTGCTGAACTACTTTACTATTTGGTTTATTCTTCACCAAAACATTAAATCCTGGTTTTCTGAACTACTTCAGTAGTTTTGTCTGGAAGTAACTCTGACATTTCTTACCTCACTTAGTTTTTTCCATAAACTTGTTAAAATTCAGGCAGTGTCAGTTCTCTGTGGGCTTGTTCAGAAACAAGCATCTCCTGTGAGAGTACATTCCCTACAGGAAAGTTTTATTGGTAGAGTGAAACCTTCCTTAAATACCTGTTCCCAACCTCAGCAGATCAGTGCTACCAAACTGCAGGTCTGTGATGCCACTGTGTTGTGGTGTTGATTGAGAATCGATTCTCTTAGTGACACACCAGTACCAGGAGGCTTTTGACATAAACCTGACATAGCTGCTTGTTGTTCTGACAACCTTTGTAAATTTTTGTTTCTATCTTAAATTTTTAAATATTTCTATTGCCTAACTCTTCTTTATTAATATGGTTTTGATGTAGCAAAGCTTTGTTAGGTGAAGAAAAGGGGAGAGAATGATTATTCTGTTAAATGGCTCACAGATTAGTGTAACAAATAAGCTCAATGTATCATCATATGATCAAATTAGATTAATGATTTATAATTTGAATATGCTCAGTGAGTCACCTGCACAAGTGGCCTGCTGTGTTCTTAACACTCTTTTGGGACAACATCGTGTTCCCCATTACCCATCCATGAACTCCTGTACTAAGTTCTGAGCAAAGTAATTGTGATTAAACTACTTCTAATAAAGCTGTAGTAGGTATGATAGAGCTGAGCATGGCTGTTTGAGTGGCAGCTACTACTAGCAGGCTGCTCCCTTGGCGAGGGCGTACTGGGACTCGCAATTTCGTGACTGCCTTAGTGCTCCCTGCCCACTTCATTGCACCAGAGTTTATTTTTAACCTTTTTGAGGTTGTTTTCTTCAGAGTCAGTTTCTTGAATGGGTTTGCTGTGTGACTGCCCAAACAGCTGGTTGGCATGATAGGAGTTGCCAGGATTAGTCAAGGAAAAGCTGCTCAGAGTGGGGATTGCTTCAGTAGGTCTGCTGCTGGGTATCAACCCAGGCCTGAGGGGAGTGCCAAAAGCAGTGCCAGCGATGGGCGTCTCCGTAAAATAAATAAAACCTGACTTCTAACACCATTAATATATGTTAAATGCTTAACTTGGCTTAGCCAGAGTGTTAGTAACACTTCGGGCTCTGATTGTGTAATGACTTAACATTAGCTGTACATACGGTTCTCAGGTTTCAAGTTCTCTTGAACCCTCAGTGCTGGTACCTGTAAAACTGTTCCTGCACTTTCAGAGGCAGATGAGGAAGTGCTGTCAGACCTCAGTTTTGGGAGCAAGAGGGACTGGCACAAATGTTTGTGCTTTAACAAGTAGTTTAGCGTTTGAGGTCTTTGCAGCAAGAGATTAAATATGCTCACTTGTTACCAAGAGTGTTCTTCAAAAGGCTCTGATGGTCCTTTCTAATAACACTCTTTAGAGAGTATTGTAGAAAGATCTTACTGTGTATATCAAATATGACCAAAACTTACCATTTTCCTTTCTCTCTGTAAACACTTGCTGAGCATTAATGCTGTGTGTGATTTGATGTCTGGCTTTCTTTCCCCACAGCCATCGCAGATGGGAGGCATACCAGTAATGACACAGCCAACTTTAATATACAGTCAGCCAGTCATGAGGCCACCAAACCCTTTTGGCCCTGTACCGGGAGCACAGGTGGGTATCTTCAAAATATTTGGTGCTGTGAACAAAGTACAGCTGGCTCAGTTCCTGCACAAGCATTTTAATATCTTCTTGTGCTGGACCCATGTGTTGCACAAGCCCAGTAGTTCATGTAAGGGTTTCTTCTTCCTGGCTTCTGCCATCCAGGTTGGCAGTATCAAGTGTGCTTTACAGACACAGAGGATGGCATTTGAAGGCATTGATTTCTGGGAATGTAACCATGGTTATACTCAACACTTCAGGGAAAGGATGGGAATAGCTAATGTCTGTGCTGTTTGAAGATAAACTTTGAGTTCACATTCTCTGCTGCTTTACCTTGAGGGACAGCTTTGAGGGTGTGCTGTTGCAGCTTTTCCTTAAGCACTATCACCTGTTGTTACACTTAGAAGTATTAGATAGTAAAGTAACCATGTCTGGTGATAGCTGTAAACTCTCTTCAGTGTAACCTGCCTGCTTGAGTGCCCCCACACTGCAGGGGACAAGCAAGGCATTTGTAACCCTTCAAGTCTGTGATGGTTTGAGAAGAACTTGGTCTCAAAGTTGGTGGAACTTCAGTGGGTGCCCCAGTCATTAGCACTGACCACTCTGTGGAAAGCAGGGGGCACCTTCATCCAGTTCTAACCCGTGTGTTCTCTGAAGGTTTCAGTAGTCCTCCAAGTTCCTGCAGCAGGCAGTGTTTATAGCATCTATAGCTGTAGCAATCTAGCTGGCCTCTCCCTCAGGAAGGTGTTAAACAGTGTTCCTTATGTTGCCTGCTGTTCTGCTTCTCGTAGTGTCATACATTGATGCATTACCTAACATACTGGATAAAGGAGTGCACTGAAGGGTTACTCTGCACATGGAGAAGAGCTGCCTTTATCAATCTCAACACGTGCTTTTTAGCATTTGTTTTGCAAACTTCTGTCACTGTGAAGTTCCTGCCTGAGCTTGCTTTAACCCAGTAGCCTTCTGAAGAGAGATTCTTTTTTTTGTAGGAAAAACATTTTTTAAAAAGTAGGGAGGGGAGGGAATGGACAACCTTAAACACCTTAATGATCTCAGTATTTTCTGAAAAATCACATGAAGACTTCTTTGTGTTTCTGAACTGTGTTTAGAGGCAGAACCAAGTTTGCCTGGCAGATTGGGGCTCCAGTATTCAGTGTGGGTTTACTGAGTAGTCAAATGTTTCTTTGTCAGAGTTCATGCTCTCCATCATGACTTTATTAATGTCATATACTGGGACTGTGTTTTGAGCTTACTATAAAGCTTTATAGGTAACTACTTCAAAACACGCATGTATGAATTCACTTTTGTTGAGTACATGTTGGTGTGTTTTTGGGACTAGAGTGTGGAGGGGGAAAAATTCAGCAGTAGCTTGGAAAGGAAAAGAGCTTCAAACCTTTCTCCAGTGCCTGACTGTGATCCTTTATTTAACAGGTGTGGGCTGCCAGCGGGCTCTGTGTCCAGTCCCTTTACTAAAGTAGATTTATTTTTTTTTTAAACTACTTTTTTTTCCCAGGCTTTATCTGAAAGAGACAGTTAGATTTCTTTAGCTAGCAATGCAATTTTAAGTTGACTTCCTCCTGGACTTCTGAGAGCTGCTTTTGCACACTCACTGTGCAAAGATAATTAATTTGGAATCTTCCATGTGGGTTAGAGACCATGTCAAGGGACAAAAATGTGTTTATGACACATCTTGAACAGAGAACAAGCTAAAGGATCCTTAAGGAGAAGAGGTGGTTGGCTTTTTTCCTGCAATTCTTAAACATCTATTTTGAAATTCTGTGAAATATCTCTTTAAAAAAACCTAATAAATCTGCCTGCTTAATTAGGTTATAAACAGGTGTTGGTAGGTGTGAACAGCTAGGTAAGCCTTTCTGCTTCGGTGGACTGTTTCAGGGCTTGGTCCAGGTGGAATCCCAGCTGCTGGTTGTAACAGGAGAAAGGGGAATTAGTCACAAGCCAGGTGTGGAGAGCTCTACTTGGTGTGCTTATCTCATGTTTGGCTCCTGTGAGAATTAAATGGATAGAAAAAACACTCCTAGAGTCAGCATTTGCTCCATGACCAGGGAGGGCTTTCCCTGAGACACATGCTCTGTGTTTCATGTGGGTGTTGAGTCTTTAGGGGGCTGACAGCAATAAAACAGCTTGCATGAAACAAAGGCTGTATGCAAGAGCTGCTTCCTCAGGTGTGGTGGAGCTGGCATTTACTAACATACAGCCACGGAAGGTTTGCTCTAGGCTTAGTCTTGGGGCTCTCGGGAGAGCACAGTTCTCTCTTTAGGATTGGTTTATATTTCTGTTGTGCCAGAGAAAGCTGTGTGTGCTTGGGTGTTGTGGGGTTTGCCCCAGCTGGGAGCTGAGCACTGCGCAGCTGTGCTCTCTGGGGGTAAGAGGGAAGAGGGAGGGGGAAAAGAAAAACCAAAGGCAAACTTCATGGGTTGGGATAAGGACAGATTACTGGGATCAGAGAAAGAGAAATAACAATAACAGGACTTTATAGCAAACTACACAAAACTGGTGATGAGTTTCTCACTGAACTGCCCAACAGAGGTCATACAGCTCAGAGCTGTCCAGAAACTGGATCATCCCCAAATTGGGCGTCCTGGAGTTACGTACCCCTTCCCCACCAATCTCGCTTTATGCTGAGCATGACATAGTTGGCATGGAATACCCTCTTTGGCCAGTCTGAGTCACCCCTCCTGGCTGTGTCCCCTCCCAGCTCCCTGGGTGCTCCCTGCCTTCTCGTTAGCAGGGTGATATGAACAACTGAAAAGTCCCTGACTGCTTGGCAACAGCTAAACCATCTGTGTGTTACCAGCACTGTTTTTACCCTAACTCCCAAACACAGCATTCCACGCACTGCTAGAAAGAAAACTAACTTGATCCCAGCCAAAACCAGGACATTGGGGTAAGTAAACAAATCTAAAAGAATAATGGCTGTGCACACAAGATTTGTCCATGGTGTCATCACTGCCAAACAGTAAATTGTTCTTAATATGTATGTTCAAAACACCAGATGATATCACTTACCTTGAGTCTGCTGATAGTTTGGTGCCTGCCTACAGTGAAGGGATTGGAAATCATAATGACAGATATTAAGGTGTTGCCTAAAAATTAAATTCCCAGGTTGTAGCATGTTGGGAACTCCTACTTTGTACACAGACTGCTGCAATAGGCACTCCAATGTTGTTCAGTTTCTTTATAACTTTAACTGGTAATGCCAACATTGATACTTTTAAGGTTTGTCCTTACAAATATACTTTTTTCTACCTCTAGACGTGTTTTGCCTCTTTCAAGTGCTCTGTTTACATACATGTACTTTTATTTCTAATTCTTGCTATGAAAAGCAAGCACAGTTTGATCTGTAAGAGCAAAGGAATTTGAAAAGAGTGAGACTAGAGTGGTTGCTTCCTTGAAAACTTAGGTGCAGAAGTTATTTGTAGTTTTAATAGAAGATAGTGTGTACCTTTTTCTTCTTTGAAATCACTTGCCTTGCATTAGGGTCAATATTTCCTGCTTCAGAAAGGAAGTAATAGCTTTCGTCATGATAGAATAGCAGGCTTTCTGTGAGAAACAGAGCGAGAATGGGCAGAGACACGCGATTACATTTTGCCTGTTGGGAGGGAGAGTGTGTGTGTGAGGAAGGGACAGGTGAATCCATGGACCAGACAAGGTTGAAGGGTAGCCAGAGCGATGGCAACTGTGATGTGGTATGGCAAGCACAAAATGTTTCAGCCAAGCCAGATCTGAGTGCTGTACAGTTAAGTGGAATGTAACTACCCCATGTATGACCTGAGTGTCATCAGGCACAACAGCAGTGCTTAAGCGTTCACCACCACCAAAAGCATCATCATGTTGGTTGGTAGCAAGTGGTACTGACAAATCTGTTACGCCTTCGAGAGTTACATAGGCTGGTCTGGTTGTCTTGAAAAAGACTCAGGCTTAGGAGGGAAAGCAGCTGGGGAGAGAAATAAGTTTTAGAATAAACTACTCTGCTTGCTGCCTGTGTGAGTTGTAACACTGCAGTATTAATGGCACTGAACTGTACAGAAAAAGTAGTAGGAGCCAACTCCTGGTGGAGGTGGTGAAGAGGTAAATGGAGAAAGAAGTAAGTTGGTTTGGGGGGAAGTGGTTTGGCTTTGGGTTTTGTTTGGGTGGAGGGGTTTTGACTTCAAACTGGAAGAACAGGCTGTGAAGTTCAGGGCAGACTTACACAGGGGCTTCGTTTGGTGCATGAATTCTAAACTGCTAAACCAGCTTGACAGACTCGTTTAATGAGAAACCAGTACATAGGTGGTGATGGGCATCAGCACAGTGCTCACTTCTGGGGAGGTTATTTTACTGAGGGAGGGGTTTTGGGTTGTGGTTTTTTTTTTTACTCTGGTGAGGTTTTGTCTCTGGAAGCAGCAAGAAGTGATGACCACTGTTGGGACAAGATGGTGCATTTCAGGTCATATAAGCAGTCAGGAGGTTAAATCCATGGTTCTAGGTGTGTTAACGCCAGAGACAGTGATGGCCAGTGCTCCGTTAGAAACGCTTCTCCCTAGTAACTGCTGCAGTAGGCTCTGGTTTTCAGGTGTAAGCAGTAGTCAGGGTAGATGCAATGTAGGAAACGGTCTTCACTATAGTCGCAACGCTTTTATATATTAATTTATTTCTTAGGCCTCCTTTTTTAATAATTAAAGGAATCTTGTCAAAATATATATCTTGCCATAAGTTGCACAGTCCTGTCCAAATGTGGCTGTGGGTCCTAGGAAGGAGCATTGTCGAGTTGTTTTCCACAGTATTTAACCTGAACAGGCTTCCTGAACTTTCCCTTCCGTTTCTGGTTATGTGCTGAAGATGCACAAATGAGAGAGCTCTGAACCTACCTGTCTTCCACACTGCTTTCAAACTGGGCTGTTGCTTTAGACTTGGAGATTGGAGATTTTCCAGCTCAATTTAACAGACTGTTAATATGTGACTTGGAGCAATTTGTGAGGTAGAGTGTCCCACGAAACCAAGTGGCATCAAGCCTGTCACACAGCCGTTAGGGCTCTGCTGAGTTTTGTTGTTGTTAGTCTGGCTCAAATCCTGGAGAGCGGTGGGGAGAGAGAGCTGCAGCTTTCCAAAGGGAAGAACCAAGTTTCAAAGGGGAACTTCTGACATCCTGAAACTGCTTCATGAGCCCTTCCCATTCTGTCTCATGACTCTTCCATGACCTGTTTATGGGGACTGGATCCAAGTGCTCATCTGGGTTGTGGGAGATACATCCAACACAGTACTGATCCTAAAGAACCCCTCTTCCCCACCTAGTTTCTGAAACAAACATTAACATGAAAAACATTAGTCTCCAGTGGCAGAATTCATGCTCTGGGCACTTGTGCAAGCAGTTCCCATAAGCCTGTTCCCTGTCATGTGTAGGTGTGCAGGCATCCAGGGTCTCCAGAGGAAACATGTTTTTGTACGATGTTTTTTTGCAATGAGTATGAAGTGCAAATATGCACCAGTGATGGGTGACTCGGTTATGAGTAACCTGTTAAAGTGATGGCATCTCTGTTTTATTTGTAATTGCAAGAACATGCAAATTCTGTGAGGGAAGAGGGCTAGTAGAATTTAATGAAGCACCATTTGTAACTGTGAAAGCACCAATAAAGAAGGAAGAGGGCTGGAAAAGAAGTAAATCACAAATAGTTGATAATGCTGCAGTTACAGCCAGCAGATTCTCGGTCTCTTCCAGCAGTGCCTGCTGGAATGCCAGCATTACCTGCTCCTAAGTTAAGTACTTTGTGTGGCTGTATTTGTGGTGTGGTGCTTTAAATACACAGCTATGGGATGTGATTTTTGTTAGCAGAGAGAGTATGGGCTGTTGGTCTTCAGTTCCCATTTAAAGCCACAGCGATTGATAAACTCTTTTATTTACTATTTTATCCCTATTCCCAGAATACATCCCATGTTCTCCTCCCAGACCCCAAGATGACAATTATTGTCTGCTCTCTGGCTTCTTTTTCTCCACATCCTGCTTTGAGAGGAAAAGATGCCGAGAGCTGTTTCTTCTGAAGAAGGCATCTGGAAAGCTGCCCGGACAGCCCCCTGACCTCGACTCTCCCTGCCAGTACATAGCATTGCTGGTAAAGCAGGGAGAGCACAAATCTGCATAGAGGAGTGTCAGGCTTTGTGTTCTGTATCTCCTTTCACAGGAGATGCCAGGTTATCTGCTTACTCAGCAAATGCCAGCTACAGTTTCCTTCCTGGAGGGTCATGTCCAGCTCGTTTCTGCATTACACTGACCATCAAAGAGGCTTCTTGTTTTCCATGTGACTGAACACCTTGTGCTAATAGTTGATTTCTGCAGAGTTTGCCTCTTAACCTCCCCTTGTCCTTTCATTACACGTTCAGCTTTCATATTCTGTCATTCTGAGACCTTTTTTTCTTTTTCTTTCCCTTTCTCTGTCGTCTTTCCTACTAGCTGTCTGCAGCATCCAGCCCTTCCAGTCAGAGTCCTCACAGAGCCTCAGGAAAGGATCCCTTTGCAGAGCTCTCTCTCCAGGATTTCTTGTAGAACAACTTAGGTATTGTCTGTTATTCTGGGGAGATGCTGGTGTTTTGTGATGCAGAGCAAAATTAAAGTTCTAATTCAAGATTTATTAACATGACTAGAACTGTCTCTGAAGAAAATAGAAACAAGTCATGTTTGAGTTGGAAGCATTGTGGAAGTGATCTGAAAACTCGGTAGAATTAAGTTTAAAAGCCCTGTTGCTTTAGAATCATAGAATGCATTAGGTTGCAAGGGACCTTTAGAGGCCATCTAGTCCAACCCCCCTGCAGTGAGCAAGGACATCTTCACTAGAGCAGGTTGTCCAGAGCCCCATCAAGCCTGACCTTGAATGCCTCCAGGGATGGGGGCATTCACCACCATTCTGGGCAACCTGTTCCAGTGATCTACAACCCTCATATTGAAGGATTTTTTCCTAATATCCATCCTAAATCTGCCCTTTTTGACTTGAAAACCATTACGATTTGTGTTATCGCTCCATGCCCTCAGGAACAGTTCTTTCCCAGCTTTCCCATAGGCACCTTTCAGGTACTGGAAGGCTGCTATAAGGTCTCCCCTGGAGGCGTCTCTTCTCCAAGCTGAACAAGCCAATGAACTGCTTCAGTCCATTGGAAATCAAGTTCAATGGCTCCTTGCTGAGCTGCAGGACCAGCATGTGTGGCACTTGGCTGCAGCTGGGGAGAAGGAACTGGTGTTAACTGGTATTTACAGTGTGGGGTTTGTAGTTACCAGTAAATGCCTGACTGCTGCTGGCACTTTTCAGCCAAGCAAGCTGATACAGTTCACTCCATGCAGGAAGATACTTGGTTTCATGTGTGTGAGGGTTAAATTTTGATACAGGTGTGACCTGGAGGTCTTCTGTTCTGTGTTCTCAATCTGGGACAGGTGGGAGTTAAATACCCAAATGAATGAAAACATGAAAAAATGGAAGAATACATAGTGTAAAGCAAGAGTAGGCTTTACTATACATGGCCTCTGCTTTCCTTTGTGCACTCCCTGTGGTTCAGCCTGAAAAGTGACCTTGAGTTTCTCCTCCTGATGATGTTGGTCTGTATTATGCTGCCACTGGTGCGGCTGTTGCATGGATGAGGAGGGGTTTGTTGTTGGTCAGACCAGCTTAACACAGAGCGCTGTGTAGTTGGAAAAACATCTGGGTGGTGTTCGGTTGGCTTCTGGTCCCAATTTTGTAAACTTTTGTTTCTGTTTGACCCTTTGGATCTTGGGGTAGGTTGGGCGCTTGAAGAGTGGAAATTTCTGAAGCAAAGGTGGCTTTATAGCAAAGTCCTACACTGTGTTGTACGTTAACATCAGGGTTTTTACTCTTTCCAGATTCAGTTCATGTAACTGCATTAGAGGGAAGAGAAAGGAACGTTTCCAAGATGTGCTCACCAGTAAGCCCCCACTTCCAGGAAAGAACGAACTTCCGTCTCTCAAACACTCCTCTTCCATTCAATGATGCGGTGAAATGATGAAGACCAATGAAGGAACCTGGGACAACTCCATGAGAAAACATCAGTAGACAAAGCCAAGAATTGCCATGAATTAAGACCCTTTTTTTTCTGTCCTGGTGACTAACTCGTCAATGCATTGAGCTTCTAATAATGTCTGGAATGGGTAACACATGGAGAGGAGAAGCCTTTGTTCTGGAAATGGAGATTGGTGTTTGGGAATGCTGTCGGGAACGGAGACGTGTCCTTTACCGTAACTCGAAACAAGACTTTGGGTAGGGGAGGGTCAAATCCTAACTCGTAATTCTGCAGTTACCTTTTCTTCAGTCCTCACAAATGTAGGCACAGCAGTAATGGAAATTAACTTTTTTTTTTAAAAGAAAAAATTATATATTCAGTTTGCAGTAGACATTCCTTATGTATTATTGTTTGTATTTATTTATGATTATCAATTTAACATTAATATTGTATCAAAAAAAGAAAACACTCCTTATGAAAATGAGTATGGATGTATACAGTACGTCTGATTTTTATCCACAAAGAATGAATCTGATTCAGGATGCTTTTCAGCTGACATACAGGGCACTAAATACTTTAAAGGTCTGAATCTAATGAATTCTCAGTATATTTGGGAATTAGGGATGAGCTGTAAAACGCATTAATCCTTATAGTCAATTCTGTGCCTAGGATTTTGCAAGGGAACAGTTAACTGACTAGAAGAAGCACTACATTTTTAATTCAGCATTAGTGCGTTGGGGAGGAACTTTATCGCTTTGTGCTTGGCATGTCATTATTTTTACATTTGACATAAGGCCTTTCCAAAATGAATGTGAGGAATTGCTTTCACTTTTAAGACTTTCCTTCTTTTCTGTAAAAAAAAAATAAAAGCCACAAAAAAACCCCTTAAAAAACCCCAAACCAAGGTGGTGTGTGTTGGGGGAGGGAAGTCTTTTCGTTCAGCTAGCGCCACGTTTCTGATCACTTAACTTTTTAAAAGTGGAAATGAAAAGGGTGAGGGAGCTTCCTCGCACCCGTCTAGTGGGTGTTTAGTTAACGAAGAATTAAAGTAGCGCTGTTGATCGGTGCTTTTGTGTAAATACATCCTAACTTTTGGGTGGAGTGGGGCCTTCGGAAGGATAGTCAGTGATCTGAAAGCAATTCTGTACATGAATTAAGCATACTTGCTGCATTGTCTCTGCAGATTCTATTTTTGTTTAAAATATTAAAATGTATGTTCGCAAAAATGGGTGGATTTTCAAATAAAACGCAGCTTCCACAGACCTTTTGTTACGGTAGGAAAGTCTGAGGTGCTTCTTTTCTTTTTGCTGCTTAAAATTGTGCACTGATACTCACTTTGTTTACTTAATAAAACACCAGATACATTTCATATGTGCACAGTGTATTGCAGGAGGTGCAGCGCCAAGTGAATGAGGTGACCTCTACCCAGTCTTCCCGGTGCTGCTGCTGTAGACAGACAGACAGATGGCCTGAGGTCCACTATGACAAGTTGTCTGATGAAGAGCTGGATTCCTTACTTAATATGGTATTTCACAATCTTCTTGTTTTTAAAAATCCTCTCTGCAATAAACTTGTACTGTTTATAACTGAGCAAGAAGAGTAAACATGCCCCGGAGAAATTATTTTGGGTATCTCCTCTGATCTTCCAGCAGAAGGTAACGCCAGAGAAGCTTCCAGCATCATCTGCAATGAGACACTTGTTCTGGTCACGGAGATTGGGTAGAAGTGGAACTTCCTTCTCAACTACCTGCGGCTTGTAGCCTTGTAGCTCAGTAGATGCAACATACAGAGTATATACAGCACGGCTTGGGGAGTTTTGTGGTTCGCTTGAAGCTCTCCTGCCACATGTGAGTGCTGGTGTGGGATTCCTCCTGCCAAGAGGAATTTGGGCTCAGAAACGTGAGTTTTTTGAGGGTGGCTGGAAAAAAGATGCACATTTGTGTCCTGTTGGCTAAACCAGTACCTACTGGGGTATGCATAGTCTGGGGCTTGTTTGAAAGATGAAGGCAGACCTTCCTCCTCCTCTGGCATAGCCCAGTGTGCTGGGCTGTGATAAAACCAGCCACCGGCCTTGTCATCTTTCGAGGTCAGCGATGCTCACTGACAGCTGGTAACCCTTACTTCTGGTTTACTCTTCAGAGACAAACAGCTTGAGGATTTTGAGGGTTATTTTCCCTTTTACTTCATATGTAATAAGTACGTCTGATTTCAGGTAACACTTGTAGCTTCAAAAGCTGTAGTTCAGGACTGTGTTTCTGTGAACTGCTGATCACTTTTAGTTTGGGGGGCTGAGAACCTGTTTCTCCTCAAAATTGAGTTCAGAGGTTGTTTAATGTAGAAGAGGAGGCTCTGTTTAGGAACACTGCCTGCTCCTGCAAGCAGGGGAGGGGTCGTGTTTGGTTAGAGGGTGGCTGCTCCATCAGAGCTTTGGGTGCAAACTGCTGGGTCAGGATTAGCACAAAGTTATTTTAATTTCCTTTTAAACAGAATTCTGTAATTCATAGAAGTACAGGCTGGTTTGGGTGGGAAGGGACCTCAAAGCCCATCTAGTTCCAACCCCTGCCATGGGCAGGAACACCCTGCACTAGCCCAGGGTGCCCAAAGTCCCATCCAACCTGGCCTTGAACCCTGCCAGGGATCCAGGGGCAGACACAGCTTCTCTTGGCACCCTGTGCCAGGGCCTCACTACCCTCACAGGAAGAATTTCTTTCTAACATCTAACCTACATCTCCCCTCCAGCTTAAACCCATTCCCCTTGTCACTCCCTGCCCTTGCAAATCGGCCCCGCTCCAGCTCTCCTGTAGGTCCCTTTCAGGTACTGGAAGCTGCTCTAAGACCTCCCCTGGAGCCTTCTCTTCTCCAGGCTGAACAATCCCAATTCCCTCTGCTTTGTATCAGAGGTGCTCCAGCCCTCTGAGCATCTTCATGGCTTCCTCTGGACTTGCTCCAACAGCTCCATGTCTGTCTTGTCCTGGAGACCCTACCTGCAGTGCTGTGTCCACATCTGGGGTCTCAGCAGAGCAGAGGGACAGAATACCCTCCCTGGATGTCCTGGCCACAGGAGGTGATTCATGGAGTGAATTAAAACAACTGGAAGTGGAAAAAATTTTCATGAGACAATGATTCCTGCCAGTACAAGAATGTGAACAGCTTGTAACTCCGTGTGTGTTCCAAGAGCCTGAATGTGGAATCTTTATCTGAAGACAAATCTAAATTCTGCTGCTTCTGTTCGTTGTTTCACAGTCATAAACTGAGCTGTTCTGTGCAATAAATTGATGCTACCTCAGGAAAGATATGTTTAAACACGGGGTTTACGTGACATCAGATGAGCCATTCATCCAGCTGCTGGAAGAAGTCACAGGCTCCCCAGCTGCTGAACAGCCCTTCGTCAAGACAAAAAGACAGGGTCCAACCTGCATCTTTCATTACACACAAAGCGCCTGTTATCAGAGTCGGGTGTAAATTTTGTAGTGACATAAACACATTGTAACTCGAAGGCTGTGATGTAATTGAGACAAAGACTCTTGTAGAAAAATGAGAATTAGGTAGCAGAAATACCGGGGAAGGCAGGAAATGCTGGTGGGAGCAGAAGACTGAGAAGGTAACACGAGGGGTTGTGCTGAGGCAAAAGAAAAAGTAACATTGAGGGGAGTATCTATAATCTAAGAGCTTTGTCCTTGGTTTACTGGCAAGCCCTGGTGTGACTGCTGGAGCTCTGGCTGAATTTGCCCAACAAGGCAATTCTGGGAGGTACTAATTATTTTCCGTGTTCAAACTGAAGACTGACAGGACTTGGCTGATCAGGACAAGAAGTCCTGGCTGGAGCGGGAGAGGAGGAGAGAACTATGAGTAAGTTCCTCTGAAGGTGTAATGTTGCTGCCACCCACTCAGCACCCTTCTGTAGCTGAAGGCTGAGTGCACGCTATATCCATGTCACTTCTGGGAGGTGACCTGCTCGAGATAACAGATGAGTGAAACGTTTCTTATTTTTCCTCTCTGCTGATGAAATTTCCCAGGGTGAAGATCAAAAAGCCTTGAAACAAACAGCCAGTTTCCTGAGAAGTTCTGTGTGAGCTGCTAGTGCCCTGAGAGGGTGCTGGATGCAATTGTGCTGCTCTGGGTATCTGGCAGCTGCAGTGTACAAGGAGAGCGAAGGTCTTGGGTTTATTTTTATACCGTGGATCTCAGCTTTGTTCACAGTGGTAACTGTTGATCTTCGCCACTCCAGCTACAGCAATTGCCCGAGTATTGTTGTTCTAGAAAAATCTTTAACCCAATTTCAGCCTTTTACTGTATTTGAGTCAATAAAAGTGAAGAAAAGCTTCAGGACCATGGTAAATCCCAGTTTGGTGGAGGTGTTCTGTGGGTCACACACAGGAACAGCTGTCAGCACCATGTCATATCCTAAACCAATGCCGGGTTTGTGGTGTCATATTGCAGAGTAACATCCTTACTGGACTCAAAAATCCAAGGGAAAGTCTTCTTCCAGAGGAACATCCAGCTGCAAAACATCAGTGGTTTAAGCCTCCCTTGCCAGGAGGTTCTCTGCTCCTCGCATGTCACTGCAGTGTAACTTTTCAGTCCATTGGCTTCTGCCCTGACCTTATTCTGGCAAATGCCTTTGAACCCACAGCAGAACATTTAATAACTTCTCCCTCGGAAAGCAGCCAAGGCGGAACGAATGCTGCAGAACGAGCCTCCTGCCCTCGTTTACCTCAAACACGCAGGTCTGGACCTGTGGCAAAGTCTTGGTGTTATATAACCCTGCTGCACCACAGGCTCCAAACCTCTCACACCAGACTCAGGGTTAGGTAACGTGCGTTCCTTTGCAGCTTGGGCTGGGGACAGATGCAGCCAGACTGTAATATGTATAATCCAGCTGCTTGACTGTGCAGGGAATTGCTGAGCGAGGGCTCAGACCAGCAGCATGCCTTTAATCACATGATCCAGGCCAGCACAGCCCACCCCATCCCATTTAGGCATTTGATGATTCTGAGTTCCAGCATGTGGACTTGGGTTCTGTTAAAATGGCTTTGATTACCATGCTGCTTACAAACCTGGGGTGATGCTTGTGTTTCTCTGGCTTTGCATTCTCAGTGAACCCTCATAGGCTGGTTTTTTCCTGTTGGAATGACAAGTTTCTTAGAAGATGGGTGTCAGCTGGTACATAGCTCAAATGCAGCTGAGGCTCTGTTCAGGTTAAAGTTGGGAGACACATGGTCATTTTTCTGCATCTTATGTCCTGACTGGTGTTATAGAATCATCACAGGATATGTTAGGTTGGAAGGGACCTTTAATAGAGGTCATCCAGTCCAACCCCCCTGCAGTAAGCAGGGACATCTTCACTAGATGAGGTTGCTCAGAGCCCCATCAAGCCTGATGTTGTCCTATAGTTGTCTTCTGCAATGGCAACACAGTACAGAAATGGTGTTTGTGGTGCTGGGAACTTAAGGGTGACTCCTGTAACTGGAGCAGTAAACCCCAATTCCCATTGTTTCAGCAAGAGTCAGGAGGACTAGCTGTGCTGCCAGGAAGCAGACTGAACGGCCTCTCTGTCCAGCATGTTGCTCGTTCCTGAGAGGTTTTGCCCAAGACCTTGCCTTCTCTCTACAAAAGCCTCATGCTGGCCTTAAAGTTAATCCTAGAGTAATCAAGGGGATTCGGGGCACTTCACTGAACACATTTTGCTTCTGCCTTGCACAGGCTGCCTGCCGCTCAAACCCTTGTTAGCATCTTTCAGATTTCTTTTTACAACCCTCACACTCACCCAGGCAGTTAGGGCAAAAGGCCTGACAGTCATAGGAAGAGGCTGTTTCTTTTTTCCAAGGTATATGTTTGCCTTCTCTTGCCGTGTATCCTGCATGTGGCAGTGGTGTGATGTGTTATGGGCGTGAGCAAATAGAAGCTTGAGGGATGGGCCCTATGTTTACATCGCCAGGAAATGTAAATGCCCTTTGGGGAGCGATGGGAAGGAGGAGAGGCCTTTCTCAAACTGAAAAGCTGGTTGGCATAAGCCACATTCTAATTCCATGCCTACATGAAGAGTTAAACTAATCATTTAACAGAACTAATCTCTCCCAAGCCAGCCATTTCTGAGCACAACATGCTCAGAGAAAGGAGGTGTAGCTGAGGGCAGGCTTCTGTCCTGCTGAAAGCATTACCAGCTCGCTAGGACCAAGCCCTGTTCACTCATGGTTGCCTCGGTTTCTGGGGTAACTCACTTGGGTTCCAGCAGGGACATGTCCAGACTCATTTAGATGTTCACTACATGGCAACACAAGTGAGATTCACAGAGAGATGAAGGCTCCTAACTTTACACGACTGCTTGCAAGCCCAGTTTCTGAGGAGCTGGCGGCAGTGTTGGCCAGAGAACAGTTCTACCTACTCTCACCTCCAAGGAGATATCTGCTGAGCAGGAATACTGAAGTACAGGGTGAGATGACACACTGCAAGCTACTGGTTGGTTAATCATAGAATGCATTGGGTTGGAAGGGACCTTTAAAGGCCATCTAGTCCAACCCCCCTTGCAGTGAGCAGGACATCTTCACTAGGTCAGGTCACTCAGAGCCCCATCAAGCCTGACCTTGTTTAACATACTTGAGGTGTTGGTGTTTTTTCTTTCTCCAACCAGCTGATGCACCTCTCAAGGGTTTAAATAGGATTTTTTCAGTGCTTTCACAAGTTTCTAAACAGGAGACACCCAGGCCAGGAGCCTGCTTGTGCCTGTGTGACTGTGTTGTGTGCTCTGGACAGGGGGTCCAGGATGGGCAAACTGGAGTGGGAAAACCCCCACTGACCCACCGCACTAAGACACATATTCACAGAGGAGAGCCACAAACCAAAGATACCGTGTTATACAACAGATCTGGCCAATTTTTAAAGAAGAAAATACTAAATTTAGGACTGATTATTTTTATGCTCTGTTTTTCATGGGTTTTTTGGTTATTTTTTGGTCATTTCACTACAGTTATATAGAGGACTTACAAAGACAGGTAAATTCATTCACACATTCTATCTCTAGTGATAGTTGAACTATGCTTGGGTACATTAAATTCTGCTTTAGGACAGTAATGCATATTTTGTAACAGTTCTACGTGTTGTGGCAGCCAGCATTGACTCATTTGCTGTCTGATCAAAAGGAAATTCCAATTTTGTCAGACTGGAAGCAGGGACCACAAAACCTAAACAGTACCTTGGGTCCTTTATTAGATACATGTGCGGCCACGTGGCCTGAGAAGCTCCAAAAGCTCACGAGAGTTCTCCCAACAGTGAGGGAAGGAACCTTTTGATTAGCCATCTGCACGCAGACGTACCTCTTGTTAAACTCCTATATGTAAATCAGATACTCAAAAACAGTTTTCACAAAGCCCAGTGCCACGCACCCCTTGAAGAACAGCACAAAGATTTAATGAGCAGAGAACTTTACATTTCTATGTTAACAGCCCAGCTTGCCTGTTTTTGTCCAACAGTTCCTCTAGATAAGGCCTTGATCATCTGAGCTGTGATGTGCCCATCAGATTTACTAATACCATTTTCTTTGTGGTTCCTGCTCAGCATTTCTTCTGGTTCTTTATGAATAGGCATGGCTCTTCCAACCACACACATTAGCTGTATCTCCAGAGGACCCGGTTTTAAGTGTTCCTTAAGAAGAAAGAATAGTATTCTTCTGCAATTACATAGAAAAGCAGCTGTTCCTCAAAAAAAACACCTAAACCCAAACCCCAGCAACTTTCCTTTTAAAAGCAGCTGTAGAGATGCTGCCCTGGGATTGCTGTGTTTGGTCATGTAGGTGCTAACAAGCTTGGTTTACAGGCCAGCTCAGCCTGGGAGCCACAGCCCTGCTGCCCTCTCTTCCCCTGTTTTTCACCAGTAACACTTTCTCTGCAAACCAAATTCTGCTCCCAAAGTTCAGTTCTGTGAGAAGAGTTAAACTAAGCCAATGACTAACTGCTGACAAAAGAGAGAGGTCCAAGTCCAGCCATGTGCTTCCACCACGTCTGTGCTGGCTCTGGTCTTCTCAAAACCTCTGAGTCAATTCAGCTAACTAACACAACAGAAGACTAATTCAGGAGAACTAAAAAAAAAAGGCAACTTTTTCTGCTGGGTTAGTGAGTGAATCAGCTACAAGAAACGCCAGTGTGCACTATGGGCTCCCTAAGGGTTGGAGAAGGACTGCATGGCCAAGCCTGGGGAGGGAGAAGAAGGAACCCAACAGTGCAAGCTCCTGAATCACTTGTATTTAATAAATCCTCTCATAACAGTTGCTGATGCAACTTCACCTTTTGCAATTTGGTTGTTATTAAGCACCAGACTGCCAGCAGCACCTCTGTCCCTCAGCGGGGTGGCTCTGCACTCTGACAGCAGGAAGGAGGAAGTGAAGCTGGTATTCATCTCCAGAGGAACAACTGCAAGGACACAAATGCCTGCACAGATTGGGTTGGGTTTGTAAAAAATATTTCACTTTTCTATGTGATAACTCTTCAGGACAGAGCCTCTCCTCAAGGATAATCCCCATATGCTCTGCCCTGGTCAGGTCCCACCTGGAGTATTGTGTCAAGTTCTGGGCTCCCTGCTATAAAAAAGACAGGGATCTCCTGGAGAGAGTCCAGCAGAGGCTACAAAGATGATTAAAGGCCTGAAGCATCTCCCCTGTGAGGAAAGGCTGAATGAACTGGGCTGTTCAGCCTTGAGAAAAGAAGACTGAGAGGGGATCTGATCAATGTTTATAAATATCTGAAGTGTGGGACACAGGGGGAAATGGCCAGCCCCTTTTTGATGGTCTGTGAGGACAGGACAAGGGGCAGTGGCCTCAACTTGGAGTACAGGAACTTCTGCACCAGTATGTGGAAGAACTTTTTCAGAGTGAAGGTGACAGAGCCCTGGGACAGGCTGTCCAGGGGGGTGTGGAGTCTCCTCTGGAGATATTCCAGACCGGTCTGGATGCCTCCCTGTGCGACCTGTCCTAGGGAACCTGCTTTGGCAGGGGGGTTGGATGCGATGAGCTCTGGAGGTCTCTTCCATCCCCTACAATATTGTGAAATTCTGTGACACAGGATGATTTCTCTGGACACAAGTTTCAGTGTATTAATGAAACTAGACACAAAATTTCTAGCAAAAGGGGAGTTACTGGTTTTGGTTGCTTGGGTTTTTTTTAACTCCTTACTGAGAATGTCTGAACAGAATAATCTAAAGAAACATTATGGAGCAGTATCACCACACAAGTCCTGCAGTCTTCCCTACACCGATATCATCTTTAACTTGCAGTAGAAATTGGTGATGTAATTATTTTCCAAGAGTAATTAGTTTATTTAGAAATGTATTGAGGTTTTCATAACCCAAGAGTGAAGTAACAAAGGCACCCAGGAATCATCTTTTCACAAGCTCAGATTGAGGAGGATCTCCTAAAGCAGGTGCTGCCACCTCTCTCAACAATCACACAAACTCTGCCTATTTACATATGACATGCACCTTTTACTTTCTCAACCCCTGTATTTTGCAACCCCAGAGCACCTTCATTCTGGCTCTCTGACTTGTTGATCCTTTAGTGCTACTACATAACAGAAATTCTAAAGGATCAGTATCCGCACAAAGGAGCCTTGTGCAATGCCAGAGAAAACTGTCACTAGGTGACATCCAGGATTCTTTCTAGGGGGAATTTCACCCTGACACCCACATACGCTGATTCCCAGGACACCATTCAATTGCCAAAACAATGTGCCTCATGCTGTCAGGAATGCCTTAAGGCTTCCAAAACATCCACACAAGGCTGGCTGGAAGGACACAGACCCTATGCTCTTTTGGCCCAGCATCTGAAGGACAGGGAGTGTCCTGCACATCTCAAATCACACCAGATGCCTACAATGAAACATCTGAATTGGGCACTAGGTAAGACCCACTGGCATTTCTCCCGCTCTAACACTGCTGGGAATAGAACTCTCCTGCCAGTGGCTCAGTTTCCACACTGAAATACGATTGTGTCAGTGAAAGACTCCATTACTTTAACTCCTACCTGGAAATCTTTTTCATCTTCATACAACAAGCTGTCAAGGGTTGGAGTGAATAACCTTTCCCACAGCTCCTCATCACTATCTTGAAGCTTCTTACTCTTTGTTTTATACTGACTCTTCAGAAAGGTGTTTTTTTTCTGGCAGGGGACTGTGGCACATCTGAAGCTTTCCTCTCCATCTGTCATTGCTTTTTAAAGAGAAAAACAGTGATGTGTATGCAATTGTTAAGCTTTAAAAAGCTCAGAATTAGTACTTGGTAGGAGTGTTGTCTGCAGTCTTTAACGTGGCATGGCCAGTGCGATGTAAAGAACAGCTTGGTAAGATTTTTAATTGGCTATCCAAGCCAAATGTTGGGTTTGCTCACTGGTATTTTAAAGTTTACTTCTGATCAAGATCAGAAACAGGCACTGATTGGCAATTAGAAATAATACCTGTGGGATGGGGTAGGGGGAAAAAAGCGCTTTTATCCATTCAGCTTAAATGCTGTGTAGCCCTGAAGAGTTAAAAAATAGGAAAGGCAGCAAAAAGCAGTATAAACTTTTTCTATGTCCATGTGTGTATCTCTATAAGTACATATGTACAAGCTCCCAAAATAAGCTGGTCTGCTTATAACCCCAGAAGAGCTCACATCTGCAGCTGACTAATTCTCAGGTTGATAAGACAATTCTGGACATGGAATGGCAAGTTATATATGTTTGCCTGGGACAGGGACTTGACCCCCGCTTATTGGAACAAAACCTAGTTCTCCCGGTAACTACCATAAGGGCCTAGCAAAGGTACCAGAGCTCAGGTGTTCCAAGTAAACATACATCTAACTCAGAAGCCTTAGTCAACAAGTTTGCTGGTGCCTGATGGTTCCAGAAATGCTAACCTATGGCTAGAACCACCCAGAACTTCAACAGACCTGCTCATGTACTGGTTACTGTACGGCTTCCCTTTTTGGAACTTACTTTGCTTTAATTTTGTCCTTTTTTTTCCCTCTTTCTTCTACTAACATAAAGTGAGTAGATAAAACATGTGATAGTAAGGAATTCATACCAACCACGCTGAATGGATAAGTACACCCATACAGTCCTTGCCTAATGGTGTATACATTTCCTACCAGAATAGATGGAGGTTCAGCCCAAACTTCAGTACCAAGTGTTTCAGTTCATGCTGAGCTCAGTGCAATTTCTTCTGCTCTTGCAAGGGATTTATTTAAAATATAAATCCAGTGTGTCTCTACAAGCTGAATGACTGCAAACTTCAAGTGAAAGCCAGTGTAGAGTTCAAGAGTGTCCTCTCAGGGATGAGACAGAATGAAGTCTATCATGTTCTATCATGCAGTCTACCTAGTTCCATCTCCCCCATAGTGTGGGATGGAACTTGATCTTTGAGGTCCCTTCCAACCCAAAGCATTCTGTGATTCTATGATTCTAAGTCATGATGAAATTGATCAGTAAGCTATGAATTATAGCATTATAAAAGATGGACAATCCTATTCACTGCATTCCAGGCTAGCTCTATATGTGTAATTACTTCAACAATCAAACCACCAATTTCAATATTACACCTGTATTACAGGCAGACTGTGGTTTCATCTTTTTAATGGAAACCCAGGTCTGTCATTGCTGTGGTGGCTGTAATTAAGTGGAAAATTAAGTGTTCACCAGTAAAACAGGCAGTTTGAAAAAAAAAATCAACTTCAGAAATACAAGGTATTTAAATGTTCAGTGACTGATCAGTTCTTACATGCTGTTGGCATGTGCATTACCTGCATACTGTCTATACTCTACTTCTTTCCTTTCATCCTTAGGAAATTCCTCTTGCAAGACATCTGCCTGGGTGAGAAATGAATGCCTACAAAATTAAAAAAAATCAAGTGAAACTCAGATTAGAGGTCTGAATTTCCTCTGAATTGTCCTTTGAAATCTTCTGGTGAAAGGGGAGGGTGCCCTTTCTGAAAGCCACTTACTCCTTAACCACAGATGTAGAATAGCGCAATGCATTAAAAATGCAATGGAGGCAGCCAGGTAGCTTAGCAGCTAATACATTGCTCTTTTTTATTCATAGTGACTAAAATTCAGCTATGTTCATGAGACTAAAAGAAAACAAATGTTGTAGTCTCCAGTCAGTCCAGGACTTAAACCACAGCTGGCAGCTCTCACTTAAAAGCAGTCCAAAATTTGGAGAGAAAAATGGTCACTTCTTAAGACTTGGAACTTTTTGATGCAATATGGTTGAAATCACTGAGCTGGGACTGGAAAATGAAGATGGATCATTCCCATTGTTACATTGTGCTTTTGATACCATTAGTGTTGATATTTTGCAGCTAAATTAATCTTCCTCTAGGGAACATGTGAAATAATTTCAGTAGAAAAGAAACAAGACACTTCTGCGGGCAGATCTATCACAGGGCCTCTTCCTTACTCAGTACCAGGTCATCTGCTTCACTTGAGATTGCAAAACCCCAGATATTTCCATATTAATCTTCACATCCTTAAACATTTTGCTAACAATAAAGGGGAAAAACTATTACTCAGCACTTGGCCTGAGGTGCTGGGGCTGAGACAATTAGAACACAAAGAAACTATTTCCCAGCCCCAGTGGTATCCCTGCTAAAAGAAAGCGAGTGTTTTAGGGTTCAACAGATTAGTAAAGAACCCAATTTCTTCCCCAAGTTTCAGTATTTAGGAGGTTACAATATCACTGTCACAGACTAAAGACTCATACATACTTAGTCAAATCCTGTCTCTCCTCAACTAGGAAACTACCTTGGCTTTGTTGTGGGAGAACCCAAATAGCTCCAGGCATTAACTTAAAAAAAATTAAATCACTTTGAGTTTGTAAAGGCATCGCATTACCTGGGTACACTCAGATTCTGAAGTTTCCCATCAATCAGTTCTGCCACTAAATTGATATTTTCTTCTTCCAGGAGCTGAATAGAAGCTTTCAAATCACTAACTTCCTTTTGGTACATCTTAACCTTTTGATAAATTAAAAAAAAAAAAAGAAAATCTTAGAAAGACTTGACCCATTTTGGAAAGCTTTCATAGTAACTCTCTCAATAGCACGTGCCTATATAGGATGTATCAGCAAGACCACACATTTGGTGAACAAAGTGACACATCTTCTGGCAGAGGGAGAGCCTCTCTGGTTCTTTCATACCCTTTTTAGAATCCTTTCCTGGCACAATTCTGTCAGTCACAGCCACACCTTTGGGCTATGCAACCCTGAGAGCAGAACTTTCTCGTATGTAGCTGAACAGATCTGGGAGACAGAAGCCCTGGGTTTCTCTTTCTTGTGTTTGCACATCAGGGCTTTGAAAGAGAAAAAAACCTTCTTTGTCGAGTTAAATTCAGACTCTTGCCCAGGAAGTTTTTTTCTCCAATTCCTGCCTAGACACAAAACCTCCTTCCCCAGAACTAGTGAAACTCTCAGTCCAAGGGAGCCATGACAGCAGATAACTGCCAGGTTCTACTTTTTATTCATCTGGTAATTGCCCCATGTTTCCATGAAGATATATTAACCAAAGTACACCAGTTATTTGGGTCCCACAATTACTCTCACTTGTCCTGAAGTGCAAGCAAGTTCTTACCCCTTCACTCAGAATTGGAACCTACTATGGGACAGAGACCTTCCCAGGAATCTTAGTCACATGCACATCTTTACAAACAGTGCCTGTGATTTGAATGCATCTGTTCTTACCAAAGCCAAATGAACCCAGCTAAATAACTCAGATTTGAAGTTAAAAATCTAGCTCCCATTTACCCAGGGATTAAAAAAAAGTAAGTGAAAATGACAGGACATTAACCAGTGACAGGATGTGGCTTGGCATGATGAGGTGATGCAGCTTTGTACCATCTCGGTGTGACAGAGTAACCATGGAAAAATGTGACTGAAGTTTCCAAATCTCTTCAAATTTGGAGGTAACTAGTTTAGGGCTGTTTTGGTAAGTTACTTTTCAGTTCAGTGGCCAAACTGAAAATGAACTCTAAGTATTGAACCAAGGCAAACCTGAATTTTTTTGTTTATGTCCCCAAAAGAAAATACTGGAAGAGTCTGTCAGCTAGATAGAAACATTAGCCTGGAAGAAAATATTTCATCCCTATAAGAAAAGCAGAGCAAATGAATGGGTGAATTCAGAGGACTGGAGAAGTTGGTGATAATAATTTTGCTTTCCGCAATAATTCAAAGCACTAATTCATAACAGAGGAAACTAGGAACATAGGAAACTAATTCATAACATAGGAAACTTCTAGTTGAGGGGAAAGAAACCCACATCCCTCAACTCTCAGGAGAGGGCCTGTCAGGACTTAAGAGGACTCCAAAGTGAATGTCCCCTGCTGACACTGCCTAACGCGTGTAAAATTCATACAGTGTTCAGTGAGATGGGGAGAAGGGAAGGGAATTCATACTCATTCAGTGTTATGATGTAAAGATTTGAGATCCTGGTTTTTATAGGGATTAAAACATTAATTCTCTCCTGTTGATCCCTATCTTATTGCCTCAGAAGCTGTGGTTTGGACACCCTCCCTGGAAAGTTAAAGATGGAGGCTCAGAGCTCATTAAGGGGAAGAACGAAAGCTGTATCCCTGCATATTGGCAAGCATTTTACACTAGTAAGTGAAACAGGGAAACCTCTGCCAGGTTGTTGATGTGGCACTGAAAAATAAGAAGTTCATTTATTAATTTTCCAAAACGTTTTGCTCAGGTCTAAACTGTGAGGCTGTAAGGGTGGGGAAGGATAGTTCCTCCCTCCAACTCTCTTCCTTAGATTTGATCACAACAAAGAATCTGTATTGACTGGAACAAAGACCATCAAACTTTCCCCATGGAAATGCAATTTCCCAAATTTGGCTCACAAAGGTTTTACATAACAAGCAGTTACAAGTATCTACTATATAGCTCCAAACTGCCATTAAAAGACAGTATAAAAGCTATCAAGTAGTCAATTACAGCTATGTACAATTTTGATTTTCCTCTCCTCAGTGTCCTAATCATCTCCAGGGTTTCTTTATGATCTTCTGTTTAGTCTGAAGAAAAGGAGACTGAAGGGAGACCTCATCGCTCTCTATAACTACCTAAAAGGTGGTTGTAGTGAGGTGGGGGTTGGGCTCTTCTCCCTGGTAGCTAGTGCCAGAACAAGGGGAAACAGTCTGAAGTTATGTCAGGGGAAGTTTAGGTTGGATATTAGGAAAAAAATCTTTACTGGAAGGGTCATCATCTATTGGAACAGGCTGCCCAGGGAAGTGGTTGATTCACCATCTCTGGAGGTGAAGAGTAGATGCTGTACTTCGTGTTATAGTCCATTGTTGAACCTAGTAAGGCTGACCAGATGGTTGGACTCGATCTTAAAGGTCTTTCCCAACCACAACCGTTCTATGATTCTATGATTCCCTTGAAGGCCATCACAAGCCCTGTTTTCAAAAACGTTTCCAACATCCACATCCATTTCCTTTCAGTATGGCAGCACTAGGGTTTTAACATGAACCCAAACTACTCCCTCCTCAAATACTTACAGGGTTGAACCTTTGCACTATTTAGTATCCCAAACTTGAAAGATAAAATACTTAATTGTATAGAATGTCGTAGTCATTAGCTTAAGTGCTTGGGCAGGAAAATGGTCCCTGCATTTGTGAAAATATATGGTCACCTTTAACCTTTATTCATTGCTCACATACACTGTCAGGATTACAGATTCATAGACTCAGGATTGCAGATTAATTACAGGACAATCACTCTCCTTTTCCTATGACAGTCTTCAGATACCCATCACTGGAAGCAGTTGTGCCTGTACTTCAGGTATTTCAAACCTGAATTCAGTGCCATGAAAAATGGTACCCAAGTGGTCATCTTACCTCTTCTTTCAGCCATTTGTTCTCTTTGATTTCTCTGCGACTGCTTTTGCTTAAGTATCTTACAGCATTCTGAGGAAACACAATTTAAGATCATCTCATCTGAGAGCGGGACTCTGACAGTGCTGCATACTATAAAGAAGAACCTTCTGCTGTTTAGCAGGAAGTAATTAAGAAACATCCACACAACAGACTGCAGCATCCCCTGAGGGATTACAAGGGGATTTAGTCGACAAAGCCAGCTGTTTCTTCTCTCTCATCCAGCCTAGTGCAGTTTATATGCAGAACAATTTACCAATATTTTGTAATTTCCCATATTAAACTAAAAGATTTTTGCCCATCAAGTTCTGCTTTGTTCCCACTACTGCTCAAATTGTCCCATTTTTCAGAAAATCAAACCTTTAGATATTAAAAAAATCCAGTAATATCTCAAATGAGGCAGTACTGGTCTATCACAAGTGAACTTAAAAACGTAGAGGTCTATGGTAATGAGCAGAGGCTACAATTTTTGATGTCAGTAAGTGGAAAGGAACAACTGGGAGGGAAGATGCCCCCCTAGATCACAGTAAAAAAAGTCCTGTAGATTATGTTCTCATGTGACTGAAAATCCCAGCACTGAAGTCAAGGAGTTTAAACACCTAATGGGCCAAATCATGCCCCTCACCATCCCTGTAACCCTCTGATGGACCATCTCCAGTAGTTCCCTGTCTGTCTTGAACTGTGGAGCCCAAAATTGGACACAATATTCCAGCTGTGGCCTCACCAGGCCAGAGTGGAGGGGGGGAGTAGAACCTCCCTCAGCCTGCTGGCCACACTCCTCCTGATGCACCGCAGGTACCATTGGCCTTCTAGGACCCATGAGGGCACACAGCTGGCTCATGGAGAGCTTCTTGTCCACCCAGACTTCAAGGTCCTTTTCTGCAAATCTGTTTCCCAGCTGGTCAAGCCCTCACCTGTGCTGGTGTATTTCCATGCAAAGTATCTCTTAGTGTGTTATTGTTTTTTGAATTCCATACAAACATCAAAATCAAGGTCACAGCAAAAGTTAGGTGTTCTTGAACCAGTGATAACAGGATGTGCTGCCTCAGTTTCCCAAACTTTGTAAAAAGCCCTCACATCTACTCATTGCTAACCTGACTTTAAAAAAAAAAGTACATGTGTATAACAATAACTGATGCCATGTTTAGTAAGGAGATTTAAGCTCGGTTTATTAGAGAATTCTAATTCAAGTCAAAATAATCATTAATTCAGAATACATGAATCCTAAATATTATGAAATATGGTGCCATTAGCAGTTTTTAAAATGGGAGAAGCAATACCTCAGGGGCCTGTTCCTTTCTTAACTTCACATGGCTCTCAATTCGTCTGTCATTTTCTTCTTTCACTGCTTCCAAAGTATTTCTGTAGTATTCTTCACAACAAAAAAAAAAAAGAAAATCAGAAATCAATATTTCACATCAATTTCTCCTGACAACAAAGAGATAATTGGCATTTTTTCCTGAACCAGAACTTATCAACCAGTATAGATGCTGCACAGAAAGGATTCAAAGATTCTTCTCCACAGTAATTACCCTCCTAAGCCCAAAGGACAGTAGTGATAACTACAGCAGCAGCAATCTGAAGTGACTTATACATTTCTGGTGGCAACTACAACAGCTGAGCAATCCACTGCTAGCTTTATCTGCTAAAATACTGGTATCTTGACACTAAATTTTGTCTCTACCAATAGCAGAGATCCCGTAGTCACATGACAGATTTGCTTACAAACATGGCATTTTTTCAGTGGGTTATTATTATAAGAGCCTAATAAACTTTCTGCCTTACCTAAACCTTCCAGGAATTCCTAGTTTGACAAGAGGACAAAATGAAGAATGTGGGAATTGCCTCAATGACTTGCTTTCATCATCACTTGTGATTATTTAGCAAGCGCGTCTTACATCAAACTCAGTTTGTTTGGCTTCATGTTCGAGTCCCTCTCTACTGAACCATTTCATCCTCCCTTTCAGTTGTCTTTGTGCCATTCCAAGTAGCCCACTGCTGCTTGGCATTTTCTCCTTTTGAAGGAATGAATGAGATTGCAGTGATTTTCTTTGAAGCATGGCACTTCATACTTGTTCCAGAGGCTTGACATTCAGCCGAGTAGTTCACCGTCAGTCTTGAACTGGGAAGCCCAAAACTGGACACAATATTCCTGCTGTGGCCTCACCAGGCCAGAGTGGAGGGGGAGGACAACTTCCCTCAACCTGCTGGCCACGCTCTTCCTGATGCACCCCAGGTACCACTGGCCTTTTTGGTCCCATGAGAGCACACTACTGGCTCATGGAGAGCTTCTTGTCCACCAGGACTCATAGGTCCTTTTCCACAGCACTGCTTCCCAGCAGGTCAACTCCTAACCTGTCCTGGTGCTTGGGAACTGGTGTAGAGCCCTACACTTGTTCTTGTTACACTTCATAATGTTACCATAAGGTTTTCCCCACACCTCATGGAAGTGTATGGCTCTTTTTTGCTTCCTCTCCCTCCAGCAATTTTGCTTAAAATGTCATCTCAAGACCACATGGACTATGCCAACAACAAGCCATTCAGTGGTACCCACAGAGACAGAAACCTCTTCATTTTTGCTTATTCCTTAAGCCTGTTACACAGTAGAGAAGTGAACAAGCCAAATTTGCTGCCACATCACTCTGGAAGCTTGTTAGTTATGGTTTTGGTTTTGGGTTTGTTTTTGGGGGATTCCTGTAAGGTAGAAGACTGTATTCCCCAGCCACTTTAGAAGTTTGAGTTTAGGAAGTTGAGTAAAATCCAGTAGTGGCAGCATCTTTTTGCAGTATGATAATTAGGCAACTGTTCTATGTACCACCAGAACAGTCTTTTTATAAATAAATACATTTCCATTTGACCACAGATTTTTAGCTCCGTACCCTGTGAGACACAGGAGGACAAACTGAATGTTCCTACTGGCTCATTCTGGCATTCAATTAAAAAGAGAATAGGCTCTTATATTTCATATTTCAGCAGCTGTATAATGAGTTTAAAATTGACTAAGAATACAGAAAATGCGTAATGAAAAATATCCGCCTCTTGTCAATATAGGGGTTGGTGTCTGGTAAGCTATCTGGTAGCATAGAAAACACAGTGCAGATCTTAATCGTGATAAAATATGTGTCAAGAGATGAAAAGATAGCTAGCTGGCTCTTATCCACAGTAGTTTGATGCCTGGTAATGGTTGGCACAGAATATACAGAGACATTTAGAGCAGTGTCACTGCCTGTTACTACCAGCTGCTTGGCTGTGGTCATGCATACTGAGAAGGACATAAAGGAGGAAAACCAGGACATCTTTCTCCCCATAGAGGCATGGGTTATGTAACAGCAAAATATTTAAATGATTTTAAAATAATGCAGTAGTAAAGAAAGCTTTGTAAAGCACTCAGCACCAGAATATATAAACTCTCAAATTAATTCTGCTGTTGTATCAACACTGAAACAGTTCCCAGTTTTTGTATGTGTCCCTACTGGCGATTTTGCAGGGCCTCATACACAAGGCTACACAACCAGGAGGTAAAGTTCAGACCACTGGCTGAACAGCTCCCTCTAGTTCTGCATTTAAACGAGGACGAACAGTTCAAGAGACGGTTTCAAAACTGAGCTCATCACACTTTCCCATCAAAGGAGTTTTCAACATGTGAATGCTTGTAGCATGATATGAAGCAGCAAGAGCAGAGTCAACATTTTCAAATATGACTCCTAAGGGAGACCTGTGTGTAGGTGACCTAAATACACAGACACTTATTTACAGAAAACCACTGTCCTTCAAAATAACATTTTTAAAATGAATTGTCTGTATTTTGCAAGAGAAGTCATCAGACAAGGTCATCAGTTTCTTTAAGTGTTCATAATTTCTGTAACTTCCTAGGATTCTTTAATAAAGGGACTTTTATGGAGATAGAGAGTTCTTCCATTTTATAGAATCATATACTCTAGGTGCACTGCCTTGCAGAAGATGAATTACTATAAATAGATATAAAAATAAATTTATAATTTAATTACTTCCCAAAAGTAATACAGAAAGAGCTTGTAAGACTTAGATTGCATGAGCTGTAAACTGACCTGTAGCCCTGTGAAAGTTGTCTTTGACTTCCTTGATGTCATTTTCCAGATCCCTAATCCTGTCGGCCTGCGCTTTAATTCCTACATTTCTGTACTCCAACCAGTAATCCCTCTCACCCTGCTTTACTGAAAGTCTTTGCTCAGTTTCTTCAATCTGGGAATGAAGATCTATTAAAGAGAGAATGTCAAAAGACAAGTTCACTACCAATTACTTGAAGTGATTCTTACACCATCAAATTGTTTAATACGGGTATTTTCACTGAGATAAGAGAAAGAAGGTGACTTTTCTACATTGCAATACAACATGACAGCCTTAGATAATGTCATGGGCCACCATCACTGCTGAAAACATGACCTTACTCTGCCAAGGAAAGGCAGCAGTTCTTACTGAAAGGTTGTACCCAAAGGTACATGTGACTTCACTTCCATTGAGAACTGTAGGGATGGCACCCAGAACTTTCAACAATCAAAACTGCTCCTTTTGCTGCTATCAATTTGTTTATTTTTAATCTTTCAGTGAAGCCAGTGCATCAACAAAACAGAGGCTAATATATGTGGTTTCTGTAAAAGACCCATTTCTTCTGAATGGATCAATTTCCAGATTTACTTATAAGCCCTCCACAATCTCATACCACGTTTTGAGAGCTTATCTTTGGGAAGGAAAAGTTTTATGCTTTTTTATGTGACAAGAAAGTTGCAGCTCTATTTAAAATGCAAAACAATAGTACTCAATCCTAACTGTGTAAACCTCAAACCACAGTTCCATGACTTACAATGTACCTTTCAGAAGTTGTTCTTTGTCCTTAACATATTGCCACATTCCTTTCAGTGACTCTTCCACCTCTTCCCTAGTTACAACCTCCTTCCCATCTTGTTCTTTCTCCGTCTCTTCTATTTGTCTTAGTATATTCCTGATGTGAGCCTGCTGTTCTTTCTTCAGAAGGTCATTCTATGAAAGAACAACAGAAGAAAACATTAAATAAAAATATTAAAACATTTTCAACTTAGTTTTCAAAGTTACAAACTGAAGTATTGAAGAAAAGTAAAATCTGACCCAGTGCCAGACTACACTGCAAAACCACTCAGCTGAACAGCTATTTGGAAAGGATGGAGCAGAAGGGAGGGTTCGCATCTCAGAAGTTTCTCAGTAACTTCAAGACCATAAGAAGGAAATGACAAACACCTGCCATACATTCCTACATGTGCCATAGGAATAGTCCTCTGTTGCCTGGAAAGAAAGTCCCTGTTGGTTATTTAATAACAGTCTTTATTTGTAGGATTTATTTACTTTGCTTTAACATTCTTCATGACAATTTACCACCTTAACGTAGACATGTCAGAGAACCAGGTCACTTGCAAGTAACCCCATAGAGAGTCTTGTCAGAGCTGGAATTAGTTATGCCTACTGGTTCCACAACTGTGGTTGTACTGCCTTGCCCTGACCCTCACAAGTGACACTCCAATTATTGGAAATTACTGATCGTGTACATTTGCTCCCAAAGGAGTAAATATATCAGCCACACTGTAATAGTAGCTACACAATAGAGAGAGTCTCAAACATTCCTCATTTCTAAAATAATCTAAACCGTTCAGAAAAATGAAGCAGCAAACAAAGAAGTGAGCCCAAATAAGCATCAAAACATGGCTAAATTGAACAAACAGCACTTCAAGCATTCCCTGAAGTACCTTGCACAGTCTAACTACAAAGGAGTCCTTGATAGACCAGCAGAAAATTGGGGGAATAACCATAAGAGACTTCAGATGTCTGCAAAGAGCCAAATGCCGCTTCCACTGATAGTTAAGGCCACAATGATACACAATCCAGGCTCCAAGACTGAAAGGAACACCAGGGAGCTCAACAAATTGATCTTGGAAAAGCAGAGCAAGTATGGGGCATGGGAAGGACAGAGACACATTGTTTGTTTCACTGTTTCACTGCAATAGGAAGTCAGGCTGCAACATCGTTTAATAACTGGGTCCAGTGTAAGGAGTTTTAAGCTATTTGAATTCCTTTCATTAGGTAACTGTATACATATAGAGATACAGATATATAGATACACACTTTTGAAGTTCACTGCTCTCAGTTATCAGATACCATATTACAATTCTTTATATATACAATTCTTTAGATACAGTTCATGTCTCTTGCTCCTTGAAGTGTCACTCAGGTAGTTACGCATCTTTGATCTAAAAATGACCCAACACAAGCAGTGCTCAAAACTGCACCTAGACAACTGTTTTATGCTCCTTCTTCTTTGTTCAGTTTTCATTGTAACTAAGCTTGCAAAAATAACTCAACTCCCACAGAAGCTTATGCAATTCCATTACTTCAGAAGGGAATCAAATGAGGTCAGCAAATCTCAATACTTGGTCAGATCTGCTCATACTACTGGCAAAAAGGAAGTTAATACCATTTGTTCTTCGTGCACTGCAATACTGAGGAACATTTGCAGGACTGTTTGAAAAGGCACATCTGAATATACTGCAGTCAAGTCGCCTACTGAGAGGGGGCTCACTGTCCTGTGTTTGCTGCGTATCAAATACTCAGGTGGTTAGTGAGGATCCTGTATGCATTGGAAAACACCTTCATTGAACTCACTTTCCCTTACTGCTGTGCCTGATTCCGCAATGCTCTACTGCTGCAGCTCCTTTTTTTGGTTGGTTTGGTTTTGTTTGTTTGTGGGTTTTTTGCATAGTTCTATTTCAGACATTTATGCTTTCTGTCCTATTTAATTCAGATAACACTGATTTTTGAACACACTGACTCACTAACTCTAGTCTCATTGACTGTAAGAAATTCACTGCATTTACTAGTTATAGTGAATGTAGTATTAGGATTAAAAGAGCAAAATTGAGGCTAAGAGTTAAAAAAACACATTAAAATGTGTTGGGAGAGTATGCATGGACACTCACTCTTCCACGGCATTCTTTGTTCTTTTTTTCCACTTGTTTCAGATCAACCAAAACACGATGAATTGCTGCTTCTTTTGTCTCAACTCTGTGGAGAAAGAGTAAAGAAAGAGACATTCTTATGAAAACAGAAGAGAAAGGGATGTTATTTAAGCTACATTGGAAATGTACTGAAATGTTTATTATTGTCTCACATTGCTTGACTCCTGTGGGTAGATACTACTGCCCACTAACTACACATAAAGAAATTATTTCCCATATACATACGGACGTTTTTGTCAATTTGGGTCTCATTCCTTACTGAGCAATAGGCTCCCCAATTATACTGTGCCTTTGTAACTATTAAAGAGGGTTAAGCTGGTTCATTCTTTCTGGATGTGGTTTAGCACAGGTCTCTTGCAGGACATGATTATTTGTGCTCCAGAAATATTTATTACTCACCACTCACTAGAGGAAAGCCTAGGCAACTCACTCAGACATAGGTCAAATGAATCCAAAACCAGAGAATTAAATGATTCAATTAATCTGAAAATGTGATTTGTTGAGCTTCATAAACTGCATTTGTACATCAAGAACTTGTTAGCCTGAAGAAGCGCTAAAGGAATAAGGACTGCAGCCTGAGTAGTATCTTTTTATCAAAAAACTAGCTCACTGCTTTCACTACTTTCATAGATTAGTTAGTCATCCTCTTTGCCACACCTGTAAAATAAGGTTTTTCTGGTATTCCTTCTTCTAGAATGAGAAACATTGGATTGCAAATGGTATCTATTTGCAAAATTCTCTGTAATCTTTCCCTCTGTTCCCAGAATTCATTCACCATACAGCACAATGGAGGCAAGTATTACAATTATCACAATGCCTTTTACTGTTTCAACAGCTGTTGTTCCTTCAGTTTTTGTTTTGAGGATTTTTGTCCCCCTCTCTACTGTATTAAGTTGTTTTTTTAAAAAAAGATTTCTTTTTTTTCCTGTCTGTTTGGATCACTCAGTTATACAAATTGCAGGTTACTTGGTTTGCATCTTCTGGTGACAGTGTGCTCCAAGGTGTTCTTCAGGTTTTCCAGTAAGTATGAGTATATTAGTTAGAGAGACTAGATGAAAGAAATGGGAGAATGGTGGTGAGGGCTACAGCAAAAATATATCACTTATTGGACAGAGGGGACAGCTTGCTCATGCAGTGTGGCCTCCTAAATCACCTGCAATTTTAAACTCTTTCTGTATTTTGAACAGTGATGATAATCTTAATTTCCACTACTTAAATATTTTCCAGGAAATTGCAATCTATATCCATCACTTTGTTAATGCATTTTTTTAAATGAGTAGACTAAACATTTGCTATTTTCTTCTTTAGATTATTTTTCTACGGTATTTGTCAGATTCAAGAAGCTAAAACCAGCTAGATTGATGACTCCTTTGATACTATTATTTTCAGCTCTGTATAGTAGGTTTCATCTATATTATTTAATCATCTAGGAACAACACTCTTCTCCAGCACCATGACAGTTTTGTCAGTCATCTACAGGATGTTACTATGGCAAGTAATTAATGGGATTGTTGTTCCTAACCAATCCTGAAACAGAAAATTACTGAAAATGCAAAATAACAAACTCACTTTGAACAGGAACCATTCTTCAAGGTACAGAAGAAAAAGCAGGAATTGAAGTTAAGTAAATATTACATGCTTGATAAATACTAAACCAGAATGTGACAGATATTCACTTGTATATTCATGAACTGAGGCTGCACATCGAGTGCTGTGTCCAGTTCTGGGCCCCTCACTACAAGAAGGACATTGAGGTCCTTGAGTGTGTCCAGAGAAGGACAACCAGGCTGGGGAAGGGGCTGGAGGGCAAATCCTATGAGGAGCAGCTGAGGGAGCTGGGATTTTTCTAGCCTGGAGAAGAGGAGGCTGGGAGGAGACCTTATCACCACCTACAGTTACCTGAAAGGAGGTTGTAGAGAGGTGGGCGATGGTCTCTTCAGCCAGGCAACAGGAGATAGGACGAGGGGAAATGGCACAAAGCTGCACCAGGACAGGGTTAGATTAGATATTAGGAAAAAGTTCTTCCCTGAAACAGTTGTCGAGATGTGGAACAGGCTGCCCAGGGAGGGGGTTGAGTCACCATCCCTGTATGTGTTTAAAAGACAAGTAGATGAGGTACTTGGGATATGGTTTAGCATAGGACAGGAACGGTTGGACTTGATGATCTTAAAGGTCTTTTCCAACCTTGTTACTCTGTATGATTTAGTGCCTTGATCAATCAAGTGGTACAGAGAAGTTATAGATTACAGAAGTAGAGAGAGGGGGGGAAAGAGAAAGCACAAGGGAAAGAGATGTAGAAAGATAAAGACAAAAAGAAAAATATTTTTCTTCCCCTTTACCACTACTGTTGCTGTAGAAACTAAACATCCTGTGTCAGTACAGGACACATTCCAGTGGAAGACTCTTCAGATAAGTAATTTTCTTGGCTATTTGAATATGCATAACATATCAGAAAGCACTGTTGTTAGCTTTCTTTTTCCTCAGAGTTGTAATACAGTTAGCTTATTTCTTAGCCAAATAGATGGGCTGGTTTGACTTTTTGGATAGTATTTATTTGTGATATGATTCAGCAAAATCTGGTCTGTTTCGCTGTGGAAACCTGTACCCTGTTTTTTGTAAAATTAAACAGAAAATTGCACATAAATCCTGTAAACTCCTATAGATGTCACTAGAACTGTATGTTGTTGCTCTTCAGTTTGCTTTCCCTGCTTTTCATTTCTCCACCAAGGCAGTGCTCCTTGCTCCCTAAGTGCTGGTAACTGCTGAATATTGGATGCTGTTGAGGTTTTTCCCTTTCAATTTCTGTCTCTTCGATAAGAGTCATGGAGCTTAATTTTTCTCCTTTCCATCATCTAGTCAAGAGTTTGGAGATTAAAGAAGTCAGACTATTTTGCAACTACTTCAGGTATTCTTCTCTTAGCTCTTATTTTTCTCTGCTTGATTTTAAGAAACCATGAAGTTACCCCTCTATTATTTTAAAAATAAACCACTTTGCATTGTGCTCTGCTCTCAGCTGCACCAAGAGAGCATACTGTAGGCCTTGAGGTTCTGGCTAGTGATTACACACTTCTGGGAACACAAAAGAATCCAGAAAAATGCAGTCAAATGTGATCTTGCAACTTCAGAGTACAGTGATCAAAAGCTTGCTACTAACAGACAAAAATGTAGTTTGGTGGTTTTTGTTTATTTCTAACAAAACTCCTTTTCCTGAGTGAAAAGCTAAATGCATTAAATTCTTTCTGACCTGCTTAAATGCTTTCTTACGGTTTTAAAAAGTGTCTCTTTCCAAAATAGCCTTGAAAACCCAAAATGAGAACATAAAAGAACACAACTTTCACAATCGATCAGCTCAGGGGCTGATAAATTGTTTTTGTTATCTGCTTTATCCATTCACACATTCTGTATGAGTGAAGAATCAAATATGTTAAACATACTGAAATTCTAGTAAGGCTTCTGGGTAATCTGGTTCAGGAACTGTAAATTTCTCCCCTTTCTTCTCTTCCATGTTTTCTGTTGTATTTGTGCTAGAAGTGAGATAGATCTAAAGGGCAAGTGAAAAAGAAGGGGATAAGGGAGAGAAAAAAAAGAGAGAAATTAATGAGTTACAAAATCTCATATGTTCACCAGCCTTTGTCACTTGTAACAAGTTCTCAACAGTTCTGAAATGCACAAAACAAGATGTTTTGCTAACAACAATAATCCTACCCAGGGCAGTGCTCAGGCCCATGTTTTTAGGACATCCTGAAGTAAGCTGTGTGCCTCCATCACCAGTTAATTATTGAATCCCTTGTTGCAGGCTGTATTTTACATTATTGCAAATCAAACAAGCAGTTGTTCCTTTTCCAGTCCTTTGTCTCTTTCTTTATCAGGCTTGTTATATCGGGTCCACCTATTAATATGCATCTCTCTCCCTTGCCTTCTGTTCTCAGAGTTCTATGAATATTTGCCTTTCACTGCAACTCTGATACCAGTTTTCATTGTCAGAGCTGGAACAAACCAGTCTCTAAAGGGAAACGCATGTCAGCAGTATTCCCTGGGCGTGTTGTCACAACTACCAACCTCAGAATTCAACTGACAATGAATAGTTCTGTAATGGAACTGGTCGCATATATTATATACAAGAAGTCACAAGGAAAGGGCACTGGTAAAGATTCCTCACTTTTAGCAGTCACAGTCAAATGTCAAAACCAGATTAGTTCATAGAACTGTTACAGCTTTGTGTGGTTGGGTCCTTGTGGAGAAGGGGGCTGCAGGGGTGGCTGCCGCAAGAAGCAGCCAGAAGCTCTCTGCAGGTCATTGCAAACATTGCAAACATCTCTGCAGGTCTCTGCAAACATTGGCCGATTCAAGGCTGGACTCATTGTTAACCAAGGCCGAGCCCATCAGTGATGGTCACAGCACCTCTGGGAATCATATTTATGAGGAAAAAAATGCAAGCAGCTGCTTTTTGCCACCAGAGGAAGGAGTGAGAGGAAGATGTGAGAAACCGTGCAGACACCAAGGCCAGGGAAGAAGGCAGAGGGCAGGGGGAATGAGGCACTCCAGGTGCCAGAGAGAGCTTCCCCTGCAGCCTGTGGAGAAGATCATGGTGAAGCAGGCTGTCCCCCTGCTGCCCATGGATGATGACAGGGAACAGAGATTCCCATCTACAGCCTGTGGAGGACCCCATGATGGAGTGGATAGGAACACTTGTGACCCCATGGGAAGCCTGCACTGGAGCAAGTTCCTAGAAGTGAAACTTGTAGCCTGTAGAGAGACCGACTCATGCCAGAGCAGGTTTGCTGGAGGACCTATGACTCTGTGGAAGACCAGGCTGACACAGTCTGGGCCTGAAGGTTGGCACCCTATGGAAGGGAGCCACACTGAGGCAATTGGTGAGGAGCTGATGCCCCAACAGAAAGGACTCATGGAGACGTCTATGGAGCACTATCTCCTGTGGGTGGGACCCCATGGTGCAGCAAGGGGAAGGATGTGAGGAATGCCCCCCACCCCAACTAAGAAGGAAAACAGCTCATGAGGAACTGACCAAAACCCCCATTCCCCCAGTCCCTGCCCCTCCCCGTGTCACAATGCGTGTGGAGGGGGAGGGGGGGAAGGGGACGGGGATGAGGCTGGAAGAAGGGAGCGAAATCATTACTAAAGTGAAGTCTGCTAAAAAGGGAGGGGAGGTGGGAGGTGCTTTAAGATCGGACTGCACTTCTCATTATCTGACTCTGGTGTCACAGGGTGTGCAGGGCAGTGTCATAAATTAGAGAGTTTTCTTTCCGTTATTTTGTGTTGTGTCTGTTTCGCCCATGATGCTAATTGCAGAGTGATCTCTCCCTGTCCTTACCTCGAATCCTGAGCCTCTCAAAACACATTTTCTCCCCTGTCCAAATGAAAAGGGGAATACTAGAGTGGCTTTGGTGGGCATCTGGCCTCCAGCCAGGGCTAAACCACCCAAAGAACATAGCAGGTTTTATTACTGCATAGAAACATTTGAGATATAAACATTGTATTACTGAGCAGAAACATTGTATATAGCCTGTTTCACATTAAACTGCATTTCTGAATTAGAACAATTATCACTCTAGCAAAGAGCTAAAATTTGTAACAAGTTGTTCTGTAGCTAAATACAACTGGCTGGATACTGTTCCTATTAAAAAGAGCATAAGGAAACAGGAAAAAAATGAAATCAGTGGAAAGCCACATAGCAAGCCTGCCAAATCGCTGTAGGAGCATGGGAATGAAGTTAAACCAGCTAGGGACAGATGCACTCTGCTTCACATGCTGGCACATTTCCTTATTGTTGCCCTCACCATACCCCAAAGCAAGGCAATGTCAGCTTCCTGCACACAAAGTAACTTTCTACCCTAAACAAGAAGTTGATTGCTGCTGATGAAACAAGGGCAAGCAGCACGCTGCACCCTCCAGAAAGCCATGTAAAAGGAACGCTCACTGTGAAGCTCTACAAGTGAAAGGAAGGGTAAATATACCTTGGAATCTATGTCCCCACACAGCTCCTTAGATCTCGGAATATCTTTTTCACAATGTTTTAACCAGAAAAACAATTTACTCCCACTCTGTTTGAAACCTGTTTGTCAGATTTTGTCTATTCTGCTGTTGAAGAAAAGTTCACACTCGTAGGGAGAACTGTCTAGAGCTGCCAATCTCTGTCTCTGCACCACCTGATTATTTGTCACAGATACAGCTGATTCCATTCACAGAAAACTGGAAAATTCTGATTCCTACATCACAGTTGAATAATTGCTACACATTAGTAAAATAATCTACCGTGGAGCTTCAATAGAACCACACCTCTGTCACAGCATCACCATGTGTCTGCTGACATTTACCATCCAAAAAGAAATCCTTTTGTACCTGAGCATCCACAGGAGCCTGAAGCCATATCAAATCCTTTATATTCACACACAACCTTTGAGGATACCAATGCAATACAGTATTTTTCATAAAACTTCTAAAATTACTAAACACAGACTGTTGGATGATTGAGCTTTTTAAAAAAGAGCAAATGAATTTTTAAAAAAAATCTTCACTGAGACAGGAATTTAGGTACTTAGGTCCCCTAGACCCCTTTGAAATTTTCAGCCCAAATGCAGGATACATTTTTTTCAGTACAAAAAAAGAACCTGTCATCCTTCTTCAGTGAAGATTCCACTCTCACTTGAACATTTAATTTACTGATTTTCCTCAGGAATGAAAAAGCAGCAATCCCCACTCTGTTTTTTGTTTTGTTTTGTATCTGTCACATTAAATGGAGAATCAAATCCCCTGCTTAAAACTGGGTAAAACTGAAACATTTTGAGCAGCAATGCTTTCAAAACATTTTGGGGTTTCTTTGGAACTCCAGCCCCTGATGAGTTCCAGTAATATATTTATGATATTCTTCCTGTGCAGGGAACAAGAAGAAAGCTTCCAAGCTGTACAGCAGGGTAAAAAAACCCCCAAAGCATACAATGAGAAGGGATTTGCTGGATTTTGTAAACCACAGAAAATACACACGAGAAAGAAGGAAACAGATTTAGGGTGACTGAGAATTAACTGCAGATTTTAAACCAGCAGGACAACATTTTCAGAGGGCGAGATTTATTTCTTCTAACAAGTAAAGCATGAGGCATAACTCCTGACAGATCTCTGCTATCGCTACCAACACTTCCTCAATCAATAACTACACTGCCATTACAGCCTCAAAAGCAGCAAGCAGATCCAAGAGACTTCCAGACACAGAATCACAGAATGATTAGGTTGGAAAAGACCTTTAAGATCATCGAGTCCAACCATACCTGTCCTATGCTAAACCGTATCTCTAAGTCTTTACCCTTTTTTTAAACGCATCTAGGGATAGTGACTCAACCACCTCCCTGCCCAGCTTGGCACTCATCACATTAACCACCTGTATGGCAGCTCATGGCTCTCATGAGCTCTCACTTCATTGCTGCCCCCCACACCAGCACTTGCACCCGCGCTGTTCCCTGTACCTCAAGCAGCTGCATTATCAGTAGCCTCCACTCCCTCAGTCCTCAATAATGACCTCAGCACTCCGCAGCCACAGCATAATCCCTTCCCAATCTCTAAAGCAGGCTAACAGTCCCCTCTTCCCTCAGTGCCTCCTGCACGTCCCTTGCATGTACTCTGCACTACCCGCTTCATCTCCAGGCACTTTAGCGGGGGAAGCCTGGCCATCCCCTCAGAGCCCGAGCCTCCTCGTTTGCAGCCGCTGTCACTCCTCAGCCAGAGCCTCTCCATACCGTCCCCCAAGGCCTCTGACCACCCAAAGAGTTCCCAGAACCATGCTTTGAGGTACCTCCCCTCTCCCTGCCACCGCTCACATCCAAGTGCCCCTCCCATGGCTCCGGGCACCTGCGCCACCCCCGCCCCCGTGCCCTCCAGGCCTCAACGGTCACCACCGCAGTCACCACCCGTGCCCCGCTGCTCCCACACACTGTCTCTGCTCCGCGGCAACCTCCCCGCCCCGGCTCTGCCCCGGAGGACTCGCCGCTCCCCGGCCCGGCTGCGGGCGGCGGTCAGTCAGGGCCTTACCGCGCACCCTGCCCGCCGCGGCGCCGCCGCGACGCCAAAAGCCGCCGGTCGCCAAGGCAACGGGGTTCCCCCCCCCCCCCCCCGCCCCTTCCCGCCTCTCAGCGGGTTCAGCGGAGCGGCGGCGCCCACTGGCGGAGGCGTGCGGGAGCGCAGCGCACGGCCGTGCCCGCGAGGGCAGAGCGCCCCGCGCCCCGGAAGAGGGACCTGTTGACGCGGGGGTCAGACGGGCCCTGCTGGGCCTCCCCCGCTGCAACGGGCCGGGTGCGCTGGCAGGTGCTTTGCGCATCTCACTGAGGACTTTAATCAGACTACGATGGCTCTAGAAGCAGCTTCTGCAGTGTTGTGTCCAGTTCTGGGATCCCTGCTATAAAAAAGACAGGGATCTCCTGGAGAGAGTGCAGTGAAGGGCTATGGGGATGACCAAAGGCCCAGTGCGTCTCCCCCGTGAGGAAAGGCTGAATGAACTGGGCTGTTCAGCCTGGAGAAAAGAAGACTGAGAGGGGATCTGATTAATTGTTATAATTATCTCAAGTGTGGGACACAGGGGAAAACAGCCAGCCTCTTCTCAGTGGTCTGTGGGGACAGGACAAGGGGCAATGGCCTCAAGTTGGAGCTCAGGGAGTTCTGCACCAGTATGGGGAAGAACTTTTTCACAGTGAGGGTGACAGAGCACTGGGACAGGCTGCCCAGGGGGGTGTGGAGTCTCCTTCTCTGGAGACATTCAAACCCTGGCTGGATGCATTGCTGTGTGATTTAGTCTAGGTGATCCTGCTCTGGCAGGGGGGTTGGACTAGAGAATCTTTCAAGGTTCCTTCCAACTCCTAATGTTCTGTGATTCTATGATTCATTAAATCAAGGACAAAACGCTTTCAGTCCTATAGGCAGAGATCATGAATCGCAATGTATCTGTACTGAAGACAGTAGAAAGATGCTGTTCATATTCATTCAGTGGCCCCACAGAACTGCTCAGATGAGAAAACACAAATAATTAAAAACTAGTGACTTTTAATTTCCTTCTCATGTATTGTGGATTGAATGATGTTATTAGGACGCAGCAGCCAGCTGACATATAACCCAGACATTGAATAGAAGGCAGGGAAAAAGAAAGAGCAGCATCTTAAATCACCCGGCAAAGATAAACACAGACATGACCTTTGTTCTTTGTGGCACAAGATCTTTTACTTGGGTGGATTTTAATCCCACTATGCCAAAAAGTAACAGTGATTAAACTAGACTAAGGGCAACCTTTGCCTTTTTTCATTTCCATGCACAGACAATACATCTTTTGGAAAGCCTTGTCTTACATCCAGGAAGAGAAAATATTGTGTGAGTCCCTATTTTAAGGGTTACCAGTGTTTATCAGGGTCAGGCACTTCTTTCAGCCCTTCTTGGACCCTCTGTTAACAAGCTTGAACACGGATGCCAGGAAGATCTCCATACAATGGGTGGTAACACCACATACTCTCTCTTCTGGAAAGATAGTCAAAAGGTATCAATCTTGATTTCCAAGACTGGGAAAATGCTCCCTCCCTCAAATGGGGAAGCTGAGTTTTGTGACAAAATATAGTAGATTTTTTTGCTATGTGGTCAGAAATTGGCTGGACTGGGAAGAAGCAGCAATAGTTAATGCTTCTGTTGGCCCTTCAGCAGTAGCTGTGAGGTTGGAGTTCAGCTGACTTTTGGTGTAAAGGTGGCATATCAGAAGTGCTTTGGGAGGAAGCAGCTTGTCTATGAAAATGTCAGGAGCTGGAAAGTAGGTGCTGCAAAAAGGTATGGACATGGTGCGTATGTACTCCGGCTTCCCACCTCTCCTACAAGCTGGGCCTGGAGAACTCCTGCTAAGAAATTGCTGATTCCCAGTGGCCTTTCAGTCAGAAGGTTTTCAGGCACAAAAGGAGACAAATATTCCCTTTCCTCTCAAGGAATCCCTTTTTCTCCAGAGGAAGAAGGGAAAACTTTAGATCAGACATTAAGAAAAATGTCTTCCCCATGAGGCTGGCAATGCCCCAGCACAGGGTGCCCACAGATCCTGTGCCTGCCCCTGGATCCCTGGCAGGGTTCAAGGCCAGGTTGGATGGGGCTTTGGGCATCCTGGGCTAGTGGAGGATGTCCCTGCCCATGGCAAGGGGTTGGAACTAGATGGGCTTTGAGGTCCCTTCCAACTCAAACCAATCTGGGATTCTATGATTCCTTCTGGGAAGCAGCAGCTTGTGTCTGGGGAATGCTGAGTTCTGTTGGAGCAAAATTCAGGTCAACCAGGCTGTCATCAGGGCTGTGGTGGCTCATTCTTCCAAAGAAGAGTATCAGGGGGATGTATATGGGCAGATATCCCGGATGACAGGTCAGGGTATGAGTCTTCTGAGAATACACAGATTAAAACTGCCCTTCCTCCTTTACATTGCCTCCTTGACTAGGGATCAATGTCATCACTTTCTGCTGTTCTATGCTGTCTTTTCTCTGGTGTTCTGTCACAAACCTTAGTCTGGGTATGGGATTGAATCCAGGGAAGGCTGTCAAGTATTCTCAAGTGTTGCTATGCTTGGGAAGCCAGGGCAGCCATGACTATTCTGACCTGGGATTTCACGGTCATGGATGCATCTTCCTGTGTCATTTCAGCCCTCCACTTACTGCAGGGCAAACATCTTACTGTGCAGCAGACAGCACCTCCGGCCCTCAAAGACAGTGGGGCAGACTCACAAAATGGTCAGAGCAAGAATGTAGTGATCAAAGAGCACTTCTCTCTCCAAGTCAAGTGAGGAAGAGGAAGATCACACAGGCAAGGAAATAACAACCAGGCCATAAAGAGTTGACCTGCACAAGAAAAGCCTGGAGAACACGTGAGGAGGGAAGGAGAATCCCTGTTCTATTGCAAAATACCCAAGAGGTGTCTAAATACTGCAGTAAGCATTGTGAGTCTTGTTTTGCTCTTTTTTAAACCTGCTTCTCTGCAAAGCCTGAGATTGGGTGAAGGTGATGGGTTTTTCCTTGTGGACAAAGAAACAGCCCTGGCTATATTGAAGGAAGGATGGACCAGGAAAACCTTCTTCTTAGGAAGAGAAAGCCCAGTGAGAGGCTGAAGAGGCAGAGGTAGGACCCAGGAAGGGCTCTGAAAGTTATAGGACCTGGGAACAATGCAGAAGCAGAGCATATGGGTGTAGGAGTCCTGTAACTCCACTGACAAAATGTCCATCACAAGAATGAAAGACAGTAGAATATATTTAGGGCTGGCCTTGAACTGGCAAGTCCTTCTGTATTCAATAAATATCGATAAATAACAAAAGAGCTCGGGGCAGTGTGGGCCATTCCAGCAGTTGCCTATTTGAGTAAGTAAAGAGGTTAAATGAAACCCCTTAGGACTGGAGGAGAAGCTTTCACTCTTTAGGGACATTTCTTTCCAGAACCCTCAGCCTTGTACCCTGCAGGAAAGAAACCCAGAAAACACAAATTTTGCCAAAAAGAGGCATGGCAGAGAATGTGGCTTGCTTCTCGGTGACCTTCTAAGATAGCCTGCAGAAGGTTCTGCTCAAAGAAAAGTCTTATAGCAAAGTTCAGTCCAGAGATCTGGTCCCTATTCTGAGACCATTCCTAAAGCTGATTTTCTCACTGAGCTGTCCCACTGACTTGACAACTTGAACAACTGGAAGAGCTCTCATGTTTTTGTTGTTGTTTTTTTTTTCTTTTTTACTTTGGCAGTCTGGTGAGAGTCATGCTGCTTTTGGCTGGGATAGAGTTAATTTTCTTCCTAGTAGCTAGTGTGAAGCTGTGTTTTGGATTTGTGCTGAAAACAGTGCTGATAAGACAGAGTTATTTTTGTTCCTGCTGAGCAGTGCTCACACAGAGCCAAGGCCTTTTCTGTTCCTCACACCATCCCACCAACAAGTACACTGGGGGTTCACTAGGACTTTGGAGGGGACAGAGCCAGGAGAGCTGAGCCCAACTGACTAAAGGGATATCCCATACTGTATGATCCAGGGAGGTGGTAGAGCCACCGTCCCTTGGGGTGTTTAAGGAAGGGTTGGATGAGGTACTTAGGGACATGATTAAGTAAGTAATATAGGTGGTAGGGGGACAGTTGGACTAGATGATCTCGGAGGTCTTTTCAAACCTTAATGATTCTATGATTCTATGACATCCTGCTTAGCATATAGAGCTGATGGATTTGCAGTGATTGCGTTTGTCTCCCCAAGCAACCACTAATGGATCCCCACTTTCCCAGAGACAGTTGAACACCTGCCTGTGGGTGGGAAATAGGGACTGAATTCCTTGTTTTGCTTGGCTTGCACGTGCAGCTTTTGCTTTACCTATTAAACTCTTGTTATTTTGGCTCATGAATTCTCTCACTTTTACTCTTCTCATTCTCTCCCCCATCCCATCACAGGGGAGTAGTCACCTTTTTACAGGTATATGTACATACGGGACAAAGCAGAAACTATCTTGATCAGTGTTTGAGGAAAACTCCAGCTATTCATAGACTCCTCACCTCCTAGAGATCATCACATAACTAATTAGGGCTTCATGTCTTTTCTTCAAAGGGGTGTTTGACAGCAATCTCTAGACATGCTGCATAATAGCTCAAATTTAAAGATGGGGTCAGTGTGAGGAATTGTGTTTGTTTCGTCTTGGAGCAAAAGAGCAGGAAAACAATCAGGCCCTGTTTGTTCACATTTGCTCTTTAAAGCCATCTCTTGCATGATCATTAATATCAAGCCAATCTCTTACTACAGAGAGCACCATAATTGTTTCACCATACCCACGTTTGAGTAGGAGGCGAAATAAAAGACTTTATGGACAGCAGGAAGCCAGTGCTAATGATCCAGGATTTGGAGGGTGAATGGATTCGGGCAGGGAACACAACAGGGAATTAATTTAAAACAGGGCTTCTGCAAGCAAGAGGGAGCAAGTGCCTCATCAGGGACTGCCCACAAGGCACAGCAGGCCCCGCTCCCAGGCACTCCAGAGACTGAAATCCTCCAGCTGCCACAAAATGCAATTAAAATACAAAGCAAGCTCCATGAGAAGAACACACACAATGGGAGAATGCCACCATGTCACCTCTCCACATGACAGGAGGTTGGTGCTGTCACCCTGCTCCCATATGGGCTCCGGCTTCTGAAGTCACCTTGGTGCCTTGGCAGCTGGATGAGATACACTTCAAGGGGAAGGCTCTGCTGAAACGTCGGTGTATGTATTTTGTGCCACTAATTAAACAGAACAGCACTTACAGCGGCTTCCTGGACAAACAGATGACCGAAACCTCGGTTATCGCTGCCTGTATCCTTACTGCAAACATGGGCGTGTGTTCGCACCTCTGAGGTGAAGCGGAATACTGATCATTTTACCTCAAGGCAACTCCTCAAGTCAAGCTGATGGTTCCTGACTGGACGCGATCTGAATTACCCGCTTTCCGCTGCGGAGCCAGCCCGCCTCCACCAGCTTTTCCCTCAGAAGTGCCTACTGAGACCCGCTTTGCGCCGTGGGCCGCCTCACAGCCCCGGGCCGGATCCTCACAGGGCGCCACAGGTGACCCGGCCGCGGCGGGGATGAAGGAGGCCGGCCCGAGGAGAGGGGAACCGCCCCGCTCCCAGAGGCGCGGCGCTGCTATTGGCCCGGCGGCAGCGGGACGGGGCTGCCTCGCCCGGCTTCTCCCTCGGCCGCCTCCCTTCGCTTCCCTTCAGACGGGCGGGGAGGTGGCGTGGGGTGGCGGCTGCTGTCTGCGATGAGGTAACTGGTGCCGTTTCTGATCGGAGGGAAGGGCTCTGGGGGGCCTGCGGCGGGGGTGATGGAGGTGCTGTGAGGCTGAGCCCGGGGGTGCTGCGCCACCCGCCCCCTCCACTGAGGCGGCAGTAGTGTGGGTGCCTGCCCTGTGGGCGAGGGGCTCTCGGAGGGTGCGGGTGTCTTGCTGATGGAGCGGCCCAGGGATTAAAAACAGCACAAAACCCGCTGGTGCCCGCGGTGCTGGAGCAGAGTGCGGGTGAGTGTGGCAGCCGAGGAGTCCTGACCCCGACCTTTCGGCAGCCGGGCGTGTGTTTTCGCCGTGACCAGCCTGCGGGGCCGCTCGCCTGAGGATGGGGGGAGCTCTCGCGGGGGTCTCCCCTGCCCGGGCCCTGTTAGCGAGGCCGGAGGAAAGCGCTGCTTTACCGGCGGCTTCCCCCAGAATGGGTCTCGGGAGCTGGCGTGGAGGGCTGCAGCCCGTCCCCTGCGAAGGGGGGGCTGTGTGAGGCGTCCTGGCTCCGCCGAAGGGAGCTGCTGGTGAGAGCCGAGTAACTGTCAGAGCTCACCTGCGCCTACCTTCTGTAGGAGCCTGGCTTAATAAGAGGGCTCTTTATATTTAAAGGAGGGTGGTTTACATCTCAGTTGAGAGATGTTAATGACCTTCATGTAAATCGTCAACACTTTCATTTTGAAACGCTAAGAGTAATTGCATCTTTAACGCTGTCTCTGGGGTCACTTGCGGAATTGGAGCTGGCCCTCAAGTTTCATCTGCTGTTTGGCTGTGTGAGCAGAAGGGCCTGTTTGTAAGATTGCCATTGCAGGGGTAAAGGTCACTTAAATCTGGGGGCTAATCGTCAAGTGGCAGGACAGGTATTTCTGAACTTTCCCAAAAGTGTACGGGGAGGGGACTTAAAACATGCTTGACAGGATTCTCTGAAAATAAACTCGATTTTCTTGGATAAAAGAAGCAATCAAGGTATGACGGAATGTTTAAAAGACTGATGAATCAAACCACTTCATTAAACACGTCAACATTTTCCAAACGGTTCTTAACATCCCTAAGAGGTAGTACACCTAGGAGTATGCAGTGACAAGGAGCTGATGCCCTGTACTCCGCACTCATGGCTGCAGAACTTGATGGTCTCTCTTTGTCAGGAGAAGCTGGAGTGAACATGAGCATTTTGTGATTTTCATAAATTACTATCTCTTTTGACTCACTGGTATTGTTTTATGTGCCTTGCCGCCTCTCTGGAGAAAAGGAGGTGCTCTCATCTGCATTTGACATAGTTCACATTACTTTCAAGAGTAAGATGTGACCTTGGTTTTGCTAGGTATCTTTCTTCTGCCTGATGGAACCAAAATAGTCCTAATCAAAATATACCTCACCTCTTTGTTCTGCAGGTTTATTTTGGTTTTACCTGGCATCTTTTTCTGCCTGCTCTACATCCTTTGTGCTTATCCTGCAGATTTTACTATTTGCAGGTTTTCTTGTGTGCTGTTTGGGCAAGTTTCTGTCCATTTCCACTTATGGGTGGTTTATATACTTATGTGTAGCTATATTATAAAATACTACTAGTAGTGCTACAATGTTAGAAAACACTTATGCAAAGTTACTGTGGTTTAGTGTGCTTCTGTCTGGGTTTAAGGCAAGGAGTAAGTAAGTAAGGCAAGGAGTAAGTAAGTAAGGCAAGTAAGCATCTTGCTTACTCTGCATCTCCCTTATGAGTTCAGCAGGCTTCTGCTTCGAGTGCAAAGCATGTTCTTGAATTTTCTGATGCTGTCATTAGACCTGTCTCTTGTTAAAGACATTCCTTCCAGCCCAGAATAATGTATTATCAGTATAACTGTCAGGTTTTTAAAATTCAGGGAAATAGGTATTCATGGTCTTGTTTACTAGTGCTGACAAAGGCCTGAGAAAACAGCACTCCATTGCCCCTCCTCCCCCGCCCCCATCAAATTAATGCCAAAAAGGAGAATTCCTATTTTCACTAAAGCACTGGGTGCAGATCATGGGCAGAATTCTCTGGAGTAAACTCCCATTATTCTGCAGGAGACACTTGTCAGATTCCCAGGCAGAAGTTCTGCCCTAATTTAGTACTTGGAGAAAACCTTTGATGCTTCCACAGGTGAGATTTTAACTGTTGTGTCTAGCAACAAGAAGCAGCTTAACTAAGAAGCTTAACAGTGGGTTGAAGGAATTACTTGTTTTCTGCCCCATATCAGGTTTTCTGTGCTCATAACAGAAAGCAATCAGCTTTCTCAGTGGTGAATAGAACAGACTTCAAACAAAAGCCTACTTAAGAAAACACTGTTTGCAGGAACATTTAAAAGTAATGTGTAGTCTCTCAGTCTAATTTTACATTTATTTAATTACAAGCGCTGACTCAGTCCTATGAAGACTGACTTCCATTAAACAGTGAGCTATTTTCCACCATAGTAAACAATTTGTTTTTCTGCACAGCAAGTGCTGTTCAGCCTGGATGGGTGACCGAACAGGTAACTGCTAAAAGCACTAGGTAACCTTCTGGCACTCAAAGTTCATCACCTGTTGCATTTTAAAGTCAGCTTATGTAGGTTACTCATAAGTCAAGTTAAGGAGGCTCCTTAGTTTGGTCTAAATGTGACACTTAGGGACATGCTTTAATGGTGGACTTGGTAGTGTTAGGTTTACTGTTGGACTTGGTGATCTTAAAGGTGTTTTCCAACCTAAATTATTCCATGGTTGCAATGCCAGAACACTTATTCTTTATGGTATGTCAAACCAGTGATGTTGCATTTGCTGTACTAGCAGTTTCCAGTTCTTTATCTTATTTGGGCATAAAGTGAGTGACAGCTGATTTTAGCAGACTTATTCTTGACTTACTTCATTCTTGCGTCAGGGAGTCATTCCAATTCACCTGGATTCAGCAACTGGCTGTGCTAGATTCTTACTTCATGGTATAAGGATTCCTTGCTATATGTAACTTGACTCCTGTTTATTTAATTGAGAGAGGCAACAGGAAGAGATATGTAATGTACCTGTGAGGAGGAGGAGGAGAAGAATACTTCCACCCCTCTTCTTATGGTATAGCTCTTTATCTGCCTGATAATGCCAGTTCAGTTTTGACCAAATTAACATGCAACTTGACAATTTTTTCCCTCCTTCTTGCTCTATGCCTTTTCCTCTGTGGTATAAATCTTCTAAAAGTAAATTTTTCTTTTCTCTCTCTCAATCAAGGCTATTCTGCATTTCTGTGTCTGTTTCTATAGATGATATGTGTATATTAAAAAAAAGAGAAGAAAGGAGATGCTTGTTTGCGGAGTAACTTGCACAACAATATCCTAGACTCAATACTATACGCTCTTGTCCTACAAAGGGATCATAGAATCATTAAGGTTGTAAAAGACCTCCAAGATCCTCTAGTCCAACTGTCCCCCTACCACCTCTTTTACTTATTAAACCGTGTCCCTAAGTACCTCAGCCAACCTTTCCTTGAACACCCCAAGGGACGGTGACTCTACCACCTCCATGGGCAACCCCTTCCAATGCCCAGCCACTCTTCTGGAGAAGAAATTTCTCCTAATTTCTAACCTGGACCTCCCCTGGCACAACTTGCAGCCATTCCCTCTTGTCCTATGGCTGGTTACCTGTGAGAAGATGCTGACTCCCAGCTCACCACAACTTCCTTTCAGGTAGTTGTAGAGAGCAACAAGGTCTCACCTCAGCCTCCTCTTCTCCAGACTAAACAGTCCCAGTTCCTTCAGCCACTCCTCATCAGACTTGAGTTCCAGACCCTTCCCCAGCCTGGTTGTCCCTCTCTGGAGACACTCCAGGGCCTTGATGTCTTTCTTGTAGTGAGGGGCCCAAACCTGAACAAGGTATTTGAGGTGCAGCCTCACCAGAGCTGAGCACAGAGGGATGATCACCTCCCTGGTCCTGCTGGCTACACTATTCCTGATGCAAGCCAAGATGCCGTTGGCCACCTTGGCCACCTGGGCACACTGCTGGCTCATGTTCTAGTGAGTATTGGTAAAATCCATATGAAATTGTCTGCCCAATGTTACTATCAGCCTGATTCTGACTGCTAAATTGACAGTGATTTACTCCTGTATAGGCTGGACGAACTACAGTTAGACTGTGTAATCTCAACTATTTAACTAGAGCTCCAGAAATAGATGAGTATATTCAAGAGCTCATGGATTAGAAATGCTTTTAGACCATCAGTTTTTTAGATGTTAAAATCTAACCCCGTGTTTTCCTCCTCTACTTAATTTAAATGACTTAAGCGATTCAAAAGTAGCATTAAAAAGTGAACATCGGTTATTAAAAATCTAGGGTGAGGTCCAAAAATTCTGTGTAATTGCACTTGAAGCATTGTAAGCAAAAGGTATGTGTCTGAGTCCTAGGTAGAAATCTACCAACCAACCAGAAATAGCAAGCCCTTTACCTTCAGTTCTGGTTCTGCCTACACAAAGCTGTTGCACTGGGGTTTTCGACTATGAATTTGCACATTGCCTGTATTCTACCTGGGTATTGCCTGAGTATGTATGTAACTGTGTAACTCTTTGAGTTGTGGGTTGTTCTTGTTTGTTTATTTCTCAAGCCTGGGATAATTTTTGCTAGTGATAGTGTCATTAAATTTGTCTTGTTTTATTTTGGTTAGAGTACTTGTCTGGAAATTGAGACCTAGATTAAAAATTAATACCCTGGGGATACTCTGCCCTATGAGAACTACTGGACTACAGAGCTGACTGGCTGGAGGAGGGAAGTCAGGAGAGGGGGTGAGCTTTATTTGCAATGTGGAGGCTGGGCTGTAAGAGAGGTGACCTGTGTTCTTTCTGCTTCCAAGGTTGTGACATCCCTTTAAACCCACGGCCACTCTGTGAGCTGGGCGGTTTAGTCCTCAGTAGCACAGTCCTACGAACAGTTAAAAGTGAACCAAGTGAAACCTTCAGACGCTGTCATGTGTCTCTGGTAAACAAGGGGATGTGAGCTTGAAACCTCTTGGGTTAAGTGGTTTTGGGGGCTCTGGTTTTGGCTGCTTCCTGAGTGTATGCTGTAGCCATTGGGCAAGGCAGAACTAATGTTCTTGAAGAATGAGCCACGCCTGCAAAACTAAATACCTGTTTGGGGACAGGCATTAAGGGTGAAAGTCAGGAGGATGGAGCCAGGCTCTTCTCAGTGATGGCCAGAGATAGGACAAGGGACAACAGGTGCAAGCTGGAGCACAGGAAGTTCCATGTGACTGTAAGGAGAAACTTTGTCACTGTGAGGGTGACAGAGCACTGTGACAGGCTGCCCAGAGAGGTTGGGGAGTCTCCTTCTCTGGAGACATTCAAACCCACCTAGATGTGTTCCTGTGTGATTTAGTTTGGGTGATCCTGCTCTGGCAGGGGGGTTGGGCTAGTTGATTTTTTGAGGTCCCTTCCAACTCCTATGTTCTATGATTCTGTGATTATACTCCAAACCTAAGACTCACAAACTCAAAACTCCTGATTTTGCTACCTGTGCCTGAGAAACAATTTCAGTCACAAACACCTTCTCCCTCTGCTACCCTGGTGCTTTCAGCACAAGGTGCTTCAGCAGCATTTACAGGGCAGTGGGATTTGACACCTCACCATGTATCGTAGAGTACCTCCTTTTCTATGCCCAAGCGTTCTGTTGGAATCTGGCTGTGAGTGTTCAGTGAAACTTGTACCAGTCAGGGAAAAGACTGGGTTCTGCATGATACAGCCTAGCCCAGCAGTGCAAACAATCTCCTGAGTGAAGCTTTCATGGCTGATAGACTTCCTGTTATTCTTGCAATTTAATATCACTATTAAGGAGGACTGACATTGCTGCTTGCTGGTTTCAGCTTTGCCAGAATGAACCTGCTATCAGATGGAATGCTCTTATTATGGGGCTATCCATTAAAACATCATTATGCATTGGAAGATGAGTGATTTTCCCCTTAATAGGTAGCTATGGAAAGCTTTTTCACTGTAATTATTTTAAAAAATCCATTGCAAAGGTTAAATTAATTTTGGTGACTGAAGTGACCTGATTTTTGACTGTAGACTTTGGGTTTTTAATTACTTTGAATTTTAATTTATATTAAAACTTGGTCAAAGTGCTATTTCTCCCATTTCCCTCCTTAACTTGCTTATTATTTGTGACTGCAGGACTCCTAAAGCACATTGTTTTTCCTCTGGCACCTGGTTTCTGCTGGTAATTGGATTCTGCGTAAGGCCCTGTTTTCAGACAGGCATATGCCTCAGTTATCGTAGGAGGGACTGGATTAATTGACGCAAGCTTTCTTAATAGCCTTCAGATTACATCAATTATTAGCTGGGTAATTTTAACCTTAAAAACTTGGGTGAGTGACTGTGTAAGGTCAGTGGCTGGTTAGTCATCTTGTGAGAAAGGACAGCCAAAGGGCTTATTTTGTTCACCGTTCTCTTTGTGCATGTTCGTGATCAATTAAACAGAGCTGTATTTACAATAACAAGGTTGGTGGCTGAAAAACATGGGGCTACAGTGACAAATTGCTTTAGGTAAGAGATGATTTTGCTTCCCACAGTTAATTGTGTCTGAGAATGATGGAGTGCCTTTTGCAATGTTCTGTGATCTCAGTTTTGTGTTGGGCTACAGGCAAAGCTGCTCTAGTGAAGCTGAGATCAGTGGCTTCTCTCAGGGGAGGCAAAGATGATGTAAAATGTTGCCCTCCTGATTTGGCAGCTTTGTGTGTGAGCTGTACCACAGAGCTGTATTGTGCACCCTCCTGCTGAGGAACAGTGACCTGAGGAGCTGTCTGTGACAGCACCTTAGAGTAGATGCATAAAAGGGACAACCTAGTGTGCAGGTTCCTGGGTTTACAGAGAGGAGAACACCATCCTGCTGGTGATGGTGGCTGCCCTTGCTTGATGAACTCATCACCTCAACTCGCACAAGGAGTGAGAGATGAGATTCTTAAACTCACAGGGATGCAACAGATATTATTTAATAGATTCCCAGACCAATGGGACAAAAATCACCAGAGAAGTCACATGGACTAGCTTTGAAATGAACCTTTTTCAAAGTTTCTTCAGAAATTATATACTTATCTTCAAACTGTTGTCCAAGACTGAAACCGCTTTACAAAATGTCTTAGTCAGAACAGTCTGAAGTATTTGAACACAAATCCATGTTTGCTAATTATAATGTGAATTTCTCTGCATCAATGTTGCTAGCCCCTTAGTAAAGTCCTCTTGTAAGAAAGCCTGCACCAGCAAAGAGCGCAGGCCTAAACTGCAGCTCTTTGGCTTTTGCTTTCATACAGAAGAGGTTATCTAACCAAGATGCAGGAAGTGTGTCACTTCCCAGTAGCCGCTGGTAGGAAATATTTGTTGCACTGTTTTGCACACTTCCATTCGTGAGTGGCACAATTTCCAGAACACAGTCCTAGCTAAAGGGTACTCAAGGCCTTGCTAAATTGTCAGGAAGCAAGGAAGCAGGGTAGGATAGTTCCCACGAAGTCTCAAGTGTCTTAGCTTGTCAACATCCCTATGCTGGGAACACTAGAACTTTTATGTGGTTAAGGATAAAACTTGCTAAAACTTGGAACAATGTGTTTAACAGCAGTTTTGGGGGTTTATTTGTCTCAATTCCACAGCACTACTCTTCAACCTACTGTGTCACACAGAATCACAGATTGATAGAATCACAGAACGTTAGGAGTTGGAAGGGACCTCAAAAAATCAACTAGCCCAACCCCCCTGCCAGAGCAGGATCACCCAAACTAAATCACACAGGAACACATCCAGGTGGGTTTGAATGTCTCCAGAGAAGGAGACTCCCCAACCTCTCTGGGCAGCCTGTCACAGTGCTCTGTCACCCTCACAGTGACAAAGTTTCTCCATACATTCACATGGAACTTTCTCTGCTCCAGCTTGCACCTATTGTCCCTTGTCCTATCGCTGGCCATCACTGAGAAGAGCCTGTTGTCAAGGGAATTAATGTAGAAAATGCACTGCAAATCCAGCAAAGACTTTGTGAACAGCTGCCTAGGAAGAATACAAGTCAAGTAAATCACTAGTTATGATTTACTGAGGGCTGCAACTGCTCACAGAAATCTGGGATTCTTAAATTGAATGATGAGGGGAATGTAGGGTTCTATGCCTTTATGAAATTGCCGTAGCACGGACAAAATTAGAAACCAGACTCCTTGTTCTGATAACTTTGGGAAAGTTCCTTTCAGTTTTCCCATATGTATACAAGCATTTGAGTGAAGAAAAGCCAAAGACAAATGAGGGAGAAGTTTACTCAGAGCACAGCTGTCTGGGGGAATTCTGCCACTTCAGCATTTTTATTTTTTGTTTTGTTTTAATTTGCCTTTCTATTTAAAAAATAAAAATAAATTAAAAGGACTTCCTAGTACTAAAAGGGTGGTTTTGTTTGACTTGGATCTAGAAACGATACTGATTGGGGTTTGGCATTTCCTGCACTAGGCCAAACTTGAATACAAATGTGTTTTTAATAATGGGACAAGGGAAGAAGAGAAAGGGGATTCGGCAGCTCCTATGCTCGTGCTCTCTATGGGACAGTGTAGGTGAGAGGAAGGGCAGGTGGGTTTCCCCTTCTACACCAAGTTTGTGAGAAGGGAATGGAAGTACTCTTGGCCCCTTCTCACTTTCATCATCCATACTGGATCAGTGGAGTGAAGGTAGCAAGTCTCCAGAAGGAGAGGGTGAGCACTTCTTTCCTGTAAAATGAAAGGAAGTAATTGGCTTAACAAAACCTGTTTAAGGAATTCATTAATGACTTGCATTATGACTTGTAGGGGGAGGGCAATCTTTTGTCTGTTTCTTGTGGAACTTCCTTGCTGGGTTTTAAATTGACCTTCTAATTATGTTCAAAAAACATTCAGAAAGAGTTAGCCATTAAATGCCAGATAACTTCCCACTAAGTAATTGGTTTCTTGCCAGTCTCTGAAATGTTTTAGTGTTTTGTTTAAAACTGTTTTCAAGCAAGACATGAAAATGCTTTTAGGCTGGACCTTGTGTGTGTCTATTGCGAATGCTGATGTGAAGAATGAGAACATGAGAATGGGAGCTTGTCTTGTAAGTCCCCCCTCCCCCCTTTCTACTTTTGGAGGGATTCTAGCTCTACCAAAAAAGGGGACAAGAATAATAGTCATATTTGACAATGTTCTGCCTTCAGAGTTCTAAATGACTGGGCCACCTTCGTTATTATATTTCAGGTCTCTTACCCTGAGATAATATTCTTCATGTTGTAAGTCCTGCTGAAAAGTATTAGCAACTAGAAGAAAATTAATTCTTGCAAGAAAATATTGTTAATTCAAGCAATGTGCCTACTGTGATGAAACCATGACAGAGGGCCAGTGGTGTGATGTGTAAGGAAACACAGCTATATTTGAAGAACCTCAGAGATGGGTTGCTGTTGTTGATGTTAACTCGCTGGAATATGTGTCGTTTTGAACCTGCAAAATTACTTTTTTCTAGTAGTTTTCTACTTAAGGCAACATAAAATAAATGGCATGGTATCTCTAGTACCCTGACAAACAGTGGTCACAAGGGAAAAATAAATTTAGGTGTGTCTCTGAGGCTTCTCTTTAATTTATGAACCTCTTATTCCAGAGCCCACATCCTCTTGAAACCACTTGCCTAATGATTGCATACCATAATAGGTAGAGAGATCGACATTCTTGGGCACTGCTGCCAGTAGGCAAGCCCTACGAAAGAAATGGCAAACTGCCATATGAGATTAGAGGGATTAGGCCACAACCAAAGCAAATTATTATTTTCTCTTCCCACTTTCAGTTGTTAGCTGTTATCTTTTTCTTTCTGTTACTAACATTTTCATAGAATCACAGACTGGTTTGGGTTGGAAGGGACCTCAAAGCCTATCTAGTTCCACCCCTCTGCCATGGGCAGGGACACCTTCACTAGCCCAGGGTGCCCAAAGCCCCATCCAACCTGGCCTTGAACCCTGCCAGGGATCCAGGGGCTTTCACCACCTCCCTGAGCAACCTGTGCCAGGGCCTCACCACCTTCTGCTGTCTTGTTCAGAGTAAATTTTGTGTAAAACAGTACAATTGCCTATGTAGTCTTCAGAGTGATGAAGGTCTGAACTTCTTACCAAATAAGAGCAAAATTAAATCGCAGGCAGAGCCGTGCAGACCAGTAAAGCTGATTTTCCTGGAGAAATGTAGAACTTTTCTCAAGTGCTTGCATTACCTTAGCCACATTTCTTTTTTTAGCTGGCTGAAGATGGCTATGTAAGGCTGTGAGTAAGAATATTTTAAGATTGCAACTGTGTTTTAGGTTAAAAACAACAGAGATCATCATGGTACTGTTGAGGAATGGTAAGGCGTGAGCAAGATTTGTGGTAAATTATGGGGTTTAATATTTTGTTTTTCCCCTGTTAGGGCTGTTTTGAGCAGATCTCTGGTACTGTAGTTACAGATAAGTTGAGTCTTTCCTTAACTGTATTATAATGAATAGGTTTATTACAGAAGTTCTTTATTCCAGTATTTGTAAAAGCAACTTCAATGTTTCCTTTTAGATATCCCAGATTTTTGCAAAGGCACCTATTCCAGCAACATCCTCCACAACTAGCTAGGCAAGATTTTCTCTACCTCCCACTGACTAAAGATTCATGTTGGCAAATACTGATCCCTAAATTAATCTCTGGGACTGCTGGAAATATGATATGGTGTGTATACTTAGCTGTTACTATTCTGAAAATGCTCTGATAACACCCCTTGAAAGAGCAGCTGTATTGGCTGCAGATAAGCATATCTTGCTGGGTGATCTCTTCCTTTCTGCCCCTTCAAGAACTGAAATGTCAACCAGCCCTCTTGTTGAAGTTAAGGTCTTTATCATTGTGTGCACCGTGTTTAAAACTCTTGAGGTATGACTTAAGTCCTCTTGAAAGTTAATAGCTCTTTCTCCACTACTCAAAGTGAAACCCATAGTCCTCCGGTCTTCTGCACAAATAGGTTTGTGACTGTCTTAAACTACTTGTGCTTCTGCCAACACTGGCATTTACCTTAATTACTTGATCTCCCTTTGTGGGATTTGCCTCATGTATTTGCAGAAAAATTATATCCTGTAAGCCTAAGATGGTGTTAAGTGTCAGTGGAGAATCACTTTAGTCCAGGAGCGTGTAATTTGTTTTTGTTTCAAACCTGAGGCTTGTCGGCCTCACAGAGGTACCGTTACTGCCTGATGTGACCTCGCAGAGCAATAGGGGCCCATTCTGCAAAGCTCTTACTGCTCCTGATGTTCTTCTTGGCTTCCGTGCTTCAAAATAAGGATTTATTATTTCCTGAGAATGGGTGTTGGCCAAACTTAGTTACTTCTTTTCTGAGTTTCTCTGCAGAGGCAGCCTGGTATATTGTACAATTCCAGTTATCTGTTTTCCTCAGCTTCCTGTTGCCTCGTGTCTGGACTTACAATTCATCCTTAGTGCTAACTCTGGTATGTTGTAGCAGTGAAGAAATAAAGTTAAGAAAATGTGTAGCTTTCAAATGAGTAAAGCTAAACCCTCTCCTTTTTTTTCAAGACCAAATAGTTTCCTCACAACTGAACGTTTTATGGAATGAAGATGTATACAGATGAGTCGCTGATCAGCCAGGCCTGCAGGATAATTGTTTGTTCAACTGAAGGAGTTAGCACACATAGGGGTGTGAAAGCAGCCAAAAGTTTGGCTGTCGCTTTCTTCCTCTTATTAGAAGGCATTGACTCTAAGACACATTCTCAGGAGCAAAGCTCTACAGCTTAGGCATACTGTACAAGAAGCACTTGAAAAGTAGTTTTGCAATGTAAATTTAGGACATTGAGATTTCTACATGCAAAAAGAAGTCTTGATAATTTGGAGGGAACAGCTGACTAGAGTTTTGCTGGGTTTTTTCTGATCTTAATGATGATACTCCAACCTCTTCCTTGCCTCTCCCTCATTACATCCCATATGTATACACTGAGTGAAAACTTTTAACTATGATTGTGGTACCTCCTTAAAGTGATGTCTAATCATGTTTGGAATGCAGAATTGAATTAACATTCCCTTTTTGTACTTGGGAGAAAGCAGCAGTGGGGGTAAACAGCTCGCTTATTAGGGTAAACAAATTTGTGGGCAAGGTTGTCTTTCTGTTACGACTTGTGCTCTTGAAAAATGTAAAGCCTTACTTAAAGGAATTGAGATATATAACCGCCTGAGAGGTTTTCAGAGATCTTATAAAATTTCTGGATGAGTGCCTGGCCTAAAGCATTTGGAAGCTGTGATCAGCTTAAGTGTGTGTATGAAACTATATTTTGCGTTGTCTTTATTTCTTTTGTTGCCAAAATGTGGAAGCCTTCATGCATGAGTTACATAAAACATCATTTCAGATTCCTGTTTGTTATAGGGATTAGAAATATTTTATGAAAGGGAAGATTTTTCTGCGGCTTCACTTGAACTTTAGGTTTAAGAAAAAGATTATGCCAAATATCCCAAGAGTCACAAATGTTAGGCTAAGTGCATGACAGCCTTTCTGCAGAAATCATTCAGCATGGTATTTCTATTGATTTCCATGATTTAATCAGTCAGTATAGATTTTTCAGTCTTATTTGAAACTTAGGTCTGAAAACTTTCCTGTCAAAGGAAAACCTCCCATTGAACTTGCAATGGCACCAAATAGGCTGTTGAGACCTCATAGTTCTTTTTGGCATATATAAGGACTTTTAAGATGAAAAAAAGAAATGTCAAAAAAGAAATGGAAAGAACTGAGCTTGGGTTCTGGTAGTGGGTACCTTGAAGGGGGAACAAAGGCATTGTTTGTGTTTTTTTTTTTAACTTAGCCTTCGGTCTTATAACAGGTGCTATACTCTAAGCCAGCACTTTTTGCCATCTGCCACTGGAAACAGTGCTTGCAGCCTCTTGCAGAGAGCCAGCCCTGCAGTAACTTGTATCAGTTGGTCCCATGAGGTTGGCCAAAAGCTCTGCATGCAGAAAGAAGTTTTCTTCTTATTTATGCAGAGACTAAGAACTGCTCTGCCCTCACGCTGTGACTGGTGTGGTTCCAGTGACTAAAGACTGTTATCATAGATGTGATTTGCACTCTATGGATGATACACACTAAAGGAGAGGAAAAAAAACACTAACCAGCTGATTATTGCAAGGGTTTTTTAAGCTATTTATCCAGTGAGATCAGGGCCAGTTTTTCAGGTACTCAGACATGTCTTAACTAAAGCGTAACATTGTTAGCTTTGCAAAGGAACCTGAAGGATCTCTGCTGTTCTACTCAAGGCTGGGAAACCTTTTAATCATAACCTAGACTGGAAGGAAAGCCAACTAATATGATACCGTGTAAATCTGAATACAGGATATGTGGCAAGCGGACAGTAGAACAGGAGTCAAGTGGGATCTTCCTCTGTAGAACTGGGAGGAGAATGTGCTCCAGTTAAGCCAATCATAGCAAGTACATTAAACTTAGGAAAAACACCTTTTTGTGAACTGTGGAACCATATTGTATGGACAGAAAAAAAAGGTTATGAGCCTGCCGGGATGAGGTGGTATCTCACACCTGACTGAAAATAAAGTGGGAGCACAACCTTATTTGCAAAGATTGCTCTCCAGAACGAGGTTACCTGGGAAGATGGTACTGCAGTGCAACTTGCTCAGCTCTTGCAACCTGTTGTTTGTTTGGGGAGGGCTGAAGTTCTGCTTACACTGGTTTTATTTACTTGTATGCTGTCAGGCACAGATGAAACCTCATTTGTAAATGCTGTCCAGCTACTTCTAATAGACAGTATGTTTTTTCTCTCCTCTGTCTTTAAACACAAAGACATGGTGAAATACTCCTACAACAGCTTGCTTATGACTAGATTGACTCGAGGCAGGAAGGTTGCCTGATTTACATGAAAAATTCCTTGGTAATTTCAGTTCAGAGCTGTCCAGGTTTTGTGGTTGCAGCATAAGCTTCTGTGCCTGTTTGGAGTAGTGCACGTGCTATCCAGTTTGCATCCAGAGATTTGGATTAGCACTGCAGGTGCTGACTGGTGTATCAGATGGCGTGAAAAGTTTCCCTTTGATAGTAAAACCAGATACCTCTACCTATTCGTGAGCTGAAGGAGTGCTGTCACAAATCCCCAACAAATTTAGGATTGTTATGTTTGTTGGTAGCTCTATAGTAAGCACTTATTAATTCTACCTAATTATAAAACTGACATTTTCTAAATATAAATAAAGTTGCAGATAGGTTGTTCAAGATACTGATATATTAGACTCATAAAATCACATAACCACATGCAGAAGGTTGCTGGGCACTGTTTTTTTTAGGGGGTGCATACTCATTAACCTGGCTGCAGCTGCGCTCCATATCTGTAAGAAATGCTGTTATCTTTACAGATTAAATTTTCCTTTCAGTAGTGCCACTATCTTGTTTGAATCTTCTGGTTGAAGCCCGTGGCCAGGCGAGCAAGCACAATGACTTGTGCCATGATTTTTAGATCGATAGGATGTCAGCATCCTGCCTGCCAGATGGCAGCGTCAGCCTGCGAGGGGCTAAGGCAGGCATGCACTAACCTAGAGGGTTGTGCTGGTAGCTCCCTAATAAGCAACCTGTCCAGTAACAACGTCTGCTTCTTTTCTGTCTCCTGCCAGGTTTGTCACTAGGGATGCTTCTGAGGCTTACATTAGATGCAAGATATTTATTTCTTTTTCTCTGGCTTCGTTGCATCTGTGGTGCTGCGACCCTGAGACGCTGAGACTCAAATCTAGATACAGCTGGATCCCTGTGTGTCTGCCCATCCCCCACTTTGTTCCTCTGAGCTTTTTAAGAAAAGGGTTTTTGTCACTGATGGTTGGGATCACCTTGTAAGTGAACAGTCCTCTGGAATCATGGCCTGTAAAACAGACAGAACAGTATTTTCAATTACTACTTGTATGTGCTGTTTGGTTTGGATGAAGCAGTGAGGTTCACGTTACTGCTTGACTTCTAATCCTGCATACTCAAGATGGTTACATAGAAATTATTTTACATTTATTCCATATGTGCTGTACAGCAGTGATTGGGCCTACATGAGATCATATCCCTGACCTAATTATACACTGTCAATGGTAAAACATTGTAAGTGAAAGTTATATTTGTGTCTTGTAATCTAAATGTTATTGCAGCCTATGATGATCACAGATACCCTGAATTCCCAAATCAGGGCCTGTACAAAGGAAGGGATATGACTCAAATGGTTCCCTTCCTCCTGACCTCAATGTTACTAGTCAGAAGACATGGCAGTTATAGCTCTATCCAGCAGCTTCTAGATTGTTTAACAGGTTTACTGTAAGGAACCTGACTGCAAATTGGGTACCTGACCCTTCAGAGAGGAGTGTATGTGTATTTTGGTCAAAAGTCTGTTACAGAATTCCTGGTTGGGGGGATTTTGAGGAAATAATAGTCCCTTAAACTTGTTGCTTCTAGTTGTTGTACTTTGTGATATGGTCTAGTGTTGGACCTATTAGGGCTTGATAGATTGTCTGACTCAACCTTGAAGGCCTTTTCCAACCATAATCATTCTGTGATTCTATGATTCCAGTTCTGAGTAAATTGTGAGTAGCTTTTGAGTCGTACATATTTTTGTTACAAATAGAAGACAAAATCCTGCAGAAAGAGGCATTGCTACAATTTGAAAACAATCTCTCCAAATCTTGAACAGGAAGGTATGAATTCCTGTTAGGCATTCCCAGCCTCCTCCCATCTCACTGCTGCAACATGTTGCGTTTGGCAGCTTTCTGAGGACCTCCTCAGGGGTTTTCCTCCAGGCTTGTGAGGACTGCTGCCTTTCTGATCTCCTGGAAGCAGAGTCTTTGAAGACTTGGAGTGGAAAGACAGGTGTGGGGGGCAAGACACTGAGTTTAGTAGGAGCAGGGTCCAAAAGTTTAGTGGCTTGTCCAAATAGAGTGGTTCTTCTGTTCTGTTTAGTTGGTGACTTATTAAAAATAGTGTCCAAGATGTTAGTGTGTTAGTGCTAAATAAATCAGCATGGCCAGCTCATGGGCTTTAGTCCAGGTGGTTGTGCGTGGCAATTTTTATTGGTCTTTTGAGTTTTTTATTTGTTTGGTTGTTTTTTTGGGTATTTTTTTCCTTTAAGTCTTCAGTTCCTGGAGTTCAGGCAATCTTTCATTAAATAAACAAAACCCAAATTTTAACCCTTGTGAAGAGAGTTCGAGGATGTGATCCAAGCCTATGCTGGCAGAAGGTGAGCACCACAGATGCATGTTGGGCTGTGAACCAGGGCTGCAAGCAGCATTGAATTTTTCTACAGAGATATTTAGCTCTTGTCTATCTGTGTATGATATCCATAGGCATATGTTTCTCCTGTGCTCTTGAACATGATGTCAATACTTGTGACTACTTTTTTTAACTTTAAATGGATGTTCTAGGTGTTCTTGATTTTATTTTTCCCTTCCCTCTCTCTTCCAAATGGTTCTTCTGATTTAAAGGATAAATCTAAGATGCATTTATTTTAAAACTTTGTAATTTGGATCATACTTGATTCTGTGTTTTTGGATGTGAGCCATTATATTGGAAAAGAATATATTTTCATGGCCACCTTGCTCAAGAGGCCTGTAAAACAGGTTTGACTTGAAGTGACCATTTGAACTTCACAAAGTAGCTTAATCATACTGAAAAACTTGTTTCTTTTAATTAAAAATGTAGACATAATCTACTTCCCTGATATCACAACGTGTTCTTCCTTGTCTCTCTTTTAGGGGATGTTTTGTTTGTTCTTAAACGCTGGATATGCTGGGTCAATGAACTGTTACTCCAAGAAGCAGAGCTGAGAGGACAACCTGAGGAGACACGGTTGTGAAGGCAAGGAGGAATGCAACACTTTCCCAAAAGTCTGTCATCTAGGGAAGCATGCACATACTCTACTCAAGAAAGCAACATTTGGGGCTCATTAAACAACTGACAGTAACCTTGTCCAGCTTTCTCAGTGCCTGCTAAAAAAGACTTCTCTTTTCCCATACCTTTAAAGCAGACTACAAGACTATCCTCCTCAGCAAGAGTTAAGATATTCCTGGATACTTTATCAACCCCTACACACACACAAGATGATTGACCTAAGCTTTCTAACAGAGGAGGAGCAAGAGGCGATAATGAAGGTGCTGCAACGGGATGCAGAGCTTAAAAGAGCTGAAGAAGAGAGAGTCAGGTAAGGGACCTAGTGCCCTGGATTGTCCTGGACAGACTCCACAGCTCATATACTGAGTTATTCAGAGCATAGGAGAAGCTAAAAGCAGTTGTTGATGGGGGTTCTAAGTTCCACAGTATACATGGTTTGGAGACTTTTACTCTGGGCTAGATCTAGTATAGTCCCTGACACAAATGGGTGACTACTGGCCCAAACACCAAGTGTTGATTAGAACCCCTAAAATTTCCCAAGGGGCCAAGCACACTTGCTAAGCATCTGGCTCTGTTTCCTCAGAAAAAGATTCACTTGCAAGTATCAAAACCTTTGCAAACTGTACTAATGTGTACTGAGGGGGGAGACTTGTTTCAAAAGGAACACTAGAGCTCCAAGCCAACAAAGAAGTCATTACTGATGCAGTCAGCAGTATGTCTAAGTGATGAAGTTATACCTCAAATGTGTGGAGCATTGGAGCTACAGTTCAGGGGAGGCAGCAAAGTTATGCTCCATTGCCAAGAGAAGTCCTTCCAATCTATGGCTAAAGCAGAAAATTGCTCCCAGTTTTCTTTGTGGTGTCACAGACTGAGCAACGTGGTGTTTTTCTGGAGTGTTTTGTGTGCTGGGAGGTTTTCTTAGAGCTGCTGTTGGGGTAACTGCCACGAATAGAGATGTCTGCGTGGAAAACAGCATAATCCAGATGACTTGGCTTTGGGAAAGCTGTGATTTGTACTTGTGTAGATGGCTGAATAGTGCTTTCATGGAAGACAGATACCTACCTGCTCGAGAATGAGAAATTTAGTAGTCAGGGGTTTTTTCAGTGTGAAGGAAAGTAGCTGTTGCAGATACACAAGAGGATAAGTGGCTGACTAATGAAAAAAGGAACCCAGGTCCCTTTGTGCTGTAGCACACGTGTGTTAAAAGGGCTCTGCTGAGACAGGGTTTTTTCTTATTGATTCAGTACTCTTATCGTATGATTAGAGGATGATTAGAGGGCTGGAGCACCTGCCCTACAAGGAGAGGCTGAGGGAGCTGGGCTTGTTCAGCCTGGAGAAGAGAAGGCTGCGGGGGGACCTCATTGCAGCCTTCCAGTACCTGAAGGGAGCATACAAACAGGAGGGGGATCAACTTTTAAAGGGGCAGATAATGGCAGGACAAGGGGGAATGGTTTAAAGCTGAAGGAGGGAAGGTTTAGATTGGATATTAGGGGGAAGTTTTTTACAGAAAGAGTGGTGAGGTCCTGGAACAGGCTGCCCAGAGAGGTGGTGGATGCCCCATCCCTGGAGGTGTTCAAGGCCAGGTTGGATGGGGCCCTGGGCAACCTTGTGTAGCTCCAGGCCTGAGGTTGGTGGCCCTGCCTGTGGCAGGGGGGTTGGAGCTTTATGATCCTCGGGGTCCCTTCCAACCCTTGCCATTCTATGATTCTATGATTGTGATGTTCCTCATGATGCCATATTTCGTATTTAAATGCTTTGAAATTATTCCAACCATGATGGATCTGTGATGCTTCTCTTCTGCTGAGAAATACTTTTTGACAAACACCCTCTATGTAGGCGTACCCTGAAGCAAATGAAACGGCAGCTTTGCTGCTTGCCCCAAGAGCAGCATTCCATTTTTCTGCCTTGGGGTTGTTTGGTCACTGTGTGGTTGAGTTATTCCTCTTGCTGGTTTCAGTGTAGGAGCAATAAAGGTCAAACCAGTCGCTCCTTCTGGTTAAAGAGGCTTTTCTTCTCATGGCAATTGCTCCACTGATTCGACTAAAATCAGTCTAGGCAATGTGCCCTGTTTTTTCCACCGCTATCTTAATGCACCTTGAGGAGAGGATGTTCTCACCATATGGTTTTGTCACCTGCTTCAAAAAGGAGAAAACTGCCTTTGCTGTAACAGAACTATAAGTAGAAAAAATGCTGGTTCTAGTCTTGGAATGGTGCATTAGTGCCAGGTTTGAAAGACCTCAGGGAAAGTAATTGTAGATGTGAGTTTGAAAACAGTATCCAGGGAAAAAAGCTTTTCCTGGAACACAAAATCATAAAAGCCACTCTCAGTAGCGGTCTGAAAGGGCTGTCAACAAGTATTTTTGTCTGTGTAACTTTGCTTTCGCCACTTGTAATTCTAGTTCAAGAGGGTGTGGTAGAAAAATGCAAGGGACTGCAGGTTGTAGCAGCCTGTAATCAACATGTTTGTTCCTACAATAAAATGTCTCTTCTGAATATTCTAACTTCTGAGAAGCTGGAAACTTACATATGAAACTGATTTTTTCGGTGTAGATGTGGCAGGTGGAGCTTGCTTTTTATATATTAAATACTAAAGCACTAGCTGGATTATATTTCCATCCAAGGAGATGTGGTTTGAATGTAGTTTGTAGTTTGAATCCTGCAGTGTGGAACTCCTGGAAGATTCCAAGAGTTAGGATCAGATGTCCTGGTACAAACATCATGCCCTGACAAAGTGTTGTTTGTATCTATATATAATGGAAGTCTTTTCTAGAGGGAAAGAGATCCTATTAAGAAATTTTGAGGTTTCAAGGGTGTTCTAACAGTCTGCACTGTGTTCCTGGAGCGTGGGCAAACTGGTAACATGACAAAATCCTCTTTGAGCCACTTCCTAGTGGAATTTTACAGATCACCTGATGGGAGCCCCTTCTCTGCTGACAGGTCCTAACATGACCTGTCTGAGGTAAAGCTGTGCTGCTTAGGCTGGCCAGTGCAGCCTCCTCAGGCAGTCTGCCTCAATTCTGGGCTTGTTGAGTGCTGTAATAGGTGTTTGCCCCATCCTGTGGCTCCTCTTGCTGCAGTCATGAATCAAGCTGAAAGTTTTGGGAACAGCATGTCTGCTTCCTCTCTGACCTCAGCAGAGGTACGTCCCAAAGGAAAGGGAATATGGGCATTTTTTTCTCATGGGCAAAAGAGGTGATGAAGAATCTACGACAAGAGGGTGTGATCTAAGGAAATCAAAGACCTTTTTTATTCCTAGTGCAAGAAGATGCCTCTCTCTGCTTCATTACCCCAGGAGATGCTGCCAGCTTCTGAATGGCAGTGTTGCTGGGCAGGGGAAAAAATAGCATAAAATGGGAAGAGCTAAGCACCAGTTTGTCAAGACTAGAAGCTGTTTTTCAGCACATTATTGACTTCTTTAGTGTTGCTGTCCTTGTTCTTGTCCAGGAATTTCTGATGCACCCTGCTTCAGTTGGGTTTTGGGTGTTGAACAAGTAAGTGTGCTAAACGTGTACCTGAGTTTCTTGGTAGTAGCTTCAGCATCGCCCCAGACTCTTCTTACAGTTGTGTAGTTCAGAATTAAAACAACTTTGGGCTGCTTCTGGGGATGGTAACATGGAACAGAAATATATCTGAAGTTCTGGATTGTGGTTGGGTGACACTTCTGCGGTGGAGTGGCTGGCCCCTGGCACCAGTGTGTCTGAGGCAGAAAGCTCTTGTGGTCGCCTTTGCAACAGGGTTCCTTGCTGTGGCTACCAGCCCTTCCCAGTAAGACCTGGCAGTGCTGTTGTGGGCTGTGCTTGGCGTTGTTTGCTCCTTCCATAAAGTGAAGGAGGCTAGAGATAGGGAAATTCTGATGTGGGCTTGTTTGTGTGGTACCAAACCCCTTTAATATGAACTGGTGTGGCATTGCAGAAAGAAAAAAAAAAAGAGCCTCAAGGGTCTGATTCTGCTGGGTGCTACATACACTTGACCTTTCTCATAATGTCCATTGGCAGAGTGGTGGTGTTGAAACTCTAGTGTAAATAAAAGTCTCTCTTCTTCTGGTCAGCTAGAACAGGTAGCTTCAATCAGTTTTCAAGGCAGTTTTCCTTATATTCTAGACTGTCAGAAGGAAAGGCTCTTCTGTGGTGTTTTTGTTTCTTAGTTTAAGGTACTGAGGTGAGTTGAATATTGGCAGTGGGGGAACTGGAATTACCATTGCAGTGTCGATGACTGTCACCAAAATGCCTTCTTAGAATGGTCATAAAATACTTTTCATAGAATTCCAGACTGGCTTGTGTTGGAAGGGGCCTCAAACCCATCAAGTTGCAACCCACTGCCATGGGCAGGAACCCTCCACTAGCCCAGGGTGCCCAAAGCACCTTGAACCCTGCTAGGGATCCAGAGCCAGCCACAGCTGCTCTGGGCACCCTGTGCCAGGGCCTCACCACCCTCAAGGGGAAGAATTTTTTCCTAATGTATAATATAAATCTGCCCTCTTTTAGTTTAAAGCTATTCCCCCTTGTCCTATCACAGTACTCCCTGATAAACAGTCCCTCCCCTGCTTTCCTGCAGCCCCTTCAGGTACTGGAAGGCTGCTCTAAGGTCTCCCCTGAGCCTTCTCTTCTCCAGGCTGAACAAACCCAACTCAGTCTGTCCTCACAGAAGAGGTGCTCCAGCCCTCTGATCATCTTCGTGTCTTCCTCAGGATTCACTCCAGCAGCTCAATGCCTTTCTTTTCCTGGAGACATCAGGGCTGGACGCAGCACTGCAGGTGGGGTCTCACCAAAGCAGAGCAGAGGGGCAGAATTCCCTCCCCTGACCTGCTGGCCACGCTGTTCTTGATGCAGCCCAGGACACAATTGGCTTTCTGGGCTGCAAGTGCACACTGCCAGCTCATGTTGAGCTTTTCATGCAGCAACACCCCCAAGTCCCTCTCCTTAGGGCTGCTCTCAATCTGTTCTCTGTCCAGCCTTTAGCTGTGCTTGGAATCATGCTGACCCATGTGCAGGACCTTGCACTTGGCCTTGTTGAACTTGATGTGGTTTGTACAGGCCCACCTCCCAAGCCTGTCCAGGTCCCTCTGGTTGGCATCCTTTCCCTTCAGCACATGGACTGCACCACACAGCTTGGTGTTGTCAGTGGCGACCATATTTCCATGAACAACAGAACTTCCAGTTTTCCCTTGCTTTTCAAAGGGAATTGACTTGTCTTACACCTTCAAACATGTAACTCACTCGTTCTAATGTTCCAGGCCTGGATGTGTCTGCATTTCCTTCTGACTTCAGGATACATGGCAGTTTGTCTTGTTAGTCATCAAGCTTGGTTAGTTCTCCAAGGATCCAAAAGCAAGATGCTAGCTCAGATTAATTAATCACAGTATTGTTATTTGACCTAACATGCCCAGACTTCTGAATAGGTATAAAACAGAAGAACGCGCATGACCACAAGCAGAATCTGACTGCCTTTTTCTCATGTTTGCACCTACTCCTTACTCCCCAAAACCTTGCTGTCCAAAGAGATCCCAAAGGCAAGATTTCAAGAAGTGTTGCTGATCAATTACTGTGATGACAAGGATGGGGAAAGGCTGCATGACCCAACTGATTTTCTTTATTCTTCCTAGTATAGCCCTCAACCAGTTTAAAACAATATTGCTTTATTACTGAAACCAATCAAATAGTAACTGATTTTTAGGGAAGTCATATGTGTACAGCTACCATGCAAAGGGAATAACCCATACTCCCAAGTTTGGGCTGCCCATTATAGATGTTTTGGGTGAAATCTTCTAACAAACACCAGAACAGACTTTGTTCCTACACATCATCTAGGTATGTGCAGACTAAAGAAGCATCGTCATACAAAGTGGAATGTTTAAACAATTACCCCTTCTGCCTTGTAAACCTTTTATTGCTATTTCCCACTCTAAAACAAGCAAGCAAATCTAATCAGCAAGTCTGACACGTGTGGTCTAATATCCTTTTACTCCTGTTCTTGCATGAGTGATACTACAAAATGTCTTGTGTGTACTCAGAAAGTAACCTGGAACCTAAATCCTTGGTCATCTTTCTGTTGGTCTTGGAGTATATTGTTTTGCCTGCAGCTAATAGAATTGAGGATTAATCCCCAAAAAAGTTTCCTTCCACCTTAGCCACTCATTCAGGAGGAGGGTTTTGGAAGTGAATTTGTAGATAAGGTGGTGGTGTCAGGCTTTAAAAAACTTTGTCACCAATCACTGGGGTGCTTCTTTTGTTTCTTCAGAATAGGGAGTGTGAGACACTAATGGATCTGTCTCTGAGCCAGACACAGACCCTGATTTAAATGCTGCTTAATTTGTCACAAGAGGTCACAAAAAGGTCAGAAAAACTCAATTTAAGATTTTGGTTGAGGAATACAGCAATAAGAAGTTAACATCTTGCAAATTTTGTGGGGTTTTATGTTTTTGGGGGGGGGAATTTGTTTGCTTTTGTAGGTGGGTTTCTGGGTTGTTTTTTTTTTTGTAGTGGGGTCTATAAATAAGGGGGGCACAGGGAAGGAACAAAGAAAGGATGACGAGGTGTAGCCAAACCATTTTAGTTACAGGTAAGCTTTGCAATGTACTGTTCTTTCTAAAAAATAAACAAATCATTACCTCTTTGCCTTAACACTCAGTGAGTTATTACATCAGCCTACAAAGCATTCTGGATTTGCTGGAAGGAAGGTTGATTGTATCAGAGGCACTGATTATATCAGAGCAGGTTTCCTGCCTTAGTGATACCACGTCCTTGAGCTGACTGTCAAATGTTCTGGGCATGGGGAGAAATAACCCGACTGATACATGTGTAGATTTTGTTTGCCTACAGAGTGCCTGACAGTTGCTCTGTGTATGCTGGTCAGTGTCTTTCAGCATGTACTTAATGCCCGGTGGGATGAAAAATGTCATCTTGCTGTAAAAAATTTTTCCACTGGACCTAGTGGAAAAATTGTATTAAGTAACAGGAAAATTGAGGCTTATTTTAAAAGAGGGTGTCAGATTTCCTTTTAACTATGTAACATCATTTTCTTGAGTTTAACATTCCCATAGAAGAAACAGGCTCTAGGTTTATTAAACTTCAGGCTGTTTCACTCTGAAAACTGCAACATAGACTAACTGACATTTTTCAGGAGGATGGAGCCAGGCTCTTCTCAGTGATGGCAGCAATAGGACGAGGGGCAATGGGTGCAAGCTGGAGCAGAGGAAGTTCCATGTGAATATAAGGAGAAACGTTTTTCACTGTGAGGGTGACAGAGCACTGGGACAGGGTGCCCAGAGAGGTTGTGGAGTCTCCTTCTTTGGAGACATTCAAAACCTGCCTGGATGCCTTCCTGTGTGATCTAGTCTAGGTGATCCTGCTCTGGCAGGGGGATTAGACCAAAGAATCTTTTGAGGTCCCTTCCAACTCCTAACGTTCTGTGATTTAATTCACCACTGAGGGACTCCAGAGTACATGCTTATATCATGTGTAAAGCCATTACTTCATTTTCTTCCAATTGCAACCTTGGCAGCTGAGCCTGCAATCTGAATCTGAACCAGGATGCTTGCTGGCTCTTCGGTCACCACGAGGAAAATGACATAATGACAGCTTGGTTAGCCTCTTTCTGTTTGCTGAGGAGCTGATGTAGAATCAACTGTTGGCTTCTCATCCTGTTGTGGTGTGCTGGGACATGTACATAGCAGTGGAAAACCATGGCTGCAGTCTGATTTCTCACTGCTTCCTTTGAAGGTAAACCGCAATCTAAAGCAATGAAACAGGCTCACACAGTGCAAGCTGTTTGATACTGCTGCTAAGGCCTGCTTACAGCAGGGCTTGGGGATTCAAGTAGCTTTGTAACAGTTCCCATTGGTAACTTCAGCTGCTGCTTTTGCAACAAGTTTATGATGTGTTGGTGAGCAGGGGCTTCTTAAAAACCTTTTTTACTTGCCAAGACCTAGAAAAAATTGTCTTTCTGATAATGAAAATCTGCTGCTTTGTGCTGGGGAATGTTTGGGAATAGCTCTAACATTTGTGTTGCTCTTAGTTCATCAAAAGATGGAACTGGGAGGCTAAATACTTCTCTTGAAGAGACGAGTAAGCCAAGCTAACAAAAGTCAAGCAAAACTAGTAGTTTATAAGTCAGGTTCTGTGAGCCTCTGTCACTTCTTACCCTACAAGTCCTATCAGCCAGATGTTTTGGTTGTAAAGGAAGTACTGAGGAAATTGATAGCACATTTATATCTGGGTCAGCAAGCGTAATTATCTCCCAAAGTCTAGAAGGCCTGTTGAGCTGGTGGTGTTAAAGGTCGACTCGCTTTCATAGGCACCATGCAGAGGTGGGAGCAACATCCCTGACATTCACTTCCAGCCAAAATGATGTCTGCATTGTCCATGGATGACAGTAAATAAATCTAGAGCCATGACAAATCCATGTCTCAGTCCTGCCTATGTTCATTGGTTGCAGATTCAAGAGTCCAAGAAGCTGATAAGTAGGCTGACAGGACTGAGAGCCTGGGGTCCTGTCTTCTGCAGTGATTCACTAGTCTGAGCTGACTGGAGAAGGTCTCTTACCACACCCTAGTTTCAGTGGTTGAATACAAAGGGGAATAGAGCAAGCAGAGCCTGGTGTAAAAGGGTTGAATCAAGCAGGTTAGGGTACTGAATACTTGTCCTGTGACTCAGTACTTTCCAGCTAGAGAACCTTTCTTTGCATGTGTTGTCTTATTGCCCTGAAGCACTAGCTGAGGTCAGTGCTCTGCTGCCCTGCAGACTGTACAAATAGCTGACAAGCCAATCCCTTGCCCTAAGGAATATTTGTTCTGAGGAGACAAATAACACATGGGAAAGGAGGTGAAAGGGAGAAGCAGTCATTTGTGTAAAAAGTTCTTGCGTGACATATTTCCAGTGTGGCTGCTGGCTGTGTTCATAAATGAGGGGTTGTATTGAGTAATGTATTTGCTTGAGGACAGAGGGAAGCTATGTTCTACTGTGTTCCTGCTCCAGCTTGGAAGACCTGCAGCACAGGAGAAGTGTGTACTTTGGCTCTTATAGAAGCACAGAGTTATAAGCAAGAGGGAGGGCCAAATTTTAAATGGCCCAGTAATGCTGTGGACTATTGAATTTTGGCATTAGAAATGTCATTGGTGACTTCAACTCCTGGCAGCATCAACTGTGTGTAGCTGATTTGAGACAGAAGTTGTTTACACACCTAGAAGGGACTGGATGTTTGCAACACTTTCAAAATGAAGTGTAGGTATTCAAATTCTAATATAGCTGATGCATTCAAATAAACCTTTTCATTTCTGCCTGTACAAGGATGAAGTGGTAGTTGGGTGATAGGTGTGAATGGTCCGTCTTAGTCTGGGGGTTAGGAATGGCTCAGCGTTCTCTCTCTACTGTGAATGGTTGTCTGTACTTCACAGTCAAACCTAAAACCTATATTAAAAGAACTGTCATCATAGTAACTTGATTGCAGTAGAAGTTCCTTCACCTAAACTCACAGAATCACAGAGTTGTAGGGGTTGGAAGGGACCTCTAGAGATCATCGGGTCCAACCCCCCTGCCAAAGCAGGCTCCCTAGGACAGGTCACACAGGTCGGCATCCAGACGGGTCTTGAATATCTCCAGAGAAGGAGACTCCACACCCCCCTGGGCAGCCTGTCCCAGGGCTCTGTCACCCTCACTGTGAAAAAGTTCTTCTGCATATTGGTGCTTCTCTGCTCCAACTTGAGGCCATTGCCCCTTGTCCTATCCGCAGACCACTGAGAAGAGGCTGGCCATTCCCCCTGTGTCCCACACTTGAGATATTTATAAACATTGATCAGATCCCCTCTCAGTCCTCTTTTCTCAAGGCTGAACAGCCCCAGTTCATTCAGCCTTTCCTTGTAGGGGAGATGCTCCAGGCCTTTGACTGTCTTTGTAGCCTCTGCTGGACTCTTTCCAGGAGAAATATAAAATGAGAAATCTAAAACTAGCATAAACCTCCTTAGGATTGGACTAGATGCCCAATTATAGAACTGTTTGGGTTGGAATGAAGCTTTAAAGGTCATCCTACAGCAGTGTGGGTTGTGTTTAACCTTAAAGTTCCGGAGTCCTAAAATCATAGAATGGCATGGGGTGGAAGGGACCCCAAGGATCATAGAGCTCCAACCCCCCTGCCACAGGGAGAGCCACCAACCTCCATGCCTGGATGAGTAACTTGATTTGTTTTGTTTTCTCCCTTGGGCTCTGTTATTAGCTTGTTTGCTGAAGGAAAGGACGTTAATGGAGAAAGTGGATGAAGCCTGACTTGACTTTCTTTGAGTACTCTCTAGATCTATGTAGTAACTTTCCTGGTCTGCAGGTTAACCTCCAGGCTCCGTGTAAGCATATGCCTAATGTGTTATATGCCTAACAAAGAAAGAAAACAATCAAACTGCACAAAGCAACTCCTTCCTCAGTTAAAGTATGCTTTGTAAAAGCAGCGTGCCCCTGAAGTCTGAAATCAGATTATTACAAGTTTACTTCACAGTGGTTAAAATGGCAGCAGCTCATGTGGTGGTGACGTGTAGATTAATAAACTGCATAAAGTTGTAATGTTTCTTTCGTGTGAGGCTGTCTTCCTCTGTAACTCATTGTATGGATTTTTGTGTAACCCATGGAAAAAATGGCACCACCTTTCCAGTGTGCTTTTGGAGTGTGTGTATAAAAGTAATGCTGTATGTAGCCTGAAAAGACCCCCGAACAGCCATGGACTTAATTGTGGAACAGACTGCTCGGCTAGCTTATCTCAACTTCAAGCTTGGAAAACTGGTCTTTGGAGGTAAGAAGTCAGGATCTGCAGTTATCGGAGACTTCTCCAGAGTGCTGTGTGCTTGAGAGCTTATCAGCTTTTTAAAAATTTATTTTTTTAAGAGTTATCAACTGATGCTCTGAGGGTGACATGGCTGAGGCTCTTCCCTTTCTGGCTCTTTGTCATCCTTCATAATAGGAATACAACAGGTCACAAGATGGAAATAATGTGCTGAGACCACATTAAAAAAAAATCAACAAACAAACAAAGAAAACCCAGTCTGTCCCCATTCCCCCCCCCCCAATCTGACTTGTATTCTGTTCACACAGGTTAGTAGGCTGTGTGTATCTCATTCTTTTTTGTTTTTTCCCTTCTCAGGCATTTACCAGAAAAAGTCAAAGATGATGTTCAGCTAAAGAATATGAGTGGGCAGTGGTTTTATGAAGCAAAATCAAAGAGGCATAGGGACAAGATACATGGAGCAGATATCATAAGAGCTTCCATGCGCCGGAAACCTGCCACTCTGGGTAAGCACTTGGTTTATATTTTATTTTGGAAAGGCTGGCTCTTATGCAGCTAACTTCAGAATACAAGCATGCAGCTTTGCATGTGAAATACAGGGAGAATATTGCTATCTCTTCTAGCAGAAAATGTTACCAAAGAGATTTCCTATGTAGCTTGCAGTGTAAGCTTTAAGCTTTCCTCCCCCCAGTGCTATGTATTAAAGAGAACTCTGTGAGATGACTGCTAACAAGAGGGACTGGCTTGTGTTTGTGTGGAACTGAAAGCCCCCTACGCTCCTTTCTCATACCCATTTTTTTGAGGCCCCATGAGCTACCCTGGAATATGCAAAGAATTGGAGATTGAGGGAATTGCTCTTTAGTATGCATTTCCAGGTTTTTGGGGTACTCAGTTTGAGCCCTCTGAGGCTTAATTAATTAATTTTTTAACTGTTATTTTTAAAGTTATTATTTTTAAGGACCCCAAACGTGCTTCCTGTTGATTCAAAATAGTAGGTGCTATGAGCTAGAGCTGGTGGTTGAAACTACTGAAGTATACATACGAAGAGCTCTGGCCGCTAGAACTGACATCCTGTGTCCAGGTTGCCTTTGGGTGTACCCACCATTCCCCACATCATGGTGGGTGCCCTCAAATGATCTGTTAGAAATGTTTCTTAAAGCCAGTTGTGTTCATGTGTCAGGTAACAGCTGCAGACAGCAGTGTAGCAGTAGATTATGGGAAGAAAATGCCTTGTGTTTAACATCAGAAGGAAATCAGTGTTTTGTTTGGGGAGAAGCAAACAAAGTGGTGCATAAGAGCTGCTCTACTGGGCCAGACTAAAATCTCTTCTCCCCAGCACCCTGGCTTGTGTAGGCTTTGAGGCCAGGACCAGTCTGGAGCCAGCTGCACCTTATTTTTTTTTTCCCCAATTAATTTTTTCAAGAGGTTCTTTAAAGCCACCCCCCTCTATCATTCACCATGTCCTGTCCTGAGGCATTTTAAGACAAAGGTTTTCCATCTAAGAAGTGACCGCTTCCTTTTCTGGTTTGGAACTGATCCCCCTGAACTTTATCCCTGGCAGAGAAGGTAGTCAATCTATAGTCACAAAAACATATATAATATTGTATACAGGATTTGATACACTTCTGTTATAAGTCTCTCAGCATCTGACTTTCTAACCTAAAGAGAAAGATCTATTTTGTCATTCTTTATACAGAAAATGGTATTTTTTTTTTCCTTGGAGAAATTGACCTCCAGCCCTCTTAACACCCTCTAGCTCTACTAAATCCAAGATTTCTACTTGCAGTTGTGGGTAGCAAAAGTGAGAATAAAAATCTTGCTTATTTTTGTATATTAAGAACTATTGGAGAAGTGCAAACAATGGTAGTGGAGATAATGTAAGCTAACATTTTGACTCTGAGTTATCAGAATAAGATTCTGTCCCACCCCAAAAATAAATGCAAGTCTACTAGCATGTACTGAACAAAGTGGGACTTTTTGTTTTTATGCTTACATTCTTAACAACTTGTGATAATTCTGTCCATAAAGGATTAGCCACCAGCTCAGGTGAGTTATGACCAACTTCTGTTTTACCCCTGTAGGATGGGAGTAATTGACTCGATTAACTGGACTTCAACATTTTTTTTGGTTTCCTATGGTTTAAGTGCTTTTGTTCCCTCAGGACAGGAGAGGCTGAGGGAGCTGGGCTTGTTCAGCCTAGAGAGAAGGCAGTGGGGGGACCTCATTGCAGCCTGCCAGTACCTGAAGGGAGCATACAAACAGGAGGGGAATCAACTTTTTAAAAGGGCAGATAATGGCAGGACGAGGGGGAATGGTTTAAAGCTAAAGGAGGGAAGGTTTAGATTGGATATTTGGGGGAAGTTTTTTACAGAGAGAATGGTAAGGGGCTGGAACAGGCTGCCCAGAGAGGTGGTGGATGCCCCATCCCTGGAGGTGTTCAAAGCCAGGTTAGATGGGGCCCTGGGCAACCTTGTGTAGCTCCAGGCCTGGAGGTTGATGGCCCTGCCTGTGTCAGGGGGGTTGGAACTGTATGAACCTTGGGATCCCTTCCAAGCCAGACCAGTCTATGATTCTATGACACTAAGGTTGAATTTTTGAGGTTTCTCTTGCTGTAAGAACTCCAGGATCAGTCTTTACTGGGGTTGTTGTAGAAAACATCTCCATTTAGGATCACTTTAAGGTCTAAGGCAGATGTACTTAGAATAGTAGAGTGAAGCAGTTAGAGAAGTATGTGATGTTTCTATTGGCATTAAAAAATATTCTTCAGAAGGCACCAGATCTGCTTCATTACCCAAACCAACTATAGCAGACTTGAAATAGCCACAGAACTCACTGTAAAAACCTGTATCTGCTTCTTAAGAAGTCCCATATGAACATATGGGAGAGAACAATATTCTTGTTTCCTGTTTTAGCTGAAGTGAGTCAGAACAAATCAAACAAAGCAAAGAACAGCTGGGTGAGCAATGTTAATAAAGAAGCCTTTGTGCCACCAGAACTACATGGCATTGTGGAACATCAAGAAGAACAACAACCACAGTCGTGTTCCAGGTAAGTTGTCAGTTTAATCCCACTTAGTGTATAAATATATTGGGACTGGTGAAGCTTGTGAGCTATAAGTTCCATCCAAAATACCATCCCTGGCCTCTTGTTTCAAAGGTCATGAATTTTTTTTCCTCAGAATCCCCAAGGAATCTGTGCATGTGAAAGGCTGATAAATCATAATCCCGCATTGCTAATTGTTCTGCATTCAAATGAAGAGCATCTTTTAAGCATATTTCAGGAAGAAAGAACCAGGATCTTTGGATACTTGTGAAAAATAAGTCATGTTGTACTAAGAAAAAGAAATGCCTTTCTGGAAGGGAGGGGTTTCCATTCAGAACAAGGCAAGGCAGTCACCTTGGATACATGTGAAAGGCTATAGCTGTTGGAGAAAAGCTGTCCGATAGTTTCTGAACTTCAGATTGTGTTAAATCACAATTGTCTGTAAACGTCCCTAAGCATCCCCATTTTGATTTGAAATATCCTGAGTTGATTTCTGAGAGACAAACATGTCTTTACTTTAAAATACCTACATGTAGTAGTGCAAGTAGCTATGAGAGAAACATTGACAAAGCCTGTGTTTGGAAAGGAAAGTGCCGATCTCTCAGCTAGGCCGGAAATGAAATATATTTAAATGGCCAGATTCCTCCACACCACTGAGGAAACAAGAACAAGGGTGTGACTCAGACAGCTATTGTCGGTGCCTCAGCGATCAGATTGAAGATACAAGACAGCGTTACTACTTAGGATGTCTTACTTTTGGTTGTGCCATTAATCAGCTCCATAACCTGCCACTTTCTTACCTGTCTTCTAAGTCCTTCTCTGTCTGTCCCTTTTTTTCCTTTGCAGCAAGGCTTGCCTCCTCCTATGCGTTTGTACAATGGCTAGTAGCACTTGAATCTTTCGCTTTCGTGGTCTGCAAATTGGGTACGCACGTTCACGATAAATAGCACCACAGGTTGGTGTAACTCTTACCTCTGGCTTGCATTACTGGTCGTTCATTTATGTATCCTTATCAGTGAACTCAAAGGGGTATTTGTCTTACTCACATCTCAAATCACGCTGAAAAAGGTCAAACTGCTTTGTGTTAGACTTCCCCAAAAACGAAGTTGTACAGTAGAGGTGATAAAGTTTGCTTATTGCAAGAGTGGGGTTAGCTACCCCTGCCAGGTTGGCTGATAATGCTGACAGTTAGGGCTTACTGAATGCATTTGGTGTTTTTGTGGGTGATTTTTCCATTCAGGAAATTGTTATGGAGTTACTTCTTTACTGGAGCACAAGATATGCTACTGATTAAAAAAATCTTTTCAGAATGTTTTGCAGGTCGTCTTACACATCAGGAGAAGTTGCCTATACTTTAAAAGAAGTACAGCCTTATAATGGTATTCTCACCATTATGACTCCACAGACTGTGTATAATTAATAACAAGAGGAAGTTTCATTAACTGCCAGGGCAGCCTTTTCAAAAATCTATACCATAATGAGGTCTAGGTCATGTTGCAAACAATTGTCTACATGTTCTAACTTGATTGTGGTCTCCAACCTGAGGTGATTTGATGATTCAGGTCACACCCATGCAAAGCTTGATAAAATTATTGTCCTGGACCCTCTCCTGCCCTTTGCTCCAAATTGTGCCAGAATTAACCAGTGTGTATGCCTTGTTCATGTGCACTAGTACTCTCACCAGCAGCTCAAGATCTCCCCTCTAAAGCAAGCTCACGCAGTCCAGGGTTTAGGAGACAGCTGGAAATGGACTTTAGGAAGTAATCTGTAATGTGTAGACTGGACACTTACTTGCATTTACATTACATAAATGATTAGATGTCTCAGGTGATTTGCTTCTAAAACGTCAAGAGCCCAAGCAAGTAAACAAAGCAAGCCTATGTGCAGTTCATGACTTGTGGTTTCGGGATGGGCTTATTTCACTGAGAAATTAAGCCTACACAACCCTGCATGTGGGAATTTGCAGGAGGTGCCCCATATCTCTTTAAAATGCTTCTCCTCTCTGGTTTCGCGGTCCTGGACTTTGAAAGAAACTGGACAGGCCCACAGGCACGTCAGACTTTTATGGCAGCAGAGGGGAAACAGCACTGGGGTGGGAAAGGAAAGGCTTGACCCTACAAACAGTTTAGCTGTTAGGAGAGCAGAACTGCAAGCAATGATTTGGCAGTGCTATAGTCTCAACAAGGCTGGAGCTAACAGCCATTCTATCTAACTAACTGTCATTCTAGAGTTTAGGATTGCATCATTTGAATCACAGCTTCTAGTGTCCAAATGCTACATTGTAGTTCAAGCACTTGGGCTTTTAAATCATTTTAGAGTGTGTTTTAAAGGGTACATTTCTAGGAGTTGTGGGGTTTAGGGTTTTGGGGGTTCCCCTCTACCCTTTCTAAGAGTGGGCTTCAAGACAGCACTAGCTTGCAGGCTTTGCATAAACCAAAGTGCTAACCTGAAGATGGGATCAGAGACAGGTGATAACAAATTACCCAGACTTTCTTGTCTTAGATCCTATCCTTAAACCAAAACAATTCTTACTGAACGTGAAGAAAGTGCTGTTCTGGGAGATCTCTTTGTAAACTGCTGAGGGTCAAATTCAGCCCTGGAGCCAGTTCAACTGCTGTTGAGTCAGGGTGCCACTGCATTGGGTGGAACAGCACTCAGCCCAGAAATATATTCTTAAAATGAGCATAGTGACGATCATCCCCACACACCAAATGGCTAAATTAAGTAATGAAGCTACGAACAATTCTTTTTGTTATATCACTGTGCTACTTTTCTTGCATACCAGAGCATTTACAGACCAGGTGTGTGAAGTGTCTTTAAAGGCGTGACCCTGCACAGAATGAGTTTTAATAGGGTGACTCAGACTGTCAATATTACCTCTGCTCAGTGATACCATCTGTCTATATGCTTAATCTCAACAAAGGGCGATGTTAAAGGGATTTATCTTTCAAATTATGATTTGTAGGTTGTTTTCCCTAGGCTAGAAAATAATTTTTAGCCTACATTGAACAGGTGACAAGTGTGGGCCCTAGAGTTCTGTTGGGTCCAAATTTACACCAAAGCCCTAATTCTTTCCTGGAATAATAAGGGTGCTGGGATACCTGGATAAGGATGTTTTTTATGGAGTATTGCTAAATTACACTGCTTTACTTGCACCAGGTTCGCTACCCTTAGGGATGAGCTCAGGAACACTTATTTGTTTGAATGGGAGGTCATTTCTGAATAGACCTATATTGATACCTGCAAATCTATAGTCACTTTCTCCAGTTTTACTCCTGCCATGGCCTTGCCTCTTGGTTCCTGTCCACTCTGTGGGGGGGTGGGGGCCTTCATTGCTGTTCTCAGTGCTTTGTTTTGCTGAATTACAGTGCAGGAATATTTTAACCTGTGTGTGTTTATCAGCTTGGCTTCATGCACTGACTTGGATTAGCCTTGTGAACGCAGCATGTCTGGGAGCTGTTTGCTCCATCTTCCCATCTCTGCATGTGTATGTGGTGTCTCTACTTTGTTTTCTTTAGAGCAGGGTTTTCAGTAGGTAATGCCAAACTAATAACTCTTTAATTCTTTGGTAAGTCTGAATCAGCTGGGTATGAAAATACTGTGGTATTGTGTGTGTTTTCAATGAAACCTTAATTTACTTCCTCACCTGTAAAAAACATGAAGAATGTCTTACCAGTTTCTTTGCAGTTCATGGTACATAGCAGTATTTTCCTTGTTTAAAAAGAGGGAAGGGTTTTGAAGCACTCGTGACCTAGACCTGAAAAATAAATAAAAACACCCCAATGCAACCCACCATGTTTATCCTGCTGGGTAGTGGATGTTGTAGATAAGATAAAAGGCAGGAGCACACAAGTGCTCAAAATCAGAACCACAAACTCAAGTGCTTATAAAAGCAAGAACACACTCTACTTCAGCAGAACAAAGTTTCTTTCAATATATGTATTTTCAGACTGAAAAGAGAGGTATTAGAACTGGGGTTAAAAACTGTAATATGGAATAATATTTTTTAAAAGAAATTAAAAACTGCACTAGTGAGCTCTGAGAGCTAGGCCTTTTTTTTTTTTCCTTATTTATGATCAGAGAAGAGTAATAATAATCTGTTGTACCTGGTGAGTGCATCTAAGATGCTACTGAAATTAGCATTGAAATATAAGAACAGTTTCTTTTTTCACCCATGAGAGAGGTTCTGTTACAGGATTGGCTCATGGCATACATTTGTATCACTATGCACGGTGGTATAATTCTTAAGGGTAGTGTTGAACCAGAAGAGCAAGGATGAGATATAGAAGTTTCCACCTTAGACTACAATTGTTGTAGGGTTTTTTCCCCTTGTCTTATGTTCAGGCTGCTCACTACTGTGTCACCTTCTCCATAATGATGTTTTGCTGTTTGTTAAATGGGAGTGATGCCATTTCTCAGACACACTTAGCAGGCCAGAGCCTGCTAAGCCTTTCAAGAGTGGCTGCCAGACCTTTTTTTCCTCAGCTTTGAGGTTATGTGTACTACACCCTTGAAGATGAGAAAGCTTTCCCTTCTACTCTCAGCAGGGCAGACTGTTGCCAGTTCCCTGATTGGAAAGATCTTTGTCCATGTGAGAAGACTCCTGTTTGAACTTGGCGATGACCTGATGACAGCTGGGAGCTGTTTTCTTGTTCTGAGATACTATGTCTGCCCTCAAGAACATTGTCTCATGGCTCTGCTACTTATCAATCAATATCTGAAAGGCTTTTCACCCATGCAAAAGATAGCTGACCAAAGAAATATTCAGTATTGGAACCTTCTTGTACCTCTATCAAAAAAAAAGAGAGTTGCTTTCCTTGCCTGAGGTCATATTTTCTGAGGAATATTTTTTTTTTCTGCCTTGTAAGGTTTTCCCCATCCCCAAAATCATAAGCACGTAAGTTGGTTAGAGTAGGAATTTCCTAAATCAAGTTAAGATACTGAATTCAGAGAGTCACAGAATCGTAGGGGTTGGAAGGGATCTCCAGAGATCATTGGGTCCAAACTCCCTGCCAAAGCAGGTTCCCTAGGACAGGTCACACAGGTGTGGATATAGATGGGTCCTGAATATCTCCAGAGGAGACTCCACAACCCCCCTGGGCAGCCTGTCCCAGGGCTCTGTCACCCTCACTGTGAAAAAGTTCTGCATATTGGTGCAGAACGTCTTGTGCTCCAACTTGAGGTCATTGCCTCAAGCTATATGATGTTATATGATTGTTATATGAAGACCACATTTAAATCCACATCTAATTTCTGTTTAAAAAACCCAAACAAATCACCAAATGCTTTTTCATATCTGAGACATTTAGATAAGCTTGAATTATAAAAACCTGTTTGTTTTAGGAAAAAGCCACCCTTGCATCGTTCTGCAAATAGATGAACCATGTATTGATATAATATAGGAGCTGTCTCTTCTAACTGTTTTAATTTCTCCTTACCTGGGCTATACTTAGTCAGGATCACAAGTAATAAGGTGCTTAACATATACTATCAAACCACAGGTCTTATAGATCTCGATTGAAAGAATAATTTATAAGCTGTACATCTGAAGGGATGTGTAGTCATCTGTGGCATGTCACATCTTTGCTATAGTGGTGATGGAGCTTCTCTGATTTTTCTGACTTGGACTCTTTGCAAAACTGTATTTTTATAAGACTGGCACTTTGCTGTGATATCAGTATAAATGTAGGATAAGGATGGCAACTGCAACACTGATATTGTTTGGAAAGTGGCTATATTTAAATAACGCTTGCTCAGAAAATCTAAAAATTATCAAAAATATGGTGTCTGTCATGCCAAGTAGAACTTGTACTGAATTCTTCAACAAGGAAAGAAATTTTCAGAAGGGAACAAAGCAGTAAGAATATCTCCTTGCTGTGGACAGGAGGTTTTCCTCTAAATTTGATGAGAATAGGCTAAAGAGATAACTCTAGGTGTCAGCAGGTTAGGGAATCAAAACCATGAAGGCTGAAAAAGACCTCTAAGATCATCAGCCCAGCACCACCATATCTACTAAACTATGTCCTGAAGTGGCATGTCTATGTGTTTGGTTTTTTAATACTTCCATGGATGGTGACTCTTCCACTTCCCCGGGCAGCCTGTACCAATGCCTGACCAGGAGTTATATTCCAGTATTTATACATGAATCTTTGCTATGCTTTTTCGTAAAGGCTTAAAGAAATGTTCTGTCTGCTGAAGTTGTTAAATGCTTTGTCTTTGCAGTTCTAAAACAATAATCTCTATGTTAGACACACCAGAGGAAAGACCTACAAAGACAGCAGTCTCACCAGTAAAGGTATGATTGGTATCGAATATAGTGTAGAGTTATAGAATGCTTTGGGTTGGAAGGGACTCCAAAGCCCATCTACTTCCAACCCCCTGCCATGGGCAGGGACACCCTCCACTAGCCCAAGGAGCCCAAAGCCCCATCAAACCCAGCCTTGAATACTCTCAGGGATCCAAGGGCAGCCACAGCTTCTCTGGGCTCCCTGTGCCACAGCCTCACTGCCCTCATAGGGAAGAATTTCTTACTAATATCTAAACTGAGTCTACCTTCTTTCAGTTTAACCCCATTCCCCCTTGTCCTGTCACTCCCTGTCCTTGCAAATAGCCCCTCCCCAGCTTTCCTGTAGCCCCTTCAGGTACTGGAAGGTGCTCTGAGCTCTCCACGGAGCCTTCTCTTCTCCAGGCTGAACAAGCCCAACTCTCTCAGCCTGTCTTCATAAGCAGAAGTTGTTTGCATTTTGTATGGTGGATTTTTTGTTTGGTTGGTTTTTTGCTGTGGTTTGTGTTGGTTGGTTGGTTTTTGGGCGGATTTTTTTTGAGGGGGGGTGTTGTTTTTTCTCCTCAGTGGTAAAGATAATTAAAGATTTGAGGAGAAAGATACTAAACTGGGAAAAAGATAGCATTTCTTGTTTTGGAGGAAGATAATAGAAACCACTAGCTATTGAGTGCTAATGTGCTATTCCAGCTGTAATCTGTGGCTATCGGAGTTTCCAATTCCATTGTTTCCAATCTCTTCAGCCACTCAAAAGGATTGTCCTGCTGTGTTCTGAGATCTCTAAAGTCACAGGCGTAGAGATTAAATTATTTAACTTGCAATACCTTGGGATTTTCAAGTGCCTTTAACTGGTGGCTTATCTCTGCTGTTGGTGACCTTAGAAAGAACAGGATGAGGCTATCAGTAACACTTCTGATAGTTTCCTGGCTGATACTGTTTTGTTTTTTTTCTTATTTATCCAATTTTAGGGGCTCACAGATTCTTTGCTGACAGGGTAGCAAGGCAGAGGAACTGCACTTGCATTTATTTTAAGACTGATATAACAATTTGACTGCAATTATAATGCTTATTCCTTTTGTTTTAGCCAAGGAGAAATCCATTTAATTTCACTGCATCAGATGATTACTGGAACAGTGGGGAATCGGAGCACAGACCAGCCATTCTACCTCACCTATCAGATAAGGGTAAATACACTTACTTAGCATATGACCATGAATTTCTTGATGCTTTATCTGGAAATTATTTTTACTTTTATTGCTTCTTTTTTTAATATATCGAAACCTTTTATCTTAACTACTGGTAGTTGTCAACTAGTTGTTTCAAACCCCATGTAAAACGTGAATTTACTCAGGAAATGATTGTTTATGTGACTAAATGGGTTTTGCTTCCTTCCTTTTAACTGCAGGTATAGTCAGCATTAAGCACTCCATCCCAGAGGTCTGTCTGTCCTGAATTGCTGTTACGAGAACAGAGAAATTTCCTTGAATTTAGCATGTGCTGTCTCTGTGACCTTCCAGTCATTGCTGCTGTTGGCTCAACAGAAGCAGCCTCTTTGATCTCTATTTTTTCCCTTTGTTTTCTTAGTCCTGTTTATTCTGAAATCCTCCCTTTCCCTCAAGAGTTCTCTGCAGGCAAGTAGATGAGTGATGATATATCACAATACAGGCATTTGAGGTTGTAATTTAGAGGCTCATGTGGAAATTACTCTCCTGTCTCTGTTATGAAGCTTCCTGGCAAGAAGGAAGACTTGCACATGAGGAATAAAAAAAAAATAATAATTTTCCCACTGGGAGTTTATTTCTGCATCTTAACTTGATTGTGGAAAGAGCATTTTTCCATTTCTGTAGGTTGCTGTTTACGTTCTGAACCTGAAAACCCGTTTGCATATTCAACAGTTGCTCTTCCTTGTGAGGTTTGTCCCTTGCAGGAAGAACAGTGATCAAAAATTTGTTATCATCAAATAATATTTGTAGAATAAGAAATAACTGCATGATTTTCATCTGTTAAAACTTTTGCTACATACAAATGTAATCAGCACCTATGTTGAGTTTCCTCCTGTGCTTTCCTGCAAGTGTTTTTTAAGAAACCAATACAATCACTGCATTGGACCTGATGATCTCTTGAGGTCCTTTCCAACCCCTATGATTCTGTGATTCTTGATCTGTGCTGCCACAGCCCTCTGTTTATGCAGATGTCACGTAAACTCCTGATTTGTTCTCTTACAGAAATTTTGTCACCATCAAAAGAGAGCCAGCCTAAACCAAACTTAGGAAATGATGAAGCAGAGAAACCTAAGACGCCTTCTGTAGAGCCCACTGATGAAACACAGAAAGGACTAGTTAAACGCCCTGTCCCAAAAGCTAGGAAATTAATTCACAAAGCAACAGCTCCTGTGTCACAAAGAGAAGATGTTCCAAAACCAGCCAAACGGACTGAGAGGATTAATGGCATCAGTGCAACCCCCAGGGGCATTCTGAAGCGCAGTTCAAGTTCCAGTTCCACTGACTCAGAAGTTCGTGTCAGTCAGATGTTAGATGTTCAGAAGAAGAACGGGCTTCCTACAGCAACTATTTTTGAAGGAGAAGCTGAGAAAAACTCCCTTGTGGAAGAAGGGGAAGATTCCACACAGATTTCACTGGAAAAACTAAAACAAGTGAGATTCTCGTCTGGTACAGGTAAAGGAGAACCTCTGCAAAGCCCACAGCTACACCACAGCAGAGGAAAAGGAGAGTTTGATTTGTTAGAATCTGATGAAACAACGAGTACTGGAAATGATGCTCTTAGAACAGATAAGTTTGGGAATAAGCAGACTTCAGCTGTAAAGCCTTTGGGAACCTGTTCAGCAGCTTTACAAGTGGAAACAATAGACGGACTACAAAATGGTTCTTCAGCATCCAGTCCTTGTGACACTAATAGGTCAGTCTTCTCAGTTAATGAAACCTTGCAGGCAAAGACAGTCAATCCTAAGAAACCTGAAACTCCACAAAAGACCTCCAACGATATCCTGCCAAACAGCAGTAACAAACCAAGAGTTGAGACTTGTGAAAGTGAAACCAACCAGTTCTTGAGCCACGAATCAAAGCCACACAAAAGCATTAATGGTAAGAGACTAATAGGAGTGAAGAAAAGAATGCAATAGCTTATAGATTGTATTCATTAATGTTCCAGTCACTTGTTATTGAAGAATGAACAACTAGGGAACAGAAGTAGTAGGAATGGGCTACACGCTGCAGAATGAAATTCTTCATCACTCTTTAGTATTTTAATGCTTTAATGTCGTCAATATTTTTTTAGCTGATCTACTGGTATTCTTAAGAATTAACAATCAGATCAGAGCCTGGCCAGGCAGCTTTATTGTGGATGATGCTGGTGAAGTGCTGGCATTTGGATAAAATACCTGTCATAAGGCGTGGTAGATCTGTCTGCACAGGAAGTGAAGAATTTTTGGTGTAGGACTATTGTCTGGCCTTAGTAGTAATCCAGTTGTGACTTGGGGATTTGCTTATGAGATTAAACACTATCTCATTATTTCCATTCTAAAGAGAATGGCTACACTGAAAGACACTGAAAGGAATTTAATCTCACCTGCTCAAAAGTAATTCTCCTGAAAGTAATATGACTAATCTCCCAGTAAGATATCTGAGTTCAGAAATTAGTTTTTCACTCTAGTGCCCAAAAAATGTAAGGACAGAGAACTCTTTTTAAAAAAAAAATTTTTTCTTCCTCTGCTAACAGATTAAAACCAACCCCACGAACACTTAGAGATTCTTTTCAAGATAGATCAAACATTTGTAGGGTTGTGTGTCTGATTTGTAACTCTGATAAGTTTGTTTACATTGTAGATGAACATCAGCTTTCTGCTAAGACAGAAGCGTGTGACATGCAAAAGACCAATTATGAAAGTCTTCAACAAGGTAAGCCTCATCTTGTTGAGGAGAAACACGCTAAAATCACTTTCAAGCCTGACAAACATGCTGATGAACTCATGAAAGTGGCCGATGAATCTGTAGCAAGAGTTTTAGATTGGTTTAAAAGAAGTTCTGGTACTGAAGATAGGAAACATGTCTCAGCTAGATCCCAAGGCAGGGAACCCAAAGAAGATGTGGGCTTCACAACCAGGACAGCAGGTCTTCCCACACAATACAGCATGGATAGAAAAACAGAAGTTATAGAAGAGTTACCATTTGGAAAGCTTGAACAACAGAACAGTATTTCATCTACGTCATTTATTTCGGAAGACAAGCAGCTGATCAAAGAGAGGATGGAACCTAAGAAAGGGGAAGAGAATGAGGGGCAAAGTGAAAAATCACTAGCTGGATCTGTCTGTACAAGAGTTGAAGAAAAACAACATTGTCAAGAAATCATGCAACCAAATCAAAAATCAGATCTCTTTGTACATCAAGAACACGAGGTACCAGCTCAGAAATGTGAACCGGAGAAGGCAATACGAGCAAGAAGAAGAATAAGGGAGATCAGAGCATTCTGGGAAGGAAATAAAACTTTCCCCATCTATGGAGAGAAAGAAGTTGATACTAATGCATCAGGAGGCTGTGGAGAAAGGGACAAAATAAAATCAGCTGCAGTGTACCTACCCAATGGTTTGGATGATCAAAGCAAGAATACACTAACAGGAGCTGAACTAAGTTGTGCAAGCCAGGCTTCAAGAAACAAACATCAAAACTCTTTTGAGTTTGGACAAGGCCATGTAGTTCAAAAGCCAGAAAGCACACTTCTATCTGATGGTAAAGCTCATGAAAACATAGAGTTGCCAAAAGCCAGTAATTTGCAGCCAAGAGTTGGTCCCACCTCAGCTTCACCAGAAAGTGAAGCCAAAGATGAGAAAGAAACACTTAAAGGAAAACCTGCTGCAATTTCCCAACAGAAGCCCAGCTTCCAGGTTTTGTCTTCAAAAGAAAAAATGAATGAAAAGTCAAAGGATCAAGTTTCAGATCCTTCACACTTCCAGAGTTTGAGAAACTTCTGGGATAACGGAGTTAAATTACAAAGTAGCATTGATAGGGTAGGTGTTTCTGTCCCAAATAATACTAGTTCAATAACCTATGAAAGAAAAGCAAAGGAAGATGATAAAGGTAGAGGTAAGCAAGAATTAATTCAACAACAAACCCAAATACTGGTAAGAGAAACAAACCAGAAACCAGATTCTGTATATGGACTGCCTCTACAGTCTCCTGCCCTGGAAGGTCTCAATGCAATCCACACAAAAAATAGAGAGTCTGTCCAGCTGGGTAGAAAGGCAGTTATCTCAAACCCTCAGGAATCGGTGGGTTTTCCAGAGCAAGAAGGTAAAGAGTGTGTAGACAAAAGTGTTGTTTCATCAAAAGAACATCATGTTTCTTTCCAGATACACCAATCACCTAGTGGTAAAGATGCTTTTAAAGAGGAAGCAGAAGATGATTGTCTCTGTTTATCTATAGAAAAAGTGGAGAACAAGATTACTCCATTAGAAATTAGTCTTCCCAAAGAGGAAGTTGCAGATACTGTGGATAAAGTGGCTCTACCTAAAGCTGAGTTTGATGTATTCAAATTAGGCCTAAAGAAGTTAGAAAATGAAGCCTCTGAGATGTCATCTAGCTTGAACCTAAAAGAAAACATTTTGAAAGGGACAACTTTTCACTCAGATCAGTGCAAGATCCCTGAAAGATCAATAGGACAGAGCCATGACACTTCTCCTGCTAATGGAAAAGAAATGAGTGAAAATACAGGAATGAATGTATCGTCTAGAGATGAGCATGAAAACAAAAACAGCCTCAGGAAATTGTTTAGGGAGTTTGAACCTTTCCATCTACAACTTCAGCCAGCAGAGAAGGATGATACTCTTTGGGGCTCTCAGAGCCTGCAAGCTGGTTTGTCAGACCTGCTCAGAGAAACCTTTGCATCTCAACCTTCTGAATATAGAAGGGTGGCAATGAAAACATCTGATGACACAAATATGTCACAAATTAATAGTAGTGTAGAATCAACATGCCAAGATAACAGCCAGTGTGAAGAAGTCAATGAGACCACAGAAGTATCTGTTGTCCTGCCCAAGGTCAGTGGCTTGAGTTCTGCTTTAGAGAAGCTCATGCAAGAGGCCTCTGAAACACCACCTCCTAAACCAAAGCGTGCTGAGAACGCAGCGCAGAAAGTTGCTGAGATGGAAGTTAAAAACATGATGTATGAGCATGATGGAGAGTTGCCCCAGGAAATCAGAGAGACAGTAGAAAAATCTGTTGTCCCATTCAAGGTCAGTGGCTTGAATTCTGCTTTAGAGAAGCTCATGGAGGAGGCCTCTGAAACGCCACCTCCTAAACCAAAACGTGCCATTAGCATGGAACAGAGAGCTGCTGAAGTGGAATTTAAAGGCACAACCTTTAAGCGTGATGGAGAGTTTCCAGAGGAAATCAGAGAGACAGTAGAAAAATCTGTTGTCCCATCCAAGGTCAGTGGCTTGAATTCTGCTTTAGAGAAGCTCATGAAAGAGGCCCCTGAAACACTACCTCCTGAACCAAAACATGCTGACAGCACAACGCAGAGAGCTGCTGAGATGGAAGCTAAAAGCATGACATATGAGCATGATGGAGAATTGCTGCAGGAAATCAGAGAGACAGTAGAAAAATCCATTGTCCCCTCCAAGGTCAGTGGCTTGAATTCTGCTTTAGAGAAGCTCATGGAGGAGGCCTCTGAAACGCCACCTCCTAAACCAAAACGTGCCATTAGCACAGAACAGAGAGCCGCTGAAGTGGAAGTTAAAGGCACAACCTTTAAGCATGATGGAGACCTGCTGCAGGAAATCAGAGAGACAGTAGAGAAGTCCATTGCCCCACCGAAGGTCAATGGCTTGAGTTCGGCTTTAGAGAAGCTCATGAAGGAGGCCTCTGAAACACTACCTCCTAAACCAAAACATGCTGACAGCACAATGCAGAGAGCTGCTGAGATGGAAATTAAAAGCATGACGTATGAGCATGATGGAGAGGCGCCACAGGTAATCAGAGAGACAGTAGAAAAATCCGTTGTCCCACCCAAGCCCAATGGCTTGAATTCTGCTTTAGAGAAGCTCATGAAGGAGGCCTCTGAAACACTACCTCCTAAACCAAAACGTGCCATTAGCACAGAACAGAGAGCTGCTCAAGGCACAACCTATGAGCATGATGGAGAATCGCTGCAGGAAATTGTTGAGACTGTAGAAAGATCCGTGCTGTCCAAGGCTGACTATGGACTGCTTGATGTTAATTTGCAGAAGCTCTTGAAAGAGGCCTCTGAAACACCAGCTTCTGAGCTAAGAAATACAAATAAGCAAATGCGAGGTAAAATGCAGACTAGTCAAAGTATGCATGTTCCACACCAACAAGAGAGAGATCATCCTCAAGAAATACAAGAAAGAATAGAAAAAACTTCAAATATTGAAAAATTCAGTGAATTCAGCAGCTCTTTAGAAAAACTTCTTCAAGAAGCATCTGAAACTTCATCTCCACTATCCAAAGAGTTACATAAAGGAGATGACAGCAACTTTCCCCGGCCAGAAGGCGCTCAGCTCTGCCTAAGGTCTCAGCGTGAGGATAATGAAGAAGAGGAAGGGGATGGCTCACGCTGTGGTTACAAGTTTTCAGATGAAAACTCCGATTCCTACTCCGGAACCGGCAGTTCAATTCGTGAGCTGTTTGATTTCTCAAATTAATGGTGCTGGGTTGTCAAATATGATTACAGTTCCTTTGGTAGCCAACTAGAAATCTGTTAGTCAAAAGTTGGTGTTGATACTTTTTTCCTTATTCAATACTTTGGTTATTTGTTTGGGAAGAATGGGAAGAACTGATTTAAGTCCTTTGATTGGAAAGTGTTTGACAAACATGGTCTGTATTTAGGTAAGCCCTTTTCAGTTAAGGGGAGCTGAGCAATGAATCAATTCAATTGATCTTCATGATTTACCCTTTTCTTCCTCCCCTGTGTTATCAACTTCAAATTAATAATGCTGTAATACTCAACCTGGTATATATCTTTTAAATATCCTGGATTAAAAGAGGAGAAAAGAAATATCAGTGAGTTCATTCTTTTGTTTGACTAGTTAGTCTTAAAAGGTAAATACTTATCGGTGGAATGGCTGGATATAAGAACAGTACCAGTACTCTGTGCTGTTCACCTTGTTGCTGCTGCCTGTTGCATGAGAAAGTGGCCATGTAAATGAAGTGGTCTGATTACTAGGGTTCCTGTTCTTTGGTTGAATGGCAGCTCTTATCAATATATAGTGTATGACCATCATCAAAGAGCTTAAGGTACAGAAGATAATTCAGAAGGTTAAATTTGTTCCTGAGGGACTGGGAATGTTTTCTTCAGCTGGAGAATCTGAGAAATATATGAAGTTTCCAGTGCCTGCAAACTTAGTCTTAAGACTATTTTGAAAGTGAGAGCCCAGTGAGAACTTAAGAGGAAACATTTATTTATTTTTTGATCCATAATTAAGGTGGTGTTTCTATAAGGCCTGGTTGGTTGGCTGATGGGGAGGACAGTGAGGCAGGGAGGGGAGAAGGTCTTAAAGGTTTCTGGTGGAGCTAAGTTTGTCTTGATTCTGCCCTTGGAGACAATCCCATCACTTCAGGGATCCAAATCTCTGCAGCTTTTTGGGTGTGGGGTATTGGTTTTGGTTGGTTTTCTTGTTGTTTTGTTGTTGTTGTTACTCAAGTATTGAAAAAAAGTAACTTTTCACAGTGGAGAAAGTAGAATGGCCGGATTTATACAGAAGGAAAACAAGCTATTATCTTTTTAACACTGATTCATAACAAGATGGTAATGAAATGACTGATATTCTTAAACAATTAAGTCAATAATCCGCCTTATTAGTCAGTACAGACAGTGATACCTACACAGGGAAAATAAACCAGCCTGTCTCCCTCTACTGATGGCTAAGAGAATTTAAAGAGTGCAAACAGACTCTTAAAGTTAGACATTAATTTTTTAAAAATTTACTTTGGATTTATTTTTGTACTTGCATTCAATGTTCTTTGCTAAAGGTCAAAATAGCTTTTCATGAGAAATCTGTGGTGGTTTTCTTTTAGTGACTTGCTTAAAATGGCATGTCTGTGTGTGCAGTGTTCATGTCTTTTGTCTCGTAACAGGTTCAGAAGAAGAATTAAACCCTGTTTTGATGGCTTTGAAAAGGAGTGCAGATAGGAAAATGCCTTCCAAAAGTCTAGAAGACATTCCATCAGCCACCTCAAGTGAGCACAAAGCTTGTGTGTGTCTCCCATGGCCCCCAGTTTGGCTTAAGTGTTTATGCTGTTTTTCCATACAGCTTTGCCAAATAGTGGTCTTGTCTTTGCTTCTCAATAACCAGTATGGAGCTTGTACTGTAAAGCTGAACTCTTTCTCACATGGTTTAGTTTTCAGTGTTTGTGTTCATTTTGAAACAACGCTGTTCTATGAAGCAGACATCTTCCAAAAACACACTGTGCTAATCACGGGTGAACTGTTTCTTGGGCAGTTAAGAAGTTTTCAATAGTGAAAACACTGGCAGCTACCCGAATCAGTAATGAGCAGCAACCGCCATTCCCCTCTGGCTGCTTGCTTGGCTCAAATTAGTAAACAGAGGAAGTATGAAAAAAATGTCTTAAACTAGTATGGTTTCATTTGTCTACTCCTGCAGTGGCTATACCAAACTCACTTTAAGACAATGTGATGAGACCAGGTTGTACTTAGAATTAATTCTTGACTTCCCTCTGTAGCCTCCTAAGATTGTTTTTTAAAAATTATTTCTGTCTCCTTTCACCCTGCCCTTCAGCAATCACACAGAGAGGTAGGGATTGGAAGGGCCCTCTGGAGATCATCTAGTCCACCCCCCTGCCAGAGCAGCATCCAGGGGGGCTTTGAATGTCTCCAGAGAAGGAGACACCACAACCTCCCTGGGCAGTCTGTCCCAGGTCTCTGCCACTCTCACAGTAAAGAAGTCCCTTCTCATGTTTAGGTGGAACTTCCTATATTTGAGATTATGCCCATTGCCCCCTGTCCTTGGGCACCACTGACAAAAGTCTGACCCCATCTTCCTGACCCACACCCTTCAAGTATTTATCAGCATTGATAAGATCCCTCCTCAGTCTTCTATAGGTTAAAATTCCCAAGTCCCTCAGCCTCTCTTCATCAGACAGATGTTCTTGTCCCCTAATTGAATTTAATGCTTATGTCTAATTGGGAAGACATAAACTGAACCTGTGTTTCTAAAGTGGAGAGCGGAGGAGGTGCAGGTTTTGAAAGATGTTGGCTATTGTTAGCAAATTACTCTTCTAATACTACTTATGCTATTGCTTGCTCCTAACTAATTACTAGGTTTTAGGTATGCACTAACGTTGTTGCAACAGCGCGTTGATAGAAGCTGTGTCAACTTGAACTGCTGCTTGGATCTAGGCTTGAAGTAGTCTGTGAAGTACAAAGCATCTCTTGAATGTAACCATTCCCCTGGCTCTGCTGGTTTGGTTTGTTTGGTTTTGTCCTCATTACTCTTAATTTTGCGATTACCACTGTCATCTATTTATCGTACTGAACAGCCAAATTTCTGTTACTTTTTCTCCTGCACAGATAAAAGAAAAATAAATAATCCAAAGGAAGAATTAGCTCTTAGTGCTGAAGATGGTAAATATCTCTTGTCTCTGTATGGAAGCTTACTGTTTTTTTCAGTAGCCTGTTTGCTAGTGAAGGAGTCTTGAAACCAAGACTTGCATTGCACTCCTAGATTTGATTAATTTTAGCATGGCTTAAATGCCTCTACAGCATTTTCTTGTGTTGTTTTGCTTGTTAGGAATATACTTATGTCCTGCTACATCAGTAGAAACTGTGCCACCTACTAGTGAATTATTTTGGTCTTTGGTCATTCAGCCTATGAAACAGTTGCTGAAATCATTGAGAACTTTGAACATTAGCTTGGTTTAAAGAGTTGGTTTAAGTACTACTGCATTCATTTGTTCACCTGTTGCATTGTAACATGCAAGATGACTTTTCCTCATGTAAAACACCCATCAGAATGCATTGGTTGGAAAGGAACCTCTCATGTACTCCCTGCTTCACTTCAGCAGCAAAAGAATTACTCTAAGTGACAGCAGAACTTCCAGACCAGCTGCTATTGCTATCATCAATGCATCAGTGCGTTACAAACACCTTGCTGTTAAAAAAATTTCCTGTATGCCTTTAGAAATTCCCAGTCTAAGCAAAATAAAAGTACACCTGCCCCAAGAATGCAGTAGAAAACCCATCAAATCACACCTGAACATGGTGGAATGGAACACATATTTCTTTGACTGCATTGGTGTGCTACAATTTTAAGAAATGGTTGTGCACAGATGGATTTATTGTCATGTTTTTGATGCTTTAAAGCATTTTGCCTGATAGTGGCCTGTAGTATAAATAGGAGGATCGTGGCATAATAGGATGCATGCAATGTCCAATAGATTAACAAGACTTAAGTGCTGTACTGCACTTGGCTTTCAAACGGAGACCCTGTTGCAAGCGTGTGATATATTCAGTATGGAATGTGTAGGCACTTCTCTGAAGAGGAGGGGGGATTGAGTTAAACTTCTTAAGTGTGATGCTTTGAAAGATGACAAACACAGCTAAGCTGCTAGCTGTACGGACACGATGAGGCAAGTTCTCTTGAAACTACTATTCACCTTTTTGCTTTGCTTAGCTTGTACAGTTGTGTTCCCTTTTGGCATGATCTGGCTGCCCAAAGGAGGACAGTGATGCAAGCCATAGAGGCACACAGGGGCTGGGGAAATCTAAACCTTCCCACATATAGAATATATTGATGCTATTTATAACGTTGCAAAGGTGTTTGTGCTACTGAATGACTGTTGTCGATACTAAGCAGGTCCGAAACCTAATCAAGAGAGGAATGAAAATGCAGCCAGAAGTGAGTAATAGGATTCTTCCAGCAGACAATGGAGACACTTATCTACTGATTTTTTTAAACTAATACATTTTAAAAACCTCTTTTATTTAATAACTAACCATCTGGACTAGATACTTACTCAGTGGGGGAACCATATCTAACTGCGTACTGACAGTACCTGATAATGTTCAGCACTTCTTGAGCTTCTATAGCAAAAGCTTTACAAAAGCTTAACTTGTGCCTTGCAAACAATCCCATCAGATGCACAGTGTTTCACTGAAGGCAACGGGCATGCCTGCCTGTTTGTTGCCAAATTATTCTCTAAAACATTCAGTATTGGTGCCTTCCACAAGGCGTATCCAGCACAAAGACTTAGAGCTTTTGTGCATTATAAGTGGGGTTAGAGCACAGAAAATTCACAGAAAATTCTGAGAATCGAAGGCTTACTGCAGCCTGGGTTTTTGCAAGGCTGGCTTGTGCAATTAAGCTTTGTACAGTGAAACAATGTGGAAGTAACGTTCAGTACAGGTATACAAATGTTGAGGAGAGGGGTTGCAAAACACTGCATAGTTAATGATGATGTGAACTAGTTCTGCACGTGCATGTGTTGCATCTGAAGTTGGTTGTTTCTAGCCATGTCCTGTTATGGAATCTCACTGTGTTGATGCACAAACTTGTTTGTGAAAACTTTTGAATTGCTGCTCTTCAGTTTCCACAGTGCCTTCTCAGCCTGACAAGCTGTTTTCCAATCCTGACAAGCTTAAAGGACTGAGCAAGTCAGTACCATCATTCCTACAGGAAGAGGCAAGTTCCAACTCTGAAATTCTGCATTTTACATAATGTGGCATTTTGCATTTGTCAGGTAACCCTTTCTGGGGCCAGAACAATCAGTTTGCTGTTGGAACATAATGCGAAGCCGAGCTCATAACAATCAGCAGATTATTCTAAACAACTTGGGGCAAATTAACCTTTCAGAAACTATAGTTCAGTAATGAGAGTTTTATTCTCTTACTGTACAGCCAAACACACAGAGCACGATGCTCTATCTGTTTTATCTTTTATCTATGGCCCTACAAATACTCAAAAGACAAAGGAGTATGTGTGATCGGTATGGTCACATCAGGAAGGGTTTGGGGATGGTTCATATTTATATTCTACGCAACTGTCACCACCTGAACCTATTTATCCCCTCCACCACTTATCTAAGATTTGTTAGATAAAAAGAGTATTATTTGTATTATTACAGAATTACAAAATCACAAGTTTGGAAAAGAACTTTAAGATCATCAAGTCCAACCGTTCCTGTCCTATGCTAAACCATATCCCAAGTACCTCATCTACCTGTCTTTTAAACACATCCAGGGTTGGTGACTCAACCCCCTCCCTGAGCAGCCTGTTCCATGTTCCAAAAACTCTTTCAGTGAAGAATTTTTTCCTAACATATAATATGAACCTACCCTGGCACAGCTTTGTGCCATTTCCCCTTGTCTTATCTCCTGTCACCTGGCTGAAGAGACCATCACCCACCTCTCCACAATCTCCCTTAAGGTAGTTGTAGGGTAGATAAGGTTTCCCCTCAGCCTCCTCTTCTCCAGACTAAAATAATCCCAGCTCCCTCAGCTGCTCCTCATAGGATTTGCCCTCCAGCCCCTTCCCCAGCCTGGTTGCCCTTCTCTGGACTCACTCAAGGACCTCAATGTCCTTCTTATGGTGAAGAGCCCATAACTGGACACAGCACTCGAGGTGCAGCCTCACCAGTGCTGAGTACAGGGGCATAATCACCTCCTAAAACTACTTGCAACACTATTTCTGATACAAGCCAGGATGCTGTTGGCCTTTCTGGCCACCTGGGCACACTGCTGGCTCATGTTACAATTAATCTCAATACTAACTTGAGTTACCCAGCTCACAGGTAGAGTGTAGCTCTGTAAAACATCAGGTATGTATGCCATGTGATGCCTTATCATCACTGAAATACCACCTGAGCAATACAAAGCACAAAACTAACAACCGGTTAACTGAAATCTGATAGAAATAACAGGTTAGGAGTTACTATTGTAGGCATTGTGTAGTCATGGGAGTACTAACACTGACCCCTATGTGCTAGTTCAGTTTTGGAATTATTATAGAATTAATGAATTCTGACAACATATGTTCTAATTAATGAAGAAATGCAAAGGGATCTATCTCTTAGAGTACCGGCTGTCTTTTCCTTATGCATAAAAAACTTAACAGCCTAAAAAAATAAAGGATTCTTGGAGAAGGATTCTCTACGTTTGGAATTAACCCTGATTGCATGACTGCTTTAAAAGTTTTTCAGTATATGCTTACCATCAGCAACATTCTCTTTCAGCTCCAAGTGCATGACCTAATTTAAGAAACATTAATTACTCATGTTGCGCTACAAGGGGATTTAAATTCAGGTTTTCACTGAGTCCTGATCTGTATTAAAATTCTCTTTGTTTTTAATGTTCCTTGTGACTCTAAAGAATGCACACAGACTTTCTTTCTATGATGTTTTTGTAGAGTGATGACAGAGAGACAGACACAGCATCAGAAAGCAGTTATTCCCTTGGCAGAATCAAGAAGAGTCCCAGCTCTCTAACCAATCTTAGCGGCTCTTCTGGCATGGCCTCCTTATCCTCTGTATGTAAACCAAGCCTTGTTTTAATGGCACTTTGCTTTTCCTAATCTCTCTGGAATTGTTTTGGCTACTGCCTTATTCTTCTTCACTTTCTTCTCTTGGCTTCTCCATCTCCTTCCTTCCATTGCATTGAATGGCCTAAAATAAAACCAGTTTTACTTTTCTTGTTGCCTTGTAATAGATTCTGCCTGCTCAGGACTCTGCGTGGCGCTTACAGAGCGTGTTGTGCGGTAACGAGGTGGCTTTTACCCTCAAAAATATTTAGCTCAAAATTTACAGCTCAAAGTAGGGATTCAATTAATATAGAGCAAACATTTAGAAAAGGAGGAGGAGGAGTGGGGGACAGAGGAGAAAGAAAAGAAGGAAAGAGACAGTGTTGGTATGTGAGGTGTGCAATTATGTCAGTGCACTAGCTAAGCAAGAGTCAGGAATTTATGTGGACTTTATTGGGAAAAGCAGAATTTTGGGGAAGGGTGTTGAGATTATAAAACTTGCTGTGGTGGTTTTGCCCCAGCTGAGAGCTGGGCCCCACACAGTCGCTTGTTCCTTTAAAAAAAAAAAAGAGGGGGGAAAGTTGGAGTGGGGGTTGGAGGGAAGGGAAAAAGGGAAAAAAGCAAACCAAGACCAAGAAAACCAAAACCCTGCAGGTTGGGATAAGGGCAGTTTACTAAAATAGCAGAAAAAGAGAAAAAAATAGATGTAACAATGATAACACGACTTTAGAGCACAAAAAATATGAAACTGGGGATACACAATGCAGTTTCTCACTGAACCACACAACTTAGGCCGTACAGCCCAGAGCCGTCCTGGAACCCGACCGTCCCCAAAAAACCACACATCCTGGAGTTGCCTCCTCCTCCTCCCCCCAGTCTCCCTTTTATACTGAGCATGATGTAATTGGCATGGAATATCCCCTCTGGCCAGTTTGGGTCACCTGTCCTGGCTGTGTCCCCTCCTGTTAGTTAGAAATATGAAGAACTGAAAAAGTCCTTCATTGCTTGGCAACAACTAGAAACATCAGGGTGCTATCAGCACTGCTCTCATCCTAACTCCCAAACACGGCATTCCATCCACTGCTGAAAAATAAATTAACTCCATCCTAGCTGAAACCAGGACACCTGCATACCTCTCTCTACCTGTGTAGGGTTTAATTTTCAAGTAAGTTTTATATTAGGCATTTACTTCAACCAGAGATGTTATCACTAATATTTTTATCAGTATTTTCAGAAGCCCTGTTGTCCTAAATCCTTAGGCTCTACTGTCTACAAGGACAATCAGCTGAAGAGATATCTAAGCAATATTTCAATGATCTGATCACGGGCAACCTCCAGACCAGCAGCATCTTATTTCTTTTATCTCAATGCAATAAGGTCATTCAGTTTAATTATTTTTTGTAGAAAACTTGGCCTAACACCTTTGACTCACAAATCAGTTTCCCTTGTTATTCTGCTTGCTGAGAAGCTTGTATGATGGTGTTTGTATCTGTTATTGCATCTAAAAGGACACAGGTGATTTCTCTACTGCCTGAATTCTGAGCGTAACTTGTACTCTAATCTAGAATTATCCAATGAAATGTGAATCCTGAAAACTTTTTCCCTTCTCCTACGCTACAGGTGAGCGGAAGCCTAATGAGTATCTATAGCGCAGACTTTGGTAACGTTGATGTGAAGGGGAACATTCAGTTTGCTATTGATTATGTAGAACAGCTGAACGAGCTCCACGTTTTTATTTGCCAGTGTAAAGACTTGGCAGTGGCAGATGTTAAGCGACAACGTTCAGACCCGTAAGTACAGAGGATGTATTTATTTCCTAATGGAAGTTGTTCTTTTAACATGAAAATGAAAACTAGTATTTTTTTTTCAGTCTCTCTATAACTTGGAGTAAATAACAAATAAATAAATAAGCATGAGCTTTAAATGCATTATATACTTTTCTACTTCTAACTGAATATAAAATTGCCACTATGAGTTGGTATGTATATTAACATGGGAAGCCCAAACTTCATATTCTTTGAAGAATATGAAATTCTTTTCTAGAATTCAACTTTCCAGATGGGAAATTCTACATTGATAAGTTTTTTTTCAATAGGATTATAGCTATAAATATGATCTCTAGGCAAGCTATAGTTAAATATTCTGTGTTTGCATGTGTTGAGGAGACATTTTAAACAGATTTCCCCTTGGTAAAAGGATGCTAATGTCCCCTTCAGAAGCTATTGTTATACTTCATTGCTGTTCCATGTCTTAAATGTAACAACCCAAACAATATGACAGCTAATTAAGTGGATTTATTTTATGTTATAAGCAAATGTTTGTGTATTTTGGAAGGCAAAGTTGGAAAGGGTGGGTCTCTTTTCCTCTTCTAACCAGCCTGTTTAAATTTTAGGTATGTGAAGACCTACCTGCTTCCAGAGAAATACAAACTGGGCAAACGGAAGACCTCTGTCAAAAAGAAAACGTTTAATCCAGTCTATAATGAAATACTGAGGGTATTTATCACACTACTCCTAGATATCAAATGTTGCATGTGTGAAGTGTGAGGAACCTTAACTTTTAAACACAGGTCTAGATGGTCTCAAAAGAGATGTTAAGCTGAGGCAGGTTGCTCTGCAGTAGTACCTACGTCCTTCCATTGGTAGGTTACTTTTGCTGCATTCCCTTGATACAGCATTGTGAAAACTGATTGTTGTATGCATCTTGTACACAAAGAGAAGCCAAATATGAGCTTAAGGTGCTTGAAATATGTAAAGCATGAAGAGGGGGTTCTTCTGAAAGGAAGAAGTGAGCAGTTATGGATGTATAAACCCAGACATGTTTTTTTCTAACCTTGTCACCTTCAGACACAGCACTGATAAAAATCCAGCTTGTTCTAATTATTTTTCTTATTTCTCCCTCCTGGCAGTATAAAATTGAGAAAGATCTCCTAAAGAACCAAAGCCTTAATATCTCTGTCTGGCATAATGATACCTTTGGGAGGAATAGCTTCCTTGGTGAAGTGGAGCTGGATTTAGGAACGTGGGACTGGAATGATAAATCCAACAAGCAAATCAACTGGTTTCCACTCAAGCCAAGGGTAGGTCACTGAGGGTGGGTTAGCTGTTCTGTGTTTTCTGCTGTGTTAAGTGCAAACACAAGTCGTTATTTAGGCCTGGTCATCTGTGTTCTGTGATTTTGGTGTTGGATAGAATCATAGAATGCTTTGGGTTGGAAGCAACCTCAAAGTCCATCTAGTTCCAGCTCCCTGCCATGGGCAAGGATAACCTCCACTAGCCCAAGGTGCCCAAAGCCCCATCCAACCTGGCCTTGAACTCTGCCAGGGATCCAGAGCCAGCCACAGCTTCTCTGGGCACCCTGTGCCAGGGCCTCACCACCCTCATAGTAAAGAATTTCTTCCTAACATCTAATCTAACCCTGACCTTTTTCAGCTTGAAGTCGTTAGCCCTTGTCCAGTCACTGTATTCCCTGGTGAACAGTCCCTCTCCCACTTTCTTGTAGAATCCCTTTAAATATTGGTAGGCTGTAATTAGGTCTCCCTGGAGCCTTCTCTTCTCCAGGCTGAACAAGCCCAACTCTCTCAGCCAGTCTTCATAGCAGAGGTGCTCCAGCCCCTGGATCATCTTCATGGCCTCCTCTGGACTTGCTCCAACAGCAATTCCTATACTGGGGACCCCAGCACTGGTCGCAGCACTGCAGGTGGGGTCTCATGAGAGCAGAACATGTATACCTCTGTATTGGTGAATGGAAGTTAAAAGTTCTGAGGTTTCTATTAGTCAGGGAAGTAGCTGGCTGTGATAGTAGAAAACACTTTCTCATAGTCTATGGAGTAGGAATTTCAAGATGTTTTTCACTTGCCTGAAGGCACTTGTTCCCTGAATATGAAGTAAACCTCCTGACATCATGGAACAAGTGCAACAACACTTTAATGACTTCCACACCTCTATGCCTCTTGTTTGTTAGAGGGTTTCAGACAAAATCCAGACTTGAAGCAAAGCCACTGTCTGGTTTCTCTTGGTTTTCTCTTTTGCCTTTCTTCCCCTCACCCTTGAGTTCATTCCAAAATCAGCTCGATGCAAAGTTTAATAACTTGTAGAATGAAACAGGAATGGTGTGGTAGTCTTCAGCACTGGTTTCATTCCACTGATATTTAAAATTGCTCTGGGTAGATAAAATATCACCAAATGTTAGTAGGTGCCACGTTCCATCTACGTGCAGTCCGTGACCCTCTATGAAGTGACATATTCTTGCACCTTTCTGGAGGATTCCTATTGTTGAGAGTGAGCTTTAGGTTGTGTTAAATGAGACAAAGCTTTCCTATAGAATGAGTTTAGAAAAGTGAACTTTCTGTTGCACAAAGAGTATGTTCCCTGACGTATCCCAGTTCTAAATACTTGCATACTGGTAGAAAAGATGAGCCCTCAAATTCTCCTGACCTCTCCTGGGTCTGTTTTTCTACTTTATTAGAAGAGCTGTGCATCTGAAGCACTGTCAAGTGGTTAAGCATGCCCTAAAATCTCTCATCCATTGGTCTTCCTTCATTTTACAGGACATAAGGAAACATGAAAAAACTTCTCTCAGGTACAAGTCAGGCTTGTTCCAGGGGAAAACTTGGCATGGCAAACTCTGCACAAGATGCAAGGTTTGAGATTTGTGGGTTTTTTCTTAAATTTCAGAGTTCAACAATATCTCTTCAACCAGAAAACAGAGGGGAGATGAAACTAGCCCTCCAGTATGTCCCGCACCCTGTTGGAGGTAGGTATTGCTGCTTTGCTTGGGTTTGCCAGCCTTTGGGGGTTTTGTTCTCCTTTAAAAAAACACAAACAAAACACCCCCAAAACCAACAACCAAAAAAACCCTACCCCACCACCCCCAGCCTTCCCAAAAACCCTCCGAAAACCTCCCACCATTTAATGTTTTTCATCCAATTCAGACATTCTGTTTTAACATAAAAGTAGAAACTTTTTTATCCAGAGGGTTAAGTTACCATGGTCATGAATTCAGTGTAGGATCCAAAGATGCCTTTACAACATTAAGTAAATTTTAACATTACTGCAGAAGGAATTACCTCTAATTACCTATAATCAATTTTTACCTTTGATATGTGTAACAAGATCCTGTTTTCTCACAATTCCAGAGATCACAAATCATCAGGCAGGAGCTGTGATTTACTAAACAAACAATGACAACAATCTAAGATGTAGGAGTATCAGAAGCAGAAAACAAGAAGCATTTTCAGAGCCCAACAATTTATAGCAGAATGAGCCATTTGGTTTCATTCTTTATTGCAACTGACACCTGGCTGATCAGACTGTGAAGTCAGGTCAGGTCTTTAACCAGTCAGTCAATATTAAGAGCACAAAGAAGCTTATTGGAAAGCACTAATGGCAATAAATGCCAGCATTTCATAGATTGAAATCAGGCTGATCACTTTTTCTAGGAGGCTTGGAAAGAGAAAACCTGTACCATGTATTTGTGTGGTTGTAAGAGAAGCTGTAGGAATGCAGAGGTGATGTGATCTTGCAGTGCTTTGGTGGGATGAAGATTGCAGCTTCAAGAGTATAGAGAGGAATGTTGAAGCAAGACGTGAGATAATGAGAGTCTAAGCCAAATATCACCTCCACAAATGGGCAGAAGCTGCTGCATCATAGAAATTAACTTTAAAAGGGATCTGCAAGGCTTCATCAGTTGTTTTGTTGTGTTGGGATCTCTTTTTACAGGAAAGAAGACCCTGTCTACTGGTGAGGTCCATATCTGGGTGAAGGAATGCCATGACCTCCCTCTTCTGAGAGGCAACAGGCTTAACTCTTTTATTAAATGGTAAGGACTGTGGCTGAAGTCATCAGAGATAAGATCAGGAAGCATTATTAGGTCACCATGTTTGTTTTCCTCCTTTGTTACAATGTAAATTGCTCCGCGGGGCTTCCAGCTTCAAGAAGCTGAGGATATACCGCCAAGCACAACAGGCTGGGAGAGCTTCCTGCATAACGGCTACTTTCACGTTGTCACTCAGTAACTTGGCAGAAGGGCCAGGCAAAATTGTGATGGCTTTTATGTGTGTTTAAACAAAGCAAGAATACGTTTTAGCTTAACAAATGGGGAGACGACGACGACGACACACAGGAGTGAGAAGGATAATTATTTCTTCCACCTTCCTTTCCACTTACGGACTAAAACCACAGAGATAAGAATAACAATCTCTGGCAGCAATGAAAAGCTTTTAGTGTTATTAGTGATAATGCAGCAAATAAACTCACTCATGCCTCTTGCCCACCTAACTTCCCCCCCTTCCATCCTCTGAAGCACAAGGGTGGCTACATGCTGCCAGTGTGTCTTGGGAGGGACTGAGAATATGACCTTTGACTTCATCTCCAAGATGCCACAGCATCTTACCTTCAGTCACGTTGTAATGTGCAAAGCACACTGTCATTCTGTAGGTCGTGTCTGTTACAGAATCACAGCATCACAGAAGGGCAGGGGTTGGAAGGGACTTCGAAAGATCATCTAGTCCAACCCCATCATTGCCCCCTCCCCACCCTGCCAGAGCAGGATCACCTAGATTAGACCACACAGGAACATGTCCAGGCAGGGTATGAATGTCTCTGGAGATGGAGACTACACAGCCTGTCCTCTCACAGTGAAAAAGTTTCTCCTTAAATTCTCATAGAACTTCCTATGCTGCACCTTGCACCCATTGCCCCTTGTCCTATCACTGGCCATCACTGAGAAGAGCCTGGCTCCATCCTCCTGACTCTGGCCCTCTACATATTTATAGACATTAATAAGGTCACCCCTCACTCTTCTGGCACTCTTCTCAGCCTTTCCTCATAAGGAAGGTGTTCCACTCCCTTAATCATCTTGGTGGCTCTGTGCTGGACTCTTTCAAGAGTTCTTGAACTGAGGGGCCCAGAACTGGACACAATATTCCAGGTGCAGAATAGAGGGGAGAAAGACCTCACTTGACCTACTAACAACATCCCTTCTAAAACACCCCAGGATGCCATTGGCTGCGTTAGCCACAAGGGCACATTGCTGGCTCATGGCCCTCTGCTGCTCTCCAGCAGACCCATCCCCAGTCTATACTGGTACCTGGTACTGGTACAGTTCAGTCTGTTTATTGCAGGCAGTGCTCTGCAGGTGCCAACTGACGATGCCTTCTCTTTCTGAAGTACCGTCCTTCCAGATACTAGCAGGAAAAGTCGCCAGAAAACAAGAACGGTGGCAAAAACTACAAACCCAGTATTCAACCATACCATGGTCTACGATGGCTTTAGACCAGAAGATTTGAAGGAAGCCTGTGTAGAACTCACGGTCTGGGATCACAACAAACTAGCCAACCACTTCCTGGGAGGTCTCAGGATAGGCCTTGGAACAGGTACTGCACAGCTAACAGTGATGTACAGACAGTATTGGGTGGCAATAAAAGGATGGATCAGGAGTGCATGATAAGATTTGAAGATTATTGGATGGGATGGGAAAGCTTGTAAATGCAAACAAGTTTTTAGCATAAGGGCAATGTAAGATAGAACAACTATATGTTTTCGCTGTCATTTGTCCCTTTCCTTGTCGACTCAAGTCTGAGGGGAGGATGTTTAGTGTCTTGTTCCAGCAAATACAAGAAAAATAATTATTTTTCCCTAATTAGCTTCTCATGTGGTTCACCAGAACAACCTAACATACAAATTAGGATAGTAAACCTCGGTTTGAATTGTAGCATACTCGAGGTTGTATTTCAGTACCAAATAAGTGCCCTTTTTGTTCTCAAACCCTCTCTGCTGTTAATCGCCCAGGCATTTTCCTCCTCAGACAAAAAGATGTTAAGGATAACATAATCTTCAGCCTAAAGAGAAGGCTGCGGGGGGACCTCATTGCAGCATTCCAGTCCCTGAAGGAAGCAGAGAAACAGGAGGGGAATTGGCTTTTTAAAAGGGCAGACAATGACAGGACAAGGGGAATGGATTAAAGCTAAAGGAGAGGAGGACGTTTTTTACAGAGAGAGTGGTGAGGTGCTGGAACAGGCTGCCCAGAGAGGTGGTGGATGCCCCATCCCTGGAGGTGTTAAAGAACAGGTTCGATAGGGCCCTGCACAACCATGTGTAAATCCAGGCCTGGAGGTTGGTGGCCCTGGCTGTGGCAGGGGGATTGGAACTCTATAATCCTTGGGGTCTCTTCCAACCCAGACCATTCTATGATTCTATGATAACAAGGGAAAACAGCCTGGGGAAAGATGTGACAGTTTCTGTCACAGAACAGGATCTTCCGAGTTGTAGGTCAGCTATGTGAGGAGATAAAAGTGTTTTAGAAGAGGGGCACGTTTGATCAGCTGCTGTCACCTCTGCAGCACATCCAGCAATGATTCTCTTTAACCTGATGCTTCTCTAGGCAAAAGCTACGGAACTGTGGTAGACTGGATGGATTCTACCTCGGCTGAAACTGCCCTTTGGGAGAAGATGATGAACTCGCCCAACACATGGGTAGAAGACACGCTACCTCTCAGGATGCTAATGGTAGCAAAACTGACAAAATAAAGGTGACTTTGTAATTGCTAGTGTCAAAAAGAACCCTTGGGAAAGAAATCAAAAGTGTAGGGTGAAACTTGGAAGAAGAACACAGTAGCTCTTTTGAGAGCCTCTGCTCCGTTGCTTTTCTGGTTTTGTGCTGCCAAATGTCACGTTGTATTTCAAATTAAACTCCTGCCTGCAGATTATTATGTAAATTTAAGGGATTCTTTTATTTCTTACTTGCTGAAAATGACTTCAAGAAAGAAGGCACTTGGGGAACTCAGTGGCAGAGGTCGCTGTGATACCTGGATGCTTGTGTTGCCTCACTGAAGCGCTGCAGAGCCCTTAAATAATATAAATTACTGCGGGGGGGGGGGGGGGGGGCCGGGGTGAAAGGGAAAGTCAATCTTTCTGTACACTTCTAGGATTGACTACGAAATATTATTAGTAAGACAGCAACAGGTTGTATTTGCTTCATACTCATCAGTATGTGTCTGTATCCTTGTTAGGCCATGTCCAGTCTCTCCAGGGAGGAATACAAGCACAAAGATTATTTTTTTTTCCCTTTAGTAAGTACTTTTATTTGTAGATGGGCACTTCTCAGGTCTGAACATCGCTTCTGGAATGAAAAGAGCGTTCCATGACGCACTACTGGCTGTGGCCTGTTGTGAAAGGCACAGAGGACTCTTAGTTCCAATGTACTATGAAGAGTCAGGGTTATAAAAGATTGCATATATATATGTGTGTGTGTGTGTGTGTTAATCACTTTGCAGTCCTTACTCCCAAAAGCTGGAGGCGTAGAGGGGAAACTAATTCAAATTTTACTGCAAAGCATCCAAGCCTGCCAGCCTTAGTGATGACCAGTAAGCTGGGAACTTACTCTGTAGTGCACCCACCTGTACCTGTCTCTGTTAGCTCGGGGTTTGTTTTTTCTCTTTTTTTTCCCCCAAAAATAATTTATCTGGGCTTTAGCGCCACCGTTAGGAAAATGCCAGAATGGTGGCGGCCTTGGTTTAGAGGCCCTGCAGCCTGAGAAGCAGGACTGGAATTTGTAACTGGTAGAAATGTGGGCTACTAAAAGGTAAATGCATAAAATACATGATGTTTGTTTTGGATTTTTGTTTTTAAATAAAAGCAGCCTGTTAAAGTGAAATAGAAAATCGGTGTTTATAAACCCCCAGTGTTTTATGTCAGCAGCACAGGATTCGAGATATAACGCAGATGGAAAACACTTCTGAAAGTAAGTGCTGTTTCTTCGTTCCAACGGTGTAGGTCTAACAGCTGGTGCGATCTTTCACCTCAGAGTAAAGAAGGGGGCTCCTCACAGCTCCAACTCAGTTGCTTAATTTAACCACAGAAATGTAAATGCTACTTGTTATTTATTGTACACTATGGATGGAGAAACGGAATGGTGCAGTTGGACCTGTCAGGAGCCCGTTTTCTCTCTCACCAGCCAGGGGGTCTGTGTGTTTGCCAAGAATGACAACTGCTTTTGGTATTTGTATCTTACCGCTTCCGGCGTTTACGATCAGCGGCTGCTGTGGATCCCACTTCGCCATATCCCTACAGAGCATTACTCTTAACGGCACTTCAGAGCAGTGTCCTTGTACTGAAATGGTGCTGGATCTGCAGGCAGGTGTCACCTCATCTGCTGTGTTCTGACTGTTCACAGTTCTGTTCAACTTAACCACCATCAAAATAAAACATTTGGTTTGTGACGCTGTCGGTTGCCTTGTCTTTCGGTCAAGCAGAACATCTTCTGTCTTGGTATTCCTGCATCACCCTAGAGACAGACACCGCATGTTGTCATTAACCTCAAAAGACTGCTTATCACTACACAAGACTGATCAAAAGCCAGTTTAAATTCCAAAAAGCAACATAAACATCAGTTTAACTTGTGCACTGCACTTATAATTAGTGTGATTAACTAATGACATGGCAGCATTATGTCCTCATCTAGATTAACCAAGGAACAGCTCAGTAAAGTTATACTAGCGCTTAGCGATGACAGATAATGTTCTCATTGTCAGCCTGCATTGGAGTCTGCAGTGTGTAGATCTGTGGTCTGTGACTTACAGATCTTCAGTAGAGCTTTAGCACCGGTGTTTCCCTCTTCACTTTTTTCACTATTGTCATGCACAGGAAAAGTCAAAGCTCTGCAGGTGATGTGAAGTTGAATAGAAGGGAAGATTGCAAACCAAGCTGCTTTCCCAGTGCAAAAGGCACTTTGATTACACTATGCCTGTAATTTTTTTGTATTCCTCTGAGCATGGTTCATGTAAACACATCTTTCCACCAAATCCACAGTATGTTCCAGATTGATAATATGCTGACAGAGTTGCAAGTTTATGAAGCTGTCTAGGACTAAAAGTTTCAAGAAAGTAATTTCTTTGCAGTTAAAAAGTTCTAATCATCCATGACCAAAACTGTAAAGGTGTCCTGTTAGTTGCTCACTCCAGGGCATGTTGATAAATGGCTATGCTTTGATTCTTAATTCCAGGTCATTATGACAAAGCAGTCACACTCCTGGAGTCTCTTTGCCTGGAGAAATGAATGGGTGAAACATGCTGCTTCCCCTTTTTCGCCCCCCTCCCCCACCTTCATTTTACCAGCCCACCTTTGCTTTAGCCCAGATCAGAGCTTTTTGATACACTGGTACATATATGTGTGTGTCTGTGTTTTATTTACATGATATTAACTACTATGAAGCAGGTGCTTACACATCCCAGCTCTCCTTGCATGCTCTGTATTCAGAAACCTCCTGTGCTTTTCTCTCCCATTTCTACAACAAAACCCGCAAGCCCTTGTCGGTGCAGCAGCCCCCATTGCTCAGGTTCTACCTGCTTTGACAGACCTGGTACTACTCTCTCCTCGTCTGGTTTAATTCATGTGCTTCCCCCACACTCCTCTCTCCTCCTGGCTTCATATTCAGTGGAATCAGTAATTCCAGCACTGACGCATTCCTTCTGGCTATGTGTTTTTCCCTTCCTGACCCTACCTGCCAGAATAAACTGCTGTATAAAGTTAATAAATGTAATTGCTGAATAAAGTTGCGAGTGGTTCAGGCCAAGTCTGGTGTTCAGAGCAGGGGACGGGCAGGGTGCAAGCCCAGAGGGAGGAGTTCTTCCGGCTCTTTCGGAGTGGGGCTGTGTCCCAGTCCCAAGCAGCTGGGGGTGAAGGCATGAGCTTTGGGTGACTGCAGTCAGCCTCATCTCCATGGAGACAGAAACCTCGCAGCAGGAGTGGCAACAAACAGCCGGGAAGGAAAACACCAGGTAAGAAAACATGTTTCTTCTCTGAAACCTTTCTCTTCATTTCCACTCAATGGCCTAAACCTTTGAGTCCTTCTCCCTCTCCTCTGGTACTTCCCGGTGTTTTGGCAGGCTCCAGGGAAGCAGCAGCTGTAGAGGAGTGCAGGACGGTGGAGACCAAGGTAGTGTCCCTACCAACGGTCACCGCTGCTCAGCTCTGAACCTGCCTGTGCCTCGCACACCTTGAATCCATTTGGCTATATATTATTTTTTTATCCCTCCTTGGAGCTGGCTCCTTCCCACACCCTGCTTTCACCTTGAAGCCTTGAAAAGACGGAATCAAAACTCCGTAGCTTTGGTGACTGTTAAGCAGGTATCATCGCAGCGCTGGGCACACAGGGGATCGATCGCTCCTCTGAATGTGTGCGTCATTTACAGCAAAAGTTCTCAAATTTATATAGATTAACTCTACATATTCGTTATAATTTCTAAAAAAAGGCAGAGTTATGCAAATTATCTCCAGGAAGTAATTTACATTAACTCCTCCCAGATAGAGCATGCTTAGTGACACTAAGGGGTCTTCTGGTGGTCTTCAGGGATGAAGGCTGACATCCTCCTCTCTCTCTCAGCACATGCTCTTTATGGTTTTCTCCATAGTTTCTAAAATACATCCCTGTGCTCAAAAACATAGTCCTGCACAAACTAGTCAGCGGCACTTTTTTGCTGAAAAGTAAGATATGCTCTGTCTCTTAACTGGTCGTTACTCTCATTATTTATGACTTCCCTATCTTCATTATCTTTAAGACTGTTCCACTGTTAGGGTTCAGTTTTGTAACTAGTCTCACAAAACAGCTCACACGGTTACAGCCATATTCTACTAAAATCCAAACTAAATCTATTCTCAAAACATGCAAATTCTTCTTATATTAAAGCTATATTAATTAATTGTATCTTAAATTACATCTATATCAATCTACTCAGCATTATTACATATCATTGAATCATTCAGTCTGGGATATTACCAGAAGGCTCCCAGGGCTGGTTAGTCCCTCTGATTATTATCCACTCTTGATAGTTCAAGCAGGTAAAGATGCAATCATGAAGTGTAGCCTGCGCACTATCAAGAGTGAATTTCGTGACCTAGGTCGCTTTGTTGGGGGGGCGGGTGCCCAAATAATATTTTCTTCTATTCCCACTTGTGGGAGGTGGGGTTCGGAGCAGGTCAGAAGAACCCATGAATTGAATCAGTGGTTGAAAGGCTGGTGCCTACACAAGAAATTTGGGTTTTTTGACCAAGGGATGGTGTACTCTGCTCCGGACATGAGTACTGCTAATGGGGCTTACCTGTCCCATAGAGGAAAGCGGATCCTTGCTCAGGAGATGGCAGGGCTCATTGATAGGGCTTTAAACTAGTTAGGAAGGGGGAAGGGGATATTACAAAGGCTGCTGGGGTAAGGCAGATGCTTTGGGAGACACAGCACGAGTTGCTGGGGGAAATAGATAAATGCCAACAGCACAATTGCAGACTTGGGGATGTTGCTCCACACGAGAGTAGGGGTAACTCTGTGGACTACCCCATGAACTCCTCGGTGGAGCAGTTTTTGCCCACCCCCCTATCGAAAATCTCGCAGTGAGCTGTTGGGGATATCTGGATCTGCTGCCCCACTAAAATGCCTATACACAAACGCACGTAGCATGGGGAACAAACAAGAAGAATTAGAGATCTTTGTGCGGTCACAGGGCCACGATCTCATTGCGATCACTGAGACGTGGTGGGACAGCCTGGATGACTGGCACGCTACCATGGATGGCTACGTGCTTTTTAGGAAAGATAGACTAGGGAGACGAGGTGGAGGAGTTGCTCTTTATGTTAGAGAGCACCTAGAATGTATTGAGCTCCACCTGGGTAGGGATGAACCGTTTGTCGAGAGCTTGTGGGTAAGAATTAAAAGGCAGGCCAGTTTGGGTGACATAGTCGTGGGCGTGTACTACAGGCCCCCTGATCAAGAGGAGCGGGTTGATAATGAATTTTATAAGCAATTGGAAGTAGCCTCAAGATCGCAGGCGCTGGTCCTTATGGGGGACTTCAACTACCCAGATATTTGCTGGGCAAGCAATACGGCCAGTCGTATGCAGTCCAGACAATTTCTGCAGTATATGGAAGACAACTCCCTGATACAGATGGTGCAGGAACCTACTAGGGAAGGGCGGATGCTTGACCTTGTTTTTACTAACAAGGACGGGCTCGTCAGTGAAGTGAAGGTCGGGGGCAGCTTAGGACAAAGCGACCATGAAATGGTCGAGTTCAAGATCCTGAGTGGAAGAGGCAAGCCAAAAAGTAGGATAGCTACCCTGAATTTTGGAAGAGCTAACTTTGATCTCCTCCGAAATCAAATAGGGGCTATCCCATGGGCTGCTCTGTTTGAAGGAATGGGAGCCTGCGAGTGCTGGCTAACATTCAAACAGCACTTCTTCCAAGCGCAGAATAGGTGCATCCCTTTGAGTAAGAAATCGGGAAAGAGAGGTAGAAGACCTGCGTGGATAAGCAGGGAACTTATGAGTAAACTCAAAGGGAAGCAGAAAACCTATAAACTGTGGAAACAGGGTCTGAGATCATGGGATGAATATAAGGATGTGGCCAGGGCCTGTAGGGATGCAACTAGGAGGGCTAAGGCCTGCTTAGAAATTAAGCTGGCAAGGGACATAAAGGACAACAAAAAGAGCTTTTTCAGGTATGTAAATAGTAAAAGGATGACCAGGGATAATGTAGGTCCCTTGTTGAATGAGGCGGGTGTCTTGGTGACGGGAGATGATGAGAAGGTGGAGATACTTAATGCCTTCTTTGCCTCGGTCTTTACTCCGAAGGCTTCTCAGGACTCACATATCCCAGATGTAAGTAGGAGTGGTTGGGGAACGAGTGGTTGGGGAAAGAATGGCTCCCCTCTAGTAGAGGTAGGGGTGGTCCAGGAGCAACTCAAAGGAATGGATGCACACAAATCCATGGGCCCGGATGGGATACACCCACGTGTGCTGAGAGAGCTGGCGGAGGTGATTGCGGAGCCGCTCTCTATCATCTTTGACAGATCCTGGACTACAGGAGAAGTGCCTGAAGATTGGAGGATAGCCAATGTCACTCCAGTCTTTAAAAAAGGCAAGAAGGAGGATCCCAGTAACTATAGGCCAGTCAGCCTCACCTCTGTCCCTGGAAAGGTGATGGAACAGCTTGTTTTGGATGCCATCTCCAAACAACTGGAAGAGAAGAAGGTCATGAGGAATAGTCAGCATGGATTCACCAAGGGGAGATCGTGCTCGACCAATCTCATAGCCTTCTATGATGTTATTACCAACTGGGTGGATGGAGGGAGAGCAGTGGATGTCATCTACCTCGACTTTAGCAAGGCTTTCGATACTGTCTCCCACAACATTCTGATAGAGAAGCTGAGGAAACAAGGGATAGACGAGTGGACAGTGAGGTGGGTTGAGAACTGGCTGTCAGACCGGGCTCAGAGGGTCGTGATCAGTGGAGTAGAATCTGAATGGAGGCCTGTGACTAGCGGTGTTCCCCAGGGCTCAGTGTTGGGTCCAGTCCTGTTTAATATCTTCATTGACGACCTTGATGAGGGAATAGCATCCACCCTCAGCAAGTATGCCGATGATACAAAACTGGGAGGAGTGGCTGACACGCAGGAACACTGCGCTGCCATCCAGCGAGACCTGGACAGACTGGAGAGCTGGGCAGGGAGAAATCTAATGAAATTCAACAAAAGCAAGTGTAAAGTCTTGCACCTGGGGAGGAATAACCGACTGTATCAGTACAGGCTGGGGGATGACCTGTTGGAGAAGAGCTCTATGGAGAAGGACCTAGGGGTCCTGGTTGATGACAGGTTGGCTATGAGCCAGCACTGTGCCCTGGTGGCCAAGAGAGCCAATGGGATCCTGGGGTGCATCAGGAAGAGTGTGTCCAGCAGGTCGAAGGAGGTGATCCTCCCCCTCTACTCTGCATTGGTCAGGCCCCACCTGGAATACTGTGTCCAGTTCTGGGCTCCCTGGTATAGAAAAGACAGGGACCTTCTGGAGAGAGTCCAGAGAAGGGCGACAAAGATGATTAGGGGTCTGGAACATCTCCCCTATGAGGAAAGGTTGAGTGAGCTGGGTCTGTTCAGCCTGGAAAAAAGAAGACTTAGGGGGGACCTAATTAGTGTTTACAAGTATCTTAGACATGGGTGGCAGGGGGAATTGGCCAGCCCCTTTTCAGTGGTCAGTGGGGACAGGACTAGGGGCAATGGCTGTAAGCTGGAGCACAGGAAGTTCCGCACCAACATGCGGAAGAACTTTTTCACAGTGAGGGTGACAGAGCAGTGGAATAGGCTGCCCAGGGAGGTGGTGGAGTCTCCTTCTCTGGAGATATTCAAGTCTCGTCTGGACGCCTATCTATGTAATATGAGATAGGGAGCCTGCTTTGGCAGGGGGGTTGGACCCGAAGATCTCTTGAGGTCCCTTCCAACCCCTAAGATTCTGTGATTCTGTGATTCTGTGATTCTGTGATTCAGTCACAGCCCAGAAATCCACAAAACCCGACTGTCAGCCCAGTGTAGTTCCATGGCCCAATGAAAAACTGGAGGCTGTGTTTCAGGCTAACTTTTCATGCTGCATGATTAGGTGCCAACAATGATTTTGGTCCCCATATAATACAAATATTTCCATTATTTTTAGGTGAGGAGACAGGCTTTTAAAATTACGTGCCTAAACCAGAAAATCTGTGTCAAAACTCAAATGGAGAACTGTTTCTCCAGGCACAAAGGCTTCATATCACAGGGCATTCAGTAATTATTGTATAGAACATTTATTTTATTCATAAACCTCTCAGCTCAGGATAAGGCTATCCATTTATTTTTAATGAAATATTTGAACAATTTATTATTAAAAGCTTATAAATCAAGTTTAATGTAACCCTCTGTGGTTTATTTGCATGTGTAGTACCAGATTTATAGGGAAAAATAAAAGCTGGAGAAAGGGATTGCTAAGGAATTATTTACAGCTTTATCACTTACAGGCTTTTTACCTAAATACAATAGTAGTTCTTGTAGCTACAACAACAGGGCTTTGAGAGGAAGTAATTGGCAAAGCCAGCAAACAGTAAATGAATAGCATTGCATAAAACCTAAACTTACATTCTTTGCTTTTGCACCATCAGCCTGGCACCCTCATCGCTCTGCCTGACTTTGAAGCAGACGAGGAGTTTGCAGGCCCACGGTTTCAGGAGGTTCTCTTTCCCCGGACTTCCAGAGACACTCCACCAGCTTATCACAGGGTCACAGAAACATAGGTGTTGGAAGGGATCTCCAGAGATCATTGAGTCCAACTCTCCTGCCAAAGCAGGTTGCCTAGGACAGGTCGCACAGGTCAGCGTCCAGAATGGTCTTGAATATCTCCAAAGAAGGAGACTCCACACCCCCCTGGGCAGCCTGTCCCAGGGCTCTGTCACCCTCACTGTGAAAAAGTTCTTCCACATATTGGTGCAGAACTTCCTGGGCTCCAACTTGAGGCCATTGCCTCTTGTTCTGTCCCCAGACAGAGGCAACACCAGGGCTCCAAGAAAGAAATCTTGCAACATCAGCATAACAAGCAGTCACAATGCAGCAACTTAACGAGTCAAAACAGCGATATTTTACGATACCCAATGCTCAAGCAAATGATCTGTACAGCTGTCTGGTTGTCTGGGGGGTTCTGCAGCTGCCTTGGGCTTGTTTAATGCCACAGCATTACTTATGTCCCTCCACAGCTCAAAACAAACTGTCAGGTGTTTTGAGTGAACTCAGCAGGCTTTGAAACAGGATGAGGTTCTAGAAGTTAAGCCAGCATGTTTTCTGGTTTTTAGGTGGTGTTGGTGAAGGAAATAAGAGCGATGCATAAAATGGAAGGCTCTGGCAATTTTTGAGAAAATCCTTCCCTTTCCTCTCAGTGCTGTGGGACACAAAGGCAGCCCCCTCGTGCTTGCCTCTCTCCCAGCTAAGGAAGATGTTTTTGGCAGCTCCTGCTCTTTAACTCCCCAACAAAAGAACACACAGTGGGCCAAATGGCATCCCCTTCCGGGGAAGGAGGCAGATGCCTTGAGAGCACTCCAAGTTCCTTCCAGCATGCACGTACCTTTAGGTAACTCACTATTTCAGCTAGTTGTTTGGGTAGCAATCAGTCTTAAGCATCTACATAGCAGCAGCAGCGTGTCAGACTTCATATTGCTTGAGGTCAGTGCTCAAGAAGTGGCCAGAAGCAGACCTGGAGATCCTCCAGCTTGCAACTAGTTCATCTCAAGTACTTACTGAGCCAGATCTGGTTTCTAAGTAAGTAGTAACCATTGACAGACTTGTCTTCTGAACTTCTCTGGCCTCTCCTGGAGCTCACACAAAGGCAGGTGAGAAGTGCTGCCCTACTACCAGCTACAGAACCAGTCTTTCATTTTGATCCTGGCTCCTACAAGCACTGTTCCACACCTGTCTTATGAACCACATCCTCCCACTTGTCAACCACCTTTCCTCCCACCAATGTGCCCGCCCTGCATGCATGTTTAATTAACCTGCAGTGTAAACACCAACTGACCTGCATTGCCAGCAAGGCGTGCGGTCTGACAGGAAGGAACATGGAAGGATCACAGAATCATAGGGGTTGGAAGGGACCTCAAGAGATCATCAGGTCCAACCCCCCTGCCAAATCAGGCTCCCTAGCTCATATTACACAGGTAGGCGTCCAGACGGGTTTTGAATATCTCCAGAGAAGGAGACTCCACCACCTCCCTGGGCAGCCTGTCCCAGGGCTCTGTCACCCTCACTGTGAAAAAGCTTTTCCGCATGTTGGTGCAGAATTTCCTATGCTCCAACTTGCAGCCATTGCCCCTTGTTCTGTCTCCACTAACCACTGAAAAGGGGGTGGGTAACTTGCCCTGCATCCCATGCTTAAGATATCTGTAAACACCAATTAGGTCTCCCCTTAATCTTCTTTTCTCTAGACTGAGCAGTCCCAGCTTATTCAGCCTCTCCTCATAGGGGAGATGCTCCAGGCCCTTAATCATCTTCGTAGCCCTTCTTTGAACTCTCTCCAGGAGATCCCTGTCTTTTTACACCAGGGAGCCCAGAACTGGACACAATACTCCAGGAGGGGCCTGACCAGGGCAGAGTAGAGGGGGAGGATCACCTTCTTAGACCTGCTGGCCACACTCCTCCTGATGCACCCCAGGATCCCATTGGCTCTCTTAGCCCCCAGGGCACACTGCTGGCTCATAGCCAACCTGTCATCCACTAGGACCCCCAGGTCCTTCTCCATAGTGCTCTTCTCCAGCAGGACATCCCTCAGCCTGTACTGAAATGAATGGCTGTTCCTTCCCAGGTGCCAGATTTTACACTTGCTTTTGTTGAACTTCATCTGGTTTCTCCCTGCCCAGCATTCCAGCCTGTCCATGTCTCGCTGGATGGCAGCGCAGTGTTCCTGCGTGTCAGCCACCCCTCCCAGCTTTGTATCATCGGCGTACTTGCTGAGGGTGGATGCTATTCCCTCATCAAGGTCATCAATGAAGATATTAAACAGGACTGGACCCAACACCGAGCCCTGGGGAACACCGCTAGTCACAGGCCTCCATTCAGATTCTGCTCCACCAATCACGATCCTCTGAGCCCGGTCTGACAGCCAGTTCTCGACCCACCTCACTGTCCACTCATCTATCCCATACTCTCTCAGCTTTGTTATCAGGATGTTATGAGAGACAGTATGGAAAGCCTTGCTGAAGTCAAGGAAGATGACATCTACTGTTCTCCCTCCATCCACCCAGGCAGTGATGAGATCATAGAAGGCTATGAGATTGGTCGAGCACGATCTCCCCGTCACCCAGCCTTTCACACACACACACACATCCCACAGACCCTCACATACATGCTCCCCTCATCCCTAGCTACCCCTCACAGACAGACATGCTCCCACTTAGACCCCCTGCCCCCTCAGCTTATACACCTCATACACACACCCCCAACTGACACCGCCCCCACATCCCCCATACACACATACACACACCCCTCACACACACACTCCCATATACCCCTCATACACCCCCTAGCCGACACCCACCCACACACCCCCCTCTTAGATATCCCCCTCATACACACTGCCCTCAGACACCCCTCACACCCCCCTATGCCAACACCCCTCTCACACCCACCCACCCCAGCCAACACCCCTCTCACACACACGCTTCACACACCCCAGCCGACACCACCCTCACACACACACCCCTCTCACCCCCCCATACACCCCTCTCACACAGCCCGTAGCTGACACTCCTCTCACACATACACCCCTTGCTCACACACCCCCAACACCCCTCGCAGACACCCCCAGCCAAGACCCCTTTCGCATACACACACCCCTCTCACAGCCCCTCACACACACACCCCACACTCCTCTCATACACCCCTTACACCCCCTCCTCACACACCTCTCTCACACCCCTGAGCCAACACACCTCTCACACCTACTCCTTTTACACACACCCCTAAGACACTTCTCACACACTCCCCAGCCGACACCCCTCTCACACCCACCCCGTCACACACATGCCCCCCCATACACCGCCCCCCCCCCCCCATACGCCCCCCGTCGCTTACCCGCGCGCGAGCGCAGTCGCGAGGCGCCCTCCTCCCTCCCTCCGTCTCTCCTGCCCCCACCCCCGCGTGCCGCTTCCCGACAGGCACCGCGGCGGGAGCGCCGGGCCGCAGCCTCGCGCTGCTCTCCTCAGGCTCCGTCCCGTCCCGCCGGGCCCCGCGCTCGCCGCCGCCATGCGCCACAGCCTCACCCAGCTGCTGGCCGCCTCCTCCGGCGGGGCGAGCCCCTCGGGCGCCGTCTGGCCGCTGGCCGGCGCGGGGCAGGCCCCGCGAGGGCGGGATGGCGGCGGGGAAGGGGATCCGGGCCCCGCGCTGCCCAAACAGCAGCAGCCGCCGCGGCGGGAGGCGGGCGCCCTGGAGTCGCGGCGGCAGGAGAAAGAACCGGAGGCGCCCGGCGGCCCGCTGGAGGTGTGGGAGCAGGAGGACTGGTTTCCTGGGCTGGAGCTGGGAGACCTGCTGGAGGCGGCCCGGCCGGACTGGGACCTGGACGCGGAGCTGAGCGGCTGTTTCTGCGGGGAACCGGAGCCGCTGCCCGCGCCGGGCCAGGGCCAGAGGCCGGCAGCGCCCGGGCGGAAGAACGGCGGGGCCGGTAGCCGGCTGAAGGCGGCGGCGGCCGCGCGGCTGAACCGGCTAAAGAAGAAACAGTACGTGCTGGGCCTGGAGAGCCGCCTCCAGGGCCTGGCTGCCGAGAACCGGCAGCTGCGGGACCGCAACCGCGGCCTGAGCCGCCGCCTGCGAGAGCTGGAGCGGGAGAGCAGCTACCTGCGGGCCGTGCTGGCTAACCAGAGCGCTCTGGGGCAGCTCCTGAGCCGCCTGGCCGGGATCCGCGCCGGCGGGCTGCAGCTCAGCACCAGCCTCTTCAGGGACACGGGCAACCCCCGCCGCCATCACCACCACCTCCAGCCTGGCGGCGAGAGCAGCGACCACGACTACGCCCTGCCCAGCTCCCGGCCCCCCAGCCTGGAGGAGGCGGCGGTGGTGACGGAGACGGAGGAGGAGTGGGCGGCCCCCGGCGGGATCTGCCTCCACGTGGACCGGGATCAGGTGTCGGTGGAGTTCTGCTCCATCTGCGCTCGGCGAGCAGCGGCCTCCTTCAAAATGTAGGGTCAAGTACCTGCTGCAAGTACTCGTGGGGTTCTCGCCCCTAGGGGCCTCGCGCCGTGGCGGAGGAAGCAGGCGATGGTGCGGAGGAGGAGGAGGAGGAGGAAAAGAAAAGAAAAAAGAAAAAGTACAGTGGTGATGGGGTGGTATTGGGGGAGATGCAGAGGAGGGGAACCTGGTGCCTAAGTGGCCAGGGTTAACAAAAAAAAAATCTCTCTTGAACGGCACGTTGGGAGCCAGATGGCGGCCTGGGTTAAAGGCCACGTAAATATTGCGCGTGGACGGTAGTGCTCAGAGCCCGTTTGGCCTAAGAGTCATGCAGAGCTGCGTACAGCAGTGCGGTAATTGTCGTGCAAGCTGACGCGCGTGTACACGCGGAGGTGCCACCAGAGCCCGTTTGCAGCACTTGGGTGGAAAGATCGTGCCAGCCTGATGCGTGAAGGTGTGCTCGGTTCCGCTTCACACTTGCCAGTAAAGATAACGCTGACTACCCAGTCTTTTGAGTCAGATAATGTCTAGCCTGCTTATCCTGAGGAGCTGAAAATGCTTGCTTAGAAAACCAAACCAAAAAGCTTCGTTAAGACGTCGTCACTGGACAGACTTAAAATAGTAATGATCGGCAAAAGAAAGCATGCATATAAAATTGTACTGCATCTCAGTTATACATTACTATTAAAACCTCTCTGACAGTTTCTCTTTTAGGTGCTTGCCCTGCCAGGCTCCGTTGTGTAGGGGTTAAAGAACAGTCGTTTTCCACCTCGCAACCTGGTAAGGATCAATATATTCCCATAATGCGGTATCAGACAGCTTGCTTTGCTTATGCCAGTCTCTTGTAATGACTGGTGCAGGAAATGATTTCTCTGGTCCTTGGCCTACTCTGCCAAAATGTTTCTAGCTCTGGATGATAATAATAGTGAAAATGACAGTTGCATCCTTCCAATTAGCTGTTTTCCTCTTCTCCTTTTTTAAACGAATACGCACATAGTAGCCAGTACATAAGCTACATTTTGAATTGAAAAATGAATGCTTGTGCCACTTGATATAAGAATGTTTTTATTAAACTGAAGGTTTGATGACCTGAAATAGGAAAATATGCTAATAAGGGGGATGTGACATTTACAGCTTTTTATCATAGGGGACTGTCCCAAAAGTGTAAGTAAATTGCTTTTTTAAATGGGAAAGGAAAAAAAAAGTGGCCTGTTTGTTTAAAATACTGTCTAGTGTTAGGGATGCACGGTACCTTTAAAAAGCTCTTCTCTAGCTTGCTCTAATTGGTGATGCGGAGTTTTGCCCAGTTAAACTGAACCTCAGCACTGGTTATAATCAGTACAGTGGAATCCTCGTGTAGAGGAGTCACTTCATTTTTGCATGGACCTCTAACGAGAATTGCAGTTTGAAGAATGCAGTGCATCGAAGTAACTCGTTACTTCAGCTTCCCAGAAGTGAATCTCTGTGCCCATGCACACTGAAATTCCTATGGTACTTCAGAGTAGCTTTAAATTTTAAAGATATTGCATGTATATGCATGTGCTTAATTTTACTGTGGAGTTCTTAATTTAGCCTCTTACAGTATCCGGAGATTTATAACTTTTTATAATTGAGCACAGTTTGGAGATGAGCAAATATGTCTCTTGAGGCTAATAATGATTTAAAAAATGCTCCATGAGTTGATAGGAGGAAAAATAGTTTGACAAATGATAGTGCGTGTTTTCTTGTACTAGTCAGTGTTTCTCCCTATCACAAAAGATGAGTGGGTTGTTTTTTTCAGTTGTATTACAATGTTTAGGTTGTTTATATGTATGTCAGTTGGGGGAAGAAGGATTGTGAAAATGATAATATGTAAAGTGAGGTTTCACAAAGAACAGACTTTCCTAAAACAATTTAATGTATTAGCTGCTTATAAAAATAGTAATTCTATTTAGTACTTCTAAAGTCTTCTTTCTTAAAGCCTTAAATGTTGTGTTTAAGGCTAAATAGAAGGTGAAAGCATTTTCTCCCAGTCATTTGCTTTATTGGTGCTAGAGCCTATCAAGCATTTGTCAGTATAAAAGGAGTTTGATTTTTCTTTGTGAAACATCACTGTGTGATAAAGTATATGTGTATTTAGCATCCTTGTTTTTCTTTATGCTAAAGTGGATTCAGCTGTGTTGGGGCAGAAGAGACGGGACCAGCTGCTGGCCACATTTCCTGCTTTATTTTAAAAGGTAGTATAAGAAATGAGAATAAAAGAGGTAACAGGGCTTTTGCTCTTTTTGGTTAAAAAAGAAAAAAAAAAGGTTGAATGCTGGGATCGTTTACTGTCATCCAGTATGTTTTTATTAAAAGACACTATCCTATCAAACAGGTTTTACTCCAGTGTATGCAGAATTCCACCTGTTCAGGGTATATTGCCAGCACAAAAGAGATTTAGTGGGATACATGTTACCTTATGCCTCTGTGGTGGCATCAGCAGGATTGTTCAGAGTTTTAGTCTTAAACTCTGTAACCCTGCTTTAACTGAGGGGCTGCACCGGTTCCAGGGGAATCGGAGTTAACCGTCCAGACTGATACGCAACATGGAAATAACTGAGGTGTTCAACCTGGGCATAGCCTGCCCAGCTCAGACTTCACCAACGTGCTGTGTTTTGAAGTTGAACATGCTTGATGAAAAAGAGAAACACTAATGTAGTGAGTCTGGGATGTTACAATGGCATTTTTACAGTTACTTCAGCTTAGAAGCAACTGTTAAAAATATGCTTAAATATGCATTCTTTCTTTTTTTGCATCACTGCTAACCGGTAGAGGTCAGGGACGTAGTTCTGGGCTCTCTTGTGAACCTGCACATCACACTAGTCATGAAACTCCTTGTGAGCTGTGTCTGAGAGTAGCTGATTTTCTAACATGCAAAATGATGTATACCGGTACAAGAACAAGGTCAAGTCCTGATAAAGTAAGTGGCTGCAGGCATTTCTAGTGCCTACTGAATCATATTTAAACCAAATAGAGGGGAGGAAGTTATTTGAAATTCTAACTGACTGTACTATCTGTATGGTGTATTATTAATGTAGCTTTTTGAAGTGAAAGCCTTGAAATGACATAACTTAATACTTGAAAATATATTGTAAATGTTTCTTTGTAATTATGTGCCATCCAGATAAGAATATGATATAATAAAAGGAGACATGTTGATCTTTCACTTTATGGGCTCAAAACGTTTTTTCATCTTTCTCTTCTCATGAATGCCTTGCTTTAGTCGAGTGGTTTGTGATGCTAGATGGGAAAACAGAATCACAGAATCGTAGGGGGTGGAAGGGACCTGCAGAGATCATCAAATCCAACCCCCCTGCCAAAGCAGGGTCCCTAGGACAGGTCACACAGATAGGTGCCCAGATGGGTCTTGAATGTCTCCAGAGGAGACTCCACCACCTCCCTGGGCAGCCTGTCCCAGGGCTCTGTCACCCTCACTGTGAAAAAGTTCTTCCACCTATTGGTGCAGAACTTCCTGTGCTCCAACTTGAGGCCATTGCCCTTTGTTCCTGTCCCTACAGACCACTGAGAAGAGGCTGGCCATTTCCCCCTGTGTCCCACACTTGAGATATTTATAAAAATTGATCAGATGCCCTCCCAGGCTTCTTTTCTTAAGGCTGAACAGCCCCAGTTCATTCAGCCTTTCCTCACATGCTCCAGCCCTTTAATCAGAAGGGGGAAAATGCTGTTGCATATGGGTCATCTTGGAAAACAAGAAAAAATGGATTGGGATATGCTGGAGAAATGTTCGTACTCATCTATCTCAAGTTAAATTTGTGGTGAGAACAAACTGAAGGCGTTACTCCTTGAATAAAAGATAGAGTTGTTTCTGAGAATCACTGTTCCCTGTATCTTACAGCTGTGTTACTTCCCTCATATTTTATTAATGTGGATAAATAAACCATGGAGAATACTTTCATAAACACTTCCATGGTCTACTGGCGTCTTTCTCCTTTCTGTCCCATTTTTAGGTTCTGCAGTTTGAGGGTTAGTAATGTGCCATTAAACCATGCTCCTGCACAAAACACTAGGGTAGGTGTGACAAGCGGGTTGAGAGTGATGAAAGGACAGAAGAATGTCAAAGCTCCAGAGCAAGCTGTAGGCTTTGATTTCTGTTCATCTCAAATGTTGATTTGTAGGGAGCAGTGTGAAATAGCATGCCAACTGACTTGCTCACATCCAGGCATTCTAGGGAAAGGTGTTTGGCAGAAAAGCTTCCTTAAAAGTTTAACAGCTGCCTCCAACCTCTGTAGAGGTATGCTGGCACACTCTGCCAGCAGTAGAAAACACACTGTTCAGCACTGACATCTGTGGGGGTGTCAGACTGTATGCACTGTAACCGCATGCTGCCAGTGTTAAACTGCACGGCTCTGCTACTGTCCTTTTCTGGAACTTCATTACTTGAAGACTGTTTAGTATTTAAGTAAGAAACAGTTTCATGCTCAATTCTCTGCTAGTCCTTTACAGTTTGATTCCAGTGCCGTGACTCTTGGTAGCACTCTAAATTAATGTCTCTTTCTTTCCTCTGAAGAGCTTAGCAGTGGCTGGGAGATCAAACCGAGTCAGTGTTTCTTGCAATCTCTACATGCCTGGAGAGATGCTACCAAAGTACATGCAGGGAACCATATTCCAATCCTTGGCATCTCTTGGGTCTTCCAGATTGAGCAGATTTCTCATGCTGCATGTCAGAACTAATCAGTTTTCCCTGTGGAACACAGAGATCTTTTGCAAAATATAAAAGCCTTTTGTAAATTCACTGATATTAAAAAAATCTTGTGTTCTCCAGAGCTTGTAGTTACAGAAGTTTTCTGCTAGAATCAACAATCCTCTGTTTCTGTAGGGTTGTAATTGCTATTAGGCTGTAAACATCTCGGGGATATGTTAGGTATGGGTGTTGTTCCAACAGGCTTTGTGTTTAAAGAACACCCTGTGTAAAACTGCTCATTACCAGCAGCTGATTCTATGTTTTTTCACCCAGTTTGATAGGCAGATTTGGGGAAATAATTCCGCCTTTGCTCATTAGCAGGAGGATGCTGGGAGCTGGCCTGGGGCAGGTACAGGGGATGTGAGGGTATCACTTGCAGGAGCTGTGGAATAGATTGTAATGTTGAGAAGCAGCATCAAAAATGGTACACGTGGAAGACAAAACTGGTGCTTTTTTAGGATTGTTGTTGATTGCCACCTACAGGCAGTCTCTTGGGTGTTCTTTTGGCACTAGTTCAGACTTGGATTAGTCAAAAGTCCATCACATAGGCTATGTATCGGACACCTGCATTCCTCTCAGAATGCAGGGAAAGTTACTGCTGTGATCTGTAGCCTGCAATGGGCTCTTTGAACTCGGGTTTTCAAACAGGGAGGCCATGTTTGCACAGAGGTTGTTGAGACCAAGGAGACCAAGAACTGGTAAAAGCTCATCCTTGGCCTTGGAGTGGTACAAGGTACGTTGTACTCCCATACCACGTAGGGAAAAGAAAGAGTGTTGCCAGAGTTCTGTAAGAACCCTTCCTTCCCATGTGTGTGCTAGAACTTACTGGTATCCTGCTGAAGCAGTTTGTCTTTAACTCTTGAGAACCTTTCCCCCCTCAAAGTTGTTCAAAGAGGACACAGCATACAACTGAGAAATTTCCCTCCTTATGAAGACTGCACCTTTCTGTCCTCAGGAATGTGTCGCTAGCCCCTGACATGACCAACGCTGAACACTTCAAATGGCTATTTGCAGTCTCTGTATTGGGCAGTTTTGTTGGAAACAGCTATAGGTCTTTTGCAACTTACTAAAAACCATGGAGGGATAGGATTTTCTTCTTGTTAAGTACAATATTCACCTTTCATCCTAAGAAATTAATACATAAAAATAAGTGGCTTATCCAAATCAGATCATTACATACAGCACCAGATGTGTTTTGATTACTCTGAGAAAGATTAACCTGGATTGAAATTAAAATAGGATATTGAACAGAAAGGGGTTTGGAATTTTACACTTTAAAAAGCACTTGGCTCAACTTACAATATCTTAACTCTATCTTGTTAAACACTCACAATAATCACTGAGGCATTTAGTGTCATTCTTAAAGAGCAAGCATTGGGTCTTGCATCTGGGGAAGAACAACCCCAGGTACCAGTATAGGTTGGGGACTGGCCTGTTGGAGAGCAGCACAAGGGAAAGGGACCTGGGGGGTTCTGGTGGACAGCAGGATGGCCATGAGCCAGCAATGTGCCCTCCTGGCTAAGAAGGCCAATGGCATCCTGGGGTCTATCGGAAGGGGGGTAGTTAGTAGGTCAAGGGAGGTCCTCCTCCCCCTCTACTCTGCCCTAGTGAGACTGCCCCTGGAATATTGTGTCCAGTTCTGGGCGCCTCAGTTCAAGAGAGACATAGAACTCCTTGAAAGAGTCCAGTGCAGGGCCAGCAGTGGAACACCTTCCTTAGGACAGGCTGAGAGAGCTGGGCCTCTTTAGCCTGGAGAAGAGGAGACTGAGGGTTGACCTTAGTAATGTTTATAAATATATAAAAAGCGAGAGTCAGGAGGTTGGAGCCAGGCTCTTCTAGTGGTGACCAGCAATAGGACAAGGAGCAATGGGTGCAAGCTGCAGCATAGGAAGTTCCATGTGAGTATAAGGAGGACCTTTTTCACTGTGAGGGTGACAGACCACTGGGACAGGCTTTCCAGGGAGGTTGTGGAGTCTCCTTCTCTGGAGACATTCAAACCCGCCTGGATGCATTTCTGTGTGATCTAGTCTGGGTGATCCTGCTCAGCAGGAGGTTGGACTAGATGATTTTTTGAGGTCCCTTCCAACTCCTAATGTTCTGTGACTCTGTGAAACACATTATTGCAAAGTAATAGCCTTGTATTTCAGTCATCACAGGTCAGTGGTTCTGTGCATTAAAGGTTGATGACTTCTGGCTGTACCATAATTCACTGTCTTGTAAGACAATACATTTTTCAGCAGTGCTAGGTCATAAATTCTAAACCAACACTTAATTCTCATCAGTAAGTATGTCCATGTGCATGTTGGGAATACTAGAATTTTACTAAGGCATACATGACTCCTGACCAGTAACCATGCGTGTTTTACACTTTACACCATACATAAATTGAAGTGATTGCTTCTGTAGGAAAAAAAACCCTAGTGTAGTTCTCAAAATGCAGAATGCACTAGAGGTACCTCACGCAGTAGAAAAATTAGCAATTTATATGGCTCGAGATCATACAGTTGCCAACTGTGAAGCCAAGCCTGACACGTAAGTGAATCATAGAACTGTAGGGGTTGGAAGGAACCTCAAGAGATCATTGAATCCAACCTCCCTGCCAAAGCAGATTCCCTAGGACAGGTCACACAGGGAGGTGTCCAGACGGGTCTTGCATATCTCCAGAGATGGAATGACTGCACCACTAACTGTAAAATTAGAGGTAGCTGAGATGCCCCAGTAACAGCACCGGCCCTTTGACACAACTCAAACACAGCTCCTTGCTGCAGGAAGAGACTAGTTTGAAGGCAAATTGGTTTCCTTAACAAAACTGGCGAGGCTTTTTTCTCTCTTTTTGGTCACTCGATATATATGCTGGGGAGCCAGACAGAAGAATCGTTCCCAAATCCCCCACGATAACGGTGACCCTTGTAACAGCCTCAGAGGGGTAATCTGAGAGGAAATCTGTGTGAGGAAAGCAGAGGAAAGGCCAGGGGAAAAATATTTTAAGGAAGCTCTAGAAAAACCTTGCCTTGTCATCTCCCCCTTTCTTTTGGTTAATTTTATTTAAAACACTGGTTTGTATTATGAAGAGAAACCCCCTTTTTCAGTAATACTAATTTATACAGCTCCTAAACGATATAGCATCACCGTAGAGCCGAACACTACACAAGCAATATCACAGAATCACCAGGTTGGAAAAGACCTTTAAGATCATTGAGTCTAACCGTTCCTGTCCTATGCTAAACTATATCCCTGATGACCTCATCTACCCTTTTTTTAAACACATGCAGGGAAGGTGACTCAACCCCTCCCTGAGCAGCCTGTTCCATGTTCCGAAAACTCTTTCAGTGAAGAATTTTTTCCTAACATCTAATCTGAACCTACCCTGGCTCAGCTTTGTACCATTTTCCCTTGTCCTATCTCCTGGCTGAAAAGACCATTGCCCACCTCTCTACAACTTCCCTTCAAGTAGTTGTAGATTGTGATAAGGTATCCCCTCAGCCTTCTCTTCTCCAGGCTAAACATCCCCAGCTCCCTCAGCCGCTCCTCATAGGATTTGCCCTCCAGCCCCTTCCCCAGCCTGGTTGCCCTTCTCTGGACTTGCTCCAGGACCTCAATGTCCTTCTTACGGTGAGGAGCCCAGAACTGGACACAGTACTTGAAGTGCAGCCTCACCAATGATGAGTACAGGGGCACAATCACCTCCCTAGACCTCAAAGAAAAACACCTGTCTTTATGAAGCGTAATGAAAACAAACTTGTGAGTTCAGAACTGCATACTGATGCAAGGTCTGAACTTCGTTTCACTACTAAATAAGACAGCAAGCAACAAGTTCTTTCTATGTTTATTGCAGTTTCTTATCCAAGGCAACTGAAAAGCTTAAGTACCTCAGGCTTGTAACTCTTCGGGGTCCCTGCCAGTGGGCATCTGCTGCAGTACTTTGATGTATATTCCGTGATGTTTAGTAGCGAGGTATAAGCCAGTCAGAACCTGTACAAGGATGCCCAGACTCGTCTTTCTTAAGACAGGCTGAGCAGCTGTGAGCCAGAAGCGTAAGAGATTCTCTTTCCCAGGCAAGGGAGATGAAGCATACCTACACAATGTAAATGGTGGCAGAAATGTTAATGTTTGTTCCTCCAGTTTAAAGAAAGATTTAATGCTAAAGCCATTACAAATATTAAGCTAGGAATTTATTCTAAGTTAAAATCACCCAGTGGTACTAAAATCTCTGGTTAAATTCTACAAACCAATCCACAGCATGATGCCTGCCAGGGAGCCTGGAGATAGGCACAGCCCAGGATCAGGAACGTCTCTTGGCTATCTGGCCAAACTGCAGTAAGCAGTGATCTTAACAGAATCACTGAAGGGCAGGGGTTGGAAGAGATCTCTGGAGATAATCTAGTCGAACCCTATGCCAAAGCAGGATCACCTCAAGCAGGCTGCACAGGACAGCATCCAGGGGGGCTTCAAATGTCTCCAGAGAAAGAGACTCCACAAACTCTCTGGGCAGCCTGTCTCAGGGCTCTGCCACCCTCACAGTAAAGTTCCTCCTCATGTTTAGGTGGAACTTCCTATATTCAAATTTATGCCCATTGCCCCTTGTCCTGTTACTGGGCATCACCGAGAAGAGTTTGGCTCCATCATCTTAACACCCATCCTCTCAATAATTATAGGCACTGATCAGATCCCCTCTCAGTCTTCTCTTCCCCAGGCTAAACAGCCCCAGCCCTCTCAGCCTTTCCTCATGTAAGAGATGCTCCAGTAGTTCCCTGTCTGTCTTGAACTGTGGAGCCCCAGCTGTGGCCACACCAGGGCAGAGCAGAGGGGGAGAAGAACCTCCCTGGACCTGCTGGTCACACTCTTCTTGATGCACCCCAGATACCATTGGCCTCCTTGGCCACGAGGGCACACTGCTGGCTCATGGAGAGCTTGTCCACCAGGACTTTTAGGTCCTTCTCTTCAGTGCTGCTTCCCAGCAGGTCAACCCCTAACCTGTTGTGGTGCCTGGTGTTATTCTTTCCTAGGTGCAGGACCCTGCACTTGTCCTTACTGAATTTAATTTGGTTCCTGTTTGCCAAACTCTCCAGCTTCTCCAGATCTTGTGGAATGGCACTGCAGCCTTCTGCTGTGTCACCCATTCCTCCCAGTTTTCTATCACCAGCAAACTCGCTGAGGGTACACTCTGCCCTGTCATCCAGGGCATTGATCAACATGTTGAACATGACCGGACCCAGCACTGACCTTCGGGGCACACCACTAGCTACAGGCCTCCAACTAGACCCCACACCTTCTGGGCTCTGCCATTTAGCCATTCTCAAGCGCTCACTGCTTGGCAGGATGGCAGCCACAACTTCACACACAGGCACATCACAGGTGGCTTAGTACGGTTCCAGCTAAACCCAAGTGCTTTACAGCGCATCAGGTTTGCGGATCTCGCTTCATTTTGGAGGCCTGGTTTAGCTCTTACAAACTTTGCCGTGCAATTCGGTGACTTTAATGTAAATCCCTCTCCTCAGACTAACAGCCAGCAAGACAGCAGGTCTGCATAGACTAAAAATCCACAGAATTTTAAACTAAGAACTGAAGATTTGACTGACAAATTCATTTCACACATTGCAAGTTAGTAAAACATACCTGGCTGCAAGGCTGGCGTTCATAGGGAGAGCAAGGAAAACAGGATAGAAGCCACCCACGACAGCTCCTATTAATCCTCCTCTGACCACAGCACAGACCTCACAGTTCAGGTCACCTGCATGACAAACAATATTTCACTGTTGAGATCCACATAGTGCCACCACAGCAATTTATAAGCTGTGTGTGACAACGTGGGAACCAGCGCTTGACAGAAACACCTGCAAGGTACAGGTGTGGAAGGGATTCTGAAAGGTGGCCTGTTGTAGTTCTGCGTGGCTGGGTTCTGGTGAAGGGGGGCTGCAGGGGTGGCTTCTGCAAGAAGCAGCACGAAGGTCTCTGCAGGCCTGGCAGAGCAAACACCAGCCGGCTCAAGGCCGGAGTCATTGCTGACCAAGGCCAAGCCCATCAGTGATGATCACAGAGCCTCTGGGAATCACAGTTAGGAGAAAAAAACACAAGCAGCTGCTTTTGCCACCAGAAGGGAGCAAAATCATGACTAAAGTGCAGTCTGCTAAGAAGGGAAGGGTGGGGGGAGGTGCTCCTCTCATTACCTGACTGATGTCACTGGGTGTGCAAGGCAGCGTCATAAATTAGAGTTTTCTTTTCTTTATTCCGTGTTGAGTCTGTTTTGCCCATGACTCACTATGGAACGATCTCTCCCTGCCCTTATCTTGACTCCTGAGCCTCTAAATATTTATTTTCTCCCCTGTCCAGCTGCAAAGGGGAGTGATAGAGCGGCTTTGGTAGGCATCTGGCCTCCAGCCAGGGTCAAACCATCACACAGCCTCTTCATTTTGGGGAAAAAGAAACAAATTTTTAAAAAACAAACCCAAAACATCAAAAAATCACTCATTTCAAGCCATAAAGACTTTATCACTCTAAAGCTGACCTTCAAATGAGATCATGCACATGGGGAAAACCAAACTGCTTTGCTGCAGTCAGTTGTGCATGATTTTAGAAAAAAAAATCTGTTATACATCACCATTTTTTCCCAAACATACAGAAATGCACACCCATAGCTCCTTTCCCACTCAACTTCAAGAACTCACTCTACTCAGTGTGTCAGATAATCCATTTTTCAAAGCCTGTTTTACAAATGGAGGTTCTTCAAGACCACGGCAGTTCAGGACCGCTGTTCCGCAGAGAGGTCAGGCTCCTTAGTGTTACATCGTGTACAGAGAGCAAAGCTGTTTCAAAACCAAGGGCTAAGGAGGTTTTTACCTGCAAATAAAGGCTCACGTACAAAAACTTCATAAACAGCCATTGTGGAAAGGAATGGAATAACAGTCATTGGCAAAGCTGATATTAGGGAAGCCTTTCTGACATGTAGGATCTTCCTGAAGAAGTTATTGGCTGCTAAGCCGCACAGACTTGAGTTTGCTGCAAGGAAGTATGATCCATGATTAACGAGGTTCCTGTGAAAAGACAGAAAGTGGCTTCAGTGACTGAGAACTGCAAAGAAACGTTTGGTTTACTCAATGCTACAATTCACTGTTGAATATCCTACAGCAAGAGGTACAAGATGTAGATCGCTCGCTGGTGCAAAATGGAGAGTTACTACTTTCAAAAGCCACCAGTACGAGATCCTTTGCTATAGAGGAAGCTTCAGGGAGACCTTAGAGCAGCTTGCAGTACCTGAAGGGGCTGCAGCAAAGCTGGGGAGGGGCTGTTTGTAAGGGCAGAGATTGGTAAGATGAGGGGCAATGGTTTTAAACTCGAAAAAGGGAGATCTAGATGAGACATTAGGAAAAAATTCCTCACTCTGAGGGTGGTAGGTCACCGGAACAGGTTGCCCAGAGAGGTGGTGGAGGCCTCATCCCCGGAGATATTCAAGGTCAGGCTTGATAGGGCTCTGAGCAACAGTATCTAGTAAAGATGTCCCTGCTTACTGCAGGGAGGACGGACTAGATGGCCTTTAAAGGTCCCTTCCAACTGAACACATTCTAAGATTTTATGCCTGAGTTTACACATGCCTTGAAGATTAAGTCACAGGAAGGTTGAGAAGCCTTCTCCACTTTAGTCTGGTTTTTTGTTACGGCTAATGGAAACTTCATGAAATTTGCTCCCCTCATCAGTATGTTTCTAAGGACAATGTTTTCTGAGAAGAATTTAAAAAATAAAGACATGTATATAGTCACAGCTGGTTCCTCTCATCAGCCTTCTTTCTGGCCTGCTCACCTATAGTTTCCGCCTATAAGCCTACAGACAGATCAGGTACGACAGCTATGGCAACCAAGATGCTGCAGTAAAGATCTCAGCAGCTGCTGGGAGATCGCTCGCAGTAATTCTTCAGGCTGAAAGGCTCTAAGCCTTCCTTGTGCATGTGGAACATGTAATTTTGAGGTCCTGTATCTTGCTAGGAGGCTACACTAGATAGCTTAAAAAAACTGGAAATATTTTCCCCTTAATAACTAAGAGCAGGATTCTGTTAACGATGCTGATAAATCCTTGAGGGGCAGGATCAGGAGGATTGGGTCAATCTTTTTTCAATGGTGCCCAGGGACAGGACAAGAGGCAATGGGCATACACTTAATATAGTAAGTTCCACCTGGCCATGAGGAGGAACTTCTTTACTGTGAGGGTGGCAGAGCCCTGGGACAGACTGCCCAGAGAGGTTGTGGAGTCTCCTTCTCTGAGACATTCAAAGCCCCCCAGATGCCGTCCTGTGCAGCCTGCTCAAGGTGATGCCTCTCTAGCAGTGAGGCTGGACTACATCTCCAGAGGTCCCTTCCAATCACCACCCTTCTGTGACTCTGTTATCAACCAAGTTTTTAACACACTGTTTAGAGCGGCTACTCCTGTTGCCATTGACTGTGGTGAAGGCAGAATAGACGAGTCAGGTCAGAGATGTCAGCAGTTCATATCCTGACACACAGCTCCTGTTTCAGCACGTTCCATCACTGCGGGTAATGCCAGAGACAGAATGGGGAGGCACACCAGTTGTACAAGCCCAGTGAGCAGTTTGCAATATATTTCATTTGACTTGTGGAAGGAAGCTGCATTATACACCTGGCACAGACAGCTGGTGAGGGGAAACAACTCTTTGATTCTGCTTTCCACAAATCTAAAGTTCCCGGAATGACAACTCCTGCCAGGCAGAGCAATTAACTGAAAGGCACTCCAACTCCAAGGCTGTGCCAGTATTATTATGGTAAAAGTGTAGTTTTAAAATGAATCATTAGTTGGACTTATCACTGAAGCCCCAAAGAAAATAAAATGCTTAACCAGTCGTAAAATTTCTGCAAGGCCAAACACAGTATTTTTTCACAAAATTATCAAATGTGACAATCTCTAAGGCATTTAGCAATTAAAATAAGTTATTCTTTTAAAATCCAACTAATTAACATCTTTTAAAATCCAACTAATTAACATTCTTCTATGTTTTAGTGCTTAGAGTAATGCTAAGCGCTGACAAATCCTTCAAAAAAGGCTTCAGAGATGTAGGTGATGAACCTTGTGAAGCCCAAAAATATTCAAAACACCCAAACACCACCGACACCATTTCTCATTTTGAGTAGGAAAATACTTCCATTCTTGGTACACACATGAAAATTAAGCTACTAATGATGAAATTCTGATGCTGCATGGAAAATAACTTCACTGCTCAGATACCTCTCTCACCCTTATTTCGGTGCTATGTTTCTTTTTTTTTCCTGTGTGGGTTTTAAGAAGAAATTTGCTTTCAAACCTCCACTCTCTCAATACTGGATGTGATTCACTGAGTGTCCCCAGCACAGTTTCTGCAGACAAGCAGTTTCATTCTCTCAATGCATTTACAATCATAGGCAGTGAAACGCACATGTGTGTGTACATAAATGTGTAGGACAGAGACTAAAATGTAGCACTGCATTTAAGAAACCAAACCAGCACAAATTCATGTCCTGCCAGGGCAGTTTCAGAGAATTTCACAGAATTGTAGGGGTTGGAAGGGACCTGCAGAGATCATCGAGTCTAACTCCCCTGCCAAAGCAGGGTCTCTAGGACAGGTCATACAGATAGGTGTCCAGACAGGTCTTGAATATCTCCAGAGGAGACTCCACAACCTCCCTGGGCAGCCTGTCCCAGGGCTCTGTCACCCTCACTGTGAAAAAGTTCTTCCACATATTGGTGCAGAACTTCCTGTGCTCCAACTTGAGGCCATTGCCCCTTGTCCTGTCCCCACAGACCACTGAGAAGAGGCTGGCCATTTCCCCATGTCCCACAATTCAGGTATTTATAAACATTAATAAGGTCCCCCCTTAGTCTTCTTTTCTCTGCTGAACAGTCCCAGCTCACTCAGCCTTTCCTCATAGGGGAGATGCTCCAGGCCCTTAATCATCTTTGTAGCCCTTCTCTAGACTCTCTCCAGGAGATCCCGGTCTTTTTATACCAGGGAGCCCAGAACTGAATACTGAACTGGATACAAATAAAGGCCCATGCCCCTGGCAGTTATTTCTTTCCAAGTATCACAGTTTCTGTCAAGATGTTCTCTCATCACCAGTGTGGCATCTGCCTCCCCTGCTCTTCTGGGGAAGAAGAAGAGAGTTGCATGTCACCTGCGAGGGTAGCAGGTCCCACACAACGCTGACTGTAACAGAAGGGATAGTGGCATTTTGCTGTCTCACATGTACAGGATGCCCTGTGTTACTACTGGCACATTGTTTAGCCAGCAATGTAGTCCTATTAAAAAAAAAAGCAGCTTCTGCTTACTCCTATGTACACAGAATTTATCCAAGACGATACATACGGGCAAACTGCTCCTTACAGAGCCAGCTAAGGTCTGGAAAGGTTTTCCAGTGAAGCGCAGTATCATAAAACACACAAAACAAGGGTTGGTTGTGAGGCCCAGAAGGCATTTAGCTGATTTGGTGTGGCACAGAACCCTGCTGATGAGCCTGCACAACTCCAGCTGACTCATCCACCACCACCACCTGGACACCTCAGCCTCACCTTCCCCAGATGGGGAGCAGCGCGGGGTGAAATGCAGAACCCAGCAGGTTGATGTGCACTCAGTTCTGGCCCTGGGCCAGCCCAGCTGCACATGAGGTGACTCCTGCAGACCCACAAAGCCTTCTGTTCTTCAGTTTCCTCAAAAATTTATTTCACAGAATCACAAGGTTGGAAAAGTCCATCAAGTCCAACCGTTCCTGTCCTACACTAAACCATATCCCCAAGTACCTCATCTACCCCTTTTTTAAACACATCCAGGGATGGTGACTCAACCCCCTCCCTGAGCAGCCTGTTACAGGCCCTGACAACTTTCAGTGACAAAAAATTTGCTCTAGCATGGGGCTGCCTGAACGCTTAGAGCCAGCCAGGGCTGGTCAGCTACCCCAGCACCTTAAGCACTGGGGAGCATATGCCAAAAACCAGCTGACCAAGACCAGAGCTAACCATGAACTAACCATATTAAAAATGAACAAGCCCACAGAAGCTTTCTGTTCTGCACAATAACGAGCATCTTCACAGCTAAGTATTTCTTGTAACTGCAAGGAAGATTTGGAATACAAGAGCAAGGGAAAAGAAAAGCCTCCAAAGAGACTCAAAATCTTTGAGGCACTTATCTTCATTTATTTTACCAGCACTTACTGATCTGCTTTAGGAAGCTCGTTGAATATCTTTTGTATGATTTCCGCCCGCTTCAGGCTTTCCAAATATAGGCTTTGCTGCGGAGAATCTAGAAATTCTCTTCCTGTCATCTTGAAGTCCTGGATCATAAGGAACAAACAAACAAGCGTAATCAGAGATACAGAGCTCCAGTATGCATCAAGGAAACATTTAGGCTCTTTTTGGCACTATGCAATCATGAATGCATTTCCTATTTTTCCCAGCAAAAGGCACAACGCAGCTAGACAAGCCTCTGGTATTTATGGCTGTGTGAACCCTAGCAAACTGTTTTCTTCTACAATGCTGCAGCTGTGGTTTCACAATTGCCAATTTAAGTACTCACTGTGAAGAAAACAGACAGTCTCACCCTCCAGATACTCCTGTCTGAGCACCTCAAACCTTGGGGCCACAGAGCAGCTTGGAAGGAAGGAAACTGTACTTCTTGGAGGTTTTTTTCCCAGCTGGATCACCTCCTAACACAATGAACCCTAATGCCAAAAGCATAAGGGAGGATGCTAATGGCTTTTGGCAGTATTCCAGGTTTAAATTGAATTAACTCTCATATAGAACTGGAATAAAAAGAAATAAAATCCATACTTTGTAAAGATTTAAAGAAATCATGAAGATATCTACTCTGCTTTAATATTTCACAAATAAGGACTTCTTTATTTCAATTGGTACTCCTAGCCAGAGACATGTATCAAGTCAGAAAGCCTCCAGTTATGTTGCAGGCTACAGGGGTGGAAGATGCCAGGAGCTGCCCCCATGTCAGACAGGGCCTGTTCCAGCTGGCTCCAAGATGGACCTCATGCTGGCCAAGGCTGAGCCCATCAGCAATCCTGCCTCTGGGGAAACAGAGTTAAGGAGGGGGAAAAACTGCTCTGAAACAGCAGCTAGAGAGAGGAGTGAGAAGATGTGAGAGGAACAACTCTGCAGACACCAAGGTCAGCGCAGGAGGAGAAGTAGAAGGTGCTTCAGGCATTAGAGCAGAGATTCCCATGCAGCCTGTGGAGAAGACCACGGTGAGGCAGGCTTTCCCCCTGCAGCACATGGAGGATCATGGCAGCTCAGAGATTTCACCTGCGGTCCATGAAGGATCCCACATCAGAGCAGGTGGAGACAACTGAAAGAGGCTTTGACCCCATGAGAAATCAGCACTGGAGTATGCTCCTGAAAGGACCTGAAATCCGTGGAAAGAGGGGCTCACACTGGAGTAGGTTTGCTGGGGGGGGAAGACTTCTGACCTCATGGGGGATCTGTGCTGGAGCAGTTCATGAAGAACTGCAGCCTGGGGGAAGGTCTCATGTTCATGGAGGACAACCTGTGGGAAGGACCTCATGCTGGCACAGGGGCAGAGCGTGATGAGCCCTCCCCTGAGGAAGCAGCACCAGAGACAACGTGTGATGAACTGACCCTAACCCCCATTCCCCAGTGCTGCTCAGAGGATAAGGGAGAGAAGTGAGGAGCGAAGCTGAGCCCGGGAAGATGGGAGGGGAGGGGCAGCAGGGGTGGGGGGTGGGGGTTTTGACACTTGATTTTATCTCTCATTATCCAACTCTGATCTGACAGACAACAATTAGCTTCCCCGAAGCCCAGCCCGTTTTGCCCATAGGGTACGAGCTGCCTCCCTGTCCTTATCTCTGCCCACGGGCTTTTCAACCACATCCTCTCCCCCCAACCCGCTGACGGAAGGGGAGCGAGAGAACGGCACGGTGAGCTCGGGGCAGTCTTGGATTAAACCTGGTATTTACTGACCAGAACGCCTTCGGAGGGAGAGGGATTCCCGGCCCGCTCCGGCAGCCACGCTTACCTGGGCTCCCTCCGGCAGCAGGAGCCCGCGTCCCGCGGCCTTCACCCCCCGCCGGCGCCTGGACGCGGGAGCCCACACGCAGCGGGGAGCGGCGGGGCCGCAGCCAGCCTCGAGGCCTCTCGCTGCGTTGCCGGTCAGGAGCGGGGAGCAGGACACCGGCTCTTGAGCTCAGCCGCGGGCACGGTGTCCTGGGGCCGCAAGTGCTCCATGGAGCCGCCTACGTCCCCCCGCAGCCTGGGGCGGGCCAGCCCCCGCGGCGTGGCTCTAGGCAGACCTATACACCGGGCGGCCCAGCCCGCGAGGTGTGCACCCCTCCGAGAGCCGCCAGCCACCGCTGGCGCCCGTTAAAAGCCGCCGCTACCCCCTCGGCACCCCCCTTCCCCCGCACCACGGCCAGCGTCCCGGCCGTCCCGCCAGGCTCCGGCCTGAACGACCTTGAGCTGTCCCCACCGGTGCCGAGCTCCGGCCTGCGCGACCTCTCTCCTTCCCGCCCTTACCGACGAGGCTCCGCCGCCTACAGCATGACCCCTCCCACCTCACGCCTGCACGGGCGCCGCCATCTTACCCGCTCACGTGACCCAGGGCTTCAGAGGGCACCTTTGATTGGGCGTTCCCCGCCGTCCCAGCATGGCGGCGTGCGATTGGCTGCAGGTCGGCGGGCGGGGGGTCAGCGCCCGGCCCGGTGCTCGTTGCTAGGGGCGGTGGATGGCGGCGGCGGCGGCGGCTCCTCCATGGAGACGGGGCTGAGCCGGGATCCTGCAGCCGGCGGCCGGGACGCGGGGACTCCCCCTAGCGGAGCGAGGAGCCCTCGATGGGGGGAGGCCCAGTCCTCGGGGTAACCCGCTGACCCCCTCCCCTCAGCCAGGCCTCGGCAGCCCGCGCCGGGCGCCGCCTCCCCTCAGCGGCGCGCCCCTTTCCCGCTTGCTCCCCGCAGCCCCTGCATCGCCCCCTCCCCTCCCGCCCTCTCGCTCCCTTCCCTGTCAGCCTGCTCCTTTGTGCTCCCCGCCCTGGCCCCGTCCGGCCCCCCTCGCCCCAGTTGCGGCTTCCTTCGCCTCACCTCCTCCCCCTTACCTCGTCCCCTCAGCTCCTGCCGCTTGCCTGTCCCCTGGCAACCCGGGGCAAACCGTGCTCTTCCTTAAGCCGGCTCCTCCAGTTCCCCTGCACCCCACCCCAGCCCTCCACTGGCCAAGCCAGCCCTCTCTGCCCTGTCCCGCTTCTGAAAGCCCCACACCGTCCCCTTCGGACCGGGAGAAGCGAGGTGGGAGGGGAGAGTCCCTGCTTGGAGGGAAGCGGGGACAAGCGGATCCCAATTGTGAACATTAAAGAGCAAAACAGAGCCGCTCCCTTCACAAGTACAGTTTCCATCTCCTAAAGAAGACGATGCAAAGCAAAGCCCTGTCATGTGCCTAACAGCTCCTCATGCGGGGAAGGGAAGCGGTTGGAGCTTGTCCACCTTTTTCGTACTTTTTCCTAACGAGCTAGATGAGGAAAATCTATCCCGCTTCTGTTTCTCTCTTTTTGCTTTTCCAGAAAAGGGGAGAGAGAGAGAGAGGCTCAGATTGAAGCCAACCAGCTGCGCTTCTGAGTGGGAGACTCTGGACCGATCTCACGAATTGCTTTTTATTTCCTTAATACTTCGTTATCTCTGAAAAATGAACGTGTTGTGAAGCTCTTCTCCTAACTCTCCTTATTCCTCTTTCACGAGGTGGCTGCTGTGCAAGGGAAGAAATGGCATGAAGTAAATGACTCCAGTATAAAGCAATCTGCTTTGCCAAAGTGCCCGGTGAGCAGCACTGTCACTTTAATAATTCCAGGTCAAGGGATTGCTTTCCTCGTTTTCAATCCTCTCGCTTAATACATGGGAGGATCAGAGGGACATTAAAGACCGTAAGGCTGGGTGGCTCGCAGATAATAAAAATGAAAGTGACTGGCCAGTGACTTCTGTTGAGTAAGAGGGTGATATTTGAAGGCTGTTCTCTGGTGAGGAAAAAGGGACCGTGTCAGTCTGCTGTGTAATCACCTATTACATAGCTGGCAGAATTCATTCAAGAAGTGAAAGAAGTTAAAGAGTCACTTTGGATTGTTTTTGTCTTCCTCCTTATTTGGATTATTTGGGCGGTTTTGTCCGGCAAATAATATGTTTTTGACCATGTACAGGTGGAGTACTAAGACAGCTGCCTAGAGATGGACTGTGCCTTAATTGTATTACATAAAATCTTTTAATTTTCAAACTTTGCTGCCAGAAGAGAAGTTGTAATAAGGTTTTATATCACCAAGGAACATTTCCTCTTGTATTTTTATAGATTCAAATATATTTTAAAAGAAATTGAAAGCATCTCTTTAAAAAAAAAGCTTCTTTTTTCTCTTTTTTTTTTTTTTTCTTATTATTTGTGGGAAGCATCAGAAATCCAATACAAGAAAACGGCAAGTATTGATAGAAATGAAGATTGAAGCTGCATTTCCTAACTGAACTGTAAAAGTGTTTTGTGCAATAGATAGCCACGCAGTGTTCCAGTAGTACGTCGTTAATACCTGTAAATAAGTGCTTGCAACCAGATTCAGAAGTAGGAAGAAGAATGCCAGTCAAGAAGAAAGGTGGGCTATGAAGCTTCATATCTCATATTGTGTCTTCATTTTGTTACACCGTTGATTTCTAGTACTTATAATTTCAAATTAAAAGTGCTTTAATGGGGGATTGAATTTGTTTTTCTATCGCGCTGAAAGTGGGAGAAAAATCTGTGCACTTACAAGAATAATTTATAAAAGTATCTTTGTGCCATGTTTCAAGGCTCATCATGTCAAATTTGGCCTCAAATAGTTATTTTGTAAAGATCAGCCATCAGAGATCTTGAACAGACACCAAGAGGAAAGCTTGGCATTTAATATTGTGAGCAGCCTCTCTTACAAACATTAATGAATTTTAAAATCATGGGCTTAGTCTATTATCAGTTCTTTACATGTTTGGCGGATAAACATCAGCCATCAGTAACAGTGTAAGTAAATCACAAAGTTTCAAGGCTAATTTTAAATAAAAGTTATGAGAGCTGTGTCTCCAAAGGTGATTTGAATGTGTTTTTTTTTTTTAAATACGTTTTTTTAACTACCTTTGGTTTCCATGCTTTATACAATATAAGAGTACAGTATTTATGACTGTGGTGTGTCAGGGTGTACGAAAAGACCACCAGCTTTGTGTATTGCCCCTTCTTGCCTAAAGTTTGTGATTACAGCAAATACAGAAGCAGCTTTGGAAAATGTGGTTTCCAGCATTCAGTCAAGAATTAGGGAATATATGAGGATGAATTCTCACGGTGAAAGCACTCAGAGATCTTAGGAGATTTCTGATTCCTTGCAAATACGACACCGATTTAAAATTTCAGAATGTGCTAGCAGGATCAATAGCATGTGAACCTTTTCTATTCAGCTCAGCATTCCAGATTTCCCTGGATCTGATATATCCTTGGATCTGATGATACCAAAACAGGGAGGGAAAGAAGCAAAAAGTGAATGTTACACAACAAAAATGAGGATGCAGCCAATGTGGCTATGGATTCTTTTCCTTGTAGGTATAACCCTTCAGGATTTGTTATGAGTTAACATTTGCTATGCAAATAACGATAAAGCCACGCAGATCCCTAGAATTATCTTCATACAAAAGCAATAAATGGGATTTTGTGATTGTATTTTAAACAGAGGGCGGTGTAGAAACCATTTTTTTGGGGATGGAAATATTTTAATGAATCGTCTTGTCATTCATGTGGTTACTGACAGTTACGCGTAGTAATGATGGGGATGTGTATGGAGGAGTACCATCCCTTAATAATTCCTCCAGCCGCGCTGTAAATGCCTCACCCTGATGCACTGTGAGGCTTGCATACTCTACCTGTTTACAGAAGGAAAATTAAGACTGCCTTTTCATATATTAAGTCTCAATCCCAAATTAGGTGATTTACGCTAAGTGTGTTTCCGTGCCGGATGTTGAGCTCTAATTTGGTTTCCAAATACTGGCTGCAGGATTTTTGGGGTGAAATCTTAGGGGCTCCTTTGTGCAGGAAGTTAGATTGGCAATTGTAGCAGTCCCTTCTGGCCTTAAAAATCTGGATTTCCTGTTTGTTTCAAGACAGTCTGGATCACTCGCAATGTACATCAAGGCTTTAATTTCTTTTTCTGTCTTAGGAGGTTATGTATTTTGACAATTTTAAAATATAAGCTCACAAGACTCAGATATCCTCCTTGAAATACTTCAGACTGTCACAGTGTGCTGAAGTTGCCAGTGTGAATATTTTTGAGTATTAAAAGACTATTGTTAAAAACGTATTTAAACACATAAATTGGAGGGTTAAAATGTTAGTGAATCAACAGCTTTGTTATTCTTATTTTGAATTACTTGTCTAGTCCATTCATTGAACTTTAACTTTCTGAATGTAATTAGAATCATGCTGGCAACTTGAAACACACTTCCACTTTAAATAAAATCTGCTGTTGTTACAAGTAATCCCCAATACTCCTATGAATATTAAGGAGACTGAGGGGATTTTTCCTGTTGGGGTTTTTTTCCCCTTTTTTTCTCCCATTTATTTACTCTGTGCTTTTGACAACACTTGTGTGTCTAACTAATTTCCTATTTCTGTTGATGATTTATTTTCCCTCTCTAGTCTTATGCATTTGAGAGTTCATGTTTACTGTCTTTCCCACTCATGCCATCTGTAGAAATCTTGGTGGGATACTCTCTTCTAGGCTGTGCAGAAGTATCTTTTTCAATAGCAGTGTTAGGGACAGGATTATACCTCTCCCTTTCAACACTTCTTTATGTGTTGCTGTTTTGGATTTGATGAAAATATTCTCCTAAAATTGGCACTGAGACAGAGAAACCTGTAAAAACAAGTTTTAAAATATCCCAATACTTATCCCTGGAACTTATCAAACACTGTTTTCTTTGGCATTGACCAGTTCTGGATCTTTCTAAAGAACACTGAACGCATTTTGAGAATTTGCCTTTGAAAAAGCTCTCTCATCCAGTACTGGTCTTCACATTTCACATAGCTTTGAACTAGTTTACCTTACTGCTTGGTGTGATGCCTGCCATCTTGCTTTTAAAAGTCAGGGCCTGTTTAGTTAGGAAAAAGATGGTTTATTTAATAATAAAAACCAGTGCGTTGAGGAAAGCCTCAATTTCTTACAGGTGTGGAAGAGAAGGTTTGCTGCTGGTTCTGATCAGGACATGACTGCCTTTGCCTGGTGTACTAGAGTGAAATGATTCTGTTTTCTCACTTCCCTCTGGAGTGAAATAAGGCTTCACGTTCCCAAAGGATAATCACAGAGTTGGCCTGCTTGCTGTCAGTCTCAGGGGAGAAAAAAAGAAAGGCTGGGAAGTGAGAAGGGAGTGCCCTTCATCCCCTTAGGTAGGGGATGAGACCTTGTGTTGACTAATTCTCTGTTGCTGTGTGATTAAACAAACAGCTATTTTCTTTGGCTTTTGGCTGCTCATCTTTCACTTAAGTGCACTTAGCAATTGACATCAAACACATGATTTTCAGTCACAAAATTATTTGTTGGACAGTGCTGTTTAGAGATATGGGATGAATAGATTTGAGAAATAAATTGATCATTATACAACTGGGATATGTTTGAATACAGCTATTCATAACACATTTATGGAACTTCTTGAGGAAAGCTCCACTTCAAAGTAAAATGGTACTACCATTGAGAACAAGTGAGGTCAGGTCTTTCTGTGCTTTTAGATGTCTTCTCTCCCTCCCAAGTTACTTAGCCAAGCTGATATCTGTTAACTGTAAGGCACTATATTTAGCTCTGTAATTGCATGTATTTTGGATTAATCTATGGACTAGTTAAAAGCCTAAAATGTTACTGTAATTCATTCATGTCTTTCACAGTGACAGAACTAATTAGATTCATGCTCCTCTCTGATGGAGACCAGATTTCAGTTCTGGAACCCTGTCTGTGATTCCTGCAGGAACCCCCACCTCTGGATGCATGGCTGCAGAAGTGCATTGTCTTTACACATCTAGCTTTGTCCAGGCAGTAAGAGATTCTTGAATGTTGGGATTTGTATTGCCCCATCTCACTTTCTAAGAGTGAGAGGAACCATATCTTTAGCCAAAGGAAACCTAGGGGCTGGTATTAATATCATCTTGACTCACTCCACCTTGTAGCCAGTTTGTGAAGACATGTTGATTCTGTTTGTCATGGTATTACTCTTTTCATCATACCTCTTATATGGAGAAGTGCTTTCAAGGACATGTTTTATTAGGCACATTGATGCCAAGAATTAAAAAGTCTCCATCTGGTCCCATGTTCAGCACTTCTCTGCTGTGTAGAAGAATCTGACAAAAACGATACATTTTGTAGGGTGATGCTGACTTTATGTGGCTGGTCTGTTGAAAGGAGGGAATCTAAAACCAACTTGGGAGGAATTAATAAAAAGTTGTCCCCCATTAATGCACTGGAGTTCTTCATGCCCTAAATCTCCTTAAAACCGAACACTTCTTTTTTAGGTAGCAAAATTTAAATTTAAGATGATAACTTTTTGTGCTCAGAAATCCTAGTGAATGTAGCTGTGGGCTACTTGAAGCTTAGAGCAGGAAATCCAGCACATTTTGGAGATTTTCTTTCCCTTTTACTTCTAAGTCATTGGTATTACAGCCTTTTTGTCCTTTCAGTTGCTGGGTAAGTATTCTCAAAGAAGTACATGGCTAAGAGGCCACATTTTTCGCTCCAAGTTCTGTTCAACTCTCTCAGTTCTTACAGTGAACTGACTGTGAGCAGTGCAAAGTTGTAGGTTATGTTTACAGCCCGTGGACAGAACAACTTTAGTTTTCCAAGCCTTAAACAAACAAGTGGCAGAAAATTGTTATCTAAGCTTTGACAACTTTCACCATAAAGCTTTGATTTAAAGATGTAGCTGCTATTATGGCCATAATCTTTTTTTCCAGCCAGCCATTGTTTCCTCTGTGAGAAACAGTGAGATATTTTTGCCCACAAAAGGACTATAGGAGCAGGCATAATACAGACCAAGTCTTTGTTCTGTAAATGCAGGCTTCAAAGCTAAGTGGACTCTGGACTGGAAACAGTGAAATTTATATTCTTTTTCCAGCTCTATGATTGTTCTGGTATTTGTCAGATGTTTAATGCAGAGCCATCCCGTTTAGTTGCCTCACCTATGTAGAGTGCCCAGTCTGTTGTCCTGGAGGGGCTTTCTTGGTCAGCAGAGAGAGATCTACCCTCAAAGGGCATTTGAACATAAGATCTGAACTGTCTTCTTCACAATTGTCATCTTCTCCCTGCCTCCATAGACAGACCGTAGGGTAAGTGTACTACCTTGCCTCAGTTAGACGATGTCTCAGTCTCTTGTATAATTTCTAGTGCAAAAAAAATCTCCTTATCTGTGGTCTTGATGAGACCTGGCAATATGTGTTCTTCAAGTGCTATAAATTAGCACTTTTCATTCTTTTTGTGGGGGAAAAGGTGTTTTAAATTATTGTACTGTTAATGACAGGAATTGGAGGCAGCCATAGCATTGATACAGACACAAGACACAACTGTGCATCCTCCTCCATTCCTGTTAAATGCATATTGCACTCAGTTGAAGTAAAGGTGTCTTGTATTATGAGTATATTTTCCCCTTCTCTTCCTCTCTTCTTTCCTTCTGAATTTGTTGAAAATGGACATGTTTCTGTCCAGAGACTGACCACGGAGAGAAAGCTGAGTTTGTTACTAGAGGTTCTTGCTTCTTAAAAGTGTTTAAGGTCTGTTTCTCTGTAGTATCTTCTTGTATTTACTGTAGGTTAAAACAGTGCCAAACAACATCTTTATGAAAATGAAGATTGTGTTTTCTCTTACCGTGTTCATCCCAGAAATAGCCAGTGAAGCTGCTTTTCTCCAGTGGGGTGATGACAGTAGTACCCAACATAAAAATATGTGAAGAAACTGCTTGTTAGTGACTGTGGTCCAGAGGAGCTTTTGGTGGCATTAAACTGTCTTACCCAGGACAAGTTAGAGAAAATGTCCTTAAATCTGTATTCAGTTTGGGTATAAAGAGGTCAGTGCTTCCTTCAAAGCACATTTATCAGGGAACTGAATCATGGAGAGTTTCCTGCAAAGAGGGAATCTGGACAAGTTATGATTCTACAGACAGAAACCTGTAAGAAGCCTATATTTTATGTTTAACAATGCTCTTCTTTCCCACAGCTGTGGGGCATATAGTGCGTTGTGCTGTAGTGGAATAATTCACGTCACCTTCCAGTTCAATCCTAGGTGTTGTTCAGTACAGGAATTCTGCCTTACAGATGGATGCCTGCTGAGCAGTGCTTTTAACAACAAAAAAACCCCAAAGCAGCAACTCCTGATTTTTACTCTTACATCAAGTTCCACCAGTTTTTTATATGACATCTAATTAGATTGTAAGTACTCCGAAGCAGGGCTCTTTAATAATTTTACACTGTTGAGATGTCAATTTACAATTATTCTGCTACGTAAACATGAGGTTTTCAGTTGGTGCTACATCATTTTGGGTGTTCATAGCTTCATTTTTCATTCTGTCTTCATATTTGCATTGTTGATTTAATAGTAGCATTTATACACCTAGATTTTTACATAGTGACACTTGAAAGACAGAAACAAAACGTTCAGATGAAGCTACTTGTATTTGCAGAGTTGCTGTAGTTTTAGGAGGAGTCTCAGGGCCTCCAGATCTTGTGTCTGAGACACAAACTGGTTGTAGCCAGGTCAAGAAAGTAGAGAAAACACCACTGATGAGCAGGCTCCATGTTCCCTTCAGTGTGGCTGGGGAAAAAGAGCTCACTGCAAAATAAAGGAATGGCCCTGATGGGGTGAGCAGCTGATTTCAGCAGTTGTTGAAGCTCTTCTGTGGTCCCTGAAAAGAAGCGATGTGGTAGGAAGAATCCAGGTCCCAGAGTGATGATGAAGAAATAAATGGACTCTTCCTTATTATGGTAAAGCCTGACACATAAGAAAAATATTAAATACTTAGTATTTTTTTCAAGATTTAATTGTAGTTTACAGGAAGAGGTGAGTCAAGGAGGGCTATCTGTGGGATTGCAAGGAGCTGATATTCCAATCTGGGGCACTAAAGCAGGAGTGCAACATGGTTTTCAAGATGCTCTCTGGTGAGCAGGATTGCTGGAGGAAAGTTTGTGATTTTATGCTGCACCGGTCGCTAACTGATCCTTATATAGTTATCCTATTCCCTGGGGAGTTTTTCAAGTTTAGAGGAAGATAGTTAAAACTAAAAAATATGTAAAGGTAGCAGTTTAACAGAATAGGTGTATGGTTACATGTTGTAAAAACAAGGATGAAGTTACTTAGACAATAGCCTTACACTGCAGTAACCATCAGTAACTGAATTTTTTCTTAAGGACCCATGTTTTCTAACGGTAAATTAGACAAAAAAAATCTGATTCTTAACAAGAAAACAAAAGAAAGAACCCAAGTGCTCTTTTATTATCATCACTTCCCCAGTCACTTGTGTGTGTTCTGTTTCATAAAGCTGATGCTACTTCTGTCCGTACTCCAGGCTGTTCTGTGGCATTACTGGGTCTTCAGCTAGAATTTAGAGATTGTGCTTTGAGATAAATTTAATTCCAGAAAAGAGAATAAGAGGCTTTGGAAATATAAGTGATGTAAAAAAGTTGCAGATGCTGGAACTGTTTAGCCTGGGAAAAAGGAGAATGAGCATGAGAGGGATGTGGCAAGTCACACAGTATGGAAGAGGCTATACAGGGAGTAGTGGGGGGTTGCTTTTCCCATCAACATCTGGACAGCAAGAAGTAGCTGTCCTGATTTATAATGAAGAAGATGGAAATTATATATTAGAGACCTCCTGCCTAGAACATTCAGGCACTGAAATTAGGTGGTGAGGGAGCTTGTGGGCTTTGTAGGAGGTACCAGTGAAGTTGGGCAGGCATCTACAGGACGGGTGTCAGTCTGGGTGGTTCAGCACAGTGGGGAGCTAAACCGAAACCCAAACAGAAATCTTCCAGGCTCTATGTGTCTGTGATTTCTGGTTCTCAGAGAACACAGCTGACATGTAACTCAGGCCCTTCCAAGCAATCTGGCTTGCAGAGCATTTAGCCCCATTGGTTGCATCATCTGCACAGCTGAGTGCTGTGTTGTGCGAGGCTGCTGTTGCAGCTTCTGTTTGATTGCAGCCTTTTGCAGTGGCTGGCTGTGCAGCTACACACTGGCACTGCTCGGTGCAGAGCTGCCTGTCCTTACTCTAGTCCGGGTTCCATTGGCGTTTGGATGCCTCTTTGACCCTTCATGGACCTGAGTGCACAACACTGCTTCCTTCTATGGAATTTGCTCTGGTACTTGCAGTTCCTCTCCCAGAGTCTCTGTCCCATTTCTTGTCTGCTAACAGCACCAAGGTCTAGAATAACATCACTTCACAACTAACCTGTTCCTAAACTGGAAAGCAGTCTGTGCAGAGAATTCACCAAGGCTACGGTTAATTTGGGGAGGTTACACTTCTTTTTACAGTTGTCAGAGAGCGGGGGCAACTCAGAATGCAAACTTAACTCTAAATAACAGTGCTTGAAAGAGTCTTTTGACTGGCACAAGATTAATCTTCACAGACCACATGTCAGTATCCTCTGCATTCTGATCTAGTTCCTAAAAGCTGAACCCCATGAAATAAGCCTGTCCTGGTAATCCCTTAAACAATGAAACCCCCGTTTTCTTTCTGCTTGTTTTCCCTAGCAAGACAGAAGATGGGTTTACATGTCATACTTACTCTCAGGAGCTGTTATTTTTAACCCTTTTGCTTGTTTGTTGTGAGCGCTCATCGCGCTGGGTGATAGTATTTGTCACATACGTAATGCCTTATGTTTCCTCAAGGTTGCATAATCCATATGTTGCCTTTTCTTGATAGTTCATTAAAGTCCTGTTGCTCAGACCTTTATGGTTTGTACAGGGCCACATATCCCCTGTCTGGCTAGATTAATTTATATTTGATATTTAAGTTTACATGTATATATTTTATGATTGTCATTTGTCTAGGAGCTCTCAAGCCTTTTGAAGTGTCAGAGCCTACAACTTGTGGTTTTGTTAACCATCTTAGTGTAGTGTTTCTTGTGTTCCTTTCTCAAATATAACTGCCTTACACCTCCAGTGTAGAAACTTCAGGATTTAAAACACAGTCTCATAGGGGAGTTTGAAGGCCCAGGTGTGTGTATAGAGCATCGTGTACCAACAGGGTTTATTTGATTGTATTTGCTGTTGTGTGTGAGGATTAAGAAATGTAAATGAGTTTTTTTACTGATGACTTCAGTTTAGGTCATCCCAGGGCAGATTGCCTGGAAATTTCTTATAAAATATTGCATCCCCTCCTATTGATCTATGACAACTAATTTTGACTTTTTGAGTTTTCCAGAGCAGAGGATCAATCTTAAAAAAATGGAGGCAAAAATGAAGGTGTGAACTCCCCAAAAGTCAAAATAGTTTTTGAGATAGTTTTCTTCTAAAGTTATCAAAGTTCACTGGGAAAACTTCCTTGCTTCAGAAAGAAAAAACTTGAGAGCACTTTCCCGGTGCTCTGATTGCATTTCTCACTTCTATTTTGGATGCTATGTTTTTCCTCCTCCACTCTTCATGCCTTTTCCAGCTTCAGTGCCCTACATTTTCTGCTTCTCCAAAAGCTGGAAAAGGTCTCCTGAAATGTATCAGCATGTCTTTCTTCAAAAAGTCACCTAGGCCACAGACTTTGCAACTCAGAAAATAATCAAAATCCCTCTTAGGAAAGGGAGGAGATGCAACTAAAAAATAAGAATAAATTGAAATTGAGATCCCCCCCTTAGTCTTAACAACTCAGTTAGGGTTAGAGCTCACCTAATGTTAAACACTTCTTACGGATGAAAGGATAATATTTTATGTTTAGGTCAATATTTGCCATACTGTTGTACTTTAAGAGTCTTTTTGTTCATGGAATCTGATGCCAGTAGCTTGAGAAAGAAATGCAAATACGATCTTAAAACTTACCAGCAGGCGGTTGTAGGCTTCTTAGCAAATCTGGGGTATCCTGAGAGAGAGTGGCTGCCTGATGCTGCCTGTGCTCATGCTAGTAACCATCTGACTGGGGTTTCTTGCCTGTGTAAGGCAGAAGTGGACGGTTCTTGTGGAGTTTAGGATTAGATTTCCTTTTTTTACCCTCATTTTTCTGAGATACCTTGCTGCATGACAGGAAGACAGCAGCAGCTCTCAGCAGACTTTGCATGGCAGGCTGTGTGCAAAAGCTGTGTTTGGTCCCAGCCAATATTGTATACTATAATGTAAATTGTATATATAATATAAAATTCTGCTTATGTGACTTTATTGTGGCCAGAAGGAGTTATAACGGCTTGAAAATAGGCATGCAACAGCATCTGCCTGAATCATGTGGTGCTTCCATCCTCTGTTTCTTTGTTTTGACTCATCAGCATTCAACATACCCTGGTCTGAGGAGTTTTGAAAATGGAGCTTCTTGGAGATTGGTCTTGGATCTGTTTTATCTTTCTCATATAGTTTCAGTTAATCCTGTTAGTCAGATCTTTTTTGATTTAATTACTAAAATTCAGAGATATTCCAAATTATCTTCACCCATTATATTCAGGACATCCAAAGGATAAATGGTTTGAATAACATCTGGGAGGTACTTGGGAAAACCATTTCCTGTATCCTATAGCTGTTCCCATAGATACATGTCATGAGAAGTGCTGTGTGTGAGCATGGCTGTGCTGTCCCATATGAAGGTATCAAAGTCCTATTACTCAACACAACTGGCTCCACACCCGCACAGTGGCACTGCATCAACTCTACTGGTACTATGCTTTCAATGCTGTAGTACATGTAGTTAGATGAACTCACATGGGTGTGTAAGTGGAGTCCAATCCTGCTGCCTTCAAGCAGCGCAACCCAAGGGGTGTTTGTATTTTGCTTGAGTGAGTGAGCATTGTATCTACACGGTCAAACCAGTGTACGGTCATTTCAAAGTACACCCTGGACCTTCTTCCTCTGGAGTGCTGCAAGTGGAGTCCAATCCTGCTGCCTTCAAGCAGCGCAACCCAAGGGGTGTTTGTATTTTGCTTGAGTGAGTGAGCATTGTATCTACACGGTCAAACCAGTGTACAGTCATTTCAAAGTACACCCTGGACCTTCTTCCTCTGGAGTGCTGCAGCTGTGTAGTGGTTTAGGCCGGTGTAAAGTGCACTTAAAATAATGATATTTTGATTTCACAGTATTTATGTGCTCATCTTTACTCATTTGGTAGTAGTATCGGTGTCCTCACAAGCACTGTGTGCTTGCACCATGTGAGCACATAACTTGTTTTTTCTATACATAACTCCCATAAGATTTCCAGTCACCTAAACTCATTCATGTCATCAAAAGCAGAGCTCCCACTTGTTAATCTCATACTGAAAAAATCTGAAGCTCATTTTTTTCTGTGTCTCCTTGACCGTATGGAAATTTGCAGTGATTCTAAAATGTCCTTGCACAAAAGCATGGCAAAGACCCAGAAATCAGCCAGAAGAGGAAAAGAAAGGAGGAAATCACGGTCCTTTAAGGTACTGGTTGGTAATGCAGGTGGTATCCAGACCCTCAGAATTGATTTTGACATCATTTTGTCAAAGCAGATGGTAAATTAATTGCAGAATTTCATTATTGCTTTAAATGTGTAAATATGACATTTAGTTCTTCATATGTGTAGCTTAAATTTTAAAAAACAATGCTTTAGGAAACAATATTGGTGAAAATGTCATTTTTCCTGATACACAGTACACACTACTCTGTATTTTAGGAGGTTTTAGGGAGGTGATTGTGCCTCTGTATCTGGCATTGGTGAGGCCACACCTCAAGTGCTGTGTCCAGTTCTGGGCTCCTCACCATAAGAAGGACGTTGAGGTCCTCAGAGTCCAGAGAAGGGCAACCAGGCTGGGGAAGGGGCTGGAGGGCAAATCTTATGAGGAATGGCTGAGGGAGCTGGGGATGTTTAGCCTGGAGAAGAGAAGACTAAGGGGAGACCTTATCACCACCTACAATTACCTGAAGGGAGGTTGTAGAGACGTGGGCGATGGTCTCTTCAGGCAGGTGACAGGAGATAGGACAAGGGGAAATGGCACAAAGCTGCACCAGGGCAGGGTCAGCTTAGATGTTAGGAAAAAAATCTTCACTGAAAGAGCTGTCAGGGCCTGAAACAGGCTGCCCAGGGAGGGGTTGAGTCACCGTCCCTGGATGTGTTTAATAGACGGGTAGATGAGGTGATCAGGGATATGGTTTAACATAGGACGGGAACTTGATGATCTTAAAAGTCTTTTCCAACCTTGTAATTCCATGATTCTGTGATTATGTGATCTGCTGGTATGGATGGCTTCTTGTTTACAGTATCCCTGGAAAACTTTTTCTCTGTAAGTTACAGGGAAGTTATGTTTTGTTAATATACAATCTGGGTTGTATTAACTATGCCTTTTCTATATAATTTTATTATTTGTTTCATCAGATCTGTAATCATTGCCCAAACAGATTTTTGGGCTCTATAGTGTAACTGTCTACTTATGGAGCTTTAAAAATCTACATCACATAAAAGTGTGTCTGTAGAGTGTGGGGACTGTAAAGTGTGGATAAATCTTTAGTGATACCTTCTAGAATAATAGCTCCAATTAAAAGATTTGCCTTATTTTTAAAATTCCTTATATAGAGTAACACATTACATTAAGCAGAGACTTACTTTGTAGGAAAAAAATAATTTCTTGTGTGATAAATCTGTAGATTGTTTGAGGGAGGAAAAAAGTTTCCCAAAGAAATCCAATAAACAAAGTTACTGATCTACAGATTTGTTTCACTATCACACAGTTCTGATTTGTTGTATTGTGGTAGTTGTCTGTTCTCTGATAAGTAGCATAAACTATCACAGCATCATAGAATTACAGAACATTAGGAGTTGGAAGGGACCTCAAAAGATCATCTAGTTCAAATCTCCTGTCAGAGCAGGATCACCTAAACTACAAACATTTAGGAAATGGTTAAAAAATTATGGAGTAATGCATATACTTTCTAGAATATGTGAGGTTTTGTAGGACTACATCTTTGAGTAGTTGTCAAAATTATCTTTCAAAGCCAACAGTACTAATTTAAAAATAGTATTGCAGTATGCAAAGAAACAGTAAGAAAAACTAAAACTACGTTCATCAGACTTCATGTAGATCAGATGATACTTAATTTTTGGTGGTCTTTTGTTAGCAGGCAAAAGACCTACTGAGAATCAACACAGAGGCTCATAGCTTGGGATATTAAATCCTGTGTTCAGTGGATTTGTGATCTTGCTTGAATTTGCTTCTGGTATCAGCACCGAAGAATAGTGGTATCACAGAGTAAATATTTTTTGTTACATTTATGATATATTCTGACTGTAAGGTACAGGGCTTATTTTGGCTGCTGAAAATTAACTGTGTGCCCCATTGGATATTTGTAATCCCAGACATCTGGTGACCCAGTCCTTCATGAAAACCCCCAGTCTGCCATTCTTCTTGATGAGAAGGATATGTGGGAATTCAGGTCCAGCAATGTTGGTTTTATTTGGGAGGCAGGGAATATGGTTCTCACTTGACTATTGTGCAGCATTCCAGGCAGTCATTTCTTGCAGCCAAATATTATTTAAGCTTTGTAGTATAACTATCAGACAGCCCCAAAAGGAAAAGTATGAGATGTCCTCATCTGATTTGAGTAAAACTGGGAGTTGAATATTGTTATTATCTTGGAGAGAGTACTTACTATCTTTCAGACATGCCATATTATTGTTTTGTTTCACGTATCTGATTGTGTGCAGAGGTATGAATGTTGTATGGCAGTGCTGAACAGGATTATGCACCATCATGGTAAATGCTGTACAAATCCATATGAAGATCTAGTCCCAAGTAATTTATAACCAGTAAAATTTATCAAAAAGGCTGAAAGTTGGTTTTTGAAAGCCTGATATAGTGCTGAAATGATTGGAGGTTTGAATAGTTTCCATAAGGCCCTCAGCTTTTTTGGAGTGCTCCCTGGTGTCAGAACATCAGTGGTGGCTTTCAGCAAAAACAGGGCAGCCTGGGGCTGACTGGATGTCCCAGCACATGAACCCTACACAGGTCATTTGGAAAATTAGATACACTGCTACTGAGTGTGATTGTGCAGGAAAAAGCTGCAACTCCGAGCAGAAGCTTAGGGAGGAAGTAAAAATCAATGTATCCTATTAAAGCTAGAGAGAAAATTTAGGCAGGAAGATAATTATTTGATCTGGGATTTAGATTCAATACCAGAACTGTGCTCTGTTACTGTTTTTTCAGTTTATAAAGTTTAGGACTGCTCTGGGGTCAAGCAAAACCAGGCTTAATCATAGAATCACAGACTGGTTTGGGTTGGAAGGGACCTAAAAGTCATCTGTTTCCAGCCCCCTGCCATGGGCAGGGACACCCTCCACTAGATCAGGTTGCCCAAAGCCGTTTCTTTTTTCATCTTGATGAATTGAAAACCAAGAATTTAAGTGAAAATAAAACTCTGCTTATACTTGGAAAGGATGCTACTTTTTGTAGCTGTTTTTTAAAATAAGAACCATGCACTTTATGAAAGGAATTATTAATGAAGGAGGGATATCAGCATACTTCAAGTGACTTAAGAAAGAAAAAGTGGTAGGGAATCTCTCTGGTGTGGAATAGGAGTTCAAATCTCATTTTCCTGATTTCTTAGATAGTCCGCTTCTGAAAAGTGTTCTCAGCTCTGGATACTTTGATGGTTTCCCACCACTCTCTGCTGCTTCACTTTAGTGTACATAATAATGTGTTTATTGCATATGCCTGTCTCTACTAGGGGAAGGTGAATGCCTGATGCCAACCCATGCTTTAAATTGTTTACTGATTGTTGAGGACAGCCAGAGCTCACAATATATAAGCAAAAGCACAGGCATCCCCAATGGGTTTGACAGAGTCATGTGGTCAATGAAAAGGTATGGTGTGATTGGGGTTTTCAAGGCAGAAGAAGCCAAGCTCGTGTAAAATTATTTATTCCCAACTATTTGTTGGGATTATCCTAACTAAATCTCAGGACCTTGTTTCGAGGCTGTGCTTTTGGTTTGGGTGATCATGGGTACAATTTAGCATGGGACAGTAACGGTTGGACTCAATGATCTCAAAGGTCTTTTCCAACCTAGTGATTCTGTGATTCTGTATATGGGATCCCAGCCTTTTAAAAGTGTTGGCCTTTAAAAGAGCTGAAAAGAAAGAACTGACTTCTCTGTCTCTCTGTAGTTTCTAAGTAGGTCTTAAGTGTGCTGCTGGCTTTAGGTGGAAGCACTGCAATTGCCTAACCCTTACCAGGTCTCATTGGAATAAGGGGATCCTCTTGGAGACCCCTTCAAGGTGGGATTGCAGCAGAGAACTATGAGCTTCTTCATCATATAAGTGTCTACACAGCTATAAAATGATCCCTAATCTTCATATATATGCAGTATATCCCCATACACCAGTACAGGTTAGGAACTGACTTGCTTGAAAGCAGCTCTATGGAAAAAGACCTCGGAGTCCTGGTGGACAACAGGTTAACCATAAGCCAGCAGTGTGCCCTCATGGCCAAGTAATCCAACGGCATCCTGGGGTGTATCAAGAAATGTGGCCAGCAGGTCAAGGGAGGTTCTCCCCCTCTACTCTGCTCTGGTGAGGCCTCATCTGGGATATTGTGTGGAGTTCTGGACTCCCTGGTTCAAGAACGATGGGGAGAGGGAACAAAAAAGGGCTATGAAGATGATGAGGGGACTAGAACGTCTTTCTTATGAAGAGAGGCTGAGGGACTTGGGACTTTTTAGCTTACAGAAGGGAAGACTCTTATCAATGCTGATAAATCTTTGAGGGGTGGGGTCAGGAGGATGCGGTCAGTCTTTTATCGGTGGTGCTCAGTGACAGGACAAGAGGCAGTGGGCATACACTTGAATATAGGAAGTTCCACCTGGCCATGAGAAGGAACTTCTTTACTGTGAGGGTGGCAGAGCCCTGGGACAGACTGCCCAGAGAGGTTGTGGAGTCTCCTTCTCTGAGACATTCAAATCCTGCCTGGATGCTGTCCAGTGCAGCCTGCTCGAAGTGATGCTGCTCTGGAAGGGAGGTTGGACTAGGTGATCTCCAGAGGTCCCTGCTGATGCCTCGGAAAGCCGGAATCAAAACTCAATAGTCTTAGTGACTGTTAAACAGGTATCCTTTATTGCAGCACTGGGCACACAGGGGATAGATAGCTTCTCCAAATGTGTGCACCCATTAAAGCCAAATTTCGTGTATTTATACAGATTAACTACACATATTCATTATAATTTCTAGGAAAAGGCAGGGTTATGCAAATTATTTCCAGGAAGACATTTATATTAGTTCCTCTCAGATAGAGCATGCTCACTGACACTCAGGGTGTCTTCTGGTGGTCTTCAGGGATGAAGGCTGGTCATCTTCCTCGCTCTCAGCGCGTGCTCTTCACGGTTTTCTCCATGCTTATCTGGGCTCCCAACACCCGCACCGACCAGTTAGTTTTTCACTGAAAACAAAATATACTCTGTCTTTTAATTGGTCGTTAGTCTCATTATTTATGACTCCTCTATCTCCTACTTCCTCTAGTTTCAAGGCTGTGGCACCATTATGGTTAAGTTTTGTAGCCGCTTTCATGAAACAGCTTATGTGATTACAGCCAAATTCTGCTAAAATTCAAAACTAATCTATTCCTAAAAACACACAAATTCTTACTTCTTTATCTTCAAGGCTGTTACTGTTGCATTTTTATGGTGAAGTTTTGCTTCTGCTCTCACAAGCAGCTTACATAGTTAGAGCTTTCTCTTAAACTAGTCTATTCTTAAAACTATGAAAATTCTTATATTAAAGTTATATTAATTGTCTCTTAAGCTACACCTATATCAATCTATTCATCATTATTACTTTTCACTGAATCACTGCCAAGCCCTACTCTTCTGTGATTCTGTGATTCTATGATTTAGCTGTATAATTTTTATATTTGTCTGTATATCTATAAACACACATTTAATTCCCTGTCCTTTTTATTCATGATGTTTTTCATTTCTTTGATAAAATACTTGTGACCTGAAAATTCTGGAGGAGAAAGAAAAGAAATTGCATCTTCTTAGAACATTAATAATGAATTAAATATTTTACTTTTTTAATTAGAGAAAGTTATCAACTTACAAATACAAGCTGTGTGTTCACTATGATGAACTAATTTATTTGTCATACCACCATGCCCATGCTACAAGGATCACATTCAATATGCTCAGATGATGAAAGGTTATAATGTTTTGTTTGATGAAACAAAAATGTTTGCTTTCAGTTACTTAGAAAAAAAAAGTATAAAAGCTGTCTTTTTTGCCTTTACTGAGTTTAATCTAACCAGAGTCAACCTCTCCTAATAATGAAGCTTGAATTGAATTCTACTGGAAGAGACTTAGATTGAGGCACTTGTATCCCTGTAATTACTAATTTGTATTCGTTTGGTAATTTTATTGCAAACTTGGTGGCAATGCAATCACAAAAGCACATGCAAATATCTCAGCATCATATAGATATTGATGGAGTCTCCATCTCAGGAGATACTCAAGACCTGTCTGGATGCCTATCTGTGCAATATGAGCTAGGGAGCCTACTTTGGCAGGGGGGTTGGACCCGATGATCTCTCAAAGTCCCTTCCAACCCCTATGATTCTATGATATATGCATGGACATTTCTGTGAGCTAGGTAGGATAGGGAGAAGGAAAGGTGAAGTCTGATTGTCTATTTCCCTCTGTTTTCTTATATGCAAGATGGTGATGTTTGGATTTCATACAATTTCTTATGCCCATCATGCTCTTGGCAAATGAATCCACAACAATAACAGCATCAGGAGAAATGCAGCTCTGTTTCTCTGGGCTCTTAGAAAGGCTGATTGCTATGTTTGAGCCCACACATGAATGGAGTCTGCTATCAAAGTGTCATTTTTACCAAAGAGGTAGATAGCAAGTTTATGTAGTGAAGGAACAGAAAAACAACCCAACCACTCTCTTGGACACCTGCCTTTCAGGTACACGTATTATTCAGAAAACAGAGAACTGAGTGCTGCAGATGTGAAGCAAACACTTTCATGTCTTCTCTGCATATGCTTTAAGGCCTGCTTTCCTGCATGGGTATCCCTGATGGTTACTGTCTATAATTTTGTGCCTTCTGCAAGTTGTAATGTGGTCAAAACCCCATAGCTTTCAGCTGGTTTTGGATAAATGAAAGTTGAAGGCTTCTTGTAGATGCCATCCAAAACATTGCTTTCCCTTTCTCAGAAATGTGATGATCTTCCTGGTTTGGTCTTGGGTTACCTTTCCATTTTGCCTATGTTGATCATGGCATACCACTAATGACAGAACTGAACCCAACAATTTTTGTTGTAAATGTTCCTTACATCTGTGAAGAGTGCCTTTAGAAATGTGAAGTTAATTTTCGAGCATTTAAATACTTCCCAGAGTGAATAAAATACTTCTTTTTTTGGTACTTGTTTGTTTTCAGATACTGACCGAGCTTTGGTGCTGCTGGAAGAATATTGTAAAAAACTAAGGAAGCCAGAAGAGCAACAACTGAAAAAAGCCATCAGAAAGGTCATGGGCATCTTTAAGAGCAGCTTGTTTCAGGCACTTCTAGGTAGGTACCAGTATTTAATACTAGATGTATGCTCTTGAAGGCCAGAACTAGGTCAGACTTAGTAACTTCCTTATTGGTCACTGTTTAATTTGTTTTTACAATGGAACAGAGTGTAGAGATGGTCCTTCGAGATTCTCTGTGGGGAAACTCATTGTCCTGTTATTTCACAGGTATTTTCTTGTTTATAGTGGAAGAAAGAGTAACAAAAAACTCATGCTAGATAGATCATGCAATGGTTATTCCTTTGCTTTCCTTTGTGTAATGGAAGTTGCCGAACCAGAGTAGGATATAGCTGTTGATACAAACTTGAAGACGAGGTCATCTCCACACAGGTGAATGGCCAAGATTTCATTGATTTCACTGGCACCAAGTAACATCTAAAATTTTTGTGTCTTTTTCATTATGATTTTGTGAAAAGTCTCAGCCAATGAAACCCAGAAATGAATCAAGAAAAATGCTCAAGGACACAGTAAAACTTTGGCAGGGTATTTCCATTCACGCAATGTCACCATTTTCAAATAGATGTGCTGGCAGATTGCTCAGTCTTTCTTCCATTTACTCGAAGCTCCCTGTTTCACCTTGTAAATGACAATATTTATCAAAATGGAACCCTTTGTTTTGGACCTTTATATAAAATAACCTCCATTTGTCTTTATATATAATGTTTTCAAGATCCTGAATGCACCCATGCACTGTAGCATCTCTCTTGTCCCTTGTGCTGTGCCTGTGCTGCCCATCACGGGAGGTGGTGACATTAAGTGTACGTCACCCTTGCTATACCTCCCTCTGCCCTCTTGCTTGCATTGCATTGGCCCTTCTGTTTTTCATTCCTTCACGAGCAGCTGTATCTTTTGTGTAGAACTGCCAGTCTGAAGGGCACATTTCTTAATGCAAACAGTGTTTGTGGAAGCATACATACCTTCAAGGTGTCATTCATTGAAGCCAGAATAACAATTGTGCTCATTGCAGAGCGGCAGTCAGTAGCAGTTAGGGAAATATTGGGATTATTTATCATACAAGTAGTAGAACATCAATACTATACTATGCTATTGCTGTTAAGATGATGGATGTCCAAGAAAAGTTTCAGCAATTTCTGTAGCACTTATGAAAAATGTATGTTACTGGTCTCTTAACATTTCCAGCAAATGGAAATAATTAATGTCCATGCTATTTTACTTGTAATTTCTTTCTGCTTCTTTAGTGTTTAGCTTTATTTTATAAACTCTACATACTTTTTAATTGTTGTGTATTCTTTAAAGAATAATTGAATGGTACGTACCAGATAGTTATAAATAGATTTGAACTAAGCAATGAAGAAAAGATGGGATGTTTCTATGTTATTTTTACAAAGAAAACTATGAAGAAAATTGTGTGCTGAAGAAATGCACAAGTCATGGAAGCGACATTTGCTGTACAATTACTTCTGAGGTACTTTGAAGCGATCCTTCAGTGTTCTAACAAGTACACCTTCCTTGTGGCTACGTGGCAATATTTGTTGATGTATTCCATATTCCAGAAATTCAGCAGTGATTACAGCTACGTTAATGTTGAATCCAAAGAATAAATGAAATCTTTCTATTGCCATAATAACAGATTGAGGAGTGTGTGGTGTTACAGAAGTGAGAAAGCATTTGATGTTGTTAAGTGTTCTTTTTCTAAAAGGGATTTAGGGATTGCAAGACATGTTCAGAGTCTCTTATTCTTACATTTCATTTGCTATTTGGTTGGTCTAGATTCTGGAGTAAATCAAAAGAGGGAGCTCCCATCAGTATTTTAAGCGTGGCAGATGATGTTCCAACCAATAATGAGGTTCTTGCATAATCGGTATTTCAAAAACACCCACTTCCATGACATCTCTTTTAGCTTCCTATCATAGTTTCTGGCATCCACCTATAAATCAGACCACCACACAAAGAAATTCCTAAGGCAGAGATTCTGGTCTCTTTTTAAGTTCTGTACTACTAATGTTCCTTGTCTTTTATATTTACAGAATTTCTATTGGTCTTGAAAGCATCCATGTTTGAGTGCCTAATGTTCTTTGAGTCTGAATGTTCACTGCTTTCCAAAACTTGATCTCATTTACGTCTGTAAAACGCTTGGTTTTATCCAGAGTTGATTGACCTTTAAAATGTTTAGACTGTAACTACTAATGAAAAATGCTATTTCTATACAGAATCGTTAACCTGGATGCAGAAGTTCACACTCCAAAAAGGAATAAAGTTATAATATGTGATAAATTCAGTTTTTGCAGGTCCTACAGCTTCAGTAGAATTTGATTCCTTCACAAATAAATTCATCCCTGTCCTTAAAGTGTGTATTCATTTCTCATTAACTTCCAAAATGCTTTAATAATTTGTAGGATTTCTTTAAATTGAGTATAACTTGAGCCAATGTAGAAGAATTTAGTTAGAGGCGCTTTCTAAATCTGAGCACCTAAATTTAAGTCTTGTTCCTTTTGTTCTTAAATTTCTGCTTATGTGATTGTGGCTCAACCAGCCATGTTTGTACTTGGGCTCTCAACACGCACGTGATTGTTTTTATCTTCAGTGTGTTTCATAAATATTAACTGTTGACTTCTGAATGAGTGAATAATTTGAGAAAAAATGAGGATTCAACATTTTTCATAAAAATATTCTACACATGCAAGATGTGACTGCAAATATGGAAGTGAAGGATCTGTAAGTGATTTACAGAAGGACTGTTGAAGAATTGTCCTTTTACATTTTAATTTGGATTCAAAAGCATCTCCTCCTCCCTTCAGGCTGTTCTTATTGCTGGACTTCTCACTAGAGTCGCTGTGCTCAGTTAAAGCCCAGTTAGCTGCTGGGAGGCACATTTTCAAAGCCACATGTGGAGCTGCTGTCTATGGAGTCCCATTTGCACTTCAGTGGCACAAACACAACGCTTTGAAAATCCAGCCCGAAGAGTAAGACAGGAGGAGCAACTTTTCAGGAGCATGCAAGGGGAACTCATATTTATATATTGACATTACTCTTAAATTAGATCCATATTATTTTCACCCAAAAGGATTGTACCAGTTGTTCTACGCATGGTGAGGAGTTATGGTGGTGGTGTTATCATGAGCTGGTAAAGGAATTTTGCTTTCTGTAGGGTCGTCTGTAGCTAGATGGTGTTAAAATCACAGGTGCTTCTCAAATTGTAGCACATGTTGCTCTGATATGTTTATTTTTTAAAAACCCTGCAAGGAAGAGGAAATCAAACCTGCAGAAATCCAAACACTTCATTTGATAGGTTGTCTCATAATGGGGCATCTCAGAGGCACTGCAGAGAGATAAAAAAGGAAAACCAAAAAAAGAGTAGTAGTAGGCATACAAAACTACCACTTTTTTTTGCTGTTCTGTTCTCTATGAAACTTAATCAGTTTTTATAATGCAATACATAGTTTAGTATAATTTTTTTTCTAGAAACCTCTGCTATATGTTGGTCTAGCCTTCATTTCATTAAGAAAAGTGCATGATTTTACAGCTTAAAAGGCCGTTCTGAAGAATGAGAATGGATGAAAGAGGTTTATTTCAGGGTTGGGGCTTTTTTGTAGATACATCTCTATAAAACATCATTTTGTTTCGAGCGGGAATTAAAGCGCCACAAATAGCTGTAATCATCTTATGTGGTATTAGGTAAAAAAACTAATCTCAATAGGTTTTTCTAAAATTCGGATAAACCCAATCTGTAGTAGATGACGTGTTTCCTGAGGACTTTGAAAGCATATCTTCTGTTTTTTTCTCATGCTTGCGTAACATTGCCTGAATTTAGAAGTGGCATATTTTCAATTAAAATCTGCATTCCCTTTCTTTTTTTTTTTAATGGAATTGTACCATTTCTGCAAAAATTTCTGCTATAAAAACCACTTATGTAAAAATTTGTTGCAGTAAACATTACTGTAAGAATTAGAGAATTTTGTGGTCATCTGTGACACAGCCTGTGTTTAGAGACTTAGGATGTTTTTAGTAAGAGGAAGTTTTTAGACTCTTTACCTGATTCATATCACATTTAAATGAGCCCTGTTATAACAATCGTTTTAAAAAGAGTGATAATGTCTTTTAAAATAACTAAAAAAGGAGGTCAGATTCTTCTTCTGTGATCACATATTATTTTTTCTGTTAAAAGTTTGTGTAAATTAACTGCCAGTAAAACTCAGTAGTGTTATATATATCCAGACTTCCAGGAATCTGGTTGTATCCTGTGGTCCTCCATGTTACTGGAGAGTGCTACAGGACAGAGAGGGTGTATGAGAACATAAAGTCATTTAAGAGAGCCAAAACAAGTTCCCCGTTGCTTTAATTACTTTAGGAAGCATATATCTGTTAAAAAAATAGCATAGCCATTGACAAATGCAAACAGAATAGGAAGTGTGAAGCACATCAGGAGGTTGGTTTCCTATGGATTTGTCTTTGTTTGACTTTGGTGTCTACCAAACTGTGAGCTGGGACTGAAATTCCCCTTTCAATAAGGGCAATGGTTAAAATTCAGGATAGAGGTGAAAGAAACTGGAGAGAAACCTATCATAGGAGTAATGATGGGATGTTGAAACTTGCCCCGTCACAAAAGCAGAACACTAAGAGTGAAAAATGGGAAAGATTTTGATAGATGGTCATAAATGTCAGTTAAAAGTAGTGATTTAAAATGTTCCTGTTTGTAGGCTTTAGTACTGAGAAGAATAATTATCCTGCTGACCAAGTACAGAGAATAAAAATGTAGAGGTAATTAATAGAAAGACAAGGAATTTGTTTAGGTATCTTGTGTTTAAGGAGAAACCCTTGAAATAGTTACAGAAGGAAATTTGAGACTAGAGGGAAGGAGGTGGGTCAGAACTGGAGGATAGATGTGAGAACAGCAGGGTAAATGGTGAGAAAAGCAGGGGATCTGCCACGAAGTCCTGGGCTGGAGATGGAGCCTGCACTAAAATAGGTGTTATAGAAAAATTATTGATGTCAGAGGAGAAGTCAGGATCATGTAACACCTCAAAATTCCAGTATTAGTTATACATGGTACTGCTGGCCTTCAGAGTTAAAAAGCTCATGAGATTTGCACAAGCGGCATAGAATTAATCTGTAAAATACCATGGAGTGTTACTGTCTACTTCTGTGATCTGTCTTTAAGAAACACTGCAGTGGTTTCCAGGCTTTTCTCCACAACCACCAAGACCTTTTTCCTTGGAGCAAACATGAAATTTCACAGAAAATTAAGGTGATGGCAAATTTTACAAGGCTCTTGATAAACCTGTTGAGGATCTGTTGCATTGAGGATATCAAAATGGAGAATGTGATTGACAATCACCTATCCAAAGTGGTGGTGAGCCTTGCTAGTATCAATCTTTCTCAATCCAACAAGAAGAATGTATCAGCATTTAGTGGTGTGTCAGGGTTTCAGGGACCAAAAGGATATGAAATGAGTTGCTGTAGTGGGAAATTTTCATAGGAAATCACAATGGGGTTTAAAGTATTCATAATTGCCAATCTTGCTTGTGGGAGATGTTTTTAGCCTGTTCACATGTTCGGCACACTTAGCTACTTCTAGTGCTCCTGAATGTAAGGCCACTGACCTCGTATGTCATTATTCTCTAAACTACATCTCAGCGAGCTGGTTTCTGGTCATGTCAGGCTCTAACACTGAACTCCTCTGGAATTAATCCTATGCAGCCAAGCCCAAGGATGTTGGGCAATCCTCTCACCGGGGGCCTGAGTCCAGCATTCACCAAGTCATTAGAAAAAAACTCCCCTTGACTTTGTTTGCCTTGGATCATGTGTTGGAGTGATTCTTCCAGGGATTTATATTCAGACCTTCCCTGACTGAGAAATAAAGATTCTTCTGTAGGCATATCTAAAAATATCAAAACCCTCCCCAACTGTTACAAATGTCGAGGAGCAAAAGAAATGTGCACAAACTCTTCAGTGCTCTGTCACGTTTGAGAAGTGCTCGAATGACATCTCTGACAATGGGGAAGCCTGTTATTACTCTGCACAGAGTCCTACTTTCCCAAACTGGCATCTTTCTTTGTTGCGGCATAAATTACAGCAGAACTAAAATTTAAATTCAGGGGCAGCTTTTGTTTTGCCTGAAGACAGCTGCAGCTGCTTTTATTCTTGAAGTCCAATTCTCTTAGTAAGCAAATTTTGTGCTTTCTCTCAAAAGAGCTAAAGGTAGCAGTGCTAGATCTTCGGGATGGTTTGAAGCTCTGTGATCTTCCTTTTTTTGGTATGAGCTGGGGGCTGGCCTGCAGCTGGCTCCAGGAGATAACCCTCACGCTTTCCAGCCAAAGTCGGATTGCGCAGAGTGAAGTATTTACTCCAAAACATGGCAGATGTAGTGTACCTGGTTTCCTCTGGGGTTTGGCCCACTGCTGTCCTTCCTTTTGGGGCAGTGAAATTTACCCTGCAGCATCAGCATTTCTCTCCAGCTCTTCTAATTCTCCTCACCCCACGGTACTTGCAAATCCCTTGGAGGAGGTGAGGCTTTTCACTTCTGTTACGTTGACATTGGGCAGAGGGTTTGAAGTTAGCCGGCGGGAGCTAGAGGAGGGATGCACATGCAGGAAAAAGGCAGGCAGACATCGTGTTGGTATAGGGAAATCAGGCTGAAGATACTAGAGAGGGGGGTTTCACTGAGGTCTGAAATACTGCACAGTCTTTCTTTGTTGTATTTGTGATGGAGGAGCTGAAATATTTCTGTGTCTCTGAAGATCTCAGAATTGCTTTTGCTTTTGCCTTTGGGACTTGCTGGGTGTTGCAGTGATGCCTTTTTGGTGAGCGGTGAGGAGCAAATAGAACCAGGGCATGGTGCTCCCAGTTCTTGCTGGCCAACGTGGAGATGTGAGTAGCTCTCCCACAACTTCTTAATATTAAAGTAATTAAGTTATTTTCCACCTTGAGAGAAGTTGTGTGTGCAAAGATGTGGGAATCTTGTGTAGATATCCCAAATCAGTTTTCATTTGAAAGAGTTTAAATATTAAAAGCTTGTGATTTACCAGAAAAACCTTCAACCCAAAAGCAAAGCTCTCATTACTTGTCACATTTGTGGGAATTTTGGTTGGGATGTCATCCTTGCAGTTGACCTTTTCCTTAAAGATTTGCACAAAAACGCTGGATCCCAATGCTGATGGACACTGACCAATTCAGAATCCCAGGTCTGTGTTTGGATTCTCAGCCTATCTGTGTACAAGAAGAAACCGATTACAGCACTGATACAACCTAGGTAATACATAATCACTTGTAATCCTGATGCTACCCTCTGCTTGTGTTTTGCTGCCTTGTAACTGATGAACATAGCGTTTACATCTCAGATGAGTCGTTCAGAAGCTTTGTGGATTTTTCTTACTTGCAGTGCAAAAGCTGTGCTTGGGAAAGCAACCGTTTTTAAGATGAGTTTTTAATATGAGCGATGTGCTAATTGTTGAGCTTGTTGGTTTTCAATATCCAGCAAGGAATAAAAGACATTTTTTTGTTCCTGTAGTGGGTTTTTTTTAAAATGTGTTTTGGCCATATGGATTCCATGTATAATTAGAATTAATAAAATGCAGTTGCAGCAGCTGTTGCTGTGTGGCTGCTGTCCCAGTGTGAAGCTTTTCTTTCTCCTTGCACTACATAGGGGTAGCCCTTTATTATTGGCTTGCGATGAGAACTAGAGACAGTTATTAAGAGATGCATTTAAATAATCTAGTTTTATTTTGAATTTTTCTTTTTTTAAATGTGGGAATGTAAAAGAACGCTGAGATATATTACTTTTGGGGGTGTTAAATAAAGACTGGGTTTATATCTTGCTAATGTAGTTTGTACTTCTACTAATAAAATGGAAGAAAATAATCTGGAGCAAGCTGTTCCATCAGTAATCCCAATGTTTATTTTTGTCTCAAAAATAGCAGAGCCGTTCTCCCTCTCTAATGTTTTGGTCAGTGGAGTCATTTTAGGCTAGGCTGTGATGGGATTTTTGTTTAGTGAATATAACTTTTTAAAGAAACTACACGGTAATTTTGAAATCACAGAATCACTTTAGCCTTGAAGAGTGTGATACCTTCCAGTTTCCAAAGCTGTTATAAGTGAGCCTGGTGCCACCCCTGTGGCTCTTCTGGAATCTGAGGACTCATTTTCTTAACCCTGTGCTTCCAGTGTCGTCGGAGTCAGTGAAAAACACTGATTGCAGTGACTTAAGTGCAATTGGGATTGAGCACTGAAAAGTGAGATGCTTGAAACTAAACTTGTTAATCCTACATAAATATATATATATTTGCATGTATATATATATATACATGCATATCTTTATAATACCTATATACATTAATATTTAAAGTAACAGGTAACAGTAACAGGATACCATGTTTATCTCAGACTTCTGTAGTTTGCTCAGGTATGATTCTGTACTTTGGGGCTCTGTTGGGTATTAAAAGATGTCTTGTCAAGCAATGCTGTAGACTGTGTTGTTCATTGTCACTGTGTGTTTATTCTGTCGTGTGGTTCATTTCCAGCTACTGCATTTGGCCTCTGCTGCCCCGATCTGCCGCTGAGATAATTATGAGCTCTTTTCAAAGCAGACTGAATTTATGTCTTCTTTTTTTGCTTCTTTCCTGTCTCCATGTTGTCATCATAGTTGTGTGGTTTTGCATTTCTGCTGATGTAGTTGATTAAGGCACTGTTGCATAAAGTCCCAGGCATTAGAAATAGAAAATAGCTTTTTATGGTAATTACCACAGTGCTATATTACGCAGAAATGATGTGATATTTCACAACAAGGTGAAAATAAGAGAATCATGTCTGTGGTCAGAGGTGGGGCAGCGCAATAATGAAGATGACTTCTACAAACTGAGTTCAGTTCCTCTGCATACAGACATCGTGATACTTCATATTTCTTTGACCTCAGATTGTTTTCCTTCCAAAATCCCATGTCATTCAGTGTGCAGAAGAGGCAGGACTCAGCTCTTTAGCAAGTACTTAATCCATAGCTTTCCCATTGTTATTTTCTGTGTGATGAGATGGTTGTAGTTCTGTGTCTACAGAGGTGATACTGAAACCCTGAGAATGTAGGTGAAAATACCCTCTTATTTTAGAGACACTTCTGACCTGCTGCATCACCATACCCAGTTTTATACAGGGCATATCGCTACTCCAGCAAGACTGTCTCAATGTCTCACTTTGAGCACTTAAAGCATGAGAATCATCTGATGGGTGATGATTTTGGAAAAACACAGCGTACGTTACTTCCTGACCATCACTGAGACTTGCTGTAGGACCTGTAGGTAGGATCTAATTCCTGAGGTGGCATTTAATGCTCTTAAGCTTAAGAACCCTCAAGAAATCTACTTACTGCTCTCAGCTTTTCAGCTCCTGAGATAAATGCTGCAGACGGCTTACCTGGAGCATTCTGGGTGCTGAATAAGTTCCCCAGAACACTTTGTATGTTGAAAGAAAGTGCCAGAGCAGACCAAAAAATGGTACGTGACCATATACTTCAACTGTGACATGTTCTAACTTTGGGACATTAGCTTTATGACCTTAGCAGCATTTTCAAGTTAAACTTACATGGTACTTTCCTAGACTTAAAGGTTAGTAAACAGATTTTTTCAACACAAATTCCATTGTGTGGTGGTAACACATGCTTTCAAGCGATGTTAGAACTGTCACACACTTCACACCAGCCTTCACTGCTTGAGCTAATGGAAATGCTGACACAACTAAAGATCATAGAATGCTTCAGTTTGTAAGGGACCTTTAAAAGCCCCTCTGCAGTAAGCAGGGACTTCTTCACTAGATCAGGTTGCTCAGAGTCCCATCAAGCCTGACCTTGAATATCTCCAGAGATGGGACCTCCACTACCTCTCTGGAAACATGTGCCAGTGATCTACCACCCTCATAGTGAAGATCTTTTTCCTAATATTCGGCCTAAATCTCTCCTTTTTGGGTTTAAAACCATTACTCCTAGTCCTATCACTACTTGCCCTTGTGAGCAGTTCTTCCCCAGCTTTCTTACAGGTACCTTTCAGGTACTAGAAGGCCACTGTAACATCTCCCCAGAGCCATCTCTTCTCCCGGCTGAACAAACCCAACTCAGTCTGTCTTCACAGGAGAGGTGCTCCAGCCCTTTGATCATTTTTGTCGCCCCCCTCTGGACACACTCCAACAGGTCCATGTCCTTGTGTTGAGGGCTCCAAAGCTGGACACAGTATTCCAGGTGTTGTCTCACCAGATCAGAGCAGAGCAGAGGGGCAGATCCCCTTGATCTGCTGGCTGCACTTCTTGGGCTGCAGCTCAGGATGCTGTTGGCCTTCTGGGCTTTAGATACACATTGGTGGCTCATGTCCAGCTTCTCATCCACAAGTATTCCCAACCTTTTCCTCAGGGCTGCTTTCCATCACATCGTGTCCTAACCTGTATGGATAATGGGGCTTGTACCGACCTATGTACAGGACCCTGCACTTGGTTTTGTTGAACCATACGAGATTCACCTGGGCCCACTACTCCAGCCTATCTAGGTCCCTCTGGATGGCATCCCGTCCCTCTGGCACATTAGCCTCTCTACCCAACTTGATGTCATCAGCAAACTTGCTGAGGGTACACTCAATCCCACTGTCAATATCATTAATAAAGATGTTAAACAGGAAGATATAATTTCCTATCTCTTAGATCTGATTTTTAACAGTTTGGATCAATTAGATGGTTTTCTTCTCCAAAGGAAGTGTTTTGAAGGCATGTTTAGAGGAAGTACTAGATCTGGGATCATCACTGTTTTTGATGTGCTGCTGATAATGGAAATGTCAGAGCAGATGGTGTTGGAGTGGATTTGCTTGGAGGAGTCTCTTCCAATCCTGGGTCTGCCACTGCCTTGCTGCATGCCCTATGCTGCTTCTCTGCCTCTGTAGCAGATAGGTGGGGTTATCACTCAAGTCTGCCCTTGTTTCCTTCTCCCAGAAAAATTCTAGCATGTTCTATATATATTTACAGTAAAATTACATATATTCACAAAATTATGCATATATACGCACGCACATATATGCACAAAGATATGCATGCTGTAAGTGCATGCTTTTACATCAGTATACATTCATAGGGAGGGATGCTCATTTTCAGCAGGGAATTTCTTAGGAGATTCACTGTCTTCCCAGAACCCAAATATCTGTAGTAGGTGGAATTGTGAGGGAGTATCTTTCAAAACAGATAGTTATTAGATAACAGGAGAAATCCAATGTAAAAGAGGGCAGGTTTAGATGAGATATGAGGAAGAAATTCTTCTTGGGGAGAGGGTGTTGAGGCCCTGGCACAGGGTGCCCAGAAAAGCTGTGGCTGCCCCTGGATCCCTGACAGGACTCAAGGCCAGGTTAGATGGGGCTTTGGGCACCCTGTTCTAGTGGATGGTGTCCCTTCCCATGGAAGGGGGCTGGAATGAGATGATCTTTGAGGTCCCTTCCCACTCAAACAAGCCTGGGATTCTGTGATTCTAAATACAGTGAGACAGAAAGATACAGGGTTGCATTGTGTACTGGATGTTTTCTCCCAAGTCTTGCTTTTTCTTGAATGATTTTTAATCCCCGGTGTTGAACTGCATTATAAAGCTGTAACTTCATTCACTCTTCTTTTCTTTAACCTCTGTCTAAAACCAAATGACTGCTCTGTTTTTATTCTCTTCATCATTTCATACTCAGCCTGCCTTCTGAGGATTTGCCGACGAGTTTTGGTGTAGCAGACTAGATTTCTCATATATGTTTAGTTGTTTTTTTCTTATAAGCAATTCATTTATGTTTTAAATTGTGTAAGTACATTTTGGAAGGAAATAAATATACTTAGGAAAAAAAGTACCTTTGATCTCTTTAAAGTTAGTCAAAGCCTTTCTCTAAGTAAAGTTTAGAGTGACATCTTGTGGTAATGTTGATTTCAGATATAGGTATCTGTCGATGTTTTATTTTGTCAAGTATTTTCTGTTTAAAAATATTATGGACCACTTAGCCAAAGGGTATAATGACTTAGCAGTATCACTAGGGCTCTTGTGAGATTGGAGAAGACATTGCTTTGTTGTTGTAAGTGTCCCTCTGGCTGAGAAAGTTGGGAGAAGAACTCTTCAGCTTGGAGAAGGCTCTAGGGGGACATTATAGCAGCCTTCCAGTATGTGAAAGGTGCCTATAAGAAATCTGGGGAAGAACTGTTCACGAAGGCATGGAGCAATAGGATGAGGGGTGATGATTTTAAACTAGAGCAGCGGAGATTTAGGTTGGATATTAGGAAAAAGTTCTTCACTATGAGGGTGTTAGATCACTGGAGCAGGTTGCCCAGAGAAGTAGCAGAGGCTCCATCTCTGGAGATATCCAAGGTCAGGCTTGATGGGGCTCTGAGCAACCTGATCTAGTGAAAAAGTCCCTGCTCACTGCAGGGGGTTGGACTAGATGGCCTTTAAAGGTCCCTTCCTACACAATGCTACGATTCTAAGTTTATCTCATGAATACATGTTAGTTCCAGGTGTTTTGAACTCCAGTTCAGGACATCTTAGTGCTCTTCCAGCCATTGAGTAGCTTTTGGAATTGTTCAGAAAGTTCCAACTAGCCACAATGCCGAAGCAAGCAGGAGCACAACATCTCTCAGCAGTGTCTGTGCTAATTTATTAGCTGTCAAAGACTTGCTTAGTTGTAGGTAGAGATAAATAAGTCCAGGAAGCTGGCATGGAGAATTTATAAATGTAGAAAAGAGCAAACCCATTTAAGATCCATATTGCAGCAGTGTGTACGCTGTCAGCCTATGGATCTGCCTCCAAGGTACTAGGTGGTACAAATGCACCACCACCAAACCTCATCCATTGCATCTTAACCTCCATTAAAGGAGGTTGTAGATAGTTGAGCAATGGTCTCTTCAGTCAGGTCATAGGACAAGGGAAAATGGTATAAAGCTGCACCAGGGCAGGGTCATATTAGATGTTAAGAAAAAAAAATGTCACTGAAAGAGTTGTCAGGGCCTGGAACAGGCTGCCCAGGGAGGGGATTGAGTCACCATCCCCGCACGTGTTTAAAAGACTGGTAGATGAGGTTGAATACCTGGTTGCAAAATTAACTGTTGAATGAAAGATATTTGACCTCTCTAAGAAATAAATTCTTTTTAAGGGAATAGCTCCATTGGTGTCAAATGGAAAATCTCTCTTCCACTGCTCCATGATACATCACCCTTAGCGTGTGGTCCAAGCTCTCCTGTCACATGTTGAGAATACAGGAGACCTGATTCAGGAAAGGATTCTGTGTTTGTGTAATTCAGGTTTTTGGGAGGTATTTTGGTCATGTCAGAATGCCAGTGCTGGGCAAATAATTCATTTGGTATGTTAAGGTTTTTTTAACTTTGCGGTAAAGCACACAAGGAACAGGAGGCCTAAGATGCCCAACTCGATGATCCTGAAAGGGCCATCTGGTGACCTCTTTTATTAATTTGATGGAAAAATAGAGACGTGATGTTTTCAATTAAGATGAATGTTTGGTTTGCCTGCCAGAATTGTTAATAACTAAGTACAAGTTAAGCTGTTAATATCATCCTGAAACTGGGATTGCTGATACAGATTTGATGCAAAGCTAAGCAAATAATTTGGATGGTTGTCAGAATGGGATAGCTGGTGCAATTTATCCAACATAGTTTAGGAAAAGTCTGTAAAAATTCTATTTGAAGTACACAAAGTGTGTATAAATGACATATTTGCAGGGATAACAGTGGAGAGTTCCTTGGAAAAATGCCTCCATCCATTCCAACAGAGACTAGTGAAATAGTACAGAAGTATGTAGATACAACTAGGTACCAAACCAGTGATGTTCTTCATTAAATGCCCTCTTTCTGCCAGAACAAGCAACAACTGGTGCTGATGTTTCATGAGAAAGGAGAGCTGTCTGCTCTTTCTGTTTGGTTTCTGTTACACAGGCAGCAACATCCCTGTTGCAGTTTTTGACTGGCTGCTCAGCAAGTTTTGCCCTGTTACACGTCTGAATCTTGTCTGGTAGTTGTCATCTGCCTGAGCAAGAACTTAGTCTTCTGCTGAGTCAACTCGTAGATGATTAAGTAGATGATGTGCTGTGAGGCTGTAAAGAGGTTTCCCTCTAATGAGGAACATGAGGTTGAGATGACATTGTTCAAACCACTGTGTCCTGCTTCTGACCAGGCCAGAGTTAACCTTCCCAAGCAACCAGCCCAAGCTAGCTGAGTTAGCCTGGGCTGTTTCCACACCACCTGACATCATTCCACGGTAAAAGGAGCTGATCAGGGAGGAGGCTTCTGGGTGCCTCCAGGGCAGTCTGAGTGTGGCTGGGGTGTTGGGTCAGTCATCCTGTCAGTGCAGTGCTCTGTGTTATGGGTGGGTCAATAAGGTACTCTGTGTTATCACCGTGTGTGAGTGAAATTTGCTGCGGTCTGTCATTGTTCCTCTTTAACCGTGATTTTGTCAGCAAACTGTCCTTATCCCAACCCATGGAGGCTCTGTCTGTTTCTCCTCAAGGAGTGTGTGAGTGGTGCGTGGTGCACAGACACTGGTTGGGGATGAACCACCACACACAGTTATCCCCAAAGCTGGGATACACTGCACTGACATGAGACAAACCCTGCCACGTACAACCTGTCCACCTGCCACAAACAACTTGTCCACCTTAGGTGCAACCACCAGGAAAAATGGGGCAGAGCCCCTGAGCCAGCTGATAACCTGAGTACTCCTGAGTACTGTACTCCATGCTGGGTGGGATGTGTTGAAGATAAGGTCTCATCAGTTAGGCAGTGTTTGGGTGGGAGGAAAGAATAGCTCTTTGAAGGCTTCATTATTGCATCCTCTGAACTCCAACTGGATATTCATATTCTCTTTTAGCAGTAAAAAGACAAAATCATATTGTGCTGTGATCACTAAAGTCCCCTGGGTCGTTTTGTCAGAGTGAAAACAAAATTCTACTCATTCTGGCCCAGATTTTGTGCCAGTGTTCCTCTCTTTGCAGCTCAGAGGCAACTGGCTTCCCGCAAGATCCTCTAATATTAATAAAAGCCACAGCAAATTTAAATTTAAAACGGAGGTGGCTGAAGGAGAACAAAGTCACCCCCGGAGCTCGGGGGCCATTGCTTTAAGTAATTACTTTCTACCCATGTAAATCCCTCTGTGTTTCTTTTGGATTAAGTATTCCTTACTTCTAAAACTCTCATTTAATATTCATGCATGTTGTTAAACAGCTGCTGCATCCTGCTCAAGAGTGGAAAGAGGGAATGCATTTCAGGAGCAAAGAAAACAGATACTTAAATATATCTCTTGCCTACTTCAAAGCATCAGGATGGGACTTAATATGTATGGAACACGCTAAAGACCTTGGATGAGAGGCAGTATGGATTACTTGTTTATTTAGAGCTCTTTTACCTGGCCGTTTAGACCATTTACCACTTGAGAACGGTCACACAAAACTTGCTATAATGCTGGCTTGGTTTCTCTTCCTATCTTTGAACGGGGATAGAATCAGGACAGACTTTCCAAAGGTATAATAATTGCAGGAATGTAGGTGCTCTACTTAAACTGAGAAAAATGCTCTTGGTGTAATTAGCTGCATGCATGGCATTTAGCAATAGGTGCTAATATAAAAAGGTCGTATTAACACCATGCAAGATAGAGAGACCTTGTTATATTTTATTACATTTTCTGCTTCGTAATTTATTATGATTAGGAAGCCTAATTATTTTGCTTATGTTGTAATTATGGCAAGGTGTTATGAGCAGAAGCTGCTTTTCTGTATAGATTCTCGTTAGATGGGGAATTAAGAAGCCCTTTTAGACTGTTAATTTTTCCTCATAACACAGGGTGTATAAAGCATTCTAAAACGGATGTGTTACGTGTGGTCAACATTATATTTCATGATGTTGATACCTGAGTTTGCAGCAAGGACAACCAATCTGAGAGATTTATATGGTCTTTGAAGGAGTGGCTCTTTATTTTGAAGACCACTTTCACAGTCCTCATCTGGAATAGGGAGATAAATAATCATAGAATCATAGGATGGTTTGGATTGGAAGGGACCTTAAAGATGATCTAGTTCCAGGCTCCTGCTATGGGCAGGGACACCAGTATCCATTTGGGCACCACTATGGTGCCCAAAGCCCCATCCAACCTGGCCTTGAACCCCTGCCAGGGATCCAGGGGCAGCCACAGCTTCTTTGGGCACCCTGTGCCAGGGCATCAGGAAAGGATTTCTTCCTTTTATTTTATCTAAATGTACCCTGCATCAGCTTAAGGCAACTACCTCTTGTCCTATCACTACACATCCTTATAAACAGTCCCTGTCTTTCCTGTAGACCTCTTCAGGTACTGGAAGCTGCTTTAAGGTCCCCTTGGAGCCTTTTCCAGGCTGAACAAGCCCAACCCTCACAGCCTGTCTTCATAGGAGAGATGCTTCAGCCCTCTGAGCATCTCTGTGGCCTCCTCTGCTGGACTCACTGTAACGGCTCCATGTCTTTCTTGTACTGGGGACCCCTGAGCTGGACATAGTACTGCATGTGAGGGTGCCACCAGAGGGGAAAAAAGGGTCAGAATCACCTTCCTTGGCCTGTTGATCATGCTGGTTTTGATGCAACCCAGGATATGTTTGGCTTTCTGAATTCCAAGTGCACATTGTAGTTGAACTTACATTTAATTGAAAAGAAGGTTTGGGTGTCTTTGTGCACATTGATCCCTAACCATGCATCTGGTTACAGTTCAGTATCTCCATTTGACCTCTAAGCAGCTTTGGGTGAAGTTGGTGAGACCGAGGCACCTAATATGCATGTAAATAACACAGAAGTCCCTGAGGAATCCTGTTCTTGTGGTGTGGTGCCCAGATGTCCATGACACTGCTGGGACTTTATTTACAGATTGCAAAGCCCATCTGGTTTGTACAAAGGCTTTAGTGACTGACGCAGGACATTGCAGGACACTTGTGACTGAACACAAAGCTTAACTGAGGAATCCAAAGCTTATATCATACCATGAGATCACCCGGATTTAGGTTGTCAGGCTCAAGTTATAATGGAAAGCATTGTGTGTCTTCATTCTCTTGTAGAGAGTTTAAACCTAATGAAGGCCCTATTCTTGTTCAGTTTTGTTATCTTTGCTGTAGAAGATGGGATATGATATCCACCTAGAACAAGAGGGTCAGAATTACAAATTGGATATATTATATGGTTGTGCCATGGATTTTTCACACCTGTTTCCACATTCTTTACTTATAGAGTCCGAGCTGGAGACATACGAATCACTACATTAAGAAAACTTGTCCTGTACATGGTGCAAAGGCTGTGGTGTCAGAGAGAAGGACAGGATCTCTCAAAAGCTTTGGTAGTTTTTCCTGGGGATTAAGTGAGCTATCTTGGAGACAACAGAAGAATGCCAGTTGATACTCCACACAAATTAAAATACATGCATCTTTCATTGACTACTTGTCTGGGACAATTGTTAGAGTAACCTGAAAATGGGATTGTAAATATTGGATAGGAACATCCAGTACTTTAATGAGATGAAGTCACTGCCAGGGCTCTGGGGAAGGTAAGAGACAAGCACTATTTGTTTAGCTTTGCTAAGTGTTTTGTTTATCATGTAAGGCGCTTTGGCTGGGGACTTACTGCCAAGCATTGCTTTCCCATTGGAGTGCCTTTCTGTTGTCTCTCATGTCACTCGTGACCTTTCTTTTCAAGATCATTTCTTCTTCTTAAAATTTCAGTTGAAGGAGAAAATCAACAGAACCAGTTAGTAAACTTAAAAAAAAAAAAAAAAAAGAGATTGTGAATTAAGTATCTTCTTCACTTCACCATATTTTCACCTTTGGCTTCTGCAGTTGAAGTGGAAGGGTGGAATTTGTGCCTTTTTCGGGGGGAATTGCCTCTTCTTTGACATACAGCTCCTCAGCTCCAGGATGTCTACTGTCTCCTGAAGTACCACAGTACTTCAGCATTTCCTTTAGGAACATGCTTTGGCAGGGGAGTTTGACTTGATGATCTTTTGAGGTCCCTTCCAACCCTTACAATTCTGTGATTCTGTGATTTAATGAATTGGCATTAAATCAAGAAAACCCAAAGGTAATGGAGGACATCTGGGTAAACAAAAGGGCTGCTCCTGAACTTTTGCTAAGCAGTGTGGGTGGTAGGTAAAGGATTAGAGATGAATACACAGGAGCATTGTGACATCTGTACTCCATTCTCAATGGGGTAAAGACATTTTTCTGGGGGAGCTGGGCTTGTTCAGCCTGGAAAAGAGAAGGCTGAGGGGGGACCTCATTGCAGCCTTCCAGTCCCTGAAGGGAGCAGAGAAACAGTAAGAGAATCAGTTTTTTAAAAGGATTAATAATGCAAGACAAGGGGGAATGGATTAAAGCTAAAGGAAGGAAGGTTTAAATTAGATATTAGGGGGAAGTTTTTTACAGAAAGTGGTGCTGGAACATGCTGCCCAGAGAGGTGGTGGATGCCCCATCCCTGGAAGTGTTCAAGGCCAGGTTGGATGGGGCCCTGGGCAACCTTGTGTAGATCCAGGCCTGGAGGTTGTTGGCCCTGCCTGTGGGAGAGGGTTTGGAGCTCTATGATCATTGGAGTCCCTTCCAACCCATGCCGTTCTATGATTCTGTGATTTTCAGGGTGGACAGCAAATTTGTATAGCCCAATAAATAACTAGAAATAAGAGTTGTGTCATATGTGCTTGACATAACTTGTGCTGGCAAAGGGCTCTCATCCAGCACCACTTCTACGGGTAAATACAAGAACTGCAAGATTTTTCAGTCAGAATTTATACTATGCAAGCTTTGCTTTCAAATAAATTTAATGTTAAAGTTCTGGAAGAACCGTCCTTTGAAATAGGATTTGTATTATTGTGGAAGGAAAACATATGTTAAGCCCTGCCAAAGGATGGGAGATATGGATATTCCTGCATAAAAATCTTCTCTTCACAATTCTCAAATGCGTTTTTTAGGATTGTCATTCATTCAAATTGTCAACTTCCTCCAGCTTCCTCAGTGCCAGTCCTCATCATCTGATTGAAAAACAGTACTACGAAAATAGTAATGATGAAAAATGCTACAGCTTGAGGTAGTTCAGCCAGACCTCTTCTTTTTCCTTCAAAAGAGCCTCAGAGAATATTATAATCCCTCTTTGTTGTCTTCCCTGAAAATCACTGGACATGAGAGAGATGTGTTAGTCATCCATCTCAAGCCCATTGCTCATCCCCAGCTTTCTACTAGAACTGTGTCACATGGCAAAGTCACTGCAAGGCAAGCTGGAATTAGGATTTCCAGCAAGTTACCTAGCTGCCCATGTGCACACCATCACAATCCAATGAACCACTCTTTGAGAATATACTGACAGCTGAAATCTATTTGGAAATGTCTTTATTAGTAAATTAACCTGGAAACAGGCAAGTTTCCACACAGGGGGACTCAATTGTCTGTACTGTAAAATTACTCGAGTGGTTTCTGACAGGGTTTTGGCCCATCCAACCAGCATTCATAGAATCAGTAAATCACAGAATCTTTAAGGTTGGAAAAGACCTCCAGGATCATCTAGTCAAACCGTCCCCCTAGCACCTCTATTAGTTACTAAACCATGTCCCTAAGTACCTTATCCAACCTTTCCTTAAACACCCTGACGGACGGTGACCACCACCTCCCTGGGCAACCCCATTCCAATGCCCAACCACTCTTTCTGAGAAGAAATTTCTAACCTGAACCTTCCTGGCACAATTTGCAACCATTCCCTCTTGTCCTGTGGCTGGTTAGCCACGAGAAGAGGCTGACCCCCAGCTCAACATGATCTCCTTTGAGGGACTTGTAGAGAGGGTAAGGTCTTCCCTCAGCCTCCTCTCCTCTGGACTGAACAGTCAGCTGCTCCCCATCAGACTTGTGTTCCAGATCCTTCACCAGCCTGGTTTCCCTTCTCTTGACACTTCATGACTACACAGCCTCCTGCTATGAGGACAGCTGGGGTTGTTAAGCCTGGAGAAGAGAACGGAGACTTCATAGAATCATAAAATCATAGGGGTTGGAAGGGACCTCAACAGATCATCGGGTCCAACCCCCCTGCCAAAGCAGGCTCCCTAGCTCATATTGCACAAGTAGGCGTCCAGACAGGTCTTGAATATCTCCAGAGATGGAGATTCTACCACCTCCCTGGGCAGCCTATTCCAGTAAGAGTGCCTGTAGTGCTGGGTTAAGGGTTAAGGGTTTTAAACTTAAAGACAATAGATTTAGAAGAGACACAGGGAAGAAATTTTTATGGTCAGTGTGGTGAAACACTGGCACGGGTTGCTCAGAGAAGTGGTAGATGCCCCATCCCTGGAAACATTCAAGGTCAGGCTGGACGGGGCTCTGAGTGACCTGATGTAGTTGACCATGTCCCTGTTCAGTGCAGAGGGATTGGTCTAGATGACCTTTAAAGGTCCCTTCCAACCCAAACCATTGTGTGATTTCATAGTATGAATCTTGACCATAGTCACCATGAAAAAGCATTCTGGATTACTCTGGTCTCATTCCCTGAGCTTCTGAAACCTCTCCTTCACTGTCAATCCAGTGGGTGAGTAATTTTGACAGTCACTGCTCTTTTCTGATCAAAGGATATAGTGAATAGCATATCTTTAGAAGTGGAACCTCAGCTTGCTATCACTCCTTCTGCGCTGCCTTTTCAATATTGTAAAACTCATCGTTTGACCCACCAATCAAATCTTTCCTTGCTGCATTATCTCCAGTTCATTGATCCAAGAAGCATCAATTATTTCCATTAAACACAAATACTTTTGATAGGAATTTGCTACGTGCCATACAAAATTTCAGCATTTAAATCCACAGATCGTTTTAGCATTCTATAACGTTTTGATGATCTTCCCTCTGCTCATTCGCTGTGTTGTGAACAGTCCTGAAAACTGGCTTTTTCACAGCATCTGCACCACTAGAGGACTCGAATTATTTTAAGGAAGTAAAATCTTCCCACCCCAAATGGCAGTAAAAGTCCACTTTGTCACAGCAATATCACAATGATGAATGTTCAAGGGCAAAGCTTTGATTAATGGCAGCTGCAGTTTGGATTTCACTGATGGGGGTTTTGTATCTCCTCCCAGACAGCTGCACACTTACTGCAAGTATCTCACTAGACGTATTTATTATGCCAGTTTGGTTAAATAATCGTATAAATTAAGCATATGGATACTTGTGTAATTTGCATATGCAGCATGTGACTGCATTATGTGAAGTAGCATTCTAAGAGAAGAATGTCCATAATTCAGCTGAGATACTCCTCTTTTGTTAAATTAAGGAGGTCCTTGATTAGGTTCCATAGAAGGGAAATCCCAGTCTGCAGTGGGTCCTGGGGGGAGAAGGGACACAGTTTTCCTCCTTTCAAGGGCACAAAATATCATTAGTACATTTAAAGTTGTTCAGTAGTTTCATGTGCCCTTCCAAAATACTGAGTTTAGCAAAAAGATTAGCAAATTTTGGGTGAGCATGGCAAATCATAAAGCAAGCATACAGCCTTTAAACATGCTTCTTGTTATTAAATGTCCTATTTATTTATGTTTATATATATATATATGTTTATATATATTTATAGAGGGACTAGTCTGCATTTGTGCTGCTGGAGTTGCTGTGCAGGTTTGCAGCTGGAAGTATTACGTAGGACAGTGTGGCAGCTGGTTGCAGTGAGACTCCTAAATGACTGGTTTCACCTGTGACTATCACTGTGATGTCATGAAGCTGGTGGTTATGTGGTTATCATTGGGAACTTGGATTTTACATATGAGCAATGCTGTAGAGAAATCATCAGCATCCTCCATGACCCAGTCTTGGCTGTTTAATTGTACAACTTTGTATCAGCCATAAGTTGGATGACTTGATGCTGAGTTTGTCTTTCTCCACTTCATGCCCAGACATCTGCAAAATACAAGCTCCCATCTCCATTTCTGTTACTCTACCTGTCCCTTGAAACATTAGCATTTTAAAGCTATCTGTATGTAAAATCATTGCTGTTTTATACATATGACAGAAAGTAATATCATAAGGTTGGTTATACACCTCAGCAGACACCCAACAGTCTTCAGGTCTTTGCTGTCCTCTCTTCCCTGAACTTGAATCTGTCTGAGCAAGATTTCCAGCTCTGCTTGGTGTGACCACACTTGCCCACTTCTTGCCCCACCACATACTGTTACATTCAGTGTAAATCCCCATTTACCTGGAGGAAACAGGGCTGACTCTGACCCCAGAAGAGGAGCTTCCCCTCATGTTTTCGGTAATCGTATTCAGCACTGTTGGAACACACGGATGCACAGAGAGATTTATGGCTTCAAAATTAATTTGGGCTGATAAGGTGCAAAGAGGACATGGCTCAAACACATCAATTTTTTGTTTAGGAACTGCAGTTATGGGGTTAATAAAACCTGAACAGATGGTGCCAGAGCCTTACACACTGCTGCAGCTAAGAAGAAGTTTTGGAGCGAGATGAATAACTTTTGAATTAGGTAAATGCCCAGTTCCCCAGTCATTCCTTATGAGGACAGGCTGAGGGAGCTGGGCCTGTTTAGCTTGGAGGAGACTGAAGGGTGACCTTATTAATGTTTATAAATATGTAAAGGGTGAGAGTCAGGAGGGCAGAGTGAGGCTTTTCTAGTGATGACCAGAGAAAGGACAAGGGGCAACTGGTTCAAGCTGGGGCATTGGAAATTCCATGGGAATATAAGGAGGAACTTTTTCACTGTGAGGGTGACAGAGCACTGGGACAGGCTGCCCAGGGAGGTTGTGGAGTCTCCTTCTCTGGAGACATTCAAACCCTGCCTGGACACGTTCCTGTGTGATTTAGTCTGGCTGATCCTGCTCTGGTAGGGGGGTTCGACTAGATGATCTTTCAAGGTCCCTTCCAACTCCTAATATTCTGTGGTTCTGTGATCATCGGCAGATTTGGATACAGCAGTGTAATTTCTCCCCTTCTGCTTTGTGTACTTTAAAGTGCAGACTCTTCACAAGCTGATGACTCAAAGTGGATGACAATATCTAAAATGAAAGTCTGTTAAGAAATAATCTCCAATTGTTTATTGTTCTCTTTATGTGTATAATACACTGTGATGCTTAGGACAAGTTACTGCAGGTGATTCAGTTTTTTGGGAGGGTTGCTGTCAAGGGGAAGATCTATAGCATATGAATTTCTTTTTTCGTGCTTGACAAGGTGTGGGAACAGGACTAAAACTTGTCACCAGGTGGCACCATTGACCCAAGTTATGTTTCAGCTAGGTGTGTGCAATGAAGTTTATGTTCAAAAAGAATTTAGTAGAAAGACTGAGCTTTTCTCCTTTCTCCAGAGTCTCAGTAAATACACAGCACAGAGAGTAGACCGAGTTCTTCTGTTCACGGGCAAATTTCAGATGGTGTCGTGCATTTACCAAGTTATAATCTGGTGAAGAATACAATGCACTTTGTGTATGGGAAGTAGAATATGTGCCTGTATTTCTCCATAAAAAAACCTTCCTGCTTATGCATTTTGCAATATACTGCACATCTGGTGCATCAGGAACCCTATGTTTTTCCTCATGAAATCCCAGAAGCAGACCAGGGGATTCTCATACGGAAATGTTTATGCCTAAATACTGTTTGAACATTTTTAAACTATATATTCTGTGAACCTAAACAATAAGGAATTGATATTCCTTTGCTTACTAGTGAGTAGCACCATACACATTGCAGAGCAGATGATGAATCCCATTGCTGCTTGATATTCAGACGTCGTGGTGGTGGCCATGCTCAGTGTCAGAAATGCTGCAGCCTGTGTCTGCTTGTGCTGCTTCTCTTGCAGGATGGCGTAACTGTGCCTCTGAAGCTAAGAACACAACTTTTCCAGTAGAAGACATTTAAATAGCTCAGGTCAAAAATTTAGTGTGTCTGCTGATAGGCTCAAATTCCTTTCCAAGTCAAAGTACTGTGATTATTTTTTTCCTAAACAATTATTTTATCCTAATGATAGGAGACTGAGGTGACTCTTGGGAAACAGCAAATTCTTGTTCTTCTTTGGATCACTTATTAAAGAAATGTAAACCATCAGCTAGTTCTTTTTTAATATGCTGGAATATTTAGAGTAGTGTTTTAGTTAGCAACCTTTGGGATTCTTAAAAGCATGGTTGTAGGATGCAGCTTGTACTTCCTACTACTTAGCCCATAAAAGTAAGAAGGAAAACAGAAATTTGTATTCGAAAAGATTACTTTATTAACTTTTCATCAGAGTGAAAGCATGAAATGGATCTTGTTCATGTGAAACATGAATCATAAGGTCACATTAAAACAATAGGTTGATGATACTAGAACATATGCTATGCTTTCCGTGATTTCTGGGGCATTGCTAGGTAGGATTGTATCGTGCTAAACTGCAAGTCATGCTGTAGTTTAAGTTATACATATTTTATGTGGTTTTCTGCCTTTGCTTGCTTCTCTGGTCAGCTGTGAAAGTCAATGACTATGCAGTCTTTGTGTCAGCATCCAGCCCTTGTGTATGTGGTTGAACAACGGCAGTGGAGTCTCTGTCTTTGGAGGTACTCAGGGCCTGACTGGACGTGTCTCTGGACAAGGCAGAATGGATTGAAGCTGAAGGAGGGAAGGTTTAGATTGGATATTAGGGGGAAGTTTTTTACAGAGAGAGTGGTAAAGTGCTGGAATGGGCTGTCCAGAGAGGTGCCCCGTCCCTGGAGGTGTTCAAGGCCAGGTTGGATGGGGCCCTGGGCAACTTTGTGTAGATCCAGGCCTGGAGGTTGGGGGCCCTGCCTGTGGCAGGGGGTTGGAACTGTATGATCCTTGGGGTCCCTTCCAACTCAGACCATTCCATGATTCTATGACCTTGGTTTAGTTAATCGTGCTTAGGCAGGGCAGTTGGAACTGGCGGTCTTCAGAGCTGCCTTCCAACCTCAATTACTCCTTGATTCTGTGTCTGTCAGAAGAAAGGTCTTGGCAAGCAGAATTTCTACAGCAAAATGCCCGTGTAGGAACTGCAGAATTGTTCTCAGGCAATTTCCTTGCTCATAAAGATTAGGGCAATATTCAGAGTATTTAGAAAGGAGAATTGTCTTGAGATTTGCATTACCGTGCGGTTTTTCACTGATGTTTTCCCGTTACAACACAATAGACAATGTAAACGCCTATTTATCTCCATCCCCTAACAAAGCAGAAAATGTGCATGGTGAGGTAGCAAATAGAAGGTAAAAAGCCTGAGTGATACAATAACTTAAGGGAAGAAGTGCCATTAATCATCTTGCAAAATATTGTCAGTTATGAAAGCTCCTGTACATACATACATTCCCAAGTTTCAACATGCTGACTCAGTGGACATTTTAAATAGCAGCAATAGTAGTGTTACCTCTCTGATGTTCTAAGGAAGAAAGTGAGGCAGGGCTTGTGGAGAGAACAAATTCAGGCAGGTGGGTTTTTTTGGTCCAAGGAAGGGATTGCCTGGAAGAGTGTCTTTAATTTTTATTATATCAGTTAAGGTAATAAAGGCAATCTGAAACAGTGACATAATCAAATGCATCAGCAGTTCAAACAATGTTATATTTTTTCATTCTTTGAAGGATTCAGATGGTGTTATCAGGTAACAGGAATATTAATGCCAAGCCATGATATTGTGCTTGTCTATGTTTTTCCAGTTTCTCTCACTTATAAATGGAGATGTGGACACAGTGGCCAAGGGGAAATAAATCTGATGTGTAGATAAAACTATCTAGGATGCTGCATTCAGGAGAATCCTCAGCACCATAAACCCCAAATTCCATAATAACATAAATTTGAAATTTCTTGTTGTCATAAAGCACTCATAATACTTTAACCCACTCTCTTTCACTATTTTCCTGGTTTTATTTTAAAAAAAAAACTTCCTATTTTTTGGTTTCATTTGGTTTGCCTTTTTATTATTATTATTTTTAAATTTTCTGTGATCAGTAGCAGGTCATTGGTTTTGTAGAGGCATTGCCTAGATTTCCAGCAAGTGTCACAAGGACCTGAATATTTTCTTTGGTGTGATACTGCAGGCTGCCACCTGTACTTATAACTGTTCTCTTCCTGACAGCTTCAAATTGTTTGCTTGCCTGCAAACCTTCACTGCAACTGAAATTCTTGCACAGGCCCTGATATGTCAGGAAAACTGTAGGCAAAGCATCTGGAGAAAGCAATTTGTCCATCACTGATAGTCTAGCAGTGGATCATAGAAATATAGAATGTGTAAGATTAGAAGGGACCTTTAGAGGTCATCTAGTCCAATCCGTCTGTAGTAAGCAAGGACATCTTCACTAGATCAGGTCGCTCAGAGCTGCATCAAGCCTGACCCTGAATATCTCCAGGGATGGGCCCTCCACCATCTCTCTAGGCAGCCTATGCCAGTGATCTTACCCTCACACTGGAGAACTTTTTCTGAATATCCAACCTAAATCTCCCCTTTTCTAGTTTAAAACCATTACCCCTTGTCCTAATGCTACATGCCATCAGGAACAGTTCTTCCCCAGCTTTCTTGTAGGAACCTTTCAGATATTGGAAGGTCCCAGAGCCCCCAGAGCCTTCTGACAATCTCAGTGACTGGTCAGTGGTGAACTGTGGCAGTGGCAGTTTCATTAGAGACAATTTTGGGTCAAAATGATAATATGACCTGTAGACCTCCCATATACTTGTGGAAAGCATACCTGCAGATGTACAGACAGCCCATGAATGGTTTGTATCTCTACTTCTGTTAGGAGTTTGCATAAAGGTTGTTATTTATGTGTTACTTGTCTGAACGTAGTAGAACTAACAGGCTTTAACTGAAATTGATTAGAACTAACCATAAATTTAAATAAGGGAAATTAAATTTTTCATTATTTTTTTTTCCTTTTTTTTTAAATAAATCTGAAATAGCTAGAATTATTTACAAATGCCATTCACATTTGGCAAGGGCTACCAGGCTAAAGAGAATCATGGACTCATAGAATATGTCACCTTTAAAGGGACCCATAAGGATCATTGAACTGAACTCCCTGCTCCTCAGTGGACTACCTAAAATGAAATCATGTAACTAAGAGCATCATCCAGATGCTCCTTGAACTCTTGGTGCCATGACCACTAGAAGAAGGAAACATTACAAAGATTTTTAAAGTCAGTGTACTCTAAATCTGGAGTTTTGCTTCCTAGTGGAATGTAGCTAAATATGTTTTTAAAAAATTGACACCCCATGAGCTCCAAAAGAAAAGAAAAATCAATTCTGAAAGCAGAAGTGTTGTTCCATTTTAAGGTCCGATGAAGTAATGAATTAAACACAAAATAAATGTTAGCCTACTTTCCTATGAAACCAGAGCTTATGGATCTATACAGGTAGCATATGGGCTGGTGTGTTTCCCCTCATCTCATTCCCATGTCATTCTTAGCATTTAATCAATTTTAACCAATTTTAGACTAAAAAAACCCCAAAAAACCCCACCCTGAGAAGACTCCCAAAAGGGTGCAAAATCCATTGTTTGGATTTTCTAGATTAAGAGCTGAAGTTCAGGAGAAGCAGACACCAAATTTGTTCAGGCACTCAGCCATTGGCACACATACTTAGGTCATCCAACAGGATATTTAAACACTTCCACCATTTCTATGTATATTTTGAAGTCTAGCCTGAGAGTACTAGACCCAATTAATGGAGTGTAAAGAAAGAAAACCATAGCCATTGGATTATCCTTCCTTTTAAATTTTCTAACCAGGTCTTCTTTGGTCATACCTCTATGATGTACCTGCTCCCTGCCACACTGGTGTGAAATGGGAGAACCACTGAACCTTTCTGGTTCATGTTGTCAGGATCTTTCCCTGCTCCCTCATGCATCCTCCTAGCCCAGATATCAATGCCAGTGTGTCCATCCAATGCTGCGTGTTAACTCCCCCAGCAGTGCTACTATGACTTCCAGGTGGATAGATAGTGGTAGGGCAGTAGATGTGGCTTACAGTAAAACTTTTGACACCATCTCCCACAGCATCCTTGCGGCTAAACAGAGCACTGGGACAAGCTTCCCAGAGAGGTTGTGGAGTCTCCTTCTGTGGAGACATTCAAAACCCACCTGGATGCATTCCTGTGTGATTTAGTCTGGGTGATCCTGCTTTGGCAGGGGGATTGGACTAGATGATGTCTCGAGGTCCTTTCCAACTCCTAACTTTCTGTGATTCTGTTGTTACTCGGTGTGTATTTCACTCCTGCTTCAGAGAACCCCCTTGGACATTTGTATTTTCTCCTTCCCAAGGTATGTCCCTGTACTAACCAGGGGAGGTTTTATGTGCTCTTTCATTTCATACTGTACACTAGAGAGCAGCATGTTAGAGGATTGGTTTAATACTGAAGGAAAGTAGGGCCTGAAAAGAATTTAGTTTATTTTCCAAACTCCCATGGGAAAATATAAAGGCATTTTATCTACCACTGAACTCGTCAGTAGCTGACAAATAGTTTCTTGTTTGGAGGAAAGGAGATATATGTACCTATTTGCTTTCAGTGTGTGCTACTGGCCGAGATACCAAGTGAATAGCACAGGTTTTCCACTCTGTGTATGTTCTGAAATTTGAATTTTCAATCATCTCCTTCACTTTAGGTTAATTAATCTGACTTAACTGAATTCGGTCAACTGCTCTACACTTTCTCCAAGCAAGATAAAATGCAACAATGCCTGACTTATGCTTGTTTCCAAAACTTGTGGTATAGATTTAAATTATAAATTTGCATGTTCTTCTGCTTTGTTTTACCAGCTACACATCAGAGATATCCAAGAACTTTCTAGAAGAGCAAGCTCCTTAAATTTTCACAGGCTCTGTGACTTAAGAGCCCTTTTATCATTGCCTTGCTTTGATTTTTAATTGATTAAGAGCCTAAATCAAATTTGAAAAGGATACTGATCGCCCGAATGACTCTGAAAGCATTTTTGTATGGCTATAGCTAAAAGAGCTTACCTTATAATGTATTGAAAAACAGTCCAGCAGAGGCGGGGTCTGAAGAAGATGCACAGAAAGGTGGCCATAGGGGTGTTTGGCCACATTTTCACAAAATCCAAATAAATCTGGGCTTATAAATATGCCAAAGAGCTGATATTCCTTATGGAAGTTAGCAACTGTTTTTGAGTGTTGAGATGCTAAATTCCAACTCAGATACAGTTGAACATAACTTTTCAGTGTGGTTATGGAGCACTGTCCTACACTGGGATAAGAGGTGCAATGCAAAGCCAATCTCCATTCTGCTTCTAGTGTTCCTTGTACCCCTTAAAACTTCATCCTGTCCTCCTGCCCATGTTGGACAACTCCTGGAACTTGTTCTTCAGAAAACTCTGACTTTGACTCCTTCCTGTGTCAGTAGGTAGCCTTTCAACCAAGAAAAATGTTCCATCATCCTTAAACCATCAATCTGTGAGATGGAATAGCCAACTTGGTATGTTTGCTTTAGTCTGCTCCTTTTCAGCCAGTCTGTTTGCTCACCTCCCAGTCAGAATGACTGCTTCTCACTGGGTCTCTACTCTATTTGTTTTGTTTTACTTCTAGCCCTGCTGCAAATTAAAATTTCTGTGAGTTTAGTTCTGAATCACTTGAATACACAAACCTTTCCATGTGTAGTTCACAAGGAAGATCAACACTACCAGTGAAAATAAATTAGTTGGACAGAAGTGCCCGTGTGTGTGTCTCTTCATGGGTACAGGCATTGTTCTGGTGAGGGTGGCTGACATGCTGACAGGGTAGGAACCAGGGGCAGGTAAGCACGTTCAATGGAATAAGTGTCTCTCCACATTAGATCTGTTAGTGCAACCCTAACTACGATGCTATGCTTGCCATATAGGCAGCCAATAGATTATTCTATAGAAACTTGGTAGCAAGTTCAGCTCTGCACAGCTATGAATGTTTTCTCTGCATAGTGTTTATTTGATTATGTGTTGGTTTTTTCTCAGACTTCTCTTCTTCCAGTACATTTGTACTCAAGAGATTTTTATTTGGTTGACACAGACCTATGAAATAAAGTCTTTTCTATGTGTTTAGTTGGTTCTAACACTCAAGCACATCATGTTCACCAAAAATATGTCATTTAAACATCTCTGTTTTTAAACAAGCTGTCTTTAGCTGAAACACTGGTGATTTCCTCATGGAGAAACCTAGAGGATGAACACAAATAAGCAGAATAAAAAAAATCCTGGGAAATAAGAGGCACTATTGCTCTTCTTTTCATTCCTGTTGTCTACTTGTGGAAATTGGTTAGATTAGGATTTAAGTAAGCCTAAAAGACAGGAGATCGGAAAGAAAATAAAATGCATCCAGAATTCTTTCTTACCTTAATGGAGCAATACCCTGAAAGGGAAATCCTGCCAGTAGTTGCATCTGTGCTTTTTTGCAAGATGTTGATAGAAAAGCAGAAGGAATCTCTTCATTTTCAAGAGAGCTTCACAAAGAAAGCAACCAGACATGGAACCAACTCCCACCCTTTACTGCCAGCGGCTGTTGCATACGATGTCCTTGGATGCCAAAAGGATTAGGCAGTCTGATCCATCTGGCCCATGTGACAAAGATCAAAGGCACGGAACCATCTACAAACGTAAGCTCATGGTAAGTGCATCCTTTTACCAAGTTGCACAATATTTTTCTAATAAACAGTGTTAGAGCCTTTGTTGTTTGTGTCTGCCAGGTGTGAATTTGGTGAATGAAGGAAAGGCTGTAACACAGCGTAAGAAAGATTTATATTAATAAAGACCATGTATCGTGAAGTGCAATAGCTGATATTTCTTTCTTTTCTTTTTCAGCTCTATGAAAATGAAGAGGAAAAATTCCAAGTTATAGTCTAAGAAAATTAATAGGGACATCTGGTTCTTGAGGGGCAAAATTGTGGACCAGCCCTCTCATGTGGCAATGCATTATGAACAACTAAAAAGGTATTTAAAATTACTTCATGTTGTCAATATGAACAGCAGAACACGTGCCAGTGGGAACTTTACTTCCAGTTTTTATTTTCATAAATTAGAAGTCTGTTTAAAAAAAAACAAAGTGAAAAACCCAGATTTAATCTGTGACTTGATGGTCTCAATATATTCACCAATCTGGAATTTTCTTCTGTGGTATTTTATTCATTCAATCAAATGTTAATCTTTGTGTGGCAAGCACATTTTCCTTCTCTCTTGAGGTAAAAGCACCTCTACTCCCAATTACTAAATCTCAGTTACAGTTCATTTACATCAGAAAGTCAGAAATTAGATGAGGCTTCAGCATCTCAGTGGTCATTCAGTCAGGGCCAAAATGGGCAGAGAATAGGGTCACATTTTGACAGCTGGAAAGGGTCAGCTGCACCATATGAAAGATCAAGTCAAAAACCTGAAACCAAACAAGTATTTTGCAGTTGATTAGTTTGAAATTTGTGTTCATGTTTTGGTCTGGTTCCACAGACATTAAATGAGAGTCTACATTTGTGGTGGCACATAGTCAAAATCGCTCTTGGCCAGCTGGATACCACATGCCTTTCTTGAATTTAGGGAATTATTACACTGGGTCATTAAACTTCTAATTGAACGCTTATTTATACCTGAAGAAAGTATTTTCCACTGTTGGTGCTCTGTCTTTTTCCATTTTTCTTGAATTAGCTTAATAACTACCAAGCCTTATCTTCCCCTTTAAGAAGAAACAACTGCTTTTAATCTAATGGAAAGCATGTATTCTTGAGGAAATCAATAATTCTGTCATCCTAAACACATTGTCATCAACACTGAAGATTAAGTTTGATCACATTTGAATTCTGACTTACTGAAGCTATTTGACGCTAAACCGTTTTCTCTGGAGACCGAAGAAGGTGGAACAGCCTTCACTGGGTTTTTCTTGCTTTCCTCTCAGAAGATATCTCTTCCTTATGGCCAGGAAACTGTGGCCCATGAAATGTTTGTGCCAGCACTTATCCACAGGCTGTTAGCAGGGTAAAGCAGCTGTTTCTTAAGTTCTGTATCCTTCCCAAAGTGTAAGACTGGCATTTTCCGGATGTATCTCAGTGTAGGCACATTTATACCTTTGCAAGTTTCCCAGCTGGATTTCTGCTCAAACTGGGTTTATATATGTGGACATGAAGGGAGCACACTTTAGAGCACTCCTTGTACTCTTCTTTACCTCTCAATGTAGTAGCCTGTCATTGTGAAGGGATTTCATTACTCTCTGCAGAGGAATTTGCCTGTGCAAGAAAAGGGTCAAATTCAGAGTAATGGAAAAGATGCTTCTCTGTGCAATGTGAGGAATGACATGAAATTTCCAGGGCCTCAGCTAGGCATTGCTAGAAAGTTACAGGGGCTTAGGGAGAGCCTGAAAACAGGTTGTATGGAGAGGTATGGAGATGGGAGGTATGGAGACAGCTTGCAATGCAAAGATGTTTTAGGGACACTCTCAAAAAACTCTTATGACTCTCTTGGTTTAGCTGTGCTCTCTGTATTGCCTTTCTACAATGTCATTTTAAGATATGTTTTCTTTCCTATAGCGCTTAAGATTTCTCCTTGGGAGGAGAATGTAACCTGAAGCACTAGGACATCTTAAGCACTATAGGAAAGAAACATCTACTTGGGGGCAGGATGCTCTTAAATAAAGTGAAAACAAAATTGATCACTTAAGACCAAATGGGCTATATAGAAGTGAATATTTCTACAAAGATAAGTGAAGAAATAAACACTAGGTTTGCTTTTCTTACACTCAGATTAAATCAGAAAGATCTCTGTCTCCCATTATCTTACAGACTTGCTCTAAATGCTTTCCTGATGCACACCCAAGGAATGCTTTTATCTGTGCATTACATTTCAGGTTTACATTCATCAAAGGGAACCTATTCTTGGCAGAAAGTGTTACCTTATCCGACCTGATCTTTAGCAAGTCCCTCAAAGGATGTGATTGGATTTAATCTTTTCCCTCAACACATGTACTTATTTTCCCCTCATGCTTATTCAATATATTTTCAGTCATTTAGCTAAAATGAAGGATCTTTATATTTTAGATCGAGTATCATCTCCTGAAGTGTACTGGCTATTCAGTAGCTCTTTTGACTTAATGAAGATCACCTTCTCTCTGATTATTTGTCTCCACCTATGGAATTTTATATTTGATTATGTTGTATTTTATAGCTGTGCATCATGGTATAAAATATCCTTAGTATACATCTGAATGTTGCAGAGGTATGCAGGTCACTGAGACCAGTTAGGATGGTAATGAAATAGTTTAGATAGAATCAAAGATTTGGGATGACTAAGCCTTGCTAACTTCCTTCTATGTAACATTAACTGGCAGGAATAAGATTGGGAGAGATTCCTGGGGAAATACTGTCAGAGCCTTGATGAAGGGTACCAAGAAATCAGAGAAAAAAGGGTAGCGGAAGAACTTGAAGAAGAAGCCAGGGCAAAAAAAGATAAAGGAGGTGTCCTGACTGAATTTGAAGCCAGCCCACAGGGAGGAGAAAACATGGCCAAAAAAAAAAAAAAAGAAAAGAAAAGGGTGAACAGGAGAAAAGCATCAAAAGTGAAGAAGAAAAGTCATAAGATTAAAACTTTGAAGAGGAATGTCGAGACAAAAAGGGAATGCATATATGACAGGAGGGCGTGAGAATGATTGTGTGTCAATTTAGATGATTTATCTTTTTCAGATCTTTCTCATTTTTATCTTAAAGGAAGCAGAACTTCACAAAGTAAAGTTTGAGAGTGAATACAGACTCCGTATATGTACATGTATATGTCTATGTAAATGGTCTTACTGCCTTTGGATGGGGTAAAATAAGGATGGATAGTGAAGGAGAAGAGTATAGTACTGCTACAATATGAGTCTTACTTGTGACTGGTGGGTTTTGAAGTTGTAGTGGCAGGATTAGCTTCACCATTCCAGGTTTTGGACGTCTACAGTGACCTCCTCTGAGATGGTTGTCTAAGTGTCCTTGTATTACCAGTGAAAAGAAATAACCTCTTTTAAGGTGTGAGTCATGCAGTCTTCTGCATCCTCTCAGAATGAGATAAATCCTGTCACAGAAGAGTAATTTCTCTAGGTAAAAATCTTGCCTAGACCACTAACTCAGATATGGACCCTACACTAACCACGTATCATTCCTCACAGTGAGACAAGTCCCATTTGAAAGACGTACCATTAATACATATTCTGTTTTACTGTGTACATGGGAATATTCACATTTTTCATTATAATTGTTCCATGTTTGGCCATGTTAAAAGGAAATGCTCCGTGCTTTTCCCCTGAGACTCTTTTCTTGACTTCTCTCCCACCTTTGTTGTACTGTAAAAGACACATTAGGGTTTCTGTTCTTGCAACTCTTCTCAATGCAAAGGAGAACTAGTACAGGAAAATTACTAAAGACACACAGAATACAATCATAGGATCATAGAATGCTTTGGGTTGGAAGGGACCTGAAAGCCAATCTAGTTCCAACCCCCTGCTATGGGCAGGGACACCCTCCACTAGATCAGTTTGCTCAAAGCCCCATCCAGCCTGGCATTGAACACTGTCAGGGATGCAGGGGCAGCCACAGCTTCTCTGGGCACCCTGTGCCAGGGCCTCACCACCCTCATAGTAAAGAATTTCTTCCTAACATCTAATCTAACCCTGCTCTCTTTCAACTTGAAGCCATTACTCCTTGTCCTGTCACTGCACTCCTTGGTGAACAGTCACTCTGTGGGCAGTAATGAGGTCTCCCTGGAGCCTTCTCTTCTCCAGGCTGAACAAACCCAACTCTTGCAAACTGTCTTCATAGGAGAGGTGCTCCAGCCCTCTGAGCATGTTTGTGGGCTCCTCTGGACGCACTCCAACAGGTCTATGTCTTTCCTGTACTGGGGACCCCAGAGCTGGACGCAGCACTGCAGGTGGGATCTCACCAGAGCAAAGTAGAGGGGCAGAATCACCTCCCTTGACCTCCCAAATTCCCTTAGCATTTAGTAGTATTACAGGAGATATTAGTTGCGTCCATTTGTCTGCTGCTGCTGCCAAACCAGTGATGCAAGTCCTGTAAGCCCCTGGGTTCAGGGGGGCTGCTTCTTTCTCTGTGAAAACATTTATTAAAAAATACACAAATACTAAAGTTATCTTTGGGATCTTAATAGCTTGGCATGTTTAACCATAACCTGCTTCAGGTATTGCCAGAATAACTGACAGAACTTCAGAAATGCCAAGGTCCTTCCCCAAAGAGCCTGCATGGTAGCTGTCTCCTGGGAACACCATCTGACCTCTTGAGAGGGTGTTGGGGGCCTCCATCGCAGCTCCTACTTGATGTCTAGGAGCTTTGAACAAACAGTAGAATAGACAAGGATATGAACAGGACAATATTTTACACCTTATTATTTCTGTTACAGATCCTTACATCCAGCCCTTCTGAAACAAATGCATCTTAGTTAGGCAGAAGATAAGTGAAAACCAAAGCTTTGCGTTTGCTTGTGACGGCGTTGTGTGTGTAAATCACGCCGGCTTCCTCTTCTGCTTGCTTCTAACGCATCGCTTCAGAGGTGTTAGCTTTTGTGGCAGGTAAAATGTGTCCCCAGTGTAAAACAGGTTATTTGCAATTGCAGAAAGAAATGCACTGTTGATTCCTCACAAGACTCCTTGAAGTGAGCCTTACCATTTGTCATAATCCATACTGAGTAGTCGGAACGTTCACAGTCATGAGAATGAACCAAGCTGCCCCCCTCTCCGATGTTAATGTTAATTCAGACCATACAGAACTGGGTAGGTGCAGAAAATTTGTAGGCTCCTGTTAATACCTGTCCCCATGTTTCATATTGGACTATTCAACAAACCTTCCGACTCACTAATCTTTGAAACGAATGCCTGGGTTTTCCTAATTGCAAAATAGAGACCATGATACCTGCCTACCGCAGGCAACGTTGTGGTATGTAAGGAACTTCTTATTCCTAGAGGCATCTTTTGAGATATTTTTACAGCTGTAACAAGGTTAGTTTTTGGAGAAACCCATTTTCCAAGGAAGGTCAGTGACAGTCTATGCTGCAGGAGCTGTGAGGAGAGGGTATGGGGAAAGATATTGATAAAAAGTGATGCTCTGAACTAGGAATTCAGAATTGTATCTCAGCTTGAGGTGATATAAAAAAACATGAACAGTCAAAACCATCACATTTCAGAAGTGCTAACATGATTTTTTTTTCACATTCATAGAGTCAAAATAAAATGCTTTGTGTAAAAAGTGTAAAAGCATTCTATTTTATTTTGAGATGTTTTGTGTAAAAGCATGGAAAGGCTCAAATTGTTTCATTTGTAGCATTCAGTACATCACTCAAGGCAAGTAAGAGAAGAGAAAGCAGTCAAGAGTCTTTACAAGTTTGCCTGGTGTAATATATGTGGAAGTGAAACAGAAAACTAAACAATTTGAAAAATCAAAGTCTAAACGATACCCAGTTCTGGTTTCGGTCATATGGCAAAATTTCAATTACTTTTTCAGTAAAATGGATGGATTTTCACAACTTTTGCTTTTGTTCTTGTTTGAATTTTTCCTTTTTGATTGATCCTAGTTAAAAGTTCACTTTCTCGCAGTTTTCAAACTAGTTGTTAGCTTTGACAGCCAAGCTTTGGTTGGAGTGTGATTTTTCTCTGAGCTAGGTCACAGTTTAATACGCTGATTGGGCTTACGGAGAGAATGACACATGTGAAGACCTGCAGAGGAGTTCCTCAGTATTGACAGTGAACCAAGCAGTACTTTTTGAGTTGACTGCCTCATCCCAGATCCTTCCAGTAATCCCATGCTGATAACTCGGTTTGACCATGAGTTCCCACTAAATTTATAACTTGGATCTCTGCTGACTTCCCACAGACAAGACATTTTAAACCCCTTCACTTCCTTCCCCTTCACTCCCTGGGATCTACTTACTATTGGGAAATACCAGCCAGCAGCATGTCCCTCCTTTCTAGAAGAGGTCACTCTTAACTTCAGTTAGGTGTAACCTCAATGTCTTTGGAGCCATCACTTGATATCAGTAGGGTGGCTTATCTGTCTTGATTGGCAAGAGTTATTTCAAAATGAACCCTACCTGTCAATATAAATATAGCTGCCAGGTTTTGCCTCTGTGTGTGATCTTTTCTGTGCACATGCAGCCTATGGCTATTTTTCATTCCAATGCAATGACTTTGAGCTCATATTTTCATTCTCTGATTGTAGTTGGAAATAGTGGAACAAATTCTTTTCCTATTTTACGGCAACATGAACGTGGAGTAACTTCCCTGACTGCAGAATTATCCATTCTAGATAACACTGCAGCCTGCACTTGTGTCAGTTTGTACTGATGTGACCTGCTCCTGTGGTATGCACTGCGTCCTTCTCACCAAATATTCAACATCTCACAACACCAGGGCTTTGATAACTTCTTTTTCTTTTGCATGTGTGTGTTGCTGAATGCTCCAAATGCATGAGACCTTGACATTTTGGGTCATTTAGAGGACATTGAAAATCTGAAAATGCTTAAATTAGCTTAAAACACTTTCTGATTCAAGATATTCCACTCACATACACGTCCCACAGAGCTGTTTTCAAACCAGTCTCTATACTTTTGCTCTGCTATTGAATTTTGCTTTCTATGATCACGACTTCTTCCCTTCAGCCCTCCCTTATCTTCGGTGAGCCTGTCAGCCTTACACTTACAATTCAGAATGTATCCCTCTGTACGCTGTACGTCAAAGCCGTACGAGCAGCAAAGTGGCTGTGCTCTTCACTCTTCAAATGTCCTTCAGTAACATATTGTGCTTGCATTCTTCCTGCACCCCTCAGTGCATTCACAACAGCCTGAAACAAAATACAACAAAGCCCATGCCAGGATCTTCCTCGAGAGATCTTGAAACTCAGTGATTAAATGGGTATGTGGGAAGATTTAATTTACCTGTTTAGTTTCTCATTAAAGCAATGGAGAATGCTATTAGCCATTATTTAAAATGTCTGCATTTCCCATAGCTACAGTGCAATAGTGCTTTGCATTGTCACAGTTCTCCTTTGTATTCAATAACTAAAGCACGATAGTTGAAGAGAGATGGTACTATTTGGCATATGTTGGCTTTTGAACACTTCCTACCTTATCTGTCCTGAGGCGTTAACTGTTTGCCAGCTGATCATCACTGCCTACCAGTGCCTGTCTTCAGATTGTGTTAGACAGATTTGGGCTTCTGTACCATGTCACGGGGAGTGTTTTTCGTATCACACCCTTGTCACAGCATATGGCTTTGACCCTGAACCTGTTAAACTGGAGATGCAATGTTGAGTCAACAGTTTTTGAAGTTGTAATCAGGTTAACTGAGTGCAAGTTCAGTGACAAAGATTTCTAGCAGTGTCATTTACATCTGGGGTAATGCTTTTTTTCTTTCTGATTGTCTTTCATGAATACTAATAATTCTCTAGCTAGTAGTAGACACATTGCCAGTAGAAGGCACATCCCATTGCTTCTAGAATCTTGCTGTAACCATACATTACTTCAGTGTCTACTGAAAGGCCTTGCTTTTACATCAGATTTACATTAGATGTAATCTGTCCTTTTATAGCCCCAGCATGTTGAATGAATGCCCCTAGAAAGGTTCAGCAAAGATGGTTACACTGCAGGAAAGACCGTCTTCTTCTGAAGCTTGACTTTGAAATGAGCCAACAGCAACAACGAAGCTTAATAAAGTTCAGAAATTGGCACAAGACCACTCGTTTGCTCTTCTGGAAGACCTTAGAAAGCAGAGGATAAAAATCTCAGTGCTTCAGTTACTTCTGTGAAGCAGGGAGATAAATTCTTTATGGTGTTCACTCTGGCCCAAAGAAATGCATCAGCTTTTCTCTTCTACACACATCTAAGAAGTGTCATCTCTGATTGCAATGTGCTCCCTTAGGCATCTATTTGCTACTTAATTGTAAAGAAACGATCTCACCACTCTGAGAGCATCTGGAAGCAGTGACGGTATGATTCTGCTCAACCTAGTTCAGACTGGATTCCAGAAAGGGTTCTTAAACAAGGCAGAGCAATCTTGATCGGTTATTAACTTACCCAATGCTTCTCACACATCTGTGAAGGACTAAGTAAGGTTCTGTGTATTTGTCAATACTTTGTTCTTCCATTTTTTGGTATGACAAAGAACTTTGGCATGAAATTGGAGTTTTAGGCCAGATGAGAAAAAAATACATAGGTCCCTAGGAGACACTAATTTCAGCTTAACTTGAGTGGATTTGTGGACCAAAGACTTGACATCTTATGTATTTACAGCTTCCAGATGTTTTTGCCTTATAAGAAATCATGGTGTGGTATATATTGTCTCACAGCAACCTCATGGGGCCTCAGTGCAGAATGACAAAGGTGTTTAGGCACTTGTATCTGCAGGAGAGCACCTACTAGGATCTATAAAATATCTTTATGCACACACAGATTTTTGGTGGAATTTGAATTCTTAGGGTTTACATATGCTTTGGGAAATCCCACTAGCCATACTGCTTGCTTATTTATGTGCCTTCAAAAATCTGGCCCAAGGATTGCTGGTGTACCAAGGGTCATAAATCTCTGCACAGATATTTCCACACGTGTGCATATAATAGCAAATACCACTGAGGCCTCCACTTTATTCCAAGCACATACCAGACCCTGTTCAGCCTCGTGACTCAGGTCATGATTCACATCAGTACAAAGCAGGCCGGTTTTTATTCATTCATAGCTATGATTTGGCTACTTAAAGACACTAACAAGGAAGATCAGCTCTAAATTAAATTTAGCTAGCCAGTCAAGATGCTTTTATGGCTGCTCTAAGTTTTTAGAAGTGCAAAACAGCTGGAGCGTTATCTGGTCTAGTCATGTAAGTACAATGTAGGTGAAAAATGCTACTTCTGGGACAAGTAGCTGAGAATTTTCATATAATTGTGTCAGTCACTCTCTGCACAGCTACTGTGGCACTGGCCAACCTGTCTGTGGTCCAGGTGCGGAGCAGTAGCAAGGGCATAATAAATGTCTTTGACTGGAAGTGATGCCACCAGTCAAAAGAGCTTCCTAAGCAAAGTAACCACTCCTTTAAAGCTTTCTAGTGGAGGTGCTGGAGTTCTGTGCAAACTTACCCTGTGGTTTCATCCAACTGTACCCTTTTTCTAAATTTCCTGAATCAGTTTTGTGAAGAAATCCTCCAGCTTACTGTTTAATCTTGTCCTCTGTAACCGCAGTGCTGTTAACAGCTATGGCAAATGTCGCCTCTCCTGGATTTTCATCGCTGTCAAATACTCAGAGAATTATGATTTTGTGTTAAGTTGCTTTCACTCGTGTTTGCACAGCATTGAATGCCATTCTCTAAAATCTCATTCCCATATTCTTATTCACTGTGTATTACTTTATTCTGTGAGTGTTATCACAGGAGTTTTATTGCCTGTTTTTTCCCTTTTTTTGGTCTTTTCCCTCTCGACTGTTTTATCCTGCATTTCAAAGCTGGGCTGATCCTGCCCTATGCACAGCCCAGCAGACCAGTCAGATCAGTACAACTGCTGACATTGCCTTGAGGCCTGCTGTGCTGCCCTCTTAGAGCACCAATTTCAGCAGCGTGGAGGACTCTTGTGCATGTGTATATGTTCTTGTGCATGCTCTGTGTTTCTGTGCCATCCAACAGCCCTGTCCTATTGCTAGGTAGTGTCAGGTTTAAAACTACATGAATATCATTAGGCTTTATTTTTTCTGTATCTGGGTTGGTTTTTTTTTAAATTTTTTAATGAAAATAAACTTGATTCTATGTTATCCCATTTAAGATTCACCCTCTGCTGTTAGATGCTCAAACAGAATCCCCAATCAGAGACTAAGCAGAGTTATGTGCATCTACTTTGGGAGCAGAAGCCCCATTTTTTCCTTTTGTTCTCTCTTGCTGTCTGGCAGCTGTTCTTCATTTGGTAACTTCTAAAAATTTAATTAAGGCACAGGTGACTTATCTCTCAGATCATCCATGAATAATAGTAAGTCCTAGGAACATCCAAGTTCATTTATCTAGCTAGACTATTTAAAAATTATTTTGTATGGAATTTCTCAATCTAGTGTTAGATAAACCAGCAATTCTTTGGTCACAATCTATGGGTAAATTTTATATGCTTGTTGCAGGCCTTTCCAATTATTCTATACATTTTCTCTGCTGAAATGTCAGGCTTAAAATAAGCCTTCTTTCCCTTCCCTTCCCTTCCCTTCCCTTCCCTTCCCTTCCCTTCCCTTCCCTTCCCTTCCCTTCCCTTCCCTTCCCTTCCCTTCCCTTCCCTTCCCTTCCCTTCCCTTCCCTTCCCTTCCCTTCCCTTCCCTTCCCTTCCCTTCCCTTCCCTTCCCTTCCCTTCCCTTCCCTTCCCTTCCCTTCCCTTCCCTTCCCTTCCCTTCCCTTCCCTTCCCTTCCCTTCCCTTCCCTTCCCTTCCCTTCCCTCTCAGAAAAGCAGCATCAGTCAATAGATTGTGCTGGAGGTGAAGTGCCAAGAACTTGCAAAGCCTGCTCATGGCTCAGCTGATTGCTTGAAGTGTGCAGTCATGAGCAGAGCCCTTCTTCTCCATGCTGAACTTTGAAGGAGCCTCAGGCAGGACTGGAAGTTTGCAGATACGGTTTTGTCCTTGCATTGCATCCTTTGTTGCATCTACATTTGGAAGCCTGTAGTGAATATTGGCCTGACTGGCAGCAGGAATCAAAGAGCTGAAACCCTCTTGCTTGTGTCTGCATCTTCAGAGCTGCACCTGCAAAGACACCTATGCAGCACAACATGAAAGAAACAAAGCCACTGTTAAAAATGAAGATGTTTCTTGTATGTAAATTGGGGGTACAAAGAAACATCTATTTAGTAGAATTATTGAAGATTAAGTAGTTAAATATTTAGAGATCTTTGAAAGTGTCTCTAATTAGGTTCACTGAGTGCAGCTTAAAAGTTTTCTTAATACAATCAGGAAGCGTAATCCCAAAGTGGTTGTGTGTTACCTTCTCACAAAGCCACCTGCACCACTCCCACTGTATTTTAGAGATGATGCATTGCTGTTTTTTCCCAGGAAGAATCCCTGGTTTACTTCTATGATTTATTACCTATGAAGAATAATTGATGTTAAGTATCTCTGATAGCTCCTGTTTAGTATAGTTACCAGTTTAGCAGTGATTAATAAAAGATACTTTACTTTAGTGAATAATATTGCTATAATTGGGTTTTTTTCATTCGTTTTAGCTCTACCTTATTCTTCACCATTGCAAAGAATTTAGAATTTAGCTTGGTTGAGCTGAAGTGTTTACCTGGGATTTCTAGAGCAATGATTGTCAATCCATGCATGGGTTAGATCACAAATCACAAAATCACAGAATTGTAGGGGTTGGAAAGGACCTCAAGAGATCATTGAGTCCACCCCCTCTGCCAAAGCAGGTTCCTTAGGAAAGGAAACACAGGTAGACATCCAGACGGGTTTTGAATATCTCCAGAGATGGAGACTCCACACCCCCCTGGGCAGCCTGTTCCAGGGCTCTGTTACCCTCACTGTGAAAAAGATGTTGGTGTGCTGTCGAGAGTCATATTTGCAATTGCAGCCTCTTCAGAAGTCAGAAAACTTAAGCCTTAGATTTTTAACATTTCTGTCCTCACTCCTGCAGCATCTAACCTTTTCTTTCTTCCTGTCTCAAAGTGGGCTGCATTTTTTTCCTTGGTCCCTTAGACCAACTTATATCCCCTGCACATGCTCTGCAATGTGCCTTTTTCTTGTCCCTTTTAGGCAAGTGCCATTAACAGTTCAATATGAACAGTTTAGCTATGACATTATCTTGTGACTGTCCCATGTCTCTAAGCATATTTTTCCAATGTTTTTCATCATCCAGGTAATACACACATAAAGCCTTGTGGTTGTTTCCTTCCTAAAAGTGTTATTTGCTTTTTTTTATATTTTCTGACACAAATTTGAATCAGAGAATCACGGAATCATAGAATGTGTTAGGTTGGAAGGGACCTTTAAAGGCCATCTAGTCCAACTCCCCCTGCAGTGAGCTGGGACATCTTCACTAGATCAGGTCACTGAGAGCCCCATCAAGCCTGACCTTGAGTATCTCCAGGGATGGGGCCACCGCTGCGTCTCTTGGCATCCTGTGCCAGTGATCTGCCACCTTCAAATTGAAGAATTTTTTTTCCTAATATCCAACCTAAATCTCCTCTTTTCTAGTTTAAAACCCTTATCCATTGTTCTTTTGCTACATGCCTTTGAGAACAGCTCTTCCCTAACTTTCTTCTAGACACCTTTCAGGTATTGGAAGGCCACTATAAGATCTCCCTGGAGTCTTCTCCAAGCTGAACAAGCTAACTCTCAGCCTAAAATTACATACTGTACTATACTCTCAGGCTAAAATTACATATTGTACTCTTCCCTTTGGTCTTTGTTTTAGCATCCACCTCCCAGGTGTTTTTCTTCTGTTTGTTTAATGAAAGCTGTTAACTCTGGGTCTTCTTTCCCCTTCCCTCCATACAAAATCAGGAAAATTAATTTTTTCATGAAGTTAAATGCGACTGTGTAAGAGGTAGTGGTACACCCCACTTAGATAACATCCTATTCACTTCTTAGACAACACTATATATGTGAAATTTTAATCATCATAGAATTAGAAGAACCTGTTCCAGGAAACATTGGTCTTTCATTTTTTCATTGATTTGCTTAGTGGGCTAACATCTTGCTACAGTTCTTGAAGACTTAGTGTAATAGGATTTACAAGTCTGCCTAATTTAAGTCTTCCTATTGCATTGAAAAGTAAAAAAAAAAAAGTAAGATATGGTCCTTCAGGGATGTCCAGCAAAACTTTCATAGGCACCTTTAAAACAGCCATAATCTTGTGGCCACTAATCAAAGGCACAGCCATAGGGTGGCTTTCCAGTGGCTGATTTTTTTGTAATGATCTGATGTCCACACTGAATCAAAACTGGCAATAATCAGGCAAATGCAGTCAGAGAACAGGACGATGAAATTGTCTCATAGATTTATCTACTGTCCGCAGTCTTTGTCCCTTAATCAATGCTAACAGAAATCAATCAGGCAGGGTATGAAAACTTAGTTCACTTAGTGTCTGGTATATTCTGTGGAAAAATATGATTAATAGTACCATTTGTTGTGGATTCTTAAAGTACCGAGAAAGCACTTTTTTATCATGGGATAAGGACAGCGGCGTGATGAGAAACACAGAGATGGGAGCAAAGAAGGTGGAGTGTTTGAGGCACTGTGGGAAAGAGCGGCAGTAAAGGGCTCTTGAAAAAACCCTACCCATAGGTACTTGCCAAGGCTTGATTTGAGGGGGAGCTGTTGCTCAGGGAAGATGATTTATTCAGTATAATGTGGATAGGAAAATGTCTTGCTGTGTCTCACTGGTTTGATTAGATTTTGAACCTGATGTCCTTCACATGCTTCATAGAAGGATAACCTCTTAGGGGGAAAAAGGTTCCTTTTGACACACAGCACTTTAGACTTCTGGTGCTATCTTAGGTTACCTGGCTGGAGTATGGCAATTTAGGATCTAAGTATGCTCAATACCAATTATTTTGTCAGTAATGGAGTGCTAATGACGTTACTGTAAAACTCCTTTTGATGTTAATTTGGTCAAGGTTCCTTCACAAATCCCACAGAAACAGCAGAAGTCTCTTAACTGTTCTTACGGTATTGTGGAAAGCTCTGCTCAGAAGAGTTGTTCTGGAGAAGGTCAGTTGTGTTGTATGTGGGACTGTAGTCCTACAAGGAATGTGTTACCAGACAGTTTGGTTCAACAGTTTTTCCAAGAAGCAGCAATGCTGGTGTTACCCAGTCTTCTCCTCCTTTCTAGGATTTATCAGGTTCTCAAAGGGGATGATGAGTTTGCAAGATGAGGTGGCTACATGTGTGCGAAACAACATCACACAGGAGCTTTCATTTGTCTTGGGTCAAATACACTCAGTCTCAGAGCAGGCTGCTTAAACTCTTAGAAGCCCCGAGAGCCAGAATATGTTCATTTCTCCATCAATGGACTTGGTTTCTTCAGAGCAGAAGCACCCCTTTTTCATGGCACGCATGGGTGCCATGCAGATACCTCTATCCTGTGACTCATAAAGCCGAACTCCAGTTTATGAGGCAGAGAAAAGATGAGGTTGCAATCCCTTTCCATCATTAAAAGGGGTGCAGGTAGAGTGGGAGACAGCCAAGACTGCAGTCTTTTTCTCTTGCAGTCTTTTTCTCCCACAGTCTTGCAGGAACTTCCCAGCACTCAGCCCTGGTCCTGAAGTTGCTTGCCAAATGATCTGGTGCTTTAGTATGGGGAAAGGCCTAGCAGGTATTGTCTGAACTTTGCTCTTTACTTGAAGATGAGAAATGAATAATCTAAATGGGAAGAACTTTCACTGGCAACAACAGAATATAAGGGTGGTGTCTCTGTTCCACTGGTGCTATTGATTTCAAGGCCTGCTGGTTAGAGGAGAATAAGCAGAAGAATGTCTATTGCTTTCCAAATGATTGCTGAAGGTCTTAAGAAGGAGGGAGTAGAATCTGCTTCTCATTAGAGCCATTTTAAAATGAAAAAAAATTCTTCCTTTACTAACTTATGAGCATTAGTCATCTATTTAAATACAAAAGTATTTCCCTCAGTCTGTTTGAATTGAGTAGTTTTGGATGTGGTCAGTATGAAAGGATGGACAACTGATTCAATAGTCAATAGCCTCTAAAGTCATAATTGAAACAGACTCAGACTTTATCCAGTCAGCTTTCAGAAAGAATTATGTTACCAATTCTCTTTCAGCTGTGCTGCTGTAGTTTTGACCCAAATAGGGAGATGTCACAGTATCATATGAATTTATTTATTGTTTTCTTTTTCCTTCAGATACTCTCTTCCCAAGTTCCTGTAGAGGAAAACTTCCCCTAGTGTGACTGCTTAAGGATGTGGGATAATTAAATCTGGCTGTGGTGTTTCCAACACAGCTCAGAAAAAGTAGCAGAGGAAGTTTAATTAGGAAAAAAATATTCTTTGGCTTCATAAGTCAAGGCAGCCATTTAAAAAGGGATTGATTGGTCTTGGGACTCTTGAGCACTCTTAAATCCTATTGGAGCTAGTAGGATATAGAGGGTCACAACAGCACTGGGCAAGATCATCTCAGTACCTTGTGAGGTTTAGCTGCCTCTAGTAAGTACAGAGTGTGCATGGGTTTGTCAAGGTCTCCTATTTAGCATTTTTTAATAAGTTTAATTCCCAGTGAATGTTTTTTATTTACAGAACAGAAGAAAATATGATGCTTATTGCATTTGGAATGTAATTATCAAATTCATTCTTTGACAGGTTTTTCTACTCTGGTATTTTTCACAGTTCAGCTTGACATCAGCCTGCATCATAGGATGTTCCTGACCGCTCCAGTTTACTGAATCGCTCGCTCCACAGCCTTTCTCAACATCCAAGAGAACTCAATGCTTCTGCTATAAAGAATGTGGACATAAGGACCAGCCTGCATATTTGTGTCCCTGAATTACTTCCACTTGAGGAAAAAAGCTGTGTACTGCTGGATAAGGTCCTGAAACATAATTTAAAAGCAGCAGCAGCAGAACAAAACATCCTGAAGTAGGGGTATGGCATGCCTCTTGAACATTACTCATTTAAATCACGGAGCTACAGAAAAGCTGATATTGGTATGATGCAGTTGACATGTGACAGAGTTCCAAATGGACATTCTTCAGGAAGTCAGCTCCATCTTCCCTGTCATCACTGTTCTCTCAGTAGGCCGTATTTTTTAGTGAATCACTCAGCATGTGTATGAGTTTTCCTAGTCCTAAATTCTTTTAAGCTGCATATTTCTTCTGGAGTGAAAATTGGAGACAGTGTAGCCCATGAATTGCTGTGACGGCATTGGAGCAACATTCTTCACTTTTAGAGGATTGGTGTGGTGGCATGCAAGAATGTAATGTTCCATGTAATATATGATTTTCCACTTTATTGAAGAAATAATTCTGTCTGCTTGTAAGTTTACAAACTTGCAATCTTGAATGCACAGTATTGCAAGACACAAATCATTTTATCTATCGGCTCTTCTGTCTCAAATGAAGAAATATTATATATTATTAATACACCCATCTTCAAGGGTTTGGGAACAAAAATAATGATTTTTGAGTTAAAATGTAATTTTAAAATGTTGAACACTTATTATTAAAATTTATTCTTTTTAAAAAAGAAAAATGTCAGTTTTGTGAATTGTTTTGTGATAGACACCAGAGAGGGAACTGCTGTGTTGTTTCTTTTGAAAGAGGAATACCTTTTATCACAAGCCCACAGAAGTGTCTTGCACTGTCGATGGATGGATGCTTTGAGCTCGTTTGCTCATGTCTAACTTCTTCCAAGTAAGAATTCCTGACTGGAAACTATGATATTCGGTATACAACTATTAGACACATGCCTACATGCTCACACTAGCAGGAAAATGGGCCCGATGTTATCTTTGTGTCCCCAGCATAACTCTGAAACTTCTATCCTTTGTCATTCCTGTTGTTGACATGGCTGGAGCAGGAGCCATTAAGCCCTAGGGTCAGTTCTCAGAGGCTCTGCTGGGTTATTTTGAGATCTCAGTGGGGCATGTAACTGCTGTGTGTGATTTTCTGGTCTACTGTAAGAGGTGGATACCATCTATCTTATTAGCACACCATGGGATTTCACCCAGCCGTGTTTGTGCACTGCTTTGAGATTTGTCTGCTGAAGGTGGTTGTACTATTTCTCCTAATTCCCAGTTCACACGTGCTGTGAAGTAAGTAGGAGCTTCCTGAGATCCCAGTTGCTTCTCTAAAAGGGCTATTTTATCTCCTGATTGGGATTTAGTGATTCATTCACTGATAGCCAGAGGTTTTTTCGAGGGGGTTGCCTTAACCTACAGGCCCTGAAGAAATATTTGCATCTTTGCCAGCCAGCGGTAGAATATCTATGTTTCTCATATTCTTATTCAGGTTTTCGTTGGGGAATTCAAAGCTTAGAAATGAAACTTGCTGTATTTTCATTCAGATCTGAGTGGAAGACCCGTCACAAACTGCTATACTTAGAGAGGTAGGCTGCTCTCCTTTCCCTAGAGAAAGGGAGCTGCTTGGTTTCACCTTCTGCCACAGCAACTGGTTTCTTTATCTCAGTGAAGGAGGGACAGAATTTAGAAACTACCCATTTTGAAAAGCTTTGGAAGAAATAGGAGTGCCGTTATTTCTGTCCATTGTAACAACTGGAGGGCCAGTGCCATAATATCTGTATAAGAGCTAGGCTTTGGGGCTGTTTCAGTAGAGGGAGGCTGATGTTTTTTTAAAGTTTGTTTTTAACCTTTAACCTAATAAATTTCATATACATGACTATTTTGAATCTGTAGAAAAGCGAATAGTTTAAGATAGTGGAGTTGGACTCCATGATCCTTACAGGTCCTGTCCAACTCAGTATATTCTATGATGCCCCTCATCTTAAAGATGTTTTCCAACTTTGTTAGTTTCCAGCCCCCTGCTGAATATATGGAAATCCTGATAGCTTTAGAGGAGAGACAATGAAGTGAGACTTCTTCCCCTGGTGGGGCTGGTGAGCAGGTTTGAATCCTTATTGAGGCCTGGGAAAACAGCACGTATCAGACATGGGATCTTGAGATGATACATTGCCTTCATTCCTACAAGCATGTTCCATTAGTCCTTCCTGGTTGAGATCCTGTGTGTGAAGGGACCTTGCCTCTAGGTTCAAAATCCCTAAACCTATATTTTTATATATATATGTATATCCATTTTTTTACTGGGTAACAATATTGAAATAATTGATGTGACTAATCTATCCAGTTTTACATCTACTCTACAGAACAGTAGGATACCTCACACAACCCTGTCCACCTATTATGAAGTCTCGGTCCTTTGTCCTTAGCCTAACCAGGCCTGTGCAATAGATGATGCAGATTCCTACTACCTGTTTTCTCTCAGAGAATGGACTGCAGGGCAGAAATCACTGTTGTTTGGGCAAAAACTAAGCACATGTTATGTATAAGTAAAGGCATCGTTAGTATAACTGAAATCTTTAAGAGTCTAATAATTATTAGGCTAGATTTGTTTCAGAAAAAAAACCCCAAACTAGTTGTTACTATAGTTTTGCTCATACTTTTTAGTTTCTACTCCTTTTCCTGGTGTTGTGCTCACTCTTCCATGGATTCTCTGGGTCCTAAGGTTGGTAGTTTCAATCTGGTAGTGGTGCTGAGGGATGCGGTATCTTAAGATAAATCTTCAGCATTTTGAATTGTTTTCTGGGAAGAATGTGATGTTTGTGTCAATGGTTTCGTCTTTCTTCCCCTAGGATCCACTTGGGGCTGCTTTTATGTTTTCTAACACGGTTACGCCTTTTCTCGTTCTTCATCAGTCTGCAGCTCTAGGTTACTTTCAAATATTCTGTGTGTGGTGCCATTTGTGTATGATAGATATTATTTCTTTGTTCTTTTTGTTATATCTAAAACCAGTTTTGTCCAGTTTCAGGTCTGAATTTCCTTTAATTAACCAGGCTTGTATTTCTCTATGCCACATCATTGCGTTAGAGTCATAAATATTGCACTCCACATGGGCTATAGGGATGTTACTTCTGTCTGTATAAAAATACAGTCGTACTGTGTGAAGATAAAAACAAGTAAACTAAATTAGACACCTGGCCAATTAAAGGATTTGCTGTGTCAGCTAAACCAAACTAAAATAAAACTGCAGGCAAGAAAAGAAAAGTTCAATCAGAGCAAACAGCAAGGCTCAATCCTGAGTCCTTGAGAACTCAATACAAAGCCAAAGGCCTGTAGTTGATAATAGCAATGCTGTATTACAGGGCTAGGGAGTTATGGGTGAATTGAAACTCCAAGAGCTTGGGATAAACCTGTCCTATTTCTTTAGACAATGGGAGCCAGTAGTTTTGTAGCAAAGGCCATGCCACAGAGAGGTATTTTCAGGAAGAATGGGGTGGCCTGCTGTGTTGAGCTTGAAGGCCACTTATCTGTGTGTTTGGCAGTCACTCCCTCCCTTCTACCCCCCATTCACATTCTGCTCCACTGACCAATTTTTTTTCCAGATCTGCCTTGAGTGTGCCTGTGAAATTTGGTAGCTAGGTAGAATCAAAAGGCCTCCACCCTCCTCTTCCCAGAAAAATGGGAGCTCTATACTTCTCCACACTGTTCATCCTGCTGCTATCCAGTTATCACGTCCAGCCAGCACATGTGTAGCTACAGCTTCTCTCCAGCCAGCTGTCTGGGGTACAGCAGAGAGCGAGCATTGCGGGAGGGCAAAAAGCGGCAAAGATATGTGATGGCAGCTGGAGCTGTTGGTTGCTGGATACCTCTATAGTAAACCAGGTCTTCACTGTGCTCACAGCACTGGAAGCTCATGGGTTATACAATGGGGGACACCCAAGGGAGCAGCTCCATCCAAGTTCTGCAAAGGGACATCTCCCTCAGTATTGACACATGTCTTTGAACCAAGCTGAGGATGCTTTCCTTTCATCCCTAGACACAATCCCACCACCTCTGCAGGTTCGTTTTCTTTTCCTTGTTCCCCATCTGTCTTTTCACATTTTATTTCTGGGCTGGACCTATTGTCCACCCAGCTGAAACCTGTCATCTGCTCTCCTCGGCCCACTAGAATAGGGATAAACGCCTATTTTAAAAGCGTCCAAGACACAACAGGAAATCAGTGGTAGTGCTGCTATTATTCTTGGTTTTGTTAGGAGTGGGTGACCATGGACAACGCACAGTCAGCATTTTGAAATCTGTTAAACAGTAATACTACACATCACACATTTGATGATACTCACATGAGAGCCCTGAACTCCTGGGACCTGGATTCTGCTCTCAGTTCACTGATGTTTCTGTCTGTATTAAAGCCCATTTTTGGTTAAGGTTTTTCACAGACGCCCAGACCTGTGGGCTGTTTCTTTATGTCGGCTGCATTTTAGAGCACTACAGGAAAATTGAAGTTTATAGGTAAATACATTCTGAGAGTTGGCATTAAAAGAAATGTTAGGACATTTTAAAAATACATATTTTACATTGAGGGTAATTGACAGGTCAGTGGTGCAGCTCCTCTACTTGAGAATGATTTCCCTTTGATTAGGTTAAGCTTTCCAAAGAAAATGTTTTGTAAGATGACATGAGACTTGTCAAATTTCATGTTGTTTGGCCTTGGTAAAAATGGAACAGAAAATGGAGAGTGGGTTTAAATTTGTGAAAGTTCAATCTTATGCAGAGATTAGCATATTTATTGTTATTTCTCATCAGGTCTTTGCAAAGCTCTCCGTTTCCATCACTCCAACTGCCATTGAGCCTAAATTCTCTAAATGCTAACAAAGAAACAAGTTCCTAAATATTTATAGATTTAACAACTAACAAATGCTGTTTCTCCCCTCTCAGCCTTCTCACCCTCATTTATAAAAGCCTTTCCTTTTGTGATTTGTGGCAAGTACGGTCTGTACGGTGGGATTTCTGCCAACGGTTCCAAAAGGAACATGATAGAATCCATGGGAGCCAATTTTAAAAGCTCAATCTCCGTTGCTCCTTCTGGCCCTCTACTATATAGATCCTGAATTCTAGTTAATAGGTTTATAAAGCAGAGGGCCACAAGGGACCATTAGCTCATCTGGCCTGATGGCCCATATTTCACAAGCTATTGCACTTTATGCAATACTCTGTACCAAGCCCAGCAGTGTTTATGTTTGGATAAAGCACGTTTGCCAAAAGTCTTGGCTTCAATACATCAAGGTAGAAGGAATCAGCAACTTCCACAGTAGTCTGTATCATCAATTTCATAGGATCATCTTGGTTGGAAGGGACCCTTTAGATCATGAAGTCCAGCCATCTCCCTAACCTGCCAACCACCACTAAACCATGTCCCACAGCACCACATGTAACCATCTTTTAAATACTGTCACAATCCACAACCTAGACAAGACTTAGTTTGGCAGAGGCTAAACCCCCTTGCATCCCAACCGAACCTCAGATCGCTCTGGGTGGCTGGAGGCGGCTGGGCTTAACCCCTGAGTGATGTCCAATTGCTAGGTGTCTTATCGTGATAAGTTCTTAATTAAATTCTCGGAGAACAGAATTGAGACTCGAAACGGAGTCAAGGTGAAGGTTGTTTTATTTGGAAAGAAACGTGCAGGGAAAGGGGGGAAGAAAGAGGAAACGGGGGTGAAAAAGAGAGATAGAAAGAGAGAGGAGAGAGAGAATGGAAAAAGGAAGAGGGGTGAGGGGAGGCTATATCTACCACCACTAGGCTACAGCATTTGGTCCGATGGCAGAGGTCCGATGGGATGGGAGAGCGTTCCCTTCTTTGTCCCTTGATGATGAAGATGATTTTTTCCCTCTTGTTGCATCCCTTTTTGTAGGGATACAGCTCCTTTGTCTCACTACAAGCTTCCACCTGGCCTGTGGGAATGCTCCAGAGTGGATGACAGACTGTCTGATGTTCGAATGGCTCTCCTGATGCGCAAATGGCTCCCAGTGTGTGCTCCTGATATTGGAATGCTCTCCTGATGTGTGAATGGTTCCTGATGTCTCTCTTCTGGGTGGCTTATTGAATAGTCATTAGGTTCTTGGAAGCCTGGACTGATGTAGTGTGTTAGGAATGAGGTTTGTTTAGGTGAGAGAAGAGAGGGAGGGTCAGTTCTGTTTGCAATTGGTAAGGCTTAATGCCGGTACCTTACAAATACCCACAGGGATGGAGACTCCACCACCTCCCTGGGCAATGCATTCCAATGCCTACCACCCTCTCTGGAAAGAAGCTTTTCTTAATATCCAATCTAAACCTCCCCTGGTGTAACTTGAAGCCATTTCCTCTTGTCCTATCACTCCTCATTAGGGAGAAGAGGCCAGCCCTCACCCCTCCACAACATCCTTTCAGGTAGTCCTAGAGAACAATTAGGTCTCCCCTCAACCTCATTTTCTCCAGACTAAACCACCTCGGTTCTTTCAGCTGCTCCTCCTAACATTTATTCTCCAATTCTTCTTGGCTAATTACTTTCCTGGTTAAAGCAGGGGTTAGACAGATGACGACTTAAATAGAACAAACTCTTCAAATGCCTCTTAGTGATGCACTTCTTTCATGGTTGGTGCTTGCTTTAGCAAACCTGGGTAATCTAATGTACCTGTGAAAGTTAGATTAATCCACCCATAGTTACTTCTTTGCCAGTGGAACACCCAACACGATGTAAAACTTTTGGGGTACTTTTCATTGTGTAGCTAGTTCATTTCTAGAGAAAATGTTGAAATCTTCTGCTATCTGTTTTATGAAGCTGGAATTATCTCTGAGAAGATAATTTCAGTTTTCCCCTTGTGAAATCCCCGAACTTTGCACTCTTTAGTTTTAGGCAGCTTTTTCTATTCCTCCAAAGACAAGGCTGTGGACTTGCCAACTAAGTTGCCTTCTACTTCTTTATGCCATCCTGGTTAAACGTCGCTGGTCCAGTTCTTCAATTTTTGTTCTTTTTAGTTCTCTTGAGTCTATGACAACAGCTTCTGAGTATGCTTGTTCAGGAAACCTTTGTTTACTCATATGGGATGTAGCACAATATTATCACATAGTTTTCTTCCCAGGTGGGGATACATTAAAATCAGTGCAACTCGATGTGGGAATTCAGCAATTCAGGTATTTCCAGCAGAATCATTTAGCCTTTTTAGTCCTCAGTCCTGCTGTTTAGAAAATAAATGGCTTCCACATATAAAGTAACTTAGACTTTCCTTGGAAAAATAAGCTGTTACAAGTAAAGAAAAATGATTTGTCTCCCAAAAAAAAAAAGAGAAATGGCAGATGGGAGGAAATGTAACAGTTAACATAGCGCCAATTCTTGAAATAAGCAAAGCGAGCAAAAAATAAATGTGGAAAATAAAACCATTTGCACAGATTTAAAAGAGTAATAAGACAAAATTGCAGAGAAAAGCAAAGCAAGTAGGAAGCCAGGAATGATGGGAGGCATTACTTACTGTCTGTGAGAAATGAACTGAACTCTTTAGACGTATTTATTTTAGCATCAAACGAATGAATAAGGACTTTTAAAAAAGTTGCCTCGTTTGTAATTTCCTATTTATTCTAAAATGAATGTTGTATTATTTTGCTTTATTCTATATTAATGACTTGAATGCAAGACTGATGTAATTTGTGAGATACCAGGCTGATTATATATTCTTCAATATGCACACAGATTGCTGAGCAAACTTGTTCTTGGAAACCAAGATTTATCCTGCTGATCTAACTATGATGTACTTCTGCCCCAAAATTGTATTTATCTTACTGACATTGTTATCTCACACATGAATACAAGAGTGCCATGCTGACTCAGTGCAATGTCCTCTGCAGTTCATTCCTCTGCTTAAAAATCAAATCGCATTCCAGAAGGATTTGTTTTAAACAAAAAAAATTACTCTGCTTTATTCTTCTGAGCCAAGATCTAGATCTTGGTAGTGTCTGGCAATGAATTTCACAGTCTCTTTAGATTTTTTTTTTCCCTCCACCATGGAAGTACCCACTTCAACTTGCAGTGACTACACCTGCGATAGGTTCATGTGGGTCACAAGTATTGGCCAATAGCTTTGTCCACAGCCAAGAACACAGAGTTTTAATTTCTGTTAAGTTTCCAGAGGAACTTGGGGACTTGCAAAGACGTGAGCCACCATCACTGGCATGCCTACTGGAGTTTTCTGCCCCCAGTGCTTATAGCTTTGCCTTGCAGAACAACATTAGTGGTAGAGGATTTTTAAACTCTGAAGTTGCAGTATTGACTCCTCTCTGGGACATTCGCATTTTGGAGTCAGACAGAGGGTCCTAGCTATTCATAGTCTGTTAGCAGAAAATGTAGATGTTCTCAAGCCTGATCCTTTTTCTGAGTTGAGGGATTTTATATTGGATAAAAATAGGGGCTCCATTCTGGATATGCTGAGATGGGATGTCATGACTGACTCAGCCAACCTTAACGTAAGCAGTTGCTGGGCTGGGGGGCTGCACAAACCTTATGCTCTATTAGCCCTGGCCTATAACTGTGTGCCAGTCACAAGATGGGACGATTCTGAACAACTCTGAATGGTCCAGGGGCAAATTCCCCGCTCTAATGGTAGGTCCTCATGCCGTCATTGAATTTTGTGGGGCCTGTATTCATTCTGAGTAACTCTAGACATCTGCAGCATAGACTGAAATAGCCAGTGGGAGGATGGTTAAAGAGGTATTTTCAAAGTAAGAGCCATCTACAGTTTCAGTTCCAGACTTTGGAATAAGAGGAGTTGTGCCTCTGAAATGCCTCCTTTAGACATATGCACACTTTAGATGTCTGCATCTGGTAAGATGGATCCTGCCTTGACTCACAGTCTCCATCTGAATTACTGTTGTTGTGTCTCCCCTCCCTTCAAAGCACAAATCTTTTATGCCTACCCAGCTCTGGTGTTAAGATGCATTGATTTTAATTGGGCATATCAGACATAACACAGCAACAAATAAGCAATCAAAGCTGACCTCAAAGACTTGGCATGTTCCTTCTTTTAATCTTTTCCTTCATGACCTCAGGAAAAACAGATAAATGGCCACTGTTCTCTCTCTTTGCATCGACTCTCTGATTTCATTAGCTTTTCCTTTTTAAATACTCATCTCACTTTTTCCTATTATAAATGCAAATAATTAGTGTCATGCCTGATATTTTGCTTAGACAAATATGTATACACAACACATATATGTATGTTTTGCTTCACATTACTGCCAGGAAAAAGGGGATATTTTAGGTTACATTGCTTTCTCAAGGCATTAATCGCGTACTTATTACCCTCCTATGCCTGCCACCTGAGGGTTTCACTGGCAATTTTCCATCTCTTTTATCCTGGGGGTAGGAAAAGCAGTTCTGAAGACCTGAGGCAAGATGCCTTCATCTGTCACGTTTGGCTGCAGAAGCATCTGACTATTTCTCTTCAGAGCTGCAGCCCTTTGAGGAGTCTGATGTTGTTAGGTCTTGTTTCAGAGCAGCATGGTGGCTGGAAAAAGGAGCTAGGAATGCCTGAAATTCAGAGGAAGGTGGAGGTACATGGTCTGCAATGCCATGGAATCTTAGAATCCCAGAGTCTCCTGAGCTGGACGGGACCCCTGAGGATCATCGAGTCCAACTCCTGGCTCCACACAGGGCCAGCCAGGTCAGGGCATGGCACTGAGGGCATCGTCCTGACACTTCTTGACTTCAGCCCAGCTGAGTGCTGGGACCATTTCACTGTTCCAGTGCCCGACCCCCTTCTCAGTACAGAACCTCTTCCTAGCATCCAGCCTAAATCTCACCTGTTGCAGCTTCATATATGTGGTAGAGGAATGGTTATATTAGATGATCTTGGAGGTCTTTTCCAACCTTAATGATTCTGTGATTCATGCTGTTCCCTTGGGTTCTATCCCTGATCCCCAAAGGGAGGAGTTTGCCCCTGCCCCTTCGCTCCCCTTGTTAGGAAGCCACAGACTGCGATGAGGTCTGCCCTAGGCCTCCTCTTCTCCAGGCTGTACAGATCAAGGGACTTCAGCCTCTCCTCGTAAGACTTCCCCTCCATACCATTCCCCATCCTCATTGCCCTCCTCTGGACAGTAAGGTATTTTCCCTCCCAAGCACATTTCTTGATTTCAGCTTTTTCCTTTCCTCCCTCCAGCTTCTCCAAGCTCTGACTCCTCCTCACCCCTAAATTTACCAGGCTTGTTCCCAACATTGCAGTGGACCCTGCTCTGTTCCTTCCTCATCAAGAACAGTGGCAGCAGCACTCACAGAGATACATTTGCCTCCAGTAACTTCCCCTCTCAAGCGACTAGATCAAATGCCTTGGGGCTAATTTTGGAAGCTGCGACCTGCCACTGCTCCTACAGGAACAGTACGTTAGCCTGGAGCCTTTCACATCAGGTTTGAATAACTAACTCAGTGTTTGGTACCTCCAGTAAATAATAGTCACTAGAAAAAATAGCTGCTAATCTTTCTGGGCAGAATCCAGAAATATGCCTGACAGCTTCTGGGGCAGCAGTGGGACATTCCTTGTGCTTCTGTGTGTTGCTCCTCAGCTGCAGCACAGGGTTAGTTGTCTGCTTCCACCCTAGGATGATGTGAGATTTTAAAAAAAAACACCAAAAAAAAAAGGTAAAAGTTTTATATCTGTTGCTTGAAATCACTGTTCAATGATTTAAACTTAATAACTTTTCTTGCCCACATCCTTATTTATATTGTTCTGAATACAATGCTGCCTGATCTATCCTGAGAGCAGCTGGGAAGAAAAATCTCTGTTCCCTGGCTAGGGAACATACAGTGCAGGAGAATGAAAACATATGAATAGCACTTGAAATTGGTACATCCAGCCTGTCTCCTGAAGCAGTGACCATCAGCACTGATGGGAGTTAGATGGCAAGAGGGAGATTAGAAAACATCTGCGCCTTCATTGATTCCAGTGGGAGGTTGTATACAAATAGTATTTCTTGAAAAACAACTGCCTCACAAAGGAGAGCTTTTGATTCATTGAATCACAAACCCAAGTTTAGGAGTTCTTGGCTTTGAGTACTTCTACACTGCCTGAGACTGGCAAGCAACGTGATAAACGGGGAGAAATGATGAATGGGAAGGAGTCCTGGAGAGAGGCTGCTGGAATTTCTGGTTTATTTTTGTGGAGTTGCTTCCCTGGTGAGCTGTAAGGAACAGCAAGCAGCACAAGGAGGGCAAGATCCTCTCTTCTCCCTGCAGATGACACGAGTGAGCATCTGTAATCAGGAGGAGGATAAGCTTCTGTGGGGCAGCTCTGTTTCCTTTGCACAGATGGGTTCACAGCTGTGGGGACCAAGGGGTGGGAGAGGGACCCTCAGATTTAGCCCTCTTGTTTCTCTCTAGCGTGCCAAGCAGAAGCAAGGGGAAAGCAAGGAGGGAAAAATAATTTGCCATTTATCTATAGATGCTAACAGATGCCTCTCACAAGGGAACAAATTGCCAGCTTTGAGGCACAGTGTGTTCCTAGGTTTGCTTTCTGCTCAGGATATACTGTATCCCTAAATGAGCAGAGGAGGCTGCCTTGCAAGAAGCCAGGGAGATTAACAAGTGTGGAAGTGGTAGAAGGGAAGGTAAGTGTTAGAAATATTAACAGAAAGGTCTGGCTAGGAAAACGCATTCTCATACATCTGGGAAAAAATAATCAGAGAGTCAGCTGTTCTGCAGGAGAGAGATACTTGAGAGCACTAGAAATGGAAAGAAAAAAAACCCCAACCCTGGAGATAGCAGTGGGAAACCAATTAGACATGGGCTTATATTGGCACTAAAGAGTATGATTTTGGGGCTACACACAGAGGCAAAAACATTATGTTCCAGGGAGGTGATCCTCCAGCTGTATATGTCACAGGTGGAATCGTATCTCTGTCTCTGGTGTATCAATGCCAGACTGATACGGATGAATTGGAGGGAATTCAGAGAAAAGTGTCATTAGAAATGAAAGGACTGGAGAGTGGAGGGCTTTTTGTATACAAGAAAGATCAAAAATTTATTTTATATGGGTTGGTGGTGATTTGAGTTGGAAAGAATTATGTTCTACAAAACCCCAAAGGCAGTAAATAGCAAGAAGGCAAAAACAATGTTTAGGGTATCAGAGTAGGTATATGAAGAGTATAAAGGATCAAGGAAAACTCTGGCAAGAAAAATCCTTTGAGAACAAGAATGATAAATATGACTGTGAAATGGCCCTTAGAGGGAAGTGGTAGGTGCCCATGATGATAACATTTTAGTATCCATTTAGCACTGGAATAAGCTGCACAGGGGGGTTGTGGCTTCTCCATCTCTGGAGATATTCAAGGCCCGTCTGGACACCTATCTGTCCAATATGTTCTAGGGAGCCTGCTTTGGCAGGGGAGTTGGACCCGATGATCTCTTGAGGTCCCTTCCAACCCCTACAATTCTGTGATTCTGTGATTCTGATCATCAGGAGCATCCAGAGACGCCCAGGGTAATGGGTCCCAGGGCAAGCCTGGCCCTGAAGCACAGATCTCCAAGCAGATTATCTCCAAGCAAGACATCTCTGTTGATGGGCAAGAGACTTATTATTTGGCCTGTAATGGGCCTCTGCCCCTAAACATCTTCCAAATGTGATGTGTGTACCCATTCACCCTTCCTTATGCAGGTACAGTTCTCCCTCGCACCATCAGTTTTGTCCAGAGGAAGCCTGGTTTGTAAGGATTTAGAGGACAAGGCTGTCCTCATGCCAAAGCCACCTGACAGCTCTCTTCTCTTTACTCCTGAGCCAGATTCAGATCCCTTTGTGAGTTGTGCCTGACATGACCCCTTTTCTGCTGCTACAGAGAGCAATCCTTCCCTCTTTCCCTTGCGCTCTCTTCCCTTGTGTGTATATGCTAAAACCTGCCGAGGTCCCCTGGTTTTCCTACCATGGGGCTGGTCTTTGCCTTACGGAATAAAGAAGAAGAGCAGACCTGGTTGCTGCTCCAGTCTTTGCCCTGATGAGAGCTGTGCCTCTTCCCCTCTCTCCTCCTCAAAACCAAGTGTGAGTGTAAGGACCTGACTACACTGTTCTGGGCTCTCTTTTCCCTGCGCTGGTGCTGTACATCTGCGATGCTCCTGCTTTCCTCGGGATCACTGCAGGGCTTGGTGTGTGTTTAGCAACACCGCCCAAATTTGCATCTCCTTAGCACTGCTGGGGCAGGGGCAGTGGGCTGAAGTTGGGCTGAAACAGGGTCCCTGGGCCATGGGGAGCAGGGGAAAGGCCCTGCACTGTGCCTGCAGTTCAAGATTTCCAACCAGAGCCCTTTTAATTAATTGGGATAGCTATGGAGATTTTTTTCCAGTGGTTTCTATGGAGATGATGACTTCTTTGATTGCAACTTTTATAGGGGGATTAATAAGAGTGCACGGCCTTTCACTGCAGCGCAGCACAGTAAGCAGGGGTCATTAACGCCTGATAGCTGTGTAGGGACCTTTGTATTATTCAGCAATTAGTATTCCTCACTGATACCAAAACCACAAAGAATGGTGGAGTATCACTGGGGGGAAAAGTAGCATCACCGGTGCTTTGATGTACTGTTTGTCAATGAATGGCAGTCCACCCATGTTTGGGAGGACATGTGCATTTGACTCTCTTCATCTCTTGCTCCTTTCTGTTCTGTTTTATAAACAAAGAAACCCCAATGCCCCACCCAAAGAAGGATTTTACTTTGGCTGTGAGCTTATGGGGGGCTCTGAGCTTGAGCTGTCCTTGGTTATGTGTCTGAGGTCTCAGAGGCACAGGCTGGGGCAGGGAGCTCTACACAAGCAAACAGATCCAGCCCCATTTTGAAAGAAATCAGACACCAAAATCTTAATGCAGCACTGCAAAGCCTCATGCATTCACCAGCAGCAGAGAAGAAGCTGCTCTCATCCGTGGAAAAGTATGAGCTAGGAAATGGTCAGAAGATAACTTCTCAAGAGAGAAAAAAAAATACCCAAACCTCTGGGGTACATGTAATGTTTGCTTCAGAAAGCGTTGCCTAGCCACTACCAAACAGATCATTTCACTCCCAGAATCTGCAGGGTGGAATTTGTCTGTTAAATTTTAGCTGCGTGACACATCCTGTAAGGCACAAATGAGCAACGCAATTATTTGAAATCATTAAATGCTGAAGACCAGAGAGTTTAAAAAAAAAAAAAAAAGAAAAGAAAGAAGTCAGACCTATCTTCTCTGTCTTCTGTGTTTGTACATCTAAACTCCAGTTCTTGCTGCTTTCTCAGCAACACCAGGACCTGTAACATCTTAGCATGCTGTGGGAGGGTGATGCCTGTCACCAGGATGTGTCCCGGGGCCAGCCACAGGCATAGCTTCTGAGAAGGCAGAAGAAGTTATATCTCACTTTGTCCTACCAGAGAAACAGCCCCTGCAGCCGGTGGGCTTATGGTATCCATACCATACAGGATGGGTCTGAGCTGGCAGCCATCTCCACCTGCCCCAGGGGCAGCACCTGGCTGGCTCCAGGTAGGAGCTCCCGGTCTGTGCTGCAGCATCTGCAGCAGCTCCTCAGCTGCCAGAAGTGATGTGTACCATGGGATTTGTGAAATCTTGAGAGGCTCATGCTTCTTGTTTCTTCTGTCTTTAATCTGTGGTTCAGGGTTGGACAAGAAATGCATCTTATTTTCTTCTGCGTATGGGGAACAGACTGCAAGGAGCAGATTAGTTTTGGGAGGTCTAATCTTAAGTATTCTTGGCAATCCAGTGGTGGGCAGGTCCTAAATCATGTGATGACTTGGTATACCTTCTTTGGTCAACCTTGTGGTTTGGTTATGTTTTTTTAAATTTTATATTTTTAAAAACATCATTGACTATCAGAGACTTGCTGAGATGGGAGGTATGTGTTGCAAAGGCTGGAAATCATAAAATTAGAGATAAAACTAATTCTTTAAGACTAGTAAAATCCCATACTTGCAATTGTAGCCATTATTTTGCAATAAAGCAGCCAGCAGTCATTAAATAGCAGCTTGTATTACACTTCGGAAAGCTGGGAAAGTCTAAATTGTTGAACTGGGTGTTGCTGAGGTCTGTGATATCAGGATATACAGCCCTACAGTATCACTAGTGATAAGGCAATGGGACAGCAGTGAGATTTGGGAAGTAGTGGAAATGGAGGACCTGCCACAGACCAAATTCTGCCCTGAGCATAAGCTGAGACCCTCAATAGCAGCCCAGAGACCAAGGAGCTGCTGATGGGGGTTCCCTGTGTGCAGGCTGACAATAGCAACCATCTCCTCCAGGGAAAATGCATTCAACCTTGTTTCATGCTCATAAGTGTAATATATAACATTTGATTAATGAAGCGGAGGGTAAGGAAGAGTGATTGGAGTTGGAGACGCTCTGGAAAACACTAGGCAGACTTCTTGATCTTAAAAAGCATGATGATGTTTGGTATTTTAAAGATAAGAAGGTTTGAAAGCTTGGCTCTGTGATGACAGAAGATAACATTTGGTTATGTCAGTAGTGGCCTTTGCAGTGGAATAGCAAATATTTTCCTAGTAACACGAATTTGTGTAATGTGAAGTACCTGTGGTACCTGTACATGAGGATGATTTTGGTGACAGGCAGCTTAGCAGTCTTTTTGTTCAGTTTGCAATGTAGCCCAGGGCAGCTGAACCACGACCTAGTTTTTGCTTTGATAAATCCTATCACTGTGTTCCTCTGTTTTGTGAGAGATTTTAAAAAGGATAGACAGTAATTTAATAAATAGGAACAGTAAAGAAGAACTAAGAGTAGGAATTACTTTAAAGGTATTAGCAGTAGCATCCCCGTGTCCACAGTGGCAAAAGGTTTCAGTAAGGATTACTGAAGCTGTCAAAGCTGGGGGAAGGATGGACTTGACTTCCTACAGGATTTGTATTTGGGACTGTTAGTTCTCAGCTGCTTCTCTTCACCGTCATTTGGTCCCCATGAGACCTGCATATTATTTCAGAGATATTTTGTTTTGTCTGTTGCTGGTAGAGAAGTTCTGGATGCAAATAGCATATTATTTGAGCACCTCTCCTATAAAGACAGGCTGAAAGAGTGGGGCTTGTTTAGCCTGGAGAAGAGAAGGCTCTGGGGACACCTTATTGCAGCTTTCAGTACCTGAAGTGGCTGCAGGAAAGCTGGGGAGGGATTGTTTGTAAGGGCACCGTGTGATAGGATGAGAGGCAATAGGTTTAAACTAGAGCAGAGCAGGTTTAGATTAAACATTAGGAAGAAGTTCCTCACCATGAGGATGGTGAGACACTGGAACAGGTGGTGGAGGCCCCATCCCTGGAGACATTCAAGGTCAGGCTTGATGGAGCTCTAGGCAACCTGATCTAGTGAAATGTCCCTGCTCACTGCAGAAGGGTTGAACTAGATGGCCATTAAAGGTCCCTTCCAGCCTATGATGCTATGTTGAATCCAAGGTACACAGACTAGCATGGGAAGAGTGACCTTGGTAGAGGTCCGTCAGCAACTGCATCTGTGTAAGGACAAATGCATTGACATTGCTTATGCAATGCTGGCACATTTGTATCTGTGTTAAGAATGGCTTTATGGAGTAACACTAAAGCTTGACATAAAATAAACCAGAGTATAAATCATTTCAATTTAAAATCCAACCAGAGCTTCATGTTGCAACATCTTTCTCCTTAACATCCAAATGACCCTAAATTCTAGGATCTGTGTTGGAACCAAATTTTGCAGCTAAATATCATTTCAAAGGTCTGATTGCACAAATAGCCCTACATCCAGGACTGGATCTCTTCTGCCTTTTTGATTAAATTTTGGAGAAGCCATTTAAATGCTTAATGGATGCTTATATAAAAATCAATGAAAACTGTATCAAATTGGGCCAAATGTGCTTAAAAACCCTTACTATGGATTTGGATCTTACTCCAGGCTCTGATTTGAAAATGTTGATCAGTCATAAAAGTGACTAATAATACATTTTATTGTGGATTCCAATAATGCTTGAGTACACAATCATCAAGTAAATAGAGTTTTTCTTCCCATTATCTTCATCTGAAAGAGGACTGAGCCATTAAACCAACCTAAATAATAAAGAAACACGTAATGCTCCCCATGAAAGTGTTTGCAGCTGCGTTCTTCCACCACGCGTACCGTGAGGATTCCATTATAGTAAATTGGAGCTGTTAGTGTCTCAATATTGCCATCATTAACGTGTTCAAAATATGAGTCAGATCCCCAGCACTCCTTGATGCTCTAATATTATAAATGTGTGTAGTGCTTTATTTTTAGTTCTGGTTCCTAAGCTTTAGTGGGGAAATGTCCTGTCCCAATCGAGCGTGAAATTTTGAGGGTCACATCCAGCCTGGAGTACTGATACAGACATGTTCCTCTTTTCCCTTGGCCTCTCCTCTTAGATTCTCCTTCCAGGGTTCAGAGGATTTTGTCTGAGCTCCACTGTCTCCAAGTCTCATAACCACTGCCTGCTGCCTTCCACCGTGTTCTCATCTTCTTGCTCTTTTCTTCCCATCTCCTAAGTGTAGCTCCTGTGTGCATCTCTTCTGCCTTTGGCCCTTCTTTTGTGTGAGAGGTGGTGCTACCCCCCCTGTATCTCATGGGTTGAGAACGGCAGCTCAATTTCTGCCTTTAGCTGTTTTAATGATAAAGAGGAATGGTCTTTGAGTAAGAGGGAATGGATAGTCCTTTGTGGTGAGACACATTAGGAAATCACAGAAATATCCAACATCTGGGGCAATGAACAAACATAGTGTTTCCTTTTGTATTGAAAGACTTGACAAATGGCACTTTAAGTAGAACAAACATATTAGGTTTTAGCAGGTGCTTTTGCATGTTCTCCTGACTGTTGTGGTTTAACCTCAGCTGGTAATTGAGCACCATGCAGCCATTCGCTTACCCCTACCCACTAAGGAGATGGAGAGGAGAATGGAAGACCTTGGAGGTTGAGGTAAAGACAGTTTAATAGGACAACAAAGGTAAGGAATAATAATAGTAGTAGCAATAAAGTGAATGATGCACAAATCCAACCCAATGTTCACTGTGTTTCTGAGCAGTTATCCCACCTCCCAGTGAGCTTCCCCAGTAATATCCGAACATGATGCTCTATGTTATGGAATATCCCTTGGGCCAGCCCGGCTCAGCAGTCCTGGCTGTGCTCTCCCAACTTCTCGTGCACTGAGAATGGCGTGAAAAGCTGTAAAGTCCTTGACTTAGTGTAGACACAACAACTATCCAGCAACAACTAAACCATCAGTGTGTTATCCATGTTATCCTCATGCTAAATCCAAAACCAGCAGGATACCAACTGCTAGAAAGAAAACTATCTCAAACAAAATCCAGGATATGCTCTTTAACTTCCCTTTGCAACTGTTTTTTGTTGCTGCTTCCTCAGTCTGATAAATAAATGTGTCCCTTTCATCTCTGAAGCAAGTGCAGTTTACCTGTTGAAGGACTTTCTGTGTAATTTCCTGATCTATATAAATTAGGCATACTGCTCATACATACATATACGTATACACACTATTAGTTTAGATATATATAACCTAGATATTAAAGTCTAATTCTTCTCATTTTTTTTCTTCAGTAATGTACCCCTGTATGTAGATCTTGCATCTATCCACCAATCAATGAACCAAACAGTATGAGCCTAGAACCATAAGGCATAACCATATCTGAATCCCAAATTTGCTCTGAACAAGGTGGGAAGATTTTCACCAATAGGACTGCAAAGTGGAAGTGATGTAGTGTCCAGTCTGCTATGCAGGGAATATCTGAGGGTGACACAGGAATCACAGAACTGGCTAGAGATGGGAGGAAGGAAGGAACTGGAACAATGAGCTCATGTTAGTGCTTCCAGGCATCCAACACTGATGGTTTTATATATATTTATCCCTCCAAGCCATTGAACTTCCAGGCCTGTCATCCTACTTGGGAAAGGACAGGACAGAAAGTGATGGAAGGGAATGCAGGAGATGTTGGGATGACTACTAAAATTAAGTCAGAGCATTTACGAACATTATTTTCTTTCTCATGGAATTTTTCCATTTCCCCATTACTAGCATATGAGAAATTAATTTCCTGGTTACCCCTCTGACCACTCCTATAAATGGAGATACACATGAGATTTGTCTCCCTTGACTTTGGTAATAATATTTAGCTTTATAGAAAGTACACCAAGCTTTCAAAGACTTTACAAATGTTATGGAACTAAGGTTCATTCATCTGTTGGCTCTTGTTCTCTTGTCAATGAAATCTCATATCTATCAGATGAAAGTTCCTATAGCCACTTTATGAGCCTTTTATAGTTTTATTATGTCACGGCTGTCTAAGTTAAAGGCTTGTCAGATTTAAGAAATAACTTTTAATTGCCTTTTTTCCCTCCTTGCAATATTTTTTCTTTTAATATTTCATTTTTTCTACCTCAGAAATAGGTTTGTTTCTGTCTGCTGTGATCACCCACGCTGCTTTAAGAGTGTAGTGAAGCGAACACTTATTTCTATGAACCATTAAACTGTCATGACGAGAACCTGATTGTAGGATTGCATTGTGTTCCCTATGGGATCAGACTGGTCCAGGGGCTCTGATTCATGATCCCCTCAGGTGCAGGTAGGATGTTGACGTGATTCCTACTGCCATGTTGCAGCTGTGGGAGCTGTGACTGGGATACGTAAACTGCATACTCTAGTCCCACGTAGAGCTGTAAAGTGAGGGGCCTGAGCAGAAGATATCCATATTGTTTCTGTCCTTCTCTACTAACAGGATGTTAACTCTCTACAACTACCTGAAAGGAGGTCATAGCCAGGTGGGTGTTGGTCACTTCTCCCAAGTAACAAGTGATAGGACAAGAGGAAAAGTCCTCAAGTTGCACCAGGGGATGTCTAGATTGGGTATTAGTAAACATTTCTTCCCCAAAAGAATTGTCAATCATTGGAACAGTCTGCCCAGGGAAGTGGTTGAGTCACTATCCCTGGGGGTATCTAAAAGACCTGTAGATGTGGTGATGAGTTGAATGGTTTTGTGGTGGACTTAACAGTGCTAGGTTAATGGTTGGATTTAATGATCTTAAGGGTCTTTTCCAACCTAAATGATTCTATCATTCTAATCCTTTCACCACCCCATCTATATATACTGGTTGATCATTAGAAAGAACCCTTAGAATTTTCATCTTGAGATTTTTTTTTAATCATCACAGTGGATCTCCATACCAAACACCCGCTACCTTTGCATCTCTTCAGGATCTAAGGCTAGATTCGTTCATTATCTCTAATAATTTTAAAGTAAGCAGCTGATTCCTGCATGAAATTTGCAGAAATGCTCGGAATAGGTGGGCCTGTGTATGCATGAACACTGGGACTCTTCCTGCTCTCCCTTGTCCTTTTCACATACACATACCTCCAGTGACCTCACTGGATCTTCTCTAAGTTTACATAATTGTCAACAGCAGGTGTACCATTGCAAACCATATAGATTATTAATGGAAAACCAGCTAAGAAGTAATGTTGGACTGGGAGATAATTCTCTGCATTTCAGTAAAGTATAACACACAATTGTATCTCCAAGTTGTCAGACCTTCAAGGAGTGATGTTTAAAAGGAGTGCTAAATATAGCAAGGGATCCAAGCTCTGTGTTAAATTACACCCATGCAAGTCTGTAGTAACTTTAAATGAGGTCACCTGTACCAGATTTACACTGCCAGAACTAGAGCAGGATCTGACCTAATCTGAGTAAGGGGTGATGCACATCAAAGGTGTTGGCATAAAGGCAATTTAAAAAGCGATTTGAAAATGGCATGAAGTATCTTAAAAAGATGCTTCTGAGCTGCAAAGGTCAAAGGAAAACTTAAAAGTCAGAAATGTTATGTCTACAATTCAGGGCTGTTTTATGCAATAATATGAAGCTACAAATACTTTTCTCGTAGTATTTACAAAGGTGTGTAATTTTCTATTACATTTTTCCCCCTCTTAATTTAGAAATATATTAGTTTTGGGAAATGTTTGACACCACAGTAATATGTGAAAAATGAGGTGTAAATTAAAGCTGTTTGGAAACTTTGGCAAAACATTCATATTTTCTCCGTTTTTATTTTTTTAATAACTGCGGCTTCAGTTTCCAACATTTATTTAAATGCAAACATTCTCTAAATAGGTGTCCATTCTTAAGGTAATTGTGTAGCTGTGGTTGAAGTAAATTTTCTCATCACTTTTTGCATGTGAGTTAACCCTAACCGACAACTAAGCCCCACACAGCTGCTCACTTGCTCCCTCCATGGTGATATGGAGGAGAGAATCAGAACAATAAAAGTGAAATAACTTGTGGTTTGAGATAAAAACAATGTAATAGGTGAAGCAAAAGCTGCACACACCAACAATACAAAAGAAGGAATTAATTCCCCACTTCCTATGGGCGGGCAGGTGTTCAGCCATCTCCAGGAAAGCAGGGCTCCATCATGTGTAACTGTTTATTTGGAACAGAAACGCCATCACCCTGAACATCCCCCACATTCCTTCCTCTTCCCTCAGCCCTTGATAAGCTGAGCATGACGTCATATGCTATGGAATATCCCTTTGGTCAGTTTGTGTCAGCTGTCTAGATGTTAGGAAAAAATTCTTCATTGAAAAAAAGATGTGGAACAGGCTGCCCGGGGAGGGGGTTGAGTCACCATCCCTGGATGTGTTTAACAGACGGGTAGATGAGGTACTTAGAGATATGGTTTAGTAGAGGACAGGTACAGTTGGACTTGATCTTAAAGGTCTTTTCCAACCTTGTGATTCTGTGATTCTGTCTTGGCTATGTCCCCTCCCAACTCATGGTGCACCCACAGCCTAATCGCTGGTGGGTTGAGGACCAGAAAAGGCCTTGACTGTGTGAGCACTGCTCAGCAGGAATGAAAACATCCCTGTGTTATCAGCACAAATCCAAACACAGCCCCCATCTGAGATAATATGAAGAAAATTAACTCTATCCCAGCCAAAACAAGCACAGAGTTTTATGTAAGAAGGGATACAAATTCTGACTCAGCACACATGCATACAGCTCAGGACAGGATATGGATAAAGGTTTAATTCATCATCCTTGGTTTAACATTTTTTAATGCAGTGTAAGAATTCAAAGGAACAGTGAGGACAGCCAGAGCACGGAGCCAGTTTCAGCATGTGGGGGTTTTTTTACTTTGTTTTTTTTCTTTAGACTAATGATATAGTAACATTGAGGAATTTGCTTTCTTAACATAGTTATTGGAAATCCTGTTGTGCTCGAATCTACTTCTGAAGCATATAAAGCAGCTGTGCTTCATTAGCTTCGAGTTATTATGAACAGCGAACATAGTCTTGTTTTGTGGGTGGGTGGGAATACTGAATGTTCAACAAAATATGGTGCCTGTAATTTGTTTTTCATATTTTTTGTTTCCATGTAAAATGATGTTCCCCTTCTCGTTTTGCCTCTAGACCTTGCTGCAAAAAATTAATACACAGGACCTATGCTTCCAAATAGACCTCTTCCAAGATCTTCTAACTGATTATACTTTCTTTGCTTCTTGGGATTGTAAATCTAGAGCTCCTCTATTAATAGAGCCTCCAAGTCCTAAAAAAGGTGCTATGTTTTAAACAAAGTCAAAATTTTAGGCACACTTCCAATGCAGCATATGCCAGCTGTCAAACAACTGGCAGTGAGAGAAGACGGTTCTCTTCGTAGTTATTGGAAGGAACCCACAAAGTTAGTGGACTTCATACCTCACCCACAGAAAAAAACCTATATGTGAGGGTTATTATCTGTGTTGTGGCTTGCAAACTAGCATGGAAACACATTGTTTGGGTGTCATGGTCATTTACTAATTCATACTGTCAAGAGCTAAAATATGACCAGGACCAGAGTGACTTGGTTCTGAGGTAATTCAGCACAGTTACTACTGCACTGCATTGTCTGCAATGCTGAGTGTTAACTGCATTCCCCAGCGTTGCCATCTCTTGTAACCATATTTGTGGAGTATGCTTTGGATTCTTAAGGACCATATCCTGGAGCTGTGGGATTCCATGGGTGTTTTAGTTTTCAGTTAAAAAATTCTCATGTATGGAGAAAAGATTGAAACTATGAATTGTAGTAATTACCACAAGCAGGTGAATAAATGGGTTCTATTTATTCTTTCTAAAATATCATGCCTTTAAGATTAATGCTTTGAGACCTGATATAAAATTAGGTTGGAAAATCTCTAGTTGACTTCACAAATCAGAATCATTTTGGTTAGAGATTTCTGAAGTTGATCTAGTCCAACCTCCTACTCAAAGCAGGATCAGCTAGATCAGGTTGCCCACGGAGTTTTCCAGTTGAGTTGAGAATATCTTCAAGACAACCACAACCACTCTGGTCCCTTGTTGCAATATTTTGACAACATTTATGGTGAGGTTCTTTCCTTATACCAATCTGAAAATTCACTTGGTGCATCTGGTACCTGTTGCCTCTCACCCTGTCTATTTACACCTCTAAAAAGAGCTTGTCTCCATTTTTTTACACCTTCAACTACATTATGTAGCTGTAGAAAGCAGTAAGATTTCCTCTTCATCTTTTTTTCTTAAGACACAATGAACCCAGTTCCCTCAGCCAATCCCATGTCCTTCAGCCGCCTGGCTATCTTGATGACATTCCCTGGATTCCCTCCAGCATATCAGCCTCTTCTGTTCTGGGGAGCCTGAACTGGACACATGATTCTAAGTGAAATTCTAGACTTAAAACCCCCCAACTTCCAAGCATAATTGCTATGATTCTTCTCTTCAAACTTCAGGACTCTCATCTACATCTAAATGGATCACTCTCCTTTTTATACTCAGTGGGGAGAAGTAGGACCTTGCAGACTGTTTTACCTTTTTCTTTCACAGAATCACAAAATCACAGAATTGTAGGGGTTGGAAGGGACCTCGAGAGATCATCGGGTCCAACCCCCCTGCCAAAGCAGGCTCCCTAGCTCATACTGCACAGATAGGCGTCCAGATGGGTCTTGAATATCTCCAGAGAAGGAGACTCCACCACCTCCCTGGGCAGCCTATTCCAGGGCTCTGTTACCCTCACTGTGAAAAAGTTCCTTTGCATGTTGGTGCGGAACTTCCTGTGCTCCAATTTGCAGCCATTGCCCCTTGTCCTATCTCCACTGACCAAAGAAAAGGGGCAGGCCAATTCCTCCTGCACCCCATACTTAAGATATTTATAAACATTGATTAGGTCCCCCCTCAGTCTTCTTTTTGCCAGGCTGAACAGCCCCAGCTCTCTCAGCCTTTCCTCATAGGATAGATGTTCCAGACCCTTCATCATCCTCCTAGCCCTTCTCTGGACTCTCTCAAGGAGATCCCTGTCCTTTTTACACCAGGGAGCCCAGAACTGGACACAATACTCCAGGTGGGGCCTGACCAGGGCAGAGTAGAGGGGGAGGATCACCTCCTTCGACCTGCTGGCCACACTCCTCCTGATGCACCCCAGGATCCCATTGCCTGGGATCTCTTAGCCACCAGGGCACACTGCTGACTCACAGCCAACCTCTCGTCAACCAGGACCCCCAGGTCCTCCTCCATAGTACTCTTCTCCAGCAGGTCATCCCCCAGCCTGTACTGATACCTGCAGTTGTTCCTCCCCAGGTGCAAGACTTTACACTTCCTTTTGTTGAATTTCATCTGGTTTCTCCCTGCCCAGCTCTCCAGCCTGTCCAGGTCTCGCTGGATGGCAGCACAGTGTTCCTGTGGGTCAGCCACCCCTCCCAGCTTTGTATCATCAGCGTACTTGCTGAGGGTGGATGCTATTCCCTCATCAAGGTCGTCAATGAAGATATTAAACAGGACTGGACCCAACACCAAGCCCTGGGGAACACCACTAGTCACAGGCCTCCAGTCAGATTCTGCTCTACTGATCACGATCCTCTGAGCTCAGTCCGACAGCCAGTTCTCAACCCACCTCACTGTCCACTCATCTATCCCATACTCTCTCAGCTTTGTTATCAGGATGTCATGGGAGACAGTATCGAAAGCCTTGCTGAAGTCAAGGTAGATGACATCCACTGCTCTCCCTCCATCCATCCAGCTGGTGATGAGATCATAGAAGGCTATGAGACTGGTCGAGCACGATCTTCCCTTGGTGAATCCACGCTGACTACTCCTCATGACCTTCTCCTCTTCCAGTTGCTTGCTGATGGCATCCAGAACAAGCTGTTACATAACTTTTCCAGGGACAGAAGTGAGGCTGACTGGCCTATAGTTGCTAGGATCCTCCTTCTTGCACTTTTTAAAGACTGGAGTGATATTGGCTATCCTCCAATCCTCAGGCACTTCTCCTGTTCTCCAAGACCTGTCGAAGATGATAGAGAGCAGCTCCGCCATCACTTCCACCAGCTCTCTCAGCACACGTGGGTGTATCCCATCCGGGCCCATGGATTTGTGTGCATTAATCCCTTTGAGCCGCTCCTGGACCTCCCTTACCTCAACTAGAGAGAAGCTCTTCGTTCCCCAAACACTTGAATTTTCATCCAGGATCTGTGGGTCCTGAGGGGCCTTTGGAGTGAACACTTGCACCAGTCTACTTTAGGATGAGATGCTTTATGACACAGAGGGATCATTTCTTTGCACTGATGCAACACATTCAACTGTTTATATCTACACCACGTATCTCTAAAGTTAGGAGAGAGAATTCTCAACCTGAGACTTTTCAGGCAAGAGATGGTAGCTGGTCCAGGTTACAATATTAGAGCTAATGATCAGAGTCCTGCTCTTCAGCAAAATGCATGACCGCACAAATGTTGTCTTTGGGGTTTATTGATTTCTGTCACTTTGAAGGATTAAGATGGGCTTTCAGTGGACAGTTGCATGGTTCATATCCTAAAAAGGCTCATGTCTTTTGTTAAATGAAGGCACTCTCATTTAGTCAGGAACTTTGCAAATTTTATATTGGCTATGCTTTGAACACTCAAGCACTGTCCTTCATGTCAGTTTTAGAGAGCTGAGCTATGAGATGGCAGAGGGCAGGTAATTGAATCTTGGCTGAAGATAGCTCTTTGGAGCCCTCAACATGGTCCTTTTGGAGCACATCCAGAGGAGGGCCACAAAAATGATCCAAGGGCTGGAGCACCTCTCCTATAGAGACAGGCTGAGAGAGTTGGGCTTGTTCAGCTTGGAGAAGAGAAGGCTCTGGAGGGGACTTTATAGCAGCCTTCCAGTACCTGAAAGGTGCCTAGAAGAAAGCTGGGGGAGAACTGTTCACTGGGGCATGTAGCAATAGGACGAGGGGTAATCGTTTTAAACTGGAAAAGGGGAGATTTAGGTTGGATATTAGGAAGTAGTTCTTCAATATGAGGGTGTAGATCACTGGCACAAGTTGCCCAGAGACGTAGTAGAGGCCTCATCCCTGGAGATATTCAAGGTCAGGCTTGATGGGGCTCTCAGTGACCTGATCTAGTGAAGATGTCCCTGCTCACTGCAGGGGGAGTTGGACTAGATGGCCTTTAAAGGTCCCTTCCAACCTAACACATTCTATGATTCTATGATACTGTGAGACATGTGGGTGAGCTGGAGAGGTGGCTGGAGAAGGGCCATGGTAATCCTGACATATCTTCTGTAAGGCATCTTGAAATCCACCACGGGCCACCATTCATCACTACTGCTTGCATAAAACTGCAGTTTGGAGTTAAATTGTATTTAATCTAAGCAGGCACCATGCACTGAATCAGGAGCCATACCCTGCATTCTCGAAAATACTTCTCTCCGCATTCCTACTGGAAATCGAGTATTTCCTTGCAATAAAGTGTCAATTTAACCAAATATATTGGTCCTGTAAACAGAAGCTCTTACCAGCATTTACCAGTCAGATTTCTCCCCCCTTTCATGGGTTATTCAAAGCAGTCTTCCACTGCGGGCTGTAGGATACTGGAAATGACTTGGTACCTTTTTAGAAAAATGTATCTCCTTCATTCTGGCTGGCAAATATACAGGGAATAATAGTTTATTGTACCTGATGCATATTTGTTGGACTGAGTGCAAGGATAAGATGGTGAAATATAATGGCCTGTGATATACAGCAGGTCAGGCTAAATGATCTAATGGTCTCTTCTGAATACATGAATTGCTGGGCTTTGTGCCAGAAGCCAGACAGACTCCTGGTGTTCCCACAAGTCACTATATTCATCTCTCCCTGACCCCCCTGAACTCTGTGGTGAAACTCCCCTTTGCATCGTTTAGAGCAGGATATTGATGCAAGTAGTTAATGCTAAGATGAAAAGTCCAACATTTTGTTGGGAACCTCTGAAGTGCTGGGTAATGCAGACACAGCTATGGCTTGTATCAGGAATAGTGTGGTCAGCAGGACCAGGGCAGTGATTGTTCCCCTGAACTTGGCACTGGTGAGGCCACACCTTGAATACTGTGTTTAGTTTTGGGCCCCTCACTGCAAGAAGGACATCAAGGCTCTGGAGCATGTCCAGAGAAGGGCAATGAAGCTTTTGAAGCTTTTGGAGCACAAGTCTGATGAGGATTTACTGAGGGAACTGGGATTGTTTAGTCTGGAGAAGACATGGCTGAGGGGAGACCTTGTTGCTCTCTACAGCTGCCTGAAAGGAGGTTGTAGCGCAGTGGGGGGTTGGTTTTTTCTCCCAAGTAACTAGCAGTAGGACAAGAGGAAATGGCCTCAAGCTGTGTCAGGTGAGGGTTAGGTTGGATTTTAAGAAAAAAAATTCTTAACTAAAAGAGTGGTCAGGCATTGGAACAGGCTGCCTAGAGAGATGGTGGAGTCATCATCCCTGGAAGTGTTCAAAACTGGGACATGGTTTAGTTGATATGGTGATGTTGGACAGACACTTGGACTTGATGATCTTAGAGGTCTTTTCCAAGCTTAAAGATTCTATGAAATTGGTTCAAAATCCAGCGAAGCTACAAAGTTGACTCTAAAGGACTTGGGCTCTGTGGGATCAGTTCCCTTGGTTTTTCAATTCCTGGCAGCAGTCTGGCAGGGCCTGCCAGCTACATCTTCTGCTCTGCAGCGCACTGCTGAGCAGGGCCCCTCTGTACTAGTTAGAAGGGCCTCTCTTGACATTGCTGTTTGGCACCAAACAGCATTTGCATCACAAACTGCTGTTTCAAACTGTGACTCCGAAGATCCCTGAATCCTTGGCAGTATGGTTGTCTTCTCCTACCCCTGCTCTTGCAGCAGCACTGCTGCTCATCTGGATCTGGACAGGGAGACAAGTTATCTATAGTCAGAAAAGTGTTTGCTTCTGCTCCAACAACATAGGCCCTGTGTTAGCTCATCTTAGGGTTAGACCCGTGCCAAGGCTGGCACAAGGGAAACAGCAGGAATGTACGACTGTGACCAGAAATAAGAACAGCATCACCCCATTCGCAACTGATTAGCCTGATTGTGACATGAAACTGTGTTTTCAGGAAGGCAAGGTACTGGTGAAGTTCTTTGCAGCGACTCATGGTAAAAGAGGTGCCCCCAGCTGTGTTCAACTTCCTCATGTCACCTAGTGCTCTGACTTCTAATAGCTTTTCAGAGTCGGGCTTGACTCTATTTATTAATGCATAGGGAAGGAGGTAGGGTCTTTATTGACTTGAGCATTTTTTCTCCATTGGAAGTCCTGGTGCTAGTGATGTCAGTCCAGACATCTCTTAGATGTACTCTGAATATAAAATTTCAGCTCTGTATGATCTGTTTCAGACTACTATGGTGCAGTGTCCCTTATCTTAGAATCACAGAATCATAGAATCATAGAATGGCAAGGGTTGGAAGGGACCCCGAGGATCATAAAGCTCCAACCCCCCTGCCACAGGCAGGGCCACCAACCTCAGGCCTGGATCTACACAAGGTTGCCCAGGGTCCCATCCAACCTGGCCTTGAACACTTCCAGGGATGAGGCATCCACCACCTCTCTGGGCAGCCTGTTCCAGGACCTCACCACTCTTTCCGTAAAAAACTTCCCCCTAATATTCAATCTAAACCTTCCCTCCTGTGCTGAGGGTGCACTTAATCCCATCATCGATGTCATTGATAAAGATGTTAAAGAGCACTGGTCCCCAGACAGACCCCTGGGAGACACCGCTTGTCACCGGCCTCCACCTGGACATAGACCCATTGACCACCACCCTTTGGCTACGGTCTGTTAACCAGTTTCTTATCCACTGGATGGTCCACCCATCGAATCCACATCTCTCCAGTTTAGTGATAAGGATGTGGTGGGGGTCTGTGTCAAAGGCCTTGCACAAGTCCAGGTAGATGACATTGGTTGCCTTCCCTTTATCTACTGATGCTGTTACTCCATCATAGAAAGTCACCAGATTGGTGAGGCACGACCTTCCCTTGGTGAAGCCGTGCTGGCTGTCCCGGATCACATACTCTTCCCTCATGTGCTCCAGCATGTCATCCAGGAGGATCTGTTCCATGATCTTCCCAGGCACAGAGGTGAGGCTCACTGGCCTGTAATTCCCTGGGTCTTCCTTGCTCCCTTTCTTATAAATGGGAGTGACGTGACCTTTTTTCCAGTCCCCAGGGACCTCTCCTGACAGCCATGACTTATCTCCACTTATCTTGTGGAGAAGGTGCTATGACACATTAGGAACTTTTAATCAGGCTTATATTTGCTTAGAAATCTACTGTAAAACACAGGTGGTTTCCAAACATGTAATGTCCTGGAAATGGCAGAGGGGAAGGAAGAGGATGTGATTTTCTCTGCCGGGGTGGATGAGATAGAAGCACGCTATAGTTTAGGTTAGAAGAGAATTTTGAAAGGTTCTGGTACAAGTCTCTCAAAGATGGGATAACTTATTTTGAGTTGCTCATGACCTTAGTAGCTGGAGATTTTGCAGCCTCTCTGGTCCCTGTTTTGGATATTTGAACACCATCATCATTATGGAGCACAGGAAGTTCCATGTGAATATGAACCTTTTTCTCTGTGAGGGTGAGAGAGCCCTGGGGCAGGCTGCCCAGAGAGGTTGTGGAGTCTCTTTCTCTGGAGACATTCAAACCCACCTGGATGTATTCCTGTGTGATTTAGTCTGGGTGATGCTGCTCTGGCAGGGGGTTAGACTAGATGATCTTTCGAGGTCCCTTCCAACTCCTAATGTTCTGTGATTCTGTGTGATTCTGTGATCATGGTGATTTTACCCCCTTTGAGTAGGTGTTTTCTGTGCTGTCTGTCGTGCTTCCACCGTGCACCTCTGAGAAGGGTCTTGATCCATCTTCTTTATACCCTCCAATTAAGTTTTTTTGAAGGCGGCAGTGAGAAGCTCATTTAGCCTTTTCATTTTAAGGATGAACAAACCTGATTCTTTGCATCTGTCCTTGTAGGAAACTTACTTTAAACATCTTCAGGATGCTAAGCCAGACTTCAGATGGTCCATGGTGCTTCAAGAAAAAAACTTCAGTTCTTTTGAAGGTTTCTGATTCACTCGGTGCCTCTATTGTCCTGGGATTAACATCAGCAACACCATTATTATTATTTTTTAATTATTAAATTTTATAATTTAAATGTTCTAATCTGATGCCCTTCTCTATCTTTTGGTTGGTTTGGTTTGGGTATTTTTTTTTCTCCCAAGTGTTTTAAAACAAACACTGTTTTATTCTGCATGGAGTAGCAGATACAGTACACTAGGTTGATGAGCATTTCTCCTTTTTGTGTTGTTCAGAAGACTTGGGGAAAAAAATTAGATTCTGTTTTTTTTTATTTTTTATTTATTTCCAAAAGAAGACTTGAGACACTGATAATCAGAGGAGATAGGACTGCTCAGGCATGTGAGGTCTTTGCCAGCTGTTTCTTTTGCAGCTGCTGTCAGGGCTAGGCTCTGCTCTGCCTCAAGTCATGGTAAAAGATAGTTCAAGTTTTGCTGTTGTTTTCTAGCCTGACAAATGTTAAAAGATTTGACCTCATGTGACACAGCAGAAATATCTAAATTGCTGCTATGATTCACTTTCAGATACTGCCTTTTTTCTCCTCCTGAAAACATTTGATAAGCCATTCTCTCCAGATATGTTCACATTGGCTTGAATCCTCCTGGCTAGGAATTTAAGAGTCTTACCTGCTTCCAGGGCTTGTATGCACAGACATTTATTCTCTTGGTTCTCTGCGTTCCCTCCCGCCTGCCTCCAGTTCTCCATTGTTTACTGGATCTTATTTTTCTTGAGGACCATATATACTGTCGCAGCAGGGTGATGTGTCGACACCTCATCCACAGCTTAACTCAGATTTTTTGCCACTGCTTTTCCCTATTGTTCAGTGAAATAAATATTGCAGATGCTAGTACAGTCTGACCTGGGAACAACGTAACTGCAAAACCAGTCACTGTTTGTGATGGTTTGGGGTTTTTCAGCCTTTTATATGGAAATATATTTATCTGTAAGGGCAGAAAGGTACTATTTTAGTTAAATAAATGGATCATATATTTTATACTACTCATGATGGTCTTTTAAGACTGAGAAAAAGATCTGCTATACTGAATAAAAAATGGTAGTGCTGAGCAATGCATCAGTAGAAATAACACAAATCAGGCTTGTATTTTCCAAACTGTAAACGTGTTTCCCACAGCACCTAAGGGACTTAGGAGCACAGGACACATTGAACCTCTCTCAGTCCATTTAATTGAGTTAATTCCAGACCTAATGCAATGACTACAGGGAGTTGAAATTGAGAGGTTTCCCACACGTTAAAAGTGGCTTCAGTGCTGGGTAGAGCTGCAACATTAATTTTTCAATACCTTTGCTTGCTGCAGAAGTTGGCCTTGGAGGTATTTTTAGGCACAAACTATGGCTAAATGTGGCTTTTGTGTAACGGAGTGCTTTAATGAGTTAAGGTACATTTCAAATACACAGTTGAGGGTGTCTGCCACTGAGGTGATCACTCATGTCTGGCCACGTGTGTTGGCTTTGGCATTCATTGAACCCTTGCTGGGATAATTTGACTTGCTGACCTACAAGAAACCTAACTCCCCCAACCAAAGTGTCTAATTTTATGCCAAATTAGTGAGTTGAATTGCCTCAGAATGCTGCCTGACAAGCATCACAGCTGGTGCAAGGAATGAATCTGGAAGAGGTGTCTGGAGTGGAGGGCCAGGAAGGGTATGGAAAGGTGGGATGGAGGAGCAGGTCCATTCCTTTGGACAGCAGCAAGCTTTTAAGTCAGCTTTTACTCAAACTTTGGCCAAGCAGGACTTGCTTCTCTCTTTTTTTGTTGTTGTTTCTGCCTTGAATGGGACAAAAAATTGTGATGTTCATGAAGTTTGCAGTTTCTCGTAGGCACAAATGACTACGTTTTATTAGTTGTTTTGTAGTGTTATTCACATAACTTTATTTTCCTTACAAAATCTCTGAAGACACCTTCACCCTTCCCCTCCAGCCAGACCCAAAGGAAGGACTCTTGCTGGGCATTACTGATTTATTACATACGACCTTTCTGTATCAAACATCAATATTGATATTTGAATTGTGATCCACTGTGTCTCTCCAGCAAATAAAGCAGCAATGATCTCATTCCAATCTCGCTTACCCTGGGATAAATCAGGAGCAATTTCACTGGATGCAAGCATTACACTGGTGTAAAATTACTGGAGGTAGATGAAAACTGGGAATGGCAGAGAGTAACTGTATAATAAAAAGATATGACGCCACCCTTTGGATCGTGGAATATTAAAGGGTCTACTGTTGACATGAAATTTTTAGATAATGAGTATGCAGGCTTGGTGGCTTCCCCTGCCCCCTCCCCCTTCCACCCCCCGCCCTGTTGGTGTAACACATATTTGAGAGGATCTTGCGTGGTCTGCCCAGCGGATTAGAAATCAGCTGTCATTAAGGAGTGTTTCACAGTGTAAAAAGGTTCCTGGGTGTGATGGTGTGCGTGAGAGGCAGCCGTGGGGATTAAGCTGGCTGGTAACAAGCATTCGTATTTACCAGTCTGGTTAACTTCAGATCAGCCTTCTAAACATTTCCATGGAAACAAGGGAAGTTTTGATTCACTGTAAGTGGTTTAATTTAATTTCTAACCTTATTAAAATAGAATACTAAACAGACAAAACTAACTCAGACATGTTTTCTATAATATGATTTTAATCAGTCACGGCATTCAGTGATTTCTTTTCCATACCTCCTGCCTGCACTTATGGAGGAAGCTTTCCTTGGGCAGTTGCTCCTTGAATCTGACAAAATGTCAGGAAAGGGACTGTGGAACGGTGGAGGGTCTTAACTCTTTATTTTTGGTAGGAAACAATTCAATGTCTGTGTTTTTGAGCTTTCCTGGTTTTTTTTTTTTTAAGGCATAAAACTTGAGCTGTTGGAATGTGCTTACATCCTGGAATTTCTTCTATATCTCCTGTTTTACTGTAATGTCATGTGTGAACTTTGATGTAACAGAATAGTCACTTGTCCAGTCAAAGAGGTAAAAGACATATTGATGCACTCATAGAGAAAAGGACTAAAAATGTGTTTTCATTCTGCATTGGTATCTTTCAGGTCACATTGTAGGAAACTATTCATAAGTAGATTTTTTTCCCAAGATTTCTAGGAAGAAGTTCCCACTTCCATACAAGTAGGGATCTTAATTGTAAAGCAGCAAAGTGAGGAGGGCTGTAAACTGACTCAGGCGGATGAGCTTGGTGCTCAAAGAGCCTGCCTGTCTCTCAGGATGCGTGCACTTGAAGACGAATTGTTTGTATGACTCTGAAGGTGTTTTCCAGTAGAAGTGATGCTTACTTCTGTAAGGCTGATAGCTGGTAAATGTATGAACTGCTTGAACAAAACCAGATTTAATTATGCATGAATGCCAATCGGTCTGGAAATCAATTCGGCTGACACTCAAAATCTGGCATTGTTCTCTGAATTTCAATAAATCTGAGTTTTAATCTTAAATTCTATTCTAAGAGCAGTCAGAGGCATCAGGGAAATTGAGCTTGATGTTTATCTGAGCATTGGAAATGAGTATAGCTTCACATCCCTAGAGAAGAGAAGGCTGAGAGGGGATCAAATCAACACTTACAAATACCTGAAGGGTGGGTGTCTACAGGAAGGGGCAGACTCTTCTCAGAGGTGCCCAGTGACAGGACGAGGGGCAACAGGCACAAGATAGAACATGGGAATTTCTGTCTCCATAAAAGAAAAAATTTCTTTACTGTGAGGGTGACAGAGCCCTGGGACAGGCTGCCCAGAGAGGTTGTGGAGTCTCCTTCTCTGGAGATATACAAAACCCATCTGGATGCTGTCCTGTACAACCTGCTCTCAGTGGTCCTGCTCTAGCAGTGGGATCTCCAGAGGCCCCTTCTAACACCTACAAATTTGTGAATCTATAACGTCAGGGAGGAGTTTTTCCTTTCCCCTGAGCTAACAGTGCTGTCCATGTTAACACTCGGGTCTGTAGCTGCAAAGTGGAGAAGTCACTCTTTCACGTATGGGAAACTAAGACAGCCAAATAGTCCATGGTTTGTCCAGTGTCACAGAGGCTTTTTGCAGTTGAGGGAATTCAGTCCTTGTTACCTGAAAGATTGATATCAGACTTTTCACACTTTTCCCATCACTCAGCACTTTCATCCATGATGGATGAGCTCTGTCTATCTGGTCTACCTAAAGAATTGTCTAAACTCCAGACCATTCTGATAGCAAACTATAGCTAAGAATATCTGCTTCTATAGAAAATACAGTCAAGCTTGGTAATTAAAATGTGTTGCAGCAGGTGGCTGGGTGTCCAGATCTGTTCCATACCTCCCTGGACAGGAATGCGTGCAGCTGACCGCAAGCAGCTGTATGTGCAGTTGGAGAGCTCCAGCATGCCTGCAGCTCTACAAGTGGCTTTAATCAACAACAGCAACAGGCAGAGAAATGCAAAGACAATGAGACTGAAATACTCTCCTAGGTAATTGTAGTATTTGGAAGAAACCCATGTGAACACGTTGGCAGCATGGCAGTATTCTTTCAAGGTAGAAAACTCGAACAAACTAGACTCTGATCCTGCTGAAATATGCTTAAAAGCAAGCACGGAGTATAAAGCATTACAATATTTTGAGGTTTGGTGTAAACTGTTCTCCAGCTGCTGGAGTCAGACAAAATAGCAAAAGGATGTTAAGTTTCATGTGAAAAAAAGAGGTAGATTGTTTGTCCTTGGGAGTGCAACAAAAAGGTTTGCAAACAGGGATGCAATGTAGAAAAAGGCTCAGAAACATGAAATCTGTGGTGTGCCACGACACAGTGAGTATTCCCAGAAGGGACCATTCATGTGTTTAAACTACTCAAGTTTCAAGCTGGGACCCGTATTTTTTTAATAACAACCCCTGCTTCCCTTCTCACCATGAAATATAAATTCTCCTTTTTAACATGTGTTGGTGTAGCAGCTTGTTTCTTTGTTAAAGCATCTTTATGTCCTTACAAACTGAGGTCCTAAGCCTTCCCTGATAAGTGTGTGGGCTTTGGCTGAGGATAGAATGAAAATGATTTTCTGTGTACTGCAGTCATTGGAGTAGAGCTGCTGAGGTAAAGGAGAAAGATAGATCCTAAGCTTTCATTATTAAATTTGTATCAGGAGCAAATCGAGTGAAGAAAAGACTTACGTGGAACAACAGAGCACTGAAAAATTATAATGATCCTCAGATGGTTTGGAAATAAAAAGAACAACCTGGGAAGGTTTAGTCTGCTTTTTTTTTCCTGTGTCAGGAATAGGTGTGAGCAAAATGCGAGTCAGTCAGAAAGCTTTGTTCTTGACAATGGATTTGGGGGGATCTTGTGGGTTTAATATTATCCAGATATCTCAGACATGGGCTGACTGTGAAACTATTATATTGAAATCTGAAGTGTATTGAACTCTAAGAAAAATGATGCTGTCACAGAAGTTGCTGCAAAGAGGTTTTCTTCTTCTTCTTGATGGCCGTAAGGTGACAACAGTGGCATTTCCATATGGCTTTCCCATACGGGCAGTGGACAAGTATGCAGTCTGTTTGATGAAGAGACGAAGCTTATCTCATTTCTATGTTGAACACAAGTGAATATGCAAATGTGGTGTAATGACAATATAAGAACCAAGATTGCATTGGAGGTGCACAAAGAGCAGCTGAGTACTGATTTGTGATCTCCTTCCAGCATGACACTCTAATCCTCTGCATTCTCCAGAGGGCTTTGTCCAGTGACAGCAGGAGAAGCTGGATGGGGAGACCTGAGGTCTGTTTTTTCATCTTGTCCTCTCATGGCTCTGGGCAGCGTGCTGTGGGGGACCATCCACCAGCTCCAGACCTTCAAGGAACAGAAGGTGTTTTATCTGGTGTCTGCAATCTGGTCTCCCACCAGTCCATTTTGAGCCTGTAATCTGTGAACTCTTCCTTTATTTGTTTCCCCTGGTTATTTCCAGCAGTATTAGCTGCTCTTTCTCTTCATGATTCCTTTTCTATTTAGCCTTCTTAGAAGGACTTGGAAGTTTTTCCTCTGTCTAGAAAATGTCCACCAGATTTGCAAGGCATTTGCAACCAAGCAAACTGGTAGTTAGTCCTCATTGCAAATCAAATCACTAGATTATCTGGAAATAAGTAGAAGACTGAAACATCTCTCTTATAAATTGGTGTCTGGGATTTTGTCTACTAATTCTACTTGAATTAATTTCTGATGGCAATTATTTTTCCACTTAAAAATAATTAGCTTTATCTTCTAATTAGAAAATATAAATTAGGCAGTTCTCATTGACTAGATATTCTCAGGAGCACAGGGAAACTAAACTCAGTGGTATTGAGAAGATTTCCTACTTATTAGCTTAAAAACTGCTTCTGTAATCTGTCTAAGAGTGTCTGGGGAAAAATAACAATTTATGGTTATAGGAAACCATATATTTCATTTTCTAACAAAATGCATCATTTAATTCTAGCTGATCTTAAGCATGAACTTCACAAGCAGGGATCCCAGTGCTTTATTTCCTTTTCCTTTCATTTAAAAAGGCTTTTTGTTGTAGGCCCCTATTTGCTGTCATCAAGTGGAAATATAGCTCTTCAGATTCCCTGCTCCCAGTATCAAACATATGCAATTGTGCCAGTCCCTGAATAGGTACAAAGTAAGCTGTTACAAAAGCTGAAAGTCATGTTCAGGTACTTCAAAGACTCCTTTCAAATTTGTTGAAATGTTTTGATAGCTTCTTTAATACAAGAGTAACCCCTGGCAAAATTTATTAACCTTTGATTTACACTCCTCATTTGATTTGCATTCCTCTTCTAAGTTATCAATTTCTAATTTAGTCTTTCAATTTGAACATCAGAAATAGAGATACAGGGCTGGGCTCAGCTGATGCAAACTGACTTGTGTTAGTTCCCAACGCCTGGGAATCTGGCTGCTTGTATCTTCTGTAGATTTTTCCCTAATGCGACGTTATTGTTTTTGTTCTAGAACTTTATTTTCAGTTGCAGTAGTAACATCTGGCTTTAACCTCATCTTGCTGTGACAGGCAATTGCTAGTTCTGAATGCAGTTGTGAACAAGCACAATATTGTTCACTTCAGTTGAGTTACGTTTGCTTTTAGCAAACTGTCAGCAGAGAGAGTCCAAAATTGATTTAGATTTAACGTTAATGATGTGATCCTCTGTATTGCTTCACAGCTGTGGTCTTTCTAGGCAGCATTAGGAAGCTTCTACCTTCCCTGCTTGTGTTTGCAAATCCTATAAAGCAAAACAGCCCATCCTTCCTTCCTCTGAAAAAAAATGCACTAGCGTCAAGAAACAATGAACTGAAAAATATAGAAAATCTCACTCAAGGTCTATCTGCATTAACCATTAATCCTGGTGGTCTCTGCTGAAGGGGATGCATCAGTGTCCCTTTAAAAGGCATGACTGCACTCAGAAAAATTGTCTTAGGAAAAAAAAAATCAGCCTGCAACCCTTTTTCTTCGCAGTTCCAGTTTTTGTATGTTGAGTCACATCTGCCAATTGTAATGCCAGTGTCTTGTCTTAGTGGTCCTGCTGAGCTGGAATCACTGGCGGAGGGGGAACGGAGTTCTAGTCCTTTCCATGTGCTGTTGGTGGAACATTTTGCTAACTAAGTGTCAGGGGCAAGACTAAGTATTGCATCTGGAAATAGATCTTGATCACATCATGGACCTTGTCAGTCTAAGAGCTCTAACACATGGTCAAAGTAGTTATTGTGGAAGGGATATGGTCTTGTTTGGAGACTGTACTGAGTTTCAGGGCTGACTTTAAAACCAGTGGTACAGAGTTGTGAAAAGCAAAATGAAGAAGGACAATGATGAAATGCATGAAGTGACCCCACACCAGGCCCTGACTGCTGCCCATGAAGTTTTGCAGAAGCTTGCTGGGTCAGGCTGAGACAGAGAGAAAAATGGAATAAAATGAGCATGGAGATAGCCCGAAGGGCTCGAGAGGATGGTCATGTTGTAGGAGAGAAATAAGAACTCAGATGGGGAACATGTTATTAATTTTGTAATACTGTGTTCAATATAGCTCTTTGAGGTTTCTTAAACTGAAACTTTGGAGAAAAGTTATTTTTGTAGCATAGCTAAAAGTTACAGAACAAGAGAAGATGCTCTGGGTGAGTCACCACCACTGGAGTGTAATATATACAGAAGGTTCAGGTTTCTATGACATGGAGTCTGCATCCACTCTTCGGAAATGGGTTTATCCTCAGCAATGTGGGGCTAACCCTTGACCAATGGAGCCACGGTGGGTTTTACCACTGGTTGCTGGCCATCCTTCAACAAGTTCAGAACTGGAGGTTTTCAATCCAAACATTTTTTTTTTTTCATTTTGCAGTTAGGAGAAGGAAAATGAGTATATCCTTCAAGCAGGAGACCTGGTGTTGTTCAACAGTGGGTTTAAATTAACTTCATTATAAGTGGGAGCTTGATGGCTTTTTTAGTGCAGAGATTTGTCTGTTTAGTTAAGATGGCTTCTTCTGCTCAACTGCTGCTAATTGCCATCCATCATTAACCGGTCCAGACTCTGAAGCTCTGTTCATTTAGATGATTGTTAATGGGAACTATATCCATCGAGACACTGGGTTAAATGCCAGTTTAATGAGGGTGTTTTGGTTATTTCACTGTAACTGAAGCTCTCATCATCTGTTGAGAGAGGTAAAGGTTTCTCTCCTTTCTCACTAAATAATTTGCTGAAGCTGTGATCTTGAGTATATTCAATTAAAAGAAAGCTCATCAACACTAGAAAAATCCATTAAGAAAGAGGGAGCAATAGTGAAATAGAAGAATTCAAGTTAGGTAAGAACAGAAATATTTAGCTATAAAATCCAGTCTTTCCAAAAGCTGTTTTCTTCTAAAAGTTTCCTTTTCTACAGCTCTTGAAAATGAAGTCTTTACCCACTGAGGCAATCCAGCACAGAGAAGCAGCACCACAACTGTGACAGCTTCTGTTTTTTGAACAATGCTATGCAGATTTTACTAGGCAGCTCCAGAGTTGAAAGCAAGAGTTGCTGTTGCATGAGCAGAAGATTTTGCCAGCTTGCTTTGCCCAACTTTGTAGTGCAGAACCAGTGAATTACACAAGCTCTCAACCCTCCCTGCTATGAAGATCAGCCTTGCCTTGATGGTGCACCCCTCCAGCGAGGAAGAACAGCAGTGCTGGCTGGCCACTTTGGCTGCAGTGTTTTGATAAAGAATCCCACCAAATGGTAGTGGGCACGTGGCAACTGTCTGGTAGCATTTCTCCAGCTATAAGACCACAATGCCAATAATATTTCCCCATCTGCAGGCTTCCTAGGAGTTATATAAGTAGGAAATTCTAAGTGCATGAAACCAAAAATATGAAAGAATACCGAACAGATGAAGTGAGAGATTTTGTCTTAAAATAAAACTTTCTCTCTGATTTTAATTTAGACTTTCTTCAGTCCAACTGGCATTCCTTACCTGCCTTCAACAAAGTCTCAGTGGCTTTTACCAAGTCGCATCTCTGTATGTGCCTCTGCCCCAATAGACCTTCAGCTGCTCTTGATGCCATCGACAGTACCATTTTCCCAGGACGTTCTTCCCCCTTAGTGACTCTAACATCTTTTGAATCACATTTTGTTATCTTGTCACATTTTCTCACATTTTGCATTACATTTTTCATATTTCGTAATTTTTTTGTCACATTTTGAATCACATTTTATCATCTTCTGACCCTTCTCCAGCTTTCTGTGAGGGTGCCCAAAGACCTGCCCTTGATCTTCCTATACACCTTTTTGTTTCGTGGTACTGTTATCCACCAATACAAATTAATCTTACCATGTGTATGTTCTTAGGTCACAAATTTCCCTGCCTACTCCAGGCAATTTTTATTCTGTCCAAACAGTGGTCTGGGGCTGCTTTTCTGACAGAAAAGGTAGACATCTAGACATCAATCCAAGCCACCACCACCACATGGCTGTTGTTAATATTTTCCATTGCTTTCTCCTTTGGTCTCTTTCTGAGGGCAAAGTCAGAAAAAAATGTTTCCTGTATCCAGTTTGGTTGGATGTTGTAAGTCCTTCTGCATACCTTCTTTTAAGGATGTGGTGTTTTTGTAAGTTAACATAGCTAAAAGTCTCACCACCTGGCACCTCACTTACTGCAAGAATCTTCTGTCCAGGTTTCTCACGTTTAAATGAATTCAAAATTCATATGCAGAGGCATTTTCCTCTCCATTTCCTCACCTCCTTCCTGCATTCTTCTATTAGTTCCTCTGTTAGTGTCTCTATTTATACAACATAATCTTATTTTCATTTTGAACAACTTTCTTGTCTCATCCCCACATGGCTTGTCATCTCTTGTTCGTTTCTAAATGTCAGCTTCCATCTTTGATGGGATGATGATGCCAGCTCCCTTCCTCTTGTTTTTACATCTTCAAATCATCACCTTTCCCATGCTTACCCTCACGTTTGGAAGGAGCTCTCTGAAACAGCAACAAAGCAACTTTCAAGTCATTTTAGAAGTCTTTTTTCCCCCTCTGATGCCTTACAGAAACCTTGACAAGTTGATAGTGTGCCAAGGCAGATCTTTTTCATGCTGTCTGATATTTCTTGTATCCCCTGGCAGTCTGGGAGCCTCAGATGTTTTGTGTTTCAAACAGGGATCTTCTTTTCGAGTCACCTATCTCAAGAGGGCCCTAGTCCATGATCTGAGGGACACTGAAATAAACTTCGCTTTACTCTAGGCACGGATGAGGAAGTGTCTCAAGCATTTGCCACTCTCTTTCACCTTTCCTCCCTTCCTCACACTACAGCTCTTTTCATCTCAGCTTCATAATATTTGTGATATAACCAATCAAAGACACATCTCTTAGAAACTAGGAAGTTGAGCATCTCCCAGTGGTAAACAGTATTATGTTTTGGCTTACAGTTTGTGTGGTTTCTGTGAACCTGAGTGGGGTGGTACTAAAAAAGGGGGTTTGTACTGCAGTGGGGAACTTTGTGGCTTAGCTAGTTACAGCAGGTTACTTCAGAGGGACTAGTTCCTGCAGAGGTGGTTTTCACAAGTACCTTCATGTACTTGCCCAGCAGATGTGGTAGAATGGGACTAAGGACATTCTATGCAGCTTCAAAAACAATAATTTTTTTAGAAGGTCAGTACATACCCCATGCAAGCAGAAAAACACAAGTGGGAGGCAGATAGATGGCATGCACTTTTAGAGGATTACTTACAGGATTACTTACAGGATAAGAATTCCTTTATATTCTTCAGAGAAGGATGTAATAAATATAAAAGCCTTGTGTTCTGTCTTAGGTACAATTCAAACAATATTTTGCCTTAGGTACCTCTAGCCAGTGATGAATCTGTCCATAGGAATCCTGCAGCAGACCCCCAATTCCTAGCAGATGCCCTCAGCTTCATGGTGTAGTCAGAACTTTCATCCAATCACATGCCGGTGGGTGCTGTTGCTGAGGGTATCTCGTTAAGGTGCTGATAGTACAAGGTCTGAGGCTGAATGTCAGTATGTAGTTTTTTAGAAACAAAGAAGGAGTTGATTTTATAGAGGATATGAAAGAAGGAGGGAGACCTCGATGAGGCTGTTTGAACAAAGGAATTAGAGGGGAAAATCTATGAAATGGATACAAGAATACACCCATGAGTTCTGACTGGAATCAGTGGTAAAGAGTCTAAATTTTGACATTAAAGGAAAATGCTATTGAAACTGAACTGTAAATCCTCTGGCTTTTTTAAAGTTAAATAATCTCTCTTTTGTTTGGTTCGTTGGTTGGTTGTTTTTTTGGGAGTATTTTTTTGTTTCTTTCAAATTGCCAGTGACAAAGCCATTTGGGTTTTATTGACCAGTGTGTCTTGATCTGCCTGATGACATTTCCTGAGATTAATGTGTCTGTTTCTTGACAATGCATGTGCTTCATGATGCATCACAATTAACCACTGCTACTTGGTATGACAAGGAGGGACTCTTTTTATCTGAAACTGCATGACTTCTATCTGAATTTCAAATGGCAAGTAAACAGACAGGACCCCTATGCACTTCTCTCACATACCTTTTGTACTAAAAAAAATAATATTGAAATTCATGCTTAAGTTCTCTGTAAGACATAGCATATTCTGGAGAGCAAATTGGACTGGAAATGTAAACAATAGAAAAGCACAACCCAAACCCGACAATATATAAGACACAGAACACACAGCATCCACTATTATAAATATTTGACTTTATAGCTTTTATTTATTTGGGTTGATAGAAATGTCAAATTAATATTTATAAACTCTTTAGTGCACTTACTAGAGGGGTTTTGTTTGTTTTCAGTATAAATTGTCAGGCCAATGTTGTTACTCAGGATTGTCAAAGTATGTTTTTAAACTCAATGGGAATTTCATATTTTGACCAAATTCTGCAGGGATGTACTGTTGTGTTTAGCTGAAAGTTGTGATTGATCCATTTGTCTCTAACAAGACTCTTCACATGCATAAAGTTAAACTTGTGTGCATTTGCCTGAAGCCACAGAGTTTTTGTCATAATTTTTCAAGCATCTCAGGAATAGGCTCAGTTGGATTTTTTTATTGTTTTAATTAAACTTACTGGCTAAACATAAAATGTTAATACAGATACAAATTTACCTTACTACTGTTTAAATAAGTTTGGCACAATTTCTTAATTTTTCAAGTATTTCATGGTCATAAGATGAATTTTGATTTTATCAATGCTTGGTTCCTCTAATGCAATTTTCAGAGAAGCAGTGATCAGAAATAGAAGTGTCCTTGGTATATATCTCCACATTTTCACAGTGTTTTGGATGCAGATTATGCCACCCATGTTATGGAGACCTCCAATATCATAGAGGTAATGACAACATGTCCCTGTTAAAACTGCAATAGACATGAAATAGTGATCTAAAAATTAAATATACTTGTATATATCACAGAATCATAGAATCATAAGGGTTGGAAGGGACCTCAGGAGATCATTTGGTCCAACCCCCAGTATGTTGAAAGAGAAACCAAATTTGTTGAATACATTTAGTACTTTATTGGAAAAGTAAAGACAGAATTAAAGGTGTGAATTGAGCTTCAGTTTGTTAATTTATTTTCTTGCTTGCTTCTTTGTTTGCTCCCATTCATTACCCACCTTGGTAATTTTATTTGGTTCTGGTCTTTATGCAGTCCCTTGCTAACAGCTAATTTTCCCTTCTCCATGGAGACCTGCAGCTGAAACTGGGTATTCTGAATGTGTGCAATGTATCTGCATGATATAATCTATGTCACAATAAAAGCAAAATAAATGTCACAACTGGTATAGTTTTAATAGGGAGGGACATGGCGTCATTGTAGAAGGTACAACGAAGATTTCTGCTCCATACATGTTTGTAATGAGAAAAGTTGACAGGATGTGAGAATTCCTAAGGAATGGGATGGTAAACAACACAAAAGTTTTTGTAAAGCCTTTCACAAGAATCAGTTGGTGCAGCCTATTTTAATACTATTCAGGACTGGCCATTTTATTGCAAAAAAAGGAAAAAGATATCAAAGCTCAAACTCCTTGATGATGGAGCTGAATGAGGCAAAACATTCTGATATGAAAAGGGATTGAATGAATTGACATTTTTCATTTAGGAAAGAGACAGATAAGAGTGAAATGGATAAAAGGATACAAAACCACAAGAAAGAAGTTGGTTTTTGTTTTCCTTTTGGCATGAAAAAAGCTATTTTACATAATTAAGAAATGAAAATTGTGAAACTATGGAAGCAATATTTTTTGTAATGGAAAGCAGCCACAGTAAAAAATAAAAGCCAAATAAGGTAAACAAATTTTTTAAAAAAGAGATTGCATATTTTATGAGTGCACCAAAATTACCCCGAATTATGATTGAGGGAAATGATCTGAAATTTCGTGTCTCATGGCTTAGGCTAGCAGGAACCAGGATGGGTACAGGCCATGCCCCCTTTGCCCATCAAGAAGAGTTTTTGCTCCTCCCCAATGAGTCTTTGACTGGTCACAGAGTTGGGACTGGGTTTACAGGTTGATAATCTGATACTGTATTGTGATCCCTGTGACTGATTAAACAACAAATCCTTAATATGATGTGAAGCTGCTTTAACTGAGTGCTGAAATATATTTTCCTCTGGTATAAATTAATAAAGCAGTCTTGAAGTGTATGTAAATTATTTATTATTTTTGGCTGGGTGTCAGGATAGCCCTCTTCTGAAGATAAGCAGAAACAAACAACAATCTTAAACTTGTAGTGCAATGAATTAATTTACTGTTCTATTTAATCTAATATTAAACTCAGAAAAAATACTCTAAGATAAATACAGAACTTATTTGATCTGTATGTTCTGTCTCAGAGAAGTGGAATACAGAGACAAAAACTGAATCAAGAACTCCTGAACTGCAGTTCCATCTCTGCTTTTTTATTAATTTTTTTCACTTAGTCTTTGGTACTGTCTCCATGTGTCTTGTACTTCTAGAATCAAAAAACATTCCTTTTAAAATTTAAAATAGACATTCCTACTTAATTTAATTTTAATTTCCATCTGGAAACAGGTGTTTTTTAAAAAGTATTCTTAAAGCAATTTTTATAGATTTTTCCACAAAACCATTAGATTGTGTATAATCTAGATTCAAGGTAATGTGCTTAAATTTTCTCAAAGCATTTAAACTCAGAACCATTAAATTGTGACCCATTATTTATCAGTATCATATCTGGTGTTCCAGGTCCAGGATTTTGTATGTAAAGTCTTTTACATGCTTACGTGCATGGGTAAAGCTAGATATTTCATTTTTGTATTTTCTAATAGTGCTATTTCTATACAGTGAGAATGGAGACTCCAGATCAGAACATGAATATTTATGGCATGGAGAAACATCTTAATATCTTCATCTATCTGCAAATTCTTGAATTATCCTTGTGGCATATATTGTCAGATTGTTTTCCTTTTCAAATTTTGCATCAATCTGATATTACAGAATCACAGAATCACAGAATTGTAGGCGTTGGAAGGGGCCTCCAGAGATCATTGAGTCCAAACTCCCTGCCAAAGCAGGTTCCCTAGGACAGGTCGCACAGGTAGGCATCCAGATGGGTCTTGAATATCTCCAGAGAGGAAGACTCCACAACCCCCCAGGCAGCCTATTCCAGTGCTAATATATATATATTTCTGAATAAAATACCACTTGTGGCATGAATGTTGTTAAAGGTATTAGGGTTATAATTTATCAAATTAGGTGGCAATACCTGGTTTCATTTTTGGAAAGTCTCAACTCAAACTATAGCACTGGCAGACAAGATCATCTGCAATAGGAATGTTTTCTTGAACATGTCCATATGCATCATCAGTCTCAGGTGTTTGTTCCTCTTGACATTCATGTGTGAGCAATGCTGGGACATTTATAGGAACAATTATGACAGGACAATTGAGTTTCATCATCTTTATCTTAAATTCTATTGACAACTTTCCAATGTCCTTAATGACATCACAGAATTGATTTTATACCTTCATAGTCTTCTGTTCTACAGCATAAGCTCTTGTAATGAGCCTGAGCATTTGCCATCTTTGCAGGCCATGAATCGATACTCTCTTTCCCTGAAACAATTACCAACCTTATCTTTTCAAGATTTTCCTTTATCCTTATGTCAAACTCATATAAACCTACCACCAGAATCATTTTCCACAGCATTATCTGGGGTTACCTGTCTGTATTGAGTGCAAGTATGTTTTCTCTTTGGCTGGTTTCCTGTTAAGTTCAGCTACCACCTTAAGCTGCCCAGCCAAAAACTCACCTCGGGCATTGGATGCAAATGCCTCTTCAGCAATGCCATGATAGCAGTCGGCTTCTTTTTAGTACATTCTGGCTTCTGCTTCTTGCAAATAAGGAAGACCTTGCCAAAGTTAATACATAGAGCTTAGAACTGGTTTTGGTCTGTTCTGGTTTAGCCCTGCACCCTGGTTTTGCAGATTCCTTCTATAGGAAGTCTACAGGTACTGCCATAGAGGTTTTTCTAATCCACTTTGTCTTTTTGTTCTTTCAAAACCTGCACCTGGTTTCATTTGTGGTCTGAAATCTTGGAAAAGTACTCTCCTTTTCTAGAGTCTGGTTAAGGAATTCCTTGCATTCTTTTCCCCCCCCTTGCCCCAGATTTGGGGCTCTTATTCCCAGTACAATCTGATCTCCAGAATCGGGAATTTCACAAGTCCTCCAGAGTTACACATTTGCCTCAGTAGTATCAAATCTGTTATAAATTACTCAACTATTTCCTCTTTCCTTTGAGTTCTCCTATGAAATGTATCTCTCTCAATAGCTTCATTTGTGTCTCAGAGCTCAGTATTTATGCTTGTGCTGCACATTCTGATAAATAATCTTCTCTGCCTCTGTCACAGGCTGATGTACAAATCTGGTACATCTGTGACTGAAGTTATCCCAAGAAAATCTGCCTGTTCTTAACTGTGCTTGCCAATGCCTTGCTTCTCTGTTTCCTTCTGCGTTTCTGGAAAGCTCTGGTTGCTCAGGAGTTTTTACTGCTCCTTTTCTTATTCACCACTTGTCTTAGGTGTAAGCTTCAATTTCTGTTCCTGTACCCCCAGTGTCAGGCTGTCAGGGGTGTATGTGTGTGCGTCATAAATTTAAAAATCCGAGTTAGGCTTTTGCGTGCTGAATCTTAAATAAAGCAAGAAAGATAGAGGATGGTAGAGAATATACCTTCTGGAGAAGAAAAGATTATGTATGGGTTTTTACTATACACTAATCTGTCTATATCAGAGTTGCAGGGATTTAATTTCTGACACTGGGAACCCAAAAGGTCCCATTATCACTACAAAACCATAAAACAACAAAAAGACTACTTACTCATGTTTTTATGCATTTTTTGATGCAAATGTTTTCCTAGCATCAAGACTGAAGCTCTTATAGAAAGAAATAGAGAGGAGACTTACTGGGAAATTCGGGAAGGAATATTTTTTCTTGTAGAAAATACTAATTAGGCAGGATCAAGGTGAGCCAGGTTCTTGCATAGGATCTGGCCTTAACTCTTTGCAGCTTGAAGAGCACCTACCTATGCATTTATCCCATTCTTTATATTGCATTTAATAGTGTTCTGGGCAACAGCTGGCACCCAGTAGGTTTCTGGTTTCCCTGTGTCACTGACCTGGTTACCTGGCAAGCAGCATATCTACTATATGGTTCCCATCATCCTGCCAAAGAATTCATCAAGGCACTTCAGGGATTTGCACATCCCAGCCTCAGGACAGCAAGGAAAGCACAAATTACATTTTGATTCTGTATATTTTTATTTTCTCCTACTCCCAGCATTATCCTGGCAGTCAGATTCTTGGTGCCATTTGTGGTGAGACAACATTAGATGTGATGATAGATTTCCATTTTCCAGACGGCTAAGTTTATGATTGGCTCTTGGAGGCTGTGTTTGTGGTCTGTCTTTGGGAAAATATTTTGGAAACATCTGTAAAACCCTATTTCAGATGTCTGGGTTTTGGCTCATTAAAGATGAATACATTCGCCAAACTAAACTGAAGAAAAACCCTCAAACAGTTTAGGACTCATAATTAGGAGATGTGTTTGCAAAAAAAAAGGAAAATGTTCTCCAAAAGATTAATGTGATTTTGGGAAGAATGAGAAATTTTTACAGGTATTTTTCAACAAAACAGTACCATGTGCAATTGAATCATCTTGTGGAACACTTCCATTGCACAGCAGAGTGCTATTTGTGTTATGGGAAGTCACTGACAGGGCATTTAGAAAAAGCTGCTAAAGAAAAATCTCATTTTAAACATGAACTGACGGCAACTTTTGGGCTATAGGTTCTAATAAATGAACAGTGTGTACGAGAGATCATGAACTGTTAATAAAATCTTGTACATAAACTTTGCTATTTTTCAGCTATCAGTTTTCAATGCTATCAGTTTATATTTAACAAAGATTTTTGACAGCTTGTCTTTTAGATCACATTATTCTAGATGAAGCTTATTTATAATGAACATGCTCTGAAATATTAAAGGCGTGATAACACCAGGAGTCTTGGAGATTTTGAATTGAGTCTTAAACAGTGACTAAGTAAGGAAATGAACAGTTAGGGCATGTTGATTTTAATTTATTTTTTATTAATAAAAATGTTTTCTCAGTCCAAAACAGGTCATTAAAGGGCCACGTTCTTTGCCTGCTCCATAAAGGCTCAATGTCAGGAGTAGAGAAGTGTCCGCTCATCCCCTCAGATGACTCTGGGATTTTTGGTGCTCAATTTAATTCTGTCTTCCAAAGATTGTTGGGTTTACATGGTTGCTGCTGTAGAATGACACTCCAAGTTCAGTTTGGAGAAGCAGACTCCAGTGTTAATTAAATAATTGTCATTCCCACACTCAGTTACAAACCCTTTCTGTCCAATTTCCCTCAATCCATTGTGAGAGCTGAAATTTTTCACTCTGACTCCTCAATAGATGAGTTCTTCCATGCTGAATGTATATAGCAATAACTGTTTGCTTTTCTTTTTAATCTAAGTAGAACAGCTTTGCAGCCCTTTCACAAGAGGCAGGGTTAGCTGCATCCCTTATGCATATAAATGCAGCTCTGTGTGTGTTAGCTGAAGGGGATGACATAAAGATCCTCCATGATTTTACCTGGACACTGCTGTCTTGTCAATATTGATCCCCAGCACGATGGGTTTCCTCAGACTGAAACAAGATGCTGATCAAAGAATAAATCAAGATTTACAAAGCTGGTTTTGTAGGTATAATGAGCCCTTTGCATAGATACTGAATATAGATCTCCTGTAATCTTAAAATTTCTGTCTAAAGTCATAAGTCGGTTTACTTCAGCTAGTAGAAAACTTCTTAAGGGTTTTGTGTCATGAAAATTAGTTCAAGCTGACGATACTGCTTATGTGGAGAAACAGCTGTTATAGCTGAGCTCTGAGATAATATTGTGTTTATCAGATGTAGAAGTTTCTGTTATTCATGTTACCTATTATCTCTGTCTCTGGTGGTGCAGTTCACAAATACAGGGTAGAAGTGAGGGGCCCAGGTTCTGTTATGATTTCCTTAAACCAAAGCCCATCCCCCACCTTTTATCAGCTTTAAATTCCTGGCCATTAAGGACCGCAAGCTATTCCCTTCTCTTAGCAGAGTAAATCCATCACTTCATTAATCATTCAACAACACGAGTTCGGCCATGGCTGCAGGCAGGCTGCTCTGTGTCCGATGTTCTCCTGGTGCCCTTGACTGTTTCACCAGCAATATAACCCTGCTAATATTTGTAGGGGGCTGTAGTAGTAGTTCCTCGTAAGCACCAGAAGTCCCATTCTTGGTTGTAATAGAGCAATCTCTCCAGTTTGGCCTCTCTGGTAAAAGTATTCCAAGGCTCTGACCTGTACAGGCAGGGAAAGCTGGTGTAGATCATAGAATCCTAGAATGTCAGAAGGGACCCCTAAGGATCATGAAGTCCAACTCCTGGCTCCACACAGGGCAAGCCAAATCAGAGCATTGGACTGAGAGCATCATCCAGACGCTTCTTGATGGGACCACTTCCCTGGGGAGCCTGTTCCAGTGCCCGACCCCTCTCTCAGTACAGAACCTGTTCCTAACATCCAAACTAAACCTTCCCTGTTGCAGCTCCATGCTATTCCCTTGGGTTCTATCCCTGTTCACCAAAGAGAGGAGATTGGTGCCTTGCCCCTTTGCTCCCCCTTGTCAGGAAGCCACAGACCACGATGAGGTCTCCCCTCAGCCTCCTCTTCTCCAGGTGAACAAACCAAGGGACTTCACCCTCTCCTTGAAAGACTTCCCCTCCAGTCCCTTTACCAAATGAAATGGCTACAGCCTGCAAGTATGTTCCCCTAGCTCTTGCCTAGAAGTTTGAACCTTCTGATGCATGTCCACGAAGCAGCAGAACAGGATCTGTTCCTCGAGGGCAGGCACATTGCGTTGGCAGCTCCTTCAACATCTCTATGTAGATCTTCCCTGGCTGATGCCAGGAAGATGTGGGGGTTTCTGATGGATTTGGTACACCTGGGCTCACGCTCAGAAATCTGCTAGGCAGATACTTTGCTTTTCAGTCACGTCAGTCAAGGTTCCTGAGCAGCCATGTGTGTTTTGCTGACTGATCAGCAGAGCTTGTTCCTATGACTTAATGACCGGGATTATGTCACTTGGCACTTGGCTCACTACCATCAGTTTTCCATTGCGGCTTTTTTTTTGGGAAACAAGCTGCTGAGAATCGTAGTCCAACATAATGCATTGCTTTCCATAATGTCCATTAGGTGTCCCCACATGCTGGCGGCTTGTGGGTACTTTAATTACATCTTCTCAATTAACAGCGGCACGCTCTGCATGCGTTCATTGAATGAAGTCCCAGATTTCTGCACTGAACACCACACTGTAGCACTTTTACTTTGCACAAGAAATTCTCATTACTTGGAAGAACTTGAACACTTGCAGACCACTGCTTGTCAGTTACTGCATCTGAACCTTAATTAACGTTGAATCTGTAAGTAGATAATATATACAAAATGGTAATTCTGAGCCCATAACCACCTGGCATGTTCTTTCCTACCACTGTGCAGCTACTCTGTTTGCAATGCAGAACAGTAAGAGAAATTATAAGTAAATTAAATATACAGGCATAACGCTGTCTTTCAGCTTCGTTTTTTGCAGCCAAAGCCGCTGCTGGATCCCTTGTTAGAGCCCTGAGTTTTCTCCAGTTGTCTAACTTGTTCTCTCCTGGATTTGTAAATATGTCTCTGGACTATTTGCTGCCTGAATCATTATCTTGCAATTTGACAGAATCTCACAGGGAGAAGTTGGCTTCTCATAACTCTGCAGACAGGTTTTTCTGTGCACGGGTGGGTGGTAATAGGAATAATCTCAGTCGTTTTTACTCCCTCCTCATTTTTGTGATCACTTGGCCTTTACCGTTACTGTGTTGACTAGTACCCGCAGATCTCCTGCAGCACCACTTCTGCACCCTTCTAGCCTAACTTACTTTTGAAAGGCTGTTTTCACGTGGCAAGCCTCGTGTTTATTAGCTATGATAGACCTTTGAGTTAAAAGCACAAGCCATTACATCATAAAATGGTGAATGAAATCCAAACAAGGTCCCAGCACTAGAGCTTGCCCTCATAATCTGACATGCATTTGTCTGTGCAGTGTACCTTTGATGCATCCTCTAAAAATCACTTAAGGTCTACCTTGGGTTTTTTGCAGAGTTCAGAGTGCAAATAACTGCCTCCACCATGGCAATGCTCACATATGGTCCCAGTAGGGTCTAAGTCCCTGCACACATGAGGAGGTTTGAGCTTGCCTGGCACAACCTGCAAGAGTAACATCCTGTGAGTCAATAGTGTCTTTCATTGCCCATTGATGGTGATGCATTTACCCTTTCTTCTCTCAGTCACAGAATGAAACACAGAATTGCAGAAGGGTAGGGATTGTAAGTGGCCTCTGGAGATCATCTAGTCCAACCTCCCTGCCAGATCAGCATCATCTACAGCAGGCTGCACAGGACAGCATCCAGATGGGGTTTTAAATGTCTCCAGAAAAGGAGACTCCAATACCTCTGTGGGCATCCTGTCCAAGGGCTCTGCCACCCTCACAGTAAAGAAGATCCTCCTCATGTTTAGATGGAAGTTCCTATATTCAAGTTTATTGCCTCTTGTCAAGATATCAGGTGAGAGTCGTCACCAGGGCAAGAGGAGGTAAAATATAAATTAAAGCTTAAGCAGATTCAGACATCAGTTTCTGTCACCAGGGAGAAGCTCTTGACTCCCAGGCGACACTTTCAGGTGGAGGCAGTCATGTAGGGAACTAGTAGAAAGATTTAATCAGTGCATCTAATCTAGTAACAGGGAGCATCAAAGTTTTATTAATGAGAGCTTGTGCCTTGCAGGAAGACCTACACCCTGCTCCAGCTCCCGAAGGATCTATTTAGTGTTAGTGCAGCAGGCAAGTACAGCATTTCTGTCTTCCAGCCATCTGCATGGTCTTTCAAGGCATGAAGGGCACTCAGTGGCACAGAGGTGATCGCTCAACATTGAAACTGACTGCATGGAGCTAGGACTCTTAGCAGCACGGAGTGTCTGCATGTTTCGCAGGTGCCTTTTGTGGGGATTTTATACCTTGTCTCTATACTTCTGAGAAATGTTTGGTGGTGTAGCTATAGAAGATCTACTTCTGCCAGTGTCAACAAAGGAGACAAAAATCTGATGTTATTTTAAAATCTGTAACCTACACATAGAGAATTTGAAGCTGCTATCTGGAGGCAGGTTTGCAAGTTCTTATGTTTGTCTGCCTTCTGAGAACTTTTTGATCATTTATTTCAGATAATTAGTATTTATTAATTAAATTCTTACATACAAGATATAATTTGGAACCTTTCATCTTAATTTTAAAAAATGAAGTTCATTTCCAGACATATATTAAATAATGGATGGTATTGTACTTTCTGACATGATTTATCATTCCAAGAACTGATAGAGTATCATTATCTTGTTAGAACAATGCCTAGCTGCCTCTGCAAGTGTAGCAAAAGGCATATGACAGCTCAGCCTATCATGTTTGATTTCATCAAAACATGATAGATATACTAACAAATTTATCTTTACAATGTTAACGTGCACTAAAGAAGTGCTTATAACATGCTGAGTGAGTTACCAAGGGCAATATAGTGAGTCAGTAGCAGAATCAATGTTCAGGCTCTGGTTCCCTGATACCTGTCTGCTTTGGGTTTTTTAAGGACAAGGAGTATTTTTGTGCCTCAATATTTTTTATTGTGCTAGGAAAAAAAAACCACCCAAGGAAAGCTCATTATCTTCCAGGTTTTATGAGTGTTTTTTATGTGCCATTCCCTAATTTAAGATTGTTTTAACAGCAAAAATCATTAGCAGCAGACTTCTGGAGGTGCACATGCACTGTCTTTCTATACTGTGTTCCTGCTCTACACTGCGCTGGGCTGGCCTCACCTCGAGTCCCTGGTGCAGTTTTGGGTACCCCAGTACAAGAGGGACACAAAATTCTTGGAGAGTGTCCAGAGGAGGGCAACAAGGGTGGGGAAGACTTAAAAAGAGAGGCTGAAGTCCCTTGGTTTGTTCAGCCTGGAGAAGGGGAGGCTGAGGGGAGACCTCATTGTGGTCTGTGTCTTCTTGACGAGGAAGGAGAGCAAAGAGGCAGGTGCCGATCTCCAGTAGCCAGGGATAGAACCGGAGGGAATTGCATGAAGCTGCGACAGAGGAGGTCTAGGTTGGATGTTAGGAAGAGGTTCTGTACTGAGACAGGAGTCGGGCACTGGAACAGGCTCCCCAGGGAAGTGGTCCCAGCACTGAGCTGTGTGGCATGGGACTTGGAGGACAGAGCTTCAAGCACTGCTTGGTTAATAGATAACGTGATGGAGCCTTTAGGCCATAAATCATGGGGAAACTAAACAAAGGTGGCAAGATTGTAATAAACAAAGTTCCATGCCCCCTGCTGGGGCAGGCTTCAAAAGAAGCCTCTTCTTTAGATAACGTATTCCTGCTGTCTGGCAAGTTTTTACAAGTTGTATTAGCATGATAAGATAAAGTTGCTGGAGTGATGGTAGACCACTGACCAATCAGATGCAGCCCCGCGAGCAGTGTATGTATGAAAGGACAAATCTGTTTAAAGCATGCCATCTTCTGATCATATTTAAAGGAATGATTTAATACAGTAAATCGACTTTTGCTTGTATCAAGCTGTGTCCCGTCTCTCTGTCGCGGCAGAGCTGGATTGAGTTCAGAAGGCGTCTGGATGAAGCGCTCAGTCCCATGCTCTGACTTGCTGTACCTGTGTGGAGCCAGGAGTTGGACTTAATGATCCTTAGGGGTCCCTTCCAACTCAGGTGATTCTAGGATTCTACAATACTGTCCTCAGGCTCCAGCTTTGACGCTGCTTACAGGAGCTAGTGACGTGGCTCCCATAGAGACACATAGATAGCTGTTCTTGGGTTACTGCATAGATGCTTGAGATAGGATAGGATCAGGAGGCATTTTACAAAGCTAGAATGGAGAGCGAGTCTGTGTGCGCCATGTGCCATTGCTCCTGGGAACCTCTGGTAAGCTCCCATCACTCGGTGAGTCCTGAGCTGCTCCACGTTCCTGTGGCTTCTCACAAAACGTGTTAGCACATAGGAGTGCAAACTCATCTCTGCTGCTCCAGCTGTCAGCATCCATGACATCCAACTGAGCCTGTGCAGCAGATATGACAAACTTATTTTATCTCTGGAGCACACCTCAATTCATAGAAAGGCTTGACAGAAATCCCTAGAGTGTGCAACCTATATTTATCTCAGCAGCTAACAACGTTCCCTCTGTCTGTCCCCTTCAAAAACAGCTTGATTTAGTGTTTCTGTGTGTAAAATGGTTGCTCTGAGCTCCTGCTATGCCCTAAGTTAAGGTGAGGTCCTCTCTTTGTCAGCAGCACATCGTTATATGGACCTAGGCTCAATTTTTTCTTTGTTTTCTCTGATGAGACACCAGGGCATGTGACATGCTAATTTGTAAGCTGTGGGTCACTTCCTTCATTAGCATTTATGTAATGCCTTTTAATTAGCATATCCCTTTCTGCTTCCTTGGGCTTTGCTGTCAGACAGTTTTAACGATGCTGTAGTAAAACTTTACGAATGATTTCTCTTGAAAAATTATATTTTGTTAATAACTGCAGTACTATGCTTATAACATTAATCTCCATGTGACAAAAATCAAACCTGATATAAAAAATGGGGAATATAGACATATAATTTTTTTTTTTTAAATTGTCCTTTATCCAGCTGCCTACTGCAGGTGTTAGGGGGTGAGAGTCCCTCTTCAGGACAAACCACAGAATTTCTTCCCTGGAACAATCATTAAAAAAATTGTCAACGTTATTTTGTCGTTGGCCATGGCAGGAGGTTGGACTAAGATGATCGCTAAAGGTCCTTCCTCTGATTCTGCGATTCATGAATAAATACATAAGCTCATGCTGAGTGAAAACCTAAATTGTTGAAGTTAAAAAGAACTTGTACTGAGTCCATAAACCAATCAATTAAATGAGAATGAAGATAATGAGAGCAGTAAAGATATTCTAGACCTGCAAGGACTTCTGTAGGGGATAGAAAATTTTCTTCTTCTTCCGATGTAGACCAGCAAATGTCAATGAATTTACATGAAGTCTCTTAGCTGTTACTAAACCCATGAGAATGTAAAGTGAAACAAATTCAAGCATGACAAATGAAGTCTTTTGATGTTCATGGAAACCTGCAATACAAGGTTAGACCAATTAGTGCAATGACTGTAAATGTTAAGTGTGGACAACTAAAGTCACAGCCGCTCTGGTGAAAGGGTTCATTTAATATATAATTTATTACATCAGGCTAGCAATCTTAAGGATTCCAGTAGACATTGTGGCAAATATGTTCAAGGGTCATAAGCCAGAGTTGATAAAAGTACAACCTGCAATAATTTAAACTTGTATAGAAGCGTTCATTTAAAGTGTTTAACAAACATTAATTAATTAAGCTGTGCAGCACCCCACTGTGAGCCTATGGGTAAGTCAAAGCATTCGTATCGCAATTTTACAGAAGGTTAAGCTGAAGTGCAGAGAGATTGATTTGCCTGAGGTCATGCAGCAAGCCAGTGGAAAAACTGCAAATAGAATCAGCAGCCTGAAGTTCTAATTTCCCTGTTTTTACCACTTACATTACACTTCCCACTAGTAAAATGAAGGGGAAGAAAGAGGAGGCTGAAGTGGTGAGACTTGGAATATAGTTAACCCAGTTTTCTACATGCGTTCCTGCTTTTTCTGCAGCTTAGGCATGTATCAAAGGGAGAGGTTGCTTTTAAATTTTGGGGAATTTTATTCCTTCTCCATCTATCTTTCACATGCTTTCTTTTAGGTGCAAACATTGAAATGCTATCATCTTCAGAATGAAATATATCTGGACAATAAGAAGCAACCCTCTTGAGTTCCAGGCATGTAACTCTACACAGTCAGCCTCTGTCCCTTGCAGCTCCATGTTCACCCACTGCTCTTTGCTCCTGGCTTAGCCTGGCTTGCGGGCAGGCAACCAGTTGCACTGGGAGTGTGAGTGTGAGTGCGAGATGGAGACTGCAGCCATGTATGTTTGACTTTGCAAAGCACCTAACGAAAAATGAGGACTGAGCTGTGACTTACTGCCTCTCATGTTATCTGAAAGGCATGATACCACCATGATACTGGGATTGTGTGGTTTGGTATCAGAATAAAGTTGGTTATTGAGCGCAGATGGTGATGTCCCACTAAAAGGGAGAGCTTTGGGCTAACTATGGCCCATTGTGCTGAAAGCAGACTGTGAGGTGTTTTCAGTGAAAAAGCAAGAAAGGTGCAGAGAGGGAGATGTTCCTAGGTGAGACCTTGAATTAGAGAGGTTAATGGAGGCGAAGAGTTGCTCTGGAAGATGAAGGAACTGGAAAGGACGGATGTATTTTAATGCTTTCTCATATTTATGATGACGTTTGAAAGAGATTTGGTATGAAGAAAGGGTTCAGAAGGGGTTGGGTTGCTTAGGCATTGGAACAGGCTGTCCAGAGAAGTGGTGGAGTCACCATCCTTGGAGGTGGTCAGAAAATGTCTAGATGTGGCATTCCAGGATATGGTTTGGTTGACATGGTGGTATTGGACAGATGGTTGGACTTTGTGATTTTAGATGTCTTTTCCAGCCTTAAAGATTTGATGATTCTATGATTCTTTGCATGAAAAAGACCAGGAAGCAATTATTGCTAATTCCTTATAGATTGCCAAAGGATTTTCATAAGAGGCTCTTACTTTGCCTTGGGAAAGTGCATCTGACTTAGATTTCTTGCTCTTATGATTCCTAATGGACCAGGCCCTGAAGCCTTGCACAAGAATCAAGCAATTTACCGTTACTTAATTTTTCAGGTATTCAGCATTTCCTTAAGGTACTGGCTGGGTGTCTGAGAGTCCTGCACCAGCCTGTGACAGACTCTGTGGTGTGAAAGAGGGGAAATGTTGGGAAAATCATGAGACTAGCATGTGACATTTCTTGTGCTTGGAGGTCACACCAGTTCATCATGACATGTGTCCAGCCTATTCTCAGCAGGGACAGCACCAATTACAGAAGTCCCTTTCCTTTGGAAGCAGTTGGAAAAAAAAAAGTAATATACCCTGAGGTACAAGGCCTGCACTGGTATCTGCCTCGTGATAGGGAATTCTGCATGGCATGGGCTTTCAGATCTGGTCAAATGCCGTAATTTGACCTCTTTGCCTTCCTCACAGCCCCAGCTGCTTGTGCTGCCTTGTGCATTGGAGCAAAACTCCTAAGGGAGGAAGATAAGGAGGCAGATCTTTCTGGTTTTTAGAGTTTTGGCAAACTGGATGCTGCTGTGAGAAATCTGACGGAGTGGTCCCAGGCTGGGCTGCTACCTGCAGCTACCCCAAAGTCTGCAGGTCCCAAGACATGTACTCTAAGCCCTAACGCTTCCATTTACCCTACCTACTCCCAACCTATTTATACACTGCTGCAGTGGAAAAGCCTATATAAAAGCAATCTGGCTTAAAAAGGATTATAGAATGATGCATCCTTTTCTGGTTCTGGTCTGGTATACGGTATTTCCTCTCTGTGTTCTGTGGGGAATTGGCTTTCCAGCTGGTTCCTTTCTAAGACTGAAAAAAGCCAAACAAACAAACCAAGCCAAAAAGCAAAACCAAAAGAAAAGGTGAGGAAATCGATAATAAGATTTTTTTTTCCTAATACTCTTGCCTCAGAGATTAAAATATACCTGCAGCTTTGATACTGTATTTTACTGTCAAATTTTGTCAATTTTTCCTAATTTACTAATTATCTCTTTTTAAAGAAATCATATCTCTAGAGCAACACAAATCACTCAATAAACAAATTATATAACCAAACAGTTTTCCAGCACTGAGCTCTCTGTTACAGTTATTGGAGTGTGTGTTGGAACCATTCACACGAACGTCTGTTCATAACTTCTGTGACCCACTGTGGGGCCGCGCAGTCCTCCGACAGGATCCGGCATGCACAGTAATAACTGTTAACTGCTGCGCAGAAAAAAGGGAACATCTCTCTGGTAATGGCTTTGCATCCAACTCTCCACACAACGAATAAAGCCTCTTCCCAAAGGTATGCGTTATTGCTGTCCGTAAATAACTTTCACAGTCTCTGCTACACACAGAGCAATGCACAGTGCTGAAAAAACCAGCTGAGGGTTTGTATTTAAACGTATAGGAAAAGAACTTAAACCAAACCATCATTTTTCCAAGAAAACCATCATTTCGTGAAAGGTCTGGTCTGAAGCACAGGAAGCCTCACCTTGGCCTCTCAGTGCTTCCTTAGCTGCCGCTTCTGAACACTTAATGAAATTAACAGCACTTTCTGTGTGTGTGGTTTTCTATCAGAAGAAAATCCCAGGACAGGTTCAGTTGTATGCCTGTTCGTATGTCAGTGCAAAGCAGGCAGTGTGTGCTCGTGATCTGGCTCTGAGTCTCTCAGAGCCAGCATTGATCTGCAGGCACTGGCTGACATCTTTAAAAAGAAACCTCACTGCAGGATTCGGGGTGTTATGCTCTGCTCTTCTGCAGCTTAAGCTTCAGAAGCAGAACGAGCAGCACCAAGCATGATGTTTACTAATTTAACCTACTGTGCCCACTTTCAACTGCGTTTCTGTGTGTTATTCAACCTATCTCTCAGCTTCTTCTCTTGTCCCACTGGAAGCACAGTTAGCGACTCTAGATGTTAACCATAATGTATTGCCAGTGGCGAATGCTCAAATCCATACTGCAATGCTTATTGATGAATAAGAGGTTAGAATACATAGGCAGAATGGTAGTAATGCACTCAATATCATCACCAAAAGGCCTAAATACGGGCTTTGCTGTCTGACCTATTGCTTCCTTGCTTTCACCTCTTAACATAAACTTCGCTCAGAGAGTGCTGCAGCAATTATTTTCTCTTCTCTTTGCACAGCAATCTGTATTGAATATTTTATTCTCCCTGGATTTGGGACAGCTTCCTTGGAGGCAGATATTCCTAGCTGAGAAGTTTGAGAGATGTCTGATTATATTTTGGGTATATTACAAATGACAATCATGATACAATTGTATAGCACATCCAGAAGTACTCAAAACCTTTTATTTTTTAAATGCATCTGTATAACCATTGCAAAAATCATCTATTACTAAACATTTAGTTATTTATTACTATATTATATATATATATATATATTAGCATGAATACTGTTTCAGAGGGTTGTTTTTTTTATAAAAGGATATAATTTTGCTCAGGTATCTGCCTGCTTTATAACGGTTCCTGCTCCACAGAGTTTCCAACCTAGATGTGCCAAGGATCATAGGACAGCTAAATAATTCAGGTCAGAAGGGACCTTGAAAAGTTATCTGGACCCAATAGAAGGGATTTGCTAGAGCTCAAGAATCAAGGCAGGTTAATAAAAGAAACAGTATTTCTTGCTGCCTACTTTGGTACATGTTCTACTGGAGTACTCTGCTTTTAATAGATTTAGGAACATTTATCAGCTGTAGGCATTTGGCAGAAGACTGCTTCCCTGCCTTGCACTGCACTGTTTCACTGCCTGCACGGAATAGCGAACCTCTTCTCTCCTGCTCTGGTAATTCTTTTATTAGGTTACCATCTATATTTCGCATGCACCAAAACCTTACATTTGAAAACCTTGCCACAGGGCTCCTAAATTTCCTTTTGACTTGACATAGCTTGGTGTTACCTTTGCCAACTGTAAAAAAAAAAAAAAAAAAAGAAGCCTTGAGCAGCTTCTCCTTTGTTGTTGAATCTCATGCCACCTTTATTAGTGCAGACCCAAGGCAAATCTGCATGGGGCCCTGGGGATGAGGTACAGCTGAAGTGGGAAAGGCATTGTTGAGTGCTGCTGCATCGAGGGATGCTTCTGGGAGCAGGTTTGAGCTCACCATGACTGCAAAGCTAGGTACCAGCTTGAGAACTGGAGATCTGCCATTTCTCACAGAGGGCCTGTACCACCGTCCTGCTTTAGTTGAAAACTCATCCAATTTCAAGCTCAGTTCTTCCTTCTCTTACTTCTTTATTTTCTCCCTCTGATAATGTCTGTTTCTCTCAATATGGAAACATTTTGCTTTAAAACACACTCCCCCCCCAAAACATAGCTGTGTTTGTCAAAGTATGTAATTTAACCTCCCTCTGGACTGCTTCCATGGGCAGGGCCTTTAAAACCCTTTTCTGGCAGGCTGGTATGGTTGCTTTTCACTTCCCCGCTACTTCTACTGCCTGAATCAGTTTTCCTTCTTGAACAACATCCTTCACAATCCTCCTTACTCCTACCTAATAATTCAGAACAGATGGCTGAAGCTGACCCAGCATAATCTGCTCCCCAGGATATAAATGATGCCGTTTAGACATACACTGTAATGTTCCCTTAGCTTAAAAAAAAAAAAAAAAAAAAAAGGACTTGCTGCAGGAGCCTGTGACAATTGACTTTATTTTGGTTCACGGTGTTCTGCCAGACAGTAGCCATTTGTGCTGGGTTACACAACTTTAAAAGGTACATATCAGACACTATCCTACACATACACAAAAAGACTGCCCCAAATTTCCCAGCAAGGAAACAGCTTGTATTTGCATGTCACCTCAGACCCCCATTCCACCTTGTCCCTGAATGCCCTGGAAAAACAGATGGGAGTTATACTGCAAAGCAAGTCATGGCACCGGCACAGCCTAGGAGAAGTGAATTCTATGGCTAAGAACTTCCAGAAGGAGGAGGGGGGGGAAACAAAAAGCTTTTCTTTTTATCCTGCAGAATATTAGTTCCAATTTCCAGCTCAAGTCTACAGAGATACGGCATCCGGAGAACTTGTTTCTTGGGTAATGGGATTCTATGTTGTTAATGACATTACAGTTAATTGCAAAAACATACAGCTATCTGCAGAAGCAGCAGATGATTACTGCAGATACCAGAGTATCAGTGCCATTTCTAAATGTTCTCAAGGCATCATCTACACAGAGTGAAGAGGAGTGGTAGCAAGATGTATGTTGCAAGGAAATCCTCTCTCATAGCTAAGCATAGACCACAGAATCACAGAATAACAGGGTTGGAAAAGACCTTGGAAAAGATCTTTGAATCCAACCATTCCTGTCCTATGCTAAACCATATCCCTAAGTACCTCTTCCACCTGTCTTTAAAACACATCCAGGGATGGTGACTGAAACCCCTCCCTGGGCAGCCTGTTTCACATCCCAACAACTCTTTCAGTGAAAAATTTTTTCCTAATATCTAATCTGAACCTGCCCTGGCACAGCTTAAGGCCATTTCCCCTTGTTCTAAATGATGAAGGTAACAGCTTTTGAAATAGCTGGCTGCACAGTGTATGTCCTTCCTGGAGGTCAAAACATGCAGTGGTGGATAGGTGCTTGCAAGCTGAATGGACTTTGGGTAAGGTTTGGTGAGTGGAATGGTTTGCGCTGCTCTGTTACAAGTGGCCACATGTACTGTCAAGTCACCAGGGAGGCAGCATTTGCTGACACACGCAGTACAACTTCAGGCTAAGCGATGTACAAGATTATCCTTTTAAGCTTAATTGTTTGTGTTCTATAAAATATAGATGGTATCAGAAAGCCTAGCATCAGCTTGTTTGCTACCGGAATACAAACTTTCCTCCGCCTCCCCTCACTTTTTTAAATGCAAAAGAGATACGAGATATTTTTCTCTCCACTCTTGCTCTGGTTTTCTTTATGCCCCCTGTCTTCTGAATCCTGAATCTGGCACCCTGCAAATCTACCCTCACTCTAGAGCACTGTACACCTGTACCAGCTCAAGGTGAGCCCCTCCACATCTTGCATCAAATTACTTGGAAAACCCATCTTGTAACATTCTCACTTCCTATCCCTTTGCATAACTCAGGACCCTGCAAAGCTCAACTGCAGGTCAGCTGGTGTTAAAGAGATGTGGTGGGGTAGTCCCAGCTCCTCCCTGCACTGGGATGCGTGTGCTCTGATGTGTTTAAAAGTACTGTGATGTATTTGGTACCTGCCAGTGCTTCTCTGTGTGGGTGAAAATCATACAGATGCCAAAGCTGGCTCATTTACTTCTCAAAGCTGTCTCACATACTTCATCCAGCCTTGGGGCTACCAGCTGGGTTATGCTGATTTACACAGCTGAAGATGGGTCAGTAGTAGAGAGGACATAAACAGGAACAAATGCTGGCTATCTTTCCCTTTGGACTTTAAATTATGCCAGTGAGTATCACAGTATCACAGAGGGGTAGGAGTTGGCAGTGACCTTTGGAGATCATTTAGTCCACCCCCCTGCTAGAGCAGTATCATCTACAGCAGGCTGCACAGAACAGCATCTAGGTGGGTTTTAAATATTTCCAGAGAAGGAGACTCCAAAACCTCTCTGGGTAGCCTATCCAAGGGCTCTGTCACCCTCACAGTAAAGAAGTTCCTCCTCATGTTTAGGTGTAAGTTCCTATATTCAGCTGTATGCCATTGCTTCTTGTCCTGTCCCTGGGCACTACTTACATCCTCCTTACCTCCAACCCTCAAGGATTTATAAATATTAAGATCCCCATTCAGTCTTCTCTAGGCTAAAAAGTCCCAAGTACATCAGCCTCTCTTTGTAAGAGAGATGTTCTATTCCCCTCATTGTCTTTGTAGCCCTTTTCCATACCCTCTCCAGTAGCTCCCCATCTGTCTTGAACTGGGGAGCCCAGCACTGCATGTGGTGTTCCAGGTGTGGCCTCACCAGGGCGCAGTAGGGAGTATCTTGATAGAGGAGAAGGCTTGTAGGAATGAGTGGCTCCTGCCTCATTCCTAGCACACCAGGGTATCATTCCAGATGTGCCTGTGTAGCTTCATCTACCCTTTCATGCAAAGAGGACTTTTAAAAGTGGAATAATGTTATTCTGAATCCACTGGTGCTTCTGAAGCCACTGCAAATGGGTTGTTGATCACAAAGGGATGGACACACCTCATGTACTTGTTTGTGGGCTTCCACAGTTCAACCCTGATGTTCTGCTTCTCTTTCAGGCCTTGTGTAATTTTCTCAGCCAACACTATATGGTTCTTAATGTTTGTTTTGCTTTGAAATGAAAGGATGTATGAAAGTCTATGTTATTATTATTCCATTCCTTTAATCTTTGCTCAAAAGTTAGTCCTTCTCAGACCTTTAATCATCTGTCTTTGTCTGAATTCCCTTCAATTTACTTCTGTCTTTCTGGTGCTGAAGTGCTTACAGATGAATGAGAAATTGTACTGCTTTATCTTATTTTTTCCTCATTAGAATGCTGGCAAAAGCCCACGGTCACAGAAGACAGACAGTAGTTGGGGTTATTCAATAGTTTTGACTTTTCAAATTATTTAACCCCTTTGCTATGAGAGTTGTGAAGTGTTCCTATAACGAATGGGTATTGTGATGCATATAAATTGGAAGAGAAACTGCATGACTGCAGCACCAATCACTCAAAAGTCAGAAACTGTCGGAGTCGAGGCAGCCTGTTCAGCTTTGTCTGATCATAGGTTTTTCTTTCTGTGTCACTGCTGGCTGAAAGAAAGGTCGCTCTTCTCTACGGATGCGACATTGTGTTCTCCAGTTCTTATCCTTTCTCCAACTTATTTTTTCATTTAAATTTTCTGGAAAGATAAAAGATCAGGTAAGGGTGAGCAGAAGTCAAATTGGGCCTTAATATGTATATTTTTAAGCAGTAGTAAAGAAAACAAGACTTCACACTGAGAAGTTGATGAAGCTTTAGTACAAGAAAGTGCTCCCTGGTTTATCTGTACCGGTTAGACCCCACTCACTCTTGCACAGGTGTGTAAGGCCAGAGGAAGGGGGGTCAATGCAATTTGCCTGTGGAGAACAGACACAGTGATTTAGAGTGTACTTGTCTGTGGGTGCTTGTAAAGTGATACTGATGTGTTCTTTACCATGCTGATGTAGAGACAATTTGTTTTCCCGCTTCCCCAGTGATGAAATTATCCCAAATAGAATATATCATGGCATCTTTAGGATTGCTTCATACTAGAATAATTTCTGGTGTGCAATTTATCTTTATACAGCAAAACTGACAAAATGTTTGGGCTAGGCTAGAGGAAAAGTAAGCACGATTTATTAAATAAAGTAAGTAATTTTTAAAGAAGAAAATAGGCAAATTCAGTTGGACTGAAAATCCAGTGAGAATCACAGACACTTTAAACAAACATGAATACATTGCTTAATGAAATGTTTGGTGTGGTACAGAGATTCAAACAGCTCATCTGGAGAGGTGTTTAGTGGTCATGGAGTTCATCAATAGCATAATTGCCATTTCGAAATGAAATGTGAACTTGTTTTCATGGGAGGGAGGGCATCTAGTACCAAGAAATACTTAACACAGATTTTATTTGTCTGAAATGTTGGTCTTTTTGCTGAACTATCATCCTGTAAGCCCCTACTAGGAGAGAGGCTGCATTCTGGTAATTTTACGAAACAGTTGTCACGCTCTAACAACTACTTTTTATGACCTTGGCTCCAGGCTTGATTCTACAGCTACTTGATGCCATCACCTCCTTTACCCCTCTTTTCCCATTCTCAGTAGTATTCATCCGTTTCCCCCTTCGCCAGCATGATTGCACCTCTCACAAAATGGAGATAACTCCATAGAGCAGGTTTTACTCAGAGCAAATTACAGATCTTATTTTCTGCTAACCTTGATTGACTGCAAGTTACTGACTGCCCTTGTTCCATAGAAATGGCAATTTTAGCTTACGGAATAACAAAGCAGCCAACTAAATGAATTGTCTGTGCTTTCTTCTGTAACCGTCTAAGCGCGCTGGAACGCTCTTCTCTGCACATCAGTGATCGCTTCTCCAGTGAAAGCAAGCCACGGCCTCCTCAGAATAGATAAGGACCTTTACAAAGACACTCTTTGGTCTTTTTAATATTTATTTTGCACATGTGCATCCACATGCAAATGGGGCTTACGCATTATTTTTAATGAAAACACTAGGGCTGAAGCCGTCTTTAAAGTTAGAGGGAAAGCACCGTTCTGCTGTGCCTTGATTGACTGCTGTCAACCCAATTAATACTCTGATAATGACAGCTATGCCAGCTGAATGCCACTGCCAGAGGGCAATTTCTAGTTTATTTCTGCAAAGTATTTATCTGGAGATAATTACATATTAGCCTGATATGTTTTACTTGCAGCTGCAATACAAATTGACCTGGCATGGAACCATATATTACGACTGTTTACAATTGTATTATGAGCATTCAAAATGACCGTAAAAAAATCCCCCCAGCAAGAATGGAGAAGCTTCTATTCTCATTGCAACTACCCTTGAGCTTCTCATTTCAGAAGTAGGTCTTAGTTGTAATGGTGAAGTTAAGTGTTGTTAGCAATATGAAATATAAACTACTCACAAGTATTTCTGTGACATTGAATTAAAAGGTAAATTAAATGTTCTAGAATATATCTACTTCCCATGGATCACAGTTATTAATTTTAAAATTGAAATTTCTGATTAATCTTCCCCATTGTACCTGAGAAATAGCACATAACAAGTTGGAAAGTTGTAAAATGAGTTAGGATAAAAGATCAATTTCAGCTATTACTAAAGAGGGAAGAAAGGCTCCCAGAAATCTGGCCAGAGACTTTGTGTGAGGATGAGCACAGAACCAGCAGAGTCACAAGACTGTCCCTTGAAAGATGCAGAAAATCAGAGTGTCTCTGCTGTGTGCCCCTCTGTGCCTCCTGCAGTTCTGCTTGGCACATACAGGCCAGTTCAGTCTCCTGTCACATGAGACAGCATATAATGGAAAACAGAGATGTACTTCTGTGGCAGGTTATTTATTATAGTCAGGAACGATGTCTTCCTGGCCCAGAGGTCGGATCTGACCCAGTGTGACAATATCCCCAGCTGCCTCTCAAGATCAGACACGACCCCTGTATTTTTCTCTTTGCCAGCCAGGCTCTATAGCTACCGCTGGAAGATTATTCTATTCTGGTTGAAGAAGCTTTTCAGGGAAGCTCTTTCCTCTTTGACATGCTGGAGCATCCTGGGATGTTTGGGCTTTTGATATTGTCAGGTACAGTTTTATTGCAGCTTCGATCAAGTAATGTTCACTGATTGTCTCGTTACTTTGGGGCTAGTATTAATTCAATCCGATTTAAGGGAATGTGCAAACAGAGCATTTCTTCACAAAATATAAAATTTAAAAAAAAAATACAGTCACAAGTGTTTATGAAGGACATTGTGTCAGTACAGGAAGCTTGATTTTCCCTTATAATTTCTTCACTAAATGCCAGAAAGATTTTTCTGTCACCTTCTCTTCCTTTCCTGAAACCCACACACAGAGGGTCATGCCTTCCCACCTTTTTTATGCCATAGGTAGTGCTCATTAGAGAGAGCCACTCATTGAAAGCACGGTGGTTTTTATAACCAGCCCCTCCTTTGAAGTTCCAGGGGATATCTGGGTAGATGAAATCTTTCTCCCTGAAATGGTTTTCTTTCTTATCCAGGAGAAAGCGTGTTCATTGTTTTTAATTGCAATAATGTGTTGTTTGGGGGGCTTTTTACTACTTTGGTGAGTCAAATATCTCTGTTAGACAATGTATTATGTCCTGTTTGTGACTGACTAAAACCTGCTTGCCCCAAGGAGGGGAAACACATTGTTTTCCTCTCCTTAGGCCATTACATGCACAGGTTTCAGTGAAAGTGTTTTCACTGCTGGATCTTGCATATCTGTTCATACCCCCTGGAAATAAGTGATAGAAACATCTGAACAGGGTATTAAGACCTGGCTTGCTGCTTACTCCTGGCTGAAACTGAACATTAACTAGCCACTTCTGAATGACAAAAGGTTGAAGTGATGAATCCACAAAGTCTTCCTTCAAGTTGTGCATCCTGCTAAAAAAAGCACCCCAAATGCACCTGCGGACAGGGCTGGGGGTGGCTCAGGTGCCTGGGGTGGGTGCTGACAAGCTTCTTGTGGAGTTTCCTGTTAAAAATCTGTGACTGACTTCTCCCTGTATAAGGGTTTTTTCTACCTATATTGTTCAGGTGTGCGTGTAACACGTTCTCTGAATCTATTCTTATAAATATTATTCCGTTGCTACTTTGAAATGATTTGTAAGAACCTCTTGAGAATATATCTCAAGAATCTCATTGGCATTTTAGAAAACAAATTTGCATATAGGTGCTTTCTACTAGAAATGTAATGTGGGTTTATCATTATGATGATAACGTGTAAGTATATATCAGCCAAAGGAAAGCAGCAACAATTTGAAAGCCAGCAGGTCAAATAATGTCTTTTACTTGTTCCTCTTTACAAACAGATATTCAAGAGTTTTATGAAGTGACACTGCTAAATTCCCAGAAAAGCTATGAGCAAAAAATAGAAGAAGCAAATCAAGTTGCAGAGAAATGGGAGAAGACAACATCTGCTACAGATCATGAAAATCTTCAGAAAAACCAAGAGGTAATTTAACAGATTAAGAATTTAAATACATATAATGAGTGAGATGTCTCAAGGCTGAGAAAGGCCATGCGATGATCTATAAGACTGAAAGAATGACCTTAATGAAGGAATTATATTTGGATGTGGAAGATTTGTAGCCTATCTCTCTGACCTTGAATGTGTCACTAACTTCTTTATCAAGGGGGAATGGTTTAAAGCTAAAGGAGGGAAGGTTTAGATTGGATATTAGGGGGAAGTTTTTTACAGAAAGAGTGGTGAGGTCCTGGAACAGGCTGCCCAGAGAAGTAGTGGATGCCCCATCCCTGGAAGTGTTCAAGGCCAGGTTGGGTGGGGCCCTGGGCAACCTTGTGTAGATCCAGGCCTGAGGTTGATGACCCTTCCTGTGGCAGGGGGGTTGGAGCTCTATGATCCTTGGGGTCCCTTCCAACTCTTGCCATGCTATGATTCTATGATTCCATGATCCTCTCAACTGCCACCTGTCTGAGAGGAAATAAAAGACGCTTTCTCATCTTTGGTGTACCTGACATGTGGTGTCTGTGATTACCCCCAAAAGAGAATATTTCTCCTCTACTTGCTAATAACCACTGAGGTTATTAATAGTCCAGTGATTGTATCCTGTGTAAAACATTTTTATAGGACTTTTCATATTTCTGTGACTGACACTGGGCTGAACTTTTCCATAACTTGAATATGAACAGATATCAATCAGAAAAACCTGTTCATGAGGACATGTAGCAAAAGGATGAGAGGTAACAGTTTTAAACTAGAAAAGGGGAGATTTAGGTTGGATATTAGGAAAAAGTTCTTCACTATGAGGGTGTTAGATCACTGGAACAGGTTGCCCAGAGAAGTAGCAGAGGCCCCATCTCTGGAGATACTGAAGGTCAGGCTTGATGGGGCTCTGAGCAACCTGATCTAGTGAAGATGTCCTTGCTCATTGCAGGGGCATTGGACTAGATGACCTTTAAAGGTCCCTTCCACTCTAACACATTCTATGGTTCTATGATTCTAAACCAATCTCTGAATAAGGAACAGATATATAGAAGAAAGTCATTCAACTGTCTTCTGTAGCCAGTGGAAGGATTCAAAAGCTTTCTTTGTTATCACTGGTTCTAATCTGGTTTTGCCTGCCTCCAGATTATTATTAACTAAATTAGCAATATCAACTAGTTGCCTCCCACCATGTTTTTACTTCAAAGACAAAAACAAAACCCACAGAACCAAGCAACAAATTTCTCTGTTCTTAAACAGCTAGACAGAAATAGAGTGGGCATGGACTGCAAACTGAAAACCTCCAGACCAAAATCAAAGATCAGGGGAATGTATAAAAATTTCCATTGTTGTTGTGGTTTGAGAGGAATCTCAAGTTTTAAAAGTTGTTCCAAAACACTTTCCATAGGCATGACTATTTTTAAGAGCTTCCCTCTTTTTAAATGTGAAACCCAGTAGTTCGCCATGACAATTTTTATGTGATTCTTAAAAAAGATAGATCAGAATTGCAGGCAGCTAGAACAAAACCCTCTGAAGAAATTTATTGTAAAAATTAATTAGCAAAAGAAGCTTGCAGAATTAATGAGAACAAGCATTCTGATTTTGAATGAAATCAGAACAAACGAGTCTTAACGTTAATGTAGGATATATCACATGAATGATTTAACATTTGAGTCTTGGCTTGATGACACAGTTAGCTAATCTCTCTCTCTTTTTTTTCCCCCTCAAAGCTACATGCTTTAAAATGGTGAAAGTGTATTGCAGCATGTTACCTCTTGAAGTACCTGAGAAGGACAGTGGGTCACAGACTCTCTTTTTGTTCTGGTCTCATCAAAGTATTTGACCCTCAACCCCATCTTCCCTAACCTCATTGCTGTTGAAGAGATGTGCTGCTAAATCTTCTCCAGGGGAATTTAAACTCCAAATTCTACACTGAGAATCATAGAATATATAGGGTTAACTCCGAATTTTGCTCATCTTCTGGCAATTATGTTCAGATTTTAAAACAAAACAAGAGAAAATAGAAAACTATTGCTTAGAAACTGGAATAACCATTTCAAGCCAGGGTGCTGGCAATCAGAGTCCAGGGTATCCTCAGACTGATGGAATATATTATTTTTTTCAAATTTGCTGTCTATTCATATATTTCATCAGTCTAATGGGTGCAAAAAGGGGTTTAGTCCCCTTAAAAATCATACCTCTATGTGCTTTATAGGTCCAAATGCAGACAAAGCAGGCTAGAAGTGTAGGCTTTTGGGGTTTTTTCCTTTCAACAGCACCACATTTTATCTGCAGTTCCGAGTCAGAACTGATTAGTACATGCTGAATGTACCAGCTGCTGTACAAATCCAATACAGTGTGTTGCTTTCTATGGGATATTGCCCTATGAAAATGTAACTGGATAATCTGATATATCACATAAATTCTTATTTGTGGTCTCTTTCTTACGGGAACTGATGGTTTTGTACTTTCCTTTTCCATCCTCAATTACATGTCCCAAATGTGGAAAGTGCAATAAAAGCCCAAGTGCGATCATTCAGTCCAGAGGCAATCCTCCTTTTATCCCTTCCACTTTAAACCTTCCTTTGCATTCTATATATATATTTTCTTTATAAAATGTTCTTTTTCCCTATTTATGTTTGATGTTAATTGTTGATTAAAAGAGGAAAGCATCTTTTGTTGTCCAGGTCAGGTACACTGCGTCCTTTTTGTGTTGATGCATTTGATGTTCCGAAAGTGTAGACATTTAGATAAGAGATAAGTTTTTATGTTGTTATTTGCAATGCTCTACAAATTTCCCATGCAGAGATGTCTGGCCTCTGAACTGTCTTATCTGGCATCTGTGATCACCATAGTGGTTTGTTACAAACATTATCTTAGATTGGATATTGGGAAAAACATTCTTCTCTGAAAGGATTGTCAAGCACTGAAACAGGCGGTCCAGGGAAGCAGTGGAGTCACCATCCCTGAAAGTGTTCAAAAAACATGTAGATGTGGCACTCTGGAACATGGTTTAGTAGAAATGGCGGTCTTGGGTTGATGGTTGGATTTGAAGATCTTAGAGGTCATTTCTAACCTTAAAGCTTCTGTGATAAACTGATATTAGATCTTACAGTGTACCAGGTTTGGATCTTCATCAACCAAGATAGATGAAAAGGTCACAACCCATCCTGTAGACTCCCATGCTTCTCAGGAAGTGTATCAGAAGAGAGACATTTCACTCAGAGACTTTAATTTTGAATGGATTTTGCAAAAGCAAGGAAATACATTGTCTTACCATTTGTGCCAGAACCACTTACACCAAATTATTGTAGCCTCCCCATGGCTACAAACATTGAATTAACAGACCATGTGTTGGGGTCCGGTGATAGTTGCTGCTGCTTTGATTTGGTTTTGGTGGGTTGAGTATTTTCTGTTTTCTCCCTATTTTCTTTACTTGCATGCTTCTAGTTAAGCTCTGCGCTGTTTAGGAATTGACCGTTGAAGGAGCTCCTGGTCCTTATTAAATCAGTAAAGGCTTTGGTATGGTTTATGCATTTAAACACTGTCCTTGATTTTTATTCCCCCGTTAACAGCTTTGTTGGTCATTAGAATGATAGGTGATGTTAGTGTTTCCAGATGCAAAGTGCAACATTACCTATCATCATATTATGACTGCATTTCACCGTGTAAAGAAACTAAATATGTGTGGCAATGTATCTGGCAGAGCTGTAAATATCAGAGACCAAAATAATTTCAGTGGGTGTGTGTTAGTGAATAAGGAAGAAAAAAGGACATATATGGATATTTTTTGTGAATCTAGCCCTGCTGTTTTCCCTCCTGTAAATTCGAGTTGACAAAATCAACTTAAATTGGTGGATAGTTTCAGAATCAACAAAACTGTTTGGGGCAAGTTGACTAAAAATATTTTCTGGTCTCTGGTTGTGAATGTTTTTATTTGTTTCATATATTGATACATAACAGTTAATAAATAAAAAATATGGCATTTTAGTAATGATGTAGGAACTCTACAATATAGTTCTGAACAAAACCTGGAGAAATTCATGTTGTCCATTCTCTTGCCCTAGGGCAGATCTACTGTATTTGAACTGTTCCTGACATATGTTTATCTAATCTGTTCTTTAAAACCTCCCACGGTGGAGAGTCAACAACTCCTTCAGGTAACTTATTCCCCTACTGATAGAAAGTCTTTCCTGATGACAAGCTGGAGTTTCTCTAACTGCAATTAGAACCCATTAGTTTTTGTTCAATTCACAGTAGACATGGATAACAGTTTATTCACCCCTGTTCCAAAAAGCACTTAAACATGTGTTTAACAAATCATATATAATAGCAGGAGCTTCTAGTTTCTCTGCCTTTACTCCCCTCAGTCTTAAAATTACCTGTGTGACCTGCTTTTCCTCAGCAACATTGTCATTTTAGGTAATATGGCTGTGCAACAAAAAATGCTGGGTCCTAATGAAAAATCTAGTCTTCTGGGGAAAGAGAATATTAGTTGGCTTAGACTCTTCTCAAAGGAAATGTACTTGGAGATATGAAATATTTTCAGGTTTGTTTTTTTTTTTTAAAGGTCTTGTGGCACTGTGGAAGGCAATTAGTCTTGACAGCACAGGCTCTTTATATCTCTGTGTATATTAAAAAAAAATCCTGGAAACTACTTTGCAAGATTTGTTTATTGATGAAAATACTAACCTGGGATTTGGGAACTGCAGGTTTTAATTCCTCATTCTTCTGGGTACTTCCTGAAGGAATGTGAGGTTTGAGAGGAGAACTGAAGAAGTGAGTCACAGAAGGGAACTGGGAATATAGTGTCAGAGATATCTCCTCACGTCCAAGTGTCAGTTAAGGACCATATCTTGTGGTGCACTGTGTAGGAGGAAATTGATGTCCAGGATTAAGATAAAAAAAACCCCAACACACCTATACTAAATTAAAAAAAAGGGACAAGATGTCATTCCCTTAAAATCTGCCTTATTAAGACATCTCTGTAAATAAGGCTATAGCTAGATTTCTCTTGCAACATGCGTAAAGGTACCACTGATAGAATTTTCCCTATGGAGAAGCTATTTGGTTAGGGCATTTTTAAAGGGTATGGAAATCCATATTCATCTCCCTTCTTGACTACAGTGGAGCCAATAGTGCTTCTCTTCTCACCCATGAGACTGTACTGTGCATTATGCTGGCAGGTATCATTTTGCTTTTTCATGTTGAGATATTGCCAATTTATATGGAATAATTAAATATTTATTTGGTCAGAGTGCTGACATGTGACTCTATAGCCTAGACTTTATAATTACTACTGTTCTGATGAGTATTAAAGTATAGCATATTTTGTCATCTTTGGCATACCCAAGGGTGGAATCCACCATCCCCAGCAACTGCCCAGATATCAGTGTTGAAAGGTCATAGATGCGAAGTCCTTCTCCCTGTTATCTCTCAATCCTTCTGCACCTCCCCATTGTCACCACCACATATATTCAAATCTGGAAGTGGAAGAATTTAACAAAGCAGATTAAGAACTGCACTCCAGATGCCTAGTATGTAGGACATGGTCACAGGACCCATGCATTCATTCCCCTTAAACTGCATTTAGGGGAATGCCGGATATAGAGACAGACTTTTAAGTAAGGCCTGTTGTGACAGGACAAAGTGTAATGGTTTTAAACTAAAGGAGAGTATATTTAGACTAGATACAAGGAAGAAATTTTTTACAATGAGAGTGGTGAAACACCACTCTGGTTGCCAGGAGAGGTGGTGGATGCCTTGTCTCTGAAAACATTAAAGGTTCAGTTGGATGGGGTTTTGAGCAATCTGATCTAGTTGAAGTTGTCCCTGCTCATTGCAGAGAAGGTTGGACGTTTAAAATTCCAACCCAAACTATTCCAACCCAAACTATTCTACGATTCTATGCTTCCATCTAGTAGGATGCTCTACTCAGTGAAAGTGTTGGTGAAGCAGGGGAGGAAAAGTGTGTTTGGAGATCACCTAACTGAGCAGGCTGAGAAGGTATCCCAGGAACATGTAGTTTCTGGATGTTGACAGTGCTTAGGCATTGAGCTTACTGATAGGAGTCATGTCCATTTTGGGAACAAACAACTGCAAGGTAGTTGCCTTGACAGCATGGCTGTGGAGAGCTGATGCTATGAAGATAATGTGCCTCCGGAGGTCTGAAGATCTCCACTACTTTTAAGCTGAGTCATTTCAAGCCACAGTAATAAAGCACCCACATTGGCTTAAACCAAGCAGCAATTATCTTGCCCATGAAGCCTGGTACCTGGCTTCCAGCAGGATGCTCAGGGAAGAGTAAGAAAAGGGCAAGCCTGTATAATGGGCGCTTTAGCTGTTTTGCAAGTCTAATCTTAATTTGTTTGGACGAGAAGCACAGACAGTGCTCAGTGCTGGGAAATGCAGCATTACCTTATTTTATAAACATTCAGCATGGAATTCACTGCAGCTAGCGTGCTGATGGGGGTGGGGTGGGGAGGGGGGGGGGGGCGGTGCCCGATCTGCTGCTGAAAATCATGAAGAAAGGGTTTGTTTGTAATTTTGCCTCTGCCAAAGAGCTTCATTGCTTCTTTGGACCAAGCTTTGTAAGACCAGCATTCACAGCTTGAAAGCTTTTTCTGAAAGTAGGGCTCTTAAATTGTCCCTGTTGGAGAGAGGAGACTGATTTCTTTTTACCTCCAGGAAATGAGATAGGGGTTCAGCTGGAAGTGGTTTAAATTCAGGTTGTCCACTGCTTGGAAGAGTTCTCTCACCCTACCCAATACCAGATAAGGCTGGGAAAAGGTTTTTTCCATCTCTGCTGTGAGGAGCTTTGCAGTTGTGCAGCTGAGTTAGTGGGTTAGTGGATTCTGAGAGCAGGAGCACAGGTCTGAGCCCAGTTTCTCAGCCTAGCCTGGGGCAAAGGTTTTTCCTTCCCAGGGCTCTCTGCACTGCGTTAAACAGTCACTAGGTAAAGGATGCCTCTTGCTTAAATGTTGTGTAGATAGATACAATTAAAACTGTGAGATGCTCAGAATACGCAATCACAGAGAACATAAAAGTACCTAGATGGAGATATCCATCTGGTGAGCCAAAAATTGAATTGCTCTAGCTATGGCAATAGTAACGCCGCTTGAAGCTTGTGCTCAGCTCCAGACACCCATTAAAAGACATAAATTTGCCCTTGTTTTAACCTCTGTTTCCATTAGTTTGGTCTCCGGTGCTATTTAATTCTGGCCAGCAGTGTTTTGACCTTTATTCAGATGGAAACTGGAGGTGAAAGAAAAGAACACTCGGCTGTGGCCAAACCTGGTAGCTGAGGGTCTGCTTGTCCCTGTATCGTAGCATGAAAGACTATTTACTTACAGGGCATATGGTGCAGGTACTTCTAGTATATTGAATGAGAATCCTTTGCAGTTACTGTGCAAGTTTGGTCATCGCACACTGATCTCACATGCTCAACTTACTTGCAGTGCAGTGTGATGTCAGTGCTTTGAGATGGTCCCCAAAGACTCCAGGTCTTCATTCAGTTCCTCTTCTTCCATGCATTTCTTGTGTTTAGAGGCTCATTTTGCAGAACAGTCTATTGCAGCATGCAAAACGAATCCTCCTATTTCTGCTTGCTTGAGGAATGCCTGCTATCCTTGTACCCACCTATTATAAACATGCTAATTACTTCTCCCTCTTTTAAGTGCTGGCTTGTTAAAAGTTCCACTAGTAAAACCTTTACTTAAAAATCTTCTGCCGGGAGCAATTATCAAACCATTAATCTGTTTCACACTAACAGCTTGTCTGAAAAATGGGGACCTGCAAGGCCCTTCTATATGTGCCTATAAAGATTCAGTCATTTCTCTGAATTTTTGTTTGTTTTCTTTGTTTGTAAGGGGGTACAGCTTAATTTGTATGTCTTGGTTTACTCTCAGGAGTCAAATATGAGTCTGTTTAAGTGATTATACTTAATATGCAAGAGCCATTAGGCATGATCAACCATAATGTTTCATTAGAAGGGTTCAAAACATTCAGTTTCATGTGTCTCTGCACTAGATTTAGCTCCTATGGCATACATTTATCTGATCAAATGCAGTTTGTGTCTGTGGGTTGATTTTGTACCAGAGCCAATTCCCATGTAATTTTATTTGGCACTATGTTTTCCTTCAAGAAGGCAGCAGTCTTTTCAAGTGGCATGATGTAGTTGACATCTCAGTTCGTGTTTTGCTACAGTTGTGTCCCTTTTGCACAAAAGGATATGTAACAGACATGGCTAGATAATGGCTAATAACGGTGCTGAAGCTTGACTTCGCAGGGTTTTAATATACAGTGAATTTACTGTTGGATTTTCTATGCATCAGTAGAAATTGTTTTACTTGCAGAGATGATTTTATATACTTGCCTTCTCAAATGGTTTGGCTTATGTTTAAAAGTGGGTAACTGCAATGCCACTGTGTTGTTATAAACCTTATTTACAACTAGCTGCAGCTAAATGTCTTACCCATGCTGGATATCTGTGCTGGGTCTCTATTTATAAATTTGTTATTTGTTATTCTCTAGCTTGTCAATAACTTGAGTGCCAGTGCGTCTGTTAAATGTCACTTTAGAGTTGCTTCTGAGTGTATTTTAATGTGGTCAGGCTAACGCTTCCATTTCAAACCCCCAAGTTGTATGTATGCAGAGCAGTGTTTTCCCATGGTCAGAATTGCTCTGCAGCACAGTATTCTTGCCTCCGCCTCCCAAATCCCTACAGAAGTGGTGATGAGAGTAGGGCAGCAGGTATGTCTCAGACCTAGACATCGTTCTGCTTTTGCCATCTCCTCTGGCTTGCACAGATTTAGGCACGCTCACATAAGGAGCCTTTTCCTTTGTTGCCTCTCACTGTTATTTTTACAAGCCATCACACTGGTGTGCCTGGTCTGATCAGTCCTTTCTGACAGGGAATTGGGGTTTGAATTAGTTTAATAATGGTTTATTTAGTTTAATAATTGTTTTCTACTGGCATTGGTGGGAGGAAGAAGAGAGTTGGGATTTTGGCATTAAACAAACCAAACCAGATCAGCAGTGATGAAAGTCACATCCACCGCAGCACGCTTGTTTGGTAGGTTTGGTGTTTTTTTCCCCTTTTCCACATTTATGTAATATACCTATCAAACAACTCAAGGCAGTTTTCTGATCTGGGATTTGTTATTACATCTGCAAAGGATTGGGAACGGGCCAGAACAGCTGCTAGGGACCAGAAACAATAAATTTCCCCAATGAAAATGTGCTTGATTATTAGCCAGTGTACAGAATTAACCAAACTTTTAATTAAACAATGGGAATCTATTGTGATAAGCATCAAGGTCAGACTATTGTGCAAATTCCATTTCTGTGTATCAAGGTCAAAAAATGATAGATCTAATAGAGATACTATGAAAATATCACTTAACAAAAAGCTCTTGAAATTTGAACATATTTTTTCTAACATAATTCCTCTAAAACATGATATGTTTTAACAAAGTCTATTGTCATACCACAGCAATCCGAAAAAAATTACCTACATAAAAAAATACCTGTGTGTCCCTACAGGCTACCACAAGCTAACAGTTCCAGAATATGTGATATAATTCATTGTTTTTAATAAGAATCTGGGAAGGTATGTCTTAGCCACCTGCAAAAACAAATGCATCAACTCTTAAAAATATAGCTCGTTGCCCTGTAAAACTGTAAGAGTTCTGTAAAATTGATATTCAGGGATGAATGTAGTCTAGTTAAGCTTCACTGTTAAAAATACTTCAGAACAATTTGTCTCACTTACAGGTTTATTAACTCTGATCATTCACCAATCTGTGCAACTAAGCATGAGAATTCACTGCTCCCCACGTGCAGAGGACACAGGTCTCCATAGAGAGGTTTAAGAGCCCATCATATATTTCTGCACTCTACCAATATTTCTTTATTAAAATACTTCCTAAATTGTTCCCAGAATAAAGGAAGATATTGCCCCAAGACTTCTGGTTTGTATAAAATATCACCCTGAGAGTGATTTCTTGGGTAGGTGCACATATCTTTTCTTGGTGAGATAAATATACATGAAAGACAAAAAAGCTTTTAACAAATAGTAAATACAGATGTAAAATCCTGGGAAATTAAAGGAAAACTGTAAACTTGAAAAATATAATTTCTCTACACATTTTTTAATATATAATATAGTTGCAAATGACATGAACAGAGCCACAGGACTTTAGGCATTTTCAGCTACAGTTTACACATCTGTGCTTTACTGTCACCTGTACTGCTTTAATCTGCAACAGTTTGTGCAGAAAACTTCCTGTTTTGGAGATGAGACAATTTTACTGCTTATTCCATTGTTATATTTAGGTGGATTATGTATACAGTATTTGTGTTTTGTGAAGGAGTGAATGTCACTCTGCCATTCTCCTCCTCCTTGGAAAGCATCTTTAGGAACAAGATTCTTTTTCCTACGTAATCCTGATACATTTTCCCATCGAAACAGCCATGTATGGAGATCACTTTCCAGGCTTATATATCTAACCGTATTTTTCTTGCTGTTGGAAGCCTCTAGCTTCTGTGTTTCTGCCATCTCAACACCACTCTATTTCTCTTACTTTTGAGGCCTGTGATGGCCTGTCTCATCTTTGCATTTCTTGTCTTGTACTTCTCTAGCAATTGACCCCCACATCTGCTTCCTTAGCATTCTGTGAAATATTTAGTGAGGAACTTCCGTGTTATTGCCACCTTCAGCATACAGGAGCTCCTAAGAGAGATTTGTAAGATTATCTCATTTCATCTTTAAATTTGTCTTTTGTCCCAGAGGAGAGGTGGTTGAAGAGGCAGACATTCCTGATATGATGTTCTCCTCTTGTTATTACAGAACCTTAGGAGTTGGAAGGGACCTCGAAAGATCACCTAGTCCAACCCCCCTGCCAGAGCAGGATCACCTAGACTTACTCACACAGTAATGTGTCCAGGTCGGGTTTGAATACCTCCAGAGAAGGAGACTCTACAACCTCTCTGGGCAGCCTGTCCCAGTGCTCTGTCACCCTCAAAGTGAAAGTTTCTCCTTATAATTACATGGAACTTCCTATGCTCCAGCTTGCACCCATTGCCCTTTGTCCTATCACTGGCCATCACTGAGAAAAGCCTGGCTCCATCCTCCTGACTCTCACCCTTGGTCAATATTGTTCTACTGTTTGCTTATGTTTCTCCAATATCTGTTGTCTAAAACTGAAATGGACAGTTTGATGGAGCAGAACCGCCATGTAGTAGCACAAAGGACTTGTAATCTGTGGCTGGATACCTGCAGCCTCATGTATTTGAGATGCCTATTCCCTCAACCCCTAGAAAACTCTTACAAATTAATTTTGAATCTGAATTTTTAATGCATCTTCCAATGGCTCATGTTTAAAAGATGTCACATTACCTGAATATCCAGCTTTCATTAGCCTATGTAGACCCACACCATGCCTACGGTTGAACACACTAACTGTTCTCTGTACCTGTGAATGATTTCAGCCCTCTAGCAACTGCTTGGCTGGTACCTTTGGCTGCTTCTGCTTTTCTCTCAGAAGGTCATCATTGTTACTGCAGAGTTGTAACCCCAATAGTGGTTCAGTTCCTTGTTCCAGCTGTGTCAAGTTTCCTTGCTGAAGGGACAAATCCAAGTGCTGAAGGTTTCCCAGATCCTCCAGTTCTTTTGCACAGGTACAGGGGAGCCTACCTGTGTGCCTGAAATGCTGTGCCCTGTCATTGTACTTTATCTTTTTTTGGTCAGCTCAGCACTTTCAGGTAGACAAGGTGTCTCTTTCAGAGAAGAGACAGGACAAAAGGGTGATGTATGAGCTGGAAAAAAACCAAATTAAGAGTAACAGTTGCAGTGGGTCTGAGTTCCTCTTCTTGGAAAAACGTCTTTTTAATTCTGGTGGAAAGAGCAAAGGGAACTATTAAATTGTTTCAATGAACAGTTTGATCTGTTGTGTTTTGGAATTCCTTAATTACAATAAGAAGAGATCTGCTGAGAGATTTCAGGTCATTTATTACATCAGACTGATGTCTTCTCACTCATTTTTTTGGGTTGTAGTTTGTAGAAAACCAGGGGTAACAGAACAGACAACTTTGCCTCTTCCTAGACTAGGAAGATTCATGACAGACATATGCCTCCACTTATGTAACCAGCATTCTTTTTTTTTTGAGATATCTTGTACTTTTTTTGACAGTAAATGCTCCCAGGGTACCCAACAGTATCTTTGCTAGGTCAGCAGCAAGCCTGTGACTGGAGCTTTCAGTATTCAGGATGCTGACTACGTTATTGCCTGAAACAGTCCATCTTCCATGGTTATGGGTCTAGTTATTATTGCTGTTTTTTAATTCAGTATCACTTTATTAGTCAGCTTCCTTGCTTTTGTTCCCACCTAGGGAATGTGCCTGACACACGCACATACACGCACACACATATCTTTACACTCACAGCAGATCCTTCTATCACTTATGAGGATTAAAATTGTCATATTTTGGTCTTCACTTGCAATTTGTGATGACCATCATCACCCTTGGAGAAGGATCAAAAGCCTCCTTGTATCGATGCTGCGTTCTATAGAGAGCTGCCTCGGAGAGAGTAGGACTGATCCAACATCCTTGCTCCATGTTGAGCAGAGGGCAGTGATGCAGCTTTTGGTTCACATCGTAGTGAACCTGGAAAAACAAGAGACTCTGTGCCCACCTTCACAGTGCTTTGTTGCAGCCCAGCCACAAGGCAGCAAAGGTTGGGATTGTCTGTGAATTGTGACTGAGTTGTTGGCCACAAATACATAGAAGCTTCCTAGTTAAGCATAGCTAAGAAAGCAGGCGGTGTGATGTTTTCGGACTGTGAAATGACATCACTGGTTTGTCTTAATAGTGGAAACTATGTTTTTGCCAGCATCCTTTGAAAGAGCAAAGTGTCGGCAGGGGCACTTCTTGTGAGCCCTGTTTTACTAAGTCCCGCACAGAAAGGTGCAAGGAGATAATCTTGCCTAACTTCACCTTTGTTTATAAGCTAGTGAAATGTGATGATGACCTGGTAGTAATTATGGAATAGGTTGCAAAGAATGGGCTGCACGTAACAAATTGCACACAGAGCTGTGTGCTATTGACGTTAACAAGCATCAGTGTTTTTATCAAGCTTCCAAAATGAACCAGAATTGGAAATTGAGCCCCTGCTAACGAGAAGTGAGGTTGTAGCATAACTGGTACATAAAGGGGATTCGAGCAATTATTCATCAACAATGAAAATATTTTCCGATAAATTTATAATCTGGAATTCCTCCAAGTCTATAGGTACATCTCCAGCCAAAACAGCCACCTCAATGGGAGATACATCCCAAGAGAAAGGAGAAAGACCTGTCTGAGCTGCCTAGACACACTTCAAATGTATCAAGTAGCAGACAGCTTTAGTGAGAGGTGTTGTAGCCACAGACAGCTTTCATGAGGCTGAATTTATTGCCTCATCCTGGCTCTCCTTCTGATCATATTACCTGGACCTCAGTGTCAGTGAGCTGTGACAAGGGCACTGCTTTTCAAGTAGATATCAGCTCCAGCTGGCAGCTGGGGAGGATTCCTGGTCTCTGTAGAAACCATATGGGCTATGTAGGGTTGTATGCCTGGCAGGAGCATTCCTCCCGCACACCCTTGGCATTGCCTGGCACACGAGGTATTTGCTTCTTTCCTTGTGATGCAGTTGACAGTGATGTTTATTTGGTGCAGTTACAGCTGCCTTACACTTCTGTGCTTCTACAAATGCAAGCTCATAGAAGCCGAAATCCCTGTACGGTCTGTAATTTTTTCAATAACCTTGATCAGTGGCTAGTGTTAATAGTTCTTGGAGTCCTCAGATGAAAGCACAGGTTTCTGCCATCTCTGCATTAGGCAGCACTAGATTCTTATTGAGCGTTTTTCTCATGACAGTTGTCACAAAGGAAATTGACTGGCAGATCCATGGAGCTCCAAGCTTTTGCAAAGTGTTTAGGGTATGTTTGTTTTTCCTTTCACTTCATGTTGTTTTCCATTTATCAACATTTAGGGAGCGTGATGACATATTCTACAGGTTAATAACCTAAGCCTTTCTACTTAACATACCTTTTGAGTCCTTTTCCTTTTGTATATATCAGTGGGAAGCATTTTGCAGTACTCCCCAGGAAGGAAGCTGAATGAGGAGAGGTGTCAGTGTGTTTTGCCGAAGGATCTGTTTAGCTGTGGTATTTTTGCATGCCAGCATGAGTATATGTGATTGTGTAGGTCAGCAGCCATGACTTAGTAAGGCAGCCTGCCATTGCAATGACAACCACTGCTTACTTCCCCTCCCTATGGCTTTGGCTGAAACACATATTCTTCTATACCAAGGTTTACAATGCTTCAAGCAAAACTATCTCCAGAAGTAAAAGTCTTTACAATATTCTCCAGGGAGCTGATTCTGTGGTTTTGGTGTGGTTTTTTCCTGTCTTTTTTTTTTTCTTTTCTTGTCTGTAATACTGGCTTTATATCCTTGTGTCAGCGTAAAACACCTTTGGTCTTCTCAAGTATCACTTTATGACGTATCAGTCCTGTTTGTGAAACGGCACTGGTTTTTTACTCTATTGAGCAGACTGGCTTAAATTCACCATTTCTGACAAGAACGGGCACAAAATTTCATCTCCAGTGAAATGTGGGTAGTTTCCTCCTCTGTAATTTATATGGAGATATGTGTAAATAGGAAGAGACTGTGTGGGCCAGTGCTGGAGACAGGAGACCGGATTCTATTTTTGGATTTGCTATGGACCTGCAGTACATCATGAGATAAATCAGATTTCAGTCACATTATCTGAGAGACTTCTTACTTAAATGTCTTTCCTACAAGGTTATCATGCAGTACCCAGCACAGTTGATATTTCTCCTATTCAGACTGGTTATACTTTTTTTTCTTTTTTTTCTTATTCTAACATACTGCATATCAGTTGTATAATAACTTTTAATGTTACATATAATTTTTATAATGAGAAATAGTATGATCAGAAACAAAAAGAGACACAAGGTTGTCATTGTAAAAATAAAGTGGTAGAGCTTGTCCTAAACTCTGAGTAGTTACACACAATTCTCCTGAGGACAAAGAGGGGTATGGTCCTCTGAAAACTGACCAAAGAGGAGGCTTTTATAGTGATGAACTGTCCTCAAAGGACAAGGCAGTCCTCAGGAGCCATTGCACTAGTTCTTTTCCATCAAAAACGCTAACCTTACATTCATAAATGCCCTATTATATCTAGTCTGAGGTCACTGTGTGGCAGATGTATGGAACAACGGTTACCAAGCAGTTCCTCATCTTGCACCTTAATATAAATGTTAGTAATTAATTCTGTCTCGCTCATTATGGTTGTTACAGTGAACCAGATATAAATGCAACATCAGCAGTTAGGTGATTGCAATTTAATTGAAATAGGTCCATTTGCAGGGCTTGAAGTGCTGGGAAAGGTGATGGGTAACAGCAGGCTCTGCTACACTGCACAGCTAGCCAGAGGTGGGGTGGAGAAAAGCCATCCTCATCCTCTCCATTTCTCCTATTATGATACCATTCGATAGTCTTCACTTGTAAAAAGATTTGAGCCAAACCCTTGAAGGCCCTAAGAGCTGAGGAATGAGTTCTGCTCCTGGGTAAAAGTGAAATCTAGCTCATGGTGTGCTACACCCGTGTGTATGAAATATGGAAGCTGCTCTGTAATATCCTCCTGGCCGTGAGAGCACTGCAATGATTTAAATGCTTTGCATCTCTGCAGCTGTGTTTGCTGCCACCGATGCCTCAGATCTACTAAAGCTCCACACCCTTCTGAAGAGTCTACCGTTCATTTTATTTATTTCTGGGATTTCAGGGGAAAAAATGCATCAACTAGAGGCTGCTTCTGTGCAGGCCTCCTGTTAAGATCTTGACCTCAAGCTATATTACTTGTGTCCTAAGGGTGCCACTGAAGTCACAGTTTGAGGTAAAGGGCTATACATATTCTTGGGATTTCTGACAAACCCAGCAGTGTGCAATGGAGTTAGTAATAAAATTCCCACATTATGCTGTGAATTTCTTTGGGAGGAAAATATATTGGTTTCAAGAACTAAATGTGAAACGAACAATTAAAAATATTGTGTTAACGTAGCAACCAAAGCAGTTAGGTTTGGGGGTTTTTTTGGTTGTTGTTTAAAAAAAAAGAAAAAAAGAAAAAAAAGTTGTACTGATGCGATAAAAAATGACACAAGAGAATAAATGTATCAAGTTGTTATGGCAACTGAAATATGTAGGCTGGAATTTATGTATCCAGAATTTCCATGTAAGTAAAATAAACATTATCCTTGCTAATTAAAATATCATGCAAATATTATTTAATTTGAAATAATTAGTCATGTTTTCTCTTACAATTAATGACTGGCTTTCTGTTTTCTGTTTCCCAGTATTTGCATTTTTCTTCCAGCTGTGGTCCACTTGTGTTTTCAGGGCAAGATTGTGATTTTTAGTAATACAGGCTTAAATGCAGAGGGACTCCACTGAGGCTAATGAATACAATGCATGCAGATGGGCACGACTGTAATCAACTCGTGTGTTTTAGCATGTTATTCTTGCTGCAGCTGACCTTTGTGCTCGGAGGGGCTTTTGGCAGGTGTCATCGCTTCACGCTCGAAGGGACCTCCCTGCAACCGCAGCTCCCTATCTTTTCCCCCCAGCTTGACACAGTGCACATGGAGCTCCTTCCAGAGCCTATTTCTGTGCATGACCTGCCCTCTTCAGCTGTAAATTTAGCTTCCAAGATGTTGTATGATAGCCAATTCTAAATGAGCATTCATTAATTATGTTCAGCCTTTTAATTTTTCTAGTCCTTTCCCTCCAGCCTTCAGGAGAATTCAGTAATAGCTTCTGCTTTATTTGAAAGAAATAGATCTTTAATATCCCAAATTACTCTTCATATTTCATCTACTTTATGCCCAGTAAAGTGCAAAACCATGGCTGAAAGGTAAGAAATGGGGAGAATGGGCATTAGGGTCTTGCTGAATCCCAGTTTATTTGTTTAAAGTTTTCATCTCATTCATCCTCATTTTTCAGAGGTGCCTCTTGCATTTGGTAACACTGCTGCTGAGAATGTTTTGGAAAACAGTCTATCTGGGTAAGGACTCAACCATACATAAGTTAATCATCTCCATTTCTTATGTGGATAGCTGCCTGGCATGGAGCAACGGCTAGGGTGGCTCTTTGCCTGAAAATTGTAACCAGTCTGCCCACTCATGCTTTGAGTCTCATTCTCATGCAGCTGAACTCCCCTGCATCCTTTATCTCTTCATCCTTGCAGCAGGGCTCATCTTTGCAACGCTCTTTTTGTTCATTTTCCCTCTTTGCTGCCTGTGGTAGGCCAGGAGATCCTTCCAATCACCCGTCTTTGGTGTGCTGGGTCTCAGCAGGGGAGGGACTGCACCTGAGCAACAGCAAAACTTGTGTGTGCAAGGACGCTGGTCACAGAACGGCGCCATGGTCTCTCTTCACTGTATGGACCATTGCACTTGGCACAGTCAACCATTGTGACCTTAGTGACACTCTGCTCCCTGGAAAAGGAGACACTCAAATGCCCTTATTTGTCCCCCAGCTTGAAAATAAAACTCTGCATGAATGACACAGGTGGTGGAGCTTGGATCAGCAGGATAAAGCTCCTGAGTGTGTCTTCTGGTCAGACACAAGGCTTGAGTTCCTGTGTCCAACCAAATCTAGCCAGCTTCATCTGAACCTTCTGCTGAGAAGGAGGAAAGCTATTGTCGCCTTTCCTGCCGGGAAAAGCAGTTGTCTTGCGCCAGACCAGGGTCATGGTGCAACTGTGTAATTGCAATATGGATAATCAGGGAGATCAGATTTGACTAGAGGCTTTGTGTTACCTCAGCCAAGGCCTCTACTGAGCAACTTGGTTTGGATGGCAGCTTTTCAATGGGTGGTCAAATCTGTGTCAGGGATGAGGAAATGGAAAGTTTGCTTGTGAGATTCTGACATCCAGAAACACACTGAGAGCAAGACTTGCTTTTGGGAGGATGGAGTGGCATTAAATCAGATCGTGACCTTTCTGAAACACAAGCCTGCAGCCACATAATTGTTCCTGAGCTCTAACACTCTTTAAGTCTGCCATAAAATCTTCTGAAAGGTTGAATCTATATTAGCTAAAGTTGAATCATAAAAATCCCAGGGTAAAATAAATATTATTGTGATATTTATGCTCACTTCCAAATACAATAACTTAAACAAAAAAAAGTCAAAACACTTCTGGTGTGATTTGTGCAGTAGAATACATGCCCAAATGTATATTTTTCTTTTCTCCGTTGACATTTGCCAGTTATATTGGGAAGACTGGTGCAGAAGAGACTGCAGTGACATTCTTACAGGCTTTGGACATGAGACCTTGTAGCAATCTGCAACATCACCCTGACTTGAAAGAGTTGTAAAGACTGACCTAATACGATGTGATGTGGAGCAAACCATGACATCTTCAAACAATGAACCAGAAACCCTAACATGGAAATAGAAACAAAATCCTTTCTGGCACCTATAACATTTGACTGGGGATACTGAACCACGTATCTAAAGAAGCACTTAATTAGGCACCCTCTTTTTGAAAGGATTTAGTGGACAAGATGAGAGCTCCGCTCTATTGTTTCTGGACTGAAATTTAGGCCCAGCTTAAGCAAATGAAATTCTGCCTGACTTCTGTGGGAATATGTTTTTTTGATTCTAGTTTCTAGTATGGTCTACTGTGGGGTTGTCTGAGTTTTCAGTCATTTGTGCTATCAGTAAAATTTAATTCCTGCCAAAAAAATGCTGAATGACATTTCTTCCTCTAATAAGGACTGTAAGAAGCATAGAAATAGGTCTAGCAGGGTGTGGATAAAGGAAAGCACGGTTTATGGTCTCTCAGGTTATTTCACTGCACAGCATTGCGGGGAAAACTCTTCAGGTCTCCAGTGATGCTTTGTCTCTCACAAACTATCCAAGATGTACGACTTCTATTATTTCTTTTTGTGGTCCAAGATTGTCAGCAGGAGTAGCTGAAACTGAGATGCTTGCAATACATTTAGGAGAGCTGTCAACTCTGCCTAGGTACAGTAACAAGGTGCAGCCCTCAGTGGATGGATCACAGACACAGAAGGCATTCTTGCTGTTGCTGGCATGATGTAAAGGATGAACATGACTTGCATCCAGTCTGAGTTCACACATGGCTTGAGCAGAACATGAGTGGGGTTGGCTGTACCCTGGCGTAGAGGTGTGCTGCGTTCTTTGCTAGTATCAGTATCCCTCTGGGCATTGCAGTTCAGCTCAGGTTGCTTCCTCCTGCAGCATAGCTGCTAAATGAATTCATTTACATCGTTGTCCTGTAAAATGAATAATTCCAGCCTGTGTTATGCTGCATTTTACTTTCCCTTAGTAGCTTTTTAAATGTTCTAATGATTTTTTAAAAATGCTTACCTCTGAAAAAGTTAATTAAATAAAAGCACTAACTCTCAGCACTATATATTCCTGGGAGCATTTGATTACCAAGATGATAGATTTCCTGACAGATATTGGCATCCAAAAGTTAAAGATTACTGGGGTTTTTTTATACCTTTCCTCCCTTAATGTAAATCATTTGGGGCAAGCTGGCATTTATCTACAGGTTCTCATGGAACTGGAGCAGAGCTAGCAATTATTGATACAAAACACCAAAAGAGGTCTCAGATTAGCTTCTCTTCTGAATTTGTCTCTCTAAAAGGGCACAGGAGAGCATTTCCTAAGCTGTTGGCTGGTGGAGAAGGTACATTAGTTCTCTGAACCCTAAGGCAGTTGCATATCTATTCAGGCTGGTGGGCTGGAGCTCCCCCACACTGCCACCAGCACTCCTGGTCCCTTTGCATTGCTGATCAGCATTTTCTATCCACAAAGTGGTGTGTATGTACCCTAGAAAACACCCCATATGTGTGTGCATGTAAATAAATTGGAAGTCCTGGCAGCAATGTGCAAGAGGACAGAAGAGTAGAACAAAGTTTGCATGTATGTTTCTTATTTTTAAAAAAATATTTTTCATATTCCCAACGTGGAGCCTCACTCCAAGAGGTAAACGTGGTAACTATTGTGGATGATTACAAGTACCTTGATATATTAGATACAAATTCTGGAGCCATAAAATAGACTGGAGAGTCCATCTTGCATGGCAAAGTTTGGCTGCTCTGGGAAGACCTCCTGTAGGAACTCTTGGAAACCCTGTATGCCATAATTGCCCGTGAGGGCAGATGCTCCTTCTGTCCGGTTGCTGGCTCAGACATGAAGTGGAACATGCTGCCTGCTGAAAGTGGAACCAGTGAAAAGTCTTTCATAACTCATATCTGTATACCTTGGCAAAAAAATAATCGGCAAGAATTTTGTTGATGGCTGACTGTGACAGTGGTGGGTATCCTAGTAAGCTATGGGAAAGATGTGTTATAAGCACAGAAAAGCTTTGCTGAGCACTGTTAAAATTAGATAAAATTAACAAGGTAGCTAATGTGATTACAATTTTATTAATAAACATTTCAATAATGCTGCAAGTTTGCACAATGAGAGACATTGCCCCGAAGAGTTTACGGTCTAAATAGTCCCTCTTAATTATAATCTAAATAGATTAGTATTAATTATGTACAAAATTGGAAGATTGCTTTCGGTGTGATCTATGATTCTCGTGGTTACTACCCATGTGAGCAAAGTTACTAAGTGAAGTTTTGATCTGCTTTTGCAACCTTTTCTTGTAAACCCACTTTTTCTGACCAACTTGAACACAGTAAGATACTATTTTTTTCTGTGAAGATGACAGAGTTGTTCCAACTACCAGCCTTCTAGATATATTGATCTGATAAAAAGTTTAGGCTTTGGTCAGTAATTTTAGTTCAAGTTTGAAGCCATTTTTTCCAGAACCTCCTACAAGGAGGTACGAGCGTGGTGCTTGTGCTCCACTGCATTTGTACTGTGTCACCCTGGGGCTGCCAGTTCCACTTCTCATGGCCAGGGTTCAGAAATAATGAGGTGTTGCCAAAATACTCACTTTTCATAAGGAAGCAGCTTTTGGATGTAAAATGTACAAATAATTTTAGAAAGCATAGGCTCTTGGTTGGCCTCTAAAGGGAGGATTGTATGTAAGAATAAGACTCAGATCCAAGAATGTTAATTTTTAATAAATCTATCATAGCCTCTCGCCTTATACAGTCCCATTTATTTCATAACACAAAGTTAAATGACTATTGGCTTTCAGATGGATTGCTAACGTATACTTTGTTCAAGTTTGGGAACCGTATATTATTCTGCTAATGTTTATTGAACCTTAATACACTGGAAGAGAGAGATGTTCCAGATTTATTACAATTACTCTTACTTGAGCTGTTTGTATCCATCTAGTGACCTTGGTTTACTGCTCTTCACAATTAATCTGTGACCCATTTCCCTAAGGAAAACAATTGAAACATTTCATAGCATCTTATGACATTGTTTTATGTTCTTTCAAACTATTGGAGACAGCTCCAAATGGTGAGAAGTTTGAGGAAAAAATAATATACAAAATATAAACAAACTCAAGTTGTTCCTTATCCAATTTTGCAGCTGCACTTATTTGATAAATACTACCATACAGTTTGTAGTTCCTGATGAAAATTGTCAAACCTCTTTCGAGAAGCTGCAAAAGTTTAGCTCCTTTAGGATCAGGCAGAGTTTGGTCTTGATAATTAGAGAAAATAAATAATATACTGTTTTGCATAGTTTACATTGTTGCCCGTAAACAATAACAATCAAAAAAGTGTATGTCAGGTATTCAAAGATAATGAAGATGAAATTTTTTATGCATTCTTGTAAACCAGATTTTCCATTTCCAAAGGAAACACCTCAGGAGTTACTTGGATTTTCTGTAGACTGGAAGGCAAGACGCAAGATCTGGGTTCTGTTCCTTGCACTCCTGCATAATTTTGCCCCAGCTACCCTCCTATCCCTTCCTCACTTCCAAGTTGCAAATGAGGGATACCCAACAGCCTTTAGTGATAAGCAACAAGACAAAGAAATGAGCGGTTCTCCTGTGACTGATGGTTCTTGGAAGCACCTGGATACTGTGCCCAGTTCTGGGCCCCTCAGTCCAAGAAGGACATAGAAGTCCTTGAAAGAGCCCAGCACAGGGCCACCAAGATGATTAACAGAGTGGTACACCTTCCTTAGGAGGAAAGGCTGAAGGAGCTGGGCCTCTTTAGCTTGGAGGAGACTGAGGAAGCTAGGTGATCCTGCTCTGGCAGGGGGGTAGGACTAGATGATCTTTTGAAGTCCCTTCCAACTCCTAACATTCTGTGATTCTGTGATTCTGTGACTGCAGGCGTGTTGGAGAAATGAAAACATTTGAGAGACCATGCGTGGAGTCCTATGTGCTCAGCCCCATGTAGTTCTGAGCTCCTGGGGTTGTCCAACATTTAAATACAGTCTTAACTGTAGCACAAAACTAATGCCATCAGTCCTGGTGAAGTTAAAAGCACGTGTCTAAGTAGTTGGCTGGATTTGGGCCAGTGTTCAGCCTTCTGCTGGACAGAGCCCTAAATAAACAATCTAGTATCGGAGGAGAAAACATTTGCACATGTGGATGTGATTTGGCTGTTTCTGTGGCACTGGCTTGTTGTTTTCTAGCTTGTGTTGGCGATGGTTGGTCTATTTAAAATGCTGACAATTTCTTGCTGGTTGTGTTAAAATTGACTGTGCTTCCGGGGCACAGGCTAAAAGAGGTTGGGCCAAAATCACTCACAGAGCCTGCGATGCTCAGCGCCGACAGATACAAGGCACAGTACTCTCTTTGAATTCACTCTGCTTTCCTGTTCGTGTTCTTACAGAGTGCCCAGAAATTTCCTGAGATCTGAGTTGGTGGCAGCCATCATGCTTCATTCAAAAGCTGGCTCTTCAAGCACATTTTTGCAGGGTAGAGCATCGTAAACAGAGATGTCATTTTGAATATCTATTGTCTTAATGCAAACTCTGCAACAAGGTATTAGATTTCCATCAGGAAAATTGAAAAACCAAAGAAAGCCTGTTACTGTATCTTGCATAAAAAGATATTATTTGAAAAAATACTGTGTGTTTTATGAGCAATATAAGATTGAAATCTCTGTAAATGAAGGGCAGGTGGCAAAAAAAGCATTTGAATTTAGAAGATTTGCAAATATGGCTATTGCAAAAGTATGAAATACACTCAAAAATACGTCACTTAGGAGAAGGTAAGGAATTAGAAATGAGAAAACACACCAGGCAATTTGTTTGGTGCTGTAAAGAGATCTCCTCCTGCAGCTACTCCAGATTATTTTCTGCTGTCTTTTTTGGCAGGGCGCTGATTTCAATCCTTATATCTTGTGTTCTGATGCCGAGCGCTGCCGAGTACCTTGAATGCCTTCTGAAGTCAACTAGAGATTATGATAAGCATCATCTTGTAGATTTAACCTATTAAGGCTTTCACAGACTTCCATGAGAGTGGCTGTAAGATTAAATGCAGAAATTTTTGCATGACAAAACACTGAGGTGAAAATCTTGTGTATGAGCTGCCTGATATTTATCTGAATTCAGGTCACCCTTTTGTATGTGCATGCTAATCTTTACATTCAGGTGCAATAGAACTGTAGTCCACATCTCAGCTACTTTATTTGATTTTTTCCCTCCCCCTCTTTAGCCTGCAGCTTCCAATGGATCAGAGGGATCTGGACAATGTGGAGAACACAATAAGGAAAACCAGACTTTTGAAAACTATGTGGTAGACACGAAGACAAAGGTATGGCCCTCTCTTCTGTGATGGAGAATGAAATCCTTATGTAGTGGAGTTTTGCTGGAGGGGAAATGTGTGGAATATATTGAATTTGAGGTCCCGCGGTCATTATTTTTTTTTCTGCTTAATGACTGCATGTACAGAACTGCATAAGAATGAGGCTTATGACTGCAATTTATCACTTTTTATGTTACCAGCCCTGTGCATTTTATGCTGTCCTAAGCAAGATTTACTTTTTTATTTTTATGTAAAACTGTTGCTAATATCGGTGATGGTTCTTCAGGATTGCTGATCTCAAGATTTCAGTGTGTTTTTGAAGTCCAAGGTGTTGTACAGTTAGTAGATTCTGTTCAAGGTGTTTTCTATTTAGTATATTCTGTAGTTTATTTTTGGTCTGGAGTCAGTATAGAAGAATATGAATGTCAGTGAAGTGATGATTTTCTTATTGGCAGTTCTAATGATACCTACTATAAAACTGCGCTGAATAATACACAAGGCAATATGACTTCATGGCTTGCGGTAAGGGGGTATGTTATAGTTCTCTTTGTCACAGCCTTGCTGCTTGCAATGGTGAAGTTATGAATGTTTCATTATAATATCTCTGTTATTTTCATAGGTTCTCAACTTGGCTGGAACAATTCTCTTGGGCTTAGATAATATTATGGAGAATTTCAGCCTTGAAGTCATTGTGTATTTTTTCTTTTCTAAGTGAAAGAACATGATTAAGTTTTCTTTTAAAGTGAGCAAGCTGGAAACATGAAAAGAAAACAGACATTAACCGAGTTGGCATACTTATGTGATACCTTATAGACTTCACTAAAAGTTGCTTCTGACAGTGGAAACTTGCAGATTACTTCTCTTGTCTAAGGCTTTTCCATGGGCTTTGCTTACATTTCTAGATCAATTTCTCTGTGCGTTAACTTTTCAAGAGCTAAAGAGCTAATTGTCTAGCATAACTTTCGGTTTTCCTTGTGTTGCTTTGTTCACAGTTGATCAGAAAAATGTTTGTGCTGTGTAGGACCTTGGTGCTGCTTGAGCGTTGAAATACAAGAACATGTATACTTACTGAAATTTCCCCCTATATTTATGACAGAAATTATTTCTCCACAGCAGAGAATTATCAAAATTTTGATATATGCAGTAAGTAAATTGTGTCTGTGGACACATTGCAGGAATTATGGGATCTCAGCCCAATTTCACATAATTTTCAGCATGAATGCCCAGTTGGACAATGCACCGTCTTGCCTACTTAGAGTTATGATATTGCAAGCTCCTGGACTTCATTTTTCTCCATCCCCAATTCTGCGTACTACATTTTCATGCTGTATGCAGCGCTCCAGCACAAAGTGTACATAAGTGTGAGCTCCAAAAATTGGCAATCCCATTGCCAAATTCTAAGACATTCAGAGCCGCTGAGTGGTATTTTCTTCAGTTCCTAGTACCATGGGATAGCAGATGTTTTGTTTTCATTTCCTGGAACTTGAGCTTTAGTGTGTCAGTTCATTTGAAAGAGTAATTTTGTCTGATTTCTCTTTCAAGTGACTGTGCTTGAGTGTCAGTGGCACGCTGCTATGACAGTGAAACATAGCTATTTGGGACTGGCTACATGTTTAAACATATGCACCAGAGCTTTGTCAGTTGCTGATGATCAATTGGTTGTTAGATTTACTTCCCCAGGCAGAATGCTCAAGAATTAAAATGAACTCTTCATTCATTGTGGATCTTGAGAGCTGAGAGGCACTTCAGGACATACTGCCCTTGAGTACGGTGTGTTTCTATTGTAGAGGATCCCAGTTCACATAAAACCAGTGGAGCATTTGTAACTGAAGCACTTTCGTTCTGAATAAGGGATTTGTGGGAAGCAAGAGAAAACAATTACAGTTTTGTGTTGGAAATAATAGATGCATAAAACATTAGGCGTAAGTTTTAAATTAATGAAGGTTGCAGAGCTTTCAAAAGGCTGGCTTGTCCAAGAGCCATAAGATGGATGGCTCAGGGACCTTTCCCCATCCTCTGCTTCACATCCTGTGATTATGAATGTGCATTTCCTACAACCCTACAAGTCATACTCTGTTCCAAGCTTGCCTCACCATAGGTCCCTAAGTGGATGAGTTTACGGGAATGAGACTACTAGAGAGGTTGCACTGTCTCCATGTTTGTAGATTTTCAAGACCAAGTTGGATAACAGCCTGGATAAACTCATCAGACTTCACTGCTGAAGCTACTTTGAGTAAGAGGTTGGAATGAAGACCTCCTCAGGTCTTTTTCTTTAATAGAATCGTAGAATTGCATGGGTTGGAAGGGACCCCAAGGATCATAGAGCTCCAACCCCTCTGCCACAGGGAGGGCCACTAACCTCAGGCCTGGATCTACACAAGGTTGCTCAGGGCCCCATCCAACCTGGCCTTGAACACCTCCGGGGACGGGGCATCCACCACCTTTCTGGGCATCCTGTTCAAGCCCCTCACCACTCTCTCTGTAAAAAACCTCCCCCTAATATCTAATCTAAACCTTCCTTCCTTTAGTTTTAATCCATTCCCCCCTGTCCTGCCATTTCTACCCTTTAAAAAAGTTGAATCCCCTCCTGTTTATATGCTCCTTTCAAGTACTGGAAGGCTGCAATGAGGTTCCCCCCACAGCCTTCTCTTTTCTAGGCTAAACAAGCCCAGCTCCCTCAGACTCTCTTCGTAGGGGAGGTGCTCCAGCCCACTAACCATCTTCATGGTCCTCCTCTGAACCCTCTCCAAGAGTTCTACATCTATCTTGTATTGGGGGCCCCAGATCAGGACACAGTACTCCAGATGGGGCCTCACAAGTGCAGAGTAGAGAGGGACAATCACCTCCCTGTCCCCGGTGGCCACCCCTCTTCTGATGGAGCCCAGGGTACCATTGGCCTTTCCAAGCTGCAAGAGTACACTGCTGGCTCATGCTAAGTTTCTCATCTACCAGAATCCCCAAGTCCTTCTCAGCAGGGCTGCTCTCCAGGAGCCTTTTCCCAGGCTGTACATATGTCTGGGAGTCTTCAGGCCCAAGTGCAAGACCTTACTCTTCACAGTATTGAACATATGAGGTTCACCTCATTAGCTTCATCTTTGTCACTTAGCCTGTGATCCTGAGCACCCTTGGAGTCAAATGTCTTTATACAGCACTGTGTGCAGCAACCAAGGGCCAGGTGTGATGATATTGCCCTCAGCAAACAGGGCCTGAAAAGTGCATATTTTTTACTAAAAAAAGCAAAAAATAGGGTGTTTTTCTTGCTTTTGAGTGCTGGGGCAGCACTTACCTAAAGTGATGTGAGGTCCCACATTCTGAATAAAAGGGTGATAAGCTGAGCATGTGTTTGGGGCAGGAAGAGGAGTCCCTTCCGGAGCTGTAAAGCAGAAAACATCTCTGTCTACGTTGAGGCTGGGTCCACCATGGCCTCTTGGATGCAGAGTCCTTGTGATGTAGGAGTGGAGCTGTCTGCCCAGCCTTCTCATGCACATTTTGTATCTACTTTCAGGGTTCAGAGTGTCAAGGTCCGTGCTTCCCTATGGGAAAGAAAATTGCCCTTTCTTTTTTCCATTGAGCTAGCCACCAGCCAGAGAAATCGGTCAGGACTCCAACATTGATTGTGCTAAATAGCAATGAAATTTGCCATGCACAGGAGAAGGGAATGAGTCTTGTTACCGCTTCTGCTTGAGACTCTCATGGGCCTGAGGCCAGTTGCAAAGCTGCTGGTGTTAGGACCGCTGCAGTCAGGAGGGGCAGAATTGCTAATTTGTTGATCTTTAAATTAACACCAGCACTCATGGGCTTCTGGTTCAGCCTGGGAACTGCATTAAAATTCTTAGTAACTAAGGTATACAGAACTTCACACCTTCTGAAATTTGTATCAACTTCTCTTCCTGGCTGAAGAAGGATTTATTCTGACATTTTGTTACTAATATAGCTCTGAACTACATATCCAGGATCTGCAAGACCTGTAGTTTCTCAATTTTTTGTTGGTTGGTGTTTTTTTAGTTGGTTGATTGGTTGGTTGGTTGGGTTTTTTTGGGGAGTTGGTGTATGTAGCACAAACCAGTCCTGATAAAGACTCCGTCTCATGAGATTTTCCCTTCTAGTGTGTAATTATTCAGACAACTTGTATCCCAGTGTTAACCTCCTAACTAACCAATTGTGATGCACAGCAACATAGCTGGAACTGGGCTCAAGTGTTATAAGTGAGCTCTGACTGTAAGGACATAACTTCATGACTACATCAGTTGCCTTCTTGGAAGAGATGTAATTAGGAAAGTATGTATTTGGAGCTTGTTTGAGTACAATATAGGACCTGAAAAGAAGAAAGAGAATAAAACCCCATGTGGAAGACTGACAACTTAATGCCATCAACAAGTACTCCATAGTACACAATTTAAGATACATTAGGAGTAAATAAATCTTCACATTTTGTAAGAGGATGCGTGTGTTTATGTGTTCTCTGTGTAGGTGCCTAGAGCTCTAAATAGTCCCTGGCTACATTTTGCAAGATGCTGACATTACTAATGCTGTGTTAGCAGTCTGGTACATGTCTCCTTTTTTAGTGTCTACTCCATAACTTGGAGACCTAGTACTCTTGTTTTCCTTAATTTCTACTGTTTGAATTAGAGATAATAATGAAGCCAGTTTTGCCTTTCTTAAAGAATCAGTTTTTCTTTACAGTTTTTGTTTTATAATATTTGAGTTTCAAAAGGATTTATGGAATGCTGAGAAAGGTGTGTCCTGAAAGATTTTTAAAAAATTTATAGAAGCTTTCCTATTGGTTTTAGGTTTTACGAAGGCTTGCTTTTACAAATACTCAGGTTGGCCGTACGTTAGAAGCTCTAGTTCTAAATATAACTGCCTAATTAAACCCTATGCTTTGGCTATCCAAGTGGAAGTACCTGGTTACAGTGAAGATTTTAATGACAGAACGGAGTGTTAAATTGTCCAATCTAAACTGCTGCATTATACAGACCATCACATTTCACCCACTCACCTCATGTTGTTTGTTTTTGTATGACTTAAAAATAGACACCTTGGTAAAATCGGAGAAGGAAGCAGTCACCTGGGTAAGCGGTTTTCACGCGGTGGTTTGCAGAGCCACTGCTATCACAGCAGGACATAGTTGTTATTCTTCCCGTATTAAAGCTTCCCACAAGTCAGAGCTCATGGCAGAGGAATTTTTTTTGACTGTCTAAATCAGCTACGAGCAACTATAAACCACCTCTTTTCACCCCAGATGGCTGCTTCTCAATTTGTTTGGTTTTTTTGGGTCAAGTCTTTCTATAGTAGATTTCAGTCATGATCATATGTGCAGATAGCATGAAGGCTGGAAGAACTGGGGAGAAAATAGAAGTAAGCAGCAATATGACCTGCAGAAATTAGAGCAGAAGGAGATGCTGCTAATGAAGGGCAAAGCAGTGCCAAGGATTTGAAAATCTTATACTTGGGGAGAAAAAAATAATGGAAAAAAAATTGCTAGTTGGAGGAAGAAAATGAAGTAGCTCAACCTCTTATTTTGGGTTTGGGATGGGTAGTTAATGAAAGTGATGAACAGTATCCTCAGGAGAAATACTGGAGTCCCATTGACAGTCATCTGTGCCCAGACTGCAGCCCTGAATTGTCAAATCATTGGCAGATGTCTATGAGAAACTATGACCAGGAGCCCTGGCAACCAACATGACCCTGTGGAAGGATGGAGCTGGGGTCTGTGTCCCTAAAGGCATGGGTCTGTTTTGTCTGGGGCTCCAGGAGGTTCTAAGGGTAAATAAATTAAGTGACAGTATTTCAGGGACCACTCAGCTCAGTGGTACACTAATCCTGGGTAGCACATGTGCAAATCCTGACCAGTTAAATGCTCATTGTTGCATTTTATGGAAGGGGATGACACTCTAGGAAGATTTTAGTTACACTGATGGAGCTTGATTTTCCCAGACACATGCATGAGTCACGTTGTTCACAGAAATGTCCTCAAAGGGTTCAAACCCTCGGTTTTTCATATAAACTGTAAATAGGATCGTGAATTCCCTGGGACTAGCTCACAGGAGTAAAGTTACTTGCAAGTGGAAGCATTTACAGATCATGCACTTGGAGAACAATTTCAAAATATATCCCCATATGGATGTTTTGACTGTGATGTGAAAGTTTACAGCCAAGTCATTAGGTAATTATATGTATGGAAATATTTCACACCTTACTAGATCAGCTTGAATCTACTGATTGGAAGAAAAAAACCTTGATTTGAAAGTTGAGGAAAATCCCTTTTACCCTATCGTGCGTAGAGCACAAGCCTGGCTTAGGTTAGACCATCTTCAGGGTTAGTTTGCTCTTAAGTAGATGATTGTTTCATACTGTTTGAAAAGTTCCTTGTTTCATACAAACTGCAGTAAAATAAACTTGCCTGACTGGCTACTGGACTAAAGCTCAATAGGGAGAAAACACATAGGTTCCAGTGCAGCCTGTAAACACAAATCAAGTTGGTTTTGTGCACATGTGGTTTCTCAGAGCGAGTTAAAGTTTTAGGCCGAGCCATGAGTGCTCTGGAGACTTTCTCTTTAAGATGTTACGTCCACCAAAACTTTAATAGTTGGGGGCGGGCTGGTTGCTCTCTGACCACATATCTGATTCACTATGGATTTTGTAACTTTGGTAGCACTGACCTCATTTTGGCAAAATAACGTGTCGCTTACTGAGCCTCTCGCTGCTTTAGCAATCACAAGAATATTAGGGTTATAACCCAAGTAATTTATGGAAGGGAGATCACTTTTAAATATCCTTTTATTTTCTTGGAAAGGCTTATTTTATTGAAAACATATTTTAGCTCTGAGTGAGAATGAGAGATCCTTAGCAAAGCACCCAGGGGGAATTGTGCTGTCCAGTGTGTTGAAAAGGTGAATTGTAATGTATGGGTGTCTAGACGTTTCCTCTTGTTGCTGTCAACAGTCCAGTTGGCTGTATTTTTTTTTTCCAGTGAATAGGAGCATTGATTTTCCTCTCTCTTTGGCCAGAGCCTTCACTTTACATATCTTTCCCCTTCTGTGTCTCTTTCTCCCTCCCTCTTTCTTCTCACTCTCTCTCTTCCTCTATCTGTAAGAGAGGGAAGACTTTAAGAGCTGAGAGCAAGCTTTCTAACTCAGAATGATTCATGTAAGACACCTGAAAGGCAAGCTCTTCACCAGCATCACTGCAAGAAAGGTATGGCTTTTGGGGGCTAAACAGTCAAAAAACTTTGAGCTGAGCATACAGAACATGAGATAAATCAATTAAGTCTGCGGATCTGTCAAAAGTGTGGAAAAAGTTTGGGAGAGAACTTAAGGACTTTTTAAGCTCTGTTATTCGGGGTGCTTTCTTTTAAGTAAAGCTTTGATGTAATTTTATTAAGTGGGAAAAAAAGGTGCCCCGCTGTAGGTTTGAATAATGTATATAATTTGTTTTGTTTTGTTTTTCTGTGGATGGTAAACTATATTTATATCACTGTTGCGCTTCACAGACCCGTGTGCCTCTGTAAATATGCAATTCCCTTTTCTTCCCCCTGACTGATTATTTTCTGTTATACATTCGGAAAGTTCGCCTTAGCCAGCTGTTATTTATATTCACTTCCCGAATCTGAATCTGACCTAGTAATTCTGAGTGATTGTAGATGTGACGCATGAGCTCTTGCACACACCTTAAATGCTTCACTCACGCACCCTGAGCAATACGGGTTTGTAGGAATCACGCTCTGAATAAAAAAGAATTTAAAAAAAAACAACCAAAAAAAAAAAGAAACCCCCAAACAAACCCTTACAACCCAAAGCGGTTGTTTTGGCAGAGAAGTGACGGCGCTGTGATAGATGGGCCCGATAGTTGCGCGTGTTGTGCTTGCTCGGAGTTAGTAGGAAAGAGGAGGGAGAGAGCGAGCGAGAGGGGGAGAGGGAAAAAAATAAAAAAGACAGGGAAGGAGAGAGCGAGAGGGAGAGAGATTGAGAGAGAGAGAGAGAGAGAGAGAGAGAGAGAGAGACTTGGCAAAGGAAATCTTATGGGTATACTGAAACAGCAGATCAGAATTGTGAAACCAGAGCCAGGGCTGAAATGTGATGCTTTTGCTCTTTTGTGCTTGTTGTGGTTCTCATCTTCCCATTTAGAAGGCTGCATACCATTCAACAGAATATTTTGATCACAGATTGAACAATGCAGCAATCAAGCCTGATAAGCCACCTGGAAGTTTTGCTTGAGACGATTTCTAGTGGGTTTTCTGATCCCTGTGAGCATCATGACTGCCTTTAGCATTGTGGAGGAGGACTCGAGTTTCTTATGAGGGCCCCACTTGGAAAAGCAGGCTGTGCAGATTCAAGCCTCCGGTTCTGTTCATGCTGTTCAAAAGCCTTTCCTCACCCTTGCTGATTTGTTTTTATGATTTACATACACTCCTGTGGAGATTTACAGAATGGATTGTCTGTGCATTGTCACGACCAAGGTAGGACTGGAAACGTTGCTGTTATGTGTACATATTTCTCTGCTATTTTTCTGTTCCTGTAATTAAATAGATTGAGCATGTTACTGTGTCAGGTTGCAAGATAAAAGTGATAAATAAGCATTGCTTCAATGAGCTTTTTGTTCTTCTTCTTTTCTTTTCCTCTAGATTATGCAGTTTGTTTCTATATCACTTCCTAAATGATATGTAATTTACTTATTTTTACTAGCAAAAGGAAAATGATTTCATATTTTCTCTTAGCCTGTGCTTGTGTCTATTAATATCTCCAGCTACTAGAGCACTTTCAGAATACACGGTATAATGCCCATATTTTCTCAGCTTATCAGTTTATTCTGTAAGCTAAAGAATATAAAAAAAAAAGAAAAAGGAGGGGGGCATTATATGGGTCCTAGGGTTTAAAAGAGGCCAATCAGATGTAGTTTAGATAGTCATGATGTTTCTGATTGGAGAGATGTAAGCTTCTAGTGGCTTATTGTGGCTTTTTGGGGGAAAAAAGCGTAGCTTAGTTTGCATCTCTAGGCCTGAAAAAAAAAAAGCCTTGGTCTCAATTCAGCATTCTTGTCCTGATATTAGATCTAGCCTGACTGTTTGGGAATGGTCCTTCTAAATAATTCCTTCCAAATGCACATGTAAACAATTTTTTATCCGTGACAACAGTGGATGGCTAAGGACTTTGGGACTAAGGACAGTTTCTGACTTAAAGATGTGGGGTAGGGATAAGCTGAACGATTCTTTGAAATGTTCTCAAACTTAGAAAACTAACTTAAATGACAGGGAGATAATCACACAACTCTTTCTTCTTTTGTTGTAGGACAGGCAGCTTACCACGTGTTTGTATGTGTATTGACACATGGTTGTGGTATTGATAGGGACCAGTTATCAGGGGGAGTCCAAACACTGGGGTTCAGCACAGTTTCTCCTTGTTCCGTTTTATTTTTGATTAATTTCTTCATTTCCATACAACTTGTAAAATGCCCACGGTAGTCACAACACCTGAAAGCTGTGTAATTGATAAGGCAAACCAGTGTTTACCACCGCTGTCATCATTGATGTAATTTCTTGCGTCATGGCTAGACGAAATCGGGACTCCCATCTGTGACACAGAGAATGGCAGAAGACACCCCGGGCACCCATGGGCAATAGTGAGGGGTGGTGGGTGGATGCTGCAGAGAGCAGGGAGCGCAGCGGGGCCGCAGAAACAGATGCGAGCTGTCATTCCCATCTTCCCAGTGGAAAAACCCATATGGGGAAAGAGCAGGAGGTGAACGAGGCCACAGAAGGAGCATTCTCCACACTCTGTGGCCTCATTCTCCTCCTGTTCTTTCCAGGTCCTTCTGGCTCCCACTAGCCATGCTGTATCTGAGACTATGTCCTCAACAGGAGCGGAGTGCCCACTGAGGCAATACCATTGAAAAGCTCTCAGCAGTGGTGGTGCAGCACCGCTGAACAAATCCTGGCTGCGTAAACATGCTAAACATCTAATTTCTGCTCCCTGATATTGCTTTCCAACAGAAAATAAGCAGGAAGGTTGAAAAAGACACCTGTGATTTGCTCTGCTTCTGGGTGTCCACTGGCACAGTGGGGACCTGCCATCACAACCATCCTTGGCCTTGAGTGTTTGGCAAGGAGGTGTGTAGTAACTGAGTTTGGGGTAGGGAAACGAGTCTACTGTTAAGATAGTATAACTGGGAGAAGAATGTGGCCACTGCTTTTTTTTCATACATCAGTAGACAACACTTTATTTATTTTATGAATTGGTGTTGAATGTTGTCACTGAACATTTTTCCAGAACCTTCTGGGCAGTAACAAATGTAGACTCGCCATCATGTCACTACTGCTACAGCTCTAAGCAGGGCTCCCAACTCCATCCACGTACAATATTTTTTACTCCCATCTCTTCTGTGTCTTGTATCGTCCCTAAATAGCTGAAATGGTCTGAAAGTCAAGCATATGAGCCTCAAATATTCAACTCCAGATATTCAGTCCTCGCTGCCAACTTTCATGTTGGAATGAGATAGGACTGTGAATTGCAGGTGACCTGCTATTTGGATGCATGTGGGAACACCATATTAACATATGTAATTGAGCTGAATAATGGCAAAAATCTAGTTTCAGAACAGTTTCATATTGCAAAGGCTTGAAGCCAAATAAATTACAGTTGATTTCATCATCTTGCTTTGGTGCCATATTTATATAGCTGTGCCAGTGATGCTATGTTGTATTGATCCATAATCCGCTCTTACTTGCTTTATTTTGCATTGGAGTAACTCTACATCCTTTAAACATACAAATTTTTATGGCATCTGTTTATGACAATTTTTCACCAGTATAGTAAGATCAGACCTTTTTTGGAACATTTGAGATTAAAAAAAAACTTCAGTAAGTATGAATTCAACAGAGCAGCATTATGGTCATTTTTGGCCTCAGATCTAGTAATTATCCTTATTTGAATATCCATTTGCCTGATTTGTGCAAATAGCTGCCATTCTCTTTCTTGGAAAAGTGGATCTTAACATCAAGAGGGAGTAAAGACTTCAATTTTATTCTTCAGATCTTATAAATAATAAAAAGCGAGTAAAAGATGAATGCTATTTAAACTGGAAAAGATGAATTCTGTTTATAAAGTTGACATTTTTAACACATGGTCATTAACTTTAGTTAGGAATTTGCAGTATTTCCAGTCTATAGAAAATGACATAAATGTTGTGGTGGAGTGAATATGCCCTTGCAGATTATGTACAGTGGATCTAAAGACCCTGCTTTGAACTTTGTGATGAAAGGCACCATCTAATAAAATTAATTTCTGTTGTACCTTGCCAAATCTTAAGTCCTACTGACATTATTTTTTTAGCCATAATGTAAGATGTGTTTAAAATACACTTAAGTTATACATTTCTACAAATTTTTCCTCTCCATTTTTATTTTCTTCATGTTTCCATATGTTCCTGAGCCCACTATTTGGGAAATGCTGAATCAGTCAAGGAGGACTTCTTATGGTCTCCCAGTTTATTTTAATTGATTGTGTTCCCAGCATATCTTCTTTTACTGTCACAGAAGGTATGATAATCTGTGGCATTATGTTTTCATCAGGAAGAATTCAATATGAATAAAAACTTAGGTCAAGACTCCACACCAGTGGGAGCACCAGGCGTTTTTGAAAAGGAAGAACATTCCCACTCTGCTTTCCAAGACTCAGAGGCAACATGCTGTCTTCTCCCCTAGCTATCAGCTCTCCTTCCATCCTCCTGCTTTTTACAGAATTATGAATTCAGTAGTAGCTGCCACTGGTGAAAAAGAAAACAAATAAATAGTGTTGCCTGATGAGATTCACCATAACAGGGACTGCTTTGCTGAAATGCCCAGTTCTTGGTGTCACGTGGCTTAGAAAAGATGATTTCTCGCCCTTGTTGCTACAAAGGAGAGCTCAGGGCTGGAAACTCTAAAGATTTTAAAATCCAGGAGGCAAATGAAAGTAAATGAAAATATCTTTATTTTTAAAATATCATAACTTCACTGTATCACATTCAGACTTTTTGATACTTGCAACTGGATATGAGAGAACTGAATAATACTGCAAGTGGCCATCTACTCCTCCGTCACATGCAGGGCTAGCTAAAGACCTTCTCCTAGGATAGAGATTTCATAACTTCCTGGACAATCTGGTTTAATGTTTTATTATCCTTACCATTAGCAATGGCACTAAGAGTTGTCAATATTGATCGCCACTGGTGTCACCTCCTTTTGTTTTGGAGCTGTATTGTGAGGTTTGCTTAAAAGCCCAGATTTTACAACCTGAAAGCTTATGTATTTTGAGGAGAGCTCTCAAAGATGAACACAAAGATTAGGCACCAAATAAAAAAGTCCAAATTTATTCCCAAAACCTAAACCACTTGCTGTTTATTGCCTGACTCCCAAGTTCGCGGCACCGAGCACTGTCAGCAGAATTGTCCTCGTGACCCAGAGTTGTGTCTTCCAGCTTGTAAAGCAGAGAACTGGCCATCTTCAGACTAAGAGTAATTCCCAGCTTGAACTTTTTTTGCTTTTGTTAGCTACAAAAATAAATTTCTGTAACCAAAATGTTGAAAATTCTGCAACAATTGCTCCTTCATAGAGATTCTAGTTGCCAGCTTGCATTTAACTCTGTGTGGTTTCAGCCACATCACTCACTACGGAGGTTCAATGTTTCATTCAAGTGCCACTGACCTCTGTGGGGCCAGACAATTAAATGAAAAGATGATTATTCATGTCAGTGGAAAAAAGATTTTGTATATTTGGGTTGCTTGAAGGTTTTTTTAGAGTTAATGAAAGATTAATTCATTCCACTAGTTAAGCAGTTTGGGTCTTTGTTTTTAATATTTTAATGTAGGGTGTTTTTTTAATTCTGTGTTTGGTCTAGTTTGGTACATTAACAATATCCCTATTCGTGGCTGTCTCTCCAACACCTTTTCAAAGGATTTACCTCAAGTCTCTAGAAGAATGAATTAAGGATAGAAGGAAAAAAACTATTTTGCGATGGTGCTGGGCAGTAGAGTGATACATTTGTATATGCATACAAAAGTTGAATGTGTACAATTCTGACTAGCAAGGTTGCCATGAGCCAGAAACATCTGTCTATCTTATTTTCTTCTGCTCACCCGGCAATATATTTCAGAGGACACCCATGTATGCACTTAAGGCAAAGCTCAGGCAGATGTGCGAGCAGAAGTCTCAATATTTATAATGCTTGTGGAAAATAAGCTACCAAAGCCAAGTAAGTACAGGAGCAACATCTGGCATAGACCCTGGCTACAGTATGACTCTTCCATAGATCTCTTCCACTCTACAGACTCATCACCCCACTTCACAGCATAAAGTTAAGAGTGAAGCAGAGAAGATCTATACAATATATACTTTGTCTTTTTTTGTCATCATTAGCTTTCTTTTTCTTATAGTCCTGCCATGGATGAGAAGGCAAAATTCAGACTCATCCTCCTTGATAGCATCACTGTAAATCTGAGTGAGGAGATGCTGTGGCTGGGGTAGCTGGTTTCCAAACTACCAGTCTACATTAAGTACATCATTAAAAATCACTGTTGATAGTGTGCCTTGTTTAGGAAAGGTAGGGGCAGTTTTTGTGTCCCAGTAGGATACTATGGATTCCCCAAGTGAGGAGGTAACCTTCATGTATGTTTGGCTGACACAATTGGCTCCCAGTGTCAACCCAGTTGATTTAAAGGGTGTTTTTAGAACTTGGCTGAAGAATGGAAAAATGTGGAGGTGGCACCACTGACGTGATCTCACTGTTCCTGTCTCACTAATTTAGAGCAGCAGCAAAAACAGTAACCAAGATGTTCTCAGGAGGGAAGAATGGCAAATCAGATCAGGTCATCAGCTGGAGCTGGACAGCAGGTCTACACACTATATACCAGCTGTTGGTCTCCCTTTGCAGAAGTGAATCCACTTATGAGTTTAAGTTGGATTATTGATTATGGTGGCCTAATGCCAATAGGTGTGTTTTGCCCCTCTCCCACCCAATCATGTTGTCTTAATTTGAAAAAAAACTCATAGAGTTTTAAAAAGGCGTATACTTAGAGAATGAGTTCCCATTCACTTTGTGGGACTTCCTGCAAGATTATCTGTATGAGTATGAGAGGCTGCGAGGTCAGTCCCAAAATTAGGCAGTGATAAAGCTAATTATAAGTACTGAGGTTGAACCAGTGCCTCAGGTTGGAGACTAGTATAATCTTACCAAAACCATCGTAACTGTAGAGAGCTACACTACACAAGGAAGTGATTTAATATTGCTGTACATGAAACAAACCCCCCCCCCCATTTCATGGGCGACATTTGTTGGTTTTTTTCTTTGCAAGATTTCAGGCTTTGAATCATTGCAGTTTGAAGTCACAAACTGGGTAGCATAGTTTTTTGTGGCACATTTCCTGGCTATAACAAACCCGAAACAAAAGAAGCATAATGACTTTCCCTCCCTCACCCTCTGAGATTCACATTTAGCTAAAATAAAAATCCTTTTTAATACTCATTATTAGGTGCTGATGAGCACTTCAAACTGTGGTGTTTCCCTGCCAGACCCTAAAAGTGTAATCGTGCTGAATCCATGCAATTTACATGTAATTTAGTAAACTTTATTCAGAAGTGGCACTTGAGGACAGCTTTGATGACTATGGGTTGGCTGCTGGCTAAACTACACGGTCTTAGAAGAGCAGGAAGATCGTTTTCATTGATTACCATTTATCTTAGCTGGAGAAGACACTCATAGATGTCTAACAGATGGGGAGTATATCCGGGTATTTATTTCAAATCTTTATTTACCAATGTTAAATTTTGGAACAATTACTGTAAGCCTCTAGCTTTTGGGTTTCAAACATTATGAATGTAAACTGATGAAGCCACGTGTTGTCTTTTCTAGAAAAAAAAAACATTGGGGGGGGGAGTCTCAAGAAAATTACACAGAACAAACCAATGTGCATTGCATATGTAATGTCTTGTAATTATATCTTGTCAAAAGCTCAACTTTTTTCTCCTTTATTCTTTAGAAATATGGTAATTGTCCCTTTTCCCTTGTAGTTAATTATAAATTTCAGGAAGAATTAAGTCTCTTAAATCTCTTCTTCTCCCTCTTTCCCCTCCCTTGGTCTCTATGGCAGCAGCAGGAATAGAAGGGAATTACTTTGATCTCCATTTCTGAGTGACATTTCGTTTCTTCCGAGCCTTGACCTTGTTTAGTGCAACTGAAATTTTCAATAGATTTCATTAGATTATAATTTGCTGATCTTAGGGAGATGTCTTTATTGAGATTGGTTTTAACTATGAAAGGAGAAGGGTGACTTGTTTCATAAATCTGTGAACAGCTCTATAAACTGGGAAAAGAAAATGTTCAATTAAGCGCTCAGGCAGCTACAGTTAGGGCTTAGTACTACTGCACAGCAGTGCAGAGCTGCAGATGTAAGGAAAGGTGGGAGATGCCAAGCAAGAAAAAGAAAACGAGATCCTGGTCCTGGCTCAGTTAATAATATTACTGTTCAATGACAGCAGAGCTATACATCCTTAGCAGGTCCCTTCTCCAGTATTTGGAAGGCCTGGGTGGAGGTGGGAAGATAATTTCCTTGTGCCAAGGTGAGCTGCGTTTTTATGCAATTCACATAGCTGGAGCTGACCAAATGGATTTGTTTCAATGTCCCAGGGGCTGCTAAAAGCAGAAAAGATGGATGCATCCTCAACATAAACATGCATTTCTTTCATGTTTTAATCTGTTTGCTACTACCATGCAAATTACTTTCTATCTCCCTTCACCTGATGGAAGAATTCTGGTGAGCTAGAAAACGTGTGCAATCAAGGAGAAGGGAACGGTATCTGAGAGTGAATCATTAGGTCAGAGCTATAGCCTAGTGTATGATTATATTTTACCCAGTCTGAGACCTCTGGCTGAGATCTACAATTTTAATTTCTCAGGAGAATCATCTGCATCAGAGAAGATAATTTGTAAGGATGTGTAGGAGTAGATAAGTATGTTCCACTTGGTTTGGCTTCAGCCAACTCTTTTGCTACTGGAGACCTCACTCAAGGACTTGTATATAATTTGCAAGTCATATTCTTGGCCATTCTGGTGCATACAAACGGGATCTCACCTGTGACTGCACTTCATGCTGATCACCGATATCTTCTCTGAGACAAAATATTAAGTCAGATCTTAAAGAGTGCCACAGTTCAGTGAGCCCTAAACTTTTAGCAGCAAAATATTACTGAATATCCTCTCTGTATTTTGTTACATCTGCCTCCAAATGTATCTCCAGTCATAGTCACATTAGGCAATATTTGGCCATCCAAATTTGGTATCAATGATATATATAGAGTCTCTCCCTGCCTATGAGAATGTGTCAAGAAGCTATATGTACTTGTTCTTTAAGTCCTTCAAACACCCTTAGCAGTTGCTATGGTTGATAACACAAAAGAAGAATTCTTCCTTGAAATCTCACCCAGAGCTTGCTGATGTGCAACAGCATCTCCGCCACTTGAAACCCCTTTTGTGCTGTACAACAGAGCTCTCACCTTCTGATTTAATCTTCAATGTGCAGTATTTCCCATGGTGGTACTGCAGTGGTCACTGATGTCGCCCCTCGGCACTATATTAATGCACCTGCAAGATATGTTATACTGACATTTCTAGCCTGTGCTAGTATCAGTCAGTTATTTCAACACCTGACTGAACATGTAGAAAGGATGCTTGCTTAAAGGTTGCATGATAAGAAGGTAGAGGCTGGGCACAGAGACTCTAAAGGCCTTGCAGCCTTGATGTTGTCCTCTCAAATTGGTGCTTTTCTGTCTCCTGGTTACATGTGGAGTCTGCATTTTTGGATGCCTGATAAACCTGTTGGTTTGGGAATTCCATGTTAACAGTGCCTCCAGAGAAGGCATTGCACTGTCTCTAACTGAGTAGGAGGTTAGCATCTCTATGTGACTTTGGTCATTGCTTCATTGCTTCCTGGCTGTATTATTGCTGTGCATTTTATAAAGGATTTAAAGCATCAACCCAGAAAAAAAAGCCATGACTGGTACTGAATTCAGCAATGAGCATGGATTTATTCTTTTGTGTCCCAAGGCCTCTTTATACAAAAATTACACAAGCTGAAGATCTTATTGCATATTTTGAAGGCTCTGACTGCATGAAACTGTGATAAAGCCTGAGCCTGAATATCTATGTCTGTTACTGTGTTGGAGCTGTCTGAAGGGTATCCTCAAAATAAGGGAGTAAAAGACAACTATGGCAATGACGCATTCATGAGCTATGGAGAAACAGCCTCTGTTTCCAGTTCAGATGGGGAAACTCTTTTATTAAAGTCTTTTCTACCAAACAGCAAGGCAAGATATAGTCTTGTTGCATACAAATATTAGTAAACATGAAGAGCAAACCACAGGTGATTCTGTCCCCCCTGCTAAGAGAAAAATTATTTCAAATGATAGATTTTCAGCACTTTTCAGATTTTTAAGTTTACAGTATCATGGTTGACCAGGGTCTTCAGTCTTTATGCCCACTCCAAACTCCTAAGCTGGTGAAAATGTAAGCACTAATAATCAAAAGGAATTCCTTCTGTGTTCTGCAAATAATTCCCAACGTGTTTATTCCTATGCTTACTTGTATTTCCTAAACTTGCAGAATAATTCATGTTGCATTGACCTTTGGGTAGTATTTTTTAGTTGATGTCTCTAGATGTGACATATTGGAACTTTTGACTGGCTTAAAAAAAAAATCGAGCACTTTTATGAAGAAAACCATTACTAGCAGCTGATATACAATCTTATTTCTTAGAACTATATGTCAACTAGGCAAGGGAGTACGATACAAAAGGTATGAAAAGCATTGTTTTTACAGAACAATACAAAAAGCAGTGATCATTCAAGTAAGAGATCAGCTGTACTTAAAAAAACCTACAAAACTAATCCAAGACAAAATGATCCCAAACTCCAAAAAGCCATAGGAAAATATTGTTCAGTCCTAGCCCTTAAGCTACATGCATTTCTCAGACACTTTCAGTGCAATGTCATGTTACCAGCATGGTTATTCAAATATCCAGCTATGAAAGGCCAAGCTCTGCAGGTCACCCTGCAGCCTAGATGCATACTCAGCCCAGCTCTTGTGCTGGAAAATTGGGATCCCAGGAGAACTGCTGCCTATGAGCAGTTCCCAGTTACCTCTTGTCTCTCTGGACTTTGAATGTTCAGCTTGTGACGTGTGATTCTGGGCCCTGGGGCAGTTTTGGTATGAATCTCAAAGTCAGTATACTAGCAGAGTGTTGGCCCCTCCTGCTAAGAGGTCTGGAGCTTTTATTTTGCCGATGTATCATCTTTAAGGATGTGAGGAGCCTTTTTGAGGAGTCTCCTGACAAACGTGTTATGTGTGGTTATTTGAGTTTGTAAGATCAGGATTTTTGATCAGAAAAACTTTTCCTGTTCAAAGAAAATTATTAATTTTACTTGCCTTTATCTTGGCTTGGATTCAAGGCTGAAAACCTACATTTCTTACAGAAACAAAAAAAATAATTACCAATATTTAATGCAGTCTTTTGATCAAAATTAATTTAGAGTTTTATTGTATTGATTGGATTGCATAGTTTTCTATTGCGTTCATTTCTTCCTTGCAGGAGATAACAAAAACCAGCAGGATATTGCTGCCATGATAGCAGCAACTTTCTCAAATCCTTTTAAACAAGACTTTCTAAATTTTTATCTAAAGATACAATGATTCTTGCTTACCAGTTGGGTTTTTGTATATTCCTTAAGGTAGTCAAAGTGAAAACAGAAAAGATAACTGATCTTTAAGGTTTGGTGGAATATAAAGCTCAAACATACACACAGGTTTTACTTATTTTTTAACTTATAAGAGTATTTTGCGTTGCAATGCTTACAGATGTTTACTTTTTGGAGATTAAACACTAATAGTGCTTTAATAATTACTGTTCTTAAATCGCGTGACACCTAATCATTAGTGTGTGCAGAGGTTGCCCTCCTTTGCTCTCAGCATGGGGAAAAGAAAGGTGTAACGCAGTTGCTTGTAATATATCTGGTTTAAATTAAAACAAAAGGAATTAAGATTATTATTTCTTTTTCCTTCTGCATTATCTCCAGCTTTGGGAACATGTGTGATTACAAGAGTCCTGCAATTCAAGGAGCTAAATAATAGTTTGACACTCATGTGAAATGCTGAGAGTAATGGTGGCAGGTACCAGAATTTTTTCTGAACTTTTCTTCAGGGACTTTGCCCAATCTTGCTGTGCGATTTGTCCTGACAGGCTCCAAACCTTTGCTAAAATGTAATTGAATCACTGCAAATACAAGGGAAATTACAGGAAGATCAGCTCGAGGGCCTGATAGTTGCATCTTGCACTGCCATGTGGAACATTAGACTTTAAATTAATCCCTCAGTCATTTGGTTCTGCAAAGTTTCAGGGAACTACAGGAGTCTTGGGTACCTGCTCCATGTCCTCCAGGGGCCAATCTGGGGAGCAAGCAGAGTGTTCTGCTTAGCAAAGAAACACATCCTTAAAAATTTGGGACAGACTTATTCCTCCTCAAAATTAGCCCTGGAGTTGTTCAAGCTGCAGCTATCACTGGTTCAAAGAGGACATGATGGAAATGGCTTGTCGCAACAAGGGGGGAGAAAAAGCCAGTATCTACCTACTACCTAAAGCTCCACTGTTGTTCTCTGAATGCTCTAGTGCAGGGAAAAGCCAGATGGCCCATGGTTGGGGTTCAGACTGGATGAAAGATATATTCACCCTCATGACTGAGAACTTCAAAGTGAAATTTGTGGGTAACCATTGAGGCCTTTTTGGTCTCCTGTGAACTGCAGATTATTTTTCCCTACATGACAGTGGAAAATGACCATGTGAGGTGTAATGCGTACTCACAAGCTCTTAGATTCTCCATCTGGAATGGAGTCCTTTGTGCCTAGTGATTGCAGCACAAACTGTGTTGTGTGTAATGCCATTTTCACTTATTTGCAGCAAAGCCATGGCAGATGCCCATCCCACAAATGCTCAGTTGAAACACCTGCCTGGATACCCATTCAGCACTCTACCGTAAGTTTGAGCCTTTTAATCCAAAAATTTGAGACTGAATGGTAAGTCTCTGCGTGTGGAGCAGCCCTGTTGGGTAAAATTTCCATACTCAGTGCATTTGATAGAGAATAGAAATGGAGTCCTAGAGGCCAGACCAAGCTCCTTGGGAAGCCTGAGCTGTTGAAATTTTGGGTAGTGGCTAAGCAGAGCTTCTCCAGAAGCTCAGCCTCTTTGGGAATGTAATTGATTCCACATGGAGCAACGGGGATCCGTGGCAAGCATGGTATGGTTGTTGGTGGTGTCCAACTCTGACGACTGTGAAGTTACTGTTGATTGCTATAACTCTCTTCTCCAGCTGAGCGTGATGACTGGGAGCCTGCTAGTTTTGCTTGGTCATAGACAGAGTTTGTGGGAATTCATTTATAAGTTCCTGCTGGGTCTGCCAGAAACAGCTGACAGGCTGTCCTCAGACCCAGGTGGTGACACAAGAAAGGGGAGATGCATCTTTCTTTTCCACATTCTCATGCAAGAAAGAAGGACTGACAATGCCAAGTGCCTTATGGACTAATAAATGGGAATATTTGCCCAGTGTAGGCAACAGATTTTGGGATTATGTCAGTGTGTGAACTTTAGTCTGCTGGATTTATAGGAAATGACCTTTGTAAATGCTTTCCTCCTCCTACCAATTAGATGACTTCAGTGAGATTTGCTTTTAACTATCAAAGACACAGTAATATTTGAAGAGAAAAAAAGAAACTGCAGTCAAGTTGACACTGCATTGATTTATATCTTGTCTGAACATATAATGTAGGTACAGCCAAATACTTGGATGTTGGAAGTTAGAGGACTGACTAATAGAGCTATGATGATTTATCTCAGCCAAGGACTTGGCAGGATTTAGTTGACATTTTCTTTGGCTCTGGACCACAGCATGATGTTGGTCCACAGCTATCAACTTGTCACCTTTTATGAGTAGATGAATGAGAAACAAATTCAAGTTTTCACTCTCCCTCAGTCTCTCACTAACTGTGCATGTGATTGTAAACTCTGTGGTTTTGGTTTTCCTCATAATATGTTAAAATTAATAATAGTGCCATTGGTTTGTATTAAAATAGACCCACTTAAAATTATTGATTGAACAGTTAATTCAAACAGAATTGTACCAGGTAGAGGCTTGATCCTGGTAACTAATTAGTAACTCTCTTAATTATTAGTTTCCACTTTTAAAGGCTTAGGGTTGTCTTTGTGATGTGGTCTTGTTGTTTGCTTGTTTATATTAAGTGGGTTGCAGCATGAGCACAAGTATGACAGTGTGGTGTTTTGAGAAATGAAAGTGTACTGGGCACTTGTAGTAAGTCAGGAACAGTTGCATTCAATTGTTTCTACTAACACCAAGACCTGGCTTCTCAGATAGCGGATTTAAAGGCTTTGAATATTTTTTAGGATACTTGTTTCTTAAATTATCCAAAATAGGAGCATTTTGCTTGAGTATTCTTTACTCGTCTCTTGTTACACCAGATAAGTGTGCATGCACAGGTAGTATCTATAGACATTTTCTGTCTTGCAAATTTCTGTACTGTCACAAAAAACTGTAAACTGAGGATTGAGCTGTGTTGTGTTTGTTATTATTAGAAGGGGTGTAAGATCAGAATAATTCCATGAAGCGTTATTTTTAAACTGTTAGAATGGAAATTGGTACTGGGACCAACACGGTTTAAGATCTTAATCAACAACATAGTGGGACTGAGTATACCCTCAGCAAATTTGCAGATGATGCCAAGCTAAGTGATGTAGTTGATACACTAGAGGGAAGGGATGAAATGCAGAGAGACCTTAACAGGCTTGAGGACTAGGCCCATGTGAACCTCATGAGGTGGAAGGCCCTGCACATGGGTTGGGGCAATCCTTGGTACTAGTATAAGCTGAGGGATAAAGGGAGCGAGAGCAGCCTTGAGGAGGACTTGGGGATGTTTGTTGATGAAAAGCTCAACATGAACTTGCAATGTGCACATACAGCCCAGAAAAGGAACCGTATCTGGGGCTGCATCGAAAACAGCATAACCAGCAGGTCCAGGGAGGTGAGTCTGCCCCTCTGCTCTGCCCTTGTCTGATCTGTCCTGGTGAGATCCCACCTGCAGTGCTGTGTCCAGCTCTGGGGTCCCCAGTACAAGACAGACATGGAGCTGTTGGACCGAGTCCAGAGGAAGCCACGATGATGCTCAGAGGGTTGGAGCACCTCTCCTGTGAAGACAGGTTGACAGAGTTGGGCTTGCTCAGCCTGGGGAAGAGAAAGCTCTGGGGAGACCTTAGAGCAGCTTCCAGTTCCTGAAGGGGCTACAGGAGAGCTGAGGAGCGGGTGGTTACAAGGGCATGGAGTGACAGGGCAAGGGCAAATGGCCTTAAACTGAAAGAGGGGAGGTTTAGATGAGATATTAGGAAGTGGTGATGCACTGGCACAGGTTACCCAGAGAAGCTGTGGCTGTCCCTGGATTCCTGGCAGTGTTCAAGGCCAGGTTGGATGGGGCTTTGGGCACCCTGGGCTAGTGGAGGGCATCCCTGCCATGGAACTAAATGGCCTTTGAGGTCCCTTCCAACCCAAAACAGTCTATGATTCTATGAAAAAGAAAACCAGAATTACCATGAGAATACAGTTCAACCATTCACTTAGTTTCTTTTTTTTATTTTTTTTAGCATGTAGAGTACAACATGTGGTCCTTGAGGTAATTGCCTACTTGGAGTGCTTCCATCTATAGTTTACTTGATTGTACGAGTTGAATGGAGTGAAGGAGCTCAGCCCTACCCCACAAATAAGTTGTAATTCCCAAGTACCTCCTGCTTTTTTTCTTTTTTCTTTTTAATCAAACCATTTTCTATGCAGCCAAAGATTTTTCTATCTTACCTGTAGCAAATATTTATAAGCAATTTTCACCATACTTCAGTGTATTTCCTTTCTTGGGTGACTAATGCAAAAAGTTAAGGAGAATTAAATATGACAGAAATTAACTTCTAGGTGGATAGTGTTTTTTACCATCTGATTTAAAAGTTATTTTTTAACTGTATTGCTTTTATCCAAGAAGAATATATATGAAATGCCAGCATTTTGATAGAAAGCTGATCAACGAGATGTAAATTTCCAGTGGTGCATCAAAACATATTACCTGCTATGGAGGGAATGCAAGATTAAAAAAATAAAGAGAGGGTCTGGTCAGTTGTGACAGCTCCATTAGATAACTACAGCATGTGTCTGAACGCCTCTCAAGAGGGGTACAGGGAACAGTATCAAATAATGAAGGAAAAACAGACTGGTAGAAGGGTGTCCGCTTCCACCGGTTTTGCTGTCTGCACTGCTCAGGATCGTATGAGACTGGGCTAGGTTTTTCTTTTCTTCTTCAGCAATTTTTATAAAAAGCACTGTGTCCTCCCTTGGGAGTGCCTTTCCCATCTAATGCAAAAAACAGAAGATCTGGCAGCCTTGCTGCTATGTAGCAGTCTGACTTATGCAGTCCCTAATTTACCATCCTTTTTGAATTTACTGATGATTCTTGCAATTAAGATTCTCGATTCTGTTTGGCAACTCACCATCTGCAAAAGAGGGCATAAGTGAACACTGCCTTTCTGTGCCTCCACAATGTCCTTAATTAGATTCGTTTCAAGTCTGAGAGTTTTAATCAAGGGAATTACCTAAGGGTGGCTTTGTCTGCACTTGCACTTTTAGTCAGGCCTTCCGAAGGATTTGTAGTATTTGATTATAAAATACTCCAAAAGGAGTTCACTGCACTGCTCTTTAGCATACCAAACCTTCCTATGGCTGGGGTGGCTTGCTAGCTGTATCCATTATGCAAAGATAATGAAATATCACAGGCTGCGTCTCTGTTGCAAAAACATTTGGGCTTGTCTTTTCTTCTGTCTCTGTTGACAGCTTTTCCAGTGTTCAGCATTCAGTATGTTCACCTTATCTCACCCTGCAGCACTGACAGCATCCCTCTGCTGCACCCTCAGTAGAGCTTCTTGGCTCACTGTCCTAGTCCCACCCAAATATTCCCACCTGGGGAGTCATCTGCCACAGAGAAGCAGCAGGAGAGAGCGGTAAAGGGTGTGTGGATGCAGAAGGAAATAGATTTGATGCACGCCCTAAATAGAGCCTCATATGAGGAACAGTGAGTTTAAGGGTAGGGGGAACCTGAGTGAGGGTCCTCACAGGGAAAATGTGGCAGCTGTGGATGCTGCGATAGCTCACAGGCTGCAGCTTTACTGAGGTGCTATGTTCGGTGGAAATTTAGTGCAAGTTTTGGCTGCCAGCCTGCTTGGCAGCTGAGCCCTCAGCTTCTCTGTCCCTCGGTTTACCTATATCTGTAACACAAGGAGAGTAAAAGTCAACACCTGTTTGAACTCTGCATACCTGTTCAGGATATTATTGCCCTGTTCACACCCGATAGATCAGTGCATGGATGATAAAAGGTACTCTGGCTTTCTCTTTTCTCAGTTTATTTGGAACACCACAGGGACAAGGGCTGGAGGGAAAATCATATGAGAAGCGGCTGAGGGAGCTGGGGTTGTTTAGCCTGGAGAAGAGGAGACCTTATCACCCCCTACAATTACCTGAAAGGAGGTTGTAGAGAGGTGGGTGATGGTATCTTCAGCCAGGTGACAGGAGATAGGACAAGGGGAAATGGCACAAAGCTGCACCAGGGCAGGGTCAGATAAGATGTTACAAAAAAACTTTTCACTGAAGGAGATGTCAGGGCCTGGAACAGGCTGCTCAGGGAGGGGGTTGAGTCACTGACCCTGGATGTGTTTAAAAGACGAGTAGATGAGGTACTTAGGGATATGATTTTGCATAGGACAGGAATGGTTGGACTCGATGATCTTAAAGGTCATCACCTTGTGATTCTGTGACAGGAATGCACCAATGCCCTGCACAATATCTGAATTTAGCCTGATCTGGGAGCTAACCTGTAAACTTAGCTGTAAAAATATTCTTGGTTCAAACTAATCAAGGTTTTTTGTATGCAGACTCACTTTACAGGTGTTGTTTTAAAGAAATCCATACTTTTAGAAGATGCCTGTATGTTAGTTCCAGTGGTTGCACTCTATGTAAAGAATGTTCCGACACAATATTGGACAGTGGAGCCAAGCAGAAACATACTCAAACACGCATATTCTGCTTTGTCTTAAGGCTACGAGTCTGGAAGAATCGTTTCTGAAATCAAACTTGCTCTCTTTAAACACAAAACAAATAAATGGCTCTGTTTGGCTAGACTCAACTCTCTCCCAGGACTTTGCGTCGTGCCCCGTAATGATGTCCCTTCCTCTCCTGTGTAGATGTGCTCTATAAAATAAATAAATAGCTCTGCACTCCAGAAAGTGCCTTTTGCAGGGGCTCTCCTCTCTCCCTCGCTGAGCTTTAACTGAGCTTTACGTCTTTTTCTATTAAAACCCTGTTGACTAATAAATTCCACAGACAATCTGGGTGGTGGGGAATGGTTTTTTGTGGCTAACACGAAATATTTGAAAACTGAGCTATTAATACAGTGTTCTGTTCTTCCGTCTTTCACCTTGGTGCTGATGCTGATGGCAATGGAAAATGTTGAGTGCTAACGAACACTCAGCTTTATTTTTAAAGGAGGTATTAAAGTAATGCCATGCATGATTCTGCTGGGTCACTGTATTCCTGCCGATATTCTTCATTCCAATATCTCCTGTACCCCCTCCTTCTTCAGTGCTCAAGGCAGATTTCTGTCCACCTCTTTACTGTTTAAAAAGACTGTCTGTACCCCGCACTGCTGAGCCTGTCACCAATTTCCAGCTATACAGCTGCTCTTAAAAAGAGCCGCTTGAATCCCCCTTCCCCTTGGGGAGCTCTCTGATGCTCCCTCCTCATTTGCACCACCCCTCCCCATCCTTCCCTGAGGAAAAATAACCTGTTCCTATTCTTGATGACCGTAGCTTGAGGTAGTGAAGACTTTGCACATCTCTAATCTGATTTGCGGATTTGGTGGGGAAAGTTCCAGCTAGGCTGAGGTAGTGTAGGATTAGCAGCAAACCACAGCACATCCCAGCAGGGCAGCAAATGCTTCATGCTTGGGTAGATAGAAGCGAGCGCTAGCAGAGTATGTGTTAGCAGGAGGGCTCAGGAGCAAATTTTCAGAGAAATATGGCAAAAAAAAAAAAAAAGACATTCACTCCTCTGTTTAATCAAAGAGTAGGGAAGAAAGGGGAGAGATTTTTTTTTTTAATGGTGATAGCTCCATGACAAAGAAATACATATAGACTTCACTTGTGGAATACGAGAGCCTTCCTCCTCTTTCAGTTCATGTGATCCCAGTGAAGCAAGGGAGTGGCTTCACAGTTAGAAAAAAACCTCAGAAACCCTTAAGGTAAGGTGATAATGCATTTAATAAACTAGTGTGAGAAACGTTACGCTGTACAGAGTCATCTGCAGATTGACCCACATAGCTGCTTGACATCATGATCAGGAAACATTTTGGATGCGTTACATACAATGAGTAATCTCATTAGGCACACATCATGTATAGGACATTTGCTGTCCTTTTTGCTTTGTCTGTTTTATGGAAACAACCAGGATGGTTCTACAGCAGTCCCAGCCCCAGAGGTATAGCATGAATTAGAACAAAATATTTTTCTAATTTTTTTATGGAATTGAACATGTTTACTGTATCAATAAAAAGTGTATGTGTGTGTAACTAACAGGTGAAGTAGGGCTTAAGTGGAAGAGTATGACTGTAGCTCGTGGTTCAGTAACTCATGCTGCAATGAGAGCTGGAAACGGCATGTTAGCGAGGAGTCTCGTTCTGCCCAGCATTGTTAAAAATACCCCACTTGTGGCTGAAGCTTTTGTGGAAAGCAAAGGGTAGGAATTATTCCTTGTTCAGCAGTATTTGGTAGAGATGCTAAAAATGAAATTCACCTATACGGGTTCATAGAATCATAGAATGGTCTGGGTTAGAAGGGACCCCAAGGATCATAATGTTCCAACCCCCTGCCACAGGGAGGGCCACCAACCTCCAGGCCTGGATCTACACAAGGTTGCCCAGGGCTCCATCCAACCTGGCCTTGAACACCCCCAGGGATGGGACATCCACCACCTCTCTGGGCAGCCTGTTCAAGCCCCTCACCACTATCTCTGTAAAAAACCTCCCCCTAATATCTAATCTAAACCTTCCCTCCTTTAGCTTCAATCCATCCCCCTTGTCCTGCCATTGTCTACCCTTTAAAAAAAATGTTTCTCTTCCTGTTTATATGCTCCCTTCAGGTACTGGAAGGCTGCAATGAAGTCCCCCTGCAGCCTTCTCTTCTCTAGGCTGAACAAACCCTGTTCTCTCAGCCTCTCTTCCTAAGGGAGGTGCTCCAGCCCTCTAATCATCTTCATAGTCCTCCTCTGAACCCTCTGCAACAGTTCCACATCTTTGTTGTATTGGGGGCCCAGATCAGGGCACGGTACTCCAGATGGGGCCTCACAAGTGCAGAGTAGAGAGGGACAGTCACCTCCCTGTCCCTGCTGGCCCCTCCTCTTCTGATGGAGCCCAGGATACTCTTGGCCTTTCCAAGCTGCAAGAGCACAGTGCTAGCTCATGTTAAATTTCTCATCCATCATGATCCCCAAGTCCTTCTCAGCCGGGCTACTCTCAAGGAGCTGTTTTCCCAGTCTGTATGATTCCTCTGGCCGAAGTGCAAGACCTTGCACTTCGAGTGTTGAATCACATTAGGTTTACCCGGGCCCCCCTATGCAGCCTTACTGTAAGGCATGAAAGGGTTATATCATTGGAGAACTATAAACACTGTTGAGGTGCAGTTTGCCTTTAGACTGGTCTTTAAAGTATGAATTGACTTGTTGAAGGGTGTGTTTCTCTTCATTTATGGCAAAGGAGACCTAGACAACCAGCTGGAATACAGATAGCTGAGTCAAAGATTCATCCCACGCTGGGGGATTTTCTCAGTGTTGCACAAATCTGTGGTAGAGCGGTGACCTACATCAGAGACTGAGCTGTGAGACTTTCCTTCTAGGCTACCCCAAGAAAGCAGTTTATTATAACTATCCTTCTATAGATAGGTGAAGCTGATGCTGATTTTCAGGCAATATGCAAATGAATACAGGATTGGATCCAAGCACAGCCCAAGCTGTAGCGGTGTTACAGGATCTCACTTAACCTCTGTTGCAGTTTTGTATAGTTGTGCTGCTTCAGTGGCTTTTGTAAAGCCGCAGTTACAGCTTTCTCCAAGGGAAAGCTTTGTGGGGACATTGTGAGGGGAAGAAGGGAGTAATATCATGATGAGTTTTAAGTGTGCTAAGAAGGGAGGGGTGGAGGGAAGGTGCTTTATGACCTGGCCGCTTCTTATCTCCTTCTGATTCACTGGGTGTATTAGTTGTAGTAGTGATAAATCACTTTCCTTTATTCTGTGCTGTGTCTGTTTTGCCTATTTGCACTAATTGGAAAGTCATCCCTCTGCACCTATCTCAAGTCCTAAGCCTCCCAATATATATTTTCTCCCCTTTTCGGCTGAAGAGGGGAGTGAGCGAGCGGCTTGGTGAGTATTTGTCCTCTAGCTAGGGCTAAAAACACCAAAACCTCCCATCATACCAACCACTTTTTTTCTTAATACCTTGGAAAAAAACCCCTCTTTAACCATAATAGACCACATGGTTTAGTGGGATTTTCATTTGTACCTTTAGATTGCAAGTCCTGTTATTCATTCAGTACATACATACTGTGTAATGTCATTTACACTTAAAGGGCTATAGAAACTTAAAGGTCTCTCTTCATCATGTAAATGGCTCTGAATAACTGGTTTAGTGGATGCGATCTCCAAAGATTTATTCCTGAACAGTTCTGAATGCCTCCCATGAAGTGCATGGGAGACCTTCCTTCAACCCTGCTGGTATCACTCACATGCCATTATAAAGGAGCATGGGAATCCTGTTGCCCTGGGACTGGGGCAGCACATATGTCAGGGAGGTGTTGCATGGGCACTTATGAAGAAATGGATTTAAAAAGCTGCTTCAAATTACTTTTCCCTGTGCAATGCTCATTTTTCTGCTGTTTGGGACATCTTTTTTACAGTTGGGAACAGTCATACAAATTAGGAATTGCTTTGTTTGCTTTGGATGCTCTAAGGAAGCAAGAAATATAAATGGGAAGTTGCCTATAAACCATATAATTAATACACTGTTATGTGTCACAGGATGACTATGAATTACAGGTCTAAATATCCTGTGTTTTCAGCCATTTGTAAACTAGAGCCTCAGTTGTCCACATAATCAGACATGAGTTGTGTCATCCCTCGCTGGGATTTGAGCCTTGCTGAAAACCAAAGCGTAGCCCTGTTTGTTGGTGACTCTTGCAGTCTGAGTGAAGCTTGTTCATACACCTCTCTTATGGGTCAGTGTCCCTGTGGGAATTTTTCTGGGTTGGCATCTGCCATTTTTGCGTCAAGTATCACCATCTTATTTGAAATCACAGGAATAAGTATTTGTTTGAAGTGTTTAGCTTTAATTATGGTTTCAGATGCATCCTATCACTCTTACCAAAAGAATTTATTCATGTAACCCACAGTAAGGCGAACTTTTCACTCTTATGTTGGATACTTTACTGTGTTTCCTTGGTGTCTGGGCATGTCAAGGTATTAATTTGTTGCCACAAGACCCTTGTGAAGAGGTTGGGAAAAGATGTCTCCATTTTTCAAACAAGGAGAAGAAGCAGAGAGGTGGAGAATGTGACTACATTGTGTAGTGATACACTGAGCATATCAGTTCTGGAACAAACGCTGCATCCAGGGTAATTAACACAATTAATCTGTGATAAAGCATCATACCACATCTTCATATTTGACTGTGCCATGCAACTAATCAGCTCTTGGAACAACCTTGGGGCTTTGTAACAAAGCAGTGGATGACAGAACAGGACATTATTCTACTATGGAAAAGGAAGGGACGTTTTTACAAATATTTACCATGGAGTAACTTCAGGAAAGGATTTTGACATGTTATTTTGGCAGCCCAGACCACCCCTTGGCTCAGTTATTTACCTTCAGTTTGTGAGCTGTGCTCTAACTGTAGAGCAATGGGACATCCAAAGTGTGTAGGAGCCGTCAGATCCGCAATCTGCTCTGCCATCACTGTCTTCGCTGAGAGATGAGTTTCAGGGGCAGCTACATTTAGAGGCTATGCATTCTGTATTCCTCTGAATCGTTTATAATGCATGGTGGAAACATCTAAAATAGGATGCTGTATAATTAAAGAAAAAGCAAAACCAGGGAAAAGCTGAAGCTTTGCCTCCTACAAATGCATACTATATATATGTGTTTTTATACAGATACTTCAGTACCTCCTTCTTTGTGCCTCTGACACCAGCTCCTGAGTTTACCCTGGTTGTACTGATTGCTACTGCATAAATAACTCTCTGGCCCTGTCTCCAGCTCATCTAAAGCTGATGGTGTTCAGTTTCTATCCTTTTTAGCTCCACCACCTGCCTCTCAATCTGACTGCTGTGGTACTCACTTCACTGTCACCAGTATGGGATTTCCTGAATGAAGACTGGGTCTCGAATTATTTTGGGGTTGGAAGGAGGGGTAAGGGAGTACTTTTCCTTATTTTGATGCTCTCTTTTCACTTACAGAATAGCTCTCACATTAGAGTCTTGCACCTGGGGAGGAACAACCGTTCGCTTCAGTACAGGCTGGGGGATGTCCTGCTGGAGAAGAGCTCTATGGAGAAGGACCTGGGGGTACTGGTGGATGACAGGTTGGCTATAAGCCAGCAGTGTGCCCTGGTGGCTAAGAGAGCCAATGAGATCCTGGGGTGCATCTGGAGGAGTGTGGTTGAAAGAGGTGATCCTCCCCCTCTACTCTGCCCTGGTCAGGCTCCTCCTGGAGTATTGTGCCCAGTTCTGGGCTCCCTGGTGTAAAAAGGATAGGGATCTCTTGGAGAGAGTCCAAAGAAGGGCTACAAAGATGGGCCTGGAGCATCTCCTCTATGAGGAGAAGCTGAATAAGCTGGGACTGTCCACTCTAGAGAAAAGAAGACTAAAGGGGGACCTAACTGGTGTTTATAATTATCTTAAGCATGGGATGCAGGGTTTCAGTGGTCTGTGGAGACAGGACAAGGGTCCGTGACTGCAAGTTAGAACACAGGAAGTTCTGCACCAACATGCGGAGGAACTTTTTCACAGTGGGGGTGACAGAGCACTGGAATAGGCTGCCCAGGGAGGTGGTGGAGTCTCCTTCTCTGGACATATTCAAGACCCATCTGGACGCCTATCTGTGTAGTATGAGATAGGGAGCCTGCTTTGGCAGGGGGGTTGGACCCGATGATCTCTCGAGGTCCCTTCCAACCCCTACAATTCTGTGACTCTGTGATTTCCTTCTTCCCTGCTGTGTCCTTACTTCTGAGGTCCTTAGAGAGCGATATACCTATCTGGATAAGTATTTTCTATTTTAAAACTATTTACTACTGGGGAACAGGTAACTAGAAAAAAAAAAACCAAACCAGCAAAAAAACAGTTGCATGTGAAGAGCAGTGATTTCTAACTCTAGATAGCCACCTAGAAATATTGAAATGTCATGACAGTAACACAATGGTGTTACTGGATGGAAGGGTGGGAATTAATCCTTGGAAGACTGAATAGTCATCTGTGATTACAGGAAATTATGTCATGTAATACCTCATTGTTGTGGGTTTAGCCCCAGTGGGCAGCTAAGCACCACAGAGTGGGGAGAAGGAATGACAGTGAGAAAACTTGCGAGTTGAAACAAAACCCAGTTTAATAGGTAAAGCAAAAGCTGCATGCTCAAGCAAAGCAAGAAAAGGATTCATCCCCCACTTCCCATGGGCAGGCAGGCGCTCAGCCATCTCTAGGAAAGCAGGGCTCCATCATGTGTAATGGTGACTTGGGAAGATAAACACTATTTCTCAAAAAACCCTCCCCTTCCTTCATCTTTTCCCAGCTTTATAAGCTGATCATGACATCATAGACTCATAGAATGTGTTAGGTTGGAAGGGACCTTTAAATGTCACCTAGTCCAATGCCCCTGCAGTGGGGGTCAGCTGTCCTGGCTGTGTCCCCTCCCAACTCCTGGTGCACCCCCTGTCTACTGAAGGTTGGTGTGAGGAGCAGAAAAGGCCTTGGCTTTGGGTGAGCACTGCTCAGTAGGAACAAAAACATCCCCATGTTATGAGTACAAATCAAAAACACAGCCTCCTATGAGCTACTATGAAGAAAATTAACTCTATCCCAGCCCAAACCAGCACACTCACTTAAGAATTTGGAAATGATTCACCATCACGCTTCTTCCAACCTCCATTGTGATCCTGTGCAGATTGGTCTCTGCTACTGGATAAACATGGTAAGATAAAGCACAAAACACAAAAAGCCCCTACTTAAAGATTAATCTTGGTAAATAAGCCAAGTGAAGTACTCATCTGCAAATTTTTTAGTCTACCTGGATCTGCCCCCTTCCTGTAAAACAGGTTTTTGCATGTCCTGATGTACTGCATTTCTACATGGTTGAGCCTTCGATTCTAAGCTTGTCTGCTAACAAGCCAATTTGTCACATTTGGTTTTAGCAGACTGAGTCTGCTTCATTGGTTCATGAAACATTAGACTGGCCATAGCAGATAGAACAGAAGTCCCGAAGGACCTCTGTAGCTCTGCAGGTGATAGAAGTCCGTGGTTGAAGCTTAGATATAAGTGTGGTAAGGTATCAAGTACAGAGTGGTATTTCCCTTGGAATATCTTCCCTGCTTCCAGCAATCAGGAGTTTAGAGGCTTGTTAAGTTTAAGGTTATGGACGAGCAGTTACTTTTGATAGACCAGAACTCATTAAAATAAGAATTAGATATGTGGAACAAAATTCTACTGTCAGATACGGATTTGCAGTGGTGTGGCAGGGCAGGGTTTGGTTGGTCATTCTCTCTTGCTATTAAAAGTGATTGAACTGTGAAAGTTTGAATCCTCTCCTGGACTATTTCTTTGTAATAAAGAACTGACTTGATAATAAAATCTTGGCATCTGTTTTATCAATAATTAGCTGTAGTAAAGAAGCTTTTACTTACCAGGTATATGCTTATCAGTTTCATAATGTAGTATGTTGGCTTATTCTACTTGAATATGATCTGATCAGCTATGCATTTTCTCCCCCTTTAGATCTGTGCATGAAGAATGCTTTTATAGATTGAAGGGGTGATTTAAACAATTAGTTTTTCAGCTATCTTTCATGAAATTCAAATTGCCACTAACTTTCTGCAACATCAGTTCTATGGAAACTCAGCATCCTCTGCAATAAAAATGTCTTTGAGCAGATCTTTCAAATTTTCTCATATAATTTCTGTTGCTTTTTGTGTATTATTTGTTACGCTGTGGCTGATAGGAAATTGTGGAGCTCTTCTTTTAAAGTTATTCATAGTATTTCTTTTCCAATTAACCGTACCTTCTTGTATATTACAGTCTTTTGTTTCAGTAAAATCAATGACAAAATCGGTTTTGAGATGAAAGTGGAAGGGTTTCTGCAGTTTATCACCTCTGAAAATGAAATAAATTTGAATTAGGTTTGTGGTTTCATAGCATTCACAGCAGTAGTTTAGCATATCGCTTGTTTATTGGGTTCTTAGATATGCTTAACTGCTGCTAAGCAGCAAACTCCCAGAACCCAGAAAAAGGAACTTACTAAATGGTCTATCGACTAAACCAAGCTTGACATCTTTATTCATTCACATCTGATTATGGTACCACCCCCAAATGGTATTTTGGACATGGAGGTTGGATTCTATTTTTTATTTTGACTTTTCTTAATAGTGCTGATCTACAGAATCACTACGGTGTTCTGGATTCTGGTTCACAGGTAAGGAACAGAACTGTCAGGTAATTTCTGAGTCCTTATTCCCAGTAAATTTGCATGCGACACACAGCATCATGTCTGATCTGAGGCAGAATGGGGCTGGGATAAAGGATGCAGGAGTTCTGAAAGAACTCCAGACTTCTAGCTTGCTCTCAACACACCATAGGAAAAATCACCCTGGCTGTCTCTCGGTTTATGCCAACTGGGATACACAAATACTTGCTGCCTTCCTATATGTATTTGAGATCTATTAACATATACACTACTACATAACAGTGTGATGTGCTTTCAGGCTCCACATTTAATTTCCAGGGGACAGCATTAGAACCTTCTGTCTTGAAACTGAGGATGAACTGAAAACTTTCTGAAAACCACATATTTTATTGTATTAAAGAGCATCTGCCATTTCAATTGCGTTTTTTTATTTAAGGCAAGTCAGGAGGTGGTACAAATGCATGTTATTTTGGGGATTTGGGTTTTTTTGGGTGCAAAACTAAAGCATCGGTGTAATAACGTGTTATAATCTAAATTTAACAAATAGAATGCTTCAGGAATTTATGCATTCAAATAGGTTGAAGCTATCAATATTCAAGGTGTTTCAAACTTCTTTGTTTGAAAATAATATGTCTTAAAACCAAAGGAAAGTAAAGGTTGGTTGGTTTTTCACAGATGTTCCATGGTCTCTTACTCAGTCTTTCATTCAGTTGCTTACTACCACAGTCTTTGTATCTTTGTTCTTATTTTTTCTGTTTATTCATCATGGTCTAAAGATACTGTCACACCTGCAGAAGCCTCAGATTTATCTTACTTTCTGAACAGGAGCCAGAAGACCACAACTGTCACTGAACTGAAAAGGCTGGCTAATAGCAAACAGCTACTTATTCTTGCTGCTATCCTCTAAGCGGGACGAGCTATCCTGAAACCCTTTCTCTAACTGCCGGTCTAGCAGAAAGGGATGCATCACAGGGCTACAAAGCCCTGGATCCACATCAGCAATTTGGTGGCTGAAATGTAGTTTAGACAAGATGTAGGTTTCCAAATCCAAGGAGGCAATTCATAAAGCCCTGATTATTCCCACCATTCCCTGTAGCAGTACAGATTAGGGGTTGATCTGATAGAGAGCAGCTCCATGGAGAAGAACCTGGGAGTCCTGGTGGACAACAAGCTCTCCATGAGCCAGCAGCGTGCCCGTGTGGTCAAGAAGGCCAATATTACCTGGGGTACATTAAGAAGATTGTGACCAGCAGGTCAAAGGAAGTCCTCCTGCCCCTCTACTCCACCCTGATGAGGCCTTATCTGGAATATTGTGTCCAGTTCTGAGATCCCCAGTTCAAGAGAGTTAGGGAAATACTGGAAAGAGTCCAATGAAGAGCTATAAGCATGAGTGAAGGAATGGAGCGTCTTTCTTATGATGAAGGCTGAGGGACCTAGGTCTATCCAGCCTGGAGAATGCTGAGAGGAGATCTGATCAATGTGTATAAATACCTGAAGGGTGGGTTGTCAAGAAAATGGGGGCCAGCCTCTTTTCACTGGTGCCAAGTGATAGAACAAGGGGCAATGGACAAAAACGGGAACATGGGAAATTCCACCACAACATGAGGAAATATTTCTTTACTATGAGGGTGATGGAGCACTGGAACAGCTTCCCAGAGAGGTTGTGGAGTCTCCTTCTCTGGAGACTTTCAAAACTCACCTGGTTGCATTTCTATGTGACATGCCCTAGGTGAGCCTGCTTGGCAGGGGAGTTGGACTAGATGATCAATAGAGGTCACTTCCATCCCTGACAATTCTGTGATTCCTGTCATGCCTGCTTAGCCAGATGTGTAATTCCCAAGCTTTATGCTGAAGCTTTTATCATTTCTCCACATACATGTGGCAACTTTTCTCAGGTACGGTGGAGAATTCCTCTGTCTGAACTTTATTTCTTACTGCTGGTCATGGCACTCTCCTGGGAGGTGGAAATGTGGATTTGACCTCCACAGTGAAGCTTGTGTTGAACTCCCAACTTCCATTCACAGAAATGCAGTTATACTAAGAGCATCTCATCCTCCATCCATATTTTAAGGGGAAAGAATGAAGTGATCTTTTCTACCCAAAGGGGCAACTTAGGCATGTAAGTAGGATTGAGGGCTTCAGGCAATATATCATAATCTCTTTTAGGTGCACAGATCAGGCAGGCAACTGCAGTAGGAGACAGAATTTCAGAAATACAAATTTGTTAAATAAAGGTGGGATTTTAGTGAAGAGATAACTCATTGCCAAAAGGGGTTAGCAGTCTCTTGGACCAGCTTCTGTACTGGCTTTGTACTGGCAGTCCCCTCTGCTTCTAGCTGCATTTTAGGAGTTTTACTAGCAGTAAAAGTAGTTTTTAGGAGTTTTTCATGAGCTGCATTGTAGGAACCAGTACCTAAAGGCAGCCTTTGGCGTCTCCGAGCTTTATGGATCTACAGTGGGCTCCGTTGTGGCAGCAATGTTGAGAACAATGTGCAGTGCCACCTTACAGGAAACAGAACCCACTTGCTGTCATGATTTTATTCAGAATGGATCCCAGAGTGGCACCGGAATGTAGATCAGTGATTCCACTGACAATTACTTATATTTTTAATTAAGTCCAGAGTAGTGTGTCACATTGACGTGACAGAGAATCTTTAGGAAACAGTGTATATTTATAGCTGGAGAAGAGTTCCAGATTTTTAAAAAATTTTTATTTTTGAAAGAATGTAATAAAATAATAGACAGACATAGTGCTTATCACAGAATCACAGAATGTTAGGAGTTCAAAGGGACCTCTGGAGATGATCTCGTCCAGCCCCCCTGCCAGAGCAGGGTCACCCAGACTAAATCACACAGGAACGCATCCAAGCAGGTTTTGAATGTCTCCAGAGAAGACTCCACAACCTCTCTGGTCACCCTGTCCCAAGGCTCTCCCACCCACAGTGTAAAGAAGTTCCTCGTCATGTTTAGGTGAAACTTTCTATATAGACTTAAGTTGCCAGGTTTTTTCTTGATGTATTTGCTAAGTTTTCTTTTGATATACATTACATACAAAAATATGCTGCAAACTATGCCTGCAACTGCAAACTGTGTGAGCAGCAGGAAATTGAGATGTGATGGAGCCCAGTGCCTACCAGTCCAGTGCAAAGCTGCAGACCTTTTGCCTGAGTCTTTGCAGATGGACATTTTTCCGCTGATTTGCAGAAATAGTTTGGAACTACATTAGTTAAATTTCATTGCTTAGACAAATCAATGCAGAATAACTTGAAAAACTAGATAATTTAAGATAATTTGGAATGCTCAGAAAACTCTTAACATGGAATTTAACTGAACTCTAGCCCAGTTACTTTCTATGTTCTAAGTATAGTAATATACTTTGGCTAAAATTGCCTGTCTTATACTGAGTGATCATGTCTTCATTTGACAGATCGGCTGTGAGAAAAGATTTAGGTGTCACTGTGAGTAGCTCATGAATTAGATTTCAATTCCTTATAAAATAATTGAATAAATATCCGGGGATGAAATCAGTAAAATCGAGAGGGTAATAGAAGTTTGAGTAAACAAGCAGCATGATTTTTATAGAGAACAAATCATGCAAGACACACTTAATTGCTTGTTTTGATAGAATTACTAAATTATTAGCTGCTGGTTATATTTTTTTAGAGATAGACTTCCAAAAACATCAAGAACAGTTAGGCGCCCAACTCCTGCTGATTTTAAGAGCTTGCTACATTATCTCCTGAAGTTTTAAAGAAAAGTTCATGTTAATTGGCTTGGAGTTTAGTCTTGGTGCATGACTTTTTAGACTTCCGGGAGTGACTGTGCCCAGAAAGAGATATACTGATTTGCAGAGGGATGCTCTGGCACTGCTTCCAGAAACAATATGATCTGCAGACTTGCTTTATATTTTCATTAATGATTGAGAAGTTAGGCTCAACGCAGCATGCCAAAGAAATATAAAGGCCAAAAATTCAGTAAGCCATGAGCATTAATATGATAGTATGGTGCTATAGAACAAAGACTCCCTCCAAAATAGCGCATCAATCCCTCTGCAAAATAAATTTTAACACCCCCCCCCCAAAAAAAAAAAAAAAAGCCAACCCAAAAGAACAACTTTTCATGAGATCAGCAGATCTTAAAAGGTTTTGGTGGGAAATTCCAGGTAGCACTTGGAGAACAAATCGAGATTTGATGACTTTTTCCAGAAACAGTGGTGCTCTGAAGGTGTTAGGTTATGCTGAATTTTACCAAATAATCTAGTTACTCTGTGGACTGAAGCAAATAGAGGGATCACTAATGCAGGTAGATCAAAGTAAGAATGTACTAGTACTTGCATCTAATAATACACCCTTCTAAACCATATATTTTCTACTGGTAGATTGAAGAGAAGCCAGTAATTTTTACAAGCAAATGCAAATCAGATATTCATTTCACCTGTCAGAACTCCTTGTAACTAAATATGGACACCTCTTCTGCCACTGTGTTATTGGAGGCTCTCCGAAGGTGGCATACATTGCAAATGTTCAACTGGAAAATCTTGAATCATAGTGGATATTTTTAAGAGGGATCTAAAGGGAAGGGAGATAGTGCAGCTAAAGGAAATGTCAGGAGGCAAATTTGGCTGAAGCTAGTAATATCTGATTCAAAACAGATGTCCTCGGACAGCCAGTGGTCAACATTGAGAAAGAGATGAAAAGAAGAGAGGCAGGTGGTTCTGTGGGGGTAGCAGGAAATGCATGGAAGAAGGCTGCAGTATTCAATTGGGACCAATCTATCAGATATATACTCACCATGGTAACAGATAATGGGGTGGAGAAAATAGGAAGGCAAACAGCTACTGACTAGTGAAGAAATTAGTAAGTTGGGTATAACTGCTTGAAATTCACCCAGGAGTTAAAGGAGTTTGCAATAACTATGTCAAAATAGGCAGCTCTCTAGGAGATAATAAAACTAAAAACCCCACAACAACAAAAAAAACCCCAAAATATTTAGGATTTAGCTCCTATATGGTTCTACTTCTGCTAGAATTATAGCAGATGAAATAATGAACTTAAATGAAGTCACTGAGAGTTGATATCACTGTAGGCAGGAATGATACGACAACTTAAAATTATTTAATGGCCAAGAAAATAAAGGAGCATGAAACACCGTTAAGACTGGACTTCAATAAATTCAGACATTGAGTTAGGTGTTTTATTTCCCATGCTTCTAGTCAAAGGAGAGTTAAAAAGAGACAATGGAAAGGGAGAGCAACATAAAGTTTTGTTTTAAAGAATCATCCGAGTCAAAATAAATTAATCTTCTATATCAGTATCATCTTCATATAGAGCTAAAGTTTGAAGATGACTGATAACTGACTTTATCAGTTGGCAGCCATTGAGATAATAGATGTAAATCTAAGTCATCCAGCAAAATCTGTATCAGCTTGAAAAGTGGCCTGAAAGGATAAATTGTAAGTAAATACTTTACCCCTGTGTGTCTCTCTGTGTAACAAAGAAGAAAAAGGAAAAATACAGGGTGTCTTATAAATTAAAAAATAAACTCGTGTGGAACCATTTATTGAATAGTCAATGTTCATTTAAAGCCCTTTTTTGTACACCTATACTCAGGATTGCAATACTACGTTACTGTTACTTTCTAGTGATCAACATTTAATGTAATTGAGATAGAACTGAATGTCTTTTTACTTGTCCTCGTGTGTCTGAGATATCCATACAGGAGGGCTCAGGAGAAATGATACATATCTCTCTTCTACAGAGGCAGTTTGGGCTGAGGAAGGGTACCTGAAAGCATGGAAAATGACACAAGACACATATGATTTAGCAGGTGAATACCGCTCTTTATTGACAGCAATTAGTACAGAATTACTCAGCATCCAAAGATACTTGTGTAGCTTTATACAGTTGACTTTCATTTTTGCTGCTGCAGATAACTCAGGATTCACAGAATCACAGAATCACAGAGTTGTAGGGGTTGGAAGGGACCTCGAGAGATCATCGTGTCCAACCCCCCTGCCAAAGCAGGCTCCCTAGCACATATCACTCAGATAGGTGTCCAGACGGGTCTTGAATATCTCCAGAGAAGGAGACTCCACCACCTCCCTGGGCAGCCTGTCCCAGGGCTCTGTGACCCTCACTGTGAAAAATTTCTTCTGCATTTTGGTGCGGAACTTCCTATGCTCCAACTTGCAGCCATTGCCCCATGTCCTGTCTCCACAGACCACTGAAAAGGGGCTGGCTAACTTGCCCTGCATCCCATGCTTAAGATATTTATAAACATTGATTAGGTCCCCCCTCAGTCTTCTCTTCTCCACGCTGAACAGCCCCAGATCCCTCAGCCTTTCCTCATAGGATAGATTGTCAGCTCTCTGTTATCCTCCGGTTTAGATGATTTATGACTGTTTTGAATTACTTAGGCGCCAGTGGAGATTCCTAACAGACTTCACTAAAAGCTTCCTTCTACAGTGAAGTATCTTTTATTCCTAGCCCTCATTTTCAGTTCTTGTCAAGCTGTTTGTTCATTGGAGTATCATCCTTAGACTTCCTGAGAGTGATTTCTTTAAGAGATTTTAGTAAAGGATCACGTTCAATATTTTGGAAATTCAAGTAAAATAACAACCTCATCTGTATGATGGTTCTCTCCTCTAAAATAAGACACTTCAAAAGTCTGTGAAGAATGTCTTCTGTACATTAAACCCAGCTTGATATATTTCTGCTTTGCCACATCTTTGTACTCCACCTACTAATTTATTCTTCCTGCCATTTTTTTTCCAGAACACAAATAATCTACTCTGTGTTTCCTTAGATCCCTCCATAACCCCTTTCTAAGCTGTTGCCACACATCAACCTGCCCGTTTGCAATCCCCTAACACAAAGGAGGAGTTATGTGATGTGATGATCCTACATACTTAGCACTTTATGGTATCATATTTGAGTTTCTTCAAAACTCTTGGGTGAATATGGTGGCTTGCATGATTTGCTACTACCCATTTTATGGGTAAAAATCTTTACTACCAGCACTTTAGGGTAGTTCTCAACTGTGACATGTAAAGAAATACACAACAGGGTCTGCACAGTTTTGGAAAAAACATTAATTCTCATCACTGAGAATCATTATTATACAGTTATGAAATAAAAAAATATTAAAAAGTTTGTGGGTTTTGTTTTGGTTTTGTTTTTTTTTAATAATGAAAGATTGAATTTTTTTGGTTGCCTTATCAAAATGAATAAAAGCCAACATGAAAAAAGACCCAACCAAAACCAACCCACCATAAAACCAAAACAGGCACGTAACTGAAGTCAGAATAATCCTTGGAGCATATGTAGGAGGATAAGCAGAAAGAAGCAGCAAATAGTCAATACATGGAATCAAAGGCTGTAGAAGATCAAAGAAGAGAGTGTAAAGACATGACAGAAAATAGTATTTATAAGTATAAACGCTGATGTCTGGATTCTGCTATTTGGTGTGAATGTGCATGTTCATGTCCACCAGGGTTAATTGCACATACCCATATCCCAAAGATGATGAAAGCTGAATTAAATGGAAGTGGTGGATTTTTTAGTGAGCTCAGTTTTTCTAGAATAACTTTGTTTTTCCATTCCATTCCACAATTGTACCTTTTACAGCTTCTTGAAGCCTGGGAGCTACACGTAATGCTTTGCACACCCAGACATTCACCATGTTACTCTTGGGGTCCTAAAAGCCTCTTGAACCAGTCCACTGTGATGTATACATATTATAACCATTTTGTGAGACATTGTATTGTCTTTTTCTTTTAATGTGCTGAATTCTTGATGAAAAGGTACATGTGTGTTATGCCAGTATGTGCTGAATTTATAGCATCATTCTTGAAAACAGTCTCTTTGAAACTGTTACTTCTACACAGAGGGTTAAAGAAAATGCAGAAAGCCTGGTTCTGCCTCTAGGTACAGAGGAAGGATGTCAGTAGAGAAGATTTTATGATAAAACATGTTTTTCTGGCCGTTAGCCCAGTGCTCTCACACCGATTGGTATTTTGGTGGGAGGAGAGATTCGTTTTTCTTGGTTGTTTTGTCATTAATTTTAAACTCTGCCTGTTTGTCTTGAAGTGGTATAGCAGTGTTCAATGAGGCCTGAGCATATCTGAAGCTGTGATATCAGTTATTGCTCCTAATGTATGCAGATTTGGTCCAGGCCCTCTGCAAAGGCATCCTTCCAACTTCAGCTGTTACATTCCAGTCTCTGTTTGTGCAGGTTATATACCAACCCTTAACTGAAAAAGGATTTTGTTTCTGTTTTCCTAGGCAGTCCCATGCCTTAAGTTTAGTAGGTGTACTCTGTTTGACCTAATGAAAAAAAGGAGAGATGCTTTGAAGCATGGACCCGATGATCTCTTGAGGTCCCTTCCAACCCCTAAGATTCTGTGATTCTGTGATTCTGTGATTCTGTGAAGGCCACCAGTACCATTCAAAGATGCTTTCCTTCAGTGCAGGGGAAATTCACCAGTTTTCTAAGGTGAAAAACATTCAGAAGCAAGAAAGGAGGAAAGACAGCAAGATCACAGATAAGAAAGGATAACAGGGAGGAAGGAAACAGAAAGATCACAAGGGTATTAAATGTTAAGCATGCTCCTGTTACTTGATGATGACTGCTTCTGCAGCATAACGATTATTAGACAGTTTGATGGCTATGTAAAGACTGTATTTTACTTTGGATTTTATTGTGCTAGCCTCCCACTGGCATTTCCACTTGAGGATGTAGTACTTCATAACCTGACCTGCAAAAGGTCATTGAAAATAGTTGCGTTCCTTTTTTGTTCAGTGACTTTTTCCTCCTTTAATGAAAAGGATGTGCCTGTTAACACGCCCAGAAATATTACATTTGCCCATTGCTGCACATTCTGCTGGGTCTCTTGTGTATGGACAACTGAGCTGCTGAAGTGATTTGGATTCTCTGAAGTCGTATTTACATTAAGGATCTTTTCTGTATGTAAAAAGGTATAGGAAGATGTAAGAAAGGTTGTAACTGTGTAGTTACTAGTACTTGAAATGCAGATAGTCTCAAAATAGAATGGCAACAGGAACTGTTGATATTTACAGATGTGCAGTGTTGGTGCTTTAATAAAGGCTGGGAGCTCTTTTTCACCTGAAGACTCATTATACAGAAATAAATCTACATGGACTTACTCGTGATCAAAATTCATAGAAATATCATTCAGATTTGGCTAGACTAAGGACACATCAAATACTGAATCTGTCCTAGTGTGATATTGGGGGAAAGTGTGCTTTTATGAACAAGAAAACTTTTTCTGGCCCATTTGTTTGCAGTGAACACCTTCTTGATGGCAAATAAAAGAACAAGAAATGGATGCATCACTGCTGATGTCATTGAGGATAGGCCTGCAATCCATTCTGTTACCACTCAAATGTCTGTTAGATAAAATTGCAAAAACAAGATGTGACCAAAAACTTCATTTCCAGTGTTTCTATGAGTGAATAGTTCTTGGCGGTTTCTGTTTCCTGAAATGTGCACGGTTACTTGCTTTATGAATATTGTTGCTAATATTGAAAACTTAGGTAAAGCTAATCTTTCAGATTAGTCCTCTCCTATGAAGTCAGGCTAAGAGAGTTGAGCTTGTTCAGCCTGGAGAAAAGAAGGTTTTCCAGTACCTGAAGGGGCTGCAGGAAATCTGGAGAGGAACTGTTTACAAGGGCAAGGTGTGATAGGATGAGGGGCAATGGTGTCAAACTAGAAAAGGGGAGATTTAGGTTGGATATTAGGAAGAAGTTCTTCACTATGAGGGTGATAGATCACTGGAACAGGTTGCCCAGAGAGTTGGTGGAGGCCCCATCCCTGGAGGCATTCAAGGTCAGGTTTGATGCAGCTCTGAGCATCCTGTTCTAGTTCAAGGTGTCCCTGCTTACTGCAGGAGGGGTGGACTAGATGGCCTTTAAATGTCCCTTCTAACCTTACACATTCTGTGATTCTATGATTCTGTGATTCTACAATCTATCTCATGATGGGTCTTCTAGAACTTTTGGAATCCATTCTTGATTCTAATATTCATCACTGGCCTGACATTTCTCCCCAGCTTCTCAGGCAACATTTCACCTGCTCTGATTCGTGAATGGCGCTTGTATACTTTTGTTGCCATGCATTCCATACCAGCCAGATGATAACTATAGCTCTTAACCCTCATTTAAATGTAAAGATAAATCTGCATGTAAATGCGAATGTGAATGTAAATGTGTGATTCTCCTCTTTATTTTTTCCTGGTGGGCAATGAACTTAGGTAGGGTATGTTTTTATTGATGACAGAATGTTTTATATCTTTTGGTCACCTGATGCTTTTGCATGAGGGAAAATGCTTTAGAAATAATTATATTTCTATTTATCTACTCATTTGTTTCTTGTGGTATTTCTCTAGAAATTAATTACATTGACCATTTAGTTTCTTTGTGCTTTATTTGCTAGGATTCTTGTAAGATTGGTAGTGTCTTTTTGGAGTGCTGGATGCTTGGGTCTAACCTGCTGCCTTTCACTTTTTGGTAACAGTCCAAAAAGTGTATACTGTGAGTACTGTGAGTACTCATCCATATTGTGTTACCCATTTTACATCAATGCTTCACACTTACATCTATATGTAAACAGTGTTGTGAAGGAATCTGAAGGAGATTTTTGGTTTTTGCTTGGTGGTTTGGGCTTTTTTTTGCTTTTGTTTTTCCAAAAGATGAGATCATTTGAGTCTTAATGGTCAGATTCCATCCATTTTATAGAGAAGGACTTGATACTATTGTGGTAGTCAGCACAAATAAAGCCCTAAATAGTCAATCCTTTGTATAGGTTACATATGAAAAGGTCCCAGAAATTCTCTTTAATTAGTTTACTCAATGTTCTAAGAAATGCCAAGCCCTGAAATAGAGGAGAGTACACTGGTGTGGACACAGAGTCAATACTAATCTGTAGATCTTGAAGTCTAGGACATATGTAATCATAGCAAAACCTATTCCACAGACAAAAAGTTTATTTTTATTATTAATAGAATCTTTATATCAACATCTGCAATGGCAACAATACCCTTTTCTTCCTTAATGCAGAGGACTCAGGACATGTTTTAAATAATTCATGTAAAAATCTTGATACGTGCATATGAGACAAGGACAATTTAGGTGAAACACATACATGTTGGTAGAGACAGGATTGGACCTATTCACTACTGGGTCTCATTCCATGCTTAAATACTGGAACCCACCCTTTTTTAAGGATATTAGGCTGTTGAGCCCTTATGGAGTCCTTTCCAAGCTTGCCTAACTTCTCTGTGGGTGAAGTAGTTTCAAGAGTTCTGCTCATTCTCATGAAAGTAAACTAATTGAAGTTTGCCAAACTTTAGATTAGCCATTTAATGTACCATGACCCTTGAAGAGCAAGCCAAGTAAACATTCTGTCCTGCTCTTCCATAACTTAGTATAGAGCCACTCTGGGTTTCAGAGCCTCTCCAGGGACTACAGAACACTAGCTTCTGCCAGGGAAAACAAAGTGGGAAGTTTGTAGAGATCGAAAGATAAGAGCATGCTTAGCACTAGACAGGAAATAGGAAATGAAAAGCCAGAAGTGAGTTTGGGACTGGAAGTAAAATAAAACTTTTCTCACCCTCTACTTTTTCTCCCTAACACTCAAAACAGTCTTGTAAAATAGTAAACCAGATGTGGCTAACCATATTAATTTGAATTTCCTGTGTAGTCATTACTGCTCTCTGTAAATTTTTTTCTCTATTATTGGTCTGTGAAGTAATCTCTGGTCTGGTCTAGCCTACCAGAGAAGGAGGCAGAAAGTTCTCCCAGGTATGAGAAAAGGAAGAAGTGTTTAAGCAAATGACACATTGATGTTCCTGTCCATAGTAGGAAAAGCATGTGTCCTGTGTTTTCTGTGGAAGGTTACTGTTTGGTTTGTTGTGTAAGTTGTTCAGAAGTGTAGGCTGGGCTCTCACTTAGACTTGAGGCTAGAAGCTTTGGATCTTCATGACTCAGCAATTTGCTCATATTACATGCATTTCTCTGCATTTATGATCATAGTTATTATAAAATATGGAGTCTGAAACAGAGCTTTTATACAAGCTTTTACACCTGTTCCATTCAGATAAGCCCAGAAGTGTTCATATGAGCTTGCAGCCACATAGAGAATGGGTTGCCATCCTGAGCCCCAAACATATATTGCCTTGAGTTTCCCTTACTAGAGCATTCCCTCCCAGCTCCCAGAGATGTCTTCAGTGACGAGTTTTTGGAGAAAATGATGTAGGCAGGGTTGGAAGAAGGAAAGCCAAGATTTCCCCGATACAGAGAAGTGTCATTACAATTCATTATGGCTTTATCAGACATATTCTGCAGCTGTTAGCAGAGCAGAAATTGGGAGATGCTAGAGGGGGCATTATTACTGATGCCATAACCTGGAGGCAGAGGAGTCTCCTGGAGGGTTGAAGATGTGCAGTTAAATTCCTTCATGCTAAACACAGTGAACACTTTCACTCTAACCTTTAGGTGCCATATGAGAAGAAACTCTGCTGGTTTTGCTTTTAGACATCTTAGAAAATGAAAGTAAAGGGCCAGTCAAGGTGGATGCACAGAAAGGAGTTATTTAGGTGCTAGTTTCAGGAGTGAAGATGGCAGCTGTGAATCTCAGCCTAACTTTGACTTCTAGGAGAAGCTTAAATCCCAGGGAGCATCAGAGATTGGATATAGCTTTTGTTCAGCATATTGGTTCCTGGGATTCCCAGCCTCAGGTGCTTCATTTGTCCTGGTCACAGTGTGAAGATCAGGCAACTGATAGTGTTTCTGAGCAATCTGTGGTCTGAGGCCATGGCTGTGGCAGTACAGAGTGTTCCCAAGCACTTTATTTTTCACAGGTATCTGTATGGTGCCTCTCCCTATATATAAGCAGACATAACAGAAGAGTGGGAAAAGTAAAACCCAAAGCAACTCAAAATAGTACTGTGCAACAGTATATCTATGCATTATTTATCCATGCTTGAATTTTAATGAAGAAGAATACCATTTATTCATTACCTTAGAAGCAAAAAAAGCCGCCACTTGCATGTTGACTCTGGGCTATCTTCTGTTCCATTTCTCAGACAGAAGATATTAAATGTCAGTGTTTGACAAGCATTATTTTTGTTACTGTACCAGTAAGTAATGCAGATCAGCAGTTACTGTAAGGTTTGATTGTGATCCAGACAGAAGGTTCTTATTCATAGTCCCACTCTGTGATATGGTGAAATGAGCTGCAACACAATGTGATGTTAAAAGTTTCTGCAGTCCAACTGGCCTGCTGGGTTGCTACAGGACTGTTCAGGTTTGAAGACAGCGTTATAGGCTGACAGACCCTCACTGTTGTTTGGTGATTACAGAAGACTCAAGTAGCTTCTTTATGAGTGCCCTGAGAACAGGATGATGAACATATATAAAGTACATTGCAGATGCCCATGGATAGTATTGTCCTGACTGAAATAAATGGCAGTATTTTCAGTCTTCATTTAGATCACAATGTTGTCTTCCAGCTTGCTTTCTTTGTTAGGGTCATTCAGAGTATAGTTCACTTAGGACATCTGAAGCACTTTGCTCTGCACCAGCAAAATGTCTATGATTTTCTGTGTAGTCATCCATCCTGACTTATTTAGCAAATGTGTAAAAGTTCTACATGTAGAAAAATGTTCTAAATTGAGGCTGAAAAACTTTAAAACAATAAGCTGTCTGTTATTAAGCAGACTTGCATGACTTTTGACAACCTGAATGTTTATTTTTTAAAAGTGGAAAAAAAATCTGTTGTGGGTAAAAAATCGTTTAGGTGTTGCCAAAGGTAGAAGAGATTTCTTCCTACTAACTTCAGACACTGTGTTACAAGAAATAAAAAAATACACCTGGGATTTCTTTCATGTTCTCAGTAGAACATCACAAGAACAGAGCCAGAGTCATTATTTTATATATATATATATTTAAGTACAAAAGTACATATTAGACAAAGCAATGGGGAAGAGACCTTGCAAACTTGTAAACTGACTCAAATCATTGCAACCTACAAAATTTAATTTGCTTCTGAAATTGGAATTTAAGGTCAGTTTGTGTCCAGTATGTTCAGGTAATTGAGGAATTATACTTTGTTCTTAGAATCCTTTCATTAGACCTGACCAGTTTTAAAGCCACTTGTTCCTGTATTTCATTGAGGTACCCCCTTAGAACACAATTTAAAAGGTAATTATTGCAAATACTGTAACATAAAAGTGTAACAGGTTGGTCCAGGGCTAAGAGTGAAGGGATGAGTCATTCCTACCCCAGGCTATATTGGAAGTATGAAAAAATTAAAACATAGATTGGTAGAAAAGGGCAAGATGTTGTAAAAAGCATTGTGAAATTGGTGAAGATAGGGAATGGAAAGGGCAAAAAAGGTGGTAGTAGACAGCAGAGGGCTGGAAATTAGAAAAGAAATGATAGAAAGAGGCTGGAGGGGCAGGGAGCAAGGAGTTACTATAAATAGCCAATATCTCATGGGAAGAAATAGCTGTCTTCTTGTTATATCCCTACAAATTGACACTTCTATCACAGTTACTGTCACTGATGTTCTGCAAGTGCTTCACTGCAAAAAATGTTAAAGACATACTGATGAAAATGTCATTTTTAAGCCAAGTAAGGATACCATGGTTCAACTCCTAACTGCCAACAAATCCCAAGTCTTAATGTCTCTCTGGAAGTTACAGCCCTAGTCCTTACTGCTTTGGGGTGAATGTTGAAGTCCTGAGTTATCAAAGTATCTGCAGGAATGAAACCTAACCTTAAGCACTCCCTAAGCCACCCCCATTATAAACCCACCTTTCTGGGTGTTTCCAGCTCCAATACTTCCCATGGTAAATGCCTCAAATAAAATTTCAGTGTTAGCAAATGTGCAGGTGAAAATAGCACTGTGCTTCCTGAGAGGACGGTTGCAAGTGAGTTGCTTACATGGAAACGTGGATTTGGTAATCATCTAATATCTGAGTATCTCTGCAGCCTTATGGGATTCTTAACCCAGTTTTTCTCAGTGTAATAGTTACACCTTTATTAACTAACACTCTTCTATGGAATTCAGAAGGCAGTAGTTTCTTTTTACATCACATTAATAAATTAAAGATGAAAAACCGTGGCTGTTTGAAAAGCAGTTTTGCCAGCTAGTGCAGCCTTATCTAAATGAAGTTAAGATCTACTGACAGAACTGGGGAGAAGCTGTACGTGCAGCGAGGTCAGAAAATTTATCGAAGAATTTCCATCTACTATATGATTGCACATTAAGATGGTGTGAAATTCCTCTCCATGTTAGGTGTATTAAAATATACCTGAATACTGAATACTTTTGTGTTGGGTTGTCTGATCATGCAGGTTCATATTTCCATTAAGGAAAGCAAATGAGACAATGTGCTTCAGCATGGCTATTTCATGATTCACATCATCAGCTCGTTTCCTCACTGACTGCTCCCAAGTCAAACACAGTCTTAAATTCCATTGCTCAGATTTTCAAGGAAGAGTTTTTCTGGAGCTGTATCGCTTTCATCTGCACACTTCAAAATATGTCAACCATCCCTTCCTCAATTATTTGCATGATTGCATGCAGTTCTGTTTCAAGATGAAATAGATATATAAGCAATTGTTTCTTAATGCTGCTGCTTCCTGACAGGCTTTCAGGGTCCGAGGATTTTTATTAATTGTTACAAAAAGGACAACATGCTTAAGGCAATTAAGTTTGATGAAATAAGTGTGCATAGATAGTTCACATACATAGGCTGTGTCAGTTGCCATTATGTGGTCTCAACTCACTATCTTTGAAGACTCAAAACAAGAATTGACAGCATATGAAGTCTGAAGTGGTTTGTTTCAGATGGGACAAAAAGGGAAGAAAAAACCCCATTTTTTAATCCATAGTTTTTTCAAGTTTTGCTAAAACACAGAAATTCAGCACTGTTATGGGGTTATTCCGATCTTTCTTTTTGTTTTCTCAAGTAAGCTTAAATTGTATTGATAAATTGTCATTTTGAATATCCTGAAGTCTGTCTATGGTGAATTTCCGTAGTGCAGCATATTAGAGTGAGAACAGTTTGGAACATTTACATTGAGGATTGCCAGAGGGAATAAATCCAAATGGCACTAAAATAGTAAAGCTCGTAGGAAACTTAATGGTATAGAAGAGAGGTTATTTTGCATTCTAGGCTATGTACTGATCCTAAGTGCTATCAAGAAGCTGGAAAAGAAAGAATATAAAAATGCAGCAAAAATATAGATTTGGTACTTAAATTAATTGGAAAAACATGGACATCGTGCTGTGACTTAATCGTTCCTTAACCTATTCCATGACTTCTAACTCAAGAAGTAGACTGAATTCTGAAGCAGATTGAAAATATGTTGCAAGCTTTAATTTGAACTGCCAGGGGAACAGATTGGATTGCCCGTGCTGCCCAGATATTTGCAATAATTCTCATTGTTGTCTAAGAGCATGCCAGCCTGACCACACGGAGAAGGAAATTGATGGCCAGTCCAAGACTCTAAAGCCACTTTTTGAGCGTAACAACTCCTTCCACACACCACTGGCCAGTTCTCAGACAAGAAGTTTCCAGTGTCTCCCCTGCAGCAGTAAACATCATGCTGGGCTTAGGAACTGTAGAAGCACTGCTATAAAAAGAGAAGATTTGATTTACAAACAAATCTTGATCTAAAGCAGCCCTTCCTTGCTCTAGGACCTGTCATTTTAGCTCAAGCAGCACAGGATAACATATTCATGAAGCACTCGGTCTGATCCATTCTGTAAGCCTCAGCCCCAAAAATCAATCAAATCACAAAGCTGTAGAGGAGACAAGTATAAAAATTGTTTTTCTACTCTTTTATTGGAAATTGTATGGCAGCAAGCACCTTTTTTCAGTAGTACTACTCTTTGTAATGTTTGTCCAACTCCTGCTTCCACATTGAGATGCTCCAGTGGTTTCTTTGGTGATCTTTTATCTTGCTATGGACAGTTTTAGTCTTAATCTTAAATCTTAATGTGCATAAAGATGGGAGTACAAAAACTTTAAGCATTTTTTCTATAACAGTATCTTAGGTCACTGTGAATTTCTCAAAAATATGTCCAATCCTAGTGCCTCTGAGAATGGCACCAGAAACTGTGGGTTCAGCCATGGGAGAACATCACAACCAAAATGCTGTAAGATCACCCATCACAGTTGCAAGAAAACACTTCAACAGTTCTGGACGTGGTTCAAGTCACCTCATGTGCCCCTGTACTTAAATTAGTTCTGTTCCACTGGCACAATTAGGAATGGCTCAGCTTGCTAATGTAGATGCTGGAGGAGCTGTGAAAAAGCAGTATCAAATACCTAGCAGCAATTTTTACTTTCAGAAGCTTTCAATACCAACTTTAAATACATTTAGTTGAATGAAGTCACTGCAAGAACAATCTGAGCCACTTTAAGTCAAATATATACAGGCAAATTCTGTTTCATGATAGTATAATAGTCTGTTGTGCATCACTGAGGATTTTCACCCAAACATTTCTTCAGAACGAAATTTAGGCATTACAGGATGATATTGTGACACTGACCATTAATTCTAAAGAGGCTTGATTATTACCTGGACTCATTATGCATCCTTGGTCTTTTGTTAGTTCAGAGCCTTTTTATAATTTTTCAAGGATATTGATCTTCAGTCATGCAGTAAGTATGCTTGGTTTGTTCTCCTTGAGCTAATATAATGCATCAGGTGTGCAGCCTACTCCTCATTTTTCTTTGTAGATCAGCTTGTCCTTTACGATGAGGTTTGATGTTCTAATGTTATTTTAAATCTTCTCACCTCTGTGCTGAAGCCTTTACCTGCAGTCACCCCTCCTGACTTTCAAGCTAGACAGCTATCCTTCAGTTTGACATTTTGACATCTCATCAACCATATCATCTCATCTAGAGAAAAGGAAGCCAAGTGCTTAGAAGGCATTACTATTCTGTGCGAGTTAAATCATTCATTTACATGTGATTTACATGGGCCACACTGCCTAAATCACAGAAGGCAAAGGGAAAGACTGGAACAATGAGGAACCATGCACTGTAGGAAAAATCAGGTTCCAGAATATCTAAGGAACCTGAAAATGTACAAGTTCATGGGACCTGTTGAGGTGAATCTGCAGGTCCTGAAGGAACTGGTGAATGAAGTGGCTAAGCCACTCTCCATCATATTTGAGAAGTTGTAGCAGTCAAGTTCATGGGGCCTGATGAGGTGAATCTGCAGGTCCTGAAGGAACTGGTGGATGAAGTGGCTAAGCCACTCTCCATCATATTTGAGAAGTTGTAGCAGTCAAGTTCCCACTGACTGGAAAAGGGGAAATATGATCCCTATTTTTAATAAGGGAAAAAAGGAAGACCTGGGGAACTACAGACTAGTCAGTCTCACTTCTGTGCCTGGCAAGCTCATGGAGCAGGTTCTCCTGGAAAGTATGTTCAATCACATAGATCATAAGGAAGTGATTAGTGAGAGCCAACATGGCTTCACTAAAGGAAAATCATGCCTGACAAATACAGTGACCTTCTATGATGGGGTTACAGCACTGGTGGTTAAGGAAGAGTGACAGACATCATCTACCAGGACTAGTGCAAAATCATTGACACTGTCCTACACAATATCTTTGTCTCTAAATTGGATAGACATGGATTTTATGGGTGAATCACTCAGTGGATAAGGAATTGGCTGGATGGTTGCACTCAAAGAATTGTGGCCAATGGCTTGATGTCCAAGTGGAGACCAGTGACAATTGGCATTCTGCAGGGCTCAGTACTGGGACCAGCACTGTTTAATATCTTTGTTGGAGCCATGGACAGTGGGATAGAGTGCACCCTCAGCAGGTTTGCCTATGATACCAAGCTGTGTGGAACGGGTTGCTCAGGAAGGTGGTAGAGTCACCGTCCCTCAGGGTCTTCAAGGAAAGATTGGATGACGTACTTAGGGACATGGTTTAGTTAGTAATATAGGTAGTAGAGGAATAGTTGGACTAGATGATCTTGGAGGTCTTTTCCAACCTTAATGATTCTGTGATTCTGTACAGTCAGCATGCTGGAGGGAAGGGATGCCATCCAGAGGGACCTTGACAGGTTTGAGTGGTGGGACCATGTGAATTGCATGAAGTTCAACAAGGCCAAGTGCAAGGTCCTGCATATGGGTCAGGGCAATCCTAAGCACAACTACAGACTGGGCTGGGAATGGATGGAACAGCTCGCCAACAAAGACAGGCTGAGAGAACTGGGTTTGTTCAGCCTGGAGAAGAGAAGGCGCTGGGAAGACCTTAGAGCAGCCTTCCATTACTTAAAGAGGATCTACAGAAAAGTTGGGGAGCGTCTGTCTGTAAGGGCATGGAGTGATAGGACAAGGGGTAATGGGTTTAAACTAAAAGAGGAGAGATTTAGATGAGATATAAGGAAGAAATTCTTAACTGTGTGGATGTTGAGGCACTGGAACAGGTTGCCCAGAGAAGCTGTGGCTGCCCCTGGATCCCTGGCAGTGTTGAAGGCCAGGTTGGATGGGGGTCTGGGCAACCTGGGCTAGTGGAGGGTGTCCCTGTCTATGGCAGGGGGTTGGAACGAGATGGTATTTAAGATCCCTTTTAACTCAAACCATTCTGTGGTTCTATGATTCTATGAATCAAAATGTATTTTTGGAAGGCAATAGTTAACCACGTATGAAAAGCATGAAAAAAAATGTGTAGGTGGAGCTGCAGTCAGCATACTTAGTTTGTATGTAATTTAGTTATTATTGGAAGGATGTAAGTTGTACTCTTTGCCTGCAAAAATTCAGAAAGGATGATATAAATTTGATATATTTTTTACTTGAATAAAGTATGGTACATCTTTCGTCTTTATGACATTGTAAACTCCCACTATCCCGTCTGGTGCAGTGGTGCTTGTCCAGTATTGCTTAATGATTCTAATGTTAATGAGGTTGTTGAGATTGAAGGTTTTCTACTGGTGTTTTAGCGTCACTATGCTAGTCTGTCAGTAGGTAATGATATTTTAAAGTCTTATACAAACCTAGAACAGAGTTATTAAAATCATCACATTATTGCATCATCAAATCAGGGTAAAATTAGGATTTTGTAGTTTTAATTTTTTATAAAAGAGTAGCACACCACTTTAGTGCTCTGTAGCAAACCCAAAGAAGCAAAGTCACTCTGGTCTTTATTCAGGTGGCAGTGTGTAGCAGTCTGGAATGTAACTATTATAATATTTAACTTTAATAGGGTGCTTGAGGATAGTCGCTATGCAGGGTCACTGGATTCAGTGGAGGCATGTAATTGCCTCTGGAGTTTGTCCTATAGAAACTCATCTCAAATGTCATCCCTGCCTCCTGGCTTCTGCTTCCCGAGTACATAAGGAGCCAAGTTTTGTGGCCCTGAAATCAGATCTCTTGGTCTTGGATGCCACAACAGCATTTGAATAAGCAATCTGAATACGGCCATCAAAGACCATATTCCAGACTAACTCAGCCCCTATTCCTCTTGCACAAAAGCAGAAGAGGGTTACAATCCTTCATGTGGAAAAATTTTCCACTCTCTTGCGATGTAAGATGTGTTCTGCAGTGGCCTGCTGGGAGGAGAGCCGAGCCAACCCTCTGGCTGCTCCCTCTCCACATGGGGCCAAGGGGTTTGCTGCTTGATAGTCACTCAGAGCTGCCAAGACCCTGGATGGGGATCTGATTTATTTAGAAGCTGACGTCTAGGTTCGCATTGTGGGAGCTAACACTACAGCAAAATAACAAGAGTCATTTGAGTAGATGTTTATCAAAAGGGCAAATAATGCTACAAGAAGGTTAAGAGAGTAAATGCTGCATTTCCTTCCAGTGCCAGGAATGTCAGAACAGTTTTATGGTCCTTGCCATTGAGTATGTAAGGATTATGTACCTATTTCTACCTTTCCTTGTAATTTTGGGACTTCTCTACCTGTGTAAGTAAAATCTAAAAGTCATGGACGGTATTTCAAATTGTCTACCCAGGAATTATGAAGGGCCTATGATTATTTGGATTCTTTCTAAAATAATTAAAATCAGAATATTTTATAAATATTGAAGCGTAGGGTAGGCAAGTTAGACTGCTAGACAATAGATACCTTGAACACCCCCTGCTTTGGTTGCCAAGCCCAGCAGATACTCTTCAGTTTCCCTGGGATTAAGCTAGATCCCTTTCAGTGTGTCTGCAGCTCCTCAGGACTGGATCTTCCTCCAGAAGCAGTGAAGATTGGTAATTCCATGGCAGTAAGAGCATGAAAAGAGCTGAAAAGAGAGGACATAAACAGGAATTTGTCAATAATTATCTCAGTGATCTCAGCCAGCTGGTCTGGAGGAGTTTTTGCACTTGCTTGAATACCATCCTCTTTACACATGGGGTGTGGGACACAGGAGGAAATGGCCAGACACTTTTCAGTTGTGTGTGGGGACAGGACAAGGGGCAATGGCCTCAAGTTGGAGCACAGGAGGTTCCACACCAATATGTGGAAAAACTTTTTCACAGTGAGGGTGACAGAGCCCTGGGACAGGCTGCCCAGGGGGTGTGTGGAATCTCCTTCTCTGGAGATATTTAAGACCTATCTGGATGCCTACCTGTGTGACCTGTCCTAGGCAACCTGCTTTGGCAGAGGGGTTGGACCCAATGATCTCTCGAGGTCCCTTCCAACCCCTACAATTCTGTGATTCTGTTATCTGCGGACGTACTCAGCAGTAGAGAAGATAACAGCCCTGTTGAAATATTTCAGGTGCTGCTTTGGGAGGCCAGGTATAGGGACATGTCTGACTTTATGTGACCTGGTGCTGTATTTCAGTGAATAAAAATAGCATCCACTGGCTTAGCCTTGCTGTTGTTCATAGAAGAGGGAACACAGAACACAGCAAAGTTACTGAAAATTCTGTGTGTTGTAGCTGGAGAACCCACAGCGTCAGCGCAAAGTGGTGCGTGTGTCCTCAAGGACTGCCCCAACACACTGTTGGTAATGCATTTTTGCTGGGTAGGAGGTGGAGTGAAAGGTGTAACCATTGTCTTGCTAGGAGAGAGGAAAAGATGGAGAGACAAATGGGGCATGGGAGAATTAGATGGCTGATTCCCTTTGTGCAAACTGGGTGCTGTGAGAGGAAGTCAAAGAAGAATGTATGGCTTAAGAAGTCTCCTGTTCTCTGGTTGTTGTTAAAAGGGGTATTTTTTTTTAATAAATAAAGGTGGAACATTTTTTTGTGTGAAATGCAGTTTAAATCCTTTTGTGCATTCTTCCTGTCTGCTATGTTCTTTTTTGTTCTGTAGGAGAATATGAAATTTTGTTTCATAGTTCATTAAACTGCAGGATGCAGAAAAGAAAATAGAATTAAAAACATGGCAAAACTGAGTCTAAATTTCAATAATTTTCAGATTGCCTATGAAGGAAAATACATTCTTGATAATTCACATTAGTACCTGAGCCTGCTAAATATATATATGTTAAAAGACTTATAGCACAGTACTGAGGCAACCTGAGCAGCTCACAGATCCTTCACTGATTGTTCTCTCTTCATTTGCATGACTTGATTTTGCATTGGTCTTTTTTTTTTTCCGCAACACACTTTACTTGCTAACAGGATACCAGCTGCTGTTCTAATTTCACATTGAGTCCGTGTCCCAGTTTCACATTTGTGATATGCTAATATAAACTTAGCTGTGCTTCACCAGTGTGCTTAGAGTGGAAAGAAATCTTGTTCTTTTTTATTGGGTTACACGACATTACAGTCCTGCAGCCTCATACTACCATGAACACGTATCAGAATGTTGTAGAGAATTTTCTACTGGATTTAAAAGCTAATTGACAGTGCTAAATCTCCTGCTGCATGTATTTCTCTTTCAAATAGCTATTTTGTTTTATTCTGAAATGTTTACTAGAGATGGGGAAAACAACCTGTCATATTGATCTCTAATGCATATGATTATATAAATACACTTTACTTCTCCTAATTAGCACTTTGTAGATCTGTTAGATTTCATATGTAGCTACAAGAGGAATAATCGCAGCATAAAGACATCAAAATTATTAAAAGTCAGTGGAAAGAATCACCAGTATCAATGATTTGGCTTTAGACTGTCCTGTCAAATTCTTATTTTGTAGTGCAAGTATATGTAGGAAGGTGTGAAAATATGTAACATGCTTTCTCTTAGTGCCCTTTTGATATGACTCCTACATTTATTCACAACTTAAAAGCTACGGCAGAGGAATGGATAAAACTAAGAGCTCTGAAGTCTGGCTTTAGATTCAGGTGTGTTCCCTTTTGAAAATAGACTGAATGGTTTAGTTACTAATAAAAGTGGTAGGGGGACAGTTGGACTTGATGGTCTTGGTGGCCTTTTCCACCTTAATGATTCTGTGATTACCCTTGAAAAAAAATTTTTTATTGTTATGTCTATGAGACCAGCAAGAAATCATAGGGTAGGTAAGAAATAGATGAGGTAAGAATAAGATGGATGCCCAAAGATACATGGTCTGCAGGAGGGGCTGCTGCAAAATATCACTCCAACTAGTGGTTGTAAGTAGGAATAGGGTTGGAGAACAAGAAGGACTGTAAAGTTCTTCAGCGTGCACACTAGCATGATATTTGACAATGGCCATCACTTTGGGAACAACTGAACAGAGACGTGGTAGGTTTGTCCATGTGTCTTCCTCCTCCTCCACCATCTTTCTTACCATACATCCAAAAATCATTGCCAAGTGATGCTTGTTTGTCTATGGCAGCCATGTGCATGTGACAGGATGGTGGTGTTGCCTGCAACATCCCAACCTGCTGTAGCAGGCGGCTTAATACCAAACTCAGACATAAGGGAGGTGGGAGAGGCTTCTGAGCAGTCATCAAATAGGGGAGAACACCAGGCTTAGCTTTTGCTTTATTATTTATAATTACTAAAAACCATTGTGAGTAAAGAGGCTATGATGGCAAAACTGATAAAAAGTGGGTGTTGAGGAGAGTAATACAGGAAAAGATTTCTAAAGGCCAAATCTGTCAATTATATTATTAATATGTCACATGTTGCCTTTATGGAAATTTGACAGTGTCTTTGAACTAACAAATGTAATAAAAAGGATATATGGTTGATACTTCAATGATCTATCATTTTCAAGTGTGGCAGCAGTCATGAAAATGTTGTAACTTCTATGGAAGCCACTGAGATGAGAAAGAATGTTTTGATTATGGGCCAGAAATACAATTGAAAATTCAAAGAAATCTCTGGCTACAATGTACATGGGGCATGCTACTTGCATTTTGCATCTCAAAGCCCAGTCACAAGGTGCAAAGAAGGGGATGTCCCCAAGATACCACATGCATCCTAGATTAAATGCTGATCCTGAAGTCATATGGGATAAACAAATCAAGATGTAGATGACAAAAGTCTCAAGTGTGTGCACAAAAAAATCCCCAGGACAAGTTGAGCTGTGGGTAAAGCTAAGTAGACAGCCGAGTATCTGAGGAGGAACATAAGTTTACAACGTCCATGCTTAAGACATACATTTGAGCATCCTCCAGCATCGTGTCTCACTTTGTTTTACTGTTTTTTAGTAGTGTGGACATTTGTCTTTGAATTAGTGATCTAGAATCCTTTGCAGTCCACACAGGGAAACAGATACTTTGTCCCTAGACAGACCTGTAAAACAAATCAAATGAAATGTGTTATCAAAATGCTCGTTACTTCTACTGACCATCAATGGAGCTGATAGTGGTCAGCTCTCCCACTTAGGTGAGGGAAACCTGAGCCCTTGTTTACAGTACTATAAACAGGAAGTTAATTCTTTGCTTTCTAAAATAAAGACAGCTTTATTTTATGATCATCTGATGTTTAAAGCAGTCTGAACCAAATCTGGCAGGCAGAGGGCACCCTGTCTTCTTGAAGGCAGCACTTGAATAAATGAAAACTGCATACCAAACCTTGGGTACCTAAACCCAAAATCTCCTATTATTTGATCTAAAGGGAGAAGTCTCACAATTATATTGGACCTTTGTGACTGAGACGTGAATTGTCTTATCAAATTGTGTTTGAAGTAATAAGCCCTGAAAAAAAACCATAACAGAGCAGCACAGCACTTGTAATACCTGTGAAAATCAATTCAGGAACTAGTACTGTCAACAGCAAGAGGAAGAAGAAGAGAGACCCACTGTGCCAAACACCACCAAGGGTCCCTCTGCCAAGGGGCAGGCTGTGAGGAGTGAGACCCATCTTAGAACTACAGGGTAAATTTATAATACATGGGCTTTTTATTAAGAATATTTTGTGTCACAGGACTTCTTAGACTATAGTATGGTCATGGTACAAGTCAGTCTGAGGTGGCTGGTATGAGTTAGTAACATTTGAGTTATTAACTGAAGTGGCTGGTATTTGAGTTACTAACTGAGGTGGCTGGTACTAACTGAGGTGGCTGGTATGAGTTAGTAACATTTATGCCATGTTCTTTTACAGGTGCATTTTGCATTCACTTTTGTTTAAATGGTATAGGTGCTTTCCTTCTGGCAGATCCCGATTCCCAGTAAGATGTCAAATTAGTGACTGCTGCAGTTTTGCTGAAAATTTCTCAAGAAATATAGTGAATCCTGCTTTGCTGCATCTACAAAGGCATCACTTGGCAGTTCAACCACAGCCTTAAATGGTCATACTGACTAGTCTGAATTTTTATAAACTTCTTTGTAACACCCATTTTCTTTATAAAAAATTGAGTCCCCAACTTCAGGGGTTGGACTCGATGATCTCTTGAGGTCCCTTCCAACCCCTACAATTCTGTGATTCTGTGATGATTATTTCAGTGGTCTTCTCTCAAAAGTTTGTCAGATTATTGTTACTGAACAAATTGAAGAAAACACAACTACAACAGAATTCCCTGGAGTCTGATATCTGATAGATGCAGTATACACAACACTCCATTTAGTTTCTTTTTAGCAAAGGGAATTGTAAAGTTACTTTGTGGTGCCTTAGATAGACAGTGGATTAGAATACAACACAAAAAGAAGAAAAAACCCCAACACCCAAACAAAAAGCTGGTGAAAAGCCATTGAGAAAAAAATTACAAGAAAACAACTGCAAGAAAAATGTGAGCTTATGACATGGAATAATTTAGTCTTTCATGAGATTAAGCATAACCACAGTCTTAACATGCAATGAGAAGCTGGGAGCTTGAAGAAAAAGTATGTTGTTTTCTAAGATAAAAAAAACTAGTGACTTTTGCTGAGTGGCTTGAATAAAAAGTATTTTCAGAAAAATTTTCTTTTTAATAAATACTTCTCCAGATCCTTCAGAGAGAAGAACCGGAACTTCTTATAAGTTGTAATTCAGACATGCCCATTTCATTCGGAAAAGCATGGTGGAATTTATACACTTCATATACATGAGAAATAAATGGGAAAGGTATACTAGTTCATACAGTGCTTTATCTGTAGCTATTGAAAACTTGCAGGGAAGTGAAAAGGGACTGGCTGAGATCTAACTCTGCAGATGCAGAAGTCTTGGTAAGCCAGGATGAAATAGATCAAGCCTGAAACAGAAAGTAGGGATTTCAGTTATTCTTCCTGCCAAGGGAGAGAGATTCTGGATCAGTGGTTTTTCACTTACTGATGTGCTTGGTTGAATTAAACTGCTTTGGGATTTGCGTAAAATTTTAAACTTGCACTGGAACAAGTTCGTGGTGGCTTTGTATATGGGCACAAATGTGTCTGTTTTTAAGCTTCCTTTGGTTACTGGTTACATTGGGAAAGCAAATATGTATCTCTTCCAAAGTCTTGACCAGGCTAGATTCTCCAACCAAACCTCCTGAAGCACATCAGGGTATATCTACATTTTACATGAACATGAAGGGCAAGACATTTCAGTAGAAGGCTAAAAATGTGTCAAAACACATAACCTGATTTGGTATTAGAAACAACTCTCTGTAATTCAAATCCGATTTTTACACCATACACTTGATTTTCCTTTTGACACATCATCTTGTCACTGTAGCAGAAAGTGTGACTTTTCACCAGTCACAATGAGAACCAGAGCAGAAGGCTAGACCTGGTATTGCAGCAGACATCCATCTGTAGGTAAACACATGGTGAAAGTTAGCCAGTTTGACGGTATTCAATTTTCCCCACATTTTCAGCTGACATCAGGATCTGAGTGGAGCTATGTTGAACTTTCTTTGGAGGAAACTATGCCTTGAGCTGGTCTACCGTTCAGCATGGAAAGCATACAATAAATGGTGCCAGGGGAAGTTTAGACTGGATGTTAGCAAAAGATTCTTCACCAAGTGGGTTGTCAAGCACTGGAACAGGCTGCCCAGGGAAGTGGTTGAGTCACCATCCCTGGGAGTATTTAAAAGACATGTAGACATGGTGCTTAGAGACATGGTCCACTGGCAAACTTGGTAGTGCAAGGTTAACACTTGCACTTGAGGATCTAGAGGTCTTTTCCAGCCTGAATGGATCTGTCATTCTGTGATTCTTTTTTACTTTTTAAAGGCCATGTATTTGGAGCCTAAATTGTTTGCATCTGGAAAACATTGCTGAGATGAGTCAAGATCAGTGGTTTTAGAACTTGAAATGCAAACTCATTTTTCCCTGGGAATCTGCTGATGTTTGTGACATTTCTACCACTTGCTTTTTGAGGAGCTTTATATTGCCACCCACAATCATAGTATTTAATCACAGATTTATCTTGAAGTTACAGTTACAGTATGTATTTATTGTATTTTAATAGGGTCAAAATGAACTTTTCAAATGCATCTGGCAAGTTTGACAGAAATATCGAGCTGTGGTGTTAGGTCCTTAGGTTATTGATTATAGCAATGAAGAAAAATGAAGGGGAAAAAAAAAAGTAAATATGAGAGCACATTCTGCCACCAAGCCAAGAAAAGAAAGTTGTGGTTGTCTGGTATCCTTATTTTTCTTCTTTTTTCTTTTCTTTTTTTTTTTTTCCAGAAAACTGAGAACAAGATGATTGTACTGTGACAAAATCCCTTGTACTGACCGCTTCTGAACCTATATTTACAAATGTTTCTGTAAAGGAAAGGCTGTCTGACCCAATTACACTGAAGGGAAAACATGAGAGCAGGAAATTTATTTTTCTTTTGAAGCATTTTTCATCTCTCATGCCTTCTTGCTTTCAGTAGTATTAATTTCAATCTACTTTTCTTCAGAAATGTTTCTTTTTACCTTAGAATTTTCATTGAAGACAGGAAAGAAAATCCTTAATACATATTAGAATATGTGAATTAGTTCAGTTGTTTAGGCTTGACATCCCCTAGTGTCTGTTTTTACTTTAGCAGTTGAGTGCCTTCTAGTGTCATGTCTTTTGTGTTGCACTGTTGCGTTCATCCCATTCATGTCCAGGATTGAATAGATCCAGCATGTGGCTGAAAACAAGACAATGTGAATGTAACAAGGAGCAGGGTTGCTGCAGGGAGTTGGTGGGGAAGGATATCTCCTAAAACGCTTCTTCTCCCCACCCCACCCCTCCAGTAATCCCTGATGACTGACTAAAATGGGATTTTCAGGATTTGGCCACTTCGTTCACTGTGCATAGTCCAAAACATTTTATTGCAGCTGGAAACAAGTACCTTTCTAAGGGTATGGGTTTCTAGGTTTTGGCGATGAGACATGAAATTAGATATGAATTGTGAAAACATTCTGTTGGATCATCCACTTGCCTCTTCAGTAATTTTACTTAGCCTTTTATTTTAAATAGCTTTTGTTCAAAGTACTAGAGACACTTGCTTAGTAATTCGGTCTGTTTGTGCTCTGAGTGCCTCTGATGATTTTTTGGCTTCAAACTGTCCTCAGGAAGCTATTCATAGCAATTTACACATGGAGGGCAGTCCTCATCTTCAGTTAATTTGAATGTGAAAACAGATTACAGATATTTTACCTTCTGCTTATCTATGTCAGTAGGGTTTTCAGACTCTACATTTATGTTTTATTATTCACAGTATCACTAGGTTGAAAAAGGCCTTTAAGATCATTGAGTTCAACCATACCTGTCCTCTACTAAACCATATCTCTAAGTACCTCATCTACTCATCTTTTAAACACATCCAGGGATGGTGACTCAACCACCTACCTGGGAAGCCTGTTCCACATCACCACAACACTTTCACTGAAGAACTGTTTCCTAACATCTAAACTGAACCTGGTGCAGCTTCGTGCCATTTCCTCTTGTCCTATCACCTGTCACCTGGCTGAAGAGACCATCACCCACTCTCTACAACCTCCTTTCAGGTAATTGTAAGCAGTGGTAAGGTCTCCCCTCAGCCTCCTCTTCTCCAGACTAAACAACCCCAGCTCCATCAGCCGTTCCTCATAGGATTTTCCCTCCAGCCCCTTCATCAGCCTGGTTACCCTTCTCTGGACTTGCTCCTAGGCCTCTCTTCATCAGTTCACCCACGTTCTCATCAAGTTCACACCTCTTCATGTTACATGCAGACACACGCGCACATACCAATGCACACTCACAAATGCATGCAATGTATTGCTAATACAAAATTCCTTTCTAAAGCACATACTCAGAATCAGAATTTCCTGCTCACATGCAGACCTTCCTGCTACAGAAAATTGTGTTGAAAGAAACAGCATTTCTTCTTTTAATCAGACATTCGTAGGCGTCGTGACATAACAAGATTGAGACTGCATGACTGTGTCCTTATCAGAATAATTAGCTAGAGTTAATCTCAAATGTCCCTTGCTGCCTTGTTACCCCTATGTGTGTTTCATAGCCAACACGGATAGCAATTTATTATTCCCTTCATCACTCTGCCAGTGGTTGGCATTCCAACATTAGATACAGGAGCTGGTGATGACTGCTCTGTCACTGAATTCCCCCAATTAGGTAATTGGAGCTACCAGCCTACTGACCATGTGTAAGAGAACAGTCAATTAATAAGTAGGTGGGAGAACAGTTGCAAATTAAATGTAACGAGATCAGTCTGGAAGTTGATATTAAAAATATAATTTTAAACTGAGTAATTCGGTATTTGCCAAAATGTTTTCCATTGTTCAGAAGCTTTCTGCAGCCCCCCACATAACCACGCAAGTTTCTACTTTTACAAAACATTGGAGCAGTCACATATCTTGGAACAAAGGTGCCAATTATGTTCCCTCTCTCTGAGAGACATGGAAAAAAGACAACTGATTACTGAGACTTCTCAAAGGATAATATTCTTGAATCACTGCTTTAAATGAATATGTTGTTATAGGTTAGAGAATTAGGATGCAAAAAAACCCTCTTACGTAAAAAAATAGGAAAGGTAGAAGTCTGCTAGAATGATGACAAAATGTTTTCTCCTTTTTTGACTAGAAGCATTGTTCTCACTCCCTGGGAAATGTCTTATCTTGCTGAGTGAGACATCTGATATGCAGCTTACTATCCCCTTTTATGCGCACAGTCCTTCCATAGCATCTCGATGCTGCAAAAGCAGAGAGAAGCCCTTCCACTTTGCCATTGATGTCTTCAAGGTTCATGGCTTCCTGTGACATCTCAGTATAACTTTGAGCTGCAGATAAACATTTTCTTTGATTTCCAGATGATTTAAAGACAGTGGATATTAGCCTTCTTGGTTGCAGAGGCACTATTAAGACATACATGGAGGTATGTTTATTAGGAAAGCAACCTCTGTAAGACACTGGATTTCTTGAAATACTCAATGGGATCTAGTAGATAAATCTGGGTTCTGCAGTTGTCAGTGAGGCTCTTCATGTAAAGGATGAGTTGAACAGGAAACTATTATTACATATATACATAAAATTCCCAGTGTTTAGTTTGTTCTGGTCCAGATATTTTTGCCTCTAAACATGCCTTTTGGCTTCATGCCTTGTACTGCACCCAAGGTGTATTATTATGGCATAATACTGCACATCCTGTCATGCCGTATGTTCCAGCAGATGTTCTTCAGAATCATTTTTGAACCATTTAAAATTAATTTTAGTAGATTCTTTAATAATGTAAGGATCTGATTCCTCCAGAATTCAAAACGCAAGACTCCTATGATTTAAATATATGTAAATTTTATACATACATACCCACAATCATGTACTAATATTTATACCCAGTGTCTGCATATTCCATACACAGCTATGTATGTTTAATATTAATCTATAGCCATGTGATAAACAACAGGAGTGAAATTGGGGTTTAAACCAAGATCTGCAAATAAGTCAGTAAAAAATGCCCAATATGGTGCATTTAGAGCTCCAGGGAATATTTAAGTGATCTGATTTCATCAGAACACTTGTCGTCTTTTTTCATGGGTGATAGTAAAGTGAAATTCCTGGATGAGTATGGATCAATAAGTATTTTTCAAGGAATTCATTTTCTCTAAAAAAAAAAATCTTGATAAACTACTACTCAGGAGTATTTATCCCATTGATTATAGTGATTCACATGTAGTTTTGTGACTGATTTGGTTGCTTTATTGACACAAGTTTTAGGCATATCTTAAATTTATTACTGCTTGTTTTGGGGTTGGGGTTTTTTTTTGTGTGTGTGATTTTGTTTTTTCTTTCAAAAGAATAGAACTATTTATATCTCTTTGGAAAGATTCAAATGTTTTGAGTTTATTGACCAAAAATAAGAATTAATTAGAAAAATCTGTTCAGTAAATTTTCCAGGTTTTCTATTTAATGGACAGATCATAGAATCATGGGATCACTTAGGTTGATAGAGACCTTTCAGATCACCAAGTCCAGCCACAGCCTAACCCTGCCTAGTCCACCTTCATACCATGTCCCCAAGCACAACATCTACATGCCTTTTAAATACCTCCAGGGATGGTGACTCCACCTCTTCCCTGGGAAGCCTGTTCACATACTTGTCTGTCCTTTTAGTAAAGAAATTCTTCATCATATCTAAACTAAATCTCACCTAGTGCAATTTGAAACCATTTCTTCTTGTCCCATCACTTGTTACCTGAAAGAAGAGACCAGCTCCCACCTCTCTACAGCCTCCTTTCAGGTAGTTGTAGAAAGCAATAAGGTCTCCCCTAAGCCTCCTTTTCTTAAGACTAGAAAGCCTCAGTTCCCTCAGCCACTCCTCATAGGACTTGTGCTCCAAACCCTTCACCAGCTTCATTGCCCTTCTCTGGACACACTCCAGCATCTCAGTGTCCTTCTTGTAGCAAGGTTTCTGAATGTGGTTCTTTAAAGGGTTTGATTGGAAACTCATGGAAGGAGATCAGAAGCCTCCCTCCAAAATTTGATGGGCTTGGAGCAGAGCTGAGAAAATAATGAAAAAATCTGGTTCTGCTTAGTACTGGTCTTGCCCATGCAAATGTTTTAATGCTTGCTTACAAAGGAAATCTTGGTGAAATAAAATGAATAAAGGTCATCGCTGAGTCTTCGTTTGCAGTCACAGACTTTTGTGGAACAATGAACCAGATTTTTACAAATGGAAAATTCAGTTGGACCAGAAACCTCCTGAGACCCAAAACTGCAGAGAGGGTTAGGGAGGGCAAGGAGCAGGGTTAATCAGTTTGGGATTTTGGTTTCATGCAGTTAGTTTTGCTAGCATCAGGTCCCCAGAAAGCAAGCATTATGTGCCAGGAATCATGCAATGACTTAACATTCATTATGTCTTTTATGAGATGATACATTCCTTGTGTTTCTCTTCTGCTTTTGAAGCCTTTTGAGCCACCGTGCTTGTGTTTCCAAATATTTCTGTGTAACCAGAAAAACTCGAAAATTGCTTTTATTTATTCATTAAGAGGGAAGTTAAATTCCCATCTAATCCATGTCTCAAAGGTCTGGGGCTCTAAGAAAAGCACCTAATACCATGAGGAAATTGCAAGACTTGGCAACTTCACTCAGATGAATCATAAAGCTTGAGACTCAACAATTTTTGCTCTAAGTAGAATATATGCCACTTTCACTTGCACGTACAGACAGCTGGCAGAAATCTTCACATTATTTATATAAGAAAAAACAGCTAAGGAGCCTGCTCTTGTTCACCTCAAATATGTCTTTATGCTGGACCAAAACGCTTCCCAATTCCTTATGCTTGCAAACCTGAGAGGCCTAAGTCTGAAAAATAAACTCCCAGAAGTAATGTTCTTCTCTGGAAAACTTCACTTGTCTCTGTCAGGTCATGCTTTGCGTACCAATGAAACTCAGAGGTGAGTTGTGAAGGTTATTCCAATTTTCACTTGCAAACACTATAAACTAATCACCCTGTCTGGTGTGCTGCATATTCTACATATATTTTCCATGGCGAAGAATGTAATTCTCCAGACTTTTATTTTCTAAATTAGTCATAAACATTATATATCTTAGAAATTTAAAAAAAAAAAGCTTAAACTAACTTTAATACCCGCTGGTGATGTTTTCTGGTTTGTTTTTCAGTTTCTTAGATCCTTTATTAGTAATGAAGCTAGGTCTGTACGTCCCACTGGGAAGCCAAGATTTTCCCTCTGCCAGCTGTATTCCTGGTCTCCCTTCTGTAGGTGTTTGGTTTATGAGAACCAAACCACTGCAGACTGCAGACTACCAAATTAAGTTCTCAAAATGCTGACAACTTAAATGCTGTCACATGTTAATGTTATTACATCACTGAAAGTCAGAGTTGTCTGTACCCAGAAGACACATTAGATTGTTGTTTGTGCTTTGCTACCCATCTGGTGAGTAGCTAATTATTTGGACCCCTTCCAACAGGGTGCAACAGGCACCTGGCAGAGGATGTGCATCTGTTTCATTTTGCCATAGCGAAGGAGTGTTACAGACCCTTTTTTTGATTATCTTTGTTTAATTGCAAAATTACCTCTAAATGGCAAGAATGAACTTGGGCCAATATCTTGAATGGGACCATAGAAGTCAGGGGTCTGTTTAGTTTAATCTCCCCAGGCTCCTTGTATTGTCAGCAGGAAAAAGCATGTTTCTGTCCTTCAGTGACTTGTGTCCTTGGGCTCAAGTCAGCATTTGTGAATATCTCCTCCTCTCCCCACTGTATAATCTATTAGAAAAGTTTTCTGAAGCACTAGCTATAAGCTTATAGACTTCAGTAAGTCTTACTGAAGACGTTGGTTACTGGGTTTCCTGGGCTTTCAGCATTGGAATAGGCCGCCCAGGGCGGGTTGTGGAGTCTACTTCTCTGGAGATGTTCAAGACCCATCTGGACGCCTACCTGTGTGACCTGTCCTGGGGAACCTGCTTTGGCAGGGGGCTGGACCCGATGATCTCTGGAGGCCCTTTCTAACCCCTAGAATTTAGTGATTCCATTTCACTTTAAAAATAAGCGGATTATTTACATTTTCAAGTAAGTTACGGTACTTCTGCCTCATTCTAAATTTTGTGCTGGAGGAATAACTTTTGCAATTGGAAGACCCCAAGTATTATTTTGAGGATAAGTTACCAAAATGATAGCCACTCCACTGACAGCCAAAACCAGCCCATGTGATTATTTTGTGCTTTTGAAATAGCTTTCTAGTGTGTAGCAAGAGGCAGACATGTTGAATGGTTTCTTATGCATCCATGCATCTCCACACGCTTAGGTCCATCATCTCCAATGAGGTAGACATGGAAGAAGTAAATTGTTCTAGTTGTTGGAGGGCCCAGTTTGCTTTACAGCTGACTACCCATAGCCTGACAAATACAGCATCTGGGAACAGATCATTGGAAAGGTTGAACTGTCCTGTCTGAAAGAGAATGGCTTGAATAATGGCATGTGTCAAACGCTGTTCATTCAGATTATGAACAGCTTCTTGATGTGATCTTATTCATAGTATTTCTATTTATAAATCAATAAGATGTTTGTTCACACTGTGTTTTTGGGATTCATATGAATGGTCATATTTGCATGTGGACAAGGCCTTCTGTCAGCTACGGACTATTTGTGGCCTGTGGTATGCATAAGGTCATGCTAAATAAAGCACCCCTTCTCGTTAAAAAAAATAATAAAAAGGCTACAAAATCTGTCTGAAATGCCTCAGAAATACTGCGTGGTGATGGGAAGAACACCACGTGCCTCACGTGAGCATCTACATGCTGTGAATAGCAAGTGCCCAATGAGCAGTTAAATTGAACAGCGTGTAAACAACCCGCAAGGTGAAATTTCTCTGTGTAAACTGCAAGCAAAATGATTAACAAATTATTTGGTAAATTGGTTGTTCTATCAGCATTGGATCTAATAAAGCCTGGGTGGTTTGTTTGGGTTTGGTTTCGTTTTGTTTTTGGAGGGGTGGCAGCAGAGAAATACTTGTTTTGATTTTATGGCCAGACATTAAAGCATTTCTGACACAATTAATCCAGGAGGTATTCATGGGGTGATGACCAGCTCGTGTGCACGTGCTGGTGGAGAGGTCTTTTGCTGCCACCAGAGAACATGGACAGTTTTGGCACTATTTTTCCTTTGATTAGAGCAATAGCAACAGTCCCCTCTACACAGCCATTTATCTCGCTGGAATCTCAGCTGAGTGACAGTGAATACAGTATCTTTGAGAGTGGGAAATGTATCATCAGCGAAGAATGGCATGCAGCACATCTGTCCTGCAGCTGTGCCAGCCTGGCTGGTGACACATCACAGCTGAAAAGCAAATGCATAGCAAGCCTCGTGTGCCTGCTGTATGCCACTAACATTGCGAAAGGCTTTCACGTTTGGATTCATCATTTCTGTTTGCGTCAGTGCCACTTGCAAAGCGTATAAGAAGCTCCAGTCTCCCTAGTTTCAGATGGTGCCATTTTGCTGAACCCTCATAACTGAGAAGAGAATTACACCACACAGTTCCACAAAGCAAATGTGTGAACTGAATGTGCCCACGTATACATCGATTTTTTTTCTTAAATTGCATACAAATTTTCTTGCCTTTCTTCTGTAGTCTCTGCATTGGGTACACATCTGAGTTGTGTATGCATCAATTAAACAGGACCACAGGCCCACTGAAGTTCTGATTCCCCAAAACATCTAGCATAGAGGATTTCAGATGTCCAAAAGCATGTTTTCATCACAGGCATTGCACATACTTCTTTGCTATTGTGTCATACACCTTAGCACAACCTTGGCCAACCAGCTTCCTGCTCTGTCTTCATCTGCAAATCAACTGGTTTCTTTCACTTGCAAGCTTGAAGCCAGGTTTATCTGAGTCCAGCTATCAGGTCTTGAAATCATTTAAAGCTGAAGCCTAAAGAATAGCTAATCCTTTTGGATCAACTCAAGTTTCTTCCCATCTGCTGCTGAGGGGGTGGAATGATGGTGAATCATAAAGAAACTTGGCTGATGGGAGCCAAGGAGCAATTCCTTAAACCATCTCTCAGTTTCTCCTAACTGTTCCTACATGTTCTTCCTCTGTCCCACTGCAAAGCTGAAGAGGCAGCTTACCCTGCTAGTAGAAAAAGGCTCTCACACTGATGCACAGGCTGAGCTCTGAGGCTGCCCTACATGGGGCTGATGCCCTCTCCTCCACTCCATTCCCATGCAAAGTCAAAGAAATTTCTTTTAACCCTTTATTAATTTCATTTACATTCAGGTTGTTCAGGGATGATGAAGAGCTTGAAACCAGTGTGCAACATGAATTTTTATGATAAGATCACCGCTTAATTTAAACACTCATGACTAGCCTTGGAAAGTAGCAGTCAAATATCTAGGAAAAAAAAAAATCATCTAAATCTGGTTGTTGTTTCCCTAATCTCCTTTTCTGTAAGATATTATTTCTCTCCTTTCTCCTCTTATCCTCCTTTTCACCTTCTTTGGGATCAAGAGCAATTGTTCTCAGATAAGGTTTAAAACATTATCTAGTTCAATCTCTCCTCGGCAGCCACAGAGTATGAAAAGACAGCAGCACTCAGTCCTCTCAAGTAGGACTATCAGCAGGAGGAATACTTTCGGATGCATCTACTCCCTGTTTCACCAGGAACCTAATATCATTCTTTCTCCCACATCTCTTTCTGAGGGAGCCCAGCCCATGTTATCCTTGTACAGAATCCCAATTTTTATTAAGCACACTGTCAGCAGCAGCGGAAGAAAATGACCATAAGAATAAAAATTTATTTCTAGTTTATTCTTCTGGGTGAGCTAATAAAAGGTAGAAAAGTTGCTTCCTTTCAGTACAATTGCCTACTTCTCAGGAGGAGACAAGCATTCTGAGATGAACCCACTTCCTTTTGTCACTGCACAAGAGGTTAGGCGTAACAGCAATTCTTGCAAATTAAAAATAAGTAAATAACAAGGCTACTCACAGTCACATTGCACACACACTTTTATGAACCTCATGCAGCTACTTATTTTGCTGTCAGTAGGGCAGCATTTTTGAAGCCCAAACCCCTCATTCTTTGTGCAGAACATTTTAAAATCAATTCTATGTTAAAAACATGAAAACAGTAAATAAAGTGACACGCCATTGGTTTGATAACACGTATTTCTAGCTTCCTTTTTTTTTGTGTGTGTGTGTGTGTGTATGTGACTCATTGTTGTATCTAAAACCAGAGTGTATAAGAAAGTTGAATAGAGTATGGGATATATGGTAGAAAATTCTCCCTGTCTGGGTGAATGCAGGAATCTCTGTGCCACTTGCCCAGAGTTGTGCAGACAGGTATATGCCTGAGGCATTTCTACTATTAAATACTGAAACTGAATTTCAAACACATCTGATGACAAATTGAAACTGACTTGATTTTCATTATGATTAAGAGGCCTTCCTGAAGCAATAAATATTTATCCAAATATAGCTTGTTCCCAGAAGATGTAGACCTGGATTTCTCCGATCGACTTTGGTCACTCAACTGAAGTTACGTCAAGTTAAGGGCACAGACTGCTCAAATATCAAAAAGGGAAGGAAACAGAACCTGTGGATGTTCCTTTCTCTTTCCACCAGTTACCAGAACAGCAGAGCAGTCTCCTAATTAAGGTCCTCCAATTAAATGTCTAAAGAGAGGTCAGTTGAGCCTCAGTGCTTATATTAGATGTTACAGTATGGATTGTGTGGGGATAAATCCTCTTTAACTAGGAGAAGTATGCTGGAAGAACAATTTTCCTACTAGGACATATAAATGGAGTACTCAGAGCTGTAATAATAACTTAGAGCCTTATTAAGTGCCTGTTTTGCATGCTTCATGGCTGCTTCGAGCAGCTGCATAAAAAAATTAGATGTTCTACCAGGGAGCGTGCTATCCAGACTTAGCCTTGAGACTCTAGATGCAATTTACCATGCATGTTTGTGATTAATAAACTATGTGCATAGATAACAACCTTCTAATTTACATATTAATAAAAACGAGATATCTTCAAATATCTACTGTGTTAGCTGTGCCCTTTCTTGTTCGGAGTTTATAAAGAATATGTGTGAATGTATGGGTGTAGAAAGAGCTTTGAGGGCTTCAGAGTTACGGAATTTGCACATCTTCATAGGTTGTTGCTTAGGGCAGAGGTCAGCTTTCAGATTTGAAACGTCTTGCTTCTGATTCATCAAAGTTCATTCAAACCCTTTCTCTCTTTCCCTCTGCTGAAGTAGCAAAAGAGCTACCAGCTCACCTGTGCTGACTGCTTGGGGAAGTTAACTCTGGTCTGGCCAGAACCAGGACACACCTACATGGAAAATGCTTCCCACAATGGCATTCTCATATGTTTCATGGCCTTTTTCTTGCCAGATATCTTCATGTTGGTGACACCCTTTCCTTTGACCTAGACGTGAGAAGATACTGAAAGCAAGTGGCCTAGCTCTTCTTAATCTAAATAATTCTGCATTCTGTTGAATTGGGAACCTGAGTCTTTCCTTAGTTGAGGCCAAAGATAAAACACACTATTTCCACGCATATTGTTGGGTTGACATCCTCAAGGCATACACTTAAATCAAACGTTGGTCTCCCATACCATATACATTTGTGTATGTCAGTCTCCACAGTGTCTTCTTTTATTTTTTAGCATGCCTCTAAGCATAATTACAGCTTGCCTTTCCATCCTGTTCAGCTGAGAGGCATTTGGCTGTGCTAGTCTGGCATTTGTGTTGTGAAGTAGAACCTTCCAAGGCTACCAACATAACATATTCAGTTAAAAGACCCTGCCAAAAATGTTAGTGTGCTGATAAACAGAGTTTTATTTGGATACACAAAGTGTTAAATTTATTCGATTCATTCACCCCTTACTTCATTATTATCGAGTTGGACTATATGTTGGGGTCTAAGTTCTTGTATTAATTCATCAAGTCAGGAAAAAGCAAATATTAATAATATTTGCATTGTATAATGTTTTTGTACAATATTTGAATTGCAAATATTTGTAATTTTTTAAAGGTATTGTAAGAATTCCCAATTTGCCTATCTCTGAAAGAGGTTTCGGGGCATTATTGTTTCACCTTGATGATATGCAAGACATTTCTTTCAGTAGTTTTATTCCCCAGTAAATCTCTTGAACTTTCTTTGTGCAGACTGTATTTTAAAATGAGAAGTGCAGACAAAAACCTTCAGGTCTATTTTTTAGAAGTAGGCAAAAGAAGTTTCTATCTGCAACAGCACTGCTGAAGCAGTGTGGAGATATGTGTGTGCATGCATATTTGTTCATACTCTGTTACTGATTCCAGAGACCACAAATCAATGGCTCAGAGCTGCTTATTTGATGGTATGTTTTCTTGGGTAGACATTTCATGTCAGATAAAGTTGACTGTGTTATGAACCAGTTTGCATGCTTCAACATAGAAATCCAGCCTGGGAAAAATTATAGTCTGTTCTACGTGTGCCTCTGCTGTTGAGACTTTTTCTTGGCCTGCAGCAATTAAACTGCATTACAATGGGTTTCAGTCCCAGATAAATGCCTGGATTTGTGTACGGGATCCACAAACCCATGGACAATTAAGGAATCTTCATGCACTGTAGGTGTCTAAACTCCTGTTGTTGGAGAATTTATCAGTACTGTCAATGCTGTCCACCTCTGAAGAAAACACCTAAGTCTTGATTCAGTTGACTATATATGACTGTTCAGTATAATCTGAGGTACTCTAGCATGGTCATGGTCTGCCCAAACCTGGTATTTCTCTTGTAGGTCATTTGAGATCATGCATGGTACCTAGAAATCAGTCAGATTATCTTAAAGCATCTCAAATAACATCTCTTTGTGGGGAACAGAGTGAGAACCTGTGACTGCTCTGATCAGTCTGTGACTGACTGTGACAGGGTCATAAACATGAACTCACAGCTTCATGTTACTCATCCATGGAAAAGAGATTTGTTTTCTGTGAGCTCAATGAAACAAACTGACTCAGCCTGAAGCTGCATAACCATTCAAAGCAAGGCCTGGATGGGCAGGGGCAGGGATCTGGAGAAATAAGGAGTAGCCCAGTTATTTCTTTCAGCAGGAACTAGCTGTTTGATGACATTAAGCATAATGTGAAATTACACTCTCTACTGTTTACAAAACTGAACTCTGCAGCTCTAGGGATGGAAGGTGAAGCTTGACTAGATTTCAGGTGTTCCTCCATCTGTCATGGCGGGGAAGAGGAAGAACTAGGATGGAAATCCAGAGACATCTATAAGAGTTTGGTTCCCCGTTTCTGCTGCTGCCAGATAAACCAATTGAAATAAAAGCCTTATGAAAGAGGTCAAGGCTTTGAAGCTGTCTGTTTTCTCGTGTTTCTACCTTCTCCTTCTTCTCTCCCTCTTTGTTCGCATTTCTTCTGTTCACTTCCCAACTATTTAACAAGCCACATTGTACAAGGCTCAGGACTTTAGTTTGCGTGGTTGCAGCCCCAGGAATCATCTTCTTTTGTCTTTTTAAGGAAGGCAATTTTCCTTCATCTCTGCTAAGCCAGTTACCAGCTGCACTCTCTTAACATGTTCTATCAATTGGGGGAATAGTGGGGCATTTTCCCTGTTAAGAGGGGAAAAAGACTCAAGTCTGGTCAGGTTAGCAAATATAGATGGGCTCCTAGGTATACTGAAATATAAAACCAGATTTTTTTTCAATACATATTTTACTTCAGGTATTACAAGTACAGAGAAATGGCAAGACCGTGTCAAACTAGGCTTTCACTATAACCAGTAGTTTCAGGAAGAAAAGACCATGCCCCACTGTGATTCAAATTGAGACATTTATCTTTTTTCCCCTCACTGGTTACTGACCACATTCACTCTGTCTCCAGATTGGAGGGAAGAGCTGTTTGTATGGGTGTTAGTGTGTGTCTCTGTGCTTATGTGTATGCCGCTGTGCACTTGCTCAAGCTGCTGGTGAGTGAATCAGTGTTTGGCTGTGTAAGGACAGTATCATGCCCAGAAGCTTAAAATGTGGTCTCTGAAAAAGATTTGAAGTGTTGTTTAGCCCTCAGCCAGGCATAAATTCCCTATCAGTTGTCTGATAGCACGGTGAGGGCTCCCTGCACCAGGAAATACTTCTCAACTGTCTTTTCTTTCTGGTGGGCTCCAGGTGCTGCGACAGTAGGAATATTACTCAGCGGGCAGCAAATTATGAGTTTCTCAGTGAAAATGTATGCTGTGTACCAAGGAATTAATGGAAGAAAGGTGTACCTCCTGCCCAACTGGGAGGACAGAATAATCTGGGGGAAAAAAAGGAAAATGATAGCTCACACAAAGCATTTACAAAATAGGTTATCAGAACCAGCCAGGAGGAGATAACTGAGAAAAGAGAGGTCTGTGACCTTGCTAACTGGTGGGAGCAGAGAGCTCTGAGCTAGCACTGACCTGAGCAGGCAGTCCAGATGGTGCGAAGGTGCAGGTCGGTGTTGCACAGATACAAACAGGTTGGCTCTGGAAGCTATTTTGCTGGTTTTCTGTGGCAGTGTACCTAAGCCACCTGTATATGTCCAGGATTGAGTTAACTTCCTTGGAGAGACCTTAGAGATTTTGACATTGCACTTCACAGGCCATACTTGAAACTGTACTGGGTGCACCTCCGCTCCTAGTACAGACGATATACTTAGGTGCATCAACAGCTGGTTGCCTTAAGTATTCCAGAAACATTGGGGTGGTTTTGGGATTTCACTACAATACTGAGTTCTGTTTCCTATAGAGTTTGCTGAGTTTTGCTTTTGCTCTTGAGTGTTACTCTGATGTTAAAGAAAATCATTAAACATAGCCCATTCTTCCTCAAGGGCCATATGGCAGTCTATAGGCAAAGGGAAATAAATGTTACGGTAAGTTAACTGCATAGTGGAGTTGTAATCACAGCAATCCTGTCACCTCTGGTGTTATGACCCTTGATTAATCTTTATAGCAGAAAGAATATAAGTACTAATGAGTTTGTTTATTAGCATTTATATATTTTTTATAGTTGCATTTATTTCTTAGAATGTTAATTGCTATCTGTGATTAATCCCTCTCATGCTGAAAAGTTTTTACCAGCGGCTACGTCTTTAAGACTTTGTGTTGATTCACATGTAATTTAAGTTGACAAGGACTCCAGCAGTATAAAAGGGAACAAAGAGCCTGGTTTCAAGGTCTAATTTAGTTGTGGCTTCTGTATGGCTGATGCAGGACTGACTGGATGTACTTTGATGGTAATATTAAGCCTCACCATTCCCTGAGTGAGGATTGAAGTAATTAGCAGGGCTTAGTGCCAGAAGGCAATGCAATTCACCATGGTTGAACCTAATTCAAGATTTATGGAGTGAGAATTTCAGTTATTTGTGGGTTTTTAGACTACTATTTTTTCTGCTTTGAAGGCATTTTGACAACCTGCTTATTTTCTTATATACATTCTGGTTAATATATACAGTGCCTCCCTGGGTTCTTAGCAGAGACCTATACAGACCTTTATATTGCAATGTGAAGAGGAACTCAAAAGTTCTGGTTATCTGTCCTTTGAAATGGATGCCATGTTTTTCAGTTCTCTTTGTGATGACAAGGGAAAGTGGCGGAAACAACACCACTTCATAGAAAGTGTTAATTTTTTCCTCGTTATTCCATAGCATAATGTTGGCTGTGTAAATGTTAACAGTAATTTAAAAATGCTTTCCATAGTTCCCAGAGCTAGTAGGAACAAAGTATTAAACCTGGAGTTGTCAGGGCCCCTGAGATAGACTGTGGGTCAAAAAGATTTAATGTATATACTCTAGGTATATAGTGTATATACTCTATGGACAGTCTATCCTAAATTCTGCGGAGAGCTGGGTCTTTGCCAGTGGCACTGTTCAGCTCAGTTTAGTGGCATCTAGTGTTCTTGCTCCTGGGGAACTGCAAGGCTTGTATGTGAACTGAGCGAAGACGTAAAATTTCGCAGATTCCCATTAAAATAGTTTTGCTAAGTATACAATTCTAGAAATAACAAGAAACCTTCATCTAGACCCCTTGTTTTGTCATTTGTAATATAATTACCTAGATTAATATAATAAGGAAGGATTTCACATTTCTGCAAAGATCAAAAGAATTTGAAATGATGCCTTTACCCTTTTTAAAAATCATACTGTTTGTTCATTTTTTGTTGAAAGCATGGGAAAAGTCAAGACATTTGCATAAAACATTTTTACTCTGTTGAATCACCAAAAGCTTGGAAAGGATGAAGCTGAAAAGCTTTGCTTAAATGGCTCTGCGGTGCAGATACTGGTTAATGGAAGAAAAATAAAGGTAGCGTTTTGCTGTTACCTCTGGTTTTGTGAGGTTACTTTCCTAGCAGCCGCTTATGATTTTCCTCTCACATACTTATATGGGTATCTGCTCAAACATGCCAACTAAAACTGACTGTATGAAAATCAGTGTGCGTATCTTTCAGGGATATTAAAAGCATTTCCATCAACCATGGATTTGGGGTGGTTTGTGTGATAAACTTCCCACCAGTCAGATGTGCACGTGCATTGCTGGGCAATTTTCAGACGTGAGACAGCAGCCGCTTTAGGTCTTGAGCTACTCCATGTGAAAGATTCCTCTAGCTCCTCTTTGAGAGCACGCCTCAGCGTACGGTCATTTGCTTAGCATCTAACACCTAAATTGCAAATGATGCATCAGGACAGAACATCCTTATGTCTGAAGTGGAAAAGCTTTTGTTTATTTAGTGTGGGGTAATGTTAATAGCATTTAGCTCAGAACAAGGAGAGACGGGGAAAGCCTGTAGAGAATCTATGGTTGTCTGTTGCTCTGCTGAGGAACTTCCCTGTATTCCCATTTCAAAGAGGTGAAGTGCTCATCCCACTACTTGGATGGCCAGCTAAGATTTTGAGTGTGAAAGAGCTCAGTAGGAGCTCAGCATGAGGCTGTGGTTTGAATTAGCTCACATATAGAGTGGATAGGAATATCCTCACAAGAACTTGTCAGGGATATAGCAATTTGGAAGAGTTTTCTTTCTTTTTCTTTCTTTCACATGCAATACACACATTAGAAGAAAGGAAAAAAAAAAACCCGCTTTGCAAGTCCAAGATGAAATTTTCAGTCCAAGACAAAGAGAGAAAGCATGTGCCATCCAGGTAGAAATTTCTCTGTAGTTGATCCAAGTCAAACAGAGCCGGCTGTAAACACTGCAGCACTCAGACCAACTGTCCTATTCACTGCTTATTTTGGACACCTTCTTTCTTTGTTTCTTTCTTTTAATAAAAGTTTCAGGTTTTCAAAGTTCATCCAACATGAGAAAAGGTCCTGCCTTCTCCCCTGACACCACCCGAAAGCATTTTACCTTCTCTCCCACCCAGCTGCAAAGCTGCCTGCAAAGTAACTGTCACTATAAATCTTGGTACTAACGGTTCTGTTCCTAAAGACTATTAAGTAATTACTGAGAGTTTATACCCCGTTATGGAGCCAGTGACCCATACTCAGCTGACCTGACTTTTGCCTTCTTCATTAGGAATATACAGTCCACAATTAATGATTCCTGCAAAAGCTGGTGAATAGGGAAAACTGCTTCCAAAGGATGATTAAACCTACCCAAAACTAGTTTCCTACTAAGGAAGTCTGTCTTTCTACTGACTGTAGAGAAGGCCTGGGACTCTAGTTTGAATTAGAGTCCTACCTTTTAGACATCTAAATCTAGATGAGGTCTCTCCCAAACTAGGATTTCCCAAGAGAGGAATGTGCCTTTGAACTGGCAGAGAAGGGCATTGCAGGACAAGCGAGTGGCAGATTAATCTAAATTCAGGCTGGAGATCAAGCTAGCTGATTTAATACTCCTTCTGAGTACTTGGTATGTATACTAAGCGTAGTAATCTATTAAATAGCCTTATTACATGAGCACAGGAAGGAGTTGGGGAATTGATTTATAGATGCTTGAAAGGCAAAATGTTGAAATTAACATAAGGAGTTAATAAGGGCTCGTGGAGGATCTGCCAATGAGTATTTCCAACATAGTTAACACAGAGAGCGCTGCAGCATTTAAATCTTACCACTCTGCTTCGAGAGCTTTCTGACTCTTAGGGATACAACCCTCCATCTGAGCTGTTCTCTTGCTGGAGGCTGGGGGCGAGGGAGATGTGAAGTTGAATAAAACTATACGTGTATATATAGAGAAATCCTACTTTTTGCACAGAAAAATATATATTTTTAATCTTTTAAAATTATTTTGCCCTCGTTCTGGAATTTCTAGCCTATGACTTGCACAGGATTTAAATTTGTTTTAATTAATATTTTTTTAAAAATTGTAGCAAGTTAAATTGTGAAAAAATACTGGATAAATGATCTTATCTAATGACCATGGGATTTATTTGAATAATAACTTTCCATTTAAAAAAGGAAAAATATTCTGAACTAATATTAAACACACACACCCCCCCAAACTTTAAATATTGTCTTGATTCTTTTTGTTGTTAATCATAAAATAGATTACTTGAATATATCTCAGTCAATTCTAGCTGTGTTGGCCCACTGATAGCTTTTGAGGACATTCTTGGCTGACGATATGAAGCCGCTATGTATTTCTTCTGTGCTCTAACATGAACAGAACAAAAGATCTTTAGTTATATGTATCTTTCCTGCAGGTTTATATCCTTATCTAGCATTTCAGCATTTAGCCTGAATGTGCTTTTGTACCTCTGTGTACCAAAGAAGACGAACAAATTCTACCCCATGTCTTGGCTTTCTGTGTTTCCCTGGCCATAGCATCCCTACAAGCCCATGTATTAGAAACATCATCTTGTGTTTGTGTTGTGTGGATGTAATTAGTGCACTGAACTATGAAAGGCTGGGAGCTTATTTAAAATTAATTCTATCAAAATAGCATCTTGCCGCAGTGAGGAGACAGATTATTATATCTTGAAAAATCTTTAGCTGAAGTGAAAGAAAAAAACAAACAACAACCCACAATGTTTTGCCTACAAACAAAACGCTGCATTCTTTGTTGACACTGACTGCTATTCTAAACAGCGCAACAGGCTGCAAGATTTTATTCATCTTGCCTTAGACACTGGCTTGCATCCTGAACACCTCAAAATCAATGCTAGAAGTCCCATTGTGAAGTATGTTTTGAAGGAGTAATAAACAGTCGGGCTCATGGAGGATGAAAGCATGTCTATGCAATGAGCAATCCCAAGAACTAATGGGATTTTAATGGTATTGGCTTGATGTACAAACTTTGTACTGGCCTCTTCGCGGGACGTATGGTTTATTTTACAATTGGAAATGTGTATACAGAGCACCGAGTGTTCAAATGAACTCAGGATTGGCAACTGGAGCCCGTAAAAGCAGCTTCAGCTCTACAAATGTGGCTTTCCACCCAGTCACCGTTGTACAGTGGGAGCTGCTGGGTGCTGCAGAGTTTGGAAAGCCTAGTCTTTATTGTGGGAGAATTTGGGAAAAAAAACCATACGTTTGTAGAAGAAAAATACAAGAGGCTGAGTAATCTCCATTGAAGTTCATGAGAACTGCTCCTCTGAAGAGCAAGACACCTAGACCAGGGGTGAAGGAGCTTCAATTACCTTAGTGTGAACATCATCCCTCATTATCTTGGTGTGAACATCACAGCTGCAGCCCATTTCTGTCTCTCCCAGCATGGCAGCTATGAGAACCACCTGAAAAGTTTTGCAAGCGAAACAAAATATGCCTGATGCCTCATCACTTCTAAAGACAAGAGGGAAATAGTCCTTATTTTTCTACTTTATCTGCCAGCAAAGCTAGCAGGTGTATTTCAAAGGTGATCTATCTTTTTATTATGTTTTTCCCTGTGTCTGTTTCTTCGACAACTCACGTCTGCTAAATGGATATGTGCTATCCATCACAGTCTTACAGAGCTGGATGAGCAGCTCCATTATTCATTAGCCTTATTTTTATATAGTACTATGGAAATGAGTAAGGTGGTTTTTATGAACCTGTCTAGTCCCTTAAACAAAATGGGAGCTGGGGATAAAAAAAGAAATAATAAGGGTTTACTTCTTGCTCTGGAAATGTATATTCCCTGGAGGCAGTGTCAACAGTCTGATTTTGCTGGATTTTCACACCCCTTCAGAGTGGCATCCTCAGTTCCTCCAGACTTCAGTAAGCACTGAAGGTGCACAGCAACATGTATTTATTTATTCGTTCATTTTTTTCCACATCTCAACATTAATTTATAAGCCTGAGTACTTCTTGTATAAGGGAAAATTCACAAATAAAGTAAATATAGGGCTAGATGTTGATTCTTTCCATCTTTCAGTCACTTGACTGTGGAAATCTCTTTTTCTTGCTTCTGATGGACATTTGTTGGAGAGCTAAGCATTTTTACAAACCTCTGTGCTGTTTCTACACCTACTGTGAGCGTTTTGTGACCTGAAGTTCATGTGATCTCTTACTACAATAAGCAGGTCTCAGCAATATAATTTTGAAGATACCAAATGGACTCATCTACAATGGAGCCAGTGAGCAGAGTGCCATAGGTGTAGTGTGGGCCCATGGTCAAGGACCAAGAACCAAATATGTAACAGGGACCAAACCAAGCTGTCATGTAAATGCATTTGATATAGAATCGTAGAATCATAGAATGGTCTGGATTGGAAGGGACCCCAAGGATCATACAGTTCCAGCTCCCCTGCCACAGGGAGGGCCACCAACCTCAGGCCTGGATCTACACAAGGTTGCCCAGTGCCCTATCCAACCTGGCCTTGAACACCTCCAGGGATGGGGCATCCACCACCTCTCTGGGCAGCCTGTTCCAGCACCTCACTACTCTCTCTGTAAAGAACTTCCCCCTAATATTCAATCTAAACCTTCCCTCCTTTAGCTTCAATCCATCTCCCTTGTCCTGCCATTATCTATCTACACTTTTAAAAAGCTGATTCCCCTCCTGTTTGTATGTTCCCTTCAGGGACTGGAAGGCTGCAATGAGGTCCCACTGCAGCCTTCTCTTCTCTAGGCTGAACAAGCCCAGCTCCCTCAGCCTCTCTTCGTAGGGGAGGTGTTCCGGCCCTCTAATCATCTTCATGATCACACTTTGTGATTGTCTTTACTGTAAAGTTATTCTTTACTATGAACTTCTAAATTGTTGTCTTCTAAGCACGAATAAAAGCTTAGATAATGTAGTCAGAGGAAGAGGAGTCTGAAATGGTCCTGTCCTTTCTCCTGCACCAACTTCCTGATGGGAATTTCTGCCTCATGAGTTAGAAATAACCCAGCTGTAATACTGTAGATTTTCTTTCCTTACTGAAATGTGTTAAGCGAAACTAAGACTTAGCACCATTCTAAATGAGTGCTTCCTCCTAAGTTAACTGTTAGAATTATTCATTTACTTCAAATAGCTTAAGACTATATCATAATAGTATTGAGGTAATGAAAGGGCAATTTTGCCCAGAGGCTTTTGTTCACGCTGAGTTTTCCATCTGCAGATGCAACAAGTTCTGCTTTAAATCACACGTCTGAAAAGTCTGTCAGACCCATCCTTAAACAGTGATTGTGACTCTCCATAACTTTGGTTACTGACAAGAAGGATTAGAATTTCTTCTTGCTACATTCATAGCCACTGGCTTCATAAATATGTTATTGCATGTCTATACATTTTTCATATATTTTATGTCACTTGTGCTACAGTATAGCAATTTACTGTATAAAGCATTTAAGAGATTCATTTACATTCTTTGAAGTCTGGCTTTTCAATGTTTCTTCATGCTAGCAGAACAATAAGATGCTCTTCTGTATTTGCCCTCCACTCTTCAAATCAGTCCTCATCACTTTATAGTATTGGCTTCCTTTGCTCAACATTTTTGAAAATTCTGTTAGCAACATACAATAGCATTGGTGGGCTTCATGTTTCCATTTCTCAAAGAGATGAGAAGTTTTTTAGAAAATAAGTATGACTAGTCATGTCATTGGGGACCTACAGGAAAGCTGGAGAGAGTGTTTATCAAAGAGTGTAGTGATAGGACAAAGGATAATGACTCAAAACTAAAAGAGGGCAGGTTTAGATGAGCTATGAAGAAGAAATCCTTTCCTGTGAGGGTGGTGAGGCCCTGGCACAGGGTGCCCAGAGAAGCTGTGGCTGCCCCTGGATAGCTGGCAGGGTCCAAGGCCAGGTTGGATGGGGCTTTGGGCACCCTGGGCTAGTGGAGGGTGTCCCTGCCCATGGCAGGGGGTTGGAACCAGATGAGCTTTGAGGTCTGAAATCAGCTTGGGATTCTACGGTTCTGTGTTCTTCAGATCCATGAGATTACATGGTTCCTGTACACTGAGAATAACATTAATTGCTTTGGACTTTGCCATTAAACCTAATTTTGACTAAATCGCCTATTGCATTCCATATCTCTCTGGCGTGCATGACCTTGTACACCAAGATGAAACTTACCATCCTTCAAAGTTGGGCCCTTGACAGAGCATGCAGAACCTGCTGCTTGTTTGCAGTAACTAATTTTATCAGGCTTAAAAATTAGGTTCGTGTTTTCTGAATAATAACTGTTTGAGCCAAAAGCAAGGTGATCTGGCTCCTACAGCTATCTACAGTACTGCTCTCCCAGTGCCAGATAACTGATGGCATCTGCGTATTTTAAACATAGTTCTTTGTGTGAATAGAACCCCACAAAACCAGATTCAGACACATCCCCTCCTAGTGTGCATTCCAGCTCAACAGCTAGATTCAGAGCATTATTAGTCAGAGCATTTCATGTCAGATTTTTTTCTTGTTCAGAAGTTTTCTTCAAAGTTTTTTTTTTCTTTTTGTAACTATTGCTAACGCCGAGAAATTGTTAGCCTTCTGATCTTTATGCAGTGTTACAATAATTTTTGAGGAGCTACATCATTGAATTTTCCAGATATTCACGCAGTAAACCCCTAGAAATTACAGTTTTTCATAGTTAAGATCAAAGAAACTTCATCTTTGGGGGGAAAAGGCCAACTGCATTAGAAAATCTAGCTATTATCCAAGAGAAACAACACACTTCTTATTTTAAATTCATTTTGATCTGCCTTCTGTTGAGAGCAAGCCTATGCTCAAATCACTGATGAGTGGCCTAAATCAGAGCGGCTGCCAAATTTTCACAGGGGCAAGAGTCACAGGATACACAAAGGAGGGAGGGAGGGAGGGAGGGAGGGAGGAAGGAAGGGAGGGAGGGAGTGAGGGAAGGAGGGAAGGAAGGGAGGAAGGCAGGCATGACATGGCAGAAGCACCTGTGGGTCCAGTCATTGCATTGCACAAAGGGGCTGTTTTAGAAGTGCAGTGATTTCCAGAGTGGATGCCAGTGCCAACAGCAGATGATGCCTTGCTTCCTCCCACTTCTGGGGACTGCACTGTCAACACGGCTCTACCCCATCACAGCCAGTATGGTGGGCCTGGTGACCAGTCAGATGCTTGCCAGCAGCCATGGTGTAGCCACTCAGGCGTTTGTAGTGTGAATGTTGCTGATGATACCAGGCAGAGATATATTTTTCCCAGATTTCACAAAGCAGTTAACCTTGGTCCATTCAAGGCCTCAGAGGGAATTACCATTACATCCTGGGTCATGAGCTGGCAGAAGTACTGATAATAGTCATTACCGACAGGATTAAAGGCCAGTGTGTGCCCCTTTGCTCTTCACCATACCCATTGATGAAATTCTAGGTTAGGGAGGGAATCTCATTGCCTCCACTCAGAAACAGTGGATACAGGCAATCACACTTTTCCAGCCAAAAATAAACCACCTTGCAGTCATCCCAGCTCTCCTGTGAAGAAGCAGGGAAGAGACAGCAGGGGAAATACACTGTGATTGAGGGTGTCGGCAGCGTCTGTAAAGTAGGTTGGCTGCAATCAGGGGGAGGCAGTACCCACCCCTCGATCTGCTGCGAGAAGCTACTGAAAATATTCAGGTAGCTCAGGGGCAGCAGTAATACTGGCTGATGCACGCAGATCGGCTAATCCTAAAAGGTGTCATTCCCAGTCACCTACATCAGCTCGAGTTGTGGTTGAAATGAGCTGCTTCTGGGTGGCTGCGCAAGCTGGAGGACTCCCTCTTCACCTGCCCTCAACCTGGCCCTGATGTTTGGGCACCTGGGCTGGGAATCAGCCTTTCAAACTGATCTGGGTGGAAATTTTTCTTTTTAAAAATTTTTTTATTTTTAATTTCCAGTCAGATCAGTGCCCAGCCCAGCTCGCTGCTCAGGCAGTGGTGAGCACGGCGGGGTGGGTGGGTGGGTGGACGGACCAGGCTGTTTAATGTGGTGTACGCTGCGCTGCTGCTGAATGCAAACCATGTTCTGAGTGAACCTGGCCCATTAGCTAGAAAATAAATGATAGTGTGGCAGACCCTCTCGGGATCAGAGAGAACATTGAGGGTTTTTTAAAGCCACCATTTTTTTTTCTGAATATGCCAAGGTGCCCAACCCTTATGCATTATTAAAAAGAGCTTTAAGCTGCTTTTTAACATTTTTTTCTGGTTTTATCCTTTCTCTGAGCTTCACACGGGTTTTTGAAATATCAGGCGATTTGGTTTCCGTTCACAGTTTAGTCTTTAGTGTTGAGAAGTGATTTTCAATAATCACCTGACATCAATAGGTAACAGTATGCTACAACTAGAGCAGATCAAATCTTTGGCCTTCTCCTTCTGTGATTTTTTTTCAATAATTGGCATTTCTAGAACAGCATCATAATCTTCCAGATGTAACCTTTCTTTAACAAATAGCCTCCTAGAGATAATGTCCAGCTCTCCGAATAACCTCACATACAAACACAATACAACTGGAGAAAAATTACTTCAAAAATAATCAACTGAAGGTTAAAGCTATTCATTTTATCATGGAAAACATTTTCTGTAGTCTGGGGTATTCACAATAGTTAAGCTATATCTGCAGCATCTGTATTCATGATACAACATAGCATGTATTGGCTATGTACTGCGGCTGTATGAGCTAAGGCAGGTGAAAAGTAACTCAGCTGAAATGCAACCAGCCCAGAAATTTGTATAAATAAGCCATGATATTGAGTCTTCATTAAGTGTAGACTCAAGTCTGATGCTGGGGATCAAGATAGCAAACTCTGTGAAGAGCATGGGGGTTGGACTCGATGATCTCTGGAGGTCCCTTCCAGCCCCTATAATTTTGTAATTCTGTGAATTTAAACTGCAGAATTGCAGGGGAAGGTCTCTCACTTCACGGAGTCTTTCCCATACCATCCCATGGGGTTGATTGGTTCAGCTGTTAGTATCCCCACTGATTTGATTTTATATTGCTTTTCATCAACCTATTCATAATATATTTCACTGGTGGTGTGGTAGTGGTTTTTCTGAACAGAAGCCTTCATTAATAAATTACATTTATTAGCATAATTACATCTCTTAACATCGGATACAGAGTGTGACACATGTACCGTATACATATGCTGCACACATACATATAGATGCATATACATGTGTTAACACTCGATAAAATATGAATGTAATAAACACTGCAGAATTGGGTAAGACACAGAGATTTCTGAGCTTGCTAGCGTGAACTGGCCATGCAGAGAAGGGAGGTTTGACTCCGGGACCTAAGCAGCCAAGTGAGGTATAGCTGGGCAGACAACTTCATTAGAGGGCTCAGCACCACACCAGCACAGCTACATTCTGGAGTTCTCTGTGCTGACATAATTATATTACTTCTTGTTCCGAATTAGCTCAATACCTGCTAACTCAGCATCTCTGCATTGCTATCCATTACAGACCTGCCCTCCCCACAAACTCTTGAAATTGTGTTTTTGCAGTTTCACTAGGGGAAAAATATATTTTTTATATATATATATATATATATATATATATATATATATATATATATAAGTAGCTATGACTGTTGCTGATAGTGCAGCACTTAATGTAATGCCTTCCTTGGCTGGGAATCTCAAGTGAGCAGAATCCCAGAGTGGAGGGAGACAGTGGGGAAGATGGAGAAAGCCTCCAGCTCTTCTCCAAATTCCAGAATTGAAGAAAAAAGAGAAGCAAACTTACTGAGTGAAAGGAGGAAAAAAACCTAAATGAACTACTGAGTTACAACTACAAAATAGCAACAGCAAAATATTCTCCCTTCCCTCCCCTCCAAAAGTCTGGAAATAAAACATGATGCACCAGAAGGACCAAGCGCAGAGGTGGAAGTTCCTGGTTGAGTGCATGAGGACTCATGCGCGTTATTACCTGTGGACTGTTGATAAGTAGGGGCAGCTGGAACATGCAGCTTCATATCCACTGCAACTTCCTCAGCTCCTGGCAGCAACTCAGGCAAGCAGAAAAGTTAATCCATAAGAGTTCTATACTTGACCTGCAAAGTCAACTGCTGTATCTGAATGGCCGTAGGGCCAAGGAAGGGAAATAAATGTAGGAACGCTCTGCATGAAAGAATAAAAGGAAATGGCCTGTATGTGGGACCTCCTCATCATACAGGAATGATGGCTCTTTGGGAGTAGACAATGCTGAAAAGATAGGACATTGACCACAAGTAGGAAACAGAGAAATTTAGATAAAATCCAAGGATGCATAAAAGTAGACAATCAGAACAGAAGTGTGTATATCTCTAAAGATCTAAAAATTGATGGGAGAACTGGACTGTGGAAGAGACCCCCTAAGAGGCATATGACAAACCTTGACACTAAAAGCATAAAAAAGACTTAAAGTCATGTTAGATAAACATGGTGTATTAACAAGTGACATAAGAATTATTCACTTAGGACTGACATGGATAGAGTTGCATGGCTAAACAGAAATGTATAGTATTGTGTTTGTGCCACCACTCACCTGCTTCTCACATTCTTCTACCTTAGGCATGAGTCTGCAGGACTGGAGCTGGATGGAAAAAGTTTAAGGCAGCATAGCTCACTCTGCTTATGGCTTTGTGGGACCCCAGAAATGGCTAATGAGAAAAAAAAAACAGATCATGGACTATATTTGAAAAGGAGCTATGTATCACTGGCTCTTCATAAAATGTACTCAGGCTGCAGGAGTACAGTACCTATCAATTATAAATGAACAGATTGCAGTTCCATTATTTACAGTGAAAAGAGTACTCTGTAAGTATGCATAAAACACCAATGAATAAAGGAAACTTGGAGAAAGGCAATCCCCAGGCTAAAAAAAAGAATAAATAAGGGAGCTAGCAATAGGGAAGGTCCTTCCCTGGACACTTCTAATAAGAGTCTGGACATCCTGTTTTGTTGTACCCTGAAGAGAATGACCTAGTCACTTCTAAAAGGCAGGGTAAGTCATCCTGTGGGCATTTTCCACTTCAGATCCTCGCAATTCTATTAAACCAGGGTAGAAATGGTTACCTTTAGGGGTATGATGATGAAATGATGATGGATGTGTGATGTGTGCTCCACTATGATAAGACTCATGGTGTGCTCTTTCCCAGGGAGTTCACAATAGACACATTGAAATATATTAGGTATGGAGAGCATACAAACAGCATGGACAATTGCTTTTTGGAATAAGGTTACAGTTAAACGTTTATGTCAGCATTAGCTAGAGATTACCCACAGGCAGCTCGGATGAAATGAACCTTCAGGGAGATCTTAATCAAAGAGACAGTGCAAATCTTGTGACTGAATTAGTGGCCAAAACAGTGAGGAAAGTCCAAAAGGTCTTTCCATGCTCTGGCAACAAACTAGCTGGTCAAGACTGTCATGGAAAGGAAAGCAGGGACAGCCTGGGGGAGTTAAATAAAAACAGAACTCCACAAGGATTTGAAAGAGGCTTGAATGTAATGAGTTATGGGAGAAACTCCAGGGAGTAAGGGGCATAATTAAAGTGATAGGCAAAACCCAGTGATACTAGCAGATGCATTTTTCAGACCCGGAGGATAAAATGGAAGGTCAGAGAATAGGATGCTGCAGTAGTCAGGAGCTCACATAGAAATTTAACTCTAAAAGTAGGTAAAGACAGTGAATTTTACTAAGTCTAGGAAGTCAGGCAAAATGACTAAAAGATCAGTTACCAGTTCTGTTTAAAATGATGGAATAATACAACTTGAATAAGTACTTGAAAATATTTTTTGTTGATATTTATATTGCAGCATTATTCTGAAAACTAGAGTCTGGAATTCTGATTACCGTAATCACACCCATCTACTGAGATCAAGTAGGGCTTAGGTGGACTTGCATTGAAGAAATGCACTTAATGATGTTTACAGAGACTAAGGAAGATCTAGGTGTATTCAGAGATAATTTTAGTAAATTGGGAGATATATTCGGTTAGTCTATCTGAACTGAAACTCTGTATTGCTGTTGTATTCTTAAGATGTGGAAGCATAGAGCTATTTGTTTTCCCATGAGAATTACGAATCTTTTCTTCTATTATCCAGCTTCAGAATTATAATAACACACAAATGTGACTTCTAATGTGCCAGCATAGGTTTTCCTTAGGATTCTCTGAATTCTATTAGTTCTGCTCCATGGCAAGAGTAAGAGAAAAGCTGATGAGTTGATGGCATGATACGCTATCTCTGCCAGATTGTCATAGTCATACTGCAGTAAAAGAAAATCACAGTCAGTGATTTATGAGGTTACCAGTCTTTTTAATTTAAACTGATTAAAAAAAACCAACAATCAAAACAGCAAAAAATGCCAGTCTAGCATTAAAATAGAACAGTGAATTATACATGCATACAAAGCCATAGGTTAACTTTTTACTTACCACGTTTTTCCTTAGCTTCTTTTCTTCTGATACTGCTATACCATAGCCATTTCTCTCTAACCATGGAACTGGTTTTATGTTTAGTTGTAGTTCCTGCTTTCTTTGCCAAGAAAAAAAGATTTTTTTCTTGATCATTTAGATCAAGAAGGCTGAACTAAAAATGCATCTATTATGAATTATATAAAAAGAATAATAATCTCAATTTTACTTTCAAAGAGTCGTCTTGTTTTCCAACAACACAAGTTACTTTATTATTTACATTATACATGAAGAGTGTTTAGTAATTCTAAGAGATAACTACTTCATTTTGTTATATATTGTACTGAAGGATGAAATTTTAATGCCTGGTCAGAGCAGGCAGATCAGAGGTTCAAAAACCTTTAGTTGTGAAGTAGAACCATTATTAGCAGTGGAATAACAGAATTATTGTAAACTGTGAGAACATTCTTTTTTCAATAGATTTTGTAACTCAGTTCTAGGAGGGACAGTGTAGGTGGGAATGGAGCTGCATGGTTGGTGAATCAACGGTAGCAGAGAAAGGAGCAGATGAATGACACGTTAGTAGTCACCTGGAGAAATTTTCCAAATTATATACTGCAGGAATTGTCTGAATTATAACTAAACTAATAATCTGTACCTAATCACCAAGAAACACAAGTAGACACCTTCAAGTTTTCCTAGCACAGTGAACTTTTCCTGCTTACTTTGTACTCTAGGAAGGATTTGCTTTCTTTTCATGGATATGAAGTAGAAGGTGGCTACTGCTGTAGCTCAGTGTTGGATCAACAAACAGTGGAACAGTTTGCTTATACAAAACATTCTCAGTGCTTCTTCATTATCTTTCTGCATGCTGTTGTTTAGCCTCTATTATTTAAAATAATAAGAATAAAAAAGTATTTTTTAATGTGTTATCTGCTTCCTCTGGTTCTATGGATTCGGCCCTTCAGGCAGTTCACACCTACGTTTTCCCTACATTTACAAAGCACATTAAATATAGTTATTCAGTCTCTAAATATTATATAGGAAGACAGAAGGAAATCTTTCCTATTTGGAAGGGCTATGCTCTCGGAAAGCAAGAAAATCAAGGTCAGTTCTACTTAAAAACACCTTTTGGGAGAGCATTAACTAATGTTTATCCGACACTTTTATCCAGCATGATTTTAAAATTGTATTCCTATTTGTATATTATTTGACTTACAAAGAGCTAAGTAAGTGTCATCACAATGAGATAGTGCTTCACTTATGGCCTCCTTTCTTCTTTTCTTCTTCATGAAGAAAAGGGTAACATTAGGGTAGATATTACTGCTTCACTTGTATTTGTTGATCTTCTCCTCAGGTAATGAGAAGAGGTTTCATGTCTTCTTTGTGGGAGATTAGACAAATATTATAATAATAAGGAAAAATAGAAAAGACTTTTCAATCTTTTTGTATTTACATAGTTTAATAGGTGCTTAGATATAACAGAGATTATAATTACATAGATAGGTAGACCTTTATTATTATTTTTACACTACATTTCCTGTTAAGGGCTGATCTTTTAAATTAAATGCTCAGAAAGCCTATTCTACTGATTAGTCTCTTTTGTAGCTTCTGCAGCCCAGAAGGTTTTGTAAGGGGTGGAAATATAGGTAAGTAACAGAATTTCCCCTCATTATAATTAGGAAACAACAGTTTCAGTAGCTAGGATCTTCTGGTTAAAGCCTTACAATCTAGCTGTTCATTTTTATCTTGCTTTTAATGAATAATCAGGAGAGGGTTTTAATTTTTTTTTTTCAGTCTAGAAGTTCAGTCTGTGTTTTACAAGAATAACACTCTGTTTTTTTTTCATTAGTTTTTCTTTTTCATCATCATCCCCTGGAAAAGTACAACAGATGCACTGAAAACCACTTATGGTGCAGGGAACCATGATGATGCCTCCCATGCTGACTTTTGGTTCTGTGGCTTCCATTGTCTAACACCAGTTCTCTTTCTGTGTGCTCTTGGTATCACACCAGGAGCTGAAAGTAGATAAATGCCCAAAGCATTATTTCTGCAAAATAATCTGTATTTTGAGCTCTGTTTTGGATTGCTAGTATCTCCCTCCAGTGTCATTCATAAATATGGAGGTCATCTTAAACAGATCTGAGCTGAAAGCAAACCTTTTTATTCATTTAAGAACATCATCTGTATTTGGATAAGTTAAAATGCTTTCAGTTTGCAGCTTCAGCCAGGGGTATAATTAGCCATCATGTGCTATGGACTAGAAAGCTAGTACATTGCATTCAAGAGCTCTAATTATTTACTAGTATCTTCTCTGCTTTCTTACTACTGGAAAAAAAGTAATTATTCCAGATGGTCCTGGGAGAACATCACATACAGTAAACAATATATTCAAGTATAACCTTGGCCTGGTCAATATTTTTAAATCGTATGGTACTCACATAACAATCTAGGATGATTATAATGCCTTGGGGCATGACTTTTCTTCAAATATTCAATGTAATCAGAAATAATTAATTTCCATTTCTTGCCAAAACAAGCCATAGTGTTGAATTTCCTTATTGCTTAGAAAAAAATGATTGAATTTTTTCAACTTTTAAAACCATCCTTGCCTTTGTGACCAGCTATGTTCTGAAGACAGACCAGCCAAATTAACACAGATTAAGAGAATAATAAATCAGATTCAGAATAACAGAAATAACCAGAAGAATTATTTTCTTGAACCTGGGAGTCAGATAGTCCAGTTGTCCTAGAATGAAGTGGGAGTGGAATGTGAAAAAGTGTGAAGTTTGAAAGGTTGAAAATAACATAGAAGAGACAGAAAATGTATAGCTAGATAAAGAACGAAACAATATGAGCCAGCAGTGATAAAAACTAAAAATATGATAGGAATGTATTCTAATAGGAGAAATAAATTTGAAGGTAAGGACTAAAACAGAAGTAAAGGAGATAGTTATAATGGTAAAGGACAATTGCAAGAGAGATTAAAGAGCTTCTGTTATTGGAGAGGAGAAAGGAAAATATACTTCCCTTTTAGTCTAAGTCTAGTATATTGTGCTCATAACTGCTTTTTCTTACTGTCCTAAAGCCCTTTTAATGTTAGAAAGCATAATAAATTAGTGGGGCAAGTCCTACTGAAGTCAGAATGCCATAAAGACATAGAACAACTTCTGAATGTCATGGAAAAATTTGAAGGTCATGTTCTGGGTTCCCAGCCCACAGGGTAAAGTAACAGCATTATTTTTTCCGTGTACTCAGAACTGTCGAGGCTATGCCTCGAGTACTCTGTTCAGTTCTGGGCCACTCACTACAAGGACATTGATGTTCTGGAACAAGTCCAAAGAAAGGCAATAACGCTTGTGAAGGGTCTAGAGAACAAGTCCTATGAGGAGTGGCTAAGAGAACTGGAATCGTTTAGCCTAGAGAAGAGAAAGCTTTGGGGAGACCTTATCACCCTCTACAATTACCTGACAGGATATTGTAGCCATGTGGATGTTGGTCTCCCAAGTAACAAGTGATGGAACTAGAGGAAACGGACTCAAGGTGCAAGAGAGGAGGTTTAGATTGGATTTTAGGAAACATATCTTCCCCAAAACGGTAGTCAATCATTGGAACAGGCTGCCCAGAGAAGTGGTTGAGTCACCATCCCTGGAGCTTTTTAAAACATGTGTAGATGTGGTGCTGAGGGGCATGGTTTAGTGGCGGAGTTGGCAGTGCTAGATTAACACTGCACTTGATGATCTTAAAGGTCTTTTCAAACCTTAATTATTGTATTCTGTAATTTTGATTGTCAGCAGAATACTAGTCTGAGAAGACTGATCCAGAATGAGTATGGAAAGTATTATTTTAGATTACCTTAGAAACAACTCACGGTATCCATGTTAGTGCTAGATTTATTGGAAGAAGAATAGTCTCCTTCTGGAGGCTGTTACTCGTGGCTGTTGGACAGGTCACCTATCAGAAGGTCTGTGAGAGGTATTCGGAGCTCAGGACCCAGGTCAGCTCCGTGGATGTGCAAACCCAGCTGAGAAAGAATTTACGATTTTCTCAGCCCAGCCCACACTCCAGACAGCATTAAAACCTTCAATCTTGTTTATCTTATCTTCACCCCTCCAGGTAGAACTGCCAGCACTACTGCACCCATGTGACCTTGTCTAGACTTCCAGTGCTGAGTTTGAGGACCCCATTTTGCCAATTGGTTTGGCTACCGGAACCTTTGCTGATCCCACTGGACACAGAGTCTGTTGAAGACATGTTTTCTGAGACCTTTATTATCTCCTCAATTTTGCCTTTTAGGTATCAGTGTGATTTTCTATATCAAGGAATCTAGAGGCAACTGCTGTGATGATGGGGTTTGTGGAAGTGTATAGCTAGCTAGTTGACTATATTTTATACTGTCATTTTTTATTCATGAGAGAGCACTTCTCAGAATAGCTTCAAGTTTGGTTTCAAAGGATGAAAGAATTTCAAGCGAAAGTCTAGTCAGTATCCAAACCCTCACAATAAATCAGAATATTTTCTTCAGTCTCTGAATGTTCATAGAGTCCACATGATTTATTTATCTGAAACTGCAAGGTTGCAGCTTTCTGAAAGAGTTTCTGGGTTTTTTTGTGGTCCATAAAATGAACAAGATTTCTTCCATAGGTTCAGTTACCAGTAAGTAAAATATGTCCTTCATAGGTTGACAAGACTTCAAAGACAGGAACTCTTTCTTAATTGATAACTCTGTTCCATCAAGTCATGCTTCAATGTGTATGTCAAACACTTGCACATTGAAACAAAGACAGGGAACTAGGAAAGAAGACTGTGGAAGCTGTATGAGGTATATCAAGCAATGAGTTCAGTGGAACCAAAGGCAAACAGTAGGGAAAGATATTTAAATCAATGCAGATGAACTACATTCACTCTTTTGTCGTTCCTTTAGCTATAATGAACTAATAATGGTTCGTCTTTTCTCTTTGTTAAAAGTCACAATGGAATTATTTATCTCACGTTCTCTAGGGCATGTAGCTCCTTCTCAAGTTCTAGTGGTAACTATTTTCTGCTTTTTTCAGGAGTCCATCTTCATACATGAGAAGTTGTCTGTTGCCTTTGTTGTGCAAAGATCATATGTCCAAACAGCTTTTCATGACTCTGTAGGTCAGAAAACTCTCAGATTACTATTATAGCTGATATTCTATGCCTGTTACAAGCCTCTGGGATTTCAGGACTCTGTTTATGCTTTACTTGTGCTCCCATTCATAAAAAAAAGTAAAGTCAATTGGAATGTGGCCCTGCAGTCGTTGAAACTCCATTACTTTTGAGTGGACCCATGCTTGGGCATCCCTAGGGACGACAAGAAAGATTATGTTGGAGGAGAATAAATTTATGGGGTTTAGAGACAGCTAGTAAAAACCAGAAGACTCAGGAAGGGCAACAAGAACAAAAAGTGATAGGAGCACAAGATGATGAAGTGACATGGGATGGTAGATACACAGCTGTGCCACAGAAAGACAAGAACCCAAAGGGTCCTGATTCTATTATTTATTGATACAGCAAGTAGCCGTGAATGCTACTAGAAAAGCATTTGTGTTCCTCGCTCTCGCATGTCCTTCTCTTCCTGTCCTTAGTCTTTCTGGACTTTCTTTCTGGTAGGAGATGATGGTGTGCCTCTACTGACACTAACCATATTGATTAGCTGGGGAGGGGAGGAAGCTCAGGACATTAGTGTATGATGTCATTTTTCCTTTTTAAAATTTCCAAGTTTTTAAAAAGGTGGTACTGTGAAAAGATGGTGAGGAACCATGCCAGTGAGGTCGGTATTACACATTTAGATAAAAGTGCCAAAATATCGCTGAGCAGAAAAATGTGATTTTGAAAATTTATCATCTGAATACTTAAACTGTAGAACTTGTAGCAACTGGAACAGGAGAATTTGCCTCTGCTGAATTTTTCTGTACAATTTGGCATTGGTGCAGTAACTTGGGACTGAGGCAGTTCAGATCTGGTCTCACTGGTAGATTGAGTAAGACGAGAATCTTAAACCTTTCTATATGTTTTTTGTCAAAAATCTTATACCTGTGAGTGGTTCTGTTTTCCATACATTTACTCCTGGGAATTTATGTCTTTTAGTGATTAATGTGGGTCTGGATCACGATCAGAATCTTAATCTTGAACATCCCATCTGGTTTTAGGGAAAATTCAGACTTTGATCTAAATTATATCCTGTGTGTCTCCATGTTGTTGCAGGAGAGGGAGACAATATTATGGTTCATCCAGTGTCTGGAGTTTGTTTGTTTGGCATGCATCCCTATGAGACCCAGAATTTGCTCTGAATTTTCTCTGTTGCTATTGCCATACAGCTTCCTGTCTTTCCATTCAACTGTGTCTGTCTGTAGCACAGGTTTACAATCTATAGGGCAATTTCTTGTTGGATCTGTCAGTGCCTTCTGTCTTTCTGTTCCTGGCAGAGTGGCATTTTCCTTGATCCTGGTGGGTCACTCATTATACTCCAAATGCTCTCAAAGCTAGACATGTGGGTAGGGATGGTTTGCAGGGATTTTTCTGGAGAGATAAGGATAAGTAGCTGCCAAGGGCACATAACAGGATGGAGAATAAGGATGATTTCAGGTTGCTGTTGTCATAGGGATGTGATTTAAAGCTTAGTGTTCTCCCTCATAAGTACAAACATGGATTTCCATAATCTTTCAAGGAAAGGCAGGACCCTGCTTCATCAGTGGTGTGATGCTTTGTGATCCCAACTGGGATCTTTGTGTGCTTTGCCATCTAACTAGTCACCAAGAGGAATTTCTGAGGTGTATCATTTCATGTATGCTGGAATATATATCAGGCTATATTTTCTTTCAAAATAATAAAGAAATAACTAAGCCAGTTGGCCTTGATCAAATCTGCCACAACATGGCTTGCAACCATACAGTAAGGTCTCTTATCTTCTTGAGACAGGATGGCTGTGTCCAGGCAGCTTGCCTTGGAAGAGGTCTGTGACCCACACTGACTCCCAGACCACACCCAGACTGTGCTTGGGAGAATTCTCATTGGTCTGAACCAAACTGGTCATTTAATAACTGAACAGTATCCATGTGCCTGTTGGGGTGTGAGTCCCATTTAATTTCCTGATGTAAGCATAGCCTGAATAAAGTAACTTAGGTCTGGCAATTGTGGAGTCATGCCCTTCATGTATGTTCTTATCTATTTCACAAGTTTCAAATGATCCTATCTAACCTCCAAACAGATGTTACCCTGCACCCATGCTAAAGAAACTGCTTACAGGCCTGATATTAGTGGTACTATTTGTGATCTGATGGTAGTGATCTGGATGGATCGAAACCACTTGTTCTGATTCTTTGAGTGTAAGTCAACCACTAAAGTTCTCAAATTTACTGGAGGAATATCAGTCACTAATACTCTGGAGTCCATGCTTTTGTATATGCTTTGCCTTTCTGTATTGCTATTCCACCAGACTGATGGAGAATAAAGAATAAAAACATGGCTGAAATGGGAGAGAGTGTGTCACAGACATGTCCCCATTTCCATATAGATTAATTCTCAGGTCCAGGAATGGTTATATTTCCCTGGATTGTATTTAGTATTGCTGTGGTTTAACCTCGATAGGCAGTGGAGCCCCATACATCTGCTTGCTTGCTCTTCCCCAGTGGGATGAGGGAAAGAATTGCAAAGGTAAAAATGAGAAAGCTCACAGGTTGAGATAATGACAGTTTAATAGGTAAAGCAAAAGTTGTTTGTGCAAGCAAAGCAAGACAAGAAATTAATTCCCCACTTCCCTTGGGCAGGTGGGTGTTCAGCCGTCTCCAGGAAAGCAGGGCTCCGTCTTGCATAATGGTGAGTTAGGAAAACAAATGCTGTAACACCAAACACCCCTAACTTCCTCCTCTTTTTTCTCAGTTCCTCATTGCTGAGCATGACGTAATATATTATGGAATATCCCTTTGGTCAGTTGGGGACAACTGTCCTGGCTGTGTCCCCTGCCAACTCCTGGTGCAGCCCCAGCCTACTCACTGGTGGGGTGGTGTGAGGAGCAGAAAAGGCCTTGGCTTTGTGTAAGCACTGCTCAGCAGGAACGAAAACATCCCTGTGTTATCATCTCTGTTCTGGTCACAAATGCAAAACACGTCACGACAAAAGATACTATGTAGAAATTTAACTCTGTGGCAGCCAAACCCAGTACAAATATGCAGATCTTGAAATTTTTGCCAGAGTAGCAAAAACCTTATCTTATTCTGTATAGGTAATAGAAATTCAGATCTGCTATAAAAAATAAAAAAAGCAGCAAAAAGCAAAGCAGAATAAGGTGTAAATATTAGTGTCCTTACAGAAGGAAAAAGTCAATTTGAGGACTATGTTTATTTGACTGCTTTGAGTTCTTATTTTCCTTTAATAAATATATTTTGGAAAACATTTTTAAATGTAGAACGTGAAATGCTGAAAGAACCTTCCATGCATTGCAATACTAAACATCTCAGTATAATTTCCTAAACTTGAATTCTAAATGTCATAGAATCACAGAATCACAGACTGGTTATGGTTGGAAGGGACCTGAAAGCCCGTCTTGTTCCAACCCCGCCTGCCATGGGCAGAGACATGCTAGACCAGGTTGCGCAAAAATGTCTTTCAAGCTGAAATCTAAAAAGGTTTAAGACAAAAATCCTTTCTGTCTCAGCAGAAGGGCTGGGAATTTCCTGAAGAGCTCTTTCAGTCAGATGTCATCAAAAAGAAAATTACTGTTTGTCCTGCTACTGCTTTTGGTGATTGTGTGTATTTTGCCTTAGTTTACTCAGGGCTGCTTTGGAAGTCAAGAGGAGAGTCAGTGTTCAGAGTGGACAGGTCTTCAATTTCCAGTAAGAAAGTCAATATTGGAGACTTTGTCAACCAGCCAGTTAACATGCATGGAGAAGATAGTTTGCCTCTGATGTTTTGAATACTAAGAGTGACAGAAAGCTTGTTTGTCTCAATCAGTGTCTGACATCAAGGAGAGAGGGTTTTCTTCCCAGAGGTCAACGATGAGCTGTGCAGTTGCTTTCTGATGGCTGAGGGCTCACTTGGCCAGATTCCCTGCTTCTGTAAAAGTCAGAAGTGCCACTGAGATCGATGGAATGGCTTAATTTCACATCAGTTAACATGTTCTCTCCTTCACAGTGTCTTCCTTCTTCTGGTTTCTGTGAATCTTCATTCTCCCTGTTCAGGTCACAAAGGACATAGCCCATCTGACTGAGCAGAGATAGAGATATATTACATTGGCAAAGGAAAATAAGAATGTTCTTCTTAAAGTGGACATGACTGTGGAATGTACACATTTCAGGGACTCATCAGCCACCAAAAGAAATGTGATGGCCATTAAATCCTTGATTTTGCAAATCTTTCGGGACATTTGGGTCAGTGTTTAATTCAAGGTTTGTAATCAACACAAAATATTTTTCCTATCTGAAATCCTCTGGCACCTACCTCATAATCAATGTTACGCAATACACAATGTTATGCACACAAATAACAACAGTAACATTTATGGTTTGAAGACAGTAATGGAGAACTGAATCCTTAAATACAGAAATTAAGGGAACTGCTGGTGGGTGGGACAGATATTTGGGTATGAGATTGCTTTTCTTTATGTGTTGGAATTATGCAGTCAGATTCAGTATATGTTGAAATCTGGAGGCTGAACAGTCAAGGATGGTGAATGAGAATGTTTCTGGGGGCGGCAGTGATGCAGTGGCATTCAGAGGAAATGTTACCATGGCATTCACCGGCTGATGTGAACATATAGGAAATATAGAAGAAGGAAAGCTCTGAAACTAGTGCCAGGTTATGGACAGAAAAAGCAAGAGGATGCTGAAATCTCTCATTAACGAAAAGTGGCATTCTGCCTTTGTGTGTTAGCAGTTTCCTTTTTCTTCAGTGCTGCTTTTGTGTAACCCACTCTTTGACAGCGACACTCAACTGTGTTGTTCCCTCCCATTCACAATTCATTTTAGTTATATCATTAATTACAAACATTGTTCAAAATGGTCCCTTTTTTTGTATGAACCACCGTAGCCAACTTTTAGTCATTACTATGGTAGCACGTATTAATTTTTGTAGGTCAGGACACCCAGCTGGATCAGGTACTGTATTGTATCAAGGTTTGATTTAATCTGCATCCTTAATGCAGTTCTGGATGATGATGATGCAGTGGGACACTGTATCTCATGTGATGATAATGATGTTGTAAGATACCTTTTTCCCAGGGAGATACTTACCTAGAACCACTTGCTCCGCCTGCTTCTATGAGTTGAACAAGGCGATGTGCTACTTGCTTTTGTTGCATTTGTCTCCTATATACCACTGGAAATTTCCCACAGCAAGTAATGCATCTTTGCAGCATACTGGTACCCATTTCTACAGTGCCTGACACAAAAAGTTGTGTTCTGCCATCAGGAATTGCAGTTGCTGCAAGAATAAAAATGACCAGCTCTACTGGTTATCGTAGCAATGGTAAGGCCTCTGGAGTTCTTGGAGGAAAACTGGTAATATATTTGTCATCCTGGATAATATTCCCATCTTAATTAAAGCATCTGTTAATGTCTAGGCTTGGGTGTTAGCTATTGATGAGTACATTGTAACTAAGAATCCCTCATAAATATGTAAAGCAAGTTGAGTTACTTCAAGTGTGTCTAGCACTATAAAAATCATATTTTCTCAATGGCAGTACTAAAATACTGTAACATGTTCGTAAATCTGTTTATATGAAAAATATGCAGAAACTAATAAACCATCAAGAGCATTACAATTTGCAGAATGCGGGCCTGTCATTTGCTAAAGATCTAGTTCTATGAAAATGGGGTATGATGTCTTTATTTTCACAAACTACAGATGCACCACTGATTCTATTAAAATTATTGGAAGTGCATTAAAATAAATAAAAAATGATGCTGAAAAATATGCCAGAGCATGTTATTACCATACATTGAACTTTTATATTTCAGCACTAAGGTGTATCTCGCTCACAGTAGCCATAAATAGGTCACTGTTTTTTGCAGAATTGATAGAATTTGCATCTTGGGTAATATCAGTAAGATAATCATTCCTACTTGGAGATGGTTACCAAGAGAAATCATTCCTAAAGGTGTAAAAACACTTGAGATCTCATAGTCATTAGACATCTTAGTATTGAGTTTTGATTAACAACTTTACACAAGGATGGAGCATATGAATTTTTGTGGTATTTTTAGTGACTGTAATGATCTTTGATAAAACATGTCCAACAGTGCCATTCGTTGTTATATTTAATTCAGCTGAAAATTCTATATCTGCAGTGAAAAAAGAGCCTTTGAATGGTTATATAAGCATTTCAACAACTTTCTAGCCTAAGTATATAAAACTGCTTAATTATATAAAGTATTTAATTGATACAGGAATTATAAGGTTTTTCTTAAGCCTAGGAAAAACACACTTTTAGCTGATAAATGCTGTATTCCCACAGGGATTCATGTGTTTACTGGAGTTTCCTCTCAGCCCCATAAGAGTTACATTGCAAGGTTAGACTCTATATATGTAAAAGAGGCAAGAGTGATTGCATGTTGAAGTACTTCAGTTTTGACCAGTAGAAAAGGGAGATTATTTTGGATAGTTCTGGCCATAGAAGATATTTGTCCAGCTGCTAAGATATCTCAGATTAATTAGGAGATCTTCTTCATTAAATAAAGAAACAAAACCCAAAAAAATACCCACGCCAGAGAGATCGCAGGGCAAAGAAGATTGTTGTTTCTTAAATGGAATAAAAATAGTTCCAGCAGGTTGATTTTGATCTTATGCACTTGAAAAACCTTGGGAAGATGATGGAATTCTAACAGGAATATCCTCTACTGGTCATCTGGCCTGGGTGGGAATTTGTGGAGATATTAAAAACAGTTTTCTGCTTTTGCCTTTGTGGTGGTGACATCTGTAGGCATCTAATGGCCTCTCCCCCTAGTCCTTAATTTTTTAAAAAATATATGTATATATATATATATAATTACAATGAAAAAGATCAGGCAATTTAATTAGCAAATATTTATAAAGATTTTTGAAGATGGAAAGAGCACTGTAAGCGGCATGTGTTATTAATGGGTATTAATATTTGTTCAGACATCATTAATGTGACATTAATATGACATCATTAGCATGCATAAATAAGCTTTTTTCTTAGTTTAATATATTTGTTAATCGGGTTTGCGAAACGTTACTCTGTTTTGGTTTGGAAGTTCTTTAAAAGTTTCAGCAATATGAGCTGGCAGTGAATGAATGGGTTATTATTAATTTAGCACAGGCAGCCAGAAGATACTAGATATGAACACCATCACAGTATCTAGTCTAACTTAAATTGAGCTCACTAATATTTCTAATAGGGCAATATGGAAAGAAAATGGTAGAAATTCAGGTGAAACAGCACCATGTGTCTAGCCATTCCCAATTCAGGAACTTGGGGTGGGGAACAGAAAGTCTGATCCTCAAAGTGGTTAAAAGCAAATGTCTCCTTTGTTTCGAGGGCTAAATTAAGGAATTTGGATGAATCTTTATGAAAAAGTTCAGAATTATGAGTTATTCCCAAGAAGGACTTCTGCCTGGCATAAACATGTGCTGCCTTGAATAATGACTGTGATTGCATCCTTCTTTCTCATTCATTACACCATTGAGTTTATGCATTGTAGTTTCTCCTGTGTAGTGTGTTAGGGATTGCAAATGGAAAAACTTAATTCCTGGGAGCTTTCCAAAATTACCAGGACTTCACAAGTACCCAGTGGATTGTGACACACTGGGCCAGCTCCATCTGGATGATTTATTCTTTTTTTGGGTTGTTTTTTTTTTGGCTTGCATTTATACATTTAAACTTGGTACATATGGATGTCTTCAATGAGTTCACTGCAGTTTCTGGGTTTACAGTAGATGAGGGCTATGCACACTTCATGGCCCTCAGACATTTGCAGGACATCAATTATTAATGGGCAACCTGGGAATTTGGCAGCAGCACATTAACAGAGGAATTTCTCAAACAATGTTAAAGCATCTGGTTATTGCCAATAGGAAACTTAACTATCCCTGACAACCACTGCTCACTAGTAAACCTCGTTAATGCAAGTACGTAGGCTGATTTGATGAAATTTGGAGTGCTATTAATTTCTTACTGTTGTTTGCATGTTAACTCCTTTGTAAACCTTTTGAAGACTCAGTGACAGATACATGGGCTTAATGCTAGAAGTAACTGTTTAACACGGAGCAGCAGTGGCAGGACAATTGGGTGTATGAATGAGAGGGAAAGAGGTTAGTGTCCACCTCTTTTGAAGAAAGCAAATGACACTGTGCAGTATCTGCTTTGAGCTGCAAGTATATGATGTACAATAGCTAAAAGAGCCTTAGTGCAGCTTGAGATACATGGGCACAAGGATTTTAGCATTCTTTCAGCAACCAGTGTCCCAAGTGATAGTCATGAGGGATGTGATCAAAGATGTCTCATATTCCCTCTTGGAGGACTCAGGGCTCTTTTCTTGTTTTTAAAAGTTTTTTTCCTAATATATATATAAAACTCAAATGCTTTTTCTCCTATGCATACTCATATAGATTAGTTTCTGAATATTTTAAGTAGGAGAATTGTACTCCCACCCATGGGTATGTTTTACTTACGTTTTGAATAACTTGATGGTGCATTTTAAGGACAAAGATTTTTCTTTTACTGTATGAGGTTTGGTTGTGTTCTTACAGCTCTTTTGTTTCATGACTGAGGGGACTTTATTGTTGGACTTGGGACCAAGCTTAAGCTTAAGCTATGAGCTTAATGGAGTTATGTGCTATGAATTCTGTTAAAAAAACAGTTGAAGAAAGATAACTTCCTAAAACAAAGGAGCAAATGCGGAAGCCTGGTCTAGAAGCTTGAAAAAATAATGGAAAAAATTAATGGAAACATGTAATTGAAAATGAGTGCAATGTACAGAATGATGAACAGTATGAACAGCAGGACAGCAGGGTAAAAGGAGCCACCTAAGGTTCATCTTTGACAGGAAACAATGAGGAGAGAACTGCTAAATTAGTGCTCCTTAGGGCCAAACTTCAGCCAGCATTCATGCACACTCCTCTCTCCAGCGGCAATTTCCAGTTCGCCAGTACAAACTGAGAATTGCACCGTGCACACAATGACACTTAGATTAAACTCATAGAATAGAATAATAGAATAACTTATGTTGGAAGAGACCTTTAAGATCACCAAGTCCAACCACAGCCTAACCCTGCCTAGTCCACCTCTAGACCATGTCTGCAAGCACAGTATCTAAATGCCTTTTACATACCTTCCAGGATGGTGACTCCACCACTTCCCTGGGCAGCCTGTTCCAATGCCTGAGAACCCTTTCAGTAAAGAAATTCTTCTTCATATCCAACCTAAACCTCACCTGGTACAATTTGAAACCATTTACTCTCATCCCATAGCTTGTTACCTGAGAGAAGAGACTAACCCCCACCTTTCTACACTCGCCTTGCAGGTAGTTGTGGAGAGCAATAAGGTCTCCTCTCAGCCTCCTTTTCTCAAGACTAAAAAGCCCCAGTTCCCTCAGCCACTCCTCATGGGACTTTTGCTCCAAACCCTTCACCCGCTTTGTTGCCCTTCTCTGGACACACTCCAGCATCTCAATGTCCTTTTTATCGAGGGGTCCAAAACTGGACACAATACTCAAGGTGCAGCCTCACCAGAGATGGGTATAATGGAACAATCACTTCCCTACGTCTGCTAGTCACACTATTCTGGATACAGGCCAGGATGCCATTGGCTTTCTAAGCCACCTGAGCACACTGCCAGCTCATGTTCAGCCAGCTGTCCACTCACATCCCCAGGTCCTTCTCCTCCAGGGAATCTGCCCAAAACCTATAGCATTTTCTTGGGTTATTGTGACCAAAGTGTAGAACCTGGCACTTGGCCTTGTTGAACCCCATAAAGCTGTCCTCTGCCCATTAATCCAGCCTGCCCAGGTCCCTCTGCAGGGCCTTTCTGCCTTCCAGCAGATTGACACTCCCACACAATTTGGTGCCTGCAAACTTACTGTCCCCTTGTCCAGATCATTAATAAAGATGTTAAAGAGGACTGGTCCAATCACTGAGCCCTGGGGAACACCATTTGTTCACCACAATGCTTTGATCCCAGCTGTCCTTCCAGTTTTTAACTGAGCAAAGAGTATACCTACTGAACCCATGAGCAGCTAGTTTCTTCAGGAGGATGCTGTGGGGAACAGTGTCAAAGGCTTTACTCAAGTCCAGGTAGGCAATATCTACAGCCTTCCCCTCATCCACTAAGCAGGTCACCTTGTCACAGAAGAAGATCAGATTGGTCAAGCTATCTGCACTTCATAAACCCATGCTGACTGGGCCTGATCGCCTGAGTGAACTTAGCATGAACTGTTTTGAAAAGCCCTTCCATTTTAAGCAGATGGTTCAATGGGAGCTATGGGCTGTTGAAGAAACTCCCCAAATGGATCTACATTCCTTCAGTCAGTCTCACCTCTGTGCCTGGCAAGATCATGGAGCAGATTCTCCTGGAGACTATGCTTTGGCACATGGAGAATAAGGAGGTGATTGGTGACAGCCAACATGGCTTCACGAAGAGCAGATTGTGCCTGAAAAATCTGATAGCCTTCTATTGTGCAGTAAGAGAGATGGTGGACAAGGGAAGGATGACAGACATCATCTTTCTGGACTTGTGTAAGACATTCGACTAAATTTTTGAGACAGATGGGATTCATCAGATGGACCACTTGGTGGATAAGGAACTGGCTGGACGGTCACACTCAAATTGTTGTGAACAATGGTTCAATGTACACGTGGTGGTCCATGATGAGTGGTGTTCCTCAGGGGTCAGTACTGGGACTGGCACTGTTTAACGTCTTTGTTAGAGACATGGATGGTGGGATCAAGTGCACCCTCAGCAAGTTTGCTGATGACACTAAACTATGTGATGAGGTCGACACGCTGGAGGGAAGGGATGCCACCCTCCCTTGATGGACTTGAGAGGTGGGACCGTGTGAACTACATGAAGTTCCAAAAGGCCAAGTGCAAGGTTCTGCACATGGGTCAAGGCAATCCCAAGGACAACTACAGGCTGGGCAGAGAATGGATTGAGAGCAGTCCTGAGGAGAAGAACTTGGGGCTGATGATGGATGAGAAGCTCAACATGAGCCGGCAGTGTATGTTAACACCTCAGAAGGCCACTTTTTCCTACAATGACAGGCTGAGATAGTTGGGCTTATTCAGTCTGGAGAAGAGAAGGCTCCATGAAGACCTTAGAGCAACCTTCCAGTACCTGAAGTGGCTACAGGAAAGCTGGTGAGGGACAAGGAAGGAAGTGGTAGGACAAGGGGTAAGTGCTTTAAACTGATGCAGAGTAGATTTTGATTAGATCTGGGGATAAAAAATGTGGGGCAAAGGTTGGCAAAGAGGTTGTGGAAGCCCCATCCCTGGAAGTATTCAACCTGAGTTGGATGGGGATTTGGGCAACCTGGTCTAGTGAAGGTATCCCTGCCCATAGCAGAGGGTTGGAACTAGATGGGTTTTGAGGTCCTTTCCAACCCAAACCACTCTATGATTCCATGATTCTATGACTAAAGTTTCATATTTTTCCTCTTTTACAGACTTACTCCTACCTTCTCTCCTGTAGCGTCTCACCCACCTTTCTTTAGAGAGATAAAAGGTTATTTTGAATTAATATAGTTTAACAAGCAGGAAAAGAAATTCAAATGTGTAGATTATAATGCCAGATTTCTATTTGATATTTTATGATACATTTGTAAGAGGTAGAGTATTATGAACACTCTGCATTGTCCATGAATATTCACTGGGCAAATAACCACATGGATTCTGGCTGTTTGCTTTTCACTTTCATGTTTGTTTTCCAGTTACTCTGGCAAACACGTTTACTAGCAGGAATCTCTATGAAATCCAGCAGTTTTTCAAAGATTCTTGAGTTCACATTAGGGATCTGGCTATAGGAGTTAAACTTACCCGGCCTATAAACAGAAAGTGATGTTCAGTCAGAATTCACCACTATAACTGAAAGCTGGAATATAAAAGATACATAGTAAACTGCTGCTAACTCTTTTCAGGTTAAACAAATATCGGCACAAAATATTTGTTCAGTGGTTGATATAGAACAAATAATTGCAGAAGCACATAAGCAACATGTGGGCAGTTTCAATTAAGGAAACTAATTAACTGGATAAGTTATTTGCTACCAAATTGCTGTCCATCCATCACAGATTCAGTATTGCTGCTGTCCTTCTCATAAGAAGCCTGCATGCATAAATGCCAGTGCTTGGAAGAGGTTGTACACAATTACAGGTTCTCATTTTATCAGGACTTGAGTTAGGACAGAATTTCAAATATATTCTTATTATTGATCTCTAAATCCATCTACTATGCAATACCAAGGAGATGAGATTAATAAGTTATTTAAATGATGCTCATCATTTATCATATCTGGTCCATACCATGATTCATTTTTGCCCCATTACAAAAATGGTGGGGAAACTCTAGTCCTAACATTAGTGTTCTTTTGATGATTAAAATTTGCCTGGTAATTTTTCAGGCATAATCTGTAGCATTGTGCACGTGTGCTCCGTAGCCTACTTACAATGTCTATTTAAACTCTTGACTACACAGCAGAATGGTTTCTTCAGTCTAATGCCTTTCTGTGCTGCAAGTTGCCTTGGCTGGTTGGAGACCCCCAGGGAAAATGTCATTGCAGGGTAGGGGGAAACTCAACCAACACCAAATTTTTTTAGTGCCACTTTCTGCCTCTGGTACGGGACATGTTAGGGCCAAAATGAGCTGCAGAGATCAAAACTATTCCACTTCAGTTTCTGAGTGAATATTTTCTGACAGTGTGCTGGACACAGGGAGGCACAGTACTGCATCTAGATTACAGTCAGCGGTATGTTTGCTTTAGGCTACTTTATCCACTTAGGGAAAAGAAGTTAACCTATGGTCAACAGCATACCGTTCTAACTAAGTCCGGTATTTCTGCTAGCTTATTTAGATCTAGAACAGATATCAGTGCAGTACCTTGCAGCCAATATTGATGTATACTGGAGTGTGAAACCCAAGGATCATTTTGGCTGAAGCGTACTTCACTTCTTAATATTTATGTGAAAGTAGGCTGGTAGGGCACAGCTAATGTACAGGGGGATGTGACACTGGGAGTAAGACTGGCTCCTTTGAAGGAGAGAATGGGGATCCCTCTGTCCATGTTCACTCAGTCTTGCATGGGACTGGGGGCAGTGGGATGGTTTGGGAACAACTCCCCAGCCCTATGATCCTCTGCAACATGGAGGAGTAAGAAACAGGGTGGCTGGGTACCATCGAGTGTGACGGGTGCAGAAATATCACTCTCCCAGGAGCTGGCTGCTCTGGGCCACATCCCTTTGTCTTGCACCAGCAAGTGGGGGGAAGGGGGCATGAGGCAGCATGCTGGAGGGGAGGTGTCTCACTATGTCCTTTCTGGGAATATGGGAAGAAAATGTCAGTCCTAACTGAAGTGTGAGCAAGCCATTAGTTTCCCTTGCCTCTGGGAATATGCAGCCAAAAAAAGAGAAGGATAAATAGAGGAGGGTATGTTAAGGGTCGTAGAAAAACCAAGCCACTGTGATATTTATATCTTGTTGCAACGATCTGGCATTGAACCACAGAAATGGATTTCTTTATTTCCTCCCTGTCTGAGGCAAGATTTGCCTCACACTTTCATTATAGATAAATTCACCGTGTTCATTTCCTTTCTCAGGCAGTTTAAGAACCACCACAGTTATCATACAGCAGATTGTGGATATTGCTTCCAAAATGTGTGTTATATTGGTCACCTAGGTCAAATCTGATCTTTTTATTGCCCATGCCACTGAAACCTACTTTAGTACATGTCTAGCTTAACATTTGAGAGAGGTCAGTTAATTTTGTAAGCTGCCCTGGTACTTCTGTGTGTGCTTAAATCAAAGCTATAATCATTGGAATTAATGCAATATTAGCTTTTAAAATTAAAGTGATCTATTATAGTCTTCACATTATCATTTGGTATGCCTTCCTACCTTGACTATTTGTTTTATTATTTGATGTATTCTTATTATTATTTAATATATTTTGTTTATTATTATTTTATATTTCTTATTTGCTCATTAATTTTCACAACATCTATTGCAACTATAGTTTGGACCTATTCTTACATCATATATGGTAGGTAGGTGGGTTAGGTATGTGGCCATTTTCTGATAATGATCAAGTTTGGCCTCTGGGAACTGTTGCTAATGCATCTGTAAGAGGTAGTTTATGACAAGAGCAGTCTGGAAGTTTCTTCTGCATTACAAGTTGGTAGGTGCAGCAGCTACCTGTTCCCTTGCCTCAGAGAGTTGACAGGGCAGTTGCACCAAATGACATCCCAAGGCTACTTGGTACAGGGCTTAGAGTGCTTTGAGTGACATGTCTACACCATTGTTTGTTTACCCCAGCCTTGTAAATCCCAACATATTGAGACAATTAGTAGCCAGTATGTTCTTGAAATACACAGATCAATTCTGCCTAGAGACATTGATAAATCCAGCAAGTCACAAAGATGCTGTAAAGGCACCTTTTCATTTTCCTTCCCGATCATCACAGTTTCACAGAATTGCGGGGGTTGGAAGGGACCTCGAGATCATCAAGTCCAAACCCCCTGCTAAAGCAGGTTCCCTAGAACAAGTCGCACAGGGAGGTGTCCAGACAGGTCTTGAGTAACTCCAGAGAAGGAGACTCCAAGTATATAGTGGGTACAGTCTTAGAAAACCTGAGAAACAAGGCTTTTGAAAGCAGGGAGCCTATGAGGAACTCACTGAAACAACATGTTTACAGACAATTGGTGTGCTCAGGTACCACTAACGTATATGATTTCACTAGTAACTAGCTCCTAGGCAATACCACTGAGTACTTTGAAGTCAGAACTGAAAATTTAGAGCTTAGGGCCAGTTTTGTGACCCAAAAAAATTATTTTATTCATTGCATTTATTCCTGTTGTGTCATTTAAACAATGGGACATCGTATTGCACATCTACAGATGTTTTCAGATACTTGCCGTGAGCAATACTAAACAGATTACATCGCAGGAATCTAATCTGAAACCTACCAAAACACCCTTTAGCTGGCATGAGCCAGAATAATACTGTTAAATGGCATTGAAAAACTGCTGTACGAATATTAATTTTAGACAATATGCACATTATCTTAAAGAACTCACAGTTCCAGAAAAGAAGATTACATGAAAGATTATTCAGCACTAAGCTAAATGATGATGCTTTTTCTGGTCTTGACGTGCAATGAAAAGTACATGGAAGAAAGCAAAAAGTCAAATAGCATTGGAAAGATATGTACATATCCTAAATTAGTATAGGTCCCAGGTGGTAGCATCTTCATAATGGCCAGTCCCAAGACATTCAGATGGATCCTTGCACTGTTTTACTAAAGGGATTTCAGTGTTTCTGGCTTCCAGGAGATAAGAGATGCCTGTAGCTGGTGGAGAGGAGATGTTTGACTTTCCTTTTTGAAAATTACTTTTTCCACCTAGCACCCCCTGGGTTCCGGAATTGATGTGGTATCTAATTTAGCCTTTTCTGGTTCACAGAGAATCATTCTTGTCTTGACTTTTGAAGAGAGAACACAGGCTGAAAATGCTCCCAAATTGCTATCCTTGTAAATGGACTCTGGTCAGTACTTAGGTTTTAATTTAGTATTTAACATCCCTTTAGTCAAGCCTAATGCAGGAGACCCCATTAACATTCCTGCTCTTCAAGACTGCATTCCTCATGGCTATGTACTATTTGTTATCCAGCTGCTGAGTTCTGCAGTCTGGCAGTTCATCACAGGGTCGGTTATCGGGTTTTAGGCTTTCCCATACACAGAATCATTTCTTTTCAGCTTCTTTATCTATAAATCTTGGCTATTTCCTCTCAAGGTTAGGCTATTTCAGGCTATGGACTGAATATCAAGAAGTGACTCAGCTTTTGCATTACTGGTGGAAAGGAGTTCCTTAATCCTCTATCCATTTTTGTAGTTCTCTGGAAGGAAAGCAAGTGGGTAAATCACATTTCCAGCTACCATATGTAGGGATGGGATGCAGTTTTGATTAACCCTCCCTACACACTTAAGGAACCTTTTTCCTTTGGAGTCATACACCAAAATGGTTGGTTTATATGTGAAATAGATTTGTCTAGTTTCTATGAGGGGGTTATTTTATTCAAATTTTGTTTCATTAACTAAAAATATAACTTGGATTGCAGTCTGTAGATTTAGTAACATGGTTGTGTGTGATGTGGCATATAAATAAATGCAGCAGTATTACAGAGCTTCCTAGCATGGTCCCATCAGTTGCATTAAGGCTAATTCCAGTGCTTAACTTGGGTGCATTATTACTGAAATTGTAGGCATCTGCCTGAAAGCAGAGAGGATGATAAGTCTGCCTACCATAGCTAAGGAGGGAGGTAGACATCTCAGGACATGCAGAGGACAACCTGGCTTAGGTATGTGTCACTCTCCATAGACAGAAAGAATTCAGGAGACTCTGAAGATCTATTCAGGCTCCTTAATTTAGTTTTCTATCTTTTCCTTGGTGAGTAATGAGGAACAAAGAGGAAAATCTATCCACTCAGCATTTAGCCATATAAACCTTCTCAGAAAATGACAGTGCTAGTCCCAAGAGAGCAATGCAAACTCAAGGGTCTCAGGTCAAAAGAGAGCATATTTTTTTTTCTTCTGCATCATCACCATGATGCTAATAATAATCTTAACTTCATATAGATTTTTTTGCTTCTTAGTTAGACAGAGGTCAAGGAAAGATTTAGTCAGGGATTAGCTGTCTGTCTTCCCAAAGGTGAGTTGCAGCGGGCTGTCAGGCTATGTACCAGATTAGTTTGGATTAGGTTAGACTTGATTTAGCATTGCTTGTATTGTGGCAGTTTTGGTAGCATCTACTAATCCCACAAAATCTAAAGGTCTTCACCATGTTCGTGAGCTAATCTTGACATATAAGAATCCGAGATTTTATAGATTAAACATCTTGCTCTTTATCACACTGATGTGTGTCTGTGGCAAAGCAGGGAACTAAACTACATCATAAGAGCTATGAGCTGTTGTCTAAACCAGTGAACCCCTGATTTGCAAAAGGCATCGATCAACTACCCCTCCACTAAGATTTTTCATACGCAGTTTATGTTCTTGGAATTAAAGAGTATTCCTTGACTAATTTATTTCTGTGTCCTATTTCTGCAGCTGGACCTTCTGACATGTTACATAGCTCTGAATTCTGTTTCAGGTGTAAAATTGTCAGAGGCTTCATCAGAAAATTTGGCTAGAGGGCATAAATTCCCTTCCCCTCTCATGTCCTTCACCTTGAACTTGTTTTATGTGGAGACTGTAGAATAGCTAGAAATAATATAACAAAATAAGAAGTAGTGCAGTAAAAAATTCTTCCTATAGGCAAGATGAAAACATTATAGACTGCTTGGGGTGTTGCACCTTTGGCAGCTATGGCTGAGCAGAAGGTAAAAACACATACCAGGAGAACATTAACACAATATTTTTGACATTATTTGAATAGATATAAGTATGTTGATGGTGTATTCTAGCGGAAAGTCCAAAGAAATATTATTAAATGGCATCTAATTGATTTTGGTATTTTACTAAGACTACAGCAGTGCTACATTCTTGGCCCTTTTTTTTTCTCAAAATGTCTTCAATATGTACTGGGACGGTTGTGAGAAAGATCAAAATTCATTCTTGAAGTCAAGCATGCTGTTTGTGATAGAGAGGAGAAAGGCACAAATAAATGCATCCACATAGGAAAAACCACTTTGGGAAATGCTGTATGTGGTAAAGCATAAAGCTGCACACTGCAGGTGGTAGAGCACAAAGATTCAATGAGCATGGAGATGTGTTTGCTCAGATTAAGGAAATCAAATATTTCAGATCAGTCTCTGAAGATGACTCGAAAATATTAACTGCTATTACTTATATTTGTCATCCAAAGCTTTGCAGACTGAAGTGTGCCCTTACTAAAAGGTAAGATGCAGTTGCAGTGGTATTGCAGAGCAGCAAGGACTGGGAGCATTGACGGTTTGAGAATTATTACTGGGAATGATACCATAAATACCATTTTGAAGAGAAAACTGAGGGCAGACCTGTCTGTCACTCTTGGTGAGCTGAAAAGGAGATCCTGAGAGCCTTGGCTACCAATTCATCTCCTAGTGTAGAGATACAACATTCTAAAGTACACTATTTGCTATGTAATAATGAAATAGTGAATAAAAGGATCTTCCTCGTAGTAGCAGAAACCAGGAAATGAAAAGTAAATTGTGATCTCTTTTGGTCCCAAATGTTTCCTAGTTCAATTAGAAAAGAAAAAGGTTTTTTCCTATCCAAGCTGTGTAGGACTGTATGTAGGCAGAAGGTGCTTTATGCTTGAACTTCAATTCTCATTCTGAGCTTAACAATTAGCATTGGATTCTGTATTAATTATCTAAAAAAGAAATTCAGAGATGATGGCAGATATACAAGATCCATGAGAATAGGAACATGTTGCCATAGACACAATGGTTCAATGTGACACCAGGACACTGCTGCTTAATGAAACCTACTGAAGTTGTATTTCACAATGCCCTGAAATTATGCTGTGGTGAAAAATGTATTATAATTCTTTCACTGAAGTTATGTTGATTCTAAAATATTCAACATGTGATTTCAATGCAGAGGGCTTTCACATCACAGAGAAAACTAATGTATCAATAGTACTGAGAGTTGTTTAAAAGTTTTAATTATAACAGGTGGCAAACCTGAGCATTGCATAGCTTAATTCTGAGATTCAACAGCTTCAGTTATAGCTTTGGAATTTCTGCATCTCTTAAAAAAATCCATCTCATAAATTGGCATGAAATTTCACTATTTAGAGAAAACATAGGGCAAGAAGCACAGAGCAATGCAAAGCAAAAGTACAAAATGACATCTTTCTGTTACAGACAGTAACTAAACTGTGGAGTTGCAAGCTTTTCCAGATTGTTCTATGCTTATGCCTTTTTTTTTTCTTTTTAAATGTGTGTATATTAGCAAAGAGATACATCTGGATTTGGGCCAGAAGGCCTGGGCTATCATCTAACCTGACTTCCTGGCCAGAACTCCACTGAAATCAGCAGGCAGCAATCATCTACCCGTTTAATGTATTTTGTGGTTTGGCTTGTTTTTCAAGAGCATTGTCTGCAGCACCAGCATGCATTAATAAGCAGATTTTTTGAATCAACATTTAGAGACATACATTCTGCCCAGAGAGGTGGTGCGTGCCCCATCCCTGGGGGTGTTCAAGTCCAGGTTGGATGGGGCCCTGGGCAACCTTGTCTAGATCCAGGCCTGGAGGTCGGTGGCCCTGCCTGTGACAGGGGGGTTGGAACTATGTGATCCTTGGGGTCCCTTCCAACACAGTCCATTCTATGATTCTATGATTATCATGAAAAAGAACAGATTTTGGCATGTGCAGAAACACTTTCTCTGTCAGCCATTACATTTCATTCTCATCACCTTATTACATCACAACTTTTGTGGAGAACCAAAAGTAATCAAAGGTGAAGAGATGAGCTACATTCCTGTGAGGTTTGGTGGAGGATTAAAAAAAGCCCTTCCTATAGTGCATGTTTATTTCATTTATTTATTTATTTCACTTATTTCTCTCTCTCTTCATACTCAGATTTAAAAAAAAATATCAACAGCTGTATTACATCTTTCCGGCTCACAAAAGACTAACCCAAATGCATTCTTCTATTTTCAAGACATGAGTCACCTCTGACAACAGATAAGCAAAAAATATTTTTATAGTCCACTTTGACTTGTCATGCTGAGTCATTAACAACTCTTGCTGGCCTTTCCTCAATTCTGGTTGATAAACACAGGCTGGAATATCTCTTGCCCACCTGCCCTTCAAATGTACTTCCACTAGAGACCCACATCACATTGCTGTCATCTAGTTCAGGACCAAAATTCCTTGACTTTCTGAGCAATCACTACTAGTTTATGTACTTTCCATCATTTTTGCCATGTTTGTTTATGAGAGGAAACTCCATGTAGGAACCAAATAAAGAAACCACACCTGGATGAAAAGTACCCAACTTAAATTAACTTAAATGCCATTGTTCAGATGATGGTATTATTTTCTTCAGAATACTCTGATAATCACACGATGTTCTTACACTGTATCCAATGTCCAGTCATTGTGACTGGAAAAACATTCAGAAACACCTCTTGAAGTGTATTTCAGTATGCGGATTTCACTTTGAATGTGGTCATGAGCAGGGGATAGAAGCAGCTACTCTCAGAATGTATTATTCTGCTTCTATACATCAGCTAAAATACAGCTGATAATGTGCCAAAAGAATACCAGGGAGCACAGTCTCTTTATAACTGAGGTTTACATACAAACTCACTATCATAGCATGTGCACTGACATTTATTTTATACCTGATAAACAGTCTCTTTCCAGCCCCTTCAGGTACTCTAAGGTGCCCCTGGAGCCTTCCCTTCTCCAGGCTGAACAAGCCCAACTCTCTCAGCCTGTCTTCATAGCAGAGATGCTCCATCCCTCTGATCATCTTCATGTCCTTCCTCTAGAGATGCTCCAACAGCTCCTTGCCATTCTTATGTTGGGGACCCCAGAGCTCTCATTCATCTCCTCATCCATCCCCAGACGGAGCTCCGTGCACTTGAGCTGGTCATTGACATAGTGGGCAACACCTGCTCCCCATCTCCCCTGCCTGTCCTTCCTAAAAAGCCTGTATCCTTCCATTCCAACACTCCAGTAATAGAAGCCTTCCCACCACATCTCTGTGATGGCAGTGAGATCATAGTACTGTAGGTGAGCACACATCTTGAAACTCCTCTTGTTTATTCTCTATGCTACGTGTGTTTGTATAAAGGCATTTCAGTTGGGCCTCTGAAGAAACGGATTGACTGGTTGGAATTCCTTTGTACTCCACTTCAATTGCTCTCCTGCTGACGTGTGGTCATTCTCCAGTCTCTGGGCATCTATTGCTGGCACTGGATTCTCATCTTTTTAGGCTGGTAGATCTTTACGATCCTGTTGAAATTTAAAAGTTACTTGCATTATGATTGACAGTAGACTTTGGCTTTTTTTTTTTCCTAAGAGATTTGATGTTATTTTTGGTTGATGTGTAAAATGGGGCATGTTATATCTTCTTTGGGTCAAGGGGACTGCTCTTTCTAAAACTATTTAAATAAAGTATTAAGGGAACTGAAAATTTTTCTCTCAGATAAATATGGCTTTAGTCAATTGATATTCCACTGTCAGCATGCATGTCTTGTTCAGTGTTGTCCTCCATGCAAAAGAGATATTGACCCTGCATACTACACTGAGAATAATTTTGCATATAGATGTAATAGCAAAATGTTTATATACAGCCCCATAGCCAGAATGATTACCAGAGATTTTTAGCTTTTATAAATGGTTACAGAGAAAGCAGAGCTACAGTCAGTTAGCTTATGAAATATCATCAGATTATAGCAGTAATTTGCATTTTATAAGATATTTCAACTGAAGACATTCTCTGAATTTATCTGATCTTCACTGCATATGACTCAAGGGAATACTGTAGTGAGAAGAAGACATCTGTGGAAGAAATATGCAAGGCATGGCATTTTAAAAGGAAACCTCTAAATGCTTAGAAATAATTTAACTGGTTAAATAATATCAGTACAAAAATGTTCTTTAACTTCTGGGAAACAGTAGAATTGCTTAGATACTATCAGTGTAAAAAGTCTCTATTCAGATGTAACTCGTTGAAAATATTCGGTAGGTTGAGATAAAATTTTCAGTGGTAAGAAGCTGAAGTGAATCATTTAACTTTCTAAACTAATTTTGATAATATTGAAATCCTCTACTTTGGTTCTGGCATTTACATTTGCTTTATAATACTAAACTGGCATTAGATGTTAATATTCTACATTAAATTTTCCATATAGCCAGCAATTTTTCTTTGTGGAAACAAAACATCTCAGTGGCTTAAATTGACAAAGTTCTTAAGCACATTTTAAATTTTTCACATTTTGTGCCAAATTCTGCACAGCTCAAGTCACTGAAAAGAATCTGCTGTCCAAAAAGGAATAATTATGCTCTGTCTACAACATCTGATGTATTTCCTTGAACCTAAAACAGCAAAATGGTGGTAATGGTTGTTCAGTCAATAGATGTTGGGCATCACTACACATTGGAAAATTGAAAAACTACCTTTTTTTTTTAAAAATGATCCCAAAAAGATGAGGTCTAACTGCTGAGCTAGGTTTTCTCAACAGCAGCTTTCAGGAACAGCAGGTGAAATTGTCAAAAGCAACAGCGCATCCAAAGCCACGCTGTCTGATTAGCTGAACATCATTTAGAGGATGTAGATATTTTCCACTTGCTGCTCAGGAGTACTTCTGTTTTGGAAATCCTGTTTGAAAGACTGTACCATTCACCTTATTTTAGCAATTTAGAAATAATATTTCAATTGGTGTGTAGGAGGCATAGAGGGATGTAGCAGAAAGGGGAGAGGGAACAACTGCCAGCAGTGCTCTTCTGATTATAGTAATATGTATATGGAAATTAACCTCTTAATGGTTCCAAAAAGTTGACTGTTATATACATTTTTCAATGTGTGCATCTATATTTATGTATGCATATATATATATATATATACACAATTCCCCGTTTTTAGTGGTGCCTGAGTTATGAAACTCATTCTGAGTGCCCAGTGGAGACAAAGTTGCATTACACGCTGTAAGATATCAGCAACAGCAGAGCAGTATCAGTTTGTAAGTGACAGAAGGTCATGAAGGATGAATCCTTTTTCTTTAAGTCACCTGCTTTCCTGCCCACTTTAAAAGGGCAATACAATTAACAGCCAGTGAGTTTGTAGGGTGACATAAAGAATGGGTAAGTGTAAGACATAGGTAATAATGTGGTTTCTGAGAAAGACACCTGAGAATTTTCTGCAATTTGGATTTTAAAAATAGGAAACAGTTCTAGAGGTACTAGTGGAAGGGCAGTCACAGAATCTTAGAATGGTTTGGGTTGGAAAAGACCTTTGAGATCGTGGAGTCCAATCATCTTGCTTTGGACAGGGACATCTTCCACTAGACCAGGTTGCTCTGTCAACCTGACTTTAACACATCCAGGGATGGGGCATCCACAGCTTCTCTAGGCAACCTGTGCCAGTGCCTAATTACCCTCATCATAAAAAAAAAATAATCTTCCTTATGTCAAATCTAAACCTATCCTTTTTAATTTAAAATCATTGTCCCTTGTCCTATCATTACAGGCCCTTGTAAACATTTCCTCCCCAGCTCTCTGAAAGACTGCAATAAGGTTTCCCCAGTGCCTGATACTTCTACAGCTCTTTCACTCTTTCTTCATAGAAGTTTTCCCTCCACCATTTTTGTGGCCTTCCTGTAGCTCCAAGTCCATCTCTTTCTTATGCTAGGGACCACAGAACTGGATGCAGTATTCCAGGTGAGGTCTCAAGAGAGCAAAGGGAGCATCATCTCCCTTGGCCTGCTTGCCACACCTCTGTTTTTGCATACCTGGATATGATGTGCTTTCTGGTTTGCAAGTGCACATTGCCACTTCATATCCAATATTTTGGATATGATATCCAATATTTTGGAGGTGATTGCTGAGCCACTCTCTATTATCTTTAACAGGTCTTGGAGGACAGGTGAAGTGCCTGAAGATTGGAGGATAGCCAATGTCACTCCAGTCTTTAAAAAGGGCAAGAAAGAGGAACCTAGTAACTATAGGCCAGTCAGCCTCACTTCTGTCCCGGGAAAGGTAATGGAACAGCTTGTTCTGGATGCCATCTCCAAGCAATTGGAAGAGAAGAAGGTCATGAGGAGTAGTCAGCATGGATTCACCATGGGGAAATCGTGCTTGACCAATCTCATAGCCTTCTATGATGTAATTACCAACTGGGTGGATGGAGGGAGAGCAGTGGATGTCATCTACCTTGACTTCAGCAAGGCTTTTGATACTGTCTCCCACACCATTCTGATAGAGAAGCTGAGGGAACAAGGGATAGATGAGTGGACAGTGAGGTGGGTTGAGAACTGGCTGTCAGACCGGGCTCAGAGGGTTGTGATCAGCGGAGTAGAATCTGAATGGAGGCCTGTGACTAGTGGTGTTCCCCAGGGCTCCGTGTTGGGTCCAGTCCTGTTTAATATCTTCATTGACGACCTTGATAGCATCCACCCTCAGCAAGTACGCCGATGATACAAAGCTGGGAGGGGTGGCTGACATGCAGGAACACTGCGCTGCCATTCAGCAAGACCTGGACAGGCTGGAGAGCTGGGCAGTTAGAAACTGGATGAAATTCAACAAGTGCAAGTGTAAAGTCTTGCACCTGGGAAGGAACAACCGCATGTATCAGTACAGTCTGGGGGATGACCTGCTGGAGAAGAGCTCTGTGGAGAAGGACCTGGGGGTCCTGGTAGATGACTGGTTGGCCATGAGCCAGCAGTGTGCCCTGGTGGCTAAGAGAGCCAATGGGATCCTGGGGTGCATCCGGAGGAGTGTAGCCAGCAGGTCGAAGGAGGTGATCCTCCTCCTCTACTCTGCCCTGGTCAGGCCCCTCCTGGAGTATTGTGTCCAGTTCTGGGCTCCTTGGTTTAAAAAGGACAGGGATCTCCTGGAGAGAGTCCAGAGAAGGGCTACAAAGATGATTAGCGGCCTGGAGCATCTCCCCTATGAGGATAGGGTGAATAAGTTGGGACTCTTCAGCCTTGAGAAGAGAAGACTAAGGGGGGACCTAATTAATGTCTATAATTATCTGAAGCAGGGGATGCAGGGGGAATCAGCTAGCCCCTTTTCAGTGGTCTGTGGGGATAGGACAAGGGGCAATGGCTGCAAGCTGGGGCATATGAAGTTCCGCAACAACACGCGGAAGAACTTTTTCACAGTGAGGGTGACAGAGCCCTGGAATAGGCTGCCCAGGGAGGTGGTGGAGTCTCCTTCTCTGGAGATATTCAAGACCTGTCTGGACACCTATCTGAGTGATATGTCATAGGGATCCTGCTTTGGCAGGGGGGTTGGACCCGGTGGTCTCTTGAGGTCCGTTCCAACCCCTACAATTCTATGATTTTATTCACCAGTATTCCCAAATCCTTTACTGCAGGGCTTGTCTCAATCCATTACCTCCTAGTCTGAATTAATACTGGTGATTGCACCAGCCCAGGTGCAGGATCTTGCACTTGGCTTTGTTGAACTGCATGAGATTCACGTTGGCCCACTCCTTGAGCCTGTCAAGGTCTCTCTGCATAACATGCCTTCCCTCGAGTGTATCAACTGCACCATTCAACTGTCATCTCCAGCTATGCAGAGGGGATACTCCTACTGTCTCTATCATTAATAATGGTACTCAGCACTGCTGGTGTGAGTACAGATACCTGAGGGACACCACTGATCTCTATTTGGACATTTAACCACTGGCTGAAATGGCCATCCAGCCAATTCCTTGTTCATCAAATAGCCCATTCATCAGTTCTATATCTCTCCAATTTAGAGACAAGTATGTTGTGTGGGACTGTGTCAAAGGCCTTACAGAATTCAAGGTAGATGACATTAGTTGCTCTTCCCAGCAGCACAGTCACTCCATCACTTCATCAAAGTTCAGCAGGTTATTTAGGGCTGATTTGCCATGTGAAGCCATGTTGGCTGTCTTTTATCATCTCTCTGCCATCCATATCCTTTGACACAAATTCCAGGGGATCTGTACAATGATTTTACCAGACACAGCAGTGAGGCTGACTGGTTGGTATGTTCCCAGGTCCCTACTTTTTAACTCTTTTTACTCTTTTGTTCTGGGGAAGAATTTTTCACGAGGGCATATAGCAATAGGATGAGGGGTAACAGTTTTAAACTAGAAAAAGGGAGATTTAGGTTGGATATTAGGAAAAAACTCTTCACTGTGGTGGTAGATCACTGGAATAGGTTGGCCAGAGAGGTGTTGGAGGCCCCATCCCTGGAGAAATTCAAGGTCAGACTTGATGGGTCTCTGAGCAACGTTATCCAGTGAAGATATTCCTGCTTACTGCAGGGAGTTTGGACTAGATGACCTCTAAAGGTCCCTTCCAACCGTACACATTCTGGGACTCTGTGATTCTATGATTTCCCTTTTTCCAGTCACTGGGTGTTTTCCCTGAATGCTGTGGCTTTTCAAAGATGATGGAAAGCAGCTTACCAACTACATCTGCAGTTCCCTGAGGACCATGAGATGCATCTCATTGATTCCCATGGACTTGTGTGTGCAGCTGAAAATAGTGCAGCTGAAATACAGCTGAAAATATTTTGACTTGATGGCTAAAGGAAGAGCTGAAGTATGGAACAAAATAACTGATAAAAGTCTACAGGAAAATTGTACTCTTCACAGGGAGATTTTTCTTCTGACATATTGTTCTTAGATAAATTCTTTAAATCTTAATCTGGGGATTATTTTTATGGTTTTGATAGCATACGAAAAAAACCCTATGTGCTTTGGCAAGGTGTTATCAAATGTTGGGAGGCGCAGGTCCCAGAGGAGACACAGATATAGCTTGCATCACCAAATTTGTTAGAGATAGGTTGCTGACAAGGAGTTTTGTAACACTGGGTGTAATATTGATGCCTGATTTAAGAACTCTCTTTTTAGATTCCATAGATAAATTCACAAATTGTATTTGTAAAACCTGTGATTGCAAGGGGATCATGAATTTACAGTTGCAGAGGTAGATTATTTTGGTTTATTTGGCTGTATTTAAAAGAGAATTGTCTCTACTAAGAGATTTTTTACTCCTTTTTATTATTTTTATTTTTTTAAAGAAAGAAAATACACTATTATAATAAATAGATTACCTATTTATTCTTTACTGAGACAGATAATTTGCTTTTGACTCATGAGGCTTCTAGAAATACCTTGACTTATGATTTGAAATCATTAAAACATAGAAAATATATTAATTCCCTTGTAAATGGTTTCACTCAATTATCTTTTCACATGCTATGCAGGTTTGAAATAACTTCTCAAGAACTGGCTAAATTTAAATGTATTTTCAAAACAAGGTATTTATCTCATTGATCAGCTAATAACCATTATCAATTGATGAAGAGGAATAGTTACGGCATTGCTAATGTACATCCATCCCTACATTCTAATGTAAAACATAGCACTTTGCTTGTTTAATGAAAATATTGGCTACAACAACAACAACAAAAAGCCTAAAGGTTACTTCCACTGCTACAGAATTTTATATCATACTTCATCAAACAATAAGTTCCCTTTAAATAGTTTCCTTGCCTGGAATCACAGTACAAAAAATAAAAACTGAGGTGTTTTGACACATGCAGATCTTTATCAAGTGCAATGCAAAATCAAGATATTCTTATATAAATTTACAATAAGAGCTTGCTTTTTTTTTTTTCATACAAAAAGACTACAGTAATTTCATAGATGTAAATTGCTGGAGGTTTATTTTTAAGTACTGTAATAAATGCAGTTGAACTTTGGAAGTTCCTTCCTTCTTCATTCATGCTGTTACCATGGAAATATGGATTTTATGCTTAAATGAATTAGCTTAGTTCATAAAATATAGTTCATAAATTATAAAAGTAAATGTTAATTCATAATTGGGGAGTGATGGCAAATCGTGAAAAGATAGACATAAGTTTTTCAAACAATCATGGGAAATTTTAATTTTTTTTTGTGTGCGTGGGGAAAGAAGAATATGCTTCTAGTTGTCTAGATGTTTTACCTTGTGTTGTACTTTATATCTGTGTATATCAGAAGGGACCAACCACCTTGTATATTAGCTTCACACTGCTATCAAAGTGACAATATTACTCTACAAAGGTGAAAATATAAAAAGCACCATGCACAGACAAACTTCAGCATACATTTGCTTTTTTAGTGGTTCAGAAATGTAGAGTTTAGGGCTTAATGTCTTTCCTGCTAATTTATTATGACTTCCCAGAAGTGGAAACTTAAAAACACTCCAAAAAGAGCAGTTTTGCTAAGTTAACCTCATTTAGACAAAAGGAGGTACTTTCCTGTTCATTGTCTTCTTGGTCTTCACAGAAACATTGCCATAATAGGAATAAAGGACCATCTAAAACAAAGACTGCATCCCTTTCCCAAGAAATGTTAAAAGATCTGTTAGACAAACATTTGCCAAGATCAGTCTATGTATAGTACATCTTACCACAGCAAGGAAGACAGACTAGATAATCCACTTGGATTCCAGTTTGTCATGGCCTTTAACACAACTGTGGATAGAAATACATTTTCAAAGGTGTTATAATGACAATGCAGATCGAGAAGAAAGGCAGATGTCTCATACTCACAAAATGAAACACAGATTGTGAAAACATGTTAGTCAGCAATTTGAGTGAAATTCAGGAAATTCAGAGCTGAAAAAAAGCTTTCAAAACCTGGGACTGTCAATGGAGGCTGTAATGGAGTCATGGCTTCTCAATCAGTTGGTTACGATGAGATATAAGTTATCTTGATCTACATGCTACAGGGACAGCAGAACTACAAATGGACTTTGAGGAGCTCAAGATGCTTTATGGAGCCTAATCCAGTTCTTTCCTTCTGGGCCTCTGTTGCTCATTTTATGTATTCTGGTTTGGGGTCATGGGGAGCAATGAGGAGGCCTTTCATGAGAAACTCACAGTCATAGATAAGACTCCTTGGGTCAGGCCGTTGTTCACTGACTTTTGTTTATTATTTGGCCATATAGTTTCTTTACACTTGCTTATTATAAATGATTTTATGGCTGTTTTGAAATACTAACATAGTTCATAAAATATGTATAAAACCAATATTGAGAAGGAATGATTTCTAAATAAATTATATGTTTTTCTCATTTATCTGATCAAAACTTTCCTCAATGCAATCACAGAGGGCAGAAATGGGATCCTGGGATGTATCAGGAAGAGTGTGTCCAGTAGGTAAAGGGAGGTGATCCTCCCCCTCTACTCTGCGTTGGTCAGGCCCCTCCTGGAGTACTGTGTCCAGTTCTGGGCTCCCTGGTATAAAAAAGACAGGGACCTTCTGGAGAGAGTCCAGAGAAGGGCGACAAAGTTGATTAGGGGTCTGGAACATCTCCCCTATGAGGAAAGGCTGAGTGAGCTGGGTCTGTTCAGCCTGGAAAAAAGAAGACTTAGGGGGGACCTAATTAGTGTTTATAAATATCTTAGGCATGGGTTGCAGGGGGAATTGGCCAGCCCCTTTTCAGTGGTCTGTGGAGACAGGACAAGGGGCAATGGCTGTAAGCTGGAGCACAGGAAGTTCCGCACCAACATGCGGAAGAACTTTTTCACAGTGAGGGTGACGGAGCAGTGGAATAGGTTGCCCAGGGAGGTGGTGGAGTCTCCTTCTCTGGAGATATTCAAGTCTCGTCTGGACGCCTATCTGTGTAATATGAGATAGGGAACCTGCTTTGGCGGGGGGGTTGGACCCGATGATCTCTTGAGGTCCTTTCCAACCCCTGTGATTCTGTGATTCTGTGAAACCAGAGATCTGGGACATTAGGAAGAAAAATAGTAAATGCTCAAAAATCAGACAATTATATTAACAAGATTGTGCAAGAAAAAGGAAATGGAAAGTTTTCAGGAAAAACTGTGACTTAATTTACATCAACCCAGGGGGAGGTCTTTGCTGTTTACTGGCCTGGAAAAGAGGAAGAATATTTGACCCAGCAAATTTTTCATCAGAATGTTAGGGTGCCAGAGAGATGTTTACAATACTGGAGAGTTTGTAAACAAGCTGTTCAGCCTTTTTCTGTCTCTTTCTGGAAATTTTAAGTTTAGCTGAGCTCCAGCTGCTGATTTAGCTCCTCTGTCTGTTATGTTTTACTAGGCTTCGCTGTAATAGAAAGCCTAAGCAAATGTTCTTGCCAATTATGGCTTTTGCTCCACGTTCTTCTTTCTGCAGTTGTTTTCAGATACCCCACAGGCTCAGTCCACTCTTCAGTAGTCAACATTTTCTATCTAGAAACCAGAGATCCCACAACACCCACCTGTATCAAGGTTTCCTGCAATATTGCACCCCAGTATGGATATTTTTGGTACAATGAACTTCATATAGCTGTGGAAAATAACATTTTTATGATCATTTAAAGTCTCAGAAATAGGAAAGAAGTAAAATCATTCTGTTTTAAAGCTCATGTGTAGAAAACAGAGGCATTTAATAATATAGGATTAGGGTGCTATGTAGGTTGCATCACTGCAGTGTGCAATGACAGAGTGTGATGGAGCATGACTGTAGCCATAGTGTCATGACTGCACAAGCCAGTACCTCCAGCATCACTGCAAAAAGAGGGAGAATTGTAGCCCTGGCTGCTGAAAGTCGGTGTTGCGGATTATCAATGTTGATACTAGTAAGAGTTGTGTGGACAGAGCCTGCAGATGGCTTTGCAAACCACCATTATGTCCAACTCCCAGCAGACAACCTCTTTCCTCTCTTTTGAAGGACAGGAGTGTCATTTCTCCCTCTGTCCACTCTTCTCCACTCCTTTCCCCCACTTTCTCTCTTTCCTCTAGATAATCTCTGCTTTCCCTGTGATCATCCGAGGATGATCACAAAATCTACCTCACTCCAGCAAGTCTTTTAAAAGCTATGGTTAATATTTACCCATAAATGTGGTGTTTAAATGAAGTGAGGCACATGGCACTGGCGTAACACTGGAGAGCATTGCTTGCTTTACTGCATTTTTAGTCTATTACTTTTATTGTTACTCTCCTTTAAAATACAACCCTTTCCATAATTCCTGGGAAATCACACAAAATGGTTAGGCTACTGAAGTTAAAAGTGTTACTCCCCAGTTTCACTGTTCCCTATGAGGTTTTCCAAGCAGTGTCTGCTTTGTGCTTGTAGAGTTCTATAGCACAGTGGAGGTCCTTGACCACAGCTTGGGATACAAGGGCAATAGGTCACTACTGCTACTACTACTACTACTACTACTACTACTGCTACTGCTACTGCTACTGCTACTGCTACTACTGCTACTTGCTTCTGTTGCATTTCTTCTGGACAGTGACATGCTGCAAAGGACTGTCCCCCACTCCTCTGAAGCAGACTGCCCGCGGGGCCTCCTGAGATCAAGGTCTTCCAGGGCAACACATTCCCACTGCTCTCTTTGAACCATTGTAGACAAGTAGGGGTTCCTTGCAAGCTCTCCCATTTGCCCTTCTGAAGGCACAGGAGGATAAAGTAATGAAATTCCACAGTTCAAGATCCTGGCTCCAGTGGTTTCTGTTATCTAGGAAAATTCAGGTCACAAGATATGTGTCTCTTTTTAAAGAGGGTCTGCAGTGTTGCTCTTTGGGACTCCTGCTTCTGTACTGGTCTTATGCTTAACTTTTTCTTTTTCTTTTTTTTTTTTTTTTTTGTTGAAAGGGAGTAACTTCTTTCAGGAATTTCTTCCCTGTGGTCTTCTGTTTCAGAGGCCCTGAGCTCTTGAAATGTTCTGCTATTTTTGGTATGTCTGTCAGACTTGGGCAAGGCTTTTTCCTCAGTCATTGTTATCAACTTTATGTCAAAGACGGTAAATATCACCAATATGGGAAGCTTTTGAGTAGCTGTTTGTCATGATAAGATACTGTGTGTCCTTGATGAGAATGCTGCCTTTAACAATTAGACGGCTGCAGTGAGAAATGTTTTGGCAGAGATGATCAGACCCTGCAGGGATCTGCATGTGTAGATTACCTGAAGTAGCCCCTGCAAAATTTGTTCAGTTGATCAGCTATCAGGGTAATACCTTGTTGGCTGGTTACAGGGGTCTCAGTTTTCCAGAAAATTCTCAAATGTCCCACAGTTATTACAGGAGTCTGCCACATGTGTGGGAATCTTCCCCTTTCACTCTTACAGTGTTATGAAGGTTAGGGTCCGTAATTTCATAAATAACTCTTTCTTCTAGACACTCAGGAGTCTCAAGAGGTTTTTCTTGGTGAAGACTTTGGGTATCCATTGCTTCTTGCTCTCCTAAATGTAAAACAAGTGTTTTATACCGGTGATCGCTTGGGAATTGCAGAGTTACGCAGCCCTTCTTGTGAGATTCCTATTTTCCCCATGTTGGGCGTGTTTACCTAAACCCAAACCCACTAACTTTTTAGGATGGCAAAGAAGAAAGTTGTTTCAAAGACTTTGCTGACTGAAAGCTTGTGTAATTCCTTTGGCAGAAAGGAGGCTTGAATTTGATTTTCATATGCAGCTACATGCTTGCCTGAGCCTTGCCTTGCTGTTCAGGACTGTGCATCTATTCATCTTTGCTTTTTGAATTGCATTTCTCTGGTGGATCAGAATTCCCCATGATCTGTGATATTTTTACAATGACTTAGATGCTTGATTTTAATTGTTGATGTACTGTTCTGCAGAATAAACCACAATTCCTTTCCCTGTCTATTACCTTGAAGAGTGTCAGGAAAATACATCAATTAATTGTCCCATGCTTTTGCTGAGCAACACATTACTAGGCTTTAGCTGATTTGATGGCTATTGCTGCAGTCAAAGTCTGTATTATCATAACTTTGGGATGTCGCAGCTTTACGAACAATGGCATCTAGACCCCAGTTTCATTGCTAATTAAAAATTGCAGCATTTGATTTAAGAACAGGGTTCATCTCTTTTCTTCTGCAAGTCAGTGCTCATGCCAAAGAAGGTTGTGATTACTAATTACTTAATTTGTATGACAGATGGAGCTGGGGATCAAATTAAGTAGCTGTCTTAGGATACATTGTAGAGCAATATCTAGCTTTAAACACGACTGCCTTTTTCATTCCTAAAAAAAGGCACAAACAATGATGGGCTAAAAATAGCTGTTCACTTGGAGTTGACGACAGTTTCTGAGCGCTTGTCTTTAGGAAGATGTTGGAAAAAACCCTGCCGTCTTTTCCCCTCCCTCCTTTTTTTCATCTTTAAATGCACATCCTTCTGTTCAAGCTTCTTCACCTCATTGCCCACAGAAAGAAACCCGTGACTTTGATAGGACTTCAGTATTTCTGCAGATTTCCAAGGGGGTTTATATAAAGCATTATTTAAAGAAACCCTAAAAGTCACTGCAGATATTTCTATTAAGTTATGCTTATCCTACACAAATTGCTCTGTGGTGATAGAGAAGGAGGTAGTAAAGCCTTTTCCATTCTTTGCCTCCCACAGTATCTGCTGCAGTGAAAGAAAAAAAAAAAAAAGGAAGAAAGAAAGAAAAAAAAAGAGGCTCTTTTCTGGTTTTATTCCTGAAGACTGCTTTGTAATTCAGTACAAATATCGGTGGTTCCTGGTGCTGTAAACAAAGAGTTGAGTCTTTGACTTGGTATCCCTGCAGTCTAGTAAACAATCAGTTAATTTGTAGCATCCCAGCAGTTGACAGGAGTGAAAGAAGTGGTATGATCTTATTTTTGTGCTCGTGAATTAAAGCTTTGCCTTCTGGCTGGGTTCTGAGTTCCCTCCTTCTGGAAGATATTTGAGCATTTTAAATGCAGAATATGTAGTTACAAATGTGAGGGCACAGCCTTCTCCAGGATTTTTCTGCTTTCATTTTAATTTTTCTGTGTTTTTATTCCCAGAAAGCAAGGAAACAGTTTGAAAACGATGTCCAGCGTCTGAGCTGGGAGCACAATGCAATTCAGGATCTTTAGAACTAGACCGCTGCATTTTTATTAAATGAGAGTGAAGGAGTAGGTGGGACTTTTTATTTAAAAATAGATTAGCACAGGGGACTGAACTTGCATTTGAGGAAACGTTAATAAGCCAGCCAGCCATTGTCCTTAATCAGTATTTGTAAGTAGAACATGTTGAATCTGTCATGATTGATGACGTTGTCTTTGTTAAAAGGGATGCTGCATCTTTAACAAGAGCAGACAGAAACATTGGAGAATCTACAGTGAATTTGAGAATTTGAAGAGAAACCTTTCTTCATTTTTCCATGTATAATGTTTGTAAAATACTGAAAAGAAAAACATCAAAGCCAGGGGGAAATATAAGTAACTCACTGCTTACATTTTAATTCCTCACCTTTCCCCTCTGGGTGAGTTCCCCCTCCTTTTTCCCCCCTGAATTTAAAATGCTGGAAGGAAAAGCAACTGAGGTCCAAGTTTCAGATGCTGAATTCTCTGCTAATTGAAATTACTGGGCATATTACTATATATAGTCGATGAAGAGATATGTAGCTTTCACTCAGTGCCTTCAAGACATGTCTTTTTGTAGTCAGAAAAACAGAGATGCATTTTCAAACTGACAGAGGGAACGGATGCTCCTTAGTAGCACATGCTCGGGATCGTGTGTGTACCGTTTGTGCAGAGCAGAGACGCTGAATACTGGTCCATATGCTCCTTGTTTACTGCGATGTTTTTTGCATGTTACTGTGCACTCCGGACTAATGTGAAGGTAAGAGGAGACAAGACAACAATTTGGCAGGAATGTACATGTAAAACCAGCTGCAGAAAATGTCTACCTTGTGTTGCTGAGTACTTTGGAATTGCTAGCTGAACAGGCATATTATTACAGGTGGTTGTGGAGGCTTTGTTTTATCGTTGTCTGTGTAGCTAAAGCATAGAAGCATGTTTTAATTTTGCAGCTTAGTGACCTTCAGTTTTTTAACTGCTTGCAGTTCAGGTTCTGGGCTTGTATGATTTGATAAACATGTTTTGCTACTGTCCAGGTAGGCCAGAAACAAGATGCCAAAGGCTGTTTGTGCAAGGCTACATAGCTTTATATAGGATAAAATTCCTGTACTCTAGTCCCCCATGCATCCTCCAAGCGATGCTGCTTGCATGCTTTCTTGCTGATTACTTGCCTGAAAACCGGGGGCTCTCGCTGCCGTTCTCTGGATTGTTTTTTGTGCTGATTTGTTTCTAACTCAAAACAAAATGCATACAAACAAATTATAAGCAATGTCCTAAGAAATAAAGAGAGGGTTATTACTGAAAAATGCTACAAAATAATGCCAGCTGGCAGCACTGGTCTCACAGTAACTATTAACCAGCGTTTGTCAGTCATGTCAACATTTGCTTGCTGTGTTAATTAGTGTCTGAACTTCAATATAAGTTGCTGGATATATTACCTTCTCTGCAAGTAGGACAATATTAGCAGACGGGATCATTGGCACTGAATTGAGCCCTAAGCCAAGCTGTGGGCCAGCTGTGGGAATCCAGTTGCATAATTTAAATGAATTACAGTCCTTAGTCAACATATTGGGGAGGTACTTTTGGCATTCTGGCTTTTTCAAGTTCATATGAGTCTGCCTATCCGGGAAGAAAGGCACTGTCAAATGCTGGATAATCATAGTTAGGACTGTTTTACCTGGAGAAATATATAATTATCATTATCTATTTTGCTTTCAAACTGCTTTAAGCATGCCTCTGAATTAAAATGAGTTTTCTGTATTTGCACTCGGTTTGATTATAATTAAGTTAATTTTTTTTTTTTGGTCAAAAGATATTTGGGGCATTTGATTAAAAATATATTTTGCATTAAAAGCTCACATTCTAATAGTCTGCTCCTATGTATGTGTTCAAAGTCTGTACCTGATGATTGCTGTACCGAATTGCTAAGCTTTCACATTTTTATTACTTTCTAATTAACTTTTGCAGTTCACTTTCTGTGCCACTTCTAAGGAGGAAGGTGAAAAAAATGTATTTTCTTTGAATCTGTGGATAACAAGCCAAAAAAACCCAGTTAAAACTTTTAATGCTGTTCTGTCATCCTAAAATACATCCGTTGTCTTTTCCTTATGCTTTCCCTATAATCTTTTCTGGCAAGTTAGTAAATTATATTCACATTATATGCCCTGTAAATTGTCAATATGCAGTAAATTGCCAATAAAGACATGTTTTGAGACATTTTTTATTGCTTGTTTTGTCCCCCAGCCCGCAGTGCTGTGCTGAAGGTGTTTGGTTAAAGTGGGTCTGTTGTTCAGAAATAATTTCTCAGTCTAAATAAGAATTACGAAATTTCAATATGCCTATTTTTGCTGTAATTACCTCTAGATACCTTATCAGTAAGTACGACAGCAACTGTTGGGAGTCTCATGGATTTAACTTCTGAAATGTCTTTGCTTTCATTCATAAACAGAGAAAAAAATGCAAGGTTTGTACTAGCTCGTCTGATGACTGTTTGGATAAGATAGTTGTTATTTTTGGGACATCTTCAACTGTTAAGAGTCTCTGGAATACTTGTTTAGTATACAGTATCTGTTATTAACATATTTTTTAAGGATCTTATCTTCATTTGTTCTAGTCTCATCAAACTAATCTGCTTTTAATGTATACTTTGATCATCTATTTTCCAAGTTATGCATTGGGCTACAACATAAAAAAGTTGCACAAACTTTGCAGATTCCCCCCCAGGCACTGCCCAAGTATGGCAGCATCCCTTGAATCTTCAGTAATTCCTATTTTCTTTTTCTAATGCTGAAATTTACTTAATAAATAGGAGTTTATGGAAAGGTGCTCCCCATGCCTGGTCATTTAAAAATGTATTAGATAGCGTTTCTGCAGAACTCTGTTGTATTTAACTTGGTTGGCACTAGCTTAAGCTACAGCTTTATGGGTGGCCAAAATAAATGAAATACATTATAAAACATCTGTTTCGAGTTTTGTACTCCCCCCCCCACTTTTAAATGGGTGGAAAAAAAATTTAGTGGTTCTCAAATATTTTAGACTTTAAGTCATAAGATAGAATTAAACTGTAAGTACAGTCTGTAACAGGAAATAGATTTGCTTGCCCTGGAAAGTGAAAAAGAAAAGCAATTGGGTCTGTTTCTGATGGCAGCTGCAGTTTATGGCTTTAGAGAAAGCAGATTTTTCAAGTTCAAGGTAGGACTCTTGCTTCCTGATTGCCAGTCTTTCTGAAACTGCCCGTGTGAACTTGGTTAGCATATGCAGACTTAGAAGAGGTCTACCCCATGCATTCTTAATCAAAGCCCATTTTTACTGCTGACTAAGGAATAGTACTGACCATGAACATGTACCTGCCTATGTGAATAATTATTTCTTCCTGCCCAAGCAGAAACTAAGTCAAGAACTAAGTCAAGGCAGAAAGATGTCTGAGATGTTATAAGTAAAATATCTTTCTCTGTCAGTTTCTCTGAGCCTTCATTTTTAATATGAAATTCAGCTTTATTTTAAAAAAAAAAGTCTATTGCTTACTGTTGCCTGTTTACTAGGCATAGGGTTATTAAAATTCTACATTTTTGAGTGATCTCTTTCTTTCTCTTTCATGTATGCACAATTTTGTACCTCAATGGAAGATATCACAAATTAGCACAGAAGTGAGGGAATTAAAATCTAAAAGCAGTGCCTCCAAGACCACAAGTGCTCTTGTGGAAATGTGCAGCATGCCTGAAAAAGTGAACTCCTACTGCACAGAGAAGTTAAATATATTGTTGTGTTTTCAGCGTGACTAAGTCTCAGGAGCGCAGGGTAACTATGGCAGGGGGCTGCCCACTATCAAATATTTGTAGTTTTAATTGTGTCCACTGTGTATTGAAAATATGTATTTATATGCAAGAGATTTTTAGTGGTTGCCATTAAAAACTTTCTGTTCTTGGCTTAGGCAAGTATTTGAAATTCCCTCAGCATTAGCAATATTTCTCATAAAACTATGGGAAACATTGCAAATCTTTAGGTTCCTTTCTCTGAGTGAAGCTTGAAAAACTTTTTTGGACTGGGGTCTTGCTTTTCTGGAGTTAGGCCTTCCACTTCCCTTGATGAATTCTGTGTGTCATTCTGAAAGATATTACAGCGAATCTGGGCTGCTATTTCTGACTGACAGATTGAGGGTCTTACTGGAGGCATCACTGATGCCTCTGGGAATTCAGGTAACAGAGCTGATAGTTTTGCATGGACTTACTGTGAGCACTGGGCTCTCTCACCTTCACACCTCATTCTCAGCAGCAGTCGGCACTGGCTTTGGGGTCATCACGCGCTTCATGTAAAGATCAGGGTCTTTGGGGTTTTTTCTGTGTTATGAATTCAGATCTGTACCCTTTGAAGTACCAAAGGTTTCCCAGGAGGTTCAGGCATACTTCAGCAGGAGTTAAAGTCTGTCTTCATGTTAATGGGTACACTTGGAAACTCACAGAACTGAGCTCCCACCTGAACATATGGGTTAACTAAGAGCCTGGTTTTGTTCTGACTGCTAACTTTGGGTCACTATGGTGGTGACAGAAGTTTTCTATATATGATCCTTTATATCTCCTTTGCTTCAGTTAAAAAATTATGTGAGCCTATGTGAAAGAGTAGCAGTGAACTGACTTATGGCTGAAATTTTCACCTATGCATTGTCATTTTTTGAATACCTCATGTGATGCAGAGGACCTGTTGGGGTAGGAATGGAGTATGGAGGAGGGTACTAGGAGCAAGCATCCTTTAATCATTTGAGCTTTCACTGCTTGGCCTCCTGACCCACCCGCATTTCAAAAATATAAGTAATTATTTTAACCTAACAGTTTCCAATTGCAACATAGGCTGTGAATTAAGTAATAAAAGCAGAAGAATCATTCTACCAAACAGAAAAAATTTCTTTGCCAAAAAAGCTGCAAAATGCCACAAATGCCAACTGAGCTTCTGACTTCTGTCTACTTTTTGCACACAGTTGTAACTTTTCCCTTCTCCCAGTATCACAGAATCACAGAATCTTAGGGGTTGGACGGGACCTCAAGAGATCATCGGGTCCAACCCCCCTGCCAAAGCAGGCTCCCTATCTCATATTACATAGATAGGCGTCCAGACGAGACTTGAATATCTCCAGAGAAGGAGACTCCACCACCTCCCTGGGCAGCCTATTCCACTGCTCCGTCACCCTCACTGTGAAAAAGTTCTTCCGCATGTTGGTGCGGAACTTCCTATGCTCCAGCTTACAGCCATTGCCCCTTGTCCTGTCCCCACAGACCACTGAAAAGGGGCTGGCCAATTCCCCCTGCCACCCATGTCTAAGGTATTTGTAAACACTAATTAGGTCCCCCCTAAGTCTTCTTTTTTCCAGGCTGAACAGACCCAGCTCACTCAGCCTTTCCTCACAGGGGAGATGTTCCAGACCCCTAATCAACTTTGTCGCCCTTCTCTGGACTCTCTCCAGAAGGTCCCTGTCTTTTTTATACCACGGAGCCCAGAACTGGACACAGTATTCCAGGTGGGGCCTGACCAACGCAGAGTAGAGGAGGAGGATCACTCCCTTCGACCTGCTGGACACACTCTTCCTGATGCACCCCAGGATCCCATTGGCTCTCTTAGCCACCAGGGCACACTGCTGGCTCATGGCCAACCTGTCATCAACCAGGACCCCCAGGCCCTTCTCCACAGAGCTCTTTTCCAACAGGTCATCCCCCAGCCTGTACTGATACAGTCGGTTGTTCCTCCCCAGGTGCAAGACTTTACACTTGCACTTGTTAAATTTCATTAGATTTCTCCCTGCCCAGCTTTCCAACCTGTCCAGGTCTCGCTGGATGGCAGCGCAGTGTTCCTGCGTGTCAGCCACTCCTCCCAGCTTTGTATCATCGGCGTACTTGCTGAGGGTGGATGCTATTCCCTCATCAAGGTCGTCAATGAAGATATTAAACAGGACTGGATCCAACACCGAGCCCTGGGGAACACCACTAGTCACAGGCCTCCATTCAGATTCTACTCCACTGGTCACCACCCTCTGAGCCCAGTCTGACAGCCAGTTCTCAACCCACCTCACTGTCCACTCATCTATCCCTTGTTCCCTCTGCTTCTGAATCAGGATTTTGTGGGAGACAGTATCGAAAGCTTTGCTAAAGTCAAGGTAGATGACATCCACTGCTCTCCCTCCATCCACCCAGTTGGTAATGACATCATAGAAGGCTATGAGATTGGTTGAGCATGATCTCCCCTTGGTGAATCCATGCTGACTACTCCTCATGACCTTCTTCTCTTTCAGTTGTTTGGAGATGGCATCCAGAACAAGCTGTTCTATCACCTTTCCCGGACAGAAGTGAGGCTGACTGGCCTATAGTTACTGGGATCCTCCTTCTTGCCCTTTTTAAAGACTGGAGTGACATTGGCTATCCTCCAATCTTCAGGCACTTCTCCTGTAGTCCAGGATCTATCGAAGATGATAGAGAGCGGCTCCGCAATCACCTCCGCCAGCTCTCTCAGCACACATGGGTGTATCCCATCTGGGCCCATGGATTTGTGTGTATCCATTCCTTTGAGTCACTTCTGGACCACCCCTACCTCTACTAGAGGGGAGCCATTCGTTCCCCAACCACTCCTACTTTCATCAGGGATCTGTGAGTCCTAAGAAGCCTTCGGAGTAAAGACCGAGGCAAAGAAGGCATTAAGTATCTCCACCTTCTCAACATCTCCCGTTACCAAGACACCTGCTTCATTCAACAAGGGACCTACATTATCCCTGGTCATCCTTTTACTATTCACATACCTGAAAAAACTCTTTTTATTGTCCTTTATGTCCCTTGCCAGCTTAATTTCTAAGCAGGCCTTAGCCCTCCTAGTTGCAGGCCCTGGCAACATCCTTATATTCATCCCATGATCTCAGACCCTGTTTCCACAGTTTATAGGTCTTCTGCTTCCCTTTGAGTTTAATCATAAACTCCCCTCTTATCCACGCAGGTCTTCTGCCTCTCTTTCCCGATTTCTTACTCAAAGGGATGCACCTATTCTGTGCTTGGAAGAAGTGCTGTTTGAATGTTAGCCAGCACTCGCAGGCTCCCATTCCTTCAAACGGAGCAGCCCATGGGATAGCCCCTATTTGATTTCAGAGGAGATCAAAGTTAGCTCTTCCAAAATTCAGGGTAGCTATCCTACTTTTTGGCTTGCCTCTTCCACTCAGGATCTTGAACTCGACCATTTCATGGTCGCTTTGTCCTTAGCTGCCCCCGACCTTCACTTCACTAACGAGCCCGTCCTTGTTAGTAAAAACAAGGTCAGGCATCCGCCCTCCCCTTGTAGGTTCCTGCACTATCTGTATCAGGAAGTTGTCTTCCATATACCGCAGAAATTGTCTGGACTGCATACGACTGGCCGTATTGCTTGCCCAGCAAATATCTGGGTAATTGAAGTCCCCCATAAGGACCAGTGCCTGCGATCTTGAGGCTACTTCCAATTGCTTATAAAATGCATTATCAACCCGCTCCTCTTGATCAGGGGGCCTGTAGTACATGCCCACGACTATGTCACCCAAACTGGCCTGCCTTTTAATTCTTACCCACAAGCTCTCGACAAACGGCTCATCCCTACCCAGGTGGAGCTCAATACATTCTAGGTGCTCTCTAACATAAAGAGAACTCCTCCACCTCGTCTCCCTAGCCTATCTTTCCTAAAAAGCATGTAGCCATCCATGGTAGTGTGCCAGTCATCCAGGCTGTCCCACCACGTCTCAGTGATTGCAATGAGATCGTGGCCCTGTGACCGCACAAAGATCTCTAATTCTTCTTGTTTGTTCCCCATGCTATGTGTGTTTGTATAAAGGCATTTTAGTGAGGCAGCAGATCCAGATATCCCCAACAGCTCTCTGCGAGATTTTTGATAGGGGATGGGCAAAAGCGGCTCCACTGAGGAGTTCATGGGGTAATCCACAGAGTTATCCCTACTCTCGTGTGGAGCAACATCCCCAAGTCTGCCACTGTGCTGTTGGCATTTATCTATTTCCCCCAGCGACCTGTGCTGTGACTCCCAAAACACCTGCCTTACCCCAGCAGCCTTTGTAATATCCCCTTCCCCCTTCCTAACTAGTTTAAAGCCCTATCAATGAGCCCTGCCATCTCCTGAGCAAGGATCCGCTTTTCTCTATGGGACAGGTAAGCCCCATTAGCAGTACTCATGTCCGGAGCAGAGTACACCATCCCTTGGTCAAAAAACCCAAATTTCTTGTGCAGTGTATATATTAATGATACAGCTATACAATTAAGTTATGTAGATCACATATTTCACTGCCTGTATCTAGAATTGTTCTGATCTTCCAGAAGAAAAGAGTTTATGGATCTTTCAAGAATGGACCTGTATTGATGAAGTATGTTCTGCTGTAGTCTTACAGTAGTCTTCACGAATGGGGGCTGAAGTCAAAAGGATTTGGACTCTCAGCTCCCACAGACTTCCAGGCATGGTCCTTGATTTCTTACACATATTTTCCACCTTTAAATGTTCTATCATGCACCATCCTCTAGCACCTCTTTATTAAGTGAGGAACAGTTTGGAAGTCACATGAATGGCTTTGATTTAACATTGTTAAAAGAGTAAGCGAGAAAGACAGGTTTCTCACTTTTTCTAATGTAATTAAGAATAGACTCAGGGGTAAGGTTTTTTTGAGTTTACTCATTTTTGTAATTCTGATCATGTCTGACAGTCTGACTTGCTGTACTCATGACTGCATAGTCATAGCTACAGTACAAGTGGCAGGTCAAAGTACGGTTCCTCTACTGCTGTAGGACACCAAGGCAGATGTAGGTTAGTACTAGAAAGCAAACTGAGTTTTTGTGGAATTCCCCCCTTGAGTGGTTTGGGGACAAGAAAAAAGACAATATTCTGTAGGTTGTGAATATCTAGTTTGCATTTCTGTAATATATCTTGTCATCTGTTTATAAAATGTTTGACTAGGCTATAAAATAAGCAAGACCTTGAACTTTGTAAGGGTTTGTTTAACAACTACAGGATCTAGCCTTGAGAGCTAAAAACAGCTGAGCTGTTTGTATTGCTGTCATCCCTTTGTTAAATAAAAGTGGGATTTTAGTGAAGAGATAACTCATTGCCAAAAGGGGTTAGCAGTCTCTTGGACCAACTTCTACACAAATTTCAACAGTAGTACTATCACAGGGTATCTCTTTTGGTAGCTTGCTGTACCTGTTACTAAAATATATTGCCAGTAGCCACTCTAATGCTTCACAGGAACTTAAGTTTCCCATTTTTGCAGTCATACCAGTGATGTTAGTAGAGGTTTCGGTAGGAAGGAGATCTGAATCCCATCTCATAAAGTTCAAACAGTAGTTCTGCTGGAGTAAGTACATTATTTGAAACCCAAAGAGTCGTTTTTCCACTTCTGAAATCAAAATTGGCCAGATTTGCAAGCATTTGAAATACCTAAGTGTGTACTTTACCACTCTGCCCAGCTGCAAGTGTTGATTTACAATACATGACCATAACAAGTTATGAATGAAAGCAGTAATTAGAATAGATTAATAACACAGCAGCAGCTCTGGCTTTCTAGATATGGTATGATTGGGACTATATTTAACACATAGACCAGAAGAATATTCCCTTAAAGGGCATTATAAATGTGTAAATAGGTGCAGAGATGCAAAAATGACAAGCACAGTATAAGAAATTACATCCACTACTACAAATTGTTTATGAACACTAAGCATATATGAATAGTATGCTATAGGGATAAGGAGTACTTATCTAAAGTTAGAAGAGTTAGTCACAGAAACAGTGGTTGGAAGACACAGAAGCTAGACACTATTTTCTCCATTCAGAAATTTCTGGAGAGATACTAGTACCAAGAAAAATATTTCAATTCTATTTTGTGTCTCCCATTTTAATGTGGGCTCATTAGAGCTTATCTGATGAGCTATTCTTATCAGAGATATATAATTGGCCTTTTTGTTAGAGGAGAATTGAAAAGATCTAGGACTGTAAAAGTATTGAAATTTGTTGGGGTTTTAAGATGTGCAAGTAACTAGAATATAATGTCATGTCTATATATGACAATTTTATGTTTACATAAAAATGATGAAAAGTTAAATCCTCTACTGTTACATCATTGCTGACAGACTTGTCCTGTGCTCTTAAGAAGCCAGTGTTTGTGTGATTTTTATGACATTGAGGAGAAATTAGATCAACAATCCTGATAGCAATGCTGCTTACACTGAGGAATGTGTTGTGGACCCAGGCAGAAATAAGGTGGGTTTTTTTCCTTGGGAAACTGCTACTCCTATCATCCGGATGGGGAGAAGTGCAGAGGAGCATTAATAATTGTTGGATGGAGTTGACAATAGCTTGCCGCAATTAAAGGCTGCCCAATAATATTTCATGGTTAAATTCTACTCACATTCACTTCTTACTTCAGCTGTTTCTCACACCCTATTTGCTCATGCTAAATTGGATAAAGATAATTTGTGCTTGTGGTTAGGCAGAGTGTTAGGTTTTCCAGGGCTAGTCTTCACAGGTGTGTCTTCTCTCATTGCTACTGCTTGTATATATATTTTTGGACCTGCTGAAATGTTTTGTTCCTACGCAGGCCTATGTGTTTTTGGCATGGGGTGGATGAATGAACTTTCTGCAACACAGGAAGTTCTGCCTGAATATGAGAAAAAAATTTCTTCCCTTTGAAGCTGACAGAACTGTGGGACAGGTTGCTCAGAGAAGTTGTGGTCTCCTTCTCTGAGGAGATTCAAGACCTGCCTGGACACAATCCTGTGCAACCTGCTTTAGGTGATCCTGCTTTAGCAGGGGGGGTGGACTAGATGATCTCCAGAGGTCCCTTCCAACCCCTACCCTTCTGTGAATCTATGAATAAAATGTTTGTACCTGGTTTTGGAGGTGAAAGCCTCCATTCCCTTTCTTCCCTTTTATCTTTACAGACAGTGGAACACAAGGAAAGTATCTTTTGGAACTGAAGATCCAAAAGAAGATTGCAAAAGAAGAGTTGATATTTTTTCAGTGGTAGACACACACCAAAGAAGTGAACTCTGGAACACATTGAGGCAGTCTGCATTCCACCTGTGTCCCCATGCCAAAACAATGAGTGATAGCTACAGATTAATGACTAATACAAAAGTTACAGAATGAAAAAGAAAAAAAAAAACCAACAAAAACAAACCTCACAACCCTGTTACTAAAAGCTCATCCCTCATTGTTTTCTCAGCTGAGGAGGAGGTGGCTGATTTTCCCCTTTGTATCTCCAGACAGATCTGAGTGTTTGAAGTTGTATCAATTCTCCTGATAACTAAGTAGCTTCCAGAATTCTTCTGGGAAGACAAGTAAAAAAATAAGATAAATACAAATCCCATTAAAAAACCTAATTGAAGAGACCTGGGCAGAAGCATTTTTGTTTTAGTCTCACTTTCACCTAAAAAGATAAACCTCTCCAATTTCAAATAGGAATCTCTGCAGAGAAGCAATTGGAAGGGTTTGCCTGACTTTGATAGCACAGAAACATTAAAACCTTAGAAAAAGAAGATTGACTGGAGAAGTAAAACTCAGAAGAGCATTTTCATCCAAGTTGCAGGACAAATGAAGAAAAATATCATAGATACATCACACATATTTGCAGATATTTTGGACAGGATTTTCAGCCTGCTCCAGATTTGTTTTCAAAACTTCAGTTTTCATTTGCAAACAAAAATAAGTGGCCAAGTTTTCAAGTTAGAACAATCATAATTAATCTAGTCTGTCAGTGCAGCCTGTAAAACAAGCGTGAATTGGAGGAAGGATACATCTCTTGACACCTGCTGTACCTTTTAGAAAAACATTCTGTTTCTGTTGAATAATTTCTGATGAGGGAGAACCTCTCACAACCTTTACAAATGTATTATTCCAGGGGTTAATTAGTCTGTTGGATGTGTGTACCGTATTTTTAGCCTGAATTAATCTAGTTTCAGATTCCAGCTTTTGGGTCACTTTCAGTTTTTTGCTACATCTTAATCTACTGGACTGAGGAGTCCACTGCAAAGGGTTGTTCCTCCCATGAGTAGCTCCAGGCTGCATGAAGGCATCACCTAATCAACTCTTTGAGTAAATAAACTGAGCTCCTGGCATCTTCTACTGCAAAGCATGATTGCCAGAGCTATCATCCCTCTCATGACTTGTCTTTGAGCTCTCTCCAGTTTCACAGCAGGCCTCCTGATCTGTGCATGCCACAGCTGCACGCAGCCTCAGAGCAGTTGCAGCCCCGTGAAGAAGTAATAAATGTCCTGGATCCCACTAAAGATACCATCTGTATGTCCAGGGTTACTCTGGCTCCTTCAGCCACATTTCTGCACTGGGAGTTCATTTTCTGCCCCGCATCTAGCAGGATTGCCATCTGCTTAACAGCAGACATCTCTGGAAAGTGTCCATCAGGAGGGGTTGTTTGCTTTATTCCCAGAGTTAGGGCTTTGCTGTGGTCTGTGTTAAAAATATAATGCATTGATCTGTATCAGTGACCTGTCTTCTGCACCATTTACCACACTACTTTTTCTCTGTCATTGCTAAATCTGGTCAGCAGTCAGTGGCTGAGTTTTCTCCCAGATTGATCAACATTAAAAAGGCCAGGCCTAGGCCCTGAGTATCCTGCCGAACACAGTTGATCAACTGCCCCATTTGTAATTGTGTTCTGAATCCTGTCAGTTAGACACTTTTTAATCCGTTTAATGTGTGCCATTTTGATTTTGTTTTTAATAAAATGTCATGCACCACCATGTCAAATGATTTACAGAAGTCTAAGTATATTATATCAATATTGTTGCCATTGTCAGCCAAATTTGTAATCCCATCTGAAAAAAGATAGCATGTTAGTTAGCTTGACAGGGTCTGTTTTCCATTAATCTGGCATTATGTGCATTTCTTTCCTTCAGAAATTAATATATATTTTACCAGCAACTCCATGCTATGTGCTTTTGAAAAAAACCCAAACCATAGCTAGCACAGTAGAAATTGCTAGGAATGAGTGTCTTTAAACCGAGTCCTTAAGTCTCTATTTAGTAATCTAGCTGTGTGCCAAGTGAAAATTGTGAACTCTCGAAAGGTTCATCTTCTTGCAAAATTGGGATCTCCCAGTTAAAATGGAAAAGTGAATAAGTTGTGAACGAAACAAAGGTTGTGAAGAAGAGGTGATTTCTTTTATTGGAGCATCTCCAGTAGTTGAAAACCAGCGTATGTTCTTCTGGGTACATTATGCCATTTGGTCTCACTTATATCCGTAGATAGTCATGTCTATAACAGCTAACAACTCGGTGACCACAAATTAAATGAAAAGTCATTTTAGTAGAAATTAAATCATACTACCCAATTCTTTTAGAAAAGGGAAATGTTAAGACTTTGAAAGATTATTTCATTTCTACTAGATAACTCATGAAGTCAAGAACCTGAATTCTTGCTGAGAAGGTGTTGGAGTGCTGATCAGTACTTTCAAACACTCTTTGGCCTGTGTGCTTCTGAGATGCTATTAATTTCTTATGAAAACCTGCTTTTGTAGTGAATCACACAATACATTCATACATCTCTTGTCATGCTTGAGTTCTTAAAAAAGGGAACATGAAGGTCATGTGCTGGTTTCTAGCCACGTGTGTAACCAGAAAGTGAATATAAGGCATTTTGCTCTAAAGCAAGAAAGCAATCTAAGGAACTCAGGTGGCATTCAGCTCACTTAACTTTAGACATAACCGATGTAAACATCTATATCTAGTGATTTCAGGCTCCCTTTAGTGTCAGTAGAGAGGAATTGTCTCTTCTGAGGCATGATTCATATGACCTAGTTTGAATATCTACATGGGGATGAGATTAATTGTGTCCTGAAAGTGCCAGTTTCTCTCCATTTACCAGAGAGAGAGCTTAGGTGACTGGCTGAGATGTAGGGCTCTCTGTTATAGACATTTCCATCTGGACAAATTAATCCCATCCTTCAAAGCAGAAAAGATAGGATTTTTTAACGCTGGTCAGGCAGCTTTTTCTCTCCTTTCCTTTTGCCTGTAGCAGAAGGAAGACAGAAAAATTTGGGGAGGAGGAGCAAGCTGTTGTGAAGGGTCAGCCAAGATGCCCTGGTGATGAGGCAAGAGCAAGAGCTTGCAGGACTGTGAGATCATCTGATTTGTTTTCCTTTGTTTTTATCTTGGTAGTTGCTTCTAAATGACTTAATTAATATACAAAAAATAAGCAGTGAGTAATTGAACGAAGCTGTTTGCAGCATGTTTCCCTCTTTCCCAGCTGGTAGATCAGCCTATTATTTCAATGATGATCAATTGTTATATTTTATTTTAGTTGCTTTAAATTTATGAGAGAACAAATTAAGGACCACACACTTAGGTTTGATACTTTTCTGAGAGCTCTGCAGCTTTCATATAGTGTAGGCAGGTGCTGCAACAGCATTAAAACAAAAATAAGATGGAGCACATATATTGAGTGAAATTTGGCCTGAATGTCAGGTAGTTAAATTTATCTGTCTCTGAGGCACCTCAACTTGATCTCTACCAGCCATTAAGTCTAGATAACTGAGAAACCAGTTTAGCTCACCCTAAATTAGATACCAACAGTTGTTCAGCTGAACAACCAACTGTATCATCAACCAGAAAAAGGGACCCAAAACTATGGGATCATCTCAGAGGTAAGCTTGGCTTGAAATAGAAGTGCAGGTGTAACTCTAAAAGACCTGAACTGCTGCCACAGATTCACCAGAAAATGTCAATAGAAGTAATAGCATCTTTGGGGGATATTTTATAAGGATTAATTAACAAATATTTGTACAGTACATCCACTGCAAATTTACCATGTCTCTATAATACATGGTAAAATTAGCAAGCAATTTAAGTGTCGGGGTGTTTAATATAGTTACCAACTTTTCAAAAGTTGTTAAGAGCTTGTTACCAGGGGATTTATGAAGATCTAATTACCATCAGCCATCTGACCGAAACAGGTGACTTGATCCTGAGATTTTCCCCCAGCTAGCTTTAAATGTTGACGCGATCTGTTTAAAGGATCAAATTTTACAAAAGTTTTGACACTTCAGTGAATTTTTATTTCACTCTTTTTTCACACAGAAAATGCAATACTTCTCAACCTAAAGACAAGCTCAAATTTGATTGTAACCCCTAGCTTGTTGTTATGCAATCGCTTTTAACAGTGTCAAGCTAAGTGAGAATGTTTGCTGGGTTTAGGGGAATTCATACATTCATACGGAAAAAATGTTTTAAAGATTTCTTGACAGTCCAGTAAATCATGAAGGGATGGATTGTCCTACATCAGGGTATAGTTTCACACAGGATGATGAAAAAAATACACAAAAAAGGTATTTTTTGTGGTTCATAGTTAGTGACCTGCATCAACTCTAATGGAAAAGGAAAAAAAAGAAAAAAATTAATGAGGGAAAAGGAAAAGTTTCCATGATGGCCAGCCAGGAAGAGAAGTGGTGGTGATGTCCCTAGATGAGCGTTACCTTCTGGGTGTCTTTTCCAGTGCATCAGGTGTTCCTTGAATGCCTTTTCCAAAAAGAATTTTATAGTTTCTTTGGCAGTTTCTCTGTCTCCCCTGCTGGTTTTACTTGCCTGTTATGCCAACAGAGCTGGCTGGAGCACTCACTGACCAGAGACACTGCAGAGCTGATCATCTTTGTGCATATACCTTATGGGAAAATACTTAATGGCTCTCTAAAAGGCTCATTTTTACTACTATTATTTATTAAGGTCTGTTTATAACCCTAGCACAGGGTTATAACCCAAAATTTAGGGTCTAGGGAGTGACAAAGAGTGAGTGTGATTGGAAAAGAAATTCAGATGCTGAAAAGTAAGGGCTTGAGGTATTGTCACAGCAGCTGGGATACGTAAGTGGGATGTGTCAACAGGAGAAGCTGACTACAGTCTTGCACATGAAGGGCTGTGTAGGGAAAACCCTGAGCATTACACAGAATAAGGCAATATGCAACCAACAAAACACAAAGATGCTGGGAGGAGAAAGAAAAGAAAGTAGCTGCGATATTTTTTCTGACTTCTTAATCCTCAATGGAAAAAGCCTCTTGGCACCAATCTTCCTGATGGGACAGAATACCCCTTGCATCCCCACCCCTTCCCTAACATTACCAGCAGAAGTAACTCTTCTCTCCTTGCTTAATGTAAACAGCAATGAGTCACCTCTGGGTTTCCCTGGTTTATTCTGGTCTTACTCATTTCAGATTTATTGTGCCTAAACTGCATCTGCCATGGCTCTGTCTCTTTTTCACACTCATACCGTCTCTCCACTGCTGACATTTGATGCTAGTTCCTGGCTTTGCATCAAACTTATCTCTGGAGCACTACTTTTCAACATAGTTCCTGCATCTCTGATCCCTCCAGTGATATTTTCTCATTGAAATGCTGTCTGTTTCTCTTGCAGTGCACATCTTTCAGTAGGTACCTTGGGACATGGCTGAAAAAAAAATTAAAAAAAAATAAAAATTTGCTAGCCTTACTGTTTCAAGTCTTCCAGATCTTCTGCCGAGGCATTTTTTCCCTTCTTTTCCTTTCTGTGGCTCTCAAAATTTGACTGTTGTACCCTTGGAGAATTTACCTTTACATAGTTTAAGGCAATGCAGTTTCAAAACACTGCTCTATCAAAGCTACATTAATGCATTTTGCATTCAAGAAACTGATAACAGAAAGGCCAAGACAATGATAGGGCCTGATTTTGGACCCACACCCATTGCAATTCCCATCACTGTAGCGGTATGACCTCACTGTATCTCATCCCCATCTATCCCTTCCTGTCTGGCTCCAGACTCACTGCTGCTCCTTCCTCATTATTTCAGGGACTTCTGCCACTTTCTTCTCTTTCCCAACTCTGTCCCAGTCGGAGCCCCTTTTAATAAAATACTTCACCAGCTGGAAACCACTATCCTGTGTTTTTCATTGAATTTTTCCTATGTTCAGCAATTTTTCTCCTTAAATAACTAAATTGCTTTTCTGATCGATTCTTCTTGTTCATCAGGGAAGATACTATTTTGTTCAGTTTAATTCCTTCTTCCGGGGGAGAAAAGGTTACTTTTTTCTCCTTACTTTCTTTACCAGCTAATACCAATTCCTGGTTAAATTAAAAATAAACAGAAGTAGTTGTTTGGTTGTTCTGGTTTTTTCCCTTTCTGTAATTATTTGTTGGGTCTGAAGTGTTATCAGCCTGGAGCAAGAACAAAACTACAGTCCCTATCTGAAAATTCATCAGCTTTTGTTTATCTGAAGGTCACTAGTGAGTAGTGGCAAAAAGGCTTTCAAGATGAGAGATTTTAAAGACTGAGGCTGTTTTCTTTAGAAAGTACATAAATTAAAAGGCCATAGTGCTAAATGTTGCACAGAAAATAGATTTTCTTTCTTTCTCAAAATTTCCCTACACATTCCACCAAAGTAAGGCTGAAAGGCGGCACTCCTAAGCCTGATGAAAGGAGATGTTATTGAGAGCAGTAGTGTATCACTGGAACCCAGTGACAAAATACCATGGATGCTGAGAGTTTGGAAAGACTTTAAAAAGAATTTTTTTTGAAAAGTTGAAAAAAAATTGGAAAAGTAACATCTGATTTCAAAATATGAGCTCAAAAGTACAAGCTACATAAGTTACTCTGTTTCTTGCCCCTTCTTCTGAAGCAGCTGGTACTCTTCTCTGCCAGGCACAAGTCAATGAATAAGATGATTCATGACAGTTTTGTGTTATAATAGTAATTAGAAAAAAAAATAAAAATGCAGTGCTGAAATTTAATCTCCCAAGAAAGACCTTCTGAAATTGAGGTTTGGACTCAAGGAACAGAGCCTCTTTAGCTCCATTGCTCTGAGAGAATTTATAACCTCTGGTACGTTTGGCTCAAGTTTATCTTTCTATTCCTCCTGTTTAAGCTTCTAGCAGAGGGCTTTGGAGTTTTACTTATCTACCATAACCACAACTGGTTGAAAATAAATTCCCAACCATGAAAGAATGCAAAAGAACATGAATTAAATGTAAGTGGTAGTGTACATGAATAACTTCAGAGCACAGGCAGGCTGAAGTTGCATTGAAGTTGACTGGATGTTTCTGAAGACTAATTGCAAGTGCATTAAAAAAATAAAAAAAAAGACAGCCCAAGAAAGGTAGGTTTCTAGCTAAAAAAGAAGGGGAATTTGCCTCAGGAAAAACAGTCTTTTATGTGATGATCGCTGAAACGGTTACAATCTGAGTGATGTTGTTTAGAAATCACTTTGTTTCCTTGCTGTTGCTGCCAGTCAGGTTTTGCTCAGGCTATTGTGCAATTCTTGTTTTTTAAGACATTTCCAAGCATTTATATTGTGTGGTAGTAGCAGATATGGTCCAAAGATAGACCAGTACTTTGCACATGATTTCAGTATACATTATCACACCTGATTTTCTTCTGTCAGTTATTCTGGAAACCTAAATAGTAAGTAAGAGAGGGAGATATGCATGACTAACTTTCTCTCCATGTAGAACTTTTTCTAGCTGAGGTTTCAGGGAACTGTGTTTCTCTTACACTATCTATGAGAACAATAGTATAAGAGGTTCTGACTTTGTAGCTAAGCTTCAGTAAGTTGAGCAAACTTGTTTTTTCCTGCTTTCCCCAAGGTCTGGTTTGTCCTTCCTTTCTTTCTGGAGCGCCCATCTGGAGTACGCAGTGGAGCTCATTGCAAGAACCTCTTGGTCAATGCATCCTTGATAATTTTGTCCCTCCTTGTTAACTGGCTTTGTAACTCACACAATATTTTTCCTTTTGATCCTTGTTACAGTGGTTCAGTTGATTTTTCTGAGTTACTCTTTCAGTACTAGTTTAATCACTGGTTTAAATTTCACACCACATTTTAGAATGTGATAAAATAAAGAAACAAATTATGGGGAAGAATTCGAAGTCAACATGAAAAAAAAATTAGAAATGTGGAGGAGAGCAAAACAAATCAACCCACCTTCTTTCATCATACAATTCCATGTAAGGACTTAAGGCTAACATGCCCTTCTCAAAACATTTGTTTAAAAGCAACTAGAAAAAGTTCATAGTGGAAAAAGAAAACTGAAAATACTTAAAACACAAAAGTGCAGAAAACATGCCTCCCAAAATTACCAGTTTTAGGGATTAAATGGTTTTACATTCCGTGTAAGAAAATAGTACTTGTAAAAATTATTTTTTACCACCACCCCTCACCCCTCCTGGCCAAATCCTCCAAAGCCTTTTCAAAAGGTTGCATGTCAGTCATGCAAGTCAGCTTTTAAAACTCTTGTGTGTGGCATTGGCTGTGCGCAGTCATCCTCATGTGCATTAGCAGAGGCCCAAATGTTGAACTGGGAGCCATAACACCTTCTGCTTGTGTTTCAACTTGTTTGCTTCTTTCTTGTGAAATTATTAAGGTTACTTTGACTTAATCTGCTACATTCAGAAAATGTCTTTCCAAAGAAGAGAACTAGGACTGTCCTGATCCTTGTAGTCTTCAAATGAATTGCCTTTGTTCTTAGATTAATATAGATGGTGGTAGCTTTAATTTACGTAATATTTCTAACAGAAAAGAATGTTAAGATCAATTGAACAGTGTTGAGAATTAAATAGAAATCTTTTGTAGAGGAATGACATGTTTTTGTAGGTCTTATGTTACCTTTCCTGGACCTTGTTCTGTCAGCAAGGTCTGTATCCTAACATAGCCCAGCAGTAATTATTTCTTTTCTTCTGCAGTGATGTAATCCCAGGACACCTTCCATCACCTTTTATCAGCAGAAACACCTTTCAAACGGTAGCTAACCAGAATAAATACGCCGTGTAAAAATAAAACCCAAGTGGTGAATGCAGACAACAGCTGTGAGCCTTTTCAGTTGGGGAGTTTTGTTTGGAGGCAGTATTCTTCCCTGCAGGTGGTTGAGATGGGCTACGAAAATGCATTAATGTACTTACTGCAAGAAATTGTAATATTAGAAATTGTTCGTTATTTGTCTAGAAGGAGAAACAACCTGGATGGGATGCAAAGCCTTAACCTTTTATGGTGAATAATGAATGGTACAGATCAACTCTAGAAAATGATAGTGATTGTGGAGAGAGATAAAGATCTCTCACTGTGAACCCATTTGGTAGATAAGCTCCAGTAGAAATAAGGTTGGGAACCTCTAGTAATAAGAGCTTAGTTTTTACTCAATGGGAAGAATGCCAATTGTTCCTCAAGTTTGAATCCTAGGTTGTTACAATTTTATGAAGAAACGGTCATGAAATTAAAATAAGTTATTCACAGAGAATTTGAGATGCACTGTTTCTGTAGGTAAAGAAATGACTGATAAACATTAACAATAATGTTGAATTAAAACATCTTTTAGTGACTACTTGGATGAAATCCTCATTCTCTCTGTATCTACTTTGCAGCATGTAAAAATGCCACAGATGTTACAGAGCCCTCCAAGGCTTTTTTCCCAGTTTTACGAAGATTCCCTTGCAAAAGCCTTTGTAGAAGACAACTGTAAACTCTGTGGGAAAACAACCCACAGCCCTGCAAAGCTTTCCAATAGAACTGGGTGCTCATTGTAGGCTACAAAGCCCAAGGCTATTAGTTACACGAGCTTCTTTCCAGATTTTGAGTAGCCTAGGAACAAGAAGACTGAAATATAAATGAAATCTGCTTTATTGCCCTGCTGCTGTTATGTTTCAGTTCCTAGCCTGTATCTATTAGAAAATTGCTGGAAGTCCTTAAGTAAGTAATTTTCAGCACCTTTCATTAATTCTGTCTCATACCATTTTGCCTGCTCTATTAGAACAAATTGCTGATTTAAACCTTGAATATTACTGTAACGTGTTGTCTTTTTTTTTATTATTATTTGGATTGTAATTATTACATCACCAGTTCTAGACATAAACTGCTTTGCATAATTAATTTCACGTGTAACCATAATACAAACGTAAGAGAAACAATTGCAGCTACAGGATGTATTAAAAAATGTCTTCTTGGTGCAGAGGGGTTCTAAGTTCTTTCTGTTTCAAATGTGTGTGTGAGTTCAGGGTTTATTCATAATGGCTTTTCATGCAAATAAGCATAGCTGTTATGGAGAGTGCATGTAATTCCATGTTCTTAATCCAGAAAACAGGAGCAGCAAGGATTTATAAACAAAGTTGACTCAGTGGGAATGATACCTTCTAACTCAAGAAAGCTGTTGCTTTGATATGTTCTGAGTCACAGCTGCTCACTTCAGTGGTGAAAATCCATTTTTCACTGCTTTTTGCTCCTGTTAGACCTGCTGAGCCAGCTCTCTCTAAATGAGAGCGAGGAGACATCTCTATCCCATTTCGCACCAGAATTGTTTCCTACGGTAAATTCCCACTTAAAACAACAGGGAGCAGGACCTGAAGGTATCACAGAGGCATAAACTAAAGTTTGTGGGATTTCTCTGGTGTTGCACTGAAGACCCTGAGGCAGCCAGCAGAAGATGTATTGATGCAGTTGAGTGTCAGAGGCCTGATATATAGGGACACAGGCGCATGGAAAGTAATTTTCCTCCTTGCAAATGGAGCCCATCTGCTCTCGAGTTACTGAATAATGTGGTGGTACCTTATGACACCATTTTGTGCAGTCACTTTCCATAGTACTTCTTTTCTACCTTTCTTCCTTTTTAAAAGTAAAAACATCAGTGATTTGCTCCACTTTTTAGTTTCTATCATGCTGTGAAGCTTAGTTTTAAGGGTTTACATCATAATTCATACAAGATATTTTAGCTAGATATGTAAATCGATGGTGATAACCATCAATAGCACATAACAGAATTAGGAATGATGAGTATTAGTAGCAAGATTTGTGCATGATTTTGCTTATGTACCAACTATTTATGCCAGATTGAATCTTCCTTAGAATAAGTAATTACTCTACATTTATAAGGTAAGCAACATTTTAAATAGTCTATTGTTTAAATTGGTAGCTGTAGGCCAGGCTGAAAGACAACTCCGTTCAACTAATTGTTGCTATGAATCAGACCTCGTAACAGAGATGTAATTAGGTTTGGTTTTCTTTCAAACCCCTTTCCAGCTTTGATTTTCTTTATAAGAGTATAAAGAAGGGGAAGAATAGGGTTGGGTTTTTTTGTCTGAACAGTACCGTCCAGACCATAGGAAACCTTAGGAAGGAAAAGAAGGAAAACTTTTACATGCAATACTGCTGGTTTAGGTGAGACATTGACACATGCATTGTAATAGCTGTATTAGAGAATTTAGGGCTACTCACAGCAGTAAGACATGGAGTTATCTGTATCTCTTAAAGCTGATCCAATCTGTAGCTTACTGTCTTAACTCTCTGCTGTGGTTTTTCACTGTATTGCTCCCAGAAAGGCTTTAAACTTTAAAATTTTATTTTAAAAAAATCAACAAACCCCAAATCAATCAATTAAGATTTTACATCCCCTGCCCCAGACTTGCAAAAAATCTCACTCTTCAGCATAAATGGTGCTCTGAGCACCTCTACTAGCTTTCTTCTTTTTCTCTATCTCTTTTTCTCTTTTTTTTTTTTTTTTTCCGATCTGGTTTATAATTAAGGCATACTAACTTTTGATTCTGCAAATTCAACTTCTGTTCTGAAATCCAGTTTGAACTGTCAATTCCTTCTGCACTACCAATGAAAGAGATTTGATGAATTGGAAGTTAACTTTTCAGTCCTTTGAGAATGAAAGACAGCTCACTTTCCCAGCCTGGGTGGGTTCAGCAGTGCTTGCAATTGCAATGTTTTTACCCAGCAGCTCATTCTGACTGCTAGGAGTAAAAATATTGAAGAAAAATATAATTTGCATCATATTATGAGCTCATTTTACCCTTGCTAAACTTCTATACAAGCACAGAACTGCAAATGGAATTTCTGATTCTGTTTGAAGACTTGGTAAAATGTTTCTAGTATATAATTCAGGATGGGTTTGGACTTTCTTGGATTCTTCTCACCATCACCTAGTTTAGGTCTGTAGCTGCCACAAAGTCCCTTTAGAAAGAGACACTCAGCTCTAGAGGACACATAACACTAGGGAAAAGATTGGATAAGAGTAGGGCTTTTTTTAAGTTGGACTTCTCAATTAAGTTTCTAACGGTAGGTGGAATAATTAGGTTTCTTATCATATCTCAGGGCAAACAAAATGTTTCCATCTCTGAACCAAGGTTTGTCATGGGAATGTTCTCACTCTCTGCTCATCAGTAAGAGGAGTTGTGAACTGCTGCAGTTCACAGAGCCACAGAATGACTAGGTCAGAAAAGACCTTTGAGACCATTGTGTCCAACTGTTGCTGTCCTCTATTAAACCATATCCCTAAGAACCTCGTCTACTAGTCTTTTAAATACATCGAAGGATGGTGACTCAACTCCCTCCCTGGACAGCCTGTTCCAGTGCCCAATAACCATGTCAGTGAAGAACTTTTTCCTAATGTCTGATCTGAACCTGCCCTGGTGCAGCTTGAGGCCATTCCCCCTCATCCTGTCACCTGTCACCTGGATGAGGAGACCAACAGCCATCTCTCTACAACCTCCTTTCAGGTAATTGCAGGTGGTGAAAAGGTCTCCCCTCAGCCTCCTCTTCTCCAGGCTGAACAGTCCCTGTTCCCTCAGCCAGTCCTTGTAAGATTTGGTCTCCAACCCCATCACCAGCCTGGTTGTCCTTCTCTGGACACGTTTCAGGACCTCGATGTCTTTCTTGTAGTGAGAGGCCCAAAAGTGAACACAGTTCTTGAGCTGCAGCCTCACCAGGGCTGAGTACAGGGGCACAATCACTGTCCAGAACCTGCTGGCCATACTGTTTCTGATACATTTATCTTCTGGGCCACCTGGGCACACTGTTGGCTCATATTCCGTCAGCAGTCAACCAACACCCCCAGGTCCTTCTCTGCCAAGCGGCTTTCTAGACACTGGCAGCACTGGTTGAGTCATTTAAACTGGATTCATGCATCACGCTTCAGTGAAATGGTGTATTGGTGCCTAGAGCTGCTGTTTACCTCTTTTTTGTTTGTTTGTTTATGTTCTTGTGGAAAGCCGAAGCATCAGTCTGCACAATGTACCATGTGGCAAAAAGGGAGGTCTTAAATAGTGGCTGAATAGGCATCTTGTAAAGCAATTTCTCTGGGGAAGGGGAGTAAACAGGATATATAACTTTTTTTCTTTTGCCTGTGATGTTTTGCTGATACTATGGATGAAATCTGAAATGTACTTTGCTTATTAGGACAAGCTGATGGAAAAAGTCCAGGTTCATTTTGTACAAATGACTGTCTGTGTCTTTTACAAGAAATAGATGGTTATTCCCATGTCTTTTCATTTTGCAAGTGATTTAACATATTACACCCTTCAAAATGGAACAGGAGATGGTACCTTTCTACAAAGTAACTCCTGTAAAGATAACTAATGCTTTTTCAGGCACTTTGTCCTACTAAATGAGATTGTGAAATGTAATAACTGGCAATTGAATTCCTGATGCAGGGTTAGTCTTTTTTCCCCATTTTTGCTGTGCTGGATGTAAGATTTTAAATCTAGGATTGATTCCTGTTCTGCTACTACTGTTACTATTATTTTCAATATTATAATCATTATTTTATTAGTATTGCTGTAATATTATGCAATAGTACTTTAAATACTCGACTTTTAAAACACAAATTTCTGGAAAGAAAACTAAACATACTCTCTAATCACCTTGATCTTTTGGCTAAGGTCACTCTTGCTTTAATGAGAATCAACACTTTCGGTATCTTAAGTAATGTAGCTCCTAATTGCTTTTCATTTATATGTCCATTATAAGATTTTAGGATTCTTCCTAGAATATGCATGTATTAGGACAAGTGAATACAGTTAATGTACTTTGGCAACATTGATTTAGCTTCAGAAGCGGTTTCACAGTAATTCACTAAAATAAAAACCTAAGAACAGATGGATGTGAATGGTAATCGACAGAGGACCAGCTGTTGAACTAGGTCTTCTGGTGGGTTTGACTTTAGCTGGAGGCAAGGTACCCACCAAAACCACTCTATCACTCCCCTCTTTGGCTGGACAGGGGAGAAAAAATTCAATGAAAGGCTCATGGGTCAAGATGAGGACAGGAAGAGATCACTCAGCAGTTACTGTCATGGGTAAACCAGACTTGATTTCGGGAAATTGATGTATTACCATCAAGTCAGAATCAAGTAAGGAGAAATAAAACCCTATCTTAAAATGCTTCCCCTCTCTTCTTCCTAGGCTCAACTTGACTCCCCATTTCTCTACTTCCTCCCCCTGATTGGCACAGGGGGATGGGAAATGGGGGTTGGGATCAGTTCATCACATATTGTGTCTGGTGCTCCTTCCTCCTCCAGAGGAGGACTCCTCACGCTCTGACCCTGCTCCAGCCTGGGGTCCCTCTCACAGGAGACAGTCCTTCATGAACTTCTCCAACACGAGTCCTTCCCACAGGCTTCAGTTCTTCACCAACTGCTCCAGGGTGCACCCCTTCCATGGGGTGCAGACCTTCAGGAATCATAGAAACATAGAATGGCACAGGTTGGAAGGGACCCCAAGGATCATAGAGCTCCAACCCCCCTGCCACAGACAGGGCCACCAACCTCAGGCCTGGATCTAGACAAGGTTGCCCAGGGCCCCATCCAACCTGGCCTTGAACACTTCCAGGGATGGGGCATCCACCACCTCTCTGGGCAGCCTGTTCCAAGACCTCACCACTCTTTCTGTAAAAAACTTCCCCCTAATATCCAATCGAAACCTTCCTTCTTTTAGTTTTAATCCATCTCCCTTGTCCTGCCATTATAGATATGCTAATATATGATATATTTTATAGACTGCTCCAGCATGGGTCCCTCACAGGGTCACAAGTCCTGCCAGCAAACTTGCTCCAGTGTCAGCACCTCTCTCAATGAAGTCCATAAGTCCCATCAAGAGCCTGTTCCAGACCAGTCTTCCCACAGTGTCACAGCTTCCTTGAGATGCACACACCTGCTCTGGTGTGGCGTCCCCCACGGGCTGCAGGTGGAATCTCTGCTCCACCACTAACCTCTATGGGCTGCAGAGGGACAGCCTGCCTTATCATGGTCTTCTGATAGGCTGCAGGAGAATCTCTGCTCTGAGACATGGAGCATCTGCAACCCCTCCTTCAGTCACCTTGGCATCTGCAGAGTTTCTCACATCTTCTCAACCCCCTTTTCTGGCTGCAAAAACTGCTCTTTTTTTTTTTTCCTCCTTAACCCTGTTATCCCAGAGGTGCTCCCACTGCCGCTGATGGGCTCTGTCTTGGAGCCAGCTGGGATTGGCTCTGTTGGACATTGGAGAAGATTCTAGCAGCTTCTCACAGAAGCCTCCTGTGTAGCCCCCTTGCCATGCAAACACAACTCTTCAGTACAGAAAGGTGGTATGCGTTTGGACTCCATAGAGGTTATGGTTTTTATTGAAGTCTGCCTATAGGATCTGTGCGTGGACTAAGTCACTAGGATAAATTATTCTTGACTAGAAGTGCAACTACTGACACTCATGAGCTGTCATGGTTTTGGGGGTGAGACCAGCAGTGTACAGGGGAAACAAAGGAACAAGAAAAGACATGGCAATAAGGTACTAGAGGAAAAGTGAAGGTGGCACCACCTGCCTCTGGACAGACCACTCCACAGCACTACAGTTGAGGGTATATGGAGGGACAGCCCAGCTAACATCACTGCCTGAGTGCCTTGCCTCTGGCTGCATGTACAGCTGGGCTTTTCTGAAAGCAGTTCCTAAGTGGCTACGGTTTCCATCCAAAAGTTTAAAGAACATTAGTTTAGGTATGCATTTTTGGGGGTTGTGCTGATGCAGGCTTGGAGTTACTGGAAATGAAGCCACATAACCTGTGTGGTGGAGTTGAGAGAGACAACAGCCTGGTCATAAATAAAGATTGTGAGTTTGTTTGCTTTGGGGTTTGTTTTGTTTGTGTTTTTCTTCTTTTATTTTTTTCCCCCAGAGAAAAACATCCTAGACATGAAAGATCTTTTTTCCCTATGTAATTTTAGAACAGTGGTTGTTGTTTGTTTTAGGGAAAAGTAGAGAAGACTAGATTCCAGATATCTGATTTATGTCATCACCTCTTTAAACCCTACCCTCACAGAAATAATTGAAAAAGTCATCATTGCCAGATATCATCTACATGGTAAAAATAACTTGCTTGTTATCATTATACCAAGACATCTGTTGAATGAAACAAAACAAAACAGGTAAAGTGGTATCAGCCTTATAAATAACATCACCCAGTTATGCTGGCCCTGTATATGATACCTTTTTTTGTGGAATTAATTTGCTTTTTGAATATTCTGGGCATCGTGACTTTGCTGCTGGTTTCACAGGATGAATTTCAGAAAGTAGATGAACCAAAAGGGTATTTTTCCTCTCCTTGAAGTCAGCATGCTCCCACCCTTTAAATGGCATCCATGCCAAAATTCTCCTTGCTTCCACCTACACTGAGGCTGGTGCCACAGGATTGAAACTTTTCAGTGATTTGCCTCCAGTAATTCAAACAACTGTAGCCAAAATCTGGGGGCAGTTTTTTCTGCTTGGTTTTGTTTCCCTTTGTACCTAAACAGTTGGGAAAAGAGCGATAGTATTCAGGAGCCATGCAGAGAAAGCTACTTTCCTCCCCCAGTAATGATGGGCTAATTCAAACCAACACTTTTTCTTTTTTTAAGGATCAGAAGTGTGGCGTTTTATTATTAACACTGCTCTCCCCAAAGGTTACAGATTACACAGTCTAACTATGTTTGTACTGTCTTTGCTTATCTTGTCTAAGCTTGGGCTCGTGTGCTGCACAGAATTGAAAGCAATGGCATCCAAAGTGATTCCGGATGCAGAATTTAACTTCAGAGAAGTCACTGATTTCTCTGCCTTGCAAGGAAGCTTTCTGCAGCCCTGGGACACTATCACTCAACTAACAGCCAAGTAGTCATGGTCAGGAGCAAATGCAAGCCCTGAGGTAAAAGGATGTATGAACAGATCACAGGAAACAAAGAACTGTGGAAGATACTGGTGGTTTATCCAGAAAACAGAAGATGAAGGCAGACGTTACAATTCAGTGAAGAAGAGGTGAGAGATTACTCTAGACTTTAGGTAACTAGTGTGCATTGACCTCTCCAAATGTGAAGCCATGAGCAAGGTGTGGGGAGTACGTACATTTTCACATGAATATCTGTACTTCAAGTCATTATGGGAAGCTGAAATACTTTCTAGAGACTTATTTTCCTTTTAAAAATGAGGGGGTGAGGGGTAGAGTAGTGTATAACACACAATTATGTCGATTTTTCCCTTCCTAGAATAATTAAAAAAAAAAAGGAAAGAAAATCTGCTGTGGATCCTTCCCTGCCAGCACATGAACAATTACCTGTCAGCCGAAGAGTTTTTCTCTGCTTGACAGCCAGAACAAAGCATCTCGAACCATGTGCCTGCTTCCCTCTGGGGCAGGATTTAGAGCTTGCTGTTGCAAGAACTGTGGATGTGTTACTGAACAGTGCACATCTGGAAAGCCTTTATCTGACTGGTAGGGCATGTCTGAGCCTTGGAGAAGACAGAGAAGGATTTGGATTGCATTTCACATTGGGATTACTGGGTGGTCAAGCCTGCTATACCCACAGCTACCAAGCAGTACAATTGAATTCCTCAAATGTATTTTTTCTTTTTTTTTTAATTTAGAAAAAGTTAGCAATCCTTTTTTTTTTTTTTTTGATAAACTGTAAAGAAGGTTCTTGAAGTTTGTGAAATTAAAATAGAGAAATCTAAATAGCTAACTAGTGCTGTGAATCATCCACTGTGATCATGTGTTGATAAAAACGAGAGTCCCAAGGCCTTACATACTGAGTTAAAAGAGGAATCAGCCTGACGGCAGCATTTTACATCATCAGTTCAAAGGAAAATTCTCTATCTGCAAATATATTTTTTTCTTTCTTCTAGTCTTTTATGCTGTCTCTTTTTCTCTTGGGCTTCAGGAGATTTCCCTTTTGCCAGGACTGTGCTGCTTTTTATAAAAATTAGGGAAGGTGAATGGATGAAATCAATGGCTTTCATGAACATGGACAGAGACGGGTTGAAAGAATGTGAATTTACTTCTAGAGATGGGTTGTTTGGCAGCCTGGTGAAATGCAATGTCTGTAGCATAATAGTGCTTAAGGGTACGGAGAACTTAAATGTGCAGTGCAGAGGGTATAGTATTACTGTAGTAGAAGCTGTGGAAGGGCATCAGTGGAACCCCAGCTTGTGTCAGTGTTAGCGTGACAATTTACTGAAGAGGATTTGTGGTCCATCTGCCTCCTTACTTGATGAGGAGATGCAGAAAATGAAATTTGGACACGGAGATGGATTTTTAAAATGGAATTTTACAAATGTGTCATCATTTACTTTTAACATGGTGGTGACAAAAGCCACCTATTTGGAAATTTGTTTGAACCCATTCCTCAGATTCCTACACCAGCCCATGGACAGGATGAGGATGTCTATGCAGTTTTTCTGCCTGTTCAGGTTTCATATTTCCTTTTCCCTCACCAAATCTCTACTAGTTGGCTGCACAAGCACTTACTTAAGTGGATTCCTTCCAGTCTTAAATGCTGGATGTTGCCTGCAGACTGGACAACTTTTCATCCTGATCCTGCTTCTTCTTAATTTAATGTCAGGCCACAAAGGGGCTGCTGGTGAGTGAGAACATTGAACAGAAGCTCCGCTCATGAGACACCATGTCAGCCTTGCCTGGAGGCATACATTGCTTATCCAAAAGCAAAAGCCAATGAAGCAGTCAGACCTGCTGCTGAGTTTCTACTCGTGGTAAGGCAGGGACTGTGATTAAATGCCCATGTTACGATGTCAGGACTTCACAAGGAAGGCCAGGTCCTGCATGCACGTACCTGTATTAAGTGTTGAGAAACGGTAGGATGACATTATATGAAACATCTGTCAGTGAGACTTTTAATCTCAGTGATTAAAATAAGCAAACAGAAAGACCATCATCTCTTCATTTCGGCTTAAATTTGTAGGTGTATGTCACTCACTCTCTTGCCACAAGGAACAGCCAGGAAGTGCGTAGAATGCAAACAGAGGTCTGGATGTCTCCTCAACATCTATCAGTCTGGGCCTCCTGGCTTTCTGCTTCGAGAATTCACAAGCCAAGGGGTGACTTCTCTAACCTTTCAGCCTTCCAATCCCTTCTGAACTTTTACAGGGGAATATAGCACTGGAGTGGCTAGCATCAACCTACAGAGTGTTGGCATGGCAGGGAAACACTAACGGCAGGAAGAGGCGGGAAACTCTCCAGCAGAGTGCTGGGCCCTGCGCTGCCAGGAAACGGAGAGGGATGTGGGGAGTTAGGTACCAGTGTGCTCTGCTGCTGGGTGCAATACCAGCTTTTTTTGGCAAGAGTCAAATCATTGACTTTGGCAGCTATGAAGTCATTGAAACTAGTTTTCTCTTGCACTAAACATGTTGCATAGCTATTTACCCAGCAGTGAACGGGTGTTAAACCTCAACGCTGCATGTAAAGCCACTTGGCCCTCGCTCTACCCTGGTATACAGAATTACGCCTGATATAAGGCAACAAAGAATTAAGCCTGCTGATTCTTTTTTAAATACAAGAATAATAACCTGTTCAAGGCACGCGATGACTCATGCTCAATGAAATCACTAGTGCTGGCTACCTAGTAATTTGGAGCTAAATTTGATTTTACACCTGCACTTAAGGAAATGCAGTAAAATTGCCAGTGATTAAGTGGAATCAAAAGGCACAATGAAAACCTTATCGTAAGCCTTCATCATCTTCTGTTTCCCTTGGTTTTGGCTTGCTCCTTTGGAAAGAATAAAGTGACAGACAGGGTTTGGTTTAGCATGAACGAGCAGCTAGAGTGGTTTCCCAGACCAGAGCATTGAAGTCAGTCTTTCATTTCTATTTAGCAGGACAAAGATGTCTTCACAACAATCGATACAGAGTTCATCTCCATAGGTTCTGTTTTACTTTCCATTACATCATTACATGTTTGCACCACCAATCTTTGAAGGAGGAAAACTTCTGTTTCACAATGTATTTTGTCTTGCCTGTCTGAAGGCCATGTGTTCCATTTTATAAATACACGTTGCAGTTGCTGATAGTGCCGCATTTAATAAAATTTAACCGTCTTCAGTCTTTTATTCTACCAAAATCTGGGGAGAGCTTTTGTTAAAAGCTCTTACCTTTGTTAAAAGCAATTGCCTTTGTTAAAGGCAATTCAGCCTGAGGTTCAGGGATAGTCCAGGTTTTGGGTTTGAGTGCTTTTATTAAAGACGCCTTGATCATATCAGGTTTTATTAGTCTTACTGAGTAGAGCTTTCTGAGTGAGTGTTAATGGCATTTTTCATCACATGCCAGTCAATGTCACCAAATGCAGCTCTGAAACTTCTTATGATCGAGAAGTCAGCTATTATTGCAGACCTTGATTTTAACCCTTACGACTTAAATTCAGACTGATGTAGTACTGCTCTTTCCCACATTGCTGCATACCATAAAACGGCTGTTTATCTCTTGTTGCTAGTTTCCATTGTATTAGCGTCATCTACACCTACTCCTGTATCATCAGAGTATTTTTTCTATTCCCATTTTAGCAGAACTATTGAAAGAAAACCTGTTGCAAGAGAAAGCAATCCTTCTTCTAGCCTAAACAACTGTATAATTTAATTTGTAACTCAGATTGCTGTGTGCTGACTGATGTTCAGATTCTGAAAGAATTTATTTAGATGATCTGGAATTTTGCTGCCTTCGTGTCTCATCAATGTTTTGTAATCTACTGCATTGGTGATACCACAGTTTGGCGTGTTGATGGTTTTTTTGTGAGTTCTTGTACATACTGAGAGTGAACAAAATCTCTTTGCATTCTCTCTTGCAGTGACCCTCTAAATCTGACCTCTATTGACATATTCCTGCTTATTGTCTCCCATTATATCTCTTGATCAGGATACTGGTGTTCCTCTTGTGCAGTCTCATTGTGATGTCTTCTTAATGTAAGTATATGTACTCCAATTAGTTGCTTCTTCATGCATCTTCATCTGCAACTGTCTATAGGTCATCACTTTGTTCCAAACCATTCATATCTTAAATGTTTCAATGGGGAGGAGAGGGGCATGACAGTGTATGTTTTCGTCTTGTTTTCTACTGTGATCATAGCTTTTGGGACTAGTTGGTTGTTTACGTACCGTTTTCATCACTGATTTTTGAGATCATACCACTTCAGATAAAAGTTTATACCTGGGATTTTCTTCACCAGGATGCAAGCTGCAAGTAGTCTATCTTAGCAGGATTTGGGGATCTTTGACTCCAGAAGGGTGATATCTGGGAAACTCAAAGTCTCAGTGTGCCTGTTCAGTTATATCTATGTTGTTTTAGTGTCAGAGAAGTCTGATATTAAGTGTTGCCACTTTCCTTTGTTAATACTATTAGATTGCTTGTTTGTGACTGAATCTTCCTGAGAGGTTTTGCAAGGGTTTCTTTTCCATCACTGGACTGAAAATCTGGTTGCTATAAGCTGCTGCTGAAGATGTAGTTTGGAGCAGACCTCCTTCTTTAAAAGTATGTTTGGCTTGAAAGTCATCTGACTATTACCTCTTTCTTTATGTTTTACCTTTTAACTACCTTTTTGTAACAATGGGAGGTATTGGGAGTTCCACTTGTAACACCTTTTTGTGAAACTAGTTTCAGTAGTGCTTTTTTGGTCTAAATAACACTCATCCTGAGAAAAAAAAAATCATAAGACTATTTTAGCAATTAATTCTGTGTCTTAGACCTCCTAATTTTAATTACAGCGTAGGATATGATAAAGATTAAAGATCCATGTTCATTTTGTATACATTTATTGACTCTGCAAAGCATTCCTGATTGTTGCTGCCATTCACATACAAGTAACAGTGCACTGCTCACATGGAAGTTCAGAAAACACTTTGATGCACACAAGTCTATGGGCCCAGATGGGATCCAACCAAGGGTACTAAGAGAGCTGTCTGAAGTGCTCACCAAGCCTGTTCATTGTTTGTCAGCAGTTATGGCTTGCTGGGGAGGTCCCAGTTGACTGGAGGACAGCCACAGTAACGCCCATCTACAAGAAGTGCTGGTAGGATGATCCAAGGAAACACAGACTTGTCAGTCTGACCTTGTGCCTGGGAAGGATATGAAATATCTTGAGTTCCATCCATACATCTTAACCAGGCAGTCAGGTCCATCCATCATTGATTTATGAAAGGCAGGTCCTGCTTAACCAACCTGATCTCCTTCTGTGACAAGGTGACCTGATGAAGGGAAAGCTGTGGATGTTTTCTACCTGGAATTTAGTAAAGCCTTTGAAACCATTTCCCACAGCATTCTCCTGAAGACACTGGCTACTCACAGCTTGGTTAAGTGTACACTTCACTCAGTTAAAAAATTGGCTGGATGGCCACCCAAAAAAATTGCTGGATGGCCAGCCATAAGTGATGCTTCTCAGGGCTCAGTACTGGAGACAGTTCTGTTTAATATCTTTATCAACAATCTGGACAAGAGGATCGAGTGCACTCTCGGTAGGTTTGCAGATGATGCCAAGCAGAGAGGGAGTGTTGATCTGCCTGAGGGTAGGAAGGCCCTGCAGAGGGATCTGGACAGGCTGAAAGGGCTATCAGGCTCTGACTATCAACAATCTGCCCAGACAAGTGGTAGAGTCACTATCCCTGGAGATATTTAAAACATGTGTAGACACAGTGCTTAGAGACATACTTAGTGGTGGAGCCAGCAGTGGTAGGTTAATCGTTGCACTTGATGATCTCAAAGGTCTTTTCATACCAAAACAATTCTTGGATTCTATGATTCTATGAAAATTGGGGTGCAAAAAGACATTTGGAAGAGGTGTCTCAGTTAAGTCCATGTAAGGTCTCAAAATTACTGAAGTACTGTGGGTTTAAAAGAAAGCAAAGTTTGATCCACTGTAGTGAATTACTGCCTCTATGAATTTATTAGTTTTGTAAGTAAGTTTAGCTTTGATGTAACGGAGGAAGAGAGAGGAACATCTGCTCAACTGCATGGCCAAGCCAGACCTAACTGTATGTGGGGCATCTACTGGCTTCATGTCCTCCTCCTACTAGTATAGTACCCTGAATTTGTTTAATTTCGCTATGCTCAAATGGACATGCCCAAGGTTTTGAAGGCATATGTATTTCTGTATAGAAGTCCTACAGAACTTGATAGAACCTCAGGTTTGCCTCTGACAGTTATCTCATGTAGAGAGTTTTCATCCTCTCATTTACAGCTTCTCTACCTACCTTCTCCTTGCACTCCTTTTGCACCTTGATTTAGGAAGAGATAGCACAAACATAGCATCATGCCCCCTGTGGTGTTTTTAAATTTATGCCTCTGTGATAAATTGCAATTGCTAGAGGGAATGATTAGGGGTTAGAACAGATCTTCTGAAGATACTCCTGCAGTCAGGAGAGGGACAAAGAAATGCTATTCCCTCTTTTTGTTAGCTGCGAAGAAGAAATAGAGGCACTACTGAATGAAATTGAATTTGTGAAATGATGAGGTGATAATATTGATGGCCTGGCAGTACCTGTCACAGTGAAACATCTCTGCATGATAACTGAGCAGCAGTGACACATCAACAAATGTTGTGATGTAATAAAAGGACGTTTTGATGTAATTATATAGTAACGGCATCTCTGCCCATCAGAATAGTCACTCTCCCAGCAGTTTTAGTAAGCTTAAAAAATCCTGCAGAACATTTGCCTTTGGAATGTTGACCAAATCGATCAATATATGTATAATAGCTGTACCCTTACTATAAACATGAACTAGTTTCAGTTCTAAGCAGAAAACTGGGCATGTAACAGTCTCAATATACTCAAAACGTATCGACATCAGCTGCAGTAAGTTTATTGCAGGAATTTGCCAATGGAGCTCAGCGGAGCAATGTAAATGAGTAATGTTGCCATTACAATATTCATTCCTGTATATATTCTAATTTCTACATGAGTTCTCTTTGTGTCTAAGTGTACCTCAAAGTATTTTGTCAATGTGAAATCTACAGTATCTACAATAACAACCGCTTAGTGGATTGCACGTCAAGTATGATTGGAGACAATTCATTTCTTCTGACCACTAGAACATAAAAATTTACAAGTCAGAACTGTTGTGCCCTTTTTCTTTCAGTCTGTCTACGCAATTTGATGCCATTCCTTAAAATGTATCAGCAAATGTAAGGCTGTTTCTATGGTGCCGAAAGTTTTATAGTGAAAATCTATACGAAGAATAAAATTCAAGCACCAAACACTGAAATATAAAAAGTAACCAAGATGATGAATATTTTTTGCAGCCTATGCAGTCTATTCAATAAAAGGTTAGGATGAACTCAGTGACTCTGCCTCCACTTTCTTGTCTTGCCTTGAAGCCTATGCTAAGAGTGTACTTACACCAGCTCAAAACTGAACACATTAAATGTGTGGGTCAGCAGTCCCACCCATCTAAAATCATATGCACTCGTTGATAGTTTTTTGACTGCTTTGGGAATCAAAGTGGAGCATGAATAAGTGTAGCAAAGCTTGGTGCTGAATGGTGAGTCCTTTCAAACCTCTGGGGAGAAAATAGCAGGAAATATCTGTTTCAAAGACAGAGAAAGCAAAACAGTAGCTTTCACTTTCCTAAAGTGAAGTGCTTGCTCTAAGAGTAGAAGCCTGGGGTTCGTGACTCCAAGCTGAGTTTAAATTAAGCCTAAGAAACATGAGCTCATGGGAGTCATTAATCAGTCTCTTTTCTTTCCCCCCACTTTAGAACCACAGTATATTTTGAAAATAAAATAAAAAATTATATGCAGCAGGATAATGAATTATATTGGGATTGCATGGCAATTAAAGAACCACAAATACAATTTTGCATTGCAACAATGTTTAATGAACTGTGAAAGACCAGGGAAGTATAGACAGATATCTGAAAGGAGACAGTCTTTTTTTGGGGCACTTTAGTAAAGAAAGCACATAGGAAAGTGAACTCTATAAAGTGCCTTGGTGAAAATTATTGCTGAGGAAGTTATTTTTTCTGAATAATTTTATTGTGTTGATCATCATGGTTGTCATAGTTTGGTTCAATTTTGAAAAGTCACTGTGACCACAGGTCATCCTCAGTAGATCTGTCAAGGTTGCCACATGCATCTCACTGTTAACTCACAAGGGTTTCCTGCATTTCTCCTAACTTTTCTTTAACCTCTTGCTTGTTTTTGAGTTTTCCTTTTTGTAAAAATGGTTGATTTTCTGTCTCAAGAAAAAGTAGATAGTCACTAGCTGGGCTCCTTTTCATTATAATTTATGTGATCTGAGTTTACACTGGGCGTAATCACTAATGAATATTCATGTAATCTAGTATCTTTGAGGAATTGTTATCCTGTTTAATCATGCTTTAAAGCTTGTGATCCTCTTTCCTGTCGATAATGCTTCTTAGCATATTTCCTGTTGCGGAGAGATTGAGCCACTCAAAGAGGCTGAGCTTATTTGGTGATATGGGACACCATGCAGAAATGGGATATGTTTTCATCTCTTTTGAGGACTGAGGCCAACAAGATGCCTGACATTGTCTCTGGGAAGCTGATAAGATCAAATACTCCCTGATGCTGGGAAAGGAAAATAAGTAGCATACCGTGTTTTTTCTCTACTATTAGAGGACAAGGCTCATTAGCTTTTCAAGGGGATGTCACCTTCAGCAGCCACTTTCCTTGTCGCTTAAGTCACTCCCCAAAAGCAGGAGTCTGGCCATTCTCCAATTTCAAGAATTAATCTTTTGTGTTGGGGGAATTAAACAAGTGGTACTGAAAGAGCTTCCACCAAATGATGTCTCGCTCAGCCTGGTAGTGCTGAATGCACAAAAGAGCCTCTGTGCCCCTTACCTCCAATTGCTCTCCAAGCGGTAATGAAGCTAATTGCAGTCTCTGGCTGCAACCCCTGAAGTTCCTCCATCTCTGTGTGCACACACACAGGCATTAACACATGCAAAACAGAGCTGGGCTTCAAATTTCCATTTTTCAGACCTGAATTCAGTGACTAAATATCTGTGCTGTCTAGCACTGTCAACTGTTGCACTCACTGGACAAAACGTGTTCTACAGGAAAGTTTTTGGAGCTAAATCAGAAATAAACATACTACCCTAAGGATTTTCAGTGTTTCTTCAAGTTTTCTGAAATAATATTTTTCCTTGTGCTTTTAGGGATTCTGTCTGATTTTTTTCTGTTGTCTTCTTAGGGAGCTCAGGACTGTGAAATTACTCTTATATGGACAAATATAGATTGCTGGAAGACACTTGTTTTGTAGCTCCCTGGGAATATTGCAAGTGTAGGTACAGAAACAAAGTTCCGACTTTACTTAACTGATCTCTACAACTCAATATCCTGAGGAACAAACTTTTGTAATGCTACCTGAGTTGTGTTGTCACGGTACCCTTGTTTAGTTTCTGTTCTTGAGGGCTCAATGTTTACATGCACCTTTATCACAGCACCTGGGCTGTTATGTGATATACTTCTGGTGAGTACCAGTAACTGTTGAGGTTAAACACCAGCTGGTAACTGAGCACCATGCAGACGCTTGCTTACCCCTAACTCTTAAGGGGATGGGGAGTGGAATGGAAAAAAATGTCATGGGTTTAGATAGGATAACACAACAAAACATAGTCATAATAGCATTATTATTATTGTTATTATTAACTTCAACATCAAGAAAAATTAATATAAAACAAGTGATGCACAAACGTGGAAAGAAAAATCAACCAATGCCCATTCTGTTCCTGAGCAGCAAATCTCCCTCCCAGCAAGCTTCCCCAATTATATCCAAGCATGACGTTAGATGGCTGGGAGCATCCCTTTGGCCTGTCTGGGTCAGCTGTCCTGGCTGTGCTCTCCCAGCTTCTCGTGCACCTGGCATGAGAAGCTGAAAAGTCCTTGACTTGTGTAGACACTAAAACTACCTGGTGACAACTAAAACATCAGTGTGTTATTAACGGTATTCTCATGCTAAATCCAAAACACAGCACTGTACCAGCTGCTAGAAAGAAAATTAAGTGTATCTCAGCCAAAAACAAGACCGTAACTTTTGGTGGAAAGCAGCTGTCAATGCACAAATATATATTACAGGAGTATTTATTAAAACTGATAAAATAGGGCAGCAGAAAGTTGCCATTTGTGACTGTCGATTAGGTTTAAATCAGTCAGTGTTTTGTGTAGATGCTTAATCAATGACCATTTGGAGATGAATGAGCCCGGTTCATCTATTCCCCAGGCTTTGTACAATGTCCTGACGTGGGGTATTCTTTCAGAGGACAGGAACATTTAGTGGGGTGATGTGGGAGAGCATGGCAGCGCTGCAGGGACTGTGACAGGAGGGGGCATGTACGTCTAGCTCCAGCCTTCCTTCGGGTACATTCGATTTCTCTGGTAAACAAAATAGAAATTTCCTCTTCTTGTGCTTCTGTTATTTTGAGCTTTGGTTGAAACTGGAGTTTTAACTGTGCCTTAAATAGACTCTATATAATGACTTTTCTTTTAGAACCCTTAAAAGAGCTACAGTAATTTTCTCTTGAAAAAAACTTCATGCTTTACTAAATTTGAAAAAAATTATAATTTAAAAATATTTTTAAGAATCACTATTTTTGAGGGTTAAGGGAAATTTATTGCCTTCATAATAAACATATGTATTCATCTGTGATTTTTTTTTAGGATTATTTTTGCTTCATAGGTGTCTTTTTAAGGGATCTACAAAGGCTAATGACTATGATGTATGCTGAATGTTTACTAGACCAACTTGATTTTTTCTTCCTCTCCTTTATAAACTGACCTATCTTAGTCTTCTGAAAAATTATAAGGCTCAGTTTTGCAGTGTGTTCTTTTTATCCACATGTGTTTTGATAGATTGATTTTATTGTAATAGTAATGAGATTTTGTAACAATAACATTATTTGATTTGGCTTTAAATCTAAATGTAGCCTCAGGGTATGGAAATTGGGAGAGAACACCAATCAGCAGCATGTACTTCTGTTCATAGAGTAAGTCTGGGCTGAACATTCCTGATCTTCAGTTCTGCTTGGCAGATAATCAAACAAATCGTAAGAACAACTTCCTGCTTTGCAGTGTGATATGTAGAAAGGGAGAAGAAATTATGACTTCATCTCTAATTGTTTTATCTAGTTATAGAATAAAATTAGATTCCCCACTGTAATGTTATAGAACTATGAAAAACCAAGGAGTAGTTTCCATTCCGAGCTCTTCACTCAACTTTTTCTATTCAGCCATTAAGCTCTCAACAAGATGTCTGAGTAAGCCTGTCTCAGAGTCACTTAGTAGCCACAAATGCACCTCAGTTTCCAAATGAACTAGAAGAAGAGTAGTTTTAAATGTAAGAACATGCTTCTCTGGAGTAAAAGATTGGCATTCAAGTCTATTGAAAGGTGCTCTGGCTGTCTTTATGTCATGTGCAATGCTCATCACTTTGTTACTGAAGTGTACAAAGAATTGAGACTTGGGTGCTGACCAGACAAAAAAAGAAGTGTTGCTATCAGTTCCATTTCAAAAACATTTTGCTTGATGCAAAATCTATAGAATTGGTGTTGCCAAATATTGATCTCTTTTCCTACTGTATTTCCAAGAGATTCATGCTTGCTTCTATCGCACTTAATCTTTTTTTAAGCATATGTAGTATTTGAAACAAATTTTAAATGAATGCTGAGACTTTTTTCCTTCTTCCCCTCTGCAGTAATTGCATGAGAAAGTGAATAATTAGTTGAACTGATCACAAGACACAGCCAGGAGTTTCCTGAATCCCTACTCTGTTGTCAGACACTTGCTTGGGAAGTAATGTAATTTCTCTGCTTACAGTGGAAAGGTGTACTTGCTAATTTCTCAGGAGTATAACACAGCTAATGTTAGCAGAGGACTGGGAAGATATACTCTGTTCTGCTAAAGCATCTATCCTATGATCGCATTCATTAGATACTTTTCTAGATCCTGGGTTTCATAAACATTCTTGAGTCTCTCTATTTCTTGCCATTGTCTCACTTGACCAGACATTGTTTTTTTCTATCAAACTTGGGCCTCTGTGTTTCTTCTTCTTGATGTGTCCTGACCGAATTCTTCCTTCTAAATAGCTAGGGAGATGACACTTAAGTTCTCCTTCTGACCTAGTATTTGCTTTTGCTTGCTTGCCCCTTTCCTTGCTTGCCCCAGGGGAACACTGCTCTCATTCCGCCAAAGACTTGGAGTCCTTCATCTCCACAGCTAGTCATCATTGTCTGTTAGTCATTTCTGGGCTGTTCTTCCTTCCAACCATTTATCTGATCTTTCTCCTCATTCTTATGAAACCAATTCCCAAGCAAGTTCTTTCATTTATTTTAATGGACCAGTATCCCTTCGCACTTACAATCCTTCCATGATGGTTTATATTCTGCCATGGTCATGAATTTTTTAATTTTTTTTTCTCTATTACAAGCTGTGATATCTTACAGATAATATTGACTCCAAGGTTATTAAAAATCTTCAGGGTAAATTACAAATTACCTGTGAGACCCGTTCTAGGGAACCTGCTTTGGCAGGGAAGTTGGGCTCAATGATCTCTTGAAGTTCCTTCTGACCCCGACAATTCTGTGAATCGGTCATCTCACTGTAATACCAATAACCTTCGACCACACTCTTTTGACTTCACTGGCCTCCCACAATATACTAGAACAAAAAGTCAATCTGCACAATGTTAAATGCGGTTCATCTGTTGAAATGCGCTTTTCTTCATAGGCTGAATGAATAGATGATTCTCTCTCTGCTACAGAAGAATATACACTCATTATCATCTAAAAGACAAATCTGGACAATAAAGTACTTGTGAAAATCCTAGAAAGGCAAGTTACTTGAAACACGTATTTTTCCCTCTTCACAGCATGGGCTCACAGATACACAGATGGTCTACAGAGGGACTGTCGGTTTGATCCTTCCTAGAAGCATTAGAGTCATTGTGCACACGATGCTCAATGCATGCGTATCTGCTGCTGTCAAAGGACTCCCCAAGAGGAATACACTACTCTCACTAGGTACAGAGGTGACACTCAGTAGCCCGTAGTATACCCTATGGATACACGTCTATCAGGATTTTTTACATGCAAGTAGCAATTTGGTTTTCCAACACACTTTGCAACTAGGTGCCCAACTGTTCATGTGTACATGCCAATGTCTGATTTCCAACAGCATAATGGGTAGGCATGCATGTGGAGCTATGCTGTGGCCACGGTGGAAGCAAACAGTGCAGATGAGAAGGGTAGAACAAATTCTTAGTAGCTTCTTTCCCAGAAGAGTTCTGTAAATAATCTTCCTCTCATAAATGCTCCAATAGCAGCTGAATTAGAAAAAGTAAAGATCTGTTCCAGAGAAGAGAGGCCTATTAAGGGATATCCAGAGGATCAAGGTGGATGTCCATTTATCCTGGACTTAGGAATTGGGCATATGGAAAGGAAAATGTGATTTAGCAAGTATCTTCTGACCTTACTCTTCAAATGGCTGATTTTCAATGTTTTTCTTGTATTTTCTATTCAAAAAACAACCTATTAAAAATTGCACATTATTTTAGGCCAATTTTTAGACACAAGGGTAATGGCAGGAAGAGATTTTCACCCTTCACCCAAAATTTAACACTGCAATCACTCTAGCTGTTCCCTTAGTTGAAATAAAAATGACGAAAACCCTGCCCTGCTGTTTTCACCCTGGTAATAATGCAAGGTTTTTCTTAAAATGACTGTGCAGAATGCTGTCCAATTTATTGGGTCACTCACCTGCTACCATATCATCAATTCAGGTGGTAGAACTACATGGGAAAGGAAAGGTATGCACTCTTAAAAGCTTTGTAAACACGGTTCTTAGTGCTCACTTAATACTTGGTTTTTTTGCACAAGTTGCTCAGCAAAGACAGGCTATCTCATGCTCGGTTGCCTGCTGCTGTTGCCAGTGTAGAGCTCCTTTTCCTGCATGGATCCTGGTGGTCTCGGACAGAGGCAAGGTGGCAGCCTGCTAACATGGTGGCATCTACCTCGATATGTGAGGCTTAGATGTCATCGCTTTCATGGGAATGACCCTGTGCAAGGAAAAGGGAACTGGAACACTGTGGTGTCTGGAATGTTCCTGTATCTGTTGCCTGATTACCTTGGGTGGGAAGGAGAGCAATAGAAAACAGATTAGCCTATTTTATCAGACTCAATCCTTTTACTGATTGTATTTAAGGGATGCTTTTCACTGCACAATTAGCCTGAACTTTGGATGTAAATCCTTTTTTGAAATATCTTTAAACCTGACTTAGCTGGAAAGCACACATTTGCTGTGAGCGTGCAGGCCAGAGCGGTCTGCAATCCATGCAGATCTGCTGATGCTGATGATGCATTGACAAAATCTCCTGTGACCGATGTGCTGCTGTAGAAATGCCTTGCCTCCCAGCACAAAAAAGTGATCTTGAACAAATATGGGCCAGGAAAACAGTGTGGCTTTGCTATGGAAATGCTACTATTGGACTAATGGAGTAGTCAAAATACGTATTGTTAGTAACCCACAAAACGCTTTGAATGTGAGGCTGGATTGCTGACCCTTAAAAATCCTCAGCAAGTGCCGGGACACATCTCTTTCATTCTGCTCTGTAAGGAGAAGCAAAATCTCTACATGAAGGGGAATAAGCCTCTGTAAGTTATGTGTCAAGAATGGAACAAGTTCTTGCTCACCCCAGCAACTGGCACACAGGGTCTGTGCCACATTCCCTGTTACTGTCTTCCAAGCTGGGATGGGAATTAAGCAGACAGGCCACACTGAGCTGGTTTGGACATTGGGAAGTTACTAACCTCACCACCTCCTTCAGGCTGTAGTGCCAGCACATTGACCCAACATGGTTCAACAGACTGAGTCAGAGCTACCATAAGGGAGTAGGAGGCAGATAAAGAAGGAGCTTGTATCCTTGTGACCTCCTTCTCCCTATGGTCTTTGCTGGACCTGACATCAGACCAGAATTACCAGAGGATGCTCCAGTGCTTATCTGGACACAACATTTTACGTTGAAACTTGTTTGTGGACAAAGCATTTAAATAGTCGCTATATAGTCACTTCTGGTTAAACCTTAGAAAACATTGACCTTATTAATATTTAATAGTTATATGCAAATTGTAGTCAGCCAATTAGTTTTCTCTGCAGCTTCAGCAGTTTCCCAAGAGACTGATGCTTAAGTACCTCAATTTGTCTTTCTGATGAAGGTGAAAGTGTTAAAAGGAGCTTTAATTTGTTGTTTAGGTCTCTTCAAGTTTTTTAGAAATCGCTTGAAATATGATCAGATGAAATGTGTTTACTTGCCTTTCATTTCCTGCAAAAGGCAATGGAAATGTTGATACTGAAGCAAAGATAAAGCTTGCTAGTGTAAGTAGGTGGTCTCACTTTATTGGCATACTTACGCCCACATAGACAAGGCATTTTGCTCTTTCTGTAACTTCAAATTAGCTGCAGTCTGTATTAATACATTGGCTTATTGTATGTAATTGCCTCCTACCTAGTTCCAGAAGTCAGCTTCTTACTAATAACCAATGCAATTTTTTACTTTAGCTCATAAGTCAGGCTTTTGCTCATTTGATGTTCAAGATTGTGATGGGCATTTTCTCCCTCATCAGCTTTGCAGCAGAGACAAAGCATGATAGTGAAGGACAAAATGTATAGCAAAGTGATCAAGTAAAGATAAAATTTTGTAGATTTGATCCTGAAATCGGATAGATGATGTAAGAAGCCAATGACCCAAGGAAGGTGTCTGTTTTTAAGTACTTCTTCCTTTAATGTAAAGAGGTATTTGACACACATGGCACACTTAGGTTTCTCAGTTTGCTGATGGTTTCTCAGATATCTGACACAGTGAGAAAATTGGCAACACTTTTTTTTTCAATACTTCATCGCCATTAACACCTCAGAGCTGGCCAGACTTGGTATGTAATGTGGTTAAAGCACTGTTGAGTACTGCTGAGAGCAAGGAAAGTTATTATCTGTTCCAGCCAAACACGTTGAGCTTACAGCTAATACAGTCATTACCAAGCTCAAGCAGTGCTTTGAGGACTTGATGTTAAACCTCCTTTCTAATGAGCCTCATCCTCATTAAGGTACCCCTGTTCTTACCTTTACTTTCTTGCCTTCTGAACTTCACTCTTCCTCTGTTGAACATCTATCAACTGATTGCAGAACTGACACATTTCAGAACTACCACACTCTCCTGCATTTGTTTTTAAGGGCAGTAAACATGTCAGTTAAGCAGGTAGCACCTTTATTTGTTCAGTTGTTTAGTTTTTAACCATTTCAAAACCCATGGATAAAGCACTGACAGGTAAGGTGCAGAGATTTCTTTACAGATTCAATGCATTGTCTTCATGTATCACTTATAATTGCTCAAAAAGTCCTGGTAAAATGTCTCCCTGTGGAAAGGTTACATGACCTCTCTGCTGAATAAAGGCAGAACAGCTCCCAGGTATGGATGGTCTGTACAGTACAGAAGGAAGAACCACCACTTACATATCTTATTTCATAGGAATAATTAAATTAATGTCAGTACTGGGATAAAAATAATTAATTTTTAAACGCTAACAATCCATTTCAGAGCATTTTTTTATATTCCAAGTCATTATCAAGCTAGTAGTTTATGCCCTGTTATCAACTGTAATTTCTTCTTTGTCTTTAAGGCATGATGTAACTTTTTAGGGTTATACTCGGACTTGCTCGATATATTGTCAGTCCCAGTTCAAATTCAACCTGACACCCCAAATGCAATGAGGTTAGTGGTTTCATCGTAGCCTCGAGTGCACAGTAATATGCTGAATAAACTCACACATATACTTCTGCTAAATTTGGACTGTAAGGGGGCCCAAGCACTGAGTTACTATGGAAACTGAATCCTTCTTTTCTTTAGAAAGAAATTCCCCCTAGGTTTAGGAGTGTGAAAAAAATCGCAATATTAGAGCTCTGTGATGTTTCCCTGCATTATCCTTTTGTGCCCACACTTTCTTAATAAGAGTTTAAAGATGACTTTTTTGACTTGTCCACTTAATATTCAATTTGATCACTGAGTTTTCATGCTATTTTATCTCAGGGAAAAAAAAGCAATACTCTTCCCCCAAGGGTGTTTGGGTAACTTTATATATAAGTGCTGATGATTTATAAAGGGCTGTGCACAGTCACAGTGCTCAACACAGGCAGTGTTTGCTCTTTGGTAGATGATGTAGACATAGGAGGAATCTCTTTCTAGCAGGGTATCACATGAAGGTAAAGGCTGATATCTTAGCTCTGCCATTTCACCAGGTTTTCAGGCTGAAAGACGATCTGCCAGAACCCCAGTAAAAGATTTACAAGGTGGGAAACAGGAGTTCTTGGACACGATGACAGCAAATGTCTTACAGAAACTGGACAGAGACTTGGACAGGACAGTACATTTTCCTGAGATTATCTTTACAGGAAATACTGTTTGAGAAGCAAGTTCAGAGGGAACTGTTAGAAATTTGCATAGCAAGAGAGATAAGTTAAGCATGAATGAAAGGTGCCATGGTACAGAGATGTAAAAGGAAGGAAAGCGGGCTGTGTGTAGAGGAAGAAACTGTGAAAAAGCTCATAGCATGAGACCACAATTGAGAGGACTTGAGAAGAGAGGGGAATTAGCAGTCTCTTGAAGCAGCTTCGAAGCTTGCTTTAATGTGAGGAATAACAACACAAGGAAGTTTAATTCTTTTTGGAAATGCACAGAGCATCTATGGATAGAACTGAGCAGGTGAGGAACACTGCTCGTGTGCTTGATAATAATTATGAAAAAAGTGAGATTTTACAATTTAATCACAAGCTGAAATAGCTAGTCCTTTTAAAGCCATTAGAAGGTTAAGCATAACTTTGTCTCTATATTCAAGAATAAATCCATTGAATTTTTTTGCATGGTCTTTCAAGTTTATCTCCTCTCCTGTAAAGATCACTGAAGGGACACACATTTTTAAAAAGCTGTTTTGCTTAAGTAGTGAAAAAAATGCTGATTCAAACTCTCCTCGTATAGTCCAACCAATCTTCAATAACTTGTCTTGAAAAGCCAGGTTTGTAAGGTCATACAAAGTAAAAGGAAATGAGATAATTATAGACTCACACCCCATGAACAATTTCCATTCGTTCCAGTAAATACAAATCAAATTATGTAAGTGATATATATGATGCAAGCAGTGCATCCTTGAAAGAACATTAGCACACATACATTTTAATGCAGAGAGCCCAGACAGTCTTTCATTTCCATATAATATGGGACCGTAGAGGCTATGGCCAGGTTCTGTGTGCTGCTGAGGGCATCTGCAATCCCCAGAGGTTTCTGGTTGAGAGTTGTCCTTGCAGAGTGTTTGAGCCTGGGGCACAGAAGGCTCTACTTCCAGCCATGGCAGATGCCAGGTGAGTAGACACCTGGTTGCAACAGGTCCATTATGAGGCATGAGAGAAGAACCATATGTTAGAGCAAAGTCTTTTTCTCTTGTTCCTCCTCTAGCACATTATGAAATACCAGTATTGTGTAGAACAATAAGCCCTTCTAACTCCTTAATGCTTGTCCTGGGATGAATTCCTAGACACAGCTGTACACACGAGTGTTCTCTATGTCATGGGGAAACATCAGGCATTGGAGGATGGGATTTAAAGCCTCATACAGAGAATTTTAATTGCTAAATCAAATACTCTGTCCATCTGAGGCATCAGTCCTTACCTTTTCTGGGGATTATTGCACCCTCTCCCAGGGTTGGCACAGAAATGTATTGCGCAACTCTCCTCTTCCACTCTGCCCCAGAACTTGTTGCACAATCGAATCAATCAAGTAGAGACATTTGGAAAGATTTTCAAAGGTGTAACTGATATGTAGGTGTTGGTTTGTCAGTTACTAATGCTAGTGAAAGACACCTTCTTCTTATTTGTGCTGTTGGTTTTATAACAGCATCAAGGTCTAGGAGTTTGTGGTCTTTCTGACTCTACTTTGAAAATAATTTCAAACATTATTTGGAGAGAATAAAACTACAAAGTGACATGTAGACAGTTACTGTTCCCTGGCAGTATCTCTATCACTCCTCTTCTCTTACTGATCAAAGGCAGAGAAGTCTGCATTAAGAAGTGCAGTAAGCCTGGAGAAAATGATAGATTTAGCAAATCTAATTATTGTAAAAAATGAAGGTTGTTGTACTTAAATGATACACTACAGATAATATTCTCTTGTCTATGGCAGTTCTCACTGTTATTTTGGAAAAAGAGCACAAATATGTTACGAGTTTCCATGTTGACAATTTATCAGACAATTGAAAGGGAATACAAGCTTTAAGAAACTGATTATGCATCTTTTGAATTTGCCATTCTTGGATGTACTAGCTGACTCCTCCTGATAAAGGTTTTATTAACCACGAAGCTGAGAAAACATTGCTGTCATAGATTTGTGGGTGGCTTTTTTAGTACTGACACTACTGTGGCTGTTTGAAATACCATGTATGCTAAATTGACTTTTCAAATTAATTTCAGGGATGTTAACTCCCAATATGTGCATAATTTAATTTTGATTCAAGAGACTATTGATGTCACCAGGAAGTATCTAACAGAAGGTTTATAGCACAGTTCTTTTGGGCTGTGTGCAGCTCATCGACAGGGTTAGAGGGAACTAGTTCAACACTTAACACATTTCAACACTTAGTAATTTGCAGAACTTCCAGTGACACTCTTGCATTAGTAGTAATCCAAGTACTTTGTCCCCTGTGACTCCTGTCTTATACATTCTGAGAAAATTTTTGGTCTGTTGAAAAATCAAGGAGATTTTGTGGGACAGAAAAGCTTATCAAAGGGTACAGATACACTGCCAAGCAAGAGCAGTACGTTAATACTCCCCCTCTACTCTGCCCTAGTGAGGTTCTCCTTCCCCGATACTCTGCCCTGGTAAGGCCACATCCAGAATATTGTGTCCAGTGCTGGGCTCCCCAGTTCAAGAGAGACAGGGAACTACTGGAGACAGTCCAGAGGACAGCTACAGGGATGATATGGGGACTGGACTCATATGAGGAAAGGCTAAGAGAACTGGGGCTGTTTAGCCTGAAGAAGACTGAGAGGGGATCTGAATAATTCTTATGACTATCTACAGAGTGGGTGTCAAGAGCGGGGGGACCAGATTCTTCTCAGTGGTTCCCAGTGAGAGGACAAGGGGCAACCGGCACAAACAGGAGCACAGGAAGTTCTGTCTTAACACAAGAAAAAACTTCTTCCCTTTGAGAGTGGCAGAGCCCTGGGACAGGCTCACCATAGAGGCTGTGGAGTCTCCTTCTCTGGAGATATTCAAGACCCACCTGGACACTGTCCTGTACAGCCTGCTCAAGGTGATCCTGCTCTGGCAGAGGGTTGGATTAGATGATCTCCAGAGGTCTCTGCCAATCTCTACCCTTCTCTGACTTTTTGATTCTGTGATAAGAAATACTGCCAGGCAGCAGTCACTCAGAAGTAGGCTAAGATCTTAATTCAGAATCCATTTCTGTGTTTCCCATTGAATCTTTTCTACCAGGTGCTAGAACAGCATTGTTATGTCAACAAGATACACCTCTGTGTACAGTCAGTTGTTGAGCAGGGCAGCTATGCAAAAGTGACTATGATTCTATGATTTCTGACTTCCTTGCAGCCAGATAGTGAGTAATGTCTTGCGGTCGCAGAAGGTCTGTGGCAATGGAGAATATGAACCCAATGCCTGAGATTTATTTGGATTAATTCCTGAACCCAGTCCAGTGCCTTCACCACCTAATTATTCTTTTTGTTTCCGCTAAGTATGATTTACACATTTTCTGTTTATTTGGCAGGAGTTCTTGTTACGTTGTAAATATCAAGCTTCAGACTAGGTATCCTGAGATCAAGTGTAACGTGCTTTTAAACCTTCAGTGTAGTGAGATGATTGGTAATATGTCACAGCATGGGCCTAATGCCCCACTGCATTCTGCCAGCTGCACAAGCACATCTGGAAGTGCTGGAAAAGGTTGGACTTCCTCAGAAACTAGCAGTAGGGAGGTGTTAGAGTCCAGGGAAAGGGTCAAGCCCTTACTCTAAACACTTGTGGCCTGCTGTTGCTTCATTCTTTAGCTAACTCAGTTCCACACTGAAGGGGCCTAAAAAAACCTCCAAAACACAGCTAGACACTATTCCTGAATTTCTCAGCTCTGGTTCTTCTCTTGTTTTTCTCCTGTGGTGCTTAAGCTGAGTTGTCATTCAGTGCTTTGCTGCTCATATTGCCATAGCACCCAGGGAACCCGACATATGAGTCAGAAGAGCACAGTACAAGCACTGATCAGAAGGCTGTCTCAGTTCCAAAGACCTTACAATTGAGGTGAAAAGCCTGGGGAAAACAAAAGGAGACATGCAGCTATATGTGGAACCAAAGGAAACAAAAAGCTGACGGTGGCGAGGTGGTAAAACCAACATACCAGCACACAAACCTGGGATTTGGGGTGGGTTTTTTTGATACATAGTGGGGGGAGAAAATAGTTTTGGAGGTTTTTACATAGAAATGTGCATTAGTTCACAGATGTTAATGAACTTCTCTCCCCAGCATGAGAAGAGGCGCAAGAGTGTTACCTGAATGTTTACCATTGGCCACTCAGAAGGAGAGTCTCCCTCTATTATTGAACTGGAGATAATGACTGAGGACAGCATGCAGAGAGCGATGACAGTGAAGACAAGCCTATATTAGATGCAGCACGGAAGTGAAAGCCCGTGCAGGGAGCACAGGAAGGAGGTTGATATGGTCAAAATGATGAGCTGGAAAAATGATGTTATGACAGCATCTAGAATGGATCCAAGAAGACCAAGTTAGGATCTGTCCTGGCCAAAAAGAAGATAGAATTTAAAGAGATTATGAATTTAGGAAAATTAATATTAGTATTTATAGCCTGCACAGACTTCACCTTTGAGACACTACTCACAGGGAGTTTAACAAGACCAGGGCAGGGAAGAAAAAGAGATTTAAGAGGCAACGCAGTTCTAAATCACTCCAAAAGTCAGTAGCACATTCAAGAGCAGCATTCAGGGCTGATGAATTCCAGCACAGAGCTCTGCTTGCTGGATTATCCATTGCTCGGGAAACAGCTTATTTTTGTAGCTTTGTGAACTTAGTGTGAACTTTGCATGTTTTTACAATACCATAATTTTCAGAGCTCCAGACTGAGAGCAGATGAGTCACATTGTTTAGGCAGAGAAGGATGTGCTACAGAGCCACTTCTGTAGCACAGAAAATCTCCTTTCCCTGAGGACGAAATCCTCTCTCCTCCCACAAAGCAGCTAGCACATTTCAGAAATCCACATCAACTGGCAAATACATCGCTTATTTTGGCATTTAATTTCAGCATGACTGCTTAAAGATAATACAAAGCATTAAAGCTGTCAATATTTCTGAGTGACAAAGACAGAACGGAAACTGTTACTCTCTTTTTCCCTTTCAAGTGACAAACATAATTTGTATTGTGTGTTCAGTATTACTTACTGCACCGCACCGACAAACCTTTCCAGTTTGCTTTAGCCATATGCCCATACAGGCACATGCGGTGCCTCTAAATGTGTTTGTGCAGCACGAGGCACCAGGAGGTCCTAATCCTCAAACAAGATCTTCTACACTCATTATTTTGAGTGATATTTTAAAAAGTAATAGGAGAGGATGACATATTTAACAACCCCTTCAAGCTGCAGTACAGTACAGTGATTCAAGTTGGTGCATTCCTTTCATCTGTTCCTGTTGCTTCTTTACAGCATACTCCTCTTAAAGGGGAGCAGGAATGTTCCAAAGAATCCAGCTCTGAAAAGTAAGTTTGTCTTTTCATGAGCAGGGGGAGGTCAGGCTCAAGAGCAGAGCTGATGGTTGTGTGTGCGATTTCACTCCATCCTTTATCTCTGGTCAGCTTCTACTCTCCACGGCACGCACTGCCCACACCTTCCCACTGACACACACGATTTGAAGTAGCAACCAGAACAGATCTGTCATCTTCAGAAATCCAGTCACTGCGCTCAGTCTCTTTACAAGGGATCTGATACTGCTGCATGAAACAGCTTCAGTGCTGCACATTCAAGTTTGGAAGAGGAAAAAAAGAAGTAACAATTCCCTTTTGGGGTTGGGGAAATTGTGGTTAGAGAATTGTATTTTAGGCAAGGACAGAGGCCTAGGAGAAATGCTGGATGATGGAATCTAATAAAATAATCTACATTTCTAAAGGGCAAATGTTAGCCTTCTTCCTGCCTCTGTTTGGACCATTCCAACTATTTCCTTCCTATCATGAAACTGATCAGGGGGTGACTTAGCTAAGCTTGAACAGTAGCCAGTTTGTGCCTCTTGGTTTTCAGGATCAGTGCCTGCCTTGCTTGAATCTGTCAGCACAGACATAAACACAATATCCATATTGTCATTGGATTAATTCCATCCTGTTATCTGTTTGATTTCTTGCTCCCAGTCCTCCAGGTGTAATGTTCATTCTGCCTTTACAGTTAAAACTTTAATTTCTAGATGGAATGATTCATAGCATGATTATATTCTGCATCTTTATTGCAACTTTTACTTTCTCTGCGACTTTGCAGTTTTGAAACTGCATTGTTTGAAAAGGGATGAAAACTGTTGTATTCAATCTCTTTTATGAGGTCTTGCTGGTGGCATTACTATTGGTCTCGTCTCTAGAATTGCCTTGCATAGTGTTTTGTAGGACTATGATTACCTTCTCAGAAGACAATGTTGGAGGCTCACAGGCAGTCTATAATTGACTAATACTTTATTTCCTTTCCTCCCTTATTTTAATTAATCAACTGGTGACTTACAGAACCCATTCTTTTATTAGTCTCTAAAGTCTGTTTTTCTTTGAAAAAGACTTATTTTTAATTTGTATTTTTATAGTGAAAATTCAATCAGAAGCCTGATTCGTGTTTTAAAGTAGAATGTTTTTGTTGAAGGCAGTGCATGGTTCAAGTACCTTTTCTAAAGCAGGAATCTGATTCATGGAGTGCACAAAAAACCCTGGGAGGATCACTGATAAAAGAGATGAATGGGTATGTGTAGAAAAAAAACCAGACAGCTAATTTCTTTGCTGGTTTATATTTCCTGAGCTATTATTAAGAAAGGAGGAACATGTTGCCCAAACATTGGAATATAATAATTTAAACATCTTCAGAAATCTGTTGTGAATTTGTAACAGCACTTTGCCTTTTCAAGAGCAGTGCATGTGTTGACAAACAGTGTGTTCCTCACGTGGCTGAAATCTATCCTAGGAACATGTCAGTTGCATTGCGATGACCTCTCACAGTGTCCTATTGCTGTATTAAGTTATCTACTATACCCTTCTGCCAGCAAAGGATTGGTGAGGGTTTATGTAGCTTTGCATCTTTTGTGTGACTTATCCCAGGGACATAAAGAGCATCAGGATAACTTTGGAACAGGTTGAATGTTATTAATTCCCAAGGACAGATCTTAGAGTATTAAGTGCTGAACAGATCTGGAAGGTTAGAAGATCAGTGGAGTAACGAAGCAGGAAAAGTCTTTCTCACAGTGGATGGGAGCATTTGTGAACAGTAATGCATTAGGAAGAACATGAAGTGGACAGAAAGGCTATTGCAATGTCAGCCAACTCTCTTCAAATTTCTCAAGACTCATTTTATTTTCAGAGATTTGTGAAAGAAATAGAATCCATGGTAAATATCTGCTTAGCAGCAAACAGTAGGAATCAACATACAGAATCAAGAAAAAAATAGGGATCTATGTAAGTGAGGAATTGGCTGAGTTATGGTTAATGGGTTTATATCAGGCTGATAGTGAATCACCAGTGGGGTTTCTCAGGGCTCAATTTTAGGAAAGTATTCTTCAATATTTGTATAAATTATCTGGATGGAGGAATCGAATGTACATTAAGGAAGTTTTCTAATGAGATAAGTTAGGAGGAGATTTGGACTCCATTGAAAGTAGAGAACTTTTACAGAGAGATCTAGATATTCTGGGGAGCTGGGAAGTCCCCAGTCATATGATATGTAACGAAAGCAAGTGATGGATTCTCCACCTAGAACAGGGAAATCCTAGTTATACACATAATTTGGTGGATGAGAGACTGGGGAGCAGCCCCACAGAAAGAGATCTGGGGATATGGGCTGATGGCAAGTTGAATATGAGTCCACAGTGCTCCAAAAGGACCAGCTCTGTCCTGGGGTGCATCCAGCACAGTGCAGCCAGACAGTTGAGGGAGTCCCACTCTATATTGCATTGATTCAGCCACACCTACTGTGTGAAGTTTTGGGTGCTTCAATATAAGGACATCAAACTATTCGATGTGTTCAGAGGAAGGTGACTCAAAAGGTCTCAAGACTTATAAGGAGTTGCTGAGGTCACTTGGTTTGTTCAGCTTGGAGAAGGCTGAGGGTGACCTCATCACAGTCTACACCTTCCTCAAGGGGGTAGTGGAAGGGGGAAATGCTCTCTCTGATGACCAGTGATAGGACACATGGAAATGGAATGAAGCTGCATCAGGGGAAGTTCAGATTGGACATTAGGAAAAGGCTTTTCACTGAGAGAGGCTCCCAGGGATGTGATCATGGCACCAAGTCTGTCAGAGTTGAAGGAGCTACTGGATGATGCTCTAAGTCATATGGTTTAGTCTTAGGTAGTCCTGAGAAGAGCAAGGAGTTGGGTTTAATGATCCTTATGGTTTGGTCCCTTCCAACTTGAGATATTCTGTGATATTATAATTCTACATAGGACATGAGAGTAAATAAGGAAAAATACAGTACCAAACTGTTTGGTTTTCATCAGAGATATTGTAAGAATAGATCACCATCTCTTTAAAGTTGTGTTTGGCTGATGTTAGCCATGCTGTTAACAAAAAATTACGTACTATGACTCCTCAATACCATCATGATGTCCTTAAGAAAAAACATCAAGAGAGGTGGTCACGACCTTAGTTTATAACAGTAATCATCATCACCTTCTTCACATTCTTGTAGTACCTGATTATTTTATCCTTGGTACATAGATAACATTTTAGGAGGCAGAAAATGACTGACAGTGTAATGGGTAGAGTATAGGTTTAGGACAAGAGCGCTGGGCTTAGCAGGTGCTACCTGCTTGTGGTTTGACCTTGGTCAAGTCACTTGGCTTATTGGTATTTGGCCTCCCCATTTGTAAATCAGACACATCAGTAGCTCTTAATCTTCCACGGCATCATGAAAAGCAATGTTATCACACAATTACTGTTACTTCTTCACAGCCAATAAAAGTCTGTTAGCGTCTTCATTGTTTTCTTCATAATTAACCATTTGATAGTTATCAGATCCAGTCATAGACCTTGTATTGCTGAATTAAAGCAGTTCTCTAGGTTTAAGCTCAAGAAATTCACTGTGAATCTGTATTTCCTGGTTTAGCCCTCAAAACTGACAGCTGAGGGAAAACAGTACTTTTTCTATGGCTTTCAAGTCTGAAAGTCTAGGATAAAAATTACTAAGAGATGGAAAAATTAGGATCTTCCAAAGCCAGACTCTGATTCAGACTGTAGCTACATTTTAATATCTCATTGCAACACTGGTATAAAATGCAGTAGAAGATATTATTCACTGTTTATAATTTTACCACTTTGAGACAAAAGATGATAGGTGGAAGAGAAGTGAGAGAATAAATGCTGGATTGACTGTAAACTGATATTTATTGCAGTTCACTGACTGCTTCAAATTATTGTGAGTTTTCAGTATTACTCAAATCCAGTTATTTCTTTAAATGAGAGAATGTATTTAACCAAGGATATTCAGTGAATTCTACACATGATAAAATCAGGACACATCAATATTTGAATTTTGAACATGTTGGTGTGTGTTATAATTTGGTTTCATAAGCTGGATCTTATCTACTAAAATAGACATATTAATAAAATGTGGCAAGAAGGATATGAATGCATGAATACAAAGCTATGATAGACATTTTTCTATTGCAAGCTGTTTATTTCTGGAGATCAAGTCTTCAAGAAGATTAAACAATGCTGAAGAGATTATTAAGCCAAAAACTAATAGGCACAGGCTTAAGAAGATGCTGATATGATAGGGGAATATTAGCAATGCTGCAATTAGCACAAGCAGTCAGATTGTCCTTGGTCCTTGTGTGGTGTGTGGTATACACGGCTGCAATGTTGCAGGGAGCCTCTTCTTCTCTTGGTGCTCATGTTGAGGGTCTGACCCTACTGAATCTTGGTATAGGAAGAGCAAGTTGGGAGTTTGTGGCTCACAGGGCTCTTGCCCCCCTTGTGGCTGCTATGAGTCTGTGTGACCAATGACACAAGCTTGCAATGACATCCTTCATACTTGTCCCTGGGAAATAGCAGCCATGGGGAGTGCAGACCATGCCAAGGGAGTCTGCAGAGCCCATAAACCTGTCATTGCACAAAAGGAGCCATCATCAGGTGACAATATTTTGCTATTTTGATTCTGTTCTCCCTCAGAAGCACAATATTTTGATTTGTAATTTGTGAAGATTTACAACAGTGTGTCTTCGTGCCTATCAGCCAGTGCACCAGGAGCACTTGACTGTGAGTTTGTTCCTTGGGACATCCTAGGATTTCTTTCCTCATTCAGCCAGTGCCAGGATGAGAGATAGCACTCATCTTTTTATTTTTTCTTTTTTTAAAGAAATCAGCAAAAAAGGTTTTCTATAATTAAATCTATTTACCTTGCCCATTGGAAGTGCTTTATGTATTGTCACTTTGACTGTACTTAGATTGCAATCCTGATCACAAGCAATCAAAATCATACATTTACCCTCAGAATCAAAACAAGAGACTTTTGAAACATTAGACTTTTAGATTATTGCATTTGCATGCTAGTTAGGAGTTGGTAGAATGCTTTCATGTCACATTTTCAAACTTTTCCCTTTAATCAGAAGCTCCAGAAAAGCTGTCCTTTGTTGGATGAAATCCTTAATACCTCCAAAAATCAGGCATCTCCTGAGCTAGAGTTTTAACAGCACATCATATGTTACTAAAGCCATAAATATTACAGGTATCAAAAACTACTATGCCCATTAGATTGGTAGGGACCTTGCAAGCATCACTGCCAAACTGAAAGTCAGTCCGAGGTCTACGTTAGCAATTCAGAGCACTACAAACAGATCAGAAGATCAAAACATCTCGTACAGAAAGTCCTTAAATCCACAGAATGTTTCAAGGATTTTACTTAGGACCAGGCTTTGGACTGAACATCTCCTCCATATACATGGTTTAAAGGTTGTCAACCTGAGAGGATATCGATGGAGAATAAGAAGGAAGGAAGGAAGGAAGGAAGGAAGGAAGGAAGGAAGGAAGGAAGGAAGGAAGGAAGGAAGGAAGGAAGGAAGGAAGGAAGGAAGGAAGGAAGGAAGGAAGGAAGGAAGGAAGGAAGGAAGGAAGGAAGGAAGGAAGGAAGGAAGGAAGGAAGGAAGGAAGGAAGGAAGGAAGGAAGGAAGGAAGGAAGGAAGGAAGGAAGGAAGGAAGGAAGGAAGGAAGGAAGGAAGGAAGGAAGGAAGGAAGGAAGGAAGGAAGGAAGGAAGGAAGGAAGGAAGGAAGGAAGGAAGGAAGGAAGGAAGGAAGGAAGGAAGGAAGGAATTGAAAAGGGTAGTGACACATGTTAAAAAGGTTTGGGAGGTACGCAGAGAGTTCTCTTGCTTTTGCATTTTGCAAGAAAAGATTTCAGCCTGTGTGCTCAATAAGTCAAAAATCCTCTGTGAGAATCAAGGGACAGCTGCCTTTCCCTGGAACTTGCTCACCAACAGCATGTGACAGATATAGGACTTTCCTCTAATAATTTATGAGTACCATATGTTGGTTTGGTTGGGTTTTTTATCATGTTTACAGCGTAAATACATTGAGTTATCCAATAAGGTGTTGTCCAGATACAAATGGGAAAATAGTGTGTTGAGATGACTCTCACTTACCCCCCCCCCAGAGCAATCTAGTGTCCTCGGGGGGCTGCTGTTTGGGTTTGTTTGGTTTGGCTCTAGGGACCCTTCAAAATTGTGATGTGAGATTTTAAAAGGTTGGTTTTGGTGAAGGAAACAATGCCAGACAAACACAAGAAATAGGCTTGGTAGGCACCTGAATATGATAGTCATGACTAGGTCACCACTGTCATAAGGAGTGGTTCACATACAATTAATCAAATTGGGATTGAGGTGGTGTATCGACCTATTAATGGTTTTTAATTAACTAGGAAGAAGTAAATCAGATGTTCAGGATGTCTATCAGCAGTATATGAATAAGCCACAACATTGGAAACCTAGGAAATACCAATAAACCTAGAAATTTCTATACACCTTTCTACAACTATTCTGAAAGTGTCCTGAACATGGGCACACACTCTTAACCTCATGCAGTCACATACACACTCCCATAAACAGAGCAAGCACCTCCCTCTTCCTGGAGAGCAGGTCCCTGTTGTTGCTTGCTGATAGTCATGTGTGCTCCAGCTTCACAGCCAACATTGCTGGCCTGACAATCTGCTAATCTACCTGATGTCAGGTAGATGAGAAAATTACCCACACAAACACACAAATACACACACACACACACACACACATTAATAGAATCATAGAAACATAGAAGCGTAGGGGTTGGAAAGGACCTTGAGAGATCATCTGGTCCAAACCCCTGCCAAAGCAGGCTCCCTAGGACATATCACTCAGATAGGCGTCCAGATGGGTCTTGAATATCTCCAGAGAAGGAGACTCCACCACCTCCCTGGGCAGCCTGTCCCAGGGCTCTGTCACCCTCACTGTGAAAAATTTCTTCCGCATGTTGGTGCGGAACTTCCTATGCTCCAACTTGCAGCCATTGCCCCTTGTCCTATTCCCACAGACCACTGAAAAGGGGCTGGCTGATTCCCCCTGAATCCCCTGCTTCAGATAATTATAGACATTAATTAGGTCCCCACTTAGTCTTCTCTTCTCAAGGCTGAAGAGTCCCAACTTATTCAGCCTATCCTCATAGGGGAGATGCTCCAGGCCCCTAATCATCTTCGTAGCCCTTCTTTGGACTCTCTCCAGGAGATCCCTGTCCTTTTTAAACCAAGGAGCCCAGAACTGGACACAATACTCCAGGTGGGGCCACAATACTCCAGGTGGAGCCAATTCCAGGTGGGGGTACTTGTTCTGTCTGCACTGTGAGACTGGTCACTTGGGTGCAGGCTGTTTATGGTGTCCAGCAAAGAGGATGCTCTGCTGGACCACAGATGAAGGTTTTGATGTCTATGGGCTAGCTTCTGGCAGTGTCAAACCTATCTTGTCTTCTGCCTTGTCCCCATGAGGAAGTGTCTCCCCACTTCTATGGAGTTTCATGCTTCTTTTGAACTTCTTTAAGATAATTCCTTTGTTTCAAAAGGCATCATAATTCCTTGGTTACTCTAGTTCAGCTGGTAGTTGTCTTCCTTCTTTGCATGATCACTGTCAGGAAAACACCTGCTGAGGTTTTGGGCGCTTCTTTTACACAAACTGTTTATGAGCACCCACACACATCACTGTGGGTGACGCATGGTGATCTTATACAAAGGCAGGAAACTCAGTAAGGGAAATATTTGTGTCGACTCACTGAAAACTTTTTTTTCCTTTAAAGCTTATTCATCCATCTAAAAATGTAAGTATGCATACATATAAACTATTATTATAAATGAAAAATTTTATTATCATTACACATTATAAATATTTCTGTATATACATATATATACACACACACACGAGGGAGTTTGCCAACTATAAATTCCTTTGCTTTCCAACTTCTGAAGGGAAAACAGTAAAGTGAGATTTGGATCAGGAGCATGAAATAAGCTGATACAGAGGTTATTCACCTTAAGTTAGAGTTTAAAGGGCCAAGACCTGAAGTGAGTATACTCAGAGGTACTAGAAAATAGGATAGAGATATAGTTAATCCTTGAACAACAGCATAATGAATGTTTCTAACACATAGCAGGATACAAGAGCTCCTCACACAAGTCTTGGTGTGCATGCATATGTGGAAACAAAGATCCGTTTAGGCCACAGAAGTTAAGGGAAAACCAAGGGCACGAATGTAAATCAGTTGTTGAAGGCCACTTCATGGAGTCAGTGTTAGAGCCACTCAACTTCTGAGTGTCAAGCTCGCATCCTCCCTGTGGCTCCATATGTCTTCAGACGTCATCATCTGTAAAGATAAGTAAAGTGGAGAACTGTAGGCGAGGAGGACAACATGACCAACACTGGTATCACTTGGCTGCTGCAAAAGTTACAGTAAGGGAGAATATTGTGACCCAATGGAAAATTTTGCAGTGCAACTATGTGAGTGTTCGTTACAGCTGTACTTCATTATAAAGTTTGCCTGATTATTGCAATCACTCTGAAGATCTCTTGAATGGCCGAGGTGACTCTATCATTTCGGATTTGTGGCTAAGAGGCAATTTTGGAGTTTCTAGAACAAACAGGAAGGAAATTATTTTTATTTTAGGACTGTGACTCAGCAATGGTTCACCAAAACCAAAAATGCTTTGATTTTTCTAGTCATCAGTGAAGTAAGAGGTGGGGTTTCACTGAAAATTTTAATTTATGTCCTAGTCTTTTTTCCCTTTCACAGATTCTTTTCTTATATTGATATCTTAGCGTTGGCCAAAATAATATCTAATACTAGTGTAAATAATGTGGCAGGAAAGGTAGCCTCCAAATTTCAAGATCTGCAATGATTTAATTGTAAACCAATCTTTCTTTTTCCTTGTAGAAAGCTCTCTCTTCTTCCTCTAGATTTTATTTTATGCAGCCTTTAAGACCAGAATAAAAAAAACCCCAAAACATACAGGGAGCGTATTAGCTTCCTTTAAACTCTTAAAGACTTTAATCTACATTATAGATTATGTATCCTTCCCAAGATAAACAAACAAGCAAAGCATATCCAAACTGTGCCATAGGATTTACATAATTAGAAAAGACTTTTCTAGTTATCCAGTAATAAGATCATAAAAGTGGTATAAAAATAGAAATACCATTTAGTTAGGAAAGCTGCTGTTGTTCTGGTTTTAAGTCCATATTTCATAATGGAGGCAAAGGTGCATGAAGTGTGAAGTTTTTTGGTTGTCAAATTTGATGACTTCGCTGTCTCCATCATCTTGTGCTTTGTGGCAGTACTTAATAATGTAAAGATGATATACTAGCCAGTTCTTTAGAATCAGCTTTAATTTTACTTCTGTCTTGTGCCATTATCATAAAGCAAGTATCATTTTTTGACAGAATGCATTCTCTGAATAATAGCTAAGTGGTTTTTATTCCAAAATTCAAATAATAGACATTGAGAAATTGTAAAGGGATGAAAATCTGGAAACCTCAGAGTCTCAGCTGATGTCTACCTTTTACAAAAAGAAGAGGAAAAACTTTCTTATGGGAATCTTTAGCCTTAAGCAGCCTCCTGCACAATTTATTTTTACTCACTTTGGTCCTGCCCATTGTTGAAGACACATGAGAGAGAAATTAATAGCAATTAAAATATTTTAATAGAATATTTTCTAAGAAAAAAATATTTCTGTAAGATTAAATTAGTTAATAAGTTGTTCATCACTAAGTCTAGGGATACTGTATATTAGGTGAAATATGCTTTCTAGTTATGGAACCTATATAATAAGACTGAACATTATGGAACATATATAATAAGACTGAACATACATTAATTAATTGTATCGAACTAGGATTTTATTGAAGACATGCTCCACTTTTAGGGCATGGTGATAAAACAGTAGGTTATTATATTGATGATAACTCACAGAGAAAGCTTCCTCAGCTTCAGTTTAATTCCCAGTTATTTTTAAAAGTTTTTAATTTGTCTATGGATGGTAGACCCTGTACTATTGCCAGGGTCTTGTGGAAGCCATCCTTGCAGTACTGTTGTGTCTTAAATCTTTTCTTTCCTGAAGCTAACTTTAGGTATTTTGCATTTGTGTAATGGATATTCTAGGAATGTGAGTACTAAGCTTATCTGTAAAGTTTTTTTAATCATCCAGACTCTACTTTAGTGATCATTCTGCAAACTATCCCACTATGTCATCCTGCAGCAATTGTTTAAAGCTCTTTGTTGAAAACATGGACCTCATTAGAGAGACAGCAACTACTAATTGATCATCACTTCTAAAGGAATCACTTGTGAGTCTGTTTTACAGATGCTCTTGATATGATTAAGAACTGCATGAATGATCCTTGAAATCTTCACTTTGGTCTTCCCTATTAAATTATCACACTGCTGTTTTAATACATACCACAGTGTGCAGCAGTAGTAGTAGGCAGATGTATTGCTCACAGCTGGGCTGGAAGCATGTCCTACATTAGCAAGGCTATCCCCAATTCTTCGTTAGAGGAATAATCAGGAAAACAAGATTAGCAAAGTTAGATTTATTGCTTTGCTTGGGCATCGCAATTACGTGAAATCTGTATTTGTACATTCCACCAGTTATCTGGAGAATCTATTATTTTTATTTTGTTCACCAGGAAATTCCAAATGAAGGTGAAGGCAGCCATCATGCATAAGCCCTCCAGACCAGTTTCAAATGGCATTGTTTGGGTTTTGCTCTAACGACGGGCCCCATTTGCCTTTTCCTGGGACTCACCCTAGTTTGATCGCAGTTGAATCCGCATTCAGCCGTCACAGCCTGGCTGTTTTAGCACTCAGAATGAGACTTGGCAACTTTTACCCATTACCTCTCTGTGTCTAACATCCATCCTAAGCTCACGATTAACATGGCATAGGCCATCTATGAAATTTTAAGTGCTAATTGGCAGCAGGATGACCAAAATTTGGCTCACGGTCCTTATCTTTGACACACAGAGTAGCGAAGTGATTACAGAAAAACAGTGTTATATTTAGGGAAAGAAGGAGGGCTTATTTCTCTGTCTGCAGCTTCAAAATCATAACAGCATGTCTTATCTCAGTGGAAGAGCAGTGTCAGAACAGATGGACTATAGCAGTGCTCTGATCTGTGTTGGACAGTAAGTGGAACAGATTTCAAAGATGCAAAGACAAGAGTGACTGAAGAGGTATTTGAGCCATAAACGTAAAATTACAGTGTCATTCACAAGGAAAAAAATCTATTACATAGATATTAAGACTTTACATGTACACAGAAGTTCCACTGGTTCTATTCTACCTACCTTATATTCTTCTTAAAGAGATGTTCATAAAGGGACAAAAAATATAAATCAATCAATAGCAGTTGCAGCTCTACAGAAAAAGCTTTCTTTCCTATTGTAAAAATGAGATAGAATCTAAGTTTCAGAATAACCTAAAAATGTTTGAGTGCTACATCATCCTCATCAGCATCAAAGCAATTCCTGTCCAGGGCATCACTGTGAATGACAAGAAAATTTTGTGTATTATAAAATACACCCAAAAAAAGTCAGTGTTATATGAGGAACTTGTATCAAGCCTGTCCATGTCAGACAGCCTTTCTAAGAGATTTATTTCTTCCTAGACTTTGGTCTTATGCTTAAAATATATATATATTTTATAGTTAATACAGTATTAATGCACTTCAAAGTTTTATATCTTGCTGAAAGATGTATGAAAGGGTGTGGGAAATCTATTATAGATTACCTTGTGCATCCTGTACTCTATACGTAGAAAGAAAGATTCAAATGGGACTATCTGCTCTTCATTAATGATATTTATGGTATGACTGCCTTTTGAGGACAAGTCGAAATAAGAGTGTGCAAATCTCTCTCAGCCCTAACATATACAGGGTGCTTTATTGACAAATATTTTCTGTAGGATTCACAATGGATCCTTTTGGATCTTGGGTCATTTTTTCTGCATGTGAAGGTTTGTTGGCACTTCCAGAAGAACCACACAGTGAAGTCAATGTCACAACATGTTTGAAAGGGCACACTCTTAGTTTTCCAACCACTGGAGCAGATTGCCCACCTTTGTGTCTGACAGGTTAATGTGAATTCTCACAAAGATTAACATATTTTTAAGAATTCTTACTGACTTGAAGAAAGAGCACTAGTGAATGTTCCCCACTGATTGTGACTGACATGGGTCTCCTTTGAGCTACTGTACAGTGTTGAACTTTGTCTATGTCTGAATTTGCAAATGTGACACCACTTTCTAAAACTACTATAAAGTTTCTAATGTGTGTGATCTAAAGCTTGGTCTCAGTCATTCATTTTTCCATTAGACTGGCACTCACTCATTTCTCTACCAATCGTGCAGTTTAAGAGGAATTAGGGAAACATTTTTATTTCTACAGTAGGTAAAATACTGCAACTGATCTACAAATATTTTAGTGACTGTTAGATATGGGGGGGGGGCATGCTAAATTTTGCCAGGTCCTGTGCTTTGTTTTTCTTGAATACACAGTGACTGGGTGCTCTGACATGACTTGGATCTCCACAAACTGTCTTCCTGACTCAATGAACATTTTGTACTTGAAGCATATTGATGATGATTGATTTCATATGTGTCATCAGTGATAAGAAACAATATGACAGGCCATGTAATAAGAGATGATGTAACACAGAGCAGATCAAACCTCTTTGTTTCTTAGTTCATATGTCTTCATGTCACCTCCAAAATTTGGGGAACAAATGTTTTCTTCACTTCTCTGGCTTGGAAGACAGTAAGAGACTGCTTGCAGTTGGAAGTAGTTAGTGCATCCTTGGATAATATAAATATAAACAGAAAGAAATTTCTTCCTGAACTAACTACCCCAACCTGAAAGAATTTGTCTCCTGTTTGATTCTTCACTGCACTGGGCCCTGGAAAATCTTTCCTGGTCCCTGCAAGTTTGTAACTCACAGACCAGGGGAACCTTCTTCCCACATCATTCTGGTTCAGTGTACTACAAAGGATGTGTGCCATAGGTAAACGAAGTGAAGGCTGCTAGGGCCTCACTTACATAAATGAAAATCCTTTGAAAAGTAGCTCAGAGGAGTAATCCCTCCCATTCATCCCAGCTGTGGTCTGAGTCACTTAGTAAAGTAAATAGAAATGTCCCCTGGCCACAAAGTCATAGTAAAAATGCCATTCTATTGAGACTTGGGATCTGCCTCCTGTATTCCATCTCTGCTTGCTCACCAGGTGGGGGATTTGAAGGACCAGATGACAGAGGGTTTGAATTGTGGCTTCATCTGGAGTAAGTCTCCATAACAGTCTGTTTTACTGTCACCTCTGTGCTCTGCCCTGTCACTCTTCCACATGGCTGTTTGTTCCACCATTAATCATTTTACTGCCCAGCTAATAAAATTACCTGGAACACAAGCTTACATATCCCATGAATTTTTAAGTGCTGAAAACTCAGTTTCCTGACTAGTTGTCGGTGCTTCTGGCATCCCCCAGATAAGTTCTATATTTATCTTATGCATTTATAATTTAAAAAAAAGCCCTGTATCCTCTAGAAATATAAATTTTTTAAAGACTAGTAACTTAAAACAAATTTAAATTAAATAAGACAGAGGTCCTTATTGCCTGCTTTGTTTATATTTAATGAAAAAGAACACATTTCCTTAACTTATCTGAAGCCAACACAGTCTCTTGTCTCTTGCACAGGGGTGTTGCAGAATTTAGGTCAAGTATATCAAGCTGTAAACGGGACTTTGCAAATAATCACATGGAATAGCTTACAAGAAATAGCCCATAGTAGTCACATCAATCAGCTAAGGAATTCTTTGGCTTCCACTATAGTGCAGTAGATCCCAAGGTTCCCAATGCGCTACGTGCTGTGTGGAGGTGTATGGAAAAGGAGGTCCCTGTTCTAAAAGTTTTAAAGTCAAAAATATGACCAAACCATGTGGATAAATTGAGCAACGTGACCAAGAAGTGCAACACAGAAAGTTTACCAAGGTACATAAGGTTTCTTCACTACTGACTGGGACTTGCTACAATTTGACTAGCTCAAGTTGTATATCCCCTTATGTTAAAACTCATATCCATGCAGTGGGTTTGAGGTCCTGGTTCCATGGGTGATGGGGCCAGACACAAACATCACTGTGTGGGATGGTCGTGGATCAGCTTCCCTTCCACTGCTGGGTGGCTGTCTTTGTCAAGAAGCAGGATGCTGCAGCTGTTTGCAACTGCAGACATCCTGGACCAGAGCTGGCTTGGGTCAGGCGTATCAGAGGGAGGTTGGATCTGCCTGCTCTTGTCTGTGTAAACATATCCAGAATAAAAATGAAAATTAGCCATGTCTCATTTCTGATTGTTGTAAGTGCCACTAAAAGCATCTCTGCATGAAAGGCAAAATTGAACTTCATCTTCTCCCGGCTTAAGGATGAGAAGCTTAAATTTTGCCCCTCCTTTCCCAGAAAGGCCAGAAGGACTGAGACAGGGAAGAAAGAAGCTACCAGATCTGGAGTTTCTGCTTCTAGTCCCTGTTAGGCAAGTTAAGCAGCAGCCATCGATGGCCCAAATACTCCATATATTTTGTTTTGCAGCAGCAGTATTTGCCAGCCTGGACTTCCAAGAGCTTTGACATGGTCAAAGTAAACAGCGGAATCACGGTTCTTTTTCTGTCTCTTGACACTCTGTTGTCCTTTGCAGCTGCTTAGATGGTCTGTACCTGGAGCTGATCCCAGTCAGCTTATTGTGAATGAGGCTGGTTTCTCAAGAACAAAACCAAACCAAAACAAAAAACCCCCAACCAAATAACTGACATCTTTCAACAGTTGTACTTACAACCTTGTAACTATTTCCAGCACACCCCATCATGTCGTTTCTGTATAAAAACCAGGTTATTTGTAATTTGTTGCACAGTTGCTTAAACCTTCGAGTACCTGAAAAAAATTGGCCACCTAAGGTGTAAACTACATGTCACGCTAAAAGAATCTTCCCAGTCAAATAATGTAGTATGAGAGGATTTATTCCAGTAGAAAACACGGCTCATTAGATCTGCTAGAACTAACGAGGTCTCCTACACTACCCAACTTCCTCTAAAGGTGGGTGTTCTGGTACAATCGGGTTTTATTGCCACTTTCTTTAACCTCTAGGTTGGTAAGAAATGCATTATAGTCCTCTCAGTTAGTTTGGGGTACCAGTTTCTGTCCTGATTTTAAAAATAATTAATGAAGTAGTCTTCAGGTTTATCAAAGAGGAGATGCTGATAGATGAACCACCATGACAGCTACACTTCACCGGACACTGCAGAACGCAAACAGCAGACCAGGGTGCATGTGAGCTGTGCATTGAGGGTACTTGGTTATGTGATCCAGTTAGGGACTGCGTTAACAGGGGCAGGCGGGAAAACCCAGAGTTTGATCAACATTAGGAAATCTTCCAGAGCCTTTCACATTGCAATAAACCCTCCAATAGAGGAGTGGTGTGACACTGATTGTCTGTTTTAGCCAACAGCAAAAAGTAGGAAAAAAATAAAATGTAAAATACCCAAATGTGAAAGCATGCCCCAAGCAGATTTCTTATCACTGGAATGGAGATGTGCCAGCTATTCCATAAAATCCATCAAGAATATTAAAACCATTATCAGCATTATGTGACAGGAGCTCTGATATGAATTGATGGGTAGCAATATAAAACATAAGATAGGTCATTATGGTTAAGACAAGCTGTGGTAGTATTTAATAGAGGTGCAGAAATTACTGCTGGGGTTATAATGCCAAACTAAATTCTCTGAAAGGACAACCCATATCCATTGCTCCCCCTGCTACTTTTGATCTTGTTTACCTCTCCTCTAGCTCTGCTCTGTGCTTAGGTCCACTGAAGGTCTTTTTCCCAAACTGCAGCTCTTTTAGAAAGTGTCTGTCTGAAATGGAATTAACTTCCCCCCCCCACCCCCCAGCAGCCCTCATAGTACTGTGCTGTGTGTTGGTGGCTAGCAAGGTGTTGGGAACACACTAGTGTTATGGCTACTGCTGAACAGTGCTGACACATATCAGCATCCCCCCTCAGCAGTAGTCTGGGGGTGGGTGAGATCTCAGGAGGGGGCCCAGCCAGGACAGCAGGCCCCAACTGACCCAAGGGATATCCCATACCATATGGCATCTGCTTAGCAACAAAAGCTAAAGGAAGGGAGGAAGGGAGGGCATTCATTATTTATGATGTTTGTCTTCTGGAGCAATCACTATGTGTACTGAAGCCCTGCTTCCCAGGAAGTGGCTGGACATCACCTGCTGATGGGAAGTAGAGAATAAATATTTTGGGTTTTTTTTTTCCCCTGTGCAGCCCTTTGTTTTATTAAACTGCCTTTTTCTTCACCCACAATCTTATTTTTCTCCTCTCCCTGTCCTGCTGAGGAGGGAGGGCAGTGGTAGAGTGGCTTGGTCCAGTGAAGGTCAACCCACCACAGAAAGGCATGTCTAAGTGTGAAGAGATTTTTTCTTTGTCATCTGTGTTAAGACATGGTGGCCTGAAGGGTCTGCCAGGTCTTCCCTATGGCCATACTATTATTTCCACATACCTTCTAAGACAATAGAGTGTGTTTCAAAGCCAGCCTAGTCTCACTCCATTTCCTAAGCAGTGGAGCATGGACTCCCTCTAGCCTCTCTTTTGTTTTCTGCAGCAGAAACCATCGATTCAGCTTCTCTGAATTTTCAGCTCTTGCTTGGTTCATTTTGCAGCCTGCGCCATGCTGACCTCTTCGCTAGCTTTAGGCAGCCTCCTGTGAGAAGTGGGTTTCCAGGTCAAAACGCAGCTCTTACTGGCAATCAAAACTGGAAGACTTTCTAGAGAAATGCCATCTTTTACAGCATTATGCTTTTTTGGAGTCACTCCCCCAAGGCCTGGATCTGGCCAACTTGAGAGCACTCACCGTGGCACATTAACACGATGGGCAGCCCTGCTCTTCACCCTCTGTGACTGCTGAAGGCATTACTCACAGCCCAGTATCTCTAAACAGCTGAGCCTTTTGGTTCTGCCTGTGCCACACTAGCTCAATTCTAAGCTCAATTAGCATATAAAACTATCAGAATGGATCCCTAGGCTGCCTGGAGGGCAGCGGGTTTTGGCTTGGACAGGGTGCAGAGGAAGGGAGGGGGAGTTGGATTCTCCCTGTGTAGGAATAGGCTAGCAGAAATGTACAGCCCTTTGGGGGAGGAATTGTACCCTGGGGCAAGCAATGACCCGGCTTACTTTCCCAGCACCCCTAGACCTGGCGCACTGATGTGCACTGTGATAAACTGTCACCTCTGCTTACACAAAGATGGTGCCCGAGATAAGAGAAGCAGCAAGCTGGGTACCAGGAGCATCTCACAGCTACACGAAAATGTGGACAATTCCCTGTGCCACTGTCAATCCCAAGCACTGCGGTGCCCACACAACTGAGGTGCCCTGGGACAGTGAGGAGACCTCCTGGCTTTACCTGTTTCAGTGTTGTTTCTGGAGACTGCCTAATTATGCTTAGGTTTAGTATCACACGTACATTGAGGGATAAAGCAAAATGCAGTTTGGAAAGTGGAGACCCTGTGCTTGGTGCCTGGGTGCTCCACACTAAACTAGGATGGTGTCCAAGTTACAGGCTTTCTGGCTTGCAGGGAGCCTCACCCCTTGGCATAAACAGGAGGGATGTTTTCAGTGCTCAACACTTATAAGCAGGCCACTTAGTTACTTACATTCAAATTGAGGCATTTAATTTTAGGAACAGTCTCAAACATTTTGTCCAAAAAGTCCAATCCCAGCTGCTAACTGTGGTTTTAAACCACTTATTTCATTTTATTTTATTCTATTTTTTCTCCAGGAGCTCCAAATGTGCAGGCATTTGGCTTGGAAAGTGTTGTGTGAGCAAATTTAAAAATACAGCCCTTGTCAGGTTGCTTATGCAACATCTGATGCCCATGTTGCTATGGTTAGTATATGCTTTGGGTGAAGGCTGTGGTAACTAGTCACATATGGTATTCTCACAGAGCAGTGCACAAGAATTGCATATTAAATTACAAATTCAAGTGAATCTAGTATGGCTGTACCAGGAACAGAATATGGAAGTGCTTGGATTGAATTGTCTTTATCCTGGGATAAATCCCCCATTACTTCATTTAAGATTTAACGGTGTAGCTTCTGCTACTACTGTTGGTAGAGGGCAGAGCTAAGTGACAAATGCCATGTGCAACAGCTAACAGAGGTCTCTCTCACACAGGGATATCCTATACAGCATCTATATTTTACAAGGTGATTCAAAAGAAAGTCACCATTGGCATCTTTCTGATTGGAATGGTGTAAAAATTAACAGTGACAAAGAAACTACATGGTCCAGAAGGAACAAGATATTCACAGAACATATGTATGCCATTTCTGTGGACGTCACTTATTCATGTTTCTTCTGTGTTTTCTTTGTTCTGTAAAAAGTCTGATGGGCATGAACTGAATTAAGGCATGCCAGTTCTCATTTTTCCTAGAGAATGGGTACTTAAACATTGCCTCACTTGAATGCCCTTTCCCGTAAGCAGTGAATATGCATCTTTTTTTTTTTTAAGAGTATATATTTTTCCACATTTAAACAACAGTGAAATATATAAACACATTTAAAAAAAAAAAAGAATTATGGTTCAGCTGTGAAAAATACCTTCCAGGAGGAAGCTAATAAATCATTGTCCTTCTGAATTAGCAACCAAAGGGAGAAAAAAAAAAGAAAATAGTATTAACGTGCTTTTTCTGAAAAAGCTGCAGAAGGGCAAGTATTGAACAATGACACCATATATAATTAAAACTACAGCTTTAGTTTCAAAGGACCCCATGGTAGCAATGGTTGCAAAACTCTGCTCTGTGTGAAGCTCTTCATACAATTAAAACCATATTAGTTTTTTAAAATGTCACTAGTAGTAATTCTGTGTAGTAATTTCAGCAAAAAATGTTAAAAGTGGCACAGAAGTTTACTATGGAAATTTTATCCATACTGTATGTATGAGACATGCAGCTAAATTCCCATGTTAGAAGCATGCCAGAAAACACAATCCTCTCTTAAAAATCTTCCTTTTTATTCAATAAAAGTAACATCAGCTCTGCGAGAACCAAAACTATTAGAAAGCACTCAGTGCTTTAAAGTCTGAAAGTCATTTCCAAATGACCTGTACCACTGATTACGACACCACGACTCACAACTCAAAAGATGGAAATTCTTGCCCTGCTGAAAATAGAGAAGGGCTTTGAGAAGGCAGCTCAGGGTGTGTGGCTGGATGGTTGTAGCCCTGATAGAGGATGAGCTGCCAGTTTGTGGAAGTCCTTTGAGAGCAGCTGAGGTTTCCTCACCACCCAGGTCAGTAGCTGTGGCTGATGGACAGATGAAGTACTGCAGCAGACATTTTCTGAGTGCCAATAAAGACATCAGTTTTGATAAAAGAAGCATGGTTGGAAAGGTCTTCAATTTATTGCCAAAGGTTTTATGTAAACCAATCTTCCCTAGTATTTGTTGTGCATGCTAATTAATTGCATGTGCTGCAATGACAATCATAGAAAAAATCATGGTATGAGCAAATTAGGAAACAGATGAATGGTCAGATTTCACAGAGAATCAGCAGAAAAATTTTGACCAACAGTAAATTTGAGTTCTCTTGTTTTAATATATTGAGATTTGCTCTGTGTGATTACTAAGAGCAGCAAACAGAAATGAATTTACTATGAATTTGCAAAATTTTATAGCAGTATGCCGTATTTCTTAATCTTTTTCAAATGCATTTATCTGCAACAGAAACTAGGAATAGTGTCCGAGAACATGGAATTGAAACATCCAAGTGGAAGTAGAATTTAAAACAAAAGTGTCATAGAGAATTTTTCCAAACTTTATTGGCAGATTTTAGCTGGGAAGTATCTTTGCAGGGTCTGTGCACTGAGAAGTGATGTATTCACATGGCTTCATACTCCTAGTCCTACCAGTGCTGCTTGATACGTGAGAAGAGTGGCTTTCATATTCGTGGGAATAAATCTTAGACATTTATTTGAGCACTGTAGAATTTTGAAGTTAATGTCGTGATGAACATGTGAAATTTATGCAGCAGGGCTCACATGCAGGCTATTTGCTTTGATGGTAGCAATATAAAAAATACAGCAAATGGACCTAGATCTGTTAGAAGAGACATCATTAGGATATTGGGAGATACTTTGTTGTAAATGTGTATAAATTAACTGCTTATAGGTTTCTCCAAAGGTTTGTGAGCAAGAATCTCTGTTTTGAAGGAATAAGGAATCTACATACAAAAAAGAAAATTTTCTTATGCAAATTTTAACTGTTGGGACTGGTGCCTTTTCTATGATTGAAGAAATCCAGATGTCAAACAGGTTACATCTACTTCAGTCCAATGTCTCTCCTTCTGCTTCATTTTGCAGCATCTGTTTACAGACAGAGGCCATGGTCTGCGGTGATATATGCCACACAGAGAAATGCATGGGCTGAGAAACAGTATTTATTAGCCTAGGTGGAGAGCATCATTAATCTGTACATAGTGTAACATTGTGCTATGTGTATATGCATGTAACGGCATTGGAAATGGGGGTGTGCAGTGGAGGGGAGGGAATCATTCTGTTGTTGAAGTGGTGCTGGTGCCAAACGGTGCCGAACAAGAGCGATTCTTGTGAGTGAGTGGGCAGAGGTGGTACGGTACAGCAGGCTGAGAACAATCAGACTGCAGCTGAAACAATCCGTAATTAACAAACAGGCTGCAGAAAACTTAACAAAATCTGTTTTTTCTTTCATCTGCTTTTGGATTTTTCTTTAATCAGATTAAAGTGAAAGCGTGCTTTGGCAAAGGCTGCTGAAGGGATTGTCTGCAGATAGCTGGAAGTTGCCCTTTAGTGCTTCCAATGGTTGCATAGGCTAAAATATGCAAAACTAGTAAGTTTGAACTGTCATTGTTGTGCACAAAATGCTCTGATCTAGTTTATTTCATTATCACAAGCTTATTAAATTGCTTATTAAAAATTAAGCTGAGGTTTCAGAGTTTTCCCTCTGTTGGGTGCAGTTTTTCCTTTTTCCAAGCTGACTATAATTCTTTTGCTAGTTTCTTCAGGCCTCTTTCTATTATATCTTTATGAATATTTATAGCAGCTTCAAAAGATTAATTTTATTTATGTGCCTCAAATGCCACTTTCAGGTATAATTAACAAAGGGATTTAGCAAGACTGAACTCAATACCAAGCCAGGTTTACTTCCCTAGACCTGGCAGATTGCCCCTAGCCTTTGCAGGGGATATGAACTGAAAGTACTTGTTTACTTCATACTCCACAGTGCTCATGCCCCAAGGTAAGCTGACATGAAGCTCCATACAAGTTTATTAATCCCGAGTGCTAGAGCTACCCTCTGCCTAACTCTGACACTACAGGGTTATGTGAAAACATGGATTTAGTCCACTAGAAAAAAAAAAAAAGTTCTGTTTCTTTCTACTGTGTTCTAGAGTCCTCAACATAAGAAGGACATGGAACAGTTGGAACGGATCCAGTGGAGGGCCACAAAGTTGATTAGAGGACTGGAGCACCTCTCCAATGAAGACAGTCTGAGAGAGTTGGGCTGCTTCATCCTGGAGAAGAGAAGGCTCCAGGGAGATCTTATAGCAGCCTTCCAGTACCTGAAGGGGGATACAAGAAAGCTGGGGAGGGACTTTTTAGAAGGGTATGGAGTGACAGGATGAGGTGGAATGGTTTTAAACTGGAAGGGGGTAGATGTAGATTGGATATTAGGAAAAAATTCTTTGCTACAAGGGTGGTGAGGCACTGTAACAGGTTGCCCAGGGAGGTGGTGGCTGCCCCCTCCCTGGAGGTGTTCAAGGTTGGGTTGGATGGGTCCTTGAAGGACTTGGTCTAGTGAGGGGTGTCTCTGCCCATGGCAGGGGGTTGGAAATAAATGATCTTTTAGGTCCCTTCCAACCCAAACCATTCTATGGTTCTTTATGGAAATGCTTAGCTAAGTAATAAGGATGTCCAGGGGAGAACCTGTCAATATGCCAGTGCTGTTAAAGTGCTGAAAGTGCAAAGAAGTGGATAAGGGAGGTTCAGAAGTTGGGAAGTGAGAACAGAAGAGAATAGTAAATGGGAAGGACACTGAAAAGCACACAGTAGAGGTAATAAAGGTAACAAGGAGCAAAACAGTGCCTCCTCTTAAAACACGTCTGTCAGTATCCTGGATCCATAACTGCATCAAAAGTGCCATGTGGACCCACCAGAGGCTGCACAGAAGCCTCAGACAATTTATTTCAGCATTGTAAAACAGCTGTTTAACAGGGGATAGCAGTGGGGGAGCTGAGTTGTGAGCCAGAGAGATGGTCCTTTGTATATGCTGTCACACCATGTGTTAATCATGGTGTCTCTCCCCTCAAGACCTGACATCCATGTCACAGTGTTAGGCGCCTAAATCTGGTTTCTTGCTTTCCCTGAGGCATCCCAAGTATTATTTAATATTTCTATTTACATTTTTTTCTTCCTGTATCACTTCCTTCTTGTCTTCCCTTGTACTTCCTTGGGCATTTCTCACTGCATGTGATGGTAAAGCTCACTGAAGTGAGGTGGACCTCTAACTCACATGTCTTCTATGAGGCCATGAACTCCTGCCCCGGTGCTTGGTGTCCTCTTTGAAGCTCTCCAGTGTCAGACCTCTGCTCTGGGGAGGCTTTCTCTTTTTAAGACCAGCGCTAAGGAAGACATTGAAATATGATGTGATATTCTATAGAAGGCCAAAGTCTGGAGAGCAGAAGCAGGAGCTAATTGCCACCAAAGATGTTAAGCCCAAAATTCTTTCATGTGACACACAGTGTCTGGGGTACAAAGAGGAAAAAAAATCATTGGGAGTGAGGAAGAAAGGTGAAAGATATGACTAACTAGAAACCTAAGTGAAGTCGCAATTGGAAGGTTGGAGTAGATCTTTAAAGGTCCCTTCCAAACAAAAAAATTCTGTGAGAAGTAAGAATTCAAGTCTTTGACTACCATTTTTGCAAAATGGCCCAGGCTTCCCATTAGCTCAAGATAACTACTAAATCTGCAGTGCATCTGCACCCTCTACAAACTTAAAATCTTGACAATTGTTCCAAATACAGATGGGACTGGCTTCAGCAAATGCAAGTGATCTTGGAGAAATCAGTGTCATGCTGTCGACTCATTTCCAGGGAACAAATGGCTGATTGTGATGCCCTACCAATAGCAGACCACTATCTGATACTTCGTTCTTTATAAACCATTGCCGTTTATTTCTCCTAGTCCTTTATTTCTTAGATGTTAACAGACTTCCATTTAGTATTAACTGAAGTTTCATAGAAGCATTCTTGTCGGATACTTACTGCAGAAGCACAGAATATTCTTTTTTTCTCTTTAATCTTGATTCATTTTGGAAATCTCACCAAAGGAAAGAGAAACATTTCAGAATATATTCAAATAAAACATTATGTAATGTGAGATTAATGTATTAGAAAGAAAAGAAATACAATTAATATCAGTGTGATTGAAATGAAAACTCAGGCAGTAGCTTATTTGCTACCTTTGTCAGGGCTATTAAGAGGTCTTATTTCAATGTATCGATTGCTTGTTACCCACCTCCTTCCTTTTGTTCCACTTGAGAGCCCAGGTTTTCATGTAGAACAGTGTGAATAACTGACTTTTCAATTTTGCTGGCCAACAAAACAAAGTAAATTATGATTTAAGAGGAATAAAATTGTTCATGTGAACTGAAACGCATCAAACCTCTTTAGTGCTATTTTACATTTTATTTTGGCAACTGAAATACACAACATTCAAAATAAAAGTGAACAACCTTTATTCTGCAGTCTTTAAAACCAAAATCTTTTCGTTTTTTCTGGGTTTCTTTAGATTTTCTTGGGACAAAGCCTGACCTAAAATTTGACCTCAAGGTCTCGACTTCAGGGTAGCTGGAAGTGACAGTCAAGTTACCCACCAGGCTGTATGACTGAGGCACAGCGTTTCCTCCGTTGTAAATTCTCAGTAGTATATAGGGTGCATAAAGGCAGTTTCCACTTGGCAGAGTTACTGATTGGCTCCATAAATTCCCTACTTTGTGTTGCTGCTTTGACGCTCAAAGCTCGGGGAGGTGGAGGTGAAAAAAGACAAGCAGCCAACAATCCTAGAAATAGCCATGTCAGGGGGATTCAGCCCTTGCCTGCCTCTCTCTTAGCCAGACAAACTAACCTACACAAAGCTGCATGCTGTCAACTTGCTTCTGCTTTCCAGGCTACCATGTCTAAAATCCCATCTGCCATTTAAACATGACTTTAATTTTTGAAAATTGGTCCTGAGTTCTTAAGCTACTTCAGTGTTTTTGAAAATTTTACTAAAAGTCTAAAGACAACCTGGAAAAAAAAATAAAAAAAGATTGTGGTAGTAGCAGTACTAGTCAGGTTGTACTAAACTGGATGGACAGAGATTAAGCCAATGTAAACAAATGCACATAGTTCTTTTTTATTACTGAACATGACTGATACACCATCTTACATCTATTTGGAGAAAAAACTTATGTTTCCAAAGTTGTCTCAGTTTGGCTGTTTATCTTCCCTTTTCAACTGTGTTAGCTTTATGACTCACAGGCAGAAAACCTGTCACTTTGGCCAAGTTATTAGTCATGTAAATGCTATTGGAGGTGCAAGAAATGTCAGTCCAAATTAGGAAACTTTTGAAAATCCAGAGAAGGGTGTATCAACTCATATTCCAAAAATATTTAAATGAGGTTCCACTGGCAGTTACCTCAGCCACCAACGCCTTTTTATTCATTAAATCTGAGGAATTCCTTTTTTTAATGATGCTATAAGATTTCATTGTTCTCTACATGTCTCCAGTCACTCTAGCTTGGGGCAGGTTGCTTGTCTCAGCTATGAGTTGTTTGTGGCATTGAGAAAGTGGCTTTGGGAAATTTTGGATACTTTTGAAAGTGCTTTCAGCTTTTGTGCCCTTTCCTCCAGTTCTGTGATTTATGTTTTGTCCCAGCTTTTGCTTGTCTTGCTAGGGTGGGTTGTTTTTTGGTTGAGCACGTGTTTTGTTTTATTGTTGGGGTCTTTTTCCTATTCAAGTGGTCTATGCCACTTCTAAATATAAAGACTGAATACCTTATCCAGCACACTGCTGGCTCATGTTGAGCATGCCATCAATAAGCACCCCTAAGTTCTTCTCCTCAGGGCTACTCTCAATTCATTCTCCACCCAGCCTGTAGTTGTGCTTGGGACTGTGTTGACCCACATGCAGAACCTTGCACTTGGCCTTGTTGAACTTCATGTTGTTCCTGTGGGCCCATCCTTCCAGCTTGTCAATTTTCCTCTGGATGGGTTGGTTCAGTGTGAAGCCTCAGGACAGAAAAAAAAAAATGTCACCAATTCTAATTGATGTTCTTCTCCAGGGTGACAGTTTTCCTGGCCTTTTCTGGTAAAGCTCCAGTGAGGTCAATACCCTGGTGTCACTGGCAACCATTCTGTGTAACCCTAAACATAAATTTACCTAAACTTCTTGTCCTGATAGGACAAGTTCTACCTGTGAGTTGAGACTCTGATGATGCTAGCAGCTGCTTTTTTGATAGGTGCTTTCAAATACATTATAAGAAAAGCAGTTCTTGAAAGAGAAAAAAAAAATTAACTACAGTGAAAGGCAGAACAAAACATTCTAATATAGGATTCTAATACCAGTGTTGAAAAACTGACTTCTTTTTGGAAACTGAAAATACTACAGGGTGTAAGGGAAAGGGTTCCACAGCAGAACCACCAGTCCCATCAATCTCAAATTTCATGTGACACAAAAAAAATGTAATCTCTCAGAGAGATTACGAATTAAGAAGTATAGTCAAAAATATCTTCTGCATGGCAGGGTGGACTCCCCACCACGGTTGCTTTCTCACTTCTTTTGCAGAGGCACCTGAGAGTCGCCTCTCACATATGGAGAAGGAAGGACAGCAGTTGTTGGTGACCCAGTTGACTGAGAGGGAGGCATGGAGGCAGGAGCAGGCAGGTAGTTAAAACTCTCCCTTAGCACCAAGAAAAAAAAAACAAACAAAGCTAAAGGTATTTGCTGCTTCTTGGTCTAGCAGATCATTTGAGGACAGATGACCAGTTAATAACTGAGGTCATTATCAAAAGTAAATTATCTAGTGAGGGCTTTGTATCTTTTAGAAATATGTCCCCAACTTTGGTACAAAATCCAATTCTGAAAAAGCTTTCAATCCATATGAGTAAGACAAGTGGTAGATATCACATTTTTAGCAGAAAAGAAAAAAATGAACTTGCTAAACCCTCTCAATCAGTAATAAAATACAAATATCTCTTCCAGTTCTTGCTCGTGAGTTAAAATGCCACAAAAAGAAAGATTATAGATAATTTTGAATGTTATTGTTTGTCTGAAAATAATGTGTTTGATTCTTATACAATTTGTATCAGTTTGAGTCAAGTAATACGAACAGAGTTACTCCAGATAATACTAGTGTGTCAAAAAGTAGAAGCAGGTTCCATTGTCTAGCAGACATTTTTTAGTGAGAGAAAGCAAGCATGTGGGTGGGGGTCTCAGTCAGGATGTGCCATTCCAACTAGGCAGTGAGTGTTGCATGGGCTGTATGGACGTATTTATTTTTTTAAAGATTTTTTTTCTTTTTACTGAAATAAATTTCAGAAAGGCTCTGACTGTGACCTGCAGACAAACCCCACTTAAATTCATTGAATAATTTCAAAAAAAAGGGGAAATCATTGTGAATGGAAACATTTTGGTTTGAGGCTGTCAATTTTACGGTGAGATGCTGGTCTTTGTATCATGAGGAACTGAATAGCTGCTCCATATTTATTACCTCTGTGAAACAAAGCAAAAGGAATAGGAGGCTGCTGGTGGTTATTGATTACAGCCCCTAGCCCAGTGCTAGGATGTAATGCTGTAAAGTTTAGGAGCTAGAGTCATACTTACCTAATTAATGATTTCCTACTTTCTGCCCTTAAACTGCATACTCTGTTTTATCGTACACCTCTTGTGCAAATTTTGTCATGAGCTGAACTAATTACAGATTTATGTAGCTTCAAAGACAGAATATCATGAAACCATACCCAAGCAGCCTGTCTGGAGAAAACACTGTTGATGCTTTATGGGTCTTCTGCAGCGCAGTGGGAAGGCTAAGCAGTTGCCATCTAGTGGCTAATGAATTCGAGACGATGAACTTCTCAGAAGCTGCTGCTCATCTCTAGCATGGGAAAGCAGGTGATGCAGCCCAGCAAAAAACCAAATAGAGCTATTTTCAGCGAGCAGCTGGATCAGGATATGAAATGTGAGCTGATCAGACTTCATCCATAAATGGGACATGAACTGCATGGAGACCAAACCTATATTCTGCTTTCATCTTTATCCACTACTTCCAACTTCCACTTGATCTCTATGATTTTTATACATCACAAGAAGTCAACATACAAATAAAAAGGTTTTGTGTTAGATTTCTTTCACAATCTGTATGAGTCAGGGGGAGTTCAGTCCCTTCAGAAGCTATGCAGTTGCTGTACACTACATTTTTCAGCTGGCTTTTTTTCCGGATTGCCCCATCTCACTTCACCTCTGCGGGACAGCACCAGTTCAGGCACATCGCTAGCAGTGCCAATGTTCATTCTAAGCATACAATTTCCATTGAGTGAAAGCTTGTTCACCCCTTTCAAGGGTTTTGCCTTCATTAACACAGAGAACAAACCTTAAGCTAACAGAGAAGTGGGATCCCCTCTGGGCTTGGCCATTCCTTGATATCCTCCCTGAAAAGGGCCGCCAGCTGACTGTGCAAACTCCTCATGTCCAGTGAGGCAAAGGGTCTTGCTGAACTAGAATAACCCACATTACTCTGTTCTACCATGATCAGCACCTGCAGTAGAAATGGAGGGGCACAGGGGAGTTTCATACAGATGTCCTATTGCCTCTTCTTTCTCCCATGGTGAATCTCATACAATCATGGAGAATCACAGACTTGTTTGGGTTGGAAGGGACCTTAGAGATCATCATGTTCCTCTCCCTGTTATGGGCAAGGACACTTCCCACGAGCCCAGGTTTCCCAAAGCCACATCCAACATGGTCTTGGACACTTCCAGGGAGGGGACAGACACAGCTTCTCTGGGCAACCTGTGCTAGTGTCTCAACACCATCACAGTGATTTTTTTTTTCTTTTATGTAGTCTAGATCTACTGTCTTCAAGTTTATAGCCATTGTCCCTCATCCTATTGCTACATGCCCTTGTAAAAAAATCCCTCCCCAGCTTTTCTGTAGCTCCTTCAGGTACTACAAGGCTGCTATAAGTTCCCTCCGGAATCTTCTTTTTTCCAGACTGAACAAGCCCAACTCTCTCAGCTTGTCTTTGTAGGGGAGGTTCTCCAGCCCTCTGATCATCTCTGTGGCCTCCTCTGGACCTGCTCCAACAGTTCTATGTCCTCCTTATATTGGGGACCCCAGAGATTGATGTGGCACTGCAGGTGGGGTCTCACCAGGGCAGAGGGGCAGAATCATCTCCCTCAACTTGTTGGCTATGCTTCCCTGGATACAGACGAGGACACAGTCAGCCTTGGGTTGCAATCCACTTCTTACCAGCATCTAGGGGTGGTTCTTGGCTCTGGAGAGTATGGTTTCCTTGTTATGAGCAAAACCAGGTTAGGAATGTTCAAAGAAATTCTCCATTTGCGCTAACAGAAGGTAGTCAAGTTGATAAATGCCTAGATTATAGCTAAGACACTGAAAATTTGGTAGCGTTGCTTTGTGCTGTTTTTACCACTCACACTTACAAGTTGAGAGATACATTTTCTCATTTTCATTCTTTCAGTGAGCACATTTTTATTACTGAAAAAACACATTTCAGTGAAGGAAACTCAAATGAGTTAATCTTTTCATTGGGGCGGGGGTTTTTGGGTTTTGGGTTTTGGTTTTTGTGAGTGTTTTTTTTTTCCCCTGCAGCTTCTGCATATATAAAGCTATAAAATTTCAGTAAAAAATAGCAAATGCTATTTACTTCAGACAAACCATGAGGTTAATCTGTGGTTAGTCTTGAACAAAACCAAGCACACTTACACATATCGGCGCACTTATGTTTTTCCAAATAGGCCAATTAGCATCTGGTGCTGCCAAGCACTGATCACTTCCCACGCAAAGAGAAGGATCCTCCTCATCTCTTTCTGACTCTAATGGAAGTTGAGGGCACTAAAACCAACTATCAGCATCTGGCCCTTAGAGATTAATGGCACTATGCAAAGAGTATTGCTAAACAATATACAGCACAGAAGGCATTTGTGGAGCACTGCAAAAATAGAGTCCCATTTTAAGACTCTCATTACTGTCATATAAAACAGATGGGAAAGATATGAAAGTTTAAGATTATAGTAAAAAAAAAAAAAAGAGAATAATCCTGTGCCAAATGCAACTTCTGAGAAAGTTTGCAATAGATTGACAGGAACTAGATTTTTGGAGAAAAAAAAAAAAAAGAAAAACTTGGCAAACATTGCAAAAGAGAAGTCTGTATCAAAAGTGATGGCCAGATTAATGATCTAAGAAACAGCACACTCTGGAAATGTCACAAAAATGGAAAAATATGTTTTACTGCTGTTTTCATAGAAAATTGAAGGGAAAATTGTAACTTAAATCTAGAATAAGGATCAGAAACTAGAAGACAACTATTTGCTATCCATAAACTTTGTCCGCTGCAAAACCGGTGACACTGAGGTCTTAAATGAAGAATTCCTGTCATCATATATTTTGACTTTTTTACGTGATTCGAGTCCAGGAATTGGAAAAAATATAGAAAAAGCAGTTCTCACGTAAATTGTGTCATATGGCAATTTGGTTGTATGGTATTAGGCTTTCTGCCTCCATTCATTCTCTGCGTGAGTGCACGGAGATAATGATAAAATAGGGATTAATTTTCAAATGTCTGTGCATAAGATTATATGACTAAGTCTTTTAACGTGAATACATTTAGTACACATCTTTTGTCACTCGCCTCAGTAGATAAACTGATGGTAATTACCTATGTTCAGATAGCCAGGTTTACAATGTGAGCTTTCATTTGCCATTCTAATTAACGGACTCAAGTTCTCAATTGCAAGAATTTTCCTTTCTTGACATATCTTGTAAAAGTGACAAGTCTATTTCTGTGTTTAAGAACCAGTGTCTGGTGCAGCAGTGTCTGCTTATGCATCTTTTGTTCTCCTGGGGACAGGTGATTTGGGTTTCAAAACCCATTTGCAATTAAGGCTTCTGAGAACTTTTACCTGTATGTCAGTATGTGGAAACTGATAAGGCAGAAAAAATACATCCAAACTGTGTGAAAGTCTGAGTCCAGCTTTGCACCTTGAGTGGTGCAGGAAACAAAAGCCTTTGAACATTTTTAAGCTATTGTAACCAAGTCAGCCGCTGTAGATGGTGGGAGATGACAACCTGCTTCCACCGAACTGCTGCCCCTCAGGAGCTGCACTTACTCTTTGCTTTGACCTTTAATGCTGACAGCACAGTGGAGAATGACAGCAGATGATACCAGAGTCAGTATCAGTCAAGTCAGTTTGTCAAACGTTCTTCTTTTCACAGCTTTTAATGCCAGTTTAACAGGTTTACCAGAGCAGATGGGAAGACGAGTGGAAGAAGGATAGATAGGAGAGCAGAGTAAGGGTCAGTGCTCCCCGAGAAGAAAGTTTTGTGAGGGAGGAATGTGATGGTTATAAGCAGTAGATTACTCAAGAAAGGAGAAGGCATAGCTCAAAATCATTTTTCCTCTTAGTAATACTGCTTATGATGCTTGATTTTTGCCCTGTTTACTCTCCCTTATCACACATTGGGAATGTTGGGAAGAGCTTCAAAACTGACCCTTTCCTATATAGAATTTAGCAAGGAAAAATGTCTAAAACAGATAAGAAATACTAAGACATATGGATAGAAAGGACATGGTGCATTTTGGACAAAGCTTGGAGAATCTTGAGAAAGAAACTAAAGCTGCACAAGCAAAGTGTTATCTAAATTCAGACTTGAAAAATATAGACAGTTTTTGTTTGGGAAAAAAAAAAACCTCTTGCAAAAGCAGGGAGAGTGTAGGGTTTTCAATGTGTGTGCCCAGATGGAGGGAAATTCAGAGAGTACTTTTTGAAGTTACAGGTTATAAGCGATGCAAGGTTTTATTTTTTTTTTATTTTAGAGCTTGGCAGCTAGTATCCAAATTGTTTTTAAATTCTTTTCAAGTTATTGATGTTTTTGGCATTATAATTATAGCAATCAGTGTTAGTAAGTGCTTTATAAGCTCTAAATTAGTCATGTTAAGAATTTTCGATTTTCACTTAGCTCATAGGCTATATTGAGACATTGCTGTATCTCCAGAAGGCCTCAACAGCCCCAAAAATCAGCATTAGCCGTTTGCCGTTCCTGCCATGAGACTGGCAGTGGCCAGACACTGATTCAATGATATGTGAACACCTCATGCATTTCAGCAGCAATTTAAAGTACCATTTGATATGATAACCCAGTTAAGTGTGAGCGAGTTGCTACTCTCATCGTAGTGAGTAAAACCAGTGAGTTCCCTTTGTTGCACATAAAGTCAGTTTGCTCAGCCTGTTTTCCTTCTGGGGTCAAATCCAGCTATCTATAGTTCTGTAAGCATTTGCAAGGATTTCGTTTGTAACTAAACAAAATGTAGGTCCCTCTTTAAGCAGTTATTTAAAGTCAGAGCACAGGATAGGTTGGAATATACAGGAGTGATTATGTTTGAATCCCTACAAAGGCATCCATTCTGTGAGAATCAGTAAAAAGTGAACACACGGAGGGGATGGATGTCCTTTGGTTGGGAATTCCTACTGAGACAAGTGGCATTTTCAGCTGTGGCACAGTCTTACCACAGCAACTGCTGGACAGAAATTGTGAAGGAATGCAAACCCCTTTTATAAGGATATGTAGCATCATTCCGGGACTGAAGAGATGACCTCTGAATTTGACCTCAAAACCTCGTGTCCTCTGTTTTTGTTCATAAATCCTTGTTTGAAGCAGATTGCCTTTTGCACCTTTCATCAATTATTGTCAAAATCTCAGGGAAGGAGCTGACTGGAGTATTGCCACTCACTTCCCTGGAAGCACGACCAGCAGCTGGGAGTAAGATTTATAGGCTTCAAACTATCCATCTTTGCTGCTACTCCTATGTCAAACTAAAGAAAAGTAGAACAAACATCCACTTCCAAGCCACAAACCTCTGCCTCTGTGACTGTGGTGTCAAAAGTGTCCTTGCCTCCTTTTGCTGGTATAGATTTTATTTACTGAGGGGGTTCTCTAACTTCTGCGCACAAGACTGCTTTTTTAACATCTTTTTTGTCCCATTTCTCTATTTTAATTTAAATCTTAACTTTTCTGATTCTTAAGTATCTTCATTCTTCTCCTGGAGACCTGTTTCTTTTCTCTTCTTGGGGTACACTGGCTTTTCCCATTATCTATTTCCTGTCCCCAAGCTGATGAACAGGCTGTAAAAATGGTGTCAGTGACATCTCCTCCTGCAGAAGTCAGCAGACAAAGGGACCTTCTGTGCTTCTGACACCTGGATTATGAAGGGACAACGGCAGCTCCTCACTGGCACAATGCCAGCCACTGCTCCTCTACTGCTCCCTCAAGCAAGTCCAGAAATGCTAACAGAATAAGTAAGGATGGCATTGCTTTTTTCATCATCACAAACATTGTGCGGGAAAATATATTGGATTCTGTACTACGGTCAGGGTTTCACTATTTTTATACTTGCTTTGGTTTTGGCTTTTTTTTCCTTTTGGATTTTCCTAAGTTTTGGCATGGCAGTGCAATCAACTAATGCCTTCCTAGAAATCAGAATAAACTGCAGAATTTGGCATTAGTGTTTTGTGGAAATTAGGGGGCATTGTTACATGACATTTTAGTCCAGCACGATGCCTGGATGCCTGTGTATGAAACATAGCTACGTAATTTCTGGCTATATTGCAGAATGTGATGGCCCCCACAGATTCCAAATATGTTCAGTTAGCTTCCCAGTCACTCAACATGGGATGTTTCTGCAACAGACAAATGGTTAATTACCGAACCAAAACTTAGTGGTTACCTTGGTAGCAATAATCACGGTCTGGCTATATTTATACAAACAGAATGTAACATCCGCTAATAATTATTTTTAATACATTATTATTCAAAGATTAAAATAGCTTCTGGCATGTTTGCAAAAAGGTAACATTGAAATGAGAAGTCTTAGCATGACTTGGAAGTGTTAAGTGCCCACAACATCATGTCTCAAAAAACATAGTGGAAAAGATTTCCTTAATGGAAAAAAAACCAAAATAACCAACCAAACAATCAAAATGGATTAAAGAAATGGAATGTGAAATGGTGGTAAAACAGAATTGATACAGGAAGTGTGGAATAAAGACAAGGAATGTGAGGAAGATAGATAGATAATTGTTGTTAAAGGAAGTTATATACAGCAACACAGCATCTGTGCTGAAATGTGGAGCAATGAGAGGCAAAATGTGTATAGATGGATGCTCTTTTTGCATGCGTGGAATTGCAACAACAAGGAAAATCCCAGTTTGGATATCTGGATATGAGTCCCAGAGAAGGACTCAGGTATTGCTGTAAGCATTTTTTTGCAAAATGCAGTTCTGACTGCAATACTGTGACTAGAAAATGCGGGGTGACCCATGGGTGAATGACAAAAATTAGCAAGAAATAGTAACGTGCTCTAACATTTAATCTAGCGCTAATAAGGTAGTTGCCAAAATTTTGTCTAAATTGCTATTTTAAGGCAGATGTGGAAGCAGTGGAGAGAAATAAATAGGAAATGGATAAGTAATCCTTACCATAACAGGTTAACGGACCTCAACCTCTTCCACTCACTGAAAGGGTGGAGGTGATTTGATTTCTGGGCTTGGGTTCCTGTATCAGAGATAATATGAAGGGGATTTCCAGCTCCTTAGGGCCGGTTTAAAATTACCCCTTGAGCTGAATGCAGAAATCAGATAAGACAGCACCACTTGGCACTGAGGGCACCTCACCAGTTCTTAAAATGAGATTAGATAACCTTCTTTAAAGATCTGCCTTAAATCTGGCTTCTGGGAGACTTCCTGTGCCCTGCACTTACAGGGGCCTGTCTGCCTTGTTCCTTCTGACCTTGCTGTCAGTGGAAATACATGTCCCATTTACCCATTTTATGGGTTGTGACCTGAATACGGTAAGATTAGAAATACATTCAACACATTCCTAATGCTTCCTGCTCAATATGAAGATAATGATTCTCATCACTGTCTTAATGACCTGTAGTCAATAGGTATAATTAAATCTTCATATATATATACATACATATTTATGGATATACATGTAACATTGAATAGTCTAGAAAAGATCAAAAGGGATCAGGTCTGGGTTTTTTTCATATTACAAAATTTAGTTCAGTTTTTGTGAAAACATTAAGTACCAGATTTAAAACTGAGAATCATTGTTTTCTGACAGAGCACAAAATTGTAATGCCTAAATATATAATTATAAATACTATGCTTTTATGAAGGATAAATCTATCAATTGATATTAAAAACAATGGTGCAAATACTGTATCTAATTAAAAAAACCTACTAATTGTTGAGAACTGGGAAACATTTTCAAAATAATAGATCACATATGTATTCATATTGTTTGCAAAACCCTTGCCAAATATTCATTAATAGCTATTACCAGGATGAGAAGGGTAGATTATGTGGTTCTTTGATCCAGGACAGTACCTATTCCATCCTTAAACATCATATTTTAAGAATACCCAGTTGATCACAAGATTCAGGAACAGTTATTTTTCTTCATGATCTCCATGAATTGAATATCTGTGCTCAGAAATACATATTTTTTCCCTTCCTTTAAAACATCAGTGTTGGATACAACTGGAGAAGACATGCCAGATTGAGTAGGCCAGCACTTTGAGCGGGTATTGAAAATCCTCTGCTTTAAATGCTTGGCTGGTACATCTTAGCCAGCTGGTGAGGATTAAATTTATCATGAGACTTGGGGACAGGGATGAATTTTCCACAAGCCAGATTAGAAGGAACCTTGGGATTCTTTTCAGGTTTTGTTATAGCTTGGAGCGTGGATCATTTCTCACCTAATCAGTTCCCTGTTATTGTTGAAGCCCAAGGTAACACCTTGTTCTTTTCTATTCCCTGCCTATGGCACTTAATAATTTAGTTTTTCATGAGCTGAAATGATGTAGTTTAGCTCAAATTACTGGGCTCAGTACAAGGTAAATGGAGGAAAATTAATGTCTTGTGTTACAGAACTCAGTCTGAGTCCTCTAATCATTCCTTCCGGTATTAAACATAGAACTTTGCCTTGGCAAAGTAATTTGCCCTGAAAAGTCAAAAGTGGAAGGAATTTCAGAAAGGTTGTGGGGAGTTTTCCTGCAAACTTAGAAAACAGTCTGTCAATTTTTTCTTTGTTTTAGTGTCTCTAACTCAGTTTGAATGCCTAATGTTTCCTGTATATTTTTGTTTCAAAATTTCTGTGTAGTTAAATGTACTTGAAGCTGTAGTTTCAGGATATATAACACAATAATAACAACAATGTAGTTAGAATTTGGAGTTGATTTTAGGGATAATGTGGGGTCAGCCCTGCTAGCAATGATTGAAGGAGAATTACCCATTTACTCCTGTGACACTTAAACCAAGCTTGACCACTGCATGTATTCAGATCAGGGTAAGTTTCCTCATTACTGTATTTCTCTGCCATGACAGTATACAGTTATCATTGGTTTGGTAGGGAAGTCCTTGGATAGCATGTTTTTCATAGAATGGTTAGATTTGGAAGGGAACACAAAGCCCATCTAGTTCTATCTTCACTGGCCCAGGATGTCCAAAGCCCTATCCAACCTGGCCTTGAACCCTGCCAGGGATGCAGGGCAGCCCCAGCTCCTCTGGGCACTGTGTGCCAGGGCCTCACTATCTTCACAGGGAAAAATTTCTTCCAAGTATCTCATCTTAATCTCCCCTCTTTCAAATAATTCCATTACCCCTTGTACTGTCATTTCATAAACCACCTTGATTATGTCTATCCCATAAAGTCAACCTTCCCAGAGGGGTTCTTTGGTTCCCAAGCCTCGTGCCTAACACCTCAAAAGCAGGTATGTCATACCCACGCTGCACACACAGATATCTTCTGGACCTGATATATCTTCCCTGTAGGCCTCGAACAACCTCACCTTTTCTGATAGTTTTTTCAGTACAAAATAGCAGTGTTGCAGTCCAACAGTTTGATACTTCAGGAGAAAGCTGAGTTTGTGTGTAGTGCTCTCCGACAAGTAGCAAGGGAAGGAGCAGCATTCCGAGATTTCTCAAGTCACATTCTGGTTTGTTATTTTTCTTTCCCAGATGAGAAGGTAAATGTCACATGAGAAACTTGGTAGTGGGCAGCAGATCTTGGCCCTCTTTCAGCTTGTGAATATTTCCTTGATCCTGTGTCAAGTTGGACTACAGTGAAACACCATCACCCAACTCTAATTCTCCATCAAGAAGGCAAGCCTGGTTTGGGAAATCAGCTCATTCTCTATCTATTGCTTGGCTGTGAATTGGAATGGAATGGCTAGCTCCAGACTAAAAGATAATATGGTTTGGAAGGAGAATGCTGGAGTTCAAGCACTGTTGTATTGTTTTGTTAGAAGATTACAATAGCTTTGCAGAACATTTACCAAAACCAGTTCCACTTTAGGATTGGCTAAAGCAAGTTGTACAACACAGTTGCAGTATGATAAATAAAAATCACAGTGCTTGTTATTGACAGACCTCATTTAACCTAAAGGAGAATAAGATTAGTTTCTTCAGTATAACCAAGATTTTAAGTTCTCTCACCAGACCATGCATGTAAGAGCCATTCAAAAGTTTTAGTGAAAATGAAAGAAATTTAAACACATTGTGATAACTGGATCTGACCCTGTAGGGACACATGGGTTGAAATGTAGCCAAGGAGGTAACTTATATCTTCTTCAAGGTATTGAGAAAGCAATATGGGAGGTATAGGTTTGTCTGGGCTCCTATGGCAGTTGTATAAAGAAAAAAGTTATACATTGTAAAATTTTGGGGAAATAGCTATTTATTCCATGTCATTTGTGCAGTATTTGTTTGTATTAATAAACTGCCTCCTGAGGAAATTCACTGGAAGACATTGGGAAGGTTAAATCTGCAGTAGCTTTTAAGTACGTGAGTGTAAAACAGGTTTGTAAAATCTCCTCCATAGCTTCCTGACCCTGGACACACCAAAAAGCTACAGGGACCCCTGATTTCACCCATGATATGGGTGGTTTTGGTGACAGGACCTTGGTGTTGCTTTGCAATTTCTTCCACCCCAGTGTCATGTTCCATGCTAGAATAGTTTTTTGAGCTGGCTGGGGTTTTTTGAGTGGGAAGAATAAGATGTCACAAAGTGACACTTTGGTGGTAAAAAGTCACAACAGGTGGTCTTTTGCTGTTTCAGCTGGGCAGTAGAAAATTATGAAGAGTAAAATATATCTAACGTTTCCCATTCCTCTAGAGCCTATCATCTCCTAGACAGACTGCTAGAGAGCCACAGCCTTGGCTGCTCTGCTAGAGATGAGTTTCAGCCTGACAGTCATGGACCTCAGGAGCAGGTGACAAAGTCTGAAGCTCTTCTTTATTTCACATCCATATTACCAGAGAATGCTTCAGAATCCAAGAGCTATGTATTCCCTCTATCAAGAAAGAAAAACTGGACAAAGAGACATTAAGCATCATTCAGTATGAATGACAAAGAAAATATTTATAAGTGTATATGGGAGTTTAACTCATAATAACTAACTTGTGTATTACTTTGGCAAGTTGCAGCAAAGGTTTTTCACCATCACCCAGTCCAAGACCAAAGATGAAACCAATCTGGGGTACTGAATGGAGTCACCTTGTCTCCATAGGCTTATGCTTCACCTGTCTTGCCAAGGTAGCTTGGATACCTGAAGGAGTTACTCAGAGAAGAGCAGGTATCCGTCTCAGCCAGGGTGGCAATATGAAATAAGTAGGTGGGTTTAGTGCAGCATCTAGTGGACAAATGTCCACATCACAAAAAAACCCCTTTGTATTTCTGGCTGACTGCTGCAGGAAGCATCAGCAAAGCACCAAGGGACCATGGAGAAGAGCAAAATCCACTTTAGCTGTAAGAGACATCACTCTTCCTAATGAGGCACACTAGCAAATGGAAGAAGCTCGTCCTAATGTTACCCATTTTAGAAATGTGAAATAGATGAATCTGAGGCAACATAGATTGATTTAAATCAAAGTGAATTAAACTACTGGTTATAATAATGAATTAAATCAGAGGCAGGAAATCTTCAGTTAAACTGTGATTGTTTAATTTCATTTGCATTTTATGTCCTCAGGAATCTTTCTCATTGACTTGTCCAATGACTTAAATGTGGTGATGTGCAGAGAGATATGTTTTTTACACAAGACTTGATTCTCCCTATGAGAGACGATATCCTTCCCTATGAGAAAGAACATCTCTTAGTGAGAAGGATTAATTGAGAAGGGTGCATAATACCTAAACATTAATTAAATAAATTATATTGTTTATATGTCTCCCCACTTTTTGCCTTTTGTTTTTTTATTGCGTTTGAATTTATCTGGTTGCTAAGTCAGATAGACGGTGGATTCAAAATCTGGTGTGTTGGTGTATGGCAGAGCAAATAAGCAATCACTGTGATTTTCAAAACCAGTAAGCATCCAGGCACTTAAATTTCAATAACGTAAATGTACTTGAACCAAATCAGAATCAGGTACCTAATCTGGTAGATACTTTTCAAAACCTCACATTTTTAGGTACTTCAAAAAAACTGGCCATATTTTCTTTAAATCTTAGATCTAATACTGTCCTATCTGGCTTTTATTTGTAAACTGGAAGGGAACAGAATGTCTGCTAATTCATTTCTGAATCATTTTCTCAGATTTCAATGGATTAATTCACAGGAGGAAAATATTCCCGCTGCATCTAATAATAAATAGAAACTAAAAGAAATGACAGCAAATGCTTATTTACACAACAAAAGCAGAAAGTACTGGCCTGTGGAAAACATGTAAATATTTGCTTTCAGTCTTTTGTAAAAACTACAATACACAATAATGTGACATATTTATGAAGTTTGAGCTGTCATAAAAAGCAGCAATTTCTCAGTTTCAGCTACGTCATTATGGAGAAAGGTAGTACTCCTTAACTCCTTAAAATCTGGAGATGAATCACTGATGCAATACACTTATTTATTTATTTGGTTGTAGGAAGTGTAATAAGTCTAGGCTTAGCATAAGTTGTCATGAGCCTGAATTTTATTGCTTTTGTTTTTAGAAAGAAAACTATATTCAGTTTTAAACCTTAACAAATCTGATATTTAGAAGCTTTGCATTACATTTTTTTTCCTAGTTTTAACAAGCTTATCAGTCCTCCTGAGCATTATGGATCAATATATCCTTTTCCTCATATCTTGTCTCTGGATGTGAAGTCCCTCCCCATCAGGGCCCCAAGCACACATCAGGTGTCCTCCACAACTTCCCCTAGTCTTGGGCATACATACTGACTGGAAAAGGGAACTTGCTGGTGGAGACTTTATGGAGGGTGAGCCCTGTTTTCCTTCCTTCATCCTTTCACCTGTGGGCAGAGCACCAGTGAGTGATGTCCACTGACTCATTAGGGACCTTCATGGAGCAGAGTGCTGTGGTGAGTGCTCTGCTCAGGTTACCCCTCTGTTTCTCCACAAACATATTTTTGATTATGTGGCCCTTGTAGCATTTTTCTTCTCTTGCTTGTGTCTGCACCATAGCCCAGTCAGTTAGTTATCTCTTTTTCCTCTTCTTTCACCTCTCTCCCTGGGAAGACGTCACAGTGCAGTAACAGTAGGACACTTTGTTTAAAGAGAGGATGTGACCATGCCCTCTTTCTGTGATCTTTCTGACCTCTACAAATTCATCCTGGAACCATTCTTTTCTAAACCCAGCTTCTTCTAGGTCATCAAAGCTATTGTTAAAATGCAATGGTGTCCCTAAAGTTATTTTCATTACATCAGACATAGTCATGATTGGCATACATCTATGGTAAAATGGATAGATGTGTAAGGGGTACCCATGGACATCATTTACATTGACTTATGCAAGACTTTCGACATGCCTCTTCTTGTATCCAGATTGGGAGGTTATTCTTTGGACGGATGGACAGCTAGATGAGTATCAAACTGGCTGAATGATTGGACTTGGAGGGTAGTGGGTCACTTTCTACCTCAAGACTGGTGACAAGTACCACCGGATATTATCCTGTGACCTGTCTTCTTTATCAATTGAGCTTTATCAATTAATTGACCGGAAGATGAGGAGCACATGCTTGTAAAGTCAGCAGACATCACAAGGGCAGAGATGCCATCCACAGGGACCTGAACAGTGTGGAGGATGAAACCAACTGAAACCTCATGAAATTGAACACATTTGAAAAGCACTAGAGCCAGGATACAAGAAGTAATTATCTTCCTCCTCTAAAAGCTTATTAGGCACCATGCACCTTCCAGTACAAGGAAGATAAATTGTTGATAAATTCAAACAAATTTAGCAGATGACCACCGTGATGGTCAGAGTTGGAGCAATTTCCCTTTGAGGACAGCCTGAAAGACCCAGGCTTGTTCAGCCTTTGAAGGGATGGCTTCAAGAGGAATTTAACCACGGACCCAAAAGGTTACAAGTTGGTCGTCAAGGAGATGGAGCCAGGGGTTTCAGTGGCACATGGTGGAAGGATGAGAGGTGATTGGCATATACTGTAATAGAAGGGGTTCAAAATGGACATAAGGAGAAACTTTCACCACTGGAACAGCCAAACGGTGGGCCACGTTTCCCAGAGTTATCTCTATCCTTGTGATTTTTCAAGACTTAGTTGAATAAACCCCTGAGTAACCTTGTCTGACTTTGGAGTTAATCCTCTCTAAGCAGGAATTTTGACAGAGACCACCTGACATCCCTTCCAACATGAATTGTCCTGTGATCCTGTGATGTAAATTTCTTCACATTAAATAATGTATAGCGTGGACCATTCCTTGCTCATAGTAGAAACACCCTAGTCTTCCCTCTTCCTTCCTGTAAAAAAAGAAACATTTTTAGAACTGTCAGATTTTCTCATGGTATGAGCAATGTGTCTGCACTGAAAAATGGCAACATATTCTATTGTGCAAGATAGCTGTGAGAAGCATCTACAGAAACTTCTGATATCAGGAACAGTCAGTTCATAATAACTATGTTTCTTTGTCTCGAGATATTTTTCAGTTTATCTTTCTTCCAAACAGAGAAGTGGAAATTAAATTTAACTCTCCTTAGTTTGTAGGATGTTTCTGACCCACATAATTACAGAGAAATACTTTAAAATACGACCCACATGCACTGTAATCTCCCAAATAAGAGGATCAAATCATGGGTAGAATTTCAACTTCCACTTAGGCTCCTCCATAGGGTCAGGTTTCCACTGGTTGATATCACTGCATCGAAGTCAGCCCAAGAGCAGTTGGTAGGAGACTCCAGATGGGTGTTTCTGGCTGCGATTTTCATAATGGATCAGCAACCACAGTAGTAGATGTAATTCTCCCACAGCTACCAAATCCTGTTCAGATTCTTCTCTTTATGCTCTCGTGCCAAGATGTGACACAAGCTTCATGATATTCTGGCAGAGATGGGATATGCCAGCAGGAAGGAAAGAGCAGACTGCCTGGGATGTGGAGGGAAGGGTACAGGTGGCAGGAGAGAACAGCTGACAGAGCTTCTGGATGTCAACCTACATTCATGTGGCTGCAACATCTCCTGCAGTTACAGTAGCCATGCAAAGTTAAAGGCAGCAGAGGTTCACAGGTATAAAGACCTCCCAGATTGTTTCCCAAATTTGGGACATGAAGTAGTTGGGAATAATAGGAGTAATCAGTTCATCCTAGGAAAGTCACTCTTACCAATAGCCAGAAATGCTGTGTGGATGTTACAGGGAGGCTCAGTTGTGACTTTGTGATTCTGCCCTTGATTGTGAAGTAGTTTCTCACCTTCTGACTCTTGTCTGCTATCCAGCACATGCCTGGCTCATCCCTGCTACTTCAGTTTACAGAACAGCACCCTTTAGAGCTAGACAGTGCTGAATTTCAATCTGGCATTGACATGTGCAATATTAACACGGGTAATTCCCCTTAAAGCAAAGAGGAGGTACTTTGTTCTCTGGTATATTCTTGGAGGATATGACCGCATGAGCACCAATAAGCTATGAGGGGACGCATACATGATTTTTGTTGACATTTTTTCACATGTGATAAATTGTTTAAATCTGTTGTCATATATAAAGATACAGTGGGTGGAGTAAAAATGAAGGCATATATTGTTTTTATTATTAGCAATAGTAATAAAAGAATATATAGCATCTTCCTGTGAAATACATACACAAGCATATAAATTATATACTAATAGTTCAACAATTTCCTTATTAATTCTCTGCCACAACTATAAAATAACTTGTATGTCACACTGACACAAGCAACGAGCATCATTTCCAGGTAAACAGCTGTCTAAGTACTCCTCCAGAAAATTTATGTAACTTTAGCTCCTTCCTATGGCTGAAAATGCAATAGTCTAAAGCAGACACCACTGTTGCATATCCTTAGTAAAAGAGGTATAATTATGGGTTGTGGCTGGCAGTTCATCTTGTTCAGAAAAATGGTTTCATATTAAAAGAACAGAATTCCATCTTTTTTTTTTTAATCATCCAGAGTAAACCAATCTGGTGTACATATTCACAGCTGAATGAATTTGATTATTCAGACATTGTAATATTAAATAATACCTGCAGATGCATTATTAAATTTTAATATTGATATAGATAGATATATATAGGTGATATAGATATATATTAGATATAGATACACACATGCACACATATATATACACACAATTTTTTTTCAACTCTCCAGAACAATTTTTATAACATTTTTTATTGGTCTAACTTTGCTTACAAAGGGAGGTATTGTTATCTCTTACACCATACAGTACAGAAGACATTAATTAGTAGTTGTCACTAAATGAGAGACATATAATGTGATTAAGAGTAGAAACACAGGCTGGATGTAAACCAGCATTCACCATTGAGAAATATAAGAAAATTCGTATGCTAGGGAGTGGCAGAAATAGCCTATATATTCTGTAATTTACCAGAGGATAAAGATCTTTAAAAAAATAATACTGAAATGTAGATGTCGGGGAAGACAGAAGGCCTGCTGGCCGCCTAGCTCTCTTCTCCCAAGACATAGGCCCTGACAATATTCTTCTGTTCCCATGAGAAAGGAAAAGTTACTCATGCTGAGAGGATCATAATAATCACATTCTCAAAACACAGCGGCCTTGCTGATAGGGGTACAGGCCACCCTAAACCAAGAAGCAGTTATGGGAAGGTATTTGGTAGTAACAGAACATGTTAGGAGCCAACCATAACAAGAGGGTCAAAACAGCAGGTGTGCAGATACTTTTAGGTATTAAAGGTAAACTAAAGATGTTTAGCTATAAGATAGGTTTATCAGAGCTCATTATAATTACTAACCAATCAATATGGTGTGAACAGTGTGTGTAACCAATTAGCAGTTTTGTAGCTTGCCACGTTTGCAGTAAGAAAGATATATAATCTGTGTGATTTCACCTAATAAAATGGCTGGCTGGCTGGCTGGCTTCCTGGCTTCATGGCTTCACCTGCAATTCATATATTGAATTGCGTATTGCTCCCTGCTGGTCGCCACATGTAGAGTTATTAATAACAAAAAATAAAGATCACAGTCTTGCGCATTCATATAGATACATGTAAAGATTTGAACTCATGACAGGTTACCACACATTAGGACAATGTCATGAGTCTGTTGAGCATATGATTGATTGTGCTTGTGATTTTTCTCTGCAGTAAAGGTGAAGTGGTGGAATTTAACTTCAAGTAAAAAAAGGGAGTTTGCCATAGACTAAGAGTGAACACACAGACCGTTACCACGATTCATTTGAGGCAAAATCAATTGTTAAATTAAGGTAATTTGGCAATTGTTCTGAACATTTAGTGTTTGCAGACTTAAAAGCTTAAAGAAATCGTAACAGAGAGTTAGGTAATCAACAGGCAAATGGTCATCAATGGTTCTCCTCCCCCTTTACTCTGCCCTGGTGAGGCCACATCCAGAATATTTTGTCCAGGTTTAGGCTCCCCAGTTCAAGACATTCAGGGAACTACAGGAAAGCATCCAGAGGAGAGCTATGGGGATGAGGAAGGGACTGGAGCATCTCTTGTGTGAGGAAAGGCTGAGAGAGCTGGGGCTGTTTAGGCTGGGGAAGAGAAGACTAAGAGGACATCTGATTAATGCTTTTGAATATCTATAGGGTAGATGTCAAGAGGATGGGGCAAAACTCTTCTCAGTGGTGCCCAGTGAGAGAACAAGGGGCAATGGGCACAAACTGGAACACAGGAAGTTCTGTCATAACATGAGAATAAACTTCTTCCCTTTGAGGGTGACAGAGCCCTGGGGCAGACTGCACAGAAAGGTTGTGGAATCTCCTTTGGAGATATTCAAGACCCACCTGGATACTGTCCTGTACAGATTACTTGAGGTGATCCTGCTCTGGCAGGGGGTTGGACTACATGATCTCCAGAGACCCCTGCCAACCATTTCCCTTCTGTGAATCTGTGAAGTGGTGTCAAAGATAATTTGGGCAGATATTGAATGTCCCAGAGCAAGACTGGAGATCACAGAATCACAGAATCACAGAATCTTATGTGTTCTTTTTGATCAAAAGATTGGTGAGAAGCACTATTTTGCAAATCTAGAGATCTTGAAAGCCACCTCAGCTGGCTCCCTAGGACTTGAATATGATTCCTGATAAGTACAAGGACCTGTTTTGATTAAAATCCACTGTTAGTCTCACCATACACATCTTTAGCTTCCCAGGTCATTCCAGGGTCCTGGTCTTCTGACTGTTGATATTGCACAAATGTTCATTTACTATTTGACTGCCATTTGAGGCTAATTAATCATGCTTGAGGCAGGCTCCCTGATGGGAACCATACTAGCCATCCAGTGCTAGATGTGCTAGAAGTGCTAGAGTGTGCAGTCTGGAGTGCAGTTCTCCAGCACAATACCAGAATATTTTTACCCTCAGACACATATGTCACAGGAATACAACACAGACCCCCAGTGTCATGATCAAGTGCTGTGTAGTGTGGATGTGGCCTGGCTTGTAGCAGAAGAGCCTTGAATAGTTTCAGTGTGAGCTATGTGGCATTTCGTTACCTAAGGTGGATGTAGTTGGACATTTGTTTTTTCAGATGGGTCAGTATGTCTAGGAATCATAAACTTAGCCAGTCTTTTTCCATTGTCCATTACCCAGACATCAAGTGTTACCTTGATTTAATTATTTAGGGTTTAATCTGGATTCTTTAATTTCTTCATAGAACCAGTGTCTATGTCAACACCTGGTAGCAGTGATGATCATCAATCTTAAGAACCTTCTGGGTGACCAAAACTCCATCAGTTCTTTTGGTGAATCCTTTCTAAACTGTGGAGTGTTACATTTGCAGTCATTCATTAAATGACTTTCATAGTCACTTATGCCATAACTATGCATTAGAAAGAAGGAAAGAGAACATAAAATTCTCTCAATATTCCCATTAAGGATTAATTTATTTAATTGCAAAGAAAAAAGTAGTCCAGACTTAAAGTAATGCTGTTCTTTACAATGGACCCTAATCTCAACCATGAAGTGATAAATGGGTGCTAAAGGCTAAGTAGATTATCCTAGGAAAATGTCCTTGAAAGTCATTTAACAGCTAATCATACGTTAAGGTCAAACATTACCAGTTTCTCATGGGAAAGAAGTAGACATCCTGTCTGATTTTCCTGTTCTAACACAATTTTAGGAATAAGTCCAGATCCAAGGATTCTGTGAATGTCCCTTGACAAATACCCCTTCTGTGAAACTTTTCCTGATTTTGAATTTATCTCACTTTGGTTGGTCCAATATCCAGCCCAAGGGAAACAAAGGCTTCACATATTTGTGAGAAATGGGGTACATTCTTTTCTTTTTGTTTCACTCACAGAAAAGCCTGGCTATGGGAAAAGCAACTCCACTGCTTCAAAACAGCTTTTCAGTATGACTAAGGGGAAAGGGTACAGAGATCTATTCTTCTCTGGTGAGACCTCACCTAGAATACTGTGTTCAGCTCTGGAGCCCTCAACACAAGAAGTACATGGACCCATCGGTGTGAGTCCACAGGAAGGCTACAAAAATGATGAAAGGGCTGGAGCATCTCTCCTGTGAGGACAGGCTGAGAGAGTTTGGCTTGTTTGGCTTGGACAAGAGAAGGCTCTGGGGGGACCTTAGAGTGGTCTTCCAGTACCTGAAAGGTGCCAATAAGAAAGCTGGGGAAGAACTGTTCATGAGGCCATGTACCGGTAGGATGAGGGGTGATGGTTTTAAACTAGAAAAAGGTAGATTTAGGTTGGATATTATGAAAAAAATTGTCAGTATGAGGGTGGTAGCTCACTGGCAGAGGTTTTCCAGAGAAGTACTGCAAGCCTCATCCCTGGAGATGTTCAAGGTCAGGCCTGATGAGGCTCTGAGGGACCTGATGTAGTGAAGATGTCCCTGCTTACTGCATGGGGGGGTGGACTAGATGACCCTTAAAGGTCACTTCCAACCTAACACATTCTATCATTCAGCTCTGGGATACCAGGGCACACAAGTGGACTCTGTTCAGTCTCTACTTTAATCAATCTTCATTTCTATTTCCCTATGCTATATACTAAAGATCATCTGACGATACTTATCTGTTGCACTCGAGTGTGAAGACAATCTAGGATAATTGTCCTGTGATTTTAAGAAGCTCTGTAAGTAAAGTCTATCTAGGTGAAATGATTTGTGCCTTCATGAAGGCATAGCTAGTAGAACCTGCTTCCCATCTTAACTCACTTTTCCACACTCCAGGCTACAGTCACGCCTCAGAGGAATCGAATTTCATAACACGGAGCTAAACATTACAAAAGGATGTGATTGTATCATGATACTGCTTGAAACCTATTTTTCTCCAGGTGAATGAAAGCACTTTCCAGACTGGAAAGGAACATATGAATGTAGGTAAGATGATGACTCACAGCTCTAAAACTGCTCACACACTTAACATCCATGAGTGTGTAGACGTGTACCAGCCATCCAGCCAGGGCACCGAAAGTGCTTTTGCTGAGGCAGCATGAAGAAAACCCAACTGAGCACCAGTGCAAGGATTTGAGGGGCCAGCCCTCTCTGAGAGACGGCTACTGTGTTGCTTTTTGTACTTGGGCTTAGGTAGCTTATCTTCCCAGCTGGCACAGCGTTGTTTGCACTGTCTAGTCCAGGTACATTTTCTCAAGTTTTTTTAAAAGACAAGTATTTGTGAAGTATTTTGGTCCAGAACATATTCAAGTAAGAAGCAAATGAGAAATCATGGCTTTGCTGAGCTGTAAAGTGGTGCAGATGGACAAAGGGAAGGGGTGGGAGTAGGAGGGTACAACATCCCTTTTAAGAGAAAATGACAACGTTCTTCACCCATTTTCCAGATGAAGGAAGGCAATAGGCACTTTTCACTTTATAAGAAGCTTTTAAAATGGCATATTTAATAAACAATGTGACCTTCCGGAAAGGAAGAGTGGCATTCTCTGTCTTTGCTGAGGTAGAGGAAGGAGCTGGAAGAGCCTGCCAGGGTTAATGAATATCAAACACGCCATTCCAGCCAGCAAGATTGTTGTGTAGAAACCACATTAAACCACACAGACTTCTCTGTCACACTGTGAGCTGGTCAAAGCGATGATGCTTGCTTATTTATTTGTTTATTTATTCAATTTACAAGAGGCTCTGGTCAGCACAATCCCTTAGGGCACATATAATAAAAACAGTACATCAATTAAATAGCGATGTTTACAGCATTGACAGAGTGCCTAACAAAGGACTTTGAATTACTTCAGGCCTGTCCCTTTGGAGAATACTCAGCGTATAGCTCTCAGCATCTGGAAGGTTTGGAAGAGAAAAAGGCTGCATGAATACATGGATGTACCTTGAAGCATGACTTGAAGGAGAATAAGAGTTTCAGCTATTAAACTGTGAGAGGAGAGAATTCTGCAGTTTTAAGCCCTACATGAGATAAACCTGAGATTTTAAGAGCTATTTATGTACCTACAATCACAAGTAGGCACTAGTGGGTGTTCTTACTTGCCCTGTTTTTTAATTTTAATTCCAAACTTGTTCAGCCTACAATTGAAAATCCCACGAGGTACCAGGCTGCAGATATCTAACTAAAAATCTGGGCCTTGATAAACTACTGCTACAGCATTAGCAAGTTGGGAGAGAGACAGCCTATGAGGTCTCTTTTACAGCTATTTCGTCAGGCACGCTTAGAGGTAAAAGTGTTATGTTTATTAAGGTTTTGCCACATAACAAAAATGTAACCTGTGGTTAATAAAGAGTAAATTAAACAAACCACACATGCCACTGTTGATGTCACCTCCCATCCATGAAGTGTGTTCCACAGTGTGTTCCATGTCCCTGCTTCCTACCTGCAGTGCCTATTTCCTCCGCTTTGTTAGGCTAATGTGGCATGAGAGTGGCCAGTGCCTACCAAAGGATAAATACCACTCCCAGAACAACTGTACTGTTTCCCTGATGGTGGTTTTAGTAGTGTGGTGGTAGATCCAGCCAGAGTGTCCCATCTTGTAGTCCTTCGATTCACGCAATCTAAGTGGTTCCTGGACAAGAAAAGTTTTATTTTCCTCTTCAAATCCTAACTCTCTGCCAACAGGTCCACAGGAGTCCCTGGGGAGGCCACAGGGAAGTGACCTGTTGAGATGCGTAAAGAGAAAGCAGGGAGACAAAAACTAAACATGACTCTGACCGTCTCTGCTTAGATATCTTTAGACACAAAAGCCAGTGTTATCCTGAAAGGTCAGTGATTTGGGGTCTACTCCTTCTGGGATTTCCAACTTGAAATATCCATGGGGTTGGCTTTCAAAAACATCCGTGCACTCTTAGTTACAAGGCACCCTAAAATTGTGGGCTACTTCCGCACAAGGTTACATTAGCCCAGTTCAGTTTATCACCTGTAAAACTGGACTGATTATGTTTAATTGCCTAGCTCAAAGAGTTTTTATGAAGATCAATTAGCTAATGCCTATAAAGTGCTTTGCACATAGCCAGTGCAACCGCTGTTGTGGTGTAGCACTACCCTTCCTCGCCATGCTCAGTAGGAGCACTGTTGCTTTAAAAAGGGAGCTTGTCCAAGCTCTCCTCCTCCACTGGATCTAAGATGGATGCTCCTGCTGCAGCACAGCCTGTAAGCAGACTTTGCCCAGCCTGCTTTTTTTGTTTTTCCTGGAAGCTTGCTCCAGACAAGTCAGCTGCACTGCAGACTGAGCAGAAGCAAGAGGGCAGCTCTCCTCAGGTAAGCTACCACTGCCACAAAGCTGCTCATTCCCACACCTGGACGGGGCAGCACCAAGGATGCTGCCATCCTGAGAATTATGGTCCTCTCCGTCCGTGTCTCTAGCTGACTCACAACAGCCCTCAGCCCGGCAAGATTCAAACAGCCCTGGGCCTCTGCTTTCTTAGACTTCTTTCCTGGCTGGCTGGTGTTGGTTTAGTTACCAGGAGGACAGGGAGGCTCCTGTTCCCACACCCAAAGCTGATCTCGTGCACGTTCCTCTGCATTAGCATCACCTCTGTGGAGGCATTCCTGTGTGACATGGGAGCTGCCTGCAGCATGATGGTCCTGAGGCCATGCTGGGGCTTGGCAGTGGGCTTTTCACCCCGTGGTGAGGAGGTGGTCTTCGGTCACGGGAGAGAGCTGAGGAATTAGCTCAGAAGGGCTCTGCAGGCTTTCATAGGCCTGCCACCCCCAGGAGCAGTTTAAGCTGCATTGGCTGGCTCCTTTCCCTCAGAAACGCATTGATTTTCCACTAAGCTCCTCGTCTTTGAGGCATTAAAAATGTCATCTTTAGAGGCCTGCAAACTGGGCACTCCGATAACTCTCCAAAGTTTTGCTGTATTTCATCTTATTATTCCCACGGACACTTTGGAGGAGACATTCCCTCTGTATAATGCTCATTTTACAAAGGTCTTTCCTTCCCCCACCCCTGGGTGGTGGAGCATTACAGGTAGGAGATGTTCCTGACCAACACAGAGCTGGAGGCAACATGCTTTTCCTTAATGATTTTGTTTTACAGGGCTGTTTCACCTCAGCCAAGAGCAATAGACCCTGTTAGTATTCCCACAGCCCTGGGGACACAGAGCACTTGTGCAGGGCCAGCAAAGTGGAAAATCCCTACTCCGACTTTTAATGCCATTTTAGAAAAAGAAAAGTGCTGCAAAGGGCCAGTGGTCAGTGCTCAAAGGGAAAAAGCAGAATAGGATGGTTGTAATCAGCCCCATGCTTCTCCCTGAACAGGCTGCGGCAGAGGGTCAAGCGAGGACTGTGAGCTTTGAGGAGCGCCCAAAGCTCCCATGAATGAGAGGATAGAGAAGATTCTCCAGGCAACCCAGGATTAAACTCTCTCCTCCTCCACCTGGTTTTTGTAACCTGAGAGACTTTGCAGTCTTGCTTTGAAAGTCATGAGGGTGGGCCCATAGAGGCCGAGAGGAGCTGTCGCCAGCACCAGCAAATTAAAATTAAAAAAATGCACCCTCCCAGCTTTCACTGGATAACCTTTTTTTTCCCCACTGTGAAAAGCTGAACTTGGTAAAGAGAAAGACACACAGGAACAGAGGAGAGCAGGAGGGATAAAGTCTTTTAGAGGCATTTTTCTCTAGTGGTCGGTCGCCGTTAGCAGGTCAGCTGGTTGGCATCTCTGTGTGGTTTGGAGTCGAGGGCAGCACCCTCTCCAGGAGGGTGGGCACTGATGGTTTTCTCTTGTGGCAATAGTTATTTCCCAGGTGTGGAATGGATGCATTTAACAGAGGGATCTGCAATCTCTTTTCCCCTAAAATACTCTGCCAGGGTGGTGTAAGGGGATCCTGTGTGCTTCCTGTGTCCAGGGCCAGCATCCACAGCCTGTCCAGGGCCAGCATCCACAGCCTGTCCTGAGCACGGTGGAGTTAGATGAGCTGGTAAAGAGAGAGCAGAAGCAGATGTTGTCATACGGCAGTTTCTGCTGCAGTTTAGTTGGAAAACTTTCTGGAGAATTTAGCTGTGACCACAATCGCATCTCGTATTTGCTTTCCCCTGACATCAGAGTGATTGAAGTTTATGGTTTGGGTTTTTCTTGGGTTTGGTTATTTTTTTTTTCTTTTCATGGAATAAGAATTTTGTAGCTGAAAAGCCATTAAATGCTAAAAGCTGTGAGAACAGTGGCATTTGCCAGAAATGAATGCAGAATTTCCTGATAAGAAAAGCTGAGGAAAATCAGTGATGATCTTCCTGACCACTGGGAACTGCTGGAAAACACTCACGTTTAATGGCATCTGGAAAAAATGGATGTATTTATACATATTAAAATAAAATAATAATTTTTCAAAAATCAATCATCTGGTTAATGCTGACTTCCCTCTCAAAATACCAAGGAAGAATTTCTGAGCAAAAGAAAATCTTCAGAGAAGAAGCCAGAGGTGTTCTCCTGCTCCTAGTATGCATGGCGATGACAGCCTGGGTTCTTCTCTAATATGAAATGTGTGTCTGGTTAGCACCTAGCCTGGGCACCTGCTCCCTTACACATATTAAGTCTTAACTATATGGAACAAGTAATGTAAGACTTTAAAATACAGGACTTAGTTGCAGCCATGGTCCAGTTATTTATTTCTGTCTGTCTGAAACGGTAGCTTTGTTTAATCACAATTTGCAATCAGGATATCAAGAGTTTCTCACAAGAAGCTAGTAATGTGAAAAATTCATTTCTCCAAAGTGCCAAAATGCCCGACCTTCTCTGTTTCTTGTGAATAGTGATGAATCATCCTTTTATTTTTACTTCTGCTTTCATCAAGTACTTTTCCTTCAGGCTTATCATTCCTCTCTAAATAGTAGTACCATATGACACAAAAACGAAGGCTGGTTTCCGGTGGTTCCTCTCTGGAGCTGCCAGCAGCAGTCTGGACAGCTCAGTACTAGAGATGGCAGTGTAGGCATTAGCTTTCCAATAAAAGCAAATTACAGGGACCACATTTGAAAATTAATGCCAGGCCCTTATGAAACACTTTCAGGAAATGGTTAAGGTAATAATAATGATTTTTTACTTGCCTTTTTATTGGGTTTTGATTTAGTGATTTCTTCTGTCTCCTAGGTTTATTTAGATCATAACAGATCGTGTCACACATGATTCTTAAGAGGCACACTCCTTATTTTTCTTTAAGTCAGGTACAGTTGCTATTGTCTGCCCACCTGTATGATCACCACATTTTGAATTCCTTATGACCCAAAGGCAATGAGGTTGAAGCAGTGTATGTATCTTCTCAGTAACTTCATTGAGTGCACCCTCAGCAAGTTTGCTGATGGTACCAATCTGTGTGGTGCTGTTCACATGCTGGAGGGAAGGGGTACCACTTGAGAGCTGAGGCCATGAGACCCTTATGAAGTTCATTCAGCAGGGCCAAGTACAAGATCCTACACATGGCTTGGGGTCATCCCAAATGCAACTACAACAAAGAATGGATAGAGAAGCCCTAAGGAGAAGGACTGGTGGATGTTGGTGGATGTAAAGCTGAACATGAGCTGCATGCTTGCAGCTGAGAAAGACAACCATATCCTGGGCTGCATTGAAAACATGTCAAGGGAGAGGATTCTGCCCCTCTGCCCTGCTCTGGTGAGACCACTGTTTATCAGAAAGTGTAGAGATAGCACAAGAGGTAATAGCTTTAAACTGAAGGAAGGGATATTTAGATGAGATATGAGCAAGACATTCTTTACAATGAGGGTGGTAAAAGACTGGTACAGATTGTCCAGTGAAGCTGTGGCTGCCTGTGGATCACTGACAGTGTTCAAGGTCAGGTTGGATGGGCCTTTGGGCACCCTGGTCTAGTGGAGGGTGTCCCTGCCCATGGCAGGGGGTTGGAACTACATGCGTTTAGAAGGAACTTCAATGTAAGCTATTCTAGGACTATGATTCTGTGACACATTTCATGAAAGCAAACTTCTTTGAAGCTTTTGGGGAATGTAGCACTCTGCTCCATGTAGTCTGAACCCCAGGAAAAATTCCTTCCAAGTACTTTTTATTAAAGTCTATATTTTGAGCACTCTGGAATTTGTTGGAGGAATGGCGTGTGTAAAGTTCAACATAAATAGATGGCCTGAAAGCAATAGTATGAAATACAAATATGAAGTGTTGCATATAGGAAGGGATATCCAATTGCACGAATACCATATGTGTATTGATTAGTCAGGAAGCAGAGGAAGATGGAGTGGGGTTGGGTGGAAATGAATCCCAGAGTGTGTGTCAATGAAAAATGTGAGGCTATTGCAAAGCTAATGAAAAAAAAAAACCAACCTTGGCCTTTATTTAGAGAATTACTGGAAAGAAGGGGCTGGGCAATGTCATGATTTGGCTTCACACTTTGAGTGGGATGAAGAGATTTTTGGGGATAAGACCAAGAGCATTAAGCATTTCATAGTGTATGAGTTATGGTGAAGTTTGAAAGAATTAAATAGAACAAGTTAGGCTAAACAGTGACCATCTTCAAATATATAAAAGCCATTGCAACAGAGACTGAGATCTATTTGGTTTTGACTGTTCGTTGCAGAAAAGAGATCAGTTAGATACAGCACTGGTTTGCAAAATCATGAGTGATGTGGAGAGGATGACTTTTCTTTGTTCCTTGCATTGCAACATTTTGGGACAGCTGATAAGGTAATTAGAAGCAGGATTTAAAATTAACAAGTCATCATAGGAGAAGTGGAAGGCCTGAGGAACTCCTCACCAAAGGATGTTATGGAAGTAGAAGCTCGCTTGGTTTCAAAGACAGACTGGAAAATTACTGGAAAACAGTACCACTGCTTGTGCTTTCTGCTGGTGGATTCCTGCCTTCAGTCAGCAAAAAGGATGTGTGTGCAGAGCTGGTGGCTACATGTAGGACTGTGTCCAGGTTATGCCTCTATTCAATGCACACAGCAAATTTGTGTACGGTGCAATATCTTCAGCACATATTGAGATAACTGAGTTCGCTAGTGTAGTGTTAGCAGCAGTGTGGTGACACAGAATTCAGTGTAGGCTAATCCCCATTGCTCCAGCAGCCTGGATAGATACTGAAACTCTTGGTACTTGATGATGTCTAGTGTGTGGCGGCTAAACCAATCATTCCAAGCTGGTTTGCATGTATGACTATTACACTACCATTACTTGAAGAAATCAGTTGTGTCTATATAATGACATTAAAGTGGGGCATATATATTCTGAATGTGCTATGTGCTTTCACTGCATCAGTTGGATCAGGCCTTTATTCCTCTTTGATTTGTCACAGAAAATCTTAAAAAGTCTAGTGTAAGATAGAAACAGCAGTCTTCAGAAAAACAGAGATGCTTTGTACCTGTGGAGATCTAGCAGTAGTACCATTGTATCGTTTGGCTTTTCCTTCAAGCTGATACTTGATTTGAGTAATTTTTCTCCCCCCTCTCATTCTTTTAAATTTATACTTGGCTGAAGAAGTTACTTAAAGAAGCTATATACATTGTCAGTGAGGTACATTGGTGACTTTGTAAATGATTTAACAGATCAAAATTATTTTCAGAAATAGTTCCATTTTCCACTAGTTAAAAAAAGTAAAACTACACTGGTAATGTGGCACTTTTAAATGTGTAAACACTTGTGAACATGAGTACTTTCTGTAAGAGTGTTCCTATTAACTTAAAAATAACTGTTTATATGACTGTGTACTGAGAGATATGGGCATTTAATTGGAAGGCATCATCTCCATCTTCATGTGAAGAGGTTGAGTCATATAATCCTTCCCAAGCTGTCTAGCACATCGGAATTCTTGATGCATAGGTGTTTTTCAGAGCATCTGGGCTGTTCTCTGCCTAGATCTGACTTCATGCTGTGATCTCAAGGTGCTCAAGAAGAACTTCATATCTCCATGAATTGTCCCTGCCCTTGTCAGCTCTAGGTGAAGCAAGGCAGCTCTCCATCATCAGGGCCTGCTTTTGGCAGGAGACAGCTGGCAACTCACCCTTGTCTATATACAGAGATTTGGGCAAGCCAAGCCTACTGCCACAAGACACTGTGGGAGATGCAGCAGCTGCTGCTCATGGCAGTGGAAGAAGTGACTCCCAGCAGCAGCAACAGCATCTCACAGGAGCAAACCTGTCTCTAAGTGGTTGTCTCTATCCCACCTTAGTTGCCCTCTTCATTAAGATTTTTATAAATATCTTAATTGTGAGAGACAGAGTGAAATAGCCAGCCTCTTTTCAGTGGTCTGTGGGGACAGGACAAGGGGCAATGGCCACAAGTTGGAGCACAGGAAGTTCTGCACCAATATGCAGAAGAACTTCTTCACAGTGAGGGTGACAAAGCCCTGGGACCGGCTGCCAAGGGGGGTTGTGGAGTCTCCTTCTCTGGAGATATTCAAGACCCATCTGGACGCCAACCTGTGTGACCTGTCCTAGGGAACCTGCTTTGGCAGAGAGGTTGGACTGGCCCAGATATAGTCTAGCCCTTGAGTCTTTGGACACGCAAAAAAATACCTTGTCCTCATTTCTAAGAGCAGGGGTGAAAATTGAATCTTATGTTACCCCTTACGGAAGGTTAAATGTATTTTTATATGCGGTGTAAGCCAGATCATGAAATAGCATCTTCACAGGCTTAGTTGCTCTTGGGCTGATATCTGGTGACTGCAGGGTCTTTCCTGGGTGGGTTTCAATGATAATTGTTCCAAGACAGGTGGATTTTTAGGCAAACAGAGCCCTGGCTTCTGATGCCAACAGCAAAACAAAGGCTTGTTGTCCTCATCCTATTCCCCAAAATGACCAGCTCGCATAAAACATGGACATAGCTGAGGTCCTTGAAATGCCCTAAGTAGAGTCCCTCCAACAAATGCCAGGACAGCTGTGAAAACCTTGGTTTGGACTAGAGGTTTGAGGCTGTTTTGTTCTTAAAGAACATTGGACATGCTTGTGTGTAGTCATTTCTATTTTGATGGGGATCTTTCAAGTTTGTTTTATATTTATATTCTCTGGTTCCTTTTGTACGTGCTGCCTGTGGTGTAACAAGCATTTTCTCTTTTTCTTTCATCTAATATGATTTTTTGAGAAGACAACTTCTCTTTAATCACTGTCAGAGACAGGTTTAGTTTTTAGGAGGCTTGATTAGCGTAGAGAGAATTCAAAGAGCAACAGAGAAGGTGATTTTGAATTCTAACAAAACACTAGAACAAAGTTACAATGCATATAGCTTGGCCAGATATCTATAGATCATCTTAATCTTCTGGTATCTAATGGATGTGGTAAGAAGTTAAATTAATTTTTCATGATGTGACAATGGAACAAAGAGTTCAGTAGTGAAAATAGGGAAGGGGAAATACAAAAATCTACACTGCAGTAACAAAACTGAAGGGATTTCCTCAACAGAAACATTAGGGAACTTGGAAAAAACCCCCACCCCAATCAAAAATGCTAATATAGTCAAGGGTGATTAGCTAGAAATTCTTTGTGACTCTCCAGGTCTTTCCTTTCATTTTTATCTATATTGGTCTTGATTCTCACATGATATGTCAGGTGCAGGGCTAAGTATTGTTAATTTAAGTGCAGGAGGAGATATATATGCATTAGGTGAGGAAGTGCCATGCAAAAATGATCATAATACTTCAGAAATGCAGCTCAGTTGTTCCACACTGATGTGTGTTCCACATAGTGGTGCGCTGTGAGAGGCAGGCACTGATGGAGAACCTGGAGAGGTCGGGGAAAGGAAATTTCTGGAAAAACTGGCAGAGCAGAACTTTTATGACAGAATGAACCAGATGGAAGTTGTAAATGGAGCAACAGTTCTTCTTCCTCCCAAATCCAGCAGGTGAGTGAGACAGTAACTTTAGCAAAGAGTAAGATGACTTTTGTTCACTGGAGGGTCATTTTACTTGAAGTTTCTGACAATAGCTACACAGTAATTTGCTGGGACTCTCCCTTTTCACTAATGGCAAAAGAGGTACACAGTGGTTGTGAGCAAGGAGGCTGGGTCAGGGCACTCAAATCCAAGGAGGGGTGGAGGGCTCACAAAACTCAGCAGATCTGTGGGCTCTCTTTTTCGTACAGGAACACCCAGAGTGTATGTTCTTCTGTGTATCTCATCAGACAGAGCGAAAATGCAGATGTAAATTTTTCAAGAACCCTTGCTCCTACAGTATGGCTGTGATTTAAATGCCTTTCTTGGTAATTAGCAATTTGATTCTGTGTCTGCAATGAGTGCTATTTGGAAAAAAAACACAACCAAAAACATGATAGTGTTTTCTTATGTCAGCTTTCTATATGTGGTTGTCACTTAATTGAAATAAATGCCTTGGCCAATTGCGATATGAGTTATTATTCCAATCTGTCATTGGAATGAATCTTCCTTTTCTGATCTTTTCCCAAGTGAATGTGCGTCAGGTGACTGTTTTTCACTTGAAAGCAACAATTAGTTTGAGTGTGAAGGGATGTATTTCGTGCCTGGTGTGATGCAGAGGTGATCGGTTTTCGGTGCATCTTAACATGAAAACAAAATCACAGCGGAAATTTGTTCTGGTTGAAAATCTGCAGTAGTCTAAGGGACTGGGGAAGGAATGGGGATTTTAATGAGCATCTGTGTCCTTCCTTTTGAGAGCATGAGGCAGCTGAATGGAGTCAGATCTGAAAGATCCAAGAGGCTAACAGGCTGATTTTCCTCCCCTTCTTCAAAATCTGAATTTGGAATTAAATACAGGTGATTTTCATTAGGTCCTGTGAATATTTATTGGAAATCACATTTGCGTGATTGTGAGTCCAGTTTTAAATCAGGGCACTGTGTTAAAAATATTCAAAAGTGCAGAAGCAACATAGTCTTACATTAGAAATGCTAATGATTAGGACAGATTGAGAGAGTTACTGATTGCTTAAATGTCTAAGATGGATGGATATTAGAACTGCTAAAACAGTTAAACAGCAGTTTTCTTGCATTTTGTAGTAGTATCTCCTAAAAATATTGTTATGCCACCCCCATCCCAAATTAACGCTTCTACGGCCAGTGATGTAGTGTGCTCACACCTTAAGGTAGCACTGTGATTCATGTTTTAATGATAGTGGCTGCTGGCTGTAACTATGGAATGTATTGTCATGGAAACTACACTTTTCTATATTTACACCAGTGCTGGTTATGCGAGAGACAGTACTTGAAAGAAAATCTGTATAATATATAGCTTAATAATGAGACAGGCAAGCTAGGAATAAACAGATCAAAGATTCAGCGATGTTACGGCTGCTGTTTGTCTCCATAGTATGTTTCTAAACAGGCTCAGTCACTGTTTCAGATGATAACTAGTGCAGCAAGTCAGAAGGAAGTGCTGCTGCGATGTCACTTTGGACTAACAGGTCAGACAAACTTAGATTATTGATGACTGATTGATTGGCACCCGCATAGTGAACTCCCATGACATGTAAGTGCTCGTGTCCAGGTTGTTAGGAAAAAAAGTATGAGATGAGTGAATTGAGGACACTGGGTTGTAAGGGCTTGTTATTTGCAGGAAATAGATCTTCTGAAATGGGACTGGGTTGTAACTCTAACTGCGGAGCAGTTCTATCTGTCACATCAACCGAGAAACTACTGTCATTTTACCAAGCTTGGGCTCTCATAAGCTCTGAGTTCAAAAATAGAGAGCGAGAAACAATAATCAGAAAATATGATACCAAGTTGCAATTTAGCTGCACACAAAACCTGGATAAAAATAAAGTTATTGTGTAGTGCAAAAGAAAGAGTAGGATCAAAGCTGTTTGAGAGACTGGTTCCGTTATGGTTTTGAACTTTACAAGGCGAGGGCAAATTGTACTGAAGAAATTCCACTTAAAATTCAGATACGTACATGCATGCAGTACACACACATTTATACACCTTCATATAAATATACAGCCTTAATAGAGGAGGTCTCCTGCATTAGGCTCTGCAGTCTCAGGCAGATCTTTTTAAAAAGCCTGGACTGTCCACTCTGGATACTGCTTGACCCGGCTGCACACAGAGCACGCTCCAGTTGCCATTTGTTGTATAACAAATTTTTAGTTGGGGTTTATTAAGGGAAATTGTTTCAGTTGTGCCTTAAGAGCGCACTCGCGATTGCCAGGGAGACAAGCTGCTCTCATTTCTTTAGAAAGAGTTTCTAATTTGATGGGCAGAGCTTAGTGAGTCACAAAAAGCAGGGTCAAGTCGCTATGAAACAAATGCTGGGTTTACCTTGCTATCAGCTGTGAAATTGTTGAATGCATCATTTTCCTTTCTGTAGCATAGCCTTTTCATTTTATATTTGCGTGCCTGCCATGTCCAGCCCTAAAGCTGGAGGATATATCCATCCAACTTTTGATATAAATAATCCTCTTAAAAAGCACAGCTAGCGGTTTGCTCATCCAAATGCTTTATTATGCATTTTTCAGCTGGTGTTGCTTTAACTGAGGGAACAGCGACAGCTGTAACCGAATCCAAACCAGCGTTATGCTCCCAAACTTCTTTAATTATTGCATTTCTGGAATAGAGCGAGCCGTTTGCAGGCTCTAGGATATCAGCACTAGCTGGAGTCAGTAGTTGCATTGCCTCAAAAGCAGAGTTTAAAGAGGGCTGTGCTTCAAGCTTCATGCCGGTGCATTTTCCGTGTAACTTCATATCTTTATTCAGTGTCTCCTGCAATCCTTCAACCTGTCTATTTGTAAATTTGTGCCTGGAGAAAGCTCCCATGTGGCAAGCCAGGATTGGATAAATGTTACTTGTATTTCTCTGATTGCAAACTCCCAGCATCTGGGATTTTCAGCTTTGAGTACAGTTTGTTTCATGCTGAGATTCATCTTTTTGGGGAAAGCAAAGGTCATCGCTTCTCCGGAGTTGCGACTGATTTGATTCTTTTTCTCGGGGAGGCGCTGGGAAGGGAATCCTTACTGGAATGCATATTGATAAAGGCTGAGGATTCTGGCTTCTTAGATAAGTAATTTTTTTTCTTTTTTTTTCCCTCTTCTCTCCCCACAATGACTATGTATTGCAGCAACTCACTGGCTTTTTACCAAATCAGGAGCTGCAGTATTTTTCTTCCGATGGAATAATTTCAGCCCACTTCAGCTAGCATGACAATCTTATGTGATTGTTATGAGTAGGCGTTTACATCCTTTTACATGCTAATACTGCCACACCTGCTAGTCCCCCTCATTTCCATTTCTCTCTCTCTTTTTTTTCCCCCCCCCCAATTTTTTTTCTTTTTTTTTCCCCCCAATGTAAAAACTAATTTCCCAGAGGAAGGGAAATCCTGGGATTCGTGATCAATGCTGCATCGTTGATTCATCAACAAAGAAGGGGATGGCTGAATGGGACACAGGTAGAGATTCAAGCAGGCTGCTTCTGACCAGCAAGAGAAAAGCTAGCTGTTGAGCAGCATATGTTGCCACTCCATGTGCTGTATTAGCTACTCGTTTTTAGCCTTCAGTAGGCTGCCACTACTGCAGCACTAAAGGAATGTGCCCTATTGTTAAAAATCCTGACTGCTTTACACCAATGATTTGCCACTGCAAAGTTGCATGCACCAACAACACTTTATCGTTGATGTTTGGATGCAAGGTAGGATGTGGTTAATGTATTTAAATGCATGCTGTAACTCCTTTGAATATCTGTGCTATTTAATTTCATGTCTGACTAGAGATTTGAGTGCAAATCGCGATACGTTAGCTATAAATTAGGCTTACGGACGAAATGTTTTAAATGTTAGGAGGGGGGAAATATAAATCAGAAGTAAAGCTTTCTTATTTCCCAGGGTTGTACGAGTATAGATTTACATAGGAGAATCTAACGGATTATGAAGCATTTGTTTTAGAGTTGATTGTATACTTAGCTAACAGTGCTAAGATTACTAAGCCACTACTCTGCCTTTTGCCCGGCTTTATTGATTTTTCTGTGCATACTGTTATGATAAAAACATAAACCGGACAGAATGAATATGGGTTTTTTTCCCGTTTATATTGCTGACATGGCTTTTTACAATAAGAGCAGTACTAAAGTATACAGCTCTGCACTTCTCTGTAAGAAATAAAGAAAGTAAGCTCCTGAACCTGGCTTTAGGTCCACAGGAATATCTTTAAATAAGTATTTTCTTCTAAGGACAGGGCAATCATTTAATTTCTCTCTGAAATTTAAATCAAAAGGTGGCGCAGTTAGCCAGAGAAGTTTCTTTCCTGGCTGTGTAATGCAATCCCACCCCAATTTTTTTTTAATAAAGGTGTTGGACTGGTCTACATTTTTCCCCCTGTACATCCTGACTTGACATTAGACTATAACCAGTGTTGTTTATTTTACCAAAGTAATTCAAAAGGGATGGCATGTTTTTAAAACCTATTATCTTTGGATAAACAAGTTTGGTCCTTGGATCACTGGATCAGTTGTGATGATTTACGGGGGAGGGAGGTTACAGATTTTGTCCCAGTCCTTTTTGTTACTATCCTCCAATGCTTGATGATATTAAAACTGTTCCTCTATATTTAAATAGAGTAGGAAATGAGAAGTTACATAAAATATGGTAGTAATCATAATTATTTTTAAATCATCTGTGTAACTTTTTCTATCCTCAAAAATGGCTAAACTGCAAGAATCAAAATTTGTGTTGTGCAGTCCACAAACTAGGGAACACAGTACAATTTTTTGAGTTCTTACATGACTGACCAGCCAAAATAAAATGAAGTAACTTTGTGAAATAGGTTATAGATAACCCAATGGTTCCTAAATGTAATTCAGCTAGAAGTTATTGACAGATTGTCTACCGCTTCGTATAATATACTTAAACTCAAATTAGCTAACAGTAAAACATTTAAAATTTATTTGTCTATCATCTTCTCCCTTTCCTCCAACTACAACCTGCATCTCTGATTACTTGAGACTTTCCTGAGCTAAAGTTTCTTGTTTCTTCACTTCCATTTTACATAGACAAAAATACATTCTATTAGCGAAAGGGTTATAATTTAATTGCTGTGTCATGATGCCACTAGTGTTATAAATAGCATCAAGAGTTTAACAGTGTAAAAGCTTTTTTAATTTGCATCTTCTTCATAAGAGCAATTCGTATTTCTTTTTAATTTTAACTTTAAAAGCTTAAACTCTCTTGTTTTCAAGCATTACTTTCTAATTAATAAAGGTGAATTTTTAGTCAGGGGAAATTAAATGCTAGCCACCCTTCCACAAAGGTAGGCCAGTGGCCTAGGGACTGGTATCCAATTGGTATTCCTGCCTGTAAGCATGATTTTCAAAGGATATTCTTTGATGCACTTAAGTTCTTTCATGATTTTCAGATCCTGTTAAGAAGAAGCAGGAGAATAAAAATCATAAATCTCAAACTTTTTCCCCCTTCTCTTTCTTTAGCCCTTCAGGCTTATTAAGTTAGTCACAGTCAATGTTTTATCTTCTTGTGGTGGTGTATGAACTACTTCTTAAATGAAAAGTGGATGTGCAGGATAGTGATCATTTTCAGAAAGATGAGAAGGACCGTGACTGCACGGAGTTATCTTGGGTTGGTTGAACACATGTCAGATTAGCACCCTTTGATACCATCATCAAACACACGTGAGGCATTTCCTAGCCATACCAGTTTATCACCTTCCTCCATATACCTTTTCCTCATTTCTTTTTGTCCTGCAGCTTTTTGCTTCAGACACACAGGGTTGTATCTCCACTTTGACAGGTGCAGATCCGTTGTTAACAGACAAAGAAGTCTGAACAAGAAGCATGGATGTTTCTTTTTAGGAAATCTTTAACTTACATGGCATGAAATTGTGGATCTAAGTATGCTCATAATGTTACAACTTCAACAATCATGTGGTTCTTGAACTTAGGAAGGAGAGTAACATACAGGAATGACACTTTATATTCTCTGTGGCAGAGGAGCAAATATGTCCTCAAAATAGAAGAGTTTTAAAATATAAATAGTGGAATAGACAACAAAGGAACTCAAAGTTCAAGCAAATATCTCCAAGTGATAAAATGACCAGGTCAAGTTATTACGTAGCTCCTTTCGAAAGGACAGTGCAAGTCACAGGAATGAATTGCTGCTTACACTTAAGTTGGTTTTACTTTTAATTTTGTGCCAAATACTGGCTTCTTTCTCTATGAGCACAGAAGCAAGAGAAATGCACCACATCAGAACCATCACAACCATTTTTATCTGTTCCCAATGCAATAATTTTGCAGTCTGCTCAGTCCTAGCAGGTGGTGCCAGGGAGTTAATTTGGGGGGGGGGAGGGGGGGGGCAGGAAGAGGGTGTGCATGTCTTACTACACCATATGTTGCAAAGAAGGCAGTCGAGGAGTCTTAACTGAGCCTGCAGTTCTGCTTTCCTTTACAGATTGATTTCCTGAACTTTGATAGTTGACCTTGTCCTGGACCTTTATTTTCAGTGATGCCCAGTTTTATGATTCTTGACCTGAAATTGCAAAGAATTCAGAGAAGTTTAATTTGAAAGGCAGGTTAGTGTCTACCTGAAGTTTCCGAAGTGCTACCTGAAGTTCCACTATTGCAACCTACTTCAACATATTTGAACGCTTCTTCCATTTCTGGTCAGAAGTGCCAGTGTTTACATCACAGCAGTTTTAAAATATGCCCTTCAGGTGCAAGGAGGTGTTTTTCAGAACTTTCTCATTCATAATCTTTCAGGGCTGGGGCATGAATTTATATTCATTGAGTCCTAGAGTTGCTCTACAGGTACTGGGCAGATTTGTGCCTGTGGATTAAAGGATGGCTTGTATGTAAGGTAGACCTGTCTTCAGAGATCTCCACTGAGAGGAGTGGCAAGGCATTGATCAGTGAAGATGGTGAGACTTAGATGCACAATTAAATGTCAGTATGTGCTTACTCACTTTGCTGAATTGTGCCCTGTAATAGTTCATTCAGTATTACAGAAGAGTTATCATCCAACTCCTAATATCCTGTTCATTTTGGTCTTATTAAGAGTGCCAGAAGGGATTTTAGGTTGACTGGGATGTTTCTTAAATTACATTTCAGCCACAATTCTGACATTCACATGGAAGTGTTTTTCAGTCTTATCTCTTTTACCTCTGTATATTGAAAGTAGATGTTGAGGAGATTGCATTGCAAGATGAGTGACTTCCCTGTTTGTTGACCTTGACCAGGTATTTTGATAAATCCTACTTTCCTTTTGATTCAGCTTTATTTTTATATCTGTCCTAGCATAATTTAAAGGTGGTTAGGGTTTTTTTTAAAGGAATAAGATATACTCCTTCCCCCTTCCCTGCCTCCTTTCTTTCCTCCTAGCACATTTATCACAAACAGTCCTCTGGCACAATAGCTGATTTTGGTATTTTTTTCCCTATTATTTCTCTGTTTTAGCTGAAATAGCCAAATAGTGACCTATTCCACTATCCAAGGTGAGAGTGAAAGTAAAACCACTTGTTCCTTCAGCTGCCAAAACTTCTGTGTTTTACAAAATCACTGACATATAGAAGGTTTTGTTATTAAAACAAATAGCAGAGAGTATTAGTGAATGTCTTGAAATTAATATTTATTATTGTTATCATGATCAAAATACTAGAAACCTACTAGTTGGCTGTACCAGCATTATTAGTCTCTTGAACAAACTCTGGTATGTTGCTTAGTTGAGAATATTCTCTATGTTATCATAGTCTAGACCTGGTTATTGCAAGAAACAGTCATTTGAGATTACAGGAAAATACCTCTCCAGCTAGGTATGACACACAACTGACCATGCTCAACGCCTTGCATACTTTAGCTTCTTGATGTCTCTCCATGAACTCAAGTGGGATTTCACATTTCATAGGACAGTCTGAAGTGGTTTCTGGATGCATCTAAATAGAATACTCATTTTTTTATTATAAATTAGCTTCTGAAATTAATCTCCCAGGCCTACCCATGTGTGCAGCTTTGTTTTGCATTACAGAGTAGGCTTGGAGTGTGCAAATGTGCCTTTTTGAAGAAGCTAAGCAGAAAGATGCACTCCGGGAACACACCAGGTACTCTGCAAAATCTTACAGGTATTCAGTTTAGCATGATTTCAAAGTAAAACACAAAGCATATGTGTCATATTGTCATTAAGTCTTTCTTATTAGCTTTTCATACTGTGGATCCATTCCTGCTGCTGGTTGATGTGGACATAATCTCTGACTCCACTGACATATTTCAGCTCTGATTTTTTTGGGGACCAGAACTGGAGAGATGTAAAAATAGAATGTATTCATGCTCATCCTGACTCCATCTATAGAGGCTGGTGTATAGGGTTCCAGAACTCTCTGGAAGAGTTTACTGCTTATTCATAGATAATCAGCCGAGCAAGTCAGCTGGAACATTGCTGCCACTTGCTATGCATAACGTTTGACAGTGGCACTAAGAAGCCTACTTCCACATATAATTCTTCTTAGGCCACTGTGGTGTTAAAGGAAAAATGCTCAGCAATAGAAGGAGATGCACAGGAGATGTAGGATTGCCACTGGCAATCAGCTCTGAGTATGATCGGTTGTGTCACAGAGGTTTTCTGCATTAGTGTACAGCACTCAAGGCAGGGAAAGGTTTCTTTTGAGGCATAGCATCTATGCAAGCTAGACATGGGGTGTAAGCCCAAGCAGTTTCAGATGGCCATATCTTTTTTCTGTTAGGCATTGCCTAATACCCTAAACTTTAACACTCAGCTTAAGAACAAATAGAAGCCTTCCCCAACAATTCCCACCCATTGTCAATGTGTGTAGGAAAAGATGAACTATGTGTCATACTCAAAGGCCACCAGACAGAAGTTTTCTGGCGCAAAAGTAGCAAGTTAGGAGGCTGTAGTACTCTGGAACTCCTCCCAGTATTGAAAAGGTCCTTGGAACGTCGTGTTCCCAACCGTTAAGGAGCATTCCAGTGGTGAAGTACTGTGGTATCTGACTATCTGAGATGAATAGACTGCACCTTTGTAGGTGATCATGAGTTTGTTATCTTGAACTCAGCATGGGTGCTGCAAAAATCAATATTACAATAGGCAAAAGGATGTCAGAAGTCTAAGGAGATCTAGGAGTCAGCAGCAGGAAGATCAAGGTGGGGGTAGTGGAGGAAAGGCACAAGGAAGGGCAGTGCAGAGACAGCAGCTCGGGTCTATGAAGTGAAGGCAGTGGTCTACGCAAGGTTCCTGAGAAGGTGAGCGGAAGAGAAAGAAACACTGAGGAACTCTGATAGAAATGATTGGCCCATCCCCTCAATCACATAGAATCATAGAATCTTTAAGGTTGGAAAAGACCTTCAAGATTATCAAGTCCAATTGTCTGTCCAATACCACCATGTCAACTAAACCATGTCTTGGAGTGTCACGTCAACAGGTTTTTTGAACACCTCCAAGGATGGTGACTCTACCGCCTCTCTGAGAACCCTGTTCCAATGCCTGAGCACTCTTTCACTGAAGAAATTTTTCCTTACATCCAATCTAAATCTCCCCTGACACAATTTGAGACTATTTCCTCTCATCCTATTGCTAGTTACTGAGAAGAGCCTTCACCTCACTACAGCCTCCTTTCAGGTAGTTGTAGAGAGCAATACGATCTCTCCTCAGCCTCCTTTCTCCAGTCTAAACAGGTCCAGTTCCTTCAGATACGCCTCATAAGACTTGTGCTCCAAATAGAACTTAGATACTGGTTAGGGAATGCAAACAAGCTTTACCTTTTCAGTCTTACATGAAGTGATCTCACTCAGTAGCAGTCACTCACTGGCACTGGCCACTGTCTGGGTGGGTGATGCCCAGGCATTTTTCTAAAAGCATCAAGACCAGGTCTTAAAAATATTTCTACTTGTGTAAGAATACCATGTCTCATTTTTTGCCTCTGTCCTGCCCACGAGCTCCCAGTATGCTGTGAAGGAGATGGGTGGCTGCTAGGAGATTCCCTGAGAAACCATGACATAACAAACATGTAGAGAGCTTAAATTAAGAAAACAACACTAAAAGAGGCTTTTTTAATGAAGTTTTGTTTTTTGAAAAGTGTATAGATACACCAAAAGAAACTTTTGTTGTAGGTGGGATCATCATACATGACATTAGAAAAAAATTTTAGACATTAGGAAAAATTCTTCACTGAAACGGTTATCGGCACTGGAACAGGCTGCCCAAGGAGGGGGTTGAGTCACCATCCCTGGATGTATTTAAAAGACTGGTGGATGAGGTATTTAGAGATATGGTTTAGTAGAGGACAGGTATTGTTGGATTTAATGATCTCAAAGGTCTTTTCCAACCTTGTGATTCTGTGATCAATCCCTCCATCACTGACCTTTTTTCCACAGTTTGCCAGACTATCTGCTTCTGCTTGCTGTCAGGGACTGGACACTGGACTGCATGGCCCACAGTGCTTTCTGTGTGTTCTCCTGTCATCACAACAAGAATATTTACTGGTAGCACAGCACTGGAGTTACTTAAAACTAAAGGATCCTCTGAATACCCTTTGTATTTTACCTTGATCATAGAGCCATGGTGGGAAAAGGCTTTCTTCTTCGAGCTAATAATAAAGGAGAGTTGATTATTGTGGTTCAAAAGTGCTGGGTTAGAAATGCAACAAAAAAGTGTACCTATAGAAAAAGTAGAGTAGGATGCACATTGGTAAGGGTTATTGGGTATTTTGAAGGAGAAATTCAGGGTTTGCTCAGACACGCAATCTTTTAAATAGATTTTTGCTTTAAATTATACATCATAATTACATAAAATGAGGTACTTTCAAATAGAAATATATAAATACGAATGACTTGATGCACAGTTCCATGAGCTGCTTGATTTTACAAACTAATTATTGACTAAGAGGAGGCTATATATAGACATTCATCTTAACTGTAAAAGATGTCATAGAAGAGAATAGTGACAAAGAAGTGTTATATAAATATATTTAAGTGATAATAGCAATAAAACTGAAAACTGTCACTGAGCAGTTCTTCTGATCTTTGAAAAGTGGCTTTTATGTTTCCAGTGTAGCTGTCAGAAATATTCTCATTATTAAAATATAGATATTTATTGCTTTCACTTTTCTGATTATAATTCTTTCAGCTTTAAGCATATGATGTAATATTAATAATCATTACAGACAAAATTTTTCAAGTGACCCTACTTGGGGATGTACTGAATGCAATGGAAACCTGAATGGGAAGAAAAATTACTGCTAGGGATTCCTGTGACTCCCAGTAGAAATTAGTGATCTGTAATCCCAGGAGAGATGTCACAGAGTGATATGAAGTATTAAGGCAGTTTGGGATCTTCTTTTAAGTCAGTTTGCTATTGAGTATATTGAGAGTATCACTGTGAATCTGCAAGATAGAACTGGTCCTCTTTACCCAGCTTCAATGAGAAATTGCACCTATTATTTTCTCAAATGATCCCCACCAATTTGTACAGTGCCAGAAAAGCAGGCTTTCTGGGAAAATGCCTGGCCCTCCGTGAAACTGAAAATTTTTGGGTTTCAGTTTTCCCTCAAACTGACATTTGATTCTGATAATCTTGACACATCGTTTTGGAAAGATTTCCTTTAGGAGATGCTCACAGATGCTCAGTGTAATTAAGACAGATTATGCCAAATATGAATTTTCAGAAATATGTAAGCTGGTCTCAGCACTGGAGTCTACACAATGAATCACCTGGAGGCTCTGTACCTATGGCAAATGCAGCATAGAACCTTTGTCAACACATAGCAGAAGACAAGCACAAGGTCCCTTTTCTTTGCAAGTTGTGAGTTTATCCCCTGTAGAAGCAGACCTGTTACTACAGACTTTGGGCCAGCTGCAAAGTTTTTAGTATATACCTATATTGCTAACTAAAAGAGGGCTAATTACTGTACTCAGGTACTCAACTCCTGATATGCCATATTGCAAAACTGTTACTTTTGATCCTTGGCTGTATTTTGGTGTGCTCCCAAGCTCTTTCAAGATAATACATAGGCAGAGCTTGAAGGATTGTTCACTCCAGGATGAGACTGCATCAGGGAAGATGATTTACAGCCTACAGCAAATCCTCCTGGTTATATCTTCAAACACCTCCCACCTCTGCCCATTGCCTTTAGATGATATTTGAAAGTCTGCAACAAATCTCATTTCATTTAATAATGCCACTGTAATAGCAACATGGATGTGACCCTTTCAACCATGTGGCCATGCTAAGAAATGGATGTAGTTTGCATGCTGCATCAGAGCCAGTGTGACCAGCAGATTGAGGGAAGTGATTCTGCCCCTCTACTCTGCTCTGGTGAGACCATGCCTGCAGTATTGTGTCCAGCTCTGGGGTTCCCAATATAAGAAGGACATTGAGCTGTTGGAGTGAGTCCAGAGGAGGGGGTCACAAAGATGCGTAGAGAGTGGGAGCATGTCTCCTGTGAAGACAGGCTAGGAGAGTTGGCCTTGTTCAGCCTGAAGAAGAGAAGGTGCTTGGGAGGCCTTAGAGCAGCCTTCCAGTACCTGAAGGGGCTAAGAGAAAGACAGAGAGGGACTCTTCGGGAGTGTAGTAGTAGAACAAGGGGTAATGGATTTAAACTGAAGGAAGGGAGACTTAGATGAGATATGGGGAAAAAATTCTTTAACATGAGGGTGGTAAGACACTGGCACAGGCTCCTCAGAGAAGCTGGGGATGCCCCTGTATCCCTGGCAGTGTCCAAGGCCAGGTTGAATGGGGCCTTGGCTAGTGGAGGGTTTCTCTGCCCATGGGAGGGGGTTGGAACTACATGGGCTTTGAGGTCTCTTCCAACCCAAACCATTCTGAGATTCTATGATAGTAAATGTAGTATAAGAGTCTTGGTCATGATTCCACAACTAGGAGCTTGAAAACAAATACAGCAGAGCCCTTTTAGCTTTGTCATAACAAGTTGTTATGGTTAAATTACAAGCCTCTGGAAAAGTGGGGTCGAAAAGAAAGTGCTGACATGCTCTTTGCCCATTCAAATAATGCTACTAACATCTAATTTATTATATAAAGTTGCTCTAGGGGAGAAGCACTTGCCAGAACTCTGGTTATTTGAGTGTTTGTTTTCCAAAGATTGTTTTTAAATAGTCATAAGATGATAGGTGAGGCAGACAGGAGAGAAACAGACAAACATAAACCCATTGCAAAGAGGCAAATCAGTAACTGCCACACACACATTTTGTGATGGTTCAGGAATTCTGGTTAGGCTGATCTCTAGGAGGGACATTCAGCCCAGTTCAGAGGGCCATATGGCTCTCTTAAAAGTACACATTAAATCCCAGATTCTGCAGTCCACAATAAATTAAGCAAAGCGCTACAGAGTCTCATCAAATCCAGGACACAGGCTATGTCTGAAGGTCTTTTCGGTACAGTTAGTAATAGTGTTTTGAACTATAGCTATAAAATAAATATATCTATGTATAATATATATACTATATAATAAATACATCTATAAAAAAATGTATAGCTTTCCTACTCACTTTACCTTTCTTACTCATATTACCTTTCTTGTCATTGTGTTTGTACTTGGATTTCTGGTCCTTCACTTAAGTAAGATAATAAATTAGCTTGGTAGGAACAAAACACTTGAAGTGTAAGAAAGCATTTTTGCACTGGCAAAGTTAAGTGAGGATATTCTGTGTATATTCTATCTGTGGATATTCTATCCACAGTAGTTTGGAATGTAAATTAACCAGGACAATATGTTTTCATAAGACAAAGTTTGCTGATACATTTTGAAACATGTATTCCTTCCCAGAACAATTAAGAAAACTCAGGGGATGAGGGCAAGAGCCGAGGAGGGAGAAGAGGATGACCTAGAAAATGCGCTTGAGGATCTAATTTTGTGTGTATGTACATATTACAGACAAGCCTGTTGCACCTCCTCCTCTAAATCCCTGGTGTTTTGCACTCTTTACTATATGCATCGCCCCCAACGTGAGTTCCAAGCATGCAGCTTTTAATTTTACAGCATTGAAGGTATGTCTTTCCAGTGTCTTGAAGTTCACAGCCTGTAAAGATGCTGGAAGCTAGCAGAGACAGGGACTCTGTGAGGCAAATCTTCAGAGGGTTACAAGTTCTGCTTATGAAGACATTTTTTTAATAAATGCATTATTGTTGTAGAGCACCTGAGCTTCACACTTCCTTCCTCTGGCCATATACAGTTGTAGGGACGGAGAAGCACCATCTCCCTCAGAGATAGGAGTTGAACTTCACACCATTGCATCTTGTGCTGAAGCTGGCTTCCTAAAACAAAGACTTAATTTGCTGTCTCCAGTTGCTTAATCTGTACAGATCTGATGTATGAATCTCTTCCTGGTGCTGGAATGCGGCACCTTTTCACAGAGCATTAGCAGCTACTACTTTACAGCATAATTGGAATAAAAATGTTCAGTGTGCTGATCCAGAGAAAGGAAGCTGCTTTCAAACTAATCCACATTCTGTGTGCAAACACCAGCAATTTCTTGACAATTTGTATTCACCAGGAGGGACAGAGTGGGCCTCCATGAGTTACTACAGTTTTTATTATTAAGTAAGAATTAGTGGCTCTGTAGTCCAATGACTTTTTTTTTTCTTAGGTTGTCGTTAGTTTATTCATAAAAGAAAGGAGCTTAGATAAGAAAGGGTCAGCTCCCATTACAAAGTAATCACCCAATCATAGAAATGTTGATTGGGAAGGACCTCTGTAGATTACCGCATACAAATTCCTCTGAAAGCAGGAGAAATGGGAGGTTGTTTAGCATGCAGCTGTACACCTCCCTTTGCAGAAGAAACCATTTGGGTTTTAGGCAGGGCCAGGTGAAATATCTTTTCAGCTAAAACAGAAGAAAATTATGAAGCACGATCCAGTTTTTAAAAAAGTGGATGGAGGTTAAATGTTTTTAAGTGTTACTCACTATTATTCCGTTGATCCCATAGAAGATGCAGAGAGAGTAAATTTAGCTCCTTATGATAAAATTGGGACTGCTGCCAGTGGCTTGGATTGTAGGGGCTGCTGTTACCGGGGCTGGGATTTTGTCAGTGGACAAGAAATTGGCTGGATGGTCACACTGAAGGAGTTGCAGTTAACAGCTTGATGTACAAGAGGAGACCGGTGACAAGTGGCACTTTGCAGTGGTTGGTATTGGAACCAGTGCAGTTTGACATCTTTCTTAGTGACACAGACAGTGAGGTTGAGTGCACATGAGTAAGACTGTATGAGAAGAAAAACATGAGCCAAAAATGTGCACTTACAAGCCCAGAAACCCAACCATATCCTGGGCTGCATTAAAAGACGCATGACCAGGAAGGAGGTGATTTTGTCCCTCTACTGCATTTTTATCAGATCCCACCTGGACTGCTGCATCCAGCCCTGGGGTCCTCAGCACAGGAATGACATGGAGCTGTTGGAGAGAATCCAGAGGAGGGTCAAGATGATCAGAGGGCTAGAGCACCTCTGCTATGAAGACAGGCTGAGAGAGTTGGGCTTTTTCAGCCTGAAGAAGAGAAGGCTCCAGAGAGACTGTAGAGCAGCCTTCCAATTACTGAAGGGGCTACAGAAAAGCTGGAGAGGGACTGGTTAGAGTGGCAGGGAGTGATAGGACAAGGGGGAATGGGTTTGAATTAAAAGATGTTAGATTTAGATTTGATATGAGGAAGTCTTTACAATGAGGATGGCGATGCACTAGCACAGGGTTCCCAGAGAGGCTGTGACTGCCCCTAGATCCCTGTCAGTGTTCAAGGTCAAGTTGAATGGGCCTTTGGGCAACCTGGTCTAGTGGAGGGTGTCCCTCCCCCACCAGATGATTTTTGAGGACCATTCTGTGAGTCTAGATTCTATGATACTGTGATTAATTTTTCGTGCCACGTCTTCTCTAATAGTAAAAAGTTCAGGTAGAGATTGTGAGACACTAAAGTCACACACCCCCCCCTTTGGCTTTTAATGGCTTATAAGTTCCTTCCAAGGATCTGACCATGCAGTATGCCTCTTCCTCCAACGCTTCCTTTATTTAGTCCAATGCCTTATCTCCTAGTTTGCTTTGCTTTACTTCTTAAATATGCATATGTGTTTTTTTTGCTCTTCCTGGCTCTTGCTTAAAATTCACTGTTAGAACCCAGGTCAGTATATGTGGTTGAGAAGGAGTATGAAGTTTGCAGGACATTTCTGGAGTAAATGGCAGATGGGGAAAGGGAAACATGTCCATACCCTCTCACATATTTGTACGTATGCACAAACAGGTCACTGAACTCTGTGCTCACCTGGTACACTAGCAATACTCCCACTTTTAAATTCTGAAAATTTGGTGATTGTAGGCCTTGGATGAGGTGGTGGGTGTGGGAAGTGGAACATTTGTTTAAGGCTGTAAAGCTGCATCTGAAAGTGTCAGAAATGTTTGTGATACAGAGGACTATTTGCCTTATATAGACAACACACACTGACATGTCCCTGAAATTTCTCATGCAAAAGTGAGAAGTCAAACAGGACTTTGAATGGTGCAGTAAATAATAACATGATGTGCTGTCAAAAACGCTAATAAGTTAGATCCTGCCAATGTATTTAAAGCACTTTTTTCTTAAGAAGGTTTTAACTTCTTAAAGGCAACTAAAATTAAAATAAGCCAAGAAAGGGAATGAAGTACATTCCTCTTTGAGGTTCCTACAAAATGTATTCCCCTGGTTAGATGGTGAGAAGCTGATGCAGAGACTAAAGTAAGACTCATAAAGCATTTCACAGTGAAATACTACATACTTCAATATTATTAATTCCAGGTTTGGTTGAATTATGTAAATGACCAAAGTACAACACTTAATAAGTTTATCCTTTGGTATGGTTTAGCTTCAGATATTAGGGTTAGGGCTTTCTATTGAGATGCTTGCATGCTAAATTTTCTCAGACCTTAGTCAGAGTTAGTACCTAAAGTAATTTGGTTATATGTTCTGAAAAATATTGCTGTCTTTATAAAGGGTGCCAGGCCCCAGAAGATTAGCTTCTTTTGCTTTTCCTGTCATGCTTAGAGTAGCTTGACAAAAACTCCACAAAGCATCAGATGGGTGTAAAGTACAACACTACATGTGTTCCATTAGAATCTGTTGGATTTTAGTTGGATTTAAGACTGACAAGTTTTGGCACAAATTTTACCAAAGAGGACTAATGTAGTCAGGCATTAGATGGCTTTTTTGAGTCCAAGGCAGGCATGCAAAAGTGATAAATTAAACTCAGTCTTTCTTTGGTGTTCCTTAGCTATTATATTATTTTCTGCATGTGAATAAAAGTAGTGATAATCTTCATTCACTAACTGCAAGGCAAAAATTAATTTTCCTAGTGTGACTAATATGGAATGGTTTCTTTTCATCCAAAGAGACTAGCATGTATGTCAAAGAATAAGAAAATAATGAAGCTGTAGCAGGACAAAAGAGTAGGTGCTGAAAACCAGAAAGACCTGACTCGTTTTTGAACTTGTTTCTCTGCAAATCACATTTTCTGTGTGAGAAGCTTTGAAAGTAACATAACTTTCTCCCCTTTATAATTATGTTGTTGAGCCTAAAGTGTGCGAGCAAAACAATTGTATATCTGACACATGCCTATATAGTTTAAAGTTACAGTGCCCTTCCTAAAAGAGAAAGACCTTGTAGGCATCTACCATATGTACAGATTACCAGGTGAGACCAAGAAGAGGAAAGGACTTTATTTTTATTTTCTCAAAGTGCTACCACTAAACATTAAACGACATAAATATGAGTGGAGGAACCTGAAGACTTGGTGGCTTTGTGGTTGGAAGCAGCCAGTGTTAAGGTTGTGGTGGCCTTCTAGCTGTGTTTGTTACCAACTACAACTGTTTTCATCACTTCTTTGGCTGTAGATAACCTGCTGGCCTTGACTAAAGGGTTGACACAAACAATCATTTAGCAGCTTGCTGCTGATTTCCCTCTTGACTCCTAAGAAGAGTGCAGACTGCTTAGTGACACACTGATTTGCTTCTATTCCTCACTTCCAAATGCATGGCTGCTGTCTGCAAAGATAAATTTCAGGTTTGATCCTTCAATCAAAACCACATTTTAGATCAAATGCACGTCAAAAAACTGTAAAACAAAAAGGACATTGAATATTTTAAGGAGCCCTGTAATTGTTACTGGTTGGTTTTGGGTATTTTGGGGTTTGTTTTGTTTTGTTTTGTGGTTTGGTTTTTTGGGTTTGGCTTTGGTTCTTTTTGCTTTTAAAAAAAACAAACTTTATTAAGTGTTTGGAGAACTTCCAGTCACTACCCTTAGGGCAAAATTTAATTGAATTACTGGATATTTGTGCTGGGAATGCCTCTTGAAAAGGGCTGTCCATCTCGGTCGCATACATGGTATGAGGTCAATTAAGGGAAGACAGGAAAGCTTGTAATGATTCTGGTGGCCATTCCTTTCTTCTTTTCTCCTCCCATGTCAGTTAGGAGTTTGAATTGATGATCCTTATGGGTCCCTTCCAACTCCATATATTCGAGGCTACCCAGTTCTTCCAATCCATAAGTCCAAATCTTTTGAGACTTAAGAACAAATCAAAAGTAAGTTTTTTCCCTTCACTTACCAAGATTGACTTTGACCTGTCTAGAAACAAGATACCTCATAGAATCCTGGAATGGTTTGGGTTGAAAGGGACCTCAAAAATCACCTAGTTTCAACCTCCTGCCATGGGCAGGGACACCCTCCACTAGACCAGGTTCCCCAAAGCCCCATCCAACCTGGCCTTGAACTCTACCAGGGATCCAGAGGCATCCATCGCTTCACTGGGCGCCCTGTGCCAGGGCCTCACCACCCTCACAGTAATTAATTTCTTCCTTGTATTTATACTGTTCTCAAACTCCTCAGAATGTCTCATAGAGGTAGAGATAGAGAGGTCTTCAGTGGGCATTGCATGGAAGGAGACATATGAAATTGAGCAAATATTTCTAGTTTGGATTGACCTCTTGATTTTAGTTGAGAATTTTGCTGGATTCCAAAACTAGGTGTAAATTTCTCAATGAGGAGCTTAAGGTTCAGGTTTTCTTCCTGGAATTTCTTCCATGGGATGTTTTTCTTATTCGAGACAAAATGTAATGAAATTAGAAAATACTTGTTGTAGCTGTTGCACATGGGTGATTTGTTTGACTATGTTTTGTTTTCTGGACTTGAGGAATTGTACATATCTTCTTTTATCTTAAAAAAAAAATCAACAACAGTTTTTGTTTCTGCTCTACTGTTCTACTTTCTAGAGATGCAGTGTACTGTTTTCAAATAAATGGGTCCTCTTCCCTAGAAAGGTTTGCAATGTATTTGAAAACCCAAGAAATCAGTGACATTCTCCTGTCTTCATCCTGTGATGAAGTAGTAACCTGTCCTCCTATACATCCACTTGATTTTTCAAGGGCTTCAATTGGATACTCTAAAGCTTTAGAGCCATTTATTGTCATTTGTCTTACTGGGAGTGAAATCATATTTGTTTTTATTGTATCCCTCTACAGTGACTGAGCTAAGCAGTGATGTGTGGCTGTTTACTCTTTACTGTATAATGTTAACCCGTGCCTCAAGGAGAGATGAAAGCTCTGATTTCTTATATTCCTGGCCCCGCCATTGACTTCTTTCGTGGCTTCCGTGTTTGACCTGTTACTATATATACATGCCAAGTATTGTATTATTTAATGCTACTATCTCTAGTCCTATTTTCAGCATTGTGATTGATGCTTGCAGGCGATTCAGTTTTATGCTGATTTCACCAGAAGCAGTAGCAGTGTTGCCATTGTGTGGGCACCCAGCTGGGGTTGCATTAAGCAGGCAATCTACTGCCAAAATATTCTCGCAGTCCAGTCAGTGAGAAAGGCAAAAGCAAAGCAAACACAAAGCTAAACAAAAAGGTCCATACAGCACCCATTTTTCACCCCAAGTTCCTAGGCTTAACCATCACTACTACTAAAAATATTGCTGATTATCCCTTTAAGGGAAAAATGTTAATATACAAGATCTAATTACCTCTGTCTAAGCTGATACGCCTACAGCACCTTTTACATAACCCAAACACTTGAGTCCAATTATACAATTATATTTTAACATGTATTAAGTGTTATTCCTTTAGGGAGGAGACACTGAATGTTTTAACTAAACTCAACTCCTTCCTTAATGCAGACCTATATGGTAGGGTCTCATTTCACTACAGTGCCAAGAACTTGGTTCGTTCCCCTTTGAATACACCAGTTGGGTCTTCAGAACGCATGTTTTCCATGTCTGCAGCACTGACAGCAGTATCTGTACGTGTACATCAACTGCGAACCTTGAAGCCAATGCTTTTGGGATCAGTAGTGCCACTGTTACTGCAAATGGATCAGTGTTTGCACAGTGTGAGTATCCTCTGTTTTGCATACAACCTATGGCAAGGTCCAAGCCTTTAGAGGAAGCAACATGTTTGAATGTGGAGAAAAGGCAACTGCTCCTCTTAAAATTATGTCTTGCTCTAGTGTTTGGTAGCACAAGAGATGGAATTTCCCTTTACTGAAAAGACAGATAACTCTCCAGGTGACCATTCTTCTTTTCTGGTGTCTTCATGCAACTTCTTCAAGATGCAAAAGGCTACATCTGGAGGGAGGACTTGTGGAAGGCTATTTAGTGCATACATTCAATTGTTAACGTCAATTAAGTTTGTAGGTCACCTCTTCTGAAAACTCAGAGCCTACATTTACAGTGAGAACTCTGAGTGTATTCCTACATGCACAACTAGATCAAGTTTTATGAATGTCCAGGCAAAGCTGTGACTTGGCCTGAGAGAACATAGAAGTAAAGAGGTGAACCAAGAGAGTGAGTGAAGGACAACTCTGGCAAGCAAGGCTGGGGACTGATGGTTCTCCTCATGGTGGATTAAATGAGCATGAAGCAAGGACTGGTGGAGGAGCGGTATCAGGTCCTAGAAGTGCTCTGCTTCTTCCCATTCCTCATTATCAGCCTATGCCAAAAGCTGGCATAACCCACAGTATGACTGCACAGCTTGTACTAAGTTCATTGCTGTCATGGAGGTTACCTTAGCAGCAGTTGAACCACCTGGCTTAACACTGACACAGCTATTTCTATACTATACCGTAGCCATTCCTGCATAGTGAGTTCAGTTTAAAATATCCTCTGCTTAGAAACCCATGTTTTAGAAATGTTGAATAGTGTTGTTGCATTGGGCTGTACTTACAAGATAAAGTAAGTTTCTGCCTAAAAAAAATGTGAAAACAATTAATTACAAGGTGAAACTAAACTATTGAAACATTGTATTTGTGTTATTTTAATTATATGAAACCAAAAAATCTGGAGGTAAAGTTCCCATGGCAACCTAAGCTCTGTCTCCTGTGTGCAGTTGATGTGCATGTACATCTATGTAAAGATCATTTATTATCATGGACAGAGTGATTTAGGGCTTGCTGATCAGGAAGATATTAATCAGACCAGAAATCTCATCTTTAAAAGTGATTTATTTTTGCAGTTTCTGTAGCCAACTGTTGCAATGTAGAGAAGATTTTGAATTTCTGTCCAGTCTGATAAGTTATTCGTGCTAAAGCATAATGCCTGAACAATCCATATCTTGTCATAAATCCGACCCCTCATTTTTCAAATTTAGCTACAATTGTGACAGACACCCTGAAGTCATGAATCTCAAGAGCTAGTAAGGTGAAATTACCACCCTTCTTTTTTCCAATATGCTTACTAGTATCAAACACTTACAGCATTGCACTTTGATGCCACCACTTAATACTGCAGGGCTAATTTCACCCACAAAGTCTTTTTGAAAGGGTTAGGCATCATTTACCTATCAATCCAGGGTTATAGGGGATGCAACAGTCTGGTGATGTAGCAGAATTGTCTCCAGTCCTCCCGTATCACCTGAGGAAAGAGTTTCCAGCAGGCATTCCCATGAGATATTCCCTTCATTCCCATCCCCTGACTCACCCATGTTAAGTTTTTCCAAAACGTGTGCATCAGCCATGAGAAAGTGTCACTCATAAATGAAGGTCTTAGCAGAGCATGGGGACTGATGGTCAGGGCGAGGGAGGTGTTTAGCACTGATGTGGGGAGAGACTGACAGCTATAAGAGATCTTAGCTATTTTCTGCAGGCAAAGTGAATGAGGGAAAGTTCTGTGAAAAAGCCCAGATATTATACCCTCGTGAAATATGTCTAGATGCTGAAGGCATTAAAGGGCACTATTCATTTTTATTACTGTCATGAGAATCAGTGAATGGCATGTTCATGGTAGTGAGCTTTACAAGTATTATGTAAAGTACTTTCCAAACTATTCTTTTTTTTTTTTCCTGTGGTTGCTCTCTAGCTCTATTTTCAGTGACATAATTCTTCAGGGTAGTGGCTCAGAAAGAGGATTAATACTTTAGAGGAAGAACTGAGGGTGTATAATTTTTTCCTATACAAATAAATACACATCCTTGCATGTACTCAATATGACAATATTCTTGCTGAGATGTTGTATAAAGACAAAAAAACCCCAAAGCACTATATATACATAACATAACCATAATGCATGTATAAATATATTCTGAGCAGACTCACAGAATAATATGAAGATTTGAAGGATTCTAAAATATCAAAGACATAAACTTAAAGACAGAAGTAACAGTTCACTGCATTTAAGAGCTGTGAGTACATAAACCAGATATAAGTATTAACTCACTAAGAATTCATCCAAAGAGAAATATTCAGAAAGAAACATCATAAAAATTCTATTCTGATGTTGGGGGGGGGGGGGGGAGAGGGGGCGTGTTGTGTTAAATGTTAGAATGATTCAATTTGGAATTGTCTTTAAACAGAGATTTTCTTGTAAATATAGGAAAGCTGGACCTACAGAGGTAGAGCAATTATTTCTGTTCTTTAAATGCATGTTTCTTTCCTGTAAGTCATGAGATCAGTGTCTAATACATCCTCCTAAAATGAAACAGCATCAAGATTTCCTGCCAACCTTTTTCTAAATTGGTATATTTTATTTATTTGGATATAGCACAACAGCTAAAACATATTTATGCCCCTGAAGGCACTCAAAAATACAGCATCATTATACTCCCCAAATGTCTTTCACCATAATTACTTTTATTTTGTTTGTAGCAACATTTGCTGCGTGATGTTAGAAAGATGAGTTTGAAATTACACTTCAGAATCAGATAGGACAGACTTCTTTTGGATTAGTCTTCTCTGGCATAACCAGTGAATGCCTCTGTGTTTATCTCAGTAAGATACAGTCTCTGGGTCATGGGAGGTGACATCAGCTTTCTTTGGTTATTCCCCTCTAGCTGAAACCAGACATAATCTAAAGGAGATATCTTGCAAGCACTGTCAGAATTGAGCAGTCGCTGAACACCTTTGGTAGAAGGAGTTAAATGGGACAGAGAGAATACACAGAGGAGGAGAGTGAAACACTTCAAAGCCAACCTCGCTAGAGCTGAAACTCTTCAGGAATGTTGAGGACAATGAAAGCAACACCACTCTAGTTTTGCAAGTAGTGAAAGCCAGCAAAGGGCAGGTGCTTTTCTTACAATCACTCATTTGAAATCCTCTATATATAGTCTGATAGTTTTTGTTGCCTCGGGCACAAAACCTATAAGAACTGGAGTTAAGAAGGATAAGGAATGCTCTATGCTCTATACTCCATAAGCATTAAACATCAGTAGTGATTTTAATCAGCAGTACAAAAGCTGAGGTGAGTGAAGAGCCATTTATCATTGCTGGGGGTTGAGTGTCTGATGAGAGATCATATTGGTTACATGCGCGTTGAGACATAAACTCGGTCTCCTGTACACCCCACAGTGCTGATCCTCCTAATGCACCACAAACACGTGCTGACTCCGTGTTCTGTATTACAACCTGTGTCTATTTTCTCTCTGTCATTCAGCTGGAGCTCTTCCAAGACCATATCAAAACCTGCTTAGCTGTCCTGTAGGAGAAAACAGTGGAGGAGGGATGAGCATGCTCAAGTCACATCCCAACACGACACTTGTGATTGGAAGGGTAAACAAAACTCAGGGATGTCACTGAAAGTCCTAAAAGGAAAGATATGAGGATTTAACTAAAAATAAGGAGGCCAAGTCCAGACTCAGGGTAACGAGTGGACTGTTACACCCTGATTGAGAACCTCAACAGTGCAAGAGAAAAGAGTGAAGTGTATGGCATCACAACTCTGACTGCAGTGACAAGCATGTAGAGTTCCGGAGGCAGAGTTAAACAGAAGCCAACACACTGGGTGTCACAGAGGAAAGATGTGAGAAGCAGAATGGATTATATTGCTTTGCAAAAGTTGGCAGGAGCCAATGATGTGTTTTGCTCAGATGAATCCTCATAGGAGAGATGAACAGCAGTTCGTTAAGAGATAAATACGCTATTGAACTGGAAGTAAATGGGGCGTTTATGAAGTTGGACACAGCACACACACCACTATGAAGGCAGAAACGGTAGTTTGTTATAAAGAACAAGTTTGGATACTGGATAGTAAATTTACTATTGATAATAAAAAGAGTTAAGGGCTGCTTTAAAGAAGCAGAGCTACATCAGCATGCAAAAGCTAAACAGGGAGAGAGGTTTCTGAAGACCAGAGTTTACTTCAGAAACTCCATGTTAAAGAGTTATTAATCTAACTGGATAATCAGCATACTGGAAGACTACTAAGGAAAACATACTTCTTTTACTAGTGGAAAATATGGGAGCTCCTTTTCCTCATCAGGAAGCTGCTTTCCTAAAAAAACTGAAAGCAGCAGAGTGGAGATTGGAAAAATACTCTCTAGGAGTGTGATAAACATGCCCAAAGGCATTTAGCTGCATTTAAATGCCATCGGGTATCCGAGAACTACTCCAATGTGCCTGTGGTAGATGTGTCACCACACTTACAGAAAGGTTGGGCCTTTCTCCAGTGGCAGCCTCAGGCCAGGCAGATATCTCTGGTAAAAAAATGGCATGAACACTCTCATTTCAGTAGATGACCATGATTATAGTTTCCAGAGGCATCAGAAGAGATGATGAAGACCACCAACCAATCTCCAATTCATGTAAAAATCCCTTGCCCCAAGGTTCGGCAGAGCAAGCAGTAACTAGCTTTGGTAAGAAAAAAAGAGAAGGGAATGATGATTTAGAGAAAATCCATGTCAGGTGTTATGAGCCTGATGCATCAGCAGATACCTTAGAAAGACAGTATATTTATGCTTTTTCCATGCCTGGAAGATAATCTTTCCTTATACTGCCGTTATAGTTGTGCTGGACAAAATGTTTCACCAGGAAGCACATCTGTGGTATCCTCACAAGCAGTAGGACATAGAAAGGTTAGAAAGCCATATCCAGAACCTCTCTGAAAAAAAACAACAACTGGGCTGTCAGGTCAAAGCTGAACTAAGTCTTGTTATATGTTATTTGCTTTTTGGGGGTACTGGTAGATCATAACATCAATTCATGTTCACAGATGTATTGTCAGAACACATGGCTTCTTTCAGGGAAAGGCAGCAGAGGGAAATTAATGCTTTAATCTTACTATAGAGTTTGTGAATCTGAGAACTAGGGAATCTTCTTTCATTTCTGATCTTAATAAATGGAACACAACAATCTTGTTCAATTTTGTCAAGCTTGGAAATATCTTCAGCATTACAGGTGTTAAAAACTGTACAGTTTTTCATAATATAGAAGAAGATTTTAGATTGCGTGTGCAAGTATCTCATGCACCTATTCCTGGGAAACCAATCTAAGGTAATATTGACCACAAACCAAGGACCAAGAGGGCTTTGGTAATCCCTACTTTCCACAGACAAACCCCCTTTTTTTCTGTTAAAATGTGTATTCACGAAATTAATAGAAACCTGTGCTGGTTGTAAACAAAATCTCATTCATTTGATAAAGGTTTAGTAGAAAAAAATGTCCCAAGCCTAAATTTCTTTCCTAATAACTGGAATGTAATAAACAGTCCGGTCTCAGAGGAGACATGGACAGAGGCTGCCAGAGCAGATTCAAGGTAAGACACTGGAAAATGACCACATTTGGCAGTAGCATGTGTTTAATGCTTATTTCCAATTTTGGGAAGAGCTCCTGAAACAGATAGGAGTTGGGCATTAGAAAGATATCTCTAAAATGTTACAGGAAAAAATATATTAAAATGAAAATCATTTCGAGTGAACAACCCACAAGAGAAGGTGCAAAAAATTTTGAGTTGGCTTCAGTGGACGAGCAGTATTGCTGATATGAAATATTGGGGGCTGTGCAGGAGAGGCTCATGTTTTTATAAAAATGGCTCCCTGGGGGAAAAAAAAAAAGGGGGTAGGGGAGGGCTTTTAGTTGTTTAAACTTTGAGGAAGGTGGGAAAACCCACCAACCTATTTGTGCTTGATGATTAGCCTTACTTATCAGAAGATGCTCCTGTGAAAGAGGAGCTCATGCATATGAAATCCATTTTTTTTTGTAGATAGTTCAACTGGCTAAGTAATGTCAGACTATTTACTGAACATGTGTTTAAGTACTTTTTAATAAAGTTTAGGTTTAATCATGTAACCTCTTACCCCCATAATTCCCTATCTAAGTGGCTGGTAGAAATAATGTAAACAAAACCCCTGAACACCACTATTGTGAAATCAAACGGACTGGGGTCCATATTCAGCACTTGCAAATTTCAGGATGGCTCCAATGAAATGAAGTTATCATCAGCGATAACGCTAACTAATAGAAACCTGAAAACAAGTTAATTTGCATTGCTGGAAACCACCCCAAAACTTGCAAATGGGAACAGAAAAAGACGTAGCAAAATAATCGAGAGTCTGAAGTCTTGGGTCCTCGTACTTCAGGCAATGGTATTTTGTGGCTCCAAAAGTAGAAAGTGTCCATGTCTGCACTGCTGAAGAGACAGCCTGTTTGGACATGGCTCATGTCAACACTGCTAAAATTTGGCCCCTTGCAGAACAGTTTTGGCCTGGAAGGAACCAGCTAGAGTGACCAAAACAAAGCCAGTGCTCCAGCAAACAGTGAGGACTGTGAGGGTCCATGTTTGAGCCTGTTACTTAGACCCCTTTTTTGATGATATGGCCATTTCCAAGGATAATGGTGTTACAGTATCGCAGCAGATTGAATTAACCAGCACAGGCGGCAGCTTGAACAGAGAGCAAAACCAAGTGGTTGTGGATACATTTGACAGCAGTAGTAAGGATATTTTAGTCAAGGTATGGTGGACAACTCTGGAAATATACAAATAAATTATATTACTCTCTTAAGGTTATTGGATTGACCAAAAGTATGTGATCTTATACAGAGGGTGTTTTTTAGCCATTCATTTTGGGTTGGGAATGAAGGGTGTGCTTTGGGGGTCTGGTCACATAATAGCTGTTTCTCAGACAATAATCTCTTGTTTCTAAGCCTCTTGGTAAGTGCAACACAAGGGATGAAAAAGATCTCTTAGAAGACCCCTGGGCACCAGGTGATCACTGAAAGCCACATGAACATCAGTAGGCTGGAATAATTTTATCCATTTGATGAATAGAATATAAAAAGATTAAAGGGATGTAGTTTTGCCATAGATATATCAATTTTTGGGTTTAAGGCGATAATTGGAAATTGAAGTGGTTTATGGGATGACAATTTAGAAAATATGATTTTTTTTCAGCAGTAAAAAGTAATAGGCTAGCAAGAGAACATGTGTATACTTCATAATCATCATGAAGATCTGACATTTCTTGTCTTGTTCAATATAGTTTTTTCATGTGGTTCTTCATCTTTCCTTTCTTTCACTTGTTCCCTCGTGACTCACTTTCCCTCCAGCTCATCCAAGATAGTAATAAGCAGATACTCATACTACATACTACTCATACTACATGCCAATTATCTAGAATCATCTAAGATGCATCCATGTGGGCAGATACATATATTAAAGCATAGGTCTGCACTGAACTCCAGAGACTTCTTTGGACCTGACAGTGCTCTTTTCCACAGTTGCTCTCAAAACACTTCATTCTTACAGAACCAATTGGTTTAAGAGAAGACAAAAGCAGTGATTTTTGGGGGTGGGGGTGGCTTTACTCCCAATGTTGATTTCTTTCCTGTGTCAGTCATGGTCATTCTTTTGAACCCTTCTTTGCCTGTGCTTCTCTGCATTACTGCATGGCTTTATAAATTCCATGTCACTGGTAGTTGTCACTTAGCAAATTTTTTTTGTGGATTAGGAGACAAAGCTGGAAGTGGTTTAAGTTGCGGCTTCTTTTCCCCAGTCTTCAGGAATGTACTTTGTTTGAAACCAACAGGGCATGGGACATGGATGTAGTTGGATCTTGACTGCAGAAAGGCTAGATACAGCTTGCCATCCCAGTTCCCACATCCAGATCAAGAATTCCAAGGAAAGACGATTCATAACATGGTTATTATGTAAAACATATGCACAAAACGAGGCATTGTGTACACTAGCATAATTATTGACTGCTGACAGTGAAAATGCTGCTGCTGAATATGATTAACCTGCAAGCACAGCCAAGAACTATTTTGTTACAAAAAGCCCATGTTAAACCTGCCTTCTTCTGAAACCCTGTTCAGCTCTGCTTTAATCACACCCATTGCTGACACAGTTTGTCAATAATAATCATTTTTGCTGCTGTAGACAAGGTTAAAATGTAAAGATGTTGCAGTGAGCCAATGCTTGAAAGCCCTCTTAGCTTATGTGCTCAGGATTTAAACTACTGGAGAAACTTTTATCTCTGGCTATTTATTATTACATACAACATGTTCTTGGAAACCACTCCACATTTAACAGCAGTTAAACCCATCTGCTGCTCCTGAATTTTCATTTCATTCACAAGCCTGTTTTAAAAGTATTTTTGGACTTATCACCAATGTGCTATCCAATGTTTATTACTCTCTTGTAAGTTGGTAAGAAGAATGACTCAAATTTTAAAAGGAAATTGTAGTGTCCTGTATATTTTTTCAGCTTTTCATTGAAAAGCCTTCCCCTCATCGGCTGACATAAAGGAAACTTTTAGTTTAAAAGCAATTATTTGCCATGAAAGTTCACCACTTCATGCTAAATGCTGATTTTAGTGACTTTTAATTGCGTATGTGTAATTCTGCAGAATTCATCTTGTCATTTCAGCACTGGTATAAGGAACAGGCTTGAATTTAGCAATGAGATCACAAGCACTGGTCAGTATATTGAAGGTTCTGTAACGGCAACAGTTTTCCATTGCTTTATTTAAAAACACTAAAAGATTTTTTTTGACACGTCTCTATGTTTGTGTTTTATTACTGTTACTGGGCATAGCGGTACTTCGGTGCCCTCTACGTAAGATTAACAGGAACTTTGCAGTTCCTTGAGGTTTTCACAACATGCCACTCACCTTATGAATATGTCTTCTTAAAACAGAAAACTTTATTTTCTTCAGTTTGCTTTGTGCTGCTGACTCATTGTATGATACTGTATCATGTATCATTTCCAACCTAGTGAGTCTGTGATTCTATGTTCCTACCATATACCAGTTTTCTCCCATGGTGCTAAACGGATTCTTCCATAATCCACAGATTAACAAGACTTTCCAGACAGTGACCATGTTGGAGGTGTATATAAACCCTTCTAAAAAGGGAATATTTGAACATGGAAACCAGCTTGTCTCTAGGTCTCGTTGAAAACATTGACTAGGTTTTTGAAAGTGAGTTCTCCCAACCTATCACAACTGACATGGTAGTTCATAACATCTAAGGTAGCTTGAAATTTTATCTTTCTTTTTGTTTTTAATGAAAGAGAGGAAGATTTAGATTCTCTGTGCAATAAATCCCAAAAATTTTATCTGTAAAGTATATATTTATACTCAGTAGTAACTTGTATCATTCTCTATTAAAAAAATAGAATACGTTAAGAAAAAGAAAAAAAAGTCTCTGGGCTGAAAATAAGTTGTCTAAGATAGACATTTGGTGCTATTTTAGATGCCCTGCAAGATCTCAGATGTGCATTTGACTGTGAGAAATGATAGAGGGACACCCATACACTTCTGAAGCAGCAGCTGGAGAAAAAAATGATACCTTAGTGCATCTAATGACACAAGACAACTCTTTCTAGGAAACTCAATCCCACCTTAAGGGTTTTCATATTTGTAACATACACTATGAAGAAAGCAAGCACATATATATATATACGTATATATCTAATGACCACAGAGAATGAGCCTTTTGCTGTTACTGGCTATTAATAATCTGGTTCCCAATTAAAATTGCTGAAATTAATAGGGAATAAACTTCCCAGGGATGAAAGCTGTGGAGTCACAGTATGTAGGACTGGAAAGGTTTTGTTTCAGTGTGCCAGCACCCTAGCCCTTAGAGGCTTTTTTCACAGCAGGAAATTTAGGATGATTTCTCTGGTTTCTATCTTCAGTGGAGATGGCTGATCAGTAACTCAATGTAATATACTTTCTTTCAGTCTTCCCTAGGTTTTGATTTCTGAATCCTTCAACACTCTTCTTCTTTACATCTTCTTTGTTTTTTTCCAATACTTATCTTAAAACGCAGTGGCTCCAAAATGATACAGTACCGCTGGTGTCTCATCATCAATGATTACAGCATAATAGTTATAACCCACGTCCTAATACACAGCAATCATTCATACTTTGAAGGAAGGCCATTTTGCCACAGAGTCTCACTCTTGGCTCCTCTTAATGATTTCAATGTAGGTGTTCCTTACTCTGTATTTTTTCATTTGATGTTTCCTCCCTCAGAGTAGTGCTTTCTGCTCTGTGAGTTTTATTCTATCTGTGTTTATGAAACAACACTTTTCTTTTCAAAAGTTTCCAGAACCAAATCCACAAAGTTAACTGCATATATGCAAAACACAACTAGTCGGATAGACTTGTCCATTAAATGCCTCCCAGTTGCTCCTGATAAGCTTAGTTGTGATGTGTGGGAATCCATTGACACTCATTACACTGTAAGAGAAGTTCCTCCAGGCATTTTCATGTTAAAAAAATCCTGTTCATGTGAGCTCAGCTAAATATACAGACCTCAATACATCCCACTTCACTGGGGTGGGAATGCATCCTCCTTAGGACTGACTCAGTGTATTTAAGTCTTGAACCATTCTCAGGACTTTCCCATGTCTCAAAGGACCCTGCATCTTGCAGATAGACTTAAATTCCTGAAGTTTGACAGCATCAATTTAAGTCTCAGTTCTTAAGAATAGTTTGTATGACAGCAGTAATCCTTTTAAGCGGAGATAGAAGTCCCCCTTCCTTAGACTAAACATTAAAATTATTATTCTTGGACATTTTTGTCAATTAGCAGCCATTCTTCACACCAACGGTGTCTCAAAACTTCCCTGTTAGCGTAGTGTTTTTTTGCTTGCTCGTAAAAAAGACTTTATTCTCTGGGTAGAAGTGAAAAAGTGGAAATATTTGTCCTTTTTGTTTTTAAAAAGTTGGATTCTTTAGAAATACAGGTACAAGTCTCTAAAGTAACATACTATAAGGTCAGTGTCAACATTACATAAGCATCATAGCCAAAATGCTATGTTCCTTAGATATGAAGCATTCTGTTAAAAAAGCTATTGGATGCATAGTTACAGACATGGTAGATTTGCTGTTAACAAAAACTGTGATTCTTGCGACAGAAGTCTCCCTTTTACTGACAGGGTTCTTCCAGATTGTTGTTTGTTTGTTAAGAACCCATATGTTTTCTACAACGGCATTGACTCATGCCTAGGCAGGAGCCTGAATTCATTGCAGATTTTTCATTCCACAAAAAAATGAAGCCTGATGTTCATTAAAAGCAAATGTATACTCTCCTCCTGTTAAAACTTCACAAATTCATAGCAATAATTAGAGTGGGTTTTAAAATTTAGAAGCAACAGTGTCATTCTTAATTTTAGCTAGGAAGAGGTGGACTGTCAAGAAAATGTTTGTTTATTCCTTATAACCTTGATTTACTAATAATTACTTGAGATTGGTAGATGTTGCATACTAAAAATAAGCTGAAACATAGTAGTCCAATGTTAATTCTTGTAAAATATGTGTCCCTTACTTGTTCTTCCTTGAAGGATAAATAGCTATTCCATAGATATTTATGCACTCACATTTTAAATACTATCTAATATAATGCCATTTCATGTTTGTTAAAAAGCCTCTGGGAAATTCAGCATGTATTAACACCAATTTACAGCTTGAAGGGAATAGATGGCATGCCAGATTGTTTCCCAAAGCAGTTATAGAAAAAAACAAGTCCCCAGCCCCCCAAAAACAACCTGGGAGGTGAAAGTACATAACTATATGCAAACACGATGAAAAATCTGAGTTTGGAACATGTCCTGAGTAGATGTCTCTATGTACTTCCAGAAAGGCCAAGAGGAAGAAAATCCCACAGGTAGAGGCCTCCAGCTGGGACCTTTTCCTGAAATGGAATGGACTAATGCACAGGTGAGAGTAGTGAATTTAGCTGTGAGAAGTAAGTGAGGAAAGGAAATAGTCTCTGGATTGCTGCTTCATAGTTTTGCCTATTTTTTCTCACCAACGCTCCCCTAGACTCAAAAGCACCTGTTTTGAATTTAAAAATAATTTGTGGGATTGCTTCAATAACTGCCAATACGCTCTGGCATATTAGAAGCATCAGCTACATGCTGATCAAATTGAAAATAATTTGGGCTATTAGGAAAACAATTTGGCCTCCCCTGACTTAAAATATCTGAGGAAGTCAGTGATATTGCCATGGTAGTCAATGGAGAGACTCTTCCTGAGCACAGTTCTTCTAACCTGTTTTGGAGGTCTTCTCTAGAGAGAGGTGGAACGTGCCCTGAAAATGATTGTCTCTCTCTCTCTAGACACTCTTTATGATCAAGTAATTTAGATGTGTCTAGACTTCAGATAGCTCATGTGGTCAGGAAAATTTTGCCTTTATCTTTTCGAAATATCACTTCATTGTCTGTTGCAGAGATACAGTTAATCTCTGAGGTTTAACAGGTAGGACCAAGCTGGGATATTAGACAGGAAGGATGTTCATGTTGAATAGTGTTGCAAGATAGGTTCATAGACCTGAAGAGACTGACAGACAAAAGAATTGTTGAAGTTTTTTGTGGTGTTTATTTTTTAATTGAAGAGATTTTTTGGTAGATGAATCTTCATTTCAATTAGTACTATAAAAAAAAAAAATTGAACAAAAATGCTTGTGCCTCTATTGCACCAGGATACTAACCTCCATATATTCCTGTGATCAAAATATTCAATTCAGTTTATGTTGCATTTGTGTTCTTGGTTTTCAGTGTATGACCTCCTGCCATTATGATAATAGATGTGTAAGAAACTTGATATTTTGGTTGTTTGCCAACGGGATCCTTTGCAATCTCAGGAGAAAAGGAAGACAGTTTAAGATATCAGGATAATGCACACTAATGGGATATATCTGGTAAAAGTAGTCTAAAGTGGTATATTGTTGATGTCCGAATTGCTGTCCTTTGATTTCAGAGTTAACAAGACACTGGGATAAATAGGGCAGATGACAATTCTGAGTGACCCTATCACAGCTCTCTGCCAGCAGGACATTAATTTATAATAGCTTAGGATGCCTATGTAATTTTTCCTAAATATAAGGGCCAAAAACATGGTGTTTAAGGTGGCTACCCAGGATGAATTGAGTGGCAAGTATAACGGATAAGAACTCTGACATATATATATATATATATATATATATATATATATATGGACACTCAATTTCTGCCTCCTAAAATTTTCAAAAAAGGTTAATGAAACTTAATCCTTGGTTTATTCTGGATGCACATACCTAATTTTTGCTGCTTTTTTGTAATACTAAAGAAGAAATAAAACTAGTCAATCACTGTTTAATTAATGGTGTCATTTATCCATGCAAAGATGAACAAAAACTCATACCTCTTCAATACTGAGTGGCACACAGTAGGAGGGAAGTGCTGTTTGCTCCTTAACAAGCCCATATGGTAGTAGGAGATCCAGTGTCCCTACTATGCAAACAACACTGAATCTTTAAATGCATGTTAAACAACATCTGCCAGTGATAAAATAAGTAAATCAGAAGGTTCATTGCTTGATAACTTTCACCTAAGAGCCTTTAAAAAGGAGGATGAAAAGATCTGTTGGAATATTTTTTAAATTCTAGAGTGTGAGTATCATGCTATTATTTTTATCTTTTTAAAAATAAAAACTACTGCAGAGTTAATGCTGCAGGTTGTGTGTCAGCCTTGGAAAAAATATTGGAAAAAATTACGAGGTTTTAGCTAAGAATGTGAGCATACAAATAAATTAATGGCAGGAATACAATAATTATAGTCAGCATAGCTTTAAAAAGCAAAGCAATTTTCTAGATAAACTTCATTTTGGAATGTGAATTTGCTTGATTAATAGTGCAAGGTGTTGTTTAGGCTTTTAAAGGCATTTGATTTAATTTTAAATTGTATCTGGTATACATAAATAACTGTATACTTTATCAAAATAATGTCTCTTAAGGACTGATTAGCTGACATCTCAAAGTACTATTCAAGAAAAAATTAATCTTTCATGGAAGTTCTGAAACCCAGCCTTCCACAATTGTTTGTAGGATGTAGACAACATATTTCAATATTTTCATAAATTGTTTGGAAGGCAGAATGGCCAAATTTGCAGATGATGCAAAGATTGAAAAAGTAGAAAAACCAAAAGAGAACCAAACAGACAGAGCAACGCAATTACAGTCTCACCTGGTAAGCAGAGGCTGCTCAAACAAAATGATCATTCCCTGGAAGAGAAAGTATTACACAGCTGGAAGGAAGCAATGTCAGCCATACATACACAGAGCAGACCCCTACAGTGGATATAAGTGACACTAAGAAGGCTGTGGAGGAAAGAATAGTCAGCTCAGCAGGGCTTATACGATGAAGTTTGAATGTTAAATAAAAAAAAAGACAAAAAGTTAAGAAGAAGGAAGTGGTTTTATTTGTATGTGCAACAACGGTGAGGTTGTGGAAGTATCATGCCAAGTTTTGGAGGCTATACTTTCAAAAGATATATAAATAGAGAGAAAGGAGACTAGAGTAGTGAAAATATCATCCATAGAGCCATGTCTTAATGACAGTGTATTCCTGCAGGGAGATCGAGAATAAGAGGATTCTTCAGAGAAAAGCAGAATACATACCAGGGTGAAAGCAAAAAAATGCTGAGCAAGTGTTTTTATCAGGGAGAATATAGGACAAACTGTCAAGGGAAGTGGTAGGTCTCAGTCTTGCTATGTTTTCCAGGTTAGATGATTTTCTGAAATATCATACTCACACTTTAGTTTAAGAAAAGTTATTATTGTCATTGTTATGTGCTATGGTATATTAGTCTAACCTCAATGACCTAATCATGCTTACTTCCTTAAACCCTGAATCTTCTTGGCGCTTGTTCTCTGCTCCAGCAGAGTCAGCAAAACCTTTTTCAACACAGGAATGTGGAATTAAATTATATAGTTGAGGGGCATTCAACTCATATAACTAATACAGTTTATAACCTTCTTCCCCAGCTGCTAGTTCAAATGAAGAGATGTGGTCCTGTATTACCTGGCCTAATGAGAGCATTCACTTCCTTTTCACTTCCTTCCCATGGGTGAATGGAATCTTGCATTGCTTTTCTCATTTTACATTTACATAGATAACATTGGCCTGAGATTTGCAACTTGCATTTTAATGCCGGCGTGAATCAATGGTACTGTATGTAGGAGCTAAAGGCTCCCTACGTAAAGCTAACTGTTGAAATTTTGGTAGAAATAGTTGCTGTTGGCCACTTACCTGAAGAAGTTTCTCACAAAAATAAGTGACACCTGTATTCCTTGTCATCGACACTTTTATTATTAATGTTGCAGAGAAAAAAAGTCACAATATGAGGTTTTAAGGTTCACTTTTTTTTCATTTTTTTTTATTGGAAATACTTCCCTTTTTTTAACCATAATACACCACATAACATAAAGAGGTCAGTGCAGCCATCTCCTGGCCTACACATGTGGAGGACTAAGATTGACTTCTGTCAAGATCACTGATTTCTGAATTAATTTTCTTTCACTGATTTGTAATCTGGAGCAGCTGATTGATTAAAAGAGCAAGGTTTGGTTGAGATAGTTTGGTGTTGTTTCAGTGTCGTATGACTGTGCCATCTACATCTCAGTTATATGTTCTATAATTGACTGAAGATTGGGTGGTCTTTAAAAGAAGATACTAGGCTTAAGATATGTTGTTTCAATTTCTGGCTTTGCAACTAGTCTCTTGAGTCATCTTGGGTACTTTGCCTTTCTTTTCTTATTTGTAAAAGAGACATAGTACTTTCTTTTCATTTGAAAAGTACTTCGGGAAACATCATATTGCCTAAAGAGTCTTTAGATATTTTGCATTAAAAAAAGTCATTAATATACAACCTTTATACACATTCTCAGAGCACCGAATGACATGCTTTCATGCAATAACATTTAGAACATTACGAGAACATTTTGAGCCCCTACTACCCCCGTTATAGCATTACTTTTCTAGCTCCCTGCTTTGATTGAGCTAGAATGAGCTACCTTCACTTATTCCCACCTTTGCTTATAGTTACCCTATATCATTCACTTGGGGAAATGTGACTCTCATCTTCAGCTAGGCAAGGATGGGATGGCCCATTGCTCAATTGTGAAGTTTGTTGTATTTGGGGGGGGGGGGCGGCGGTGTTTAAATAAAAATCTTCATGCTTTTTGTTCCATTCACCAGCAAAATCTGTCTTAATATCTCAACAAAATTAAATAGCTACATAAGGAGGAGTTTAAGACTTTGGTGAAAACCAGTGGAAAACTGTTGATCCACAGTTTATGTTTGTTGTTTCTTGTTTTACACTCATAATAAACTTCCTGAGGCTTGGCCACTCCGTTTTTAACTTCTGGATTTGCTGAAAGCTTTCACCAGTGGAAGTCCAGTCCTTAACACTGATGCTGACATGTTATAATAATCGATATAGGCCTAATCAGAAGTTAACATTCTTTGCATAATTTTAACTTTTTAACTGGGAAAAAGGGAACTGAGCTCCTGTATTCCCTCCTGCAGTATGGAAAATGCAGTAGAGAAGATAGGCAGAGTTTGAGTCTCAAAACCTGATTGAACTGAAGTGGAATTTCTCCAGTAAACACATCCACTTCGTTTGGGTACTCAGGGACATACTTATTAACTAACCAAACTATTCAGCTTTTTCCCCTCCTAAGTTTCCCGAAACAAGTCTTTGCTCCTGCCTGTATACTCATATAGAATTATCAAATCAGTCATCTCTCTGTGAAGAATTTATGTGCTGAAAATATTGCCTGGGATCAGGAGGTCTAATTTTGCCTGAAGTGCCTTTTCATTATTTATGATTACTGCTAAGTAGTAGAAGAGTTGGAGGTGTACTTTACAAATTTATTTTCCAGTTCCTTATGGCATCAGTTCCCTTGTGGTGTCTGTCATGGACTTTATCAGATATTTCTCAGGCAGTCAAGCTTACCACCACTATGTAGTTGGTCTTCCAACCCCAGAAGCTGACCAGAAGAATTTGCTTCCTGTCGCAGTCAAGCAAATGATAAAACTTTACTAGACTGAAATGAATCCAAGATGTTTCCCACTTGTTCTAGATGAACAAACACCAAGATAGATAACATTGGTGAAGTTTTATGACCAGAGATCTTTCTTTTGGCTTGAATGGTACTGAAAAAGGTCTTTGTTGTTAAGAAACAGGAAATTATTGTTGTTATTAAAAATGGACACACTTTGTGGGTGATTCTTTCAAGATGGAAGTCTTTAAATTGGTGGGTGGCTTCTGTTAGCAGTCATAATTTATAGTTTTTATATTACTATTAGAAAAGTAATTAGGTAAACTGTCTGTAGTGACCCCTGCAGATACATTTTCTCTGAAATGATTTATTTCTTCACTCTACTTCCCTGCATAGAAGTGTTCACTAGAGCTTCCAGTTACCAAGTATGAACCCAAGAGTCTTAAACAATCTTGTATCTCATTTGCATTCATCAGCAAAGGTAACTGCTGTTTTTAATCCTCAATTAAGTAATTCCCACATACTCTCCATTAGAGGTCTGATATTAATATGCAGACAATGTAAAATAAAACTGAATATACAGATATTAGTTTTGTTCAACAAAGTTGAGGAAAATAGTGGTAAAATCAGTATTCTGTGTTGCTTGCCCTTGTTATATGGGGTAAAATGAGTGCTGGAGCTTGAAATGAGTTTTTAAACTAGTTATTCTTGATTTTTTTAGTCCTGTGATGTAATGCAGCGTGGGTTGTTTAATTTACAGCAACAAAATGATTTGGGGTTAAATGTTACAGAGGCAATGAAAAGGTGGTTCTGCTTTTAATTGATGCTGTGACCTACATTGTTCCCCAAGGCACCACAGAAATTTTTCAGAAAACTCTCCTGTTAATTATAATTGTACTACGTGGTGCTGGGTCAGTTGTCATTTCCATTACATAAACTTTAAAAAACTAGGGGGTTTTAGTTCAGTTATTTTAAATCACATTAGGTGAGGGTACGCCACTGAGGCTGGTAGCTCAGATATGACTGTTTTCTGAGATGACAGTGGCTTCAGTCTCGCAGTCCCTTCTGCACAAAATCCTGTACATTTTGAGGGCTCCAAGAGGTACCTCCATAGCTGTGCAGTTACTTCCTGAGTTACTGGGAAATGAAGCCCAAATTGCTGAATATTTGTGTCAACTCAAATTCAAATAGCTTTCTGTAGAGCAAATGTGTGGTCCTGACCATCCACTAACCCTGGTTTCTGGAATAAACCGTAACCTCACTGCTGTGCTGAATATGCTCCATATTTCCTCCCAGGGGGGACCACATCCATTCCTGTATCCTGTGGTCCCTATACCATCTGCATCATGGGAACAGTGAAATGTATATTGCTAACTTGGATTGAACTGGCTTACATTAGAATGAAGAAGGAAGAGGAAATTTATTCCTCATCTCTAGCCAGTAAAATTTAAGAGTCTCCAGACTTTCATTATAGACCCTGTGCATTCCCATTCTTATTTAGCAAAACTCATGTGGTCAAGATATAATATCAAACTGTTCTTAACTTCCTTGAGAGGTTTCTTTTTCACCTCATGACAGACAAATGCATTTATTTATTTAGATATCAGTTTACTCTGGATGGGGTTAAAGCATACTTAGCTCCATTATAACCTGATTACTTGAAACATCTAGGATTTCTTGATTACTTAGGGATAAATTCAACTTAGGTTAAATAAGCAGCTAGCTATCATGAGAGCTGCAAGTGCTTCCCAACTCTGAAAGACCAACCCAGTGCTTCTAAGGTCAAAGAATAAAAGAAGCAGCAATCTTTGTAATTTTGAAAGTTATTAGACAGTCTTTAAATTATCATATCAAATTTACAGTAGTAAGGAGGTGAAAAACTCAGCTTCTGAAAACTTCAGAAGTCTGAAGTCATAATGTGAATTCAGTACCTCTTCAGATCTTTTTGAAAATTTACAGTTTAAACTCATTTTCTCCTAGGTAACAAAAGTAAGTGTATTGCTTCTAGAGACAACATCATGATTATTCACTTTAAAGTATTATAATTTATTAAAGTTGATATATCCCTGACCATTGGGAAAGATTGATGTAATTCTTTCAGTCTTTTAACGTAAATTCACAAGTTAGTCACAATTCAACTTGTAGTTTAAGATAAAATAGTTCTTGCATTCGAAAAATCTTTCTGAAAATTAGTTATGCTGTATCTTAAAGTCTACTGTGTCTTCACATAGATGCCAGCTGTCTCAGTCAACTGTCCTACTTTGTTTTATAATTTATTCAATTTCCAACTGAGGGATTGAAATTATTTTTCTCTTGGCTTGATAATTGCAAATCTTCACCAATTCACAAAAGCACAAAGAATGTTGTGAAATATGAGCTCTATAATCTATTGTCTTTAATTTTATTGGTAGTACATGCTTTTTCTGTAGATAGCGCAAAGGTTTTGATTTTTTTATCATTATTATTTAAACTGTTTACAGGAGGTTTACAGCTACAGGTGGAATTTTTCTTGTATGTGATCCGAAAAATATTTTCCAGGGTTAAAGTGATCATGATAAAATTATCTCTTTGCAGTAGAGATTTGTGTTTCATGGAAACTCATGTCAAATTGTACTTTTTCCTTTCTTGGTACAGTGGAGAAATCTAGAACTTTTCATTATGTCGTCTCTGAAAACGTTTGCTTTAAATTTTTTCTTGATGTTCAACTCTAGATAAAAGCAGTTTTATTATTATTCATTATTTAGTGAAGTACTGAAAAGAGATATAGGAATGATCTGACAGTTTGGAGAAAGTTAAAGAATAAAAAGAAACAGGTTAAATGAAAGAGCAATCTGATTAACCCGCCTGGCCTCAGCTTCTATGATGGAAGCCTTTTTTTCTACAATGCTTTTTGCAGCCAACCCTTAATAACAAAAAAGCTCCACTTTTTTTTGTTGGGAATAAAATGACGGTTCTTGCCTACAAAAAGCCATTCTTACTGACTGCGTTATAAATGAGAAACCACTGAATTTAGTAGCTACTGCTTGTAGAAATTTTTGACATCAAGAAGCAGTTGAATCCCATGAACACAGATAATTAATGTAGCTTTTCTTGGTTAGCGTCCTGAAAGTGAGCCAAACATTCTCTTTATTCCAACTCTATTTAATAAAAATAAAGAAGTACTTCAATTGTCTAATTCAAACAAAGAAAACCCAGAGAATTAAGAAAATTATACTTTTACTATACTCTGGTTATCTACAAGGAAGTGCATATTGAGGTATAAAATACATATAGCTTTTTTACTACGTAAGCCTTCAGTACTGCTGCAGGTTTTAATTATCCTTGAATGAGTTGGCTTAGATCTTCCCACACAAGTATTAAATTGTAGTGTGTTCTCCTTATCTGAGAAGAGTTATAGCTCACTTTGGCCACAGGTATTTGAAAATTGCAGGTTTTGTTTTGACAGATAAAACTTCTCACAGTTACATATTTATAACCTTCCAGATGCAAGGGAAATACAGCTCATTCTTCATTTCTGTCCCATATTCAAAGGGTTTCTCCACCTTCTAGTTACCTCTGAAGGCCTCCATCCCTTTAGAAATACGCAATTCAATTCACTGAACTAAATTTACAATGACCATTTTGCTTAGAAGTTTGATCAAAATAATTGTCTTTTTCTTAGCTAAAATTGCTCTTCAGCTTAAACTCCATAGAACTTCTGGAACCCAAATTTTCAATGTTCCCTTTGAAGGTTTCTAAAATAATAAGTGCCTGAAATTATTTCTTAAAAAATTATTGTCCCTGAGCAACCTGCTTTAACTTTGAAGTTAGTTCTACTTTGAGAAGGGGTTGGTCTACATGACACAAGTCACTTCCACCCATATTGTAATTGTATGATTTTGTGACTTTCACTGAACTTAATTAGGGATTTGTTTTGAAAAGTGAAATTATAGACTAAGAACTAAACTTTGTAGACATCCAAATGTAAAAATACCAATCCCTCTTTCCTTTGTCTCTCATAATGTTTCAGCTTTTCCTTTTCTATATTTCATTTCCACTCCTACAGAGCTAAGCTGCTTTTTTCTAGTAACTCAGAAATATTTGGCCATTTCACTGTGGCTTTGCCTTCTTTTCACCTTTTCTAGCAAAGTCCCTGGTGGCAAAACCACATCACAAACTTTTAATATCATAGTGATGTCACGTTCGTATATTATTTAAGCAGCAAAATGCAAGAATTGGAGTAAGCTTTGGTGAAGTACCTTTTCTGCTATAATCATTTGCAATTCCGGTAAATGAATCCTTTTGTGAAATCTTAAAATCTAAACTAGAACTTGTAGAAAAAAATAATAATCCATTTTTGATGCAATTAAGGAACTCCTCGTTAATCAGTGCTAATAAAGTGTGCAAAACCAGCTCCTTCTTTCAGAGAATTTTTCCCCCAACTTTGTAAATGTTATGAATACTGGGAACTGGAGCATAAGGCATAATAGTGCTATAAAACACAGAATGAAAAGACAGACCCTCTCCGAAATAGATTCCAAATTAAGTAAAGGAAAAAAACTTAAAATTGGGGAAGAAGGATAGAAGAGGTGCAAAAAATATTAAGACAGCACCAGCTACTGATAGCTTTTAATTAATTATTACTCCAAAGAAAGTTGATAAATAAGTAGCTTTGTGGGATGTTTCACTATCAGATTTCAAGTGCCATTGCTGGCAACCCTGTGAGAAACTGAACTTGCACAAGATCCAGATTTATTATTCTTTCTGGGAAAGCCCTTATATTGTGCAAAGCCGGTAGGTGTTCACTTTCAGAACAGGTACAAAAATACATCCAGGAAGTGGCCACAAAGCCATTTTCACACAATATTAGTGTATCAGATGCTTTGGGACAAAAGGGATAAAACTTCTTCCCTGGCCCTTCTGAAGAATTTAACACTATTTTTTACCTCTGCAATGCAACCTTACCGTTGTGCTCCCTACGCCATAAGGCTAAAAGTTAGGGGTTAAATACTAGCCACACATCTTCTAGGTTCTTATACTTCTGTCAGTAGCTATTTCTCAGTTCTTCTGCAGATGTAAGAAGGAAAAACTGTAATACATTTCCCATGGAATGGGTGTCTGCTGGTAGCAAAGAAGAGGATATATAATGTTAACTGTTTAAAGTTCTTTTCTTCTTGCTTTCTTAGTTTTGTGTTGGTTGTATTTCAAAGACTGAAACAATAATCTGTAGCAAGACTCAGACTGAACCACATCTAAATGCATAGAGTAGTATTTATTCTTTCACAGGGGGAAAACTACAGAGAGAGGTGGCCTGAATTCTGTGACTGTCTTAGAGCAGATGACACCAGGAAATTCACATTTAATGCAGATTTGGAAAATCTATTATATTATCTATCAAAATTATAATCTATATTATATTATCTATCTATATTATCTGTCAGGTTATCTGAAGACACAGGACACCTGGCAGCTGTGTATAAAAGCTTACCATTTCTGTGCAAATGTGGTGGTATTTGAGTGCCATGACTTCAGAATTAGTTAATATTAAAAAGATTATGAAAGGAAAACTTAAGTTACATTGAGCTATTGTACGTAAACATACTGCTATTTTAGTCCGAGATATTAATTGGGTGATGTGGCACAAAGAGGCCTCATTATCTGCAGCGAAACATACATTTTTTATCCTACCATAATGTTTAGGATATTAAGCAAGCAGAAGTTCTATCCTCTAGAGTCTGTGTGTTCTATAGTTTGTCCTTCATCTGGATCTGTCTTCATATGATGTAACTAGTTTTGTTGGTCTTTTTTAATATGCTTTGTTTGAAGTTTTTTCAAATAGTGAATTGCTGAGGATAAAAAGTAGACTTTATAAGCGGAGGCTCAACAGGTTCATGAAAAGGGACTGTTTCTGAAAAATCAATATCCTGGACATTTTTACTGTTTCTGGTGTTCTATGAATTTTCAGATCTCATAAAACAGATGGCCTTCTAACGATAAGCGTGACCAGACATCTCATATTCTGATTAAATAAGACAAATAATTCATTATCCAAGCAACAGTCTGTGGCTCTTCAGCAACAGTAAATTAAAGAACTCAAAACTGATCTAATTCCTGCAATAATTCCTATTTTTAAGACCACATGAGAAGCCATGTCCTTGACATAAACTATTTTCTATTCATTGGGACTGGTTTTAGTGCACAGGCAGTGCCAATGCAAGGAAACAGGCTGTTAAAATATATTCTTAGATTGCTACAAATAAATCTGTTTAACTTTTAAAAATGAACTCTAGGACAGAACAGTGTGAAGGCTTATTGTGGTTTTGCCCCAGCCAACAATTGAGCCCATGCAGTCACTTGCTCGCTTCCCCAGTGGTCTGAGGGCAAGAATCAAAAGAGTGAAAGAACTCATGGGTTGAGATAAAAATAGTATAATAGGATACACACACACACACACACACAAACCAATAAGAATTTAGCAAGGGTTTGTGAAGCAAATATTTAAAATAACACTCAGCTTTGGAATAATCTCTGTATTTTTCTGTCCTGCAGGCTTTAGTAGGAATTTAGGAGGTGTCACATAAATAACACCAGAATTTCTTGCATCAGATGTGATTGAATAATTCAGAATATTACTTTTTTGGTGGGGCTTTTTTTTTGTTTATTTATTTACTTTTAAATCTGGGTATATGTGAATTAAAGAACTCAAAACTGATCTAATTCCTGCAATAATTCCTATCTTTACGACCACATGAGAAGTTGTGTCCTTGACATAAACTAACAGGCCACAGTTCTTAGGAGTGGAGAGAAATACATACCTGCACAGGCCTGCAGAGCAGGCTTACAGGCACTCCTATGTTAGGCAGTCTCTTTTCTGTTGAGGATGTAGAGATTGGCTGTTGACAAATCGGTATATAACCGTATAGCAGTAAAGGAGTTGCTTACTTTAGCATACTCTTGGTTGGGAGACGGCAAATTTGGGTTCAGCGCTCTGCTGTCTCGACTTGAGACAGTTGTCTGATGAAAGCAGAAATAACGCAGAATAACCCAGAGCTTTTTACTGATTTCAAAACAAATCTGTTTTGAAAAAATGTGACACTGTATCCTAAACTTTATCCAATAACGAGTTTTGCGCATTTGAAACTGGCAAAGTGATTAAAGGCTTGATCTTCTTAGAACCGAACTAATGTAAATCTTCTCATCAGCTGCCTGAAACATTTGTCTTAAGCTTGTCATACATCCTTGCTACACTCTTACATTACAGACATTTTCTGCCACTGCAAGCATTTAATTTACAGATCTGAGAATCTGAAATCAAATGAAGAGTTAAGTGGAAATGGAGATGATGGGTAAAGGATGTGACAGGACAGATTAATTGAGCTGCCAGTCTTAGGCTGAACAAAACTCATATTCAACTTTCAGGTGGAAGAGAAAATGATCCTTTGCTTCCTTGAAAGATACATGGCTAAACGTGTCAGTTGACTAACAGTCCTATTCATAATGTAACCTTTTCTTCTGTCCAGGCTTTTGTGAAGTGCGGAGCACAAAATGACATTGTGTGTACACAGAGCAGTGGTTTATTGTGAGCAAGTACCATAAATATGCTTTATGGCTGTATCAACACCTAACATGCCAAGGGTCTCTGTAGACCTAATGGCATAGCGCAGTACCTAGTTCAGAGAAGGGAGTAATAAATAGCTTGACAAAAAGATGGGCCAGCTTCATAAAGAAAATGTGTGTTTTCTATTTGCTCATCTCCGCGGTTTTGTATTTCTGAAGTGACTGTTGGGGTTTTTTAATTAAGGGTCTGTGGATGCTTTTGTTACCATAGTGAGTTGAGAAGGAGTTACCTATTGTGCTGTAATTTAAGCTTTTAATGCCTACAGCCTCTGTGGGTGCTGGGGTACCAGAAATGTCAAACCAGCTGCCTCCAGGGAATACAGGGCGACAATGACTGATTAAATATGAAAACCTGTTTGTAGGAGACACACTGTATAGTCTGTGTCTCAATTCTCTTACAGTTCATCACAATGAAAAAGAGAGAGTATAATGCTTTGGGCAAGTGGTGTCTCATTCTCCTAAAAGGGAATTTAGCTTTTACTTCAATTTAATTTTATGAACCTTTAGCTTTAAATCCAGACTTACCAGGTGACAAACATATTTATACATGTAGGAGGGTCCTACAGTAAAAAGCAATTTTTTTATGGGTCCTCAGGTATTTGTTGTGGAGGAAATATAAATAGCTTTGTGGGGTAAGCACAAATTTTACAAGGTACGCTAAATTAGGTTCAGTGGAGTGTTGCTGACTACCACAGATTTGCTAGTTTAGCTGTAAACTGATCACTTAAAATTAGTCATTGCCGTCACAAAACTTAAGATTATCGTACTGTACTATGTAGACAGATATTAAGAACTTCCAGTTGATGGCTAATTCTAGTCTGGTCATTTCTTTTTATCTTGTATTAATATTTTAACTTTGGTTGTTCCAAAAAGCCAGTAGAAAATAGTACTGACCAGTATTTACTTGGGGAATGCTGCACCTCTATTTCTACACACAATGTCTTGTTAGTTTTACGAAGAATATTTTCTTTATCTTTAAAAAGAATATTCAGAAAGCAGTACAGTGTCAAATATCCTGTTCCCAGCAGTGTCCTGGAAGGAACCATGTGACAGAGGCAGAGGGGTGCAATGTCACATACAGCACAGCTTTGTAATAAGTTTGTATAGTGCTAAGTGAGACTATTCCACTCTCTCACAGCTGAGGCAAATTGACTCTCCACAGCTTTTTCTTGCCCTCTTGTGTATCTCATTCCATTAATGGGAGCACAAGGGGATTCTTGAGTTATTTTACCATTACCAAAGTTCAGCTCAGTAACCAAAAAATATATTTAACTCTGATGAGGTGATCAAGCAAACTTCAGTGAAAGCATATTGTGAAAGGGAAGGGGTTAAAAAAAATAATTAATGCTAATTCTGGTATAAAAATATATACTGACACAGAAAGTTAATCAGAGTAAACCATTTCTAGCCCTTAAAAGTAGCCAATATATGGACCACTAATGAAAAAATGGTCTATTAGTTTTAAATGCATGCATATCAAACACACACATCCCATGGTCTAAAATATTTTAAATAAATGGAACTTGTTGGAAACTCTAATTAATGCCTTATTAAAAACATTACAGTTTCAATCAAATCAATGCTATTTAATGTATTCCACTGCTTCACTGGTGGAGAACATTTGAGGTTTTAATCTTCATAAATTAGACTTTAGATTTTGATGAAAATATCTTCCTGGATTGAGTATGTTGGCTGCCCATCTCATTGTTTGTCTTCAGAGTAAACTGTTTCTCATTTAATTGCATTTGGGGTATTGCTGCTTTTGTTTAGTTTCAAATACCATAATTAAAATAAGAACAGGCATAGATTATGGCAGATTTATGACTAAAACCTGTGACAATATTTTACTAAGCCCTGTTCTGCTTATTCAGGCAATTGGTACCATTCCACCTAAATCCTGATAGTTACAACTTTGTTGTCAACTAAATAACAATTTTTACATCAGTTAAAGCTGTTCAACTGCCCATCAGATTGAGTGTCCTTTTATTAGTGTGTTCTCATATTCATAAATTGTTTAACACCTCTTCATATACTATAAAATACAGGGAAGGGTATGTGGTGGTATCCAAGCTTGTCACAGACTACACGTGTTAATATCCATTAAAATGTTCAAAGAGCAATATTCATCTTAGCCTCTACCCTGAGAAGATATCAAAGCAGCTCAGCAGTGTCTTATGAGCAGCTAATTGGAAATGTCTGCTTGCTGTTTGTGTCATTCTGTCCTTTGAGTGAGATTTTGATCAACTACAAAATCTCACCAAGGCTTACTATTTCTTTTTAATCCTGGGAAGGAGTTCAGAGTGCATCACTATTTTGTGAACATGGTGAAGAAGTTCATAAAAACCACACACTAGCAATTCCCTAAAGCATAAGTCAATTAAAATATATCTAATTTACTGCTGTTGTACATATTGGATGAACTGATGAAGAGAAATGATTTAATATTCATTTTAGCGAGGATTCCAGATTAAATTAATAGTACAGCTTCACAGTCTAGTGGTTAGACCAATTTATGTAATATATCCAAAACTCCATATGATTTCTTATTCCAAGATATGAGAATAAAGTGTTTTTTCAGATAATTTTCATCGTTATGTAATGTTCTAACAGCAACCTCCATCCAGCCTTCAGCCTGACTAGGCTATTGCTCACCTCAGGATGCAAATCTGTATCCTCCTTTCGGTGCTGCTGCCAGAAAAACTGGAACTTCTATTCTAACATAGGTATTTTGGGAACATAATACTGAGAAATAACTGTGGTAATTAATAAAACTCTCTGATATCTTAGTATAGTTTATATATAATTATTCTATGGAACAAAAGAAATCAAAATACTGAGTCTCATATCCTGGCAATATTTCTGGAATCGGAAAAAAATTATTCTCATTTGGTGTGATCTCTTTATTCTAGTGATATTTCTGAAATGCTCTTTCATCTGTGTGAAACACTTTCAGGAGACATTAGTGAGAGGAACTTTCTTAATGTACTAGTCAGAGGGGAAAGGATATGATGCTGTCAAAAGGAAATAAAATGTTAAAAGTGAAAATGTGGGAATAGCAGCCAACCTTAACTATAGAAATCTTCATTATACCAGTACCATGTTTAATTATAAGTGGGAACACATTCCTTCAGATTCTTGTTTGCTTTTGCTGATGTCAAACATTATCCAGATGGTATAGTGCATTTCCTGTAATCACCTCCTTTTTATCATGTGCTTTTCCTGATCTGTATTCCTCACAGTGGTATGTTTTCTTTTTTTTTCAAAGATAATGTCCTTCATTCTTAACCCTATTCCCATATTTTTCTCTCCATTGGAAAGATTTCTTAATTCATAAACTTAATTTGTCCTTTTTTTCTTAAACACACTTTTTGTCTCCTCTGATTTCAGATAAAACAGTCTGAATGCTTTAGAAGCAAATATCACTTGCAAAAAATTGTTACTTGTTATTAATATAATTTTCAAACCCAGCAACAGTAGAGATTGTATACATAAACTATATATATTTCACTAATATGAATTCCAAGGTTTGATGAGCAACACATTTTTATACCAGCCTAAGAAGCACAAAATTACCTGCATGCAGAGTGATATTTTTTTTTGAGAAACAGTGAAAAGAAAAACTCCTCTTAATGAGACCTAATAAGCTACAAAGGAAGAAACTGGTTCCTCTCCTCTTAGTGTCTTAGGCTGCCAATGCAGAGGAATATGTGACTTGGGTACCAGAGGGGGCAGTGGCATCAGCCAGGGAAAGAGCTGTGGAGTTTTTCTGCTGGAATGGCTTATCTTTGGAAGCACAGACTGGAGAGCCATGAACCAAGTGTTTAGTCTCATTCTCCTGTTTTTACAGACTTCCTATTTCAGTATCCACAAAATAAAGTCTTTGTGTTAAAGTTTCAGGATTCCCATTAGCTGGTCTCTGTAATTAATACACAACAGAAAAGAATTAATGTAGAAACACAAGCATATGATTAATATTATGCATTAATTTTTGTTGTCCTTTCCATTAAAATGAACAATTTTAATACCCACGTGGAATTTAAATCGCACCTGGCTATCTCCTAGCACACAACAATGTAATATAAATCTCTTTCCATATCTATGAATTAATGCACACTAACAGTTGATGTCATCAGCGTAACAGTTTAGACATAGGTATATATAGAAAACTTTTCAAGACACTGAAATGCATCTGACAGTTATCTGCAGAAGAATCAGTCAGCTATTTGAACAGTGCATGTCACTTAACAAGAAGTAAAAATAAGTGAAACTGCCAGGAAAAGCAACTGATGAAATTTAAATTTTAAATCATTATTACTCAGGACACTGGGATTAAAACTCCTGACCTTTCAGAAAATGCAGTTCAGTTTTTCAGCAGTGCTAGTGTCCACAACTATTAACATCACATCAAGTACCAGTGTAGTACTGATGGCAGGAGAGGGGGGAGGGAGGTGAGACTTCTACCTACAGAATTGTGATCACCACTTTCTGTATCTCCATGGCAGTTCTTGTAAATCTTCCTGGTCTGATGGTCTAACAGGTGTTCTCAGATGCAAACTCAGGGTTTTCCCCACTTGTCACTGCTCCAGGTGCTCGTTTGTATTAGAATAGATGGTCATGTAACCTCACACTTCTCGTACATCCCTTTATATATTCTTCACTGCAGGATTCTGCAGTGGTTTTGTTCTCTTCACTCTTTGGCCTGCTGCTAAAACACCAGTTTATCAGAGAGCCTGTTTTCAGTCTTGAAAGATATCGAGTAACACAAAAACCGTCACTTCCTTGGGTAGGTTGTTCTGGTGGTTTCTCTCACCGCTATTAGCATGTGCCACATTTACAGTGTGAAGCTGTCTGGTTTACAGTTTACGGTCAGTTGTTCATGTTATAGCTTTTTCTCCTATATTAAACACTGCATTCAAATCACATCTCAGTCATCAGAGGGGAAGCTAAACAGCTTGAGCTTTCTAACCTTTTATTGAAAGAAAGCAATTCCTTTGAGCAATTTCTTTCATCTCTTTCTTTAGGTCTTCTTTTACAACATCCTCATTAAAATGTAGAGACTTTATTTTTATGCAGTATCCCTGCACCAGAATTATGGTACACTATAGAGAAGTGAAATTTCTTCTCTAATGCCCTCTGATACTGATTTGATCTATTGCTCTTCAAATGGATATTTGGGGATTAAGATAATTTTGTCCATAGTAAATTCGGAATGACAGAATCATAGGATTGTTTGGATTGGAAGGGACCTCAAAGATCATCTAGTTCCAACCCCTTGCCATAGGCAGGGACACCCTCCACTAGACCAGAGTGCCAAAAGCCCATTCCATATACTAGTCTTGAACCCAGGGATCACAGGGCAGCCCCAGCATCTCTGGGCACCCTGTTCTCATCATAAAATATTTCTTCCTGTTGTCCAATCTAAACCAACCCTCTTTCAGTTAAAACCATTGTCCTTTGTCCTGTCACTGATAGTCCCTGGTAAAAAGTTTCTCTCCCTCTTTCTCATAATCCTCTTGCCAGTATTGAAAGGTGCCCCGGAGCCTTCTCTTCTCCAGGGTGAACAAACCCAAATCTCTCATCCTGATCAGGTGTTCCAGCCCTTTGATCATATTCTTGGCCTCCTCTGGACTTGCTCCAACAACTCCATGTCCTTCTTGACCTGGGACTCCAGAGCTGGATGCAGTACTGCATGTGAAGTCTCACCAGATCAGAGCAGAGGGGCAGAATCCCCTCCCTTGACCTGCTTTTGATACAGCTCCAGATGTTGGCTTTCTGGGCTGCAAGTACACATTGCCAGGTCATGTTCAATCCTTCATGGTTTTTCTTTTTCATAAACACAGTGAATTTTCTTGTGTGTCTACCACAAGATCTCAATTCTTTATCTAATCCCTGTTTTCTAAGATCAACCCCTCTTTCTGTAGATTTTACCTAGTGTCTTTATTTCTAAATATATTATTTATTTGTTATTAAAAAAAGTATTGCATCGGAGTACTTTCAGCTAATTCCAAATACTCCATCAGGAGTCAGGCTGTATTTTCTCTAGCATCAATAAAGAGAAATAGGTACTTTTAGGGTGTTATTAATCTCTCCTTTGACTGTAAAAAGTGGGTGACTTTCCCAGTGAGGTAACTAGTTCAGATATCCACTAGTCTGCATTTTCAGTTGGTCAGGAGAATCCCATCCCTTCTGGGGAACAGAGCTCTACAGCTCTGCCTTCAGTATTCTCAGCCTTGCCAATTCTTATGTCACACAAAATTTTCATCAGAAGCAGTTTCATACATTTCAAACCATTTAATGAAACGGTTCAGTAGTGCAGGACTTGCTGCTATAGCTAGCAATCTACATTAGAGACATTTTCATTCAAATCATGTTACTCCACTGTTGACTACCTTTAATATTTTTCGTCTAGCCAGTTCTTTGTCTGTTAAATCTATGCCTTAATGCTATTTAATAGTGCTAATTTTCTGTGTGGTTCTCATGTAAAGGCCTTTCAGAAGTCTGCATATTTTACATTTGACAGTTATCTTTGTCAGCCAAAGTGGTACACTCGACTTGCTTTAAAAATGGATTCAATCAGGTTTAGCAAGACTTGTTTTCTGTAAAATCTAGGGCAAGCACTTAGCCATAGTTTTCTTTGTTTTCTGTTGAACTGAAAATCTCTGTTGCTATTGATGTGCCTTTTCTAAATTTCCAAAGAACAATGACACATAAAAATATCTTCTTACGATCCATCACATGTTTGCTCTGTACCTTTTTATACTCCACTATGATACTCCTTATATATTAAGCTGAACATCAGCTACAGTCATAATACCACAGAATTCAAAATCAATATGAGAATATTTTATGAGTTGCTTAATATAAGAATAGATAAGAAATAGATAAGAAATTTTCAGTTTAGCCTGAAAGAATGTATATATCCATTTTAAGTGGATATAAATACCCATATAAGTTTAACAGCGTTAATGTAGATTTGGAGGTCAATTTCCTCTTTCATTTTCCCCTGTTTGAAAGTCTGACAAATAATCATCAGCCATATTTCTCTATTAAAATCATGGACCAGATCAGCTTTTCAGATCATCTTTCTGACCAGACGATGGACAAAGTTTCTTTCGCTTGCTTGAAAAAGTTATAATTGGAAAGAAAATACATTTTAGGCATGACTATCAGTAGAATGAATTAGGGTGCTCAAAACAATGTGTCTGATCTATATTAACTGCTGTTCTAACTAATAGTGTTCTTACTCTTAGACCTCTCTAGAAAAGATTTTGAATGCTTAGTATATAAGAATGTATTTTGTCCTTTTTCTCAGAGCTGCCAGGGACAAGGTTACATCTTCTCTTTTTCTGTTCTAATAGCCCAGGTAACATTGGAGTCAAAGGAGTGACTGGTAATAACTGAACGAAGCCATCCAGAATAGCCACCTCTCCACTTGATTCATTAAGACTTCCGATTTACTCCATTATGTTTTGTGTTCAGAAAACACCAAACTGTAGTTGATTCGCTGGTTTCCATGGCTTGTGAGCAACACCCTTTATTTTTTGTGGCATCAGTCTTTGTACTTCAGACATCCTCTTATGATAATGCCATGCTTAGACAAAACCAGTGTTCCTTTATTGACAAAACAGGTACATCCTGTTGCCCAAAATAGCCCTGCCATTTATAAGAGTCAAATAACTTTATATGTGAAAGATGTTTAACTATTTTTCAGAAGTTGAAGAATCAAGATTTTATGGATAATTTAAGTTTGAATATGTGAATAGGCTTTGAGTCAGAAAGCTATCCAGATTAAATTCAGCTTTCCTTTGTTTCTCTAAAACATAAAATGCATATTTAATCACTTACTATTCATTAGCTTCATGTTTTCTCTTGCTCTATAAGATTTTAGTGGCTATTATGGATTTTTAAAGTCAATAAAAATGTTACTGTTATATTATGAATATACGGGAATTAATTTACACAACCACCCAGTCCTTGATCAGCTTCTCAGATGTAGGCCTTTGGCTTTTACTCCTTCTTTCGAGGCACAGAACTTATCTAACACTTCTAAGTAGTGCCTTAGAGGTTGTGACTTCCATAGTCGCAGGGCTTCTATTTTGAAGACAAGCATGTAGTATACATCTACATTCTTTTAGTACTGAAATTTCAGAGGGTTTTTTATTTTTCACCATCACTGTATGTATCACAGAGCTGCAGAACTGGGAGGAACCTTGTGAGGTCCCTGTCCCAACCAGCTTTTCAACACAGGGCCAACACTGAAATCAGAGCTTACTCAGGGTTCACAGAATCACAGAACATTAGGGTTTGGAAAGTACTTCAGAAGATCATCTAGTCTACCCCTCCTGCCAGAGCAGGATCACACAGTTATCCAGTTATAACCCCAAAACCTCCAAGGATGGAGATCCCACAATATCTCACAACCCCTGTTCTAGTCCTTTGTTATCTTCACAGTAATTTTATTTTTCCTTGTGTACTCTGATTCAATTTATGACTGTTGTCTATTCCTCCACCAGGGATTTGAGTAAAGAGCTTGGCTTTGTGTTCTTGGTTACCACCTTGTAGGAACTGAACAGCTGCCCCCACTCCTCCTCTTGCCATTCAGAGGCAGATGTACATCAGTTTCCCTACTCTGTGGAACATTTTCTTCAAGCTTCTTTCATGCTAATTTGCATGGGTTTCACACACACTTTCTCCCCAGTTATGCTGCAGAAAGCAGTCATTTCTACTAGTTTTGATTTTATTAAGTCAAATTATGTTCTCTTGGAACCAACAATATTCTAAATGAGCCAGGTTTTTCAGATCTTAAATTTTGTTGCTCATCCTTTAATATAGTATCTGGTTATAATGCTCTGTTATTCAAATTTTCATTTTGCCTTAATGGCTTAACAACTTTTGGCAGGAAGATGTTAATTAGGCTTGCAATAATTGACCTTCACACCTATAAAGTGCAAGTAGGTGCATATATGTAAATTAAGACTTCTAAAAATGTGACAGAATGCCAGCAACATTTGACACTAACTATACACCTTCTGTTTCTCTTCTGAGTGTTTTGAGCTAATAAACCAGATGTTTGACTTGGGTTACAACGTTCAAAATACAAATCCCTTTGCTTGCTCAATTGTGATGAATATATTAAAGCACAAAACCCAGTGAGGTTCCTTTTTGCCAGAATCCTTAACATTCTGCTTTGAATCTGGACCCTTCTTCCATAACAATGACAACTTTTGTACCCTTTGTGCAGATCATTAATTATTTTCTGGGGGAGTGGGTTGTGTTTTGTTGTTCTGTTGTGTTTTTCCTCATCACCCCAGCTAAGGGAAATCTGTGGCAATTTAAGAATCTACGTTTTGCTTTTAAAGGAGAATTTCTGCTCATCATGATTGTGAGAAAAGACAATACAAGCATGAAACAAAATGTCAGGAAATTATGTTTCCTTTTCACCACTGTTTTTTGACATTTTTGACTTGTTAGTGTTTTTAGAGGGCTGTTTTATGGGGTTTTTTGTTATATGTTAACATATTTTAATAGATTTTTTTCAAATTCTTTTCAGCACTTAACAGCCTAGAAAAAAAATGTATTCTATTGTATAAATAAAATGGCAGTAGTTGTAAAAAAAGGCATTCTGGGTAATAAGCTGCTTTCATTTTTACATTTTTTGAAATAATGAATGGAACAGATACAGCTAATATTCTTCCCTGTGGCATGGGAAATGCTGGCTCCTGGAGATATGAAAATGATTTTCACAGTGTAATGGGCTCCTCCTTCCCACATGGCAGAGCTCCAGGCTTTGCACTGGCAGCAGGCTGAGTGCATGAAAACTCAAGCCTAAGAGCTTTGTGGCAGATGGAGCTAAATGTCATCACCTCAGGCATGGATTTGCCCAGTGCTCGGCAAGCATGGATGGAGCCCTGGGATGTCAGCAGCACCATTGCTCTCTTCCTCCCCCGCTGCCTGAGCTTTTTCAGAGGTCATTACTGTATCACATGGTGCAATCATCTGCCCAGCTCTTCTGGAGGTGCTCCATAAAACCGTCTGGCATTAATGTCATGCCAAGCTCAGCGTCCAGGGGTTCAGATAGCTTTTGGTTTTCTTCCACCATCAGGCAGATTGGGATAGTGAAGAGAGAAATACGAAAATTTGTTAAACCATCTCTGCCAGCAACTGAGGCTGTATCCAGCATAGGTCTGGTAGTGGTTCGCAACTGAATGTTGTCTACACCAAGGAGAGCAGCCTTTGTAATCTGGAAAAGGTAGGATTTGGCTGTAGTGAAAGAAACATTATTTTTACCGTTGGACACTAATGAGATTCCCATAGCTTAGCTAGGCTCTCTAGCTGCAGGACAAGAGGGACATGGGGTTGACTTTTGTTAGGTCACAACTCTGTGGATGTATATTAAGGCATCTCTGTTCTTAATTTCTGTTAGTACTCTTATTTTCATGGTCAGTGATTTCTATTTGTAACCTAGTTTTTGCCATAGACTAGTAAGCACTGTCACACTGGGCTCAGCACTATTCATCAGATTGGTGCAGATGAGCCTTTGTCTATGTAGAAAAGACTCTTGCCACCTAAAGGCTGCACTGAACAGCCTTGAGCATAGAAAGGAAGTATAGGCTGTGCTGGCCAATAGATGAAATAGGTGTCTGTAGGTCACGGTAACACTCTTCTTTCTACTCCAATTCAGGTATGGAAATCTGGATTTTGGAGATCTGGGCATTAAAAGAAGCACTGCATCTGCTTTACAAATATTTGACTTGTTGCTGTTTCACTGTTTCTCTGAGGAGATTTTGGTTTGCTTGAATAGTGGTGGTGCAAAACCTGCATGCTCATTAATTTCTGCTGGTGTTCAGAAGTGGAATTCACTCACTGTCAGAAAAATTTTCAAGATTTTATTCATAAAAGCAACTCTTCCTGCAGGATCCTGTTTCTTGGATTTACATTCTATGTTATACCTAGCAGCTTGTAATTTATGCAAATAATCTTTCATTGTTTCCTCGTTTTGGCAGGATTGGTAGAAAATATGAATGCCACTACTTCCAGTGACTCAGAACAATGCCCAAAGGGATGAGATTTCAATTGTTTTCTCTCTTTAGTTTTCTGTTATCATAAAATTTTGCAGGCTTTATGAAGATTTTTCTATGCTATTAAGATATTACTATCAGTGGTACTATTGTAGAAATGTATCTTTAAAGGACATAGGCTCAAATTATGAAAGTTTGAGATATTTTAGGATTTTAAATTCCACTGACAAATATATTTTTTCTAGTTTGGTGAGGTGGTTTTACAGCATTCACCTGTAAATAAACCCCAAACCCTTAATTACCAAGTCTAATTTTTCAGGCTAAAAAAGCAAATTAAAATTCTTTTCTGAAAACCATAACATCGTATAATGATTTACATTGACCGAGATCACTGAATCACAGAATCAGAGAATTGTAGGGGTTGGAAGGGACCTCTAGAGACCATTGGGTCCAACCCCCCTGCCAAAGCAGCTCCCTAGTTCATACTGCACAGATAGGCATCCAGACCAGTCTTGAATATCTCCAGAGAAGGAGACTCCACCACCTCCCTGGGCAGCCTGTCCCAGGGCTCTGTCACCCTCACTGTGAAAAAGTTCTTCCGCATGTCGGTGCGGAACTTCCTATGCTCCAATTTGCAGCCATTGCCCCTTGTCCTGTCTCCACAGACTACTGAAAAGGGGCTGGCTGATTCCCCCTGCATCCCATACTTAAGATATTTATAAATGTTGATTACGTCCCCTCTCAGTCTTCTTTTCTCCACACTGAACAGCCCCAGCTCTCTCAGCCTTTCCTTGTAGGGTAGATGTTCCAGGATTTACATTCTTAATGTAAATTTACATTAATTCTTAATTTACATTCCTTAATCATCTTCGTAGCCCTTCTCTGGACTCTCTCAAGGAGATCCCTGTCCTTTTTATACCAAGGAGCCCAGAACTGGACACAATACTCCAGGTGGGGCCTGACCAGGGCTGAGTAGAGGGGGAGGATCACCTCCTTGGACCTACTGGCCACACTCTTCCTGATGCACCCCTGGATCTCATTGGCCCGCTTAGCCACCAGTGCACACTGCTGACTCATAGCCAACTTGTCGTCGACCAGGACCCCCAGGTCCTCTCTACAGAGCTCTTCTCCAGCAGGTCAAACCCCAGCCTGTACTGATACCTGCAGTTATTCCTCCCCAGGGGCAAGACTTTACACTTCCTTTTGTTGAATTTCATCTGGTTTCTCCCTGCCCAGCTTTCCAGCCTGTCCAGATCTCGCTGGATGGCAGTGCAGTGTTCCTGCGTGTCAGCCACTCCTCCCAGCTTTGTATCATCGGCGTACTTGCTGAGGGTGGAGGCTATTCCCTCATCAAGGTCATCAGTGAAGATACTGAACAGGACTGGACCCCACACCGAGCCCTGGGGAACACCGCTAGTCACAGGCCTCCAGTCAGATTCTGCTCCACTGATCACGACTCTCTGAGCACGGTCTGACAGCCAGTTCTCAACCCACCTCACTGTCCACTCATCTATCCCATACTCTCTCAGCTTTGTTATCAGGATGTCATGGGAGACAGTATCGAAAGCCTTGCTGAAGTCAAGGTAGATGACATCCACTGCTCTCCCTCCATCCACCCAGCCGGTGATGAGATCATAGAAGGCTATGAGATTGGTCGAGCATGATCTTCCCTTCGTGAATCCATGCTGACTACTCCTCATGACCACCTTCTCTTCCATTTGCATGGTGATGGCATCCAGAACAAGCTGTTCCATAACTTTTCCAGGGACAGAAGTGAGGCTGACTGTCCTATAGTTGCTAGGATCCTCCTTCTTGCCCTTTTTAAAGACTGGAGTGATATTGCCTATCCTCCAATCCTCAGGCACTTCTCCTGTTTGCCAAGACCTGTCGAAGGTGATAGAGAGCGGCTCAGCAATCACTTCTGCCAGCTCCCTCAGCACACGTGGGTGTATCCCATCCGGGCCCATGGATTTGTGTGCGTTAGTCCCTTTGAGCCGCTCCTGGACCTCCCCTACCTCAACTAGAGGGAAGCTCTTCATTCCCCAAGCACTCCTACTTTCATCCACGATTTGTGGGTCCCAAGGGGCCTTTGGAGTTAAGACCGAGGCAAAGAAGGCATTTAGTATCTCCACCTTCTCATCATCACCCGTTACCAGGACACCCGCCTCATTCAGCAAGGGACCTACATTATCCCTGGTCATCCTCTTCCTATTCACATATCTGAAAAAACTCTTTTTATTGCCCTTTATGTCCCTTGCCAGTTTCATTTCCAGGTTGGCTTTAGCCTTCCTAGTCCCGTCCCTACAGGCCCTGACAACATCCCTGTATTCTTCCCAGATGCTCAGACCCTGTTTCCACAGTTCATAAACCTTTTGCTTCCCTTTGATCTCTGAGGATCATCTGGTCTGATGTCCAGTCAAACTAGAAAAAACTTCAATTTTTGAAATTACATCCAGTTTCAAAGTTAGATCAGATTGTTTAGATCCTTTTCTAGTTAAGCTTTTGATTATCTCCAAGAATGGAGACTTCACAGACTTTCTAGATACCCTGTTACAGTGTTTGAACACCCCTGTTGTACTTTTTGTCTCTTGAATTCTGTATTTTTGCCGGGTGTTTCTGAGAGGAGTCTTTTTCTTTCTTCTCCATCACCTCCCATCAGATAGTTGAAGTCAAAGTTTCCTTCTGTACTGTTGTGGTCTAACTGCATCCGTTAACTGAGCACCACATGGCTGCTTGTTCCCCCCTCCCCCCTCTCCCCTCTTACCTGCAAGGGGATGGGGAGCAGAATGGGAAAAAGATTAAAAACAACTCATGGGTTGGGGTAGACAGTTTTATAGGATAACAAAAGAAGTTAATAACAATAATAATGATACAAGTGATGCACAAATGCAATCGCTCACCACATGCAACAAAAACCCCACAACCCAATGCCCAGTTTGTTTCTGAGCAACAATCCTACCTCCCAGAGAGCTTCCCCAGTAATATCCAAGCATGACATTATATGTTATGTAATATCCTTCAGCCTGTCTGGGCCAGCTCTCCTGGCTGTGCTCCCCCAGCTTCTTGTGTACTGGGCAGGGCAGAATAAGCTGAAACGTCCTTGTCTTTGTGTAGACATTAAAACTACTCAGAGACAACTGAAAACAATGACATGTTATCAACATTATTCTCCAGACTGTACAAACTCCTCTCTTAACATCTCTATATCATGTGGCCCAAGCCCCATCCACTAAGGCTAAGGTTTGTTCCAGTATCTTTTATGTTGTGAGGCACACACAACTGGAACACAGTAGCCAGATGAGTTTTATAGTTACTGTATGGGGCAAATGGTCAAAAGGTTGGTATAAGGTCTGCAGAAACACACATGAATACCTCTAGGTACTGCTTAAATCGAGAGATGTCTAATTGCTTTATTAATAAAAATAAAATTGCCTTTGTATATTGCAATTCTCTGTTGGTTAAATAGATACAGGAAATCATACTACTTTGGGAAACTTTTGGTTATTTATCTGATGATAACAGTTAATGTCGATTTACGTTGTATTACCTGATTCTTGCATAGTTACTTTTCTTTAATTATCATTTAGGACCATGGAGGTAATTCATTGTTGTTTATAGACTTAAAAAACAACAACAAAAGTATTTGGCATACAGGATTTCCTTATCTCAAAGAGTTTATGAAGAGTGGGTACAAATTAGTTTACAGGTTTTTTCAAAAGTTTCCCCCCAAAATTAATACTAATCTAGCTGTGATGCTTAGTCTAGTTTGTCTTGCTAAGTCATAGGAAAAAATCATGAATGTCCTTGAACTCTTTATGTAACATCCCTACTACTATTTGAAACCATATTATCATCAGCTAATTAGTGCAATTAACTGAAAAAAAAGGGATCTATAAATTCTACTCTGAATTTACACTTAGACTCACCACAGGAAGTACAGATTCAATGAAGTAATACAGCATGTTGACATGGTTATAACATATTGAGAGTTGGACACTAGTTTACAGAAACTGTAGCTGTGTGTTAACTTTGCTCTGAAAGAGTTTGCACTAAGAACTAAATTATTTCTAGTACATATCTTGAAGTGTTTTGCTTTCTACTGTTTGTAATTGCTTTAATGTAAGTTATCCCAAGTAAGCTCTGACTTCATGTACTCACTCTGTAGAATAAAGCCCTTCTAGAAAAGGAGGATATATGTTGCACTTTGAAAATTAAAATGAAATTACGCTGAGTATAGATGTCAGCTGTATATGAAAGCAACATAAATTATTTTTAACAGCGGAGCTAACCAGACTGGATTTGTGCAAATGGTGACTGTAATGAGATTTTTTTTTTCATTCTCTCACACTCTGCAAAAAGCAGCTTCACACAAAGATATGATCATATCCTTTTAGCTAAATATTCATTTCCTCTAGAAACATTTTGGCTATTTTTCATATCATTAATACTGGATGTAGAGTTCCTGTGAATGCTAAAGGAGACTTGAAAAGACTTCAAGCTGCGAAGCGAGGCTTTGGGGCAAAGCTAAGAAGTAATCATAGCATGCAGCATCCCTGTATTTGCAGCACTGCCTAAAATTTAAAAAAAAAATTAATTTAAAACAAATAGCACCTCCTGCACTGACTAAAAGTTGAAGTGTCAGAAGTTGCACCCTGGTATTTGCACTCCAGATACACCCTCATGAAGTGCAGATGATGATTCATTGTACCTCTGTTGAAAGTTGCTAAATGTAAGTAAAAAATAATTTCTTCACCACATCTGCAAACTGTATGTGAAAGAAAATAAAACTAAGTACTTTTGCCTTCATTGTTATCAGAACTTTCTGTAGGAGACTAGCAGATAATGTGAAGAGAGGCCAAGGAAATGGCATACCATTTTTCTACATGAATGCCACCTCTTTAAATCAAGACTCTTGCCCTATAGCCTTCAAGGATGTTTTTCAGCATGTTTTCCTGCTGCTGAAGACTATCAAACTCTTCCCAGACATACCCTAAGGTGACCTATACAGGATAGTTTTGCTACTTTAACAAGTGTATGAGTACCAGATACATTTACAAGGAATTTCCCTTAAGTCTCTGTAACAGCATGTTTTTAAGCCTTTGGGTGAAATCCATGAAAAGTTGAGTGTAGATGACTTTCCCTTAAATGTCCCAAGAGCACATTGTCAGCTTCTTCTAATGCACAGCACTAGACACTATGAAAGGCAAAACTTAAGTCAGTGAATTATGTCTTTTGACCTGGCTGATGAATCACCTCCCTCTCATAGCTGAGATGGCCAGAGGTCCTGGAATAATATATCTGTAAGGTCTCTGTGGTCACAGACCCAAACAACTATGAGATTTGGAGCAATCAGTAAGGAGTCAATCTGCAAGCAGTTAAATTGCTAGAAGAATTCCTGAATTGGCTAATTTGTTAAAGCAGCAATAATAATGAAATTGTCTTGACTATAATTTCCAGGAGTGGCCACATCTACCGGAAGGCACTGGAGAAAAGTTGCATTAAGGAAAAAAATTGAGTATTACATTATCCATTTAGAAGATAAGCTCAGAAGTCACTTTTCCCAAAAGTTAGAAGTTCAGCTACTCCAGCTTCTTCAACCTTTCTGTTACACAGCTCTGAACATACTCTTTCTTTAACAGCACAAGAATTATGTAATTTTTGATCATACTATTGTTAGAAGACTTCTGATTTTCATTATTGTGTCTTGAAGATAATGTTTAATATTTACAGATAGGAAGCATTAACTTTCCTATACTAAGAAATCAAGACAATATTTCCATTCACTGGAAAAATGTCTAACATTCCTACAACTTGCAGATATAGTTTATTTCCTGCATGTAGAAAAATTGGAACTGAACTATTTCAGAACTTCAACCTAATTTTTCTGCTATCTAGCCTAATTTCCAGTGATGAATAATGTTCTCACTACAGTCAACTAAAAAAAAAAAAAGATGGTGTAAATGTACTTGGAAGAGTGATCAGTAATCAATAATGGTATTTTATATCTAAATAATAAGTGTGAGCTTTTGATTTTCTAGTACATATTACATTGAAAAACAGTAAGAATAGCTCATGAAAACAAAATGGTTTACCCTTTTTTTCCGATTTTCTCGCTTAGACCCTGATAGTCATTGACATTTGGGTTTATTTCTAGATTCATATTGATTTAAATACTTGTGTTCCAACTATTTCCATCAGAATAATTGTAAGGAAAGTGTTTGTCTACAAACTTTCATACAGATTTCAGGAACAGAAGTCCATTTTTTGTTTGTTTTTTTTCCCCCCAGAAGCTAGAAATACTTTATTCAACCTATTCCAACCTAAGTTGGAGATCACAGTCAAGAGGGCCATTCTGAACCAGATAGGTCTGTGGCCTAAGTAGACTTTTTAAAAAATGTTCTTAAGAAATTAAAATAGCTAAATATTTTAGCTAGCCAGTTTGTGGGGCTACATGCCTTGGCACACCAACTATCATGTGTAGGTTTCTTTTTCGTATAACGTAGTTTGCCTTTCCTCAATGCTACTGAGAAATGAGGAGGATGTTTAGCTAGCTGTGAGCTTTGTGAGGTTTTCTAATATCCTTGATTTGGTGCATGTTTGTAGGTTGACCATCCCTGAACAGATTGGTCATCTTTGTCTGGCTGTACTCTTTGAGTAATTGTCAGATTCTGCTTGAATTCTGCTTAACAGGCATGTAGGATGAGTGAAAGTTTTAAGATATGAACTAAGATAATATAGGCGACTAACTTATGGGGGAAAAAAACCCAACAAACTAAGCACCTTTTTTGAGTGTAGATTTTGGCCTACATAATGCCAGGCACAGCTCAGGGGTATAAGGTAAAGCTCATTTCAGTCTTACTGCTATATAACAGCAGGAATGGTGAAGATTAGACCCACAAGTATAATTTCACCCAAAATACCAATACTGAAGGATACTCACTTACCCAGCCCGAACACACTGCTATTCCAGTTCTCTGCTGCAAGACTTTGCTTCCTAGGCAGTCAATGTAGGTAAAACATGAAGGAAAACAAACAAGACCTGGGAATTGCAAAGAGGAATTGGGCTCCACATCCAGGCTTCTAAATGTTATTGACTCAATGTTATTGTTAATGACTCAATGTTACTGGTTGCCTCAGGTATTTAAATTCAGTTCTGTTGGATAAATTATTCTTCATTCTTCTTTTCTTTCTCTTGCTCTCTTTTTCTTTCACATAGTCCTCCCGTACAAAGGCCTTCATTTGCTTGGGCCCAATGGGTCATACCTCAAATATGAGAAAGATTATGGCTGTTCACACATAATTGTGGAAGAGGTTTTAAAAATGCTTCCGAATAAAAACCTATTCAGCCTAGCTTATTTTAGACCGGCTTTAGTATTTTAAAATTCCTTTAGAATGCCCAACAGCAACAAAACCTGAGAGTCACACAACAGAAAAGCTAGTAAGAAAAGAAAAAATAAAGTAGAAGACAAGTGGGAGGTTATACATTCAGGAAGTGGAAATGTGTATGTAGATACCAAAGGGACCAGGCTCTGAGACAGTGTCTAATTTCCTGCTTTTCACTCCCTTTTAAAGCTCTTACCTTCAGATATTAAAATTATCAAAGTATAGCAAGAGTCAATGCATTTTTACATCTGAAAGGCAAACTAAGATTCCTGAACCTTATCACACTTTTTGACTCATTAAATGTGTCTAAGCTTAATGACAGTTTCTCATGCCACAGTAGTGCTGACTCACGTAAAGACTAACAATCTGCTAATTCTAGCAGCTCTTCTATTCAAGAATCAAAGATCTTAGAGTTTTCCATGTCCAAAAAAAAAGACTTTAAAATGTGAGGTTTTTAAATAAAGTGATTGCTCATTTTTCATTTTGATATTTTTATATTATCAAATATAACTACAGAAAGACTGGCTGAGCAAAATTCTGACTTTTATAATTCTAAAAAGAATTTTTTATACCTTGTACTTCATTTTATTATGGCCAATTGAAAAATAATGTTCCTTTAGCATATCTCATTTTCCTGTCTCACTGATTTTCCTTGAAGAAAAATCCCTGTATTTATTACATAAGGCTAATAAAATCGATCTCAAGACATTTCGCAGAGTGCTTCGGTGAGTTTGGAGAAACTGAATGAGCATCACAGAATGAGAGTTATTACTGACTGATAACTCCCTATGGAATTAGAGAGAAAATACATACCAGGGGGATACTCTCTTGCTTGGCTCTATGTTTGTTTAGCTTCTTCTCTCCCTCTTTGGAGATTGTGATTAGAAGTGGACATAAACTCCACTGATTTATCTTTTCATATCTTGTACATGTTGGGTTTTAGAACTACCAAAGCTCAAAAGCCTTAAAGAGATGGAGGAAAAAGCCCTCAGTGTACAGTTAACAGCTCCAGGTAGTTACACATTGTGTGTGAGTGTGACGAAAGAAAACATAATGAAATTTATAGATGTTTAAGTAGAGTAGATCAAACATGGAGAATTGGTGAATGTCGTAGGATTTTACCAAAGACAAGAAAATTTCAAAATTTTTGTTCAAGCTATAATGTATCCTCTCCAAGAGAACAAACAACTCCCTGGGCACCCAGCTATGATGTTAAGTAACTTGGCAGGAGTACCAGGAATAGGAGCCTTGATGTATCTCAGTCAAAACGAGATGCAAGACAAGAGAAGCAACACCAGCAGCAAAGCTCCAGAAAAAGTGTCTGTGAGCAGTGAAAGGCAGATGGGGAAGAAAATTTCAGCCTCCAGCTTCCAGAAAGTAGAAAAAAACAGTAACCATAACAATGGAGCTATCACAGCACAACCAACCCCAGTTAGCATTACAAAAATGAACATAGGCTAATGAGGGTCAGGTATTAACTGGCTAATTCTGTGTTCATGCCTTTACATAGCCTTGGTCATTGCCTGGCTGACCCATTGCATGCTGTAGCTGAACTTCAGTTCTTGTTGCATTCAGTAATGAGCCTCTTGTAGACTCTAATCAGAGTGTTCAGTTTTAGGCTTCTTGCTACAAGAGGGACATTGACATGCTGGAGCATGTCCTAAGAAGGGTGACGAGGCTGATGAGGGGACTGGAAGACAAATGATATGAGGGTAGTGGGGCTGTTTATTCTGGCAAGGAGGAAGTTCAGGGGAGACCTCTCTACAACTACCTGAAGGGAAGCTGTAGAGAGGAGGGGGCTGACCTCTTCTTTCTAGTGCCTGGCAATAGGACAAGAGGAAACGGTGTCAAGCTGTGCCAAGGTAGGTTTTGATTCGATGCTCGGAAAAACTTTGCAGGGTGGGTTGTCAGGCACTGGAATGGGCTGCCCAGGGAGGTGGTGGAGTCTCCATCCATGAAGGTATTCAAAATACAGGTAGATGTGGTGCTGAGGGACATGTTTTAGTGGTGGTTTTGGCAGGTTAGGATGAATGGTTGGATTTCATGATCTGAAGTGTCCCTTCCAACCAAGACAATTCTATGATTCCATGTTTCTAATCAGCTCAATCAACCCCAGTGAGCGGTCCAACATTAGATCGATCGAAATAGACAAACTTGCTCTGAATTTCCACAATGAAACTGACAGGATAATAGGTTGTCTTTTTTCTTTTTTTAAGTTCTTTGAAATATGAGATACAGTGTAGTTTTGTCTGTAACAGTCTCCTTAAAACGTCATACACTTGTTCAGGCATTTAATAACTTATTGGCAAGCATGTTCATTTGATTTAATAGTAGAAATTATATAGAAAATTTTAAGAAGGTGGATGGTATTACAACCTTATTGGAGGTACTTCCATTCTGCTCCATTGTGAAAAGGTACTTAGACCTCATACACTTTGAATCTATTTTTTTTTAAAAAGAAAATCTGTATATCTGTATGAGATATTTAAGGGACAGACTGCAGTTGCCTAAATGGAAATAGAAAGAAGTTTGGAATTTCAAAATGGACATTTAAACATGCCAGTCAATGCAGTGTGGTGAACCTGCAGTATCTGAAGAGCTATGGTTTGCGGAGCTAAGGTTTTATCGGGATTGCTTTCCATCACTGATGCTTTGGAAGCTATTGTATTTGTGATGAGTCTGCACGACCATGCACTGTGCGTCAAAATGCTGTATGGTTGAGAGTCATATAAAATCTTCCCTGTCCATGGGCAGCCAGTGGGCAAAAGGTCTCTCGAAGAAGTTACAAGGCAGGAGGTGCAAACTGTAGGATAAGTTTGGGTTAGGTAAACAGAGGATGCCAGAAGAAACCCCTGGTGCCATCTCCTACTGCATAAGAGGGTTAAGGTTGGCAGACAGTGCTGTATCAGCAGTTTCTTGTCAGATTGTGACACAGCCTCACCATATTTGCAAAGCAGGTGAGCCAAAACCCATCATTGTACCTTAGACAACTGCCTGTCCTCAGGCTCTGCTCACAACAGTTCTTAAGTGTGGAACTAGAATAGTCCTAATGTCTATACTGCCATGCCCACAACAATGTCATTTCACAAAAATTTCTTTTCACCCCTGATGGACCTGGAACACTAGTCTTTGCATACATATTTCTGTGCTTGTGTGTATGAACTTTCTCATCCCATAGAAAATTAACAATCTCCAATTTTTCTCGCCCACAACTTCTAGTAATGCTGTCACTTCTTCAAGTCTTTCTTCATCCCACGTAATGCTATTTTCATAGGATGCTGCAATGACTAGACAGATAAAAAGGAATTCTAGACAAGACGTCTTTATCTATTCAGACTTCGTATATACTTATTAAAACAATTCATGACAGTCCATTCTTTCTAGGAAGTCTGATCAGAACATTACTAAGTGTTAGCAATTATATTAGTTAGCAGTCTTATAGTATTTTAAAGCATGTTTCAGACAGGAAATTAGGGGGTGTTATGTATAGCTTAGGATAAACAGTTGATCACTGAAATTTTCTTTTTTTTCTAACTGTTACTTTCTTCCTGTATGACCTTCTTTCTTGGTTCTTTACGATAGCACAATCAAATACTAGTTATCATTCTATTCAGTAAAGTCTAAATAATATACCATAGTTTTCCCTGTTAAAAATGAAAAATGGCAAAATCTGTGTAACAATTGAAAGAAAAAATCTAACAACTCCTTGCAATATGCTGCAGAATAATTTCAGCAAAATATAACACCTGTAGCTATAGATTGAACTTCAATGTGATAGAAGGTGCAGTTATTCTTTCCTATAGCAGGATGTTTACAATGGATTTCTTTTTATAGTTAAATCACTATGTTCTATAAAAATTCTTTTTTCAATGCCAAGGTGTACATGGTAAATGATGGCCTTTGCCTCATGGTATTGGATAAATGTGTTTGACTGTATTTTTTTTCTCCAAAAACACTTTCATCTTTTGAACACTCAAGAGTTTTCTTTTTTTAAAATCTAAAATTATGCCACTCATGTATAACTTTCTTACAAGCACTTTAGCTTATGACTTTTCAGTACTCAGTGGATAAGACATGGCAGAATTACATTTTTCATGACAATCAGGTCTGTCCATTCCCTCTTTTAGACTGACAGTAATGAAAGAAGTGAACAAACTAATGGTACTGTCACTTCATGTCCAATTCAGAGCTGAGCTTCAATAAGTCTTAGCACTACTCAGCTACAGTGGCTGGAAAACTGAGATGTTGTAATAGCAAATCAACAACCGTGCTTGCCCTCATTGAATTAATATTCATGACTCTTAAGACTGACTACCCTCATAAAGGACGAAGTTAATAGAACTAAAATTGGAATTTGATTCAGACACCAGGATTCCCATGGTACCTGTACCATTAGGAACTGACAGCCAGTCACCACACCTTTGAGCAGTTTTGCACGTTAAGATAAGCCACTACCATGTCCTTTAAAATTCATAGCTGGTACAACTCATGAAGTGCAAAGGAATACCCTGAATTTTAAAGAACAACTTGCTGCAAAAGGTTTTCGCAGATCCATTCTGTTATATATTACATACCTCAAAAAGTGCAGATTATGGGAAATCATGTGCGTTTTTTAATATACACTTTATCTGACAAAGCTTTATCTTGTTTTCAACTATTCTTTGGGAGATAAAATAGAAATGTTTTTTACCAGGGGACACCTGCTTTTGCTTGGTCCATAAAGCCATTTACCCAAGATTTTTCTAGCCCAACTCACCTGAGATTTTAGGAGCAATATGATGGTAATGTATCAGATTTTGGACGACTCTGTGTTCTGCAAAACCTTGCTCTTGCCCTTAACTCTGTCTCTGTATATGTTCCTTTTAGAATTAATTTAGACATGATTCTGAGAGGTGACATAAATTTCCAAAAGCAAAACATAAATATGGTTGCATTTTCATTGTCCTCCAACTTTGACTAATTTTGGTTTTTTCCTTAGCTTGCTACTATAATTAGGAAGGGATAGCAGGTCCATTATTTCCACTTAATAGTGACATACCCTCCCAAAAGGAAGAGTACAAAAAAGCCTGTTAAATTCTGACTATACTTAAGTAATATATAAGTAGTGTGTAATTTATTGTGGAGTTTCTCTATTGAAATGAAATCATCCCTAGGCTAGCAAACTGGTAGCCTAAGTTTTTTGATGTAGGGATTAAATTGTTCACAAAGCTATAAGCGAATCTTTTACTTTTTTATGCAACTAAATGCAGCTTTAAAGTTCAAGTCAATATTCAAAACCAGATGTAAGCAATAAAAGAAACCAGAGAACCACTGATGAAATAACATATTGTAACAATTCTTGGTCAATAATTGAATCTAGTAGACAGTTTGGATTCACAGTCTTTTTTTTTTTATTGTACTGAATCTGTGAATCCATACATCAGGATGCAGTTTGGAGTTCTGTCCCAGTGATTCCTGTTCTCATTATGGTTTATGCATGAGCTTTATCAGTGACTGTTTATGCGGTTGATTTAAAATTTAATCTACTGGGGCATAACCATTCAGCCTTCTCACTGAGCCTTATTGATTGGTAAGTAAAGACCAATTAGAAAAAAAAATTATTTTGCATTCTATCCCTTAAAATTTGTTTTGTATAATTACACTCACATCAAATTTCCATTGTAGCTGACTTGCCTCATATAACCTTGAAAGAAACAGAATGCTGGCGTGTATTTTAGTATATTAAAATAAGTATTTCTCTGGATCAGGCTTATACAGAAATAACACTTAACAAGTTTTTATTTGCTTTGATGCCTAAAACTTTTTTCCCTGTGGCAATCTTCTATCCCGTATCAATACAATGTTTTAGAATATTTTATTCACTTTGTAGACTATGCATCCTGCCTTCTTGCCAGAGAGGAGTGTAGATACCTTCCAATGTATCTATGTATTTTAATGCCTGTAATTTATGATGTGCTTGATTTGTTTTGTTGGTTTCTAAAATCAATCACTGTTTTCTATTTTGGGCCTTTAATTGGCATAGTTTTAAAAATAGCATTCAGTGCATGCTTTGTTGCCTGTTCTAAAGGCAGCATTTCTTAGCAGTTTGCTGCTGTAGTGGAGACAGAGGATACAAGGGTCCCAGGACAGGTTGCTGCCCATGGGAGATACATGCACTGCCTCAGACTGATTTCTCTTCTGAAGGAGGAGGATGCAGCACCCAGGACAGACCTGAGCTTGTGAGGGTGTGGAAAAGCATTTGGAAAGCTCATTCCAAAGTCACGGTGACTTTCATAGTTTCAGAGTCAAATATAGCATCATGATGCAATGACAACAGGCCTTTCATGCCACGCCACTTTCTCTTCCAGCTTATACTCCTTGTCTTTCACATTTCTGGCACAACATGCCTGTTTGTGCTCATGATGTCCAATGAATGTGCTGTAACCAGCAGTTCTGATTGCAGGAAAACATATTTTATTATTCTAAGATTTTTCATTGACAATTGGTGTATTCCACCTCTAGCATAACACATTATTTCTCTTACAAGTCTGTACATACACTTACAACTTGAATCACCATTAGTTTGATTTTTGAAGAATTAGGGGGTGATCAGCAAGAGCTCAAAAGAACATGTACATCTGTCGAGAAGCGACTGTAGACAAATGGAAATTGTTTATCAGCTCTCTGCTGAGAAGAGTTTTATTAACAAGAAATAAGAGCCCAAGCTAAGGCAGATGGACGCTTAATTTCATTTTACTGCCAAGGAATTGTGGCTCATAGGTACAAAATTGCACAAAGATCTCAACAGAACCCAAACACAACAGTCTGAATCAAGTTTAAAGAAATAGTTTAAGGCTGGGTAACTTTGGATCTTCAAGCTTTTTTGTTAGTTCTTAAGTTTTCATGGAAAGGGTTGATAGCTAGTTCATTTTTACACAACTGTGCTGAGGTCTTTTTGTAATTCTCCCTGCTTATACCATATAAGGATCTGTCCTTACTACTTTCTGTTTACTAGAGGAGTGAACCCAAGTAGTCTTCCAGAGACAGAGATGACACAGCCTACAACTCTTCAGCCAGTGAGTATAGTCATGTCACATTCTCAGTATAAGTGAGATAGATGGGAGCAGGCAGCCCCAAATAACCTTGAAAAGCTTCACATTTAGTAGATGAATAGCCCGGATAAGCTGACTAATCATTTCAGCAATCACAAATTGTTTTGCTATAAACTTGTGCATTTTCAAATTCTAGTTGGCATTTTACACTTATAAATTGTAACATTATTTGTACTGGTCATAGTGTCTTTACACCCTGAATTATGCCAAACATGCAAACAGGTACCTCCCTTCAACCTGCGATGCCTTTTTGTCTAGAGAGCATCATTCCTCTGTGTTACAGCTTTTCCATCTGAATCTCTCTCATGTTCTACCAAATCTAACACAAACTGTGCTCCATGGATAGCACATGAGGTTCAGAGTGCCCCACACTTTAGAGCAAGCATTTTAAAAAGCTTCACAGGACTCAGTGATAAGGACCAGGGGAAATGGCCTCAAGTTTCACCAGAGGATGTTTAGATTGGATATTAGGAAAAATTTCTTCACCTAATGGGTTGTCAATCACTGCAACAGGATGCCCAGAGAAGTGGTTGAGTCACCATCCATGGAGGTGTAGATGTGGTGCTTTAGTACATGGTTTAGTGGTGGACTTGGCCCTGATAGGTTTATGGTTGGACTCGATCTTAAAAGTCTTTTAAAGCCTAAATGATTCTGTGATTCTCTGAGCACTTGTGTAACATCTCTGCACTAAATAGGGACAGTGTGTCTGTGTCTACAGGTCCAGGGGAGCATGATATGGAGCTCATCTACACTCCTTCTGGGAAATGGGCTGGAGAACAGGAGGACATTGAGGTGGGGCACCCCAAGGTGCCAGAGAGTCATCCAGAAGGCCTGAAACTTTCCCTCTTCATTTCAAGCAGGCCATAAATCCCACAATTCAATGTGCTACTAAGTCAAGGGGAATTATTGGAGTCTGACCTTCAGAATGTATCCATACTGTTCTTCCATGGAGGCGAAGCGATCAGATAAATTTAATGTTGACGTTATATATTATACTGGGTTTTTTCCTCTATTAAAGAAGCTCTAACATTGCAAATGTCTGGTGAAATTTTATACAGATAATTCTTTGCTAGCTAATGTTATGGCCCTGCAATGCTATTACCACAAAATGCTAATAGGCCTATGGTAATGCAGTTATTACTCAATGTGTACAAGCATATTGTTGTAATACAACATTGAGTTGTGCCCCTGCAGTTGCTGTGAATAAAAAACAACCATATTATGCACTACCATGATGACTCTTTAGCACTAAATGTTCAAGGATTTGTTACACTAATTAAGTTAGAGGTTCCTTCAAGTTTCTTTGACCAATCTAGCCTTAGTTCTATACAAATTGAAGACCTTGTCACTATAGTCTGTCATGACACAGCTATGTAAATAAAACCATGATTTTGAATAATTCTTAACTGTATATAAAATATGTATGATTCAGCATTGTATGATTCAGCATTAAGAACATATTTAAGTAGACTTCTAGTATTAAAAATGTGTATGTATATATATAAATATAGTTGACAAACAGTATTATAAGCTGTAGAATCAGTTGGTTCTTTCAATTTCGTCACTTGTACATCATGAACAATAGCTTTTTCTGTGAGTTCTCAAAGCGCAGAACTGTAGCATTGACATAGAGGTATAAAAGCAACAAACTTTAATTTAAAAAATCATCTTCATTTTTTCTGTTAGGGTACTCATAAATAATCCACTGTTTAACATTTATTCTCTTGAAAAAAATTCCAGCATTTTATACAAATGGAACTGAGTCTGGAATACACTGCTAAAATAACAAAGTTGGTCCATGTTATTTAGCATGGTAAGACTTCAATGCAAATTAATAACATTAAATTTTTATATATTGCATCACTTGTAGATATCAGAAAATTGGAACAATGTTATAGTCACACTTGACCATGTTCAAATTTGCATAAAAATGGGTACTTTCATTACTTAATAAAAGTAATCTCATGTTCGAGCGGATGGTCTTTTCTTAGGAAAGAAACACATGAATAATTAAAGCAAAAATGCACTCACTCGCTCACCATGACATATGATGTGAAGGGAGGTGAAAGCACAGTTTACTGATAGACTTTTTTCCCCAAACACGTTTTTTATGAAATGAAGAAAAAAAAATATTTTCATCTTACATTTTTATCTCTACATATATATATATATATACACATATACACTCTCTCTCTCTCTCTCTCTCTCTCTCTCTCTCTCTCTCTCTCTCTCTCTCTCTCTCTCTCTCTTCTGGTATTGATACAAATTAATGATGTAGGAAAACTTCCAGTCCTAATCCAATTATGTCACCCATAAATTATTGTCCTTTATAACCTCTCTAGTCTTCCTAAGTCCATAGCAAATGGTCTTTATATACTTGTCACACTTGAATTTCATGAGTCAGTGCTTTGGCAGATCAAGTGCGTGTGGTGAACCAGAACAAATGTAGAGGCTTGAAGTTATGACTTTCAAGGTCACAAATACATAACATGAAAAACATTCTTGAATTTTCAGTCATTGAATCAGTAAGAAATCTATATTCATCATCGCTATTATCCTTCCATTTCCTTCTATGTCATAAATGTTAATTTTAGATTCTCACACCCTTGAAAAGGAATTAAATAAAACCCAATTAGTATTAGAACAGTCAGTTTCTGCACCTAATCCTGCACCTCAAAACTAGTGGAAAATTTAGGATATTTAATGAAAGAATTTAGGATATTTAATGAAAGCACCAGTGTATAGATAAATCTGTAACCAACAGAAAATACATAATATTGAGTCCTGAAAAAAATCTGAAGCAACTTACACAAAATACAGGGTTGGGTTTTTTGTGGCCTCATCTTAGAATCATAGAATCATAGAATGGTTTTGGTTGGAAAAGACGTTCGAGATCATCAAGTTCAACTATCTATCCAGTCCTACTAGGTCCAACACTAGACCATGTCAACAAGTACAACATCTACTCTTCTTTTAAACACCTCCAGGGATGGTGACTCAACCAGCTCCCTGGGCAGCCTGTTCTAGTATCTAACAAACCTTTCAGTAAAGAAATTTTTCCTAATGTCCAAGCTAAACTTATCCTGACACAACTTCAGACCATTTCCCCCTGTTTACATAATATGGTATAAACTGTGACCCAATCTTGGTTGGAATCTCTGTGCATTAAAGTCATAATTGTTTTCAAAAAGGTCTACACATAGCAGTTTGCTTTTGCTACAGTGATTAAGGATAAAATGCCAGTGCTGAAGACCTTCCATTATACTAAAACATTTATGGTCTTGGATCATGGTATATGTCAATATTAATAAAAGCATCTTTTATTTTAACTTTTTTTAAGAAACAAGAGTTTTTGCAAAAATTATATACACAGTAATGTGTTTTACAAAAAAATCTTTAGTAATAACAAAGCATAATTTTGCTAAAGAAGACATTTTTAAAATTCTACATTTTAATTATATTTAATTACAATTAAAATTTAACAGAAATTTAAAACCATTCATATATTTTATAAATGCTTATGGTTATCTTTATTATTGAACATGAAAAATGACTCATTTTTCATAAGATCAACATCAATGTACAGCTTTCACCTGTTATAATCCATGTGACATGCAACTGTTGCAATCTGTTTATGGCCAAAGAAAAAGTATTACCTGCCACTGTTAGATATTTTTATTTTATGAGCAATACTTCTACTTTGAAAAATAATTTTAGAAGAAAAAATGGGAAAAAAGTATATTTCATATTGTATTAAACTGTCTTCAGAACTCTGAATACATAGTCTGTAACTTAGAATATAAAAAGGGAAACTGAGAAAAAAATCAACACAGGGTTAAAGAATAGCAGATATGCATGTTTACTTTTTTTGAAGCATGCCAACTCTATTTTGATGTAGGAGAATATTACTTAATAAAGCAGTTGAGGTCTGGAGACTAAGCCATGCAGCTGTACATAGGAGGAGGAGAATAGAAGGTGGTTTTACCCTACATAAAGTAGTGAGCACAATAGAATTGTGACTAACTCAGAGGTATTATCTCTGTGGAGATAGGACAAGGGGCAATGGCTGCAAATTGGAGCACAGGAAGTTCTGCACCAACATGCAGAACTTTTACACAGTGAGGATGACAGAGCCCTGGGACAGGCTGCCCAGGGAGGTGGTGGAGTCTCCTTCTCTGGAGATATCCAAGACTCATCTGGACGCCTATCTGTGTAATATGAGCTAGGGAGCCTGCTTTGGCAGGGGGGTTGGACCAGATGATCTCTCAAGGTCCCTTCCAACCCCTATGATTCTGTGATTCTGTGATTATCCTTTTCCTGCACGCAGTTAGGCCAACACAGGCTTCCTCAATGCTTCCAACTCACTAGAGCCAACAGTTGATTTTTAACCTGTGATGGTCATTTGGTATGGTAAACAACAGAGAACCCAATTTCAGCATCAAGAAATAAATGGAAACCTTGGGAGACACAGTGTAAGCAATTCTTCACCATACTGTTGCACTGTCTGCTAAGTGCTTGTGAAACTAAGGATACTTCAGTATCTGAGAATTGCCTCAGAGGTTGGGATATCCGTGGGAGGTATTAAAATAGGTTATAATAGCTTTTGACTCTGGGGACTCCACAGGACTAGTGTAAGCATTCACAGTGAAAAGTGACTGAACTGTCAAAGTTATAGTCACAGGACACTGTCCTCACACCCTGTAATAGCCTGGCCCAGCTGCAATCTCCTGGATGTCTCCATCTGACTGACAATTGTTTTTCATCTTGAAATATGAATGCAGTCTTGTCTTGCAAGGGAGGCTCCTAAAACTCATGCAGCCATGAGATCCCTTCATATTTCGTAAACTGCCACCTAGGGATTTGAATTTTTCAGCTCTAGAAACCTTCCCATAGACTTCTGAGGCAAACACAGTCCCCCAAGGTACTGTGTTTCTAAGAGATCCTGCTCACCATAAGTGTAAACAGACAGTAGAGAAATACAGAAAAATACATTTAATACAATATTGTGTTTGTAAGCCCTGTGCAGTCTATTATTTACCCATTTAATAGTTTCTAAGTCATTACCTTGTAAACAGAAATTATTTAATGTATACATATTAATGCACATACATGTCAGGAAAATAATAATCTTGCATACATTTAAGTACTGGATGCATTAAAAACAGCTTGCACTGATAAGAGGAGAGAGCTATGAGACCTTTTTCATTGATAATTTCCAGTTAATATTTGATATAACTTTAAAAGAATGCCATATATCACAATAGATTAGGAGGGAAATTAATCCTTTAATTGCTCGCTGTAGTTAACTGGTGTCAAACTCACATACCATGTCTAATTTCCTATTAACTGCTTACCTGTAAAAACAGTCACTACCTAACAGGAACAGGTTCACATTGCAGAAAAACTGAGTGAAGAAACGCTGTATAAATTAGGGTTGATGTGGTACCTGTTAGCATGTTGTCAGCATTATTGCTGCCTTCAAATGAAAGCAAAAGTTGAAGTTAGCAGAACTTCTTCCATCCTCAGGTAGATAAGTATTTGTTATACATTTTTATCTCTAGGAAGGGGAAAAAAATACCTTATCATCTAGATACATATAAGTCCAGTGCTGGTTGCACAGGATATGAAAATTTCTGTTACTGAGGTTAAAATTCATGAACCAAAATGTTCCCTGTACTTTACCGGTTCACTACAACTGTGCACACATATATGCACTGATAAAGGGACTTTCATGTGAATTATTCATTGAAGTTATAACATGATGTTTCTGTAATATATTTGCTTAAGCCCCCAAATTAAGGAAACACCTAAATACAATGAGTTCTGTAACATGGCCTGGCCATTAGAAAAGAAAATTGTCAGTATTATGGGGTCTTTTTTGTGTATCTAATATATTTGTAGAAAAATACAGAGCCTTGGGAAATTCTTGACAATTTCCTCCCCATCCACATCAGGTGCCTGCAGACTGCTGAGGCTCCCAGCACCACAAAACAACAGAAAACACCATTGTAATTATCTTTGTAACATAATGCATTCTGATTACCTATGTACAGCAATTATAAAAAATAACAGAGCTGTTAACATGCTATCACTGAGTCACAGAACTCATGTGAATAATTTATGTAGAAGGAAGTAGAAAAGATCACACTCTTAATTAAAGATAAACTCCAGAATGTTCTCAGAGGGTATCCGAAGATTAAAAAAATACATCAGTGATTCCTTCTTTCACTTTACTTTTGCATATATACATATGTACTCAGGTCTGGTGAGGCCAGACCTCAAATACTGGGTCCAAGTTTAGGCCACTCACTACAAGAAAGATATTGAGGCCCTGGAACGTGTCCAGAGAAGAGCAGCCAGGCTAGTGAAGAGTCTGGAGCACAAGTCTGATGGGGAATGGCTGAGGGAACTGGGACTGTTTAGCCTGGAGAAGGGGAGGCTGAGGAGCCTTATTGCTCTCTCCAGCTACCTGAAAGGAGATTGTGGTGAGCTGGTAGTCAGCCTCTTCTCACAGATAACCTGCAATAGGATAAGAAGGAATGGCTGCAAGTTGCACCAGGGGAGATTCAGGTTAGAAATGATGAGAAAGAGTTGTTGGGCATTGGAAGGGGTTACCCAGGAAGGTGGTGAAGTCACAGTCTCTCAGGGTGTTTAAGGAAAAGTTGGCTGAGGTACTTAGGGACATGGCTTAGCAAGTAATAGAGGTGGTAGAGGGATAGTTGGACTGGATGATCTTGGAGGTCTTTTCCAACCTTAATGGTTCTGTGATTCTGCAATAACTATGGCATTTCCCTTTTTCTCAGGGGGTACTGAACATGTGGTTCTTGCCTTTCTCTGTTTAAAGAAAATCATGCATATTGCTTCTTATACCATGTAAAACTGCTACTTTTGTTTTGCTGGATTATGTGCTTTATTAAGAAAGAAATATGCGTAGGCTAGTATGTAATTGATCCTAGATTTTACAGTAAATAGTTGAATGTCTAACCAGCTTCCTTAAATCAAGAGAGCCATCAGATGAATGATTTTTCTCTTGTGAGGGACAAATTTATTCTGCTAGAAGTGCACTGTTTTCTTGTCCATCTCTTCTGTCTTGGGAGTTTAAGCTGTTTTCTCATTGTACCATATCCAGATCAATAAAGGCTTTAAGATAAGGACTGAGTTGTTCAGATGGTTGTCTGTAGGGTGTAGTGTTGAATAATTACGCTATGTTCCCAAGAGCTTTCATTATCTGAATCCAGGTGTGTCTGGGTTCAGACTTTGCAAGACATTTCTGAAGACTAATATCTTTAAGCCCCTGTCAACTGTATTTCTCAGCTATCACTACTGAAAAGGCAAAAAGGTACTTTATGTACCTCTGCCCCCCATTTCAGCACTTCAGAACAGCCAGTCCAGTAAAGCTATTTGTTCTTTTCTTGCAATTCAAGGGCCCAGTCTTTCAAACAAGACATGAAATCTGGATGAAAGCCCATAGAAATGAAAGTCCTTCCACCGACTTGAAAAGATTTTAGGTCATTGCAGAAGTGCTTGATATTATTTTGATTTGAAAGTGGAATGGTACATCCAGGAGTACATCATTATAAAAATTAAGTCCCAGGTTTACTAATGATCATAGGCTAAGCTAATATGATCAGATTTGTCAGAGTTTAGAAGAACTAGCATATTAAGGACAAGAAGCTTTTTCTTGCAAGTGACAATGCAAATGTTGGTATTTGTTTCTAAATAGCATATCAACACTGAACAGCAAAAGCTTTGTTATTCAAATATAGTCTGTCTTAGATCTGGCTGATTAGTCCCTTTTCTTTTTAATGTAATTTCATTGAGACTAGAGCATTTCATAAGAACATACCCATTTTAATTACCTTTTCCCTCAGGACATAATTGCATTATTTTTTTACTTTAGTTTCCTATTGTGATGTACTTATTTCTGCTAACACTTTTAATGTATTCATATATTTTCTCTTTAACAGTTTGTATTCTAATATTTCAATATTGTAAAACATTCTTCTGGATAATTTGCTCAAACTTTATTCAGTGAAATATTTTTAACTTCTTTCTTTTCATTTTTAAATCCAGAGTACTGTATAGAGAATTTCTAACGCTGAGCATGGAGAATTCTTTTTAACATTTACAAGTGTGGTGGGTGACCTTGGCTGGAGTATAGGTGCCCACCAAAGCTGCTCTATCATTGCCTTCCTCAGAAGGACAAGGCGAGAGAAAATATACGATGAAAGGCTCATGGGTCAGGATAAGAACAGGGAGAGCTCATTCATCAATTACTGATAAGGGCAAAACAAACTCAAATTGGGACAATTAAATTCATTTATTACCAATCAATTCAGAGTAATGAGAAATAAAATCAGATATAAAAACACCTTACCCCCACCCCTCCCTTCTTCCTGGGCTCAACTTCATTTAAGTTGCAAGTCCTGCCAGCAAACCTGCTTCAGCATGGGCTCCTCTATCTATGAGGGTACAGGTCCTGCAAGGAGCCTGCTTCAGGTCAGGCTTCTCACAGAGTCACAGCTCCCTTCTACTGCATCCGCCAGCTCCAGTGTCTGGTCCTCCATGGGCTGCAGGTGGAATTTCTATTCCTCATCATCTTCCATAGGCTGCAGGGGGACAGCCTGCCTCACCATAGTCTTCTACATGAGCTGCAGGAAAATCTCTGCTCACTGACGGGGTTTTTTTTTCCCCTTCTGAACTCTGTTATCCCAGAGGTGCTGCCAGCATCACTGATGGGCTCGGACTTGGCCATGGCCTGTGGCAGGACCTTCTTGGAGATTGCTGGCATTGTCCCCATTGGACAAAGGGGAAGCTTCTAGCAACAACTGTAAAAAAATACATTTAGGAAAACAATGATAACTTTATCCTCTGAAGGACTTCACATTAATAAATGGAATGGCTTCTCTTTTCTTATTAGTGAGGACTGTTATTTATGAAGTGGCACTGCAAGCACATGAGCAAAGCTCTGATTGCCACTTTGAGATAACAGGGCTTTGTTTTAACTTGCTTCTGTTTTGTAGGTGAACAAGGGACACTTATTTTACCATACATCTATTTTATCTAACAACATAGGCTTATACAACTGACTTCTAAAGTGCAGTCCTTTTAACTAAATCTGTGAAAAGACTACATTTAACACTGGTTTAATCTCTATTTAATGTTTAGTTTTTACATTCAGATTTTATTATTAATAACCTGAATCTCTTAGCCATGTTTTCAGTAGCAATACCAAAGTTCTGACAGAACTGGATTCCCCCTGCAGTAACTTGTAATCTGAGACTGAATCGTGGGTGCTACAACATTTCATAAGAATTTCATTGAAATCACACCCAAAGACTGTTGTCCACTATTGTCTCAATATTGCATTTCTAAACATTAGGATGCTCCAGTGGTTAAACCCCACATTATTACTCATACTGTCTGAAAGAAATTATCACAGCTTGTTGAGATTCTTCAAACAGCAGTGAGAAGAGGCTGCTACTGTACAGGATATAAAATTCAGTTATTTGGAGAAGTTTTTCAAAAAGGCTTTCACATACCATAAAATATAAGAAAGCTCATTGCCACTGTAATGCTACTTGCACCGTACAGAACTGTCTATGACCAAAAAAAAATTGGAATGTGCTCTTTACTTCATGTGAAATGTGTTAGGAACCCTACACAGACCACAAAGCTTCCATCCTTGTTTATTTTATACTTCACCTCAACTTATTTGCATTAAGACTGTTAAACCCATCTTTACCACCATAACAGGTTGCTACATTGGGTGACAACTACACATTTGCTCCTAGTTAAAAATCTCCTTGCACAGTTAGTGTTGTGTATACGAGCCTTTGTGTAAATAAGAATTGGGTTCAAGGTAATGAAAAGTTTGATATCACTGTCTTACTTTTTTTTATTCTTTCTTTTAACATACATTTAATAAGTTAAGACCATTAGGTTTCACCTGCTGAGATCTGATTTCAAGCCAGTAACATCCAGAAAATAAATTAGCTTTTTGAAAACTCATGAGTGAAACCCAGTTCAAACAATTCTTCCTTCCACGTAACGCATTTATATGCAATCGAAATCCATTGTTTTCACAGAGCTGATAATAGCTTTTGAAATTATAAGCTGATTGCAGTCCTACAGGAGGCAGCAAATAGTGGGTTATGTGTATACTGGTTTTGAAGAGCAATCTTGGGAATGTCCAGCAACACAATTTTCTATCATTAGCCCTGTGGCTGCCTTGTGGAAAACCTCTGCTTCCCACCTACACATATCTAAGACTTCTACTAACATCCCAGTGGCATGCTCAAGTGCCAAATTCATAGTTAGATTTTCAGATCTTGAAACAACTGCTAGATGTTTTCTACTCACTTTGTGCTTATAGGGGAGTACGGCAGGATGACAAAACCTGTGGGCTGTACGACCAAGAGCATCACACCAAGGACAAAAGTAGCTGCTTGTCATTCTCAGTGAGGTTCCTGCCTCCATGCACCACTTCCAAGGAAACCTTCCTCCTCCCTATAGTTAGTATGGCTTAGCAATCTCATTTGGCTCTGCAAAATGTTCCTCTGCCCTCCCCATTTCTGTGTGCTTACCAATTCCACAGGACTTTCTGGTCCTAAAATGTTATAGCCCATGACTATGGGAAATGTTTATGGCCCCTCTGCACACAGATTTCCTTTGATGAAAGTAAAGTGATGTGCAAAATTACTTTAAAATTTCTTAAAGTCATCTTTTACCTGGTGATTTTTAATAATGAAGCTATGTTTTCTATTGCCTGTAGCAAAGTATTATGTATTACCATAAAAAATATTTCATTGTGGAGTGGAATTATTTCTTTAGGCTTTAAATGCAGTTTCTCAAAGTCCTTTTTTAACAATTTTATTTTAAGTAAACTGCAACCCACCCATGTTCCCTTTACTAATCATGTCCTTGTTCTCATTCTAAATTGCAACGTAGTACTGGTGATTATATCCCCAGTAAGATTTCTGTCAAATTCAAGTGTAAATAGACCTTGAAGAAGAGGAAATGCATTGACCAGAACTTAAAATGTCAACTTTGCTTTGTGTGCAGATGGTGATGGGTTTGTTTTTTTTTTTTAATATCACCTTGCCAGTTCCCTGTCAGAAGAACTACATAGCTGTGTAGTGAATGGACTCTGTTTTGCATGCAAAGATGCTACTTTGATGTATCCACTGGTGTACACCGGCTTACCATTAAAAAACCCTAAATTTCAATTTATTTCATTGCATTACTTTGCTTCCTTAAAAATGAGTGTGACCACATTCATATTTTCAATAACTTGGGTCTAAACCATGTGCGTGGCATTAGGATTTTGACTACTAGAGGACTTATTTCTCTTTTCCCCTGAGCCCGAGTGAAGATTTTTCCGTGACTGAGCATTAGTGTATGATTTGGAGGCTTGCTCTCAAATCCTTGCACTGCCATTGATTTTTTGGATAATAACGATTGCAGTAACATGAGGTATTAAAGCTAGCCTAGTAATGCCTGACATAGGGCTGTAGCCACTTAGTGGGACTTTCTAGGGCTGCAGATTTGGACCTTTCCTTTTAATTTTCTGAGGGGAAGCAAGATTTTTCAACCTTCAGAAGACACTGGAAAGTAGCTTGTTATCCCCCAGATAACAGGAACTGAATTATATTAGAGAACAGTAGAGTCTCATAGGAATCTTGCTATGGGACTTGTTCCCTCCATAACCTTTATTTTCAGATTGAGGCATTCTCTTTCATATGTTTAGCTTGGAAGAAAAATAAAGTTAACATATAGAAAACAAAATAATAAGTGAAATTTAATTATCAAAAGTAAGTGCTGTTACATGCTCCACACTTGTTCGTGTTTTTGCAGCCCTCAAAGGTCTTGTAAGTATGAGGATGTCAGATGGAAAATGTGAAAATACTGTTATCCAGACTGACCCCAAAATAATATCTGTTCTTCCCATGCTGGAAAACATGAGGAAATGACAGAGGATGCCTACTTATGGAAATAATTTCTGTGAATGAAATAATTTCATCTGGTGAAGCTGGTTTCCCTGCCAAAATATTTACTTACATCAAGAAGGGTGCTTATCCTGATGCTGCTTCTGATATCTACAAAACTGTCAAACCTTTCATTTGTAAATGTCCCAGAGAAAATTTTGAATAAATATCGTTGATAATAGCGGAAATGTGCAGCAGGAGATACAGGTGTGGATTTACGTCTGTCATGGATATAAAGTAAAATAGAGGTAAATTATGATTACAACATCTTATTTCATGTAAAGAAATCTGTTTGCTATATCATCTGAGTTGGTAATTCTCAATATCACCACCACCAAACAGAAGGGAGCTTGTCATTGTGCAGTGAAATATCTTTCTATATGAATAAAGTTAGTTCATCTGGCCACCATGAGCCCACTCAGCTAGTAAGAATCTTGAATAAGTCAGTGATTCTGTGCTTTAAGTTTGGCAATAATAGCATTTCTCTTCCCTATAAAGAACACTGTAAATGTCTTAGTGGAACTGTTTTGGCTATGACAGTGTAGTCTTCTCTCTGCCTAAGAAATTATAGCACTCCAAGAAAGACAGAAAAATTGCAGATGACATCCCCAATGACTTTTCATTTCAAATTCAGTAAGATAAATTTACTAACACCCCTTTAAAGCCTTTTTTAATGCTGTTTATTACTGATGTCTACACAGGTGTTCTAGCACAAGCTGAGACTGACAGCTTATGTTACATCGTATTGTGAATATTCGTGTGCATGTACTCTCAGTCAAGAGTTCTGTTGTAAACCTTGTAGTGCAGCTCTGTAAGTCAGAGAGAGCTGTAATATTTCCTTGAAAAGAGAGGCTCTCCCTCTTGCTATTTTGGGAATCTTATGTACACCAATCATGGACCTCTCTGACCTTGTCTGTTTGCATCAATGATCAATTTTTTATATCTATCTCCCCCGTTCTTAGAGTTGACAAAGTCATTTTCAAATTTTCCACTTGCATTTACTTCTGTTCCTATGTCTACACATAATGTTGACATATTTCAATTCTTCAAGCCCTTGCTTTCCTTCTGCAGTTCCCCAGCCTCCTCAGAGTTTGTTTCTGCAATTATATATATCAATATTCCCAAGAGCTGCAGTCCTCCATACAGCCACCGGATCATGAGCTGTTTATGAAAGACTGTATTGAATAAAAGGAAATTGAGTGTTATCTATTTTCGTTTTTTCCATTTTTGAACTCTCTTTGGCCATTTGCGTTTGTGAGATTTCTAGCCTTTTTTTTTTTTTTTTTTTTTGCTTGCTGACTATGTTCTTCTTATCATAGAATCATAGAATGGTTAGGGCTGTGTACAGGATGTTAAAGATAATCAAGTTCAAACCCCCCTGCCATGGACAGGGACACATTTCACTAGACCAGGCTGCTCAAGGCCCCATCCAACTTGGCCTTGAACACTTCCAGGGCAGGGGTATCACCACCTCCCTGGCTAACCTGCTCCAGTGCTGCACCACCCTCACAGTGAAGAATTTAATCTCCCCCCTTCCAATTTAAAACCATTCCCCCTTGCCCTATCACTCCATGCCTTTCTAAAAAGCCCCTCCCCAGCTTTCTTGTAGGCCACTTCAGGTACTGGAAGGTGGCTATAAGATCTGCCTAGATGCTTCTCTTCTCCAGGCTGAACAAGCCCAACTCTCTCAGCCTGTCTTCATTGGAGAGGTTCTCCAGCCCTCTGATTATCTTCGTGGCCCTTCTCTAAACCTGTTCCAACAGTTTCATGTCCTTCTTATGTTTGGGACTCCCGAACTAGACACAGGTGGGGTCTCACAAGAGTGAGTAGAGGGGCAGAATTACCTGCTTTGCTAACTGTTGAGTTACTCTGTGCTGCTGATGTAGAACTCAAAAATGTTCAAACCCCCTCCCCTCCTTTATCTTGTGGGGGGAAGTCTTCCACACCCCACTCCCTCTCTAGGATGGCTTTTTCTTACTGGTCTTTGCACCTCTTGGAGGTATCTCAGGCAGTGCTGGAGGGCTGGAGCAGGTCAGAAAGCAGCATATCACCCATGTATGTAAGAGGGTTGACAGCGCAGGAAACCTCCCTCCATTAGCAGCAATCATTCATTCAAATGATGTTGATCACAAATGGATATACTAGCTGGACATAGCACTATCTGGGGATTTTCTAATGAACTGCAGGAAATTAAGAACATATTTTCCGCAGAAGAAGAAAGTTCTCCATTCAGTGGTTTCTGCATATCCAGAAGAAAAGATCTGCCATCAATATTCAGCTCACCCCTTGTGTTCTTAGTCAGCTAAAATGGCCATTTATTCAGGGAGAGGGAATTGGTTTCACTGAATATTTCATGTTATTTAAATTAATTGTCACTGTGATAGCTCTTGCAAAGCACCTCACACAAAGGGATGAATGCAAACCCTTAGCTGTTAAGCCTGTGCATCTCACCTTAGACTTGTCAAATTTTGTGAAGTGGGTTTCACTGAAAGTGACAAGGCTAAAGGAATAGAGTGATTCTTATGACCAGATGTGTGTGCTGAATTTCTCCACTTAATGAATTGTAGGTGGTTTAACTAACTAGAAATAATTTAGCCCCTCTTTAAAATTCTTTTGAAAATTGAAAATAGAGGGATAAGGATAAGAAGTCAGAGGGAGGATCAAGAAACTGGAACAGGCAACTGCACTTTGAGGATATGTAGGAATTCCCTCATCCTTGAGGGACGTGAGTTTTAACATCACCCCCAAACTGCTTGTTTATTTGTTTTGCTTATAATTCTGTCTTTGGTACTTGATTGGCAGACAGAAATGCTGAAAGATAGAATTATATTTAACTTAATTTTAGACACTCTGTGCCCAAATGTTTGCCCATTTTTTTTCCAGATATATTAAAGCTCTAATAAATTATATTGTTATCCCTTCTTGATCTTCAAGTCTAATGAATAGTACTATTCTCTCTTCTAAAGCTTCTTAATCTATAACTTCAATATATAGAAATCTAAATTAGGTACATTAAAGGGTTTTAGGGTGAAAATATTTATTGAATGACCTCTTGTTTGTGGGCCAGGAATAAAGAGAAATTAAATGTGCATGAATATGTATATATTTCAGCTGCGTATGTGATTTGATGCAACTCCAAGTTAGCTGAAACTCTTATAAAATATTTTACTTTTTAGAAATATTTCAATGGAATGTATCAATCTTCATTAATTGTCTCAAAAGTAATTAAAAGCACACTTGCAAACAAACAAAATATTGTATTTCAAGTCTTTCAGTTTTGTTTTGCATTATGTGTTAGCTTGTATTATTTTAAAAACTGGAACTCTGACTGAAGTAAAGCAGTTGATTGATATGCTAATTTCCTTTAGCCTTTTTTTTTTTTCTTCTGTGAAATTCTTCATTTGATTCACGATGACAGCAGCTTTAGTGGGTTTTGAAATTGTAGAATTTCATGTGAAACCCCTTTGAGCAGCAGTATAAATAAATACAAATATTGGCATCAATTCTACTTGGAATATCTTTTGGGTTTTATCCTTTTCATGGTCTTTTGGGAGTTTTCTGACTACATTTTCTGACTGATAACAAGTAATCTACATTCCACATCCTACTAATGAGGACCAAATGTTGATTTCTGATACATTCTAAAAAGACAGCAAACATATAAAAAATATACAAGTACATGACAGATAGAAATGTCACATGTAAATTCACTTTAAGTATTCATGCTTTGAAATAAATGGTTATCCTTTTTTTCATAGTTTTATTTTAAAATAAATTTAAATAAGGTACTTGGCAAGAACACCAAGATTTATAGTACGCAAAGAAGGGGTCATGTTTCTTGTATAGAACCGTAAATATGTGCCACATACAGTCTGTTTCAATTCAGTTTTATTTTTACATAAAAGTACTTCTGAGGAATATGAAGCATTCTGAGGCTGGAACAAGGAACAGAATGGATTCAGCCTTAGTGATTAGCCACTTATGCATATGACGCTAGCTAGTATAGCTTGGCAATAGATACCTAAAGTGCAGGTGTTCAAGTTATTTCATTGACAGGTTAAATCTGATAGCACACAGAAAATGTCAACAGGTATGCAAGGGTGTTGGGAAATAGACATCTGACCTATTTCCAGGTGAATGCTGCGCACTTGCAAATGAGAAGCACTGGTTTGCAAAAGTTAGTGAGGTGGGAGGAACTCCAGAACTGCAAATTTTTATGCATTAAGCATAATAACTAAAGCACTTCAAAAATTTTGGTACAGCAATTTGATGCAGTTCACTTGGAAAACATTGGCTTCAACAAAGTACTTCAGAAACTTTGACAACAGACTTTGTCTTGTTAATGTTATGTATTTTGGGGGGCTGACACATCAACCTTTTTAACAGATAAATACTGAAATTTGTCATAAATACAGTGAAATAAGATCCTATGTTTCTAGTGATTAAATTATTACAACAATTTATTTTTTTTTAAATGAGGACAACCAGTACAAAAGTGAGGTATCATCCTACATTTGTTCAGACAACTGGAGCGCATCTCATAACACTAGTTAATCATCTGTAAAGAGACTCTTCAAAACATTTCCTGCTGCACCATTTAATCATCATTTTTGTGGTTAAAAACGTTAATAAGGCCATGCTTTTAATAGGCTAATAAAGCTGAAATGTGTCTATGAGAACATAGACGTATAGGGCCAAAATATTACTGGCCACTGGGATTTGACTAATGCTATGCTCAACATTGAGTCTAATAGTTTGCGTGGTAGCAAGGGAAATTAGATGGCACAGCCTTTCCCATGAGAGCTGCAGAAGAACCAGGCTAACTTCACACCACCTGGAGATTATCATTTTTCAAAATATACAGATCTAAGTTTACAACAAGTTGTGGCAATTCCCGCAGAGACACTTTTCACTTTGGTGTAGACATGTAGCAATTAGGACAACATGCCACGTTACTACACAGAAAAATAAACACACCTCCCAAGGGGGAGCACATGTCCACAGGAGCTTCTGGGTGAGGTTTGCTAGTGCCAGTATCTCAGCTTTTGGGTAGTTGGTGACAAGTGTGTGGCACCATTAAAGGGCAGTCCACCCCTTCCTGAGCAGCAGAGATGAGATGAATCACTCAAAAAGGTGCATTTTCCGTGGTGTGGATAGTCATTCACACAGTTGTGATTAATGTTTGCAGAAATTTGCTCATGCAGAGAAGTTTTATAAATAGTAAAATGTGTTTTTCCCACTCTATACATGATAGTTTGATGTGAATAATGTGTTATATATATAGCCACTGACTTTTAGATCAGCAATCCAACTGCAACAAAGGTCAACAACAAGTTAAAGGCATGCTCACTCTCTCATTGTCAGGATAAAAATGAGCTGTAGCTCTCAGTTTAGTTCCCAGGGAGCACTTCTTTTCCTCAGTAGAAAATCACAACTCCAGTCTCAATAAATTGTTTTCCTTCTTGGTAATATCAGCTAAGCAGCAGAGGATTGACAGACAATGGACATTGACATGCTTGCTCTTGTAAAGGTGGTTTATACAGAGGAAAAGATGTGGTTTCTACGAAAGAACTTTTATTGGGGGGAGTTTGCTTTGCTACTTAATCAAAAAACATACAGAGACATCGGCCTTTGGCTATCCATACAGCACTTAGTTAAGTACTAAGAAAGGTGGATAATGAATAAGCAAATAGCCCTAAATAGGCCATATTCCCAGATGGATGCTGCAGATCTGAGTCCAACTGTGCACATAGAGCTCTGGAAAATATTTATTTATATAATCAATCAATCCATTTGTTGGGTCAGGACTTGCAAAAACCCTCTCTACCTAATAATAAAACTGCTGTGTCTAGACCAAGCTATTTGCTTGGGATTGTCTCAGTTTTGTTTTGGGTATCATTTTATAACACTGTCTTTCATTTCAATGTTAACAGTGCCTCATGATTGCCTTATGATCTAGGCTGAATCTAATTTTAACCAGGATGGGTTTTGCTTTGTCCTCATTTTCTAATAATTAAGAACAACAGAAAATGTACCATGACATTGTTATTCATCTGACAGTCATTTATGCAGCCTTTCTGAGACCAAAGGTGTTTGGTTTATTTTCTTTGTGATATTTTTACAAGAAATTTACTTCCTTCAGCTGAAGATGTAAAGAAAGTTAAAAAAAGTTGTTACAATATCCAGACTTTTTGAAATAGAAATTTTTAATGAATGCAGTAGGGATTTAACCTTTTAATTAAGCATTACTGCAAGAAACAATGGCTTTGAATATTGGTAAGGTCAGTGTGCAAGAATGAAATTTCTTACTGCTTCAGAGATTACTAATTTCTAAAGCATTCAGGTTTCTCCTTTGTCTTCCTCTGCTTTCTGCAATTACAGAAAAAAACAGAAACCTCATCATGAAAGGCTCAAAATTCTGTAGAATTCAACACAAAGACAGGGAGATACAGTGTTGCGACACCGCAGTTGTATCTAACAAGAATCAGGTGATAACTTTCAAAAGCAATGAAGTTTGAGGTGTGCGGACTGAGAGGTGTAGGATCTTGATTTTCAAGGAAATGGACTGATAGTCAATTTCCATCTAAATCTTTGTCTTGTGCCCATAGAGTTTACTATACCATATAACATAAATTTGATTTTTTCTAGCATTTTTCACCTCTAAAGGACTTCTCATGCATTGCTAACCCTGCGAGATACACACTATAACATGACACAAGACAAGCACCTGACCATTTAGGAATGGACTCTAGCTTATGTCTGCACAGACTCAGAGCCCAGTTGGCTTGTTTAAGACGTGAGTGCTCCAGATCACTTAAAAATAAAAACAAATGCCTATTATTCCAACATGACTATGGAAGGAGATTCCAGAATAACATCTCCAACAAACAACAATTATCTCCATCCAGCAGAGTAATTACTGGCTGATTTTCACATTTAAGTTCAAATGTGAAAAATGCTTACATGTCCAAACAGGACACAGAGGACACAGTCAAATTTAGGTGCACAGATTTTTCTACACAAAGCAAAAAATCTCTGCATGTATCCCTTCCTTTCCTGCAGTTTTGCTAACTACCCGCAGTTCTATTCACCATGAGCAACTTGATCCAATCTGATCCATTGGACTTGAAAAACAAAGGAAGGCAGTGCTTGGCAGGCTTGCTTGGCCTCTCAGCTAATATAGTTGTACTACCTTTATTAGTTGACTTTTAAATAAAATAAGGCATGGTGGTGATAAGCATTGCCTCTTAATTCCAGGTAAGGTGTGGCCCTAGTAGTGGTGGATTCGTTCCCTCTGTGGGTTCAGAGGATGTAATCCCAAGAGATTTTCCCATTACATTAAACTCAGTGTGTCTGCTGGTAGTGCTGTTTAATGGGATACTGTCTTCCTGCCCAGCTCCTTACCTGAAGATAGTTTTACCTTGATATGTTGCCATCAGATCACTCCCATAAATTCCTCAAATCATTACTGAAGCTCATGGAGAGCTAGAAATGCTGATGTTGTTGATACCCTCAGCAAAACAAATATTCCCTGGCTCATACAATATCTTCAGGTTTGTCAGTATTTTGCTTATAATGACAGCTACTTTGCCTGCTTGTGCATTAACCACAGCTTTATTATAGTATCTGAAAGCACAGATTATTTGGCTACAGTTATGCTGTACTGAAAGGCTGTAGAAGAATTAAGACCCAAAGGTCCAAAGTTGCTTTGGAACTGTTGAGCTTGACTCTTACAGGTGTCAAACATATGCAAAAAACACCTGACAAAAATACATTTTGCTGGTCTATTGAACACCTAGTAAAAATGTGCTAAATCCATCTTTTTGTTAGTAAACATCCTTAGCTCTTCAAAGAGGAGAGTGATAAAAATAGTAGATGTTTGGGACTTGTAATATTTTTTCAGCACCAACTAAAATTGTTAAAAAAAGAACATTATCTTCTGAGAAGATGGTCTGGGTTCATCAGTGACAACAGTGAGATTATTTTTCAAGTTTATGTACACAGAACATTTGTCTTTTTATTTAAGAAAAGACAATTTTCCACAAACACTGAAAAATTCAGTATTTCTCTCTATACCTTCTTCACAGTAGAAGAAGCAGGAATGCTATTAAAATTTATGAGATTTTATTATGTGTATATACATTGTGTTCAAAGAACAGCTAAGGGACAACAGGGTTATAAAGTTAACCACTCAGATTTAGGAAACACAAGAATTAAGCTGGTCTAAGCAATTTTATTTCAGGCCCTCTGTGGCCATATATATTATAATGTAGCATTGGTAATATAACTCAAATATATTTTTAATTGCACAGTTATTTTTGTTTCACAGGCTCTCTGCTTCCTTCCATCATATAGAGTGTTATTTCATATCGCATTTTACATTCAACATATGTCTCCCTGCATTATTTAATGCATGCCATGCCAACTGTCCTCCATTTACAGAATTATTAGTTTTCCTGTTATACTGAGCTTGTCCACAGTATCCAAGTATCTCATAAACACTAATGAATTTATTTTCACAGTATCCCTCTGTGATTAGCTTGGGATATCATAATATCCCTGTGTGATCTACTTGTTTTACAAGATCAAATGAGTCCACTAGTTTCTATGTCCAGCTTGCAATACTGAGAATTAAATTCTTCCTATTCAAAATGCCTAAATCCTGAGCTGCTTTCAGTCCAAGTTAGAAAAAAAGGATAGAAAAAATGCCTTTTGTGAGCAGTTCTCTGATAAATATACCTGTATTATTGTGATGTTCCACTTACGAGCAAGGGAACCTGATTGACGTGCTGGTTTCAGAAGATATCACAGAATCACAGAATCTTAGGGGTTGGAAGGGACCTCAAGAGATCATCGGGTCCAACCCCAGATGGCCAATGTTCAGCATACAACTAGAGAAAGCTGTAATGCGTTGGGTGGGCATTTGGCAGATGGGGCTACATCTGGCTGGCAGCCAGACACTAGTGGGGTTCCCTAGTGCTCCATTTTAGGCCCAGTACTTTTTAACATTTTCATAAATGACCTCGATTCAGGAGTATAGGGTGTCTTTAGTATATTTACAGGTAACACGAAATTGGGAGCTGCTGCTGACTCTGTTGAGGGTAGAAAAGCCTTACAGAGAGACCTGGAGAAATTAGATAGCTGAGCAATCACCAACAGCATGAAGTTTAACAAGGGCAAGTGCTGGATTCTGCGTCTGGGAAGGGGCAACTCTGGTTCCACATACAGACTGGGGGCTCAGGTGCTGGAGGCCAGCTGTGCTGAGAGGGATTTGGGGGTCTTGGTCAGCAGCAAGTTACCCATAAGCCAGCAGTGTGCACAGGCAGCCAGGAGGGCCAACCACATCCTGGGGTGCATCAAGCATGGCATGACAGGCTGCTCCAGGGAGGGGAACATCTCACTCTGCACTGCACTGGTGCAGCCTCACCTTGAGTCCTGGGTGCAGTTTTGGGCACCACAGTACAAGAGGGACACAAAACTCTTGGAGAGTGTCCAGAGGAGGGCAACAAGAGTGGTGAAGGGTCTGGAGGGGAAGTCTTACGACAAGAGGCTAAAGTACCTTGGTTTGGATAGCCTGGAGAAGATGAGGCTGAGGGGAGACCTCATGGGGTGTCTGTGCCTTCCTGCATGGGAGGGAGTCAAGGGGCAGGCACCGATCTCCTCTCTTTGGTGATCAGGGATAGAACCCGATGGAACGGCATGAAGCTGTGATGGGGAGGTTTAGGCTGGTTGTTTGGAAGAGGTTCTATACTGAGAGGGAGGGTCCGCACTGGAACAGGGAAGTGGTTCCAGCACCAAGCTTGACTGATGTCAAGAAGCATCTGGACGATGCCCTCAGTGCCATGCTCTGACTTGTCTGTCCCTGTGTGGAGCCAGGAGTTGGACTTGATGACCCTTAGGAGTCCCTTCCAACTCAGGTGATTTTATGATTCTATGTCAGCTGGTAACAATTCCTCCTTTGTCTTCTAGAACACACAGGTTTCCCTTGCAATGTTTTTTGTGCAAAGCCTAACTTTTGCAAAAACTGTTCATCTACATTTACCAAAACCTTTCAAAGCAAAATAAATCTCTGTTCTGAACCTTTGGAAAGTTTGGTTTTGTGAAATGCCTGATGTATGAGATTTCTGTGGCAAAAGCAAGAATGGAAACAGTTATCTGCAATAGCATTTGCCTGTCTCAGCATGAAAGCAGCCTTTTGCTACTATAACCATTGTTATATGTATAAAATTCTCCATTTGCTGTAAGAAATGCTACTGGAAATCCACAGACACACAATTCTTGTTTCATTCAATGCACGTTATTCCCAAAGAACTGTCCTGTCTGCAGAGTGAACATGATAGGGTTCATGAGGAAATTGTACTTCCTCAACTGTTGAGTGCTTTACTTGCCAGATTTATCTTTCTTTTAACCTATGAATTGAGTCTTAATTTAAGAAAAGCAATGTCTAATTTTCCTCTTAGATTTCATTTCAACCTGGGACTGCAGAAAGGGTATCAATGGAACTCTTAGAATCAAGAGGTCTGGGAAACAGCACGGCATGAGCAGTGAAAGGGTAGAATTTTGAAATTACTCTGCACATCTCTAGATGAAAATACTACATGACCTAACAGGGGGCAAGGCCACCATCATCAGAGCCACAGGCCTTTGCCACTTGAGTATTTGCTGGGAGCAGCTATTTTCTGTGCAAATGGTCTGGTGGGAGATAGGACAATTGCTTGCCCTTGGGGTTTCACACGTATTTTTCAGCACCAGAGCATCAGAGAAGCTGGAGTTCTCTGTCTTTTCTGCTTTTAGCACCTGAGCTTCAGTCCTTATGTCCATTTGCTCTGGTCCCCATTTTGATGATTTTTCTATTCTCTTTCCTGGAAAAATCTCAAATCAGCCTTTCTTGGATTTGCCAGTACACATTATAGTTCCCTTGGCTTAGGGTATTGGTGCTGGCATGTCAAGTTTACTGTGTAGGATTATGTATGTATCCAAGGGAGGAGATGAGTTGAGGCAATATTTTCACGTATCTTTTTCATATAGGCAATGCTTTCTGAAGGAATTACTCTGTTCCTCCTTGACCTTTCATTCCTATTTCTATGTTGCCTCCTCCATCAGCGCTGACACAACTATTTGTCAAGCTGGGAGCTCCACAAGTGCACAATTCAGGTTCAGAAAAACCTGTAAAAACCCCCTGATCTTTATCACTACAAGTAAAAGAGTGGGATTGAGGACCAGGACTGCACAGGGTGAAAGATAGAGAAGGTGGAGAACCACTCATGCCTAGCATTGCTGTCCGGAAACACTATACCCAGAGGCTGCATATGATGCTTGGGCATAAGATGAACTCATGGGCATGGCTGGAAAAGCTACAGCACTCAAGACTATGCACAGAGGCCATCCCTCCTCCCTAGAGACCCCCTTCAGTGGGTTAACACTGGAATTAACTGAGTCTCACAGCATTCCTTCAAACCGGAGGTTCTCCACAGTGACCACCAGTGAGGGCTATTGTATCTGGGCAATGTCCCACATTAGAACTTTTTGGGCTTGAGGCCCCCAAAAGCCCAGCACAACTACATCTTCTCAAGACCCACGAGGGCTGAGAAACACCCCAGGGACAGTCTTGGTTATTCTCAGAGCAACTCAGCAGTTCCTATCCTATTGGAACTTTTCCTATCAGAAAGCCTTTGGGAAATAATACAATGAAAATACATGGTTAAATTAGTCAGAACATAGATACATGCAAAACTAAAAGATACAAATCCCTTGCATTTCTGATTTTTTATAGTTAGATAACTGTGAGGAAGTCACTAGCAGTATGTACTAGGAAGAAGAGTTCTATTTTTTGTATAAATTCAACTAAGTAGGGCACCCAAGTGTGAAGACTGGGGAGAGGGTTTCAGCTGCAAAACACAAGTGCCCTGCTGTGTCACGTGCTGAGAAAAGCTGGACTAAATTAAAATCTGTATTTTGGGTACAGAAAACATGAGGGCCAAGCCATTTGTTTCCGTGGTTTTAGTTTGTTTCTCTGTATCATTCGTTTCAGGCAATAACAATATATTATTTATTACATTACATGACGACTTTGTAACCTCTGATATGAAACCAGGGGGATGTTTGCTTCGTTGTGCTGCATTCCCACTGCAGGCTTATTGGCAGGGAAACTGAGACACAGCAACCAATGGTATTTGTCTTTCCAAATGCTCTGTAGTAACCTCAGCACAACCTCTCCATGCCAGAAAATGGTCTTCAGGTCAGGCAAAGCAGGGAAAAGGAGAATTTCTGAGGCTCACTGCTTCCACGCTGGGGGATCAGGGAATGGGGACATGGTGCTTGGAGGGACCTGGCAAGACACGAAGATTTCTGTAATGGTTGTAGGAACATGGACTCAGTAGAAAAAATGTTTTGAAGGCAAGAGTTGAAAACTGCAAAAAGAGGTATGCAAGTGTTGTTGCAGGACAAAGGGATGAAGAGGTGTCTATAGCCGGATGCTGATAAATTTTACCGTTTCACCCACATCTTTCCTTGTTCCACTTAGATAAACAATCAGTATTGGCTGGCCTTTTTTTTTTTTTTTATAGGGGACTGATTTTTATAGTCTGCAGCCGTATTCATCATTTAATACTAGCAAAGCCGCCCTCTTAGAGTGTTGGTTTTGGTTTTTTTTACACCGGTACTTCAAGTTAAAAATATATTTTAAATTATGGGATAGCAAGTAGCAACCTCCAGAGGGCTAAACTGATGCTGTTAACAGGTCCAAAATGTGATGCAGCATATGGAGCTGAATACCGCATGGTACAGATTTGCATGCAGGCGGTTTTAATTAGGATTTCGAATTCCTTGAGGAGTGCAGCATTCTGGCTAGTCTCAGTCTTGTCAATACATAGTGTTTTTGTTCATGCTAAAGCCTGCAAAAACCAGTAAGGTTCCTACTACCCTGTAACTTTTGATGCACACATGAACTCATAAGACTTTTCTTCAGCTGAGAGTTTTGTATATAGTGTTTACCTGTTTATATATACTTACTATAAAACATTGCCGTCGTTTTATTAATAATGTTTTATCAGCTCAGTTCAAAGTAAAAATTCCTTGAAGTTTAAGGACCTATCATAGCTACTCCTTTTTTCCTGCAACGCTTCACAGCTGAACGTGAGAATATGGTTTAACTCGATGGTTATTGTGCCATCTTGTGAGCAAGAGGTGAAACTACGTCCAGCTAACACAAGGAAGAGGTACTTTGGCTAATGTCCATTTCACTTCATTATGAAAAATGAAATTAATTAGAGTTTAAAAAAGCAGATGAGGAAAATAATGTAAAACGGGTTTTTTCCACTGCACTGTACTTGTATTCTTAAAAAGCCTGAATATATATTCCCTACAATGTGGAAGAACCTGCTGATTTCAGTAAACTGAGAGAAGAAATTGTATAATTGCATTTTTTCCCTCCTGAAAGAAATAGAACTTTGTGATGTATTGAATAGAAAAGCCGTGCAAATTCTCAGTATTCAGTGCGGATGGTGTCCCTTCTGTGAAACAATTTTCATTCTTATGCGAAACCTCTTGTCCTCTAAAAATCACTATGTGTTTCTCAGAGATAGCACAATATAAATTACACAAAGCACTGCTAGCTATTACATTGACGCAGAGAAAAACCTAATGCCTGACCTCAGAAAGCCTTCTGTCTCCCAGAACCTTTATGGGGGGAAAAAACCCCAAACCAACAAAAACCCCAAATCTAAAAATAAATTGCAATGGCAATAGCTAACCTGCAACCTTATTTTTAAAATAATAATTATTATTTTTATTATTACTATTAAAGTCACTGTACTTGCACTAGGTCTTGGGCTTAGAAGAGCAGACTGGAAAAAAATCTCCTCAGTTCTACCACTGCTTGATTAATTGATTCTCTTTGTGACCTTGACTAAGTTGTTGTATTTCTGTGCTTAATTTTACCCACCTTTAGATGATGCACATACTTATTTTCAACAGGATGTTACCCAACTTGACTACCACTTATAAAGCTCTTTGGGCTTCTTGGATGAAAGGTATTGCTGTGATATAGTGACAAGGTTGTTAGAAATCTACTTGATAAGCAAAAGAGCAAGTCATTCACAATAAGTATAATTATTCAATGATTTAAGCTTCTTAATCTGCTTCCACACTCTTGGCAAGCAGATTGTGATTTCTTCCATTTTATATAATGAGAAGAGTATTTTTTTCTCTTTTTACTCTATAGATTGATTGCAAATATTCAGAATTCAAGCTGTGTTGTTCATTTGCAATCAGTTGAATGAGTAACATTATTTCTACTCATGATTGGATGAATGCCCAAGGACTTGTGTGTGCAAATTGTAAAGTTTGTTTTCTCAAGATACTCATCTGTATGACATTGAAATTTGCTGCCTTTGGGGACCAGTCCCAGTGAAATTCAACACATCGAAGACCACAGAAAAAAATGAGCACAAAAGTGATACAAGGTGGAACTAACATGTTTTTAATGCGACTTTGCAGACTTGACTTGGGACTTTTTTAGCCTAGAGAAGCCTGAGGAGGGATCTTACCAATGCTTATAAATTCTTGAGGGGTAGGGTCCGGAGGATGGGGTCAGTCTTGTCCAGTGACAGGACAAGAGGCAACAGACACAAACTTGAATATAGGAAGTTCCACATGGACATGAGGAGGAATGTCTTTACTGTGAGGGTGACAGAGCCCTGGGACAGACTGCCCAGAGAGGTTGCGGAGTCTCCTACTCTGGAGACGGACATTCAAACCCCACCCTGGATTCTGTCCTGTGCAGCTTGCTGTAGGTGATCCAGCAGGGGGTTGGATTAGATGATCTTCAGAGGTTACTTCCAACCCCTACCCTTCTGTGATTCTGTGATTAAAATTTCGTCTAAATGGACCAAGTTCATTACAGTTTTAGTTTTTTGCCTATTGTTAAAACTGTGAACAGATTCAGTGTATTGAATGCTGGACCTCATATCATGGGGGAAGGTGACTCTCAGCCTCTTCAAAGGTAGTTCCTGTGTCAAAGTTGCAGCAGATGACTATCAGTGGGGCTAATCTACATGGGAATTGAAAACCAGCTCAAATCCTGGGTTGAGGGAAAAGTCATGTGAGTCAGGGTCTTGTGTGAAGCATTTGACACTGACCTACACAACATCCTTGTCTCTAAATTGGAGACACATGGATTTCATGAATGGACCACTTGGTGAATAAGCAATTTGCTGGATGGTGGCATTAAAACCAGTGACAAGTGACATTCCTCAGGGGTCAGTATTGGGACCAGCTCTGCTTAATATCTTGGAGATATGGACAGTGCACCCCCAGCCTGTTTGACAATGACATCAAGCTGTGTGCTGCAGTTGATACACTGGAGGGAAGGGATGCCATCCAGAGGGACCTGGACAGGCTTGAGAGGTGGGTCCTTATGAACTGCATGAAGTTCAACAAGGCCAAGTGCAAGGTCTGGACATGGATTGGTGCAATCCCAAGCACAGTTACAGGCTGGGGAGGGAATGAATGAGAGCAGGCCTGAGTAGAAGGACTTGGCTCAACATGAGCCAGCAATATGTGCTTGCAGCCCAGAAATCAGATCATACCATGGGCTGCAGGACAAGTGAGGTGAGTCCAGCCCCCCGCTCTGCTGTTGTCTAACCTCATCTGCAGTACTGTCTCCAGCTCTGAAGTCCACAGTACAAGAAAGACCTGGGGTACGTGGAGAAAGCCCAGAAGAGGACACAATGATGGCCAGAGAGCCAGAGCACCTCTCCTATGAGGACAGGCTGAGAGAGTTGGGCTTGTTCACCCTGGAGAAGAGAAGGCTCCAGGTGGACCTTAGGGCAGCTTCCAGTACCTGAAGGGACTACAGGGAAGATGGAGACAGGCTGTTTTACAAGGGCAGAGAGTGACAGGACAAGAGGGGGTGGGTTTAAAGTAAAAGAGGATTGATTTAGATTAGATATGAGGAAGAAAAATCTTCTCTGCGAGGGTGGTGAGACCCTGGCACAGGGTGCCCAGAGAAGCTGTGGCTGCCCTGGACTCTTGGCAGGGTTCAAGATCAGGTTGAATGGGGCTTTGGGCACCCTGGGTTAGTGGAGGGTGTCCTTGCCCATAGCAGGGGGATAGAACTAGATGGGTTTTAAGGTCCCTTCCAGCCCAAACCAGTCTGGGATTCTGTGATTCTATAAGGAACAGGTAGTGTTGGGACCCAGTTGCATACCTTGTATATCCCTAGACTGCAGTGAGGCAGCCGGATCTAGAACAGGTCATTGTCTTGTGTAGGAAATGGCCTGCAGAAATTCCTTCCCCTGTGACCTTTAACTTATATGGGTTATGTGAAGACCCCAGCTTCTAACATGCAGAAGTCTGGCCTCTTCTGGGGAGGACCATAAAACAGAAGTAGTATTCCAGACTTGAAATGCTGATGCAGAAGATCTAAAACTGCTATCACTATTGTTTTCTTTAACAAAACATACTGTGCTAGCCAGAGTATTTTTAACAGACTGGCCTTGAAGAGAAATTTGGAACAGGATCCACTCATGACTGGACTTTATGGCATTGGGGCAATTAGTAAGCGGTGCAGGAACACAGGTGGTGTTTTTCTCCATCCCTTGAGAAGCAGGGAAAAACACTGAAAGCAGGAAGACACACCTGATCAACTTGTGGCTAAGAGACTGGTGCCATCAGTGGAATTTTGGAGGTTTTGATCATGGGATGGTTTACTCAGCACTGGGTTTGCTGGTGGCAAACACCTTGTCCCCAAAGGGGGACAAGGATCCTAGCCCAGGAGTTGTCAAGGCTTGTGGAGAAGGCTTTAAACTAGATCTGAAGGGGGAAGGGAGTAAAACCAGGCTAGTGAGCTGAGCAGCAGCATGTCAGAGTCAGGGGTGGGACCAAAGGTCCAACTGAAGTGTGTCCACACAGCTGGTGATAAAATACAGAATGGCATGCTACAGTCAGATGTGCTGTGTGTCAGGGAATTCCTTAAGCCCACTCCAAGAGGTGCAGGGCACGTTGAAGCACAACTGAAGTGCTCCTACACCAATGCACAAAGCATGAGGAACAAGCAATAGGGGATAGAAGCCCTAGCTTGGTCCCAGAGGTATGACATCATTGGTTCAAACAAAACCTGGTGGGAAGAGTCCTGTGACTGGTGTGCAGTGATAGATAGCTACAGGCTCTTCAGAAGAGATAGGCAGGGCAAGAAAGGTGGGGGACTGGTGCTGTGTGCAATGGAAACATTGGACTGTGTGGAGCTGTCACTTGGTGACGACACCATTGAAAGTCTCTGGGTAAGGATTAAGGGACAAACAAATAAAGGGTTGTAGTGGGAGTCCATTATAGACCGCCCAGCCAAAACTATGACATTGACAAATTATTCCTCAGAGAACAAAGAGACCCCTCTAGTTCATCTATTCTTGTCTTTATGGGGGACTTCAACTTGCCAGATGTTACCTGGTAACTCCATATGGCTAATACAAACAGGGCCAGGAGATTCCTAAAGCAACTGTATGATAACTTCCTTGTTCAGGTATTAAGGGAGCCAACAAGGAAAGGTGCCCTACTAGATCACTCATAAACAGAGAAGGGCTCATGGGGAAGTGGTAGTAGGTGGCAGTCTTGGCCATAGTGATCACATTTAAAATCTTTGGCAAGAGGGAGAAAACTGCCTCTAAACCTGGGATATGGGGAGAGCAGATTTTTGGCTGCTCAGGGAACTAGTTGGCAAGGTCCCCTAGGAAACTCTTTTTGAAGGCATCAGGGTGCATCAATGCTGGTCACTTTTTAAGTACTACTTTCTAAAAGCACAGGAGCAGGCAATTCCAAAATGTTGGAAATCAAGCAGGTAGGGCAGGAGGCTGGCCTGGCCTAACAGGGACTTTCTTCTAGAGCTTAGGTGGAAAAAGAAAGTGTGTGGCCAAAGGAAGCAAAGTCAGGGATGCTATTTGCCTTTGTTGGTAGAAAATCTGTGTGGCCAAAGCTCAGTTAGAACTGAAAAAAAAAAGAGGAGTTTCAAATTCATTAACAAGAGGAGTACCAGAGGTAACATTGGTCCATTACTCAATAAGAACAGTTGCATTACTAACAGGGACATAGACAAAGCAGAGACATTTAAAGCCTTCTTTGCCTCTGTCTTCAACACAGTAGATGGGCTCTGAGGGTGTTGTCCCACTCTGCACTGCACTGGGGCAACCTCACCTCAAGTTCTCGGGGCAGTTTTGGGCGCCATAGTACAAGAGGGACACAAAACTCTTGGAGAGTGTCCAGAGGAGGTCAATGAAGTTGGTGAAGGGTCTGGAGGGGAAGACTTATGAGGAGAGGCTGAAGTTCCTTGGTTTGGATAGCCTGGAGAAGATGAGGCTGAGGGGAGACCTCATGGGGGTCTGTGGTTTCCGGATGAGGGGGAGTGAAGGGGCAGGCACCGATCTCCTCTCTTTGGTGATCAGGGATAGAACCCGAGGGAATGGCATGAAGCTGTGATGGGGAGGTTTAGGCTGGATGTTAGGAAGAGGTTCTGTACTGAGAGTGGGGTCCGCACTGGAACAGGCTTCCCAGGGAAGTGGTCCTAGCACTGAGCTGGACTGAGTTCAAGAAGCATATGGATGATGCATTCAGTCCCATACTTGGCTGTCCCTGTGTGGAGCCAGGAGTTGGACTTGATGATCCTTAGGGGTTTCATCCAACTCAGGAGATTCTATGATTCTATCAGTGGATTACCATTACATTACTCTGTTGTGGTACTTTTTTTTCCACCATTAAAATCTGTCAGCTGTACCTACTCTCAAGCTTCAGCTGAATGAAAAGCAACATCACTTCTTTGCCTCTGTGTCTCCTGCACATGTCAGAGTGTCTTCTTGCAGGTTTAGACCAGGATTCACCGACTGCTCATATTTCACAGGATGCTGTAGAGTGTCATGGCTCCCATATCACACTTTACTTCCTTCTTTTGTAGTCCTCACAAGGGCAAACACAAGTCATGTGTTGATGTATGTGGAGTGTGGTCCAGACAGAGGGGAATTTAGAGAAGAATGGGGACATGTATTTTTCAGTGGCAACTCTGTAGGACCGCATTCAGCACCTTAGGGCACAGGCCAATTTGAGATGATCTAAAATGAAATATTCTCTTTCCATTTTCTGCAAAGCAAACTGATGGTAACTGAAAAAAAACCCAAAACTGAAGCCTTTTGTAAAATGCAGTTCTCTTTGTCCCAAAATTGAATGATATATCTCTAACTATCTTAATTCACTGACAATCTGTCAAAGGTATGTTGTGAGAATATCTGTATTTCCATGCCAGTGCAGTAGTCTGGTTAGTGCAACTTGTACTGTGGGTTTTTTTCTACAGTATCTGCTTTTTTTTTCAAATTTAAGGCTTTTGACCATTACTCTCTGCTAGATTCATACCTTCTGTACTGTTTAGCTGACAAGTCTTTTGCAAATATGGCCTTAGAAATGCTCCTTTAGACAGTACAGTGTGAGAAGCAGTGATGCTGTAATAATCTCACATTGTAGAGAGAATGATCTCTTATAAAAAGGCACGTTCATATTAAAAATTCACAGCAGCACACTCCACCCCCCCATTATAGGTAATTACAGAGGATTTTAAATATCTGATGGTAGTTGGCAGCGTACAATACCCTGTCAGCAGCAGGCACTGATTTGTAATTTAATTATCATAAGACATCCACCTGTTCTTTTGTCAAATGAAGAGTAGCATTTCCGTGCAATCATGTTTTTCCCTCTAGAAATTTGAATTAACCCTTAGAGAAAACTCTGGTTTATCAGGAATGGGGTAATTTCAAGGACATTTACAGGACCCCATTAGGTCAGAGTGATAGCGATGAATGAGGCGCTTCTGCAGGAAAGTCTGAAGTCTGGTTTGGTGTTTTCAGCCTTATCACTGGCTTTTTGCTGTGTCAAGCTGTTTTAGTTCACAGCTGAAAGCATTTCAGTGAAGAGATGCTGTGGGAGGAAAGATGTATGAAAATCAGTGAATTTGGTGCTAAGAACCACATTGACCCAGAAATTCTCTAGGCTCATACTTTGTGAAGAATGAGAAGGCTGAGCTTGGGGTAGGAGAGAAACAAAGGCAAATGGAAAAGTGGAAATCTGTTCATGGCACATGAACATGGATATTATTGAATTTGTCATGGGAATGCACAGTTATCAGATAAAAAGATCAATTTTAATTATGAAACATATTTTTGCATTGGAAAGTCTACGAGTGGAGATGCATGAAAGTGTTCTGCTTTTTGGGAGCACAAGGCTCAGGGTGAGCCACTCTGGGCCTTGGCTCTCAGTTATGCAGCAGCTACAGTGCAGTGATGAGGAAAGGACATAAAGAGAAGATAGTCTCTCCTTAATGGCACCTTACACTGCTTCTTGGGCTGCAAAGTTCCGTGAATGATCTGGCCAAAGCCTCTGATGGCTTCTGCCACTGCTGTCTTGTGTCTCTTTAGAAAGCTGTCACTGAGTATTTTCATTTTTACCGTTTCCTGGGGAGATGGGATGACTCTAGTTTTCTGTGGTTATCTCTCCTAATCACATTTTAGAAAATGACTCACTTCAAAGAGGGTGTCTCTGAGTAGTCATCTTTTTTTGAAAGCATACTCACTGGATTCAAAAAATAATTGATTGCTTGGGGCTTAAATAATCTGTATGCGAAGCCTTTAATGTGACATTGGTTGGAGTACCATCTATTAGGCTGATGGCTTCTTGCCCAAATAATACTTGGCTGGTGCCAGTCATTTTATAGATTCATTAATTATGTTATCTGAAAAGTGAATATGTGAAGGGTTGCAGGCATATCCCAGAAAGGAGGAAGAGAATAAATTGTGTCACGTGTGCATTCTGAAAGCGATTGGCATACATGAGAGTGAAGGCAGGAATAAACTGGGATGGTTTCCTTTAGAATGAGTACACGAAGTAACACCCCAGAGCTGAGCAGTCAAAGTGAAACACAGAGCAGCAGAGATGTCTGCTTCACAACCTCCTTCTGAGCATACCTGAACTTAAAACTTAAACTATATTTGCAATGGCACTATGGGCCCTCTCTTATTCCCAAAGAATTATGAACTCCTCTTCTGAGTTACACTCCTCCTCCTCCTCCTTTACTGGAGAGTGATTTTCTGCCTGATGGTGGCTCTGTGGCAGCGCATGTGTGCTCTGAGCATCAGAGTATATGGTGCTAAATGGAAAATGACTCAGATATTTTGCAGAGAAAGGCTATGGAAGAGTTAAGAGTTGTTAACCCGAGGATGTGAAATGTGAGATACAGCTCAGCTGACCAACATGTCTTTTTTTCATTATCAACCCTTGCCAGTATGTTGTCTCAAATGTCTATCTGGTAGTGAAAGTTTTATGTATATTTTCTCTCTTTGAAAAAATAATGAGGTATTGTCTCCAGAATAGATGAGGGAATTGGATGGTTATACTGTCTAGTGCCTGATAGTTTATCTGCTATCCTATATTTGCATTAATACATGTGCTTATTTTTTCTTCCTTGCCATCTCTTTTATCTAGAAATATCGTTATCAAGATGAGGATGCTCCACATGACCATACTTTGCCTCGATTAACCCATGAAGTGAGAGGCCCAGAGCTTGTTCATGTGTCAGAGAAGAACTTGTCTCAAATAGAGAATGTCCATGGATATGTCTTACAGTCACACATTTCTCCTTTGAAGGTAAGATCAATATTCATTGTGGCTTTGGTCCTCGGATTTGAGAAAATATGTAGTATGATATGCTTGGGAAACTTATTTTGCCATACAAACAGAGAAGCTGCTTTTTGAAAGGTATTATTGCAGATTGATTGTCCTGTGATGGGCTCTAAGGCTTGCTGTAGTGTAACAGGTGATGGTTTCGTTGGCAGAGCTTTGTGTTGAGATGTGAGCTTTTTGCTTTGAGTGGGATTTTTGCTTGAGCAAAAATCATTCCTGGCAAATGAGCCTTTTTTCCTGCACATTGAGAAAGGAAAAATGCTAGTTCTGGGCCTCAATAGCACGGTGATTTTGTAATGGCAGACTTCCCTTCCTTATTGTCCTTGCTCAAAAATTGAAAAAAAAAATTACTGCAAATGTAAGCATCAGATAAAACCCTGGGTTTTGCATCTCTCAAAACTCTACATTGAAGTCATAAGTTATGCCTGAAAAGGGAGCTCATTTATTCAGATCCTTACTACTCACACACTTGCTGTTTTCTGTTGGTTTTGTTGCAGAGACATCTCTCTGTTAACTAAAACTACTTATAAACTCTATAAGGTTTTTCTGTATGTGTGTCTGGTGTCCTCTGACATATCTTGCTGGCCAAAAAAATTTTATGTTCATGGTGAAACTGTGTATTAACTAAGAGAAGTCCATTTCTGAAAATTACGTTTGCTCTTTAACAAGACTGTAGTAGTTTGAAGATGTAAAACTTCTCTAATGAAAGGAGCATAGATGGATTGGGGATCATGATGGTTTTCCTAATTTTATTTTCTACTAAGCCTAGAAAGGGAAAAACAAGAATAATACTTTTTACTAGAGGTGCTGACGTTCTGGGTAATGGTTTTATTCAGGCAATTAACTAAGTAGCAAACAAGGCAGATGGACTTTGCTCCTTCTGGTGCTCAAAGCCTGTGAAATGGGCATCACTTGCCTAGCAGAGTGATTAAAGTGTGGTTACAAGTGAAAGGAAATGTTTATTATTAAAGATTGATGTGGATGCAGCTGATGTGCCTTGAGCTTTCACAGAATAGCCATGTGAATTAATCTTTGTCCTCTGCTCCTGTTGTTCCTGTGTATAGTTCGTATGTTATTTGTCTTTCCATGTTTTAGCTGCTTTCCAGGTTGTTTACCACCTAACTTCTCCTGTGGAAGCCAACAGTGTCAAGCAGTGTCTTATGCTGTAGTAAAACAAATTAGTTATTTGGTAGAGATTACCACTATGTGGCTTCTGTGTTACCTCAGGGAACAATCCCAGACAAAGCCATTTCTTCCCCGGAAGAGAAACATCCCTGCTCCCCTAGGGCTCCTTGAGTGCTAAGACTATAGTGGTACTTCTTACTTGTTACAGTCAAAAATAGGTATTTTGCTTCACAGCTGGAGACTTCCAAGTAAGGCTGCACGATCCAAGATAACAATGTAGAAATGATGATAAAAAGCTTACTGTGAAGTGAAGTGAGGGTATCCCCAGATATCTAAAGTTACCTTAAAACAGCTCCCAGTCTAATTGGCTCTTGTGGCAGGAAAAGGGTTTTCTGCAGCTGTTTTCTGATGTGATGGGAGGAAAGGAGATAGATACTATTTCCTCTTGGAAATCAATGTCTTCTGCAGGTTCCACCTCAGTGTGACCATTTCTGTCTTTGACTCTATTCCTTTCCCTTTCTTCCCTCAAATTCACAATGTCTCATGGCTGCCACTTAATCTAAATGATTTTGTTTCTTCAAAGAGCTTTGAAGCTATCAGATGAACCGAATTAACCGAATGAGAAATTTACTCAAGACCCTGAATTTCAGGAAAACCAACTTCCAGCTCTTCAAGGAGCTAATCTGTAGGACCCCCTGGGAAATGGTCCTCAAAGAAAAAGGGGCGAAACAGAGCTGGCAGATCTTGAAGGATGTTTTCAACAAAGCACAAGAGCTGTCAATCCCCAGGTGTAAGAAGTCAGTTAAGAGAGGCAAGAGACCAGTACGGCTGATAGGATGAGGTGATTCTGCCCCTACTCTGCTCTGGTGAGACCTCACCTGGAATACTGTGTCCAGCTTTGGAGACCTAAGCACAAGAAGGACATGGACCTGCTGGAATGTGTCCAGAGGAGGGCCAGAAAAATGACCAAAGGGCTGGAGCACCTCTCCTGTGCAGATAGACTGAGAGAGTTGGGCTTGTTCAGCCTGGAGAAGAGAAGGCTCCAGGCAGACCATATAGCAGCCTTTTAATACCTGAGAGGTGCCTGTAAGAAAGATGGGAAAGAACTGTTCACAAGGGCATGGAGCAATAGGACAAGGGGTAATAGTTTTAAACTCAAAAAGGGGAGATTTTTGTTGGATATTAGGAAAAAGTAGAACACTGGAACAGGTTGCCCAGAGATGTAGTGGAGGCCCCACTCTGGTGATACTCACGGTCAGGCTTGATGGGGCTCTGAGTGACCTGATCTAGTGAAGATGTCCCTGCTTACTTTAGGGGTGTTTGACTAGATGACCTTTAAAGGTCCCTTCCAACCTTACACATTCTATGATTCTGTAAGTTCATGCTTTATTCTGCTTTAGTCTGTGCCCTGTCTTTTAACCGTCAGTAGAAAATTAGTTCAGAAGGCTGGAATAAACCTTCTGCTAGAGCTCATGACACTGTGGTGCCCTTCCTACCTGAAATACCTGCTTTGGATTCACTTCTGTTTCTGGGAATTGAATGAAATTCCTGTTCAGAAGCTTTTATTTTGTCATTGCACATAGCTGAGAGATAGCATTCCAAACTCTTCAAAACGCAAACAGAATTGGCTGTTCTTTTGAATTACAGACTTTCCATGCTATAGTCTGACATCACTAAATACCTCACTGTCTTCTCAGCAGTATTGTGTAAACGTGGCTGCATGGAATATTGGATAAATGTGAGGCCTTCCTAGGGAAATGTAAAGTACCGTTTTTCAAAGACTTGCTGGATAAGTGTGCCTACTATTTCAATATTTCATTGCCTTGCTTGAGAGGTGGAACTTCTAGAATCCTGCTCTATGGCAATATAACAAATGAGGGTATATTAGAAATGCGGGGGTCCAAATACAGCCTGTCAACTCCAGTCTTAGGGTTGAGAAGCACCACAAAAAGCTGTTTGTGCTAGAAAACTTGACTCATTCTGCCCCAGTTCCCAGGTCAGAGCATTCGGTGCGAAGGGAAAATGTGTATACATGAAGTCAAAAGTTTTCCTGTCCCAAGAGAGGGATGACATCACCTCCTGTGTGATGACTGTCTGACCAGACACCCAGCCAGCAAGCACGTTGCATGAGCAGGGGTTGTCTGTGTGCCTGTGTGGGGTTAAGTCACTGCCTGACTTTGCATTTAGCTGCCTGAATTTCACTGTGGGGTCTGCAGCACCTGGGTGCACCTCTCAATGGATTTTTGAGGCAGTCTTTTGTGTTTAGTGGCCGCAAAATACCCTGATGACAGGATGATTTGACCAATATTTTTATGTTTGAAATGGTATCATAAAACAAAAATGTTTGAACAGAAAAGTAATCTAGTTAAGATGCTTTGGAACCAAAGTGTTGTCCCAAGGCCAAGCCACATATCCACCATAATCACATCACTTTTCCTAAGTGACTTGAGTTTGGCAGAGGAAAGAGATGCTTGTTTCCATATGTTTGTGTTTATTTAGAAAGAAATCTGTAAAGATCATGCAATCCAAAAGCTACCCTCCACAGTGGCTGGTTCCAGCCCCCACAACTGATATTACCCACAGTGATCTCTGGAAGCCATCGGTGTTTTACCTTGCCTGTAGCAGCAGACTGCTTGGTACCATCACCCTACCTGTGCTTCCAGGTATCCAGTGACCATCTCAGTTTGAATCCTTAAGCCAGCTTGAGCACAGACTTGCAACACAACGGTCACAAGTTCTGCAGATGGTTGAAGTCTGGGCAGAGAAATGACGAGCCTATACTGCTGTGTATAAGTAAAACACTCCAGGGATTTTTGAAATATTTTCTAACTCTCAGGATGGAAGGATTCAGCCCATCTTTTTTGAAGGCATGAAGACATTCAAAATGCCTGAAAAGGTCCATGTCGCATAGAACAGATGCATCTTAAATTTAATATTGAGTTGCTGTGTAAAAATTCTCAGACAACTTAGATGTTGCTTCATATTCCAAATTATGTGGTATGATTTAGTCCAGAAATATCCTAGTGGAGCTTGCCATCATTAGTTACTTCAGAAGGGTATTTTTAGATACCAAAATATAAAGATAATTTTCTGTAATGACCTTACACTAGTTTTGTGTGCTGAATAATCAGAAATCTGGTCCTCAGACATTCTGAAAATCTTTTTAAGACAGTCGGATGCTGATTATGATAAATACTGTTTAGGAACGTGAATAGGTTTTCTGATATTGACATTAGAAAATGTCATTTTTCAAGATTACTTCCTTTCAGAAGAGTACAATGAGCAAGAACATTCGAGCTGAAAACCAGACCCTCCATTCACCCTGATTTTTACTCTGACACTTCCGATTTCTTTAATTAACTTTGCTTTTCTACTTTCCTACTACTTTTCTTCCTGTAGCATTTCCTGGTTCTAGAAAATGCTTAATTTTAGAAAGATGAAAATTTCTGTTAAATGTTGATCTACTTTATAGTGTGGAGAAGATAACATTTCCAACAGCTTCAGCAACTTTGAATGTCAAATGCTGAAATTTTTAATGATTTTTTTTTTCAATTATGTGTCTGTATTAACATTTGGAAAGGCACTGACATTCAAGTTTGGTGAAAGAGGAAGTTGCCATGTTAAGATGATAAATAAATGTTCTTTGGAACTTATGGAGGTGATGAAATTGTGCTTCATTAAGCTGTTCAAGGGAAAAGCTTATAATGTAATTAAAAGATATTTTGGAAGAATTTTCTTGAGCTTTCCCGTGTTTGACACTAGATGGTGCAGTAGGCTCAGCATCCTTTGATCTGTCGCCACAAAGCTTCAGTGACATGCGCTGGAGGGTTTTCTTACACAGTTCAGAAAGTGCTAATTCAGTTAAAATGTCGTGTTAGAAATTTGGTGCCTTTTGAATCCCTGGTGTGTTGGGAAGGCTGAATACAACACAACTGTACCTGAAATGCAGACGCACGAGTTCTGTCTCAAAAGCACCTCTTCCTCCTAGGAATAGAGCTAATCAGTGCTCATTAAATGAACGATAACTCTGGCTTCTAAATGAACCTTATTAGCATTATTGTGATGTTAGATTTCTTTTCCTTTTAAGTATATTCCGCCTGCTTCATTTGAAAGTAAAAACCCGTGCAGCATCTTGCATCTCCTTGGTTGCCTGAACACTTCAGCTGTCTGGCCGTTCCAACCACAGTCTCCATTTCCTGCCTCTGCTTAATGCAAGGTCTGAGTGCAAGCATCAGGCACTTCTGCAAAAACAGGTAGCCAGGTAAATTGCTCTTATTATTCTAGCCTAGGATATTACTAAACAAGGTTGTTCAGAAACCTCTTCAGTTGCCTCCTCTCTGACAGCCTCACTCTGTAGAAGGGAAGGAGCTGCTCTGGGTATTCCTCCTCTTTTTTTCCATCCCAGCGTGCTGTCCAGCAGCTCAGCAGGATTGCTGACAGCTTACAGAAAGTCAGGATGATGGAAAGACGTTCCAGTGGAGAGAGGGAAAAAACAGCTCCACATGCAGCCAATGGGCAATTCATTTGCTTAGCAGACTCAAGTTCAAGCTGTACATGAGCTGACATTTGCGTGAATTGCTTTTCAGAAGGAGTTTTGGTTTTTCCATCACCACAGAACATTATCCATTTGCTCTGTTCCCTTGATGGTGGCACAAGTTCCTTTCCTTCTCCCTAGCTAGAGGGGAAAAGGTGTTTTGTTTCTGCTCCAAGCCACAGCTCCCATCTTCTGGTGAGTGTGTAAAGTGTCCTTTGCACTCCTAGCATTCTTTTTTTTTATACACCTAGGTGCAGGAAAGTCATTCCTGGGAGGGCTCTTGGAATCTGGCATGGTCCCTTTTCTGTCTTTAATGAAACGGTTTTTTCGTCATCTCCCACGCTTTCCTTGTCCAAGCGTGAGTCAGACCCCACTACAGTGGTTGTCATGTTCCTCTGACAAATTAACACAGATAGGGAGAGAGAGGATCTGCGGATGAGCCTGCATGATTAATTAATCTGTGAAAAATATCTTTGTCTGAGCTTCCTGGAAAGTGTCATAAAGAGTAATTTTTCGTATAAAAAATGCAGAATAGTTAAGAGCTATTTATTTCATGAATTAACATCAGTTTCAATAAAAATTAACTTCTAAAGACAATTTGGGTAAAACATTCTATAGTTGGGGGGGGGGAGGGTTGATGCAACAGTTCCCATTTCTCTATTCAAAAAGTTTGTACTTTTTACTACATTTTACTATTGAAATTTGTATAAAATAGTAAATCATAGAATAATAGAATCACCTGGTTTGGAATAGACCCTTTAGATCATTGACTCCATCCATAGCCTAACCCTGCCTAATCCACTTCTAGATCACGTCCTTAAAGACTTAATATACATGCCTTTTAAATGCCTCCAGGGATCATGACTCCACCACCTCCCTGGGCAGTCTGTTCCAATGACAACCCTTTCAGTAAAGAAATTCTTCCTGGTGTCTAAAAAAAAATCATGCTCTGGTCACAGTTACTGTGAAAACAGCAAACTCCAGGACTCTCATGATATTACAGTGGATCACGTGAGCTGTAGATTAGCTTGAGATATTGCTAGGTAGAGCTGTAAAACTATTAGAAAATACTCTTGACAGGCCTGTGTAGCTGTTTTAAATGAGCAGTTGCAGGCGAGTCCTCTACCTGTGTGATTGTGGGTCCCTCTAGCTCCCAGGGAACCAGATTTGCACAGGAAAAGCTGGTCCCTGCAGCTTTCAGCATCACCATATCTTGATACTCCTGAGTAAATATAGTTCCTAGTGCTTTACGGGGGGGTCACCTAACTGTGATAAGAAATGCCATTTATTTTTCCAGAGCTGCTAAAAGTTCTTTCCTGTTACTGTGAACAGATGTTAACCCTATGCTAGATGTGGAGTTCAGACAGGGAAGGGAACAACATAAGGCTGAATATGTTTTAATTTCTGTTGTTCAGATGTGACAGTTGAGTCTGTGCCATTTACAGCCTGCCCAGGGAGGTGGTTGAGTCACTGACCCAGGATGTATTTAAAAGATGGGTAGATGAGGTGCTCAGGGATATGGTTTAGTAGAGGATGGGTATAGGTGAGCTCGATGATCTCAAAGATCTTTTCCAACCTAGTGATTCTGTGATAGCACAGGCTGTTCTTCCAGAGTGAAGATGTTGCATTTCAGAGGCTCCTCAGAGCCACAGAGGACTCTGAGCTCCATCAGAAGAGGGGTGGCCAGCAGGGACAGGGAGGTGATCATCCCTCTCTACTCTGCCCTCGAGAGGCCCCGCCTGGAGTACTGTGTCCAGATCTGGGGCCCCCAATACAAGAAAGATGTAGAACTGTTGGAGACGGTTCAGAGGAGGGCCACAAGGATGATTAGAGGGCTGGAGCACCTGCCCTACAAGGAGAGGCTGAAGGAGCTGGGCTTGTTCAGCCTGGAGAAGAGAAGGCTGCAGGGGGACCTCATTGCAGCCTTCCAGTACCTGAAGGGACCATAGAAACAGGAGGGGAATCAACTTTTTAAAAGGGCAGATAATGGCAGGGCAAGGGGGAATGGTTTAAAGCTAAAGGAGGGAAGGTTTAGATTGGATATTAGGGGGAAGTTTATACAGAAAGAGTGGTGAAGTCCTGGAACAGGCTTCCCAGAGAGGTGGTGGATGCCCCGTCCCTGGAAGTGTTCAGGGCCAGGTTGGATGGGGCCCTAGGCAACCTTGTGTAGACCCAGGCCTGAGGTTGGTGGCCCTGCCTGTGGCAGGGGGGTTGGAGCTCTATGATCCTTGGGGTCCCTTCCAACCCTGCCAGAATCACATGATTCTGTGATTCTATGGCTGTGAGAGTCTGGTGCTTCGTTACATGTCAGGAATAGAACTCTGAAGTTTCCTCTCGCACTTACAAAATTAATTGGGGTTGTATAGAGGACATATTAATGTATGCATGGATATTAGAAAGCCATCTAAAATTTAATCTTGCATCCTTTGCTTACACTGACTACATTTCACAAGCAGAGCTAATCTGCGTGAAGCATTTTTAGCCCCAGGGTGGCTCAGCAATGAACTTATAACACTATTTTTGATCTCTGCCCTAGTAGCTTCCTAGCTTTTGTGGTTTGCGTTTGTTGGGGGTTTTTTTCTCCTTTCCTTTTTAATATGCAGTTATTGGCAAAGCCCCATGCTGCAGTCTGTATCCGTTTGTGGATTCCTCTGAATATTCAGTAGGTTGCTTCATTAAGATACAACACTCGTTACATGTTTAATCATGTGCTGCTTTTCTCTTATCTCTTTCTGTAACAGCAGATAAGCATATATCATAGATTTGTATCTGTGATCTATGTTTTTTTAAAGTAAAAATGCAATTGGATTACAAAGAGACAACGAAAACACACAAATGTGCCCATGCTTGCTCTTGCTCTTAGAGAAGTGCCAGAAGTAGCCCTGAATTTTCATTTTATTTCCTTCTGTTTCAAGGCGAAATAAGCAGCTTATAAATTAGCATTCTGAAGAATATTTTGTATCTCCATTTCCTATGGGCAGGAATATCTCCCAGTTTTGTAGTCCTTGTGTTGCTCTGAAGAAAGTCCTAAAATCGTGTGAAAATTGCTTGTTATAATGAAGAATAGTTTACTAATGAAGAACAGGTTACTAATGAAGAACAGTTTTGGGGTTTTGTCATCATAGCTAAGTCCATTGTTCTGTGTGCTTGGTTGTTTTTTTTTTGCCCAGGACTCCTGATTGATGGCTTTCCACATGATTTATGTTGTTGCAGACAGTATCTTCTTATCTTTCTAGCTTTTGACAGAATTAAAAAGAGGCCAAATAAAATTGCTTCTGTCAGTGGGTGATTTAATTGGAGAAATCTCAGCAACTTGAGGTAAACCTCAGGCATTGCAATCCTTTATTTTTTGGCAAAATAAATGATAGCCTCTGATGGACAGAAGCAAAGCAAATTCTAACAGTATCTACCAGCCCATTATATGTTGTTAGATTTGCCTGAAGAATAAAGAAAGGAATTTTCAAAAGGAATTTCAAAATATTTTCAGGCTATGGACAGTGTTTACTTTATAAAGGCCTCCTAGGTATTGAAGGTCTTTTCAAATGTTAATCTGAAATGCAGTTTCAGGAGACTTTTCTGTTCTTGATCTACTGGGTGCTTTATCCATTAGGATTAATTAGCTGTTTTATCTTTTATTCTTTTCACAGAGTAGATTTCTCCTTAAGGATAATCTTGTTCCCGAGTCTTCTTTTTTGCAAAACTCTGATATAGTAAAAATATTTCTGGCCATGCCTCGCTTATAATCAAGAAAATGAGAGATTCCAGAATCCTTTTTCTCTTTCTGTAATGTTTTGTATAATACTAGTTACTCCTTATTTCCCTGTAATTCATTGGGCAGTTTGGGATTTTTTTTCCCTTGATGTACTGGCTGTATGAAATACTCATAGAACAGAGAGGTATGTACTATTATAAAGGTGTGTTGGGGGGTGGGAATCTAGCTGAAATAAATTAAACATATTCAATAAATATATGGAATCACTACTAGTTGCTGCAGACATGAGATCTGAATATTCTGACAGTTCCTTTCTTTGAGTCTAGGTGAACAAGAGTATTGGTATATTTGTAAAGTATCTGTAATGATGTTTGTCACCTCTCCAAAGCGTTTTCTGACCTACTGAGGAAAAGTGCAATAAAGCATTTTCGGGTTATTCGTCAGACTGTAACAGGAGGGAGTTTTCTCATGGATGTCAGACAGGTTTAACACTCACCATTTCCCTAAGCTCGGTAGCTGAAGTGCCCTTCTGTCAGACTTTGGCTTCTACTGACACTTGGGAATGTACTCTACATTTTAAATGAAGCATTTAAACTGCCACAATACCTTTCTGCTGAGAAGCATCCTGAAAATTCACTCACTTGGAAGAAGAAATATGTATTTTTACATCCAGTGATGTGACACATCAAAAAAAGTTCTGGCTTATGTCAGTATTAAGTATAAAACAAAGTACAAAGCAGACGGTTGCAGCTCCAGAAGCTCTGGGTGGGAGCAGACTCCAGCATGAAGAGGATGGACCCTGTTTAGCCAGACCTTATGGATGGATGTCTTGGCAGCCTGGCTGAGAAGTGCTTCAGCTTTGCTTTCCCGGTACTTCCTATTTAAACTTCTGTTTCTTGTGATTCTTCTTTCATCTTGCTGTAATGTCGTTTTGTGGGCTGCAAAGCTGTGAAAAAGCAACAGAATTTCAGCCTTCCAAAGAAAAAAACAACCTTTCAGAATTGGATATTACTTTCCATCTCTTTTCAAGAATCTAGTGTAAATAAGAGGTTTAGAGATTGCTGTGCAACCACTTGGTATTAATAGCTGATTGAGACTTCTCAGAAATATTTTCAAATGGAAAACCCTTTTGCCATTTTCTTCCCTTCATCACACCTTTCACAGCAGATCATGATACTTGCTTTCCTATAATCTTTTAAAGACAATATTGCTACTGAATCTGATGCAATTGGGGGAAAAGCTAACAAATATCAGCTTGATGACTCAGGTGATTTTTTTTAAGATCCACGCTGTTTACTAACTTGTTTCCTCACAGTACTTTTTACTGTCTTTCTTATTCCCAAGCTGTTGCTTTCCACCATTAATCAGTGTACCTTCTTCTTGTTACTTGCTCTGAATTCTGAATTGCCTTTAGGATCCATCCCTGTATTTCTCCTTTAGGTACTTCTTCCTTACTTTTCTGCTACATCCATTCCAACACCTACACATGTATCTTGTTAATACTGCAAGCCACCCACGAAGTACAAATTTGTACCAGGTAGCTGTGAACATGTAGCAATTGATGCCCTTCTTGTACAAGACAATTGCATTCTTATTGATCAATTTGCTTTTCAGCTGCTTTGAAAGAATAGGAGACGTGGTTCTCCCCGCCTGCCCTTTGTCATACATGATCTTTATAGTGTGTGTTGATGGCTCTTGCTGCTTGAAGGTGGGTTTTCTTCCCCTCAAGCAAAAGCAATATGAAACAGACTTGAATGTTATCAAGTCCAGCGGATCACAGTTGCCCTCTGAAACGGCAGCTTTTATTCTAAGACTTTGAGAAACCCAACTGCAGCAGATACAACTGATTTATTTATATTTTTTCAACCAACAGACTCAAGCACACTTGAATCGCGTCTGTTATCTTCCAAATGTGAACAGAACGTACCTTTTACATGCAGAAGAGCTAAAAGTTAGATTCTTAGACTGAGGTGTATTATGCAGAAAGTGGTCACATTCTCAAAGAAAGTGTGGATTTATTTTTTTACAAAGCTCCCCTTCCACTACAGTTATATTAAACGTCTGCGTGGATTGAGGCATTCGATTTAATCAGCCCTTAGTGGTTGAAGTTTTTGCTTTCAATAAAAATACTCATTAACCTGATAATCAAGTTAATAAAATTATTGTAATTGGTAACATGACATTAGAAAGGCTGAAAGGTGTAATGGTGTTTTCAACAAATGAAAAAGTTTCTACTTTGAAGCCAGTTTCAGAAATTGTGTCTTTGATCAAGCAGATGAGCAAATGCCAAGCAAGGAAATATAATTTTCAGTGATAGCTCATAGCATATGAGTATAAAGGCTTATATTAATTACTGGGACTTGGCCAAAATAGCTCAAAGTTAACAACTTAACACTCTAGTAGTGTTAATGTCATCAATCAACTTCTGAAGACCCCACTTGCATCTGATTTCACATTCAAATTACTGCTGTTTCCTCTTTAACAGTCATTAGACGGTTGGTTTCCTTTACTATTTTGCAACAATTCTGCGAACTAGGTAGATCCAAATTAGAGATTTCAGCTGAAACTGGATTATTTTCCTAATTATCATGTTCATATTTCTTCTTCTGTTTTGAAAAGGCGTCATAATTTCAGTATCCTGGAGATATTGATATTTACTTAAGGCAAATGGGAATGAGTACAGTAAAGTGCAGGCGCGTGTGTTTCTGCATTGCGTATACTTTACTAATAGCTGTAATGCCAGAGAGTGTCTAAAGAACTGGCTCAAGCAATCTCAGTTAAAATACCCAAGACAGATTTCCATTTCTTAAAGTGCTATTTACCTCCACTCCTCTAAAGATACTGGGATTAGTAAATTTTAATCCTGTCTCTATTTTCAAGGTAAACTAGGCCACGAGGACTACTAAATGCTTGTACCTCAAAGACTACTAAATAGAACTGCATCTACAGAGAAAGGCCACAACCAACCAGGCAGAGTATCACAGCAGTATTTATGTTTCTGCACAAACATTCTGACAAAATTTTCTGATAAAAAATGTTGAGCAAAGCAGTAGGACATCAGCACGTTGGCCTATTATTGCTATTAAGAAAAGTGAAGTGTTGCGATTGCTTTGGAAAACTAACTTTGCTTCCCCCAATCTCCTTCAGCACTACACGTACTGGGGATTTCCACATTTATGTCTTGGGAGGATTGCATGTGTCTGTGCTTGAGGGGCCATATCTTCCTCATTTGGAGAGCTGCACAGTCCAATTTCCTAGTATAGACCTACCTTTCAAACCAGGATGACTTAGAAACTAAATGCTCAACTGGACTGTGGAGCCATTGGAAGCGCACATCTATGGCTTTCCATAACTTTTCACATATTGACTCTGTCACCACACCTTTTCTTCTAATATTTCTTGCTGAAGTGGAATGACTCAGCAGCTGCATTCCTCTGCCAGGTCATTACCTCAAACCAGGGGGGACAGAGCCACTTTGGATCTACATGAAATGCAGCAGGGTAGAGAAACAGGCTGAGGAAAACTCAATATGGGTTGTCCCATTGCTCTTTCTCTGTCTCACTCTCACCATCTCTGAAATTCAGGTTTTTTGCTTTCTTGCTTTAAGAATGTGGCTTTTATCCTGTGCTGGAAAGAAAAAGGCAGGAGATGGGCAAGACCAGTTTATGGGACAAGTGTTTTGGAGCAAAATATATAGATGAATGTGAGTTTCCTGTTTTTCAGCTAAGATAGGTTTCATTATTACAGGAAAGTAGGATGGAACACAGCCAGGACAGGAGACCCAAACTAGCCAAAGGAGATGTGCCACACCATATGGCTTCATGCCCTGCATGAAAAGGGCTAACTGGGGACGGGCAGCATGGCTCCGGGGTGCTCTGAGTGTGCAGTCCTGTATAGTCCAGGTCACGGGCTGAACTACTACAGCGAGGAACTGTGAGAATGGAGGTCTACAGTAAATGGCTAAAGTGCACATAAGTAGATGAGGTATCCCAATCTGCTCCCCCTCTAATAACCAGCCAACTAAGAAAAGGCAACAGGTGATAGCAGTAAGTGACTCTTCAGGAAGGTACAGAAGTGCCCAGCTGCTGACCTGATGCACTCTCTGGAGGTGTGCTGCTTACTGGGGGCTTGTATAAGGAATGGCACCAACTGCCTACCAAATATCATACAGTCCACTGACTATTGTCCACTGATGTTTCATGTGGACACCAGTGATACAGCCAGGAGCAGTCTGAGGAGCATCAAAGACTTACAGAGCCCTGGGAGCAGCAATAATGGGACTCTGGAGTGCTGGTAGCTTTTTCAGCAGTACTTTTTCAGCAGCAAAGGGAAGGGGTTTGAGAGGGCCAGTTGAACCTAGTGAGCCAACAAATGGTTACATTACTAGTGGCACAGCCAGGGCTTCAGCTACTTAGACTATGGGACTTGCTTTGAGAAACAACATCTACTGGGGGTTGATGGGGTCTACCTGTCAGAGATGGGGAAGAGCATCTTTGCTCGTAGGCTTCCCAAGCTGGTGAAGAAGGCTTTAAACTAAAGTTGCCAGCCTAGGGGAACCTCAATCCATCCCACTTCTACCAATTTGATGACAGTGCCAGCAATAGATGCCCAGAGCCTGTAGAAGGACCACAGGTCAACAAAAAAGCATCTGAAGGAGCACAAAGGCGTTCCAGCCACTCTAGCCAGGAAGTCCACTTCACTGGAGGCTCAAGTAAATGCCTCTATGTACATGCACATAGCATGGGGAATAAACAAGAGAAGATGGAGATGTGCACATGCCTGCAGGGCTATGATCTCATTGGCATCATGTAGATGTGGTGGGATGACTTCTATGATTGGAGTGCTGGAATGGAGAATACATGCTCTTTAGGAAAGACAGGAGGGGGTGTCACCTCTATATCAATGACCAGCTGGAGTGCATGGAGCTCTGCCTGAGCATGGATAAAGAGCTGACTCAGAGCTTTTTATTCAGGATTAAAAGCAGGGCAGGTACAGAGGTTACTATAGTGGGGATCTGCTACAAGCCACCCAACCAGGAAGACTGAGTGGATAAGAACCTCAATTGACAGATAGGAACAGCCTCACATTCAAAGTCCTTGGTCCTCATGGGTGACTTCAGTCACCGTGGTATCTGTTGGAGGACCAAAATAACAGGGCATAAGAAATTCAGATAGTTCCCAGAATGCATTGATGACGATGTCCTCTTCCAGGTGATGGAGGAGACAATGAGGACAGGTACTGTGCTGGACCATTTTCTCGCCAACAAGAGAGATGTGAAGGCCAGTCATGGCCAGCCTTGGCTGTAGTGACCATGAGATGGTGGAGTTCAAGATCCTCAGGGCTGTGAGGAGGGTGCATAGCAAGCTTACTACCCTGAAATTCAAGGGGGCAGATTTTGGCATCTTCAGGGGTCTGCTTGGTAGAGTTCCATGGGACAAAGCCTTGGAGGGAAGAGAAGCCCAAAAGAGCCAGTTAATATTCGAGGATCACCTCATCCAAGCTCAGAAGCAATGTATCCCAACAAAGTAGAAGTCAGTCAGAAGCACCTGCAGCCCTGTATGGATGAACAGGATGCTCCTGGACAAATTCAAATGCAACAGGGAAGCCTACAGATGGTGGAAGCAAGTACAGGTAGCCTGGGAGGAATGCAGAGAATTGTCCAAGCAGCCTCAGTCTTTACTTCCTAGTTCTCTAGCCACACCACCCCAGTCTCAGAAGGCAAAGACAGGGACTTGGAGAATGAAAAACTGCCCACTGTAAAAGAACAGGTTTTCTTATGGTTCAAGAACATCTAAGAAACCTGAAAGTGCACAAGTCCGTGGGACCTGATGAGATATATCCATGGGTCCTGAGGGAACTGGTCAATGAAGTGTTGGAGCCAGTATCCATCATATTTGGGAAGTAGCAGTCCAGTGATGTTCCCCCTGAACTTGTGCAAAGCATTTGACACCATCCTGTAAAATATCCTTGTGTCTAAATTGGAGACACGGGTTTGATGGATGGACCACACAGTAGATAAGGAATAGGCTGAATGGTCAAGAAATACATGGAGCTGTTGGAAAAGTCCAGTGGAGGGCCACAAAGATGATCAGAGGTCTGGAGCACCTCTATTGTGAAGACAGGTTGACAGAGTTGGGTTTGTTCAGCCTGAAGAAGGGTAGGCGCTGGGGAGATCCTGTATCAGCCTCCCAGTACCTGAAGGAGCTACAGGAAAGCTGTAGAGGGACTGCTTATAAGGGCAGGGCATGACAGGACAATGGGAAATGCATTTAAGGTGAAGGGGGGGAGATTGAAATTAGAAACAAGGAAGAAATTACTGACTTTGAGGATGAGGAGGTCCTGTCACAGGTTGCCCAGAGAAACTGTGGCTGCCCATGGATCCCTGGCAGGGTTCAAGGCCAGGTTGGATGGAGGTTTGGGCACCCTGGGCTAGTGGAGGTGTCCTTGTCCATGGCAAGGGGTTGGAACTAGATGGGCTTTGAAGTGCCTTCCAAACCAGTCTGTGACTCTATGCAGCAGGGGAAAAAGAGTCACAAAATATCCAAATAGTAAAGGGGATATTTGAAAACAGTTTAGAGAGTGCATTTTGTTACTCAACCATCTTATTTGACTTTGTAATTCTTTACTGCTCACACACAGACCATTGCTATATCTGCAACGTTATTTAAATATATTTCTTTTGACAGTATGGTGATATTAGTGATGAATAAACTAAAGTATCTGCCGTAAACCTGGTATCACATAGAGATCATCTCACCTTTTCTGGTTTTTAACTCAGTTATAGCTATCTCACTACAGATGATTCTGGCAATTTGAATGGGGGTTTTACTCATGTTATTCAATTAAGCTGAAATTGCTTGTAATGTAGTGCCATGTAGCAGAGGCATCATTGGAAGGTGGTAAGTAGGTGAGATACTAATTAAATTCTTCTGAACTTCAGTAATTTAATATTCAAAGGAGGCTGAACCCATATAGTAGCTGCTCATTGCATTGCCACTGGGGATTGCAAAGGAAGAAACATTAACAAAAATAGCGGCCTCCAAACGATTTTTGCTGGACATGCCTGACTGAAATTTGGGGTTTGTTAGTATTGCTCCACCATTCTGCATACAAACATGGTGGGTCACATCCGTCTGTGGGTGAAGTCTCTGTAGACTTCTGTAAGATCAAGGTGGGTGGATAAGTACAAAATTTTCCCAAATACTGTTAAACCTGGGGGTGATGGTTGTGTTTATATATAATCTTGAAAAGCTGGGTTCTTTTACATTCAGAATTTTGGGGAAAGTGGGTTTCAGCCTAATTTAAGCAGGAATACAGCTCCCTTTGATTTTCAAAGGACTGTAAACCACACAGTCTTTTAAATTCTTTTTGAGAATCTAATCTGATAATAAAATGAGAGGTGTGGGAGAGGATGAAATTCATCTGTTCTTGGAGTCACTCTCCTGTAGCACAGCTCAGATCATCTTATCTTTGCTACATCAAGATTATTGACCAGGTTATTACTGCAGCCCTTACAGGCCCCTGAATAGATCAAAGCAAATATTCCACTGCCCTTCTCATTATAGCTATCAGTAATGATCTAAGCAAGATGGGTCCAGCGATTCCTCCCTAGATGCATATTCCTTCCAAGCCTCTTAATTCAATCTGAATGATGATGATGATAATTTAGGTTATAGTATTACCCAGGGGCTATGATTGTAGAGCAGGGTTTGATTGTCCTAAGCACTATACAGCTTAAATGTTGTGATACCATGGAGCTACTGATTCTAAAACCAATACAAGTGAGCAGAAATTAATATCTACTTTTTAACTACTATATAATTCCTTTGTAATGTCTTTAGCTAGGGAAGTTCATATTTTGAGGCTGAATTATAACAAGTGTCATTTTATTACATTTATTGGCTTTTTCTCATTAACACTGTACTGAAGTTTTGCATCTTGCTGACTGAAAAGCACACAGACAAATATACACCTTTTGAAAAAAAAGAAATCCTGATGTTAATTGAAAGTGGTTCTGGGAATAGAGCCCCTTTTTAACTAAAGAGACCTAAACAATAAGAATCTGCCATGATTGCCCAGTGTAGAAATTAACCCCCTATCTAATATACCACTGCTTACTTAATGTGTTAATTAATTAATGACCTTGATTTAATTCTCCACATGTGCTGAACTGAGTTGATGAGAGTTGCTATACTTTCAATTAGATGAGTTTTCAACATAATTTTCATCATAATGGTTAGTATAAATGAGTTCTCTTAATTATGGTGGGAAGAATGCTTTGTTAAGAAGCTTGAGATACAGCATAACAGTGTTTGCACATCCATGTGGGAATCCTTTGTTCACAGGGACACCCATCTCTACCTCTCTTCTCACAAACTGCTGATGGTTCTTGGCTTGCCAGGTGTCATACTGAAGACTTATGATAGGTGGAAGGACTAATCCAAATTCTCTGTAAAGTTATTAGAGTAATATCATTATTTTGTAATGGTTTTAGTGTTCTGACAGTGTTTGCTTCCTGGGAGTGCTGGTGCAGGGCAGTGTGGTTCTGTTTTCTGGCAATGACTTGTGGGCTGTAGTGGCCAGTGATAAACACTTATTAAGAAGAAATAAGATAACAATCTGCTATATGAAAGCAAAAGACATTGGGAGAACACTTTATAGAATGTCAAAAGAAAGAATTCGCAGAAAAGTCCTTATACTCTGGAAATGCTTTCTCTTCTTTCCCCAGAATCGCCTTTTGCTTGGCCAGGCAGTGTCTTTCCTGGCTTCCCTTTCCCTGTATGATGTGTGTTCTCCTGAATGACTGCTTTAACATCTGTCTGTCTGTGGGGAAGGGGATTTCCTTCCTGAGGGACATGGTGGTACAGGCTACCCAGGCAGCTGAGTCTTATGGCTGAGTCTGAGGCAAGAATAAGCATTTGAGGGAAAATGTTTTTTAAAAAAATGGAGAAGGCAGGAAATAATATTTTTCATGTTTTTAATTCCACCCCATCCCAAATTTAAGCTTTCTATGCTCTGCATCTACCATGTAACTCACACTTTACACTTTTTTTTGCAAATATTACACCAAAGGAAAGGATGTGGAATAGCATTGGACAACAGTATTTTGCATCCCAAACATTGCTAAAGGACTCATGAGTGTAGATGTTCTGCCAGACCACATTGACCCTTTCTATTCATGCAGTATTTCACCCATTCTTGTCTAATTTTCTGAAGTATTAAGGCCATAGAGTAGGAATCTACCACCCACATGTCCTCATTGTCTTTGCTTAGCCTTGGGCTATCAGTGCCACTGGCTCTTCCATGGCTTTGGGAGGGTTGCAGGGGTCCAAACTACTCTCCTCAGAGCCTCCAGGACTGCATTAGGGTGCATCAGGGACAAAACCTAGTCCTAGAAGCAAAGAACTTTATCTGCTTGGTATATAAGAGATATAAGTAAATTTGCAGTTGGGGTAATTTAACTCTAGGTTTTTGAAGAGTTTGTGGTATTGTATATTTTCAAAAAAAATAGACAAAAATATTTCTCTCCTATAGGTAGTATTAATTACATAGAATAAGATGGCTAATAGGTAGTTAATAAAATTGCAGTATCACAGCTGTGCCATTCAGAGAACTGAGTGGCAGAAAATGTTTATCTGTCTTTTAAGAAACACTAGGGATGATCTTGGGAATTACACATCAGAAAATCTGTGCCAGATACGTGTAATGAGATAAATGTAATGGGATTGGAACAAACAGGAATAGCTTCTGTAAAGGAAAAACAGGGTTTTTTTAACTTAATAGAATCTCTGATAGTGTCAGTAAATTAGCAATAAGTAGAAAGGAGGCTGAAGTCATTTATTTGTACTTACCAAATAACTTTGACAAAGTCCCATCGCTCTAAGCTACTAAGGAAAGAAAATGTATCTGAAAACAAAATGCTAAGGAACATCAGAATCTAAGTAATCTAAACAATTGGGACAAATGAATGGACTATTTGCAATACGGCAAAAGGGAAGCTAAGGTTGTTCTAAGACAACCTGGATCAGGGAAAGTTTATACATATTTTGAAATGCATCTGAGAATGAGCTATAGAAATACAAATATTGTAATTATTTCTGAGGGAAATAATTAGACAGGCACAGGGCAATTTGCAGATGGCACACAATTATTCTAGATAGTGAAAACAAGACAAAGCTGTAAGGCATTTCTGATGAATTAAACAGATCTGGAAGAATAGTCAGATGATAAAATGTAATTTTGAAAAATATGCACATCTACAATGGAAAGGGAAATATAAATTACACATTAACTGAATGTTTTAGAGATGGCTTATAGCTTTGTGGGCAAATCTTTACAGTGCTGACTGGTTTCACTAAGCAAAGTGTTTACAAATGAATGGCAAAAATGGAGAACTGAAATTTTGAAAATTTTTTCATGCCTATAGAAGTTCTACAACATAAAGCATTTTAAAATGGGAAAAGAAGAAAAGAAAACAAACCGATTGCAATAAGAAAAAACCCCACAACTTCTCATGTTTTCTGAACAAAATTCTGTATTAGGCCAAGGTACTGATTTTTACCCCCTTCACTGACTTTCTTTGGTCATTTTCCAAAAAATCTAAGAGATGTCAGTGGCTGATAAGAAATTCTTACAACTTTGACCAAAAAAAAGTAAGCAAACAGAGGAAAGATCTAGAGAGGAAAGATCTAGCATGAACCCATCCAGATATTAGATACCCCTGGATCAGTCTAGATTCAATCAGTAAATATGAGAGGAGGCAGAGTGAGAGAGACAAAGAGAATATGTGAACTTTCCACCACAGCAAAATCTTTTATTGGAGCTAACGCGTTGTTAGACGCCAGAATTTAACAACACAGTGCAAAGCCGTAGGAAGGAAGGACTTGTTTATTCTGCTGCTCATGGGTCTACTTGTTTGAAATAGGGAAATATTTTATGAGAGAACATGAAAAATTAGGACCTTTCAAATCAGCAGAACATCATATACAACGGTGCAGATGGATAGAAAATTATATTTTAGCAAGTTTTTCAGTTAAGCTGTGGTATGCAATATGTGTTGCTGTCCCATAGTTCGGTCTCTGTTTAGTAGAAACATAGAATCATAGAATGCTTTGGGAGGGACCTCAAAGATCATCTAGTTCCAACCCCCTGCCATGGACAGGGACACTTTCACTAGCCCAGGGTGCCCAAAGCCCCATCCAACCTGGCCTTGAACCCTGCCAGAGATCCAGGGGCAGCCACAGCTTCTCTGGACACCGTGTGCCAGGGCCTCACCACCCTCACAGTAAAGAATTTCTTCCTAGTGTCTAACCTAACCCTGCTCTCTTTCAGCTTAAGGCCTTTGCCCCTTGTCTTATCACTGCACTCCCTGGTGAACAGTCCATCTCCCACTTTCTTGTAGGATGCCTTTAAGTTGGTACACAACAATTAGGTCACCCTGGAGCCTTCTCCAGGCTGAACAAGCCCAGCTCTCTCAGCCTGTCTTCATAGGAGATGTGCTCCAGACATTTGATCGTCTTCGTGGCCCTTATCTGGACTCACTCCAGCAGCTCTGTGTCTTTCCTGTGCTGGATGCAATAATCGGTCACATATAACCTTGTCAAGGTTATGCAGATTGGAAGCTGCAGAAATTTGCTCCTTCGGTGTAAATTTCTGGAATCTGGAGAAGGAAAAGAAAAGAACAAACAGCTGCAGAGCTTGAAATTTTGAAATTCCTTCTTAAGTGAATTAGGCCTACTTAACTGCAAGATGGACTAAAAAGTTTCAAGTGGTTTAAAAATAATAATTTATTTTAATTGTTTTATTTTCCAATCCTGGACTCAAAGATCTTACGGTAACTAATGCTATGCAAATATGTTACTCTGTACAAGGACAGAGTTTTCCGTAATTGCATGCCTCCGGTTTACCAGACTCTCAAAAAAAGGAATACTGGCATCAGTGACAGTATGGTTTTAAATGCTTTATAGCAGGGAAACACGATGGGCTGTTTTCAGATCTCTACAATTCACTCAGGCATAAAAACCTCCACTGCTATTTTTGTGGTATGCTTTTATACCTGAGATATATGCTTATTGTACACATAATTGAATGAAAGTGTTATGAATGTGTATCACTTGAAACTTTACTTGTGAATTTTATGATGTGTTTTTATCATGCTCTTAAGAAAACTTGAACATTTTTCTAACAAATAGGTTGTTGAGAAGGAATTGCATTTGAAACAATCCTATTACCTTTCTGCATCAATGATGAGATCAGACAGGGACTGAGAGAAAGAAATATTTCAGTGAAAATGGTGATTGTCCACTAATTTAATTTACTAAAAGCTAGTGATAATCACCTTGTTAAGTTCAGTGTAGACTTCAAAGCCCGAAATAAATGGAAGGAATAATATTCACACAATCATTTTAGGGCTCGCACAAGTTAATTCACAACTTGACTCATACCACTTACTGCTATAAAGCAAATAAAATTGTAAGTTTTTCCTGTAAGTTTCATAGTGTCAAGAAAGCCAGACAAAGAAAAGAAGGTATTCTGACAAGAAGATGATACCTTCATGTGGGTTTTCCCTTACAATTTGACAATTTTATCTTGTTCTAGAAGCAGTCTGATGAAATTGAATAAATGTTTTGTGATCTTTCTGAAATAATTAAGGAATTGTATAATATTTAAATTTTGGGGGGAAATTATTTTTCTTAGTGTTAAAAGAAATGGCTGATAAAACCATGTACTTTTCAGTACAAAAAAAAATCTATATGTTGATATTTATTGTCAGAAATGATAGCTTAAAGCTAAGAATCTAACTACATGGAGTATTTACCATGAGTACAGACGGTGATACTTTTCATAGTAAATTTGCCACAAAAAACTATTGCAATGTTGTCATAAAACTTTCACGTCCAGGTCAACATACAATTTCATATGATTAAAAGAGAAGAAAAAACACAGAAATAACAGTGGTTTATATTGACATTTTTAATGTAAAGTTTGTTTCGGAAAAGTGGCAATGTTTTGTTGTGAAGCTGCAAAAGATTTTTGGACTTGTCTTTTCAAACTGGAATTCCAGAATGGAACAAAATATTCAAAAGTATATGTAACAAAAGAAATAATGCTCCTCTTCCCATATAAAACCTTCTGTATTGGACTAAATGAAATATTTCAGATTTACGTGACCTATTCCTATCTGTTCAGTTATTTAGTGAATAATCCATTATTTGCACAGGTTTATGGGGGAAATGTGACAAAATATGTATGAATTTTCTGAGAACATATGCAGCAAACCTTTTCAGTTTAAATCTTTGATTTATGAAGATACAGAATAAAAGTTACCTTCACATCTTAACTACAGAGAATTCCACACTGGGTACCATGAACTCCAAAACTGTTAAACTTTTTCAGGGCATGCAATGAGCCATCTACAGCTGACATAATACTTCATTCCCATTCTGCTCTTGGCAGGATTTGTTAGATTATTTGCCAAATGTTCATGAGACAGCACACCTCCCTTCTGCCCCTGAAAAAAAAAATAAAGTAACAAAAATATAAAAAAAGAAAAAAGTAGTCACTTATCATCTTGTCACTGAGGTTTAAACCTGGTTTTGGAAATGTTTGGATGTGCTTAATGTTGCACATCTATGAGGCTTTTTAAGGATCATGTGTCCTTCCAGCACCACGGTCCAAAGGAAAAGGAGAATGTGGCTTGGAAGGGTGGTAAGTGCCATTTGTGGCTTTATTTAAGTCCAGGGTAAGTGGAATAAATGTCTTCTTCAGTGTCCACATATGTAATGGGGCAATATAATTCACTACTGTGTTTCATATTACACTTCAATATAGCAATTTAAATTGTTATGGCTTGGTTTTTCAGTCTTTTAAATTTTCCAGCTGAGGTACCCGAAGTGCTGAAAGTCTGCTCTGAGGTGAGGGGTGATACGCATTGAATCAGTGGGAAGGTTGCATTGAAAACTCCCTGATAGATATCACATATGGTGAACTCCACTGTAGCTTGAATCCAAAGCTTGGAATTACCATTTCATACTTCTACGCACCCCTCAGCAAATAAAAAAAAAGAAAAAGAGAGGATCTCAATTAGCTCAAGAAGGCTTTCTGAGATCCAATCTTCTCCAAATAATACTTGGTTCCACTTAAAAGTACTGTATAAACTAAAGCTTCTTATCTTTAGAGTCAAAGGAAGTGAAAAATTTTCTGGTTTTTCATTTTAAAAATACCTTGGGATTAATTACAAGGGAATGTAGATAGAAATTATATTCTGACAAGTAATTTAGGAAATGTCATTCATAAACTATTTGCCTCTGTCATCTTTTAAAGACTTTGTCTCTCTAAATAATTTGTTGTTTAAAAAAATTTTAAGTCCTCTATCTATGATAATAATTGCACATACCTGATCTGTCATGACATTCTGAATGTCAGCCACAGTAAAGAATAAATTAAGAATCAGCCAAGCAAAATATAAATTGTAAACAAGTCTTTTTGGAACAGGGGAAAAAAAAAAGTCAGATAACAAGTGATGAAAGCATCTAACCCAAAGTGTTTAATATTATACTTTGATGTAACTGTGTGCACACGTCACTGTTACTGGGCATATCTATCTTTTGGTAGAAGTCCTGATTAAAGTCAATGGGGAGTTTAGCCAAAATGTCACACTATTGTCCATTGCTTGGAATATTATCAAAATGGCATAAACAATGTGCCTTTTTAATTAGGCACCTGGTGCAAAATACAGTTTCAAAGGGAATTTATGGATCTGTATTAGAGTAAAAAAAAATAAATCATAAGAGACTCTGAACTGCATGTGCAGTATGATTTGGTTAGCTACCTTTTATTTTGTGTGATGAGAGGGAAAAAAGGTTCAAAACTGAGCTGTCCTGTGGGAAAAGTTTTGGTGATTCCAGAATTTGGTCTATTTGTTTGTTATGAATTATTTGAAAAAGATATGAAGCACATTATATTGTTCCAGTTGTGATTTCTTAAGCATTCTGCTCAAGTAGCATCCTGTGCTATGTATGTGAGATTGCATATAACTTAATTAAGAAATTCTAATGTGTTATAATTTTCAGCTGAATGCACAGTTTGATATCTTTCAAACAGCAATCCCTTAACTTTTTCAAAGTTTTCTATCTTATTTAACTTCCTTAGGAAGACTGAAAAGCAGTTGACAGTCATATTTATATATGTGTGAATGTATATGTTTATGTATTATATAACATATTTGCAAAGAAGTCTTTTTTTTAATGGGAGGCTGTATGTGATTTTTAACTTCAGGCTTTTAAAATAATTCAGAGTTGTCTACTCATTACAGTGCAGTATGTGCTTCCTTTAGCTAAAGCAGTTGGGCACGTTTCTTCAAAGACAAACCTAGAAAATAGATTTTAACATGGTAACTGCTGTAAGGTAGAAAGTAATGGGTAACACCTACAAGGTGCAGAGTGGGGTAGAAGTCTTTCAAAAAACTGAGCAAACAGTACATTAAATGATGAGAAACTTGGACTGGAAAAAATTATTAATTTAGCACTGGGGAGAAGATGAAATAAGATATGAGGAAGACAAGTGAGAAAACGGGAAGTAACAAACAGGTTTTGTTGTGCTACGAGTTTTAGTTGCATTCTTCTTTATTCTTTCCTTCAAAATCCTTTTTCTAGTATGGTTTTGATTTCAAGACCTAAATGGGAAAACTGTATCTTTTAGGTGAACCTCTTAAGTAGCATGAAGATAAAAGGAAGATACTTGTACAATTCCAGCTGAAACATATCTTCATAATTCTCTTATCCCCTTCTTTTGAGACATTATTACATTTAGTATTTCAAGTAGTACAATCATGAGGCCTACTTACAGTTTATCAGTGAGTTGCACTCACCTTTGCAGCAGTAGGGCTTCTAGTTTCAGGTGACACAAGGGAGGACCAAACCCTTTTTTCCTCAAACAATATTAATTGATTATTAACGTTCAAAAAAGGTTAATGACCTATCATATCTGATGGTTTGATACATTACCATCAGAAATTTAATAAAATCGACGTCATGTAATTTAAAGACCATATAATCTGCTGTCTGTATCAGCTGCCATGGAAAATTCTTCCTCAGTTGTAGATCGTCTTGTTCACATAGTGAAATCCAAATGCAGTTGCACAGGAATTTATTTGAAATTTATTCTGGTCCTTTGACTCCTTCATCTAGGACCTTACTTTGTGCTAATTTGTTTATAGGTATTAGTCTCTTGAGTATTCTGGATTAAATGTGTTAAGGAAAACAGAGCACATGAGAGATACTCTATGTTACAACAGCAAAAGAATGGGAGGAAGAATCATCAATTGAGAAATAGAAGTTCAAGAAATAATTAAAAATCTAAAAAATTAATAGTGATTAACTACATTGATTCATTTTGCAAATATGCCTGTAAATGTGTACTAGAGCTAAGGTATGGGTTTTTTTGACCCCAAAAATGCATCAGGAATAAGACACTCGCTTGGGATATTCAGAAGAGTTTAGCTGCTCACTTTAAAAATGAGCTAGATTAAACTAGAGTGAAAGCCCTTTCTTAACTGCTAAATTAGCTGAATCTGGATGCATAAATTTATGAACAGTTAATGAAACTATAAAACCAGAAAATACACTTTCTGGCTAACTACTGGTAGCCATTAAAATTAATATGCTATACATCAGCTAATCATAATACTTGATACTAAGACTATGTTAAAATATAAAAACGTTAGTTGATCTCACAACGTTCCTATGTAGCAACTGTGTCTAATTACAACCTTCTACTGGTGAAATGAGAAGCTGGAACAGGCAAAGAGATGGCAAGTGATTGGCTGATGCTCATGGTGAAAACAAGATAAAGAAAACTTCTTGACCACACCTCTCTGGCCATTATGCTGGTCATGCAAATAGTACACAGATTTGAAAATAGCAGCATACAAAGGTTATCCTCCAGCACAAGCCTATTTGAATAATGACTGCAACCTTCGATTAGGGTAAATCCATTCTCCCCTGTTTCAGAGCAGAGGGAAAGTCAAGCACATTATAAAGCTCATTGATTAGATGTCTGAGACACAAAATGATGGGGGATATACAAACCCCAGTGAAGGATTTCTCCCTGTTGGAACAACTGGTTTTAAAAGATGGTATTTCTAATATAGATGTTTATTATGAAAAGCGCGTTTTCAATTCTAGTGTCATTTTATGTTGCAATTTAAGGATTAAATTCAAATTTTTTCTTAGTGTTGTCTCTTTCCCCTGTGAAAGAACCACTGATGCAGCGTATCCAGATTAAAATCGATTAACAATTCTGTGAATTTTGCCCAGCAGCTATAATCATTGGTTGCCTTAGCAACTTGGTAGATTAAATCATAAGCTAAAATCCAGGGGGTTCAATTAAAAATTCTTGTTGAAATTCAAATTCTTTTGAGGGTGAAACAGCTAGTGATTCAATATACACTTGAGAATACTCAGGGTTGGCTCCGTTTTCTTCAGTGTCATTTATCTCTGGAGATATTCAAGACTCGTCTGGACACCTATCTGTGTAGTATGAGCTAGGGAGCCTGCTTTGGCAGGGGGGTTGGACCCGATGATCTCTTGAGGTCCCTTCCAACCCCTACAACTCTGTGATTCTGTGTGATTAGAAAGGATACATAAGTCTAATATAATATCCAGGGAATATTTACCTGTTGCAATTTACTATTGGTGCTGATGCACCAGGATTAATGAAGCTTTGTGGCTTTGTCACATAGCAAGCCATAGGCTAAGTTTTATCTTCCTGAAAGAAGATCCTGATTTATTATATTCGCTAGGCTATTTTACCTATATTTGATACTGACCAGAACTTATGCTAACATTGGTCCTACAGATGAACTAAGAAGCAATATTTGTTAATGTACTTTTGTTTTGTTTTTTTTTACTATGCTAGGTCTTTAATTCTGACATGTGATCCTAAAAGGCCTTGGTTTGTTGAACATCAAAACTATCTACTGTTCACTTTGTGGCTGCAGAGCAGAGCCAAGATTCATAGAATCGAAGAATACTTTGGGTTGGAAGTCCTGTTCCTCCAGCCCCAGTTTGGATGTTTCCAGTAATTCCTGGGATTATTCACCTCCTTTTGACCACACTCATCTTTCTACTACTGATTTTCTTGCAACTGCATTGTCTTTCAGCTCCTCAACTTCTTTTTTTAAGTGCTCTGATGATCATTTCTTTGGGTTGATGCACTTTTCCCACAATGTTGATGAGGGAAGTCTCTTTTATTGCCTATCATCAGCCATTCTCAGAAATGTCTTTGCCTCACAAAATGATCTCCAGGTATTCTGATATGGTGCCAAGAAGTATAAATGCCAAAGCATTAACATGTTGATGCTTACCTTGCACAAATCTTGCTTTTTTGCTCATCACTTTGCACAAAAGGAGAGAGAGATTAGTAGATTAGTGCTTTCTATCTTCACATGCCCTAATGCAAAGCTTTCTTCTCTACCTATCTTTCAGTGCTCTGTCCTGGGTTTCACTGAAGACAATCTGTTCAGATACTAAACATATATATTATAAACATTCTACCCCACACAATGGAATTCAAAACCCATTTTAAGCAACATTTTGTGTTTTCTTACTTTAATCCTCCTTAAAGAGTTAGCAACTCCTTTTTCTCAGTGTATAATGCTGAATACCTTTATAGGCAAAGATGAAACAACAAAGATAAGAGGAAAAGAACTTTTTCTTTTGAAAGAAGAAAGTTAAGTTAAATAAACAGAAATAAATTGCAGTAGTGTTCCAGACACAGAGACAAAAGCCATGTCTACCAGTAACAGTGGTAACAGGAAGCCACCCCTTCCATTCTCTGTTTAAGTTTCTTCATAACACTTTGGGTTTTGCTGCATAACCTAAATGTAGCATATCTAGGGAAAAGATAGTAAATGTCTGTTCTGAAATTGTATATAATTTGTGCTGAATACTGGTGGATTTCATAGATAAAAATGATAGTAATCAGAGAAAGGAAACTTGATATAAAATTTAATATATTGCATAGATAAACCACCATCACTTGGCAGCTGAATATAAAGACAAAACCAAACTCCTTTGGGCCCTCTGTCAGCAAGAAATCTATGCACCTATATTTTATTCTAAAAATTATCCCTTGAAACCTTCTTAATAATTCCATCAGTTATAATAAATTATGTTAAATTAAAGAGAAGGCCTAAAGCACGATCCCAGAAGCCTCAAAATTCTGATCTAGTTCAGGACATAAAAGTGTAGCTCTGGGAGAAGAAGGTATGGAATAAAATATAGGAATTAAAGTGTAGTAAGATGAGTAGAAGATAGTTCTTTCACATGTTCTCAGTCTTTTTTTTTATTTTAGCATGCTAAAAAATTTGTATATGTTTTGGCTGGAAGAGAGGAACTCTTAGATTATTAAAAGCTAATTCATTAAGTCTTTTAGTGAAATCTAGTGAAAATAAGTTTAGCTCTTCTACCCCTTTTTCTGGAAAGTACTTCTTGGCTTTCCAGTCACAGCTTTACAATCAAATGTTCCTGCAATTTGAGAAACTTGTTATATTTTTTTATTTCATGTTTATGATGGCTTTTGCAATTCCAGCACAGAAATGCGTGCAGAAGTGCCCCCAGTAACTGCAGTGAAATACAGCTTTGCTAAATATTGATGCTGGTGTTGGTGAGAAAGCTGTTCTGTCGCTCTATTATTTACAGAGCTGTTCTGCAGTTCTGCACCATTCTCAAATGTTTTTCTTTCATTTTGAACTCTCCACAAGTGCAAAACTCATACTGGCTTCACCTGTGCTCTACATTCCTTTCCTAATTTTGATTTACTAATTTAAAATTAATCAAGTGGGAACATGCCAGACAAGAACTTATGTGACGAATGAATGGGTCTCTTTCTTGGCTTCCTATTCTAAAATTAAATAAAGGCTCATGGGAAAAAGTGGAGGAGGTTCATATGTATTCTTAGAAATTTAAACGAATTACTACGCATTGATGCGTTATGCCTTTTAGATGTAATGCATTTTACCTTTAATTATATTGACCCATAAAGCACTTTTATTCTGCATATTTTGAAAGGCTGCATCAACATCAGTATTACCATTGTCTTCTGATTTTTGTGAAACAAAGGTGTGGAAAGGAGGAGGCAATGGCAAGGACTTGCACGGCCATTTCATGTCCTAGCCAGCAGCTACGCTTAATTTCCTGAGTCCCTTCCAGCCCCCTATCAATTCTATCCCATCATTAGCATACAGTGACATGCATAACAAAAGGATATTTTTATTCCTCAGTAAATTGTTTGCAACCAGACAGAGATGCTTTAGTAGGACAGCAGGACTTCCAACATGATGGATGAGTGCTGAAGCAGTCATGTTACCAGATGTTGATAGAGACTCGCCTGCCCTAGCAATAAGGATTACATATTGTCAGAGTGCCTGTTTTAGAAGATGGTGTGGCTTGCAAGGCAGACATTTTTGCAATCATTTATGCAAAGTGCATGCATACTACTAATGTAATTTTAAGTGTAGATCCCAAAAAGAAAAGAAAAGAAAAAAAATCAAAAATCTTGTGTACTGGCACCAGTGAGGGAGGCATGTGATGGATTGTAATATTAAATACTCTCTGCTGTGCATGAGGATTTAGATGAGGGTTATGTTAGCAGACTGATGGATTGCTCGGCTCTTCAGCTTGCCTTGAGAAGTAGCTGGGCAATGGTCATCCAAATTATAACAAAAAATATAGCTAGCTGAGGTAGAACCAAGCAGTTTTTCATTCTGTGTGCTCTTCTGCCAACCCATAAAAAAAACCTCTAAGCCAAGAAAGCATCATTTAAAAACCTGTGTGTAGACTGTAAGATCTATTGGCCAGGCCCTAGTAAGGAGATGTGCTGATGGAGAGAGATTGCTCTTCAAGACAGCTCTCAATGAGGAAGGTGTTAGAGGAGAGTGGGTTTGCGTCACGCTGTGGACTTTAACAGATAGCTTTCCAACTGCCTAGTGCAAGCAGAGCAATTGCTGGCATGTAGCATGTAGTGAAGATGGATATGTACCACACTGCTTGGCAAGCATGCAAGCAAATAATTGTATCAGCAAGCCAGAAACACGATTCTGATCTCTAAAGCATGGAGGTAAATGAGGAAATAATTTTAGTTTATATCTAAGCTGACCTAAAAGATTAGTTTGGTACATTTTCTCCATTTTCTATACCCTGTCTAGCTACAGGGTTTTTTAGATATAAATAAAAGACTCAGAAACTCTTTTACTGAAATTACTGTATCAGAAAAAAATGTTTGCTTTTGGATGCTTGCTTTCAATTCTGTTCACAGAATTGAGATCAGACTGACACATTTTTTTCCTGTCAAATCTTTCTCTGATTTCTGGCATAACTCCTAGCATTAATGCATAAAAGATTCCTGCCTTTTGCATCTTTCAGATCAACTTTGCATTTCAATATTAATAAAGTACACTGGTGTCCAACTTAACTATTTAAGTGCTTTCTGTAGATGTAGATGCTTCTATTGAAAAATGCTAGGCATTAACATAACATAAATCAATAATAATAACCTTCACTAAGATATCCTTAATCTACCATTTAAGATAATATATAACATCATGAAGTCTAACATGGCAGAAAAAGGTAGTCTGAAGTCTTGATGCTGCACTGACTACTTATTCAGAGTGCATGTATGAAATGAATGCTAATATTGGAAATACATTTGGTATTGGTATGTTTTAAAAAACCTTTATTTGCAGCATACAAGAGAAAGCTCTGTGGGCATTATTCAGCTTAGTGGGGGGGATAAAAAAGTCTTATGAAATTTTTCAAGGAATACATTTGGGGATGGTAGAATATTCTGGCAGCACATTCATCTTTTCTAGGGTTATCTGTCCCTGGTTGAAAACGCATGATAAGGTGCCATCCTCTTAAATTTCCTGGAAACGTATGGAAGGGAAGGATGGCAAATGTTTAAAGTCCTAAGTTTTTGTAGAACTTTAATTCCTAAATATTGTGTCCGAGGACTAATTTTAAATGAGTCTGTCCCTAGACTTTGTTAAGAAGTATCATCAAGTAGATTACACTTGCAGCCAGAGACTCTGGCTAAGAAATCAAATATCCTATCTGAAACAAACGGTAAGCATGACTTGCTTTCAAAATAAAGAAGAGTTATGTTGCTGTTCCTGTATAAGAAAAGCTATTCTTTTAAATAATTACTGAAAAGTCCAGGAGAATTCCAAATCCAGTTGTTGGAACAAGACATGCATGTGTGGGGCACGATAGTATGAATATAGACTTTGACATTTAAAGAGATACTTCCATGTAATTAAAGTGCATGGGGATGATCCGATACCTCTTTTGACTTAAATGAGCATCTGTGTCTGTGGAAGAAAAACCCAAATATTTTAGTTAGAAATCCAGTGGAAATAAGAGTAAAAAAAGAAAAATCATACTGAGACTAAGATAGCTGAATGACACCAATCTTATTAATTTAAATGTTCTTCTGAGCGTCAGTCAACAATCATAGTTAATTATAGAGAAGACATACAATTACATATTCCTATCTGTCAACTCATGAAAAAACCACAAGTGGACCTTTTCAGCTCATTAGCATAGGATGTTTATGGATGCTAAGTCCAAGTGGGATTTGCCTGGTTTTTGACATCTCAAAGTTAGGTATCACAGTCCAAGCTTGACATCACAGGTCCTATGACAGTAAGTGGCAAAAAGTAGACCTGTTCTGTTGCCAGTCTTGTGTGAGACCAGTCTTGGAGTGAAGCTTGTAGGTGCTGATGGATTTTTACAGACAACATTGCCCATATCAGGTCCCAATCCGGCAATTAAGAAGGATGTGCCCCAGGGTGTTGCATTTTGGAAGGAGTTGACTGTTTTAGCAAAACAGGGTTTCATTATACAGGGATCAACAGCACTTGAAAAAAATCTTGATCTAGGGGCAAACTATGCAATTGATGCCAGCTAATGGCTTCACAAACATTTCTGAAAATTATTTTGCAGTTACAGCTTAAAATCTATACTATCTAATACTGAGATCATCTGAATAACTATAAAGATACCCTGGCACAGTCTAATTTCAGCTAAAGAAGAGCTATTCTGGCTTCTCCTTTTGCAAACAAAACAGACAACAACAGAAAACAAGTAGCAGCTCTCCGGTCATGGCAATTTTCCCAGTTATCATCTGTGAATGGCAGCTCTACCACAGTGCTTGAACAGCAACTGCAGAGCGGGAGGTACTGACCTTCCCAAATAATTAGGAGGTTTTACAGAAGGGAGAGATAGGAAATGTGCCTATAGCGAGGCCAGTATAAGATACAAACCCAACGTTGCTTTGTTTGCAAGTGGTGCTAAACTGCCAAACTGTTGTTAAAACTATTCCGCACCCCACCCCCCCCAATGCTACAGCTATAATTCTCTTTGTGTGAGAGATTCAGCAGCTGAACAGTTTAAAACATTAATATTTTTTACCAGGTATAAACCTGTTTGAGTTTTTTAATTATTTCTGGCTGTTTTGGAATGGTGGGTTTTGTTGCTTGGGTTTTTTTTTTCAGTAAGCTCATTTGCTTTTGGCCAAGTAAAATATGGGTCAATTGCATTTGAGTTTCTTTATTTTCACATATTCTGCTTTATTCGTAGCATTTCCTCTTGAGAGGAGTAATAGGATAATATTCTCTAAGCAATCGATAATGAAAAGGTACTATCAAATCAAAGGATTGACCTCTCATTGGTTCTTGGATTAATCCTTTATGTCATGGTAAAGAAACTTTGAAGCAAGACTTTCTCTGGTTCCTGCATCATAGACTTAAAAGGTTCTCTCATAAACTGAAAACCTCTGAGGTAGAATGAGACTCGTGCTTAAAAAAAATGCTTGAAGAGTGTCAGATTTTTAATGTATTATGGATGTTATATTGATCTTTGTTTTCATCAACAACTTGGTAGGTGTTTTGTAGCATTTCAGAAAGTTGCCTAATTTCTACTTTGCAAAATAAATTACTGGTTAAATCTTATAGGGTGGAAGTGCAGGCAAAGGAGTTTTAGGAAAAAAAGTTCCATATAACCTTCTTCCCATTGCTCTGTTTGGGTGAGTTGGGGAATAAAGGTAATGAGAGCAGATTGAAAGCAAAGACACTACATCCAGTTTGTACCAAGTAGAAAGGCGTTATAAATGAAAAATAAATAAATGAGAAAGAGTAAAAGAGACTGTGAGGAGGGACTCTGTCAATTTCAGATAGGTAACAAAAGATCCCAGTCTGTACATTCCTAGGAAGTTTGTTTTTGTGGACAGGTTTGACAGAGAATTAATATACCTCACCCTTTCAGTGTAGAACACTACATATTGTATGTCATACAGCTTATGCTGCCTGAGACCCTAATGACAGAGGACTAAAGAGAGAAGCACAACAAATGAACGTGGATGCTGTCCTAGAGATGCTCTGAATTAATAGAGTTCAATGAGCGGGGACAACTGTTCATATTATAGCAGTGCCAGGAGCTGTCACTTTGGACACATTAGCAGAATAATATTCTGTCATGAAACATGGTAGAAAATAGTAACAATCTATAATGTTAATCAAAAAGTTAAGAAAAAAACAGCGAGACTTGGAAAGAAATAAAGTTACAGTAGCTTGAGACCATGCCTACAGTCAGAGAGCTTTTGCACCGTGCAGGTACACACAACATGGTTTGGTTTTCAGAATTTCAAGTGACTGCCAGATATATATTTCCTTAAAAAAACAAGCAAACAAACAAAAATTTAAGAATTCTGACATGTATCATTGTTTAAGACTACAGAGCCATACTGTTGTGCCCAATGCACAGGCCCAGCAGCCCAGAAAGAAGTGCCTCTCAGAAAACTTCAAATTCTTTTGAGCTTTTATCAAATGGTTCAAGTTATTGTCCAGACTGATGCCTCGTATTGCTAACACTTTATTCGGCGATGCTGTGTGAAAGGTCATGACATCTATCTTGCTCAGTAACTTAGAAAATAAAGTGACTCACAACTGCATATCTGACACACCCCAGTCTTTGGCCTTCTCTCTTTCCACTCCTATTGCCCTAATTATCTTGCCAGATTGTCTGTAAATACGTCTCGGAGACAGATTGCTGTTACATGTTGGCTCAGCTATTTTATCCTCGTATTCTTCAAATCTTTTTGTCTGAGGATGAGTATATTCACTCCCAAATGTTGCCAAATATAAGCATTTGAGAAGTTGATGGAAGATCTGGGCTAGTTATGCATGAGGCTATATATTTAATACAACATTTTAGTCACTAAATCAAGCACACGTAAATAAGCATAAATCCATAAATTGCCTTGGCATCTGGGACAGGCAAGCCACTTACATTTCTGATTCCCAAAGCAAAATTGGTATTTATTAATCAACCTGTCTGCCTCTATAATAAACTCCTGTAGCTCTCAGTGTGTGGCCTCATAAAATGTTTTGTAAAAATATGCTCCTCCCTAAGAGATTTAGACCAGCTGTTAAGCAAGCCGGCTGAACAGTTCTGCTCGGTTGCAGTCTAATTAGAGTTGTGCACATTACTGAATTTTTGCTTTTCGAATCTTATAGATATGATGCTTCAGTTCACATTAAAAATGTGGTCTAGAGTCTGTGTTGCATCCAGAAACGTTCTACCAGACGAGTGGATTAAAATTTGTATTTTTAAAAAACAATAGTAATGTATGTTATAACACAGATGTGGAAAATTATTTAACAACAAAAATTATGGGAGTGCTCATAGGAAAAAAGGTGTCATCCAGATTCTTGAATGCCATGGGCTATGCTCACAGCTGAAAAAAGGAAAAATCGCCAGTTCTTGCATAGCTGCTTCTCTTCATGTAGGATAAATTACATCAGAGTTAAGTGCCAGAATCAGTATTTATTTATAAATTAATTCAAGGCTTTTATGGTTGTCAATTTTTATTTTCATTGACCTGTGGACACTTCTAAAGTACTTTCAGATGTATTGAGAAGCCTAATTAAGTGGAAGATAATACTTTTTGTAGCCTCCTAAAGTACTTTAGCCTTTCTGCAAAAGAAATGCCGTTGGATGAATCAAACGTGTGTGAATTTGCAGACTATAGTTTGAACTTTTTTCCCAATTGAAGTATTCTCTGTAGATTATTTGGCCAGTGAGGACAATAGCTAGTTATATTTTAAAAGTCTAAACCATTCAGGCAACATTTCAATTTTTACTGTTGTATCCAGTGCTGTCTGGAACATGGAAATAATCAGGCTCCCTGTTCCAAGTGAATATGCAATCTTTTCTAAATTCTTGTATAGCGTCAAAAACTCTGAAATACTTGAGCAGAAGAACAGAGACTCTGCCAGACTCAAATAAGGGAGGAAAAATGTTGTTCATTAGTCAAAACTCCCATGTAAATCAGTGAAGAAGATAATTTAATTCCTAGGAATTATAAAAGGATTTGTTTGTTGGTTTGGTTTTTTGGTGCTTGAAATTAAACAACCTACAGACCATCCTAGGTATGACTACATTGATCCTACATATAGCTCTGTCTATTGAAATTATTACTGGAAAAAATGTGGTGCATAATATCAATCAACTACAACTTCTAGAGTAGCAAAAACTGCCTTAAGAACATACTGAATTTAAAATAATGTTCTGTTATGGTGTTGTTTTAGAGTCATATTTTACTTACAATCCTGATTTTACAACTTGACCAAGAAGGACACACAGTTATTAAAAATGGAATTCAGTAAGGTTTCAAGACTCTATTGGTTGTTCTGACTGGAGCTTATCAATGCACATAAAGCAAACAGACCAGATGTTGAAATGTAACTCAGATTACAGTATATCAACTCTAACAGCCTCCCTCACACTATGCACTGGAAAACATTGCGGGAAATTACTTCACTTTTTGAAGGCCAGAACTTTACAAGAAATTTGTAATTCATCTTGGGCTTTCAAAGGGTCTACACCCTCTGGTAATTTTGGAACAGTTTCAAGCTTAAGTGACTTTGTTTCTATACATTTCAAGCATGATTTGACATTGCTTTTATTTTTCAATGTCTTGCATTTGCAGTAATTTTTCCTTGCCACTATGCCATGTTCAGGGCTTGTGTAACTAAAAATGCAGGTCTTTCTCAACAAGGCACATTGCATGTTTCTAAAGGTACAGCTGTGGAGGGAGAAACCTAGGCTATGTTCCCTGTCCTAAAAACAGCTGAAATCATGACTTATAAAGTACCATCTGGTATTCCACATCAGTTTACATGGGCAAAGAAATATGAGATTTAACATGCAACATTTGTCCATGGCACATTGCTCGGCATGTGCATGGAGCATGCAATCAAAGCATGGAAAGAGATCAGTATGCTCTTTCATATGCTTGTTATGGTGGAAATCCCCTAGGTAGTAATAGTCCTGTTTTGCTACTGAGTTGTTGCCTTGAAGTACACAGAGGTAATGCATTCATATAACACATTTGTGTTGTCATGTTATGTCCTGAGCTTTAACGGTGATTTATTGTTCATAATAGACGAGATAATCAAAAGGTATGTTGCTTTAGTTCAAGATAATCTAAAGGTATGTTGCTTTAGTCCTCCTCAGACTGTGAGCACCTCATCTTTAAATCACAACAAATTACCAATATATTTGTGCAATGCAGCTGCAATCTGCCATCTTTTTGCTGTCGTTTTACAGGGTTACTGTAGGCAGAGTAGGGCTTCTCAGGTGAGTATTATTTTAGGCCATTATTTTTAAGGAACTACAAAACCATAAATGCCTATTGTTTTGTTTTAAGGGGGAGACTTGAAACCAATAAATAGACATGTCAGAGGGCACTTTAACAGTTTTGGCAGTGGGATATGTTTAACTGATTAGAATAATGACTGTGGGAGTGTTAGGCCCATTAGTGTGAGGCAGGCAGGCAACTGGAAGTACTCCCCTTGTTATCCATTGCATGTAGGGCTTGATGTAATAAGGGTCTGATCTGAACCAGAGCTGGGGCTCGCCATAACCCAAACCAATTGCTATGATTAATTACAAGACTGTTAAGTTGTGACAACTGGTGGTATCTGGGAGCTTGAGCCTGCTAGGATAAGGCACACCTTAGGAAGTTAGGCTTTTTTATCATTTTTATCTTCACTGAACCTTTCAAGACTTTGGATGGCGAAGAGGGGATAAGTAGAGAGAACAGATTGTTTCTCTGAAGATCAGAGTTCCCCTCCAATACTGGGAATGGGATTTTGGCACATTGCTCATTATTTAATTCTCTTGGCTGAGAGCAGGAAGCATTTTTAGGGCTTTTGGTTCAGTTCACTCTCTGGCTGGCTCCCCTAGAGCCATATAACAAATAATTGGAGTCCTTGGAGATGCTTGTTCTTGTGCATCACTATATGGAGGGCAAAGACGAGTTGTGAAAATCTGAGTATATTAGATCTTTTATGTATTTAGCTGTGGGGAGCAATGGAGAAACAGTCCTTCATTCAACTTTCACTCTGATTCTGGGAGGTCTGGGCATGAAATATGGTGCTTTCCAGTATACATGAAATATGAGCAGCAGTTAATTGGTTTATTTTGTGGTAATTTCTCTCCTTACGATGCTTTTCTACAAGTTCCCATAAGTTCATTCTAGCATCTTCGTGGCATCTGGGTGACATGTGAGAAGTCGACCGATGTGCCTGGCTTGGCAAAAATCAGCTTGCAGAAAGGTGTGGGAGAAGCTTTTAGGCTGCTAGATGTATGAATCAAAGGAAAGTATTTCCAGTGAGATGTGCAGCACAGAAAATTTAAAAATATCTGTTGACTGGGATCCCAAGGGAAAGTTAAATGTAAATGTAATTTAGACAGCCGTATTGACAGCCCTGGAGAAGGCTGAAATGTTCTGATTTTTGATGAAAAAGAAAGATAAATATTTTGACAATTTCAAGGAACACTTTCTCAATTTTCTACTGGTTAGAGAGCTCAAAAAAGTTTCTGTTTTCTTGAAACACTAAGATTAAATTTAAAAACTTCAAAGTGTTTGAAAAGGTGCTATTTTTTATTGTTGTCCCAAAAAGCTATAACAATTTTTGTGGATTTTTTTTTATCAGCTCTATTCCGTCTGTTATCAAAGTATGTCCCACTAGCCATATGCTGCCTCAATTCTTCCTCTGGTTTTCAAAGTGCCAAAATCCTCTGCAATGAAAATTTTCCCTCCACCAGTGCTTTTCTCATGCTTGTCCAAAGGAATGGGCGTAATGTGGACTGGGGTTGCATGCGAATGGTATGGTTTGAAAAAGCATGGTATAACAAATTTTCTCTTATCCTTTGGTAGCATATATTGGATTAATTAATTCATATATTTTTTAGACAAACATGTTATATTTTAATATTTGCTATATATTTTTCTATTTCTGAAGTTCTTCTTATAGTAGAAGAAGAATACATTCTTGTCCTTGACCTAATATACCTTCAGAGTTCTTTTCTCTTTCCAGTCAAAATGGATATAACACCACTTTTGATTACTGTTATTGCTAAAATGGACCTTTTCATGTGTCACATTACAATGAAGCATTTGTGTAATCAGTTCTGTTACGGACTCGCACAGACCTTTCAGAATTCTGTAAGGCTCTGTATCAACCAGTGTGGGGGTAGATGCTCTCTCTTTCTATAATGCTTTCTAGCGCATTACTTCACATTTGTTAATACTTTTATCTTTAGACTGTCCCAGTGCGGTAGAACATTATTCTTTTCATTTTAAGAGTGAGCAGCTGGCTGAAAAGAATAATTAAGCTCATGCAGAAGAATTGTAGATGAATTAAGGGAGGAAACCTGGTGCCTGGTCTGCTGTGGCTTGGGCCGTTTTCTCTCAGCTTTGCTTGAGCAACAGAAATGTGGTCATTCAGTTCCAGAAACATGGAGACATCATTGTCTCTGCCTATAGGGAGCAAGAATTGCAGTCAGTCCTGGATAGAGACTCACGATCTTATATTTGGAGGGACCTTTTCCTCCATATTTCTTCTCTTTTGTGTTTCAGCAATAATGCATTGCTTTTTAAAACTGGTGTTCAGCACCTGAAGTGTTCAGCTATGTCATTCTTAATGATTTGCCTCTGAAATGACTCGACTTCCCAACTGATACTGAACTGTAGGCCCTCTCCCCATGAGCTGTGAGTATTGCAGCCCAGGAAAGCAGAAGACCGAAGTAAACAGCAGGAGCTCAAATGAAAAGGCAGCAGAAGGTGTGTGTTGTATTTGTTCAGCTTTGAGGTGGGGGATGCCCCAGCCAACAGCAGTATATGGTGGGAGAGAGTCACAGCTGGGAGTGGAGAACTGCTGCTTTGGCAGGGGCTTGGGGGAATGGCCAAAGGGAACCCCACTTCTGAGGTGACAGAGAGCTCTGTGTGGACTCCACAGCTCAGAAACATGTTGAGTGGGCTCAATCAATGCTCAATCCATGTGTCTTGCCTGGCAGGAGGTGGTAGCATGAGTTTGGTTTACAGCTATCCTATTTGATCTCATCATTTGTAATTCTTTAATGTTTCCTAGGTCAATGAAACCTTCCTTCTTGTGCTCAAAGGTTTTCTGGAGAGTTTGGATAAGGACAATGGCTAGGCATATTCACCTCAAACTGGTAAATGGTGCTGGGCAAAGGAGCCCATGTTTTTCACTGATACAATGGCTATAACTCGCAGTGATTCTGCTTAAGCTGAATTTTTAATTTTGCTCTCGAGGCTGATAAAGCAAAAGTGAAAGTTAAGGAGGGCTTTGAAAGAGCAGGCAGCTTGTAATCAGCCAGGAGTAAAAGATTGTTTGTGATAGGACGATGTATATTCCCATGGATATGTATTCCCACGCTTATGCCTGCAACTGTTTTTTGGGGTTCTTTTGTGATTCGCAACAATATGAACAGCTCGTTATATGCTACCTCACCCACTGTCACTAAAAAATTATCATATGGGAAGGATATATCTCAGCGGTCTTTGTGGATAGGTAAATGGATGTTGCAAGCCCTCCTGCTCCATGGTTGCTCTGAAGAGACAGAAAGCTGTGTCTGGAGCAAACTGTGTTCAGAGAGTTCATGCCTCTTGGCTTTGGCCATAGCAAACCCTGTGGTTGTGTGCTGGGAGAAAGGAGATTTTGGGCTCCCAGGCAGCATGCAGATTCTATGATTTCCTGCACGGCTGTTACCAAGTTACGGCTTTGTGCCTTATTCCATCCCTCTCTGAAACAGAGATGATTATCCACCATCACACCGAGTTCCTTGTTAAGCACAAAGAAAACAAAGGGATTTAAATGCTGCAGGATTGGGGACACATACCCAATGCTGCAATGTGTTCCTACACCAGGTTCAGCTTTGTTTGGTATTTTATTTGGCAAATCCCTCACAAAATGCACTTGTCACACACACAAGCACTGCTTGCAATGTGTAGTTCCTTCTTTCTTTTTCCCTCCCCAAGGATAAATGTTATAGTTTCTATTATTTCCTGTGGGACTACTTGCCATGCAAATACATAACTGCACTACATACACAGTGCTTTGATTTGATACAAGAATCCCAGCAGCATAATGGCACATCTGAGGATTTTATGCACCATTTTCATTGTGATTTTTTAACATAGGAAGAAACTTTAAAATTCCTATCAGAAAGGTGAAGCAGGAAGCAATTTGTGCTGAAACAGAGACAAAGACAAGAATAAAGTGGCATTTTTCAAGGGTTTTTTTTATTATTATTTTTTAAGGCTGCTAATGGTTGTTATATTACTTGTGTGACTCACTAGAGTTTCCTATGCACTAGCAGAAACTAGAGTGGAAAATCAATTTCTAAAATCAAAATTAAGTACCATAATTAGGTTTGTCTCCATTCCAAGGCTTAACAAATAAAAGAGGAAAAAGAACTGCCTAAATTTAAAACATTGTCTCTTAGGCTATTAAATTGTAAAGTGCTAGAATACATCCCTGCGTGCAGGGATGTGCTGAGTCTCAGTGTGGCATAGGACTTATTTCATTTCCAATTCTTGTGCTCTGTTTCATGAAGCTGTGTAGCACAGCACCTCATCCTCTCTTCTCTTGACTTGTTGTGCCACACATGCAGGTTGAATGTCATTAACCACATAATAATACGAGAAAAATCCAAGTGATAATTGCATGGCAGAGGGCAGGCACACAGTTTTTGGGGCCTCATGCTTAAACAAGGAAGTGCTTGCATTTTATTTCTTTACTGCTCTGAAGTCCTGTGACATTGTGGATTAAGTTCTTCGTGCTCTCTGCTAGAAGAGAGTTCTGCCATACATCATAAAAGGTGACAGAAGAGATGTCTGAATGCAGTATCTTTTGTTTTAAGGGGAAATTAGACCTGGGGAAAACCTATGGTGTCACAGTGGGGTTTCTGAAAGCATGACTTCTAAAGAGAAAAGATTTGCCACAAGAAATATTAAGGGAGTAGAAAAATTAAAATTGGAAGAAAAAAGCATGAACTTCTGCCACCCTTAAAATGCAGCAATTATGTTTGCTTCTTTTTTTTTAGGTTCTCCTCCTATGTTCCTTCATCTTCTTTTATTTTTTTCTTCTTCCCTTCTCTGCAACATTTCTTCAACAAGATACTAGACGGTTTGCATGATCATTACATTCTATTCCAGCCATTGACTTAGATGCTCCAAGGAAGTATTTATCTTTTAAGCAACCCAGGTTACCTCATCTATATAATTCAGGCCTGAACGATAAAATTTTGCAATTTTGATTATGGAAAACAAATATGTTATGAAACAAAATAACTGGTAGAAAATGTTATAAGTACAAACTTAAGTCCTTAGGACTGGTGAGGCTACACCTTGAGTACTGTGCTTAGATTTGGGGCCCTCAGTACAAGAAGCTCATTGAGATGCTGGAGCATGACCAGAGAAGGGCAACCAAATGATGAAGGGTCTGGAGAACAAGTCCCATGAGGAGCAGGTGAGGGAACTGGAATTATGTAGCCTGGAGAAAAGGAGACTGAGGAGGAGACCTTATCACTCTCTTCAACTACCTGAAAGGAGATTGTAGTGAGTATTGAAAGGTGGAGGGGGTCAGTCTTTTCTCTCAGGTAACAAGCATTAAGATGAGAGGAAATGGGTTCAAGTTGCACCATGGGAGATTTAGGTTAACTATCAGGAAGACTTACTTTACTGAAAGGGCTGTCAGGCATTGGAACAGGCTGCCCAGAGAAGTGGTGGAGTCACCATACCTGGAAGTATTTAAAAGGTGTGTAGAGTAGACATTATGCTTGAGGACATGGTCTAGAGGTGTACTAGGCAGGTTTAGGTGATGGTTGGACTTGATGATTTTAAAGGTCTCTACCAAACCAAGTGATTCTATGAGGTAGAGTTTGGCCTCTTCTCCCCAGTGACAAGCAATGGGACAAGAGGAAATGGCCTCAAGTTGTGCCAGGGGAGGTTTAGGATATTAGGAAAATATTCTTGATCAAAGAAGTGGTGAATCATTGGAACAGGCTGCCCAGGGAAGTGATTGTCTCACCATCCCTACAGGTATTTAAAATATGTGTAGGTAGATATGGTGCTGAGGGACATGGTTTAGTGGTGGACTTGGCAGGGCTGTGTTAATGGTGTGAGTGTTAGGCTAATGGCTGGACTCTGTGATTTATGGGTCTCATCCAACCTAAATGACTCCATGATTATGTTCTATGACAAACTTTCCTCTTTGTAGTAACTGCAAGTTCTGCCCTGGCCAAAAGAAGAGCCAGAATGGGTTTTGGTGGTGTCAGGAGGGGTAACTATCCCTTTTGTGTGTAGGCCATAGATTTCCTGTAAGAGTACTGTCTGTGGCAGTAGGAGGAGGAAGATTTGTCCATTTGCCTCTGTTTGTGGCAAAAGAATGAAAAATTGGGTCCTTGCAAAACCCTGAGACTCCCATGTACTTTAACTACTGTAACGTCAGAATGCCTAAAAAAATTTATATCTTCTGGATGGCACAGCAGAAATTAAGGTTCCTGTCTTTCCTAGTATTCTGATCATTAGATAACATCTTGGCATCGTGTAACTGTGTAAGATAATTAGTTGTGTTGGGGATGGGAAATGATTGCTTGTACAGTCAGCCAAATCAATATCTGTTGTTGCCTAGTACTTAAAAAAAATCCCCAAGCTAACTACCTCACTTTCACATCACCAGTTCCTCTACCCACAGCTGTGCCAAATGTTAACATCTAAACCTTGAAGCAAAGCAATTGTTTTAAATCCTTGGTGTTCCATTTTTAACTTGTTCTGTCTCCTGTCCATTTTGCTGGAAACAGAGTTCTGCACACCCTGTATGACTAATCTTTTCATCTGCCTTCCTATTCTTACAAGAAAGGCATTATTTACGACTGAACTGTATTTGTATTTTAAATGGCCCTGTCATCACATTTTATGACTACTGTGTGTATATATTCAGATGGAGGTAGGAGAGAAACAGAATCTACAGCTTACATCTATCTTCACCACAGGTGTGCGAGGGGGAGGTTGACACCCCACGTGTGCGCCATGAGAAGTTATCCCTTAACAAGAGAAGATTAATGCCCTGTCTAAAGCTAAGCTGTACCTCTTCCCATGTGCTGCTTAAGTAAAACAGCAATGTTAAAATTGAAAGAGGAGGCTGACCGTCAGAAATACCAGTGATGCTCGGTGCATACAAACAATTGGCAAGGTGTTTGAAATGACCATCTGTTTTGGTACTGAGCATCAATTGCCGTCACCTGCAATGTTGGGGAGCTGTGTCATAAAAATAATGGGATTCAACACCATAGTTGCTTTATGCTTATACCCAGGTGTCCACTTGTGGTGCGACCAATTCTCCTTGTAGAGGCACAAGCATGCAATTTAATATACAACATAGATGTGGGTTGGGTTACCATAGTCCACCCATTCATTTGCAGCAAGAAGCCCCTTGTAAAATTTCCTCTTAACTGATCATCTCCTGTCTGCAATAATATTGCTGCTCAATTGCATGCGTCTCTCTGCCCTTGTAATGTAGCACTTCAGTGAGCAAGCTAAAGCACATATTACTCCTGTGAGCAGGCAGCGGCTGGGAGCTCCAAGTCTTCTAAAGCAGCTTGACTTGTAGCACTTCTGTAAAATTCAGGCTTCGTTATGGTTACAGTAATATATTAATAATCATAAAATCCCTGGGTACCAGTACAGCCCTAATAAACCTGCTATTGACAAAGTATAGCAGACTACTGCACAATGGAGCTGGAAGAGAACAGCTTCTTGCCTGGCCATTGCTGCACCATAGGGTTTGGATAGATCCACAAATGCATGCAAATAGTTAAAATGAATTTCTGATTAGAATCAGAATTAAGTGTTAGGAGAGATGTATTCTTCCCGATCTAACATTTTCAGTGGGCGGAGAAAATTACCTCCCTATTGCTTTGTCATTATTCCTTAAATGAACAATGTATTCTATTTTTTTTTCTTTAAGTGGGATGAATTGTGGTTTTTTATTGCTCCCTATTTTTCCTGAATAAATAGTTCAGTAAAGCTGCTAATGTTGATGATAGAAGTCATAAAAAGGAGGGTTTATTGTTTAATGAGTGTTTCCTTCGATTTTCTCAGCATCTGAATATACATAAGATTATATAAATAGTTGCTTGAGAGAATGTACCCTTTTTTGGTTGTAGAGTGATGATTTCAAATTATACTTATTCTCCTCATAAAAGCATGGGAGCAGAGTGGGAGAGGTGTTCTACTCTTTACGCATATTATATGAAAGATTATTTTTTTCCCCATTCTTTTTACTGTAACATTTATAGTGTTGGCTAAGCTGTGTAATGATGTTGCTTCTCCTTTTGCTTCCCCACCCATGTTTCCTTACCGTGAGATCCCAGCTAGAAACAAGAATTCTGATTTCTTCCTCAATTTCTCAGGCTCTTTCCTTCTTCTCCTCCCTTCCCTCAATTATAGGGGTAGTCTGTCATCCCATAAATGTGGAGAGCGGTACAAGCCTGCTATGTGGCGTAATAAAGGTTTTTGCACCTTGGAGAATCCATCTTGCCATCAGCCCAGAGTTCAAAGAGCTGGAGCGATATTATGGATAGATAGCTCTTCTGTATCAGCCATGCTCTAGAGATGATAAGTTTTTACTCTGTCTTGTGGTTTTATAACTCTCTGACACCCAGGATTAACTAAATGTCTAATCTGGAAGTAATTGTAGATTATTCACAACTATTTTATCAGAAGGTTTTAGATGTCAAGCAAAAAGCAAACATACACTGTGGAGTTTCCTTGACCGAAAAAACCAAAAAGTTGCTATCTAAGAATTTCAGTTTGGTTAACCAACCTACCATTTTCAAATGTGTTGAAGGAATTCTTTGAACTCTTCATAATCTTACTGTGATTGAGAAGTATACACCTTCAGGCTCAATGCTTCGTTAACACCATCCAGCTCAATTGACGTGGATGTTCTGTGTCTGTTTTAGGTGGGAGAGGAACATTTCCCCTTTTGAATTCATGCACCATGGAGAAAATAATTTTAGCCACTCTTTGAAAATCTTTGGGCAGAAAAAAGTGTTTCCTTGGCCCCAGGAGCCCCATACTACATTGCCATGACTGTATTTCCTTTGGCATACATCCATTAATTTTGATTTGCTCTTCACCACACGATAGCCAAGCAAAACATGTGTGCATCCCAAACATGGTCCTGCACTCAGGACAGCCATGCTTCTCCCACATGTTGGCATCTCCATAATTGTAGGTGGAAGGGCAGGGAGCAAGATTTGTCCTATAATGCAAAGTACTATCAAGACCAATACATAGCTACAAACCCTGTAAATTTACAGCTTTGATACTGACTCTGGCTGCGAGGAACATCTGGTTAGTCATATGGCTGGAGCCAAAAGGGTACGGTTCTGCTTATTGTTTAGAGATTATAACTGGAGAGAGGTGCAGGGGTTAAAGCTGAAGTGTGTGACAAAAGGAAAATAGCACATTGCTGTTTCACTGCAAAAATAGGTGTTCAGAGGCACTTCTAAACTCCCAATGCAAAATAACTTGCAATTAAAGGAGAGGAAAAGCAAGCTTAGGTAGGGCAGAAGTTAAAGATTAATTTGAAAAAAAAAAAATTGTCAGTTTTCTATTTCGTGGAGCCTTTATCAAAGAAAAACTGAAGTGCTTGAGTGAGTCTTAAATCCTTCAGCAGAGCGTGTATGACATCAGCAAGTGAACTGCACAGCTATGATGTCTTTCATCTGAAACTGAAACTAGGTAGCAAAAATATCTTTTAATAGATCCCAAGCCACTGGAACAAAACAAAATCCCTTTTCCTTTCATGTTTTAATTGCACTGAAACATATAAAACACCTGTTCCTTCACCTTAACGGTTAATATACATTTCTATTTTTGGCACTCCGGTACCCCTTTCCTTTCCTGCAGTGCTGTGCATCTCCTATTTGAACTGCTGCTGCTGCCTCTGTTGCATGCTGGCAAATTGGAGAGAACCAAGGAGTTAAATTTCAGAACAGGAGAAGAGGAGGTGAGCTGTCTGCTACAGTAGTTTACTGCAGCTTCCTTTCATACTGACACATATGTAGTTTGTGGTGACAGTGCTAAAGAACTGCAGACAGGCACTTAGCAGACTGGATGTGAGCTGGATGCAAAGATGCCTCACCCTGGACTTCCTGCTGGCAGTATGTAAATACACCTGCAGACTGGCCACACTGGGTGGTTTGTTGTTTGGGGTTTTGGGTTTGGTTTTTGTTTTTTTTTTCCAGAAGACAGTATGAGAGGACCTGACAAAGCAACAGCATAGTTGAGAGACCTTAACCTGCATTAGATTTGTATCTCACTTGTGGGGGAAGTTTTTTGTGGGTTTTTTTTTCCTTTTTTTTTTTTTCCTGTGCTGCATATTCAAGCTGAAATCTTCTTCATCACTACAATGTTTGCCTCTATCTGGTATGCCAAGAAGCTGGGACGCAGGTTTGTGCATAACGCCAGGAAAGCAAAATCAGAGAAGGTATGTTCCTAGTGGGAATTTAAAGCCTTATGTCTCATGCAAGCTGCCTGCTGGCATCCTGTTGTGTGTCTGGTTAGCTTTTTTTAATACCCTGAAAAACGACCTATTGATATTCATGATTTCATGCGAGAATCCTTGAATACTTTGCATATTAGTTATTAAATACTGGGGAGAAGATCCTTTCAGAAGTCTTTATGCCTTCTTTTATTTATTATTTTTGTTTAGCAAGATAAACAGCTGTACATCTGGTACGTTGTGTGTTAAGGGAGCACTCCAGTGAACTTGTTGCTGTGCTGCATTATTTTTTACTAGTACAATATTAGGCTCTTAAACAACGGTTGATTGTTTGCCGCTTGTCTGGCTTTTTTCTGGTGTGGGGCCAATGAGAATGTGATAACATGTTAAGCATGTATAATATTTGGGCATTTTGTTTCATGTTACTTGTTGAAACTGTGCTGCAGCAAGGATCACTTTCATTTAAAAAGCTATAGGTATGTAAAAATAGTCAGCACTATTGGTCAGTACTTTTCTTCTCACAACATTTAACTATGCTTAACCAGCTGTTTTCTGCAAGTCCCTGTAGGTAAGCTGCTTCTGCCTTCTTTCTCCATGAGCAAAACTTAAATTGGTTTAGAATTTGCAGTATTGGGGGATATCAAGGCAATTGCCTTTTGTTCTAAATATAGAAAGCATTTAGTTAGTAGACCTGCATTCCAGTTTTGTCTAAATTAATATACAAAGCATTTTCAAAATGGGAGTAATTCCTCTTTTACAAACTCAGTATTAGATTGGGGGAAAAAACTTCAATACAATGTTATAAAGTTACCTCATTAGTCTGGTAATGATGGCTTCCTCTTTTCCCTGCTGTCTTTGATGTAGTCAAAGAATTTATAAATGGGTTGCTTTATTATTTCTTTGATATGTCTTATGCTATGTAACACAGCTACCAATCCACTAAGTAATTATCCATTGCATGGATGCCTCTGTAACTGGAAAAGCTCTTCATCTTGATAAAATTATTAGCAAAAGTACGTTCTATTTATGGTTGGGGAGGGGAGCCTGGGCAGAGATTTGCTTTTTCTGTAAAATATTCCAAGTAGTTAACAAGGCACCGTGTGGTAATTTTGAAATTTAAACACCCAAGCCAGAGGGAAGTTATCCAAATAATAATGATTTATATGTTCCATGTCATATGCATAAGGGAAAGCAGAAATGCCAATAGCTATACATGGGACTGTCAAACTTTCTTTGTCTCTAATCATATTCCAACAAACAAGGCATCATACAAACCCTCCTGCTGTTTGTGTGTTGCTGTGGGAGGATAAAAAGTTGCAGACTGGATCTTCGTTAGTCCTGAGGGGCTCCCTCCAGAGGAACATTTGCTCTCAGGCTTCCTCCGAGATGACAGAAGCAGGATGAGTGGACACATTCCAGTCCTGTCACAGTGGGGCTCACTCAGCAGCTTTAAAAACAGATTTAGTATGGGTGGGTTTAAGCCTGTATGTGTATAGATTATTCCAATAACCTTGAAGAATTTCATGAAACAGTGCCAGAGTATCCACTAAGAAAATATATTCTTCTCTATAGCCTCTTGTGAAGCAGAACGAAAAAAAAATGCTTTAAAAATTTTGGCTTTTTGTCTTAAGGTATTTGAAAAAAATCTATTATAATACTACTCATTTGGCTCTACAGGACTTTCAAAATAGTCGAGACAAGTGAGGTCCGTGCTATTCAAGCTTTGAAGCCATACCTCATAATTTTTAGATAAGAGCTGTTTTGAACATTTCTTGAGCATGCTATTAGCATATTTGCAAGGGGATTTTATTTTTGCCAGAAGACAATACGTATGCAAGAAAACATCTTGTAAAATGTTTATCTATTCTCTTCTATCAAAAAAAAAATCTTTCCTGCAGCTTTTTTCCACAGTCAGGGCTCACTTTTAATTATTTTTTTTTCCCCATACATTAATGGTGTGATCCAGCAAAGGCAGAAAGTGCCATTCCTGACAGGATGCTATTCCAATAATATTAGCAATGATTGGCAGCTAATCATCACTGACATCCTCAGTACAATATCTTAGTAACAAGAAAACACAGATAGGAAGTAGGTCTATCAAAGAAGTAAATTAAAAATAACATTTAACTGCATGGCTTGTTCTGCATGGCTTGTTTTGTTTTCGTCTTTTTCTTTTTTTGTTTGTTTGCATAATGGTTGAATAATCAAATTAATATGCACTTTTACCTAACTTTTTTTTTTCCTGGAAGAATAATTAGCTTTTTCTCTGTGTGCATGATATGAATTAAATGTTGTTTTCTTAGTGTGCTTTTGGAGGTAATAGCATGCAGCAATAATTTCTACTAGCCTGTGTGTGCAGAGTTTCATGCAGTTGAAGTCTGGGTAGCGGGGATCCGAAGAGTATCGCTCCATAACAGATTTTGCTATTTTGCTTAGCTTCTTTGTATGTGTACGAGTCAAAAATTTCTTTAAGTTGCATTTCTAAGAAACAGAAATTTTCTATGAACCCATTTGTTGTCGTAGGACCAGGAAGAAAACTGGGGAGGGGAGACATGACAGAAGAGAGTTACAGCATGGGCTCATGCCCTCACACACACACGCACAACTTGATGGTGCAGTTCCTTAAAACATCAGAACTTCAGACCTGAGTTGTGCAGAGAAAGGATGTGATCCTTGATCTCCCAGGTGGCTGTTTAGGGAAGCAGAATTTCCAGTGCTCAGAATGGAGGACACACATGTGCCTGGGGGGTACACACAAAGGGAAGAGAAAGGAGGATGACTGGGGCAGTCCTTTGTGGAAAGAGCTAAGGCAGCGTTAACATGATGGTGTGGTGCTCCTCTGTATGTCCTCTGTACCTGTATGAGGGTGTAGGGTCATGGCAATATGGTTGGGCTCCAAGGTGCTCAGTCCCCAGCATCTCCAGAGCTCATCCCCCAGTGTCTCCAGAGCTCCCCATCTTTCCTGAAGCTGAAGTTCCCATCTCACATACCTGAATATGGCATTCCCTACTCTGGGAGAGCTGGCACACAGGTCATCCCAAAAGGAGTGGGACATGCTTCTTGATGCTGTGAGTCCTGCAGAACTGCAGCCCGAGGACTAGGGGCTGTCCAGAGCTAGAACTTGCCCCGTGGTAAAGAATCTATTTTGGGTCTTGATGAAGTCGAAGAGAAAGGGTAAAGCATACTAGTAAGTGGCAAAGAGTTGGGAGAGCAAAGGGAGGAGGTGGACCTGTTCACTATGACCTGTGGTAGCTCCTGAGCTGGTTTTCTTATCTCCTTAGCCAGTACCTGCTGTTGAGTGCCAGCACTGCTGATTCTGGTAGGCATTTCCATTCCTTGCTTCTCCAGCCTGGCGTTTTCAGATGCCTGTGAATCTGGGTGTGGTCAGATGAGCCAGACCCTGTGCTAAGGCACTGTCTCATTGACTCCCACACGTAACTTAAGGACTTCCTGATAGATATTTGGTTCCTAAAACCCAGACATGAACTATTACTGTTAAAATTTCATCTGGGAAGAATGTCATGAATTGCAGCCTTAGGTGTCCTATTCATGATGAACATGGTTCTTTCAAGTTAAGTAGTATGCATCAGTATTTTACTTTGAATCATATATTTATTATATGTTGAAAAGCCTAATTTTAATTCAGAAATGGAAGAAAATATTTTGAAAAACCTCTAAACTTTTGAAAATGCAACTCTTTCTTTCCAACCAGTCCTAGCTAAAATATCTTACAAGTAAAATAGGATAATGTCTGTTAATGGCTCTTAATGTTCTCATTTTGCCACGGAAAACTCAAGCATGTCAAATTCCTTACACTTCATTGTTTTTATTAGTCTGGATCATAAACTCTTTCTGGCATATACTGCAGTTGTAATCTACAAATTCTATCTCAATCTGGTCATCTTGGCTTGATTGCTAGTGTTCCTCTTGCCCTCAAGTAGCGAGATATTTATTGCATGGGGAATGCCACTAATATTGCCTGAAAAAACTGAACTTTTAAGGAAGCTCTAACCTGTTTTATGAAAGTTATTAAAATGCTTCATCACATGAAAGGATTATTGTTACGAGAGTGAATGTGATCATTTGAACATCGAAACTTGAATATCTTAAGGCAAAGATTGATGTCTTGAATTTTTCTCATTAAACCACAATCAAGCAGAAATCAAGAGATGTTAACTGCATGTGGTTATGCTGTAAAAATAAGTACTCTAAATGATTGGAAGAGGTACAGAAAAGTAACTGAGCAATTAATCATGTTGATCTGAGAGGGTGAGCTAAAGCAGTGTGAAAAAGCTTCTGATAATGCTTGACTATATTGATAGAATTTGAGTTTCAAGGCTCAATATCAAAAATGAGGAATCACTTGCCAAAGTCTCCCTATCATTTAATTTCAATGAAGAAGTCAAATAGTGCTTTTTCTGCTTGTTCAGTTGTGGAATTTGTTTCAGCCAGGAGACTCATACTTCAAACACTGTTACAATTAGTCCTGTTGAGTTTGCACATCTGAAGGCGACAATCACTTTAAAAGGAGGATTCTCCTTGTGCATTATTTTCAGGAGCATGACCACAGGACTCATGTACAGGATTTAAACAAGCTGTCTTCCACCATCACTTAACCGAGTAATTTTGCTAGAATTCTCTTTCTAGCTTTTAGATCTCAAGGTGCTCTCATGGAGTTATCAGTTCTAAGAATTTGAAAGCATATAAGTATTCTATGTATTTGAAAGTATGCTAGTTTTACTCAGAAAGTTGAATTTATCATTCATTTAATTCTTGTATTAATTTTTTAACTCAAGACAACAGCAAATTAGCTTTTAAAAAAATGTACATATATAATGAATCCAATAACATGCAGTTGCTGGGCTTTTGCTTGCAAATAAAAATAAATCATACCTCTCAGCGACATTCACAAACTGCACAGTATCAATTTAATTGAGTAATGCAGATTAGATAGGCAGAACATAGGTCCAGCAAATGGTTTTTCATTGTATGTGCTTGGTTTTAGAGTGGTTTTGGGTAAATTGAATACCCTTGGTGGACTGGCAGCCTACAATGAAATATTTGCCAAAAGACAGGAAAATTTGCCTCAAGAGATTAACAAAACCAGGATATGTAACAAACTATTGTGTGTAAATATTTACTCTTTTTTTCTGATGGTGTCCTGGCAATAGCAACAATTAACTTTTGTCAAGATGTCATTTGATATCCTGATCATTCTCTTATCTGTATTTTAATGTAGCTAATTGCAGAGTATGCTGTTCTAGGCTATGTATTCTTGTCTCAGTTTTATTTGTTTACAAGAAACTGCCCAGCAATGTAATTTGAAAGAGGTAAGAAGTTCACTCGAAACAGTAATTACTCACAACATTGAGTAGAAACTATGTGATTAAGAAAACATAATACCAAATGAAGACATTTTTTCTTTCTTTCTTTATATATAAATATGCACACACACACACATATATATATTTAATTCCAAACAAGAAAAACTCTTTTTGCTTCCTGATTTGCATGCATACCTTAGGTTTCTTAACAGGTACTCTCTTACAAACCAGAGCTTACCAAATCATTTCCTGTCCACGGGGGCTGCAGTGAAGTGATAAAGCTTGCAGGTCTAGTTATTGCCTCGGCTAAAGGTGAAATGACTGTTTCGCCAAGGGACATCTCCTGCAGCTGCCAGATGCTGTAAGGGCAGGTGGGCATTTTTACTTCTATTTGGGCAAAGGAGGGCCCATGTTGAGCAGATTCAATGGGATGACAATAGTGCGTCACGTATTTGTAGAACTACCTGTTTGAACAGACACCGGAGCTATCTCAGACCCCTGGAGGAATCTTTTCAAATGCACTTTGTAAGTGCTGTATTTTACAGTTTTATGGAGAGATCTTATCTTTTCACATATAACTGGAGAAAAATATGCGAGTGTTCCTCTATCCAGAGCTCATTGTGCCTTTTGCTTTGGCACAGTTGGAATTCTAAGACATTTTCTTATATTGTGATTTAATCCAGAAACATGTACCTACTCAAGTCTTTTTTTTTCTCCCCCTTTTTTTATTTCTAGTTGCTTATAATCCCATATGCACCATGATTAATATATAACAGTAGGGATAAGCTGCTTAAGTAGAGATTTATTAGGCTTATAACTCACTTCCCCCTCACAATTGCCATAATAATAATAATAAATAAATATGAATAATCTTGAAAAAATGCAAAAGTGATGTTTTAAAATAAGATACTGATCAACAGTAAACTACTGAAGTTAATCCTTTGTAATCCTTCATTTCAAAGTAATCTTTCTTTTTTCATCTGTGAGGGATTTAGCTCTTGTTTTGCTCACCCATTCCATCTGTACAGGCCCAGCACCTACCTGTAGCTATTAATGAGCAACAAGGGACAATCCTGTTTTTAGTTAGCTTTTGTTCATTGAAGAAATACCTGTTGATCAGCTATTGATCAGCTATAGGTGAGCTCTTTGTAAAGAACAGGATATTTTCTCTCTTTCACTCTAAATAAATCTTAGCTGGCTGCCATAGAGTGATGATGCCTCACCTCTTTCTGCCATGCGTTGCCATTCTGGCACAGACACTGAGTATGTATTTGCCTATCAGGTACAACAAGGACTTTAATTCATAATCTATAGGTGTCTACAGAAGGTCACTTAAAACAGTTTTTCCTTTGCTGATTTAGCCAGTGTTGTAATCACCCTAGAAACCAGTTAAGTAGCTTTTCCAGTCAAATTTCATCTCTTTTGCTTAAAAGCAAAACCAAGGTAGACAGGAAGACCCTCAGAAAGCAAGTGCCCAAATGATAGTTGCGTCAATTCTTACCCTGAGTGCTCATGGTGTGACTCAAATGGAGCCAGTTTGGACCTGCTTTCTTTTTTTTTTTTTTTTTAAAGAGAAAAAGTAGTATATCTATTGTATTTGAAACTTGGATTTTCCACACTTGGTCTACATTGTATATCATGTTCTGTTAAATCCCAGTGTGTACCATTGTGAATGTAATATTTAATTCATAAGGTGCTCATTATTTTATTGGAATTGGTTTATTTCTTTGCATTTTTATGCAGTGTTCAAGTATATTATGAAAATGGCTCGTGTGAAGTGCAAGTATGAATTTATTCTTTTTTTTGCATTACATGCATCTCTGTCCTGCATATGCAATGCAAAACAGTGCATAATAAAATAGTTGTTTGATTTGCGTGCAGAACTGTATTTGGCATCGCTCACTATGTTTGCAAATAGAGATCAGTAAGAAATACTGACAAGAAACAATCTGTCCTTTGGCATTAGAGTCCCTGGAGAAAACGGAGATGAGAATTCTCTCGCTAGTTCCTAAGGTAGATTATCAAATTATATACTTTGCGTGTTTCAAAATACTATACGGCCCATTACAGCTGGTACGTATGTAACTTGTTCCCACTGGAAGGCACCCTGCCAATGTCGTGTGTATGCAAACAGCTTTAGTAAAATTTGGAATTATTGCCATGTAGTCTGAGTTTTAAAATAGTTTATTTTAAAGGCGACACTTTTTTTCTTTTGTTATTTTTATGGTGCAAAAAAAGTTTCCTCAGCCACACACTACTTAAAATGTTGATGCACGTCAGGAAAGCTTGGTTATAGCTTTAATATATGTTAACAGCTTCAGATAAGCAATTTGAAAGAATCAAGGGATTAGCTGGGACGTGCACTGCAAGAGATTTTACCACCAGGCTCAAGAGTTAAGTGCCGCATTCACAAACTGTTCTAAAGACTTTTTTGCAGCAGCTTACCTACACCTCAGGAAACAGCAAAACAAGGTTCCCCATGTTTCCTCCCCCTGCCCCTCTCCTGTTGCAAGTCTGTTGAGAAATCACAGCTTTAGTTACAGAGGAAGTATGCAAAACTACCATAGCTTGCACATCTCAGCTCTTCTGAGATGATCGGTGATGATGCCGGTGCTATGCTGAGTGTCTCATTATGTTCACCTATCCTATTGTATAACTGATTAATTTATCTTAGCCAGTATTAACTAGTTGAAGACTATCACAAGCTTTTTCTGAAGCTTGGCAGTGCAATAACGTTGCTGTTATTAAGCTGGAATTTGAACTGAACAGCAAACTTTGCAGGAAAGCTCTGTGTTTCAGTCCCAGACAAAGAGGTTTTTTTCTTTTTTCTTTTTCGTGTGTCTTCCATTAAATTCTTCCATATTCCATGCAGCACTGTTTAAACTGAATATGGATTGAATAATGTCAGTGATACCACTCATCCTATTTTTTCAAAATCTAACTTTCAAGTTACCTTGAGAAGAAAGGTCATAATTCAGAAGCTGAAGGGTAATGAGAGGCCCACTACCAAGTTTATACTTCTTTATTCTGTTTAGAGTCTTTAAAAGCTATAGCCTGCAATTTTATAAATCTGTGACATATTCTTTAGCCTTGAGCCATGAAGAAGATGTAGAAAAACATGGTTTACTGGTTTTATAAATATGATACCATTTTCTAGTTAGCTGATGAGTTGCATCCACGTGGTTGTAATTTTCTTGGCTTCCAACTTTTCTAAAGATTTTAAGTGAATTATTTTTGACAAGGCTGACATATTTTTATAAGGTAGCAAAAGGTCAGGATATTCTGTATTATTAATAAAAACAACTTGATGATTGAGAGTATCTATTTGTTGTTTTGAAAGAGATGTTCAAGATTAAGTGAAAGTGATCCTGTTGCTACGCTGTTGTTTTCAGGACTATGGTTATAGCCCGATCATTGCTTTGTTTGGTGTGAGATTCTGTTGAATGAGCCTTCCTCTTGAAATGGACACGCTGTTACTGTTCTCAGCTTCCTGCAACCTATCTTGCTTTGCTCTCTCCATTCTTCATATTCATCGTTGTACGTAAGGGTAAAAATGTCTCTGCTTTCTTCTTCTGAAAGCCATGTTATTTGAGCCAGTGAGACAATAGGAAGGAATACTTTAAAGAAAAAGAACAACAAAACCAGGTAACTGTTCCTTGACCATCTTGCTATACATTTAACAACTTCTGAAACACTAGCTACATTTATTGATCTAGGAATATCTGTTTTGGAAGCTCACCTTAAATAGCTATGCTGCCTATCACCATTTGTGGTCTCCTGGAAAAGACATAGCCGTGTTGAGATGGCTTTATGCAAGGTCTGCGTGCAATTTCCTATCCTGTATATGAGCCAAAATATGTAACATAAATCTGGGTGTATAAATGCAAATGCATTTATAAAGTTGTATCTGGGAGCTTTTGAAACAAAGAATGGCATAGATGTGTGTAAGAAAGTTAAAAGACCGTTACTCTAATTAGAGATGTCATTGTTAGCAGGGAAGGCATTGGATAACACCATGACGTTGCAAAAGCAAATAATAACCTGCTGTTATTTGGTTATAAGAATACAATGCATTCTTTTTTCCAAATTCTATTTCTTTTAACTGGCACATGGAGTGCATTGTGTTTTCAATTAATTTAAAATGTCATTTATAATTATTTCTGCGCAAAGTACCTCAGGGAACAGACCTACCAGTAAATAGCAAACTGGATAGCCAAGTACATGATTCCTCACTTAACTAGTAGGGGCAAACCCCACAAAAGGGAGGAGTTTTCCTACCACTCATTTTAGACATTCACCATTACTGCCCACAATGCAGTAAAGACTTTTATCATTATAAAAGATCCTTTAATTTCAACAGAGCACCTTCAGGTTTTCTACCATTTGTAATTAAATATTTAGTTGCATAGTAAATTAAGCATGTCGTGATCTCTGCAAAGTGGTTCTCCGTTTACTTGTGCATAAATGTTTTACAAGCTGCTGTATTGTTTCTAGTAAATTAATAATGAAGATTTAGATTTTAACTGATTAATAATCTAATTTAGTATTTAGAAGGAATCTAATTTAGGACTGGAAACAAAATTGAGGTAAACATCTTTGGCAGTGATCCCAATTCTCTGACAAAGTCACCAAGTGATAAGGAAAAAACAAATGAAGGTAAAAGAAATTAGGATGTTGGAAGTTCTAGGAGAAGCAGCATTTCCCTGTGAAACTTGAAACTGCTTTCTAAACTGCTCTGTACTTGTACTTGACTTCTGTCATATCAAATAGTCAGAACGAGTTCTATACAGCAAATTGCCAGGAATTTGTAAGATAAAGAAATATTTCTGGTGCCTGCAGAAGAACAGCAACAACAAATGTGCTTTTGGAAGTGTTCAATAGTGGAATGGTCCAAATAAGTACTTGTGATGTGGGGTGGAATAAAGCTTAACACAGCAAAATTAGGGTTGTGAATCAGGTGTGCTGTTGTGATTAGGTACTGTGGAAGCATGGGAATCAGCAGGTTATTGAAAGCTGCCCCTTCAACTTTAATGTCAAAGGAATGTACAGTGTGTAGAAGAAGGAAAGTCATCACAAACAGCTAATAAGGAGAGTAGCCTCATATCTTGCTCTTCATTTTACAACCTGAGGCCCTGAAGTTTGGACTTGTGCCGTGACAGGGTCTGAGGACCTCCTGTTTGATGACTTCTCTAATGGCTGCTTTTCCTGTATAAAATGATAGAATGGTTTCAGTTAGAAAAAGACCTTCAAGTTCATCAAGTCCAACTGTCTATCCAGCCTTATTAGGTCCAACACAAGACCATGTCACCAAGTACAACATCTACTCTTCTTGTGGCAGTATTAACAACACTTAAAGCTCTGAGTTGAGGTAGCAACTGCAATTAAAGTCAAAACTTCTTAATTTCTTCTAGCTGCCTGCTGATGTTGAGATCAGTCTTACTAAGAACAGTTGGCAGTAACTGCAGATTTTGCTTTTTCTATCTACCATTTTTAATTTCATGCCTTTCCAGGACATATTCTGTCCGTAGCCCTCCTGTGTCAGTAGTCCTTTTCTGCTTATAGGAAGCAGAAATTTAATCCAAGAATTTAAATACTTAGGCTTAATTTTGGGTGTGTACATGAAAGGTTATAGGTTGTGTTTTAAAGGATTTCCCAGGGTTCATCTGATAGTTCTTGGCCATTCCTCTATTGCAATCTAATTTAAAATAAAATTTTGGCTCTGTCACAGATTTTCTGGTAAGAATAACTTGAGTAGAAGTACCATGGTTTATCAAGGATCAGAACCTGTCCTGCTGTGTTTCTCTGTAGAAATAGGTCATATTTGTTGAGTGGAGAGAAGATTATTTTAATTGGCATAATTAACTTTCTTGTGATTATCTTAGCCTTGAAAATGCATTTTGCTCTCTCCCAATTACAGCTTTTTTCTCTGATAGAGCTAAACATGCTGTGTGTAATAATGAAGGTGGTTTTGGAAGGACTTAATGTATATAATTGGAAACTAAGATGAGGTAGTCTTCTATCAGCAGGAGGGTAGGAGAGCTGGGCTGTATAATTGAAGTACAGTGTAATGGGATTACCTACAAATTTTAAACATCGCTTTCATTAAGGAAAATAATAAGCATATTTATTAAATATAGTCTCTGCTTGGGACAATATTTGTTATTATGAAAAAGCTTTTGTAATTAAGCAGGGGTATAAAAATGTATTGAACATACTACATCAGTTTCTGGAAAATGCTTTTGTGCATAAAATTTTGCTAAAATAGAAAGAGCTTTCACAGCAGAGGCAGTTAGCCAGATATTAGTACAGCTCATATCTAGCATTCACTGTAAATTTTTCAGTGTGCTTTCAATTTAGTCAAGGTCAAATCAAAAGAAAAGTCATAGTCAAATACACTTAAACATTTATCTATATGAAAGCTTTTAGTGATTCTACTGTTTTTCATGCTTATACTTAGTGGAGATAAAGGCTAGGGGGTTTTTTCTAAAGAGTATTTTCTTGCTGCAACTACAGAAGTATGATGTTTTAGGAATTATGGGATGGGTGTCTATGACCTAAATTTTGCAGACTGCCACATAAAATTCTCCTAGGAAACTTTCATGTCTTTAAATATGCATCTGTGAAAATCTCCATAATAACAGAGGTATTTTAAAGCTGTTTAAAGCACTTTAAATGTGATTGCTATGTTGGTGCTTGAGATATAATATGGTGGTCCCTCTGGATGTTTTTTTATTTCCTTTCATTATAACTTTCGAGGGTTTCTCTTCAGAAAAGTACTGAATTAAAGTGTGTAGCTACTTTCCTTAATCAAAGCTTGTGCTGAAAAGAACTACCTTCAACAAGTGTCACATACTCTCCTAGATTACTTTCAGGAATTTTGCCACAGTAATGCCTAGGACACATTATTCATTACATCATCAAATATATCTCTATCTAAAAGATAAATATGGCTTGGAATTTGCCCATACTTTAAGTATACATCTTAGATATAAAATTTCTTCTATAATACTGTGCATATATAAAAATGATTTTTCTCCTAATTTGCAGAGAGAACATTGGCAAGAGTATGTTAGTGTACGTGAAAGCTAAATGGATCATGAAATGCTAGAACTGAGAAAGAGAAAAAAGTTCAGAAATTTTTGAGATGCTGCTGTTGTAATTCCACTTGTTTTCCTTTGAGCAAAATGAATGTATGCAGGATAGGAAAATAAAATTTAAAAAAAGAAATCACAGTGAGATGAGGTTGGAAGACACCCCTGGAGATCATTTAGTCCAACCCTGTTGCTGAGGACTGTGTCCAAGCAGGATTTAACATCCCAAGGATGGATACTACACAATCCCTCTGGACAACCTGTTTCCAACGTTTGACCACCGTCACAGTAAGACACTTTCTTATGTTTAAGTGTAATTTCCTGCAATGCAGTTTGTGTCCATTGCTTCTTGCCCTGTCCATAAGAACTACTGAGAAGGCTCTGGTTCTCTTCCTCCACCAAGGGTGTCTTCCTTGCTCCAGACCTTCCCATTGTTCACAGGGACCTGGGATTCCTGAAGGCCAATCTTAAAAGTAGAGAGTGATGTGACATTGAGTACCTCAGCCATGACCATGTGCTATATCACCAGGCCCCTTGCTCCATTCAACAGCAGTTCCACATTTTCTCTTTTCTGCTGAAGTACCCATAGAAACCTCTCTTGTTGCCTTTCATGTCCTTTGCTGAATTTATCTCTGAATGACCTTTGGATTTCCTAACCTCACCTCTGCCTATTCAGACAGTATCTCCATGTTCCTGATAGATCCCCTGTCCCCGCTTTCACATCCTATTGCTTTTTATTGTATCTGAGTTTGGTCGGGAGTTCCTTTGTCATCCATGCAGACCTCCTGCTACTCTTGCTTAACCTCCTTGCATGAAGACAGATCATTCTTGATCTTGGGGGAGGTGATCTTTGAAAAATAACCAACTCTCGTGGACCTTTGTTCTATCCAGGATGGTATGCCATGAGATTCTTCCAAACAGCATTCAAGAAAAAAATAGTAATACTCTTGGCTTATTCGTGGTCCAGTCTCCAGAATCATTTGCCACATTGAGAACTGAGTGATGCCAAGTCATATAAATCTGTGCAAGTTGTTCTTGAGGGAATGTATAAAAATGGAAAATCTAATGCCAGGTAAAAAGGTCAACCTTTAATCACAGCTCTACTTGGCTTCTTCTCAAATGTAGATTTTTTGATTTATTTTTTTTTTTACTTCATTACTGCTTAGAATGATTCTATCTCCTGAAAGGAAAAAATCTTCTAGAAGCAGGAGGTGAGTAATTCCAAGGAAAAACGCTTATGTCATTTGTGCGTATAAGTTATAGAACATCAAGAAAAAGCGAAATATAAGAACTGGAATACATGGTTAAACACTAAACCTCTAAAAAAGAGCCTTGCCTTGAGTCAGTATATTTGTGGCTTAGAGGAATTTGCAAATCTGGCCGCACTGTATTCCCCTCCCTTTTCCCAGGTGGACGGTTGTTTAATATTTTCCATCCCAGCTTTCAGCAAGTTCTCCGTTACTCTCTGCTTGCTAGTGCCATTCCCATGCATCTCTTAAAAATTTCTTTTACTCCCCTGAAACCTTCCTTCCTTTCATTACCTTTACATAAGTTCGGCCAGTTAGACCATGTAGTGAAAGTTTCTTTTAGCTGAAGTAACTTCAGACTCTGATACTGACAACAGAGTGAAGGAGCTTTTTCCTCTGTTGAAGAGTTTGGGGATGTTCAACCCCATAATTTAATGCAGAAAAATGTTATCTTGATTATGGCAAAATTAACAATTTTTCAATTTTTTATTTTCATTTTTGAGATGGTTTATAAGTAAGAAAATACAGTTTTGTTGAAAAGATTGTGTAATATTTTTGATTCGGAGTTGCAACAAAGTTAATGAGGGCAATAGTTCCATTATTATTTATCTTCTCTGCTTTATTCATAATGTTGAAGTCCTAACAATTTTTTATTAGATTCAGTGTCTCAGAAGACATGAAGATGTCGTGCAGATGCCTGGCTGTAGGTTGATCTCCCAGTTCATTCCTCCTTCCTTCCACTCCAGTGAACAAAAGACTCCGTTCTGACAGTCCATTAGCCCTGATTAAAACACCTACACCACTTGAAACCACAGATTTGACAACCTTTTTCCAACCAGTTAATCAATTAGCCCTATTTCTGGGGTCAGATTCTTACTTTACCAGGAAATTTAGAGACCATTTATTACAAATGTTTCACTTGTCTCCAACTTGAAGACAGTATTTCATGTAACAGGCTGAATTGGATGACTTTTGGCTTTGCAGCACAGGCATAAGATTCCAACAGGCTGCTGAATCTGAAGCATTTGAATTGGTGATTTGAAGGAAGATGAGGTGTTATGAGTAATCAGGGTGAGAAAATCGACTCACTGACAAAATTGGGGGGGGGGGTTTTCCCTAAAAATCTTGTGCATTAAAGATGATGAAGAGCTGGAATCTAATGAGAAGCTGACAAGAGAGGGAAGAAGAGAATGCAGAATCAAACTCACTTGATTGCTTACTTGGATGGGGAGTTTGTTTTTAAATTTTCCTTCTTCAGCATGAGAGGGCATTATGTTCAGGGATGTAATGTATGACTGCCAATTGGCCCGACAGTCTCCCCTGTTTTGGAAGAAGACTGTTTAGACAGTGCAAAGTGGGTTGCATGGTAAAGTGCTTTGTTTACAGATAATATTTCTGGCTCGTGTGAGAGCTGAATTAAAATGAGTAAAGTAAAAGAGAGGAGTTAGGTAGAGGAGTACTGAGTTCAGCTTTGGAATCATGCCATCTAAACGCAATTAAATAGATTAGGAGTGAAGAAGACACAAAAACTTTGCTAGAGGTGCCAACTGAAAGAACAGGAAAGGGCAAAATATAGCCAAGGGAGATTATAGAGACAAGAGGGAGGAAGAGCAAGAATATTGGAGCATGAACAAACCACAGCGGAGCTGGCAGTCGCTAAGGGAAAGTGGGAATCTGTGAGGTAGGAGGGAAATGCAGGAAAACATTTCTAAGAATGAAGATACTATGCAAATGCACTTATGTTTATAATGTAGGAAGTTGTTAGTAACCTGAGCAAAAGGTTGAAAAGGTTTTTAGTAATCATCTGAGCAGAAGTTGTGGATGACCCCTCCCTGGCAGTGTTCAAGGCCAGGCTGGATGGGGCTTTGGGCAACATGGGCTAGTGGAGGGTGTCCCTGCCCATGGCAGGGGGTTGGAACTAGATGGTCTTTGAGGTCACTTCCACCCAAACTGAAATTTTATAAAAGTGATTTTATGTTTCTGCAACTCTAAGATCCGCAAAATAAAGGGGTTTTTAACCCCAACCTTTGAAGAGCCACACTGGACATGTCAGAGAGAAAAGCAAGATGCTCACAGTGCACAGGAGGATGCTGATTTTTAGACCTGCCATATGTAATTTCAAATAAGAACCTGTCAATTCTCATTTTAAAATGGTTTCTTCATTTTTTCAGGTTATGACATTAGTTATATCTTTCTCACTAGCCATGAATATTTGTTTTCCCAAATATTTTAAACAAGATCTAAAGAAAAATTTGTAGTTCTGAAGGAGAAAAATATACACTTTAGTAAAATTATAAGTAATGATTAGTAATTTTCATGAGTTATGGATAAGAAAATTACATGATTAAATAGTACTTCATCATATATGACAGAATCAGAAACCCCACTGAGGGAAAGATAATTTTCAATAGTTATATGACTTTCTTGATTGTTCCCCTTTCCCCCTGATTTTCTGAGTAGTTTTAAGTGCTTTGGACTAGTTTTTCTCATGATTTAATGGAACAAGCGTGATAGAGACACTAAGAGATCTTGTTATACAATCAGAATATGAGCCTTGAACTGAGCCTTTGATAGAAGTGGCACCCAGTTTTCTGAATGCCAGTGGGTTCCCAATTCATTCAGGCTAGACTATGAAAGGACTAAAGAGACCATTGCAAAGATATACCCATGAGAACTTCTGGCAAGAGATGCTGGCCTTCCTTAGTCATGTGAGGTTGGTAGCTTATTTGTCACTAGACACTTTGACTAGAAAAGTTGTACTATCTACCAGATATCACTGTACCAAACTATTGAAGTGCTTGGTAAGCAAAGTTGTAATGACTGTAAATTGTTGTGTGTTTCAAGTAGTTCCCTGCTCTGATTTTAAGTATCTTCAGCAAACCATTTTTCTATTAGAATATATCTCCTGGTAATAGTTTTTATTATTTTTAAATGATTTTTTTCTTTAATATATAGAAAACAATTTATTCAGGATATTAATCTGTTGTAAGCATTGTCAAATTACCTCGTGCTGTATGTAGGTGCTGTGAGAATCTCTCTGTGATTCAGAAAACTTGTTTTTCATTTTGTCTTGGAACGAAAACACATTTTTGAAAAAATATATTTTGACAGATGGGATTGTTATGGAGCCAGCTGTATTGAGTAGCAGGATGCCATGCAAGTAAGTAGGTGACCGGTGCACACTTATGCAGGTCAGCAAGTGAAGTTAGTTGATGAAGACAAATCAGTCTGACCAAATCTGGTATGGTGCTAGCTTGAGACTCTCAGGCTCCAACAGTACCTGTTTGCTGACAAGACCTCTTCTGCACACAACATAAGAAGCAGTAAGTTATTTCTAAAGGAAAATGTTGACAGCTAGATAATATTTAGGCCTGTCTATATCCAAAAAAAGGAAGTCTGGGGAATTTCATTACACTTCATTTGTGTTCCAACACTGATAAACCACGTTTCTTAAATCTTATACAGAACATATAGGTTGTTGACTGCTTATTGATATTTTCTTACAGAATAATCATAGAATCATAGAATGGCCTGGGTTGGAAGGGACCCCAAGGATCATAGAGCTCCAGCCCCCCTGCCACGGGCAGGGCCACCAACCTCAGGCCTGGAGCTACACAAGGTTGCCCAGGGACCCATCCAACCTGGCCTTGAACACTTCCAGGGATGGGGCATCCACTACTCATCTGGGAAGCCTGTTCCAGCACCTCACCACTCTTTCTGTAAAAAACTTCCCCCTAATATCCAATCTAAACCTTCCCTCTTTTAGCTTTAAACCATTCCCCCTTGTCCTGCCATTATCTGCCCTTTTAAAAAGTTGATTCCACTCCTGTTTATAATCTCCCTTCAGGTACTGGAAGGTTGCAATGAGGTCCCCCCACAGCCTTCTCTTCTCCAGGCTGAATAAGCCCAGCTCCTTCAGCCTCTCTTTGTAGGGCAGGTGCTCCAGCCCTCTAATCATCTTCGTGGCCCTCCTCTGAACCCTCTCCAACAGTTCCACATCTTTCTTGTATTGGGGGCCCCAGATCTGGACACAGTACTCCAGGTGGGGCCTCTCGAGGGCAGAGTAGAGAGGGACAGTCACCTCCTTGTCCCTGCTGGCCACCCCTCTTCTGATGGAGCCCTCCTTCACTGTTGAAGGATAGGACAGGATAGCAATAATCTAGAAATTTCAATTGGAAGGGATCTACAGGGATCACCCAGTCCAGCAGCCTGACCACAAAAGTGCTGACCACAAGTTAAAGCATGTTGGTAAGGACACTGTCCAAATGCCACTTTAACACTTGACAAGCCGGAGGTATCTATTCCCCCTCACTAGGAACCTGTTCTGGTTGTTTGACCATCCTCTCAGTAAAGAAATGCTTCTTAATGTCCAATCCAAACCTTTCCTTGAGCAGCTCTGAACCATTCCCACGCAGGAATGGTTCAGAGACAGGATGTCTCTGGATATCAGGGAGAAAAGATTGGCAGTAATAGCCTGATCATCCCACTCAGTCACCCAGTTCTGATTTTGTGGGACTCAGGCAGTAACACTGTAAAATGCTTTTAATAACTGGTAGCTTTAAAACTGAGAAAAAGTTTTGAGCATCTGCTTCTTAGGGTATTATCCTGAAACACTGTAGTATTGACTTTTCAGAAAGACAGATGTTTCAATGTGTTTTACAAGATATTTTGCATTACAAAAAATCAAAGCCCAAAGATTTTATCTCTATTGGACCAGGTCAGGTGACATCAGACTTACAAGCTTTACTCTGCTGTGAAAAGGAAGTGGAATGAGTGGTTGAAAGTTTTTTTTTGTTCAAGTTCTTGTATGATGACAATCTGCATAACAGAGATTCTTTGGAGCATCTTTTTTCTAGTAGTGCTTTGTGAACCTATGAACCTTTATACATCATTCTCTCTTTCTGATAGTTGTTATGACATCCATCATGGTACATAGCAATTTTTCACTGAATTACCAGAGATTTATTGAGGATGTCCCAAACTTCCTGTGCTTGCCAGCCATTCTTTTTTGTTGTTATTCTTCTAACTGTTTTTCATACTACACATAGTAGGGATTTTGGTTTTGCAGAGGGATCTTCATGCAATCTTGAAGCATACTAAAAATATGGTAAAATGAATACTGCTGTCTTACTGAGTTTAATCAAGATTCATTAAGGAAGACTTGGCATCAAGCTGTTTTCTCTAAGTGCTAATAAGAGGAACATTACCACCAGTACCAAATCATAAGTATATAGGTTAAAATTCTTATACAGTTACATTGTGAGCAAAACCTAAGTTTGCTTAATTGATACTATGATACATCACATTTGTTAAAGATAATTACCATTGGATGGCTTGCTTTAATGTGCAGGCTTATTTTTCATAAATTATCATACAGAGGTAAAAATAAATCTATGACATGGATCATTCATCACCTATCATTTGATTCATGCTGTCACCATTTAAAATTTCTCTATGCAGAGCAGATAATAGGCAATCAGTCTGTAATTTCGAATGTCTTCTGTCCTGAATGATCAAAATTTCACATAAATGTTGAAGACATACTTTCTTTAAAAAAAGAAATAAAGAAACCTTGTGAAATATAATTTTTCCCGTCTCTTAGATAACAAGAACTGAAATACATGGGACTCAGAATAAATCTTAATTTAAAGAAATTCAAATATAAAGAAATTTGATATGGTATTACTATTTACTGGGCAACATATAATGTGGATTTCTAACAAAAAAACTGACACTTAGAAAGAATATGTGAAGAGAAATACCCAGATCTCATTCGGGTTCTTTTTGCATTCAAATTTCTTGTTAAATTCCATTTCCTATGAAGGTCTCATAAAAAAAAAAATCCACTTAGTATGAGCCAAGCCTTACCATACTTACTGAGTTTAACAAACAGACCTTCCATTAATTTAATCTGAGAAATAGTTTTCAACATGCAATGCAGATGGGGGGGGGGGGGGGGGGGCGAGGTTTTTAGATTTGGTTTTATTATTACTTGACTCTGATTTGATTTGGAATAAATTAAATTGATTTCCCAAGTTGAGTCTGTTTTACCTGTGAGGGTAATCGGTGAGTGATCTCTCCCTGTCCTTATCTCAACCCAGGAGCCTTTCCTTACATCTCCTCCTCCCTGCCCAGCTGAGGAGGGCAGTGATAGACCAGCTTTTGAGGGTCATCTGGCCTCCAGCCTGGGTCAACCTACAACATACAAGAAGCTCAAAATTTGTATTTGTAAACTTGCCATAGACCATCTTTAAAAAAGGCAAGAAGGAGGATCCCAGTAACTATAGGCCAGTCAGCCTCACCTCTGTCCCTGGAAAGGTGATGGAACAGCTTGTTTTGGATGCCATCTCCAAACAACTGGAAGAGAAGAAGGTCATGAGGAATAGTCAGCATGGATTCACCAAGGGGAGATCGTGCTCGACCAATCTCATAGCCTTCTATGATGTTATTACCAACTGGGTGGATGGAGGGAGAGCAGTGGATGTCATCTACCTCGACTTTAGCAAGGCTTTCGATACTGTCTCGCACAACATCCTGATAGAGAAGCTGAGGAAACAAGGGATAGACGAGTGGACAGTGAGGTGGGTTGAGAACTGGCTGTCAGACCGGGCTCAGAGGGTCGTGATCAGTGGAGTAGAATCTGAATGGAGGCCTGTGACTAGCGGTGTTCCCCAGGGCTCAGTGTTGGGTCCAGTCCTGTTTAATATCTTCATTGACGACCTTGATGAGGGAATAGCATCCACCCTCAGCAAGTATGCCGATGATACAAAACTGGGAGGAGTGGCTGACACGCAGGAACACTGCGCTGCCGTCCAGCGAGACCTGGACAGACTGGAGAGCTGGGCAGGGAGAAATCTAATGAAATTCAACAAAAGCAAGTGTAAAGTCTTGCACCTGGGGAGGAATAACCGACTGTATCAGTACAGGCTGGGGGATGACCTGTTGGAGAAGAGCTCTATGGAGAAGGACCTAGGGGTCCTGGTTGATGACAGGTTGGCTATGAGCCAGCAGTGTGCCCTGGTGGCCAAGAGAGCCAATGGGATCCTGGGATGCATCAGGAAGAGTGTGTCCAGCAGGTCGAAGGAGGTGATCCTCCCCCTCTACTCTGCATTGGTCAGGCCCCACCTGGAATACTGTGTCCAGTTCTGGGCTCCCTGGTATAGAAAAGACAGGGACCTTCTGGAGAGAGTCCAGAGAAGGGCGACAAAGATGATTAGGGGTCTGGAACATCTCCCCTATGAGGAAAGGTTGAGTGAGCTGGGTCTGTTCAGCCTGGAAAAAAGAAGACTTAGGGGGGACCTAATTAGTGTTTACAAGTATCTTAGACATGGGTGGCAGGGGGAATTGGCCAGCACCTTTTCAGTGGTCAGTGGGGACAGGACTAGGGGCAATGGCTGTAAGCTGGAGCACAGGAAGTTCCGCACCAACATGCGGAAGAACTTTTTCACAGTGAGGGTGACAGAGCAGTGGAATAGGCTGCCCAGGGAGGTGGTGGAGTCTCCTTCTCTGGAGATATTCAAGTCTCGTCTGGACGCCTATCTATGTAATATGAGATAGGGAGCCTGCTTTGGCAGGGGGGTTGGACCCAAAGATCTCTTGAGGTCCCTTCCAACCCCTAAGATTCTGTGATTCTGTGATCTTCCTTTTGTTTCCAGCTGCTCTTCAGGTTCTCCTCTGCCATTTTCTCTTTCACTTCTAAGTTGCTGTCGGCTGCCAGCCCATCACAGCTGGAAGTTGTCTTTTTGCACACACTTTTGGCACTGTGGGTCCTCACAAGCTGTTGGATGTCTACACCTGCGGCTCTGAATGACTATAGATGGAATACGTACTAGGGTAAAAACACCTTCATATCATAGATAGTGATACTTAACTAGTTAGATTTGATTATTCTGTGGTCACAGGAGAAAAATGCCACATGCATGCGCATTGGGTTGTCAAGACCTGCCTAGTTTAATTTCTAGCCATGGGTAGAAGCATATTTTTAGGCCAGGGGTCACCTCACTCAGCATTAAGGTAGAAGCACATTCTAAATGCCCGGTCAGTGGAGGAGGTTCCATTCAGGTGTGATTCACATTTGCATATGCTGGATTGCTCCCTGGAAATGCTTTATTCACCATAAAGCAAGACAAAGTTGACTAAGCTCCTAACACAGGCAATTAAAATTAGTTCAAATCTGTCCAGGTTGCGCTGTACACATCTAGCCCTCTTTCACCTCTTTTCCTCCGTCACAAAGATGAGACTGCTATAGGGAACACTCTACTCCTCTGCATTTGGCACAACACCTGCTGAGCAAAATCTTACCTTTCACAAAGGCTTCCTTTCTGAACCTTTCAATACAATCACACAATACTTTTAAGTGCCAGTATGACTAGTCCTAGCATACTTGTGGTGGTAGATTTTCATGGTGAATAATGGGAAAAATCTTGCTAAGTCTAGACTTCCTGGAAACAAACCTTATGCCAGTAGTTTGCTCACTGCTTTTTCCTAAAATTAGGCGGGGAAAACTCAGCATCTGGCTAGCAGAAAGTCAAAATGCCAATAGAAAATTTGTTAGGAGTAGTAAAAAGTGCATATGGACATCTTGAATCTGATGCTGCATCTCCTATAGTATCCACAGTGGATGAACACTGAAAAAAACTGTATTTTGAATTTCAGATTGGGTAAGGTCATAAACCCCCTCCACTGCATTCAGTGCTTCTTCAGCAGTTCAGAAATGAGAATCATAATTAGCAGTGAGGTAGGTGTCTGTGTTTAGTGCAAAATTTATTCCACATCTTAGATGGTTATATATGACTGAACTATTGATTTTAATTGTGTCTGTCAGAATTTAGCTGCGATATACCTTAATCATTTGTAGGCAGTCACATGCCTCTTTAAGACTCGTTTCCTGTGTAGATAATATACTGCGGTTCCCCAGAGACCTTCTATGCGTTTCACAAAAGCCAGCACAAACAGCAGGCTCGCTAATACCAAAACAAGTGATTAATATTAATTCCTATACTCTGTTTTTGTCAAAAGGTTTTGGAATCAGCTTTTTTTTTTTTTTTTTTTTTTTTCCTGGGAGAACATAAAACAGGAATACAAATTCTAGGATGCCAATGTAGCTGTCTACTTTTATGTCAGAGGTTGTGCTTTTTTGACTTACTTGCATATAATAAAAATGGCACATCCCTGGGGCTTCTTTCCCCCTCTTGTTTTACACTAGTTTTCCTCCACGTTTTTTTTCTTTAATTACAAAAATTATATGGCATTACATAGTCACTAGAGCAAAGTTATAATAGCCATGACAGTACTTTCAAAATTATATATATTAATCAACAAAAATATGTTCCAGACTGTACTTTTATATAAAAACTAACCATGTGCCAAGACCTTCTCATTCCCCATCTCTTTTATTCTATCTTGTTTCCTTTTGCCTTATTCGGAAATGTCATCAGCATGTGACTGACATGACAAAAAAAGATGCTGTGCACTTGGAACTTGATAATACGGGGTTTGTACTTCTGTAGGAGCTTTTCAAGAACTAATTAGAACGAAGAAGCTAATCTTTACTAAAAATAACGTCTTCAAATGTTCTAGTGAAAAGTTAGGTTATGCTTACTGAATTACCATCTGGAAGACTTCATGAGCAGCACATGCAGTATTAAACTCGGGATTTGTTGCCACTATTATTTTTAAAATAAATAAATAAGTTGTGCTCTCCTGTCTCGAAAGGGCTAATAGACAGTCCTAAGCTTGTCAGTGGCTTACCTTGTAAATCAACGCAAATAGCAAAAGCAACAATGTGGGATTTGTTCCAGTGAGAATCGGGAGGGGGGGTTAAATATTTATGACTGTTACTTTCAAGTGGTTTTTTTTAAGTAAATGTACTTATTTTGAATTCCCTTTTCTTTTTGTAAACTTCTGGAATTTCTACGAAAGCAGTTATATATCTATTTATGATTCTGTTGAGATTTTGAGGTCTGGAAACAACAGTGCCCTGTAGCCTTCAGACTTATCCTAGTCCTTCTGTATTGAAATGTGATTTTCTAGGAGATACCCACTAATGGAATATTTTAGATACATTTCTGTTTCTGTGAAATGATATTTTTTAGCAATTAATTTGAAGGAAAAAATAAATGCGCATGTGAAAAACTGCATTTATCTTACATGAATAAATCCACTGAGTTGGAAAATTTGGTCTTCAGTCCACATCATTCTACTAAGCAGTTCATGCTGAGCTGAAACCTGCTTCTTTTTAGGTGCAATGACTGACTTACCTGATATATCTACTGATAGTCCTTCTCTTATTAATTTTTGTACTACATACTCTGTGATCACAGAGTACTGTTCACATAGATTACTTCCATAAGGTATCTTATACAATGTCCTTCAAAACACTATGTAAATTTGAATTAATTTAAATCATGTATAAATTTTAAGAAATACCCAGTGATCGTTAATTAAAAGTAATGCTTTAATGCATACAGACTTCGACTCAATATTGGGTCCTGAATTCTTAACTGCTCAGTTTTACAGACAGCTGTACTATTACAAAGGAAAATCCTTCATTCTACTCAGTCTCCCATGTCAATTAGTCCCACTGCAAGCAAGTTTCCTATTTCAAGATCTTTATGTTGGTAATAGCTGACAAGAGAGCTCAAAGTACACACTGTTGACTTTCAGTTCACAAAGGCTTTCCCAAGAATTATGTGAGCATAGAGGATGCAGATCAAACTTTTAGCATAAGGCTGGAGTTGCTAACAGTTAGAACAAACTTTTTATGCATGGTAATGGAGTAAATATGGAAATTGAAAAGGGACGATGAATGCTGAATAAGAAGAAACATAATTTTTACTGTTTGTTTTTCCCTGAAGTATAAGCCTACTAAATTATTCAGACTATAATAAGGGGAGGTAGCATAAGAAATTATATCTTTAAATTCATCCATTCTATGGTTGCATGGACGATATAAAATCTGAAGAGAAAAGCCATTAAAACAGTGTACTGAACACACTGGGATATTTGTTAATCATGGGATTGTTTTAGTTTACGTTCTTTTGTTCTTTTTCTTCTCACTGTTAGAAAAAAAAAGGCATCACAAAGGTTTTTATGAAGTTCTTGCATTACGGCATCTTGACAACCAGTTTAACTTTGCATGGTTCAAAATAGATTCAGTCAAACAGCAATCTGCATCTTCCAGATTATTCTTACATTTAGGGTAATGAATATGTGGTAAACTGTTCAGGTAATGAAATGTCAGCTTGTTGACTGGGATATTCTGTAGTCTTTACTGGCCTGTTGCCAGATTTTTTTGTTCAAATGATTGATCCTGAAGGGAAACTTTGACTGCTACTGGAAATTTTGTGTCATAATGACATAGTACAGATATGCAGAATGTAAGTCACTGTATGATATATGCAGAATGTAAGTCACTTTCCTGACCTGGCACAGAGAAAGGCCATTGTCACATTCACAAACCTTTATTTTATAAAATCTGTTTCGAGCATGCTATAGTTTCAAATTACCTATGAAGTTCCATTGCAATATAGATGCATTTTAGCCTTTCCTTATTTTCACATTCCTTTCAGTACATCAATCTGAACAAAGGTTGCAGTTCTGAAATTTGTCGTCCTTACTTTCTAACTTAACTTGTCTTTTAAGTTTATTACCATTGTTAAAGAAACGTGATAGTTGGTGCATCACTGCAATGAGTATAACCTTGCCTTATGTCTGCCTAATACATCAAGTTAATACTTAATGGTACTTGATCTCATAAGAACTCCCCAAATCATTCCAGTATCATTCTCTGAAGAAGGCTACACATGTTGGGGTGGCGTCCAAACCATGCTGCAAAACAAAGAATGGTGATTGTTAAGTTTGTACATCATAAAATGTTGGTGGTGCTGAAGTTTGTCAGAGTCCTGTAATGTCTCCCACTTTCTCCTCTGAGAGATCCAAAAATATTTTAATACCTTATACGTTTTGTCTGCCTACTGTTACTCTCATTGTCAAGATTTCTGAAAGTATCATTTTGCAGTACTTTTTGTCAATATCTAAAATTTCACTACATTTGAGGGAAATCTCAAGTTTAGCTTGAGACTCTCGTCCAAGTCACTTGGTGAAATACCAGAAAGAGAGGTCAGAAGACTAATCTTAAATTACAAAATAGTTTTTGTAATTTTTTTTCCATAAATTAGTAGCTTCTCCTGCTGAGGATCTTTTGTTTTTATGTGAGGAAAGTTGTGATTCTTTTACAATTATATTGAATGAACAGCATAGGAGACAGTTGAAAAGCATTCAACTTTAAGATACTCTCAGATTAATTTAAAATACAAATATATCAGGAGTGTTTTTGAGGTGTTTCTATTCTATTAATTAATTCAGAAGGTTTTTTTGCTAAACTTTAATTAAAAAAGAGATACTTAAGGTAGTTTAGGATTCTTTTTTAACAAATGAGTTACTCTTCTCAGGTTTGTGATAGACCGTTATCTAATATAGTACAGACCAACCTGGTTTTGGTGTATGTAAGAGCTCAGACACTTTCTGCTATTAAGAACAAGTGAGGAGGTAAACAATTTACAGGCTTGGGCCAGATGCCCAAGATGACATACAGTTTGAAGCCAGGGGCATGTACAAACTGAATGTGTTTCCATCAGGGATCTAGAATTGTAGAATCATTAAGGTTGGAAAAGACCTCCAAGATCATCCAGACCAACTATCCCCTTACCACCTACATCACTTACTAAACCATGTCCTTAAGTACCTCATCCAACCTTTCTTTAAACACTCCCAGTGACTGTCACTCCATCACCTCCCTGGGCAACCACTTCCAATGCCCAACAACTCTTTCTGAGAAGATATTTCTCCTCATTTCTAACCTGAACTTCCCCTGGCACAACTTGCAGACATTCCCTCTTATCCTATTGCTGCTTATCTGTGAGAAGAGGCTGACCCCAGCTCACCACAACCTCCTTTCAGGTAGTTGTAGAGAGCAATAAGGTCTTCCCTGAGCCTTCTCATCTCCAGACTAACCAATCGCAGTTCCCTCAGCCACTCCTCATTAGACTTGTGCTCCAGACCCTTCATGTGCACCTAAGAGATTTTTTTTTTCATTTTTACTCACATTCTGATCTCTCCTGTAGTACATAGGTGGAATGTAGTACATCCTGCAGTACATAGGTGGAAAGGAAAAGGTGGACAGACTTTTTTATGGCTTAGTCTTTGTGTTAGTGTTGAACTGGCAGAATGGTAAGCAGAAAATACTTCTTCTTTCCCGCTCTCTTGAACACCCCTAAAATCCTTTTTACTCAGAAATGGTATATTCTATAAACCTTACATACCTCCCTTTGCATTAAGCCACCTGAATCCAAAGAGAGAAATGTCATAATCCAAGGTTTATGTTTAATTCTAACAGCGTTCACTGTCTCTAGATAACTTGGAGGAGGCATGGGGAACTTCCTTGTAACCTTGTGAAGAAAACCCACCTCCCTCTGAAGGCGGCCTCACTATGGATGTCTTTTTGAGCTAAGAGCCTGTTTCCCCACCGTGCCTTTTTACTCTACACTTCTTTGGATCTAAGAACTTGTATTAAGTGCTACTAAAATAAATTTATTAAAGTGTTATTCTACTACACTAATGGTGAAAGTTAACTTTCACTTCTCCCTGAAGGGGAAAGCATACCAGTAATTGAGGCGTTACCCTTGCTGTTCTGTGAACCTTGCCGTGATGTATGAAAGATGTCTTGAATTATTCAGTGTTCCTTCTTAGTTATGTTTCTCCTTGGTTTCTCTGTGTAGCTGATGTCATTTGTGGAGGTGAGTTTTTTATTATGTGGATAGAGTTGAAATTTGTGAAAAATATATCCCTTTTTTTATTTTTGTCATGCCTGAGCGGTAGCTTTCAGTTGCTGACATTTTCTATTTGTCCATCTTTTAGGAGATGAATTGTTTGAAAACCTTTAGAAAATGAATATTACTTTGTTTCTTAAACTTCCTATGCTGACAGAACATTGCAACAATGCTGATGCTGCAGTCCTTAGGGTAATTTAGTGCTGAGATCACAGAGAATGCTTAACAGGATAAGCATTCCCATTCTGGTTTATTTAAAATGACCTCTATGTATAGGTACACCCATTTCTGAAATTTTGCTCGTTTACATTTCACACTTGAATGCACATCCATCAAGACAACCTTTCAAAAAAGCAGAATGCACGTACACACAAAACTAGAGTTTTTATTTAAAACTTTTCTGGAGTTACCAGGTTTGTCTTAGTTTGGTTATTCTTGAATTACTAAGAAAACAAAACAAACAAACAAAAAAAGAAATAAAAAAGATATTTCATATTAGTTACTTAATCCCTCAGCTACCTACCAAGAGGAGCACCAATTGCACCAGCACAGATGCGCTGTCTGTAGGTGCTGTAGGACAAGGTGTAAGAACAGCCCATTCTGGCATAAGAGCATTTCACTGTAAACACACACAAAAAAATGTCTGTCATTGCTCTGAATATGATCCAGTTAGATTTTTATTAATCGCAGAATCATAGAACCATAGAATCATAGGATCATAAAACGGTCTGGGTTGGAAGGGACCCCAAGGATCATACAGTTCCAACCCCCTGCCACAGCCAGGGCCACCAACCTCCAGGCCTGGATCTACACAAGGTTTCCCAGGGCCCCATCCAACCTGGCCTTGAGCACCTCCAGGGATGGGGCATCCACTACTTATCTGGGCAGCCTGTTCCAGCACCTCACTGCTCTCTCTGTAAAGAACTTCCCCCAATCCTTCAGCTTCAAATTCCCCATCCCACAGGCTAATGAATTTTTTAACTTTAAATAGCTATATATTTTTAATGTCAGAAATTACATTCCAAATGTTGTTTTCTAATACTGTCAGTCAGTACCAATCCCACTGAGGTGAACAGCAGTGTGGCATCAACTGGATTATGGTCAGCAGTACCCTGGCCTCTATCAGGAACAGTGTGACCACCCAGGCCAGGGAGGTAGTGTCACCCCTGTACTCAGCCCTGTTGAGGCTGAACCTTGAGTACTGTGTACAGTTTTGGGTGCCTCAGTATAGGAAGGACATTGAAATGCTGGAGAGGGTGCAGAGAAGGCCAACTAGGCTGGTTAGGGGAGAGGGTGAGGGAGCTGGGGCTGTTCAGCCTGGAAAAGAGGGTGCTGAGTGGATACCTTATCACTCTCTACAGCTACCAGGAAGGGGGTTGTAGTGAGGTGGGTGTTGGCCTCTTCTCCCCACTAACTAGTGTCAGAACAAGAGAGAATGGGTTCAGGTTGCACTAGGGGAGGTTCAGATTGGATGTTGTGAAAACTTTCTTCACCAAAAGCGTGGTGAAGCATTGGAACAGGCTGCCCAGGGTGGAGATACTGCCCTTGGGCATGTTTAAAAAAAGGGTAGATAAGGCCCTTCGGGAGATGATCTAGTGGTTATAGTGGTGTAGGGCTGACAGTTGGACTTGATCTTGAAGGTCTTTTCCAACCTTGATTCTGTGATGCCAAGCAACAGGGAATGAACAATTGCTCTTGAAATTATTTGTCACCTTCCTTCTGGCTGATCTCATCGCAGGAGGAGACAATGTATTTTCCTGCTTTGTCAAGGAAGGAAGATGTGATCATATGCTCACAGACCTTAAAAAACGATGAAGTAACACTTTGTTCATCTTTTAAAAATGCAGAAAACATCCCTCTCTATACTGAGACTTTTTTCACTTCTGTGTGGTTTTCTGAGCACCTGGAGGACAAGGGCAGCGGTGCTAGGCTGGCTGATCTATTCCACTGGACTACATGGCAGAGAAGGCCAAATTTTACCCTTATGCCTACCCTGGTATCTCCTTAGAAAACAAAAAGTCATGCTGAGCTGAAAGCTGTTTCCCAGATGAGGAAAAAACCCCTCTGTCGCCTCTTGGTAGAAAAAATACTTCTTGCAGTATAATTGAGCATATTCATCAGCTCATACTAGACTGTTATAATTGAAAGTTTTAATTCTAGCTTTGCAAGGTAACCTTGGTCCCTAATGGAGAATTGCAATGAAAGTCAAGAGACTGAAACGCTATTCCCAGATTCTGCCACTGACCTGCTTTTGCAAATTATCTCACATTTTTCCTTAGTTCTCTTTTTCATATGTGTGTGGATGTTTTTACCATACACTCTCTCAAAGGAAGGGTTTGTTTTAACACTCTATATCCAAACTTGGTTTGGGCTCCTATCCTCTCAGAAGAATTGACTGAGAATAAGATGGAGAAGATTCAGATGTGTGAAGAGCTGTATGTATATTATATTAATGATCAATAGAAAAACTTCTGTGAAACAGCAAAATGCATGCAACCCATCAATTTGTGTAAAAGCCTCCGTTGTGGTTCAAGGAAAAATTCTCCTCAAGAAAAAGGCATAAAGTACCTCTTTGGTTTCAGTATACACATTTTGTAATAGTTGACACTGGCAGTCTGATTTTATTATTCTTTTTTAACCTTAAATAGCACATTTATTATTTGGTTTTTATCATGGTACATCTTGTTATTATAGGCTTTACTGCATTCCTGGTGAACTTTCTGCCCAGTTCATGGCTCCATCTAAAGCAATGAGTGAGCTTTATTGCCATGGTAATAATATAAAGTTGATGTGGAAAGCGGCAGGTGTGCCACACCTACTAATACTAGTGAAAATTGCTTATCAAATGCATCTTATACATGCAAGGTTGAAAGCGCCTCTGCAGACCTGGGGAGCTTACCAGAACAAATTCTGAATCAAACCTTTTTCATTCTTGCATGGTAAAACAATTCACAATACAAGAGATATGCAGAAATTCAAAGCTTGAAGAAATTCTTTGATATTCTTGTATAATCAAGCAGAAAAGGAACAGAGGCTTTGGGTCAAAAGCTAATAGAAAAAACAAAACATATGCACATATTTTTCAACCTAAGAACATAAAATTTGAAGCTACCCTTCATCCAGAGAAATGTAAATGAAGTTCTGAGCAAAAATGCAGCTGTTCCATTGAATATCTCAACAACTCCGACTACCATACTAATAAGATATTAATCTGCAATCCTCATAAAAAAGTAAAGGGCAAACTATTGTTCAGGCTTCTTCCATGTGAGATGGCCGCATGAACCTCATTCACTAATTTACAACCTCTCTCATACATTTTGCCCTCAATTTACAGGGAACTATTGTGACTGATTTTCCCTTTGGCAATAGCATTACAGATTCTGGTACCTGCCTGACACTGTTGTTTTAAACATTTATCCTCGAGGAAAGACATGTCCCAAAATGTTCCGCTGTTGCAACAGCAACTAAATTCTGTCGGGCAGCTTTACAGGAGCCAGGTGCAACTGGAAATAAATAAATAAACAAATAAATAAATAAGGCTCCTAAATTACAGGCTATTTTTATGAAATTAGAAAGTACTTTTCAAATATTTCTGTGTTTCAAAGTCCCAAGGCTGCAGAGAGCATATGACAGCATAATATTTCCATTCCATAATGGAAAAAAAGGAAAATTAATTTTAAAATAAATTACTTTCTTCCCTAAGCTTTTTCATTTATTCTTTTCTGAGAGACCCTGTTTCAAGCTAAAATTTTTGAATGAAATATCATTATGTAATCTGCTACCAGAACTCCACAGACATTTTAGAGCCAGCATGTGTGATTATGGATGTTGGTTTGGTGGGGTTTTTTTTACTCATTCTGCATATCTAAGAACAACTTGAAATCAGAAGGCGTTTTGTGATTATCATCTGTAGCCTTTTGTGAAACACCTTGGCTTGAAGGTGCCCATTGTGATAATTAGCATCATCTCAGTTTTGTAAAGCAACTATGTTACCCGCAGACCTCTTGCACTTTCCATTTTAGCTGTGGGAAATAGAGGAACTGTGGCATTTCTCTCCAATTCTTACTTCTCTGATCTCAATTTATACATGTGAACATACTCAGAAATATATCTATATGACTAATTGTACATAGGTAGGTCAATACAGAAAATTACCAAAAGGCACCTAATTTTAACACCGTTATCATTGTAACTACAGCCTCTTGTAAACAGATGAAGGAAGTAATGCAGAAATGTAGGATTTGAATAGAGTTGGCATTTCAGTTCAAATTAGAATTTCTGTGTAAGATTGCTTTGTTAGGGAAGTGATGCACTTAGTAAATCAAAGGAACTTTTGAAGCATGGTTTGACACGAAGAGCAACGTGTTAATATTCTGATTTCACAAAGCACAAAAATGTCAGTTATCAAAATGGTGTTGATTATATTTCACAGCTGCTTATGCTGATTCCAATGAAAAGAGTTGTGGGAAATTATTCCAAAGGATACAACTGGCTGCTTGAGTACCTTTTAAAACATTTTAAACCATTAAAACAAAAGGCTTGTCAAGAATAAAAACACTTAGATTGTGAATAAATTGTGAATTGAATACAAATGGATTATTTAAGTTATATTGTATTACAGATGCTTGATTATGACAGTGATGAGCACTATAAAAATTTCTAAAAACAAATATAATGCACTTGAAATAATAATGTAATTAAAATCTTGTGGGGATGAGGCCATCAATCATGTTCTAGAGATAAAATTTTGCACTTGAAACCCTACATTCTCTACTGAGGTTTTTCATTTAGATTATAGTGAAGTATTCTGGGGGGTCATGAAACCCCCATTTGGCTACTGATAATACAAGAATAATTTCTGTCTGCTTTCCAGAGAATTGTTTGAATGAGTCAAGGTTTGAGTAGCCTTCACAGTGCCATATCTGCTAAGTGTTTTCATTTCATTACCATGGCGATACATAAATTCTGACCTGAAACAAAAAAATGGTAAGTGTATCTGCCAGCAAGCAGTTTAAAGAGCATATACTTTTGGGAAGGAGGAGGGTAAAGAAAAAAAAAAAAGAGCAAAAATGTTTTCTGTCACTGAAGTATGAAAAATGTGGCTATTATTAAAAGCACAGTCTTAATTTTAGGTTGCTAGGATAGTGTTCTTCAAAGGAGCGGTTGAGAAAGACCACTTGTTTTATGTGGCTCTTTGTAATCTTTGAACACTTAATATAGGGTTGTTTAAAAAGCACGTATGGCATAAACTCTGGTTTGCAGCATCCATGGCATGGTTTGTAGCTTGGTACACCCAATTTTTCAATGAAATTGCCAACAGATATAAAGAATTGTTCATCCTGTGCTCTAAATGTTGGAGGGACCTGCTAATGCGTAGCAGCATATTTCCTTCAGCCAGGTGTAACTGTATGCATGTAAAATGGCCTAAAATTAAACAGTCATTTAATCATAGATTAGTTTTTCTGTTGCCTCCCCCTGCTTCTTTAACTAGAACTCTCTGCTGACAGAGAATAATAGAAACTCTGTAATTATGAATTAAAATTGGAAACAGCTCCAGTCACATATTCAGGTAATGATCTTGCCTAGAGGTTATCAATAATTTATGTGTTAAGGAAAGGAAGTTAGTAGATATGAATATATTTCAGGAACAATTAAGATATTATCATATCTTCTCTTAAAGGTACAGATAAAGTCTGAGAAAAGGATGTTCATGCTGGCAGGGTGAGGAAGGAAACATCACATTCAAATTGTAACAACATTAAATAAAATGGGGCTTGAGACAAGGAGAAAGAAAGAGGAAAAAACCTCTTTTCCTCTGCTGAGATCACTGACAAGATGAAGTGGTGGGTAATGTTGTGATGAAAGTCCACATGTGGAATATGCAGAAGCTCCAAAACAACTCTGAAAAATAAGATCAACCTTCTAAAAATATTATTGACCTCGGAAAATGTTCTTTTTAATCCTCTGGAATCAGAACAGTAGAGGCTGAAAAGTGAAGACAGCAAATCCTGCCTGTACTCTGAGGAAAGAAGAGCAGATGAGTAAGTTCAAAGAGCACTCAAATCCTCACCCTGTTATATGAAGCTCTTCTGCCTTGTTCTTTTGCATCTGTTTTTTCTTGGCAAAGTGGGGAAAGAAGATGTTGGTTACACCCAGAGTGTATTAGTCACATTTGAATTAATTAGAAGAATATCTATGCTGGGTCTGCCCGAGGAGCCCATCTTAAGTGTCCCACAAAGCCAGTGCGAGTTGTACCAGAACTGGGAACACGTTGTGATAGTATTGTCCCAGTCTCCAGTTTTTCAACTAAGACAATGTGTTTGGCTTAAAAAAAAAAAAAAAAGAAAAAAACCCAACAGTATTTATTCATTGTTTATTTAATTTTATTTCACTTTCACCTTTTTTTTTTTTTTAAAAAAAATAATTTATGTACTATTAACTTGCTGTTAAGATTTCCCAGAATGGCACAGACAAGAGACTTTTTATTCACTTTTCCAGTGGCATATTTTCACGTTTTGCTGCTCTCTGACTTTCCTGATACTTTTTTATTGATTACTTTTTGTTCTAAATTAAGGCAGGCATTAGCATACTTACCCTAGCTGGATTTTATTTACATTTCTTTGATCTTAAGGCTTTCTTGAAAAACTGGTATAAACTGGTTTCCAGTCAGTGTTGGAAGGTGAATTCGTTATTTCGCTCATTAGACTCCAGAGAATTTTCTCTTTTATCTATCCTTTTTTTCCCTCACTAGACTTTTCTTTTTCCTTGCATTTTTCATTTCATTAGGCATTCAAAATTTCTGGTGACACCAATCTGCATAGAAGTGATATTTTTTTACTAATATTTTAGTGCATTCTGCTTTAACAGGGACTCAGAAGCTCACTAAGGGGTATGTCAGCTCTTTTTGCTGAATTGCAAAGGCTTCTGGGCAAATTAATGGGATTAATACAATTATGTGGCTGCAATACCCAAGCAGACATTAACCGCTTAAGGGGTCTCAGAACATTATTTGCTCACTTTAGGTGTCTAGGCATCAGCCTCTCATGCATTTTAGGTGCCTGGCAGAATCTGAGACATCGTCATGAAGTGGCATCTATCACACAGGACCTTTAGAAATTTGCCCTGTTCTGGAGAGGCAGTTGCAGTCTGTAGATACTCTGGGACATCTGAAATGTTACTAGTTTCATATACCTAGCCAGCTGAATCCTACTCCAGTGTCTTCATTTCATGTTCTTAACATGAAGTAAACATAAACATGAGCACTGTGAAGGACAATCTTTCTTATCTGCAGTGTTTGCTTGCTGGCATGTACCTCACCTTCTTATTCTTTTTTTCTTATGTTAGCTGGGGAACAACTGTTCATGAAGGCATGCAGCAGGAGGACAAGGGGTAATGGTTTTAAACTCAAAAAGGGGAGATTCACGTTGGACATTAGGAAAAAATTCTTCATTATGAGGGTGATAGATCACTGGCACATGTTGCCCAGAGACATAGTGGAGGCCCCATCTCTGGAGAAATCCAAGGTCAGGCTTGATGTGGCTCTGAGCAACCTGATCTAGTGAAGATGTCCCTGCTCACTGCAGGGGGGTGGACTAGATGACCTCTAAAGGTCCCTTCTAAGATTACACATTCTATGATTTTATGTTGTTCCCAACCACTGGCCCTACAAAATATCACATTGAGTGTTGTGTAAGTGCCTGGAGAAAGTTTGTACGATGACAATTTTTTCACTGGACTTTCTGATATTGTTGTGAAAGGAAAAAAGAATAGAGAGGCAGCTCCTTTGAGTCTTACTTGGACTGAAATGATCCTCTGATAATGTCATCCATCACCTTCTTTTGTGCTTTAAAGTGAAAATATGATTTCTTATGCTCAAGTTGTAGAAATCACAGAATTTTCTCAGCTCTCTTAGCTGAGCAAAAAAAATTAATTTTCCCTTGCACTCTTTTACTTCTGATAAGGATGAAGGCAGTTAGCGCTACTTAACAGTCATGATTTCTTTTGACTTCTCTAGATGCAACAGAGGGCTTCCAGCTGAAAATGATGCTTTGCTTTGTGGGATAAGTAGAATCTTTCTAACTTGTTTGCAGGTTTTTTCTAATACTTTGCTGGGAGGATATTACTGATGTTGCTCTAGAGGAAATGGTTTTTAGATCTGACAGTCCCATATGTGGTGTGTATCCACCCTACCCAAAAAAAGAAAAAAAAACCCCAACAATAAACCCACCAAAAAACAAAACACCAAACAGCCAGATTTGTTTCTGTCAGGGCTTTAGTTTTCTTAACCTGATCCCTAGCTGCTTGGAGCATAAGCTCTTGGTGGCCTCCTTATCCATTCTCAAATGGAGCGCCATGCACTCCAGCTGCTCATTGACATTGAGGGCAACAACCCCTCCTTCCTAAAGAGCCTGTAAATTTTCATTCCAACAGTCTGGTCATAGGAGCCATCTGATGACTTCTATCTCTGCATTTAATTCTTAAATACTTTGTCTGTGCTGTCACTGTAGTTTTACCCTCACTTTTTTTATTTCCGAGTTGATTATCTGGTGCTTATAAATATAACAGTGCTGCAGCCTTTCCTTCACTGGAAGAAATAACATGTTCTCTTTATTTCAAGTTTCCTACTGTTCCCATGAAAATTGCCAAGAACTTTGAGGGTTGGCCAGATTTGCTCAGAAATGTCCCTGTAATTACTGAATTCATTGCTCAGTAATACCAGCAGTTAGATGTTTGGACACTGAGTCTTTTAAGTCATGCCTCTAAAAAAAGAAAGCTGGGGGCAGAAAAAGAAATCTTCTCTGTACCATGATTTTCTATTTAGTGTTAATACTTAATAATAGAAAACTTGTTTTTCAAACGTTACCTGAAATGAAGACAGTGGTGTGATAGTAGTAAGAACATCTGATGGATGACAAATATGTCAGTGTGGCTTTAAGAAAAATCAAGTCAGAGGCTGCAAAATCTGCAGATAATTCTTTCTGTTTCCAGCTTGGGGAGGAAGGAAAGGTCAGGCAGCTTTCTCACAGTGGCAGTTTTGCTAGATATAGCTTCTACTTTAGGCATTATTTCCCTGTTACTGTTTTGGTGTGGAGAGATACATGTGTCCTTCCATGGGCTCCAGCTTGCATGATTGATTTAAAAATAAATAAATAAATGATTTTTTAAAGAAAAAATAACCAGTTCAGCTCCTTCAGCAGAATTCATAGCCCTCTGGCATTTAATTATGTGGCTCTGCAAGCTATATTCAGGAAGCTTTTTATTTTTTCTGGTGGTTTTTTTCCCAGGCTTTTCATAAGGCTACTACATCTTTATTGGCTACATTGAATATGTGTCAATGGAGTTGTTTTTCATGCTGCATGAGTGCACTGATGCTGTGATCTGCTTTTGGCAACTATAAAATAGAAAGCGGTAACATTAGTACAATAGAAGAGGAACAGCACAGGACACAAGTGAGAGAGAACATCTCCCGCATAGCCTGCCTTGTATGAGAGTTGTTACTAATGGATTAGGATCCTCTCTGAGATAGGTCAGATAAAAACGATAACCAATTTTGTGTCAAGTGCCTGACATAAACTCAGTTTGGGATTGTGCAAAACAGAATAGCATCAGATACCATAAATTATAGCAAAATTTATGAGTTTATAATTTGGGGTACAGAATACTATTGCATGCAGAAAACAGAAAGAAAGGAGGACTTTTCTTTTTCTTAAATTATAGGGACTTTTTAAAGTGAGAAGGCAGTTATCAGAAGACCGGGGCTAAAAATGAACTATCTAGTGGTAAATAACTCAACCTTGATAAATCACAGAGGAAGCGTACCTAGTGTAAAAGCAGCACCTCATGAGGTTTTGCGCCCACATTACCAAAAGAGATGTTCTTTGGATGGGCAGAAAGGAAAAACCCAAGAGTCAAGCCAGCTGAAGTGGCCATCTCTTCTTACTATTTTTAAATGGAGACAAACTTTGGAAGAGCGCCTACTAAAGAAGCACAAAACTAAACTGAATTGTTTTCAGGTAAAGCACCAGTCCCAGAATATCTTGGCTGTTGTAAGTAATATGATTGAACATAATCGGCAAATGCATGTGGTTGTGTCTAAGAGATTAATGTTAGATATATATGCAATGTATCACTCCTAATTTGCACTAATGGTTTGGAAACTTGTTATGAATATGTCTTCAGAATTTTTATTTGTGCACAGCAGATTATATGATGCTTTAAAAGGCTAAGTCAGTTTGTGCTGATGCTTTCTGAAGTGTCAGCGAATATAATTTAGTAGGATTTCCTGAAAATCATGGCGCCTTCTTTACAACATCTCAGATGAGAGCTCTGAAGTAAGGGATGATTCATTTGGAATACAAATATGGCTATATTAATTTTGTGGTTCATATAATGAGTGTTAAGTAGTATTATATTTCAGACATGACAAATGAAGTCTTACTTGCTGTGCATTATAGGTTTTTTTTCCTATATTCTGTTAAAAGAACATTGAAACCATCATATTTTATGGTAAACATGGAAATTCTGAATGAACGTTGACAGTCACAGTAACGTTTCAACAGTGCACTAGTTCTCACCACATTTCAACTTTGCAGTTTAAGCTGTGTGAGATAAATATATATTCAGAAAAGGTAAAACTACAATAAAATGGTATCTCAATATGACTCAGTAAAAGCTTGCTTAAGTTCAAAGTCTTCTGATTTCAGTGCAAGCAGAATTTTAATAATAACCTCCAGCCTTGGAATGTTTATTACCAACAGTGTTAAGGATGGATATAATAGACTGTATATAACACCAGGTATGTCTGTTTTCAGGATATTTATGTAGTGAACTTGGTTTCTCCTATTATGTTACTACTCTCATTTAACACATTTATTCTCATCAATGCTGTTACTTGTAGATGGACGGTAATAATTCACGAATATAATGATATCTTGTTCTAAGTTAACCTTCAAGCAGAAATCCTTTTCAACTTCAGAAGACAAAACTTAACTGCGCAAAAGAGTATAAAGCATTTTTTAATGAGGAACGGATTATATTATAGTTCTGGTAACAGCGCTTGAGTGATAATAGTGAGTGGGTCATAACAATCATTCACAATTCCATTCTTTTCAGAAGCTTCCCTTTTTAAAATGAAATGCAGTGCGGGCTCTAAGAGAGGATTATTTTAAAGAATTCTTATGCTGTTCATATTCAGAATAATAATTTGCAGAATGATCTGCTTTGTGCTCCTTTGACAGTGTTAAGCAGCAATATCAAAAACCCTCTAGAAAATGCTTTTTTCCCCCACCTTTTCTTGCACCTCCTTTCTCTATCAAAAAAACCCTCAAAATCAACAAATTATAGCTGTTACATATTTGTAAATTTACTTTGTCACCTTCTCATAAAATAAAGTAGAATTTTGCTTCAATGTTCCACAACACATTCAATTCAAAATTTATTTTATCTATCATGAACATGTGCTGACAGAGGCAAAAATTTTTGAAGGAGACAAATTTGTGTAAATTGAAAATGGTGAGATCTAAATATCATGATAATTATAATTCATAAAACTATATATACTGTAATACAGGTAGATTTGTCATTCAGTATAAACAACAAAAAAACTTTATGATGCTATATGAATTTTCATATTATGATATATATGAAAACAGAGAATTGTAGAATAGAATGCGTTAGGTTGGAAGGGACCTTAAAGGTCACCTAGTCCAACCCCCCTGCAGTAAGCAGGGACACCTTTAACTTGATCAAGTGCCTCAGAGCCCCATCAAGCCTGACCTTGAATGTCTTCAGGGATGAGGCCTCCACCACCTCTCTGCGCAATCTGTTCCATTGTCTCAGCAATGCAAAAATTACATAAATTTGCACAGTCTCTGTAGCAGCTTGGTACTGACTTTTAGTGTAGGAGATTGAGTCTGAGGAGAAGGGAAAAAGCAAAACAGGTTGTGTTCATATATTGTCTAATTTGAGTCTGGGATGAATAGTCAAGAAGAATATTTACTAGGTAATGACAAATTGCAAAGGCAGTCTAGATGATGAATTGCAAAAGGATCTTAAAAGACTGTGAGAAAAAAATGGCTGATGAAGTTTAGTATGCATGATTGTTAAAGCAGTGCACATGGCAATGAAAACTGGGTGAACACTTTTAGTAAGTTGGACTCTGGGTACCTAGGACAGAGGTCTTAGTCATGATAGTCCCCAGATAAGATCACTTCAATAGTGCTAAAGATAAATAATTAAAAAAACCCAACCCAACAACCAAAAACACCCAAACCCTTCTTTTAAACTAGAAATTATTAGGAAAAGAATAGAGCACAGAAAAATGCCAACATGACCAGACATGGAGAAATAGGAAAGGATTTCCCTTTCAATGAGATAACCTTGAGGCAAGAGAAAATAGGATTGCGGTGTGGTTCACCTCTTGTGGCAAAAGATGGGAAGATGCAGTATACAGGACATCCTGAGGATAGTGCATACAGCATGGAGGCCGTGTATTCACAGAATCACTAGATTGGAAAAGACCTTTAAGATCATTGAATCCAACAGACCGTAGTCAAGTTGATTTGATTCAATTCCATCTGATTTGATCCTATCCTATCCTATCCTATCCTATCCTATCCTATCCTATCCTATCCTATCCTAGGTATGCCCATGCTATCTGGGGTGGAGGAAGGCCCCATTACAATGGTTTGGTGTCTTAAATGGTGTAGATTTTCATTAAAGGATTTCAATAGTCCCCTTCCTCCATTCTCTTTTCTGCTCACACAGAAGAGTGGGAGATGAGCTCCTACAGCACAAGCTAGCACACCCAGCTATAGAAACTAGATGGAAATTGTCCTTTTTTCCTCTTTTGGCTCCTGCAGGGGACAGGATACTGGAGAGATGGCGTCATGATCCAAACAGCACTGCTGTTCTTTTGTTCTTACATTTTATTGGGAGGTAAATTTAACAAATTTTTGAGGTGGATTTTTTTGTTTGTTTTGTACTGGTTTTAGCTGGGATGGAGTTAATTTCTTCATGGTAGCTTATATTGGGCTGTGCTTTGGATTTGTCCTGAAAACAGTGTTGATAATATAGAGATATTTTCATTCCTGCTGAGCAGGGCTCATACAGAGCCAAGGCCTTTGCTGCTCCTCCCCACACCAGTGAGTAGGCCGGGGGTGCACCAGGAGTTGTGAGGGGACACAGCTAGACCAGCTGACCGTAGCTGACCAAAGGGACATCCCATTCTGTGTGATGCTATTCTCAGCATACAAAGCTGGGGAAAGAAGGAGGAAGAGGAAGATGTTTGGAGTTGCAGCTTTTGTCTTCCCAAGTCTCTGTTAGGCATGATGGAGCCCTGCTTTCCTGGAGATGGCTGAACACATACCGGCCCATGCGAAGCGGGGGATGAATTCCTCATCTTGTTTCACTCACATGTGTAGCTTTTGCTTTACCTATTAAACTGTCTTTTTCTCAACTCACAAGTTTTTTCACTATTACTCTTCTGAATCTCTTCCAAGTCCCACCAGGAGGAGTGAGTGAGAGGCTCTGTAGTGCTTGGCTGCTGGATGCGGTTAAAGCACAAGAGTATTTAGCAGACCTTGGGTTTTATTATGACTTATAATACCTAAGAATGGAAAAATAAGATTCTTTTCCAGTTTAAGTAATTTTTTTAATTAAAAGCCATAATATTCTTCAGTTTGTAGTATGCTTTGAAGAGCCTGAGAGGAAAAAAAAGAAGATAAAAACATTGTGAAAATGTCAGGCAAAAAAACCTGTTAGACATAAGCAGGCTTATCATGTCTATGAGGAGGTATGCGTACAGTTTGAACAGCTGTTTTTAAAGATTTCTACTTAAGATTAGTTTGAGGATGAACATATAGTGTGTGGCAGGAGATTGGATTTATTGCCTTGGGAACCTCGGTTAGAGCGCTGAATCAAATTGTCTTCTCACATTGAAGTTCAGTCTGCTTTAGCAAAGCTGGTACAGCTCCTTTCTGCTGCTTGTCATGCTGTACAGACCTGGTTTGTTAGCACTAGGGACTCATGAAACAGCATAAGTGTTTCTGTAATCTCATTAACCTCAGTGAATTCATGTTTCCCCTGCAACGCCATGGGTTTTAATGGACAGAAGTTCAACCCTGACATAGCCTTTTAGGTGCCCTCTTCTGATTTTTATTTTCCTCTGATTAAAAAAAAAAACTCTCTTATTGACAGGTGAGCAGTCAAATGAGACTGATTTTAATTGTGCTTGACTATGAGTTTGAGACCCTTCTCACCTTTATCTCCATAGGCCTTTCTCATTGGTGCATGTTTGAAATCTGATGTACCTTGAAGTTAGCAAACTCAGTCCATTGCCTAAATGAGGTGTTTCCTTCCTTACAACCCATTTACTGGTGGACCTAAGGTTTTCTTTCACAGATGCTAACGTAGTAGAAGCAATTGTGACTTAAAGATCACATGTGCTGTGTACATGTCACCTTTTATGTTCACTGTTCCAGTCTTTAACTCCCCTGAGGGACTGTGCCATGTATTTAGCCTTAACTTAAGCTGAATGCCTGTCATTAAAATGTCAAATTTTTAACAGGGGGCAAGAATTTAACCATTATCCTTTTGATATAACTTGCAATCGGTTGCATGCAGCATTCTGCACCACCAGTTGTGTGCAAAAAATCAGTGGTGTTTTGAGGCTACTCCATATGATTTTGAAAGCAACCTGATATTCTAGGTCTTTCCTTCTAGCTACTGCAGTTGGTTGACACAAATTTGTGTCACTTATTACAGAATTGAATGGAATAAAAAATGTATTCAATTTCTTAATGCAATTTTACTCTAATTAGCTATGGAAAGGGAACTATTCTTTATAATTGCCTTACTGCATAAATGTTTCATGGCCACAATAAACCCTTGTGGGAAGAAATACAGTCTTCCTTCCCATTCTCCCTGAGTCTTCCCCTGCTGTCATCTTCTTCATCTTGCCTGCTGGTTTTCCTTTTTGAAGTGCCAAACTAGGGAGCTCCAAAAGCAAAGAACCAGAGACAATAAAAGCATGTTTCTTTTGTTTCACACATACAAAGCAGTTGTCTTCTGGAGGCAGAAACTAGCAACTCCCTTAATAACTGGTCTTAATCTACTATATCGAGGTGATTAGTCATATAGATATTTTTGGACTGCTTCTACGCATAGGTCAATATTACGAAAGACCTGAGTGAGTATCATTACAGAATCACAAAATGACTAGGTTGGAAAAGACCTTTAAGATCATTGAGTCCAACTGTTCCTGTCCTATGCTAAGCCATATCCGTAAGTACCTCATCTACTCGTCTTTTAAACACATACAGGGATGGTGACTCAACCCCCTCCCTGGGCAGCCTGTTCCACATCCCAACCACTCTTTCAGTGAAGAATTTTTTCCTAACATCTAATCTGAACCTGGACATTAAGAGTGACACAAAACATTTTATAGTAATAAAAGGTCTACACCAAATCACAGAATTGTAGGGGTTGGGGTTGGAAGGGACCTCAAGAGGTCATCAAGTCCAACCACTGATTTTCTAAATACTTATATTCCCATACTGCTTCATCACATACAAGCTGTTGGTGAGCTTTAAGAACTGATTGTAGAAAGCAATGTAGTAAAGGTAAAAACTTGTAGCTGTGTCCTATCCTTTTATGGTGCAAGAGTTCCTCTGAAAAGATGAGAAGAGGTAGGGCTGGAGAACAGCATTTCATTTCATTAAGCTCTTCTCTGATATTTGACTGCAGACTGGCTTGTATAAGACAAATTTAGCTTTTTAGATTACTAGGTTTAATAAAATCCAAACTTGAAAAATATTCCCAGATTGGAAAGGAAACACGATATAATTTTACCCAAGCTTAAGAACATCAATAAGCAGTAGATGGGACTGCTGTGGATTGAATTGGAAACTGTGTTAGAATCCTGTCACTGTGGTAGATAAGCACCATATAAAATGCAGCTTTAATATTTGAAACCTAGAAATATTACAGCTCAAAGAGGTTTTATTAAGGGAGCTGGAGTATTGCTTTGCTAGCTCACTTTAAAGGGCTTTATAGATACATTTCATAATTATATTCTTTGCATTAAAAGTAAAATTAGCCTGCAAAACACTCAGAGGAGACTTTTGGAGATCTATAGTCAATTTTTATTAGTCTAGAAATGTGTCTTTCCAGCCATCCCCGTCTAGTGTGAACGATGGCACAAGTTTCTGGTACCTGTCATCTACAGGACACATTTTTCAGTGTGTGAAACCAGGACAAGTGTAACAGCAGACCACTTTATGATGCCAGAAAACATGTATAGAAAAGCTGAAGGAGGAGTTTATGCCAAGGACAGCAAAAAGGATCACAGATATGTATGTACTAAAGTAAAAAGTGATCACTGTCTTGTTCATCACTCTCCACCTTTGCCCTTCTACCCCAGGCTCAGAGGTGTCCATCTCATTCCAGTACAGAATAAAACTCTAGATCAACTCCTAAAAACTTTAATGAAATAGAATTATTTGAAGTAATTTCAAATTCTGAGTAGGATTTGGGAACGAGGTCTTGGGAAAGAACAGTCTTTCCTTGCACAGAACTTCCATGAGTTGTTTGCATCACTTGTCAGATTTCAAGGAGTTTCTGCAGAGAAGACAATGTGTTCACAAAACCAGTGCTGTAGTAATGATGCAGGTGTGTAGGACTCCTAAGTATTGCTCGAGTGGTAGATGCATTTGCTAAAAATAATTTGAGGGATTGGAAGCAAGTTCTGTTTGGATCATTCAGATAGTTTTATAAATCTTTTTTTCTTTACCCTAGTCAGGTTATACTACCCAAAATAAGTCTGTGAACACACTGCAGCGAGTTTTTAGCTAGCAGCAGTAATATTTCACTGCCATGGTGTCTACTTTCTGGAAGTGGGATTGATGCCTTCAGATTCCTCCCCTCCCCCCCCCCCTCCCCCTCCCCCTCCCCCGAAACATCAATAGTCGCTGCAATTAAAGGCTTAGATTTTGCACTCAGAGGAAAGTGTTTGTTGTTGCAAAGATAATGGGGGCAATAAAGCTGCAGTATTTCATCCCTCTGATCCCTAACGCAATACTGGGTTGTCACTTTGAGAAGCAGGGAACAGGCAATGTGCCATCTTGTGGCTTCCATACCCACTGCAGTTGATTTACCAGAGAACGGGCAAGTGTTTGCTGAAAGGTTTTTCACGCCCTTTGCAACTGATGAGATGCTTACAAGTTCTGTTTGAGAGAAGAAGTGAGAAATGGGACTCTGTGGACACAAAGACCATTGTAGACCACTGGAAATATGCTATGGTAAAACATAGGAATTGGGGTAATTTTTAAAAATTTTGTTCCTTCCCTCTTATTTTTCCACCAGATAATGTCATCCATGAAGCAATTTGCTAGAAATGTTCTCCACTCATCTAAATAAAAATGCTCTTTGCAGTGGTGAAGTCAGCTTCTGTTTGTGCATTCTGCTTGTACTTTACAATTAAAATCATTAACATTCTGGCTGATGGGCCTTTTAGACGGAAGCTTTTACCAGTGCCTAAACACAAGGTCACTACTTAACTGCATCAGTTTACTTAACTGACTTCAATATATAAAATCAGATATGTTCTCTTCCTATTGCAATAATAATGTAGCAATGATCAGGTTTTACATGGATTATGGAGACAGGCAATGTAGTAAATCCCAAAAAATAAACCAAATTATTTTGTTGCCTTGGGTCATATTTTTAAGTAAACCTTTGTCGGGTTTTTGATCCATTTTGTGGCCTATATTGACAGTTGACCTATGCAAAACTGTGAAGTAGAATCTTTCAAGAAGAATTAAAATCACTTTAAACAGAAACATCGAGTTATAGCTGGTAAGAGTCTACTGCAATGTCAGGAAAGATGCCTCGGAGCCAGAGCAGCAGCAAGCGTAGCAAATAATGAGGCATTTGTGTGGGCAGGGCTCCACTGAAAGATCAAGTCATGCATGAAAAAACATGCCAGATCACTTTTGTACAAGCTCTCTGCAAAGTGACCTGCTGTTTCCAGGAGAACGAATGAGAGGTGAGGGCTCCCTTTTGCTGTGACACCATCTGCGGTGAGAGTGAGTATTACAGAGAGCACAAGAGGAACAGTTTAAAAAAGCAAAGGACTGTGATAGATGTGGTAGATCTATGGAATGAAGCAAAGCATGTGCCTTTCCAGGGGATTTGTTCCATACAGCTGCCCCAGAGGCTCCGCCGACAGATACTGTGACCAGAAATCCAACTACAGGGCATAAGACCAAACCACAATTGATGGGAAATCGTAACTTCTTCTAATGTGAAGCATTTCCCTTGCTTTTAGAAGAAATGGTGTGTCTGAAATTGGTATTTTTTCCTTTTAGATGAGTAAAACCAGCATGCATCAGGCAGCTGAAGAATAGTACCGAAGTCACAGACCACACAGATAGCTGGAAGGATGTTCCAATAGGGTTTTTTGTATCTTTCATACAGCAGCAGCAAATTTCCTGTGTACGTAATCTCACTTTAAGTTTTATATGTGTAGATTAGCTTGATGCACAGATGAGCAATGTAAACAAGCTTTGACTAGGTCATTCAGTACCTGTATCTATTCTTCGGTGTAAAGATTGACAGATAGCATAGGGAGAAGGAAAAGACCTGAATTGTGAACAGACAATGAGACTTCAGAATTCTAGAGTACGCTATAGATCTATTAACCTTTGAAATGTCTACAGATGGCAGAGTTACTGAAGACTAAGTTACTTTCATGTCAAGGTTTATTTGCATCTTTTTTTCATCTACAGGACACCTTAATTGCATTTTTTCTTTGTATTAAAATATCTAATGAACAAACTCTGCTTGTCCAGATTTAGCTGTGTGGTAAAATGTGAGAAAGGGGTAGGTTTTGATCTCTTCAATTTTTTTTTCTAGATGAAATCATTAACCTTCCTGTTTAGTAAAGCCACATCTTCTCTTGTTTGAGTGTTTGGGAACATTTAAAGTTCATATTTTAACCATCCTTCTTGAGGACACCCTACTGAAACATAAACTTTGACTATCTCACTAAATATTTCCCTACTTCTGTATTTCTTTTCATTGAGAGGTTTTCTAGCAGGTTTATGATGGAACAACTGTGTCAGAATACGGAGTTCGTACTTCCTTGGCTCTCTGCAGCCACTTTAGAGCCTCATTGCTTGAAAAATATACAAAATGTTGAATGAGAACTGGAAATGTATATACATTCATACTTATGAGAATGAAAGAGCAGGATATAGAAACACTTTCTATCTGAACAAAAACTTTTCAGAATCCAGAACTGCATCCCATCATCGAAGATGAAGTGTGTTATACATTTCTAGTCATTCAAACTATTGAAGAGGCACTGGCCAAATCAGAGCACAGTTGGATCTACCTTGGTTTCATCCAGAATTTGGCACCAAGATTACTTGACTCTGTTTGATGATTTGACACCTTTGTGTAACTCATTCCTTGAGCTGGATTATTTTTGCACATGTTCCTAATCAGATATCACTTCATTATTGCTGAAAAAGAAGGCTGTGAGTTTTAGATATTAATCTTGGAAAACCAGCAGCATGATTCAGCCTTTGTGAGCAAATGCAATTTCTCTTTAATCTCTGTATGGAAACGAAACACAGAGATTATTTGCAACACATGTTTCATTGTGATACTTTGTACTTGGAAAACGTTCTGTCCCAGTGGTCACAGTTTCCCATTTGATATTTTAAAAGGAAGGCGCACAACTACTGGGCAACAGAAAGGCAAACTTTCTTATAAAAAAAACCCTGAAAAGTACAAACCACAAAAAACCTTATGGAATGAATTTCTGAAGAATTAGAAAGTATTTGAGATATGGTTCAAGAATTCATAGTTCAGATCAGCGTCACAAAATGGAAAGAAGGTAGAAGGGCAAATAACTTTGTGAGTATAAAAGATGGGGGGAAAAATAAAAATTTTTTTAAAAGCAAAGCAGCATGCTGGGTGGAAAATATTTTGAAAGAAATATACTATATGTGTATGTATATAACAGAAAACATCTTTCATTGATTGATATTTTAAATAGTATTCTTTATATAGACAAAGATATAAAGGTTTCAAATTCATAGATTGGCATTTAAGATTTCTTTTCTTGAACCTCATGCCTGATCTCAACAGCCAACTTCCAAAAACATCCATTCATGGTTTAATTTTTGCAGTCTGTGGTAGAATAGAAATATCGTTAAGTATAAAAAGTATTGAAGCCAAGTAAGGAAACTTAAGAGAAAAAACAACAATTACCCAGTTTATTTTTACAGAAAATATTTAGGAATGTGATATGGGCTTTTAAATTTTTTGATTCATAGAATCACAGAATACCAGACTGGTTTGGGTTGGAAGAGACCTCAAAACCCATCTAGTTCCAACCCCCTGTCATGGGCAGGGACACCCTCCACTAGACCAGGATGCCCAAAGCCCCATCCAACTTGGCCTTGAGCCCTGACAGGGATGCAGGGGCAGCCACAGCTTCTCTGGGTACCCTGTGCCAGGGCCTCGCTGACCTCACAGTGAAGAATTTCTTCCTCATATCTAATCTAAATCAACCCTCTTTTAATTGAAACCCATTACCCCTTGTTCTATCCCTACACTCTGTCTCCACCTTTCCTGTAGGCCCCTTTCTGTACTGGAAGGCTGTTTTTGAAAAGTCTCTTACTAAAGCAGGTGCAGCAGTTTTGCAGTCAAACATATTCCTAGACCAGGTATACAATACTGAAAAATTTGAAGTTGTTTTTGTTTAATTTTTAATCCTTCTTTTGTGATGCTTGCAGTGCTTTTAGTCTGTGCAGCGTGACATTTTTGAATATGCAATCACTTGAAAATATATTCTTAATTATGTATCTGTTTTGGTCTGGGTTGAGTGAATTAAAAATCAATTCACATCAACTAAAGGGACACAAGATGGTGTGTACAGGTTCTAGATGCAAGGGCATTCTGTGTCTTCATTAAACCTGTTTCAGGAGGCTCATAGACTAGCATGAATTTTCAATATTCATAAGTTGTGTTGGCACTTATGAGACACACTTTAAAGGACTCTTCAAAAGAGGGGGAATGATGGTTCACTCATTAAAGTCACTTCTAAAATAAATTTAGAGTAGAGAAAATATTATTTACTAAGAGCACCTTTGAAAGCATCAGGTTTTATATTTTTAATCATTTGAAACTGCTCTTAATGACTCGTTAGGATTGATTAGTATTTTTGCAAAACTTACTCAGATTTGTTGTCTCCATTATTTTGAAAACGACTTTAAGGCTGCCTTTTTGAAACACATTTGATCAGAAGAAAATTAATAAGAAATTTTAAAATTGGTATATTAGCATTAATAACAATCAAAGTTGCATTTAAATAAGGTTACTTTAAATGTAAATGCACTTTGTGTTAATAGAACTCCTCTTAATAATCTGCCAGAATTCATTGACTGGGATCAAAGAATTCAAAAATTACTTTCACATCAGGTGTTAACTACTAGCAAGGAAAAAAATTAATTTCAGAAGTCTGGACTTCAAAGTACTCTTGAATTTCTTTTGTGCAAAAAGCTTCCTTGATATCATGGGGAAACTAAATTTGTGTATTACAAGTGCAGTAGATGAAATTTTTATTTGGATTTTATAGCTTGTGGTTCTGGGTCGACAAGTAATCCTCAGAACCTTAAATAAATACAGAACTGATAAAATATACAGAACTGATAGCACCTACTCCTGTTAGAATTGCTTGATTCTACCTATACAAAACTCTACATCACTTGGGGGGGATGGGACACAGGATGGGATTTCATCAAGCTAGGAATTTTGTGAGATTTTTTTTTCCAGTACCTGAAGGACATGTACAAGAAAGTTTGGGAGGGATTGTTTGTAAGGATATGTAGGGATAGGATGAAGGGCAATGGTTTTAAACTAGACTGGGGCAGGTTTAGATTAGATATTAGGAAGAAGTTCTTTACTCTGAAGGTGGTGAGACACTGGCATGGGTTGCCCAGGGAAGTGGTGGAGTCCCCAGCTCAGGAGATATTCAGGGTCAGGCTTGATGGTGCTCTGAGAGATCTGATCTAGTGAAGATGTCCCTTCCTACTGCAGGGAGGTTGGACTAGATGGCCTTTAAAGGTCCCTTCCAAACTAATGCATTCTGTTCAATGAGAACCTAGTGATGGGGATGCTTGCAAACACTAGCATAAGGAATCCTCTGAAAGCAAAGTGTTGGAGACGCTGCTGTATTAAAATGCATTATCACCAACACAGCATACCTGGGGGTTTCAGGTATCACATGCAGCGTCACTACCCATAGGCAAGCAGAGATATTACTACAAGTTGCACTGATTTTTCCTGTAGCAAGGGCTCTGGTATGAGAAAGACTAAATTTGACTGAACCTCTGCCCGAGGCTGAGAATTATGGATTGTATCTCAAAGAACTGGGAACAGGCCCGAAGTCACAGACTGCTTGGCTCCTTCCATGAATAACACCATGCCACCTTGCCAGTGCCTTCCTGCAGCTTCCCCTTGGCAATGGGAATTGACCTGGATGCACAAAGGCACTCAGGGCAGAATAACACAGGGAGCGAGTGCCAGGCAGTTACCCAGATTTGAGCGTTAGATCCTTTTAATGATGCCTGCACCATGTAGGCAATCTCTCAGAGGCACAGCAACAGCTTTCATCTCTTGTTTTGTTCTCCATTTGCTAAAGTTCTGCTCTTAATACCTACTACTGCAGAGACTGTGCAAGTACAGACTCACTAAGTGAAACAGCTTTTTGTTTGGAAACTCATATTCCCATGTTTACTGTTTTTTATTTGTTATTAACAGCACAATAAAATGAAATCTGATGTTGGCATTAAGAATATTCAGTAGGGGAAAAGATTACCAACACTCTAGTGTACCAGTTACAATAACATAGACCTGTCTGTGTCTGGTTTTCTTAGATTGAGTTATAATCATTGCCATTCTGATCACAAGTAAACATCACATTTTGGTGGGATATCAGGAAAAATTTCTTTACTGAAAAGGTTGCTGGATACTGGAACAGGCTGACCAGGGCAGTGGTTGAGTCACCATCCCTCAAGGTATTTAAAAGAAAGGTAGGTGTTGTGCTTGCTGACATGGTCTAGTGTTGGACCCAGTAGGCCAGGATAGATGGTTGCACTCGATGATCTTGAAGGTCTTTTCCAACTGAAACCATTCTATGATTCTATGATCACAAGTTTATAGACAAAGTGCATTTAATGGTAACCATCCTTTGTCTATATTAGACGGTATCCCTGAAAAAAAGGATAAAGGGATCTAAGAAAAGTAATGGTTTTTACATCTAGCCCTTGTTTATTTATTTATGTTTTCATTATTATGCACTTTATCACATTACTTTATTACCAACATGAGTATAATAAATGAAATTCTGTTTTAATTGGTTGCATACTGTCATTAAGATACTTAGACTCTGGACTGCCACAGGACAAAGATGGGAAGTAAAAATCAAGGCCTGTTAAATTGCAAATCCTAGTTTCTTTAATGAAGTACAAAAATTAATTAACATGAATTTGCTAGATCCAGTTTTAGATAACACTGGTGACTGATGGCTGGTTTCCCCTTTACAGCAGCATCCAAGCTCATGTTTAGAAGTGTCTTGGCTAGTCTATCTTCATTTTAATATGTTTATCAATCCTCAGTTGGATGCTGAAGCATCTTGTAACAGAAGCACTAACTTAGTTTTCATTAGAGAATCTCTTGGTAAGGGTATGATAATGTATTTCTCAATATCTTTAATATTATCTAAATGTGAGCAAGAAGGAGGCTTGGGAAATGTCTTTCTCTTATGACTGAAATAGTTGTAACAGTAGAAACATGCTGAGATGTGAGTGGCAGGATATCAGAGCCAGGGGAATGGGACTGTAATCAGAAACTTGGGGAATGGAGGCTGAAACAAGCCTCACAAGGATTGAAGGGGAGAAAACTGGAGAACAGAAGCAGTCGAGCAGCTGTGAGGAGGACAAAGGAAGCTGCACCTGACGCAGCTTGCTCGCTGGGAATCTGAATCAAGTGGATTTAGGAAAAAAAAAGAAGTCAGCCTTTCTTTGTGTATTGCTGATGCTATAACAAACAAATGATGCATTTTATATGGGAAACATTTATTATAGGTGTATGTCAAGGGAAAAATTTGATGAGGGTAAATTAGAGATTCAGTACAAAATAAAGTCATTGTAATTACTCTGTCATAGCTATCACAACTGAGTGTGGTACGCAGAACTGGTAACACCTACTCTGATTAGAATTGCTTGCTTCTACCTATACAATGACTTTCCAGCCTGTAAGTTTGACAAAGTTTGCCCATTAGACTGAAATGTTCATGTTCTGTTTCTGTGTTTCAGGCTAATTGATCTGACTATTTCCCTCTGTTCTCAGTGTTGGCCAGAGCAATTTAGTCATTTTAGGGAGTGAAATGACATTATCTATTTTCAAAAATAACTAATTAAGCCTGGAATTCTCTTCTGTATTCCTGATATTCCAGCACTTCTAGAAGAGCCAGATGACTTCTGAAAACACAAACAAATTTGGCTGTGTTACAATCTGGAGTTCACACAGGCCATCTATGTATTTGCTAGAGATAATAATTAAGTCTTCAAAGAGCTTATTTTTCTTGCATGTGCTAGAGGTTCATAGAGCTCCTCCTGCTAACCAAAGTACATGGGTACAGTTTTCCCAGGGATTAAGGATGATTAGCTCAAAGATGAATTCAGCCTTTCGCTGTAACGCCCGCTCCATCTTTGGATGAGTTTGTTCACTAGAACTGAAAGCACAGTCTTTCTTTGCTTTTTATTTATGCCTTGGAATAATAAGCCAAACAGAGAAACAGACTGTTAACACAGTTACATTTTGAGTCTGAGGAGCTCTGAAGCTGGGCATTAATGGTTGTACGAACCCATCTGTCTGGATGGATGCTGGGAAAGAAAGGCTAAGGGGAATGCAGCTGGGATGCAGTCAGAGATGGGGGAAAACTCTAGAGCAAACTAGAATACAGAGAAATAATTAAAAAACAATCAAACAAATAAACAAAAATAAATTCTAAACCCACCTTCCCACCGATCTTGGATGCTTGATTATTCAGGTTTTGCTCAGCCCTATAAAGCCTGTGAAGTATGTAAGATAATTCATGTTGACATCAGCTGAGTATTTTGGTTGATTTTTTGTTGGTTTTTTTTTTTAATCTTGCTGCAAATTAGACCCAGTGCTTTCAAATTGAATAGCGAGAAAAATAGGCATATGCAATGACCACATGTGATAATGTTGTTTTAAACAGCTTCCCCAGTGGAACATAGAAACACTTTGGCAGAAGAGGGGGTCAAAGCCAACAGTCACGGGAATTATTTAGTTATTTCACTGTCAGATCTCCTTGATTATCCGCAGACACTCTGTTCTGGTGCAGATGAGATAGAGGATTTGAAAACAGTTTCATTCAGATAACCCTAATTTATTTCCAGAGGAGAATGGAGAAAATAAAGTTCAGATTCCTAGTCTTCCCTTGGCTATCACGGATTGTATATTTTCTTCAGAGCAAGGAATGTGCTTTGCCCAGTTAAACAGTAGGTACATATGATGTTCCATATGGGTAAGTGACTTTAATGATCATTCTGAAAAGCTTAATCAGATGGCAAATACAACATCTGTTTACATATCTCCATTAGAGATAACTAACGTTCTTTTCAAAGTCACCCTCAGGGTCTAGGGAGATAATATTGTGGGATAACTCAGTGGTTCATTACTGGAGAAATTGAGGATTATTCTTTTTGTAGTTAACATCAATAACTACAGAATTGCAAAAGGTCTTGTAAAATATGGAAATTACCATAATCAGAATGATTTAGAACTTGATGAGATCTGGCTCTAGAAGCAGAAATGTGACTGTAATGAAGATGGAAATAGTAAGGACCAGATTCTGAACTGCTTTTCACAGTTTAAGTATGTTTATTTGCACGTGGGGAGAGAGGGAGACCTTTAAATCCCTGTAGCTTTCTCCTTAGTTGCACCCAGTGCAGTGCATACATGCTCAAGGTATAAGGTCCATTGCTCAGTGCCCAGTCCAGCTTTGCTCTGGTTGTGGTGTCATTCAAGCTGCTTGTGAGATAAGATTAGAGTTACAAGTCCAATAGGGGCTTTTCCTCATCGAATGAGTTTTGCTTACTCTAAATTGGCTAAGTGGGCTTTAATGTCTCACCAAGCTTGCAGATTTAAAAATGAGATTAAATTAATTGCTTTTAGGATTGAGACTAAAATTGGGTCTGAGGTGATGCCATATGAATGCTGTCATACATTTACATTTTACAGGTAAATTGACAACTTTTATGAGGAGCGTGTAACCAAAACGAATTGTCACATTGGCAGTGTTGGCTACTTTGTGGTGAGCACTTTTCTGACAGGGTAGTGCCACTGAAATACCATAATCCCAGAGAAAAAAATCCATGTGCTATTGTTTCACTTGTTTGCTGTATTTGAGCCCACTGGTTTATGCTGAGCCCTCTTAGGCCAATTGTGAAGTAAAGTTCTCTTCCTAACCTCTTTTTCTGACAACTGAACCTGTTGTTAAGGTCCTACTATCAGAATCCTTCCATGCAGCCTGATATATGCCATTCTGCAGCGCTCCAAACTTGTGGGTTCATTGATTGACAGTTTTCTAGATGTATGATAGTCAAAGCAAGAGATTTAAATATTAGAAATAAGGTGATTTATAAGGTAATACATTGAGCCAATTCCTGCCCTCAACAGATGGATACCTCCACCACTCAGCAGAGTCTTATGCTGCCATTTCTTGTTTCCATTCTGGATCCACAATGGTGGCAGAGGTCTGCCACAGATTTCTTCAAGTAATTAGATGGGAGGTGAATGTCTTTCATGAACTGACTGGAAAACAGCTTTGCAGAAAAAGATCTGGTGATCCTGGCAGGTATCAAGTTGACCATGAACCAGCCCTTACAGCAAAGCAGGCCAGCAAGGCCTCCTGGGCTGCATCAGGCAGAGCATTGCCAGCACGTTGATGGAGGTGATCCTTCTGCTCTGCTTACCACTGGTTCCTTCCCACCTCAGCTATTGAGTGAACCTGTGAACTGAGTCCACACGAAAGTGTACGTGCTGTCCTTGGGTTGCTGACAGAAGTAAAACAGGAAAGCAGAGCAGCTCAACTGGAGCTGAGAAGGCTTTATGTGTTTGGTAAATAGTGAGGCTACCTCAAAACATTTCTGACTGCCTTTGAACTATTTATTAACTTCAAGAGATTTTTCCTGAACGGTGTTTTATTTAGAAAAGACTCTGGAGGTGGCTCAGTTCCTCATATCAGGGAGAGGCTCAAGAAAACATGACAGTAGCACACGCTGTGTATTGATTGCCAATCACCTGTCTACAAACAACCACGGAAAGCAGATATGTGCCCAACCATCCCATATGCTAGAGATTTACTGCATTAACTACATGTGCTGTACCTAATGTAGTACAGTAGATCATAAATGTTCTGTGGTGGCAATAAAATAAAAATAATTCTATAATCACAAATCAAGACAATAATTCCTGGGCTGTGTATTTATTTGTCTGCATTTTGATGCTTAGAGCAAGGTGGAACATGAGTCAACGGTCTGTCTACCATTTAGGAAGGAGATTAGGGTAGGAATTAGATTCTGGAAGGTATGTGTTTAAGCATGGGGGCAATCAATGTGAAGTGTGTTCAAGTTTAATTTAGAAATGACCAGCATCATAAAATATTGGTCTGAGCACTTTTTATTTTGCTGCTTTTTTTTTTTTGAGGATTAGCATTTACAGTCAGAGCACTCTCATGTCATCCTTAATCTGCATTCTTCCATGCCCCATTTTATTTTAGAGTCATAGACAATTCAATCCATGCTGAATTACCACTTGTTATCAGCCAAAATGAAGCTAGATCAAGTTCAGGCAGTAAGAACCTGACTGGTAGGCAAAAACTATCACTGTTAAAAAATGCTAAAATCAGCTTAGGCTGATTTTTTTTTTTGGCTATGCTCTTCTCCACTACTCTTTGGCAACAGGGATGCTAGCCCAGAGGGTCTCATTGCTGTTGGCCGAATCACCTGTTTTTGCTGGACAACCTGAGCAGGATCCTGAACTGAAATACTCTGAAGAGTGCAAAGACTTGGGATTAGGTCAAGATAAATCCATTGAGTCATGTCTAGAGCAAGTTCAGGACTCTGTTAGACCCCATGGCAAACTTGTCTTGGGTGAATGTCTTAATACATGAACTGGTGTGGAAAATGAGGTCATACATACAGTATTTTTGTAAATACAGCTTTTATTTTGCTTTCCTTTTTTGAGCAGGTAATTCAAATACAATCTGAGTCATGGTGTGTGTTTTGTGTTAGTTGAAGCAGAAGGCTGCTTATTTCAGTAAGATCAAAATATTAACTTCTAATATTGAATTAGCATGAAGCTCTGTTTCAATTGGGTGGGTAGATTGCTTTTGGATGGCAAATGCAAATATATTGGCAGAACCCTGCTTACAGATCTTTACAAAAGCCTTCTGTCCAGAGAAAAGTGAATCTCAAATGTCTTAGAAGAGAAAAATAATGAAGATGAGTGATGGTCATAGAAAACCTTCAATAGAGACGTTATTTGCATGGCTTTATGTAGATAATGGGGCTTTTTTTTAATTTTGCTGCCAAAATTCTAGCTATACATAAATGATTTTATGCCAATGAAAGTTTTGTAAATTATTTGGCTGTGAGGAGTATATCTGAGTATTTTCTCAATCTGCATGGGTTCCTTTCAACTTGTAACACAAACAAAATTTATAACTGAAAGGTATGTGCATATGTCCTCAAATACCATAGAACACATGGGAGCAGGTTCTCTATTTGGTTCTCTATTTGTGAGTTTCATACTCTGATTCCTTAAATTTGTGGGTCATGAACATGGAAACAAAAAACCAGTTCTATATTAATATAATCAGGACAATGTGTACCAGAGGCTGGCTGGATGATGGGAGCTTGGGAACCAGCAGAATAGGGCATCACTGGGAGTTGCAGGGCCAAGTCCCACTACCCCCAACCAGGGACTGATGGAAGAGACGCCTGCTTTGGGGAAGGTGGGCAGGGACAGTTAGGCCTCATAGTGCCCTCAGGACCCTGACACTGCTGTCTTCTGATTGTTGTTTATATGTGCATTGTCCTGCAAACTACCCCACAAAGACCAGAGGATTTAGAAGACAAAAGATAGGCAATTAAGCTCTCATACATCTTTTACGCTGTGAAACAAATACTTTGTCAACAAACTTTGAAAATTTAATGCCCTGACAATCTATTAGCAACTGTCAAAACATGCTGATGAAAAACACATTATTTTCTACAAGAAAGCCGACTCTCAGCATTTAATGCAAACTAGGGTCCCCTTTTACCATGTCGGATGTTTTTGAATAATTAAGGGGGCTGATTTACTTTGGAATTTTTAATCGTTTCTTCAGTTTTCTCACATTCTTTCATCTTCTTGGCAGTTCCACACTATGAATTCTGCAGGCTGAAATAGTTTGTCTTCACCTGCCAAGATCTACATTCAGAATTGGGAAAAAAAAAATATTTGGGAGGAAAGAATGAGGTAAACGAGTCTGAGTTGACTCTTGCCAAATAGTTGTCTTTGGAAATATGAAACAATTGTCACTTCTTTCAAACAATTAGTTTAACTTACGTTAAGGTAACTTTATACTAGCTGGGTGTCTCAAGCAGAGACACCAAAGACTGACTGACCAGTCAAACATCAAAAGATGTGATCTGTACTAGGGAACATTTGTTGAGTAAAGGAAGCATTTGCAACACTTGTGTAAGCATTAGTGGATTTTATATTATGGGCAATCTGTTCCTGTACTTGATCACCTTCATGGTAATTTTTTTGTCCTGACATCTAATCACATTTCCTTTGCTGCAGCCTGTGTTAATTGACCCTTGCCTTTTACTCTGACTCTGGCTCTGGCTTTTATGTAAATTCCCATTTAAGAAGAGAGTCAGCTAGATTTGCCCCTTAGCCCCTTTCCTGGCCTGAAAATAGCTTTCTCAACCTGTCTCCTTTCTCATCATGTTCTCCAGCCCCTTGATCATCTTGATGACTCTCCACTGGGCTCACTTCAGTTTGTTCATTTTCATGGATAGCGCAAAACTGACACAGTTGTTCAGATGAGCTTCCCTAATACTTGATGGAAACGAAGAATCTCTTTCCTTGACGTCCTTTCTACACTCTTAATACTGTAGGCCAGTATATAGTTTACCTTCATTGCTGTAAGGGCACACTTCTGTCTGCCCTTCAACTTTACATCTCTGTAAACCTCCTTCCAAACAGTCAGTCCCCAACCAGTTCTGTTGCATGGGATTATTCCTCCCAAGCCGACAGACTTCACACTGCCTTTCTTGAGCTTCCTGAAGTTTCTCTCAGTGTATTTCTCCATTCTGTTAGGCTTCCTATGAATGGCAGCCAGGCCTGTCAGCGAATCAGTAACTCCCTCCACCTTGTGAACTGTGGACATTTGGTTTATTTGCTCTATAACTTTCCCATGGACTGACATTAGACCAGCTTGTAGTTCCCCAGATCCTCCTCTTGCCCTTCTTGAAGATGGATGTGATGTTTGTCTTTTTCAGTTCTGACACCACAGCCTTTCAAAGATGAGAAAGGTCTCACTACTATGGTGAGAAACTTCCTAAGCACTTCTGGATGCATCCCACTCAGTTCCATGGAGTTGTGTGCATCCAGTTTATGTAAATAATCTCTACCTTCTTCTCTCTGGACTCTGGTACTCACTGTAGAGACTAGGAAGGCCGTAGAGCAGACATTGCCTATAAAGATGGAGAGAACAAAGTCACTTCACAGCAAAGACTTTTCATATCTGTGTCACTGTATCCCCACATTTTTCTTCATCTCCCTTGTGTTGCTGTTGTTGCTATAAAACTTTGCTGCTCTTTGTGTCCTCCAATTTTAACTTCAGCTGAACTCCAGTAGCCCTCTTTCTAGAGAATTTAAGTAACAAACAGAGCTGAGGAAGTATCTTTGCAAATAACATTATCTGCTTAGATTCATTATTCCAAAATATTTTCTGAGGAGCTCTAAATATTAGGGATTTCAAGTAATTATTTCCTTTTTTTCTCCCCAATGACAATTTTTCATTTAATTCTTCCTCTAAAACTTTCTGTATGGCCTTCACAAGTCAATACGTACATGGGCTGAAAGAAATCTGGAACACTGTTGCTGATATACACTCCTTTTTTCCTGTTGCAATTTTTTGCAGTCATTATATCTATTTAAGAACATATTTAGAAATAGTTATTTTGGCATAAAAGCAATCGACTAATCAGTCATTAGTTGTGAGGGAACAAAATTATGTTTGATTGAAGTGGCAGATGAACGTGACATTGTGTTTTACTCTGAACTAGTTAAAAATATACTTTCACATTTCTGTGAAGTTTTCTTTCTATAATTTCAAATTAGCTGTTTGATAGAGACTAATGCTTTGTGTTTGGTGATAGGGAGACACAAATTCAGGAAAACTGTGGTCCACTCTCCAGAGTTATTTGCCAAAAGCACTCTTATTTGCCTTGGGACTATGCAGTTTATATTTATTTGTCTGTTTTTTCAGCTATTTATTTACTTATTTTCATGTCCCGGAGCATAATTACATGTACATTATAATATAACTGTAGCTTATACCAATTTATTTTTTGTTTTATATATAAGCAATGAGTTCCATGAGTTAACAATGCATTTCAGAGGAACCGTCTTTTCAGCTATATTTAATTTTTTACCACGTTTATTTCCACATCTTTCTTTGCTCTTTTTTGAGGCAAGTAATTGATTCTTTTTATGACATTCAAGTAATATGTGCATATAAATGATTTAGAGGGATAAAATGTAATACTTCATATAAATGAAGATGTTAGTGCATTCCTCTAGGAAACTTAGTATAAAGAAGAAAATCCATGGGATATCACTGTAATCTTCATATGAATTTTATAATATAATGTTAGTGAAAGCACAGAATCACAGAAGGGTAGGGGTTGGCAGGTACCTCTGGAGATCATCTAGTCCAAACGCCCTGCCAGAGCAGCATCATCTTGAGCAGGCTGCACAGGACAGCATCCAAGGGGGTTTTGAATGTCTTCAGAGTAGGAGACTCCACAACCTCTCTGGGCAGCCTGTCGCAGGGCTCTGCCACCCTCACAGTAAAGTTCTTCCTCATGTTTGGAACTGTCTGTATTCAAGTGTATGCCCATTGCCTCTTGTCCTGTCCCTGGGCACCACTGAAAAAAGGCTGACCCCATCTTCCTGACCCCCACCCCTCAAGGATTTATAAGCATTGATAAGATCCCCCCTCAGTCTTCTCTAAGCTAAAAAATATTAAGTCCCTCAGTGTCTCTTCATCAGAGAGATGTTCTAGTCCTCTCATCATCTTTGCAACCCATTTTTTGTTACCTCTCCAGTAGCTCCCTGTCCTTCTTGAACTGAAGAGCACAGCACTGCCCACAATATTCCTTCTGTGGCCTCACCAGGGCAGAGCAGAAGAGGAGGAGAACCTCCCTCGACCTGCTGGTCACACTCTTCTGGATACCCCACAGGATGTCATTGGCTTTCCAGGCCACGAGGGCACACTGCTGGCTCATGGTTAACCTGTTGTCAACCAGGATTCCCAGGTCTTTTTCCACAGAGCTGAAAGCAAACTGAACAAAAATTAGTTAACTTGTACCAAAATGGGGTAAGAAATTCTATAGCACAGTATATTATTAAAGCCACACTGTTAATTGAGTGACGAGGAGGTGGTGGGTTTAAGTGCAACAAGTGATGTAAAATTGCACAAAGTCTCTCTCAAATTTGTCCTGATCGATATATAGAATCCAGATGTGATGTTTCAAATTTCATATCCTTGTACGAGTTGGAGAAAAATCACAGAAATATTAAGGTGCAAAAAATAAAATTCACACAAACCATGAAACTAGTTTAGCTTTCTGAAAGAGCAAAACTTTTTATTACAATAAGATACGATTATTTCTAAGCAAGAAATATGCTCTATGTCCATAAACTCTGACAAATATATATCTATGGTAATACCTGCTAGAGGTTTTAATGGAGAAAAAAAGACAGTATATTTTTAAGCACATCAAAGGGAGCTACCTTCTCAAAGCATCACTGGACAAGGTTAATGGTTGAGCAAAAGACAAAAAAAAAAGGCTGCTTGAAAAAGAACATTATTTTAAAAATCAAATTAGTTGTTTGCTTCCTTTTCCACTGTACAGAAATGTTGTAAGTTTTGTTTTCACTACAAGGAGGAAGTACAGGGAACTGACTAAAATCAAAGCACCATAAAATAGGAATTTGATTAAATTAATAGTTGTGCACTGCTGGGACCATGTGGTTTTAGCCCAGGAAAGAACTGAAATTCAGAATTATCCAAATGCTAAAGCAATGGGTATGCTATTTCTTTGGGTGCTTTTAAAAATAGAAGAATGAAAGATGAAAACTTCTTTAAAAATAGCTTTTAAAAATTATTCAGAGAATCATGGAGCAGGAAGTCTGTCTTTACCCTTCCTAAAATAGTTGGCAAAACAATGCATTCTCACAAAGGACGAATCAACATAGCTATGCTAAAAGGAAAGCTTTGTCACTAAAATCTGTTCTTGCTCCTTGAAAGAGTAACTAAGTGTCTGAAGAAAGAAAATATATCCATACAATGTCAATGCATTTTTTAAAACTTTTGACAAAGTTCAGAAAAAGTGTGTCTGAAAAAAATTGCAGTAATCTCTAGAAGATGAGCAGTGGGTCATAGAATCATAGACTCATACAATTGTAGGGGTTGGAAGGGACCTCAAGAGATCATCGGGTCCAATCCCCCTGCCAAAGCAGGCTCCCTAGCTCATACTACACAGATAGGTGTCCAGACGAGTCTTGAATATCTCCAGAGAAGGAGACTCCACCTCCCTGGGCAGCCTATTCCAGGGCTCCCTCACCCTCACTGTGAAAAAGTTCTTCCGCATGTTGGTGCGGAACTTCCTATGCTCCAACTTGCAGCCATTGCCCCTTGTCCTGTCTCCACAGATCACTGAAAAGGGGCTGGGCAATTCCCCCTGCACCCCCTGCTTCAGATAATTATAGACTTTAATTAGGTTCCCCCTTAGTCTTCTCTTATCAAGGCTGAAGAGTCCCAACTTACTCAGCCTATCCTCATAGGGGAGATGCTCCAGGCCTCTAATCATCTTTGTAGCCCTTCTTTGGACTCTCCCCAGAGAGAGAGTCTCTCTCCAGGGTCTGTTCTGGATTCATGATTACAAAATCTGGATAGGCAGCAGGACTGGACAAGAATGCAAAGAGAGGTGAATTTACCTAGATTGGAGCTAACTGCGAGGTTGTAGAAGAAAGAACTGACTCAGATGACCAGCCCATAGGTGTGAACTGATTGATTCTTAAGTCTTCTTAAAAAAAAAGTCTTGCAAGAACTCCCCAAGTAGGCACACTGCTTTTATAAACTTTTTAAAAATCAGTACTTGAGTTCTTCATTTTTGAGATTTTTTTTTTTCATAGGGTTCTTGTGACTAACCTGTCACTGTCAGCCAGCTACCATATAAAGCTGCAAAGTTATAGTACACTTTAGACTGGATAAAATTTAAATGAAACAGTATAATGCTTATAGGGGGGCAAAGCTGATTAACAAGGGACTAGTTGCCAAACTGGATACACAGACTAACAAATCATGGGAACTACAGCGATCTTTTCATTTGAAGGTAATGATTACTGGCAGGAATAAAGAGTGATTCAAAATAAAATTAGAGAATAAAAATAATTTGATGAAAACAAGGAGATGGAGGTCAGAAGTGACTCGAATGTTTCTCAGAGCAAGAGCTATCTGACTGAAGAGCAACTTGTCTAACCAAGTGTTGGAATATATTTCAATAAATGCTGCAAAGTAAAAAAACCCACCTTGCAATACACATCATTACCTACATTCCAGTCAATTGGCTTTGCTTTTGTTCTGAAAGTTATGTTAGTCACTTAAAGCAAGTCATTCTTTTCCAAGGGATGGAGAAGGAGCTTAGTAACTTCAGTTCTTGGCAATGTATCCTATAAACCTTTTTTTGCTGTGCTATGTGGTCATATATCTGCGGTTTCCATTCATCCGCAGTGAAAGCTTACACCTGGCTCACAATAAAACAGTACCCTAACAGTGTGAAACTCTGTAAAGATCTATATTATGAACAGACCACAGATTGCTTATAGAATAAAATGGTTTTGGTTGGAAGAGACCTTAAAGCCCATCTAGTTCCAACCCCTTGCCATGGGCAGGGACACCCTCCACTAGACCAGGGTGCCCAAAGCCCCATCCAACCTGGCCTTGAACCCTGCCAGGGATGCAGGGGCAGCCACAGCTCCTCTGGGCACCCTGGGCCAGGGCATCACCACCCTCACAGTGAAGAATTTCTTCCTCATATATTATCTAAAGCTACCCTCCTTCGGTTTAAAAACATGTCCCCTTGTCCTATCACAACACTCCCTAATTAACTCTCCCTTTCCAGCTTTCCTGTAGCCCCTACAGGTACTGGAAGCCTGATCTAAGGTTTCCCAGAAGCCTTCTCTTCTCCAGGCTTTATAAGCCCAACTCTCTCAGCCTGTCTTCATAGGAGAGGGGCTCCAGCCCTCTGAGCATCTTTGTGGCCTCCTCTAGACTCATTCCAACACTTCCATGTCCTTCTTGTCCTGGAGACCCCAGAGCTAGACGCAGGACTGCAGGTGGGGTCTCACCAGAGCAGAGCAGAGGGGCAGAATGTGCAAGGGTTTCCCACAGAGTGAAAACGAGGGTTGCAGGAACCCACACTGCCCTTCCCACCCTCTGTGCTTAATCCATCTTTTCTAAACAGATCTTTTTGGAGTTCCCTCTGTATTATTTTGCCTAATGAATCTAGTTTAAGGTGAGCTAAAGCACTTAAGTAAAGTGCACATAATTCTCCAGAGGGCAGAACTCCACAAACTATTACACTTCGCTACCTGAAAATAGCAGGTCCTGCAAGGGATATTCCTGTATCAGTATGGAAATGCTCTTGTATTTTAGTCTTCCCACTGCAATTTTACAATTCTTTGATTCATTTGGATGTGAAATTGGTAAACCTGCTGCTCTGCTCTCCACCAGCTTTGACATGATTGACTCTGACTTAATATTCCCAATAGAGGGTTGTTTTCTTCTGTTGATATAGTTCCCTTCCAAACCCTTGTCATTTTTCTTTTTCATTGTATCTTGATTTCTAAATTATTGTCCTTATGTTAACCCTAGGACATGCAGCTAACGCTGAGAATGGCTATGTTTGCATTAGTAACACCTAAAAGCTCTGCTACTCTCTCATCAAAATCAAAAGAACGTGGCCTTGATCAGATGTGTCGTGCAGGGAGCTGTGTCTCAGGCAGTACTGTGCTGATATTTCTGTATAAAATTTCAAAGCTTGGTATTAATCCTTTCATTTAAAGGGTGTGGCGATTGTACAACTTTTCTCAGCAAATAAAATATTATTCTTAAAGGCCACTGACAGATTTGCAATCACATTTCCTTTACAGACATTTATTTATTTATTTATTTATTTTAATAACCGGCTTGTATTCATTTTTCCTCTTTTATGTTTTGGTGTTGTAGCCCTGCATGGCTCTTGGAGGAAGGGAGGAACAGGCATGCCTAAAACAGAAGCTGAGCTGGTTTATATCAGATGTGTCTTTCCCCACCCTTTATGTTCTGGTTTCATAAAATTAAGCTTTTTTTTAGGGGGGGGTTCATTTTACATGTAGCATAGTCACAGCAATCGAGTGATTTGGCCAAGATTTCCTAGGTACTCTGTGACAGCAATGAGTTGAGCCAGATCACTTGGCTCCTGGCCTAATCGTGGGTGAATCACATCCATCCCTTCTAGCCTGTGCCATCACTCAGGATATTACTCTATACAAGCATAACACTTTTCACCAAAGAAAAAGCTGTTGCAAAGAAAGTGCATTTGACTTATTTCAGTAGCCTTGCTAACATATTAATAATCGTTCTTATTATTGTTCTTTCTAGAAACATTTTCTGGTAGAAATTTTAGGATCACTAAATAAGTTGGTCCCTTCCAAGTTTATTACTCTTCTTTCATTATGCGTATTTTATGGGTGCAGAACATTGCATTTGTCGTTGGAGGGAAACAATCTGTTACTACACCTAAATCACCTTCACCCATGCTCCTAGCTTCCCTTTCAGAATTCTATTAATAATTTTTCTTTCACTTATGCACTTTTTGCTTCCCATATGCACATTTTTGCCTGAAGCAAACTCTCCTCAGCGCTTACTTTTTGTTTATGTCCAACATTACTGTAATCCAGTTACAGCTATTTGTGCTGGTAGAATATCAGCTAAATCTATTTGCTTCATTTTGTCATGCCTACTTAATATTTAAAAAAAAAGAAAATTAGTGAGATTTTTTTTCCACAACAGTATCAGGTCAAATGCAGTTCACACAGTGTACTGTGCAATATTGCAGTTTTGCTTCGTGCACCAGTTGTTATCAAATTAGGGTGACAGTTGAGCATGTGGATTTGAGCCATGTGTTAATCCAAGTTCATCCAGAAGTGCGTGCCATCCTGTTTCATACAAGAGCTCAATTACAGATGCTGAAATTGCATTATCTTTTTAATCCATCTTACCACATTGTCTAGCAATTAGTTGTACATATACATCCCATATTCAAGTGCTTTTGCCTCTCACAGGCAGGGACAAAATATTAAAAATATTTGGACAGTGCAATAATTTATTAATAGTTGTGTTGCTTGGTGTTTTGTTTGGGATTTCTTTATTTACTGATTTTGTAAATGTGAAATAGCCTAGAAGTGTTATGTAGGTTCAGAACAAGTTCAGCAGTGTCAAATTCTTTTGAAAGAAAACTTTTTCAACATTCTGATAAGAGGCCACCTCAAGCACAACGTTTTAACAGTGTAGGAAAAAACGCTGCAGTCAAGAGGATGCTGTTGCAGTTCTGCGTGGGTGGTTCAGGTTGGGGTGTAGTAGGGTTGCTACAAGGTTGCCTACTGCTTTAAATATAGGGCTATGGACTTTAAAATACAGGACTATGGGACATCGTTGTAGATATTTTAGTGCTTTGGTATGGATGGCTTTATGCAATATTATCAGAGTAAAGGTGTGCCTGTTCATAGATTCTTTTCCCTCCTCCACAATGTATGTTGCTTGCCCTGATGTTGATTTTTTTCATTAAAAACCTTTTTGATTGGCCTTTTAAAAATTTATATATGAACTTTTTTTTTTTTTTTTTTTTACTTCTGCAATTAGTCAGGTTTTTCCAGATAGCTTTGAAAGACATGATTTATTTCTTTCTTTGATTACTTTTAGATTCTGACTGGTATTTGGGAAAACTGCAATAGCATCGATATTCTGGAGCGAACTGAGTAGCTTGCTACTTGGAATGAAAAGGATGGTCTTAAGTGTTATGCTGATGGATGCTGCTTATATAGGTCTATGATGATGTAATGAAATCTGAACTTGGCCCTGTTAGTGTTTTATCTTTAAGTATATATATATATATATATATATATATATGATATATGCACAAATCTGTTATTATTAATGGTAGTATATATTTCTTACACAGAGGTAGTCCTGCTGGAAATGATGCAGTAATGATTTAGGTTATCTTCTGGGAGACAAGTTTTTAGGTGTTTAGGGTCAAGTTACACTAGAGCAGTGCAGCTTTCCGAACAACCTTCACTTTTCACATTGACTTTCCATGTAGCAGTGATTATGCTGGAGACTCCCTCTGATTTTGAAGCTCTGGCTTCCACGTCTACACCTGCAATTCGGAAGTGCATTACTATTTGTTTTTCAGGCATGAAGTGACCTTGCTGTTGGGCACTTGTTATGTGAAAGGGTGCAGATAGGTGTATGATTCTGGCTTTTCAGCAAAGTTTTGAATAAACTTTGTGTTATACCGTGATTGTGATATAGTTTGGGACAAGCATCTTGAATGAAAATACAGTTAAAGCTGGTGTTAGTTTCACATGCGACAGTTTGAATTGCAATGCCATCAGAGCGTTTTCTCCACTGACAGAGCATCACCATAATTTTTCATGAAGAGTTTCTGCCAGGTTGTACTGTTATGTATTCTAGTGATGTCCAGGTTTGAGGAATTTTAGCCTAGTAATTTAGGGGGGATTAAATAATTGTACCAAGTCTTACCACACCAAAGCACTTGTAAAAGTTCCCTCACCTCATCTGAAAGTATATCTGCAGATAGCCATAACTGTTACTTCGTGAAATCTTTAAATGTAAATTTACTTTAGTCATTGGAATAGTAAAACTATGCATATCATTTACAAATCCTGTTTAAATGTTGCGTATTTAAATCCCAGCTGAACACCAATAGACATAAAAAGATTCCATGACACAGTCCTGTATTCGTTTTTTAAAATCAATTGGTTATTTTCTGATTAAATGTATCTTAGACTGGTTTAGATTAAAAGAAAAATTCCCCAAAAATGTGGATGTAAAGGGGTCGAAGATCCACTGAGTCTTAAGGGCTAAAACCTATAGTCACCTTAGCCTGGATTATATCCTTGACTCTCCTCGGATGCTTGAAAGGCTCAGCCCAGACTTCATACAGTTTACACCCCTGTCACTTCTGTGACAAGGAAAAGAAAACACTTGCAAATAAAGATTTGCGGGGAAAAGTGAAGAAAAAGATATTATATTAGTAAGAAAAATCCAAAAGGGGATTTACAGAAAGCTCTGCACACAAGGTTACTGACAACAACCAAAGAATTTGTAAAGGGGGGGGGGGAGGAGGAGGAGTGGAAGAGGACGAAATGATACGCAAATCATCTTGGAGACCTTACATGCAAATAAATAAATGCATTTATGTGTATGTAAACTGCTGAAGAATTGTTAATTGGCGCACGGAGCTTTTATAAGTCACTTTCTTTTTAAAAGCAGCCTCTCTCTCTCTCTTTCCATTATGTTTATGTACATTAGGACATACCAAAGCTGATGCTACGGCTTAGCGTTTAGGGCAGATAACATTCTTCCTCAACTTGTCATTTGCATCTCCTGAAGCAATCTTGTTGACAAGGTCTTTTCAGGCATGAGGAAGGGGGGGGCAGGGGTGGGGGCACGACATTCCCGCGTCTGTCTCCATCACTGGCAAAGGGGTATCTTTTTCAGTAGTTTATCTGGATGCGATTTCCACAGGAAAGCGCTTCTCCTGCAAAGCCTGCGCGCATCAGTCTGCTTCAGCAGGGTGCCTGCAAGTTGTGTCAGGGTCAGCTAGAAAAAAAGGCTCTATCTTCCTGAAAAGTGCAGGCGTGGGGTTTGGTTTGGTTTGCTTTGGCTTCTCCTGTGGTTTGTCATCCAGAAAGGGATGCAGGCGGGCGTCCCAGCCACGCAGAGCATTGATTGCTTCTGCCTGCAGCGGGGATGCTGTCAAGTCGCTGCGCGAGTGGAGCCCGGTATTGACACGGAGCTGCTGGCCAGCAGCTCATGCTGCGCCCCGCTCCCGCCATGCCCCGCCGCTAGCTGCTGCCAAGGGGGCTGGAGAGGCCCCGGCGAAGGACCTTCACGTCTGGGAGGAGAAGCGCTTTGATGCAAACTGGCCAAAGGAAGCCCCGGGTGCGCCATGGACGCACACCTTCCCAAGCAGCACGGCTGCGGCAGGGCTTCCCAGGGGTCGGACGCCGGCAGGACCCTGCCTCCCGTAGCGAGGGATGCTCACTGCGCCTGTCGTTGGCACCAGCATCCTCCGGGGCTCCAGTATGGCTCGCAGGCGCTTCCCTTCTGGGGACCTGGGGGTGCCAGCCAGAGCAGGAGCAAGTTAGTCCCTTTGTGGGACACTGTGCGGAAGAGCCCCTATAAATTCCCAGCCAAGCCACAGGGCAGCCCGGGGGAGTGGTGGTCAGAGTGCGCCTGTGCCCATGGCTGGTCCCCCCCGGTGCAGGTGAGCCAATTCTTCACTCTCCAAGCGACTTACAGGATGCTCCAGGGAAAGAAAGTGAGGTTTGGTGGTGTCGGCAACTTTTCGTGCTGTGTTTTGGTTTGTGTTTAGTGGTGCCTTCTGGAAAAAAAAAAAAAAAAAAGATGCGCGAGGGCTGGCTGTCGGTTGGTGATGTCTGTTGTTTGAATATTGATTCTCTGTGGCCTGTGGAAATTGTGGGGTCCTCTTTGCAAGGGTTTTTTGTTAAAACATTTTGGTTTCCACCTCCAGGTTATACAGACTGTGTTCTGTAAAGAAATGGTGTATTTATCATACTCCCTCCCCAGCCCCCCCCCCCCCCCCATGTAATGGATTTTGCCTGCTTCTATAAACAGTTTGTTTTCTAATACTGCATGAAGTTAATAAGGATATTTTAAATAGAGAACTTGGGGGTGGCGGGATGTTTTATGTTTCGTGTTTATTAATAAGAGAAAGTGTGACTTGTTTATCCCCTTTTGAACTTTAAATGTAATTGAAATCTTTAATAAATCTGAAATAGCCCTTCAGCTTTCACAAATCTATAGATTTTTATTTAATGGCAAGGCAGCCTACATTAAAATAGAAACCAACCAGGGTCTAGGATGTGTGCAGATACCTGTGAGCAATTAGACTGAGAATGATTACACAGGAGATAACCCTGCACTGTGAAACAGAAATCATAGTGACACTCCTATGATGGCTAATATTAAAAAGCACTGACACTTCATCCACTGATGCATGCTGTCGTTTCTCTTTTAGAAAACTTTAAGCTCATTCAAAAACTTTGTATTATGTCAACATCAAATCCTTTTGTCCTATTTTTGCACTAAAAAAAACCCAAACAAAGCAGAATTTAATGTTGAGATAGGGTTTTGAGGTATATGTTTACTTACTGAAATAGCACACAATGGAGTTTAACTAGCCTTAGCCCACACTGAACATGTGTACATCTCTCCAGAGATTAAATCAATTCTATGATGGAAATGGTTTTAATATATTTTCACTGAACAGAAAAGCAATCAGGCAAAGGATTGTAAGACATGGTATCTGTACTTTGTCTTGTGTTCTAAAAAAGTGATGCTTTGCTGCTGAAAGTGATTGCTACATATAAAAAGCTTCAATTTTTTCCTCAAATTCATTATCAAGTGGTAAAGCTAAGCTTTCTGATATGTTTTGAAGTGACCAAACTGTTGCCTGTGACTACAGTATATGTTCTACACTTTCTTTCATATTCAAAGCATATATGACTGTTCATGCCAGAATAAAGCCAATATTAAAATAATATATAAAACATAGAACAAGACTTTGTTCTAATTTTAATTATGAAAAGCTCTAAACATTTCCTTAGGCTCTGAACATTTTTGTTTTGGAAAAGGCATTGAAATAAAAATACTGTAAAGGAAACAGTTTCTTGGTTTTTCAAAGCCACAGAATTTACAAAAAGAAAATGAAGGAGTGATTTAAAAAAATTAATAAAACTCAAGGCCACTTCTAAGACTACTTTGGTATCTAAGTTATAGACGAATTGTAAAGTTACTCCAGTATTTTCAATGCCTTTATAATCCACTTGTGTTTAGGTGATGTCAAATTGTTCAGGTCCATGTACCTTCTTACATTCCATTTCAAACTCTGTGCTATAAAACTTCCTTTACTGTATGTTCTTAATGCTACCTACCTTTTTGTGGTTAGGAAAGTCCCTTTCTTGGGTTCTGCCTGTAATGAATCAGTCTGCCATCAACCAAACTGATGTTCTGTGCCTAGGGATGAACTGATGTACTTGGGGGAGAGGAAATACTTTGTGGGTTTTGTGCCATAGAGTTGTGAGAGTTGGCTTCCAAAGATCAAAGAATCACTTAGGTTGGAAGAGACCTTTAAGATCATCATGTCCAATTTTTTATCTCTGTGCAAAGTAAACATAGTGCAAGCTATAGGAAGAAAGAGTGTGTGTTGTGTAGGTATGTGTGTATGTGTATTGTATGTACATACACTTAGACAATAATTTTATCAAATATATTGCTTAGATTCAATATGGGAAAACATTATAGAGCTGCCTTTAGTAATTTGCCCTACTTTAGGGACACTAGTTGAAGTAAGTGATGATTTTTGAGGGCTATGTTGATCAGGAAAACTGTTTACTTTCTTAACAAAATAAGAAGCAGTAAAGTTTGTATTTTCTGGGCCAAAAAAAAAATCAATCAAACAAACAAGATAAATTTCCATCCTATGTGTTAATGTGATAACAAATTAGCTAGTGACCATTTCAAAGGTAGAGGGGTTTTTTTCTGTAGTTCTGAGCAGATTTTTTTCTCTGCTTGACATTTTTGGGAGAAAGTATCTTCTTCAAGCATAGGAAAGACATAACACCTTGGAAAAAGTGGTGTTTGATTAGTACTACAATACCAAATTTAATGCACAGGTCCTTCATTCCCCGAGTGTGTACTAGACAGCTATTACTAACATGCACTCTGTCACCCTGGTTCTGATAAAAAAAGTGTTGATTTTTATTGCTGAGGACATGGCTTCATTTTCTTTACCAGTTTGTCCTTCTCTAGTATGTTAGAGCAAAGACTGGCACTCTGGTAATATTAATATTTCAACTGCCTTAGAAATTCCGTGCTGCTAGCTTGTGTGTTTGCTTGTAGTTCCATGTTGAGCTGTGAGTAGGAAAATGCTCTATATATATCCAACCAGAAGCTAATTCCAAATAATGAAAAAAAAATCCCCTCTTAATTTTGAAAGTGAGTTGAAATCAAGTTTAGATGGAAATTTCATTCCAAGCCTAATTTATTTTTTACTTCCAGTAATTTTTGACAAATTCTTTTGCATTTCTGTTTCCTTTAGTGAAAAGAGGGGGGGGAGGAAAGGCAGAAAAGTTAATAGGCAAGTTTTCCATGTCGCTGTTGCCTGTCAATATTTCTTGTTTCTCTGCAGTGTACTAGCTATCTCTATCAGTGTTAGTATCATGGAGTCATATAATTTGCACAATTCACTCAATAATTTCATACCTTAAATTGGAGTTATATCTTCAAACCTTAAGTTGGAGTTACCACATGAAGTAAAATCTATATTTTAAACCAAACAGAGAGGCTCAATCCCTGCAATTTCCTCTTCACCCTATAATCCGAGCAGTACAGACTCCCGTCTGGTCTCTTCTATGCACCTGTAGCTGCTCATTGTACACCATCCAGAGATGAACTAAAGGGTGCCTCCCTTTAGATGTCTCCAGAGATAGTCAAACCCTGCCTGGATGCGTTCCTGTGTGATTTAGTCTGGGTGGTCCTGCTCTGGCAGGGGGGGTTGGACTAGATAATCTTTCGAGGTCCTTTACAACTCCTCAAGTTCTGTGATTCTGTGATTATGCTGTGAGAGATCAGAGTGAAATTTAGGGATTGGGGAGTGCAAAGGCAAGGAGGTGACTTGGCATTTTCTGTGGGTCATTCCAACATTGGATTTAAGATTAGATGTAGTTTGTAACATTGGATGTATTTTCCCTGATAGCACTTATAGAATCATAGAATTGTCTTGGTTGGAAGGGACCCTTTAGATCATGAAGTCCAACCGTCACCCTAACCTCCTAACCTCCATTAAACCATGTCCCTCAGCACCACAGCTAACCATCTTTTAAATACCTCCAGGGATGGAGACTCCACCATTTCCCTGGGTAGCCTGCAGACACATATTATTTACTGATTAATCAAATTAGAAGTGTATGAAGACACATGTAGCTGAAGGTGTGCAATGAACAGCTACATGTGCATAGACGAGACCAGACAGGAGTCTGCACTACCCTGATTATAGGGTGAGGAGGAAATTGCAGTGATTGAGCTTCTGTGTTTGTTTTAAAGTATAAATTTTACTTCATGCAGTCTACATGAAAGAGAGCCTCTTCTAAATATTTTCCCATATCTGTGTAACTGCATGTTTTCACATTCCTAGAGCTCAGTACTGTCCTGTTAAAGGGAAAGGAAGAGGTAGAAGTGTATTCCCATCTTTGGCTGTTTCCCAGTTCAAAATAGAGTATTGGACTCCACTTTAATTCACCTAAGTTTATTTGCTATTAAATTTTTGGCCCTTCCATTTTGAAACATTCTCAAGGAAAAATGTTGCATATCAGATAATATCCTGGATGTGTCATCTGCAAAAATGCATATGTGTGTTTTTTGAAAACTTACATAAAAGTGTCGATTTTCACATATTTTTAAATAGTTTACTGTCAATGTCAGCTTTGAACACTTTTTTTGGTTGGTTGTTGGTTGGTTTGGTTTTTTTCCCAGCAATATCAGAAAAAAGGGTTTGCAGTCAGTGTCTTTTAAAAGAACTAGGTCACTGAGCTGTTTTGTTACCTGGCAGAGAGGCTTGTGAGCTAAACCCTAGTTTATAGATGTGGAATGACTTTAAAAAGGCAGACAATAGCCAAATTCTGAAGTATCAGCTGAGAATGGTCTTTTGTCTTTGAAGGCCTTCGGCACAAGCCTTGAAATTTCAGTATATCATTTGAGAGCTCTTTGCATGGTGAGATGAGGTGAGAGCTAGCTTTGAGGCATTCCTCTACAGTACTAAAGCAAAAAGTCTATTCCAAGAGATACTGCCTCTCCTGACTGTGTAAAGAAATGATTCATCATCGTTTGTGTTTTGCAGGCTTAGATCAATTCCTTTCAGGTTCACAGATTCACACATGAAACTGGCCATTCTTATGTCAAGTCACTCCCAGCAATGGAGGTACCTTGAGTTACTTTAGTTAGAGAAGGGAGACCTTTTCACTCCAAGTAGTATGTTCAAGTGCCAGTAAAAAAGCATTAAAGGAGAGAAAAGTAATGCTGCTTATTTGGCTTTTTTTTTTTTTCCTAAGCTTCAAGGCTATTGAAAGCTAGATGTCATAAGTCAAGAGTTCAAGATTTGATGTAGAATCATAGAATGTGTTAGGTTGGAAGGGACCTTCAAAGGTCATCTAGTCCAACCCACCTGCAGTGAGCAGGGACATCTTCACTAGCTCAGGTCATTCAGAGCCCCATCAAGCCTGACCTTGAATATCTCCAGGGATGGGGCCTCCACTGTCTCTGGGCAACCAGTTCCAGTGATCTACCACCCTCATAGTGAACAACTTTTTCCTAATATCCAGTGTAAATCTCTCCTTTTCCAGTTTAAAACCATTACCCCTTGTCTTATTGTTCCATGCCCTCAGGAACAGTTCTTCCCCATTTTTCCTATAGGCAACTTTCAGGTATTGGAAGGCCGCTATGAGGTCCCCCTGGAGCCTTCTCTTCTCCAGGCTAAACAAGCCCAACTCTCTCTGCATGTCTTCATAGGAGAGGTGCTCTACCCTTGGATCATTTTCGTGGCCCTCCTCTGAACACTTTCCAACAGGTCCATGTCCTTCTTTTTCTGAGGGCTCCAAAGCTGGACACAGTATTCCAGGTGAGGTCTCACCAGAGCAGAGGAAAGGGGCAGAATCCCTTCTCTAAATCTGCTGGCCACACTTGTTTTGATGCAGCCCAGGATGTGTATGGCACTCTGGGCTGCAAATTCACATTGGTGGCTCATGCAAGTATTACACAGTTAAGAAGGATAAAACTGAGAGGAGTAGACAGGAAATTTGTAATGGAGGAAGAAGTTCGTACCCCATTCCCTGGGTGGTATGCTCTTATCAATGAGTTTAGGTAATAGCTTCTAAGTTTTAGGAAGATACATCTTACTTCAGCATCTTTCCTTGGATAGATCATGGTGTTGCATTTATAGGGGTAACCTCATCTGTACATCTTTTAAGTGACAGCTGCACAGATCGCTGACAGCATTTCAGAATGGAAATACAAAAGCCATTAGCATGTTCTTTTGCAATATGAGTAACGCTGTTGTAACAATTCCTGTACTCAGTCCTACCAACTAGCAGAGGACTTCGAGAAGTCTACGTCACTCTGGGCAACATTCACATCTGACACTCTCACAGGACAGCTCCTTTAGAAAACAGTATGCTTTTACATCCATGTTTAACCTCTTTCTTCTGCCAAAATGAGGAAAGCATTGTCAATACTGAATTTACAGTATTTAGGTTATTTTGGTTTAAAAAGGAGGTTAAAAATTATCCTTCAAGTCCCCTGTGCTGAGGTGAACAATATCATTAAGATGTAGGGGACATTCTTGGTCAGAAGTTACATGAAATGTTGAATTTTTAATTATTTATATTTTAAAATAGAGGGGTTTTTTAGCGCAATGGCTGTTCACTTGATTCTGATTTGAAAGATGGATACAGTGTGTCATGAATGGACCAGAAATTAAACACTCTGAGATATACTTGGACTTTCTCTATAAGATACAGGATTGGTTTTGTTTGCTTATTTTTTTGGGGGTGTTAAGTATGACAAAGAAAACCCCAACTAGTCACAAGGCTTTATGCTCTGCTGACTTGGGAACTTGAGGACCTGTTGTTCATTCCACATTTTCCACTGAGTCTCAAGGGGTCATTCAACTACCTCTGCCTGGATTGATAACATCCGGTTGCTTTGCAAGAGTCGCTGGGTGTAAAAGAAAAGTGAATAATATTCTCTTTTGTTGTATAATATTCTGTCTCCTCTTAATGTATCAGGTCTTTCATCAGTGTTAATATTTTTGATAATACATAATTTTCAATGGCAGCACAGTTAAAAGATAGACCTGGTTACATGGATCTTGAAAGCATTTATGTGCAAGATGTTCTATATTTTCATTTAAATACCGAAAAGGACAAATATATGCTATGTACTCTACTAACCAATGATTGTAAGGATTTATAGTTTATCTACACACATTTTGGCTCCTGCTGATTGTTCAGTCATAAATATGTTAATGTTTAATTTGCATGATTTGTTGCACCATATTTAGATTTGCATTTAATTAATCCCCTGTTTCAAAGATTCTCCTCTTAGATGCCTCAAGAAGCCAAGAACATTTTCTCCCTTTGACATATAATTTGGCTTCTGGGACTTTTAGGGGGGGGATGAAAGGAATGGGAGCATGGGAAGGGAGTTGTAGAATTTGGAAAGGGATTGTTTATAACGCTGGTAATTGGCCAAAACTGCACAAGTGCTCTGATAGTTCTCCTGCTGTTGATGTTTCTCTAATATTTGCCATGTGTATTCACCCATGAATAAACTGCTCATCACACTGGAGAATGGAAGGGCAATTCCCTAGGACCAGACTGGCAGAGCCCAAAGGGATTCAAAACTTCCCCCCAACCCACAGTTTTTGCTATAACCTTCCAAGTAACCCACTCCTAGGACTATCCAAGCATTTTCACATGACAAGCTGCTTCCCATTACAAGAACCTACCACACAGTAAAGTCTTGTCTGTCCTGCATCACTCTGATGGCACACAACACACTATAGGATTTCCCTTGTCCTGTTTCTCATACTCACCACGAGGTTATAGGTTGCTGGAACTGTTTTGTGGGATGTCAACAGGATTAATAGACTAGATGCTCTTGAGATGAAAGGGGGAAAAAATGTTACCTTATGGCTTACTGTCATTCAATTTCTATCATTATTTATCTATCATTTATTTCTATCATTAATTATGAAAGAAATGAGACTTGGTAACCTTTTTTGTGCTTTCCATCTAACATTCCACTACATTTAAATTAGGGACACAAAGATGCAAAACCTTTAGTGCAACTCAACAAGATGGTTTTGATCTGATCAGAACAAAGTAAGTGAAGGATGATGCACAACAGTTAATAGCTGGGTGCTGAGCGGTGGCTGGTTGAGATAGAATTTGTCTCGGCTGTTATGTCATAACTTAAAACCACAACCTGAAAATTGATTTCTGCTTTAGAAATGGCTGTCTACTGTTCTGGGGCATTTGAATCAACTGTGAAAATGTCAGAGTTCCCTACAGAAAAACCTAAAGGGAATTTCTGTTTGTAGTAATGACAGAGTTTGCTAATTTAGCTCTCTGTTTCCTCATGTTTGCATGGGGCTTTTGGATGAAGGATAATAAAAATAAAGCCAAAAAGAGTTCAAAAAGAATTATGGATTAAATTACTTTGCTTTTAAGAACTGTGTTTGTGTTGAAATGAGCCATAGATTGTTACAATAGAGTTTATAAATTAAATAGCAAATTAATTTACCTTTTTGTATAAGTATTTTTTTAACAAATTACTGAAGTTAATCAGATGAATTGGCTCAATGGTCACCTAATTTCAAAAACTCTCCTTGTTTTGAGAATTAGAAATACATGGATCAAAAAGGATTTTTTTATGCATTCAAAATAGAGGTTCTGTAATATCTAAAATGAACATCAGGAAAACAAACAAAATAATCCTTTTTGTAAATTCCAATTCTGGTATAAGCTTTATTTTAAGTCACAGGAGCCAGCTATGAATGCAGTACAAAATCCAATTTAGCATAGTAACATCTGGTTTTGGTTTAGATATTTTGTATTTTTAATTGGGAGTTTTACCTTTTCTGATTAAGCATTTATAAAAGGAGAAGCGGCTTTCTTCAGCAGCCGAAATGGCTCATAAAATTGGTTAAACAGAACATCAGACAAATGTTTTTCATTGTGCATTTGAAATGAGAGCAGGATGGAGTGGTGCCATAGGCTTCCAGTTACGGACAGCGTAACACAGCTATGCTGCACTCAGATATGAAAACATGTAAACAGAGGCTCGCTTAAGACTCCTTGGTTACGTTTGTTTTCCTTTTAAATTCTGATAAACACTTCCTCTGTACAGAACTGGTATTTCTTATGGTCACAATCCCTGAAACTTTTGCTATTTATCTGTGTGCTGGCCTGCCCAGGTTTTTACATTGCAGTCATCAGTCACCTGATAGCCGAGCACATTAAATATTTATTGAAAATGTGAGTAAGGTCTACACTCTGGTTTTACTTTTCTTCATTCTGTAGGGTCTATTTTGTGAAATATGTATGATTCTGACAGCTTTGTGATGGAGAAATGCAGCTTGTGCTCTGCTTAAGAGTGGATGCCAGAGGAGTGGGGTCCTGGCCCTACACTTTGCTTCCTTCATGGTGTTTCTTTGTATGATGGCTTACTGAGCTCAGAGAACTGATATGCCAGGAAGTTAAACCACAAAAGAAAAAAGGAAAGGAGGTGTTTGAGAGACCTATTTCATGGCCCAGCTTGATGTCGACTAGCACAGCTTCTAGTCACAAGCACAAGGCTGAGAGCAGAAGCATGTGACAAGGGACAGGAGACAGGTTGTCCCAGAAGATAGCAGGCTGCCTCTTTCAAGGATAGTCATACTTAATGAGCATTCTGATCCATACATTTTGGTTTTGACAACACAATAGCACTTGGGGCGTCCCTGTGCTAAGTGCAGAAACTTGTATCTGGCTCTTTGCTACTTCCAAGAACTCAGAAAAGGTCATGTTTCACTTACGAAATGAGAGTTTCAGGGACACCTTGTTCCCTTTGCCCTTCAATTCACCCTTCCTGTTCAGCAGTCTTATCTGGGTTCTCTCAAAATCTGTCCATCTTCCAGTCATGAGTACAGAAGTCACCCATCACAGGTCAGTTGATGCAACTGAATTTAGGTCTGTGAGACGGCAGTCAGGCAGCCAGACTCCAGCAGGCAATTGACCTCTTGCAGGAATCAAAAATGACTGTCTAGGTTTTCAACAAGAAGGTGGTAAAAAAAATTACATTCTCTCTGGGGCTGATGCTGTCGCATTTGCTGCAGTGTTCTGAATGGTCTTTGGACACCACTGGCTTGCTCAAGCATAGGTTTTGAGGCCTGCAGAAAAGCCTGTAGCAATGACACACCTCTATTATTTTGTTTTCCAACAGTTTACTTCTCAAACACAGCTTTTCTATGCAATGACAGTAAGACACACCTTAAAAAAAACCAAACCAAGGAAGTGCAGTTATTAACACTTACATGACGTGTTACTGAAATAACGCGTCTTCCATGAATACAGCTGCTTTCTGAGCTGACTGGCATTTCCAGTCACTCAGTAAAGTATCCCACTCCTATGACATGAATTCTTTTCCATTTTTCTATTGTGTGTGTAAAAATGGGAAAAGGGTAACACAGACTATGCACATTTATAGTTTACAAAGAGCTTTCTATGTGTCACAATACATGTAATGTTTTGATACATTTGTAGGATAGTATTTTATGCAGCAAAGCACACACCACAGCAGGACAGATAGTCAGGTCATATCTTCCAATGATGGGCAAAGCAAGGATTATTTTTTTTAATTGCTAGAATATGGAGTTTTTTAAAGATAAAATATCTAAACAGTTTGATCATCATCCATTTTCTTCATTAGATGTATCTCTGATTTACAAGAATATAGCACAGCTCCTGGTTTCAGACTAGGAGAGATTACAGTATTCTGTCTTTCTTCCTGGCATGTAGGAAGAAAACCATATATGGAAGTAAAGACAAACTGTTTAACCTGAGAATCCTTAAAACTTGTGAATGAAATTCAGGTTCCACTATGGCTTATTAATCTTTTTCTGACTACTCATCCTGCTAATGTGTACATATTTGCATACAAAATACATGAAAATTTTCACAGTAATGATTTTTGTGTAGTCATTGAGAACCTAGAATCCTCAATGCCCATTGGTTTAATTTTTCAGGAACTGCTTTTTTGCATTGCATATTTAGAGCAGAATGAGAATCAGGGGACTGATGTTGGGAAGAACTTGTCTTCAGATGAATAACCAGTGACAACAGGATAGAGATAGAGTCACACAAAATTGGAGGAGGAAGTTAGAAAGTGAGAAGGAAAGAGTGTGCATCTTCATAGGTTCAAGGAATCTAATTTTTGTTAACACTCACTTCACTTGGCATCTATTGAACACATTAATTGTTGGGCATTTCTGAAACCCCTAGCCTGTAGGATTTTCCACAACTCTGAAAACAGTTAGAGGCTCCTAAACCTTTTTTTTAAAATTAATATCTTATTTAAATCTTTAATGACTTTAAAAATTCAAACCCTATGAAAATATGAGGAGGGACAAAACCAGTTTGTTGCAACCCAGTATGACTAACATACTTTTTATGCAATATGATGCATGCAGGTGTACTATACGTAATAAGCAGAGTTGTGACATACCACTGATGCCTCTGGGGCAGTTATTAGTTTGCCCAGCCACTGCATGTATAAATGAGGTGGCAATCTGATCACTTTTAGGGACATAAACCAGCAAGAATATTGTCTTTTGTTATTCTTTTGTTCTTTGAGCTGTCACAGCAGTATTCTCAGTGGACCTTCTGTTTATACTGAGATGCATTTAAGTCTATGTAGTCAGCACAAACTTGGAACTGATACATTACTCTTCAAATAATTTGTGCTGAAAATTGAGGTTATCACTCCTAGTTGCACTGGTTGCTGTCTATCTGCTAAACTAGTCCCTGTATGTACCAAGAAATAAAACATTACATTAATCATATGGAGAAGACAGAAAGGAATGAATCAGCCCTTTGTGCTGGGTGAAAATGCAGAATTGTGGAAATATTTTGCTGAATGGCCAAAATCTAAACAGCTCTTCAGATTCATAATTCTTGGATCCTTGTATCTTCTGATGGCATCCCCTGTCATGTTTAATCAAAAGGTTGCCTTTTGCTCATTTTATGTAATGCCCTTTCAAAGTATGCTTTGGTACTGGGGACATTTAGGAGCTGTTTTCCTTCTCACCTTTGTCCCTTTCTTTCTTCTTTCTGATGAACCCCTCTACTTTTACATAACTTTTTTCATACCTCATCTGTATGTTCACATTTTTTGAATGTCTGCCAGAACAGTAGTGGAATTACCAGGTTTACCTGTACGCGTATGCTCTGTGTCCTATTTCCAGATGGAAGTCTTTTTTCTTGTGGTTTGCTTGCCAGGATTTGTCCTCAGGTGATAATAACTTTAATGTACTTTCTGCCAGTTTCTATTTCATCATGTTACCTCTTGCACTTGAGGGTTCAGCAAATCTGACAAAACAGCAAAATGCAAGAGGCAACGGAATTGCCACATCAGAAATACTTGGTCACAGGGTGACAGGAGGTAAAGGAACTTGATCTTCATTTTATTAATAATAACAGCAATAATAAAACTGCAAAGATGAAGGAGATTCTTTTTGCAGTCTGAAGTATTAGTTGGTATTCAACAAATAACCTGGGGCAGGAAAGGTGATCAAAGCAAAATTGATCCTCTTTGTGTTTTCTTCAGATGTCATTACTGCCTCATGTCTTGACATTTCTTAAGAGTTGCTTGGAAGGAACAGCTATATGACTCTTGTGTTCTCTTGATACATTTGTGAGTTAGGTCAATGTTCACTTGATTTCAGACCGGGAAAGCTGATGCAACAAACATTTTGTAGATTGCACATAAAACAGAGGGGGAGCTTTGCATTTTGAAGCCCTTTATTATGGTTTAGTCCTACAGGCAACAGCTAAACTGGACCAACCTGCACTATTTGTTGAAGTACCCTGCTTTTTAGCTGGTTTATGCTGGGTTTTGGCTTAACCCATCTATGTGGAAAGGCATCTATAACCTGTTTTCCATTGGATCTTCAAGGGTCTTTGCTGCTTGTGGCCACCTTGAAGGTGTGGCATCAAACCCAGCACACTTGCTGTGAATGTCATTGACTTTCTGGATCCATGAGCCTGTATATGTTGATAGGATTTCCATCTTTTTGAGGTTAGTGGTTCTTCATGTTAGTGAAGAAGGCTTTGCAGTGGGTAGCAAGGTCTTTGCTGAAGTGGGTCAATTTATATCAGTTCATTCAATCTATGAGAAATTTCAGCTAAAGAAGGCTATACTCTTGGGGTGAAGGACATATCAGTTTAGAGGTACAAAGCAATTACACAACGAGCATTACTTCTTCAAGTCTTTCTGTCAATAGTGGGCAGTTGCTTCAGCAGTTTGATCTGACCTCATTGCTGGGATGTGCAGAGCTGGAAAACATAGTTTACCCAGTTTGTGTACTGCTAAATCGGTACATTTGGAGTAAGAGGAGAAAATACTGAGCATGTAAGAATAAAACAATGAGGGAAAGGTCATTAAAGATAACTGATTTTAAAACAGTTGAGCCTTTCTGTATAAACTGTATGAGCTTTTATTAGATGTAGTTGCATCAGTTTTTGTTATAGTTTGATCTTTATTCATTACAACTTCTTTATTCCTGTTTTGTCATCACTGCCTTGACCTGAGGTATTACCTATCTGTAGTGGTTTTTCAAAGATAATGGAAAACCTCTAGGTATTCTATAAGATTTTTTTTTAATATGGAAGGTCTCCTGAAATGTGCTTTAGTTGGAGCTAGGTTAGATCAAATTGGGGTCAGTTGCCCCATCTGGCAGCCAAGCACTCACACAACCACTCACTCACTACTGCAGCAGGGAGGGGAAGAAAACAGGAAGAACAGGAGCAAGAAAGCTCATAAACTGAAATGAACATAGGGAAGTGGCTCACCAATTTCCGTCACAGGTAAAATAGACTCAACTTGGGGTATTTACCTTATTCCCAGTTAATGTAAACTTTTAATTACTGAGATGGGTATTGAGAAACAAGAGGGAAAAAAACTCAGCCTGCTTTCCCAGCCTCAGCTTCACTCCACACACCCTTCTGCCCTCCTTGTTAACAGTGGAGTTAACCCTCAACCTCTTCAGTGAGATGATGGGTGGCAGAAAGTTGGGATCAGGACATAAAGGTTTCTTTATCCTGCTCTTTCCTTCTCACACTTTTGATCCACTCCTCATTCTTTGTTAATCATTTTCCCTCAGTGATATGAGTGGTCCATGGCCGCAGTCCCTCTGGGGGAGTACCTGCCTCAGCATGGACTTGTCCATCAGCTACTGGCTCTCTGGGGATGAGCCTTCTCTGCCATGCAGTATCTCCCACAGCACTGCCTCTGTTCTTCCCTCATGCTCTCCTCCTCAGCATTTTCTCTCCTTTATTGAATGTGTTTTCACAGAGGTGTCACTAACATGGCTGATGGGCTCAGCTGTGTCTGTCACAGTCTCTTTGGATCTCTCAAATTTACAGGACAAGATGCTCTGTAAATTAAACTTTATTTTATGAGCTCTTTAAAAAATACAACAAACAAACTAGCTGTAGCCATTTTCACAATAAGGGATCCATTTTATGTCCTAAAAGATAATGGTTTAATCATTAAAGTATTCAAACTGATGAAGAATTGGCTGATTATTTATGCTCCCAATTTAAAGTCTTCCACTCTTCTGAGGAGCAGATGGTACTGATCATGTTGTACGATAATACAAACTGTACTGGGTGAAACCAAAGTCTATTCAAAGCATTATACTAACTGAAGCACGGAATGCTTATGGAAGGAGTTTTAAAAGAATGAAAAAGTTACCCATTCCTTTGTATATGTAGTTCACATGTTCATGTTGGATGAGTCCCTGGGTAACCTTGTGTAGATCCAGGCCTGGAGGCTGGTGGCCCTGCCTGTGGTAGGGGGGTTGGAACTCTATGATCCTTGGGGTCCCTTCCAACCCAGACCAGTCTATGATTCTATGATTTGGTCAAATAAGATCTTTTCTGAAATATGCTTTGCAGGGATACTTCATTTTAGTTAATACTGAAATATTTTGGCAACATTTAAATTAGTGTAGAATTATTTCATTAACCAAAGCAATAGTAGGTGCAGGGATGGAGGGAAGTTTCCCTTTCCTCATCATAACCCAGATTCTAAAGAAGGGAATAAAGGAAAACCCATAGAACTACAGATGAGTCAGTCTCACTTCTGTGCCCAGCTAGATCATGGAGCAGATCCTCCTGGAAACTCTGCTATGGCATATGGAAAACCAGGACATGATCACTGGCAGCCAACACAGCTTCACCAAAGGCAAATCGTGCCTGAAAAATGTGTTGGCATTTTGTGATGGGGTTACAGCACTGGTGGATAAGGGAAAAGTGACAGACATCTACCTGGATTTCTGCAAGGCATTTGATACTGTCCTACCTAATATCCATGTCTCTAAATTGGAGAGATATGGAATCAATGGATGGATAAGGAATTGGCGGGATGGTCACATTCAAAGAGTCACAATCAACAGCTCAGTGAGTAAGTGGAGGTCAGTGTTCCTCAGGGATTGGTATCGGGACAGCTGCTGTTTAAAAACTTTGTCGGTAACACGGGCAGTGCTATTGAGTGCACCTTCAGCAGGGGTGACAATGACATTAAGGCATTCTCATCCAAGGCCAAAAGTCCTGCACACAGGTCAGGGCAATCCCAAGCACAGCTACAGGCTGGGCAGAGAACTGATTAAAAGCAGGCCTGAGGAGAAAGACTTGGGGGTGTTCATTGAATAAAAACCTAATACGAGCCAACAACATGTTCTTGCAGTCCAGAAAGCCAACCATGTTTTCGGCTGCATCAAAAGCAGAATGACCAGGAGGTCATGGGACTCTACTCTCCTCTTGTGAGATTCCACCTGCAGTGCTGCATACAGGTCTGGGGTCCCCACTATAAGAATGATACTGTGCTGTTAGAAAGAGTTCAGAGGATGCCATAAAAATGATCAGAGGCCTGGATAATCTTTCCTGTGAAGACAGGCTGAGAGACTTTGGCTTGTTCAGCCTGTAGAAGGCTCCAGGAAGACCTTAGAGCAGCTCCAATACCTCAAGGGGCTACAGGAAAGCTGGGGAGGGGCTATATATAAGGGAGTGTTGTGATGGGACATGAGGCAATGGTTTTAAACTGAAGGAGTGTAAATTTAGATGAGATATGAGGAAGAAATCCTTCCCTTTGTGGGTGGTGAGGCCTTGGCACAGGGTGCCCAGAGAAGTTGTGGCTACCCCTGGATCCCTGGCAGGGTTCAAGGCCAGGTTGGATGAAGCTTTTGGGCACCCTGGGCTAGCAGAAGGTGTCACTGCCCAATGGCAGGCAGTTGGAACTAGATGGGCTTTGAGGTCCCTTCCAACCCAAACCAGTCTGGGATTCCATGATCTCCATTTTGCAAAACTGCATGTGTTTTCTTGCTGTCGTCTTTGGGTCTTTTCAGAAATTGGTTTGCTTGGGAAGAAAGATAGCATTTACCTTAGGAAATCCATTTTTATGAGAAAGTGAGGAATTAGGGACAATAAAGATTATGATTTCTAGTATTTTATTTTTCATACCTGAGATTTCCTTTTCCTCATGCCTACCTAACAACTATGATGCTCAGATTTGTTTTAGAGCTTCTTTGACCAGACTTAGCATCTAGTTCCAGAAAATCTGTGTAATGTCAGTCTTTGTATGACTTTGAGCAGACAGCCAGCACATACACCAGTCTCCACTCAGAAAGGTGCCATCACTAAAATCCTGAGCTTGTTGAAATCTTGAAGATTTCAGTGGACTCTGGATTTTACACGGGTAAAGCATACATGTCTCTCCACTGATGGATATAAGTCCTGTCACTATTGCAGTATGATAATACCACCCATAAGTGCAGGGAAAACAAACCTGAACAGGTAAAGAGAGATGTCATCTGTACAACATCTCTTGGAAATGGAGACTGGAATAGCATCCTTAGGGAGACATAAGAAATCATTTATCAATATCCTGTGGTTATTAGGTAGTTTGTGTGGATTTAGGCACATTAAACAAATCTTTGTTGGTTGATTATTATGGTTTGACACGAAAAGTCCTTGCAGCATTTTTTTTCTCATGCCAATTCTGTATTCAGGACCTTTCATATTTTCCCTTTTCATGGGCATATTTTGGCTGGGATTTTAAGGGGAGTCTGAGAGTTAGTCGCTAGTTGTATTGGAATACAAATATAGTGATCCGATCTCCTGAGTTCCACTGAGGAAAAACAGCAGTGAACACTGTAGTCCTAAGTAACACAAAGGGAAAATTTTAATTTTCACACATGTATTTTCACTTCTGAATAGTGGAACACCATCTAGTTGGCAGTTGCACGATTATCCCAAAGTGAAACAGCTGTGTCTGCTCTAATCTTGCCCTCCTATCCTTCCAATGAGGCTTTTTGATTAACTTTTTATTCTTAGGATAGCAATTTGTACCAAGGATCTAATTAAGAACTTTATGTAACACAGTCAAAGTCCTCCTTTTGCAAGTCTGTCTCACCTCAGTCCTACTAATGTTACAGCTTTCGGTATGAAGCATTCTGAAATGTCTGATATCTCAAGCTATCTCTTCTGGTTGAAAACAATTTCAGCTATTGAGAATCGCGAACAAGATTCATTTGATTCTTTTGTTCCGGTAAGGAAAATTGTAACATATATCTAAAATAAGGCATGTTTCTAAAATTTAAATTCTGGGTGTTAGGGTTAGGTTTCTAGGGGAGTGGGGGGGGGCATAAACTGAATTTCTCTGTTGAGCTGAATGAACTCATACCTCTGATCTGGATCTTCTGTGTTTCTTACCGATGAACGGGTGGGAGTGGGAAAGAACAGCCTTTAATAAAAGCTGGTGATATCTGGGCAGAAAATGCACAGACCTGTATATCTGGAGTTAAAAGATAGTGCCAACATTTTTATTGTACCATTACTTTAATGATAAAGAAAAGAGATAGTTACATTACATATGATTTTTATTTCCAGACAATTATATGACTGAGATACAGCTTTTAAATGAAGGAGTATTTATCAACTGTATTTAATAAATATAAATTGAGCATGCGGGTATTACTGCTTATCACCAAATGGCACACGGTAATACGACATTGTATATTGTGTATGAAATAAAACAATTAAGTTAACTGATCTCGTCTATGTTTCTATCAATATGCATCACTAATTTTAATCATATTTTACTTTCAAGTATTTTGACAAACGTTTTGCTTACATTAGTGTCATGTGTACTGGAAATATTTATTTTCCCATATGCAGTAGCAGATGCAGGATGATGCTTTCAGTGACCGGGTTAGGTAAGCCAGATAGAGCATGCTGGAGTGGAAAGAAAGGAGTATCTTGCTTTCTTCCATGTATCTTCATTTCATGTGAAGCATAAATTTGACAGGGTATCTTTAAATGAAAACACTTGAATACTGTGCAAAGAGACGTATATCCAAACTGTTAAGTATATTAACTACAATCTGAATAATTATTTATTTACTAATTTTATATGCTCAGTACTGAGCTAATTAGTGAATGAAGCTAAGTACCCTCTACACCAGATGGGCTAATAGCAAAAGAGGCTTGGACCCCTGTTTGTGTATGAGTAGAGATTTTATACTATAATCAAAAAAGATAGCTAAAAATTGTATCACAAAGCATTTATTGGCATGTAAAGGATAACTTCGGAGTCTCTTGATTTCTCCTTGTTACAGCTGCCCTAAAAAGAAGGGTGCCTCCCGCAGATTCCGTGTTCTTCTTGCTGTAATACTTTCTATGTCATTTTTCTCCCATTCCTCTGAAGCACACGATGTTCCCATTTCTTGTCCTCCCAACCAAACATTTATTTAGTATCAGGGTCAGGTCTGCAGTGGGGTTTTTATATGTTAGTGCTCAGAATTGGTGCACTTGCCTGTGCAGTTGGTAGCTTTTGGAAAGGACCATCAGATTAGGTGTTAATTTTCCCCAGGCGTCCCATGGCGAAAGTCAGGATTTACAACAGGCTGAGAATGGTGAGGGTAATATTTCTGCCAGGCATCATGATTTACTGGATGGTGGGGAAGGGGGGCGGGGGGATATGTTAAAAATTTTCCATTTTGTTTGGAGGGTGGAATTGGTACCTGAAAGAACAGGGTAGGAGGAGACTGGATCTGTCCAAAGGGTTCTTTGATAAAGGCTGCCTCGTATCTGAATATCAATTGCATGAGATAGATGCTGAGTTGTCTTTTGAGGTTAAAGCACTGTTTTACAGGCACAAAGGAAATCTAACTTCCTAAAGCCGAATATTTTGAGGTCTGCACTCTTGGCTTCTGAAATCTATGTTCTACCGACATGCTGCATTAAGCAGCAGCCAGCTCCTTTTGTGTTTCTAAATGCTCAGCTTAGTCCTTTTCTGGGCGTTCCTTCCTATCACCTGATGAATAGTGCAAAACGTTCACTGCTTTCTTTGTTAGGAGATGTTTTCTTTTTGCTTCCTAAAAGTAATCAAAGCTTGTTACTGAAAGCCCTCTCCTGGAGCTTTTCCAATAAAACCAAAAAAACCACCCCAAAACTCCATCATAGCAGAGATAGACATCCAGGAGCTGCTGCTTATTATTGTTGTTTTGTTATTATAGGAAGAGGCTGTCTTGATGTTATGAACCATTTAATGTCCCAGTGTTTCGGGGGATCATGTAAATGCATGAAAGGTTGCTGTGACATTTGAAGTTCCTCTAATTGATTTGCAAGCCCATCTTCTCAATCTTGGTAGATCAGTTCTGACAGTTTTTAGGTTCTACGTCTCTGTGATTGTTACATTCATTGCTCAATACAGTGACAGCAAGAGAGGTCAATGTTGTCTCTGTGTATAAGGAAGGTTGTTTCATTTTGTGGGATAAGTGGCTTTTAGTTATACACATTCACACAGTAAACCCAGACAGCACAGAAATCTAGTCCTGTGCAGGTCACTGTTATTAATGTATATGTATAGTAGCAACCTGGATTTTTGTTTTTCACAGAAAAGTGTCTTGAAATCAGTAACTAAAACATATCCTATAAGTTAAGATCAACCATAATTTAAAGCGGTGCCTTGCATTACTTTGTGGGACTGCCTCATAGGTTAAAAGTGCCATCTTACTTGCTGCTAGATAACTGGTGGTAAAAACTGCCCCCCATCTATTTTAATCCAGTTTAACATAATGATTTTTTTACTCAGTGTTTTGGCATCCAATTCTAGCCAAAACAACACTGTTTAGAAATGACAGAATGTGAAAATGTAAAGATGAGGAAAGACCTCATAGGTCACGTTGCCCATCTGCCAGAATGTGCGCACTCCTACAGTACGTATTTTGGTGCTTAGTCTAAGTTTATGCAAACAATTTTAAGTGATAGAGTTTCTATCTCTTCTCTAGGGAGATTATACTGTAGTTTGATGCAATTGCCACACAGTTGTATTAGTGTATAAAATCTGCTTGCCTGCCCTTGCCATGGAAGTGAAAAATATTCCCATGTTAAAAATACTAAAATATTTGTTGAAAAATAGGCAAGTAGAATTTTCCTGATTGGAAGTGTTTCTCAGCATCATTCATAGTATCAAGGACTTCTTTTTTGCTTTCTGTTGCTTTCTTTTGTTCTTAGTCTACCTTCTAAAGTCTGTCTTTTTAGAATTGACACACCTACTTGCACTCTTAATCTAATTTTTTTCAGGTTCATAAGGATGCTCTTCCCTTGCCTATTTCTTGGCAGGAATTGCCGCCTTTTCTTTTTTCTGGGCTTATAATTTTTATTTAAATTAGGTGTATTTTTAGGGTTCCTGTATGAGTTCCTTGAAAGACTGTCAGATTTTCTGTACCCTACAGTCATGTTGTTTGTGTTTCTAAGGCTTAAAGTGGCCCCAGACATTTTCTTTACTTAAGAAGTGACAGATAGTAGAGCTGCTTTATGGCACTGCTACCACTCATCTCAAATTCAGTCTCTTCACATGGCTTCATTATTCTACAAACCTGGGATGCCAAGTTGCATTGATTTTGTGTTTTGAAATTTTTTGGTAAATGCTGTTTCTATGAATTAAATGGTTGACAGCCACAGCATCTTAATAGACTACATGTTAGCAGAAGAAGGTGTAGCTTGTTTTCTCTGTGGAAAGATTCTCTATGAACAACAATCAGTTGCTACTTTATGTGTTCCTATTTTTGTACAATAGCTTAACTTTCCTTGTTGCTGCAGTACTACTTCTTTCTCTTTCTCTTTATTGCCCATGCTACTCACATCAGCATTTTCTTTTATAACTAAAGAACTTGTTCTTCTACTTTCCTGCTGTTGTGGTCTCACTTCCAATACATGATCTGTAGATTGACTGGAAAGCAGGATGAATATAAAAAAGATACTGAACAAGTATCTGTTCTACAGTGACATTTCAGAAAAAGACATCTCTTGCAGGCAAAGCAGACAGAACTTGGGGAATTTACTGTCAATTCACATAAACTTTTTATTATTGAGTCAAGTATTGAGAAACAAACACGATAAATGGTTGACCTAACAGGATAAACAACTTTTCCAGGCTCATCTTCACTCCAGACACCCCTCCTGCCCCTGTTACCATCACTAGTCACACTCAGTCCCTTGGGTAAGGTGATGGTGACATAGAGGTTCAGAGTCAGGGTGAGGCAGTTTATCTCTGCCACTCCTTCTTCCTCACTTTTTTCTTCCACTGCTCCTTCCAGAGGAGGCCACAAAGATGATGCATCATTGGAACAGGTTGCGCAGAGAGGTGGTGGAGGCCCCATCTCTGGAGATATTCAGTGTCAGGCTTGATAGGGCTCTGAGCAACCTGATCTAGTGAAGATGTCCCTTCCTACTGCAGGGAGGTTGGAGTAGATGGCCTTTAAAGGTCCCTTCCAACCTTACACATTCTGTGATTCTATGATCAGAGGGCTGGAGCACCTCTCCCCGTCCACACCTGTCCCCCTCACCCCCTGACAAATTTTTAATCTGTGGGGGAAATCAGTTCTAGAAACAAACAGGAAATGGCACCCATGTATTTCCACCGTCTATTAATCTAAACAAAATTCTGCCATCCTAAAAGGAACATGGTGGTATTTTTCAGTCAACCTTGGTGGTATTACAGGGATTCTTAAGGAGAGTCCTTGCTCAGATTGGTATCCTGTGATGTTCCAGTCTGTAAAATTAGGGAAAAGCAAGGGTTTTAGCATGTGCTGTCCTGCAGGTCACCCACAGAACACTCAGTCTCTCTGCCAGAGGACTGTATTGAGAAACCTGAAAATAAAAATAGTTGGAAAGCCCTGTCATAATGCACTAAACAGTTGTAATTTATGTAATAGTGCATCTCCATTGGGAAGTGCATCTTAGGCCACATGAGGTAAAACCTTTTGAAATGCCTGACCCTCCCTGAACATGGGATGGCTTCACCGTGCGCACTGGTGTTTCTTACCTTTTGAAATGACGTACTGGGAGTGCAGTGGTCCTGCCGTGATTTGGGGTCTGAAACAAGCTGTCAGTGAGCGATATATTTGGAATTATTTTTGTTAATTTTATTCATCACATAGCGATTCTGGGACATGAAGGGACACTTTGGGACATCAATTAAAACTTTTCCAGAGGACGTTAGGTTAGAAGTTTACTTCTGCTGGCATAAAACTCAAAATTCTCTTTGCTACAGCACAACCCAATTCAAGTTTGAGTTTGTTGCAGGTATTAAAAACTGAGTTTATTTCTTTAAGTTCTTCCTAAATAACTGTTAAATGTACATTTATTACATGAAACTGGAGCTTTGGTCCTGTACATATTTAGTCAGAATCAGCGAGTAAAGTTGATGCATTTTATGGACCACAGCAACCCCCAGTAACCTCCTGGTAACTTAACTGCTGAAACGGGATCAGTGGTGATTTTGCTGCTTCTGTTGTACCTGAGAACCTTCCTAAAACTCTACAGAGACTTTCTTCTGTACTTCTCACTCCTTCCTCATTACAGAGACTTAGTCTTAGTCTCCTCTGCTCTTGCCAAGCAGAGGTAAGTGGTCTTTGACACTGATTCCACTATTTCTGGGCTGCTTTGATTAGTTCCTGAAAGCATGTCTTTGGTTCTTTCGAATTTATGTTCTGATAGACCTCTTGAATAGACAGTGATTTCTCTTAATTTCCCTATTTCACATTTAGTTTTACCATCACCTTTTTTTGTTGCCTTCACCCACACAGTAATTTTCAGCTCATTTGTTTCGGTGTTTTGAGGCCGGTTATAAAAGTCCCTGTGCAGGAGTAAATATTATGCTCAACCTGGAGGTTCTTCAGGCGGTAGAAAGACAACAGAGTAAGATGTGGGATAACTGCTTTGCGAGCTTGGTGCGCCATGATTATAGAAGTAAAAAGCCACGCTGTGGGCAATGCAGACTTCACTTTTGAAGAGAAAGGAGAGAGAGAGAGAGAGAGAGAGAGAATGGCTGTGGTTTTGCTTTGGTTTTGTTTTCTTCTCTCTGGAAGGAGTTTCTCTTTGTGCACATCAAGGCTTTATCATTCCCTGTAGCATGTGGCCTGGTCAAATAGGATGCCATAAACCTGGGTGCGTGCTTTTGTCGTACTCTGAGTGTATGTGTATGCATGTGTATGCACATGTTTGTATGCACATATGCATCTGTGTGTATACATACGTACACACACACTTGTTACTTGGTCATGATAGGTTCTGTAGAAGTTTTAAACCCAGTCAAAGAGAAAAAATATTTGTATATAAATGTATGAAGGGGTTCACACTCCTCCTGACGAGTGCATTAAATTAAGTTACTTTTCAGTTAAAGGAGCTTGGCAGGTTTGTGAGATTAACTTTCCTGTTCTCGTTGTGCAGCTCTTCTTGAGGTTTACACTGCTTTATAAAAAAATCTCCAGCAATACAAGGTTAATAAAGCTAAAGCTTAGGCACATTGTAGAAAAGTTATATTGGTAATGTTTAAGAAAAAAAATGGGAGCGCTCAAGTCAATGGGTCAGTTTGCCATGTTAACAGCTCTGTGGGTAGCATAAGCCTTTGTTGTTATTAACTTTTTTCTGGATATTCAGCTAGTATAATTAAAATAATAGGACACAAACCAATTTGAAAGTAGAATAATAATACGTTTAATCGGTCCTATATTATTTTTCACATATTTCTAAGACAGAGAAATGCCTGTAACAAATATAAAAGATTAAGCAACTTGTACTTACAAAATAAAACCCAAAAAAAAGTCTCCCAATGATCCATAAACCTGTACTGGACTTAACTTGCTTTTGGGAACCTGCTGGCTAAACTCAAGCATGCTCTATTAATTTTGCCAGGAGAAAAACAAAATTAATAGCTAGTAGAAACATATTAGCTTAAATCTTGACTCCATTGAAGTTGATCAGTGTTTTACCATTAACTTCAATTAGGCAGGAGCTTTCACCTAGAAATGTTTAGATCTGATGGACGTAGCATGTCATTAAGACATTTAAAATGGAAGATGTAACCTGTTTTGGTAATTTCATAGTATAAAGGACGCTAGCTTAGCTCTTAGGCTTGCATTAGCATTACTCCATAACTCTTTTATTTTTGCAGTGTATCTTTCCACTAATATTCCTTACAGTGTCAAGGCAGATTTTTCAAATGTTTCACCTTTTTATGTTCTTATGAATGATATAAAATCTGAAAGAAATGTATACATATGAGATGTCAGAGTTTTGATGATAATATGCTTAGAAAAAGAACATATGGAATGTATTTCTATTTTTATTCTCGATTCTGAAGCTTCCATATTCAGACTTAGGAACATACCAGAAATGTGGCATTGCCTGGATTGGTTAAACCCGTTATTTTCTCAGGAGATGTGATTTAACACAGAATTTGGGAAAAGTTCTTAAGTACAGTGGATATCAGATGAGGGATCATATCAAAGATCTAGATAATAAATGTTTATGGCCCATGCACTTTCAAAAGGCCATGAATGTGAGCTGAAATGGAGTTTATTTCTGAATACAGGATTTAGGCGTAAATTTCTGCTCAAAGCTAGAGCACTGGCATAAGACACTTTGCAGCAATTTCTTCTGTGAGTCAGTGGAAATGTGATGGTAGGACCTCTGTGTAAGTCTTAGTGAAGCATTTGGCATCCTAGAATGAGAGAGGTGGATCCACCCTGTTCAGTGATAGGAAGGTTATAACCTCAAAATTTAATGGGTAATAACATTTAGTTGAATAATAACTTCACTGGAAATTCAGATGTACCATAATTATCCCTCATTCTCTATAGAGCTTTTCCCATTGACATTTCTGTGTCCTTCACTGGATCTGATGTTGGGCAAAAAGTTCCTATTATGTTAATCTTTCCTAATTCAAACTGCTAACAGGCAGCATCAGTGCAGGTGAAACTTCATCATCTATAAAGTAGGTGCTTTCTTGACATTCCATTGGCAGCCTGTGGTCCACACAGAAATGTTAGCTTTTCCTTAGGTCTACGTACCTTTTTATTCAAATAATTCCATGGCTAATAATTGAATAGGAAATTATTCCAACATATTAAGGGAAAACCAATGCAAATACCCAAGCCCAAAAAGGCAGCCACCTTCTTTGAAAGAACACTATTTACCTTTCAATTAAATGGCTCTATTTGAGGTTGCATTATGCATTTAGGGAAAGGTCTCCAGGATTTCTTGAGGCAATTTGCTTCTCTTCTTGATAGCTGCAGCCTGCAAGTAAAGCTGCTTTTGACTTCTGTTTTATGTCTGCAAGTAGAGGTAAGGTTGTTTGCTGAAAAGTCTTTCTTTAGATGTTCAAAGAAGCTCCCTATCTTTTATATTTTCTTTTTAATAACAAGCAAAGGACTTTTTCTTAGTCTTGCAGATTGTAATTCGGTGGTAAATATGTTCTGTGTGTGGTGTGATCTCGAGGCCTCATAGCACGCCAGGGAATTACTGTTTTGACATCTAAATTATCATTTACTCTTTCCTGCCATTGCACATCAGTGTAAATCTATTTCCTGCTGTTGCGAAAGGAAATTTTTGAAAATATGAAATTAATTTGAACTTCATCATAATGTTCTTAAGGACTCTGACGCATTATATATGAGAGATGCAGTGGGCCCTATTCATGTACAAACACGGGGGCTTCATATTATTAAGACACAAGATGATAACATTTTTGCAAAGAAAAAAAAGTGCAGCTGAATATTCCAGAGGGTGTTGTAGAATTTAGACCTGGCTACCTGAAAAGATTAACTCTGACATACAGTCCACAGACAGGTGTCTGCAAAAGATGGTAATAAGCCACTGACAACTCAACTTACTTTTTAAATGATAATACGCACGCTGCTGTATTACTCTAAATTGCACTGCCTCTTTATTTTGAATTTACTTAAATGTAATAATGTAGATAATTATGGTGATTCCTTAACTGGAAAGCAAACATTTGAGAGTTCTGAGTCAAATTAAAATCTCAGCTGAGAATATGTGGATAGCTTCAAAATTATCACGTTTTCTGGTTAAGAAGTAATGTGCTGTTGTCGTATGCCTATGCAAGTAGCTTCATGGTCTGGTGTTGAATACACCACTGCACAGTAGGAACAGTTAAAACATGGAGTTATGAACGCTCCAAAAAGAATGATATTCTATGTAAGATGGATTGTCTGTAAAATGGTGAGCGCTGTAAGTAAAACCAGTCAACCAGGATAATGCTAGCACTCGTGGTAGAGGGAAAGTTCATCTTGTTTGAGAGGTATGAGTCATGTCATACACTTGTCAAGAATTTGGTAGCAAAGTAAATGTTCATGAACTAGACCGTGTGTCTTTTTGTTCTCTTTCTACTGGCTTCAAGTGCTTTCACTGTAATCTTGCTTTTAAGTTGTGCTGTTGGTGGAAAAGCAACTAGACTGTCTGACTTGCTGCAAGCAGAACAGCCTCGTATATATTTGTGGAAGCAGTCTGTTGTGCTCAAATGCTTTAAAAAGAAGAAAAAAATCATCTTCCTCCTTTTTTTTTCCCCCCAAAGCTATTCAAGTTGTGTCCCAGCTATGCCAATCTGTCACTGCAGCTGTCAGCGTGATGCCTTTTCTTCAAAGCACAGAGATGGCTCGGCTGAAAGCGTTGCTTCTAGTCAAGGGCAGGAAAAAGGTCTGTGCAGGGAGCAGCAGTTACAAAGCTGACAGCCCGTACAGTACATTGTCAGCATAATATAATACTTAACGTATAGGTAAGGATTAGGGCAGAAAGGAAAGTGCACAAGGAATGGGGGAAACGGGATCACTCGATTCACTACGCTCCATAAATTTTCCTCTCCTGGTGATTGCTTTGGATTTATTTTGCAGCGGCAGAATTGTGAATATGTTTGCTAAGGCCTCTTCTCATCTTTGAAATCTGATTACAAAGTCAGGGAGCCTTCTGTATGCTACCTGACTTAAAAGAGGGCTGTCTCTTTCATGAACTAATTACTAGTAATTTGAATTCATCCTGCAAGTTAGGCAATTAGGTATCTAAAATTTTAAAACTCCATATATATATATATATATAGAGAGAGAGAGAGAGAGAGAGATTATTTAGTTCTTGCCAACCAACATCTCTTAAAAACGTGGCCAATTTCAGCCAGTTTTGCTAATTGTTTCATAGCTGGGAAAAACTGGGTAAAGAGTAATTAAATGTCCTGTTTAAGACTGCAGAGCAAGTCAAAGGGCAGAGCTAGGAATATAGTCATTACCTTTAGTCTTCCAGAAAGCTATTTCTTCTTCTCACCCAATCTCAAACTTGGTTTGTACATGTGTGGGTATATCGACCGTGACACGTCTCACAGTAGGCAGAGAGAGATTCTCAAGACCATCTAGATATTTTTTTTTCCTGCATTTGTTAATTTATGCACAATTGGAAGCATTCTTGATGAGCTGATGAACTGCTATGATAGACCTGTCAGTGTTAACTCTAAGAAGTGCGTGGATTTCTGGATATCTTTTTTGAGAAGGTGGTGAATCAGTGCATGTGATGCCATGAAAAGCCGAACTCAGAACTCACCAGGCTTGGTGACTATGAAGCAGGTATTTATTGCAGCACTGGGCAGCACAGCTCCTCCTAATGTGCGCACCGAATGAGTTAATTACACAGCCTATATGTAGGTCATACACACAGATTGATGAACTTACTGAGAAATTATTAATACATTCATTACTTTTCTAGGAGCTCATTATCATAGTTTTCCACCCTTTCCCACATGTGTACTACAGTCTTTAGGGGGTCTTTATGGACTCTAGTGGTTGTTTACTGCATCCACTCATATTCATCACTGGGGTTTTTTGCCATGAACTCAGCCCTTATCTTCCTCTTCTTGCTTTACCAGAGCTGCAGGACTGGTCTCAGGTCCCCTTGAAGGCCTGAGTGTTCTTGTTCTCAGAGATAGCCCCACTAGGAAGTTTACAGTGTGCTGGTAGATGCATTCCACAATGCCATTGCTGCAAAAGATGTTGCTAATATCTACAAAAGTCTAGACAGTAAGTCTCCACCAGGTTCATTGCTGCATAATACGTTTTTGACACCCACAAGGCTCCAGACAGTAAGTCCCTATTAGATTCATCCCTCTTTTCACATGTGACATGTTTTAAAGTCAGAATAGATATAGACACATCATCCTGGAAGGTAAAATCCTTCTGACTCCCTGTTGCTACTCATCTTCTCTTGACCTATCCTATGAGTAACTTCACTGTGATTACAGGACTATTTTGATGCTATTGTGTACTCCATGGCTAACGCCATATTTAGGGCTCCAGTGCCTTCTCAATTCTACATGATCAAAGCCTCCAACTTTTCTTTAAAGCATGAACTACAAATAGGACACAACTAATAAAATCATTTTTATTTCCTGCACTTAAATGCAATTTTGTAGCTCAGGATGTCAGTGTTTTTCAAATAAACATACATTAGAGAGGCTGAATAAAACCCCCCACATTTATATTAAATCAGAAAACCCCAAATCACTGCACGGAATTGCTGTCCCACACATGCACTCACACATACACCTGCACAGATAGGAAAAGGAGGAGGAGCAAAGGAAAATGCACTGATGATATTAGTTGTGAGTGAAGGGTTATAGTCACTGTATCCATCAGAAATCACTGCTCTGTGAATTTTCTCATGCCCATCTGTCTGATTAGGATGAATACCTCAGTGGCATAAAATCATCAGTTTGATAGTTGAAGTTCAGCTCTTCCAATCAGTAAAGAATACAGCAAGCACTGTGTTAAAATGAACCCTGAAAGTTATTCTCACTTGAAAGCTGATTCTTTCCAGGCTCTGTAGGAAGGCTATGTGGGGAAGGATCACGCTATTCAGAGAGGCAGTTTAAATGCTCAGAGTTTTGCTGTGGAAACGGAGTGATGGGCCAAGTGAGAACCTGGGGGTCAGGATTAGGTAGGAAGCTAACAAATGGGACCATCTTGGTGGGTGCCTTCGGGAAGCCTTGCCAAGTCTCATGAAGGACAGAGGGAGGTGATGATAATGAGGCAGATCAATTTACAAAGGGTAAATTGTGCCTTGCCAACCTGACAGCTTTCTGTGATGAGTTGACTAGCTCTGTGGATGAGGGGAAACCAGTAGGTGTTAGTTGCCTTGATTTCAGCAAGGCTTTCAGCACAAATTCTCAGTTTTGTAGCCAAGCAAGAGATGGTGGATGGAACGATGCACTGGCGGATCGCAGGACACTGGCTAGAGCACCAGACACAAAGGGTAGTGGTCAGCAATTCAAAGTCCAGTAACAGACGGCATGTTACCTGTGGTGTTTCTACAGGTTTCTACCTCATGAAGTTTAGTGATGGTAGACAGAAGTTCCTTCACCTGGACAGGCACAGTCTGGCCAGGCAGCTGCTTTGCAGAGTGGAGAACAAGCTGTGCATGAGTCAACCACGTGCCCTTGCAATGGTGAGGACTAATAGCAAACCAGGCCACACTAAAAATAGCCTAGGCAGCAGTCTGAGGGACCTCTACTCACCACCTGTGAGGCTGCATGAAGTACTGTGTCCAGTTTTGGGTCCCCCAGTATGCCAAAGTGTATTGGGTGGAGCATAACCAAGATGGTGGCACACTCAGCAGTGACTGGGTCTAGTGCACAGAACATATAAGGAAAGACAGAGATCGCTCTGTTTAGCCTTAAGAAGAGGCTGTGGGAAGAATCTAATTGCATTTTTCAGCCATCTAAGGGATGGTTAGCAAGGAGAAAAACCCAAACTCCTCTTGGAGGTCACAGAATCATAGAATGTGTTGGGTTGGAAGGGACCTTTAAAGGTCATCTAGTCCAACCCTCTTGCAGTGAGCAGGGACATCTGACATCTTCACTAGATCAGGTCGCTCAGAGCCCCATCAAGCCTGACACTGAGTATCTCCAGGGATGGGTCCTCCACTGTCTCTGGGCGACCAGTTCCAGTGATCTACCACCCTCATAGTGAAGAACTTTTTCCTAATATCCAACCTAAATCTCTCCTTTTCGAGTTTAAAACCATTACCACTTGTTTTACTGCTCCATGCCCTTAATGCACAGATGTATAGAAGTACAAGGCAAGAGACACAAGTTGCATTAAAGCAAATTCTGATCAGATACAAGAGAAAACTTTTATCAGTGAGAGCGGTTTAGCAGTGAAGCAGAGATCCAGTAAGTCCTTTTGAAAGCAACTGCAACTGATAGTGTGAAGCATGTGAGGATTCTGCTTGTGCTCGAATAAAGAAGTAACAGAGTAACTGAATTTTCAAAAGAAACTCCAAGTTTTCTAAATAATACTTTTTTACAGTGTTCCTAAAATTCCCAGTTTCTAATCTTCAGCTTTACTTCAGCAAAATCAGGTATGGGTACAAGACACAAGGTTTTATTCCTGAGTGGGTTAGAAGCGATGGGAATGCTTTGGAAAAATACTCTTGAAAGATGTTTTTTGTAATAGATACCATTGTGTAAATCAGTAGAAAGATTCTTCCATTCTGAACATTGCAAACTTTGTTTATATTTGGTACTAGACCTTTTCACTGTTTGTAAAAATGAAAAATCAGTGACAGTCAAAATTTGGTGGCAACAACAGAATACTGTAAAAAAGAGTCTTTTTCTTCCCATAGGAAAGGTAGCAATCTTTAAGTATATTGAGCTGAGTACTCATGTAAGTAAAAACTATGATTCTAAAAAGGAAATGCTCTGTTTAACCTTCAGCAATAGCATGGCTCTAAATCATTCTGTATGCCTAAAGCTAAAAATAATATAATCAAATGGCCTTCAGCTTTTATTTATCACTCCAGGGTGTCCAGTGTGATAGGCACAGTGGGCATGAATGGGCATGGGTGCATTATATCTTTACAGATGCTGGAGATTTTAATATTAAACTGTGCCTTATTTTAACAGATGCGTGCCATGAGAAGTATGTACACCAAATTGTATGCATTTAACTTTCTGATTTTATTCACACATTACACAGTCGTATAGAAATAATGGCATTAATCATCAAGTACCTGTTGTATAGTAGCATATGATTTTTCTGAACACAGAATAATCTTACAATAGCTGCACCAAAATTAGAACAAAACTGTGATATTCTCAAAGTATTCAAATTGCTGAGCTGATGTTAAATTTGTTATTTTGGTAATGTTACTTAGGTTTTGAAATCCTGCAGTGAGTATTTGACAACAGAAATATGATCAGTGTTTTTAATATTGCTGTAATCATGCCTACCAGGCACAAAGGGAGCCTGCGGTCTGTACAAGTTTAAAGTACAGGCAGGTGTTCATTGCCTAATACACAAAAGAGATAAATAGAACTAATGTACTACTATGCTAAGCATTAGTACGTTCAACAGCCCGTTGCAGTACCTGAAGAGCCTTTGCTGACCGCGCAGACATTGGTCAGGCAGAGAAGGGGTGCCCTCCATCACTTTCTGTACTGCACTTCCTACATGCTGATTCTTCTCCTCCTGAGTCCTTGAGCTATTAACAATCCCATTTCAGCAGCCCTCTGTCTGACATTTTACTTACAGAGCATCGCTCTACTCCACACTTTCTCATAGCTCTGTAGTTTTTTACAGAATCTGAACCAAGATTAGGTAGCTGGGTCAAATCAGAGCTCAGCTTTGGGTCACCACCACTGAACCCCATGATGGGAAGTGGAAGATGTTAAGGCATTTCAGGTGGCTGGACACTAGCCTGGATATGGGTGTCCTCAATAAGTTAAATATCAGCTTGGGCAGGTTTGCAGATTCAGGAATCTGTTTAAATTGGGTCTATATTTCAAACTGAACATCAGCTGAGTGCATGTAAGCCATGTGGAATATAAAGCTTTGACATAAATATCATAGTATATATGCATATACATTATCCCAATTAGTATTATAAGCGTCAAATGTTAAGGTTTAGTTTCTCTAAAGATCAGTTGATCATCTTGGTTTTGCTCAAATACAAAAAATGGACTTGTAAGGTAAGGGAAGCTGAAACCTTCACCCCCAGGGTCCCTTAATTGTGAGCTGAATACATCATGTTTCCTCTACTTCTACTAAAAAATGAATGACTAGTTATTATATATTCAGGATGTGATCCAAAGCCTAATGAAATTGAAAAGAAAGACCACAATGAACAGTGATTTGGAAGCTGACAATCTACTTCCTCCATCCTTAATTGATTGAACAGTACCCAAAGTTATGTATTGTTGTATGATGTGAATTCAATGGGAAGTTAGGCTTTCAGACTTTAATTGAGAATATAAGCATTTAGACTTTTAATTTAATGTATCGTTATGGGCACTTCAGATTTTTGAATTTCTCTTTTTTTTTCCCCTTTCAGGCAAGCCCTGCCCCTATAATTGTGAACACAGACACCTTGGACACAATCCCTTATGTAAGTATTAAATTTTTTTATTTATAATATATGGAATTTATTAATTTTCCACAGAAATTCTATTCAGTATTGCAGAGAAGTTATAAATAAATCTTACAATTAATCATGTTTTTATAGTTAATTCTCTCCTAGAAGAAGAAATTAGGAATGATAATTGCACTCAGGTGAATTACAGATATTATATAAATGTAATTTTTAGTTTAGACTTCAACACATAAAATGTAACTTACTCAAACTAGACTTTTTTTGAAGAAAACTGTCATTTCATTAAGCCATTTCTCCTTACCAGTAATCTAAAGCATGAATATTTCCTTTCAGAGCAGCATGCACCCTCCTAGCTTATTAAGAAGATATCTAGTTGCACACTGTAATATTAAAATAGTGCAAACAGCTCTTCATTTGTCTGTCTATATTCCTTTTGTAGATGAAAGCTCTTCACGATAAATGACAGCACAAACTAGATGACTTCATGTTTTCTTATTAATGTCTATTCATTTCTATGACTTCTAGAAAAAACAATTTTCCCCAAAAATAAATGCCTGTTTTTATTAGAGTTAAAAAAATCTGCTTTTCTACAGCATTTGATCTCATTGTCATTTTAGACTGTAAAGGCAACAATACTTGAAGATAAAGAACATAAAGACAAGGTGAATATATAATAAGAGGGTTCAGGCTCAAATGATTGGAGGCAAGAAAAGCAAGTAGCATGAAGCTGGCGAGCCAGGATCTAATCTTTCTCCCTGCATAATCTTAGTTATCTTTTTAAAGCTCCTAATTAATGTCTCTCATCTGTCGTGTTTTGTCCACATCTGTTTCTTATGATACCAGTGCATAAGCCTAATTATTTATCCACCTACACCAATCATATTGCTGGGTTCTGTCTCTTAGAAGACTATTGATGAGGAAGTTTAATAAGGGTTGTCCTGGCCAGCTTGTTTGCTTCTGACAATTCATAAAACGGAGAAATTATTGTGCAGGACACATGCAAAGATCACAGCCAAGAGCAATTTAGAAGAATGATGCTGCTGTAAAACAGAAGAGAATTAAATCCCTTGTTGGGAATTTCAACCACAGGGAAGGATGGAAAAGTTAAATAAAATTACTCTGTTCATTTGCATTCAGCTTTCCTAAAAGGCTTCCTATCACTTTTAAGTCTCAGTTTTCCTTCAAAACATCAGAACCATCTGCTCTGGACTCATTTTCAATAGGTCTGGCTTTTCTTCTGTTTTAATGAGACATTTTACACTTAGTGTTCTCTAGGTCTACCAAAAAGGACATTGTGAGCCCCAGTTCTCATTTCCAGCGCTGGATCTGTGCCCAGGATACTTTGCAGCTACAGTGTTAGAATTCCTAAATACAGATGCAATTACACTAGTGACAAGATGTTCAATCAATATGATTTATTCCCATAACACAGCCTATCAATACTTACATACTTTTATACCATTTTTACAATAGTGTTCCTTTCCCTTAAATAATACAGGACAAATGACCGAACACATTCAAGAGAAATATTGACAGTAGACTGAAAAGTGCCTGTGGGCTGTTTCTGTCTTCAACACATGATGTGAACTAGATAAATAAACAGAAGGTGTTGCTTGTAAAAATAGACAATACTGAATTAGTCACCTTGATCTTACCTGGTGCACAGAAAAACTTTTGTCCCTTACATATGGGACGCAGCAGAGCAACCAAAGAGGGACTTACTTAGACTGGTCAATAAGAAATGTCAAGGTGAGGCATATCTGCTGAGCCCAGGCCAGCATAATGCCTCACAGGGCATGGGGTCTTTGCTTTACAAATATTTCTTTCTGATCAGGTTTTGTGTGCTTGAATATTCTCCAAAATGAGAGAGATTGAAAAATTACCTCTTCCTCCAACCTAATATTTGGGAGAGTGGGTGGGACACCTGTGCTTTCCTTCCTGCTCTCAGAACTAGTTCAGTTTAGTTTGGTTGGTTTGGATGATTTATGGTACTTCCTCTGCTCTGAAGGTGCTGCAGCCACTGGGCCAGATAGATGTTTGCCTGTGTGCATCCCCTCCTTTTCAAAACCAGGTTTATGGACAGTATGTGGTGGGTCAGCTCTGGCCAATGGCCAAACACACTTCTTACTCCCCTGTCCTGGGGGGCAGGGAGAAAATAGAAGAAAGGCAATTGTATATTGTTGTATATTGGGACTATGACAGTTTAATGAGAAAAGCACAAGCTGCATGTGCACGAAAAGCAAAATATGGAATTTACTGCTTACCATCTGCAGGCAGATGTTTATCTGTTTTTCTGGAAAATAAGGCTTCAACATATGTAGCAGTTACTTGGGAAGCCATATGCCATGAACATCAATCCTTTCTCCTCCTTTCCCTGAGCTTTTACTGCTGAGCATGGCATCACATGGTATAGAATATCCCTTTGGTCATTTGGGCTCAGCTCCCAACCCTTTACCCATACCCAGCCAACTTGCTGTTGGGGGATGAAGGGCAAAATGGGAGAGGAAGCCTTAATGCTGTGCAAACTGTGCTCAGCAGAAACCAAAACACTGGTGTGTTACCATCACTGCTTCAGCCACAAATCCAAGCATGGTGCCATGTGGGCTACTATGAAGACAATGAGCTCTCCATCCCAGTCAGACCCAGTACAGACTGTAATAGCGTGGAGTGTTAGTGGGCCTTTGTCTCTTGCTTAAAAGTTTGTGAAGGCAGAAGAAAATATTTCAAAAGTGGATGAGCTAAACATATGATAATGCAGTCATTGTATTATTATTATTATTATTATTATTATTATTATTATTAGAAATATAGTTTAGCAGATATGCCCTATTTTTAATTCTTTTAAAAAAAGAAAGTTAGATTGAATTATTATTATGAAACTTGAACATGAGTCAAGTATCTGCCTTTTCAACACTGTCAGGACTTCTGGAGGAAGTCTCCAGGATACCTGGAGGAAGACTAAAAATGCCTCGGGATATCTCTGATTAATATTCAGATATATTTATATTATATAAAAATAAAACAATAAATATTATATGATATACAATATTATATACTATAATAAATATCTGGTTAATATTCAGATATATTTATTAGAGCATCTGAAAGGTATCGCTCTTTTCTACTACGAAAACCCATCTAACAATATCCAGACAAACTATTTTATGCATTAGAGAAACCAATTTCAATTAAGGTATTTTCTGTCCAAAGCTGAAACCAGCCATGATGTGCATGGTCACTGAACAGCCAATGCCCTCTGTCCTGGGCTCGGCTAGCATTGAGCTAATTTTCTTTCTAGCAGCATGTGGAATGTCGTGTTTGGGAGTTAGGACAGAGCAGTGCTTCTAACACATGGATGGCTTAGTTGTTGCCAGGCAGTCAGGGAATTTTCAGTTGTTCATATCACCCTGCTAACAAGAAGGTGGGGGGCACCCAGGGAGCTGGAAGGGGACACAGCCAGGACAGGTGACCCAAACTGGCCAAAGAGGGTATTCCATGCCGATTACATCATGCTCAGCATAAAGGGGGGCTGCTGAGGAGTGGAGTGCACAGCTCCAGGATGTGTGGTTTGGGGACAGTTCAACTTCAGGATGGCTCTGAGCTGCATAGCCTGAGCTGTCGGTTTAGTGAGAAACTGCATTGTGGATCACCAGTTTTGTGTATGTTTCTATAAAGTCTTGGTTTAATTTCTTCCTTCCTTTGCTGTCCCAGTAAACTGTCCTTATCACAGCCCACAGGGTTTGTGTCTTTCCTCCCCCACACACTTGTTTTTTCCCTTTGAGGGAAAGCAAATGAGCGGCAGTGTGGTGCTCAGCTGCCGGCTGGGGCTAAACCACGACACCCTCTCACAACTGTAGCATGCCTAAAACACCCAGAAGTGCTGATCATCAGGGTGAGATTCAACTTAGATCCCTCCTACTAAGTCCCTGTTTTCAAGCCTCAAAGCATATTTGGTAGCCTCGTCTAATGGAGGATGTCCCTGCTCACGGCAGGGAGGTTGGATGTAGGCGATCTCTAAGGTCCTTTCCAACCCAAACCATTTGTTGATTCTATGATTCTGTGATTGCTGGCTAATGGTATCCACTCATGTGTTTGTAAAAAAAAAAAAGGATGTTTTGAAAAAATAAATCAATATATTTTTTAATGAATATTTTGATAAATTGATATTTAGTTTTATAAAAATATTATTTTTCTTAAATAGCGATAATTTTCATTGCATTTACTGTAACAAAGTTAAGTAGTCCATTTTATGCCATGTAGAAATTATTATCAAATTTCAGACCCTGGAATAAGCATAAAATGGCAAATTTTGGTGAATCTAGATGGTCTTACAATACTAGCCACAAGTGATAGCCTAATAGATCCCTAAATAAGGTCAGGCTATTTTTAGTGTTGTATACCAGATGGAGACTTCTCATGATTTCATTTAGCTGTTGGCTCAGCAGCATGACAAACCTGTCTCATTGGTTTGTTTTACGCAGTGTACCTTCAGTGCTTTTCCGTATCAGTAACAGCGCTGCTCATCCTTTCTGCCATCTTCCTCTAGAAATTCCTGAGTGCTTTCAGGGGGAGGGACCTCACAGCAGTGATTAGCATTCAGAAAGTATTTTCGAACGTAATGTGTCTACTGGTCCACCGGTGAGACATTCCTTTTTTACAGTTGGTATACAACTGGTAAATTACGTGATTTTTCTCATTAACATTCTAATGATTTAAATTCATGTAATTGCATCTTTTGGTACTGTTGACATTCTTAAAACCTCTCAACTTAATAGTTTGGAAAAGAAATGATCTTATGAGGGACTGTTTTTCCTCTGTATATAAAAAAATGGCCTTATTTTATTATACTGTATGCTATTCCTTATAATTTGAGCCTGCAGCAAATAACAGAAGAAACAGTTAATTAGCTTTGTTTCTAGGTTCAGTGGCTTGAAAACTTTGGCTTGCCAGGCATTGGGCGTGGGAATAAATTTGATAAGAAGCTTCAACGGTACAAAACGAATTATTCTGTAGCATTTTAAGCACAATTAAACATTTGTGGGAGTTTGTTTGTTCTCTATTCTTTGGCTGTAAATTTTAGATCTTTTTGTATAATGAGAAGTATTAATTTAATAACATATGAATCATCTCAATTTCTCTGTTGCACAGAATAAGCTTTATGTATTTATTTTTTCATTTCCAAAGTGCTGTATAGTTGATAGTAGCTATAAGGCTGGCTTTGCCCAATCCCTTTCATAAATTGATGTGAACCTTCCTATGTATTTTATGATGGAATTTCATTTTCCTTTCATCTTACCTAAACATTAATATAAATTTAGTCTGGTACTGTGATTGTTCCCTTCCTCCCTCTGCCTTGTCTCAGTGATAAGGTCTAAGGACTATGTACTTTGTCCTCCTTTCGGTTCTAATTAATTCCTTGCATCTCTTCAGCCTCCCTCAGTTATTCCAAATCATTATTATTGTTGCTGTTATTGTTCTCTAGTAAAGATGTCCCTGCCCATGGCAGGGGGGTTGGACTAGATGACCTTTAAAGTTCCCTTCCAACCTAATGCATTATTGTTGGTGGTTTCTTACTGGTTTCCTTTGCTAATTGTGCCACCTATGCTGAGTTCTATGCAGACACATTTGAGTTGTTCCCTAAAGAAGTGATATGCAGGCTTCCTAGGTTATGTTTTTGTGAGCTGTAATCAAATCTCAGCATTGCTTTGCCCATGCCTGAGCGCAGCCGTGCAGATGGCTGTGCGGCTGTTCTTGTGCATCCCTGCTTAGGGACATCAGGAGCTCAGACCCGTTCCAGAGCATGGCAGTTGCTCTGTGACAGCTCCTGTGCAGGGAAGTGCAGGGCCCATGATGATTCCAAAATGAGGAGGTTAGGAAAATGTTCACCTTTTGTCTCTGTTGTCTCAGTTGGCCAGTCAACCCTGCAATTAGCACATTACAAGGTGGAACATAAAACTGAAAGGCTGCAAAGGAATGGGAGTTCATCCTATTCTGACTGTAAAAAAATGGGGAAAATTTGCACATTTTTGAGAGGTCAGCACTCTAAAGGTTTTTATTGGATAATGTGAATGTAAGCACAGCCTACGTCTAAATAAGTAAATTTGCCTTATATATTTCTACAATAAAGCATAAGACATGGGGCATTACATAATGAATATGAAATGTCATCTGTAACTGTGATGAGAAAATATATGAAGCGAAGAGGAGTAATAGAAGAGTAATGAGAAATTTTTGTCTAAAGGGGTAGGATCTGAATTTTCACAAATCTGAGGAGATCTCAAGAGATCTTGAAGTGGGAATTTATAATAAGTGTGTTAAAATAGACAAAAAATGACATATAACTATTTATTTTCCAAATTACTTCTCTCCAGAATAAATTTGCTGCCCCTTTCTTAATTACTTTGATCATAGTCTTGAAAGTCAGATTGCACATCTTATTATCTCAAATGACTCTTAGGTTTTCCAGACTGTAAAACTCCAGTTTTGCTTGTTTGCTGCTTACAGTCACCTTTCTGTCTGTCAGTTAATGTAGATTACAATGGAAAAGCTAAATCTGGTAGAGCTCTGTGCTAGTTTTTAAAAGCTGCCTTGGCTTGGCCTCTCTGTTTTGGCCTTTGAATTGTAGCACAGGAATGTTGTTTGCCCTGGCAGTCACTGCTGTGTTCTGTATGTCATCCTTTCTGCAGTGGGTTAAGAGATTTGTCTTTTATAATAGCAATATTGAAAAGATTGATTTAAGTCCCATTTATAAAATATTTTGAGATCATTAGTGAAAAAAAATGCTACATAACACAAAACCAATGAACTAGCATGTAACAATTCCCCTTAAACATGCAAAAATAGAAAAATCTTCAACTTGACATCTGATGACATAAGTGAATTTTACTATATCGGACAGCATATATTGCTGCATTCCAAACCCCGAAGCAAAAATATAGAAGGGACCTTATAAATCTTACTTAGTTTGACTTTATTTAATATCCATTGTTTTTCTACCTAAGAAACAGTATATTTCAAAACTTTTCATTTAAAGTATAGATTCTGAGATTCTGTATTTTAGAAAGGAACATCTTTACAAAAGGGTCCAAAGTGACTTGTTTTTTTCTGAGTTCCCTTTTAAATTCTAGTTGCAATATTGGAATACTTAAGCCTTATCAAAGCCAGCTCCAATATTGGGGGAGCAGACAGGAATTACTTTTGTTTTCATCAGGAATGAGTGCTATTTGGAATGTCTAAGTGCTAGATACAATATTGCATGAAAAATTGAAGAAAACTTTCCCTATGTCTGTATGTAGGGCAGGTAGAAATACGAACATCCTTTCAATCCATCAAGTAAAAGTACCCCTTGGTCACATATCTAATTATGCCTTCACACTTTCATTCTGTAAAATTATAATACTTTCCATTTTCAATTACCTGTGAATAAACCTGGCCTTTAGATTCAATCAAGACGTTCTTTCTGTAGACATTTGATTGAAACATTACCATTAGTAGACTGGAGAGAGGAGTTTTCTGAACTGTGAAGAGAGCACATCGTACACTTGTCTGTGTCCCCCTGCTTCAGGTGCACGCACCATGGAACACATGTAATCCCTCATACTTTTAGGATTTGGACTACTTGCAGTGTGTGTGCTTTAGCATTTTAGTGCAGATCATGGGTGTGCTTGAGAAGCAAATTCCCTGCACTGACCAGTCTTTAGCTCACACATTGGAGTGTATGAAACAGACTTCCTGACAAAAAACTCAACAACAGGCTTCTGGATACCCTTTACCCACTATACAGCAGTCATTACTTTGGGTGATGCTGAAATAACCCCCCTCAAAAGGCACCATGCTTTGCTTTTGCAAAGTCTGTTCCTGTTGGGCCATTCTTCTAATCCTTGTAGCCTCTGTAATTTTTAGCACTGTGAGAAAAAACATAGAATACTTTGGGCTGGAAGAGACCTCAAAGATCACCTAATTCCAAACCCCTGCCATTGGTGTGGACACCCTCACTAGACCAGGGTACCCAAAGCCCCATTCAACATGGCCTTAAACAACTGCCAGGGATGGGGCTTCCAGAACCTCTCTGGGCACCCTGTGCCAGAGCCTCATCACCCTCATAGTAAAGAATTTCTTCCTATTGTCTAACCTAACCCTGCCCTCTGTCAGCTTGAAGCCATGTCCCCTTGTCCTGTCACTGCACTCCCTGGTGAACAGTCTCTCTCCTGCTTTCCTGTAGGACCCCTGTAAGTATTGGTACACCGTAATTAGGTCTCCTTGGAGCCTTCTCTTCTCCAGGCTGAACAAGCCCAACTCTTGCCAGCTTGTCTTCATAGGAGAGGTGCTCCAGCCCCATGATCATTTTCATGGCCCTCCTCTGGACTCACTCCAGCAGGTCCATATCTTTCCTGTACACGGGAACCCAGAGCTGTACGCAGCACTGCAGGTGAGGTCTCACATGACCAGAGCAGAGGCCCAGAGTCACATCCCTCAGCCTGCTGGCCACACTGCTCTTGATGCAGCCCAGGACACGTTTGACTTTCTGAGCTGCTAGTGCATGCTCCCAGCTCATGTTGAGCTTGTAATCCATCAGCACCCCCCAGTCCTTCTCCTCAGAGCTGCAATCATTGTGGGGGTATGGGGATGTGTATGTGCCCCTCCTCTATGTCTGTCTATATTTAATTTTTAATTAATATAAGATGGTTGGTCCATGAGGTTAGTATGTGCTGCAGAATGGAGTGTATCTGTTAGACCTGTTGGAGATTTGAGTCAGCATAGAGTTGCATGGCTAAAACTGACCTAAATTAAATGCAGTTTAAATTTGGTTTTGTCTTGCTCTTCCTGGCATTGAATCAGCTTTTGCTTTGTTGTCTTCTTTGATATATTACATGACAGACCCACAGTTAACATTACTGGAGTTTGTAGCAGTAAGCTAAAATCTGAGTTTGCAAGGAGCCACTAGTTAACAAAACCTCGTGAAAATCTGCTTGTATAGAACAAGCTGTGGTTTTAAGCCATCAAACCCATTGTCTTCCATAAATACATCAGTTCATTTTCATTTTATTCTTTTGCATAAAAGACTTAATTGGGATATGTATTTAAGAAGTAGATAGAGCTCTTAAAGTACACAAGACCATTTTTCCACCGCAATAGCTTTATTCTGAATTACTTTGTTATGAAGTTCCAGTTCTGACCTGAATTGGAAAACAAAAAGAATGTAAGTGAATAATTACTTATCTGTAGACTTAATTTCTCTGTGTTTTGAGACAATAGCACTTGTAGGTAGATTTTACTGTATTAGAAAGGTATAGAACTTAACTGAAACCTGGTTTCAAAAGGGAAAGAAGAGTTAGCACAGATGTCATTACCTTAATAGTTTTAATTATGGAAAGGGAAGAAAAAGCTTCCCTGTTGCATAGGACTTCTTTTTGGAGGACTTCAGACAGTAGAGAAGCAAAATTTAGAGTGCTTTTGTCAGAGACAGACATATTTCTTTAAGCCTAGATAACCAACAGAGGTAAAGAGAAAGTAACTGCTCAGTATTGAAGAGAAAACTAAATTTTGTGAAAAGTGGTAAAGAAAAATATTGGTTTCGTGTCTTATTGGAAATGGAAGGGCTAAATTTCTTCAACACTTCAGGTCTTTGAAATGAGCTACATATGACATTTATTTTATGAGAACCCTTCTTTATAATTTTAAGGATATTTATTTTTTATGTCTAAAATTGATTGATTATTTGCTCTTCAAGTTCAGCCAAGGCAAGGTTGTTGTTATCCTCGCAATATATATTGCAATGTTAGCAATAATATTCGATAGAAAATATTTCCTTCCCTTAGAATCCTTTATGTATTGCTCTTAAAGTTATCCACTGTTATTTTTATATGAGGGGCTTTGCATATGTTAACTTTTTAAAACTTTAGAATAGCTGCAGTGTGTTCTTATTGTTTTGATACACCAATATGGAAAAAACCCTGTAAAACTACACACCTTCAGCCCCGTTTAGGGAAATGCTCTGCAGCAAAGTCCCTGACATTGCAAGGGTGTGAGTATTAACTGTTTTGGAACATGAGTAATTTCGAATCCACATTTTACATAATAAAAACCCATGCTGCTTTTCATTCAGTGATCTAGTGAATCAGTCTTGATGGTAAATGACATTTTTAATCAGTGTTTAGATGTCCTAACTTTCCACATGTAGTAGCAAACCCAAATGTACCGCAGGTAATGCCTGTTTTCCCTATCTTAAAAATCCCAGCTCTCCTAATTTTCTATACAAGATTGACTTAGTTCGAGGGTAATAAAAAGTAAACATCCCTCCATGAGATAAATTTCCACTTTGTGGAGATTACTAATAAAAATAAATGACAACTGAAGTGCATTTTATTTTATCTTACATTAACAGTCAATCAGCTGTTGAATGGTTTGTCCCTGTAAAGTGTTCTGTATGAAGATGGCAATAATTGAAATTTTTTTATTTTTTATAGTTATAAATTATTTGTGCTGAATATGTGATGGTTTGTGTTAGCTAGGCAGAAAACGTCACTTTATTGGATTTTGGCAAGCATGCTTGTTTAATTCTTTACACAGCTTAATTGGGCAGTACTGTGGTCATAACAAAATTAATCTTTTATAATGTCCAAATTCAGGATTTAGACTTTGCAAAGGTGATGGGAGGGGGGGCATAGCACACTAGTTAATCTTGAAATTACTGAGGTATAATAATTTTTCAAATAATGTGCAGCGTACAAGTTTGTTTAATCACTCCAACTTCACCGTCATCTTTCTCTTTAGTAGAAGCAGCTTCCTGGTACATTAATAGTGCTCTTTTTTACTCTATAAATTGTAAGTTTCCAACTGTCCATATGACCTCTTGTTATTCCCCCAGAGAAGGACCAACATAATTTGCAGCTGGTGCTTTCAATACAGTTTCATTTCTTTTTAGAGACATTTTATATTACTTTGAGGTTTGTTTGCAAAATAAGACAGAGAAGTGCTCCTCTTTCATTCTCCAGGCATTTGATTTTCACGTACAAGGACACAAATATATTCTAGTTTATGGAACATCTTTTTTGTGTATCTCGACATTGTTGAAAGGTGGCCATCTTTCTTTCAAAGTGAGGACCTATCTCCAGGAGCCCTTCTCAATGACTTACAGAGACTGAGCTCATGAATAAAAAAGGTTGGTCTTTAGTCAGGACTGTGGAACCCTGTTTGAATTACATGTCTTGATGAACTGTATCTATAAGCAGACCTACTGGAGGAAAAGAAATCACGACTTTCTGCCAGTTCTTGAATTCCACATATTTTTGATTTTGGGCTGTACCTAAAACCTAGTTAATTTATATTTTGTAGACATTCCCTCTGCTTTACTAAAGTTAAAACATAAACATTGTATATAGCTTGCCATCAAATATGCTTTGATCACAGTTTCTTATTTCCAGGTTCCTTTCTAGCCATTGCTTGTCCCCTGCCAATTCTCAGTGAAGAGTGACTCTAAAAGGTTATGAGAATAGCTTTCCCTGGCACATTTTTAAACTTCCTGCTTCGGTGATAATAGGAGGTACATGGCAATGAACACAAGTCCACAAAGTTAAATGATTTCTTTCTCAGTTTAGCCCAGCACTGTGTTGTAGTCTGTGACAGGAAAGAATACTATATTTACAATACGTGTGCATTAATTTCTAGCAGATACTAGGGGGTGGTTGAATTTGGTAGCCTGGAAGAGGTGAGGCTGCTGCAATTCCATGCCTCAACTTCCAACCAGTAGCAAGGCTGAACCTGTGTTCCCAGCAAGCACACACACAAACAGGACACGTACAAATATGTGCATGGCTGAACAGAACAACAGAGGTCAAATTAGCACTCACACAAGCAAAAGCAACACCAATGGCTTCACATGTCCCCTGCCCCCCACATGTATGTATGTATACATATGCACAGTGAGAACTGCCAGAGGCTGGATTTAGACACTTGGTCAGCTCAGTAGAGCTGGCCCCATCCTTCCTGCCCCATATGCTAGCATCTGAGTGTGCAAGCCCTTGAGGCTCAAACCCCTGGTCAGCTGCTGGTACAGACCTCTTTGCATACACGAACACACACAATACACCAACGCACACATACTAACACACACACACACACACACACACACTGCAGATCCCTCTAGTAACAGCTTAGACACACAGTCAACCCAGTAGCTGGCCTGGCATCCTTGCTCTTCCCTCTGCACAGTAACACGCACACAAATGGGTATCTGAATCAGCCCCAGATGCTAAAGTCTCTTGGGCAGTTGTCATGGACCCCTTGTCTCACCAGTCGTCAACTCCTCCAGTTGTCTCACAGCTACACATGCACCCGTGGCTTCTGATGGCTTCACCTACTCCCCAGCTAGCCCAGCTTGATGTTTGCTCGCAATCACCTACTGCTGTGCGCACTGTCATGCAGTCCAGCTGCTGGTATCACAGGCCCCCAGGCACATAACACACACACTCACTCACAAAACAGAGCTCACCTTGACAAGAAAACAGGCAGAAAGGGGGTTTAACAGAAGACATGACAGACGATGCTCAGCAGGTGCAGCGCACAGAGAAGGAAGTGCACTCACCAGCCTTGTATACATGTGTCTGGTCCTTTTAATCCCTTTACACCTCTGTTTTCCCATCCTGCTTTGGATCCAAACCACCTTTACCCCTCCTTTTTCCACACCTTTGGTCCCTCCCCTAAAAATCTCCTAAGTCTCTTTACAGTGCCAAGACACTCATTCCATGCATCCCACAGTGTGTCCCACCCCCACAGACCATAATGCCCTCCACAGACTGTAAAGTGCTCTCCAGCTGACCCACAGTGCTGGGTGTCACCCTTAGCCCATGGGCCTGAGGCTTCAGTTTCTGACAGGGTGATAGGGGTACTCATGTGTGTGTGCTCACCTCTGATGGTCTGATGGCTCCTGGGAGCAGGCAGACACAGGGTTATTTGGGGGTCCCTCACCTGCCACTAACTCTGTCTTCCTTTCTGGGGTTGCAGATGTGTTTTTATCACATACCCTAACACAACAAATTCCAGATGTGGGATGACAAAAAGTTAATCCTGAAAAGCACCATGTCTATGGAGCAGACATGTTAGAGCATGGACAGCGTAGTAAAGCCCGGAAATGCCTGTTTAGCAGTCTTGTGGATATTAAAGAATTTGGTGTCCAGGAGATATGCTGGACACAAATCTACTATATTGTTCACCAATCCCTAATGTTATTACAAATTAGTGACATAAGAACTAGATCATTATCCAAATCTCTGCTGCCAGAGAGTTTACAATTTAGAAGTGGAGATCATAGGTTTTATTATGCCATGAAACATTGAGGTTTAACAAGGCCAAGTGCAGAGTCCTGCACCTGGGACATAACAACCCTGTGCAGCAATATAGGCTTGGGGAAGACTGGCTAGACAGCTGTCAGGCGAAGAAGTACCTGGGGGTGTTAGTTGAATGCCAACTAAATATGAGTCAGCAGTGTGCTCAAGTGTCCAGGAAGGCCAATGTCATCCTGGCTTGTATCAAAAACAGTGTGGCCAGTAGGCCTAGGGAGGTGTTTGTGCCCCTGTACTCAGCATTGGTGAGGCCACACATCGAGTGCTGTGTCCAGTTCTGGGCTACTCACCATAAGAAGGACATTGAGGTGCTTGAGCGTGTCCAGAGAAGGGCAACTAGGCTGGGGAGGGGGCTGGAAAGCAAATGCTATGATGAACGGGTGAGGGAGCTGGGGATGTTTAGGCTGTAGAAGAGGAGGCTGAGGGGAGACCTTATCACTACCTACAACTACCTGAAAGGAGGTTGTAGCGAGGTTGGAGATGGTCTCTTCAGCCAGGTGACAGGTGATAGCACAAGGGGAAATGGCACAAAGCTGCTCCAGGGCAGGTACCAACTAGATGCTAGGAAACAATTTTTCACTGAAAGAGTTGTTGGGATGTGGAACAGGCTGCCCAGGAAGGGGGTTGAGTCACCATCCCTGGATATGTTTAAAAGATGGATAGATGAGGTACTTAGGGATATGGTTTAGCATAGGACAGGATCTTAAAGCTCTTTTTCAATTTAGTCATTCTGTGATACCGTGATTCTGTGAAACCTATGGAGAACATACAAATGATACTTCGTATAATTGGTATACTATGCTCTAATTCCGAAAAAAAGATGCATACATGACATTTTAAAGTAGCATTGCATGACATTGTTAGAGTATTTCTGTGTTGCATTTGTGTTAAAAAAGTGTGTTAAAATATTCTTAGAATATTTTTTCTGCCATAGTTGGGTTTTTCCCCAACACTGCTTCCTTAATCTGAGGCAGTTTATTGTACAGTGCAAGCTTGTTGTGCTTGTTTTACAGAGAATTATGTGTCAGCATTTTTCCCAAGCTTCCTTTAGGCTTTTTCCTTAGTGCTTCAGTAAAGCATCTCTGCCGTTGCATGCAGTAGTTTAAATAGATAAACTTAAAAGCATATATATATATTTATTTTTTTTAAGAATATTGAGGCAATACATAGAAATTACTTCAAAAGTAACATTCAGGTTCACCTTTTAAGATTTTGTCTTTGCATTGGAAATTAAACTGCAGGTGGAGGAAAGTGATTTTTCTATCTCTCCTTAGATATAAGTTGAAGAATTTTTAAGTTGAAGTTTTTCCTAACAAGAAAGCTGAGAAGCATTTGGAACAATTTGCTGAATTTTGGCTGGGCTTAGATTGTGACTGGTGCTGATCAGTTGTGCTGCATTAGCTGCTTCCCAGGGTGTGCACCGTTAATCCCCGTGAACAACAGCTACATCAATTTTCCTTCCATGAGCTTGTGAGGAGGAGTAGAAAACCACTTTGATTCTGTCTCAGCCATTCGGATTGTCTTTTTTTTTTCCTTCTCTGCAGTGAAATTAATTGGGCATGAGGGAGCTCTTCTGCTATGCTTTTACTTGTAGAGTGCAGAGGACTGTGGCTCCCTGCCCATACATACAATAAAGAGTCTTCCAAGCTTTTAAGAGAAATAGTGAACCTTTCTACAGCTATAAAAATACTTGTAAAGTAAGTGATTCACGAGCAAAAATCTTGTCCTGTGGAATACGTGAATATCTGTTTATAAATGTACGTATACTTTATTTATGTGAATATTCCTTATTACTCTTTTTTTTATGATTTGTGCAAGTATTTTCTTTACCTTTCCAGGTCTGCTTCCTCCCACGGTTGTAAATACATCCATGGATGAATAAATGTAACATCAGTTACACTGGTACAACCCCACTGATGCCAAAGGGATTGCACCAGTGTTACTGAGAGTACAGTTTACCTTCAGTACTTGTGCCAAAGTTAATACACAGGAAGAAGAGAACCTGAGACAATTCATTGATTGTGGTTCTTTCATAGGCAAAGGGATGAGAGAGTGAGGGAGGGAGTATTAACTCACAAAGGTAAACAAAGGTACTGGGAGACAATTTTAGACCAAAAAGATGAGTTGGAGTACATTGTAATTTAACAAATTGCAGGAGATTAGATTATGTTAGTTGCTTGTTTATTTATGGAGGAAAGGGGCATACCCATTATGTATATTATATATATTTCATTATATGAGTGCTACATAAACACGTCATGGATAGCAAAGAATGCAGTAAGTTATTGCTGATCTTTCCTTGCCTAAAATTTTGCCAGTTAGTATGCTGTTGAATTCTTCCTTAAAATGAGAAGAAATGTTAAATGTTTAAATGAAACACGTTTGACCTACAGTTTATGTATTAATTTCTGTCTTTTAAACACTCCAACTACAGTTATCATTTTTTAAATGAAATTATGCAAATTACAGTATTAAACATTATTAAAATAACCTTGTACATCCCGAGTTACAAATACTTCATAAGCTTTGTTGATTAAATAAGGTCAAGGAAGCAACAGCAATTTTCCATTTTTCTGTATCTTGTGCATGGAATGAAATATTACAAAGGAAAATAATTTCCAGAAACATATGAACTGTTGAGACTGCTGAAACGATTGATGGATTTTCTTCTAAAACTGAAATGGACCAGAGATATAGGAACTGAAAAACTGAGAGTTTATGATAACTCATATGTTAGGGTGTCAGCAATGGCAGAAGCACAGAAGAAAATGAAAGGCAGAACTTCTGAAGCCAAACAGTAAATGACCTGAATTGCACAAGAAATAATGTAATATTGTTGAAAAAATGACTATGCAGTTCTCTGGAATGCAGTGCTTCAAATTCCTGCCCTGAAATATAGTATATATTTCAGATAGAGAAATATAAGGGATTTTAGGAATTTATTTTTTTAAAAGTCCATCTAGTCAGTGGACAGACACAGATTCCTTAAATGGCTATTCCTTCTGAAGACTAAGGCACATGGCATAAATCACCCTTTCTTGATTCCTCTCTCCCATGCCTGTAAAAGAAGCCTGAACAACTGCTTAACTTAAATTTCTACCTGTGAGATAGCTAATATGTTGGCGTATGAATATCTGTTAAGAGAATGTTGTCATTATGATTAGGGGTCTGGAACATCTCCCCTATGAGGAAAGGCTGAGTGAGCTGGGTCTGTTCAGCCTGGAGAAAAGAAGACTTAGGGGGGACCTAATTAGTGTTTACAAATATCTTAGATATGGGTGGCAGGGGGAATTGGCCAGCCCCTTTTCAGTGGTCTGTGGGGACAGGACTAGGGGCAATGGCTGTAAGCCCGAGCATAGGAAGTTCCGCACCAACATGCGGAAGAACTTTTCCCCAGTGAGGGTGACAGAGCCCTGGGACAGGCTGCCCAGGGAGGTGGTGGAGTCTCCTTCTCTGGAGATATTCAAGTCTCGTCTGGACGCCTATCTATGTAATATGAGATAGGGAGCCTGCTTTGGCAGGGGGGTTGGACCCGATGATCTCTTGAGGTCCCTTCCAACCCCTAAGATTCTGTGATTCTGTGATTCTGTGATTACAACTGCTGAAATTTGAACTCTTCTCTTGTTGATGCTAATTCTTTTTGTTGATAACAATTTTGTACAATTTGGATGTGCTAGCTTAAACAGAATTCCCCCATGGATGTCATTTTGTTTCCATTTACTGGGAACCTCATTTGAAATCATGATCTTGGCTTTGATCTACTTAGTGGATTATGTTTATGGACCTGGGAGTTTTGTGATGGGTCTGCATTAAATATATTGAGTGCTTACACTTACAAACATGTGGGTACTTTTCTTCTGTGGTATATATGGCCAACGTCAGAATACAAAGAAAACAAAGAGAAGACAAAGGAGGATTTCATGGCTCATGTTGTAAAGAACAGTGTTTTCATATAACATGTAAGCTGCATAATATAAAAAGAATAGCTATGAGGAAGGTAACAAGATGTGTGTTTTTCAGATTGAAGAAAGTGTCAGATCTTTGGAGGGGAAAAAAAAGCTTAAAGTATAAATTGTTGCTGAATAGAGGAAAGGATTTTAAAGAGTGAGAGCAGCAAGTAGGGGAAACTAGAAGACAATCCCTTATTTGGAGAAGATTTTGACACTACACTTAAGCAGGAAAAGCATGTTAGTGAAAGGAATCAAGATACGTGGAGTATGTGAGTGATTTCATAGGAGTTATGGGAGATTATTTTAAAAGTTCAGTTGGAAAAGATGAGGAGGTGGAAAGATAATCATGAACAATCCTTTGGATGAAGTGGGATTAGGTAAAGTATGTTTAATTTGGTATGTATGTGCATGCATCAGTGTGAGAGAGAAAAAGAGATTTGGATGTTGATTGTAGATCAACCAGAGAGGAGTGATAATGGCTACTTGCTAAATGGGTATTTTCTCCAAGAGAATGAGAACAAGAAAACCCAGGGTAACAGGGAGGAAGAAAGAGGGGAAAGGATGAGTGTGGTGAAGAAGGCAGTGGTCTGAAAGTTACGACCTGGAGAAAGATATAGGAAACATCTAAGAAAAAAAGAATGAGCAAGAAAAGCAGCCTTTGAGCAGGGTACAAGTTGGTCATAACTGCGCTGAAGATGTTGACCAAGAGCTGGATTTGACTCCTTGGAGGTCTACTAATCCTGTGTGAGGGTGGCATCTTCCTTAAAGGATGTACAAGGATTGGTGGTCAATTACCCTGTGGGCATCCACATGTATCCACATGTATCCACATAAATCAGTTGCACATATACTGTAAGAGCTATTCCTGATAAATTATAAATTTCTTGTAAAACCATATGGTCTTCAACTCTTCATTCTTTACACCAGAACAGTTGCATTATGACAAGAAAGTTTTAGGTGATGGTAAATTTTCATTCAAAGAGATTAACATATTGCCCTTGTTTCCTAAAGGAAATATAGGTGAGAAGAAGGAAGTGGGCTCAGTTATGCACTGTGATTAAAAAAAGATGTGGGATGTATTGTATAAAAAGCCCATAAAATGCACTCAGATAGAGTCATCCTGTCATCCTCCTTAGGACAATTTGAAAACACAAAATTATCATATTCAGGAGCAGAGAACACAGGAGACTATTTTCAGTCTGTTTACACGCAGTGAGAAAGGAAACTTTTAATGCTTTTGGAAAACAATATCAAAAAGGATATCAGCAGGTTTCCCTGGCCAATTAATGAATAAATGGATCTGGAGATGGCAAAGGGCTAAATAAGGATTGCTCTTTAGTCTTGCTGATCAAACAGAAATCATGAAGGACTATTTCAATCTCATACTCGTTAAATTACCCAAATGACCTTCATGTTTCCGAAATGTAAAATGGATTGCCTTAATTATGCAGCAAATCAGAAATCTTTAAAGGAGAAATAGATGCTAGGGTTACTTGTGCAACAAGAATTTGGCAGTCTCGTATTCTGGTGAGGTTTGGGTGGTTAGGCAACTGGTGAAAACATATGTCCAAAAGAATAAAATGCACATGTTGAGTGAAAAATCAGTGTCAGAGTACTTATCTTCCTATGCATATGATAATGAAAGTAGAAGCAGTGCCTTCTTTCTTGAAAACAGCTGAAAAACAATATCCAATTAAATACAATTAAAATAGGGTTTGTTTGTAATGAAAGTCTACAGATGTAAATTTTAGGCAAAACAATCTCTTCTTGAAAATACGACTAAGCATAACAAACAGCTTTAATGGCATAGTAGAAAGAATAGGTGGTTTCAAACTATTGCAGTTGTATAAATTGTAAGTGGTTTGATGCTGCTGTTGCCACTATCGTAATGCAGTTCTTATCATTAGAATTCAGATGGTGACAGCTTTATCTTACTCAGTGGGTGGATGCAGTTGTAGATGTGTTAAAAGGATAGCAAAAAGAATTATGCAATGCTTACTTGTTTGAGTGTAAACAGGTCTATCAAATCAAATAATTGCATAAGTATAAGAAGAGTATCAAATTATTATGAGAAAAACATCTATAAAAGTCTTAACAATGTGACAGTGTATGTCGTTTTTAAAAAAAGAACAGAATATTTTACTCAAGGATTTGGGGAATCTACATAACCTGTAGAACTGAATTTCATTAAGTGACAACTACTTCAGCTGCTTTTGTCATCCATAAACTGCACTAAAGGAAAGAAATTTCCTAGAAAGTTATTTTGATGTTCTGTACCCTAGGCTTTCTTTCAGGTTTTTCACAAAATAGTATATAAAAACCCCTTCTTTTTACCCGTTCCTTATTTTCCATTCTCCGGAAAGGCAGTATTGTCTGAAGTATGCTCTTCTTAGAAAGATAAGTGGTCTGTTATGACTTCTGGTTATGATTAGAGCCTCCAGGAGATTTCTCTGGGATGCTAGAATCTAGATACATTACTATACATTACATGCCTTTCTTAAAGACATTTGCTTCTCAAAAGTCTGGGCGAGTCCACCAGTATAATAAGCACAGCTGCAAATTAAAGGCAATCATTACCTCACCTTTGCAAGTTGCTGCTTTAAATATTGGGACTTAATTGAATAATGGTCACTGATTCTACATGGGCTTTAAGTTCATCACACTCTAGAACATAAGCATATTTAAGGTCAGGAGACTGGAACGCCTTCTTCAAAGAATCACAGAATCACAAGGTTGGAAAAGACCTTTAAGAGCATCAAGTCCAACCATTCCCGTCCTATGCTAAACCATATGTACGCTGGTGATGCTGAACAGGGCAACAAAGGCCCTCAAAGTTACCTAGAGGTTTCGTACAGATCCTCATGAAGCACTTGTGTATTTTGTCCTGGTGTCAATCATTTTTGTTCTGCTGGAAATAAAGCATTTTCCTGAAGGAAGCACATATTCATTCCAGACTTTGCCTTGAAGAAAGGGATGTGGATGTTTGTGTCCTCCTGTGCACCTCATTTTATGTACCTCTTACCCACTTCTGCCAGAATCCTCAGGACCTGTTACTGTCACAGGTGTTGCTGAGCATTCTGTCTCCAAAGACAGAGGACATCAGTGTCCTGAATCACAGAGGGAAGACAACACTGATGTATTTTGGCTTTGAGCTTTTAGAGAATAGGGAGAGACTGAATTGTTCCAGTGGACATCCTAACCAGCTGGGCTTGTGGGAGCAGGTGCTGGATACCATGCTGTGCATATGCTGCCAGTTACAGGTGCAGACAAGCCCAATAAAGCAGTCGGAAAAGCTGCTTAACCAGAGATCTGGCCTTTTGCTGGTGTATAATTATGCAAGACATACAGCATCCCTTAAGTAGAACTTCGTTACCAGTCTAGAGGTAGGAGTAATGCAGAGAAAACAGAATTAAGGCAAGTGCTCACCAAACTTTACAGAACATTTTTAGACTCTCTACTCAGTGAAAGGAAACCTCAGGGGCACAATTCATCTAACCTGAGATGTCCATGTAGGATGAAATAAATTAAGACATAGAAGTGCCTGTTTCTTTTCACTGAGTATAAAGAGAGCTAGATTACTAGCTAACATTTCAGCATTATAAATATAAAAACTTAGTTGAGATTAAAGATATCTGTTGTCAACCTTGAGTGCCTGAATGACATGAAATAATATTCCTGAATTGACATGGAAATGCAGAGGAGAAGAGAAAACCATGTGAAGAAACTTGGACTTTTTCATAGCTATTTAAAGCCATAAGTAAATTTTGCTGTGTGTTCTTGCTGCAATCTGATATAAAATCAGAACTCTGAAAACACATGTAAAGAAGGACATTGGAACAGGTTCCCACTGCTTACAGGAAATGGCAGCTGCAGGCTCAGACACCTTGTTTAGGTGCTTTGTCAGGCCAGAGACTGTCAAGTTAAAATGGACAAAAACAGAGGGTATGTCTGTATGCTGCTAAATGAGAGGATGAACAGGCCAGTTCCAGTGCTGGAGCCATGATTCTCCTCCTGCCTAACTGTTGGCTCACTCCTTGGCTATTTGTTTCCAGCAGGCTCCAGACAGAAACAGCCTTAAGCACTGAGTCTTGGCTGAAAATTTACTCTAATTTAGCAGTGTAGGCGCAGCCAGAGAGTCTAAATCTGAAATAAAATGTGTTAGTGATGAATGGTACTGCATACATCATCATTCCACCAGCCTCAGGTAGGTACAGTATCTTACTAGATCCTTTACGAAATAACTGCCTTGGTCTTCTGAGCAGCCAGCAAGAAAAACAGGGCAGTGAACTGCATATGTATATATATATATATATATATATATATATATATGCTTAAATAACAAAAGAAGTTGGATCAGGATCAGCTTTTTAATCCATATTATCCCTGCTGCTATGGAACCTGATAATGGATCTCTGCTGCAATTAATGGTGATTTGAACTGGAGACCTTTCTGGAATTGTGACTGTGGATGATAAAAGGAACCCCTCCGATGATCATAGTCAAGATATTGTTTGTGTGCAAATACGAATTGAGTATTCAGCGCGTGTTTTCCCCTTTCATCTTTATACAGAGGTTGCTCACTTCTCATGTCCTTCTTTTTCCCATTTTGCTGCACTAACGAGTTTTTAATACAGAGGAAAAGTGATTATAAGCAGTGAAGCAAAGACAGCTTTATAGAGCAAGACTGAAGAATTGAAGACATAGATCAGAGCTATCCACTAACCTAAGATAAAAGAGAAGTTCATGAAAACAGAGGCATATAGATAGCTTTGATTTCATTACCATTAGACAAGAAAGGATGAAAAATGAAATAGCTATAAAGCTGTTCATACCTAGTAAGTTGCCTATATTAATGAAAGAGACTATGCAGAAAGCATTGAAGTGATAACATACAACAGGAAAATAATCCTATAGTAAAATCTTCATTCATATCTAGTTTTAGTATAGTGTAATGTGATTACCAGATTGTAATAAACCCCACAAATATTATGTATGTACTAAATATTTTATTCATTGGAGCTGTGTTTTCATTTCATTGTTAACCAAAGGTTATTTGTTTGGATGTTTCTCCCTCTCCCTCTTTCCTTTTGAACACAGATTCTGGGGATTATATTTCTATTAGTATTTCATGGTTTATCAGATATCAAAATGCAGACAAATCATTGGTGGCTTTTATAGGAAGCTTTTGTTTGGTAGATACATATGCATAGTTACAATATTCACAAGAGAAGTACCTAATTACATTTGAAAGGTGCTTGACTAGATAAAGAACAATTTGTGTGCAGTATTTTCTGATTGCAGTTAGAAAGCCAACATAAAAAATTAGTTACAAGGAGTGTAATAAATGTAATAAATGTTCTTGTTCTGAGGAAGAACAAATTTGTTCCTCCAAGATTAGGTCAATCCTAATGCTTCACTTCAGTTTTGCTCTTACAAAGTAATATTTTTTTTCAGTAAGTATAAATTAGGTAAAATACCAAAGCAAAATTATTTTTCCAGGAAGTTTCATCTCAAAAACTAAACCAGCGTGATTCATAGGCAACATCCTTAATTTTTGATTAATCAATATTTTTCTGGCCAAACCAAAAAATTGCTGACTCGCTGTAGCTAAGGGACACTTTGAAATTCTTCTGAGATTTTAACAGAAGTATTTTCATTACAAAGTAGTTTGCTTAAAATATAGCAGCTTTTATAGCTTTCTCAGATGTGGCACTCTACCCATTTAAGAAATGAGGAAAGTAGGAAAGGAATGTTAAGTGAGATGCCTAGAGGGACAGAAAAAAATCCATGTCAGACTCGAACAAGGTTTCAGAATACTGCTTAAATCAGTGTCATGTCTTCAGCTGATAGATTTCTTGTCCAGTGCAATCCATTCTGGTGCTCTACATTTTGTAGCTTAATTTATTTTGACACTGAAACTCTGTGTAAGAATTGCATTAGCGTTCTGCACCTTTTTGCCATTCAGCTGTCTGTTGCAAAGGTCCTCTGTCATGTTCTTGCCCTAGGTTAATATAGTAAACAAGATGTATTTGAGTATATGTATCAGTGAGTGATTTTCACATAAGTACTATGAATTTCCTCTCTGGTTTTATATTGCAAAGTAAATTGGAGCTCGTAAGGCAATGGATAATTAATCTTTCTTCCATTTATGAGAATAAATTTTAGAAACAGGTCTTCTGTGGTTTTTTACATGAAACTGTGACCTCAGAAACTATTAAAACATTTGCACAAATTCCACGAACACCATATATTAACTGTCAGTCATATTATGCGACTTAGTTATCCATTATTTAAATATTTTGCATACTGAACTTTTACTGTTTTCATCTTTGCAGGCTTGATTACATGGCATTCAAGACAGCGTAGGCTGTAATTTAAATAGCCTAACCTATTTGTTGAAAAATGTGTTTCAGTAAACCGGTCAGACTGGAATATCTGTACAGTATCCCTACAATAAAAACTTCCATGAGGATTTACAGATTTTTTTTTTTCCTATTTTTTTCACTTTAGGTCAATGGAACAGAAATTGAATATGAATTTGAAGAAATTACTTTGGAGAGGGTAAGTTTAAGTTATTTATCTCATAGGAAGAAATATAATCTGTAATAAAAATAATGTAACTACTTATGAAATTAAAAGTTGTTAAGAATATAATTGTTCATATTTTTAATAAAGATGTCTACTGTTTATTTTAAACTATGAAAGTGTAAATGATACAACAGAATAAGTCTTTCATGTTTTTGAAGAAGCTTCGGGTGTAGCTCCTTGAAGATCAAGATCCAGAATGCTTCTCTTCCCCATAACTATGCCAGTGCTCAACTAGGTTTCTCATTACTGGGAAGAGCCCAGGTGACCTGGTACCTCCCTTTTAGCTCGTAAACTGAAATTGTGGCATCTCCCCTTTTTTAATCTCTTTGATTTCCTTGCATGAGCACATAATAGAAGATGTAGTCTTCTACTATAAAACAAAAATTACGAAAGTGATTTTAATCTTCAAATGGCTATATAAAAGCTACATACTGTATCTATGTATAGGGATATGTTTATGCAAGTCTGAATTATGTGACCTGTAATCAGGGCTGGCAGGGAAGGCTTTGTTGATAGTGTGGCTTGAAAGGAGCACACACAGAAAAAGAGATTTAAAATTTGTGCTGCATCATATCTTCCTGGATTTGATGGTTCTCCCTTGCCTTTTGGTTACATAACTGTTTTTCTTCAGACATTGGATTTTCTTTGCCAGAGGACTGAGACCAGGTGGGCTGCATAATGTGTGAGAAAGGAAGTCTGAGCTTTGTCATGTGTCATAATGCTTACATAGATTTCTGATGTTGTTACTGAATTTCTTCAATGTTCTACCAACATCCTGGTAATATAGAGCTTTGTCATCTTGAAGCAAACACAGTTAGGCTTCTTTCTCTGTAAGATGCTTGAATGCAAGGCTGGATTTACCAAGACATGACTGATGCCATATGTACAAATGCCTGTAAGGTAGCAAACTACCATTAAATTAGATACTTAGATTACACAATTCATTGCACTTTTTCTGCATGTTATATTTTTAATTGTCCAGGCTAATGAATTCCATAACCACTCAATTTAAAGGGATACAAGTTTATGTTCTCATTGATTTGCTCTCTCAGGCAAATTATGAAAGAGCAATGTATTTTTTTATCATAGCCATCCTCATAAGAGATAACATATAAGGTTATAGGCACATTTTATCTACTGTCTCTCAGCTTATTTGCGCATCACTAGTTATTCATTGGACTAGAGTTTCCAAAGGTCACTGAACAGAACACATGCCTCCTGGGTGATATTTTGAAAACCACTTTATTTTTAACAGAAGTGTAAGTTATCAGTGTACATGCTGCAGAACAAATGTGATTTGCATCTCCTGTACCTGTGTGATGCAGATAATTAGTTATTCATAATATAATATGGCATAATATCAGTTAAAGACTGGACAATAGAAAAAAAAGCCACAGATTTTAATGAAGGATATTTCAGTTGCTTCTTGGATGCTGCTGAATCTGTGGTTTCTGATTATTACTGCATGAAATGTTCTGTCACATGTATCAGTGTTTTGTCTCAAAGGCAGGGTACTGTGTCTGCTGGTTTTTGTGTGAGATATAAAACACAAGTGATTGCCTTTAAATAGCTGTCATTTATGTTAGACTAAAAGCATTTTCAGAAGAAAGACATTCTCCATGTTGATTACCCATTTTCTTCCACAAAACTGGTTTTAGAAATTAGATGGAAAATCATCTCTCTGTATTTAATGGCAAAGCTGCAAAATGTATTAAGGTTCCTGCTGTTGAGAGATAAAAATGTAGTTTGCCCATATCAAACAGTTGGTAATAAACTTTCCATTTTAGCCCAGTTATCCGAGTTACAGTTGTGCATCCCCTAAACAATCAGATATTTTTTTCATGACATTTATCCACTTTTTGAAATCACCAATACAATTTAAAGGATTTTACGATGTAAAAGATAAATTGGTTCAAAGTGTGATAGGGCTTTTGCACTCTCTCCTGATTTGGTTTTCCTAGTATAACAAAAGGCAAACTGGTAAAAGACTGAATACTTCAGTGCATCTCTCAGTCTATAGACTTGTTAGGGACACAATTAATTTTATTGTATGAGGCCACCTTCTTCCATAGTTGACGTAAATTTATGGGATGCATTCCTGAAGAGAGTTACTAGCACCAGGATGAAGAGATGGCTGCATCGCTTGGCGTAACATAGGACCACTGTGTGCTCATTAGCAGAACACATCCCATGTTGAGCTGGGGAACAGAATCAGCAGGGTCTCAAAAATGCCAAAATGAAACCCTGCTTACGGACTGAGGGTTGGACAGTTCAGAGCTTGCTGAACGTCACTGAGCTGCCTGAGCCCCAGCTGGTCTACCAAGAAATGACTGTAAGGAGACAGTGAGCCTGCATAAAAAGCTTTTTTTTTTTTTTGCTCATGGACATTATGTTGTTCAGTTGTTTCTATTTAAAATGCTGGGTCCTAGTTTGCAGTTTAACAAGGCATGGGGCTTGGAGCTTAAAAGACTTCAGTCACAGCTCACAAAGAGAATTAATTTGAGGTTTATCCACCTTAGAGATATGAACAGTGGTGTACCAGGAGTTAAGGAAGTTCTAAGTACACCTTTGCCAGCCCCCTTCTTAATGGCAGGTTCTTAGGCTCCTGTGCTACTTCAGTTGTGCCAACCACTTATCAGGTACCATCAGCAATTCCTGAGCCCAAGAGGATCACTGTTAAGTAAATGATCATCAATTAGAGACCTCATAAGCATGTACTTGAGTAAAACAATTACACAGTTAAGAGGAATCAAATCAATTCTCTTCTTAAAGAAAAACAAACCACAAACAAGGTGTAATTTCTTCAACTGCTTCAGAGGATATGTGGGTTCATCTTCTAATTTACAGGCGTAAAATGCAGATCCAGGTGGACTAAGACATCATAAAGTGACAGAATGACAGAATGATGGAATCAAAGACTGGTTTAGATTGGAAGGAACCTTAAAGCCCATCTAGTTCCACCTTCCCAGCTATGGGCGGAGACACCTTTCACTAGCCTGGGTTGCCCAAAGCCCCATCCAACCTGGCCTTGAACACTGCCAGGGAACCAGGGGCAAACACAGCTTCTCTGGGCAACCTCTGCCAGGGCCTCACCACCTTCATTGTAAAGAATTTCTTCCTTATATCTAATCTAAATCTCCCCTTTTGTAGTTTAAAGCCCTTGCTCCTTGTCCTATCTCTACACTCCCTGATAAACAGTCCCTCTCCATCTTTCCTGTAGCCCCTTCAGGCTGCTCTAAGGTCTCCCCAGAGCCTTCTCCAGGGTGAACAAGCCCAAATGTCTCAGCCTGTCTCCATAGGATAAGTTATCCAGGCCTCTGATCATCTTTGTGGCCTCCTCTGGACTCAATCCCACAGCTCCATGTCCTTCTTGTCCTTGGGACCCCAGAGCTGGACATAGTACTGCAGATGGGGTCTCACCAGAGCAGAGGGGCAGATTCCCTTCTCTTGACCTGATGATCACTCTGCTTTTGATGCATCCAAGGAGACAGTTGGCTTTCTGGGTTGCAAGCGTGTATTTCCAGCTTATGTTGAGTTTTTCTTCAACCAGCACTCCTTCTCCTCAGGGCTGCTCGCAATCCCTTCAGCACCCAGACTGTAGTTGTGCTCAGGCCTTATTGATCTTCATGCAGTTTGTATAGGCCCACCTGGCCTGTGAAGGTGCCTCTGGATGACATCCCTTTCCTCCAGTATGTGAACTGCACTAAACAGCTTGTTGTCGTCGGCAGACTTTCTGAGGATGTGCTTGATCCCACATCCATGTCTCTGACAAAGATGGGAAACAGTGCCAGTCCCAGTACCAACTCCTGAGGTCACCACTCATCACTGGTCTCTACCTGGGCATTGAGCTGTTGCCTGCAAACTTTGAGTGCAATCATTCAGCCATTTCCTTATTCACTGAGTGGTCTACCCATCAAATCCACGTCTTGAATTTAGAGATAAGGTTATCACATGGGACGTCAAATGCTTTGCACAAATCCAGGTAGATGATGTGTGTCACTCTTCCCTTATCAACCAATGCTGGTAACCACCACACAATGCCACCAAATTTGCTAGGCTTGATTTGGCCTTAGTGAAGCCATATCCTTCTCCATATCCAGGGTCACGAGGTCTTCCATTACATTCCAGAAGGGACCACATTTTCCCTTGTCTTCCATTTATCACTGATGTACATATAGAAGTCTTTCTTGTCCTTGATGTTCCTGATCAGATTTAATTCTATCAGGGCTTTAGCATTTCTAAGCCGATCACTGTTCGAACAGTTTCTCTGTATTCCTGCCAGGCTACCTGCCCTTACTTCCACCATCCATAGGCTTCCTTTTTGTGTTTGAATTTCCTCAGGAGCTCCTTGTTCATCCATGCATGACTCAGTGACTTGTAATAAACCGGTTCAGATTAGATGCTAGATGTTAGGAAAAAAATTTTCACTGAAAGAGTTGTCAGGGCCTGGAACAGGCTGCCCAGGGAGGGGGTTGAGTCACCATCTCTGGATGTGTTTAAAAGATGAGTAGATAAGGTACTTAGGGATATGTTTTATCATAGGACAGGAACAGTTGGACTTGATGATCTTAAAGGTTTTTTCCAACCTTGTAATTCTGTGATTCTGTCATAAACTACAATGCCCAAATGCACACTTACCCAAATTCCTTAAAATAAGTCATTACCTTACTCTAGCTCGAATAGTAAAGATACTATAAAAAGGAAAGTCTACATAAAATGACTTATGTTACTGCAGCGATGTTAGTCTTCCATCACTGCAGGACATGAAAAATGTAGCCAATGCTATCAAGAGACCAATTTGCACTCATAGATCAGTGGTCAGTGTAAGACATAACTGAATACACCATGTGACAAAGCCTAGCCTAACTTCTCTAAGCTGGAGGAAAGTTTTAATTGATTGACTCCTTGGTACAGTGCTGTGTGTGGAGACATATGCTGAAAAGAGAGTTTTAATAGAAGTTGATGGAATATCAACCAATATAAATAGTTACCTTGAAAAAGACTAAAGACAGCCAGTGGATCACTTAATGACTCATGTTGGATTCATGCCAAGTTCAACATCTGAGTTCAGATCTCAGTGCTTTTTTTTGCATCTAACCTTTCCTATTCTTTGGATCTCAGAAAAAAGAGAGCAGTTATGATTAGTAAAATTGTTTTCATAGAATCTTTTGAACCTTCAGCAATTATTTTCATTCTGTCCCTGACTGCAACAAAGTACCATGCAGCCACTTGCTAGCTCCCCCTATGTCAGGATAGGGGAAAGAATCAGAAGAGCGAAAGTAAGAAAACTCATGGGTTGAGATAGGAACCGATTAATAAGTAAAACAAAAGCTGTGCACACAAACAAAGCAGGACAAGAAATTAATTCCCCACTTCCATGGGCAGAATCACAGAATCCGAGAACGTTAGGAGTTGGAAGAGACCTCACAAGGTCATCTAATCCAACCTCCCCTGCCAGAGCAGGATGACCCAGAGTAAATCACACAGGAACACATCGAGGCAGGGTTTGAATGTCTCCAGAGAAGGAGACTCCACAACCTCTCTGGGCAGCCTGTCCCAGGGCTCAATCACACCTGGCAGTCACACCTGTTAGGCAGGTGTTCAGCCATCTCCTGCAAAGCAGGTTACTTGGGAAGACAAACGCCATTAGTCTGGGCATCTCCTTCTTCGTCCTCCAGCTTTATATGCTGAGCATGATGTCACACAGAATGGAATATCACTTTGGTCAGTTGGGGTCAACTCTCTCTGCTGTGTCCCCAACTCCTGGTGCACCCCCAGCCTACTTACTGGTGGGGTGGAGTGAGGAGCAGAAAAGGCCTTGTCTCTGTGTGAGCCCTGCTCAGCAGTCATGATCACATCCTTGTGTTATCAGCACTGTTTTCAGTGCAAATCCAAAACACAGCTTCATACTAGCTACTAGGAAGAAAATCAACTCTGTCCCAGCCAAAACCAGCACAGTTCTGTATCTGTACCTGTATAAAAGTAGAGTTATGTTACTTTTTGTGGAATAGATTGTTTTCGAAATTAAATTCTATTCACGCTAGAAATAAAGACATCTAGTTCCCAGTGCATTTGCATCATGAGATTGACTGACCTTGGTACCTGAACAGGTCAAGTTCTGATTGAAAATTTTCCAAAAGTTGAGACATGCATGAAGTGTCTCTATTTCTTTTTCTTTTATACTCCTGTGAGTTCCCTAGTCTATAATAACAATTTAGGCTACGATGCAGAATGTCCCTGTTTTTAATGAACCACATTGTTTTACAGCAGTTTTAAGAACTTACTGGTTTGTTTCCTCCTCACTTTTTCAGATTTCATTGCAATTGGCTGTTGGGCTTGCTGAGATTGAGGGAGAGTTGGGTGCAGATACTCACATAGCATGATTATCTCCTTAGAGAAATCTGGTTAAAGATATTCCAAGAGAGTAAACTCTCAAAAATGATTTCACATCTGGGAGTATGATATGATAATAACCCTGATAAATTTTATCCTGTATCCACCACATGCTCTGTTCAAGGGAGAGACTGAAAACCTCCTCTCTTCTTTTTGCTTTGACTTGATATTTCAGTGGCATCAATGAGGTTGCATTTTTCTTGTTCAAGATTATTGTTCCTTAAAAGGTTGGATTTCCACCAAATTCAAGGGTCTATTCAAATCTCAACTAGAAAGGCTGAAACCATAATCATAGTGAACATAAAGGATAACATTTAAAAATCCCGAGGAAACAATGGAAAAAGCAATCCTCATATATTTTGGTAGAGTGAGGAGTTTATTTCAGGCATGGATTTTATTTGCTACCGTGTCAACCTGACATAATTACTAGTGTACTATATGCTCTATATAATATGTATAATATATAATGTATAACTGATATATAATGTCATGCAGTATATAGTATATAATAATATAGTGCATTGTATATATAGTATATATCATATATATAGTAGTACTGTACGATTTATTGTGCTGTCCTATTTATTACAATGTTTCCCCCACAAATTTCCTTTATCAAAATGCAGAAGTTTGACTCAATGTCCTATCTATCTATCTATCTATCCATCCCCTGTGGCAGGGGGTTGGAACTCTATGATCTTTGGGGTCCCTTCCAACCCAGACCATTCAATGATTCTATGATTCTGTCTTGTTTGGCAGAGATAAGTCTTTGTATGTCTGGGAAATAAGATTTTTCAGTATTAGTCAGCATTATATCTGCGTTCTACCTTTTTTTAAGGTGCTACATACCAGTTGATCAAGCATCAGTACACTTTAACCTCTCTGGAATTAGATAGTAGGACAATACAGTGCCAGAAAAGTCCTCCTTTATGTAGTTCAGAAATAACAGAGTGGAAGGAGTGGTCGAGAAATGTCCACTAGGAAAAGATATTTTCAAAGTCTAAAAGCTTATGCCTAGACACACACCTTTTGAGAGCCTAGAGTGCACAAATCAATATCCAACCATCAACAGCCCCAGCGGAGTGATCTGGGATCTTCTGATATAAGAAAGTAAATCTTTTAAAGTGAGTGTCCCTCAGGTACCAACTGAGCTCTTTCAACTGCAGTGTTGCTCTCTAAGTGTTTACTTCTGCAGAACCACAGATTTTTTTCTTCACTGTTGAAAGCTTTCAGATTCCTTGTCCTTATTACATTTCTTTTCTGCTAGGCTCTGCTTCCTAAGTGAGAGTAAGTGGTAGTTATTCTTGCAACCTCAGACTGAACTAAATTAGGATTCAAAGGCAGAACCCTTCCTATTGACTAGTTTCTATTAAATATATAGCAGAATAGTGACCTGTGGGTGTTTATTGCAATAAAGCTCACTCATGGGAATTTTTTCCTGAAAGGGGCCAAGAAGTATCCATGTATGGAGCTGTGTTATCAGTAAACAGAAAATGTGAATACCATCTCTTTTATTGCTCTGCAGACAATTTGAAAGACCGACCTCTTGGGTATCCATTTAGGCTCTTTGCAGTGTACTTCTCCATGTGTAACACAACGTTCTGTAAAATGAAAAAAGATATTAAGAAAGATCATTGAAAATACAGGTGTAGTACATGAATCGCAGTGCAGGAAATTGAAAGAGTCACAGAAAGCCTGGGTTGGAATGGACCTTAAGGATCATCTCATTCCAACCACCCAACCCATGTCTTATTTTAGAGTTAACAGAAGATTATGCTACTGATAGGTTGCCACGGCAGTGCTTCTGTTTCCCTTTGGAGAGGTTTTAAGCACTGGAAAGAGCACACTCACTGGCCTCTGGATGCAGTGGCTTAAGCAAGAAGGTCTGCATTCTCCGTCTCTTGTGCATTATCAGATTTTGCTCTGACCTCAGGTTGTGCAGGAGCTGAAGAAGCTTGGTGTGGGGTCCTGCTAGTGTGACACTGAAATACGAGGCCAACATTTTCCAAAGCAACAGCAGGATTTGGTTGCTTTAGTTCAGTGACCTAAATTAAGATTCCTTGGAACAGCCTGATTTTTTTCATAACGTTACTCACCCAAAGCACCTGACTTTCTGTCACCTCAGAGCAGGCCTAATTTGGCACCCAAAATATAACTAATAACTGGAAATCTTTGTTCTTATTCTGTCAGAGAGTCATTATGCTGAAGCTATTCCTGGTTGTAGAGCAGTGCATTTCTTGTGGGGGCCTGTTCCACCTGTGCTTGGCAGAGGTACAAAACGTGCCTGTCTGGAGTACACGTGGAAAGGCAGAAGAGCTGGGAGAGAGATGGTTGTATCTCTTGAGGGGCAGATGCTCCTGTCCATTGGTGTATGCTGCTCTACTTAGCTCTAGTGAGAACCCACCTGGAGTACTGTGTCCAGGTCTGGAGTCCACAACATAAGAAGGACATGGACAGGCTGAGAGAGTTGGGCTTGTTCAGCCTGGAAAAGAGAAGGCTTCAGGGAGATCTTATAGCCACCTTCCAGTACCTGAAGGGGCCTACAAAAAAAAACTGTGGAGGGACTTTTTAGAGGACAGGTAGTGATAGGATGAGGGGGAATGGTTTTAAATTGGAAGGGGGTAGGCTTAGATTGGATATTAGGAAGCAATTCTTTACTTTGAGGGTGGTAAGACACTGGAACAGGTTGCCCAGGGAAGTGGTGGCTACCCCCTCCCTGGAGGTGTTAAAGGCAAGGTTGGATGGGGCACCCTAGTCTACTGAGGGTGTCCTTGCCCATGGCAGGGGGTTGGAACTTATTGATCTCTAAGATCCCTTCCAACCCAAACCATTCTATGATTCTGTGATTCCCTACATTCACTGTCTGGGACTTGGAAACTCAACAAACCCACATAACTCTCTACCGAAGACTATTGTCTAGAAAAGCGAAGGAACAGCCTTTGATATTACATCCCTCTTAGAGTATTTATTGCTATTGTTGTTAACAATGCATTGCTACAAGTTGGGAGTGTGGTGAGGTAGAACTGCTGAGCTGCCCACAGTTTCCCTGCAAGAAGTGATAGGACTAGGATGACCAATCTGTTTAATGTTGTCCTCTCCAGATAGGGATGATCTGGTCTCCTTCAGAATATGTACTTCCAGAAGAATTTGAGTTGTCCAGGGGGAAATGCTAAAAAAACACACAACTTTCCACTGAGCCTCTGTTTATAAGGAAGACTTGCCCTGTATTTTGTCATCACTACTTCCCTGCAGAGGGTGCATCCTTTCCCAGCTCTAGAGTGGCAGCAGTTCTCATCTCAGAAGTCAAAACAGAAAAGCTGAAAAGCCATGAAAGGGGAGATGAGGGAAAGGAAAAGGTTCTAGGCGATTAGGGAAAATATTTTAACTGCTACAGTTTACCGCTCCACTTGTAATTAGGAAAAGCTGAAATAATACTATACATGTAGCTCCATTTGGGTGCCTATCAAAGAAATCCATATTTTCCTGTTGTTAGTTTAGAATCTTGTTTTTAAATCCAAATGTCTGAAAACCACTGTATGGATGCTAGCTCAGTTAAATCAGACTACTGTATTTCTTTAAATTTATCAATGTGAGGCCATTTAAACTCCTCCGGAGTCATTTTCTCAGTGAAGGATGTCCCTTTCCATGCACGTGTGCTTCATTTGTATTTCAGATAGAAAAAAACCCACAGAGTTCAGCTTTACACTTGGTGATTCAAGCCTTGCAAGGCAAAGAATACATTTATTACTATGAATTATGCTTTAAATCATTTCTATATTTATTTTTGAAGGTTTATATATTCACAAGTCTTAGAAACTCATAAAGTGTTTTCTGAGTATTACTCTAGATGAGGGGTACTCAAGTTGTCTCAATGTCTAGGGAAGATTGTGAGAGTTCTCCTGTTGTATGAGAAATTTGTAATAACAGAAGATTTTGTTATGAAAGTTCACTGTGATATTCTAGCATTTTCATGTGAAGCTTTGAAGAATGCTAACACAGAAGAAGAAAACTGGAGATTTTTGTTTATATATATTTTTTAATTCCGTAAGATTCAACCAACACAATACACTGAACCATTTTTTTTCCCAAACGAGTAAAAGAAATGTCATTCTCTGATATATTGAATCACAAGCCTGAAGTTACTTAAGCTCTCTGCATTGAAAACTCACAGGGAGTTTGTTTGGAGAAAGCACCTCAGTAGAAAACACAGGTACTAGAAAGAAGGCATTAACACAATACAAGAAAGTATTCTGAAAGTGATGGAAACAAATTAAAAATTGACTGCAGGAAAAAAACTTCCCCAGTAGTGTTAATGATGTATATTCCATATTGAACATGAAGAGAAGGTGAGAAGTTCGGCAGCGTTTATTTAAGAGTTCAAAACCTACTGATGTGAGCACAGGAGAAAGATTTCTTTGTGTTCCTCTCTAAACGAAAGTTATCTCTCTAACTTTGCAAAGATCACAGAGACCTTGAGTTACCTATTATGTGAAAAGTTATTCCATGCGAGTCATCGCTGCCTAGAGGCAGCGTTCTGCTGCTGTTTCTTTCAGGTTATTATTATATTGACATTTTATTTTTCTGGTAATACCACTCATTTACTGTCTTTCGCTCATCTCCTAATTCATCCGCTCTCACCAGATAGTTTGCAGCGAGTAATTCTGCTGCTTTTTTGCATTATTTATGACTTTGCAGGAAAATCACTTTACTTTAGATGTATCTTGTTAGGATGTGGCCTTTCAGCTTGTTTAGCTGGCAATGTCCAAGCTTTATCTCACTCCTGATTGGAGTTTGGAAGGTGAAGATCTAACCCACGCTCATGTTGAAGCTGCCTTGGTAGTGATGGAGAGCAGAAAGCATCACAGGAGGGTCTTGTCCCATCCCAGGGTAACAGTGTAATAAGGGTAGAGTGAAACTCTCCGCAGGTGCAGATAGCTAGCTGAGCCTTGTACAGAGTTATGCTTGCCAAACAGGGCAGTTTCTGAAAGGAATATTTTGGTGTGCAGGAGATAATGTTGGTCTGATGAAAAAAATCTTTGCCCAGTGAAACAGGGGAGCCTTTTGGAGCTGCATCCCAGTCCTCCAGTCTGACAGAGGAAAGAGGAGCTTTTCCCTCCAGCTTAGTGTTTCTGCTGTTACTAGACAATTATTTCCCTGTAAATAATTTTGCAGGAATAAATCCTGTATGGATTTCATAGTCTAGCACATATTTAGGGGAGTTCTGAGTGCTCATATAGCATCCCAATTTTCAGGAAGTGCAAGCAAATGGGTATTTTGCTTGACTCCAGTTTGGCTTTTCCAAACAGGCTTAAAAAGTCTAGCACCAGAAACCAATATAAGTGTATCACCCAAGCAAACCTGAGATGTCTCTCTGCTGCAATGCTTCAAACCAATTAGCACTAGTCACTAATGAGCAGAGCTGCAAGGGTGACTTCCAAATAAATGTATTGCTTTTGAATAAAAGCTTTTGGAGGGTATGAACACACTGAAAAGGAGTAATACTTGTGTCTGAGATGCTGACTTTTCCAAGTATGTAGGAATCTTCTTGCAGAAAGATTGGGCGAGCAGAGCAGAAAAAAAAGAGCAAAGCAGTGGTTTGACTCAGTTTTCACTTAGTTTTCCAATTGACATTGGCAAATAATATGTAGATTTCAAATGATATGTACATTTAAATAAATGAGAATGAGGAATCTCAATTTACTGGTAGAAAAATGAATCATTCTGGGGATGATAGTAATCATCTTGCAGCAAAGACGGTCATTTTCAAGGCAGGACTTTTTAAAAGGCATCTTTGATGTACTGGATTTGTGTCTTTAGAAAAAGTAGTGTTTTGCATTACAGAAAATAGCCTTTCATTTTTGTTATTAATTTAAAATCAATTGTGATGCATAAATAAGGGCTACTCAACCTTGAGGAATCAGTATGCCACTTCAGTAGGGAATAGGATTGCAAAACCAGAGAGAAATAAGGAGAGGCTGGGGGAAAAGGAGGAAATAATCCCCTGGTTTACCCAGACTGAATTCCACATCTGTCATTGCTGTGCATCATGGCATAGGAATATGCTGTCACAGTAAAAATGTCTAATTTGCTCTTCGGGTGCAACATTGCAGTTATTTTTGGTTCTTAAGCTGTTGTATTTGAAGCAGCAACATCATTTGTTTCCCACTTGTAACTGCAACCCTGCTTATGACTCTGTGAGGGGAAGAAAAGCTCTTTCTCATCAAAAGAGGCAAGAATTGATCTGGTATCCTTTCTTGCAAGAACAAGGTCCTACTTTGTAGCATCTGGAAGTTCTTTGGAATTAGATGATACAGGCCATTTCCTCTCAAATTTTGTCCTTATATTTAAAGCTGCACCTAAATGTCAAATGGGTAAGGTAGCTTCACATATGCCAAAGCTGTAAGTACTTGAAAAGCAATTGTATGCTGCTCATGCATGTTTTATATTGCAAGATACTGCTTCACCCTAAGAGTTTGACCCATCTGGGGAGTCTCAAGAATGGCTTTGAAAGTCATCTTACGCAACTTAATGTGATATATGAATTCTGACTGAATTCTATGAATAATTTATATTTTTGAGTGGGTTTTAATTTTGCAGAGTTTAACTTGGAGTGCAATACACAGTTCCTATACCTCATCCGCAAAGCTAAAGAGGGGTGCAGCTTGCATACTATCGCTGCAAAGGTTTAATATGCAGATAGCCATTAACAGGAATTAAACTATGTTGGGAAAAATCCCCACAATAAATTAAATTTAGTAGTTTGTAACTACAATCTTACAAATGTTAAATAATGCTTTAAAGTGCAAATAGTTTTTTTCAGCTGTGGTGATGATGATGATAACAATGCACATAGTGTTTTTTTCATATTTCATGACTGGGAAACATGAAGTGCAGAAAAGCAGGCCAGCTGTAAAAGTAGCACAAAAATACACGTATCCTAACCTGTACTCTAGTAGCCTGCTTATTGAAGCACACTTTGAAGAATATATAGGGACAGGTACCTACTGTATTGATATTGAGATTCTTGGTAGTAGCGCAAAATTTGCAAAAGTTTAGTAAAAATGGGAAAGAAGATAAAAAATTCCTACTCTTAGCATGTCCCTTGAATTTTTAAAAATGATAAAATATGTGCACTAACTACTTGGGCATCCAGTATTTATTTCAGATGGAGAAATAACTACTGGGGAAAGTAGTTATAAAATAAATACTTGACAAATAGATATTTTAGTTAAAATTCTGAAGCAGAAATAGGGCTGCACTACACAGTGGGGAACTTCACCTGGCTTTGCCAATAAAGAGATAATTAAAACACTGAATATTAAAATAATAATTTATTTTATTGGCACAGAAATGCTATACTTAGGCAACTAACATTGTGATTAACATACTAGAGATTTCATATATGTATTCTCCACCCTGGAGGTGTTCAAGGCCAGGTTGGATGGTGCCCTGGGCAACCTTGTGTAGATCCAGGCCTGGAGATTGGTGGCCTTGCCTGTGGCAGAGGGTTGGAACTCTGTGATACTTGGGGTTCCTTCCAACCCAGACCATTCTGTGATTCTACATTTCTCATAGGAAATGTGCAGGTCTGTTGTTATAATTGAAATGGGGGCAATGCCTTTTTGAGAGGAAGTTTCAAGAAGGCATATGACATGTCTAGTTGTAGTTATTGTAATGTGGATGAAGGAGAAGAGGGTTGTTTGTGTGTGTGTGTGTGTGTGTGTGTGTGTGTGTGTGTGTGTGTGCGCGCAGACCTACAGTGAAAAGGAATTGTCACTGCTTAGAGCTATAAATTTTGTGGTAAAGTAATAAAAGTCATTAAAAATCAATGTCTACCCTGTTTTTCCACCTCCAAACAATGCCATTACTCATCTCTCCCAGCAGCAGAGAGCTAACTATTAAAACGGGCTGAGGAAAACCATGATCTTTTTGAAACTTCAGTGCTAGTTTAACTGGGTGAAGGGAAATCAGATAAATCAAAATGTTGCAAGGGATGACTCGGTCAAAGAAAACACACACTTCCATGAGAAATAACCTTTAAGAGAGTGTTCTTCATCCTACCTGGAAGTAGATAACAGGAGCTGATGGCTTGATATTGAATTTAGACAAGTTGAGACTGGACATAAATATGTTAATAGCTTAGCAATGACAAGTGAGAAGGACCAGGTGAAAGCCTTAGGAAAGGCAAAAGGGTGTTAGGCAGCAAGAAAGACAGTAGCTCATAGGAAAAAAATTAATTAAGTTCTAAGAAGGAGAAAATACTAATGCATGCAAAAAATGTCAAAGACTAACCAGTCTGATCAAGGGCAAAAGGACATTTTGGGAAGGACAAGGGACACAGCAGGATATTGGTAGTTAAGGTCAGGTTCAGCCACATCAGTGTAGCCATGTGACACATACCTGTGTCCGTAGCATATTTTTGAGAGGTCAAAAAGACAGACCAAATGCTCAGAAGCAACACAACACCCTTTACTGCCAGCCTTCCTTCACTTTATGAAAAATAGAAGACATTAAGTTAAGAAGGCATTAACGCTACAGTTTCGTTTTGCAAAAGAAGTGCTCTCAGGGAGTGCAAAGAGACAGATGTGTTCCCAGTTTCCAGATGAAGGTGGAAACTGCGAGGCCTGTCCGGGCTTTAGTCTCCTTTCTGCAGTCATTGCTCTGCATAAGGAAGAAACATTATGGAATTAACTGATACTTTTCTCCAGAGATGATTTAAGTAGGTCCTACAGCCTATATTAGGCAGGAGTTCAAGGCAAAATGATCCAATTGTGTCCTCTGTTTTAGATTAATTTTGAGTCATTGATTACCTACTTGGGACATAATTTAAAAGGTGACATTTTTCCAAAACTGTATTTGTAAATCAAATATTTTTATCTCCTCCTTCTGAGGAACAGGGTATTTCAGGTGCTATAGTGCAATGACTGTTGTTAATTGCCATCTTTTTAACGGTGATGAGAGTCAGTAGAGATCAACCCGCAAATCCTTAGTATTTACCAGATGATATATCTGACTGCCTTCACTGGAAACCAACCTTCCATAAGTGGAGACTGAACCCTGTACGGCCAAAGTGGTTTGGTATTTTTGTTTTTTAAATGAAATTTTCTAAACCTTCAGGGAGTATAGTCTTCAGTTTGTTCACATTTGCTTATAACATAGTGGAAGAGGGATGTAGAACAACCTCAATAAGAGTAAAGAAAAAGTAACGTATTTGTTGAAAATACATGCTTAATAAAAGCAACTGCCAAGAAAAAAAACTAGTTGAAATAACACATACTTGAAACAAACAAACTTTTAATATAGGAATAAACATTAGAGAAAAGCATCCTACCTGAAGTGGAAATAAAACCAGGAACAGCTGTCGTGGGACCCAAATGTATCCTTTGGAAATCGTCTGATTTTCGTTCCTGTTACATCATTCTGCTGTGCTTAACAAGCATTTTGATTGTATTGTATTTTCTCGGGTAAATCTACTCTCTAGATACCACAGCTAACTAGCGAGAGTGATTTATAGATAGACACAAAAGCTCTTGGTTCACTGAAAAAGAGAGTGCAGGTATGAAAAATACACAAGTCAAAGTGAATAATGAAGCGTGGTGCAGTAACTAAGCTGGATCCTAAAGGCCAGGGAGCACAACCACATGAACTATTTCTCAACAGGAACATGAGTGACAACGGACAAGATCGATGCTAAACAGAGTCAATATACCCCACTGTGCACTGCAGAGTCAAAATTGTTTTGCCGTTCTTTGCACAGCAATAAATTTTAAGTATAAGTGTGTACAAAAAGCCTTAGAGGTCAGGTGTACAGTGAAAATGGTGGAGTAAAATCACTCCAAACCAAGTGGGTTTAATTGCAGGTGAACTCTAGACAGCACAGAGATCTCAGCCTATGGGAGAGGAAGTTCTTGTTGAGAAACGGAATGGCAAACCAACATATGTGGAAGAACTTTTTCACAGTGAGGGTGACAGAGCACTGGGACAGGCTGCCCAGGGGGGGCTGTGGAGTCTCCTTCTCTGGAGGTATTCAAGATCTGCCTGGATGCCTACCTGTGCAACCTGTCTTAAGGAACCTGCTTTGGCAGGGAGGTTGGACTTGATCTCTTGAGGCCTCTTCCAACCCCTATAATTGTGTGATTCTGTGTTTTTTAATGCTTAAGTTGAAAATGGAATGAGAACTGTAAACTGTAAAATAATTTTTTTCAAAATCTCAGTGGCCCCATATCCTCTCTGCTTCTTGGAAATCTAGGATACCAAAAATGTAGGGACAATATGCCTGAAAAATGCCATCAAAAGGCAAATGCAATGTTTTCCTATATTTTTTCCATTTCCAATGAGTGCATTTATTTTGTTTTGGTTTTACCTTTACCTTGGCTTGTTCATCCTGGAGAAGAGAAGGCTGCAGGGGGACCTCATTGCAGCCTTCCAGTACCTGAAGGGAGCATACAAACAGGAGGGGGATCAACTTTTTAAAAGGGCAGATAATGGCAGGACAAGGGGGAATGGTTTAAAGCTGAAGGAGGGAAGGTTTAGATTGAATATTATATTTTTTACGCTAAGAGTGGTGAGGTCCTGGAACAGGCTGCCCAGAGAGATGGTGGGTGCCCCGTCCCTGGAAGTGTTCAAGGCCAGGTTGGATGTGTAGCTCCAGGCCTGTGGTTGGTGGCCCTGCCTGTGGCAGGGGGGTTGGAGCTTTATGATCCTTGGGGTCCCTTCCAACCCTTGCCATTCTATGATTCTATGATTCTATGTGATGCACTCATTTTCAGAGGTATTTAAAATCTGACAGTAATTGTTTTCTTTCCTTCTTACCTTCAGGAAAAAAAATTTAAATTTTTAAGACATTACAGTCTAATAATTGGCTCGATAATTTTAAGAATAAGTAAAAAGCAAAGTCAGGCAATTATGAAGATACCAGATAAATTGGTTCTTAAGCTTATTGTGTATTGTTTTCTCAATTAGGTGTTCCAAAAAATATTAAAGACTCCAGAGCATCAGTTTATCCTGCACACTCTCTTCTTGTAAATAAGTATCAGATTTGCATTAGCAGAAAAGCTGTTACTTCTTGTAACAAAAACTAGCGGTAAGAATCATACTTGGATATAAAGTTTTGTCTTAGAGGATGCTATTTATGCAGATAGGATATTAAATAAGTCCTCCCGTTAGATGGGGATTTATCTAGATAATGCAATAATGCATTTAGCTCTGCCACATTTGGAAGAAAGGGAGCTACCACCTCTTATAAAGGTGATTATTTGGAACTCAGATTTGTTAGAAATGACAAAGGCCCTAAAACAAGGACTCGAGGTAGACACGTCAGTGAAGCAGTAATTTATTATACGTTCTTCCATGAGCGGGTGACCCAACAAGTAGGCACACTTTTGGTCAGAGCCTGCAGCCTTTTTATACCATATCCCTTTCCAAAATCATTAGGTTATCTCATACACCTATATATATTCATCACTGTCCAGCTTCGTATTAAAATGAGTTCCAGGAGGTGATTTCCATAAACTCCCAATTGCGTCTGCGCACTGTCTCAAGGTTGTGGTCGTCGGGGTCTCAGTGATGAAGGCCTGAAGTCTTCCTCAGGTTAAACTTTTTACCTCTTTCCTGTTCCTCTATGAATTAAGTTTTTTCCAAAATTTACAGGCTCAACCCAGGCGCCTTCATGTCTGTCGGGGTCCTAAGTTATCCTTTTTGTCCGTGCCCTTTGAGGTTAAATGTGAGCTTGCAGATGCTTGCCTTTACTTTCCAGGCAACTGAGTTAGTGGGAATTGGGCCTAGGGTTGGAGGAAATCAAAGTTCGATACAGGTTTCAGTTTCTGCCGGTTAATTTTGTATTCTTTTTCTTGGGCATCTTTTAGCTTTAAAGCACGCATTTTGCAGCACCTCTGAAAATGGTGGGCAATCTTGATAACAAAAGGCAAGGGAGGTGGGGAGTGGGAACTCCTTCTCTCGAGGTTTGTTAACACCTTAGGGGCATCTTCGGTGACTGTCCTCTCGTTATCTCTTTGAGACACTCTGTCAGGCAGAGGGGTCCCTGCCAGCACAGGATCTCTTTAGGTTGCTGGATATGGTATCAAGACCCCACGCAGTTTTGCCTTGATATGGTAATTTGTGCCCCAGTATCAATCAGCATTGTCGAAGCCTGTTTGTTGAGCCGAGTTTCCTTGGGTTCCAACCCATGACCTCAGTCACGATTTAACCCCTTATCTCATTGTCCAGGATCATCTGTGTCTCTTAACAGAGATATGTATTCGAATTGAACCCTTATTTGAGAGAGTGATTTTGCCATAATTCTCTTAACATAGAAAAACTATATTAGCAGTGTTATAAATTATTTGGTCCGAAACACGATTTTAACCAAATTGAATAATTTATTAAACGAATGAAGACAAGCAAACGGTGCTGGGGTGCACGGTCAGCACCGGGTGCGCTGGGAGTCTCTGCCCCACCAAGGCGCATACCGAACAGTTCCAGTCCCTGGCTGATATACACCATCCAGGGATAACACAGCCCACCAGCGTAAACAGACAGGCTGGAGTGCTGCCAGGCGACCCCCACAAGACATAACCATATACATCTTAAACTGACATGTTGGAGTGCCGGCCAGGTAACCCCCACAAGACATCCTGTAGCTTTTGTCTTGTTAATGGTCGGGCAGCTGATTCTGCGGGTTCAGGGCACCTCTATAATTTTGAGAGACAAGTTGTTTCTCCAGAGGTATCACAATGCCCACAATGTGCTACATTGTGGTCCTTTAGGTGAAGATTTGCACATCCTTTATATAGTTTATTGCTGTTTCAACAGACTTCATTTAGTATGTGCAAAATCTCCAACTGTCCCTCCCAGGCCCGCGACCATACAAGGGTATGTCATTATGCACCCCAACATTACTTCATGTTAACACGAATCACAGGAAACATATATCACAACAGTATTCCCTCTTATTTTATGTGCTATCCAAAGGATTTCTGATGAGGCGGCTTGAGTTCTTTAAGTCAGTAAAAAAAATACCACAACCCTTTTCAGTTTGCAAAAGCAACATTTCTCAGCATTTTCCACAGATTCATAGAGATGACGGTAACAGCCCCATAGATGAGATGCAGGCTTCCAGCTCCACAAAAGTGCATAACAATGGGCCATGTGCATTTCACAATCTGCTGCTATTGATGTTGGAGACCTTAATTCCACTCCAGTGCTTTCCTGAAAGTGCTGCTGCTCACACATCAGCACTTACCTTTCAACCGGCACCATACGAGAATCATGAATGTGACGTGTCTGGGGTTGAGTCACTTTGAGAAGTCTGATTCCCAGAGAAACTCCGAGCCTGCTCTTTTAACAGGAAGGGAAAAAAAGACCTTTAGGATCTGTACCTGTTCCTTCCCCACCATTCAGGGGGACATGAGTGATTAAGATCTGCTTAACCTGGGGAGTTATGAATAAAGTTTCCATTTCCTCGGAGAGCGCTTTATTCCCCAGGCAATTTGCATCCACATCTTATGGAGATGTTTGAGCCTTCTTTTCAGAGGAGCAAGAGGAAAGAAAAGCTACCTTGGAGTCACAGAATTCACAGCTATCAGGGCCACAGAGGCAATAGATTAGAAGGAACTTGTTTCTGTACCTCAAGGATGTTAATCTTTCCCAGGGAGTCTGGAAGGGTTTTTAAGGGACTACTAGGACATTTTGCATTTTGGAAAGTTCCAATCTAAACTCCGGAGAGAATATTAGGTGTGAGCTCAGTGCGCGGGTAGAAAACTGGATCTCGGGTCTCAGTCTATTTATTTCCAGCTGCAGTGGAATATCTCCTCTTGAAGTGCTGGGTATTTTAGTACACCAAAGATTTGCTAAAATTGTTATTGGGGATGTTATTGATGATACTTGATTTATTGACTCCTGGTCTGATGTAGAGTGAGGAATATGGCTTTGTTTTCATTTCTAAGTAAGAGAATCCTCATTTGCATCATTGCTAGGATACAATAGTACCAGCTGAACAAATCTTGCTAGAAATTTTAACAGATGGATTTAAGCCTTTCTTTTTGACATTTCTAACCTGAGCACATCTGGGAGAGTGTTCAGATTAATTTTCAGAGTTTCTGGCAATATCCAAAGCACTTTTGGGAAATTACCTGAGTTGTTGCATTGATCAGAACAACTGATCCAAACCTCTCCTGCAACAGTGAGGCCTTTTAAAAGTGCACTGCAAAGCGTTTCAGGGATTTGAAGGTCACAGTGTTTGCATCATAGACAATGCTGTGTGCTTCAAAACAGAAGTGCTGCAAGGGTAGCCTGTGTGAGATTCCTCTTTGGATCTAAGAAAGGGCAGCATGTCCCCATCACACGACATTTCAGATCTCTAACATTTATACAGCACAAAACCCAATCATTAGATAGTTGTCATCTAATTGATCGGTGGCAAGAATGGCGTCAACATCAATTTAAAGAGACCGCTGCAGAAAACGGGAGCTGATTTTATAAGGGTGGGGTTTTTCTCTGTGTGTGGCTTTTGTGTGAACATCTCTGAGCTGCAAGGTAGTGTCTGAATTCCTTGTACTGCTGCTGGGGAGCGAGTTTGAAGACATTAGACACAGGCAAGACTGAGTGGAAAAGTAAGTCACTCCTAAGTCACTTTATTGTTAGTAGCAGTAAATTGTTAGAGAAAACAGGTCATTGTTCTGGAGGTATTCAAAAAGTAGACATTAACCCAGTGAAGAATTTAAAGCAGTATGCAAACTTAAATGATTGGAGAAGCCATTCCTTAGAATTATTTTGTTCTAGTGCCGTAAAGCATACACAAGCACCTGGACCTTTCCTTCCCTTTCTCCATGTTTAATATCTTTTCTCGTTCCTTTAATCTTTGTAATATATCAGTAAAATAGTAAAGCACTTCTAGCAATAAAGTTTCCTTGCAAACAAGCCTACCGAAGCAGCAGTGCTGTTTAGAACAGAATTAAGTAGCACTTCTGTTAAGCTGGCAAACCGACCAAATTCCGCCAATTACATTTTGTGGCTTTTATGCTAACCAAAGCCACATCTGTTGGAGAGAAAAGCAGGTTGCTGTTTGCTTACAGACACAGTCTGTGGCCATTTAAAAAACAAAAAAGAACCAAGCTATAACCTGAAATTATCATGAACATAAGCTAGAGAAAGGGCAACAACCCATATTTTTTTAACTTACTCAAGCAGTGAAGAAGAGGATGCTATTGTAGCTGGTGAAAATGAAAATGCAAAAACATATAAGAAGAAAAAGCACCCACCAGAAATTCTAAAGGAATGGATAGAGAAGCGAAATCAGACCACTGGAGAAAACAACAGATGACATGTTCATCTTGCTTTAGGCACACACTCATCATCTGATCCAAAGCCTCATGAAGTCAATAGAAGGCTCTTCACAGTCACTAATGGCTTTTGGATCTGACCCTTATTAAGAAGGTGATACGGGATAATTGGCTTACTTAGTCTGCTAATGACAAGTAAAAATGTTCTTTAGATTCTTCAGCCTCCTATCAACAATGACATCAAGAAGACACCAAGCTGGGGGGAAGCATCTATCTGCCAGAGGGTAGGAAACCCTCCAGAGGGACTTGGACAAGTTGAATCAATGGGCAGAGGCCAATGGGATAAAGTTCAACATGGTGAAGTGCTGGGTCCTGCACTTTGGTCATAACAACCCCAAGCAATGCTACAGGCTTGGGGCAGGGTGGCTGGAAAGCTGCACAGAGGAAAAGGATCTGGGGGTGTTGGCTGACACTTACCTGAACATGAGCCAGCAGTGTGACCAGGTGGCCAAGAAGGCCAATGGCATCCTGGTTTGTATCAGGAATAGCATAGCCAGCAGGACCAGGAAGGTGATCCTCCCTCTGTACTCAGCTCTGGTGAGGCTGCACCTTGAATACTGTGTTCTGGTTTGGGTCTCTCACTACAGGAAAGACATCGAAGCCCTGGAGTGTCTCCAGAGAGTGACAACCAGGCTGGTGAAAGGGCTGGAGAGCAAACCTTATGAGGAGCAGCTGAGGGACATAGGACTGTTTACCCTGAAGAAGAGGAGGCTCAGGGGAGACCTTGTTGCTCTCTCCACCTACTTGAAAGGAGGTTGTGGTGAGCTGGGAATCAGCCTCTTCTCAGAGATAACTTCAATAGGACAAGATGGAATGGCTGCAAGTTGATTTAAGGGGTGTTCATGTTAGAAGTGAGAAGACATTTCTTCACAGAAAGAGTGATTGGTCTTTGGAAGGGGTTGCCCAGGGAGGTGGTGGAGTCACCATCCCTCAAGGTGTTTAAGGAAAGGTTGGACAAGGTACTTAGGACCATGGTTTAGTATGTAACAGAGATGGTAGGAGGATGGCTGGACTTGATGATCTTGGAGGTCTTTTCCAACCTTAATGATTCTGTGATTCTGTGACAAGGGGAAGAGTTCACAGAAACCACAGTGGGGGGTGGTTTTGTTCCATGTTGATTTTGTTTTACGACCAACAGTATCATTATCTGGGTATTTTTCATGTTTTATGCAAATATTTTAGGAATATAAAAATTTAAAATTGTGTATGCATCCAATGGGGGAAATACCCCATGGAGTTATTCAGCTTTTATGGACTCATCTTAGCCTGTTTCCAGTGTATTACTGATCTTTAAAAATACACACGATAATGCTAGTGCAGTAATTATTTCTCATCATCCCCTATTCTAACTGAATTTGGTGAGACTTACTTCAATTTTAATATTTCTGTTCCATGAAAGAAGTAATGCTGGGGATTGTACAATTGCAAGGGACGTAACTTCTCTATCTGGAGGACATGTGGTTCTAATAATCAATACCAGGTATTCCTGGATTTCACAGCCAATATATTTCATTACCTCATAGCGACTGAAACAGAAATAAATGGTAATAATTTAGATCTCACTAATAAAGATCTCATAGAAGATCTGAATTTTGCAAAGAACTTAAGGACAAGTCCTATTAAATCAATTGTTTAAATTAAATGAAAGTGTTTTAATTGAGTTTCTCGGTTTGTAAAGGGAGAACTTTAAGAAACCAAAGGAACCAGTTATTGAGCTAAGTTGTGGAGGTAACCACTGGAAACAGAGAAGACTTCAAAAGATTTTTAATGTGTTTTGGAACATAATGGTGGAAAAAGCTATAAGGTAGCATCCTGAGCCTTAAGTGGAGGAAAAGATACTATTTTAAGAATATTAAAGACTAGAGAAAAGGACTGGTCTGTGGCAAAGAGTACATCTGAGAGGTCAATATTTTAGAAGGAAGTGAGAACTGGCAAAAGACAAGCTGAAAGAGACCTTGCTAAAAAAATAATATGAAAGGAAATCATTACAGTTTCTTTTCTAAATAGAAATAGATCAGGGGATAACTTTCAAGCACTTTCTAGTGAGATAAAATAGTGATTGGTTTGGGGCTATCTTCAAACTAATACTTTCTTAAGGACCATCATTTTGAATATGGATGAATGTCAAAATAGAGGATTCTTTAGAAACAAAATGTATGAGCAAGGGAAAGTTCAAGAGCCTAAAATGCATTGAAGCTGTGGGAGGGCAGGTGATTTCCTTTCTACCATTTTAAGTAAACCAAATGAAGTTTTTAACAGATCCATCAAGTCAGTGGTCACACATTTGAAGCAGAATATAGCAAGTTCATGTAATGGGGAAGGAGAAAGCATGTTGTAACCCATAGTTTCATCTAAATAGCACACTAAACTTAGAACCGTTTGAATGTTCTTTCCTATTTAGGTCATAGAAATAAATGGAAAATCTGATAAAATTCAACACAATTTAATCAAGTTCAGTTATACCAGACTAAGATGATAGCTTTTTTTGTAACTGAATTCTAGGAAGAGAAAATTTATGTTCCCTTTCTTGATTTAAACATAGTAAGCATTATGCTGGAGAACGTGGGGATAAGTAATAAACCTGTGAAATGGTTTGCACCTGTGTTATGGGAGATGGCAGGGAGTGGTCTGAAGAGGTAACTGTCAGGTTGGAAGGGTGATTATTGCATCCCTGGCAGGGTTCAAGGCCAGGTTGGATGGGGCTTTGGGCAACCTGGGCTAGTGGGGTGTGTCCCTGCCCAGGGCAAGGGGTTGGAACTAGTTGGGCTTTGAGGTCCCTTCCGACCCAACTTGGGGATTCTGAGTTCTGAAGGATGGTTCTTGAGCTGCCTTCTGTTTAGTAACGATCTGAGCACAAAACGTTTCTGCCTGACATACCCTATATGTCAGTGAAATTACTTGATGCCACAGCATTGGGAAGAGTTTTCAGCATGCAGAGAACATAAGTATCCTAAAGAGATCAGTGAGTAATCTCAAGAACTGATGTAAAAAAAAAAAGTAATTAGATTTAATCATACCAAGTGGTATGTTAAGTACCTGTAACTAAGAACAAGAACTTCTGTGACATAACTAAAGCTCATTAACTGCCAGAGGTGAAAAAGATTCTCATGAAGGAGTTTTGTATAAGTAAATTAATGTTAAGTAGTTGCCAAAAAAAAAACCAACAAAAAAGATAAGCTAAAAGGCTGATGTGCAGGCCTAGCAATATCAAAGGAGGAATTTCCTGGAGATAGGAGAAGTTATTAAAGCTATGTGTCAAAGTATCATTGGGTATATTGGAATATTGCATTTGTGTCTGGCTTCCTGAATTAAACAAAATAAATTTACATGAAGATAGGTTCAGGAAATGGCTGCTAGAACAGTGTTCCCTTCTGGAAAGAGTCCAGCAGAGGGCAATGAAGATGATTAAAGGCCTGGAGCATCTCCCCTATGAGGAAAGGCTGAATGAACTGTGGCTGTTCAGCCTGGAGAAAAAAAGACTGAGAGGGAATCTGATCAATGTTTAGAAATATCTGAAGTGTGGGACACAGAGGGAAATGGCCAGCCTCTTTTCAGTGGTCTGTGGGGACAGGACAAGGGACAATGGCCTCAAGTTGGAGCACAGAAAGTTCTGCACCAATATGCAGAATAACTTTTTCAGTGAGGGTGACGGAGCCCTGGGACAGGCTGCCCAGAGGGATGTGGAGTCTCCTTCTGTGGAGATATTCAAAACCCATCTGGGTGTCTACCTGTGTGACCTGTCCTAAGGAACCTGCTTTGGCAGGGGGCATGGACTGCAATGATCTCTGGAGGTCCCTTCCAACCCCTACAATTCTGTGATTCTGTAGATAATAGAATGGCTTCCAAGAAGAATCTAAAAACATGTCCCATTCAGTCTAGAAAAGCAAAGGCTGAGAACCAACTAGTTTGGCTGCCATCTCCAAATACATTTAAGGGTGAAAAACAGAGGGGGAAGATAACTAGGTAGATCAAAGGAAATTGTTGATACAAGAACAAATATATCTGATTTGCTATGTAAAAATTTCAGCTTAAAATTGAATAAAGTTACTGACCTGGTATCGGTAGGAATAGATTTAATTTTCTTCCTAGCAGCTGGTGTAGTGTTGTGGTTTGGATTTGGGATGAGAATCATGTTGATCACACACTGGTGGTTTTGTTGTTTCCAAGCAGTCAAGGACTTTTCAACTTCTCATACTGCCCTGCCAAACAGAAGGCAGGGAAGCAGCCCAACAGCTGTGTGGGGACACAGCCAGGACAGCTGACCCATACTGGCCAAAGGGATATGCCAGCATGTTCTATGTGTAACTGGGAGATGGGCTGGGAAGTGGGAAGCTCAGAAACTGGCTGAGCATCAACTTCAGGTGGTGAGAAACTACTGTTCACTTGTTTTTATATATCCTATTCATACTATTACTAGTGTTAGCATTATTATTAGTACAAGTATTAAAATTAGTGTTACCTTATTTTCTGTTCTGTTAAACTACCTTTATCTCAACCCATGAGGTGTTTTGTTGTTTTTTTTTTCATTCTCTCCTCCATTCCACTGTGGGAGGCTGTGAGCAAACAGCTGTGCAGTTGTTTTAGCTGTTGACCAGGTTGAGATGACACCTTCAAAGCCATAAAGTGTCCCTCCTAACACTGACTTGGTGGTATAGCCTTCCAGGAAGTATAATTTTTTAAGTAGAATTTGACCAGTTTACAAAAGGGATTACTATATAATGTGTCAACAGCAGCCACAGGGCTCACCTTGGAAACCTGGGACCTCTTCTGAGAATCTAAGGAATGTGCTCACAGACAACACTGTAAGATTCCTGATTTTAAAACCTTTCTAGACAGATAAACAGGAGAGATCAAATCCTCATTTGCATGCAGTTTGTGTCATACAGTGAATTGATGCTCCAGGGCTAGACTGGTTTGACTCTACACCTGCTCCAGATGCAGTGAAGCATCCTCTACGTTCATCTGCAGGCTATGTGGAACCACAGCCGTGCTCTCTGTCACCTGGGCAGGTGGCTGGATTACACTTTCATAACTTCAGCTGCCCTTGCCCATAGACCACTACTGAAGGATGAGGTAATATAATTCGCCACTAGTGTTGGAGTTAGGAGAGGAGCAGGCTTGTGGTGCAGGGGGACTTTTATTGAGTGCTGTGGTTAACACACCCCCACCAACTCAGCAGTGAGCTGAAAGGCAGCGTAGGTGTTTCCCAAAGCTGTATTGTGCTACTCTCAGCACCTGGGAAAGTGTTCTCTTGTTCTCTGTTGTAAAGTGCAAGGATAATCAAGTTCTGCTTCAGGATTGGCATTCCTGGAGTAGGCACAATGCAGCTGATAAATGAGTGAACTGGCATTCACTGAATTGAAAAAAGAACTCCAGGAACCCTTTTAACACTGGTTTCTTACAGATATGGTTGACAGGATTTCACAGAGTTACTGGTGGCTGTACTTTTGCAGTGTTTCACTATTGTTTCACTATTGTTCTGATTCTGATGTTGTTTCTTAAGTTGGAAAAGATATGTTCCTTCATGGCATGCAGGTGATAGATCCGGGTTTTTCAGTTCAAGTTATTTTTCTAAGAAGTTATTAATGGACTTGAGAATGGGGACATTTATCCCTGAAATAGCTTTATCAAATAATGGAAACAAATGTCTCTTGCCAAGGATGGAAGAGGAGATCATCAAAAGGGCATGCTTCTTCATTCAAACACTTTCCCTGGATGGACAGAAGCATGATTTGTTTTTCTTTCTGCTTTTCATTTCTATAAATGTAGCTACAACAGGACAATTCACTTACTTTCACTCCAGCCCTCACCTGGAACAAGAGCAAGGGATTGAATCCAGCTTTGCTGTTGATAATTCTCTTCTGAAAAGGTGAATCGTTTGTTGTGCTTCTGCAAATATATATTATTTATTTTTGAGGCATATTTCACACCTCTCACTGCGCACTCTGTCGACCATTTGTCCTTAACCTGGCTTAGTTTTGCCAAAGACTTAGTTTTTATCCTTTTGCTGTTTTCTTGCTTGTGGAGAAGTGAAAAACAGAATTCTTCTGCTCACTAAATCACTCATCACCACCATCGCTAGTGCTTAAAATCTTCTGAAATCTTCTGTATGCCCAGAGTTTTATTAAAATAGTTGGGAAGACTCTAAATTTCAGTGGGAGGAAGGTTGTTTTCCTTAGTTCTCATTCTCTTCAGTTCATTTTAAAAAAATTACATTGAGTGGAATTTAATTTAATTGAGTTTAATTTATAAATCACTTCTGAATGCATACAGCCTTTTGATCCATCTTACTTGGGCTTTTTCCTCTTTTTTTACTCCCCTAATTCCAAGTAGATAAGCCCTCGCATGTCAGAATTCAGATACTGGAAGCATGTCAGATTTGAAGCTCCTTAGCTTGAACAGATCCTTATAACTCTGTTAACAGTATGAAGTTAAGCAGTTTTAGCACACAGCTTAGTGCAGAGCACCGCTGTGGGACCACGGCAGTGCCAGAGCCGTGGAGTGCACAGGACAGACTGGAAGAGATAGTGGGGAGGGCAGGGAGAAGAGTTAAACTCCACATCTGCTGATTTACTCAGGGTGAGTATTTCATTCAGGGTACTTTCATGCAAGATACTATGTCTGTGAGGAGACAATATTTGTGAAGAAATCACCTAAAACATGGTGTTAGATATTAATAAGACCAAGCTTATTTTCCTGGAAATCACTGACAGCTCTTTTCACCACATTTACCAAAACAGAGGCATGTCATTGTGCTCGTCCAACTTCCTATTTGGCATCACTCGCCAAATAGCGTGTCTCAGCGCTTCCTTGTGTTCTCCCATCTGTTTGTTTGCACCACCGGTATTCTATACATCATTTTACACTTGGATTGTAAACTTTTAGTTTGTTTTGGATCTGTGTTTGCACAGCACATAACAGAATAAGCTACATGTAGATTAGGGTATGCGGGAAAGCTCCCAAGTAGGTCTGGTTGCATCCCAACTTCATAATAATTTATCCTTCCTTCCCCAAAAAACTCTTCCATTCGTTGATGTTACAAAGCAAAGGAAAGCAGGACAGACAGTTGGACACCATGGAAGGCTGGAAGAACCTGAATTTCAACAATAAGAGGGAGGAGACCCTGTGCATTTCAATCTTAGGGGGCAGTTTGAGCACACCCATGCTGTTCATGTTCTAGTACTTGTTGCATTGTATGATAAAAAGGTAATTAAAACGGTCAGGAATGTGTGTTTAGCAGCAAAATTGGGACCACTATGAAACAGAAAAGACAATAGCAAAATTACTGGGATGATTTTGTCTTACCCGAAGGCTGCAGCACAGTTCACTGAGGGTACAATGCTAAGCCCTCCTTTAATTAGAATCAGCTCAGGAGAAAAATGTAGTCAATAAGTAATGAAAGAAAAGCTTTTCACTGGCCAATTAGCAACTTCAGATCATGCATATTTTATGAAATTCTGAAAACATTGGTAAACATGCAGCAGCAAGTGTATGAAATTATATGAAATAAATGATGGCTTCAAGGGCAGATGAGTTTGGCTGGCGCTTAATTATGTGTTTATTCTGTTGTATAAATATATTGCAAGTCATTTTTATACATACAAGTTTTTATAGGTTTGTTTGTGTGCGTTCTCTCATTTGCCAACTGTGCTCCTCAGTTCCATCGCTGCTTCTATTGAGTAATGGTTCAAATGAAAAGCTCCTCATGTAACAATTTGAGAAAGATAAACTTGTATCTTTCTCTGGACTTCTATGAGAAGAAGTTTGGACTCGATGATCTCAAAGGTCTTTTCCAACCTAGTGCTTCTGTGATTCTGTGATCTCCGAGTTGCTTTTGTGAAAAAAAAGATTTTTTTAATAAAACTTTATCAATTACACCCCCTTTAAAAATATTTTAAATTGATTATGCTTGCCATTTTGTTAGTTCACAAATATTTTTTCTGCATATTTGACATGAAAGGAATTTGCTTTGATAGCAGGATTTTCCCTTTGCCATGAATTTCAAATTTTATCAATTCTAGTTTTTGAAGAATCTTGTCAAGAGGCTTTTCTAATACTAATTGGAGCCTGATGCCATCCTAGTAAAGTTTTTTAAAATAGGCATTTTTTATATGTATATCTGCTTTTTGTATCATTGCCACCAGATATTCTATATATATTGTAGTTGAAAAGATGTTCTTAATTCCATCCAACAGCAAGAATACAACACACCTCTTTCTTCAAATTGCATATTTAATTGCATATGAACTCTCATAGACAGAATTTTCTGTCTATTCCCATCTCATACCCAAGGGTCAAACTGAAAGTAAACGCTGCTTCTTTCCTCTCTCTCTTATACTGTTTCTCTCTCCCCAATTTGTTTTATTTCAAGTGATTTAAATGCTGATGATCATGTTCCTCCTTTAGTGAAAGACAGAGAAGCAAAGACAGTATCAGCACAAGTTTTCAGGATTGCTTCAGTTTCTTTTCATTATGTCCCTGCTCCTTAAGGATCAGCTTGGATGAGTGAAGGTAGTGTGGTTTCCAGAGGAGAGTATTTCTTGGCTTGTCTGTTGTTACACTAAGTTACCACTTAATAATTATCATGTTATGAGTGTTAATGCTCATAGTATCAGCCAGAAGCCTCAAATAGGAGTGGGATTTTGTGGTCTGGCTACTCTGAGCCTTGCTTTTTCCTCCAAAGAAAAACAACTATGAAACCTTCTAGCACTGAGAATTACATTATTCATCCTTTACTCTCAGCTTCCTGCCCTCATGGCAAGAGATACAATCTCCTCTTAACGTCATGTCCACTCTCACCTTCTCATTTCCTTTATTCAGCTTCCCAGAGACTTCCTTGGGCTTCTTATAAGTTCACTTCCCCCTATCCGAGTGTGCCTCTGTGTTCATAAATGTCTTCTTTGTCTATCTTTATCTCATGTAATCAGTGTCTGATATTCAGCATGTGACTTACTTTGGGGAAAATACTCCCTTTTCAGGAAAGAATAAGAAATGTCTCTCAGTGACCTTTATGGATGTGGTTTTAAATGTATGTTTGTATAACGCAGTGTAACTAGTAGATATCTGTAAAGATAAAAACACATACAGACACTTTCAGTGAATATTTAATAAAGCTAAGTCTCTAGAACTTAGCTTTTTTTTTCTTATAGTTCACTTAGCAGCATTTCAAGTGCTGATTAATTAGACCTGGTGTTAGGTTCCCATAGATTTCTGTTAGATTTAATTATACAGGGAATGCAATTTCTTACCTTATTTTGACAGTATAAGAAAGCGTGAATAAATTAAAGTCGGTATCAGACAAAATAAGAAACCCAAAGAAAAGAGTAATCACAGGACTTGCTAGAGAGTTAGAGAAAAGGAAAATGAAATGCTGAAAAATACTCCAAAAAAGCAGAAAAATATGTTTGGTTTGGTTTTTTAAAAGAAATGTTATGAAGAAAGAATAAGAGGCCCAGGGAGGGGGTTGAGTCACCGACCCTGGATGTGTTTAAAAAAACGGTAGTTGAGTTACTTAGGGGTATGGTTTAGCATAGGACGCGAACAGTTGGACTCGATGATCTTAAAGGTCTTTTCCAGCCTTGTGAGTCTGTGATTCTGTGATTCTGTAATGCAAAAAGAACTCTACGAAGACAGTATGTCTTTCCAGGACAACATCCAAAACTGAAATCTAAATTCTAAGTTACTTCTGTAACATATCAGGTAAGATTCTTGTAAGATTTCAGATATGGAAAAAAAGCTGAAAGAGTTGACAGCAAAATGCAATTTTACCTCCTAAATAAGATGAAAAAAAAAAATCCACTACAGGCAAAAAAACCTCAAAAATAATTTGTGAGTGTTCCAAGAACAGACGTAGTAGGAGCAAGCTCAGACAAACTATCCTTATGATTTTTAGTGTTTGACCGATTACACAGGAGTCAATTTCTCTGCTGTAAAGGAAAAAATAAAATGGTTTCAGGCATGATGATGAAGAAGGGACTGTTGAAGGCAATGGAGTAGTCTTTCTAATCACTGGAGAGAGGGTAAAAATTTTGTGCCAACCTTGTTAAGGAAGCAGAAACAGAGCTGACGACTAACAGTACGCTACCAATCGATACCAACAAATCTTGAATTTGTCCTGGTGAGAGACTAGAGTAGGATGCCGTGTATGTGAAAGGTGATACTCAGTGTAGAGCTTAATCCAGTATCTTTTCACCTGTGGAAAATCAATATGATTATTCTTGACAGAAGTAGCTGTAGAGTAAAGAACTGCTGGATTCATTTCTGAGGCTGGAATACCTTTCAGCAGTCTCACTGCCACGTCAGCTGCAACTGTGGAAGGTGCTCTGTCTCTGAACATACGGGTCTGCTCCTTTGTGCAGTACGGCATTCCCTGGGCACATTGCCACAAGGAAACACTGTCTGTTAATGATTTAAGCATTCTCTAAATTAGCTTATAAATTTCAGGCTGGCTCCTTTGAAAAACTGATCTTCTGCATGTGGGCAAGAGAGAGGCTTTCTGGGAATAAAACATTAATGTTGAACCGGTACTACTTACTAGTATAAATTAATTTCTTTTCAATAGGGAGTCTATTTTGCGGTCACTTTAAATAGAGCTGAATTAAATCTTTTCTACTGGGCCAAACTGAGAGAAAGAGGGACATTCTTTTTATCTATTCATAGTGAATGAGCTTGACATGAAATCTGAGGGAAATGTTATACGTTCACTGGGGTATTGTTCTTTGAGAGAATTGTGGGTTTAATAATGGTTTCATGCACTCATATTCACAGAATCAAAGAATCACAAGGTTGGAAAAGGCCTTTAAGATGATCGAGTCCAAACGTTCCTGTCCTATGCTAAACCATATCCCAAAGTACCTCATCTACCCAGTTTTTAAACACATCCAGGGTCAGTGACTCAACCCCCTTCCTGGGCAGCCTGTTCCAGGCCCTGATGACTCTTTCAGTGAAATTTTTTTTCCTAACATCTAATCTGACCCTGCCCTGGCGCAGCTTTGTGCCATTTCCCCTTGTCCTATCTCCTGTTACTCGCTGAAGAGACCATCACCCACCTCTCTACAACCTCCTGTCAGGTAATTGTAGGTGGCGATAAGGTCTCCCCTCAGCCTCCTCTTTTCCAGACTAACTCTTCCTTTTTCAAAAACTAATTCCCCCTTTCGATTCAGTGCCCTGTTCAGAGAAGTTTGCAGTTAAATGAAATGTAAACAGGTGTCCCCTTTTAGAATATTTTGTGAGTTCACAAAGAAAGTTTAAATATGAAAAGTTTTTTATGAAATACAGTTATGGGAATCTTGAACAACAGATGGTGGATAAACATTGTACATTTTGAAATTTGGTATTCATAGCACTTGTTCTGTCTGTGCTGTGGGTTCATTCTCTGCGGATGACTCATGCGCAAATATGCATTCACAGATAATGCAGAACAAACTCAAGTTTAGATTTGAAATGTCTCTCTTTCCTGGCTACAATGTCTAAATGCTTCTAATGAAGCGGTCTGAGTTGCTACGCTGTGTACGCCGTGCTACTCTGCCGAAAGGCAGACGGGTTTTGCGAACTGTCACCATGATTTTCATCTTTGTGCTGGCAGTTAAGAAAAAAATAAATCTGAATAATTAGGAAAGGCTGTGGGTAGCCAGGGTGAGAGTGCAAAAAGATTAATTGCTTCTTGTAAGTCATTAAGTTTTACAAAGACATTTCTTAATGATGTGAAAAAGTAGGTGGATTAGTTACATGTGTTTACTTGGTTTTACCTACGTGCTCCGTCTTCATCATTGTTAAACTTGACTGGGAGAGAACTTTTCAAAAATAACTAAAAATATCTGTTGCAGAAAGATTTGTATCTAAAGAAAATTAAGTTCTGCAAGCATCTTGTCTCAAAAATGAATACTGAGCACTTTAGGAGAACAGAGGGTGGGCAATGATGCCAGACATGCCCCATTCTGTCGTTGGTGTTGGCACAGGTAACTGTGGTGTAGGCACAAAGACGGGGTATTTGGAAAATCAGGCTTGTTGGCAATGGTCTAGTCAAATATTTTTTGCCCAAGTGTGTTCATGCATTCAATTTACCTCCTTTAGTATTAATTTACATGTAAAATTATATCTGTAAAATCTCAGTATCGTGTTGCAGCTTTTGGCACAGATCTAACAGTTGCTTGAGGCTCAAATTGAAATCTTGTCTAATAAAGTCACGTGGAAAACTTTTAATTCACTTTCAAATGCTTCAGAAGTTTTTCTTACATCATACCAAATCCTCTTACTGTTTTTACATTTGTTGTTTTGATAGTGTACTTAGAATTCTATAAACTTCTTTGTAACAAGTTGCTAAACTAACTGTAATGCACTTTGCAGAATATTGGTATGTTCGTAAAGGAATTCAATATTAACCACAATGTTTCTGTGTCACTTACCTGAACTCTTAATCAGAATTGAAATTTGCTCTCTCTGTATAACTAAGTAAATATTAAATAATTTCTCTTACTAGTGTGGTATTTCTATGGCTTATCACAGAATCACAGAATGTTAAGAGTTGGAAGGGACCTTGAAAGATCCAACTCCCTGCCAGAGCAGGATCACCTAGACTAAACCACACAGGAATGCGTCCAGGTGGGGTTTGAATGTCTCCAGAGAAGGAGACTCCACAACCTCTCTGGGCAGCCTGTCCCAGTGCTCCATCACCCTCATAGTGAAAAAGTTCCTCCTTATGTTCACATGGAACTTCCTGTGCTTCAGCTTGCACGCATTGCTGCTTGTCCAATCGCTGCCACCATGAGAAGAGCCTGGCTCTGTCGTCCTGGCTCTCGCTCTTTACATATTTATAAACATTAATAAGGTCACCCCTCAGTCTCCTCTAAGGAAAACAGATCCAGCTCCCTCATAAGGAAGGTGTTCCACTCCCTTCATCATCTTGGTGGCCCTGCGCCTGCCTCTTTCAAGGAGTTCTATGCCCTTCTTGAACTGAGGGGCCCAGAACTGGACACAAGATACAGGGTGCAGTCTCACCAGGGCAAAGTAGAGGGGAAGAAGGACGTCTCTTGACCTACTAACTACCCCCCTTCTAATATACCTCAGAATGCCTTTGGCCACCTTAGCCATGAGGGCACATTGCTCGTTCACGGTCATCCTGTTGTCCACCAGCACCTCCAGGTCTCTCACCTACGCTGCTTTCCAACAGGCCAGTCCCCAGCATATACTGGTACCAGATTCAAGCCTGTTCTTCCCCAGATGCAAGACCCTACATTGCTCTTGGTAAATCTCATTAAACCTCTCCACTCCCAACTCTCCAGCCTGTCCAGGTCTTGCTGAATGGCAGCACAGCCCTCTGATGTGTCAGCCACCCCTTCCAATTTTGTGTCATCAGCAAACTTGCTGACTGTGCACTTTATTCCCTCATCCAGGTCATCAATGAATATATTGAATAGCACAGGTCCTAGCACCGACCCCTGAAGGACTCCACTAGACACAGGCCCCCAGCCAGACTCTATCCCATTGATCAAAACTTGCTGGCTTCTTCCCTTCAACCAGCTCTCAATCCACCTCACTACTCGATAAGTGTATAAATCCTTAAATACAGGAGTTACATCATTACATGTATTGACAGATATTACACCCTTTGTACTGATACATGTAGTTTTATTAATTCAGAGTAGGTAAATCCCATGCCATGCTTCTAAGTCTCGAATGGGTGAAGGAGCTCTGGCTAACCCTTGTCCTTCACTGTGTGCTGTTGTCCTCTTGGCCTGTCCCCATGGGATAAAGAATGTTTTTAAACCTTATAAATCTGTACTCATGGGAGTGACTGTGGGAGGGAAAAATCTGTGGGACATTGTCATGTAAAGAGTGTGAGTCTGATGTGAGGCTGAAGGGGTCTTTCCCATTGAGTCACAAGGTTTGGAAAGGACCCCCTTGGTTTCTAAACTCAGGGAGGAGTCTAGGGGCATCTAGGTCCAGACTTAGTCCCAAACTTGGGACTTTATGTCTTAAGGATTATATATAACCACTTCTCAGAATCAATGTTTGCCTGTCAGAGCCCCTGAAGGACTTGCACTGAGACAGTTTCACAAAGCTGAAATAGAAAGCATTTCCAAATTTCTCATCACAGAAAAAAATCTTCGTCCAGAAATGAAGGATTTTATTTTACTTTATTGAAACCTTGTGTGTACCCCAAAACTGTGCATCGCTGTTAAAGGAGTGATGCTGTTCCATAGAGAAAGCCGGAGAAGGCATTGAGCTGGACTGATATATGTAGCACAGCCGTCCCCTCCTTCCTTGTTCATGTATCCCACCACATCTGGCTACTGAGAAAACATATTTTCAAAGACTTTTTCCCCCCACTAAGACCAGCCTTTAATAGCCATTTCATTTCTCTGTTTAAAAGCTGGGTTACCTCACCGAACTCTGCTTTTATTCAGAATCTAAATCCTTCTTTTGTCAGCTTTGGCATCAAACAAGAGTATGCACGCCCTCGACATTTTGGCAAGTTCTATCACTATCTAGGATGGTACAACCCCCATGCCTCCTGTGTCTGAAGTGCTGTTCAGTGCAGGGATGCTTTCAATTATGTCTCTGTGTACCCCTCCAGTTGCTCAGGAACACCTGCTGTGTATATAACTTTTGCATTGATTTTTCTTTCTTTATCCCTGGATAACTTTGGAGACGATGACAAACCTTAATAGATGTTAAAAATTAATTTGATGTGATAGTTGGAATTTTTCTTTGATGGGTTTTTACCTTTCACATATATTTGCTAATTAGTGGATTACATTGTGATGACATTGTGAAATTTATTTTCCAGCTATAGAATGGCAATGACAAATACTATTTCAGCTGGAAACTTCAGTCCCCCCTCTGCTTTTTTAAGGACATTGTCCTTATTAGCAGTAGATTTATACAGGCATACTTGGGATGCAAAAAAAAATTATTCTGATTGCAGAATAGAGTCTGAGCTCATCCAACCTGGCCTTAAACCCTGCCAGACATCCAGGGGCAGCCACAGTTTCTCTGGGCAACCTGTGCCAGGGCCTCACCACCCTCATGGTCCAGAATTTCTTCCTAATGTCTGACCTAAATCTTCCCTGCTTCAGCTTAAACCCATTTCTCCTTGTCCTGTCACTCCCTGCCCTTGCAAACAGCCCCTCCCCAGCTTTCCTGCAGCCCCTTCAGGTACTGGAAGGCTGCTCTAAGGTCTCCCTGGAGCCTTCTCTTCTCCAGGCTGAACAAGCCCAATTCTCTCAGCCTATCTTCACAGGAGACGTGCTCCATCTCTCTGAGCATCTTTGTGGCCTCCTTTGGACTTGCTCCAATGGCTCCATGTCCTTCTTATGTTAGAGAACCCCAGAGCTGGAGGCAGTACTGCAGGTCTCACCAGAGCAATAGTACCTCATCAATGAATATGTTTGACTTTAGATTACATTGATTCCTGTCATTGGAATCCAGAGATATTTAATGCTTAGAATACCCATGCTTGTGCTTTGAATAGGTTTTTAAGCAGACATGAAATCAGAAAAAATATTTAATATGCATTAGTACAAATAATATAAATTCCTTGTGTTAAATACTTTGGGGTAGTACCTACTACCTCTGTAGTGAATGTCCAGAAGCAGGCTTAGAAAAGCCAGCTGAGGTACCAGCCACGGTTTCTCCTAATTGTTTCTACTTCTGGCTGGATATCACTGATGGCAAGGTGAGAGTTGGATGTGAAATGTTGTCACTGACTTTTCTTTACCTCCACTCACACTGATAGAAATTTGATTATATCTTTCACAAGTTTTCTTTGGGGAAATACATAAAGTGAAAGGAAAAGGATTCACAGTCATCGTAAAAATACTTATCCAGGGTGTGGGAAAAAGGGACATGCCTCCCCTGCCTGCTGTGTAACAGGGATTTGTCAGTGCCTAGCTTTGCTGAGGTGTGTCCTTCTCCTGTTGGACCTGTTCCACTTTGAATACACAATTATGTATTCATTAGATCAGAGATAGTGTGCTTGGTGGTTAGGGCACTCCTTTGAAATGTAAACCCCAGTGGTGGCTCCTCCAGAACAGTAGTTTGTTTCAGGTTTTGCAGCACAGATGAGTTCTTCATCATCGACATGCTGGTTGTTCAGATCTCATTCTCTCTCATTCTTGCTTTTTAACACCCTTTCTTACCTCAATTTTCTCTCTCATTTTAGAGCACAAATTGCATGCCAGGACTAAGAAACTATTAAATGAAGGTTGATTGCAGCTGATAAATGTATGTGAAACATTTTGACTTGCACCAATTTGCATGTTGATGAATTGCAATGCAGAAGCACCTCTTTCTATACCCGATGCAGAGAGGGTATGTAGCATGCCTAGCCTAACTGAAGGTGTTCTACTGAACGTATTTTACGTGCCAGATAAAATGGATGCCATCTGGTTTGTATGAAAATGTACAGTCATCCCAAAAAGATGTGTTTTCTCTTTCCTCATTCTCATGCATCAGGATTTTAGAGGTGTTATTCAGGAGGGTTTTAGGGTCACAGCAATGTTCAGTGCTCTGCCTCAAAACCCACTACAATTCCTTATCTCTAAATGGGTGTGAGAATTCTCTCTCCTTAAGGAGGAGAATTAAGTCTTGAAATGGCAATAGTTAACATGCATGTTCATGAGTAAAACAGAGAGCGGGAAGGTTTCACTGCTACAGGTACTTAAAAAAGCTGAGTTAGTAATAATTTTCCTTCCTACTGAAATTGCTTCCTTCTCCAAATGCATCCAATACTGTTGAAAAGCAGAGTTAGCGTAGGAAGCTGTAGTATCAGGAGCGTAGTGCTTATTTTTCAGTGACTATTTTATGAGTAAAATTTTAAATCCAGTTGCGCTGCTGAAGTGTAGATACAGGGTCCTTTTCCCTTTCTGAAGGGCTATTTTTTCCAGGTCCTTTGTTGTGCTGTTAATGTACTGTCTGGGGTGGGAGTGGGGGGTGTGAATGTGGAATACATTCCAGGAACACATGAAGCAGACTTACAGGTTTCCATGCTACCAACAACAGGAACTTGAGCTTTATTTCTGAGAATGGCTACTCCTAAAATGAATCAACAACAACAAAAAAGGCCTTTAGTGGCAGAAAAGGTGTTGCTAATACTAAGAAAACTGAGACACAAAATGTTAGGTATTCAGAGGAAAACTTGAATTTTAAAACGTGTTTATTTGTACCTTGGCTGTTTCTTCAGAATTAGGTGGCAATTCTGTCAGTCAACAATAGAAAGTTTGGTTCTTCTGAAAATTCCACTCACCAAACTTATATTACTATACTTTAACAGGCTCATCTGCGTGAGCAGCATCTGTGTTTGACCCAGAGGCATCTTGGGCCATGATCTTTCCATAGAGGGTCTGAGATCAAGGGAAAATGTCTTTGCTGGCTTTTGATTTTCTTCTTAAAAAGTGTACATTCATCAACTTCTGTTCTAATTTCTATTCTCCCAGTAGGAAACTTGGTGTAGGCTCTGTCTGCTCCCTGGCCTGTCTTCCTCTGAAAAGGCAGATGTGGCATCGGTACAACTAAGGAGGAGAGGGCTTTCTTTTCTGTGGATCACAAGACCATTCTTCTCTGCCAATGAATCACTGACAGCCACCTTTAAAAAATGTTACTAAACTTAAAAATTGCTATTTACTTTTCCAGAATCTCAGAATCACAAGGTTGGAAAAGACCTTTAAGACCATTGAGTCCAACTGTTCCTGTCCTATGCTAAAACATATCCCTAAGTAACTCATCTATCCATCTTTTAAACACATCCAGGGATGGTGACTCAACCCCCTTCCTGGGCAGCCTGTTCCAGGCCCTGACAGCTCTTTCAGTGAAAATTTTTTCCTAAACATCTAATCTGACCCTGCCCTGGTGCAGCTTTGTGCCATTTCCCCTTGTCCTATCTCCTGTCACCTGGCTGAAGAGACCATCGCCCACCTCTCTACAATCTCCTTTCAGGTAATTGTAGGCAGTGATAAGGTCTCCCCTCAGCCTCCTCTTCTCCAAGCTGAACATCCCCAGCTCCCTCAGTGGTTCCTCATAGGATTTGCCCTCCAGCCCCGTCACCAGCCTGGTTGCCCTTCTCTGGACTCACTCCAAGATCTCAATGTCCTTCTTATGGCGAGGGGCCTAGAACGACACAGTACACGAAGTGCAGCCTCACCTGAGGCACAGGGGCACAATCACCTCCCTAGACCTACTGGCTGCATTATTTTTGATACAAGCCAGGATGCCGTTTGCCTTCAGTATGATTCTTTAACATGACACACATCTGAAGAGGGATATTCCTTTGCATTTCCAAGAAAAAATACTATCTGCTATTATATTTTATTATATGAATATTGTTGCAAATGTTTGCACTGGTGCTCAGTTGTTCTGTGTATTTATTTGTGTATGTGCATGATGTATTCAGAACACTACCAAATGTTTTTACAAGTGTTGATGTAAGGAAAGCAGCAATAAATCTTATCTCAACTGATTTCTAGAAGGGCAGGAAAATATTGTGTATGGAAAGTTTTTAGCCAAGTATGACAAAGGGATACCTGGTTAAGGGTTCTTCACTTCTTCCTCCCAGAAGAAGTGATTTTTCTAATGTAAAGGAAACATACACTTCTCACAGGACAAAATTAATTTGTTCAGTCTCAAAGAACTATGTGAAAGCTGTGCAAGGTACAGTTTTAGGCACAAGTTTCACCTGACTCTCCTAGACACCACACAAACAAAGCATCTGCAGTTAAGAATGTACAGGTAGAAATCCTGAAAAAGGAAATTTTGTAGTGATATATCCATGCAAAATGTTTCAATATCATGGAAGCTTTTGAGTACTAAACTACCCCCAGGCTGGCAGCAGCGTTTGAAAAATCTAGATGCAGAGAATGATTCCTTTGCAAGGAATATGTGGAGGTCATCTAGTCCAAGCTCCTGTTCAGAGACAGGCAGCTCTGAAGCTATGTCAGATTGCTCAGGGCCATGGCCAGCCAGGTTTACTAAGAATGAGAAACAAGATGGACACTGAAATGAAATGTTACAATAAAACGGGGTCAGCACAAAGTGGGGAAAAATGATGAGATTTAGGTGTGTCTGTGAAAAACAAAGATGAATGAGTTGCATGCAATGTAATTTATTCTTCCTTGTATTTCTTCTCAGTGAAATCTATAGTTGAGCTTCATGGGAAACACTTATGCTGAATAACACTTGAGGAAAGACTTAAGCGGTATTCAAAATAAGAAAGTGTGTTCAAAAGCTTGCTTTAATTTATATTAAAAAGTTATATTAAAAAGTTATGGTAAGCTCTGCATGCTTAGCCACTAGAATAGCATGATAGCAAGGTAAGTGATGCAACAGCAAGAATACTCAGTCATCTGCCTCTAGGATTTGTGCTTGAACTTGAAAGCTTTAAAGGCCTTTTTGCTCATTAATAGTTTAGCTTTTTCTTCCAGATTACATGCCCTGAAGATCATGATTTTGAATGAGGAGGCAAATTAAAGAGTTTTACTCATGCACTTCCTTTGATGCAGGATTGAATAAGAGTTGGAAAGAAAAGATTATCAAAATCTTATAATGGATGTAAACATTTCAGAATTATAATCTAAATGATTAAGTGTATATGTATTTCAGTAAACAAATATAGCCCAATAAATTGTTGGGCTATAATATATTAAGAATACGCTAGAAAACAAATCGCAAGATGGGAAGAGCTAAAAATACCTGTGTCGTATCTTTGAATATGACAGTCAAATGGCAATAACAACTTAGACAATAGCTTAGAATTTGGGCTTATTCCAGCATCTTTAATACTTCAGGAGTCTCAAATTCCCCTAAGTGCTTTACAAAGCAGTGCTATAGTTATCATGTGATCTGTCCAGGTAAACCCATTTAGGCATACAACAGTTTTTCAATGCAAAGACTTAGAGCTACAAGCTGGTGCAACCAAGGAGTTTCCACATAATCTCAAGACAGCTACTGGGCTTTTCATAGCACTGAATTATCAGCAAGAAGGGATGAGAGGTGTCATCCTTTAGAGAGGCACTGAAGTCATTAGCAGGAGTTTTCTTCTTTCCTTTTAATTGCTAGCACTATGTGGCGAAACCCTGTTGGCTTTCACAGCTTCAGTAAAAGCAGGTTTTTGTTCCCTAAGTCCTCATACAGAACGTGACTGTCTACTTCTGTCATAGTCACATTTCAGCACACCTTAATTTCCTCCATTTCTGCAGATAATTGCATTGTGAAAGCTGCAGCGATGATCATGTCAAAGTTTTAAAAGTAGCCTGTCTCTTGAATAAGTTTTGCTATTCTTTCAATTCCTGTCAGTGTTTTATTCTTCCTCCTATTCTTCCTCACACCCCTCATGTCTGGTTACAGATATCACTTAGTGGGTGCCTTCCTTCCCTTCATTTTATTTCTTTTTTACTTGTGTCTGTGTACTCCTGGAAGTTCAGAAAGTACTCAGGGTCTGGTTGATGAGAAGTCTACTGCTAGCCTGTCATGACACACTGCATGAGAAAGAAAGATTTTTCCAAATGAAGTGAAACCTCTCACTCCCCAGGAACAGCATTATCCTCCTCCAAAGAGTACGCACCTGTGTTTTGATGAAACATTTTGGATGTTTAGTTTTCTCCCATGCTTCTTTGAAGCCACTCATCAGACTCTCTTTTCTCTGGCATTTGTTTGCTTTCACTGTATGCAGCTAAGTGAAAGGGGATGTATGCTGCCTGAGTTTTCTGCATGAGACAGGATAGGCAAAGTTATGATGCTCTGACAATGATGGGAAAGACCATCCCTTCTGTAGGATAAGAGATGGGTTGAAGAAAAAAGTAAGCATAAATGTTTGCCACAACTCAGAAGCAGATAATGTGAGCTTAATGAGATACAATAGCGAAACAGAAATACAATAGTGAAAACCCAAACCTGAAGAGAGTTCACATCTACCCTTTTGCATCAAGCTGCATTCATCAATGTCTGGCAGAGGATGGGCTAGCATTTTTTCAAGGGATTGCTTCACTTTGGTAGCAGTTTCATTCCTTGTCTAGATTTGCTGTTTTACAGCGTTACAGATCTCACTGGATCCACGGATGTGTTTTAAAACTCTCCTTCCTGAATGCTGTTCCTCACCTGGGCAGAGCTGAGAGAACAATATCCCTCTACCAACAACAAGTGAGAGTAAGCAGCCCAGGCAGTTGTAGTCAGAGCAGTTGTAGCTGTGTGTGTATTGTGGTTTTGTTATGAACGTACTGAACCCGATAAAGGGCTTGAAAACAACAAATGGCACCAGGAGAGATGAAAATCTGTACCATATGGAGTGTAATGTAACTACGGAGTCTCAAAACTCTGACTATGGGGAGTGTGCCAGCATACGTGGGAGAAGTGAGAGTTTCATGAATTATGTTACTCTTGAGTAGATTTGAAAGTAGAAAAGAGTTCAACAGTACTCTGATAAATACGCAAATGTCCTTGTTCTCTGAATGAGACAGAAATGGGGCTTTGATGTTTAGGCTTTTGAAACTTGAGCTTTGGGTAAAACACAGTAGAAGAAAAGTACAGTATAGTACAGCATGTGCAAACACCTGAAAACACTGCTGGAATGATTTAAGTCTAAAGACAGGATTAGATGTGGCAGGATTAGGAAGGTCTAGTATTAGAGTGGGAGATGGCCAAAGAACCACATACTGCATGGCAAAAACTGGTTTGGTTATTTAGCATGTATCAGTCTTTGTTCAGAATATAAAAATGATAGTGGTATAAATGCCAGATTGTGAGGGAATTCAAAGCAGAATCCTGTCTTGTCTTAAAGATCATAGAGTCTCAGGTAGGTGGGTTTAACATCTTCTATCAAAATACTGAATTAGCTGGAAGTGTTTTGCAAATTACAAAATCACCTGTTCATTTCAGTGGGATGAAGTATTAACTTGTGAAGCTGTTGTTTGTAACATGTCTGCGTGCTCCTGGACATTGCTGAGTGATGGGTAAAACACCCCCACTGACTATGTGCTGTTGAACTAAGCATGGCTGAGGGAAAGGTAGAAAAAAGTCTGGAACAGGTAGCCCAGGGAAGGGGTTGAGTCACCATCCCTGGATGTGTTTAAAGGACAGGTAGATGAGGTACTTAGGGATATAGTTTAGCATAGGACAGGAACAGTTGGACTTGATGACCTTAAAGGTCTTTTCCAACCTTGCGATTCTGTGAGATCATTCGAAATCCTAGGACTTCACTGTGACGTGTCTGAGAGTTCTATTTTTTCAGGTGACAACTACTTTGTGGAGAAAAATATTATTGAACAAAGTCTGCAGAAGTACTTAGCACCCACTGAACTTTCCAGGGACCTCAGATGATCATCCTCTTCTTGGGCTTGGTATATCTAGAGGTATTTCCTCCATATAACCATCTTAGGTGCCAAACTAAGTAATCTTATCTGCTTTAGCACCGAGTAAAAAGAAAGCCTATGAAGGACTATTTCAGAGCAGCAGCAAATCCTGGTCTGTATCTAATCCTCCCATGACTGTCAATTAGTGTCAAGAGTTTTCAATCATTTGTCTCATTTGTAGACCACGTTATTTGATTCCCTCTACTTGTCCCACAGCTCTTAGTGGGGTTTTTCTGCCCCCGTCTCTTGCCAAAGAAAATTATTCTCCACAGTTTTTTTAAGCTTGACTCATTCTCAGCTTTCACTTTCTCATGCTATTTAGTAGTTTCTGGAGAAACCTAATATCATAGAACAAGAGTGAATGTGGCTTATGAAAGAAGGTGTTATTTTTTTCATCTCATGGGAGAAGAGGTTGGGTTTTTTCATCTGAAACAGAAGCATCCTGAGTGAAGAACCCTAAGGGGAGCCAATGCTGGAAGCAACTTTAGCCAGGATTCTGTTTTATCTGTTTTGTAAAACTGGTTTTGTTATTAAAGATGTAACCTGTGAGAGATTAATTTAGGATATAACAAAAATTTGCTGAGTATCCCAGCCAAACTGCTTTGACTACCTGTAGAAATCAAATATAAGTTTCAGGCTTTATTTTTTATAAGGTTTCAGAAGTATGACTTCACTCAGGCAGGAGCATAAAAATTAAAATGAGTATGCAGTGATTAAAACTGAAATGTATTAAATAGTCAGGTTTCAAATTAGATGTCTTAGAGCATGTTTCATAGTTCAAGTAAGGGACATTTTTTTCCACCATCTGAAAGAAACGCAACAGTTGTTTATGAAACAGCATTTCCTCATGGCCACATTTACTTACAAGAAGGTGCTGTATTAGACTGGAAAAGCAAAACCAAGTAAATCATCTTTTTAACAAAACCAGCATAGTCCTTAGCCAACATCACCATCAGAAAAATGTGCATCACTGACACAGAGCCAGAAAGTGCCTTGCCTGTAGCAGACAAAGCTGAAGAGCTTTAGGAATTTGATACATGTATGTGAAAATCTGAAATTCTGTCAAATACGTACCAAGTTGTCCTGGTTTTAGCTGGGATAGAGTTAATTTTCTTCCCAGAAACTGGTGTAGTATGGTGTTTTGGATTTAGTGAGATAATCATTTTGATAACACACTGATGTTTTAGTTGTTGGTAAGTAGTGCTTGCAATAAATTAAGGACTTTTCAGTCGGTCATACCCTGCCAGAGAGGAGGCTGGGATTGCACAAGAAATTGGAAACGGACAGCTGACCCCAGGTGGTGAAAGGGATAGTCCATACTCCAGGGTCTTCAGGAACATGGGCACCTGCAGTCCAGAAAGCCAAACATATCCTGGGCTGCATCAAAAGCTGCATGGCCGGGGGAGATTCTGCCCCGCTGCTCTGATGAGACACTATCTGGAGTGTGTCCAGCTCTTGGGTCTCCAGTACAAGAAGGACATTGAGCTGTTGGAGAGAGTCTAAAGGAGGCCACAAAGATGGGCTGGAGCACCTCTGCTATAAAGACAGACTGAGACAGTTGGGCTTATTCAGCCTGGAGAAGAGAAGGCTCTGGGGAGACCTTAGAGCAGCTTTCCAGTTCCTGAAATGGCTACAGGAAAGCTGGGGAAGGGCAGGGGGCAATAGGACAAGGGAGAAATGGGTTTAAACCAAAAGGGTGTTGATTTAGATTAGATATTAGAAAACAGTTCTTGACAATGAGAGGGGTGACGCCCTGGCACAGGCTGCCCAGAGAAGCAGTGGCTGCCCCTGGATCCCTGGCAGGGCTCAAGGCCAGTTTGGATGGGGCTTTGGGCACCCTGGGCTAGTGGAGTGTGTCCCTGCCCATGGCAGGGGGTTGCAAAAACTAGATCTTTAGGGTCCCTTCCAACTCAAACCATCCTACAATTCTATGATTCTATACCATATGACGTTATGCTCAATATCTAGGGGATTTTGCTGGGGTGTAGGGCAGCTTGAGAACTGGCTGTGTATTGGTCAGTTGGGGGTGAGCAACTGCATTATGCATGACATGTTTTATATTATTATTGTTCTTATTATTTATATTTTCTGCTCTGTTCTACTAAGCTGTCTTTATCTTAACCCATGAGTATTACTGGGTTTTATTCCAATTCCCTCCACCATCCCACTGGATGGGGAGGCAAGGTTGTGTGATGTTTATCTGCCTGCTGGCACATAGCACAATTCTACACTGACTTCAGAGGATGTATTGAAATTTTGCATAGACAATAGAAAAGCAGCACTACTTAGATTAAAGAAAAGTGAGGTTTTACGGAACCTACAGATCATTAGTGTTCTTAAAAAGCTGAAGGAGAATTCCCATTGTAAACTTCAACAGGCAACTTTTGAAGGGTATCAAGTAACAAAGTTGATAGGTACTTAAGCTTCTGGGTTCCAAAACAGAATCACAGAATCACAGAATGTTAGGAGTTGGAAGGGACCTCAAAAGATCATCTAGTCCAACTCCCTGCCAGAGCAGGATCACCTAGACTAAACCACACAGGAATGCGTCCAGGTGGGGTTTGAATGTCTCCAGAGAAGGAGACTCCACAACCTCTCTGGGCAGCCTGTCCCAGTGCTCTGTCACCCTCACAGTGAAAAAGTTCCTCCTTATATTCACATGGAACTTCCTATACTCCAGCTTGCACCCATTGCCCCTTGTCCTTTCCTCCTAAGGAAGGTGTTCCACTCCCTTAATCATCTTGGTGGCCCTACGCTGGGCTCTTTCAAGGAGTTCTTGGCCTTCTTGGCCATGCCACAGTACACTTCTGTTTGTTCAGGGTTTGTCACCCCCCCAAGAGACAGCACCTCTCCCTCTTTCCTCACTGGTGCAATGCATCCAAAGGTTATTTCTTACCCTGCTGAGGGTAGAGCCACCGCTCTTGCAACAATTTATTATTTGCATAGTTCAGCACCTTACAGCCATGCTAACACAAAGCAAAATGGCTCCCTGAAATCTCTAAGCAAAAAGAAAAAAAACCCCAAAGATCATTTCAGTAAAAGAGGCTGTGGGAGTACGTGTGGTCACCTGAAACAGCTCTCAGCCTCTGGAAACCATTCTGGGATATACAGGTTCTTGTTATGTCTTGGATTTTTTGCTGACTGAAGGACTCTGACCTGGCTCGCTGCCACGATGGGCTGAGGTTACAGCAATAGTGAATTTGGTGCAGTTCATGTCTGTTGGTTTGGTTTTTTTCCTAACTTAAATGCCCATGTAGGATGATGGTGGATCAGTGATTTCACCTGTAGCCCACGGAGGATCCCATGCCGTGTGCCATAGTGGCAATTGGTGAGTGATCTCTCCCTGTCTTACCACAACCCACGAGCTTTTCGCTGTATCTTCTCTCCCCTGCCCTGCTGTGGAGGGCAGTGATAGAGTAGCTTCGGGGGGCACCTGGCCTCCAGCCCGGGTCAACCCACCACGTGTGTTTCTCATCTCATTTCTGCCTCTTGGACTTATATTCTTCAGCGATTTTCTTAAAGCCTGAATGACTTTACATTAATCATAAGGCAAAGTGCGGGTCTTGAGCAGAAAAAAGAAAAAAATGAGATACACAAAAAGGAGGAAATTATTGGCAGGAGTGTATGAAAGGCTATCAGCCATGGAGAGCTATGATGTCATGGGAATAGAACTTAAGCAGTTCTCAAGCGTCAACTCTTCCCATGGAAGTCAGCATGGAGCAGTTCTGAGGATTACTCTCTGGCAAAATAAAAATGCTGCAGCCTATGACGATGCAGCCTGTTATATGGCTGCTCACTGTGGTGTGCAAGAGAACAACACAATATGGAAGGCTAAATAAGAAGGATGGGCCTCATGGCTTTCTGTGTACCCAAAAGCATTACCTGCTGGGGATTCTTTATTTTTATGATCTTTATGTTGGCAGTATAACAAGTCTTGAGGGAAGAGTTTCAAACTGGCCAGAACTTGCAAGTTTTATTTCTTTCCCTGGCATGTTAATCATTCATCATCTTATTCTGACCCCAAGTGTTGTGTTTCAGTGTTGGCAAAGGTATAACACCAGTCATCCAAAGTGACACAATGTCTCTGGCCGAGGTTGTCTGCCCCTCCAGGCCAGAAGAGTTACAGCCAGGCCCCTTCCCTGCTCCAGCTGAGCTATAAAGAACTCAGCTGATCCTCACGGAGGTGCAAAGCCCTGTCTGAGAAAGGCATAAAGGCAAAAGGCTTGTGTAGTAAACCCGAAGAAGTACTGACCTTCCCTTCAGAGGACAGCAGGAAGGAGGCCTCTGGGGCTGGGCTAGGCGAAATGATTTTGATTTGGGAGTTTGACCTAAGTTTCTCTGTTGAAAAGTAAAGCTGAGCTAAGAAAGAAATTTGAGCTTGATGGTAAATCCCCATGAAGCGTGAGATAGCCAGCATGAATAGGAGGAAACTGAGGCAATAGGGTTTTTAAGCTGAACTGGGCATGTTGCACTATGTTAAGCCTTTTGTCAGGCTGTGGGCACAACTGAGGCCTTGCAACAAAAGGCAGGGAAGCTAGTAAGAAATTAAACTACCAATTAAAAAAGTACATTCGTGCATCTGTTGTTGAGTAATTTCATGCAAATCTTCTGTGTATAGTCAGTAAGTAATTATGTGAGGTTTTTATAGTAGCAGCGATTGAAAATGTGAACAGAAAGATGGCAAGATATAGGTCAAGAGAGAATTTACAAATATGACTTGAACATAGAATTATTTGGACCTGGACTCATGTATTTGGGTATGTGGATAAGGATGTTTGAGCAATGCCATTGAAGTTCATAGGTCTGAGATTTGTTCAGGGTTTTCGGTCCCCTACATATGCTTTGGGATTTTTGGCTGAATCTCTTCTAGTGAAAGAAACACGGCAAGCATATTGAGGCCTAAAAATGCATCTCAATTTATAAGCATCAATGGATTACCCCAAAGGAAGACTTCTTTTGCTTTACAACTCTTCTCCTCTGCATTGGATGCTCTTAGTTCTTATTAAACATTTATCTGCATTGTCACCAGGCCTCTGTGCTCCTTGTTAACTTGCTTGGTAAGCATCCGAGAGAAGTAAGGCTTGGAATAGAAGATTGCAGTGAATTAACTTGACAGTTTATTTATGGGCAACCACTCCCAAACATGAGAGTCAGCATGAGAGAAAGCGTGAATGTTCCACCTTGGAAAATGCAGTGGCTAAGTGATGGTTCAGCTGTTGTTTTGGGCTGAGGAAAGGGAGACGTTTTCCCTGGTTAGCATGAAATGACAAGGAGATGGAGATATGCCAAGAAAAGCTGTGAAGATAATTAACACGCTCTTTCTTCTTTTTCTGGGATGGGGACAAAGGTGATGCAAAAAGTAGAGGGTGGGGAGCTAACCCTTGCAGAAAGGTTCAGGAAGTGCTGTGCTAGTAGACAGTATTTAGTTGGAACTTGGAGCTACAGCTCATCAACTACAAGGTGTTTTTAGCATTACAACAACATGCTGATGAAGCTGCACACTAGTAAGAGCGTGAGGGGGGAGGAGAGATCTATCTGTACATCAGTATGGCTGCTCAGAATTTAAATACAATAGCTTTTAACTATGTTAAAAGAATATGTTAATATCTTAATAGAACTGTTTCTATTGCATTATTTTTCAGCCCAAGGCTCTTAAAAGGCCAGTTATCCCTGAGTGATGGTCAGTAGCCACACTTTTATCCTTGTTGGCCATGAGCTGAGATACAAGGACAGAATTTTCCCTGTAGCCAATGCAGAGTTGTCAGGAACCACAGTGAAAATAAAATAAATATATAGAGTACTTGCACTTAGCTTTTGGAGCACAGTTTTTGGTGCAGGAAAGCCTTGCAGGGATAGACCTAGTGCTGAGGCAGCCGGCATGTGACAGCTCGTAGATCCCGTTGATCAAGTCAAGGAACTGCAGCCAGAATAATTGCTTGAAATTTTCTGAATACAAAAGTGGCAGCGAGGAGTGCTGCCCTGTTCTTCTAAAAGGTTATTCCTAAGGGTCACAATCGGAATAGTCTTGCAGTGTAAAAGATGCATGTTTATGGATAAATGAAAAGGGCTAGCAGTGATTCTCCTGCTTACGGTCAGCATTGCTATATTTTTTAACTCTAAAAAGTTAATGGAAAAAAAAGTGTGATAGGAGAAAAAGAGTGCAGGGAACATGTGAAACCTTTATAGAAATTATTTCCTGCTAAGGAATCTAATGAATTTTATGTGAAGAACTGTAACAGCTAAGCACACCCCACATAACAGGCAAACTCTGAGAGTTTTTAAAGCTCTTCAGGCACACTTTTTTATTATGATGTAGCTGTTTGTGTTCCCTGAGCAGCTACAAAACCATGTCCAAATTTCTCCTTGCCTCCCAGCTCTTCCTCTTTCCCTATCAACAGTAGGTTTTGGGGATTTGGAAATCCACCTCTTATTCAGAAACACAGATTATTGCGCATCTCTTTGGAGTGAAGAATAAAACTATTTTAATTTTTACTGTTTTGTTGTGTTGTTTTTTTTTTTAAATAAAGTATTACTTACTCAAACTTTCTAGAAATTTGCCCATGGATTTAGTAGTGTTTTAAGAGTTTTTTCAGGCTTCCTGAAGTGGACATAAGTACACAGTGTTTTCATTCTTAAATGTTGGAAGATTAGCTTCAGTAATAATACAACATATAGAAAAATGCAGGAAAATATTCTTAAAGTATTTTTAGAGAGCATGTTGGGGTAGAGTGCACTGTATAATTAGGCATCTGTTAAAATATTGGAAAAATAACCTGAATCTGAGATGATCCTAATGATGAAAGGGAGATTAAATCAAAGATTTATAATGCTGGCCTGGAGATGTTTATTAACTCTACAGAAAATTTATACAGAGAGTTTCAGTATTATAATGATTTTCATATTGCAGCTAGCTGGGAAGCATTAAGATATGTGTGGTCCTAAATCCTTCTCCTTGGCTTATAAATTGGTTCAGCACTGAAAATTTATTCACAATTATATGTTGATAGTAGAGCTGCAGATTGCACGTACATCTCTGGAGTAATGAGAACTGCACCCCTTGTGAATGTAAAATACTGATAACTGAGTGGGGAATTTGACGTGCTGCAGGCGGGCAACACACAGGCTTTCGCAGAGAAAACGCATTGCACACCTGACCTACTAACTGAGGTACAGCTCAACACCACAGAAATGAGATTCCATTTAATTAAAAAAGTAGAGAGGTGGTATTTTTCTTAGTAACTCCTCTCTCTGGGATGGAGCCGGAGACCTGCTGACAAACAGGAGTGAGAGAAACAAACTCCAAATAAACGGAGAAGTTGTGTGACTTAAGAAAAGTATTTTTAGTGCCCTGAACATATTTCATTGGCAGCAGCATACAAATTCTGCAGTAGCAATAATTGTGTATCACTGTGAGAAGCCTAAATACTTCACCTGGAATCTTGTGTCCACTTCTGGGCCCCTCAGTTCAAGGACATAGAACTCCTTGAAAGAGTCAAGTGCAGGGCCACCAAGATGATGGAGTGGAACACCTTCCTTAGGAGGAGAGGCTGAGGGAGCTGGGCCTCTTTAGCTTGGAGGAGAGGAGACTGAAGGGTGACCTTATTAATGTTTATAAATATGTAAAGGGTGAGAGTCAGCAGGATGGAGCCAGGATCTTCTCAGTTATGGCCAGCAATAGGACAAAGGGCAACAGGAGCAAGCTGGAGCGTAGGAAGTTCCATGTGAATTTAAGGAAAAATTCTTCACTGTGAGGGTGATGGAGCACTGGGACAGGCTGCCCAGAGAGGTTGTGGAGTCTCCTTCTCTGGAGACATTCAAACCCTGCCTGGATGTGTTCCTGTGTGATTTAGTCTAGGTGATCCTGCTCTAGCAGGGGGGTTGGACTAGATGATCTTTCGAGGTCCCTTCCAACTCCTAATTTTCTGTGATTCTGTGAAATAACTAAATGTAAAAATACTTTGGGATGAGAGACACATAAAGGCTCAAGTATGGCACTGAATTTCTTCAAAATGTCTCTGATAAATGTTTCTACAAAAAAAAAGCTTAATATCTAACATATACTTCCAAACAAAGGTTAGAATCGTGCGTTTGAATTGTTTGTGGAAAACAGTGACTTACGCTGCAAGTGTTTGCATGTGTGTATGTGCCAATTTATCATTCACGATATTCTCACAGGTAGCAGAAGCAGTAAGTAGGATCACTGAGTAGAACCTCAGAATGTCCCTTCTAAATATTTCATTCTAGCAAACCAGAAAGATGAACGAAATAGTCTTGGTTTATTTCTGTGGGGTTTTTATTTAAAGCACGTGAACCTGAACAGTGATCACCTTTCCACAGAAAATGGTACACTAAAATACTTCAGACCTAAATGTTCTTCACTCTCCCAGCTCATAAATGGGAGTGTTTTTTAAAGCCTTTTTTCAAAGCTCTGGTTTTAGCCTCAAGCTCTCATTGACTTGGATAAATTCGTATTGGAGTTCAGATGCTAATTTTTGTGACTGCTTTTGAAAACAATTAAATTTAGGTCAAATCCTGCTTCTGTATGAGCATCCATTAACTCTGCCATTAACTCTGGGAAATCTTTGTGTTCACAGCCTCTGTTCTTTAACTGACAATTAATTTTTTCTGACTGAGTCACCTGCCTTCAAATATGGAGTTGCCAAATAAAGTGCTTTCTTTAAGACACGAGGATACTCTGCTCCTGCCCTATAAATGAATTCTGTAGAAATCTAGCATCTGATGATGCATTTACTTTTGTTTTAATTCATTTTTCCAGGGAAATTCTGGCCTGGGGTTCAGTATTGCTGGAGGAACAGATAACCCACACATTGGGGATGATCCTGGGATATTCATTACTAAGATTATACCAGGAGGAGCTGCAGCGGAGGATGGAAGACTCAGGTAAAAACTGACTCATTATCTGTGTTTGGAAACAAAATGCTTCAAAATTGTAAATTATTCTCTAGGAGTCAAATGCAAACTGGAGCCAGGAGAAGTGAATTAAATGACTAGAGTCTTCTCTTTGCTATGGCAGGAGAGCTGATTTAAGTACCTTAAACCAACTGAATACAGTTAAAGTCATATGTAAAGGGGCGTGTGCTGGTGCCACCTCTGCCTTTGTACCAGTCATTTGTACCAGTCGTTTCATTTAGTACAATAAGGCAAGATGGGAGTAGGAGGAGGAAACGGGCATGTCAGCACGAACGTTGTCTCTACTTGGTCTTTCTATGTTCATGGCTGAAGAACTGTGCATTGGTGTTATATTTCAAGGCTGTGGAGACTTCCCAAACAACAGAGCCACTGCTAACGAGTCATAGCTATTTGTAGCTGCTCCCTGTCATCTGACTGCAGCATTGAGGTGTGTTTACCTCTGTTTCCAAACATTTTCTTGTTCTGTGAGGATGCCATGGATACACCACACACTCTGAGTCACTTCCAGAGTAGTCATTTGCTGTAGCTCCTGAGATGGACACACAGGTCACTTGAGGTTCTCAAATACATGCTAGCACATCTGTTAAACAAGAGGAACCACAAAAGTGCTTGTGCTTCTCTTTCCTTGTACACCGAATGCAGAACTACTTCTGTCTGTCGCTGAGACTGCCACCCATCTGTCAGTCACCCAAGCCTGCTGATGATCCAAAAAGGCAAGTTAGATGGGAAGACCTGGGATAAAATTCTGAAGCATTCATGATCTCAGCACTGGAATTTAAGATCTGGGAGTCTTTGCCAAAAACAGATGGTCTAAAATTCATGAAATATGACCAGATGGTAACAGTAACTTTTTTTCCAAAGCCTTTTCCTTAAATTCAAACTTAAAAGTAGGAGAAGTTGGCCAGCTTTTAGTGCAAGTTTTGGAAATATCTCAGACTAGGTTAGTAATTCTATTTTGAAAACTATTCTTAGTTTTACTGTGATAGTGATGAAAATCATGGTGGTTGGCAGTGCCTGAAGAATTTATGGGCTGAATAAGGTTGTAGACCAAAGGAATAGGAATAATCTTACATAACTTTATGACTAAAACGCCTTTATCTTATCAATACTTATAAATACTTAAAGGGCACATGTCAGGAGGATGGAGCCAGACTCTTCCCAATGGTACCCAGTGACAGAACAAGGGGCAACAGGAACCAAGTGGAACACAGGAAGTTCCACCTGAATGTGAGGAGAAACTTCACTCTGAGGGTTGCAGAGCCCTGGGACATGCTGCCCAGAGAGGCTGTGGAGTCTCCATCTCTGGAGACATTCAAGACCCACTTGGACTTGTGCAGCCTGCTCAAGGAGATCCTGCTCTGGACTAGTGGGGGTTGGACTAGATGATCTCCAGAGGTCCCTGCCAGCCCCTACCCCTGTTATCTACCCCTAAGCCAGCCATTTTACAGGCTCCTAATAGTGAAGAAAAACCTAAGCACATCTAGGTTGTGATTCATCTCATCCAAAAGTCAATGTCTAAAATAGAACAGGAGAATCACATCTTAAAATGCTCTATATTTTCACTGGTGACTCAAATGGAAAGGAGTTTCTTCAACTAGTTCAGATGCATTGATCTGTCAATGTCTGCATTGGGCCAGATGAGCTTCATGCAAAGCAGAGCTTGAAGAAAGAGCAGTATTTGGAAATCATGCTATCAAATTTGACATGATGAACAGCATAAGGGGTCTTAAACATGCACCTGCCTTTCTACAAATAAGAATGGATCCCTTGCAAAAAATAGTACCCTTTTAGTAGAGTTTTTGATTACTTTTGAAAGCTTTTCTACTTTAAGCCATTGAAAAGAAGCAATTGCAGTATTTTGTCATGCTATCTTCTTAAGAAATCAAGTATTTCATATCTCACTGCTATACTAATTAACTACTGTAAATGTAACTCATGATTATTTTGTAATTACTGTGCTGTAAAGGTCTTAGAAAGACCTTCCAAACCATGAAAGACAGCATAATAATGCAGTTCATTAATCCATATTGAGATTAGACCTGGGCAAACTGTGTTTCATAATAGAAGTTTAGTAATACAAGTACAGTTATCTTATTGCTAAGAGTTAAAGAATATTCTTACGGTAGTTGTTAGCACATCTTGAAGTAAAATTTTATAATTGGTAATCCTATATTTGGACTGGTCTTTTTTCCTATTTTCATTTGGAAACATATCTTAGACTCTTGTTAATACTGAATATCTGAGTGCAATTAGTTCAAATTGGAACTACAAAACTTTTTTTCTTCAAAGAAACCTTCAAGAGCCTTGAAACGCGGCTCTGAAACTTCCATTAAGGAAATAGGCTAACTTAATCCTATGGGGTTTACTCTAAATAATAGGAAAATCTCAAATTTTTAGGTGAATATCACATGGTATTAACAGTTATACAAAGCATCTGGAATTCTATATGCTCCTTAGTGTTCAAAGGGGCTTTATTTCTGCTTCAGCTTCCCACAAGCTCTTCTAAAGCTTCATAGTACATAAGAATTTGCACTACTCCATCTTTCCCACTCATAGAATCATAGAATCATAGAATGGCAAGGGTTGGAAGGGACCCCAAGGATCATAAAGCTCCAACCCCCCTGCAGGGCCACCAACCTCAGGCCTGGATCTACACAAGGTTGCCCAGGGCCCCATCCAACCTGGCCTCTTACAGTCAAATACAAGCTGCATACTTACATGATGGTATTTTACAGTGAAACTGAAGAAATAATCCAAAAGATCTCACAAAAATTTCCAAGGAAAAAAGTTCTATGTGAACTTCCATATAAACTTCCATATAAACTCATAGGTGTTGATGGTGAGACTTTATTTTATTTCACAATGTTTTTTGAAGGGAAGATTCCTCCTTTCCTTGTTTTATCCAGTAATCAGGTCTCACTGTGTTAGCAGTTGCAACTGCAAAAAACTTCTCTACGCAGAGCAGATAAGCAGGCACTTCTTTTATTCCAGCACTGGGGAACACAGGGGATAGCTCCACCAAAGACGTGTTCACCCGAAGGTACAAAGCACAACATATTTATACAATTTTAAACAAAGATCACTGCACAAAATGCTCGCTTCTTAGCTTGACCTTTACAATGATTGGCTTTTGATTGCTTCACTTTATCTATATTCTTATTCTATAAAAATCATTGGTTAGCTATGTTGATTATTTTAAATACAAAGGGTGGATGGGTATTGATTAGCATAGTCATGTTATTTTCTGGAAATCATTATAATATGTTAATGTCCTTTGCACATTATGTTGAGCAGGGGTCCTCTGGTGGTCGTCCATAGTCTTCCTCACTGTGTCCGCAAGTGAACCCCATCCTTGCACAGGCTCACTTTGTCTTTGGCTGCTGTTTTGGAAGCATACCCAGTTTCTTACTATTTTAACTCAAGGTCCATGACTGGTACCCATTGTTTTAATCCAAGGTCCATAGTGATAAAGACACAGCATTTTGTTCCTAACAGTTCTGTTCTAGTGTACAGTATATTCTCTTACTATTATGGCTTACTAAAATCAAATATAATCAATTGTTTGTAACAACTGTGCTACAATGCCAGCAAAGACAATCCTGTCAGGCTGTAGGAACACCTACCTGAAAATGTACATATCAGTGATTGTTACTGAACAGAAGAGCTCTCCTGGGGCAGTCTCCACTGACTTACAAGATAATTAATTTTGCTTTACTGAGAGTTCATCAGCTGAGGCTGTTCTGTAGGAACAAAAGCTTAAGAACATGCTTCTAAATCTACTGTCTGCTTTTAAATCTTAAATTCCTGTAAAATCACTTTTACAGCATTTTCTGTGATGTTCCTTTGATCTAACTTAGCTGAGTCAAGTTCTTCCAACAGTGAGATTGTGAAAGTGCCCTGTGAGAAATGGACTCAATGCTACATCCCCTTGCAAACCTTCTACTGTCTATGTGGGTTCACAAGTGAGGGAGTAGATCAACCAGAGCTTCACTTAAGTCCAACAAAAGCAAATATTACCCAGGAAGGAGAAACTCTCTATTATATTAGAGGGTGGGGCTTGGCAGGCTACAAAACAGCTTTGTAGGGAAGGACCTGAGAGTCAGCAAATTATAGTTTTATGTACATAAATGTCAGGCATCAGTACCTGATGGAAGGGTATGAAGACACAGAGCCAGACCTTTATCAGTAGGACCCAATGACAGAACATGACATAGTGGACACAAAAGTCATGAAATGCCATCTGAATGTCAGAAGACACTTTTTTTGTGGTGAGGGAGACTGACTCTGGGCACAGGTTGCTCAGGGAAGATGTGCAGTCTCCATCGCTGGAGATAGTCAAAACCTGACCAGACATGTTCTTAGACAATGTTCTAGCTAACCTTGCTTCAGCAGGGAGGGTTTGATGAGGTGACCTCCAGGGGTGCTTTCCAACCTAAATGATACCATGATTCTGTAATTTCAACCTGAGTCAGCAATGTGCCCTGGCAGTAATGAAGGCCAGCATGGAGATCAGCAGAGATGCAGAGAGGAAGGACCAGCAGCAACACTCACATATTGCAGTAAGAGAATTCCAATTGGGCCTGAGGAAAATAAAATCTTTTTAATGAAGGTAGCAAGGCACTGTAGCTGGTGGTTCCATGAGGTTATGTAATCTCTGTTTCCAGAGGGATTCAAAGTTCATCTGGACAAAGTCCTGAGCAATGTGATTAAACTTTCCAGTTGGTCCTACTTTGAGCAGGAGGATGGACCTGAATTTTTCTCTGACTCTGTAGACTATTCTTATGTATTAAACCCACGTATGAGACTAGAACACATGTGATTAAGCTCCTGGGTTCTTTTTCCTTCAGTGGAGAGCAGTACTATCATTGACAGTAAGTACAATGCATAATCTGTATCACTTCATGGCCCATAACTCTATTTTAAAAATAGTAAGTTATCAACCACTTTAGACTACAATTCATTTTAATAAAACATTGCTGGTTTTGAAAGACTTCTTGAAGACACATATATTAATTGTAGAAGCATAAAATCACAGAATATCTCAGGTTTTAAAGGGACCCATAAGGATGATTGAACCCAATTTTCTGCTCCTCACAGGACTACCCAAAACTAAATCATATGACTAATAGCAACATCCAGATGCTCCTTGAGCCCTGAAAGACCTGGTGTCATTACCGCATCCCTAGGAGCCTGTTCCAGTGACCTACCACCCTCTCAGTGAAGAACCTTTTCCTAATGCTCAATCTGAACTTCTCCTGGCAGGGCTTCATTCCATTTCCTCCTGTCATATCACTGGTCATCAGACAGAGGAGATCAGCACTTCCCCCTGCAGTTGCTCCCCTTGAAGAAGCAATCACCACTATGTTTACATAACACCCTCCCTGAAATGCTCTGACTGCTAGAGCTGGTATAAGAACCAATATACTATTCAGATTTTAGTTAAGTGTACTAACTCCTAATCTTGCAGAATGCAGAAAGCTCTGGAATCTTTTCTGATGGCTACAGAGTATACAGAAAACAATTTCTTATATTGTAAAGAATATAAAGTAAATTATTTCATGGAATACAAATAATTAATTTTGATTTTGATTACTTTGGCTAAATGTAAATATAATAAACTTGGGATTAACTGAAAATTAGATTTTTTTCTGAGTGCTGCATACCATGTTTCTTTGAAGCTTCAAGTTTCAAGTCAGTGACAGAGGATATAAAACCTCCAGAAGCAGCAACCATTCCCACAGAGTTGAAGGAGAACTTCTCTCAACAGTTTGATCTTTTAAGACTTTTGATGCATAAAAATGTCTGCTTCTATCTCACAAATGTCAGTTGTCCATGGGCAAACATCTACTTTTTAATAAAGAGGTTCTGAATTTAGACTTCCTTTACTCTCTGGAAGAAAGAGAATACTGGTAATTTATGGTTGAGTGTCTTTTTTGTTTTATTTGAGTTTGTGTCAGGAAAAAAATACAGTGGTTGGCTCAACTGCTTAGATAAAGCCAAGAACTTCAATATACAATCTCAGCAGTTCCTACTATTGACACTTATTGATCCTAAGTGAAATCCTGGCTTCTTAAAGGCAACACACATCTAAAATATTCATCACACTTGGCAAAAACAAGAGTGATCACCCTATGGAACTTGTTTTAAGTGGTATAACTTGATTTAAAAAAACCTCAAAACACATAAGTAAAAGAATAATGAGAAGCTTTCCATTATGACAAAGTTTTAAAAAGTTTTTAATTTAGTTTCAACAATCATAAACCAAAACTGATTTGAGCCAAGAATCATTCTTTTTTTAAAAGATTTTTCACAGTCCAATTCCAATCTGATGGTGGAGATATTTTTCTCAGAACTGTCCACAGGAATGAATGGGCTCTATGAATTCCTTACCTATTGCTATCAGAAAAGATGCTTTTCCTTTTTGTGAAGGCAAGTTTGAAAATGTGAAATTTAAAAGGTCTCGGGATCTTAAAAAATCCCAACAAATAAAAGTCTTGGACAGAACTAGGATTCGAATCTTACGCTTTATACGTACCTCCTGGTCATAGTAATCCAAAATCAGTTACTGCATATGTGAATATGAATGAGTTTATTCCCAGGATTTCAAGAGAAATTTGCACAGCTTTGAGCTTGAATTTCAAGGGTTAATGTTGCACCAGAAGTTATTTTAAGCCTGGGCTGTACTCAGAGGAAAAAGGGTTGATGTGAGGGGTGAGTCAAAGGGAAGAGAGTGGTTGTGCCTGGAGGCAGGCTGCCCTGGTAAGCCGCCCGGGCCTGTAGCTGTTTCATTCATTTTTTTTTCTTCTAGGAAACTGATTTCCAGTCTCTTTCCATTTATGAACCTATCAAAGTTTTTTTCCTTAGGAGTGTGGATATTTGTAATGACAACTTAAACAAGTCGAGAAAAGCGGATTGATCGCACATTATCTTTGGCAGGCTAATCAGAAACAGCACCGTACCCCCAGCTATCCCAATACCCGAATACCATAGGCTAAAAACTACTAAGGCTGTGCAGTGTTTATCTTTCCTTTGTAAATGTGTCTTTCCTGATATTACTCTAATTGCTCACTGTCAGGAGGTTTAGGATTGAGAAACTGCAGCATTTTTAAGGCATGCTGTGTTGTTCTATCATCACCATAATAGTTAGCCCCACCGGATTTTTCTCCCCCAGCTCTCAAAGTGATTTGGTGTGGAGAAAGGAGCATAATACACATGCTAATAGGAGGAGACAAGAACTGAAATAACTTGCCCTCAGTCATCTAGTAAATCAGGGAGAAAGCTTGGAATACAATAGTGATTTCTTCTCTACTGTTTCTGTGCCTTACAGGCTTCAGTTACATGCCTACCAGCAAAGGTTTTAAGCAAATTAGATTTGTGTTCCCTTCAGTTGTCAACTAACCCACTGTGATGTGTCAAAAGATTACACATTTAGCCAGGTATAGGTAGGGAGAGAAACTCTGAAGGTAAGATCCTTCCTCCTGCAAATTCTGTTAATAAAAAGTAAAAGTAATTTAAAGGTAGGACTGCATTCTTACCAGATTTTGAAAAAAATATTTCTGTGTTTCACTAAAGATGATCCAGAGAAGAAATCACAGAATCACAATATTATAGTTTCATGCTGTTTGTTCAGAGTTTGAAAACTGGAATTAAGAAACACACGGGTGTAACTACTGTGCGTGGTTTATCTGAGACTCTCAAAGGAAAGAAGACACTGAGAATATGAAACAGAAGTGAGTCCCCACTTGACAGCTTGCTAGATAAAGGACCCCCCTCAACCTTTGCCCAGCGCGCTGACAGGGCTTTGCCTCTAACGAAATGCCTGAAACCTAAACCCCTCCAGCAGCAGTCGCCACACAATTGTTGCCCATTGGTATCCATTTTTATCGCTAGAGTGTTTAGTAAGAAGAGAACTGGGAATGGCAATAGGAAAAAAAATGAGGGGTTTCTTCATATTACCGTGAAGAGCTATTCCCAGGAGAGTCCATGTTCTTCACAGTCCAGCTTGGGCTTTATTTCACCATCATTATGTACCAAACCAGAAGTGTGTCTGCTTTGTGATTCACTGCCTAAGTCCCTGCTTGTTAACTTTGATCTTGTATTAAGCCTACCAGTACCAGGTCCATGTGCGTTGTTGCAATGGCATAAAGCTTGTTCAGGATGTTATTATAATTACAGTGCCGCCACAAAACACTGATTCATATCTGCACTGTTTACAGGCCTCTGACAATGCTATTAGTTCAGTACATAATTTAGTAGTAAGTTAATAAAGAGACATTCACCCCATTAGACAAAGCATGCTTGCTTTGCAGACAGTCATAAATTAGATCGTGAATTATTGACTGCTCACTCTGTCCTGGTTTGTGTTAGGAAGTTTGATCTTATTAACTCTATTTGTCTGTGTATCTGTGCGTATCATTTTTTGAGCTACTGGAGAATTGAATAATAATAATAATAATAAAAAAGGCTAGAATTATCACAGGGAATCTACACACAAAAAAAAAAGAAGAAAAAAAAAAGGCAGGCTTCAAAATCACAATCTGATTTCCATACACTATTTTTAAAGTTGAAGATGGCTTACTAGGACTTGAATTTGAAATGATCCATTTGTTTTCATCAGTGGAATATGTTACCATGTATTTATCCTTTCTGTTGCTTTCACTGCTTCTCTTTAGCTGATTTTTTTTTTTTTAATCTTTTTTCCTATGTGAAGTTTGTATTCCTTATTTAGCATTGCAGAGCCCAGTGTGTCTGAATTTGATCACATTTCTGCTCTTCCTATTTTGAAAATAATTTGCTAGGTTGTACACATTCTCTTATGTGGTGCAAAAAAGGAAAGGGAAATTATGTTTGAATAACTGAATTCTCAGGTTAAAAGAATAGAAATTAATGGGAAGAAAAAGGTACCTCTCTGGCTTGTGGCATTTGAAACTGGTGAATTTTATCGGCCTCTTCACATCCAGCAGCAAGGGACATTTTGGTAAAGTTTTCTTTTGAAACACCAAGGATCAGTTTCTTCTTGTAAGTTGCTGAGCTGTTTTCTACTATTTGAAACCCCTGCTTGCAAATGACACTTAAGCAAAGGAGCGTGCTATCAGTAGGCCTTGAGATACACTGCAGTTATGTAATGCCCTAGCTATCTCAGTAGGTATCACTGCACTACGTATCTCACGCACCGGTACTGAACTGGTTGGGAGGTCTCTGCCAGGCCATCCTTTACCCCTGCCTGAAATGACAGTCTCCCAAGAGTGCTGCAGCAGCAGAACAGCACCATGCAGCCAAATCCCAGTGATTATGGCATCAGCATGTTTGCACTGCTACTGCAGTTACGAATTTCAATAGCTCAGTGATAATTTATCTGGATTAAGAAGCCTTCCGTGGTTACATACCTTAGAAATCCTTGGCTGTCTGTGGAGTCTAGCGTTAGTCAAGGAAAAAACATTTTCACATCTGTTCCTGTACTCGACAGGTGTAACCCTCTGGGGTACTGCTGAATTCTTTCTTTCTTTCATCTCCCACTGAACCTGAGAATTAAATTTTGAATGAAAAAAAAAAAGGAATTGACTTAAGCTATCATTAAATAAAAATTAAAATTTGAGTTCTTTCTAACTGGCAAAGATACGATTCTAAGACTTGTAAGAAAAAACTTGGTCAACTTTTTGCTTCTGACAGCTGAGTTAATACCTGGTGAGACGGTCTGTTCCTGCGCTGTCAAAACTCTCAGCTGCGGTTTGAATAACACTTGGACTTGCAGCCTTCAGCCAAGGCATATTTCTGACAGTACCTCATCACTGCTGTCACATTCCTTGCTCTGCTTTTCTCTCACTGCGGATGTGAGAGCGGGGAGCTTGAATTTCTTTATTTCTCCATGGCATGAGAGCTTTAATATCAAACTTGAAATATGTGCGAGCACTTTGTTAGGATGTGTTGCTTACATTCTGCGTGGTCCTCTGAATCCTACCCTTACAAAAAAAACCCCTTCCCCCCCGCAACCACATAACCTATTAGTATTCTACTCGGACTTGCAGCTACCTAAGTGTGTAGCCTAGTGGTACTGATGCTCTGAGGCTGCTGAAGCGTCTTACTGAACTCGAACTGCGTGTTTTCTCCTCCTTCGGTTTGTTTTTTTCGGGTTTTTTTGTGGGTTGGGTTGGTTGGTTTGTTGTTTTTTTTTAATGCTACACCTTTGTTTAGAATAGCTCTTCTCAATCAAACCGGAGCAGAAGGGAGGGTTTTCTACTTGTCAGTGCAAGCGCCTGGGAGGCAGGACTGCGTGGTTCTGTTCTGTTCTGAACTCGCCGTGCCTGATCTGTGGCAACACTCTCCTCCTTTTGTGCTGAAGTTTCCCCATTTGTAAAACGGGTAGAGCGATCATTATCTCTGCCTCACGGGGGTTGTGAAGCTTGAAACGAGTTCATATTTGCAAAGCGCTTTGAGAGCCCCAGATGAAAAGTGCTTGTAAAAATACTGAATCTGGAATTGCTTTCTGGGTTATCTGTTGTAACTGGTTTTCCTGCACAAACCTGAATGTGCTTCAGACGGGGCCGGTGTCAGTTTGGGAGGATTCTAACCGCGGGTGGTTCGGGGCACAGAGCAGGCAAAGCGTGCTTCGGTTCCAAGGAAGCGGCCGGGCCACGCAGCCGCTCTTCCTCCGGGCTCTGGGCCCCCGCATGGCGCTGGAGCCACCTGAACCGGCGGGCTCGGAGGGTAAGTCAGGGCTGGGAACCTGTCCCTGCCCTCTACCACACCTACAGAGCCTGGCCCGGGGCATCTGCTACCTGCAGAGCAGCCCTGCAGCTGGGAGGAGCTTCCAGCTCCCCGGTGCCTTCACTCATCTCCGGCTTTACAGGGTTTTGTTTTCCTTTCCCCTTCCTTTACCCCAACACCTTCCTTCCTCCCACAACACCCACAGCTACCTACACCTCGTTTTTCTCATCCTTCGCCTCTCTGCTCTCTGGCTTTGGCCTCTGGCTTTGAAGGGCAGACACGAATACTCGTTCTGTGAGGAGAAGGTTTTTTTCCTTCTGGCCACCATTAGAGGCTGCTGCCTCCGCCGGCTGCCAGAGCCGCCCAGACCAAGCCGCACTCCCGGCAGAGGCTGGATGCCCTGGGAGATTCAGCGCCCGGTTGCTAGTGGGAGTAGTTTGAGAAGGAAAGCGTCGTGCATGGCAGTGGCGGGAGACGAGACGCAGAGAGACTGAGGATAACTGGGCAGTTAGAAAACGGACGGAGGAATGGAAAGATGTGGTAAGAGCAAGGGGTACTGATGCTGAGGATTGAGCTGGATGAGAAACACGGAGAGGAAATGCAGGGTGGGAAATGCAACTTTAATGTGGGGAGGGGCGACGTAGAAAAAGGAGTGCCTATAGAGCCTGCGAGAAAGGTTATCTGACACACATTTGAGACCCCATCTCGGGGAAGCCTTCTGGAGTGCCTGCAGCCCCAGCGTCCTGCCCACCCTCTGCATACCCCAAAATCTCTCCTGCCTACGCTTCACTTCTCCTTCCTCTGCCCTACCCTTGCTGTCCAGAGCTTGCAGTCAAAGGTAAACATTTAAACAAAAACACGGGATTGTTGGGCCCAGAGCCGGATCGACTGCGAGCCCGGCGTTCGGCCCATGACTGCTGGCTTCACCTGGCAGGCCGCAGCCCTGAGCTGCTTCACGCCCCCGTCTCTCCCAAATCTGTTGGGTTTAGTCAAGTCCTACTTGATGTCTGGATAAATTAGGGTGGAAATCTCAGGTCTGCTGAGTATGAAATGGTCTTTTATGGGTTGAGGAGCGTTTTGATTTGTGTTTTGTGCTGCTGTGCCTGGCAAAGGGGAGGGATTTGTCCCCAACCCAGCAGCTTTACCTCAACGCAGGTTTTATCTCACAGCCCCTAACTCTGCTTGAAGACAATGTGACTTATGCTGGCGGGAGAGGAGTCTGTCTTATGCAGGAGGCATTTTGAAAGAAATAATGCGTGAAAGATCGTAAACTCTGCACAAAATTACTATAGGTGTGGCTTACCTAGCAAAAGTGAGTTAATTTGCCTTGAGTTATGCTAGCCAAGCAATAAGTGAAGGCTTGATGTCACAGAAAATCATTTGATTTAGAACAGCCATACCTCCAAAAGCATTATACACAGCCAGGGTATCATTCTGCTGTCAGGGTGCTTGTGGTGAAGAGGGAAAAAAAAAAAAGGGGAAAAAATAAGGAGAAATCCTCCTGTTAGAGATGTACTGAGACTCGCCCTTTCCTAAAGTTTATGCTTGAGTCTGTCTGTGTGCAAATTGAATGGGTGTTAGCTACTCCTCCCACAACCCCTTATAGATACGCCCTGTGTGAGATGAGCTACCATCAGCTAATAACCACTTCCCGTTCTCAAAGTGTGTGCAAGGAGGTGAGGCTCTTCTGGGAGGCGTTAAGCCAAGTGGGGTTTTGCTTCTGTCCTCACTCTGTTGAGTTTGTGTGAGAAGCATCCTTAACCTCTTGAATTTTATCTGACGCAAAAAAAAACGGTGCTTTTTTTGTAGGGGTGTTGTTAGCTCAACCTTTGAGCATATATGTGAGAAATTTCAATGGTATGTTGAGGGTTTTTTTTCCCTAAGGTAAAGATGTAGAGAATTATATTTGGAGCTGATGTGGAATTTACCACTGTTTTAGCTCCTGGATATTATTGACCATGCTGCATGAGGTCATCATGAGTAAATTTTAAGTAATATCAAGTCAATAGCATCCAGTGAGCATTCATATAGTTTATGAAACTTCAGCTTTTATATAGTTTGGAATAATACTACTGGTAATAAGGCCAAGTTATTGATTTTTAAATCAGTTTTGAATTTTAGTAACATTTGCTTCTGCTGCTAAGAATTGCCTCAGATTAACTGCTTACCACTGTTTTTTTGTTAAATCAGTAATTAAAAATATAAATTCTTAGTGTATTTGGCAGTAGTGCAATTTGGAAAGTTTTCAGTATATGTGGCAATTTATTTAAATTACACAGTTTCATTATTTGACTTGTAATTATTTATGTAAGCTATTTTTAAAGTCTCCCTTGCCCTGTGAGCATTTCTCAGTGGACTGCTGGCTGCATCCTACGTAAAAATCTGCTATCTACAAATTTCAGGTTTATAAAGGCTTTGGAATACTGTGCTAAAGTTGAGAAAATATTTTTTGATACAAAATGAGGTGGCAAAGGAAAAAGGGACAGTCAGGTCTTCCTTGTCAACAGTAGTGGCAAAATCATCTCACCTCTGAAGGGGAACCTTGTTTACCATCTGTCTCTCTCTGGGGAACACAAGCCCACATCTTCCAGAGAACAACTTTCCTTCCAAAGTTATTTCACTTTCTCAAAGACAAGTAAATGTTAATTGGGCCAGAGCAACCTTGCAATGAGCATGCTGGTTTTAGAGTCAGGTAAAGATCATGGACTAGGGTCTCTTCTTGGTAGATGTCCTGATCACTGCTTAATGTCAGTCTAACATGCTCCTGCATTAGTTTATATCGTTATTACAATTTTGGTGAGATACGTAATGATTTCATCAAAGCAAGATACAGAATTTCCTTCTAGTCTTGTGAGGGAGGATGTGTTGCTGAATAATGGGGGATTCTGACTGCAATTTAAGAAGAGCATTTCATTTTACAAAGTACAACATCATCAGTGATGATAGCAGAGGTAGTTAAAGTGTTTTTTCTAGGAGAATATATTGGATAATAAGACAGCAGATTGTTATTTTGATTTTTGTTTATCGGACTGTTTAACCTTTTCTTTCATTCAATCTTGGACTTATTCAGAGTGCATTAAAATGAAATTTGTTTCTGTCTTGACTACAAAATTTATTCAGCATAAACCAATGTTACTTTGTCAAGAAATAACCTAATTAAAACAACTTTGACCTGAACTGCAGGTTTTTTCAGAGTTCAGTTATAAATCTGTAGGTGTTACAGCCATTCAGATAAATAGAAAGATGGGTGGTGGTGTTCCCATCTCTGAAATTAACTTAGTGTTACCAGCAGTTCAGCTGTATGTCTTTGGCTGGGAGAGTTTGTCTAGCAGGGCCTTTCTTATGATGATGACGAATAAGTTACAAGAGGGAAGAGATGATGTCCTGTTTCCTAACTACAGGAGGGAAACAGAATGGCCAGGGAATAATGTTTGTTGTCTCTTCTAATGAAGGGATTTGTGGACAACAAATGAAACCAGTGAGCAGCAGATTTCTGAGAGCTGCCTGGCCCTTGGTGAGGAAGCTGTGGGTCAGGATAAGCTGAGTGGCTCCATGCATGCCTGGCTCAGGGACCTCCTGTCTTGCTGCTTAGTTGTGTGTTTTTGCAGCAGTCTTCCTGCCTGGTGCCAAGGTCTCCGATTTTAATCTGTGGGAGGCAGAGGATTTTGCACTGCAGGGTTGTGATTGTTCTTTTCTCTTTCCCACCTTTATTCCTGACCATAGCCATTAATGTCACCCTTGTGAAGTCAATGGCTGCATGGCAGGATGTGCAGAAACTCCAGGTAGTGCTAAATGGGCTCAGCGCTGCACAACTGCATTAATGTGGCCTTTTACCTGTGGTAATTGGCTGCAGACATACGGAAAACATCAATGCAGGTGGATTTCCACGCTAGATCTACTTTATCAATGTCTTTACTGGCCTGGATAGCTCCGTATGGGATTTCTCTCTGCTAGTTTGATGTTACATGAGCTGTGTTTGGGGTCAGATTCTCTTGGATTCTCAACATTAGCTTGGTGAGTATCTTCAACCACGAGGAGGACATAAACATTCCCAAATAAACAAGTGCCCTGTGATGAAGGATAAAGGGATCTGTTCAGTGTGGCAGGAAAGGTTAACTGAAGGGGAGCCCCAGCCTTGCCACAGGAAGCTCTAAGAGCTAGGCTAGAATGCAGAAATGATCCCAAGGATTTTAAACAACAGATAAACTGCTTTTTAGCCAACTTTGTGCCTGGAGTGAAGTCTTACAGCTGAGTTTAAGACCTTTAAAAAAAAAAGAAAGAAGTAAATGCCGATTTGTCCTCTATTGAAACTGTGAATAGGAGCATATTCAAGCTTCTAAATATATTTTCTTCTACTGGTGTAAAGGCTGCGGGGACTTTTCCATTCCTAATTACATAGTGCAGTATGCTCTCTGTTTCTGACTTGCAACTTCAAAAATAGAAATTAGAGTCAAATGAAACATAGGGAGAGGGGTAGAGACACTGCATATGATACGGAGCTGCTCTGCTAATACTTCGCTGATATTGTTACCAGTCACACGTGCTTCAGATTCTATTATTATAATTACTATTATTATTATTATGCAGGCCCTTTAATACTTTGGCATTTCATTAAGATGGCTGCTGTTTTAGAAACAGTTCATGAGTAACTAAAGCAGCAGTAGCAAGGAACAATAAAGGTAAATGCCTTCCAGCAGCGGCTTGGGTCAGCGAGGTCATGTCATTAGCAGGGTCTGGAAGCACACAGTCATTTCAGGCAATAACACATTCTGAAATTCAGACGTATTTTTATAAATCTGAATTGCTCCCTGCCAATTTAGTCTCCAGTCTGTGTTCTGGAAGGGAAATAAAGCTCAAGGTCCTCTGGTGGGACACCAGCAAGTCATATTGGCTTAACCTTAAGCCGTCCTGGATGATCTGAAACTTCTGACTGCATTGCAGCAGGTGTCCTACCTCCTAAACATCTCTGGACTCCTGCTAGACAAAAGATGAGTTTCCTCTGTCCTTTTTGCTTTCTCATGCAACCTCCTGGAGGACAAGGATTAGGGCTTTGTGCTAGTGAGTCCTGGAGGTGGGAGTCAGAAAAGGTACCAAGATACTGCATGGATCCAGAGGGAGTCAGCTGGATCCGCTGTGCCCAGGGTTTGTCTACTGCTTAGCTGCTTTTTTTCCCTTCTGTCATTTAGGAGGGAACATGCTAAAGAGTGACCTAAAATCTACGTGATCCTGCTCTGGCAGGGGGGTTGGACTAGATGATCTTTTGAGGTCCCTTCCAACCCTTGCCCTTCTGTGATTCTGTGTGACTCATCTCTTGCAAAGATAGGTGGCTCTTATGTGTGAGAAGATCCATAGGGGTAAACAATGATCTGAGGGGACAGCCAATACAATTTTAGGTCATCTTCCAAAACCTCATGCTGGCAGCTGTGGGCTTGAAGGCTGGTGGTATACGGAAGGCCAGACTGGCTTTCCATTATGTTTTGATAAAACCTACACACACACTTAAATAAAAAACATTTTAGGATTTGTTTTTATTTCAGTCTCCGAGCTGAAAATCACACTAGTTGCTGGTATGAGTTGTGAGGCTGCCAAAGCAGGGCACCAGCCTTAAACAAGCACACCCTGCATTTCAGCAAGACTTGTTAGCTCAACTGTGCTCCAGCCTTCAGGCTCCTTACAGCCAGCACACTGAAACTGGTTTGCCGGTGCAGGTGGAGAAAGCATCTGTCTGGGTGTACTTGCTTACAGGAATGCGGTGCAAGAGTTTGGTTCCTGTCTTTGCACGCACGCATGCAAACACTCCCAGAGCACAACCTTTGTGCATGGTCGCAGGGTTTGCCCTTCATCTCTCACTTTGGAACTGGTTAGGAGGCTGGATGTAGCCAGGAAAAGGCAGGGATATGCTTTTGTTGGGTATCTATTATTCATGTGGAGTATGCCTAGAGGCTTTACGGAGGGTTAGTCTCTCTTTGAGGTGAGCCAAGAAGGTGTAGACTCTCCTCTGGAAAGTTTATTTAGACTGTAAACAAGAGACAAAGGAAACACTAGGTTGGAAAAGACTTTTGAGATCACTGAGTCCAAAGGAAGTGGGACACAGGTGGGGTTTTGATCCTCTGTTTGAAGATAAGGAGAAAAAAGGAAGGTAAGAGACTTGCTCAGTGTTGTACAGGAAGAGTTGGGATAGCACCAGGCCAATATTTTGGGGAAAAAAGATTATATTGTTTTCAATTTATTTCATTTTAATAGATTAACGTCACTCGGTAAAGAATTCAGAGGATTGAAAGACTGTTTTTATCTCTCAAAAATGCAACATTGTGTTTGTAGATGTTCTTTACTGTCTGTAGAACTAAAAAAACCTGTCCTAGAAGCTAAGTTACATGCGATGCTTCAGATAGCGCCTTCATGTTTAATACAGCTGGGTTGCCATCTTACTGTACCAATATTTACACAGCTATTCAAATCAAAAGGATTTCACATTTTTATTAAGTTCAGCTCAAATTCTTCATAAATTACTGTCCCCTCCCCAATCATAACTTTTAATCAAGTATTATTCTCAGCCAGCAACCATTCTATGAGAATTTTATGGAATTGCATCATAAAGCACATAAGTGTTGAATTTTGAGTTGGAATTGACAGGTACCTTCATCAGACATTTTCATAAGCACTAGACCCTCTCTGCCTCCCAGAAATAGCCAGAAATTTCCTTCTACTGCTAAGTTTTATTCCTTTATTTTTAAATTAGGCATAGCAATAGTTTGATACTACTTTGCAATGTCAGAAAGGGGCCCAAGGGTATGTGTGAGTTTGCTGCAGAAATTGGATCATGTGTCTACAGATCATTATACCTAAGGAAATAGTGTGCCCTGTGGTACATACATATCATTGGCATTTAGTGTTAGCTCTATATTCTGTAATTGGAAAGACAAATCTGGAAACTGCTGTAGTAAATATGAGACCCTTTATTTGGAATTCTTAGTTAAAGTTTTAAAAAAAGATAATAATTTATTCTTCTTGAAAAAAAAATTGTGTGGGCCAGTACCAATAATCACATCTTTAATCCCTATATGCGGTAAATCTGACGTACAATGGGATAGGAAAAGTGTGTATAGAGTTAAAAAAACCCCAAACTAGGGGAGAGAAAGTCTTCCCTAACTGATGGAGTAGAATGATTCCCCTAGGGTTAGATAATGTATTTATATTATGATTATACACTGATCTCTTAAAGAAAGGATAATAATAAGTCCTTTCAACTTGTCACCTGCGATCTTGTGTTCCTGCTTAAAGTGCTGTGTTCTTGTAACTTCTGGAAGAAAGCAACCCTTCTATAGAAAAACTTTGGCTAAAGAGATTAGGAAAAGCAGGAGCCAAGAAATGAAGTGAAAGTTTAGTGCTTCTATCTCTTACTTTTGTTGACTGAGTCCTCCATACTGATACATGAAGGTATGGAAAGTACCCACCTGATACATTCCATAGCTTTGCCCTGATTCTCCCTTAATAACCATGTTTTTCTCTTGATTTCTAAACTTCAGCAACCAAAGGTTTTATTAGAAGGCAGCTAAAAATACATTTTTTCTTAGAAATAGTGTATTGATGTAGACCATTCTGCAGTAGAAAGCACGGTAACTGTATTTGTGAGAAGCAGGGCTGTCCCATTAATAGACTGCCAGTTACTCTGGAGGTGTCTGGATCATAACTAAGATCCATGGATTACTGCATCTGTTAATGCCATGATGTTTTTCCATGGAGCACAGATTGTTTTTTAGTCTGTAGTTAATTCCAACTAGCTCCATTATGGAGCTGCAATGGGCAGATGCATCTTGGCGGGACCATTTGGTCTTCTGGGGCTCTTTGCTGCCATACTGTGCTGCTTTGGGTTTCCCTTCAGGGCACCATATTGCACAGAACATGTGAACAGAATGATCATTACCAGTTGTCACCTACTATATTTCCACTAGGTGCCTAAGGATTGTACTCCTCTTGTTCACTTATGACTTGACTGAAGCAGTTACCAGCTTTACAAGGATGTCTGCACTGTTTTCTTGATGGGGTGAAGTTTAAGCCAATGGGATGAAGTTCAACATGGCGAAGTGCTGGGTCCTGCATTTTGGTTATAACACCCCCAGGCAACACTACAGGCTTGGGGCAGGGTGGCTGGAAAGCTGCACAGAGGAAAAGGATCTGGGGGCATTGGTTGACACTTACCTGAACATGAGCCAGCAGTGTGCCCAGGTGGCCAAGAAAGCCAATGGCATCCTGGCTTTCCTCAGGAATAGCATGGCCAGCAGGACCAGGGAGGTGATCCTCCCTCTCTACTCAGCTCTGGTGAGACCACCCCTTGAATACTGTGTTCAGGTTTGGACCCCTCACTACAAGAAAGACATGGAGGCCCTGGAGTTGGTCCAAAGAATGGCAGTGAAGCTGGTCAAGGGTCTGGAACACAAGTCTGATGAGGAGCAGCTGAGGGAACTAGGACTGTTTACCCTGGAGAAGAGGAGGCTCAGGGGAGACCTTTTTATTCTCTACAGCTACCTGACAGGAGGTTGTGGTGAGTTGGGGGTCAGCCTCTTCTCATAGATAAGTAGTGATAGGACAAGAGGGAATAGCTGCAAGTTGTACCAGGTGAAGTTCAGGTTAGAAGAGAGGAGAAATTTCCTCACAGAAAGAGTGGTTGGACTTTGGAAGGGGTAACACAGTGAGTGACCGTCTCTCGGAGTATTTATGGAGAGGTTGGCTGAGGTACTCAGGGACATGATTTAGTAAGTAATAGAGGTGGTAGGGGTATGGTTGGACTAGATGATCTTGGAGGTCTTTTCCAACCTTAATGATTCTATGATTCTTGAAGACAACAAACGTGAAACTCAGATGAGGATATTCAATCTTAGAACAAATTTGGAATAATCCCCTATGGAATAGTATTTTTTATAATTAGTCCTACCCCTTATTTGCTTTGAAGATAGCAATAACTATTGGTAAACATCTCTGTCTGCGACCTTGCCCCTTACTGGCAAAGTCTCACCTTTCTTATGTCAGTTGTAACTGTCTTGGTGTGATGGTAGTGTGCGTTCTGTACTTTATGATCCTGGGTTCTTTATTATTCTACAAAAGTCTTGGAGAATGTATCCGTTTTGCTGAAGTATTTAGATGAGACAGCGTGCCATGGGGAGAGCTGCTTAGCTCATTTTAACTCCATTACCTTAAGGGTGATTCTGTGGACCTGAATAAATTTAGATATATGCATAATCCTAAATCTCCTTCTGAGTATTTTGGCAAAAAGAGAAATAGGATTACTTGTACCTCAGAAATGAATCGAGAGACACATGTGCTGTGTTGAACTGAGATAGGAATCCCTCTTTCCAAAGACACAATAAACAATAGCATGGATTCTTCTTTGAGGTTTAAGTTCTTTTAAAATGTGGTTAGAATGTATTACTTTCTTTCAGCACAGCACAGGCAGTTTCTAAAATACTTCTAATCACATGTTGATTGTCATTGAAAAAGGAACAAATTTAGTCAAAATCTCCGTGAACCTATATCGTTAACAGCTGATATGATTACATTGCTAAATCTTAGCAGTTAAATCTGAAGTATAATTTCTAATAGTGGTTTTTGTTAGAATTAGAGAAAATAAAATTTCTTCTAGTTTCTTAATTGTTGCAAAAGTCATTAGCCATAGCTTAGAACACAACTTCCTCTTCTGCTTTCTCTCTCATTGGAACATTTTAAAATTCATTAGAAATTTTATAGTAAACTCTTTGAATAGACCTTTACTCAGAGGCACATGTTGTTAAGGTTTAGAGGTAGAATGGTCATACTTTTGAAGTTCAGAGACTGTTAGACAACTGATTTAATATTAAAAATATTCATGTTTATGGTATTGTGCTGTGGAAACAATGAAAGTCTTGGAATAATTTGCCTCCCACCTGGATTTTTTTGTGTTCAATTACTGTAGGTATTGGAGAAAGGATCTCTCTTGTTGGACTTGGGTATTACTATCTTGGATTATGAGGCAGGTCTGAAACTGTGCCTGGAACTAACTTCCATATACAGTGTATACCCACCTGCAGGCCTTAGGAAGGTTTTGAGATAAATGGGGAAAGGAATCCATGTATCAGCTGGAATACAGTTTTGCCATGGAGTTGTCATGTGAATATTGCAGTAACACCAGGAAAATACATTGGAGAGCTATTTGCAAGGGCAAAATGATTTCTCCCATAAGTGGTAAGACTGTACACTTGGTCATCTTGAAGAATTTTCATCAACTGGATTTTACTGCCTTTCTTGCTGTTATTGTTTAAAGTTCATACTGCTGCAGTATTTATAGGTCACTGAAAGAGCAGAGTTCTTACAGAGTAGGGGCTGTACTGTGAAAGTTTAAGGAAAAAGTATCCCAAAACCAATACCACAGGCTTCTAATAGCAACTGTGCCAAGTACTGGCCCTGGAAACCTCCTGCGCAGATTTAAGGAAGACAGTATGACATCACAGTCTGTGTGTTGAGGTCTTGTTTCAGCTTTCTTGTTTTATTCTCTTCTCAGACATTCTCTTACATTTTAGTGAATAAAGATTGACAGCTGGTCCAGGGAGGGGATCTGCTCTACACTGTGCTGGGGCGGCCTCACCTCGATTCCTGGGCGCAGTTTTGGGCACCGCAGTACAAGAGGGACACAAAACTCTTGGAGAGTGTCCAGAGGAGGGCAGTGAGGATGGTGAAGGGTCTGGAGGGGAAGACCTACAGGGAAAGGCTGAAGTCCCTTGGCTTGTTCAGCCTAGAGAACAGGAGGCTGAGGGGAGACCTCATCATGGTCTGTGCCTTTCTGCTGAGGGGAAGCAAAGGGGAAGGTGCTTTTGTGACCAGGGATAGAACCCAAGGGAACAGCATGAAGCTGCGACAGGGGAGGTTTAGGTTGGATGTTAGAAAGAGCTTCTGTACTGAGATGGGGGTCAGGCACTGGAGCAGGGAAGTGTTCCCAGCACCGAGCTGGACTGAGGTCAAGAAGTGTATGAACGATGCACTCAGTGCCATGCTCTGACTTCACAGGCCCTGTGGAGTTGGACTTGATGATCCTTAGGGGTCCCTTCCAACTCAGAAGATTCTAGGATTCTATGATTATTTTTTTATCTTCCAAGTGCTCTGTGATTCTAAATTTTAAAAAAAAAATATTGTGGAGTTTCTAAATTCATAATGATAAAAGAATCATTTAGCCATTATGGCTAAGGTTAGGCTTGCCTCTCCAGTTTATGTAGTTTATTTCACTGCACTGTGGCCCTGCTGTTTTAGAGGTCTCAATATTCTCAACAAATATTGGTAGCCCCTGAGATTGTTGCATTCTGTTGATCTGATGTGGGTCAGAATAAACTCCAAAAAATTGTGTTAAAGTCCAAAGAACTCTATAGGCACATGTACATGTGTGTGCACATTCATGCTTTTACACATGTGCATGCATGTTCTCGAATAGAACATTTATTTCTCAAAACCTAAAAAAAACCCCTCATATATTCCATTGTGACAGAAGAAAAAAACCTGCAGGTTTGGAATGGTATAGCTGAATACCTCGCACTGGGTACGCATTTCATCATAGCAGACTGTGTAGGACAACTCTTGCCCCACTACTGCACTGACACAGTCTGTATTAAGGTACTTTGTATGGAAGTGTTTCTCTCAGGTTTGTATTTTCTCACTCCTGTATTCATCCTGCATTAGCAGTATTATTCTATTTCTTTTCGTTGAAACATGAGTAAATTTGTAGAAGACTCTGTGAACCTGTTCCATCTTCATAATCATCCAAAGGTTCGGATCCTATCGTTTGTTCATTAAGCATGGAATAATCAATTGTATTGCAGATATGACAACAAGAAGAGTCATAAATTTGACAAGAATCAGATATATCGTTACATTAATAAAAAAAATAGCAGCTTTGACATAATTACCATCTTTCTGTGTGGGAAGCACTAGCAGGATGTATTCATGATTTATTTAAAAGAATTCAAGTGATTTATATTAGAACACTTATTAATTTGACAGCCAAACCACACAATTAAACATTGGGAAAATGAATACTGCTGGCATTGAAGGAAAGCAGCAAACCCAGTGACTGAGTGAAAACTGCAAAGTGCGCAATACAGTACCTTTTTTTCTGAAGGGAAGATTAATTTTTATATCCTTTCCAACTTTGACTGCTTGTCAGCTTGTGGTTTTGCCCCAGCTGAGAGCCGAGCACCACGCAGCCACTTGCTCTCTAAGAGGGGATGCGTGGGGAATTGGGGGTGGAGGGAAGGGAAGGGAGGAAAACAAACTAAAAAGCTAACCTAAACCTCATGGGTTGGGATAAGGACAGTTTACTGGGAGAGCAGAGAGGGAGATATAACAATAACAGGGCTTTAATAGCAAAATATACAAGACGGTGATACATGATGCAGTTTGAACCACACAACTCAGCCCATACAGCTCAGAGCCATCCTGAAGCTGGACCGTCCCCAAAAAACATGTGTTTCTGAGCCACGTGCTCCTCCCCCCACCAGCCCCCCCTTTATGCTGAGCATGACATAATTGTCATGGAATATCTCTTTAGTCTGTCTGGGTGACCTGTCCTGGCTGTGTCCCCTCCCAGCTCCCTGGGTGCCCCCCACCTTCTCGTTAGCAGGGTGATATGAACAACTGAAAAGTCCCTGACTGCTTGGCAACAGCTAAACCATCCATGTGTCAGAAGCAGTGGCAGTCAGTAACATGGCATTCCACCCGCTGCTAGAAAGAAAATTAACTCAACCCTAGCTGAAACCAGCACACAGCTAGAGGCTTCTGTCAACATTTTCACCTGGGAATGTTCTTCCAGAAGGCTGGTAACACAGAAGGTCTTTGATTTCAAATAGCTGGGGTGTTTTTGGTGTTCTATTCTGTTTTAAACAAAACCAACAACACAAGAAGATATGAATCCATCCTAAATTCTCAGAGTTCAGATTAACTCCAGGTCCTAAGGTTCCTGAGCAACACCGAGCTCAAGTGATCTTTTGCTGTAAAGACTCACATTTGATGATTGATCTTTATGTATAGAAACACAGCGGAAATGGGAATATTTTTAGCAACCCATCTTTTCTTTGCTGATTGTCCTTTCAGACATGCAGAAGAACACACTCATTTACTTACGCCTTTTTCTTCTGTACCAAACGTATTTAGAGGCATCTCATAATAAATGTACTTCACATAAGAACAATAGAGTCTCATTTCATCTAGTTCTTGGGAATTTGCTCTTTGCACTTACCCTCATTTGCAAAAATGGTTGGACCAGTAGTTAACTCATTAGCCTGCTGCTTTGGAGAGGGAGATTGTCTTTCCAACTTGGACAAATGTGGCAGATAAGGAGAATGCTACTCCATCTAACCAGGCCATTTTGAGGGTGTCTGTTTCAGGTCATCCTCAGATAATGTAGTGAATGCCCAAAATAAGAACATGAGAGACTTTTTCTTAGTAGTGTATGAAAAATAGATGCTATTACCACACAGGAGATCTTGGAAGATAAAGTCAGTGTTGAAAATGTAAAGAATTAATTTTATTCAAATTATTTAGCATGAAACATTCTTGTTTAAATTGTCTCCTTTTTGTAGGACAGCATTTTTACTTTGACAACTTAGAATTCTTTGACTCTGATGCAATATGTGAGTTTTAAGGAGTATTTGAACAATTGCCGGTCTGTCTATATTAAGTTACATCAACTGATTTCCTTAAGAGCAACTGCAGTAGTAATAGCATGTAGGATGAATGTTGTAACTCATTTATATTGTTTAGTAGAAAGTTTTAATGAAGTCTGTAAAGACAAGTTGTTTATTACTCATTTCTATCACTCTAGCAATATCACTCAGTTTATGAAGGAGGATGGTAGGTGTGGGTGACTAGGTGGGCTTTAATTTGATTCAGGTATGTCTTTTGGAGGGACTCTGTGTTCTCTTTCTGTCTAATTGCTGATGAAGCATATCCCATTAAGTCTGCCATTTGGCAGATTCCCCAGTAAAGTGTTCTTCATTTTACAGCAATACTGACAAAACTCTGTTTGGGCCAAAATAACAGCTGAAGGATTTAGTATCCATGGGTCTCTGTTTTTCCTGCAGGGTCAATGATTGCATCTTGCGAGTGAATGAGGTGGATGTGTCAGAAGTCTCACACAGCAAAGCCGTGGAGGCCCTAAAAGAGGCTGGCTCCATAGTACGATTGTATGTTCGTCGAAGAAGACCTATTCTGGAGACCGTTGTAGAGATCAAGTTGTTCAAAGGACCTAAAGGTAAATGTGAAAATGAAAAGGCATCCATTTTAAACTCAACGCTTAACCTATCTTGTAACTCAAATGGCATCTCTCTTGGTTGATTTGTTAACTGGTTGACCAGTCAAATACTGAAGTGCAGTTAATTTAGGCTGGTAGAACTTGAATTCATGGATGCATCATCATTGGATGTTTACTGTAGAGACGGTTTGTTCCATCCCAGAGAAGTGTGAGATGCAGAGGTACTTTACGTTAACAGTACATATACTTCCTCTGAAGCTCCTCTGCTGAAACCTTTGACTTTCATTTAAGGTGCTGTTAAATACAGAGTTTATGAAATCTCCCTTTTTTTAGGAGGCTTTCGTTATCCAACTTACCCTTTGTTTCTTCTATAGTTATCTATGGAATAGGAAGACAAGAATACTAACTTACCCAGATATGTAGGAGAGTTTTGTTTTATCCTTTAACAAAATTACTTAGAAGTCTAGCATGAAACCCTCTCTAGATACCTTTATCTTTTCCATCGGAGCCTTCTGGTTACAGAAAAAACCCTCAACTTCCTTTCTGGAAACATTACTACAAATTGTGAATATTTTCACCTTATGTTTTGCAAAAAGGTTTTATTTGCAGAAGTTTTATTTTTTAAAAGTATCATTTTATTGGTTTTCCTGCCTGAAATTGCCCTCTGGCTGCTGTATTGTTCTTCATAGCTAATTTCCTGGCAAAGAAGATGGAGGTTTTCACACAGCAGTAGATTTCTGGATCCATAATGGTTATTTCATAAGCAAGTCTTTAGTTAATGGTATATGCATGAAATGAAGAGGCTTGCATGTCTCAGTATATTCCATGAACGTGTGATTATTCTACCTGGTTTATCTGCAGTGAATAACCTGTGGCTTTTTCAGTGCTTTCCCTTACTTCTCATCTCACCTGTATGTTACAGTATGCTTCTATGTAGTTTTTTTCTACCAGTAACAGAGTATATTTGTTTCTGATACATGTAGAATTGTTTGCATTATCCAGGTAGTGCATTGTTTTCAATATTGCTCTGTACCACATCTAGGTATATCGTGGTTATTTGATGCAGCAGTGTTATTATTCATCATCTTTTACTCTTGGTGATCAGTAAGATATATTTTCACATGTGTCTGAGAGTAAACCCCTAAAAGTCTGGAATCTTGTGGTCAATTACAATGCTAAATTGACTTTCTAATGGAAGAGCATCTCTAATGAGATTTTGTACGTGTATGAACTCAGAATAGCAGTGCAGGCAGCAGAGTTTTTAAAACTCTGGAATTAAACTAAGTGTGTGATATGATAGTCATTTTGCGTAACCTAAGGCTAAAGAAACTAAAATTAACATATCCTTTCAGGTTGTGATGAAACAGTAAAAAGCATTGGCCATGACCAAATTATTGCTGCACAGTGGAAATGGACAAGAGAGACAATCACTATCTAATAATGTTTTTTCATTGTGTTTATTTTGATTGTATGCCTGAAACTATTTATTTTACATTTATTTTCATAAAAGAGAGTGGATACCAAAAAAGTGGCTTTTATGACAAGCTAAAGAAGCTTTTATTGCGCAGTGCTACAAACATCAACTTCATAGCTTTATTCTTACATGAAGTTTACTACAGATTTATGCAATGTATAGTGAATTTTATTGTTAAGTTGAACATCTTTTTAAATTTTCCACTTTGATATTCTAGAAATAAGTTAACTGGAAACTTGGATGAAAAAAATCTTGGTGGGCTGGTTCTTTGCAAGAGCCAGGTTTTGTATCAAGAGAATTCAGGCAGTCAGGAGGCATATCTTTTTATGCTTTCTGTATTCCATGGGTGAAAAAAGCAGAGCGAGGAAAATAGGTTATATATGGGTAGAAAATATAATTGTTGCTAATTACAATATGCACAGCAGTTTTCCTTTGGATTTTTCCAAAGCTTCCATGAAAAATAAGCTATCTGTTGGGAGGTGTTAAACTCATGGCAGGAGTTGAGAGTAAAACCTGTGAATCTGGACTGTAGTTTTCAGTGCTAGTCACTGGTATGATGCTTATCTACTTATTTCAGGTGACTTATCTGTCACCTGCTCTTTCACACCATTACTATACAGTGTAAGAATAACTTAGTATTTATATACACAGTGTTTCTTACTTCTCAAAGTGAAATTGGGATGTTTTAGTGTCCAGAGCAGGACCTGAAAATTAGTGTGGTAGTTCCCACACCATTCCACCCTACTTAGTCACGAGGTGGATAAAGAAAGTCAAACTGGTTTTTAGACAAGAAAGCTGTTCCATGCTAAACATGAAGTAGAGGGTATTTTCTCAGTTGCTTCTTTTCTTCTCTATCTCTATGTGTATCAGTATAAATAGAGTGCGTTCCTCATTGAGTTGAGAATTTACCACACGACAGCAAATCTTGGCTGCCATAATGCCATCTAAACTCAAGAGATCACTAGCTTGCCAGTAGATGTGTAGTACATCGTATCTTTCAGCACTTGAAGGTGATAAAGAAGGAAATTTACAAGGCTTTTTTTAGAAGTATTCTTTTAATTTCATCTGAGACATTCAGGATGAGGGCTTTTACAAGCTATGAGTCCATAAAGGTTACTTTTTTTTTTTTTAACTGGATGTAAATTTTTCTATCTCGCAACCACCATATAAATAAAAAAAAAGATGTAACTTAACTTTGCAAATCTGTTTTGAACATAAGACGTTAAATATGCGTTGTGTAGCAATGGCTTTGGGCATATGGCAGGGGAAAGGTCACGGTGATATCCATAAATTAGAATTTTCAAGGGGACAAAAAATGGTTTTGGGTTGGTGCTTAGGCACTGTTTATTTTAGGGTTAAATGTACTAACAGCTCTGCTTTTGAAGAAGGGCCAAAGGACTGATAAGAACCATGTTTTGCTAAAAAGTATCCTTGGAGAAGAGCCAAAAGGCTGATGAAGCAGAAGCATCCTGCCCCAGCAGGTGCCAGAGCAGGGGCATTGCCAGAGAAGAATGAAGTCAACAAAACTTGCGACCACCCACCCAAGTCAAGGACTGTGCAAATCAGACACATCCTCCCCCCTGTCTTCAAGGAGCATGTGTGCTAATTTGAATATGCTTGACCAATAGTAGATGATGTTGTAATTACTAACCAATTAGTGTAAATTTAGGAAGGTTTTTCTAATCCTGTAACAATATAAACAGGTTGTAAATTCTGTGTGTTGGGGGCTAGTTTTGTGGAATTGTCACCTAGCACCAAGCTCTGTGCAGTCATCGAATAAATCAAATACCTCCGCTCTGTGTGTATATTGGCGCACTGCACAACAGGTAATGACCCTGGTTTGGGGACAACAGTGGGAGTGCATGGCATACAGATCCCCACACAGTTGTTCCTGCTACTTTACAAAATTTCTCCTGGCATCGTATGTGCTACAAGGCCATGTAACTCTCTAACTTGACTTTTTGGGAAGAGAGGTAAACAAAGACACAAGTGAGTTGCATAATAGGTAATTCAAGGCTTCAGACACATCTGTGTAGGTATTTAAAGCTGTGCATCCATCGCTCTGCCACACCCAATTCATACGATTCATACTCTGTTCGGTGTCTTGAACAGAATTGCTTAACTGTGATCATTGCAGGATCTTGCTGGGTTTCATTTGCTCGGGAGCTAATCACTTGTGTGCCTCCTGTACTTCTCTTCAGTCAGACGTACAGTTTTTGTGATTCAACTGTGTGACTCTGCATAGCATTTAGTGGCAAGCAGTAGGTGTTTTATCTCAGTCGCTCTTAGGACACTGCAGGTTTTAGCAGCCAGCTGAGGGCTGTAACAGAGGAAGGATATACTATGGAGTGTTCTTACTGAAAATCAATAGGATTTAGACACTGCTGAAAATCCTGTCCTTAAAGTGATAGGCTTTTCTTGCTCTGTGTTGAAACATAACGGGACTAACAGTAATGAGAATGGATTGCAGACACTGTGGTATTTATTCCCAGGGAGCAAACATGCAGACATTCAAAACAAAGCGATTTAACAGTAGCATTTGGCTTGGTAATGTAACTTGTGTACTAGCTTCCTCTAAGACCCTGCAAAGAACTGTGTGTGAACAGTGAATGACAAACTTCAGTTGCTGGTCAGTGGTAGCAGTGCTCAAACCCACACGACTGCATTCGACCAGAGGATTTTAAACCAAGGAATTCCATCAGTCTCTGGGATGTTCATGTTGTTCATCACGCTGCAAATCTGCTTTTTACTAAAACCAGAAGAATGGAGTGGTATGATTGATGTAAGATTAGTTAAGAAATTAAACTTGATCGTTTTAAGTTTTTGTTTTTTGAAGAATCAGACAGAAAAATGGATTTCTACCATTGGAGAAAATTTCTGGGACTCTGAAATGTAGTTAAGCTCTGAGGATGTATAATATTTTGGATACCAATACACACTTGATAATTTAAGCTCTGAGAATCTGAGTTGGGCTTGTTCAGCCTGGAGAGACTAGGCTCCGGGGGGACTTTCAGCAGCTTTCCAGTACCTAAAAGGTCCCTAGAAGAAAGTTGTGGAAGAACTGTTCCTGAGGGTGTGGAGCGATAGGATGTCGAGTAATGGTTTTAAGCTAGAAAAGGGGAGATTTAGGTTTGATATTAGGAAGAAGTTCTTCACTGTGGGTGAAGGGTGGTAGATCGCTGGCACAGGTTGCTCAGAGTGTTGGTGGAGGCCCCATCCTGGAGATACTCAAGGTCAGGTTTGATGGGGCTCTGAGTAACGTGATCTAGTGTAGATGTCCCTGCTCACTGCGGGGGGGTTGGACTAGATGACCTTTAAAGGTCCCTTCCAACTTAACACATTCTGTGATTCTATGATTCTGTGATAGTATATACCAGGGAAAAAAAAGCAGTGTTGGATTGCATAATTAACTTCTGGCCTCAATTCTTTAGGAAATGTGGTATCTTAAAAGACAATACAGCTGCAGAAATTATATTTAGGGTATGAGGCAGAATGGCTGAGTATCAGGCAGCTTGAGAGGGAAAATGTCAGGCATAAAAACACCCAGAAAAGGAACAATGTAAAGGGTAGCTGATTCAGTCAGCTGGGTGTTGTGGTGCCTCGAGTGTGAAGTTCCAGGGAAGCAGGATTATTTTCCCACACCCTTCATGATAATTCAATAGTAACTGTCATTGTAATGTTTGAACTGCCACAGAATCTTGCAGTGATGGCTAGTGTTGCTGTTTGATTCACTGTATTTTAGGTGGAAAAGTTCTGGACATATCAGCAGCTATGGCTCTTTTGTCTGCTAGTTTTTTTTTCTCATTCCCAGTGGATTCAGCCAGCGATACTGATCAGATTCACCCCATCTAGCTTTGGGCACTTAACAAAAGATATTTGGGGGCACTTACTCCTCCACTCCTTCCTGCTCTCAGAGTTAGGGCAGTGTCAGGAGTTTTCCTTTAACCCATTTGGAGCATTAATATGTTTTGGGGTTCTTAATTAGACATTAATACATCTGTTAAGCACTGTTCAGCCCAATTTGGTGTCTCTCTCTGGATAGCTAGCCTCGATTTTCTTCTTAATCAGCAAAATCTAAGCTCCTAAACTGGGCATCTCAGAAATAAGACGGGATGAATGCAAAGGGTGTGATGCGTATCTATTTTGAATTTTCTATATCCATCTAAATGTTAGATGAAGTCATTGGGCATAACCAGTTCCAGAGTTTCCATTTTATTGTTTTCTGTGCTAGCCCGAAGCGACTGTGCAGCACGTGGTATATTTCCTTTGCACATAACTGTTTGTTTTATTCTGGATGGCACTGAATACAGTCACTGTGGGGTAATGGAGCTTTCCTACTATACTAAGAAAAGACTCATTGTATTTTAAGTAGCACATTTTTTTAACTCCTAGCTTAGTTACGGAGTTTCTTGAGAAGATTCAGAGATTTTCACCACCAATATAAGGTATGATTTCCCTGTAGATTTATCTTGAATGGTTTGTGAAATGTTCTCTATCCCGTTACTGTTTAGAGTTTCATAGAAGTTCGTATTTCTGTCTCAGAGAAGTTGAAAAATTGTAGTTTGGATTGATGGCTTTATTGGAAAAATCTCATGTTCTGTTGCACAGGTAGCATTCCACCTTGGAGTGACAACTGAAAAGTCAAAAATGTACAGTAGGATTCTGTATATTTATTGTCTGCTAAAAAAATGTTCCATTCAAAACAGCAGAATAGAGGGAGGGTTAAGTTTAACAAGTTCTGCTCCCAGTAAGGAAAGGAGAACTCTTATTTTTATCTACTAAAGCAGAGACAAAGGTTACCTTTTTATCTCAGGTAGTAGCTACAGCACTTAAAATAAAAGAGCTTTTTGCAAAAAAGAAGGAACCCTAATTACTTCTTTCCCAATTTCAGAGAACACTGAGAGCTTTCAGATCTTGCTGTTTGATAACTGATTGCAAGCACTTGCTTAAGACTGATGACAATACACATTTTTTATTAATATAGCCATTGCCTACTACTACACCGGCCTGTTTTCTCTAATTTAAGGGACTCTTAAATACTGCATAGCAAAACTCAGCGTTTATGGCAAGTTAGGTAGATGTTTTGTTGATTTATGATCACTTGAAACCTTCAAAACATTTTTTATTTCTTGTTAAGAATGTTTTGTAGATCCAAAGTGTGTTTCAACAAAACTGTTTTCAACAAAATTGTTTTTCACAGTTTGAACAGAACCTTAAACCTGTTCTTATGGTCTTTTAAGAATTTCAGTTTTATGTTCTCATCAGCTGTGATTATACTTGTTTTTCACTGTTCTCCTGCTTCAGTACTGTGAGGTTTTTTTCCTGAACCAGAACAAAATGAAGCAACTTAAAAAATGGAGCTGTAGAAGAATGCGATAGCAGAGGAAGTTTCCCAAACCTAGATTTACCAACCTATCTAGGTCCTCAATTGTAATTTAAGTGCTTCATTTCGTCTTACTGATGTTATTAATACAACATCCCTTACTACAGGTATAAATAGAAAACCACCACAACTGAAACTAAAATAGCATTTTTTTTGGTGAAATGTCATTGCTTGAAGGAACTCACATTTCATCCAGTTAGCTGAAAGTGCTCTGTCAACCACTAATACATAATTTCCTGTTTTTAAGATACTAATTCAAAACTATCATTCGTAAGTTAACATCACTAAAAGGCATGAACTCCCTGCCAGCTAGGATTGTCTAATGTAAGAATCGGTGACTATCTGCATAGTTTATCGCGTGAGAATCATATTCTCTTGAAACTCATAAAATTAGAAAGCTCTGTGATAGTGCTATAAAAGCTTTTGCTGTTTTTCAAAAATATTTTGACATATTAGTGTTGCCAATACCTGATGGAGAAAAAGTGATAGGTTCCATCTGCACCTTCATATTTCATGCACTGAGGAGCTCGTTCTTTCATGTAAGTGATGGTATCTGTGTACAGCCGCTATTATCACATTCTGCTTCCTGGCACAAGCAAAACATTAGCTGGATTACCTGGCTTTGGTCACTACACACTTGCCATCTCATTTGTATAAATTCCCACATGTTAAGTAGTTCTTAAAACCTATTCATTCTACAGAGTGTTTCTTCCATTCCTGAAGAAAATAAATAGTGCTTATTTATTGTCATCTCAATAATAATAGTGTTATTTGAGTGGTGCTTCGTTTCTAGAATTTCTGGCTTTGGCTGCCACTTTTTTGTCTTCAGTGGAGATAGAAAGTAAATCTTTCATGTTTCTTTGTTACAATTGCAGTTAAATGGCAGGAGATGGTATCAACTTGTCACCTCAGATTGAATTCAACCATCTTTCAAGCTAAGTGGTACATTGGTAAAGTAATCATTTTCCAGATCAACAAGGATAGTTTCAAATGGAATGCAAAAGCCGTCTGGTTGGTTGTGTCACCTAAAACTAGAGCGAGCTTGTGAGCTACAGGATACCCCTCTGAAAACCTTTATTTTCATGTCAAAATCTGACTTCCCCTTTTGTTTTGCTGTCATATTCCATTAACAGTAAAGGAATAAACAAACTTACTTGGAAGGATCTGCAGATATTTCCTTGTTTTAATTTTCCCTCAAAACCATTCAGCTCACGCCAACCAGTTCTAAGAATCCTGGGTTACACAATGCACATCTGATCTCATGGTTGATTTTAAGTATTGGTTTCCAGAAACAAGCCACAAAGAGTGAGGTTTCTACTGAAATGAGCACTGCTTTCTGCAGCTCCGTCATGCTAACTATTTCTGAAGTGGTGCAGTAGCAATTTCAAAGTGCAGTGCTGTATTTTAATAGCCAATTGAGATGGCTGTAAAAACCCGGCACTGTGCATTAAGATCATTACTAAATTTCTTCAGCAATACTTACTGATGAGGCAGCTTCAGCAGAACACGATTCATCTTAATGAACTGTGGCTCCAATAGAGCAAAAGCAGCAGCACAGGGAAAGACATGCAGGTAGGGTTGGATGCCAAAAACCTGCAGATTTTGTTTCAAGGAGTGTAAACTTCGGCTAGTTTCTTTTTGGGGTCAATGGAGAAAAAAGGTAAATCTGTCATCTTGTTTGTTACAACTGCAGTTACGTGGCAGAAGATGGTGATATGAAATTATTGTCATGTCAGACCAAATTCCACCATCTTTGGAGCTAAGTAGAGCATTGACATTTTGATTGACAAAATCTGTGCTTCTCCTTCCTCAATTAGGGAGGAATTTTGTGTTTATTATCCAGTTGCCAACATGGTTCCATCAGCTTTGCCTAGAGACAGCAAGTGGCATGCTGTGCCAGCGTGACCTTGTTTTTTATCATCCTCTGTCATAAGGTATCAATCTTTTTGCTGTGGTCAAAGTTACTGCTGGGGCTTTTGCTGAGAATTAAGAGCAGTTAGCATGACTTGCTAGATTCCCTCATGATACTGTTATCACCTTGGCAGTTTTAACTCTGTAGTCTTTCACTGGAAATTTGAGGGGAGAAAGATGTTGCTATTGGGTCTCTTTAGCCTGAGGAAGAGGAGACTGAGGGGTGACCTCATCCATGTCTATAACTGTGTTAAGGGCGAGTGTCAGGAGGACAGAGCCAGGCTGAAGGGAGCATAGAAACAGAAGGGGAAGCAGCTTTTTTAGAGGGTAGACAGTGGCAGGACAAGGGGGAATGGATTGAAGCTAAAGGAGAGAAGGTTTAGATTAGATCTTAGGGGGAAGTTCTTTACAGAGAGAGTGGTGAGATGCTGGAACAGGCTGCCCAGAGAGATGGTGGATACCGCATCCCTGGCGGTGTTCAAGGCCAGATTGGATAGAATCACAGAATCATAGGGGTTGGAAGGGACCTCGAGAGATCATCGGGTCCACCCCCCCTGCCAAAGCAGGCTCCCTAGCTCATACTGCACAGGTAGGCGTCCAGATGGGTCTTGAATATCTCCAGAGAAGGAGACTCCACCACCTCACTGGGCAGCCTGTCCCAGGGCTCTGTCACCCTCACTGTGAAAAAGTTCCTCCGCATGTTGGTGCGGAACTTCCTGTGCTCCAACTTGCAGCCATTGCCCCTAGTCCTGTCTCCACTGACCAAAGAAAAGGGGCTGGCCAATTCCCCCTGCACCCCATACTTAAGATATTTATAAACATTGATTAGGTCCCCCCTCAGTCTTCTTTTCTCCAGGCTGAACAGCCCCAGCTCTCTCAGCCTTTCCTCATAGGGGAGATGTTCCAGGCCCTTAATCATCTTCGTAGCCCTTCTCTGGACTCTCTCAAGGAGAAACCTGTCCTTTTTATCCCAGGGAGCCCAGAACTGGACACAGTACTCCAGGTGGGGCCTGACCAGGGCAGAGTAGAGGGGGAGGATCACCTCCTTAGACCTGCTGACCACACTCCTCCTGATGCACCCCAGGATCCCATTGGCTCTCTTAGCCACCAGGGCACACTGCTGGCTCATAGCCAACCTGTTGTCAACCAGGACCCCCAGGTCCTTCTCCACAGAAGGGCAGTCTTGTGTAGATCCAGATCTGGAGGCTGGTGGCCCTGGCTATGGCAGGGGGTTGGAACTCTATGCTCCTTGGGGTCCTTTCCAACCCAGACCGTTCTATGATTCTTCTCAGTGATGTCCAGCAATAGGACAAGGGGCAATGGGTGCAAGCCAGAGCATAAGAGGTTCCATAGGAATATCAGGAAAAGGTTTTTCACTATGAGGGTCACAAAGCCCTGGGACAGGCTACCCAGAGAGGTGGTGGAGTCTCCTTCTCTGAAGACATTCAGAACCCACCTGGACATGTTCCTGTGTGATTTAGTCTAGGTGATCCTGCTCTGGCAGGGGGCTTAGACTAGATGATCTTTTGAGGTCCCTTCCAACCGCTACCCTTCTGTGATTCTGTCATTTTTAGGGTTCCTTTATCCACTTCTTCTATCCATGCAGAGAGAAAGGGCTTTTAATTTCTGTACTCAATGTTGGATAAGTAATGGATCCATCTCCAGGGTTGGCTCACATGGCTTGCTTCTGGGTGAGAATAAAGCAGACCAGTTTAAAAATTCTGTATTTGATTTATCCCATCCTGGAGGAAACGCTTCAAAAGCAGTGGCTTTCTGAATGGGTTTCCCAGGTACATAATGATCTTCAGCACACTGCTGAAAAGTTTATTGGAACACTTTTTGTCTTGTGCTTGTATGGAAAACTGTGAAGTCTGTGCTTTGGGGTGCTATTTGATACTACTGCCTTTTTCTCTGCGTTGCTTTTTGTCTCCAAGCACTTGTCTCCATCACAGTTGTTTGGGGATTTTTGTTTGCCTATGACAAGTGTTACACGAAGTCCCAGTGAATCTTGGTCAACTTCTTTTTCAATTCTAAATTTTTCTCCCTACCAAATATAATGTAATTACAGTGTCTCATGATGTTGTCATAGTGTGTCTGCAGTGTTTTTTTCCTTCAGAATATAAATTTCTGGGTCAGGGAACAGTTTCATCATTCCCCTCTCCATTCTGGAGTGCTGTGTACGAGTTAGAAGGGCAGTTGTGGAAGATGCTTTTCATTATGTTTGCCTTTGCTGCTTCCTCCACAAGAGAGGGAGGAGATGCAGCAGAGAGCGTAGCAGAGTGTTAATTGTCTCATCAGTTTTTCCAGATACATGATAAATCAAAAGATGAGGAAGGAGAATGGCATCATTTGCTAAACTGCTGGGCTGTGTGTGGAAAGAACTCTTGTAGACAGGAGGCCAGTATCTTTTTTCTGTTTTCTTAGTGGAGGAGTGTGAATTTTCTAGGGAGTGGCAGTTTTCTTGGACTGTTTTCACTACCTACATGTGCCTTGGTTTCAAATCCTCAAGTAAGTTTTACAGAGTGATTATGCTTCATCCTTCACCACTTTTAGAAATCAGCAAGCAATTATATGACAGCAATTACTGTGAGCCTGATGCAATTTCCTGATGCAACAGGAGATTATTGAGTCCTTTGTGGAATATGTTCATTGACATGACATCTGTCATTTGCAACCAAGTAGTCTGAAAATCCTTGTATTTCCTTCTTTGCAGAGCTTCATCATTTTTTGAATATAAACCAAATGTGCAGATTAATCACATGAAAGTACAGAGCAGTGATTTCATCCTTTATTGTTCAGTTAATGATCTATGCAGCAAATTGCGTCTTCTTGATAGTTTTTTAGATGTCCAGACCTTTCTCAAGAAATGTGCTGTCTGGATGACAACAAGCATCAGCAGAATAGTGCTGTGCCATGAAAAGCACCTTTAAAAGAATAAATTGTAGTTAATTAAATTTTTATAGCTTGGGGAGCTGTAGCTATTCATTTTTTGTGTGTTCTTGTCTCATTTTTTTGCCGCAACCTTAAGCAGTCAGTCAGTCAGTATTTTAAGACTTCTGAGAAAGGCATTAGAGATTCTGATGGGGGTGGAGTGACAAAGCTGGGTGAAGCTTTAAAGATTCAAGTGAAACGGTAAACAATATGTCTGCAGCCTATTTAAAAAAAATCCTAGATTGTCAATATTATTCTTTTGTTTCCAGTAGTTGAAAAAAAAAAAAAAAAGGAAGGAGTTACATTAAAGCCTGTCTGAAGATCTGAAGGGAATAGCTGGCTTAGTCAGAAGCCAGACACCAAGGTGATTCATTGCAAATAGTCTCTCATCTGAGTATTTTCAGTACTATATCCTGGGTCTTTCTGCTGCTCTGTCATCCTCTTTTTGCTTTCAGTATTCCAAAGGTTAGCTAAGATTGTATTCAGTGTTAATGAAAGCAAAAGAAAGAATGCAGCCTGGATTCCTTTTAGGTGACTTTGTCTAAAAAGTTGTAACCAGATCTCAACTCTTGGCAAAAAGAAATTTCCCTATAGGATTGGACATTTAACTTACTGTTTGTTATTTAGGTAATTTCATGAGCAGCTTTGGAAAACTGCTTTTTCTTCATCACTTCTGGGTTCTGTATTTATCAGTACTCCTAGAAATGGCAGCTTTTCCTTTGGAGTTCAAATGGAAGAAGATTTGCCATTTGCCATGAAACTAATGGCCTGTGCAGATGACCATGTTTTCCAATTGTTCCATTTCCATAAATGAGACCAAGCAGTTCAGGCGCTGAGACTCCAGTACACAAAAATGCTGGGTCTGCATGTGTCCATTAGTGATATGTACAAAGGAAACCTGATGCAGAAGTAGCAGCAGCTCCTACATTGCAGACACAATGAGATCAGGCTCCTTGCAGGAGCAAGGTATAGTCTTGCCATGCCAAAGACTTGTGCACATCCCTAACTCAGAGGGAGCTGCTCTTCGACACCTCTTTCGAGTCAAGTAAAGCTGTGTGTTTTGTGAGAGACTGTCACTTCTTTCTCTTTGCTCACACAGATGCATTTAAGATTTTTTCATTCAGAAATTCTGCCACTTGGGACAATGGCAAGGTGATACATTTTTTTCAACACAAAGCTTTTGGGGTGCTTGGTAGATGAAAAAAAAAATCCTGTGACCTCTTACAGGGTACATTTTTCATAGAATCAAAGAATGTGTTAGGTTGGAAGGGACCGGTAAAGGTCATCTAGTCCAACTCCCTGCAGTGAGCAGGGACATCTGCACTAGATGAGGTTGCTCAGAGCCCCTCCAAGCCTGACCTTGAATATCTCCAGGGATGGGGCCTGGGCAACCTGTTCCAGTGATATACAACCCTCATAGTGAAGAACCTTTTCCTAAGATCCAGCCTAAGTTTCCCCTTTTCTAGTTTAAAACCATTACCTCCTGTCCTATTGCTCCATGCCCTCGTGAACAGTTGTTCCTCAGCTTTCTACTGGGCGCCTTTCAGGTACTGAAATACTGCTATAAAGTCCCCCTGGAGCCTTCTCTTCTCCAAGCTGAACAAGCCCAACTTTTTTTGTCTGACTGTAAGAGAAAGACAAGGAGACAGCCTAATGCTTATGTCTTTAGTGTTTCATTTCTAAGACAAATGCTGAAAAAAACAAACGATACCTGCAGAGGGAACCTCCTGCAAAATCAGAAACACTAGCTAGTGTACCAAAGTGTTCCTAGAGCACGGAGCCCTGTGTTGAGTACCCAGGATGTTGGATTCTCAAATTTCAGCAGTGATTTACATGAACAGAAAAGAAACCTGCTCTTGTATTCTTTAGAAAGAAGTTTGTTACCTCATTATCTTTCACAGAAAGAAACAGTTGCAAAGCAAGTTCTTAGAGATGAATGAAATGCTGGAAAGGATATAACGACACAAAAAGTCTTTAGGATATGATAAAAAATATGTTGCATAAGCTAAAAGAATAATGTCCTCAAGACATGTTTGACGTTTCTATTTAGGGAAGTGATATTTGCAGATAAGACTGTTTTCCCATACACTCTGTTGTGCTTGTTTTGTTTTGTTTCTTGTGCAAAACAATGTGTAGGATGCTTTATGGAATTCAGAGGAAGACATACTAGTCACTCCAACAGAGACACCTGAAATGAGAAGATATAAAATTGCAGCGAATAATTTAGTGAAGTTGTTTAGTGTAGGCACATGTACATTTTATGTACTGTAATTGGAAAATTAACTCAGTGTGAATGGTAGGCTAGGGGTAAATCCTATCCTTACCTTCTAGGTTGTATGTGTCCAATTTCTTAATTGTAATGATTATCAAATGCTGTAACAAGCATTTCTGAAAGTTATTTTTAAGTAATACATTTAATTACTATTATAGCAAATCACAACTCCTCTGAAATGCAGAGACAATAATTGTGGTTTCGGATGTACTTTGTCTACAGAGAGAGGGTGAGGTGATAGGTGCTTTCTCTTTATCATAGAATCCCAGAGTGGTTTGGGTTGGAAGGAACCTCAAAGCCTATCTAGTTCCAACCCCCTGCCATGGGCAGGGACACCCTCCACTAGATGAAGTTGCCCAAGAAAAATTTGGAAGAGTTTTAATTACCAGAGGATGCAATGGATCTTTTTTGCAACATTTTTCACAGGTGACAACATGTGCTAGGAGGGCCAAATGCTGAAAGTGATCTCAAAAAACCCAAAGATGTTATTCAGCAGAGAGAACTGTGTGGTACTTTCAGCAGGAATAATTAAATAATCTACTAAATAGTGCTTAACAGAAGACTGTCGGGAAAAGAATCCTGTAGAAGAGTATCTAGAACTTTGTTAGCTGTAGCATCTTTCGCACATTGCACTGATGAAACATTCAAACACGATATTGGGATTTATAAATTGAGGTATGGTTCATAAGGCACATGAGCAGTCCTTTCATCTTTCAGAGGTAAAGCTTTGAGCTTCCACTTCAAGAAGGGTGTAGGCCAGTTGGAGGGACTCCAGGGGAAAGCAGTAAAAATGATCAGAGATTTAGAAAGCCTATTCTACAAGGAAAGAGTGAATGATCTGAAGCCATTTATCTGAAATACCAAAGACTTAGAAGGGAGTTATGGGCCCCTGATAACAATCATGCATTGCAGCATGTCTTTGAAGAGTGATTTTGCTCTGTGTGCCCCCTAGGAAAGGGATGGAACAGAATTTGATAGACAAATTGCAATAAGCAAGACTTGGACTGGATTTAGAACAAATGAGGACTGTGATGTGATAGATTACCAGGCTGGTGACTAGATCTGTAGCATGGGAAATATCCAGGTGCACCAGACAGATGTTTGTTAGCCATGATGCAACTACAGTTGGTTCTGTCTCGGGAAGGGAAGGTTGAGTAAATGATCCATGGGGTTTCTTCCAGCCACAAGATTCAGTGGCCACGACGACAGCAACTTTTCACTGCAGGATGAAGACAAACAGTAAGCACAGGGCTATTGAAGTCCTGCACCTGTAGAAACCACAAAGGTTTCCTTCGGTTGTCCTCAATGGTACTTTAGTAATTTTGATTCCTTTTTTTTTTTCTTTAGTGGTGACTAGGCAAGGTTAAAACATTTTTAGAAAAGAAGCTTCTCCACATGTGAAAGTATTAATGAATATTAGAACAGATATACTGTAGTCTTATTCCGAATCACAGAATCACAGAAGGGTAGGGGCTGTAAGGGACCTCAAATATCATCTAGTCCAACCCCCTACCAGAGCAGGATCACCCAGACTAAATCACACAGGAACACATCCAGGTGGGGTTTGAATGTCTCCAGAGAAGGAGACTCCACAACCTGTCTGGGCAGCCTGTCCCTGTACTCTGTCACCCTCACTGTAAAAAAGTTTCTCCTTACATTCACATAGAACTTTCTTTCTTTGCTGTGCACTGCACTAAAGCTTTTAGTGCTAAGTCTTGACTTTCATAATAAACAGTTCTCTCTAGCTCTAGGCAGAGGTGGGTTTCTTTACACCTAAAACTGGCCTTGCAGGCTTTGGGGCCTACGCTTGTGAGTCTCACTGCGATGAAGCTTTTCATCCACTTTTTGTTAGGAATGCTGTGTACCTCATTCCTTGATATTGAGATCTACGCCCTACATCTCGTATTGCAGAAGTTCAGGGGGTGCTATAAATTCAGGTATCTGATGGAAAGACCATGTTAATACCCTTCCTAGATAGACCTCCTCAAGGGGCTAATAGGCAGGGTCCAGGGTGGTACTATATCTTGTGAACAGCCCTGATGAAAAATATCATGGAAACCCTTAATTAAATCAAATATATAGACTAACCTAGCTGGAAACAGTGACATTTAAGTGTCATAGTCTGAGTCTCACCACTGCTAATCACAAGCTTTTAGAAAATCTTTCATAGTCCAGGACCAGTGTGAAAAAAACCCTGTATTTCTGAATGCAGACTTCAAATGTGGGTTCACAATACATTTCTAGTTATGTATCCTAGAGTACAATTCCCTTAGCAAATATTTAGCATCATTTCTGAGAAGTAACAAGTGTCTGATTTTACTCATTTTACTCTGTGAGAGTCTAGGGTGCTTCTCACTAGCAAATGAAACACTTCTGTTTCCCTTCCATGGAATACTGCAAGGAAGCAGCAACAGTAAACTGAACTAAGGGACCAAATTACAGTTTCAGGGAGACAAGAAGAGCCAAAGCAAAGCACAGTGATTCATGAATCGATTTGAAGAGTGTCTTCACCTTATTACCAGAGTTCAGTAAGCACAATGTCTTTTCTTTCTCTGTATCATTTCTATACTTGTAGACTTTTAACGTCAGGGCTCTGTAAATTGCCTTATAAAAAAACCCCAACAAAATCACTTGTAAATTTGTGTAGTGATTTGTCTCTGCATTTCTTAAAAAGGAAGTAACTGAATGGATGACAGATTATTTATGGGTTGATTACAAATAGATAAGAGGCTCCAAGATGAATTTTGATTTCATTTTGTATTTTCTAGTTTCAACATAATTGGCAGAGAGCTTTTCAAGAAAGTATTTCTGTTCAGCTTTGCAACAGGGATAAGGAGATAAATGCTAAATTCCCCTCTTCAAATGGAGGGCGAACAAAAGAAACTGATGACTCTCTCCCTGACATTTATAGTTGTTAAACAGATCCCAAACTGACAGACTGCTCCTTCTGTCTCTGTTTTATTGGTGGCAAATTATTAAATATTCATCTAGAAGAGCCAATCAACTTAGAAAGCAGTGACCCAGCTGTTTTCAGACAATGATATATCACCTAATGTTATATGAAGCAAACAGCGTTTGTTCATTAGCTAGAATATTTGTCTTCAGTGTTACATCTGTAGGTTTTAAGAATAAAAAAGTGGCAGGAGAAGCAGAGCTTTGCACGCTACTGTGACTTTAAAAAAATTAACATCTCATCAAAAAGTAATACCTACGTTAAAACAGACCTTGGTGTGCACATCTACAGGATCAACTGCTTTTCATTTGTGTTACTAGGAGGTGAAATAACTTGCACTGCTGCCAGTAACTATAGTATTTTGTGCAGAAAATTAGCTAGGGACTCTTTGTTAATGACAAACTATGATCAACTGTCAGCAGAAATTTGGTTCCTATGCCTGAAACAACTGGTGTACTTTGTGCATGCCAAGTGAACCGTATTTCAGCATTTGAACCTGAGTTAATATATAATGCAAAACAAATAGCAGATTCTTTGGCTCTTCTCAGTGCAGCCATTCCAGGTTTATGGAACTGCCCGCTTGTCTCTCAGCACTACAGAAAAGCCATGGTATGCTTTTTTTGTTTCTTTGTCCTAAAGTTCTGAGTCTGAATTTAGGTGGGCTGCACCAGGAGTTAAACAGGGTCAGGTGACATTTAAGAGCATGGGTAGATAAAGATTTTGTCTGAATTGTCTGGTGAAGAGAGGAGACAGACAGGGAAAGGGGGTTTCTCTTAGTTTTACACTGGTGAGATCAAGCTCCATCATGTTGATCCCATTTCTAGATACTTCTCAGAATCCTTGGAGAGTCAATTGTTGGCTACATATTAAGGGAAATTGGCATATTTAAGGGAGGATACAGTTAAAGTGAATACAGCTACAAGTGCATATTTATGGTAACAAGGCTAATTGGCTTAGAAACTTGTGTTAGGAAAAAAAATGGGACAGTTTAGATAATTTGGTTTCCCACTGCTTTCAACCCTTGTGCACACCTGCACTCTGAAGGGAACTATCCCACAAGGCAGCCAAAGGTGGCTCCATCCAACGTTCTCAGGTCGAGCGCTTCTCTTGAAAGGGTGAGTTAAAGATTTGATATTTCTTCTCTAATCAGGAAAGGTTCACAGCACCCATGTACCTGCCAGAACAAAAAGTTGAGAAATATTGAATAAGCATTATTATTTCTACACCGTTTTCTTCCCCTGTAGCAATATCAGATTTGTCTTAGCTCTCAGGAGCATTACAAACCTACGATTGCTAACTCCTCTTTCTCTCTCTTAAGCTTACAAGAGCAATTTTATTCTTCCTTCTCTTCCCAGTAGGACTCATACTCTAAAGGCATATCTTTACAGAATTTTTTCAGGTGCATTGCTTGCCTGAAGAGCCATTTCTGTCCTACTCACTTCAGCTACTTGCTCCTGTCCCTGCATCTTTCCTTCTTACCAAAGCCCGCAGGTGGAGTTGGCTGAGCAACAGTGGTAACATTGCACTGCTCTCCATAGGAGTCACAACTCTGTAATATAAAGTACTTTGTAGGAAACTGTGCTCCCAGCAAAGGGCATCCACGGAGCCAACAACTTCAGATGCCTGCTCTTATAGAATCCTACAGTCTCCTGAGTTGGAAGGGACCCCTAAGGATTGAGACCAACTCCTGGCTCCACATAGGGAGTGTCAAGTCAGAGCATGGGACTGAGGGCATCATCCAGATGCTTCTTCAACTCAGTCTAGCTTCATGCTGGGACCACTTCCCTGGGGAGCCTGTTCCAGTGCTGACCTCCTTCTCCATACAGAACCTCTTCCTAACATCCAGCCTAAACCTCCCCTGTCACAGCTTCATGCCGTTCCTTCGTGTTCTATCCCTGGTCACCAAAGAGAGATCGGTGCCTGCCCCTTTGCTCCCCCCTCATCAGGAAGTCACAGACTGCGATGAGGTCTCCCCTCAGTCTTCTTGATTAAGATGCACCTGGTCTGTAATTCAGAATAGAGTGGTTTGGTTTCACGAGTTGTTAGCTTCCCAATCCATTTGGTTATAAAATGTTCATACCTGATACAAGGCAGGCAATGGGACAGTGTGGCCAAATGTAGGGATAAGAGGGGAATTACCACTTTTGGCAGTAGAGAGGTTTTAGAACAGCATGTGACAATCTTAAAAATGCACCTTGGAACACCCAACCTGCCTTTTGGCTGCTGATTGACATAACTGGGTGCTAAGTCATGGAATCATGGAGTAGTTTGGGTTGGAAAGGACCTTTAAAGGTCATCAGTCCAACCCCTCTGCCATGGGCAGGGCCATCTTTCACTAGATTGGGTTGCTCAAAGTCCTATTGATCCTGTCCTTGAACATTTCCAGGGCTGTCTACTTCATCTATGGTCATGCATAGACCAGTTGATTTTTGCCCAACGGAATGAAAGGGTAGGGATGAGGATGGGCAAAAAAAAACCAAAAGCCAAACCAAAACCTCTTACTAAGAAGAATGCTGCTAATGCAGAAAAATAAAGGAGAATGAGATTAAAAGGATAGTCTTTAACAGTCCGTTCCGATCCTGTTCATCTGTGCTGTCATTTGTTTTGTTTAACAGTATTCCCTGCAAGATATGAATGATCCTGTCACACAGGCACGCAGCCAGATGATGTCTAACCTAATCAAAATTCTGGTTTTCAGTGACTCTGGATCTGTGGATTATGTATCCTTGTGGCTGCAGCAAAAATATGCAAAACCTTCCTGCAGGAACAGGAAGCCATCTCGCATACACACCTTCGGTGTCACCGTATGCAAACCTGGCATGGAAATGTGAGAGGAGACATTTCAAAAAATCAAATTATAATCAGTTAATCCTGTTCCTGTGTGGCAGATCTGTGATTTATCTGCCTTACACCACAAATCTTCCATTTTTAAAAAGCATAATTTGACTGTTTAACAGGGAAAGTTTAGACTTGGGGTATCATTCAGCTTTTCCTAAAAGGCCTGAACTGCTTGCTCTAATTATGGGAGTGTCAGTGTATGTCAAAAATAAAATAATTTCTCTTTCTTGCACTTTTATACTTCTAAAACTGTGACAGTGTAATTTAGAATGATTTTCAATGAACTTGAATCCTCATTAATGCTTTAAAAGCAGGTTATTGTGAATAATTAGGAATACTGTCTTCTCTTTTCAAGACAAATTTTAATGCATTCTGGAGAATTCCTGTCGTGCAATTAGGCCACTGCTCATAGTCTATACTTACTGGGAAATTTATTCCTAATTAATTTGAATAAATGTAAAAATATAGAATAAACACAACATCTAATGAGGCTCTAAATGTATTTGCCTAGCTTGCTGTTTTCTTTCTTTTCAACTACATCTGAAGGGAATATATCTTTAGGGATAAACATATGCATTAAAAAAAAGCGTAGTGGGAAAATCTAACAGCAAAACTGAACAGAAAAGAAGGGATTGTTTTCATTTGTGTGTTAGAGGGTTTCTAAACAAATTTCTACAAATAGCAGTGTAATATAACAAGATGTGTTTTCAAGGCTTTATTAAAGATTACAGAAGGATTAGCATTACTGTTATGATAATGTAAAATGAATGCTTTATTTACTGTACCTACAGTACAGATTGTTTTTAAACATGGGCTCTCTGCCTTGCAAATATGTTAATATTTGCACCACAATTCATTTTCCCATCATCTTCTTTCAGGCTGGAAATGGAAACTTTTATTTTTTTAAGCCAAGGATTATAACCCTGTGTCCTCAGAATACATTCCTTTCTTTCTTTCTTCTTGTAACCCAATAGAATTGACTGCAATATTTGATTTCAGTGTCCAAAAGAATGAAAAAGCAGTTGGAAAATCATTGTAGTTCTTTTAAACTCACTTCTGAGACCAGAGTAGAGTAGCTCAGCAAAAAAAATCCCTGAAATATCCAGAAGACCTTTTTCCATATTGTGGACTTTTCCATGTTTTCTGACTTTTGTGGGTCTTGGATGGTTGATGAACCCCTTGCACCCACAGGAAAAGTGTAACACATTTACATTGCCCACACACCAGCAGAAGAGCAAGCTCAGAGAAAGCAGTGTTAGGCGGAGAGCTTTCTGGGACGTACCAGCATGTAGCTGTTTGAGAACAGTTATAAGGACTATAGGTAGCAACGTGGTAGCCAAATTTTAAAATTATGCATTCTGATGTTATGGGTAGCAGTTTGTAAAGTCTGGAGACTTCAACCCTGCTTAGATATTCTCAGTCAAAGGTGTAGAAATCTGCCAGCACTGCCTCCTTGGATCACCAGCCGGCAGCTATTGCGGCCTCTCCTCTGTTGCATTTTGCCTGGCTGCCATGCTTCCAAGCCTTCAGTCCTTCTGAGAGCTGTTTGGGGTAGTATGAATGTGCGTATACACCAGTGTATTGAAGAGAATTTAATTTCTATGGTATCATTAGCTCTGTTCTCTTTCCCATCAAGCACGTACTAGCAGACCTCTGCAGATTCCCGTACTGGGCTATGCAGCGAGATTGTTTTCCTACAGTGGTTTAAATTACAATTAATATTTGCTTTTTATAAGGCAACAATACTTAAAGTTAGAAATACCTTGATTGAATTTTATTTTTAAGATTTACGTTTAAAATTTTCCTGCTTATTTTCTACTAAAACGTCTAACCAAAATCTGCCTCCATAATGGAGAGTTCTATATCCTCTCTCTTTGAGGTTACGACAGGGTCCAGTCCCTCTGTGAGAAGTGTCAGTGTTGCAGTGCTTGTTTGCAAGGGGAGGATTTTCTTTGCCTGCTGTATAATCACAACTTCAAGCAACATCCAGCCGTAGCCTCTGTGGAAGTACTGACTGTAGTCTCCAGTTTGATCCTCAGTAGAGGCTAAACTGGAACCTGGCATCGCTCTTGGTACAGTGATAGGGAAAAGTGATGCACTGATAGCAGGGACTAATGAAAATAATAACTATAAAAGAGGCTGTGGGCAGGAACAAAGGAATTGTGTAACAACCACTGGATAAATAGCTGAAGGCATGAGTATATAATTGCACACAGTGTGAAGGGGACAATAATTTTCTCTTTGTGTAAGGTGGTTTCAGAGAATATTCTTCTTACCTGGTGGCACCATCCATCATCTTTATTCTGTCTGACATCAGCTGGGAAATAACCAAACCCACTAGATATTTCTGTAAAAAATTGTCAAAACAATAAGGAAGATACTAGAAATTTTTCACCTAAGGCCATTAGAAACACTAGATAACAGTAGTCTCAGATTTTTCAGGGCTTGGGCCTTTTTCTCGGTCAAGACTATTATCAAATTGTTGGTTACAAAAAGAACCCTCTGCAGAGGTCTGGGAGCAGGGTCCGAAACAGTAACTAGAGATGGCAATGAAAGTAGGCAGCTTTTAAGTATGTTATGCATATTAGGTAAAGTTTTATGAATCATACTGTACTTTAGACTGACTTTTTCACCCACAGAACAAAATGTAGTCAATTTTATTCATGTATGTCCTTCTGGCATAAGCTGTCACATGAGTCAGGAATAGGAATTGTTATAAGGACTCACTCAAATAAATTGTTAGTTTAATCTACCCCTACAACACGAAAGAGTTGAGATGGATAAAGTGACATTTCCTATGTTTGGGATTAATACTTTTTCAGATATTGATTCATGGGATGAAAAATAAAAACGGAAAGAGAAAGCTCTATAAAGGAAGATCAGTTCCTACTTGTCACATTATTGGGAAATTTGTTTTAATTTTTGTTTGGCAATTTATTTTATTTTTGTGTGTATCAATAGGAAAAGAATCTGCTGTCCATAATAAACTGTTCATAAGTCACAGCTGCTACGAGCATACTCAGCTTCCACAACTGTGGGGTGCTACTTCAAATACGTGCTGTATCTCTCCTCCAGAAAAACTAAAATTGGCAACTAGAGGCTTGAGAAAAAGGTCAGGGGGAGGGAGATATTCCCTGCTGCTCTCCTGTTGGTAATCAAACTTGCTTCAGTTTGTTTATTCATGTAGCACTAGATATAACTGTGGTACATGTCAAAACAAGTCAATCAAGTGATATCTGTCAGAGCATTTTATATTACCCATGTTCCTTTCTTTCCTCCAAGTGGAATTTAATTAATTAGAAATCTGGATTGGACTTCATTGGTCAAGGCTTGACAATCTACCTGGATTTGTGCAAAGCATTTGATGCTGTCCTGCACAACATCCTTGTCTCTAAATTGGAGACACATGGATTTGATGGTTGGACCACTCAGTGGATAAGGAATTGGCTGGATGATTGCACTCCAAGAGTTGTGATCAATGGCTCCATGTCCACTGATGAGTGACCAGTGACGAGTGGTGTTCCTCAGGGGCTGATACTGGGATGAGGGCTGTTTACCGTCTTTGTCAGAGACGTGGATGGTGGGATCGAGTGCAGCCTCAGCAAGTTTGACAGCAACACCAAGCTGCACGGTGCAGTTCACATGCTGGAGGGAAGGGATGCCATCCAGAGGGACCTGGACAGGATTGAAAGGTAGGCTCATGTGAACCACATGAAGATCAACAAGGCCAAGTGCGAGGTCCTGCACATGGGTCAGGGCAATCCAAGCACAGCTACAGGCTGGGCAGAGAATGGATTGAGAGCAGCCCTGAGGAGAAGGACTTGGAGTGTTGGTGGATGAGAATCTCAACATGAGCAGGCAGTGTGTGCTTGCAGCCCAGAAAGCCAACTGTGTCCTGGGCTGCATCAAAAGCAGCAGGACCTTCAGGTCAAGGGGTGGGATTCTGCCCCTCTGCTCTGATCTGGTGAGTCCACACCTGCAGTGTTGTGTCCAGGTCTGGGGTGCTCAGCATAAATAAGACACAGACCTGTTAGAGTGGGTCCCAAGAAGGGACACAGAAATGATGAGAAGCCTGGAGTACTTCTCCTGTGAAGACAGGCTGAGGGTTGGGCTTGTCCAGCCTAGAAAAGAGAAGGCTCCAGGGAGACCTTAGAATACCTTCCAGTACCTGAATGGGCTACAGAAAAGCTGGGGAGGGGCTGTTTGCAAGGGCAGGGAGTGAGTGACACGACAGGGGAGAATGGCTTTAAACTAAAGGAGGGGAGATTTACTTGAGAGATGAGGAAGAAATACTTCCCTGTGAGGGTGTTGAGGCCGTGGCACAGGGTCCACAAAGAAGCTCCATCTTTGGGCATCCTGGAATAGTGGAGGGTGTCTCTGCCCATGGCAGGGGGTGGAACTTGGTGAACATTGAGGTTCCCTACAATCCAAATCAGCTGTGATGCTATGAATATGTAGAAACTAAATCTGTGTAAGGAGCATAGTTTTCCCATCTTAAAAGTTATGTTGGGTTTTCTATCTATTTATAACACAACTCCATGAAAACCATGTTGTGGTTGCTATTCAGATATGGTCAGCCTTGCAGGGCCTCTGTCTACAAGTCACTGGCCTGTGTATGGGCAGGAGCCACCTCAGTTTGGATTCCTCATTGCTTCATGTGGTTGGTCACAGTAGCAGAGTCAATGTGTCATGTCTCACAGCACAGCCAGGCTCGTAGTGCGGGGAAAGGTCTCTCCTGGGACAAATGATGGATGTTTTCTAGTTGTGCTTGCTTGTTTTGCTGCCTGAAGTAGTTTTGTAAAATCTGAGTTCATATAGTGTTAGAGGCCAAATCGGTTTGGTTCACACCTGTAGAAAATGATTGTGGCAAAAAGCAATGAGAGATCATACCGGAAAGGAGATACTTATTCATGAAATCTCCAATAAAGGTACCTAGATATGCTCATTCTCTCTTCACCCACACAAGCTTCAGGTTGCATGTGTTAGGGTGGTCTGGGTCACTAGTATGTTACACAAAGGACACGGGACATTTAACCTTTACCACATCTCTTGGTGTTTTCTTAATGGGCAAACATGGACTAATTTCTAGACAGCTGTTTATGCCCTCTAGGAATCCACTGCGGTTATGAGGTGTTCCTTCACACTAAATATTTCTTCCTTCAGTCTCTGACTCTTAGACAAGGATGCTGCTCATTGCCTGTTTTTCTTCATTTGCTAGATTCATGTCTCCATCGCTATAAGCTGCTTCCCTGTTGGTTTTACTGGTATGTCCCATGCCCATCTTGATGCCAACACCTCACTGTTAGGGTACAGGGTCTTCTGCTGAGATGATACCTGTGCTGTGATCTTACCAGAGTCCAGACATTCTATCCAGGCTTGACAGAAACCTCTCATTTGTAATGTTATTGCTAGGAATGCTCAGTATTGTCAATACAGATAACTTTTCTAACCTTTGTTCTTTTTTCTGGTGCTCACATACTTCATATTTTATTTGCTTCTAGCCTAATATTTCTATCACAAGTCCAGTGCAGTCTGTGACTTCACCAGGTTACTCCGTCCAGCAGGTCACTCGGTGGTAAGGCATACTGCGCTAATGCCTGGAGTCCTGCAATTAGGGATTATACTGCTTATGTCTGTAGAACACACTGGTTTGGATAACTACCAGCAAATCACACACTTCTTAAATACATTTTCAAGTTACGTTTTTAATTCTGCTTTCTTTGGCTTCTCTATTATGTGAGGGTTTTTAGATGGGACTGTGAAACTCATTGGAAAATCCTTCTTCTGTTGCTGGCTTAAAAGAAACTCAGTTCTCTCTGTAGGACAGCAAAATCACAGAATCACACAGAATCACAGAATCACAGAATCTTAGGGGTTGGAAGTGACCTCAAGAGATCTTCGGGTCCAACCCCCCTGCCAAAGCAGGCTCCCTATCTCATATTACATAGATAGGCGTCCAGACGAGACTTGAATATCTCCAGAGAAGGAGACTCCACCACCTCCCTGGGCAGCCTATTCCACTGCTCTGTCACCCTCACTGTGAAAAAGTTCTTCCGCATGTTGGTGCGGAACTTCCTGTGCTCCAGCTTACAGCCATTGCCCCTAGTCCTGTCCCCACTGACCACTGAAAAGGGGCTGGCCAATTCCCCCTGCCACCCATGTCTAAGATACTTGTAAACACTAATTAGGTCCCCCCTAAGTCTTCTTTTTTCCAGGCTGAACAGACCCAGCTCACTCAACCTTTCCTCATAGGGGAGATGTTCCAGACCCCTAATCATCTTTGTCGCCCTTCTCTGGACTCTCTCCAGAAGGTCCCTGTCTTTTCTATACCAGGGAGCCCAGAACTGGACACAGTATTCCAGGTGGGGCCTGACCAATGCAGAGTAGAGGGGGAGGATCACCTCCTTCGACCTGCTGGACACACTCTTCCTGATGCATCCCAGGATCCCATTGGCTCTCTTGGCCACCAGGGCACACTGCTGGCTCATAGCCAACCTGTCATCAACCAGGACCCCTAGGTCCTTCTCCATAGAGCTCTTCTCCAACAGGTCATCCCCCAGCCTGTACTGATACAGTCGGTTATTCCTCCCCAGGTGCAAGACTTTACACTTGCTTTTGTTGAATTTCATTAGATTTCTCCCTGCCCAGCTCTCCAGTCTGTCCAGGTCTCGCTGGATGGCAGCGCAGTGTTCCTGCGTGTCAGCCACTCCTCCCAGTTTTGTATCATCGGCATACTTGCTGAGGGTGGATGCTATTCCCTCATCAAGGTCGTCAATGAAGATATTAAACAGGACTGGACCCAACACTGAGCCCTGGGGAACACCGCTAGTCACAGGCCTCCATTCAGATTCTACTCCACTGATCACGACCCTCTGAGCCCGGTCTGACAGCCAGTTCTCAACCCACCTCACTGTCCACTCGTCTATCCCTTGTTTCCTCAGCTTCTCTATCAGGATGTTGTGGGAGACAGTATCGAAAGCCTTGCTAAAGTCGAGGTAGATGACATCCACTGCTCTCCCTCCATCCACCCAGTTGGTAATAACATCATAGAAGGCTATGAGATTGGTCGAGCACGATCTCCCCTTGGTGAATCCATGCTGACTATTCCTCATGACCTTCTTCTCTTCCAGTTGTTTGGAGATGGCATCCAAAACAAGCTGTTCCATCACCTTTCCAGGGACAGAGGTGAGGCTGACTGGCCTATAGTTACTGGGATCCTCCTTCTTGCCTTTTTTAAAGACTGGAGTGACATTGGCTATCCTCCAATCTTCAGGCACTTCTCCTGTAGTCCAGGATCTGTCAAAGATGATAGAGAGCGGCTCCGCAATCACCTCCGCCAGCTCTCTCAGCACACGTGGGTGTATCCCATCCGGGCCCATGGATTTGTGTGCATCCATTCCTTTGAGTCGCTCCTGGACCACCCGTTTGGATTGTGAGTTAGAGTTTCATTTAACTTCCCTTCTTATTAGAAAGCTGACATTAGCTCCAGTTGATCTTTCAGGCTCCCACTTTGGTTGCTGGAAAGGGATATGCTCACATTCACTGTGTCTTAAACAGTGATTTTATCATTAACAATATATATCATAAATAATATAATAACAATATAATAGTAAGACATAATACTGCTCACAGGGTGGCTGCATGCCTACTTTTTAGCAGAAATATAGTTAAAACCTATGGTTTTTGCTAATATGATGCATTAAAAACATGTCTGGTACAGCAAATAATGCAAAACAGATGTAAATACTCACTAGTTACCTTGTTGTGAAGCAGCTGTGATTGAGACGTGGGATATTTTTGAGTTCTGTCTGCAACTTTTTTTTCTTTATGGCTTCATGACCTTGTCAGATGTTCTAACATTTTGTTTCCTGAGAACGCAGAGAAGAGATACGAACAAATACTGTTAAAACCAGCACTTTTCCCACTGTTTCCAGCTTTCATGGAACAGATCTTTCCCCAGATCTTTCCTTTTCTTCTTTGTGATAACAGTAATGCCTCCTGTCTCATTCAGCTATTAGATAGCATTATCCTTAGGATACAGAGGATTATGTGGATCTGCTCAGCCTCTGTGGAAGCCAAAGGCAGATGAATTTTACAGACACCTAACTGGTGGAAATGGAAGGAAGTAGAGTTTGATTAATCTTCCTTAGTTTACACATTGCCTGAGTCTTATATGTGTCGGTTCTCTTCAGTGGTTTGGAACAAAGCTGAGTTTCCTATGGATGTACACCAGTATTAAATCCAGTTCTTTCCTTTTTTCTCTGGGAGTAATCTTCTCTCTCACAGAACCACAGAATCACAAAATGGTTTGGGTTGTAGGGGAACTTAAAGGTCCATTATATGGTTCCCCTGGAGGGAAGAGGGGCCCAAGACTGCTGGCTAGTATTCAGGGGTCACCTCCTCTGAACCCAGCGGCAATATATCCCAACAAAGAGGAAATTAGGCAAAAACACCAAGAGACTTTCATGGATGAAAAAGGAGCTCCTGGGCAAACTCAAAGGAAGAAAGCAAGCCTACCAATGGTGGAAGGAAGGACAGATGTCCTTGGAAGAATACAGGGAAACTGTCCGAGCAGCCAGGGATCAGGTTAGAAAAGCTAAAGCCCTGTTAGAAATAAATCTGGTCAGGGATGTAAAGAGAAACAAGAAAAGCTTTTACAGGTATATCAGTCAGAAAAGGCCAATGAGACAAAATGTGCACCCTGTCTGGAATGGAACAGGTGACTTTGTTACCCAGGTTATGGAGAAGGCTGAAGTACTTAATGACCCCAGTCATCCCTGGAAGAGCTCTAGCCACTCTGCACAAGTCATGGAGGGCAAAGGCAGGGACTGGGAGTATGAGGAACTGCCCACTGTAGGAGAAGATCAGGTTTGAGAACACCTAAGGAACCTGAAGGTGCACAAGTCCATGGGACCTTATGAGGTGCATCCACATGACATCCTTGTCTCAAAGTTGGAGAGACGTGGATTCAACAGATGGACCATGCAGTGGATAAGGAACTGGCTCAATTGTCGGATTCAAAAGAGTTGTGAAGGTGTCCCTGCCTATGACAGGGGAGTTGGAACTAGATGATCTTTGAGGACCCTTCTAACGCAAAACATTCTGTGATTCCGTGGTTCTGTGATCTAGTCCAACCCTGCCTGTCACTAGCCCAGGGTGCCCAAAGTCCCATCCAACCTAGCTTTGAACCCAGGCATCTAGGGGCAGCCACAGCTTCTCTGGGTGCCCTGTGCTGGGGCCTCATCACCCTAATTGTAAAAAATTCTTCCTTCTCTCCATTCTAAATCTGTCCTCCATCTAATTCCTGTTGTGAGGAAACTGAGCACTCAGTCCAAGCTGCTGGGAAGCAGATGGCATGTGAGCAGAGTTTCCTACTCTGAAAGGGAGGGCATTCCTCAAAGTGACTCCTGATCTTCTGTGTCCTCGTGGCAATCTTTTCCCAACCACGAGTCAATATGAAAGTGTTTCTGCAATCAAATATGCTATTTCATTTTAATTTTTTTTAATTCAATGGAGCAATGAGAAAGAGCAGGTTTCGAAAATGTATCTTGCTGCCCGTGTAGCTAGTGACAAGAGGTATCCACACCAGGGATGCACAAACCTTTCTGAAGTCTTAAAACAGAAACCTTCCATCTGAATGGAGGGGAGACTCTAACTCAGGTTGTGAACTTTCATAGCACTGATCTCCCCACCCACCTCTTCCCACATCTAGCCCCCAGCCTTTCAGAAACCAAGAGTATGATTCATCTCATCGCTTTGAGATGTCTCTTTGAGATGAGATGAATCATGCATTAAAAGCCCTTAATGATTTTTCATCGATTATAAAGGTAGCATAAATGATTAGCATAGTTGTCTGATGTCATTTGGCCATATGAATCCTATCCAGAAGTTTTATTGTAGTATACTTTCCTAGTGCCCTAACAATTAGCAAAAGTCATTTAAGTAAATTTAAATGCGCTGTTGTTCCATTCCCCATCCTTCCCAAGAAGAAATCATTTAAAGAAGGCAAATGTGATTAATAATTACTGATAGGAATGATGTGGAAAACCGCTTTCTTCATAAGTTGTCTCTCCTACCTGCTCTCCCTTTTCTCCCCACAGTATTGCTCCCTGTCTCGTTCTGCTCTTCTGAACTTTGATACATCAGTTGTGATACAAACATGCAGATGAATAGCCAACACCAGCACCCTACTCAGTGCTGCAGGAGATGGAAGGAATTATCTTAGAATCATCGTAGAATGCATTAGGTTGGAAGGGACCTTTAAAGGTCATCTAGTCCCCCTCCCCTGCAGTGAGCAGGGACATCTTCATTAGATCAGGTTGCTCAGAGCCCTTCCAAGCCTGACCTTGAGTATCACCAGGTCTGGGGCCTCCACTATGTCTCTGGGCAACCTATGCCAGTGATCTACCACCCTCATATTGAAGAACTTTTTCCTAATATCCAACGTAAATCTCCCCTTTTCTAGTTTAAAACCATCACCCCTCATCCTATCACTCCATGCCCTCAAGGACAGTTCTTCCCAGCTTTCTTAGCCTTTCTTAGCCGAGGGGCTGTAGCCCTTTGATCATTTTTGTGGCCTCCTCCAGGCGCACTCCAACATGTCCATGTCCTTCTTCTGCTGAGGGTTCCAAAGCTGGACACAGTATTCCGGTTGAGGTCTCACCAGAGCAGAGAGGCAGAATCCCCTCTTTTGGTCTTCTGGCCACACTTCTTTGGATGCAGCCCAGGATGCAGTTAACCTTCTGGGATGCAGATGCACATTGACAGCTCACGTCCATTATCTTTGCTACTTTTTGCTTACATTGCAGTAGGACCAGGCTGAATTAGCATCCCATTTGCATAAAATACAGCACATCCATGTGGCCAGAAATCACCTTGCCCTTTACAAGCATCTGGTGTTAATAATGGGGAGGGAAGAGGATCAAAGCATACCATAACCTAATCTTCACAAAGTCCTGCCCTCGGTGAGCAGTGGAGCTGAAGAAAGCTCTCTGACTGCAGCCTAGCCCACTCATTTGCTCTCATCAACATTCTGGAATACTTTCAGATCTTCATTTTACTGGGAGAAGAATATGCAGATGTACTTTTGGGTCAAAAAGATGATATTTATGTCACCAAAGAACATAATTCAATCATTGCTCCTTGTCCACAACTAATGTTTTAAAGAAAATTTCTGTTCTTGATGTTTCCTTAGAATATCTTTTTGCTTCTTTGTAAGTAGTCCCAGGTTAATGAACAAATCCTTCCACGCTGAAGGAGTCATAATCTTTTTATCTTTGCAGTTGTCCTGGCAGTAGCGCGTAAATAGTAACAGCGATTACCAGCTTTAGCTGGAAATTAAATAAAGCTTAATTTTAATTATCCTGTACTTCTAAATTAACTTCATGTGTATTGTTAATAGTCACCTTAATTAATTAAGTAGTATTTCAATTTGAGATATAAATTGAGAGGTTTCTTTTAGTAATTTACTGTTTTGGCACTATCCATTAAGTGGTTGATTGTGTTATCCGACGTCTTATTTTTTAAACTGAAATAACGAACAAATGATAATAATGTAAGGAAAAAAATTCAAAAATACTTAATTCACTCAAACCCCCTTATCTCTGCCCTTACACAGCTTCTAAAAAAGCCTGTGGGCATTAAATATACCCTCCCTTAAGTTATATTGCCCAAGCCAAACTCTGGGCAGCTCATTTGTTCCTATTTGCATTTTACTGCTCAGGCTGTGGCTGTGACTGAAATGTTTGTTTTAAGAATGACTGAACAGCAGAGGTTTCATAGATAAAACTAGAGGTGGTGATTCTCTAAATAGATGTAACTATTTTTTCTGTGCAGCTAGAAAGAGGTGTGCCTGGTTGAAGCAATAATCTCAGCTGGTTATTGTCAGCAGCAGACTTATTTGTTCCTCTGAAGTTCCCATTAGCTATATGATCTATGAAAAATTAGCTGCATGAAGAAGATTTTTATAGAAAGAAAGCATAGTAGTCCCTGTCTTTGATTGAGAGATAAAAAATGTTATTAGAAATTAAAGCAATGATTTCATAGAATCATCACAGAATGCTAGAATCTCCTGAGTTAGGAGGGGCCCCTAATGATCATCGAGTCCAACTCCCGGCTCCACACAGGGCCAGCCAAATCAGTACATGGGACTGAGGGCATCATTCAGATGCGTCTTGACCTCAGTCCAGCTCGGTGCTGGGACCACTTCCCTGGGCAGCCTGTTCCAGTGCCTGACCCCCCTCTCAGTGAAGAACCTCTTCCCTAGTATCCAGCCTAAACCTAAAGAATTATTAAAAGAAGTAAAAATAAGGGGGATATTACCCAATACATTAGCATCCAGGAAATTGTTAATATTTAAAATAGGTTCATAGATAATTCATCTTGGAAGAGACCTCTGGTGGTGTTAGGTCCAACGTCCTGTTCAAAACAGGGTCAGCTATGAGATTAGACCAGGTTGCTCAAAGCTCTACCCAGTTTGGTCTTGACAATCTCCAAGGATGGAGAGAATATAATTCATGTTTACTCAATGTGTCAGAGGACAGAAAAGTAGGAAAAGGATAAAACTGTCTAAACTTTTGTTCCTTCTCCCAACATGTGTTTCTTTTACCGCTTCTGAATCCCATCAGCATGTATTATTGACTTTGTTCCAAAGTTTGGCTCTTTGGGTGTTTACCTGGAAATTTCACAGATCACAGAGCAGAAGTTATATATGCACAAAGAAGAACTACTGCTTTCTTATTTTATGGATCCATAGGTAAAGATGTTTGTGTTCTAGAAAAATACGTGAAGCAGATTTAAATCCATGCACTGTGTGTCTTTCACACACCCCTCCCTGTGATACTACAGAAACTTGCAAAACCTGCAGTACACCTCTCCAAGTCTTTTTAAAAGTTGTATAGACAATCACAATACCTTTAATTTTGTTCTGGTGATGTATTTTATAGAATCATAGAATGTGTAAGGTTGGAAGGGACCTTCAGAGGTCATGTAGTCCAACCTCCCTGCAGTGATCAGGGTTATCTTCACTACATCAGGTTGCTCAGAGCCCTTCCAAGCCTGAGCTTGAGTATCTCCAGGGATGGGGCCTTCACCACCTCTCTGGGAAATCTGTTCCAGTGATCTACCACCCTCACAGTGAAGAATTTCTTCCTAATATCCAACCTAAATCTTCCTTTTTCTAATTTAAAACCATCACCCCTCATCCTATCACTCCATGCCCTGTTCTTCCTCAGCTTTCTTCTAGGCACCTTTCAGGTACTGGAAGGCCACCTGCTTCCACTGCCTGTGTAGTTCCATCTTGCCTTTTAGTTTGACGAGCAGGTGTTAACTCAGCCATACCAATCTCTTACCTCCCTTTCCTGACTTCTTGCACCTGGGGATTGAGAGCTCTTGCGCTTTGTTGAAAGTGTCCTTTAAGATCTGCCAGCTTTGTTCCTCCCCTTTGTCCTTGAGGGCTCTTTCCCAGGCAGTTCTATTGATTGACTCCTTGAAGAGCTGGAAGTTGGCTTTCCTGAAATTCAGGGTCCTGTCTACACTTCTCATTTGGTTCATATGCCTTAGGACATCCCAGAGGACCTCACTCGCATTGGTGGCCATCAGGTCCAATATCGCTTCCCCTTGAGTAGGGCTGTTTACTATCTCAGGAAGTTGTCCTGTTATATACCAATATTTAACAAAATAAACTCCAAGCTTCATTATCAAGTTTTATTCCTAGTCATAGCAAGTTTGGCGATAACTTTTCGACACCGGCGAGGACAAGCCATGAGTATAGAATCATCACTGGTTTCATTCTTTTTGTCTTTATCTTCCTATAGCTGTACATGTCAAAGAATTTTCTTAGTTTATTTCTGTGTCTGACCTTCAGTATTGACCCTACAAATAGCTCTTATTTGTATTTGTATTTCTGTAAAAAGACCCTGTAGTTGTACCATAGATTAAATATATGCTGCTCTTGCCCTCTTGTTAATGTTATATATTGTATTACTAATGTTTCATTTTCTCTTATCTTCTCCAGGTCTGGGATTCAGTATTGCAGGAGGAGTTGGAAACCAACACATCCCTGGGGACAACAGCATTTATGTCACCAAGATTATTGATGGGGGAGCTGCACAAAAAGATGGGAGGCTGCAGGTTGGAGATAGGCTTCTTATGGTAAGTGTGACAAATTGAAATCGCACTTTATTTGGCTCAGAATTTTGTATAAGGACTTTCAGTTACCATGAACCTTACTCTGGAGGAAACCATTCCAACTTTCTTAATAATTACAAGTTCCATTTCCGTCATCTTCATATTTTGCCATTCATTATGTATATTTCTGAGACTGTAGTTAAAAAATCATGACTCTGGAAAAATGACATTTTATGAAGAGAAGGCAATGGGTTATCTTGTTTTGACAAACCTCTAATTGAGAAAAGAATAAAGTATTATGCATGTCAGTGACGAGTCAAGATGTACCAGAAAACTGTAAAGGGAGATTTTAGACAAGCTGTTCATACTGATTCTACTGATCACAGAACCACAAAACATGAGGAGTTGGAAGGGACCTCAAAAGCTCATTTAGTCCAACCCCCCTGCCAGAGCAGGATCACCCAGACTAAATCACACAGGTTCGTATCTAGGTGAGATTTGAATGTCTCCAGAGAAGGAGACTCCACAACCTCTTGGAAGCCTGTCCCAGGGTTCCGTCACCCCCACAGTGAAAAAGTTCCTCCTTATGTTCACATAGAACTTCCTATGCTCCAGCTTGCACCTGTTGCCCCTTGAGCCATTGCTGGGTTAGAAAGAAATCCTGTACTATGTGGGTGGTGAGGCCCTGGCACAGGTTTCCCAGAGAAGCTGTGGCTACCCCTGCATCCCTGGCAGGGTTCAAGGTCAGGTTGGATGGGGTTTTGGACAACCTGGTTTAGTAGCGGGGGATGGCAGGGGATTGGAACTAGATGATCTTTGAGGTCCCTTCCCACCCAAACCAGTCTGGGATTCTGTGAAGTTTACAAGATTAAAAAGTTGTTTCTAAAATTTGTGGAGATTACAGCCATGTTTTCTGTTTCTTTCCAACATGACACCCTAATTTCTTTATAACTTGTGTAATTTCAATGTTTTTTCTCTTCTTCTTTGAGAAGTATCTGTCAGTTCATGGCATTTACTTCATGTTCCTTTGTGAAAAGTGAGTGAGAGAATTCATTACTTTCTTTTGGCAGTGTATCAATGTAATATTACCCTTGTCATCTATACCGTCCTACTTCTGCTTCACTGATTCCTTATTGATTATATATCTCAACACCTCAGGTTTTTTTCTCCTTTTTTTTTTTCTTTTCAGTAGTGTATTTCATTTAATTTTCTTCATCTTTCTTTTTTTCCTTATCATTTCTCTATAAAATTTACTAGAATTTGTCACCCTTCTGGAATTTTCAGCAGCTGCTGAGGGTACTTGTTTCACTTTGGTATCTGTGTTCTGATAATTTTGTGCGAAAAGCTTTCAGATCCCAAAGAACATGCAAATCAAAGGCATTAAAATTTAAGAAGTAATAAAAGACATGCTGCAAAATCAAAACTAATATAGAAATGTAAACCAAATCAGTGCCATCTAATCATTTTGTGCTTTGATGACCCTACTGTTATTAAATGCAGATTGCTAATTGTGTGTTCAGCATTTGGAAGATTTATTTTGTAAATACTAAGCATTGTGATTATTGTGAAATGTAGACAAGGGTGTGTGTGTGCAGTTATGTTTCTGTAGCACTGAGCCTGCACTTAAGGCTGATTATCCTGAGCACTTCCACAGGAAAATGTTCCATTGTAGGATAATCCTGAGGTGCCCATTAGGAAAATTACTGGAGGGTGCATAAGTGTGCTCAAGTTGAAAATAGAACTTCGTGTTTTTTCTTGCTATATGTGAAAGGATCAGACCAGAACTCTGCTCTCAAGACTTTACACCTAGGAGGAAAATACTCCACATAGTTAATGCCTATGGTAGTTCCTGATACTGCTGTTGGTAACACCGACAGTGAGAACAGGACCGCACTGGGTGTCATAGCTATGGTGCTACAAGAAGCAAAGAGAAATCACATATAGAGCTTCTTAGGTAACATGGTAATTCAAGGGCAGACGTAGGCTCAAACCAGGTTTCTCAGGAATTTTTCCATTTGAATCTCAAAACTTCCCAAGGATGGAGCTTGCATAGCCCCTCTGGGAGGCTGAACTGTCCTCATGAGGAAAGTTTTACTTCTGTATTTCAACATATGCCTGCTGTCTCTCGTCCCATTACCATATGCCACTGTGAAATGCTTCCTGTAAGCACCATAATCTCTGGTTAGTTGTGCTGAGAGGCATCCCTTCTTCAGTCTGAACAAGCCCAGCTCCCCCAGCCTCTCCTCACTACCCACATTTTCCAACCCCAACCATAGTGGCACATCCCCAGTCTGCTTGCAGTCCCCTAAACTTGCTCCACTTCATTATCTTTCCTATAGCAGAGGACCAAAACTGAATGCAGGATCTACCTGCAGTCTAATGAGCACCAACTGTTGGGGAGCAATCCTTTCCTAGGTCTCCTGTTTCTGCTCCTGCTCCAGGATGCTGTTGACCTCTTTGCTGCCAGGACACACAGCTGGCTTATGCCCAACTTGCTGTCCACCAAGAGCCCCAAGCACTTTTCCACAGAGCTGCTTCCAGGCTGTCAGTGCCTAACCCATGCTATTGAAAGGGATTAGCCTGTGCCAGGGGCAAGACTTACAGTTCCTCCCTGTTGAACATCATAAAGATCTTGCCAGCCCCTTCCTCCAGCCTATCCAGCATGGCAGCCCTGCCCTTGAGTATGTGGACCCAACTGCAGAAATGTCATCTGCAAAGGTGTCATCTGCACTCCTCACCTCTTCCAGGTCATTGTTAATGATGAGTAGGAAGAGCTGAAAAATGGGTTCAATAAGTTACTACCTCTCAGAGCAGAATTACTTCCTTTTATCTGATACCATCATCTCACTTTGGAAGAGTTTATCTACAGGCTAGATAAACAACAAATCAATATAAAACTGTATTTTTCCTAGTGCAAAAGAACACTAATAGAAGCAAATTTTTCTTCAAGGAAAACACGACAAACATCAGGTTTAAGAAAAAATTAAGCTAATATTTATAATACCCTTGCATGTTTTGGTTGTATACATTATTAGCCTGTTGCTTTTTTGCCCTTGGAGTCAGAGAGATAAGACTTTTATGGGGTTTTTTGCTTGTCAGAAAAGCGATGTTCCTCACATACCAAAAGATTACATTTGCTTCTCTTTTTTCTTGTTGAAATGAGAAGGAAGAACTGAGAGTCACTTTCCTTCTTAGAAATTTAGGCTAGCAGTATCTATTTCTTTCAGAATGTATATGGATATAGGATCATGTCTGTGTTAAAGTAATCCCAGCATATAAATTAAGATGCATCTAGCTTAGTATTTGCTTGTGATCAGAAGTGCTCTTATGAAGTGTTTTTTTCTTCTGTCTTGTGGCATGGTCTTTTAGGAAAAAAAACCCAACCCTGAATTTCTTTTAATGGAACTTCAACAGAAAATGGGGTCCAGGAGTATTCCTAGTTCGCATTGCATTGCAGCTGCAACCAGGCACTTCAGTCAGCAGGCTAGATGTTCTGCAAACTAATTCCCTTAAAGCATGTACAGCAGAGATGCTGTGTCATGCTGACCCTCTGTTGCTGTGGATTGCTCCTAGTGCAGACATTCTTCACTCAGGCAGGTGCCCCCAGATTCACACTGCTGTGCCAGTTGATGGGGCACAGGCATTACCCAGTTAGACTTAAAGGAAGAAGACAGTGTGAGCAGGTAGTACCTGATCTGCAGGTTGTGCCGGCTGGCTGCTGGCACAAAGGAAACACATTTGAAATATAGATTCTGAGGTGGAGAATGAATGAGTGCTGAACCAACTGAGGGGATTAGTGGCTGCATCTGATCCAAGCCAGATTGAGACTGTTACTGACTCTGGCCTTGCAATGCTTTGTCTAACATTAATCCGCTAGGATTGGTTTTTGGATGGTACACTAGCAATATGCTTCTCAGTTTACTCCTCTAATGATACGCTACAGGCTTGGGGCAGGGTGGCTGGAAAGCTGCACAGAGGAAAAGGATCTGGGGGTATTGGTTGACACTCTCCAGAACATGAGCCAGCAGTGTGCCCAGGTGGCCAAGAAGGTCAATGGCATCCTGGCTTGCATCAGGAATAGTTTAGTCAGCAGGACCAGGGATCCTCCCTCTGTACTCAGCTCTGGTGAGACCACCCCTTGAATACTGTGGTCAGGTTTGGGCCCCTCACTACAGGAAAGATATCAAGGCCCTGGAGGTTGTCCAGAGAATGGCAACCAGGCTGGTGAAGGTGCTGGAGAGCAAACCTTAGAAGGAGCGGCTGAGGGAACTGGGACTGTTTAGCCTGGAGAAGAGGAAGCTGAGAGGAGATGTTTACGTTCTCTTCAAACACCTGACAGGAGGTTGTGGTGAGCTGGGGGTCAGCCTCTTCTTGCAGATAACCAGGACGAGAAGGAATGGATTCAAGGTGTGCCAGGGGAAGTTCAGGTTAGAAACTAGGAGAAATATCTTCTGAGAAAGAGTGATTTGGCATTGGAAGGGGTTGCCCAGGAGTGACCGTCCCTTGAGATGCTCAAGGAGGGGTTGGCTGAGGTACTTAGGAACATTGTTTAGTAAGTAGTATGTGGTAGAGGGATAGCTGGACTAGATGATCTTGGAGGTCTTTTTCAACCTTTAGAATTCTGTGATTCTACTTTTCGCTTGTTGTTTCTTCACACATGCAGCATCCTCATGCTACTTCATTAGTTTTTGGGGTTTTTTTAAACCAAAACCAAAATAAACTGAGATTGAAAACTGATGGCCTACACTTGCACTGTGCATACAATAGACTGCTTGAAGCTTGAAGCCCACTGTGCAGTCTCACATTTGTCTGTGAAGCACAAACTCTTGAATTCCTCTGCAAAGAGCAGATCTGGTTTAGGACATTTAGCCCATAGCTATTAATAATCTAAACAAGCTAATGTGAGAGGGACTAACAGACCTTATCATGTGAAGATAGCCAGTTTCTCTTTATTCCAAGTCTAGCACTTGTACAACTGACTCAGGAGTCCTGGGGATTATAAATAGTTAGTCAATCCAAACAGATTTACCTCCTAAGGACAAATGGTTGGTCTTCAGCACTGAAAAATCTTTCACTTTTCACAGCCTTTTATTGAAAAGGCCATCAGCATTCTGGATTTACAAATGGCACATCACAGGTGTTTACCAGCAGATGTTCACTCAGGAAAATCCACTTTCTGAATGAAAAGTAGATTATATAAAAGCAAACATTACAATGTGCAAGGTAAGGATCACCTCTTTGTGTCATTCACTGAGTGAATCAGATCTCTCTTTTCCTAAACCAATAGAGGAAAAGGACTAATTCTCTTTAAAAAAATGAAAATTAAATAAAACAAGACTTACTCCTCCAGAGTTCTTATTCTGCTATCAACTTAAGCTGTGGTGAATGAAGTTATTCTTTATAGTGTTTCAACAGTCGTTTTGGGGATTCTAAGCTTTTCACTCTAGCTACTCCTCAGTGCCTTTCTTTTCCAATATGAAACTAGGAAAACTTCCAAATAAGATAATTCTTGCTTAGGTTTACACTTCATTGCCTTGATTATGATATTTAGGAAAAAATACAAAATCATCCCAATCTTTTTGTACATCTTTGGCAACATTTCTTACTGATTTCCCCTGTAACTCAAATAGCTTCTTTGATTGGATTTGTATTTTTTATTTCCTTCTCAGTCACTGTATTATTTCATGCTCTTATTCTTTTCCTGTCTAGTGAGTATGTCTTTGTATCACATACTTTCTATTTAAAGAAATAGCTTTCCTAATTTCTTTTTTACTTCAGATCCTCTTTGCCTTTCTGAAGTTTCTTTATACTGAACTTTTCCCAGTAGAAAATTCCCACCTGCTCCATCTCTGTTTTCCTTCTAACTCCTCTCCTTTGGCTCCCATGGCAGAACTTTGTGGCTCAAGCATCTGACTCTTCTAACTGAACTGGATAAATGTCTTTTTTAATATTTGCCTTAGGGATTTTCTCCCACTTGATTAATTGCTACTTAAGTTGCAATGAATGAAGTGGAGAGAATGCAATGGAAGGTGCATCTGCAGCCCAGAAGGCAAACCACATCCTGGGCTGCATCAAAAGGACTGTGGCCAGCAGATCCCCTCTCTGTCTTTATTTGTAATCATTGTTTTTATGATCAGAAAGGTAAAAAGATATTGATACATGCACATATTAATATTAATGGAATTTTAGGTCCAAAGCAAGGACTGCCTTCCAGAGGAAACTGGGGAAAAGTTTATTTTGTCTACAATAATTCCAAATTGACCCTGGCAATGATGAAGGGAAACAGTTTTATCTCCACATTTAAGAGAGATCTTATGCACTGCTGAGAATCTTCGTATTAATGAACAAGTTTGTTCAATTATTTGCTCTTCATGTACATTAGTAAGTCTGTGTTTATTTCTTTGTTTACTGAGAACCGAGAAGTCCAGGACAAAACTAACCAGTAGCAAACTGCCTTTCGAGAAGTCTTCCTTGTAGAGATAGGAAACCTCTAATTTTCCATATATTTGGGATGAGTTTCAGCAGCAATTTTCATATTTGCTGCAATATGTTTTGTAGAACTCTATTGACTTTGAAGGGCCCTTTCTTCTCTGATTTCCTTCCAGCCTCTTTTCTCTGAAGTTCTCCTCTGTATCTCGATTTGACTTGTGCATTACCTTCATTGAAGTGTTACCAAATTCCAGCTTTACATATTTCAGTGTTCCACAATATTCTTCACACTTACGCAGCACATACTACAAATGGGAAAAAAATACAACAGTGCATATAAACTTTGCAAGTTAAATACCAGTATTGTCAGACAGGTAAGAATTAGGACCTGTCATAGCCAATATAAGTTTTATATATATCATAATTAATTTTCTGCTTCTGAAATGAATGTATACCCTCCAGCTGCACAGGTGTGACAGGTGTATTGTGATGGAAGTACAACTGCCCTAACAATATTTTTTACCAACTAGATTTCCAGGAAACAACTTTGGAAAAAAAAAAAAAATTTGCAACAAGTCAATTTGTGTCTTAATTGGTTTATACGTTCCTAAAAAGTCCAAAAGTCAAAATCCAGACAGTTCTGTGACATTTCATTTCGTTTGGTTGACTAAGAACATTTATTTACAGCACCAGTGTAGTGGGAGGTTATGATGTGAGACTTTACTTCAAAAAGCTTACAGTTAGGGCGAAGTACAGCAAGGTGGGTACAATATACAGACAGCGTGGGAAGGAGGAAAGGTAAAGGATGACTTTGCTGTTGTATTTCCAAATTGTGACTCTTCAGTTTTTAGAGTTTTGAAATACATAAACAAGAAAAGCTTAATTTGTCACTGCTTGCTATCAGCACAGTAATCTAAAAGACATTTAGTTATCAAAAGTGCATATTTGTGTTACTGTTCTTAACAAAGAAAAGCAGAGAAATTTATAGAGGATAGGGATCAGATTTTTATTTAAGTAGAAGACCTGTCAAAATACAGCATACATTGTCAGCAACTCCCTTCTGAGTGTTAGGTTGCATCATTGCTCTTCATGTCAAATTGTCACAACATGCCTGTCATTGTGCCTTTCAATTAACCTTAAAGCCAAGTCTGAGAATTATACAAAGAGCAAAGTTTTAAGAGAAGCCGTAACGTTTAACAGTACTGCCCAATAGCTATCACTCTCTCTTGGTGTTGATGAAAGTGTTTGGCCAGGAAGAGTCCTGCAGTGATTTGTAAGAGCTCATAAATTACTGGTCTAAATTCCATAGAGAGTATGTATTTTTTCTTCTGTGATTTGCAGCCGTTCAATGTTATACTATAGTTAAGGACCTCCTGTTCTTCCATCTTGGATAAGCTTTACAAAGAATCCTTGCAGTAACTGTAGAAGTTGGTGGATGGGGCTTCCCAGGTGGCCAGGAGAGCTAATGGCATCTTGGCTTTTATCAGAAACAGTGTGGCCAGCAGGTCTAGGGAAGTGATTGTCCCCCTGTACTCGTTACTCGAGTGCTTTGTTCAGCTTTGGGCCCCTCACTGCAATAAAGACATCAAGGTCCTGGAGCATGTCCAGAGAAGGGCAACCAGGCTGGTGAGGGGGCTGGAGAGCAAACCTTATGAGGAGCAGCTGAGGGAACTGGGACTGTTTAGCCTGGAGAAGTGGAGGCTGAGGGGAGACCTTATCACCGCCTACATTTACCTAAAAGGAGGTTGTAGAGAGGTGGACGATGGTCTCTTCACCCAAGGACGTGATAGGATGAGGGGGAATGGGCTCAAGCTGCACCAGGGTAGGTTCAGTTTAGACATTAGGAAAAAGTTCTGCACCGAAAGGGTTACCAGGCATTGGAACAGCCTGCCCAGGGAGGGAGTTTAGTCACTGACTGTGGATGTATTTAAACATGGGTAGACGAGGTGCTTAGGGATGTGGTTTAGTAGAGGACAGGTATAGCTGGACCCTCCACTAGTCCAGGGTACCCAAAGCCCCATCCAACCTGGCCGTGAACCCTGCCAGGGATCCAGAGGCAGCCACAGCTTCTCTGGGCACCCTGTGCCAGAGCATCACTACCCTCATTGGAGATTTTGTTTTTCCCTTACATACTGTCTAAATCTCCTGTCCTTCAGCTTAAAGCCATTACCTCACCTCATACATGCCCTTGTAAACAGCCCCTCCCCAGCTTTCCTGTGGCCCATTCAGGTACTGGAAGACTGCTATAAGGTCTCCCCGGAGCCTTCTCTTCTCTGGGCTGAACAAGCCCAAATCTCTCAGCCTGTCTTCATAGCAGAGGTGCTCCAGCCCTCTGATGTCTTTGTGGCCTACCTTCTCGGGACCCATTCTAGCAGTTCTATGTCTTATTTATGCTGGAGCCCCAGAGCTGGACACAGCACTGCAGGTGGGGTCTCACCAGAGCAGAGCAGAGGAGCAGAATCCCCTCCCTTGACCTGCTGGTCAGGGTGCTTTTGATGCAGCCCAGGACACAGTTGGCTTTCTGGGCTGCAAGTGCACATTGCCAGCTCATGTTTACCTTTTCAATCAATTAACACCCCAGAGTCCTTCTCCTCTGGGCTGCTCTCAATCCATTCCCTCCAGCATGTTGACCTCACTACACAGCTTGATGTCATTTGCAAACTTTCTGAGGGTGCACTCGATCCCACCATCCATGACTCTGACAAAATTATTACCAACAGTGCTGTGTCAGACTTTGAATATGCATCTCCTTGGAAAGCTGTACTTTCTACCTTGCTGCAGTACTGCTCCTGTAATCCAGTGCTCTTTGTCTACAGCATTTTTTCCAACATTGTGATGGCACCAAGACTATGTAATTTTTCCTGTCTATCCCTGCATTTTAACTCACCTGTCTGCTTTCTCCTTTAAGGTAAATAATTACAGTTTAGAAGAGGTTACCCATGAAGAGGCAGTAGCGATACTGAAGAACACATCTGATGTGGTGTACCTAAAGGTCGGAAAGCCCACCACCATTTACATGACTGATCCTTATGGCCCACCAGATATTACTCACTGTAAGTGATTTTTGCAGCTCACTTTATGAGATACGAGTTTGTCAGATGATTGGGGTTTATTCCTAACCCATCCAAAGCACCCTATTAAAGTTTATGCTACAACTTGGAAGGCTACATAAATAAAATGTTTATTGACACTTAAGAATGCTACACTTAGGAAATACTACAAATAATATAGCTCTACTAAAGCATTTTTGCAGCAAAAGTAACAATGTAGCTGAAGTGTTGCTGTGCTGGTTCCAATTAGCCATTGACCAGGTGATCCCACTGAAGTGCATCTCAAGAGAGAATTTGTCGTGGTGCAGCCCCAGACGGCAGCTGAGCACCATGCAGCCACTCTGCCTTGCTTCCCCCACCATAGGAGGCCATGGGGGAAGGAAAGAAAAGGGAGGGAAGAAAAAAACCAGAATACAAAGGCAAATCTTGTGGGTTGGGATAAGGACAGTTTACTGGGATGGCAAAGGAAGGGAGAAATAAAAACAGGACTTTATAGCAACATACACAGAACTGGTGAAACATAATGTAGTTTCTGACAGAGCCACACAACTCAGGCTGTACAGCTCAGAGCTGCTCTGAAGCTGGACTGCCCCCATACCAAAAGCCTGGAGCTTTGTGCTTCTCCCCTGCCACCAGCCCCCTTTATACTGAGCATGACATAATTGGCATGGAATATCCCTTTAGTCAGTCTGGGTTACATGTCCTGGCTGTGTCCCCTCTCAACTCCCTGCATGCACCCCACCTTCTTATTAGCAGGGCGATATGAACACCTGAAAAGTCCTTGATTATCAGGCTTGGCAACAACTAAACCATCTGTGTGTTAGCAGCACTGCTGTCACCTAACTCCCAAACACCCACTGCTAGAAAGAAAATTAGCTGCATTGAATGCATTGAAGTATATGTATATAAATTTGTAGAGTGGAGCCCTCTGTCCCCTAAAAAATCAGAACAAGCAGTTATCCATCTCATACAAGAAAGCCTGAGAAAAAAAGAATATGGTATTTACATAAAAGATTTACTTGGAATGTAAGAATCACTGCTCTACTTACAGAAATTTACCTGTTTTTCTATGTAAATCCAATTCCTAAATTATTGTTCCACTTAGCTTTATTCACAGTCTGTCCATTAGCTTTATATATGTTCATTTGCTATTTTTTCCCTGAGGACCAAGGCTTTATTTGTCCATGCATTCAATGTACACTCTTCTAGGATAAGTTGTTAAAATAATTCAGTAAAGCTCAGTGAAGGATTTCATAGGAGGGGAAGATGATTTTATTTTAAAACAACTTAATTTCAGGCTGTCATATCCCTGCACTCAAAATCATCTAGGCTCATGTCCAGCATTTGCATAGAAAGATACACATCTAGGTGCATCACTAGGACTCCCTGAGATGATTAAGTACAAGGGTGGGTGGATGTGGAGTCTTTATAGTACATATATAACTGCTTCTTAGGTGACACCCTCCTTATTGATGTGCTTAAAGAGATTACAGGAATTGGGATCTTCTGTCATTCCTATTGGTTCTACCTCCACAGGTCTTCAGGAATTACTTCTTTTTTCTCCTTATCTGAGTGTCTTAAGCTCCAATCTAGTCTTTATCTCCCACCATCATCTCTTAATAGTCTTTGTTTTAGTTTGGGTGTAGAGTCTCCTGACCAATAATGTGGTTAGGTGGAATATTGGTGACCTATTGATGAATGTAGGTGCTATCAACACACACACCCCTCCTGCCAGTCCTGCTGGTGTCCGTACCCAAGCATTCCCATTGCCTTTTCTTTCACAACAATCGTAACATTTCAGTTGCAGCTCTCTCTGCCACTGGTGCCTGTTCTAAACAGTTCATTACTGAAACTCCCAACATTAGTTGTTCATTAAAACCTTTCTGCCTTGAGTTCAACTGCCAACAGGGACCAACATCTAATAACTTGATGGCAGTCTAATTTTTTATGAGATCTTCAGCAACTAAGCCATGCCTATCCTGATCTCCTGCCAACAATCCTAGGGACACTTAAACCATCTTTAAGTGCCAACCATGTGCTGGCAAAGGCAGATTTTCCCAGTAAGTGCTAGAGATTTAAATTTTTCTGCATTTTGTATAATGTTGCTGCTGTGGACTGGCAAAGTTGAAGGGAAAGGTACATATCCATAATCCTCCTTATTCAGACTGTTCTGTAAAATTAGAAGGCAATGTTTTGTAAAATGCACTTCAGGTGGTAGGATCAACTGTGCTGAGGATACTGATTTACTTAGCCAATATTACAACAGATGGCAATCATGTTGTTCAGTAGCAGACTGGTCTGGATCTTAGCAAAGTCTGAGAAGCAGACATACTAAATGTCCCTATCCAATCTCCTGCTTTATAATAATTTCTAAAATAATAGTTTGGAAGTTCTGAACCAGCGTGTTTTATGATGTCAGATTATAGATCTGCAGTTTAGGAGAAGACAGAAGTAATTCCAGGGGGAGAGTAGAGGTGGAAGAAATTTACAGTAGCCCATCCCAGGATGTTGGTGCATACGGATTCATTTATCCTCAGGGAACCTTTCATTATACCGACATGTTCAGAGTATTTCAGAATGGGTAATGGCCTTTCCCTGTAGAAATATTTGGCTTTGAAACATTCTGTATCTCAGCATAGGAAAGAAAGACTGAAACTAATACTAGAAAGTTTAGCTGCCTTCTTCTCATGAGAAAATGAATCACAGCTCATTGCAGAAGCAAGTATCGTTTTTCCTATTTATCATTTCCATTTCTAATTACATCAGCTAGAGATTTGAATACAACTATCATTACATCTCTCCAGTCATAAATATCCCCAGTAACAGCAGAATAGCAAAAACCAAGCAAACAATAAAACCCACTGGCCATATATTGAATCAAATGTCATAGTCCTATGATTTTCATTATTAATTGCTAATACATAAAGAAATGTCTATCCATTTTTAAATAAACAGATTGACCATGATCTAAAGAACTTCTATGTTGGTACTGAAATTTCAATTCTACTGAGAATGTTGGCACCTTTAGTAGGTGACAGCTTGAAATCTTAACCATACATAATTCTTGCCGTGCACAGAATTCCTGTTCTCTTTCTGCATTGAACTCCTACTACGTTACCCCTATTGCTGTGTATTGGAGCCAAAATGAGGAGAGTGCTTTTAATCTCCTTCTCTCTTATTTACATTTCCTTCTTCCAGTCAGGCCTAATTGAAGAAAAGGTTTCCTGTCTCCCAAACTATCCCTTCTTACTCGGAACCCCTCTAAAGAGTCACTCCCTGCAAAAAGGGCAGTATTGTTGCTATTGCTAGTAGTAGTAGTAGTATTAACCTTTCAGGAAAATTCCAGCTGTTCATTCTTTCTTGTTACATTTTAGCTGTTTTTATGTTATTTGCAGCAATGAGCACCTTAGTACCTCACTAAAAAATGGTGCTGTTGTGGCATCTAGTCAAACATGAAAGTGGCTAACTAGAAATGCTTCTTCTTCCCATCAGCTTATTCTCCACCAATGGAAAATCATATACTCTCTTCTGGAAACAACGGCACTTTAGAGTACAAGGCATCCCTCGCCCCGATCTCACCAGGAAGATACTCACCCATTCCAAAGCACATGCTTGTGGAGGATGACTACACCAGGTCAGATGCTTCTCTTTATTTGATACATTTGATGACAATTTCAAGGGATGTAGGTAAAGCATTCAGTGCCCCTCCGGTAGAACAGAGCATATAATTCTTTCTACCCATGCTCAGGGGGAGATGATTTGAAATTGTCACAGGTATGAAGACTACTAAGAGAAAAATGACACAACTGAGTGCTGACCTGAGGTCCATCTTGTCTAGGTGCAATCCTGCACTAGCTCCTAAACAACGTGGCTGCACTAGAGCAGTGATGGCACGGGGAAAATTTTCTGCTTCTTAACAGCTGTGTTAGCCGTGGTAGTTCTTTCTAGCACAACCCTGAGATCCAGGATCGGTGACTCATGTGGCTCACTATATATATGGGTGGAACGACCACATGAGTGTTTGTACCTGTCCACAACAGCACGCTCTGAAAGGTCCAGCTTGTTTAATTTAGAGGAAGCCAAGCTGAAATAGTCTGTAACTGCTCTGTGCAGACATTGAATGATAAATGTCATGGAGAGTAAACACTATGGGAAAATAAAAAAACCCATGTATAAATTGGCTGGAAATAAATATAGGAGGGAAACTGGAAAAAGTTTCTTAACCAGTACTGCAATCAGAATATGAGATAGCTCTCTGTGGGAGCCTGGTGGTTAAAAGGAAACTCATTATGGAGTGGCACTCGGTCCATATATAAAAAGGTTTCTTTGATGTGATTATCAGCAAAATGATCCTGGAAATGACTTCTAACCCCGCCCCCTTTTTTTCTTTTTTTCAACAATCCCAAAAGGATTGAGACTACTAATATGGAGCTATGGTAGCAAATTTTTTCTGTGTAGTTGATGTCCAGGTAAAATGACAGATAGTAAGCTGCTGGGAGGGTTCTTTTATGCCTTGTGTTAAATCAACACTGAATGTCACTGATGGGACTGTGCATATTTACCTTTTTGTTCGAGAAGCACTGCCATTCACTAAGAAGGCAACAGTGGTGAAGTTTTTAAAACAAGTCCTTGTTACAACATCTGGTGCCACAGCAAAACAGAAATTATTTTCTTTCCTGTGTTTCAGTATTTATAAATTCATTGTGTTTAGAGCTAGGAGGGGGCTGTTCCAATCATCTAACCTGACCCGCTGTGTATCTCCAACCAAAGAATCTCATCTGTTTAAGTATTCATCAGCTTCATAACTTGCTAATTTGCATCTCATGTTTTCCTGTTGCATATGATTACAATCTCAAGCTGCTAAACTTGTTGGATCAGAAAGATTCAGAGTAACTAAATCATGATAGAGTGTTTAATCAGGACATGTGGAAACCACACCTTGCTTCCCTGTCTCAGATGAATGAATTTCTCCTTTGTTTTGATTGATGATGCAAAGCTGACATAGCTTTCCTTCAACTTATGAGACATCCAATTAGGATGAATTTTCTCCAAAGTTATATTTTTAATTAATAGTTAAAACATTGTTTTCATTATATTGCACGTAAAGGCTTTACCTGGGCAAATAGTGGCCTCCTAATTTCTAAAATGCCTGTGTGTGGGAAGAATACTGCCATAGTGTATGGATTACAATGATGTATGCTTTGTCAGTGTTTGCAGTGCTGAATTCTCTCCTGTAATGAGATGTCAGCACCATTATTACTGGGCAACTGTTGGTGAAGTTTAAAAACAGCTGAAGAATGTAGCCTTAAAAGGAGTAAATAGCTAGGGAGACCAGGAAGCCTAGGGAGACAAAGTGAATCCTGAAAAAAGAAGGAAAGCTGCCCTGATAATTAAAGGAACATATAGACACGTAGAAGAAGACCTGTAAGGTATTGAGAAGTATTGTTAGAGTCCTGTGTTTGTGTGTTCCATGTAGCTGATTTTACCTTTCTACTTACTTCCCCACCCCCCCTAAAAAAAAAAGGAAAAAAAAAGAAAAAAAAAAGGAAAAAAAAAAAAAGAAAAAAAAAAGAGAGAGAAAATAGAAAAATACTTCTAGAAGAGAAGGCAGCAACAGTCCTAGTCCATTAGTTCAGAAGGTATCCAGCAGAAAGCATACCTGGCCAGCAGGACCAGGGAGGTGATAATCGTCCTGTTCTCAGCTCTGGTGAGGCCACCCCTTGAAAACTGGGTTCATGTTTGGGCCCCTCACTACAAGAAAGGCATCGAGGCCCTGGAGTCCATCCAGAGAAGGGCAACCAGGCTGGTGAAGGGTCTGGAAAAGAAGTCTGATGGAGAGCGGCTGAGGGAACTGGGGTTGCTTACCCTGGAGAAGAGGAGGCTGAGGGAGACCTTATTGTCCTGTCCAGCTACCTGACAGGAGGTTGTGGTGAGCTGGGGTCAACCTCTACTTGCAAATAACCAGTGATAAGACAAGAGGGAATAGCTGTGAGTTGCACCACGGGAGGTTGAGGTTAGAAATGAGGAGAAATTTCTTCACAGAAAGAGTGGTTGGGCATTGGAAGGTGTTACCCTGGGAGGTGCTGGAGTCTCCATCCCTTGGGGTGTTCAAGGACAGGTTGGCTGAGGTACTTAGGGACATGATTTAGTAAGTAGTAGAGGTGGTAGGGGAGCAGTTGGACTAGATGATCTTGGAGATCTCTTCCAACCTTAAGGATTCTGTGATTCTATGACTTCATTATCTTAGTGATAGTTTTTAATGCTACACTGATACTCAGGATACAAAACTATAAAGATAAAATTAATGTAGTTGTAAGAAAAATGGCACTTCTTGCCGTTGCATTTCCTCACTGCACATACATCATACAGCACTATCTGAGAGACACCCAAGCAAGAGCCAGGTTTCTCTTCAGTCTACAATGACTAAGAAGCTCTGACCTTCAAAACAGAACCATTTATCCCTTCAATGATGGTGAAACTTTTTTTTTTTTTAAACTTCCACATAGCTAATTATTGCCTATTGATTCAAGTGTTGATTCAATTTTGAAAATGCTCCAGTTAATTAATTCTCACAACTATAAACTGAGAATAGTGATGCACTCTTTCTGTGCAATGCCATAGGGTCTGTCAATGATTCTACCATTAAAACAAGAAGATATTTAGAAAGTCTTTGTTACTGACCACTTTGGAAAGACTTAAAATCTTTTGGGAGTTTAATTATTATATGGATAATTTTAGTGAAACCTATAGATCCCTTGATTGCAGCATTTATAATTAGATTTCCTCACATAATTTTTTATAATTAAGATGATTGCCAACTACTGCAGTGCTATCCATTAAAACTACCTGGTTCTTGCTATAATAGGTTTCCAGGCTAATTTACATGGTGATCACATAAGGAAATTTATTACCCATGTAGTCATAATATGGCAACACTTCTGGCAGATACTCGTTTTTGCCAGCTAAAAATTTGGGACAGTAACTTCTCCACTGTAAGAGGCATCTGCAATTTCATATTTCTTTCTACATGTGATTTGAATGAGGCTGATGACAAGATTTCTTTTAACTATCATGCTATAATGAATCTCTCAGTAATGTTTAAATGGTTGAACAGTCAACTTAATTTGCCCACTCTTGCTTTAATTTTTCATTTTTTTTTAAACCTAAATGCTTCATTTTGCCCAACAAAAATGTGTTTCTGTTGACAAAAATTTGTATTTTTTTGGTCTGAAGTTGAATCTGCATCTGAAAATAAAAAAGATAGAGCTTTTACTTAATAAGGTTATGGGGAATCACAGAATTACAAGGTTGAAAAAGACCTTTAAGATCATCAAGTCCAACTGTTCCTGTCATCAACTAAGCGATATCCCTAAGTACCTCATCTACCCATCTTTTAAACACACCCAGGGATGGTGACTCAACCACCTCCCTGGGCAGCCTGTTCCACATCCCAACAACTCTTTTCAGTGAAGAATTTTTTCTTAACATCTAATCTGAACCTGCAAAAAATCTGAACCTGGGAAAAAACAGCTTAATCTGAGCACTAGCGATAGAAAAGCAAGAAATCATTTTCAGCCACAAGTTTTAATGAGGTTGGATGCTGTCTTTCAATTACTGAGCTTTCGTATGCTGTGTATATTATTAGTCAAAAATGCTGTCAGTGTTAGGCATAATTTACTTTTCCTTTTGATGGATTCATTTTAAATCTACTTAGGATGGAAGCTTTGTCTTCCTGGATTCATGATCTTTTAAAATTTCAATAAAATGACACAAATTCAGGTTAGTAGAATGTGGGATCCAAGTAACTGTATCAATACTATCATCCTTCTGCAACTAAGTCCGTATTTGGTTTAATTTTGAGTAACATTAAAGTGTTGGGCAGGCAATGCAGGAGATTCCTTGGTTGGGTTGCTGCCAAATTTCCTAGTGCTGCCAGAGGGGAGAAACAGGAATAATTCTCTGCTTGACCTGCTGCTTCTGAAAAGGGAAGAAGCAGTGGCCAACACAGTGATGAATAGCCTCTGGGATCAGAGTGACCATAGCTTGGTTCCATTCGTGATTCAGAGGAAGTCAGGAAAGGCAATCAGCAAGTTATGACTGTAGACTTCAGAAGAGCAAACCTCAGCCTTTTCAGAGAACTGCTAAGCAGAATCTCTTGGGGTGCTGCCATGAAGACATAGGGTCCATGAAAGATGGATGATTTCTAAAAAAAGACATTGAGAAATCAGGAATGAACCATCTGTTGAGCAACAGGGAGGGAAGTTCAATAGAAGGCCTTCTCAGCTGAGCAGAGTGCTTCCTGATGACCTGAAATGCAAGATGTAGAAAAGCATTGCTTGCTGCTTAATGACAAAATCAGACCGGTGACGGATTTGAGGTAAGACTTAACGAGAGCATCATGGTTGAACCCCAGGCAGCAGCTAAGCCCCACGCAGCCACTTGCTTACTTCCCACTAGTGAGATCGAGGAGAGAATCAGAAGAGTGAAAGTGAGAAAAATTGTGGGTTGAGTTAAAAGTTTAATAGGAAAAGCAAAATCTGGACACACAAACAAAGCAGCCAAGGAATTCATTCCCCACTTTCCGTGGGCAAGCAGGTGTTCATCTATATCCAGGAAAGCAGGGTTCCATCATACATAATGGGGACTTGGGAATACAAGCACCATCATTCTGAATGTCCCACTCTACATTCTTCTTCTCCAGCTCTATAAACTGGGCATGATGTCATACAGTATGGAATATCCCTTTGGTCAGTTGGGATCAGCTGGCCCAGCTGTGTCCCCTCCCGACTTACTGTGTACCACCAGCTGACTTGCTGGTGGGGTGGGGTGAGGAGCAGAAAACTCCTTGGCTCTGTGTGAGCACTGCTCAGCAGTCATGAAGACATCCCTGAGAGATGAAGCCAGACTCTCCTCAGTGGTGCCAGTGACAGGACAAGGGGAAACAGGCCCAAACTGGAAGACAGAAGTTCTGTCTGAATGTGAGGAAAAACTTCTTCATTTTGAGGCTGCCCAGAGAGGTTGTGGAATCTCCTTCTCTGGAGACATTCAAACCCCACCTGGATGCTATCCTGTGCAACCTGCTCTAGCTGATGCTGCTTTAGCAAGTGGGTTGGACTAGATCTTCTGAGATCCCTTCCAACCTCTACCCTTCTATGATGCTTTGATTCTGTATTATCAGCACAAATCCAAAACCAAATCCCATACTAGCTACTATGAAGAAAATTAACTCTCTTCCGGCCAAAACCCACACAAAGAGTCATAAAGGATAACAAAATGATTCTGCAGGTGTGCTTGTTTCAGAAATAAACATAAAATTTTATGAAGGGAAGGACTGATGAATATAGGGGGGAGATAGGGTAATGATACATGATTTAGAAAAAAGCTGAAGTGCACAACATCATCTTTGCCAGACATTTAAGGGACCAGAAGGTGACTGAAAGAGTCAGCATAGATTTGCTAAAAGCAAATCACATGCCTGTCCAGTGTTATGTGATGAAATAACTAGCTGCATGGAGAAGGGGCGAGCAGTGGCTGCCCTGTACCAACCAGTGCCACAAGTGGCCATGCTGTCCTGAGCCAGAATGCCTCTTTGCTGTGTGAAAACACTACTGACTCCAAGGGCATACTTGACCTGTGCCTTAACTCCAACAGATGTGTGCCTGGGATCTGCTGTAGGGCACGTGGTGATTCCTCTTCTCCACTAGTTGTCTTGGGGAGTGACTGCAAAGGTATTTCTCATACCACTTCTGTGGGCAGGAGAAGCTGTAACACAGGTAGCACCCTGGAAACTCCTCCAGCAGCTTTAATCCAAAACCAAGAAAGCCTTGGAGAAGCACATGCAGTCAATCCATAGCTGGAAAGATGTTATAATTTGTAAAGGTTTTCAAACCTTCCAGATAGCCTTTTAGGTATATCTTGGGTTATATACTATCACCTTGCTTGTTAGCCTTCTCCTAGCTCATTTGTGTGCAACAGCAGACCTTGGTAAGTCCTTTGACACAGTTCTGTACAGCGCTCTTGTTTCAAAGCTGAGGAAAAGTGGGCTCAAAGAAAAGACTGGGTTGGGAACTGACTGAACCAGCAGGCTCAAAAGGTAATGATCATCATTTGACATCTGTCAGGTGGTCAGTGATGGGCAGAGTAGCTCAGGATACCTCGGGCGTCAGTGAATATCTTCATCAATGACCTAGATCATGACACAGAGTGCACCCTCAGCAAATTTACAAAGGATTATAAATTAAGGGGGAGTGGTTAACATGACAAATGGCAGAGCTGTATTCCAGAGGGATCTTGATATGCTCGAGAATTGGGCCAGGAGAAACCTCATCAAGCTCAGTGAGAAATCTGCTCCTCTGGTGGAACAGCTGCACACACTTGTGTGGGACATGAATCAAACACCTGAACTGCACCTTCATTGAAAGAACCTGGAGATTGCAGTGGCTATCAGGCTGAATCTGGACTCAGGAGTGCACTGTCATTGCCAGTCAGGTAATCAGCATACTGGGAAACATACAGCAAAAAAGGATAAGTTGTATTCTTGAAAACTGTGACCAATTCCCATTCATCTACTTCAAGAAGAATGTGGAAATATAGGAGAAGGTCCAGCAGATTCTCAAAGTCCTAAATTGCAGGGGGGTTGGAGGGACATTGAGGGAACTGGGGGTTTAATGTGCAGAAGAGGTTAAGGGCACCCTATAAGTAGTCAGTAGCAAAGATGATGAAAACAAACTCCTCTCAGTAGAGAAGGACCACTGCCCACAAGTGTTGGCTCTGGATGTTCTGATTTCAGTTTGAGAAGAAAAAAGAAGGCACTATGCGGGTGGAGTACTGCTGGAGCAGGTTGCTTAGAAGGGTTGTGAAATACCCACCCTTGGAGATTTTTACAATTTGGCTAGATTAAATTGTGGCTGACGTGATTTAGTGTTGGAAATAATTCTGCTTCAAGCACAAGATTGGATGAGGTGACCCACAGAGATGCATTTCAGCTAAGTTTTCTATGATAGTAGGAAGAAAAAAGGGAGTATTTTTTTGGAAGTGTTTTTATGGAACACTCATTACTAATACAGCTGAGAGAGAAGTTACAGTTTATTCTTTAGCAGATGCCTGTCTTCCTATTTCCAGAAATACTGAAATTATATTTTAAAAATCCTTAGCTTTTAGATGTTCATTCCTTCTGCCTTTAATGAACAACATAGGCAAAGGATCCATAAACATAAAGAGCTACCATCTTGAGTTTTTACTTCCCTTTTAACTTCAGAAAATGGTAATATCAAACTTGTGTGCTTCAGCTGATAAAAAATTCACTTTAACATTTAACTCTAGCTAGATATTAAAGATTCATGGATGAAAAATCTGTCAGAGTTATCTGTTTTGCTGTGAGAAGCTTGTTTGGTTTCTTTACAAGCATCTTTGCAAAATAACATCTTCTGGATGAGGAGGTGGTATTGGAGACCGGAAGGGAGAAAAAGAAGAACCATTAAGTCTCAGAGGATTTTTTCCCTCGTGGTGAAAGTAATGTTCTTCAGTGACTTCTTGTTTACTTAGATAAACTTGCCAGTTGAACTGAGGATAATTTATGGAAACACCTTTGAATTTGTATCGATACACAGATTTGGCTTTTCAGTGTTTAAGCACCACAACTAATGTTTTTTGCCATATAAACCCATCAATAACAGTTTTCTGGCAATTGTTTTATGAAGCACAGTAGGAAGAGGCCAATGGTATCCTGGGCTCCATCAGAAGAGGGGTGGCCAGCAGGGACAGGGAGGTGATTGTCCCTCTCTACTCTGCCCTCGTGAGGCCCCACCTGGAGTACTGTGTCCAGATCTGGGGCCCCCAATACAAGAAGAATTGAGAACTGTTGGAGAGGGTTCAGAGGAGGGCCACAAGGATGATTAGAGGGCTGGAGCACCTGCCCTAGAAGGAGAGGCTGAGGGAGCTGGGCTTGTTCAGCCTGGAGAAGAGAAGGCTGTGGGGGGACCTCATTGCAGCCTTCCAGTACCTGAAGGGAGCATACAAACAGGAGGGGAATCAACTTTTTAAAAGGGCAGATAATGGCAGGACAAGGAGGAATGGTTTAAAGCTGAAGGAGGGAAGGTTTAGATTGAATATTAGGGGGAAGTTTTTTATGGACAGAGTGGTGAGGTTCTGGAACAGGCTGCCCAGAGAGGTGGTGGATGCCCCATCCCTGGAAGTGTTCAAGGCCAGGTTGGATGGGGTTCTGGGCAACCTTGTGTAGCTCCAGGCCTGAGGTTGGTGTCCCTGCCTGTGGCAGGGGGGTTGGAGCTTTATGATCCTTGGGGTCCCTTCCAACCCTTGCCATTCTGTGATGATTCTATGATTCTAAGACAACAGCAGTTTTTGGTAATGAGTCCTGAAACCTGTTCCTTTGGGATGTTTAATGACTTATATTGTCCATTGACAAAATGGTCTGCATGTTTTACAAGTTTGTATTTGCTTAAAGGAGCTTGCTCTTAGTTTCTGTGAGGGAACAAAGTTTAAAGTCCTGTTTCCCAGCTGAAGACCATCAGTTCTATAGGTAGAACTTCCAGATGGTAAATTTTACACTGTGTTTTTGACCTGATGTTACTATGCAAGTGAGGAGTAAAAGATATGTAGAAATACGCTGATACAGTTATATGACTATGACAGGTAATTAGGAGCTTTCAACAATCATATCACCATGTCTAATCTAAACTCAGCATGCCACATATGCATTAAAAAGACTAAATTACATATAGCAATATGGGGAGACTGATAATGCCTTTTATTTATTCATAGAATCATAAAATCATTTAGATTAGAAAAGACTTTTAAGATCAAGTCAAACTGTCTTCTTATCAAATCACTTGTAACTTTGGCAGATTAATTGTCCAAGCTACTATTTTTATACACAGTTTTTGCCTGAGGCTGGATTTGTTTATCTAGGGATAGCAAAGGTTGCATGTTTGTTTGGCTTCAAATTCAGTGTAAATTATATCTATTATTTTAAAAGAAATTTTAATTAATCACTATTATCGCTAAATTAAATTGCATTTATTTTTAGCTACAGCAGGTTGGTCATTTAAGGGATGGAGGTAGAATGTCATGGCTTCATGTCTACTCATGTTCTGTTCTATTCTATGTTAAAATTTGTGGTGATATTACATTTTAAATACTGTAATATTCCATACATGGCTTCAGAGTGTTTAAATATGGCAGCCGATGAAACTGAATCCAAATAGTATTTCTACTGTATTTGTGATAATGTATCTAAATGCTGATAATTATTATCAGTCTTTGGAAAATCAGCAATTTATTTATCCTTCAAAATTAATTTAATTTTTTTTTGCAGTAGAATTCTGTAAGATTCCATCCTTGCACTTTGATGTATCAAAGCTCCTCATAATTTCCTAACACTGAGCAGGTTGTTTAGAAAAAAACAGGATGATTGAGTGTACCATTATATTTTTTCTCTACTTACTTCTTCCAGTTCTTTCTGAAATAGAAATACAATCAGGAATGCTTCTGTTCTGTGCTCTGAATGCCCGTTCCTGTTGAATTCGAACGTTGAAAGGCTGAAGGAATAGGAGGAGTGTGTTTGGCAGGGGATTATGGTGGGACTGGGTGTGAAAATGAAGGAGAACTTGTCAGTGGTTGTGTGAGAATGGAAATCACAAGATGGGAACACTGGTATTTACTGGGTAAGAAAACTTGGATTTGGAAGGGAATTTAGGACAAAGAACATGAGTGGGAAATGGACGAAGAGGCAGGAAGAAGCAGTAGAGGAAAATAACCTGGAGAAGAGCAGCAATGAGTTTCTAGGCTGCTGAACCAGCAACTCCCTCAGTCAGCGAGGCTTGAGGTTTGGAATAATTGAAGTTGCGCAACGAGACTGGGGCAAGGAGATAGAGACCAGGTGGGAAGAGGTGCTGATAAGATCATAGAATGTCTTGGGTTGGAAGGGACCTTTAGAGACCGTCTATTCCAACCCCTTTGCAGTGAGCAGGAACACCTCTAACTAGATCAGGTTGCTCAGAGCCCTGCCAAGCCCGACCTTGAATATCTCCAGGGATGGGGCCTCCACCACCTCTCTGGGCAAGCTGTTCTACCACCCTCATAGTGAAGAACTTCCTCCTAATATCCAGCCAAAGTCTCCTCTTTTCTAGCGTAAAACCATTATCCCTTGTCCTGTTGCTACATGCCCCTGTGAACAGTTCTTCCCCAGCTTTCTTAAAGGGACCTTTTAGGTATTGGAAGGCTGCTATAAGGTCCCCTGGAGACTTCTCTTGTCCAGGCTGAAATGGATGTTGGCAGGAACAGGAGAGAACCATCTCTCTCGAAAAGTGGAGAGGAACCCAGGTTCCTGGGTGATTCCATCATGCAGTCTGTCCTGACAGTTCACCTGCATTGCCTGTTCATATGGAGGTGATGGCCTGCAGCTCTACTGGCTACTCCCTGCCCCTCCCCAGGTAGTGTACTCATGTTGTTGCTCTTAAATTGGCAACCCTGATGATGCTGATACTGAATTCAATATCTGATCACATACTAGGAGCTCTTTCTTGGTTTAGTCTTTGATGAACCTAAGAAATTCTTTAAAAAAAGATAATCCAAGCCTGGCAATTCCAGTTAGACATTAAATGTTCAGTTAAGCAAGATTAAATTTGTCTATATAACCTTTGATTGGAACCTTGGTTATGTACAAGTACAGTATTTCGTTACATTACCTTCTAAAAATACCTGCTTGTATAACACCTGTCAACACCTTTCTCAGAAAAAAAAAAGTGATAGTTGTATTTCTTTGCTCTGTTATTATTTGTTTCTTCAATGCAGCATGGACTCACTAAATTAAAAAGCAACTATTATGTATTTAATGTATTTAATACACTGATTTTATCTAAAACCAATTGTTAGACTTTAAAAATGCATAATAATGGTCTCCCTGTCGTAGAATTTAGTTTTACTAACACAGAATTACTTTAAATAAGTCTTAACTTGGTGAAATAATTTCTGCTAAAGTAAAAATTTAGTTATTGTTGAGTCACCAGTCAATCCGTTTTGCTCTGAGTTAGCCATGCATGTGTCACCAGGCCTGTCCCAAATCACCACTAGTAAGGTGTGACTGTTTCTGATATGGACAGTGGAAGCTACTTCACACTTTAAAAAAGAAATCAGATTTCAGAATCTGCCTTAGTGCTGGTAGGGAGACATTTAAAACAAGATAGTAGGATAGGCAGTGATAATGCACACCAAAATCTTAGAATGGCATGGGTTGGAAGGGAGCCCAAGGATCACAGAGTTCCAACCCCCTGCCACAGGCAGGGCCACCAACCTCCAGGCCTGGATCTACACAAGGTTGCCCAGGGCCTCATCCAACCTGGCCTTGAACACCTCCAGGAATGGGGCATCCACCAACTCTCTGGGCAGCCTGTTCCAGCAGCTCACTGCTCTCTCTGTAAAGAACTTCCCCCTAAGATCTAATCTAAACCTTCCCTCCTTTAGCTTCAATCCATTCCCCCTTGTCCTGCCACTATCTACCCTTTTAAAAGGTTGATTCCCCTCCTTTCTGTACGCTCACTTCAATTAAAATGTTAAGGAACATTTAATAGAAAATAGAGGAAAAGAGAACCCTTGGTTTATACTACAGGTTTCATGGAGATGGCCTCTTAAAGCAGCTAATGCCACATAAGAAAAACACATTGAGGTGCTTGTGGTTGGTTAGTTCTGTGATATTGTTGGCTCAGCACTCAAGAGCAGTAAAAAACAGAATCAGGAACAGAAATAGGATCTGATCAGAAAGGAAAAGAGCACAAAACAATGGGTCTTTTGTGTGAACCTATGAAGCATCCAGGTCTTGATGAGTACTTGGAGGCAGCTGGGAAAAGCTCCAGAAGAGGGTGATGAATGATCAGGGGTGTAGCATGATTTCCAGGCAAAGCTACATAACTGATAATTTCAGTGTATGAAAAAAAAGATGTCAGTGAGATGTGATAGAATCACAGAATGTGTTTGGTTGGAAGGGACCTTTAAAGGCCATCTAGTCCAAACCCCTTGCAGTGAGCAGGGACACCTTGAACTAGATCAGGTTGCTCAGAGCCCCATCAAGCCTGACCTTGGATATTTCCAGGGATGGATCCTCCACCACCTCTCTGGGCAACCTGTTCCAGTGATCTACCACCCTCATAGTGAAGAACTTTTTCCTAATATCCAACCTAAATCTCCCCTTTTTTAGTTTAAAACCATTACCTGTCATCCTATTGCTCCATGCCCTTGGAAACAGTTCTTCCCCAGCTTTCTTATAGGCACTATTCAGGTATTGGAAAGCAGCTATAAGGTCCTCCCAGAGCTTTCTCTTCTCCAGGATGAATAAGCCCAACTCTCTCAGCCTGTCTTCATAGCAGAGGTGCTTCAGCCCTTTGATCATTTCTGTGGCTCTCCTGTGGAGGTGCTCCAACAGGTCCATGTCCTTTTTGTGTTGAAGACTCTAAAGCTGGACACAGTATTCCAAGTGAGGTCTCACCAGAGCAGAGTAGAGGGGTAGAATCCCCTCTCTCGATCTGCTGCCCACACTTCTTTGGATGGAGCCCAGGATGCATTTGGCCTTCTGGGCTGCAGATGCACATTGGTGGCTCATGTCCAGCTTCTCATCCACAAGTACTCCCAAGTCCTCTTCCTCAGGGCTGCTTTCAGTATAGGTAGAGCAGAGATCTGTAGAAGTACCCATGACACAGATAAGTCAACAGGTAACTACTATTTAGCACTTTCTCACAGCTCTGATACAGGGGTTTACAATGCATTGCCAAGTTTAAAGTACAGAAAATACAAACTTTTGGAATGTTACCATAGGTTACCCATGTGCAGCTGAGTAACAGGCTCATGGTGCACTAAGGTAAAGGTTTTTGGTTATGTTGCATGATTAATTTGTGGCACTTATTGCCATGGGGTGTTGTGAAGAATATAAAAATATTTAAATACGGATAAGCGCTCAGATTCATGGTGGGTAGGCCCACTAACCACAACTTGCTTGATTTAGTGTCTGGCCTACATGGTCCCTAATGTGCTGATTTTCAGCAGCTCAGCAGGGAAGCACCACTCTTGACTGGCCTTATTTTCTAAAAAGTCACCATAGTGGCTGGGGCCTTTGGTCTGATGATCTCATCGTTCCTATGTGAAATGGCCTCCTTTTCCATTACTGACACAGAAAATCATTGCTGATTTTTCTTCAAATTAAGCAGTCATTAAATTTCCTAATTCCTAATGGAGGTTCTAGAATATTAGTGGTTCTGAATTATACTTAGGCCTTCTTGCAGGCTGTTTAATTTGAAAACCTGATTAAAATGTTTGAATGGTATTGTTAAGAGGAACAAGACAATCCTTACTCTCTATTACTATGCTGAAAAAATAGCTGTGATCTTCAGCGCTTGTTTCTCAGTTATGGAAAAGTTTAAGGCTTAGGAATATAGCTGTTAATAATGGAAAAGCTGAGAAATCATTGGTTATAGAAAGTTTCCCAGAAAGAACTAGAGTAATGTACTTCTGGTGTTTTCTTCCTGTTTTTCACACCCTTCCTCTGTCTTTCATTTAGTTGAAATAAACACATCATGTGAGTGATTGGGTCTTATTTGAATGGCACAACTATGAAATAGTATATAATATGTAACAGTCTAACCAGCAGGAGTAGGGCAGTGATAGTTCTGTTATGCTCAGCTCTGGTGAGGCTGCATCTTGAATACTGTGTCTGGTTTTGGGCCCCTCACTACAGGAAGGATATTGAGATGCTGGAGCGCGTCCAGAGGAGAGGGAGGAAGCTGGTGAAGGGTCTAGAACACAAGTCCTATGAGGAGCGGATGAGGGAGGTAGGGCTTTTTAGTCTGGAGAAAAGGAGGCTGAGAGACCTTACCACTCTCTACAACTACCTGCAAGGCAGTTGCAGAGATGTCGGGGTTGGTCCCTTCTCTTGGGTGACAAGAGGAAATGGTTTCAAATTGCACCAGGGCAGATTCAGGTGAGATATCTAGAAGAATTTCTTTACTGAAAGGGTTGTCAGGCATTGGAACAGGCTGCCCAGGGAGGTGGTGGAGTCACCATCCCTGGAGGTATTTAAAAGGCACATAGATGAAGTGCTTAAGGACATGATCTAGAGATGGACCAGTCAGGGTTATGCTGTTAAGGGTCTCTTCCAATCCAAGTGACTTTATGATTCTATGATTTGTTATTCACAGTACTAAAAGAAAAGGGATCAATAAATACAATCCTCAAAAAGGAAACCAGGTGATTCCATGATTCTAAATAAAATTAACTTTCAATTCTAAATGAACCTATTGAACAATAAGGTATGCGGTTGTCCTAGAAGGTTATATGAACAAGAAGTTGAAAAAAAAATCAAAAGACATATATATATATATATTATATATGCTTATTAGCAGTGGAAGAGTTCATTTATATTAAATTGCCATTGATTTTTCTTTCACTAGTGCCATACCTTTTTTAGACTGCTCTTTTCATGCTTCCCAGCGATATTACATTAGCAGAACTAATGTATTAGTTGTCTTTGCTGAACTTGGGTACAATCAAAAATTGCTCCTCAAAACAAACTGTTGGAAACTTGTAGCTTTGTGAGATTTATTTTCTCTCAGCTTGAGCTTGGTGTTTCCTGGCTGTAGCCCTGCATACTCAATATGCTGTGAGAGCTTAGCTGGTTTCTCTCCATATCATAAAAGGTTTTAAACTCCCCCAAATGAAACTGTTAACATTTAATGCACTATGTGTTGGCAACTGAACCCTACCAAACAGGATTCTGCAATAAAAGAAGTTAAAATTAAATTGAGGGCCCTGCATGATGCTGAGGAGTGAACGGTTTTAATAATGCCATTTTCTTGTAACTTCTGTTGTGTAATAAAGCCAGCCTGAAACAATAACACGGTGATGATCCAAACAAGGAATAAGGGCTACAAACAACTAGGAAGATTTGCTATTCTTTACACAATCTGTTACGAAATAAATAAATAAACCCAGTGTCAGTACCTCCCACTGTTACTGTGAGTAACCAATTCGTTCCACCTTTCTGTGGAAATTGTGCCTCATTGCAGTTAGGTCTATGCTGATTAAAAATTCCAGATTCCAATTTCTTCTTTTTGTCCCTAGAAAAGTAGTTTAGGACTGGCTGCTCTTTGTGCTGCCGTTTACGACGTTACCTTCTGGCGCTGAGTGCCTAGATTCTCTCTCCTGTGATTGAATTAGCTACTGAGGCATGCTCAACCAAACCCATGCTACTACTTAGATGTGCTGTTGTCTTTCCCCTACTGTTGTATGCCTGATTCTCCTGCTAATTTAATTATTGCTGTCCATCTAGACCTAGCACTTGCTGCTCTCATTTCTCGCAGAGCTTGGGTTTAGTGCGTTGATAAAGACAGAGCATTGTAATATATGCTTCTCGCTAAAAGTAACATAGATGTTACTCTGCTCTGGTGAGACCCCACTTGCAGTGCTGCATCCAACTGTGGGGTCCCCAGTAGAGGAAAGATGTAGAGCTGTTGGAGCAAGTTCAGAGGAGGCCACAAAGATGATCAGGGGCTGGACCACCTCTGCTATGAGGAGAAGCTGCAAGAGTTGGGCTTGTTCAGCCTGGAGAAGAAAAGGCTCTGGGGTGACCTAACTGCAGTGTACCAATACTTAAAGGAGTCCTACAGGAAAGTGGGAGAGGGACTTTTCACCAGGGATTTTCAGGCTTAGGACTGCCTAGCTGGGCAGTATGAACAACTGAAAAGTCCTTGATTGCTTGGCAACGAATAGAAATATCAGTGTGTTATCAGTGTACTCTCGCCCTAACTCCCAAACATGACATTCCATCCACTGCTAGAAGGAAAGTAACTCTATCCTGGCTGAAACCAGGATAGCTGGGCTTCACAAGGCATGTTGTCAGGGCTCTGTGGTTATCTTCAGAGGACTAATTTGGTCCTCACTATCTAGCTAGATGCTGAATGTTCATCTTCATTTTGCTTTGGTAGCAGGTTGTAACCGCCAATTAGCATAGCAGTCTCTTGTATCTGTCCATCTCTGTGGCCTGATTTATGTTTCAGCACAAAGTTGGGTCGTCACTCAGTGATGACTCAGTGCGGTTTGACCATTCACCACGTATCAGAGGGGTAGCAACAACGTCATGTCATCAACAACTCAGAGAAGATGAATAACTTGAACACAGGAAGTTAGCGAGTTGTTCATGGACCGATTGGTGTTTTAAGCCTTGGAGAAATACAGAGTTTTTATTCATCTTGCTGTACTGTGGCAATATTTCTTCAGTTTTCATTATAGGTATCAATTGTTTTGCATAATTATTCTTTTAATATACTGCCTAAAAGCAACAGTGATTTCCAAGGGAATAAAAGGCACTATTGGTCTAAAATAAAATAAAAGAACCAGGTTTTTCTCTGGATTTTTCAAATCTAAAGCAGCAATTGATTCAGTAAATAAATTATTATGCAGCCCTCTGAAACAAGGGTGAAATATGCTGATAAAAAAGAATTGCCTTACCTTAAGAGTTTGTAAAGGAATTTTTCTAAATTGTTGACAGAACACTTCATAACCAAATTGGTGACAACGTTGCTGTTTTGATATTTGGTAATCTTAAATTGCCATATTTTTAACTGTAAAGCTTTTCCTGGGAAAGTCAGGCACAGAGAGTTCCCAAATCGCTTGTCAGATTGCTATGAATAATGTTATTAGCATTAAGAGAGACCAATTTTTAAGGAAAGCAGCTACTCCTTTTTCCCTAAAGGACAAAACCAGAAAGTAAAAACAAGGGGAAAACATGTTCTCCATATCTGCTGGTGTATCCACAACCCTAATAAATGCTGGTACGTGTGGAAGTCACAGCTAAAACCGCACCCATGTGAGGCACAGTGCAGCCAGAAGAACAAAAAGACTTTCATTAACTGCTTGGCCTCATGATATTTTCAGGCTCCTGAAAGAAGATTTTCATCTTGTTAATACTGTACTGCTGTGATTAAAGACAGTGCCATACCCTGGATCTTCTGGCAGAATCGAGGATACGACAGGAATTGTGTCTTGGCGCTCTTTAGATCAGAAACTTCAGGAAATTATGAGTCAAGTTTCACTCTGCCAGTAGGCCCAGAGGTATCTGCTGGGGCTAATGCAATAGTTGCATGACAGGAAATGGACTATGAGGTGCGTTTTTTGGAAAACATTGCTGGTTGTCACCTGTGGATCCCTGGCTGGTTGGTGCTCAAGGCTGCATCCCAGGTGGCTCTCTGGGAGATTTGTGGTAAGTATTGCCTCTCCAGAGCAGCTGGCTTCTGGGCAGCAGAGGATAAATGCGAAGTGACCTCTCAGTGCCGGTTTAAGGATCGCCTCCTTCCTATCTAGCTTTGCAGACTTCTGTCTGTAATTTGGAGCAGCAGTGCAAGTGTGATTGCAGCAACCTTGTCAGTGGGGGTTAACTGCTTGAGATGTGGTCTGCATAATCAGATTTCAAAGGATGTATCCAAAATGAGAGCAAAGAACTCTTGAAATGAAATAAATTGTCTGCCAGTGAGATGAATTGCTTGCAGTTTGTCACCATCAGTGGTGTTACAGGATATGGTTTGCTTGGAGCACGGCTCTACTTGCAAAGTCCCAGTTCATTGGGACATGTTGTATTACCAAGTAATGCTTATTTCGTCTTTATCTTAATGGGGTAAAAGCTACCTGTTTTCAGGTGATAAACATCATGTTTTCTATTCCGCAATGCTCAAAGTTAAGATCACAGAAAGCTGTGCACAAGTAATATTGTTAGACTGAAAAAAGTAGACTACTGAAATATTCATCGCTGATCTTCAGAGATTCGCTTTCCGTGCCGCACTTCCCGTAAACCGGTTTTATTGCCCACTTATATTGTCTATATATGCAGCTGCTTGTGTGCTGTAATTCTGTGTTAGCAGATTGTAATAATCCCTTTAAGAGCACACTTCACTTGTCAGAAAAGCCCTACCAAAAAGGTCTTGACAGATTTGCTGTGCATGCTTTGAAACTGATTGCTGTGTTTTCTCTGTATTCGCGGCCACTAATACGCACCTGATCTTTTTACTCTTGTCTCTGTATCACCAGGCCTCCTGAACCTGTTTACAGCACTGTGAACAAACTGTGTGATAAACCACCTTCTCCTAGGCACTATTCCCCTGTCGAGTGTGACAAAAGCTTCCTCCTTACAGCTCCCTATCCCCACTACCACGTAGGCCTGCTCCCTGACTCTGAGATCACCAGGTACTGCATGCGCTTCTTCCTCACCTCCTTCGTTAGAGTGCATGAACATCGCTAGATATATCTCACAGTTTGCATCTTCACATAGATCTTTTTCTACAGCTTGTGCTTGTTTTTGACCATGCTTTCACATCTGCACCACTGGAAGATACATGCTACCTCGGTATATAATTTTGGTCATCCAAAATCCAGTGATGAATCCAGGCAATGTTTTGATCCATTGGAATGGTGCTCTAAAATAGGTTACATCATCTGGGTTACATTTTATAACTGAATTCAGTATTTGTTTCTCTAAGTATGGAACATGACTAGGACTCCACCGAAAGCTGTAGTAATTTGCTTTGATTCAGTCATTTTTTTATCTGTGTGGTGCATACTTTTTCATGGAGCAGCTTTGGGTTCATAGGATAGCTGCCTAAGCTGTTCAGAAGAAACCTCCCTCACCAAATCGTGGTTGAGAGTGCATCTAAAATTAACATTCCCTAGGGTAGCCATGCTCTTAGAGCACTGTTAGCAAAACCTAAAATTATCCCCATTTCCATAACTGAAGTAATGGGCCACCTTGCTATAAGCTATTGTTAGTGATTCCCTCCTGACGAATACTTAAAGAAAAACCTATTGTCCAAAACTGTATGCTGGTATAACCCAGCTATTCTTCTGTAGTCTTCCACGGTAGTAGTAAACTATTTGCAAACAAGACTTGTGAGATAGAGGAACAGTTCGGCACAAGGAAGGTGTTCATCTGTCAGGAATAAAAAAAAAACCCAACATTTTTTTTATATTCTAGAGTAGAAGAAAAACAATTGCATTTGTAGCTTTTATCATAGACATTTTCCACAGAAAACACTTTTTTCTTTGAAAAGTTATGCGGGAAGAGGAGAGCAGAAGCGTGTAAGTGGAAAGTTCAATGGTGAATTAATGTAAGATACAATAACAGGAAATAAACCTCAAAGACTAGAAAAAAAGCAGCTGTGAAAGGGATTGCAGTGCTATGAAAGAGAAGCTGAATTAAGAAAGCACTGAGACAAATACTAGTGGACAATGCTACAGATGTGGTAAGGCCATGCAGGAGCTGTCAGTTTATTCAGGAAAGTTTGTCAGTTTATATGTCAGTTTATTCTAGAATTTGTAAAAAGATGCATAATCACCAGACAAAGTGATGAGTGAAGCTGTTCAGGCCAGTGCAAATGTGGGTGAAAAACAGAATCACTAGGTTGGAAAAGAGCTTTGAGATCAATGAGTCCAACCATACCTGTCCTCTACTAAACCATATCCCTAAGAACCTTGTCTACCCATCTTTTAAATATATCCAGGGACGGTGACTCAACTCGCTCCCTGGGCAGCCTGTTCCAGTGCCCACTAACCCTTTCAGCAAAGAACTTTCTCCTAATATCTAATCTGGATCTGCCCTGGCACAGCTTGGGACCATTCCCCCTCATCCTATCACCTGTTGCTTCAGTGAAGATTCCCAACACCCATCTCACTACAACCTCCTTTCAGGTAATTGTAGGCAGTGATAAGGTCTCCTCTCAGCCTCCACTTCTTCAGGGTAAACAGTCCCAGTTCGCTCAGCCGCTCCTTGTAAGGTTTGCTCTCCAGCCCCTTCACTAGTCTGGTTGCCCTTACCTGGACAACCTCCAGGACCTTGATGTCTTTCTTCTAGTGAGGGTGAGGCCTCACCAATGCCCAGTACAGGGGCACAATCACGTCCCTGGACCTGCTGGACACACTGTTTCTTATACAAGCCAAGATGCCATTGGCCTTCGCTACCTAGCCACCCTGCTCTCTTATATTCAGTTGGCAGTCAACTAACATCCACATGTCCTTCTCCACCAGGAAGCTTTCCAGCCACTCTTCCCCAAGCTCGTAGTGCTGCACAGGATCATTATGTCCTAAGTGCAGGACTCTCTACTTGGCCTTGTTGACCCTCATCCCGTTGGTCTCATACTGTCCAGATCCCTCTGAAGAGCATCTTTTCCCTCAGGTAGATTGACACTTCCTCACAGGTTAGTGTCTCTGCAAACTTACTAAGAGACCATTTGATCCCTAAAACACTGGTCAGGGCAATATTTTATGGAGGTAGATATTACTTCAGAATGGCACCAGGCACTAACTTTGGTAAATATTTGACTTCATCTGTGAATATTACCTTCAAGGAAATAACTAGCCAAAAAGCAGTAAAATTACTTCAAGCCTTTAGGTGCAGAGTACATATGAGTAATTTACTTGTAATCTTCATAGTGCTTCTATGTGTTTAAAAACAGACAACAGAAGACATAATTATAAAAAGATGTCTTTTTCAACTCACTAAAGTGGTCCCTTTAGAAAGAAAGGAACCATCTTGTACTATGAAGCTGAAGAAGTGTTTCAGGGGAACTTGAGGCCATGGACTTTTGTATTGCCAGGATTGAGGGTTAGGCTGTGGCTTCCTGACTGTGGGCAGGTGCAATCCATTGGTAAATGGTCAAATTCTGTAGACACAACCGTCAGAATAGGTTGGGGGAAAGGGATGAGTCTCTGAAGATATTCAGATGCCGGTCACCAGTGGAGCCCTGGTGAGCTCGTAGAGCTAAGCTGTTTTGCCACCTGAAGGTATAGTTCATCCTTTTGCTTTACTAATTGATTGATTGATTGATTGATTGATTGATTGATTGAATACTTGGTCATTTGATGACCTGGCATCAGGACTGGTTTGTGTTCTACTGAGTTTCAGTTGACAATTCTCTTTAAGAACAAGATTTCCTTTCTCTTTGTTCCACTTTGATATAAAATTTAACTTGAGTCCTTGTGTATTTAATCAGTGTATTTCAACAGCCCACCAAAAACTGCAAAAAGAGCACAAAAAAGGCAAACTCATCGTTAAATGCTCTGCACTGTGCTCTGCTACATGCTGTGGTAGAAGCAACCGATGGCTATAATTCGTACTCCTTCCCACTGTGAAATAACATTCAGATGGAAAGTATGACAGTTTTCAGTGTTCTCAAAAACTGTCATCTTTTCTACAGGACTCTTTGAATGGTTGACTGTGGAGAAAGACATTTGAAATAGTATTTCACCAAATACTTTAGTGAGGAAAGTGACAGCTTTACATCATAATCATGGTCAAATTTCCAAAAGGACTTGGTATTCACAGTTGGAGAAAAAGTTTTAGAAAAGTATCAGTCCCATTTTAACCCTAATTCAAGTGGCCATTTTTGCAGAAGTGGTCCTTGTACGTCATCCTAAATTTCAAAAGGTGATAATTTTCAGTGCTCTTTCGTGCTGAATATTTGGAAGAATTACTCCATGAAAAGACCTTGCTTTAAATCTGCTGCTGTGGTACCGTTATCTCTATTGGAAGCTGTACTAGAAAAAAATCCCAGATATTGACCAGGTATTTTGAAAAGTGTCCTTTGCATTCCTCAAAACCTTACTGCTCCACATGATACACTTTCATGATACCCAGTCAAATATAAAAAAGATACCTCCTTGTCTTCCTGCAGGCTTCCTAGAAAGAGTTTTTCAGCAGAATTTGTCAGCCTCAGCTTTGGGGAGGACAGGACAGGGATTATTTGCTTATTTTGGTAATTGCAGTCATCATTATATCTCAGTGCTCCAGTATTGAGAATCTGCTGGTGAACTGCAAGAAATCTGGTTTGACAAATACCTCTTCCACAGGAAGAGGAACATGATGACATGTTCTCGCAATCAAAATGCTTGTAAGCCAGCCAACACCTTTCAGATTGCTGCTCCAGATAATTTGTCAGCTACTCCTCAGATGATTGTTTTGTCAAGGCTCATTAACTTAATAGGCAAAGAGAATTCGTAGGCCAAAGCCTTATTTGTCTATAATAAATTCAACTTTATGACCCTTGCTTTTATGGTGCCCTATCTTATCTCCTGGGAGATTGGGAGGTCTAGAACAATATATCGCTATTTTAGGGTAAAGTAATTTGGTTTTTTGATTGAATTAGCAGCTCATGTGAATTGATATTACAGGGCTATGTCACTGGGCAGCTGCTGAAAACCTGTCCCACTGAAAGCAGGAGTTGGGAGGTGAATTTTGGAGTACCAGGTTTTCTTTTGAGAGCACCACATGGGAATGTGTGCAGGGTATTCGTGCTCTGCGAAACGAAATCGCAGCTCGGATGTGATACTCTACAAACACAAGGCAGTTTCTGTCTTAGGTAACACCAAACATGGTGTTCTCAGTCTGTATAGAGAACTTCCTTACATTCACCACTACACAGACACGTAAAAAACATGTCAGTTTGGCCCAGAACTAGCTTCCCTGCCTTTGCTGGAATCTTTTTGGCAGGCTAATTGCTAGCACAGGTTTTGCTAAAGCCCTGATATTGTTGGTTTGTGCGATTTATTTAATTTTTTAATTTTCTTTTCAGCCTTTGCTGATGTGATTGCATCAATATTTCGTAATACCTGTAGAGGAATGGACTAAGGGTAGGGCTTCAGTCTTTGTAGTCGTGGGAGAAAAGCTTGGGAGCATGACTCCTCCCAAGAAAATAAAAATAAATTAAAAACATGTTCATCTTTTGTCTAGCTTTTGTAAACTTGCAGATCCTCCTTATGGTGATTTGGTGCTTGGATTGAAGGTATTGGGCTTGCTTTTTACATCAGGATTAGTTTTTTGAAGGCAGCCCCAGTTCTGGCTGACACTGTGATCTGCTGTCTTAGGCAAGGTAGTTAATGATTCCATGCTTTGTTTTCCCACTCTCTGAAAGAGGTTTAACAATGATCTCATAGAGCTGCTTTGAAAACTAATTCTACCTGAGACAATAGCACCCTGTTACTAATGGCAATTTGTGTTATTATTTAATAACACGAAAATTATTTTGAGTTATTTGATGAATGAGATTAATGACCTGATTTCTTGGGACCACCACTACTTTCTCACCAGTGGGGAATGGGGAAAGAAGAGATTTTTGCAGAAAACATGCTGTTTGCACAGGTATTTGAGCGTAACTGAGCGTCATTTAAAGAGCTACAGAAATAAGGCTACTTCCAATGTGTGGCTGAATTCCCACAGCCTCTGTGGAAGCACACAAGGGTCACCACACTCCAAGAGTCTCTGCAGTCAGACTAGGGTATGTCTGCAACGCTAAGCACTGCTGCTTGCGGTCACCTCACTTAAATTTAGTGATCCCTGGGGTCCCTCCATACACCGTGAAGGGACAGGTGAGAAGGTGCTGATCCTAGCAGGAAGTCAAGGTAACTATGCTTGGTGGGTACTTATTGCTCCGATGTCCTTTCTCTTCTGTTAATACCTGTGCAGGATTCTTCTCAATAACCCACTGGGAGCAAGCTGACTGTCAGAATGACGCATAGAACTGTACTGGTGTGCAGCTGCCTTCCAGGGACGTTCTTGTCATCTTTATTGAAATTCACATTGTACAGGAGTTCTCATCATCCCCTTTTCAATCCCATGTGTTTAATATGGGAATTATATCTCCCAAAACACATCTAACTGTATTTTGAGGGGTTTTTAATGCTTGCCAACCAGAAAATGGGACCTATCAAAAGGCAGTAAAAAAAAAGGATATTATGAGATTGAGTCTTCAACTTGTTCCACATCCATCTTCCTTGAATATAAAGTGAAGGTTAACTGTTTAAAGGTTTAAAGTTTCATATAATAATTACAAAATTGTGATTAGTCTGCTTTGGACAAACGGATTTAAATGCTTAATTTAAATTTAAATGTTTTCTCTAAGAATTGGAGCAGATTTGTGCTTTTTCCTCTTCTAACACCTTGGAATCAACAATCCAGCCACAGCCAGCAAGCTGTAAAATAGCCCTATGAAACAACATTGCTGAAAGAGGAGTAAGTGCACAATTCTTTCTGTGTGTTTTTGAACAGCAAAATCATAGACTCATCAAGGTTGGAAAAGACCTTCAAGATTAACAAGTCCAACTGTCAGCACTATGCTACCGTAACCTCTAAATCACAGACAGAATCACAGACAGAATTACAAGGTTGGAAAAGACCTTTAAGATCAAGTGCAACCTTCCCCTCCTATGCTAAACCATATCCCTAAGTACCTCATCTACCCTTTTTTTAAACACATCCAGGGATGGTGACTCAACCATAAATCATATCCAGAAGCACCATATCTACCCATTTTTTGAGCACCCTCCAGGGGTGACTCCAGCACCTACCTGGGCAGCATGTCCAATGCTTCACCACTCTTTTGGTGAAGGAATGTTTCCTAATATCCAATCTGAACCTCTTCTGGCACAACTTGAGGCCATTCCTTCTTGTCCTATTGCTAGTCACTAGGGAGAAGAGGCCAACCCCCTCCTCACTACAAGCTCCTTTCAGTTAACTGTGGAGAGTAACAACAAAAACCAGACAGTACTGAGGTTCAGCTTATTTAGTCTCAGTGGAAAAAAGATTAATCCTGTATCACAAAGAAAAAAAAAATTATAAAATTGAAGATACCTGGTTTAAACAACTCTTCATAAATGTTGCTCCCTAAACACATAAGGTGGCATTTAAAAAAACGAACACTGTGATGCTGTGTTTTGAGAAATGACTTTAAGGCATATCTACACACAAAGTCGGGCATTCAGTGGCTCAGAGCATATAGCAACCTTTAAGCAATTTCAGAGATGAAACTGGTCATCACAGAGACTAGCTTGGTACTGATGGGAATTGAAGCATCTTATTATTGCTTATTTCAGTGAGAATTAGGTATGGAAGTCCTGTGACCTTCACTCCATAAACAGCTTCTTTAGAAATTTAAGTATTTCTTTAACTTTTGCACCTAGACCTTTCTAAAAATAAGCTTGGGGACCTTGACTCATATAAAAGAACACAAATTGCAATGGGTGACAAGATGCATCCCAGATGCATCCAACTACATACCCATTATGCTGGACTGGGTTGTGCCACTTCCAAAAGCAGCTCCAGAGCTTCAGTATTTTATACTTACAAGGCAAACCAAAACCAGCATAAACTGTGTTGATTAGCGATCTACAACTCAAATGCAGTGTGTCAGTGTAGATTGTCCCTACTTGTGAATCAGACTCCTGAGACCTTTAAATTCTAGTGAGAGGTGCCCTGCCCATGGCAGGGGGTTGGAATGTGATGATCTTTGAGGTCCCTTCCAGCCCACACCATTCTATGATTAAATTATTTAGGTTTTTTTTAAAAAATGAATTGTGGATTTTCCTTATCACTTTTAATTAACAAAATTAAAAGTCTTGATTGGAACAGTTTCCTATAATTTCTTTTAGTCTTGACTCGAGTGTTCTCTTGCAGTAAATGATCCACTCATATAACTGTTGCAGTTAATGAAAGAAAACTGATGCTGCCTTTCAGCCTTACCTTTCATGTTACTTTGCATGGCTGAATCTCTGACCCTAATAGGCACAACATCCCTATAGACTCTCTCACACCCCCTTTTTAATGAGGAGTTGTCTATTTTAGACACTATTCATTAAAATGATTAGGAAGATGCACCTTTTACAAACTCAGAGCGATGACTGCAGAAGAATCTTAATCTACTTAACTTTACAGTTCAAGTGCTTAATTATGTAAAGTTTCAGAATCCTTTCAGGTTAAGATGGGGATGCTTCAGGTGAGAGCTGCTGGGCTTTATTTCTAGTTGTGCTGCTGACTCATTCTTAATTCTATTTGCTTTGCTTTACCTAACAGTAAAATAATCTTGCTCAGTTATATTAACTAATCTTACTAAATAGAACAGAAGAAAAAGTTTAAAATAGCAAAATGAAAGTGTTTGTTTCTGTTCCATTGTTTGGGAAATGATTCGTATTTCAGAATATATGGGTTGATATTCAGAGACACTGTGCTTTGTTGTACTACAGATCCTCTTTTGTTCCTATTCTGCACCCATGGAAATTAAACTGTATATTCTTAGCTCATAAAATGGACAGAAATATTAACTCAGTTTATTTAAGTAGCTATGTTTTCTTTACAGTATCTTTAGAGAAGAAAAAAAACTCCCAGCAGTTCTCAGTAAGAAAACGTCTGTAAATCACTACTATTAAAATTTTCCTGCTGCTATGTTTACAAACTGATCTACAGAGATAGATTTGGGAACAAAGGAAAGATGTTTCTTTTCACGCCTATGAACAAGCTCTGAAATTCAGTTTCTGAGTAGGAACAGGACAGACCAACAGTCTGTCAGACACAGGAAATGCACCTGTATCAAGTGCCAGTTCCTATGTCTTTTTTGGATTAATGGTGAAGACTGGAGCCAGGAGACTAGAAGGGCATCAGGCCCCATTCAACTGGTTCCTGCCTAAGGAATCATGGAATCACAGAATCTTAGGGGTTGGAAGGAACCTCGAGAGATCATCGGGTCCAACCTCCCTGCCAAAGCAGGCTCCCTAGCTCATATTGCATGAGCAAGATCATCTAGTCCAACCGCTCCCCTACCACCTCTATTACTTACCAAAACATGTCCCTGAGTACCTCAGCCAACCCCTTAAACACCACAAGGGACTGTGACTCCAGCACCTCCCTAGGCAACCCCTTCCAAGGCCCAACCACTCTTGCTGAGAAGAAATTTCTCCTGGTTTCTAACCTGAACCTCCCCTGGTGCAACTTGCAGCCATTCCCTGTCGCTGGTTATCTGCAAGAAGAGGCTGACCCACAGCTCACTGCAACCTCCTGTCAGGTAGTTGGAGAGAGCAATAAGGTCTCCCCTGAGCCTCCTTTTCTCCAAGGTAAACAGTCCCAGTTCTCTCAGCCGCTTCTCATCAGACTTGTGTTCCATCCCCTTCCCCAGCCTGGTTGCCCTTCTCTGGACACGCTCCAAGGCCACTATGTCTTTCCTGAGTGAGGGGCCCAAACCTGAACACGGTATTCAAGGGGTGGCCTCACCAGAGCTGAGTACAGAGGGATGTTCACCTCCCTGGTCCTGCTGGCTACTCTATTCCTGATGCAAGCCAGGATGCCATTGGCCTTCTTGGCTACCTGGTCACACTGCTGGCTCATGTTCATGTGAGTGTCAACCAATACCAGGTCACCTCATGAAAATCCAGTCAATTCATAACTAAGACCACACCATAACTGTGTTGTTTGAGATGCCCATTTCTGTGAGACACGTTATTGTTTATTTTCAGTAGGTGTAAGCACCCTCTCAGACATCTTCTGATCTCAGAAAATCCCCTTGAAGCAGTTCTTCCAAAACAATAGAGCACTAAAAATCCAGACACGATGTCCAAATGCTTCTGAGTGTTGGGAGGAATTTAAACCCACATTTTCAGCATTGGTTCCCTATCTAGTTCAAGTGCATCCAGAATAAATGACAAAAAAAATGACAATAAATGTCACTGCTTAAGAGTGCTACAGTAACAAGCTAATGGAGGCATTCAGTAATTCCAATCTTGTCCACAATGACTCAAGTTAATGACAATTATTACCTGACAACTGTCTAAAGGCCGATATGAGAAATGGGTTTGGAGATTTCAGTTTTATTCCTGTGGATAAGTTTCCACATCATAAAAATCATCACTCCATCTGTCACAGTAATTGCTAGACTCGTCAGAAAAAACAAGAACAGATTCAACATGGAGATCAAATTACTCTTTTTTACCCCAAGAGAGAGTTCTTTGAGCTTAGAAATGAAATATTACTGTGGAGACAGGGTAAATAAAGCTACATGGTAGCCTCCTATGGGGGAAGGGAGCCTACCTGTAGGGAGACAAACAATTTCCAGGGTTGTAGCTGCACACAAAAGAGCAGAAAGCTTAACTGGTTAGAGCAAAGAACAGGGAACTGAGACATTTGCCTGCACTACTGACAGCTCGTACAACCATGGGCAAATTAAGATTTTCCTTCTATTTTGTCCACTTTTTAAATACGTGGCACATGTCCACAGGCAACCCCAGCAGCTTGGGGAGCTAAAAGGCATTTCCAACAGGTGCAGATCTGCATGGAATGCTGTACTGCATAAAAAAGAGTGATCATTAGTACCAAGTGCAGTGATAGGAGGCATCGTGGAAAGCAGGTGGGACCTCTAATTATAGTGGTGTAATTTGTCATGGAAATGAGAGAATTATAGCAGTAATAATGAACCTTCCTTCAGCCCTATAGCTAGTCTTGTTTTATGCTACAGTTATCCCACTGGAGTAATGTAGTGCTGACTCAGGCCCCTGATATTTGGTGTCTAATTATCACCATTTATTATTGTTGACATAAGCCCAATATGTAGATATTTGCAAATATGTCCATTTCAGTTAGTTTTGCCAAGTCAAGTAAGATCTGACTTAGAACAGTGTATATCTAAAAATGAGAGCAGCCTTACAGAGAAGGACTTGAGGGTACTGATGGATGAAACACTGGCTGTGAGCTGGTAATGCATGCTTGAAGCCCAGGAGGCCAACAATGTCTTGGGCTGCATCAAAAGCAGCGTGGCCAGCAGGTCAAGGGAGGGGATTCTTCCCCTCTGCTCTGCTCTGGTGAGACCCCACCTGCAGTGCTGTGTCCAGCTCTGGGGGCTCCAGCACAAGAAAGATATGGAGCTGTTGGAGGGAGTCCAGAGGAGGCCACCAAGATGATGAGAGGGCTGGAGCACCTCTGCTATGAAGACAGGCTCTGAGAGTCCGGCTTGTTCAGCCTGGAGAAGAGAAGGCTCCGGTGAAACCTTAGGCAGACCTTAGAGACCTGAAAGGGGGTTATAAGAAACATGGGTAAGGCCTGAAGCAATAGAAGGGGTAATGGTTTTGAAGTAAAAGGGAGTAGATTCAGACTAGATATTTGAAAGAATTTTCTTTATGATGAAGGTAGTGAGACACTGGCAGGTTGCTCAGAAAACTGGTAGTTGCCCCATCCCTGGAAAGATCAAGGTCAGATTGGATTAGGCTTTGGGAAACCTGATCTAGTTGAAGATGTCACTGCTCATTGCAGGGGGGTTGGACAAGATGACCTTTCAAGGTGCCTTCCAACCCAACCCATTCCATGATTCTAAAAACATGCTTGTGAGATAGAAATCAAGAGGTGACATTCTTTGCTGAGTCTTTGCTAGGCCAAAGATACTGCAAGCCCATTTGAAGACACTGTTGCGAAACATGTTACAAAACTGTCTAAGCTGTTTAAATTAGACCCTCATCTCTTATAGTAGCCAATTCCACTGCCTTTACTACTACTGTCCAAAAAGTATAACATACTACTTAATGGAATAGTGAGAAACACAGAAATACTAAGATCAAAAAACCCCTCCTAATGTGATGTGATCCATCTCCTGGGTCTACTCTCAAATTTCTACATATTTTTGGTTTTTATTTCAGATTTATTTCCCTACACTGAGAACATACCTCAACCTTTATGGGTCTGTGAAGATAATAATTATTTCCAGTAGTACAGGGAAAATAGATTTCAGTAGCCAAAGGCTAGAACAGTGGGAACAGATTCTTCTTCCATTTCTTTGTTGTTAAAAGACATATAACCATCATTAGGAAAAATGTAACCAAATAGTTATACATTTCTCATACTCTGCAGGAGTATTTATTGATCAGGACTCATCATATTTCATATTTTGTAAAGTCATCTGTTTGCAGAGCTGGGAGTGTGACAGAAGTAATGGTAACCATAACCTTCCAAACTTTTAAGGTGATAATCTAAATTTGACTTGCCCTAGGAAGAATATTGCGAATGTTCCTTTATGTTGGTCCCTGATACAGTCTCACAATACAAATGCTACAAAGAGGTTTATGAAAATGGGGAAAATTACGAGCGGCTCACCTCCCCTTTACCTACATAACATTATAGTGCATGTGTTACAGCCTAGGGAGATGTTTTAAAATGCCATCTGGGCTTTGAATAAATGCCATTCTACCCATATTTTACATTCAGATTTCAGTTTGGTGTGAGAGGGACTGCCGGACTTTTTTTCTTATCAATTTATATTCACTGCCATGTAAATGCAGCTATAAATGTTTCTAGTAAGCCAGATTGACATAGGAGTTCATTTGAAGCCTGAGTCATTATAAGCCACTGTATCAATATGAAGTCACAGAATCACAGAATCGTAGGGGTTGGAAGGGACCTCAAGAGATCATCGGGTCCAACCCCCCTGCCAAAGCAGGGTCCCTTGGACAGATCACACAGGGAGGCATCCAGACAGATCTTGAATATCTCCAGAGAAGGATATTCCAGAACCCCCCTGGGCAGCCTGTCCCAGGGCTCTGTCACCCTCACTGTGAAAAAGTTCTTCTGCATATCGGTGCTTCTCTGCTCCAACTTGAGGCCATTGCCCCTTGTCCTATCCGCAGACCACTGAGAAGAGGCTGGCCATTTCCCCCTGTGTCCCACACTTGAGAGATTTATAAACATGGATCAGATCCCCGCTTAGCCTTCTTTTCTCAAAACTGAAAAGCCCCAGTTTTTTCAGCCTATCTTTCAGCCTTTCCCAATCACTGGGAAAAGTGGTTTTGTTTTTGCTAAGAAAGAAAAGGCAAAACCACACATTACTTGTGCAGAAAGGGTTACAAGCTCAAAACATCCCAGAATTTTGTGAAAGTCTAGTTATACAACTAACCTTTTGGGCTTGAACCTAAATTTAGCTGTTGCCATTGTAAATTTGCATGTAGGAATTGTTAATGATTCAGGATGTTAAACAATTTATTCTTTAAAAGGTTTTTATTTCATTTTTAAAGAATATCAGTAGAATCAGCCAGCTCATCGGATTTTTTTTTTAAATAATGCTTATAGTGCATAAACCACCACTATTACTTCATAAAAAGCAAGGTCAGTGGCAGTGACAAGATACTAAAATACATTCTTTTTAGCTGACAGAGGGAAGGGGATTAAGTTTGACTTTCAAAAATTAAAATTTTCATATTGTTAAGGAAATACTGGAACAGAAACATTACAATCCCCAGGGAGATGCTTAGACAGTTCCTTTTTCCAGAGTACTTCCATACTCCATGCAGAAAAGGAATCATTCCACAGTTAATTGGAGTTGCTTGCTGTATCTTTGAGGATCATTATAGTTCTTGCTTTTATGCTTTTGAAATCACTACACCATTGAAGTGGGGATGTGTAGATGGTCTTACACATCACAATTGGTTTTGATTTGATTACATTGACTTCTAAAAGAAAAAAACCCCCCTGAATTCTGAATAAACCACATCCTGAAGACAGGCTTTCCTAAAAGCAGCCTGAAACCATCAGGAAGTGTCACACTGCGTGAATTAAAAAACCTATCATCACTCACATCTGAAATGCACTGAAGCCCATGTGGGGGAGTACACAGTATGGAAACGGGGTGTCACTTGCTGGGAGTAGGATGCATCCATGTAACCCTGTGCACGACCATTCAGGAACTCCTGAGCTGGTTCTAGACATGCCAGGTTAGCTCATGAAGCAGACTAACCTGCTTCCAAGAAAAGCGCGCTTTGATTAGTAGTTGACTTGGGTATAATCAGCAATATGTTCGGTTGCTGATCTGGGGAAGATTGCCTAAGCTGTAATCAGAAGCCGTAGCCTATTCAGGGTACAGTGACTAAGAGCTGCAAGTAGAAGGACTTACGTTGTATCTGTGGCAAGAGTGTGGCTGTACAGGCTTAGTTGGAAGTGGGAGTCATACGGTTTCACTAGGATATAAACTCACATAGTACCGTCCTTGTGTCTTACAGAAGACAATTTGCTTTTAATACTTCAGATTCAGTAGTGTGAGTGAAGGTTGTTAATTTTTCGTATCAAGCCTTCACAACCATTTTATCTATTATATTACTTCCTTGAAAGTGTATAAAAAGTCTTGTTTTATGAAGACATCTGAAGTAGGCAGTGAATTCATGAGTGTCGCTGAAATGATAGGTGCCATCTAGAATCTAGAGGCTCAAAAGATTGAAAGTTCTCTTGTTTGGTATGTGCCCAGAAATTTGAAGGGAAGTCTGTGAAGAGAGAAATTTACTCCTGATGGAAGTGATATTTTTCCTAATTGATTTTGCCCGATTTCCTAGATACCTCTTGTAGTCATCACTCAACAATTAGCATGCACATTGGTATGCCATGGGTTACAGCACTGGATCTTTCAGCTAGACTACTGGAAAGTTGTGCTTTGGAACGAAAAATTCAAGATCCAAACTGTACTGGCAATGATCAGCAGAGTGGAATCGTGTTCAGTCTATTTTCCTTGTCTTTCCTATTTTTTTCAGAGACAATCTTGCACAATTCCACAGTGCTTTGAACTGATATCAAGAAAGGTAGAGTTTTCTGTTTCAACAAAAGTGGGATTAGGCAGCTGGTGTCCGCAGAGGAAGATCACTGCAGTAACTAAACAAAAATCATATCTTGATGATGTCAGAAGGAGAGTTACATTGACTTTGTTGTAGCTTGGATAACCCAAGGATAAGTGTGGCAACGTGAAACTCTAAATAGGTTCATACTTTGTCAAGGCCAGATCATTTGATATCATCCTTTGTAGCATCCCAAAGATTGTTTCTCAAAAAGTTACAATCTGTTTGAATGTACTACTGGGTCTCCTTCATAAAGAATAACGTCACGTGGAAAATAAATCCCCAAATGATTGGAATGGCAAATCTCTTTGCTGTTGACTTCAATCTAGCAGCATGGTCCATTGCTGTGGAGTAACCCTTAAAGCACGATGCTGGCATGTGACATTCTAGTTCTTATAATCACCACTAAATAGCTCTTCAGTAGGGAAAACCATGCTGTGTATTTCACATAATATTTACACAATTTTGGCCATGTCAACCTTTCACGTAGAATCACAGAACAGTTTGGGTGGGAAGGGACCTTAAAGATCATCTAGTTCCAAGCCCCAATTCTGCTATTCTTGCATTACCACTTTTCGATGAAAAAAATCTGCTTAATTAGTGTCACCTAACAGAAACGCAGCATTGGTAGGACCTAGGAAATGACAGCACTTCTTCACTTTGCCCACAGAAACAGTGAACAGCACATATTAATTTTAGTCCTTTCAACCTAACTGTATAAATATTGCTCCCATCTCTGTAACAGTATGGACATCTCATTTATCTTTGGCTTTATTTTAGAGATGAGGAGCTGGCAAACAGAAAGAATAAGTGGCTTTGCTAAAGTCCTAGAGGAAATCTACAGTGAGGTTGGGAAGTTTCAGGCTCAGTTACCAAAAGGAGCAGCAAAGCACACAAATTGAGAATGTGTGGTGCAAATTCAAATTTTAGCAGCATATGTATGAATTTAAATCAATGTCATTTAGCTTTCTGAAGATTTGTGATAGCTTCAGCTACCTTGCAAACTAAATTGTTGGGAATAAAATAGAAACAGCCATTTGATTCGGGAATGTTGATTCACAGATTGATTAACCAATATGCAGGGGTTTGGCAGTATTGTAAAGGGACTTTATATTTCTAAAAAGAAAAGTGAATTTAAATGGGTTGTAATAAAATTTTTTAAAGGTTATTAGCATTATCTTAAAACAGTCTCTAAGTAGAGAATGTGATGAGCTGTGATGTGAGAAGAAATGAGGTTCTATTTTCTTCTGTAAAATGCTGACTGTTCTACCTCTGGATTAAATCAGAGGTGTGCATGGTGTAACTCTTACTATGGCTAATGGGCTTGGATTGCCCTCTGTGGACTACATAAATTGAAATCATTAGTATTTTCTTATTTATACGTTCTGTATTTGCAATGAAAGGGAAGAGTAGGTGTTTGGCACTGAGATGTAGCAATGGCTGGTTGGGATAGAAAAGGATTCTACGGTGGCTATTGTAGGTTTAATAAGATGCAATTTACCTGAACGCAGAATCATAGAATTGTAGGGGCTGGAAGGGGCCTCAAGAGATCATCGGGTCCAACCCCCCTGCCAAAGCAGGCTCCCTAGCTCATACTACACAGATAGGCGTCCAGACGGGTCTTGAATATCTCCAGAGAAGGAGATTCCACCACCTCCCTGGGCAGCCTGTCCCAGGGCTCTGTCACCCTCACTGTGAAAAAGTTCCTCCGCATGTTGGTGCAGAACTTCCTGTGCTCCAATTTGCAGCCATTGCCCCTTGTCCTGTCTCCACTGACCAAAGAAAAGGGGCTGGGCAATTCCCCCTGCACCCCATACTTAAGATATTTATAAACATTGATTAGGTCCCCCCTCAGTCTTCTTTTCTCCAGGCTGAACAGCCCCAGCTCTCTCAGCCTTTCCTCATAGGATAGATATTCCAGGCTCTTAATCATCTTCGTAGCCCTTCTCTGGACTCTCTCCAGGAGAAACCTGTCCTTTTTATCCCAGGGAGCCCAGAACTGGACACAATACTCCAAATACAAAAAGAAACCTCAAAGGTGAAGAGTGTCTTCAGGCCTATCTTCGTGCCAGGAGAAAAAAAAGCCAATCAAACTGTTCCAGTTAACTTGGGTACAAAAATGAGCATTTTATACCCAGAAGTAAATGATGAGTGAAAGAATCGTCTTTAGGTCTTGAGGCAGGTTAACCTGACTGTATCTGGAGAATTCCATTAGTTGAAAGTCCAGTTATTTAAACAGAAATTTTGTATGACAGTAAGGAACCTTGAGAAGTTGGATGAGGGGCAGAACTTGGAATAAAATAATATATCAGAGCATTTCTAAACACAAGAGCCTATTGCCATGGTATTTCCTGCCGATCTTGCAAATGCAAGATTTGAAAATGTGGATGACCATCCAGTGCATGGGCTTACCTTCCATCTTTTTTGGTATCATCTAAGTAATCCATAATTCATATGCAAAGTGTTTCATCGATTGCAAGATGTTTTCAGCAGAACTGCTTTGTCCTCAAACACGATGCATGGAGAACTGAAGCAAAATGCTGCAGTGCTAGCTCAGTTCATGTGCAGAGGATAAATACGGACACAAGATGCCCACCCACAAAAATAGCTTCTTTGCGTGGCTTTCTTTTACAGTGCTACCCGGCAATGGAATTCTGGTTTCAGTCCCAGTTAAGATTGGATGAGCTGCTCGCATAAATCCAGTTGTAACCATTTTTATTGCTTTTATTTATTTTATTCATGTGTTTCATCTTAAACAGACGTTCTTTTTCTCTCACTCTATCCAGTGCAATTTGTTGTGTCCAAAACATTTGGGAAACAAAGTACGAAGTTACTTGTAGAGAGAAGTGATTGGTGTGAAGCAGCAAAGAGGGATTTAGTTCCAGATAAAGCTCTTTATCTAATAAATAGAAGCTGAAAGTGCAAGAACCATCCTTCAGCCTTTGCACTGAAGTAAACTTGAAATAACCCAAGAACCTTGGGTTTACTGGCTGACTGATGGGAACGTTGTCATTGTTAAGAGATGACCCCTAACATACAAGAACTGTTAGAAAAGTTTAGTGAAGGAAACTCCGGCTGCTGTCCAACTCTTATCTTATTAAGTATCTTAATCACATTAAATCAGTTCCCAAAACTGACTGATTATCATTTCAGTCACATAAACCTGTTGGCTAATTCTGCATATCTTTTAAAATGAGTTCCCAATGTTTTACTCAATTGATTTATTTATTAGGTTTGTAACTAAACAACTCATCTTAATGACTGTCACGGTCTTAGAGTAAAATTCTTCATGAATTCCTTTCACTTTTTTTCCTAAATGGCTACATTTCTCTTCAAACATTGAATTTCACAAGCATCATTAAATAAGTGGTGGATTATATGTTGATTTAGGGGTATAAGGATTGTCGTAACAGAACGTACAAATAATCTAGCTACCCCATGGTTCATCTAATCCAGTCAGAGACAGGTAGAAGTAATTATTAATGTGCATGGACAACATTACAGTGGTCTCCTATGGGAGAGATGCTTAGTTCTGACACTTCTACTGTGAGTAACCCCAGAATGAGAGAAATTATTAAATTAAAGAATGTATTTTTGTAGCTAGCTCTAGTGCATACATCATTCTTTGACCTCATAGCGCAAATGTTTCCCATGAAATACCGAGTAACAACTTGCAGCAAATTAAAAAGATCCAAGAATCAAGGTTCATATAGATTAGAAGAGCTTAAGCTGTTGAATTTTGTCACTCTGCCTCTCACTTTGACAACACATTATTTATACCTCTGCACTTTTGAGTTACCATTCACTGCTCCTTGTCTGTATTCTGTTGGGATGTCATTTGTTTATGTGCACTACATTATTTCTACTTTTGAATTTCTCCATGTGTATCTCTAGGATTTTGGAGCTTGTGTTTGGTATAGCTGCACATTCACCCATGCATGCTGGGCTGACTTGAATGATGGAGAAAATGAGACTAAACAGCAGCTTATGTAGGATTACCTTCTCACTTCTGCTCTGTTAAAAAAAGGCAGATACTCAACCCATGTTCCTAGCTTGCATATAGCTAATGTATATTCACCCCATGTTCCCAGCTTGCATATGGATAATGTATATCCAACTAGGAGGGATAACATTATCAGAAAGTATCACACAGGTGCAGTAAACATTGTATCAGGAGTTATTGCAGTATAAAGTGTGCTGTTCTGATGGATTTTAGATCATCATCGTATTTTAAGGTTCTTTCTGTTGTGATTATTCTTTCTGTTTTAATGGACTGCTTGTGTGTAAGCTGAATACCCTCCTTTTGTGGCTTTTTTACCTCGACTGTGTACTCATGAGAGGTAATAAGTACAGAGGAAATGAACTTGGTGTTATGCAGAAACAATATTAAAACTTAAATTTCTGTAGGAATGCTTTTATTGTGGAAATAAAATGACACAGAATCTCACGGGATATCAAAGAGGGCTGTGCTGCCATTCAGCAAGACTTGGACAGGCTGGAGAGCTGGGTGGTGAGAAGTTTAATGAGATTTAACAAGGGCAAGTGTAGGGTCTTGCATCTAGGGAAGAACAATCCCAGGTACCAGTATAAGTTGGGGACTGGCCTGTGGAGAGCAGCATAGGGGAGAGGGACATAGGGGTCCTGGTGGACAGCAGGATGGCCATGAGCCAGCAATGTGCCTTTATGGCACAAGGGCATCCTGCAGTGTATCAGAAGGGGGGTGGTTAGTAGGTCAAGAGAGGTCCTTCTCCCCCTCTCCTCTGCTCTGGTGAGACCACACCTAGAATCTTGTGTCCAGTTCTGGGCCCCTCAGTTCAAGAAGGACATAGAACTCCTTGAAAGAGTCCAGCACAGGGCCAGCAAGATGATGAAGGGAGTGGAACACCTTCCTTATGAGGAGAGGCTGAGGGAGCAGGGATTTGGACTAGATGATCTTTCAAGGTCCCTTCCAACTCCTCATGTTTTCTGATTCTGTGATTCCATGAAATGTTTGTTAGTGGAATGGAAAGGTTTGGTATCAGGAAGTTTTTCAATGCTGTTTTAAATCACTTTAATTAATTACTATCCATATGCCTTCTCTTGAATTAGTAAAATTCAGTATGATGATTCTACCATGAAAATAACTGTATGTGCTTGTTTTCTTTGCATGGAGATTATAGAAACTTTGCAAATTAATTTAATGAGTTGCAGTTATTTGAGCTCTATCTAATAAGACTAATCTGTCATTAGTTTTATTTATCCATGATTTCCCTACTCTAAAAAAGAAGCAGATGCAGTATAAAAGTCCTATGAATTATTTTTGAAGTGCCATCTCCTGGGCAAAGGAAGTAAAATCTCCCTTGAGGAGACAAAGCAAAGCAAAGCTGTCCCAGGCACTAAATGGAGTGCTGCATTTGCCATTAAGACATGATCTCTGTCCATTTAGTTAATGACAAGATTGCTCTGATAGAATTCTGTGTTAAAAAGCAGGTAATAACTAATTTTTTTGATCCTGAATGGATTTAGATCTCTTAATTCCTGAAGGGAATTAAAAGACCTAAATCTCAACAATATCAACAGTCTTATAAGTGGCCTTCAGAACTTGTACTGAACTTCTGCAGATGGTGGAGGAAAAGCACATGAAAATGTGAGGTCTTCCCAGATTTTTCAGGTGTCTGTTTAAACATTTGTTTTCTTACCCTCCTGTTGAGTACAATACTCCTACAGAATTGAATTTTGACAAAACTAATCCAGTTCACCCATTTCTGTTGACAAAAATAAATCAGTTCATCTAAAAATTCTCATTTTAGCACTTTCTGAAATTCAAGGTTTTACTGGCTGTTAGCATCATGGTGAACAATTTCCCAGTTTACAGCATTTCAGAATTCAGGCTATATTCACAGACTATAAATTAGAGGAGCTTTTCCTTTAGATAATAGGAGCAATTTCCTTTCTAGAAAACTTGCCTACTCGTGTTTGTTCAGAGTTTTTTTCCCAACAATGCAACTGCTAAATACATGTATGATGTGTGGTTTGGTATTTTTGGACTGCAAATATTACATGATTCTTCTTATTGTGGCAGTATGAGTTTTCCTAAAACTTCTGAGAAATTCCTTGATTTTCATCTCAGTTTTACCATTCAGAATTTGTTAAAAGTGGACCCATTTTTCAAGCCCTTGCTAATGTCCTTTCACACTTGCTTAAGTTGGAAAGGGATTTTCATAGAATCACAGAATCATAGAATGGCTTGGGTTGGAAGGGACCTTGAAGATCATCTAGTTCCAATCCCCTGCCATAAGCAACGACACGTCTTCTTAGACCAGGTTCTCCAAAGCCTCATCCAGCCTAGCCTTGAGCTCCTTCAGGGAGGGGGCAGACACCACATCCCTGGGCAACCTGTTCCATTGCCTCACCACCCTCACAATGAAGAATTTCTTCCCAATAGCCTATCTAAATCTACCCCCTTCTAATTCAAAACCATTCCCCCTCTTCCTATCACTCCATGCCCTTCTTAAAAGTCCCTTCCCAGCTTTCTTGTAAGCCCCTTCAGGTATTGAAAAGCTGCTGTAAGATATCCCTGGCTGAACAAGCCCAACTCTCTCAGCCCATCTTCATAGGAGAGGTGCTCCAGCCCTCTAATTGTCTTTGTGGCCCTCCTTTGGACCTGTTCCAACAGTTTTATGTCCTTCTTATTTTGAGGACTCCCACATTTTGCTAGATACTTGTATCATTCCTCGCACAGAAACCTAATAAGCTTTGTTTGCAATGAATCTGTTTCATTACAGAAGCAATGCACAGCTCTAGAAATAAATCACCTGTGGTCTTACAGGGACAGCAGTGAGTGCTGTGTATTGCAGCTGCCACAGCCCAGCTACTGATGGAAACTGTGCTCTGTACCCTCTGCACACCCTACTTGAGGAGTGCCCTGTAGCAGAGTCTCAGCTGTGGTGGCCCTGAGCCACCGTCTGCAGCTCTTGGTGCTTGGGGCAAATGCAGTTACACTGATTGTGCAGTGGGAAGGAGAGTGAGCCAGCAGACTGGCTAAAAAATGAGTGAATCTGTGTCTGCTTGAAATGCTTCATACCCTTATCACTTGCAGCAATACCCAGGGAAAGACTGTACATATATGAACGTGCATATTATTGTTTTCCATCCTTAGGAGGAAAAACGCTGACATTTGAAATCAAGGGTGATGAATAATGATAGACAAAAATGTGTGAGAAGCTGGATGACACCTTCCAGCCCTGTATTGCCACAAACCATGACACTCTACCTTTAAATTCTTTCAATATAATCTGATTATTTAGTATCCCCAGACATCCGTAATAGAAGGTTTTTTTCCTAAATTACGTCTTTCTTTCCATTACATCACAGAAGACCTGTCTGAGACATGTGTTCTAAGACATGTGTTCTAAGCATGTGTTTTCCTTTGGTGAAGCTGATTTCTTTCTACCCAGTAGGAATGCTTGTTGTTCTGTCACATAGAGACCAAATCCTCTCCAATTCTCTTACATCCTGTGTGATTCATTGGAGTAGTAATGCTTGGAAAGCACTAATGCCCGAAGAAAATTAGGAATGTGTTGGTGGTTTGGCCCTCGCTGTAGGCCCGATGCCCACCAAAGCCACTCTATCACTCTCGTTTTTAGCTGGGCAGGGGAGAAAATGAATATTGAGAGGCTCAGGAGTTGAGATTAGGACAGGGAGAGATCATTCTGCAGTGAGCGACACGGGCAGAACAGAGTCAACACAAAATAAAGGAAAGAAAACTCTAATTTATTACGCTGCCCTGCACAGCCAGTGACTCCAGAGTTGGGTAATAAGTGTGGCCAGATCTTAAAGCACATCCCCCCCACCCCTCCCTTCTTAGCAGACTGCACTTTAGTCATGATTTTGCTCCCTTCTTCCCCCCATTGTGGCACAGGGAGAGGCAGGGAATGGGGGAATGGGGGTTTCGGTCAGTCCCTCAGTTGTTTTCCTTCTTTGCCAGGAGAGGGGTGCATTCCTAACACCCTTCCCCTGCTCCAGCGTGAGGCCTCTCCACAGGCTGCAGGTTGGGTCTCAGCCCTTTCCATGGGCTGCTCCTCTGGGGCCAGCACCCAGAGGTGCTGTGACCATCGCTGATGGGCTTGGCCTTGGTCAGCAACGACTCCGACCTTGAGCCGGCTGGTGTTTTCTCTTCTGGGCCTGCAGAGAGCTTCTGGATGCTTCTTGCAGAAGCCCCCCCGGAGCCCCCCCCTGCTCCACCAAACCCAGCCACACAATGCTACAACAGAGTGCTAAGGAACAGTAAATGAGGTGTGTCATTCAAGTGTAGCAGCAGGGAAAAAAACCCTTCAGTGATGTTGAATTACAGAAGCATCCTGTCAAAGGGCAGGGAGGAGGGTGACAGCTGCTTTCTCCTGGAGGAACTGAAAACTCAGTGCTGTATTCGGCACTGGTACCAGGATGCCATGAGATGAAGGTAACTGGGAGGTCCTGCAGAGCTGGTCAGAAGGTTTTCTGTCATTCCAAAACACTCCATAATGAAAGTAGCACTACATCCCCTTCCACACCTGTAACTAGAGACAAACTCGGTTGTTTCGTTCATGGACCATTTCCATCTGGTATTGCTTAATCAGCTGAGAAGGTGAGATTTTTCTCTTCACCGTTCCCTTTTTTTTTTCATCCATACCTATAGAAGTTTTTCACTTGTAAATATTTTGATGTGTAAACTTCAGTCCTAGCTGTCATAACTGTCAAAGTATAACTTCACTAGCGAGTATTTCAACTTTATAATTCCTCAGTTCAGGTATGAACAAGGAAGAAAAAGAATTAGAAGTATGTTGGGATGAAGGGGAAGAATTCAAGGAAAAATTAAAAATATGTAACAGAAATGTCTAGCAGTGACATCCAGAACAAAATAACCTCCAAAAAAAGGACAGTACCATGTCTGAGTAGTTAAAACAGATCTCTCATTTCCTAAACAGTTGTTCTACTTAGTTCTCTATCGATGTGGCACAGGGGGGTTTTTTATGGCTTCCACTCAGCATGCCTTGTTTGCTCAGTGCTGTTTCTTTGCAGTAGTGAGTAAGCCTGGTTTTACACCACGTGAGAGCTTCAAACTCCATGTTGAACTTCACCAACAGTGTATCCTTTCCACTCAACTTTAAACTGCATTCCAAATGATGTTCAGTTCCCCCCACATGGTTTCAAACTTCTTTGGCTGTTTGAAACTTTGTATTTCAAACTAAAACAACAATTCGTTCTCAGATAGGCATACTTTTTGTATTTTAAAGCTTATCATTATCTCCTGCCATTACTTAAGTCATAAAGAGGCAGATTTGGAGTCAGTGGATGTTTCATCACTTTGAAGATAGGTGCTGACTTAGGCACACTGCTAACGAAGGCAGATAATTAGTTTTATTCCAGGAACTGAAGCATTCTTCTGAGTCACAGTTTCACTGTGCATTCTTCCTTATTGCTACATGATGCTAATCTAGGGCTTCAAAAACTCAATCCAGAAAGGAAGGGAAGAGAAGGGAAGGGATAAGCAACCTTACTGACTCGTGCAAGTGAATTTACTCCTGAGAACCACAACAGAGTTGTGGTCCTTATTCCACATATAAGTAAGCAGAGTGACAGCCTAATACTGCATTTTGTTTCTTTTCTGTTTCCCACTGGGTAGGTATTTAGTGTAACAATACTGTTCGCAGAATACATGTACAGATGCCAATTTCAGATTGCTAAATCACTCCAAAAACAACACTCAGAGTTATGGTTGCTTAGTCGTTCCAAAAAGCCTCAATGCATGTGCTTGTGCATGAAAAGGGTGTTATATCTGAAGCGTGGCTTTGTTGCCCAAGGGTGATCTGAAAGTAGCTGGGTTGAATGTCCTGTTCTCTGAGGCTTCCTATTTACCTCTGATGGGAGACTTTCTGGTTAGTTTGGCACTTCTAATATGGGTCAGTACCTGTCAGTACTGGATATTATCAAGCTGTTTGTAGCTGAGATAAAATTAATACCAAAAAAGAACTCTCTGGTCTTCTAATTAATCCCACAGGAGAGCAAAAACTCATTTAAGTTGGAAGTTTAGCTGTCGGCAGCAGTAGGAAAAGCTGGTTTCACTCCACTGAGCTGAATTAAAACTGCACATTAATGGAATTAAAGTATGTTGCCTTCTTAAACTCCTACATCCATCAAAGCAAAGGCTTAGAAGCTTTATAAACAACTGCACTGCCACCTCCAATCCCTGACAAAAGAAACAACCTGCTGAGAATACATTGTACAACTAAAGACCATTAGCATCCCCTGCGCTGTTCTCCAGTGGAACTTTTTCAGGATTGAATTTATCAATCCCTTTTCTTTTAGTACTGTGAATAACATATCATGGAATCACCAGGGTTCTCTAAATCATGTCCATAAGGACTTCATATACATGCCTTTTAAATACCTCCAGGGATGGTGACTCCACCAACTCCCTGGGCAGCCTGTTCCAGTGCTTGACAACCCTTTCAGTAAAGAAATTGTTCCTGATATCTGACCTAAATGTCCCCTGGTGCAATTTTCACAGAATCACAAGGTTGGAAAAGACCTTTAAGATCATCAAGTTAACTGTTTCTGTCCTATGCTAAACCATATACCTAAGTACCTCATCTACCCATCTTTTAAACACATCCAGGGAAGGTGACTCAACCCCCTCCCTGGGCCGCCTGTTCAAGTAACAACTCTTTCAGTAATTTTTTTTTTCTAACATCTAATCTGACCCTGCCCTGGTACAGCTTTGTGCCATTTTCCCTTGTCCTATCAACTGTCACCTGGCTGAAGAGACTATCGCTCACCTGTCTACAACCTCCTTTCAGGTAGTTGTAGGTGGTGATAATGTCTCCCCTCAGCCTCCTCCAGGCTAAACATCCCCAGCTCCCTCAGCCGTTCCTCATAGGATTTGCCCTCCAGCCCCTTCACCAGCCTGGTTACCCTTCTCTGGACTCACTCCAGGACCTCAATGTGGGTGAGGAGCCCAGAACTGGACACAGTACTCGAGGTCCGGCCTCACCAATGCCGAGTACAGGGGCACAATCACCTCCCTAGACCTACTGGCCACACTGTTTTTGATACAAGCCAGGATTCCATTGGCCTTCCTGTCTGCCTGGGCACACTGCTGACTCGTATGCAGTCGGAAGTCAACTGACACCCCTAGGTCCTTCTCTTCCTGACAGCTCTCCCGCCAGTCTCCCCCAAGCCTGTAGTAGCATTCCCTCTCATCCTATCCCTTGTTTGTCACCTGAGAGAAGAGACCAATCCCGGCATCTCTGCAGCCACCTTGCAGGTAGTTGTAGAGTGATAAGGTCTCCCCTCAGCCTCCTTTTCTCCAGTCTAAAAAGCCCCACCTCATCCGCTTCTCATAGGACTTGTGCTCTAGACCCTTCACCAGCATCCTTGCCCTTCTCTGGACATGCTGTAGCATCTCAACATCCTTCCTGTAGTAAGAGCCCCAAAACTTACAAGAGGTGCAGCCTCACCAGAGCTGAGTGTAACAGAACTATCACTGCCCTACTCCTGCTGGTTGCACTATTCAAAGAATAACTTGGAGCTTTGAGTGTTTTATATGTTATTGTTGGTTTGGGTTTTTAAATTTTATTTTGGTTTTTTTTCTGCACAGAACGTATTGACAGACAAATGGAGTTTCTGTACTTTTCTTCTATGTGGCAGTTTCAGAATTGGGACCTCAAGAATGCTGCCCCAAAGCCAGTGCTCAGGGAGGTCTTAATCCACACAATGCCACTAGCTGCATCACTCTTTCTTTATACGAAGATAAAGGAAGCAAATAATGGCTTTTATGCTGTCAGTTTTGACCTGTCAAAGCAAGGATCTTCTCAGTGATGTCCAATGATAGGACAAGGGGCAACGGGTGCAAGCTGGAGTGCAGGAGGTTCCATGGAAACATAAGGAAAAATGTTTTCACTGTGAGGATGGCAGAGCCTTGCCAAGAGAGGTTGTGCAGTTTCCTTCTCTGGAGACATTCAGGACCCGCCTGGACATGTTCCTGTGTGATGTAATCTAGGTGATCCTGCTCTGGCAGGATGGTTGGACTAGATGATCTCCAGAGGTTCCTTTGAACCCCTACCCTTCTGTGATTCTGTGAAAACAGAAGGTTTCCTAAACCACGGCTATAGCAAATAAAAGACCACTATTCTTTGTTGATAGGAGGTGGTCTGGGAGAGGAAAGGTGATAACTTTTCTAGTACTCTGTGTATAAAGAAAATGTGTAACATTTTTGCACATACAAAACAGACAAGGAAAATATTTAGATTGTGACAATCTTCTTTCACCCTCAGTGCAGTAAGAAGGCTTTGGACTGAGCTCTGCTTTGAGTGTCACACAGTCTGAGTCCTTCATGGTGGTTTGTCCTTATATCTAGTTGTCAAATTGCATCATAGAAATTTAAAACACAATAAATATTTCCCTAACGTGATTGTTTCATCCCAGGTAGTGGTTTTACTGGGATATTGGGCAGTAGGTCATGTGGTCCATACAATGAAAGAAGGGGTTATGATGCTGCCTCCAGTTTCAGCATCACCCACAGAGCAGAAGCGCCTTTGAAGCATCCTTGGGATAGAACAGAATTAAAATGAAGGAGCCTGGCTACTGTCCCTCTTATTACTATAATATCTGTTGATATTGTTATTTTCATAATAAACATTTAAAAGTGTGTGTTGAGACCAGGCTGCTCTATTCTCAGAATTTAATGAAGTCATGAAATATCAGGCCTTACCTGAGAAATATGTTTTAAAATAACAAAACCCTTAAACCCTTTAAAAAGGAGAGGATGGATTCTTTGCTTCCTGTTTTGCCCCTTATTTTTAATTTATAATTTCATTCTTTGTTCCTTCACTCATATGAATTGTCTTACAAGAACAGTATATTCTCCTTGTCTCAATGAACTGAAATTAAATGAAATTAAGTTCAAACTGGTATTTTATAGGATGTGAGATTCATGAATCTCTTCAGGGACAATCCATCTTGTGTAACTGTAGTATAGAGAAAGATTATTACTTTATAGTATTTTAGCTATCAAGATACTGATTTTGTATTATTTTGGAGAAAGGGTACCTTCTTTGACACCGTTCCTCATGACATTCTGCCTGAGAAATTGGCTACCACTGACGTGGACAAGTGCAGCTCCGCTGGGTAAAAAGCTGTCTGGATGGCCAGGCCCAGAGAGTGGTGGTAAAGAGAGCTAAATCCATCTGGTGGCTGGACACAAGTGGTGTTCCCCAGGGTTTGGTGCTGGATCTTCAGCATCTTTATCAATGACCTGGATGAAGGGATCGAATGCTCCCTCAGTAAGTTTGCAGATGACACTAAGCTGGGAGGAAGTGTTGATCTGCCTGAGGGTAGGGAGGCTCTTCAGAGGGATCTAAACAGACTAGACCTATGGGCTGAGACCAATGGGATGGGGGTCAACAAGACCAAAGGCAGAGTCCTGCACTTAGGACATAAGGATCCTGTGCAGCACTACAGGCTTGGGGAAGAGTGTCTGGAAAAGCTGCCTGGTGGAGAAGGACGTGGGGGTATTGGCTGACTACCGACTGACTTGGCCAGCAGCATGGCCAAGAATGCCAACGGCATCTTGGCTTGTATCAGAAATAGTGTGGCCAGCAGGTCCAGGGCAGTGATTGTGCCCCTGTACTGGGCACTGGTGAGGCCACACCTCGAGTACCGTGTCCAGTTCTGGGCTCCAAAGCAAGAAAAATATTGAGGTCCTGGAGCGTGTTTGGAGAAAGGCAACCAGGCTGGGGAAGGGGGAGGGCAAATGCTATGAGGAATGGCTGAGGAAGCTGGAGCTGTTTAGCTTGGAGAAGAGGAGGCTGAGGGGAGACCTTATCGCTGCCTGTAATTACCTGAAAGGAAGTTACAGAGAGATGGGTGTTGGACTCTTCACTGAAGGGACAGGTGCTAAGATGAGTGGGAATGGCTTCAAGGTATGCCAGAGCATGTTCGGATTAAACATTAGAAAAAAGTTCTTCACTGAAAGGGTTATTGGGCATTGGAACAGGCTGCCCAGGGAGGGGTTTGAGTCACTGACCCTGGATGTGTTTAAAAGACGGGTAGATGAGGTACTTAAAAACTTGGTTTAGTGGAGGATGGGGATGGTTGGACTCGATGATCTCAAAGGTCTTTACAGGCCTGAATGTTGAGCTTTGAATACTTAGATCAGTAAATGTAAAAACCATGTTACTTCCCTACATATCTCAATAAGGATGTAAGTGTGTAGGCTTTCATCATAGAAAACATTGGTGGCAGTAACTCTGAAGTTCTACTGCCTTCTGTGCTACAAAATTCATGACACATGCGTAAGTGTATTAGGGATGTGGTGGAAATGTTTTCTTTCTGCTGGTTCCACCATCCTGACAGAAGCCACCCAGGAGATTTTATATCTTTTTAAAAAGTCATTCAGGAATTATATCAGACCATTATTTCTGTCTCCAAATGGATAGCCACTTGTGTCCAGCAGTGAATAAGCTGTGGTTTTCATTTTCATCTCTCATTGTTTACATGCTGGTACCTTAGAAGGCTTGAGGTTGTACTGGCAATCAAATTTGATTTTGTTACAGACAAAAAAGGAGTGTTTGTATCACCAGTTACGAACTATTTTCATGAAGAAAGCTGAGGACTCATTTGAACTCTAGGTCTCAAATATCTAGGATTGCAAAAAGGGGTTCTAGCATCTCCAGTAGCTGAGCCGTTCTCTTGGAAGGAGTGAGGTAAAAGAGTCCGTGCACCGCTCTGCATAATGAGGTAGTTGTTCCAGTGAGGGATACTAATGGCATCTAGTGCTTGAGTGGTTTGGTAATTTCAGGAGAATACTGAATTGAAATCACTACTTTAATTCATGCTTGTTCTGGGATTAAAATAATTAATAGACCATCTGATATAACAGAAAATAATAGTGCCATCCTAGACTCTTCTTTTTTCCAGTGCATCATTGGTATGGTTTTTTTCCCCGATGAATCTCTTTTTTTCCTCTGAGTATTTGTCTTTGCCACCCTGGCTGGATGGTTGATTTGCTGCTTCTTCCCCCAGCCCTAACAGTGAGGTGTGAGGGGAACTCCCAAGCAGAAGTGCTAGCACAGCACAAACTCTTCACATGGCAGAACAGGGTCATTAGAGACTGCTGGGTACCTTGCCCTTCTGCTGAGACGTTGCATGTCTGGTTTTCTGAAAGGGATGGATATCTTCTTTTGGCAAAGCAGGGTTTTGGAAGTGTTTTAGTCTGGACACCCGCAGCCACATAACCTGATGCTCCTGATCACTGGAATTGCTGTTTGCTTTCATTTAATTTTGTGTCTCAACAATGATTTTCCTTAGAAAGTTCACCAATAGCATTTTCACTAACATTTAAATAGAAAACGTCTTAATAATAATTTGCATTGATAAGAAGATATCAATTTTTTAACATAGTTGAATAATGAAATCCAAAATAAATTTGTGAGACTGCAGTAAAGCCCGGCTTTAGATCTCATTAGGCCTATGATTAGAAAGGAAATTCATTCCATGTCAAAGAAGAGTGTGTGAAGTTAAACAGAGATCTTTTAGAGACTCTAATTCTGCAAAGGCAATTATGAATAGCATGGTGACATAATTCTTAGTCTCTATTCGTCCATTACAGAATCACAGAATGGTTTGGGCTGGAAGGGTCCTTAAAGCGTCCAGTTCCAACCCCCTGCCATGGGTAGGCACACCCATAAAATATTTAGAAACAAACATCTTCACATTTTACACAAAGTATCCTTGGTATCAGTCCTCCAAGGTAGCTGAATTCACCATTAAAATGCAGCATTGCAGTGGGGACTGCAACTCTTTTACTGTGATCACACTGGTCCCTTTCCTCATTTTGAATCTTCCAGTACAGGAGCAAAAATTCACCATTCTGTAAATTACCTGGGTGAATTTAGCCCATTTTTATTCACAACATCCAAACACAGTCACATCCCAGGTGCTTACTAGTCAATATGGTTTTGTGACCATCATCAGTTGCTAATTCTGTTGTTTGGTTTTAGTGCCACAATGCTGAAATATTTTGGGGGAAAAGAAACAAAGCTTTCAGAATTCAAGCCAGTTTGGCCAGTTGTGGTTTTATGCAGATATTGTGCGTGCGGTTAGGACCGTATGACATAGCTGTAGTAAGGAGGAGATCTTGAAACAGGGAGAAGTGGCTTGTCTGTTTTAAGGCAAAGTGCCATATCAGCTGTCATTCCTCAGCTTCTCTTTCCTATGACAACATGTCTTAGAAAAACAGAATGCTACAGAATGTTTAAGGAATAAACCCAGTTCCTGCATGAAACCTTCAGCTGCTAGCTTGCCCCACCCCCTGTTGATAGATTCGCCCCACCCTCCACAGATTATGTAGCATCTGTTACAAGAGTTAAGAGCTCCTCCATGGTGGGTTTGGCATCATCAGCACAGCTCCAGCACAGCTTTGCCACCCTTCTCTTAGGACCAGCTGGAGATATACTTGGAATGGGGTAGAATTACATTGGATATGCGGAAGAAATTCTTCCCTCTGAGGGTGGTGAGGCCCTGGCACAGGTTGCTCAGAGAAGCTGTGCCTTCTTCCTCCCTGGAAATGTTCAAGGCCAGGTTGGATAGGGCCTTGAGCTTCCTGGTCTAGTGAGACATGTCCCTGCCCATGGCAGGGTGGTTGGAACTTGATGGTCTTTAAGGTCCCTTCCAGCCTAAACCATCCTATGATTCTATGAACAGACTGTTACACCCAGTGTGACTTAGAGGGCTGTGATATACATCATCATCCCTCCTCTCTGCTGGGTTCTAATTCCTTGTACCAGACATACTCTTGAATCTCTTGATGCGACTTCTCCCATGGGGGAGAGAATCAGAAGAATGAATGTGAGAAAACTCTGGGTTTGAGATAGAGTTGAATAAGTAAAGCAAAAGCCACATGCACAAGCAAAGCAAGACAAGGAATTAATTCCCCACTTCCCATGGGCAGGCAGGTGTTCAGCCATCTCCAGGAAAGCAGGGCTCCATCATGTGTAATGGTGACTTGGCAGACAAGCAGCATACCTCTGAATATCCCCTTCTTCCTTCTTCTTCTCAAGCTTTATATGCTGAGCATGATGTCATACAGTATGGAATGTCCCTTTGGTCACTTGGGGTCAGCTGTCTCTACTGAGTTCCCTCCCAACTCCTGGTGTACCCACAGCCTACTCACTTGTGAATTGGGGTGAGGAGCAGCAAAGGCTGAGGCTCTGTGTGACCCCTGCTCAGCAGGAAGCAAAACATCCCTGTGTTATCAGCACTGTTTTCAGCACAAACCCAAGCACAGCCCCCTATAAACTACTGTGAAGAAAATTAACTTTACGAAAGGGAATTAACTGTCTCACAGCCTAAACAAGCACAAATACTATCCTGCAGTGTTTGTCCAGTTCAACGGTTCTGTTCGTACCATGATGTAGGACACCAGCAATGCTCCTGTACATCCTGTGTCTTGCTCCAAAACATAAAAAAACCTCAGTACTTCTTACAAGGGGAATATACTTTCCTGCAAACCTTCTGAAATACTCAGAACAAGGATGAATACAGCAGGTTACTAACATGAAACAAGAGCACAATGGTTACACCAGGTGACATGTAGCAGTCTTTTCTTTGTCCTGTGGCATGACATCATCAACTCTATGAGCACAGACAAATCCTATCCCTTCACAGAATCACAGAACATTAGGAGTTGGAAGGGACCTTGAAAGATCATCTAGTCCAACCCTCCTGCCAGAGCAGGATCACCTAGACTAAATCACACAGGAACACATCCTGGCAGGTTTGAATGTCTTCAGAGAAGGAGACTCCACAACCTCTCTGGGCAGCCTGTCCCAGTGAACAGACATCCCTTCTGTTAGAGAGGCAATATTGACTATGTGACAGGAAGAGAATGTGTGTAAAACAGATGTGTTGCTCACTGATGTCAGATGTCCTAGCTTTTCATGAAAATAAGTTCTGCTCCCTCTGAACAAACACCTTGAGGTGTATTCATACACAGCTTGAAAGCAGTGTAAATTCTGGACTTGAAAGAGTCAGTGATATAAAACTAACTTAAAGATTTCTATTTGAATGTAATTTGCATTATTAATACCAGGCCTTGCTGTGTGATGTAGCTGCTTAATCAGAAGATACACCAAGGTGCTTCTGCTTTTTATTTTTATTTTTTAAACACGTTGTCCTGGAGAAGGAATGCAATTTATTATCCCAGAATTGCCCTTGACAGGTGCTGTGGTGTTACCTGTGTCTATTTACCTGAATAGTAATGGCACAATGCTATTACCCAATGGTACAGTGCTGAAGTTAATGTATACTGTGTCATTTCTTTGGTTTATGTAATACAGTTACTGGGTTCTTCCTCAGTGTCAGGGAGCTGAGGACCACACAGCCACTCTCTCTTGGGAGGTGGGGAACAGGGGAAGGGAAAAAGGAAAAAATCCAAAGGCAAACCTCATGGGTTGGGATAAGGACAGTTTACTGGGACAGCAGAGAGGGAAATAACAGTAATAGGACTTTCATAGTAAAAATATACAAAACTGGTGATTTACAATGCAGTTTCTCACTGAACCACACAACTCAGCCCATACAGCTGAGTCATCCTGAAACCAGACTGTCCCCTAAAACTGCGTGTCTTGGAGTCATATGCTCCTCCCCCATACCAGCCCCTCTATGCTGAGGATGGAATACCCTCTTTGGCCAGTTTGGGTCACCTGTTCTGGCTGTGTCCTGTCCCAGCTCCTTGGGTGCCCCCCATCTTCTCATTAGTAGGGTGATATGAACCACTGAAAAGTCCCTGACTGCTTGGCAACAACTAAACTGTCTCTGTGTTACCATCACTGCTCTCACCCTAACTCCAAAACATGGCATTCCACCCCCTGCTAGAAAGAGAATTAATTCGATCTAGCCGAACCTGGGACACTCAACCATGACAGTATGTGTGAGAGAAGCCATTAGACCACAGAATTTTCCATCCAAAAGGTTTTTCTTTCACAGGGCCTGTGTTTTCCTTGGAAAATGTCATGAGGTTTTTCTAAATGCTGTGTCATAGTTTGATGTAATTCAATGTGGATAAAAAAATCAAGGTGCTTAAAATCTGGCAGAAATCGTGAATGTCGGTTGAAATTTGTAAAATTCAGAGTTACACTGTGGTGCAGTTACAAAGAGTGCATGTTCCTCTTACTGAGTATTCTGCCTGAGAAACACTAAGAATCAGGTTGATAACGTATTGTTTTACCTTCTGCTCTGTGTTAACTTTGTGTTTTATGGTTAGTACATGTAGCAGAATCATTAGAATCTAAGTTATTTTAAGTCACTGAGCTGTGTGTATATATATATTATTTTAAAAGAATGAGAAAGATAGGAGGAGTTATCCTCTTCATTGTCTGCTCTTACTGAGGAATCAAAGCTGATTTTAAATGAGAAATTGTAAGGTTCAGCCCTTTTTTGAACAGATGAGCATTTCTGAAGTCAAAATGCTTTAGATATGTGCAAAACAATCCATTTGTTACTTCTATTTTGGCATTAGCTAAACTGCTAGGGGCAATAGGAATAAGAGAAACTTGTATTTCTTTAACAACTGCTTTTCTTTATTCTTCCATGGTTATACAGTCATTCCCAGCACAGCACTGCAACGCGTCCACCCACAGTGAGTTTGCAGCGGACCATTTCTGTGGAAGGGTAAGATGATTCTCTGCCTGTAGAGCTCTCAGATACCTCTAAGCCAGACACTGAACTACCCACATACTCCTAGCTGTTAACTAGCTGTGGGTTTGCATCCCACCGTGTTTTAAGTCTGTGAGATGCATAAATAAATACTTCCAAATTACCCTTTTCAGATACTTAACTGAAAGGTTTGGCTTTCATGGACATGAGAATATCTGTCATGGAGATACATGAACCGCAATCTCTTCAAGTCATCTGGCTTGCCTGGTGTTAATATTTATGTGTGTTAGCTGTGACGTTGTTGCCACTAATCATGGTTATACCCAGTGAAGTCTTGCTCGATTTTCTTAATGTATGCATGAATTCTTTTTGACTAAGCAGTGTCCCAAACTAAGGATGAAGAAATTCTGGTAGAGAATATAATAATCCCATGCTGGAGTGTATCTGTGTGCATTAGTGGAGCTTTGAGTACTTGTCTCCCCATTTTAGAAGAAATAATGGGGTAAAATAAGAGTATTTCACAACTCCAGTTAGTATCCTTACATCTTTAAGTTATTAGAAAAACTGATATTTAGCATTAAAATACTTGGATTTTGGTTGCACTGACTGGCATAGTTTACAAAAAATACTTCATTTCCTTCTGGCCTCCCACAGAGATGTGTAACTGTTCGAAATACCATGTAGCAGTGGGTATTGCCACATCACTGGCTGCTCTTGGGTTCTGCTTCACAGATTTTCTTTTTCATGGTAGAAGCGAGAATCCAAAGTTTCCACTGAGGAAAGATGATGTCTTCTTGTATTTTGCCTTATGTTACAAGCTCACCATGGTGCAGTCAGAAAATCAAATGTTAGATACCTGAAATAACGCACTCCTTAGTGAAGCTTGAATGCTTTCCTCATAAGTCTCTGGTTCTTCTAAACCTAAGATCCAAGATTTTTTAGATTTTATTTAAAATGTATAGGATAGCTCTAGTAATTATCCATTGAAACCCAGACTGAATAATGAAATTGCAATAGGAAAGCTGCATATGGCTTAAGGGCTGTCATCTGGAAGGGAATTCTCCAAATGAAGCCCTGATCATGTAACCGTCTCACTTGAAACAGGACTAATCTCAACTTAGATCAGGCTGCCTCTGGTCTTGCCGAATGAAGCCGGGGCTATCACCAAATGGGGAGACTGCACAAGGTCAGGGCAACTTGTCTCAGTGCTTTGACACCCTCACTTTCTTTTCTTTATCTCTCATTTTCTCTCTAATGAACAGAGCCATAATAAATTCCCCCATCTTTTCCTCAAACCAACACGTGAATAAATTGATGTTTGAAATAAAGCTGAGCTTCAGGAACAAGTTTATCCATTAAAATGGTGATTGGAGTTGGGGGGGGGGGGGAAGCTAAAAAAAAAGCTAAATTGAGATTTAAAGAAAGAACTTCTATTATCATGTCTTTGACATGGTCTACTGGGCCCTGTAATTTGGGAGATATCCTGCAGGTTTAAACTACTGAAAATCAGAAATCAATCTGTCTACATGAATTTTTAGATAAATTGCAGAATCTTTACTGGCCACACAGACAATTTGCATTTCTTGTGTGTGAATCATTAGAGCGCAGGAAATCTGCAACTGATATTACAGGTCTCCTGCTGTTCAGGACAAGGAAGAATATCTGGCTTGTAATTATTACTAATCAACTTAGACTAAGTCATATTTCATTTCACAGAGGAAAGTGGGACCTATTACACTGCTGAGCAGAAATAAGTAATCAGCTCAGCCCTTAATATTTCATTAAGTTAAAGCTCGATTTATTCTGATGTTTTCGTTTAGTCCTTGCTGCTAAGGATGTTTATAGCTAATGCAATTTGAGGTCAAAACAAAGTTATTTGTCGCTTTTAGGAGCTGGGTTTCCATCAGTAGAGCCCTGTATTTAGGTGACTCATTAGATTGCTCTTGAGATGTAATTTGTAAATAGCTGCTTTACCTGCAAGGCATCCCTAGCATGCACTGAGATTTGGGGTTTGAATGCTGGCTCTGCGTGACCGACTGAGGGGTCACCCAAGTAATATAATGATTGGGTCCTGTGAAAGAGAAATTAAATTCGTGAGGGGTAAAGAGATACAGGGGGAATTACATTCACTGGCATTTCTTCCTTTCCACTCTGTTGAATACATGATAATTGAGCTGGCTAGAATAGATTGCTTAAAAAAGTAATAGGTTTTTTTTAAATCTCAGTAAGGGATTCACATGTAAAAATCCTTTTTTTGTTGTTTTAGGGAAGATTTTTGTGGATTTCATGTACAGAAAAAAAAAATTAGTACCCAGGTGAAAAATCAAAATGTCTTTAAAGATTAAATTGTCTTCATGTTCCAGCCATATATTCTTCACGTTTTGAATCTATATATGAGGTGAACAGATTTATTATGTGTGCTAAGGCATGAACTTCACAGGTGTTGGATGTCATCATGAGGTCTAATTAGTAACTTCCCTGATGGTTGATTTGCCTGGTGTAAAAACGAGAAAGCTATCGTGTTTGGATTTGAAAATATCGTTAGTCTGAGGGGGTTTTAATGGTTTTAATGAGCAGTTTTAACGGTGAGAATGCAAAACAGGAAAAATAATGGATGGCTTCTCTGACCTGTTATTTGGAAATCCTGCTGTACTATTGCATGATGCTATGATGTTAGTGGTGTACAACAGCTGTTCTCTCTGCAGTTGACGTTCAGACTAGATTGTATTTTACGTTTCAACTTAATGTGATCAAAAGTGTTCTGGTGGAAATTTGAACCCAATTTATCAATGTCACCAAGTATCTCTCAATATTTATACATAAATAAACAGCATTTGAATCGTGACTAAGGGTAAGAATTTTTATTCTGAGTAGGACAGATATTACAGACTGCTCTGTGTTTCCAAGGTCTCTTGCATCAGGTAACACTAGGTGCTTGCTAGTAGCAGACTGTGTATTGATATTATGAAACATGGCTTAGGGCCACTGCTATTTTTAGGTTTTCTAGTTGCCTTTACATACCTCCAGTCTCCTGATAGCATGATGTGGTTGCCTATCACTATTTCCATCTCATTTAACTTTGTTTACAAACTGAAAAGCTGTAGCTTTCATGGTAAATAGAACCATCGAGCGCTGCAAGGAATAGTTGATGGAGAAGTGGTTTCACTCTGGAACCAATAGTTATTAAAAGCAGGATGGAAAGCAACCTTTCTAGTATGGAATTGCCCATGCTGGGTGTAGGAGGAGGAATAGATGCAGTTTTCAGGTTTTATGATGATTATCAGCATGTAAATAACGCACCTTTTGCATCAGGGAAGAGAGACAAGTGCTTGAGTGAGACAGAGTATGAATGAATAAACGCACTGGAATAATTAGCCCCCTTTCATAGTTAAAGAGCACATTAGCTGTCCTATATTGTCGCTCTAGAAACCCATAAAATTCCCCAAATCTTGGAGATGCGTTCCTCTGCGTTTAATGCCAGGTGTCTCGGTAAAAATGCAGACCAGTGTCACTTTTCAAAGATGCCATTATTCCTGTATGCCAATTCCATCTAGCTTGCTGTAAGCAGATAACATTCCCTAGTGTGCAGGCTTTCATTTCTCTACAAATTCAAAATGAAAGCCTGTTAAAGTGCAGAGAGGTTCCCTCAAAACCAAGTTGTACATGTATAAGCCGGTGCACCCATGCATGCATCAGTCAGGTCGAAGCCTGGGTCCCAGTAGGTTCCCTCGTATTAAATATACTTCAAAGTTTGTGACAAGTTAGACATGATGTTTGCAGAATAAATGCTTTAAAAGTATAGTCAGGATTTGAGTTGGGATAAAGTATTGCTTCTACAGTTGATGCCAACATTCAATCAACAAGAAATGCCAGGGAAACATAGTCAAATAAATGGATAAAAGATTGTTTCAAGCAGAATGGGGAAGTGTAGTAAGAAAGAAATGTGTTCTGCTGTGGGAAATGATAAATGAACATCTTGTTGAAGGCCGAATGTTCATTTAACAACATTTAGTAAAACGCAGTAAGTCGCTAATCAATTACACATAATGAAGATGAAAGCTCTGCACATGACCAAAGCATGGTCTCAGTTTAAGAAGGTGAAGTCACTCCTCTTGGCTGTGATGCTCAATGCGACAGCACCAGATAAGAGGGAGGTTGCCTAATTTTGCTTGCTTTCAATCTGAATTGAAATAAGTAGAAGTAATAATTCAAACAAATTGTTTAAACAGCAGCCAGCAGTGGATCAGGTGCAGCCCGGATGCGTCACACTGATGCGTTCTGGCTACCTGAAGCTCTGCGATGGGAGAGGTTGGGGTCCTCCAGCTCCCCACTGTTCATGGTGTTTTGGAAACCTCACAGCAGAGGTAGATGGAGGGGGGCTGGGGAGAGAGGCAGAGGGTAGTTTTCTTTCCCGTTGTGATGGAAAGGTTTTGCCAAGCTGAAGAGGGAAATAACAAGTGGAAATGTAAAAGCCAAGATGCTGCAGAAGTGATATTGCAATAAAACAATAGATGAGAGCACTGAAAATAAATTTTCATCTGATTTGTTGTGGAGCAGAGTTTTAGAAGGTATTAAAGCAAATTCAGATGAGCCAAGTATGTTTGGTTTCGCCTGATCTTTCAAGTCTTCAAAAAAGGTATTTGTGCACATTCCAAGTCCTTAAGAGTTCAAGTTCTCTCTTGTGTGATTGATGAGATTTGAAAACATCACACCCACTGGCACATTCTCTGACCAGCCTGGCTTTTTGTGTTAAACACTCTGAAGAAGACTGTTCAATCTACTACCTATTTCAGGACCTTCCAGAATGAATGCCCTTTGGCTGTCTGAAATAAGCACGTGGTTATTCATCAGGATTTTTTGGAGCACAAGAAGAAAACTAGAAATGCTGCACTGAAAAATAAAAGCCTTGATTTGCCAAGTGGCTGCACGCAGGCACAGCTCGGTGCTCACGTAGTCTGAAGCCAAACACTGTACTGCACAGACAGGGGCTTTAATCCCTTTGATTGGAGGATGGTGTTTATTTCCCCCTCCTCAATGTACTACTAATGTGTGACTTGAACCAATTAATACAATTTCTCTTTACTTCAATTTTCCCTCCAGCTATTAAGTAGCTTGGATGGTTTTTTGGCTGTATTATAAGTGTGCAGTGCTGTACATGGAGGGTGCAGGGCCTTAGTTGGGTTGTGGGTGCTACCCTAAGCTGCACAGTGATGTAAATAAACAAATGCTTCTGGGCTTCCGATGATGCGTGTTACTCTTAACGCCAAATCAACATGTGCACGAATGGGTGTATGATTCACAGAATCACAGAATCACAAGGTTGGAAAAGACCTTTAAGATCATCAAGTCCAACTATTCCTGTCCTATGCTAAACCAGATCCCTGAACACCACCTCATCTACCCTTTTTTTTAACACATCCAGGGATAGTCACTCAGCCCCTTCCCTGGGCAGCCTGTTCCAAATCCCAACTCTTTCAGTTAAGAACTTTCTCCTAACATCTAATCTGACCCTGCCCTGGTGCAGCTTTGTGCCATTTGCCCTTGTCCTATCAACTGTCACTTGGGCGAAGAGACCATTGCCCACCTCTCTACACGCCCCTTTCAGGTAATTGTAGGTGGTGATAAGGTCTCCCCTGAGCCTCCTTTTCTCCAAGGTAAACAGTCCCAGTCCTCTCAGCCGCTTCTCATTAGACTTGTGTTCCATCCCCTTCCCCAGCCTGGTTGCCCTTCTCTGGACTCGCTTGAGGACCTCAATGTCCTTCTTGGAGTGAGGGGCCCAGAACTGGACACAGCAGTTGAGGTGCAGCCTCAGCAATGCTGAGTACAGGGGTACCCCCTGGGAAGCAAGCAGCATTTTTGAAAGAGAACCCACCAAATCAACAAAAAAACCCTGCAGCCAAATTGAGATCAAAGCCACATGTTGAAGTCCCTGCAGATTTGGGATTCCTCTCTGACTAGGTAACTGAAGGACTTTCAAGGGTCTGATATTTGCAAGGACCCAGTGTGCTTGATACTTCTGTAGATGTTCCAAAAAGCACAAAATCATTTCAGTGCCCCAATTTTATAGATGGCACAAAAGAAAGAGAAAGACAGTGCTGTGTCAGTGTGAGAGAAATACTGAAGCTGGCTGTATTCTTTAATGTACCCAGCAGCACAGAATAAGCAAATTAAAAATGGATTTTCTTTCAGTTAGTTACTATAAAAATTACTTGTTTTCAGAAAGCTCTTCCCTTTCATTTATCAGTCCAGTTTTTAATCTCTTAAATTAAATCTATAATTACTATGGATTCACAATCTATGGAAGGATGATAGGGATGCTCAGTTATTTTTTTGTCTTACCGTTTTCTGATCGCAAAGGAGTAAATGGATCAAAAGAAATACTCCACACAGATTCCTTAGCAAATACAAAACCTTCACCTATTTTCAATATAACTAACAAAGAAGCCAAACATGAGCAGAAAAAAATGTTCAGGAGTGAAAAAGCCTCGCTTTTTAAAATGTAGTTTTGTTGTACTTTTGTATGACAGGAGAAATTTTCTCAAGTGGGAAGCTTTACCCACTCTGACTTGATATGACGTACTGGTTCCAAATGTTGTTTTAATAATACTTTGCTCTTCTATCAGGTCTACAATTTATAATGTGCTTTACACAATCTGATCTGGTGCATTCCCTGAAGCAAGTAACCAAGTTCATCCGAATTGATTCTCCCATTGATTTCTGAGCCTGTAAATTTGTGTGGATTGCAGCACTTTATTTGCTCCTTTGCTCCTGCCTCTGTTAATGTGAATCTTCTTTCTCTACCTTTTTAATTCCTCCCCTGTTCTCCTTTACAGATACACACTGTCTCACTTTCTCCTGGACTCTATTTTTTTTTTTTTGTCTTTTCTTCCCCCCCCCTTTCACCCCTTCTGCTGCCTTCTGTCAGTCCAGGAATATTTTCATCTCACACTCCTTTCTAATTTCTGCTTGATTTCCCCTGCTGCTCCTCTCTGTTTGTGTTTGGTACACAGCTGCAGGAGGGCATAAAGCACGCACGCACAGAATTAAAGTGCTAGTACGCTTTGTTAGCACCTACAAACTTACCTTCAGCAGGATTTGCCACAGAAGAAATTATAAATGGGATAAGTAGTTAAAGCTGGAGGGAGAAACATGCAATTCAGCTACACTGGCTCTTTGGCTGCTCCTTTTTACTGGCAGCTACAGAGCGCCACCTACTGTCTCCAAGCAAAGCAGTGAGCTTGTCAAATGATGTGCCCTGAAGTTACCTTCACCTCAGCTGTTTTCTGTGGAGACCCTCACATTCTTACTGAGTTCATGTACTACAAGAAAGCATCCTTCATGTCTGGGTTACTTTTCTTGCACTTCTTAGTCCCCCATCACACCATCCCCCCCCGTCACGTCATCAACTGTTCACGAGGGCATGTGGCAATAGGACAAGGGGTAATGGTTTCATACTAGAAAAGGGGAGATATAGGTTGGATATTAGGAAGAAGTTCTTCACTATGAGGGTGATGAATCACTGGAACAAGTTGCCCAGAGAGGTGGTGGAGGCCCCATCCCTGGCAGTATTCAAGGTCAGGCTTGATGGGGCTTTGAGCAACCTGATCTAGTGAAGATGTCACTGCTTACTGCAGGGAAGTGGGACTAGATGGCCTTTAAAGGTCCTTTCCAACCTAATGCATTCTGTGATCTTTCATTCCATTTATCTGTATTCTGTCTAAAGTCCCACCATCTGCATAAGAATTATATTCATAAAAATGTTTAATAGAGACATAGGAATGTTTCCTAATGTTGCTTCCCAGACACTCGAGAAAAATTGGATCTGTTCTTAGGTTTCCTTAACCTTTTAATCATATTAAAAGAGAGAACAATAAATTTTTATACCGGGTGAATAAAAATGTAGTATCATCATCTTGCTTGACAAACTTTTTCCTACCTGAATTTCAAAGAGTTTTCATCATCATAAGATGGGGTTTGGTTTTTTTTAATACTAGGTACACTATGCAAGTGGGAACCATCATATATTTGTAAAAACTTAGTCATTTACTATACTATGGTGAATTGGCATATACCTTCTGCTTTCTCTTGGTCTTTTGCAGTATAGTCGTGACTAAAGGTTGTTTCTATGATGATGACAACAACACTCATGTGTTCTTGAATCCAACTTTCAGATACTGCAGGATACTCAGATATGAAGGAAATACGAAGACACATTATGTTTTGTCAGTCTCTATACAGCCACATTTGAGTCAGGAGCAAAATGACCTGATTAGGCTAACGAGCAGGAGCCAAAATTCATTGTGTTCTACTCACGGCTTCTGACATTTCCCTGTTATTGTTTGAGCTTCCTCTGAATGTAATCATCCATGAGCAGAATGTGAATTTTACTGTCAAAAGGCCAAAATTACAAAACAGCACTAACAGCGTTTTAGGCATAAATCTGCTGACTTGATCAGAGACAGGGATTATTAACTGGGCCAACTTTTTGTTGAGCTGCACAGCTCACTATTCAGCAGATACCCAGTTGTACTGACCTAGTTTTGCCCGTGGCATTGGCTTTCAAATTTATGATCCAAGCTGCCTGTCATATGTGGAAATACTCAGTTTCATTTCGAACAACAGCTCATCTGATTTCCCACCAGCAAAGCACGGAAATGGATTTGTTTGACTTTCCTGCCTCTTTCCCCTCAATACCCAGGTAAATAATAACAGCAGTAGCTCGGCTCTCGCAAAGTAATTCTGATGTGTAGGACTCAAAGGCGACAAGTGTCACCATATCATTTCTGTGGATGAGGAAATTGAAGCTGGAAGAAGAAATGACAGGATCGCTCAGCAGCGCATGGGCTAAGCGGGGAACGGAACCCACGCTCCCAGTTTGGTGTCCTACTTCTGCTCCAACCCCCAGGCCACCCTTCCTAATTAAAATCTGTTTAGACTTCTCAGATGGGCATTACATTATGCCTAATCTACGCATAGTTAGGAAGGTGTTAAAACTGTTGCTACAGGCAAATTGACAAAAGATCTGCAAGCAGAGAAAAACATCTTGATTTTCTGAATGGTTAAAAATACTTCCAGCACACACAAACTCAAGACAATGTGTCTTTTTACTCACAGCTGTCATTTTTAAGGGTTGTTTTCTAACTGTACAATATTAAGAAAAAGATTAAGATGGGGAATTGTATGGAGTACTGCTAATACTTTAACTAGAGGTTACAATCACCTTTAAAATACTATAAAATTTTGCTTTAGGTTTTGTTTTGGGGGGGGTTTTTTTTTGCTTTGGGGGGTTCACCAAAATATTAAGGGTTGGTTTCAAAAAGTTCAAGGATCATGATCAAGCTGGGGATACTGATTGAATATTAGCAGTGTGCAGTCAAACAAACACCTAGGGATTTTGGAATTAGTGTGTAAAGATTAAGTCCTCATGTTCATCTCTATGAGACTTAACTCCCATCGAGGAAGGCATCCCTCTGTGCCTTGCTTGTCTGTCTCCCTGTTTTTTTCATTTTTCTTTAAAACCAAACCAGAAATGAATGAAAAAGCTGTACATGTGATGTAAAACTGGTTTACAGGATGCAGGAAATAATGACTCTGTTTTACACAAAGCATGTTTCTGTAGACACGTGTGTATTTACCAACTCCACTTTGCTGACAACTCTCATTTGTAAAAATTGAGAGTTAGAAGAGCATTCTAGTTCTCTGTAAGGAGTCACAGAGACAACACTATTTGCAGGGCCAGGTTTAAAATTTACACATACTAACGTAACAGCATTTACCTTTTCCTGCAAAGAAAATTGTTTGAGGGATATGAAATCGGGTAAGTACCAATAAGTATGGAGGGGTGTATGTATATGTGGTTGTGTGTGCTTGTGTATCAGAGAGAGAGATCTGAGGCCTGATATATAGGGATTGGCCTGATAGAGGCCCAGTAGAGGCTTGTAGAGATTGGGAACTGAATAGCTGGGACACTTTCTCAAGGATGCTGCCTTGATTGCTTAGGAAAGTAATCTCTGGACATAAGTTTTCCCATCATTAAAATGCACATAATTATGTTTACATCCTTTGGGGTATATTTTCAATGTACAGATGGAAAGTGCTCTATGAGGTACATTGTCTATTGCTTATTGATTTCCAGTGCAATGAAGAACATCGTAAATCAATAAGACAAAAGCAGTTATCCCTCAGTCTGGTTGAGAGACAAAGCTACTCTGTGACTTAACAACTGCAAGCTCGTGATAGTGTCAAACCAGAGTTAAAATTGACATTCTGCTCTGTTAGCTTGATCATACACGTGTTATTTGCTCCAAATCTGTCAGGTTCAAACACACTTGCCATTGCTTTGCCTAGAGTTTTGAATTTTTTTCTTTGAACTTTTGTTTAAAAAGTGAGACTAGAACTAGGAAAAAAATGTATTCTACTTCTAAGTACAGGATTGCTCTCGGATTGTAAAATATATTCAGTGTTTTGGTTTTTCTTTTGATAAATCTATCACCTAATGAAGATCACTCCAGTGGGCTGAAATGAATAGAGAAGCTTGGATTCAGCCATGAGGGGAGGGGGAGTGGAAAGAATGCTGTTTATTTCCTCTCTTGTCTGTTCTCCAATTAAGAGATTTATCATGTTTGTTAAATGTTTTCTTTAGGTAATAGCAGGCTATTGTGTCTTAAACAAAATATAGTAGGCTAAAGATGTCTTGAGAGATGTGTACACGGCGAGAGTGATGAATGGATAAACATTCTCATTTTGTTTCTATACAGAGAGCCTCGAAAAATCATCCTGCACAAGGGCTCCACAGGACTTGGTTTTAACATTGTGGGAGGAGAAGATGGGGAAGGCATTTTCGTGTCTTTCATCCTAGCAGGTGGGCCTGCCGATCTCAGCGGAGAACTGCAGAGAGGAGATCAAATTTTGTCTGTAAGTATCTGTGTTGGGCTTTGCTGGCAAACTGCTTCATCTTATTCATTGTCTGTGCTGCAGAGGACACACAAAGAAGTCTTTTTGGTTTCCATGTTGTGAAATCCGTGGGGAAAACAGTTTATCACTGAATATTTTGTTTATTTGCTCTTCGTTTTCATAGTATTTGTTAACAGTGTTACCTGCACTTAGCTCACAGGGAGACTTTGCTGTGCTTAATTCTATCTATGGTATGGCAACACCCCCAGAGAGGACCTAAACCCAGTGCCGAACTCAGCATCTCCCAGTTTAGCCCATCATCCAGTTGCCTTTTGCCCAAAATGTGCTTCTGAGTCCAAAGATGCTCCTCAGTGTCGGCTTTTCTTTGAGGAGATGAATCTGCTTAGGCTGGGGTGCCATCTAGTGCACACCGAACCGCTGAGCAACCTGCCCAATGCAAGGAGGAGATTAATTAGGTTACATTCATTATCCCTAATGAATTTGATGATCACTGTGAAATTCATTTTCAAATTTTGGAGGATAAAAAAGCTCTGTAGCCCGGGGTTATATTTTGCATGCTTAGTCCCAAAACCATCTTTTAATTTTTTCTTTCATGTACATACTGATAGGACGTGTTTAAAAACACAGTGTTTATGGTTTAGGCTCTGTCAAATAATGATCTGACTGAAACAATCTGAACACAAAGGATTTTGAATGACAATGAAAGCCCTGAGAATGTAGTTAAATATCCATTCACATAATGCTGCCTTAGAGAAAAGAAGCTATCTCAAGCTATTACAGTTGTGGCTGTTTCATGCAAAGTACATAAAGAGACTTCAGGTGAGGAATGGGAACACAGGAATTATTTCTCCCAGCTGGGTGATGGACCCACTGGCAGTTGCACACTCACTCCCACGATCATGTGGACCTTGCCCCCTTTGGTTCGCAGCAGGGGTTGAAGGTGAGACTGCATCTGGAATATGGTGTCCACTTCGGAGCCCCTCAGTTCGAGAGGGCTGGGAACTACTTGAAAGAGACCAGCACAGGGCCATGAAGATGATGGAGTGGAACATCTTCCTTAGGAGGAGAGGCTGAGGGAGCTGTGCCTCTTTAGCCTGGAGAAATGGAGACTGAGGGGTGACCTCATCAGTGTTTATAAATATGTAAAGAGTGAGTGTCAGGAGGGCTGAGCAAGGCTCTTCTCAGTGATGTCTGATAATGAGACCATGCAAGCTGGAGAATAGGAAGTTCCATGTGAACATAAGGAAAAACTTTTCACTGTGAGGGTGGCAGAGCCCTGGGACAGGCTGCCCAGAGAGGTTGTGGAGTCTCCTTCTCTGCAGACATTCAAAAACTGGCTGGACGTGTTCCTATGTGATTTAGTCTAGATGATCTTGCTTGGCACAGGGGTTGGACTAGATGATCTTTTGAGGTCCCTTCCAACCCCTACCCTTCTGTGATGCTGTGATACTGCGAAGGCAGTTGTAGTGTGGATGGGTTGTGGCATGGTAGTTTAGAATGTTCCTGGTCAGTGTTTAAATACCCTTATGAGAAAGATGGAAGTGTTCTTCCTACATTGTTCGGGAGTTTCCAGGTCACTGGAAAGTGAATTTATCTTGCACCTGCCAAGGTTTTGGTGTGGAAAGGTGGTGGGGGCTTCTTTGCAACATACAGAAAATCTGAGTTGTTAACACCGAAGGGATGCCATAACCTGAAGTTTTGAGGACTGTAAGAATAGATTTTGTCTTGCTCAATTCCTTGTGAATGCTTTAAGAAAATTTGGGAAGGGACAATTAAGAGATGTTGATGTGCGTTAAAGAGATCCCTGACTAGAAAGCCTGTAGGGAACTGCAAGAAATCCAAATAGACTCTTCCAAGGTAATCAACTTGAGGAAATAAGGCTGGGAAATCCCTGTGCCAGGAAGAACATAGAAGAGAAACCTAAAGGACAGAAATGGAAATTTCTTCAGGACAATTACTCAATTGATCCATCTTTGGCTAGATGCAGCAAAGTAAGGCTGACAGGAAGGGCACAACCAAAGCCTTTTGCATTACATAGTATCCAGAAGTCCAGCAGCTCGGTTACAGATATAAAAGTCCATTTTCCTTTATTTTTAAGAAGGGTACGGTGAGCACTGTAGGCTGCTGACACAGTTGACTTTCTCGCTCTGCTCTTAGTCTCTTTTGAAGCAGTGTTTCACAGAAGTTCTAATTAAAGTTACCAATGTTGCTGCACCATTTAGTCGTCGCACAACAGTGGTTTAGATGTTCATTGAGCAGAAAGGGATGGAAATTATTACTAACTCAGACTACATGCATGTCCCCAGGGCAATCACCAAGTCAGGCACTGCCGACTGACTTAGTCACAAATGACCACGAAGAATCCATTTTTATATTCAAATGAAACAAATTTCATGCACATGCTACTTTTAAACCTGATTAAACTTAGCCCATTGTCTGGTGAAGCATCCCAGACACCTTAATTTTATAAAAGCTGCACAAAGTAGGTCTGTTTCTCTCTGTTTATTGTCTCTCCTGTCATCCCTCAGAAGCACTTATTTCCCTGCAGAAATAGTTTTCCCATTTGTTTCTCAAAACATGACAAATCTGATTTACTGAGAACAAACAGTACCCTCCCAGCTGGTATTCCTGATTAACTCAGGCTTGGTTAAATTTCTTTCAGACATGACACATAGTAAGTGATGTGAACTTTAGAGAGCTGGATTTAATGATCAGATTTTGCTGTTGTCCTTCTCTTTGACCTTAGGCAAGATGCTTCACTGTTTTTTTAAAGCCTTGATCTCCTGCATTGATGAGAAGGATCACGTCACCTCCCTAACTCATGCCTGTGCTGTGAATAGGGCAAGGTGTTGACTGGTTGGGAGGCGTGTATAGTGACCTTTGGGAAGGTACCTATAAAATTACCTCAAATAGACTGAAAATCCAAGAGCTAGACCCAACAAGGCTAGGCGGATGCATTGCCTTTGGGTCACACTGTATTCTGGTGTCACCAGGATAGCTAACTGTGTCCTGGGCTGCATCAAAAGCAGCATCACCAGAAGGAACAGGGAGAGGATTCTGCCCCTCTGCTCTGCTCTGGTGAGACCCCACCTGCAGTGCTGTGTCCATCTCTGGGGGCCCCAAGACTAGAAGGGCATGGATCTGCTGGAGTGAGTACAGAGGAGGCCACAGATGACGAGAGGGATGAAGAACCTCCGCTATGAAGACAGGCTGAAAGAGTGGGCTTGTTCAGCCTGGAGAAGAGAAGGCTCTGGGGAGACTGGTACCTGAAGGGGCTACAGGAAAGCTGTATACGGGCTGTTTGCAAGGGCAGGGAGTGACAGGACCAGGAAGAATGGCTTTAAACTGAATGAGGGCAGATTTAGATGAGATATGAGGAAGAAATCCTTCCCTGTGAGAGTGGTGAAGCCTTGGCACAGGCTGCCCAGAGAAGCTGTGGCTGCCTCTGGATCCCTGGCAGGGTTCAAGGCCAGGTTGAATGGGGCTTTGGGCAACCTGGTCTAGTGGAGGGTGTCCCTGCCCATGGCAGGGGTTGGAACTAGATGGGCTTTGAGGTCCCCTCCAACCCAAACCAGTGTGGGCTTCTGTGACATGCTGGATGCATACATAGAGTCCGTAACCCTATGCCTTCCTTTCAGCTTGACCACAGTTAGATGACAGGGTCCATGCCCCCGGCCCTCCTGGGCTTTCACTGTGACACACTATTCCACAGTCTTGCCCCCAGTCCCGTGGACGAGTGAAATTGGAGTTTATTTTTCCCAAGTGCCACCAGATGGCATCACAGGATCAGGAATGGTAGAGAGACGCTCTTGGAAACGGTAACATTTGGAAAAAGCGGAGAGAGCCCTTTGCTGCTTCTAGCCCATTGCCTGGAAGTGTTTAAAACGTGTCATGAGAGCAGGCTGATGTCCCCAGTGCCTCAGTGCAGAGAGGCAAAATGAACCATATCTGAACCTTGAAAACGAATCGAAGACTAAAGGAAAATGGTCTGTTTCAAATGGTGAAACATTTCAAGTAACATAAAAATTGAATTAATTACAGTGGTACATTCATGAGCACCATTTTTATCATCTAAAAGACAGGAATTTTTTTTAAAATGCTGTTTTCTTCTTGCTCTAGTTCATTACACTCTTGAGAATTGCCACCAAACTGAACTAATCCAGGTACAGATTACATGTTAGGAAACAGTTTTTCACTGAGAGAGTTGTCAGGGCCTGGAACATGCTGCCCAGGGAGGGGGTTGAGTCACTGACCCTGGAGGTGTTTAACAAGAGGGGTAGATGAGGTACTTAGGGATATGGTTTAGCATAGGACAGGAATGGTTGGCCTTGATGATCTTAAAGGTCTTTTCCAATCTTGTGATTCTGTGATTTTCCTTCTGACTTTTGAATGTTTTTAAAATGCAATCAAGCACACATCACCACTGTTATGTTCATCACTCTAACATAGTTTCTCTCTCCCTGTAGTGTTGTCCTCTTATTAAGTATCATGTAAATATTACCAAGCGGCATTCCGAATGCTAATTGACAGCCCGGCTTGATTTGCTAGGTGCTGTGTGCATGCAGATGAACTTTCATCTCAGATGTGCATTGCCCAAAGGAAGCAGCTCAGAATATCAGTGGAAGTTTGCTTTTGATTTTTAAGCAGTGGAAATGAGGTGTTGTCCTGAGAATTGATTTGTCTACAGACCACGTGAGAAGGCTGGGCCAACAACTCTGATCTAAGTCCAAATTCTCCGTCTCTTAGGAAAATATAGTCTCCAGTAAAAATAAAATGTAATGGCTGTTGATGCCATTGTCACAGCCTAAAGTTCCACTTCCAATGCTAAGGGGTATGTGGACTATTAAAACAGCAAGGGGAGAACAGTGCTGTTTACGTAAAGCACCAAGGATGCTGAAGGGTCTGGAGGGGCAGTCATAGAATCATAGAATCACCTGGGTTGGAAGAGACCCTTAAGATCATCGAGTCCAACCACAGCCTACCCCTGCCTAGTCCTTAAGCACTTCATCTACACGCCTTTTACATACCACCAGGGATGGTGACTCCACCACCTCCCTAGGCAGCCTGTTCCAGCAAATACTTATGCTTTATATTCGATACAGTTAGAACTGACCTTCAGATTCACTTCTCTTACTTTGTTGCAGAGAAACTTTCAGCTCTCTGATTAAAGTGGCTTTTTGCTCATGATAAAAGCCATAGGGCAAAGAGTGCATTTTGTTACCTAGTTACAAAACTCAGAAAAATAGCAAGTACTATTTGGTTTTCCTTCTCAGATTTTTTTTTTAAGTTTATTTTTATCTTTTTTTTTAAACTTGCAGCTGGCTGAGAAAAGGTTTGAATCCTCTCTGTTATACCTAGAGTCTTTTCTCCAGGGAGCATGAGTTTGTCACTCTTTTGTAATAACATCAGGATTTGAACATATACTCATTTTGCCTTAGGAAACCTATTTGCAGAGGTACTGACCATATCCTTGGGCTGCTTACCTCCCTGCAGCAATGTGAATGATACATGAATCTGTCCTCCATCAAATTCTGTGGCCTTCTTCAGGTGCACTGGTCCATAAAGACTCAATTTATGATGTTAACATGAATCCTAGTTAGCAATTAGGAAAAACACAACTGTGTAAACTTCCTTTCTACTAGTGGATAGAGCGCTGTGTGTTACATACCATGAACGTTGGTGCATCATCAGTGCAGTGGCTTCACTGGGTGGGTTGGTTGACATGATTGAACTGCGCTAAAGAAGTAGAACTTGTTCGAAAATCAAGGGACAATGTGTTGCCAAATTTATCCCAATGATAAATACTGCCTGGTAGGTGATATTTGGGATAGATATGTAAAAAGAAAACCTCCCGAGATAAAGGGAGATGAGAGCAAAGGTGATGCCGTATGTTAATAGGGAAGGACCAGCTTGGAGGGCAAGTCATATGAAGAATGGCTGAGGGAGCTGGGAATGTTTAGCCTGGAGAAGAGGAGGCTGAGGTGAGACCTTAGAGCAGCCTTCCAGTGTTAAAAGCCAGATTGGATGGGGCTTTGGGCACCCTGGGCTAGTGGAGGGTGTCCTTGCCCATGGCAGGATGTTGGAACTAGATGGACTTCGAGGTCCCTTCCAAATCTATGATTCCGATAGCCCCTGCAAATTTTTCAATAATAAATTGTGAGGTGTAATTTCCTTCCTGAAAGACTAACCCCAGTGCTGAAGAACCAATAAATGCCATTTATCCATACCCTTGCTGTCAATGTAAGCTGCCTATCAACATCTTCATACAGAGGCAGATCACAAGGTCCCCAAACTCTAGAGAAGAGCAAAGATCCTGTCACAGCAGGATCTGATTAGAAGATCTAGGGCAAGCAGGCCCCACCTAGAATACTGTGTCCAGTTCTGGGCTCCCTGGTATAGAAAAGACAGGGACCTTCTGGAGAGAGTCCAGAGAAGGGCGACAAAGATGATTAGGGGTCTGGAACATCTCCCCTATGAGGAAAGGTTGAGTGAGCTGGGTCTGTTCAGCCTGGAAAAAAGAAGACTTAGGGGGGACCTAATTAGTGTTTACAAGTATCTTAGACATGGGTGGCAGGGGGAATTGGCCAGCCCCTTTTCAGTGGTCAGTGGGGACAGGACTAGGGGCAATGGCTGTAAGCTGGAGCACAGGAAGTTCCGCACCAACATGCGGAAGAACTTTTTCACAGTGAGGGTGACGGAGCAGTGGAATAGGCTGCCCAGGGAGGTGGTGGAGTCTCCTTCTCTGGAGATATTCAAGTCTCGTCTGGACGCCTATCTATGTAATATGAGATAGGGAGCCTGCTTTGGCAGGGGGGTTGGACCCGATGATCTCTTGAGGTCCCTTCCAACCCCTAAGATTCTGTGATTCTGTGATTCTGTGATTCTGTAATGCAAGATCAGACATTAAGAGTACAGTGAGAAGTTCTGGGATTTGAGGATAAGTTATAAATGGCAGTAGGTCTCTCTTTCTGCTGTTTATCTTTACATGAGATCATCTGGGTGCACAGTGCTCCAGCTTTCTATGTAATCTCCATTTCACCTTTTCAATACACTCAGACATATGTCAAGTACTTGCTGTCATCACGATGAACATTTCACATGACAAAACTGAATCATGACAAAACTTCCATGTACAAGGGGAGATTTTTAGAGGTACAGAAGGCAATTGGACACTCAAAGAACAGAAGCTGGGTGCAAATGCAAATTTATGCTTTTGAAACCCTCTCTTGTATCACACAGAATCACAGAACATTAGGAGTTTGAAGGGACCTCAAAAGATCATCTAGTCCAACCCCCCTGCGAGAGCAGGATCACCCAGACTAAATCACACAGAAACCTATCTAGGCAGGGTTTGAATGTCTCCAGAGAAGGAGACTCCACAACCTCTCTGGGCAGCCTATCCCAGTGCTCTGTCATCCTCACAGCGAAAAAGTTCCTCCTTATATTCATATGGAACTTCCTATGCTCCAGCTTGCACCCATTGTTCTTTGTCCTGTCACTGGCCGTCACTGAGAAGAGCCTGGCTCCCTCCTCCTGACTCTCGATATATTTATAAACATTAATGAGGTGTATGTATTGTATGTATTGAAATAAGTAACTTATTTTAAAGAAGGTCCTCTTTAGTTTCCTATGCCAGGAAAGCCCTAGCATCCTCCTTGACCATAACAATTCCCTTTAATGAAGTATGAGCTGTGTCACTGTAAATATAACCATCTGGAAATACTTACCATCGGAGAAGAGAGCTGGTCACAAATTGTTTTGTCAGTGTTGTTGATAAATGTACTTGATCTGGAAGTCGAACTTAGACATATTCAGCCACGAAACATGATGCACATGTTTTGTAGCCAAGGTAATTGAGTTATATTGGTATAGAAGCTCCTGGATTTGTCATTGTGGGACTTCAAAATCGAATAGATGACTTTGTAAAATACGTGCTTATTGGAGCTTCTAGGGAAAAGTTTACTGTCTGTGTATGCTGGAACACGGTGTACATTGGTGACTACAGAGCTCCCTTTTGCCTTTGATTAATCTAGGAATCCATCTTCCAGGAGGATTTCTGTCTCTCTCCACCCCCACTCCCATCTTTCTGTGATCCATAACATACATTGCAATTGCCTTGATGCTGTTACTGTTTCCTAAATTACCCCTGACATTTCCAAGCACATGATCAGAACTTAATAAATTATACTAACGGTTCTCATGAATAAGGTATGTGTCTTTTTGCCAAGAAGCGTTAGCTATCAGACCTGTCAGTTACGTGTCATGCAAAGCTAGTAAATAGGCCTAGACTAGAGGCTGTGTATTTTCATTGTCATGAAATCATTAGTTGCCACTGAAACATTCCTCTTACAATTGTCTCAATGAGTAGAAATGATTCCTGATAGTTTAAGGAGGAGTTCAGATTGAGTTCAAGCATTCTGACTTGGCAAATTTTGGGTTTGAGACCGTCAAACAGAATTATGCCGTATCTGATACGTTGACGATTTGGATGGGGCTTTATACCCCTTAGTGTAGCCCTACTGCCAGTCTCACGAGGAAGGAAAACTCCAGCTACAAATCTGAAAGTCAGACTGCTACCACTGGAAAAGAAGGCAACGCGCCTGAGCTGTATTCATTCTGGGATTTGCCCAAGGCTGGACTTCTAACTTGAACTTAAAGGAACTAGTCTGTAGGCATCACTGCTCTACTGCCCAGGGAGTTTTGGGTTCCTGAGTGATTAGAAAAATTATCATATAGCATGAGCAGCAAAATAATAGAAATCAGCCATCCATTAAGTAGGGTATTTGAGGGAAAGTGAATAATTTGTTGGAGGATAATTTGGAGATCCTTTTGAAGAAAAAACAAGAGACATAGGCCCTTTATCACCAGGACAATAATAAAAGCAAACCCACTTAGAGAATATAAGACTTCTTTCCTTTCCATTGGTTTTAAAAAACAGGCTTTATTTGAGGTTGTGGAGCATCTTCTAGTCAAAATATCTGTGTCACACAGCCCTAATCTGTAAAGCCACAAATAAACTACAAATGTTGTGATAAAAAAATGTGAGCATAGAATCACAGAATCTTCTGAGTTGGAAGGGACCACTAAAGATCATCAAGTCCAACTCCTGGCTCCACACAGCCAGCCAAGTCAGAGCATGGGACTGAGTGCATCATCCATATGCTTCTCGACCTCAGTCCAGCTCGGTGCTGGAACCATTTCCCTGGGAAGCCTGTTCCAGTGCCCCCTCCCTACTGGTCTTGAAGGTCCCAGGCACACAGTCAACCCATGGGTGATGATCCCATCACAGAAAACAGAAGTCTACCAACGTAGACAGTTCATAAAATCAAGTAGCTCCAATCCCTGAGTGGGACTTGGACCAGAACTGCTTCTGGACTGAAAAACCTGTGAGCTCCAATGGCCAGGGATGCCTTCACTGTCCAGTGCTCATGAGTACTGGATTGAATTCGATATATATTGGCCACAAAGAAAACCAATGACCATCTCGCCTCTCACAGGCTGCATTGCCATATTCTGTGGATGTGGAAATACGGAAAAACCTATCAAGTGGAGATCAAGGCAAGGATTTCAGTTATTGAATTCACTGCTGACTCAGTGCTTGGGGTCAGACAAGTCACCAAATGCCCTTCCGTTTCTAAGCAGCCTCTAAAATTGTTTTGCCTTTTTAATTTCAGTTCCTGAGTACCTATTGCTTATTGGCTTCAGCTGGAATTAGGTTCTTATCATCTTGGAGTTATAAGGCACTTGTTAAAATGGAAACCTTTACTTCATTTCAGAAGCAGGAGAACTGCAATAATTATTTCTGCTTACACTGGCCTTTGAAATTCAAATGTGAAACAAGAACCCTGCAGCATGATACGCAAACCCGATCAATGGTAGTTTAGCTATACCCATATACTGGGAGGAAAATTTCGGTTTAGGACTGTGTGGAAACCAAGGTATGTGAAATAACTGCTTCTAATAGGGGGATGTCTGAATGACCTGGGACGAGAGCAAGAGACAGAGTAATTGTAGTGCTGAAAATGGACTTAGGGAGAAAGAGGATAAATTCCAAAAGGCAAGAAAGTGAATGGAAGCGAGAGTAGAAGCTGTAGGAGGGAGGAGGGACAGTTTGATGTTCTATCACTTTGCAGTTGGAAGGCAGCAGGAACTGCAAAGGAGAAGTGACTGTGTGGAGGAATGCTTTAGTGGAAAACCTGGCGATAGTGAATGAGATCCATGCGATTAGGTGGTGGCAGAAACGTAGGGGTGTTTGTGTGCCCATGCAGAAGGAGGAAAGGTACAACCGCAGCAGCTAGGTTCGAATTCAAGAGCTAATTCTGAGCTCTCCATTTTAGCATAAATGAATATTCCTACTTATTAAATAGTGTTTTGTCTGTAAAACGAGTGAAAAGCATATGCATATTTATGTAAAAAACAGTTAATAAATATTGGCCTGTGTAACTAGCTAGCACTGTACCCATATATACTATTTCTTACAGGTAATATCGGTCATCTTGATATGAAAAGACTACATGTCTAGACTTTGCCATTTAGTAGTGAGACAAAATGCTATGAGACCACCTTGTAGCTGCTGGGTTTCATCCCATCCAGGTTGGCAACAAAACTAGCCTATGACTCTTTAGTGACCTGACCGAAATAAGTTTCATGTCCTGTCAGGCTCTAGTGAGCCTTTGTGTCCTTTTCAAAAGCTATCATTTATTCCAAACTCACTTGAAACAATTTGGGAGGAATTCTGATGGAGCTGAGTGGAAACGGCTCTTAAGCTGTCACGGCAGCGAACTCTTGGGTCAAATTATTTCAGTCGTGAAATTCGCCAATTTGGTGTCATTCCCAAGAGCTACTGTGACGGGGGAAGCAGAGCTTCTATCAGAAGAATCTCGGTACAATTTGGATTAGAAAAGAAATAAGTATTTGACTATGTTTATAGGTTTAACAGGTACCATTTGGAATGATTCATGTTGTCTGGTGAGTCATAAAGCTTGTTGGTTCCTACAGTAAAAACCAGTGTGTGCAAGACACCTCTTCAATAACATAATATTAATGTTCTTCCTGCTTCAGATATGCAATTCTTTGATACCTCTTTTGCCTAGTTTAGCTGCCTCCTTAAGCTTTCTGGCAGAAAAAGACCAATGAAAAGATACAGCTCGTACCACCACAGTGGTTCTTGTTTTCCAGAGAGAGAAGAGCTTGCCTCTACAATGCCTAGCTCATCAGAGCATAAAGACCAGCTTACCAGAGGCGAAAGTCATAGCAAGGCAAGGAAAATTGAAAAGGTCATGGAAATTGCTGGCCCATAAAAAGAGAGGAGGAGGAGGAGGATGGGCATGGAGAACAGCAGACATACCACAATATTAGGTTTTCAGTGGAGTTCAGGATGAGACAACTGCTGTGCCTGTACGTGCCAAACGGAGCAGTTTAAACTGATCAGAAGAAAGCACAGTGAGAAAAGTGAGAGAGAAGCAATAAAGTGAGCCTGAAAATAAGCTATGCTCAGTGAAGAGCCCTTTCCCCCTGTGTATTTCTCCTTTCTTTACATTTCTGAACATCTTCACTAGCAAGTCAAGACCTCTCCTAGATGGGCATTTTTCACCTACGTGCCTTTACCTGTCGCCGTGCACTCAGCAGGATTCCCAGTGTTTCCTGTCTTGCTGGAACACTGTACTTCCATCATCTGAGGGTTGATATCTACATATTCCACTTCTAATGGCTAAGCCTGACTGTTGGAGAACACGGTTCAGCTTTCCTCTCATCTCATTAATGTGATTGAGATGTGTCACATTGACAGGCAAAGTTAAGACAGACATATAGGATTCTTTGTATCTTCTCCTAATGCAAACAAAGGTGATTCTGGGTGTAAAGAGTTATCTTTATTCAGAATTCAGTTTGCTTTTACAAACACCAAAAGCTCTTTTTTTTATGAATTCAACAAATGGAAGAATTCAGCCACAATATGAAAAATCTGTGGGTTTTGTTCCACAGTTAAAAGGTGCCACATCTTCACCATTTAATTTACTGCGTAAAAGCACTGTACTATGTCAGTGACAGTTCAAAGAAGAAATAAAAATAAATCCTTTATGTTTCCCCCTCAGAGGAGGGACATGTTTTCCCTTTCTTCTCCCTTCCCATTCAACAAGACATTTCAAGTGTTCATTTAATCACTGCATAAACTCAAAATGATGTGGCTTCAATGAATAAATGGCTAAAGAAACCAGATTTTTCTGCTAGCCTCTTTCAAATGAGTTGCACGTGAATCATGCTCAAGCATTCTAACAGAAGACACCCAGACTGTAGTAAGACGTGAAATGGCACCACTCAGTACTGAACCAATTTGTGCTCCTACAGCCTGTTCAGATATTTTAAAAGGAATAGAACTCTTCTGATTTTAGAAAAGTTTGATCTATCAAGAATACAAATCTCATATTTCACCTAGACTATGATTCAGTATTTAATGCAGTCCATCATGCTTTACTTTGAATCAGTGAATACAAAGGCAATAACTAATTACGGTGAAGTAAGTTGCATCTTTTTCTCCCTCTCAGTTTAGTTTCATCTGTAGTTTTGAACTTTAGCTTTCCTTTGCGGCCCTTCTCTTTGTTTGCAAGCTTCCTAACTGCTTTTTGACACAGCATGCAGAAGAGACAGGTTTCTGTGTAAGCTGGAGGCTCTTCTTTTTTCCATTCTGTCAAATTAATTTTGGAGTTAGGCATCAGAAATTGTGCAGTCAAGTTCATTCTGGGCCAGGACATCAGGATTGTGCAGTCAAGCTCAGAACATCAGTGCTGGTTTGCCTATTGTGTAATTCTTCTTAAAGAAAGCCAGCCCATTTAATAGATTTAAAAAAACCCAACCCAGCATAAAGCAACACTTGTGATAAGTATTAAACTTTCCCCCCCACACTTGCAACTTTTTCCAGTATTTGTGTTCCTTTTACTGATTATTCTTAACATCAACAACATTAAATTAATTGAAAGCAGCAACTGAAATCAGATTTAACAATTTGCAGTGCAATCATGTCAGGGGGAAATATCACCATACACAATTGTTTTATAATCAAGACATTGCTTTGGAGGAAGAGGCAAGACAGAGTACTATTTGTTTTACCCCTTCAGAAACCAGTGTTCTTTTTGGCTTGAGGGTAAGAATTTTATTAAAATTTGTAAATTAAAGGTATCCCTCATTAAGATTTAATACTGCTACATGAATATGCTGTTTTTCAACTAGAAGGTTTGGGACTTGATTATGTTTGCTTTTAAATATTGGGAAATAATACCCAGAAATCAAGTTAGCATCTACTCTTGTTCTTTAGAGAATCAGACCAAGTTCCAAGTCATTCCTAAATTTAATGCTTGTTATTCTGCTGTGAGATCCTGTCAGGCATCGGTGAGCAAAATAGCAAACAGACCTCTACCTACCTATTTGGCAATGATTGACTGATTTTGGTCTGAAGGTTTATTCTTTCTCAAGACTCTCTCAAGGACTCCAGTTATGAAAGGGAAAAATGCATAGACAGAAGTCAAGCTCTTTGTGAACAGACGGTGACTTGGCTTCAAAATTGTCTTCTTCAGAGACACCGAATCCAGACTGAGGTTTCCTTTCCATGGTATAGGCACTGTGCTGCCTAAACTTAAGGATGCTTCTTGGGCCTCCACAGTACCAAAGCTGTGGCTACAATGCTGCATTTATTGAGTAATCATAGTGCTGGTACATATGTGACCATGACAATGCAGCATCAAGTGTTGTAACACCATCAGTGAGTAAAAGTAGGGCACGACACCTCTTTCTTCCCCAGCAGTAGTCTAGATTGTGCTCCTTTCAGGAAGTTTGTGTTCTCCAGAGAGGATGCAAAAATACGATTGACACCATATTCATCTTGAGGTATTTTCAGTGCTGTGCATTCAAATATATGACCTTTTATGGTACTGAAAACTCATTCTCTCCTTTGCTTTTTTAGAAAGCAATATTCCTACACTGAATTTCAATGAGTTTTTATCCAGCCATCCACCAAACCTGGGGTTTATGTACACAATTTTGATGAAAGTATTAGAACCTTTGGTTAATTTTTTGTTTTAAAACTTCCACCAGCCATTTTTACAGCCATTGCTTTCCAACAGGAAGATGGGATGATGAGAAATCTGGTATTAGAGAGATTATAAGTTTATATCTTACATTAGCCCCGTGCTCAGGATTTCTTTTCAGGAGCATTGAAGCATTACTTGTGAATAAGGTTTTCACTTCCCTCTACACAGTCTTGACAGAAATTGTAAAGAACCCTATGAGTTTTGCACACTTCAGGTGACAGAAATGTAGAAGTGGCCAGAGTGTATCTGTCAGCATATAACACTTTGAAATGTGTGAGCCAAAGACACTAACCTGTGGCAGCACCAGAACACTCAATTATTGTCCCAGCTTGTCTGTGTGATTAGGCATCCATATCACCTGTTCTTGTAAAGCAGCATGTTCTGGCACAGGCATTTGCTTTGGATGCGTCTTCAGGTATGGTGGTCTTCCAAGCTTCTACTATAAGGTCTCTATCTTGCAGGAACTACTTCAGTGCTCCTTAAAATATTTTTCCCCTATATATCCTTTATCCTGCCTGCTGAGATTCCTCTCCTTGCAAAGTCACACAGCATGACGGTGGTTCAGTACTATGTTGCCTCTTGGGCTCTTCATGTGGTGCCCCAAAGAGTCTAAGATACGTGTGCACCATTACCAACATGTGTGCAGCATTACCAGCGTGGTAGTAGCATTTGTACTCTCCACTGCAGAATGCATGTATGCATTAGCTAGCTAAAAATAACCACAGTTAGTTTTCAACAAGATAACTTCTAATTAATTTCTTCTTTCACATAATTATCATGATTATATAATACATCTTGTGTGCATGGGGATATGAGTAGGGTAAGGCTGGAATAGGTTGTTCTTCTGTGTTGTTAGTTGCACATTTTCTTGTTCCCTTCTTCAATGTAACTATAAGCTAGTGTGTAATTATTTTTGTCTAACATGGAAAAATTGAAACAAACCAAGCTTTTCCAAGATTCTAGATGTTCTACATGTTTGAACCATGGTAAAATAATATAGATAGTAGAAATTCAGACTAATTCTTTTTTTTTTTTTTAATGAGGAGAGATGCTTTTTGAATAAAATGGGGAGAAATATTAAATGATCATTAAATTGAGTAGCTTAAAAAGTGTTTTTAGGAAGACAGAATGAGTTCTTTAGGAAAAAAATGTTTTCCCTTCCCTGTAATAAAAAAACCCAAACAACCCCAAAACACTTGAGGAAAGGGGATTTTTTTACACCTGTTGGAGTGAGAAAACATTGAATCAAATTTCAGAAATCTGAAAGATCATCTAGACTATTCATTTTCTCTGTACAGTCCACAGTTCTATGGCATAATGCAGTCTTCTGGATCAGAAACTGTGGTGTCTCCTGGACTTTTTATTACTGCTATCACAAATTAGCTTTTCTAAGAATAATAGTGGAAATGATGGCCACGTATTAGTAAAGAGTAGATTTTGTCATGCAAATAGGGAAGAAGTTTTTTCCAATGAGGCTGGTGAAACACTGGTACAGGTAGCTCAGGGAGGTGGTAGATGCCCTCTCTCTGGAAGCGTTCAAGGCCAGGTCAGATGGGGCTTTGGGTAATGCCATCTGCTCTAGCTGAAGATGCCCCTGCTCATTGCAAGGGAGTTGGACTAGATGACCTTCAAAGTACTCTTCCAACCCAGACCTTTGCACAGTTCTATGATTCTACAATAAATGATAATTAAGCATGTTCCCAAAACATCACATTCTCTAGGATTTGGTAAAAGACATCAAGTTAAGGTGGGTCAGTTTCTAAAAACCTAACTGATCAAAATAAATGTATTCATAACACATTCATAGCTGTTACTTTTTATGTTCTGTGGAAGTGAATTTATTTTTATGAGCTTTAAAAAGTTGTTAAAATTTAAAGAAAACAAAATCCGTATTTTTAATGTGTGGTTAGCTGTCTTCTGATAGTACTTCATAAAAATTAGCACAAAAAACCTTGCTACTGCTGAGAGTTTGAGACTTGTGTTTTGACCTGCTTACCTCTGAAATATGTGGCATTGTTCCCCCTCCTTCTGCTGCCCTTTATTTCCTTTCCTTTTTCTTTTCTTGAGCAATCAGAAATGGATTTCTCTCCTGCTGACATTCTTTACATATCAAAGGTCTCCTGTCCTCCATGAAAACGTTATGAAGTGGAAAACTTTAGAAGTATGGAGGAAAGCTAAGTAGATAGATAGATAGATAGATAGATAGATAGATACATACATACATACATACATAGAAGAAATCTCACATATTTAAAATATTTCAGTGTAGCCAAGCTGTAACACTCCTGCTGAAAAGCAAGATTCAAATACTGGATCAGTTAATAATGCAAATTCTGTCTCTTCCTTGGGGTGCTGCTGGCAAAACATTTAATATCACAATACAAATCCAAAGAGTTCTGAAACTACCCACAAAGTTTAGGGGTGGGATCCCTACTTTGTTCTGGTTTGTTCCACTTCCACTGCTAATACAGCTAAAAAAAGTGATCGTTCAGTCAGAAGAACCCCGTGGGATGATCTATCAGTGTCAAACAGACAGAGGTGGCCAAGCTGCACCTGGTATTCACTCCATTGATACAGAGATATTTTGAGGAGGAGAAGGAGTTACATGGAAAGATAATGGTAGATGGGATTTCTCCTCTGCAATCATAGAATCATAGGTTAGGGTTGGAAGGGGACCTTAAAGATTGTCTAGTTCCAACACCCCTGCCATCAGCAGGGAGATTTCTCACTAGACCAGGCTGCTCAAGGCCCCATCCAACCTGGGCCTGACCACTCCAGGGAAGGGGCAGTCACCACCTCCCTGGGCAACCTGTTCCAGTGCCTCACCACCCTCATAGTGAAGATTTTTTTCCTAATATCCAATCTAAGTCTACCTCCTTCCAATTTAAAACCATTCCCCCTCATCCTATCACTCCATGCCCTTCTAAAAAGTCCCTCCCCAATTTCCTGCAGCCCCTTCAGGTACTGAAAGGCCACTCTAAGATGACCCCAGAGTGTCCTCAGGCTGAACAAGCCCAACTCTCTCAACCTGCCTTCATAGGAGAGGTGCTCAAGCCCTCTAATCATCTTCATGGCTCTCCTCTGGACTCATTCCAACAGTTCCATGTCCTTCTTATGTGGGGGACTCCAGAACTGGACACCAGTACTCCAGGTGGGGTTTCACTAGAGCAGAGTAGAGGGGCAAAATCACTTCCCTTGACTGGTTCTCCAACCAGTAGTTTTTGTTAGAGATGCTCAATATATCTGCAGGTTTCCCTGATGCTAAAGACAGGGCTTGCAGGGTCTGGCTGAAGGAGCAGTTTCCTTGCTGCAGTATGCTACAGTGACTTTCAAGCACTGCAGAAAATTTATCTTTTGAACCTTATATATTAAATAAAATTGATTGATAAGGAGATTTAAAAAATGACTCAGTAGAGCAGGAAACACTCCAAAAAAAGTAGTCAGAGACTATACATTGATAAGCATGCAGAAATGATGATGTCCCGTATTATTGCGGATCCTCATGACCCATCATAGCTGACATCCTCTCAGCGTTTTTGATTTTGTACTTTCATTTTTGCATCTGGACAACCTGACCTTTACACCCATCAGTTATTTACCCACCCACCCCCCTTTGTCTTTCTGCTGATGCTAAATGACTCATCTGTTGCTGTTTGCCTTCCTTCTGCAGGTGAACGGTATTGACCTTCGAGGTGCTACCCATGAGCAGGCTGCAGCTGCGCTCAAAGGAGCAGGGCAGACGGTAACAATCATAGCACAATACCAGCCGGAGGGTAAGCGAAATAATAAACTTAAAGACATATGGTAAAAGAGAAATGCTTTAAACACCCATTTAACAGGGTGAGGCTGCTGTAGACAGTGCTTTTCCCAGCTATCATCAGAAGTCATCTGGAATGGAAATGCAAGTGGCAATTCTCTCCCAAGGCTGTATTTTTCTCACAGATTCTGCTTTTCAAGTATTTTATGTGACTGTATAAGAAGTAACTTTAAATGTGCACACAAGTCAGTAATCAACCCTTAGTTAATCATTTTAATTTCATTATTGCTTATTCTATGTCTTTCTCAATGCTCCTTCTGGAGACAGTGCAAAAGATAAGAGACAAGTTAAGAATGAAGGGAGATGACAGGAAGACCTGGAGTTGCTTCAGACAGAATTAAACAAAGTGCTTCCTGCCAAATGCGTAGAGCCTCCCATTAATATGTCTGGGTGACGGTGTCCTTGTTGCACCAGGGCAATTAGCCCCAGGTTGCAAGTAATTAATAGAGGACAGCTTTCTCAACAAAAGCTTGAACAGGAACTTCAGCAAAATATAAGACATTTAGGGTGGGATGTATGTTACATGGTGTATAACATTTAGCTTCTAGAGTTTAAACTGGTTTCAGTGAGAAGGAGTAGGCATTGATTGAGTCCAGAGTTAAGTGGCAGAACTCATTGTCCATGAGCTACGACCCAAATGATGGTCACAAGGAATTCCTGAAAGGAATATTACTTTCCGGTAGGAACTAAAGATGGTTTTCCATCTTTACAGATGAATTTAGCAATAATAGGTGCCTGTGAAGACTTACTGACACCCTTCTATCAGTCTTCAGTATATAATTCTAGCTCAGTTCACAAGTCCTGCGGTGACCTGTCAACACAGGTTGTTGATTCTGCCTGATTGTGCCCAGCCTAGGACACATGTAGGTCTGGGTGAAACAATACAGCTCTAATAACAGGTTTTTTCAGAGCCACCGAGGAGATGAATTAGTACTGCCAGAGTTTATCCAGCATGATACCTTCTTTTGTTCCTGATGATAGCCCACAAAGAGGAAAACAGCTGATATTTTAGTCAAACTTACAATTGTGCTTCAGATCTGGTATCTTGCATCCATGTATTGGTTTATCTGTGCTTAAGTCACCAAGTGGGATAAATGAGGCCGTACAAAGCAAAGGGCAGATGCAAGCAAATGAAAATTGGAAGTGTCATATCTTTAGTTAAATAAATGGAACATATTAGTATAAAAATGCATAAGTAACAATCATGGTTACTTCAAAGAAAAAGTACTGAATAGTGATTCCATTAGTGATAGCTAATCCGCACTGGATTCTCTCCCCATTAGTTCTGGCAGTCTTGTTTGCTGTCTGGTGATTTTATACTGCAATTATCACCGTGGTGTCACAGTACTTGTAGCAATCACTGGCATTTCAGAGCCGTTCTATACCATTGTTAATACCCAGAAAAATACATCACTTGACAGACTTTTCCTAATATGTTTGAGCTTTTAGTTGACGTACTTTCCCCCTGTGTTGTAGCAGCTCTGTAATGTATCAAGTTCGATTTTGGTGAACATGCAATTCAAATGATGCTGATAAAGTCCTTCAATATGCTGCAGATTTCTTCTATTTTTCTAAGAACGCTGCTCCATTCACTACAAACCCTGTTGAGGGCAGACTAGTCTTGACTGCACGTGTTGTCAGTGCAGCACAGCCAGTTTTGTTTCACCCAAATCTGTCAAGATGGCCTGAAGAGAGGAGCCAGTGAAAAACAGGGCTGAAAGGTTTTCCTTATTACAGGAAATGATTGCATTTTTAAGATAAAAGGAGTCATCTATAGTTATCTGTAGTTCAGTAGTTATCTGTAATGTGTTGTCTTGCTCCTGAAGGATTTCATTTTAATCCAAGATGCTGTTTAATGCGAACTGTGTAAATATAGATGTGAAATGAAATCATTCTTTCTTTAAAAAATACCTAGCAGCAAAGAGAGATGAAAGAGTTTTAAAACAGTTGCTTAAATAACCTTCCCAGAGAATAATTTAAGGACTTACAGGTCACAGCAAAAGGAAGCATAATGGTACATTTACTTTATGCTAAAGATCCTACACAACTCTTTTTTTGCCCTTTCTCTGTAATTTATACCCAATCTCTTATTTACAATACCTTATCTTGAAGCATATATGGGGATATAGCCCTGAAATACAGCCTTAAAACTGCACAGCTGTGCTTTCCTCAGGGGCTCCTCACTTCAAAATGCTTCCAAAACTAGTAAACTATTTAAGTAAAGTAGGCTTCGTGCTTCATTTTTTTTATTTTCACACTGGAAGCTCTTGAGTTGTGACTACAACTCCGGGATTTTAGAGGAGATCCAAGAATAGCCACAGCAAATGTTAACCGATACCTGGTTTTGTCTTTTCCAGCTTATTAAGCCTTTAGGTGCTGTTGCAAGGAAAAACGTTCGATGAAATCTTTAGCTATTGGTATTTCAGGTATTAAGCGATGGTGGTGTAAGTACCAGTCAATACGATAAGCCAGCTGATGATTACTGATTTAAATTGTTGGTAGAAAAAGCTTATGTTCCAATAATTTAAGTTTTATGCAGTAAACAAAAGCTGGCAGCACACTTATCTTGGCAGCGTCTCATAAACCAAATAATATGTTTTGCTGTGGGAAGAAAATGAGGTGACTACTATAGGAACAGCTTTCAAACTTTGAATTTCCTTTTCCTTGTTTCAAACAGTCAGAAGTTCAACTAAGCCTTATATGAACTCCCTCACATTTATCTGTATAGACTGGGCAGCAAATGTCATGAGAATGGCAACTCCTGCAAAAAATCTAGGGGTTGCCATCAACTTGAATAGCATTTCCTCTTGATGTTGTGGCAGTTTGCTTTCTCATTCTGTCTGGAATAAACAAATGCAGAGACCAGCTCAGATAAAATCGCATAGCATCACATTTTTTGAATGCCGTCAGACTCATGGTTGGTGATGGTGCTTATCTGAACCACGCTGCCTGTCCTTCACATGAAAGTGGTCTTGGAAATAGGAGAAAAAAAGCACATATAGGAAAAAGTGTAGCCAGCAGGAGCAGGCAGGTGATCATAGACTAACAGAATCATAGACTGGTCTGGGTTAGAAGGGACCCCAAGAGTCAGAGTTCGAACACCCCTGCCACAGGCAGGGCCACCAACTTCCATGTCTGGATCTACACAAGGTTGCCCAGCGCCCCATCCAGCCTGGCCTTGAACACCTCCAGGGATGGGACATCCACCTCTCTGGGCAGCCTGTTCCAGCACCCCACCACTCTCTCTGTAAAGAACTTCTCCCTAATATCTAATCCAAACCTTCCCTCCTTTAGCTTTAGTCCAATTCCCCTTGTCCTGCCATTATCTACCCTTTTAAAAAGTTGATTCCTCTCTTTTTTATGCACTCCCTTTAGGGGCTGGAGGGAAAACCTGAACCTGGAAAATAATCTTAGAGCAGAATAGCGTATCCTTATCAAACAATGAATTAGAAATTTAAGTGGGAATATAATCCACATAGGGAAACACGTTTTATACTCCCAGGCTTATGCAGGACGTATTTTGATTTTAATCACAACAGCTGTAAGTGATGGCCCAGAATAGAAGGAAGGAAGAAAAAAAACATACAATTTGTCAGTGCAACTGAAATACATATTCAAGGGAAGGTGGATAGGTTGGTCATGAGCCAGTGTTCCCTGGTGGCTAAGAGAGCCAGTGGGATCCTGGGGTGCATCTAGAGGAGTGTGGCCAGCAGGTCGAAGGAGGTAATCCTCCCCCTCTACTCTGCCCTGGTCAGGCCCCACCTGGAATATTGTGTCCAGTTGTGGGCTCCCTGGTATAAAAAAGACAGAGATCTCCTGGAGAGAGTCCAGAGGAGGCTACGGAGATGATTAAGGACTTGGAGCATCTCCCCTACAAGGAAAGGCTGAATGAACTGGGGCTGTTCAGCCTAGAGAAAAGAAGACTAAGGGGGGACCTTATTAATGTTTATAAATATCTTAAGTATGGGATGCAGGGGGAAATGGTCAGCCCCTTTTCAGTGGTCTGTGGAGACAGGACAAGGGGCAATGGCTGCAAATTAGAGTATAGGAAATTCTGCACCAACATGTGAAAGAACTTTTTCACAGTGAGGGTGACAGAGCCCTGGGACAGGCTGCCCAGGGGGGTTGTGGAGTCTCCTTCTCTGGAGATATTCAAGACTGGTCTGGATGCCTATCTGTGCAATATGAGCTAGGGACCCTGCTTTGGCAGGGGGGTTGGACCCGATGATCTCTCGAGATCCCTTCCAACCCCTGTGATTCCGTGATTCTGTGACTTTAGTTGAAACAGCCACAACTTGTCCTGAAAGACAGCTTGGCAGTGGGGGTAGACAGAGTACTGGACCCCTAATGAGGCTACTTAAAAAGCTTTATTGCACGTTTTAGTCTCCACTGGTGACGTTTCCTCCCCTCGTGGCGGTGTGAAAGGAGAGATCTAAGCCCTGAGATTTTTGCAAAACGTTCCGTGTCAGTGGTCCGCGAGCTGCCCTGTGCTGCATTGCAGTGGCTCTGCAGCTATTCCCTCGCATCAGTCCTGGAGAACCATTAAAACACTCTGAAGTTTCAAGCTTTCAAGCGAGCCAATTAACTTGTTTTCTCTAAGTGCTCGCTTGTAAGGCAAACATTCAATGATGACGGTTTGATTAAGACCCGCTGACAATGAAGAGGGCAAAAAGTTGTTACAGGGAGAGAATTTCTACTCTGCCGCCCTTTGAATTCCCTGCTAGCTGCTTGCTCGATGACTCTGTACTCTGCGCCTGCCGAGCAGTGAGTAGCTGAGTTGGAGGTAGAGAAAGTGCCTATCGGATGGCATGATGCTGTGATAGGCAGTGTCTTTCCATGCAGACATTAGGTAAGGACCTTTTTGGAGAGCTGCACCTACAGTTTTAAGTGTCTCACAGCAGCTACGGTACTCAATTCACTCTTCAGTTCTTCTGTTCCCAAATCTGGGAGGCTCACAAAGCGTGCTGTGACCTAAACTTCCCTGAGCAGCAGCAGCTTTGACAAAAACATACTCCTCATCTTACGCATTTGTCTGACCTACTAATGGATGAGTTCTGCACTCCTGAAAGTATCAGAGTGAAACTCCAGGGATGACTTTTACACCCTAAACAGGCCTGGATACTTGGCTCTTTACCCTGTTTCATTCCCAGTTCCCGCCTGTTCCAGTACCTGTTTTGGTACTACAATCCCGTATGTTCCTGATTCAGATGTTTAACCTTTCGAGATGCCAGTGGAGTAAGGTGGATGCAAAATATACGGGAAGAAAAACTAATTATATTCATTCAGTTTTGTCTAGGTCACTTTTATGCTATGAGTTGTGAATATTGAAGGCCCCTTTTCCCAGCTGTCAGAAAAACCCTGTAGTTTAATCACTTGGATCAAGCTGCATTACAGCAGTTGGCTTTCATCAGGAAGCCACTGTATCCAATTGCTAAAGAATGCAAAGATGTTAAGGTTGTATTTCAGCCACCTGTAGTAAAGAATATAACATAACCCTGGGATGGCCAAGCTGGAACTGAGCAAAGGCCCATTGCTAGGATGCTGTTTCCACCAATGGGAGAGGAGAAAGAACAGGACAAGCACGTCATGATTCTTGCAGTGAATGCTGTCCTACAGGCTAGATGGGGTGGAAAAATCCCATCCTTGCCCTCAGCTGGAAAATGGCACCATTGTAAGAGCTGTGAAAACATAACACACACAAAACCAGTTTGAAGGTATGTTCCATAGACTGTCCTGCTGAAGCTCAGTGAGTAAAGTTCGTTGAGGAATTAAATTCATTAAGAAGTTTGAGTTTCATGAAGAAATTAATTTCATGGAGAAGCTTGGTGCATATCTATAAGTCAGGAAAACTTGTGAGGAAGGAGTAATAGAAGTGAGGAAGCTAACTATTATAGCATTATGGTTTTTTCCTTGTATAACGGCCTTTTTATTATTTAATTAGGCAATATGCCTCATTCCAAAACCAGAGTTTTTATGTCAGATCCTAATTTATTTATAATAGTTCAGAATGCACCATGCAGGAGACAAGGATGGCAGTCACCAATAGCTGTATCAAAGGCTGCTTTTTTTTTTACCCCTCTTTTTACAGTGGTATCTCCAACACCGCTGCTTCCTTATTTACTGATACAGATTTTTTGCTGAGTTACAGAATAGTAAATTCTTTTCTGTACCTGATTAACTGCCAGGCCTACGCCTCCCTTGCTTGTCTGTGAAGTGCCCACTGATGAGAGGTTAGCCAGCCTGTGGATGATGCTGTCAAAACTAGTTCTCCCATAATTTTAACACATTTTGCTTCAAAGGAAGTGCAGAAGTTCACTAAAAGCCAAATTGCTTCTTTGCTGCAGAGATTTCTGTGTAAATGAAGATGTTTAACAATACTGTGGGGCTGCAGCACACAGCTTCACCTAATGTACCAGCTCATGCCAAACAGTATTTGTGTGCTCAAAACTAAAACTCTGGCACTTAAACTAATCCATGAGTGCTCCAGGTGATGTCACCAGTTGAAGTACATGGTTAGATGTTGAGTGTTTGCTGGTTTTCCTTCTTCTCACCTGGTAATTATGATTTTGATGCCCTTGGACAAATGCAGCAGTTGCCAAGATAGTACCTGCTTGTCTGGCTTTGGAAGATCCTTACCTTTGGTACAGCTCTTGTGCCTCTAGTAGCTGCATACTATGAGGAATATAGAGCTTTTATTTTCACGTTGTTGGAGCAAAGTCTTCAACTTCAGAATTTCATTTCAATCTTCACGCTGTCGTTACCTCCACTTTTAAAAAAAACCAAACCCAACCCAAACCTACCAAAAACTGCGTTTAAAATTAAAAGTGCAGTTTAAAAACCTCCTAATCCACTTCCAAGTTACATTCTCTTATCACAGCTTTTTCTTTCCATTTGCTGGAGCTGTCCTCACCACAGCAAATTGACCGCAGTCCCTCAGTAAATGCCTGTGAACGTGGGCATCGCCCCAGCACAGACAGGTATTTATAAGGCTCTTCAGATTCCACAGCTGAAGAAGCAGTAGGGATTACAAATGTTCTTTTAAAGACAAGTCGTTGTAGCATCCTCACAAGACACAAAAGATTATACTTTAATTCCTCAGTTAAATTTAAAGATTGCATTCCAGGTAGACTTACACAGCGTATCTCATCAGACACTGAATATTTCATAAAAAGCAAAATTCTGGTGTTTTTTCTTTTTCTTTTCTTTTCTTTGTCTAAAACACCCAGCACTCGCTCACTACGCATGACACAAGTCACAGCTTTGAGACACTTTCTTCATGTTTTTGTGCAGATTCTTTTGTGTTTAATGCAGTCTCGCCAGTCTGTATTTGCCTTTTCCTTACAGATTCCTGAGCTTTCCCGATTGCCATTTTCATAAATGTTTCAGTTTAAGTGCTTATTTTGCAATTCAGACATACTCAACTCTCATTTCGCTCAACAGGCTTTAAATCCCCTTAAACAGTATGTTCTTCCATAAGGTTGTCAGTGTCAGCTGTAGGAAATTCTGCGGACAAAACATGATTTCCTTTTCAAACCTGTCTTTTCTTCTTTTCATTTTAAATGTGGTAAAGTGAAGCTACTTGGGGTTGTTTCCTGTAATTCTTTCTCAAACTTCAGTTATCATGCGAGTCCTGTTTAGTGTTTCGGTGTTTGTGCGGAGCCTTTGCTGCTTAGTTGTATTTATACACACACAGAAAAAAAGGGTGTCTGTTAAATCCTCATGCTAGAGATTATTAACGGCTTTTCTTTGGCACTTTGTAATTTCCTCCTTTCACTGGTTTAAGGTAATCATTAATGACTCTCACTGGGAATAGGAACAATAGAGTTGATTTTCTTTTTTTGCAGCAGCTCTTAGGTTTGCTGCTGCAAATTTAACTGTTCCATATGGGCTACAGATTCTTCCCACTTCTCTTCCCTGTTTTAGAGTTCTCTGAACTGAAATGCAGTTCACCCATCCATGGTTTTGCCCTTACATGAGAACTTTTTCTGAAAACAAGCCCTAGCAATGGGAAGGCACTTATGCTATTTTAATTCTTTGATAGCCACATCATTTCATACATCATACAACTTCAGAAGTTCATATTTACTTCCACCTATTTACTTTAAGAGGTGTTATGTTATCTTTTCTTTCTTCCTTAAGTTCTTCACTCTGAGGGTGGTAGATCACTGGCATCGGTTGCCCAGAGAGGTGGTGGAGGCCCCATCCTTGGAGATATTCGAGGTCAGGCTTGATGGGGCTCTGAGCAACCTGATGTAGTGAAGATATCCCTGCTTGCTGCAGGAGGTTGGACTAGATGGCCTTTAAAGGTCCTTTCCAGCCCAATGCGTTATGTGATTCTATGCTATTTGCACTTTGCAAAGATACAGTTTGCTGCTTCATTGTGTTGCTTTTCAGGTAACTTCAGTGTCGCTTTTTCTTCTGTCTTTATAAACAGTTAGTGGAACTCTCCTATTTCATTGCTACCATTTTTCTTGTCTTCATGATAACTTACACAGCTTCAAGTTTAGAGGCCATTATGGTAACTTCTTGAAACTGGTACTGGGTGACTGGGCTGTTAAAAATACTAAAGACTTCACAAAAATACTTCTACCTAAACAGTTTAACACGTTTTATTTTAACAGAAGCTCACTAAGAACCTGATTTTCTCTGCCATCAGGTGAATTATTTCATGTAGAGCCATGACTGAAAATACAAATGAGTCCATAATCTGGGTGAAATGTCACCAGGTAGTCAGTATTACCAATGCTTGGGTGGACCACCAAGCTGTAACACTCAAATACAGGGTCTGTACAAACCCTGTGGGGTCAGTTTGTGTCCCCAGAGAATACAAGTACTGAAAATTTCAGCTTGCTCTGCAGTAATTTATGTTAAAATGCTGAACCAGCAAAATGTATCGGTTTAAAATTAACAGCATGTTCTCCTGGGCTTTCCTAGAGAGCTGTTCGTGAATCTGTTTTAAAAGCACAAAAAGAGAGAAGTGTGGCTTTCAAATCCACCTGGTGATGCATCCTCTGGGTACTTTGTTCCAGAGTTTGGGTGGGTAGAAGCAGAAAGAATTCTGCAGAAAGAATTTCTGCAAAATACCAGGAAGGGTGAAAGAGCAGCAATAGGAGAGAATCGAGATTCCCTCATGTGGAAAAGATGGATGCTTCTCAGAGGATATGGAGATAATAGCCAGCTTCTGGAGATCTCCCGTGCTGAGGAAAGACAGCAAGTCTGACAGGCAGTGACTGCTGCTATGGCAGCATCACTAAAGATTACAGAGGGTGAAGGCGTATCGTGGATTTCCCTGGGCCGGTGCTGCAGCTGCCATGATCATAAAATTTGGTGAGGTCAGTGCAAATGTTAGGGACAGTCTTTCACAGTTCTGACTTCTAAAGTTTGCAGTTTTTCACATACACAGGGTTTTCCTTTAATTATATTACAGATCTAGGAAAATACAAACTAAAGGGTAATTATTTTGGCTAAACTGGTTTCCCAAGGTCTCTCAGTGGAGAAATAGAATCATAGAATCATAGAATGGTCTGTGTTGGAAGGGACACCAAGGATCACAGAGTTCCAACTCCCTGCCACAGGCAGGACCACCAACCTCCAGGCCTGGGTCTAGACAAGGTTGCCCAGGACCCCATCCAACCTGGCCTTCAACACCTCCAGGGATGCCTCAAAGAGGCTTAGATCTTAAGTGGGCTGAAGCCTCTTAAGAGAGATGGCCTCTCCTTTAGCCTTTTTGGATGGGATGAGTCTCTTTTCACTGGATATAGAAGGAACTTCCCTGACTAACCTAGGCAGGATGGACAAAGCTAAGGCCAGATGGACTAACCTCTTCTGGGAAGCAGCCTGTAGCTAGCAGACAGATGAAATAGTTTTCAAAGATCACTGGGTGATGTGCTAATGAAGCTAGAAACAAATTCTTTTGAGCCCAACTCAACATTGTTTTCTCTCAGGGATTATTCTTGAGACGAGTAATTACAATCATTGTTTTGATGGAGGCAAAAAAAAAAAAGTGAGAAAAATTACAGACAACTTAAAGCTGTGATTCCAATAGAATAATAACCAAATAAAGAGTTTCAAAGCAGGAGAGGAGGATTAAAGATAATTATTTCCTTATTAACTTGGATTTTAGATAAATTGATTGGTATTCTTGAACTTATTACCTCTGGGTGAGAATGGTGGCAGAGTATGAGTAATAAAAAACCACAGCATGGCACTGTTGCAGTCGAGAGGAGCAAAGGGGTAAAGGGCAGATCCACTCAGCCTCTTGCATGTGCAGCTTTTGGAAGGATTTCACTGATGACAGTAATTAGTTGGCCAGCTCTACGGCATCCTGAATTGAATCACTGCTAGCCAGAGTGGCTGGCAACTTGAGGGGTGCATAATACTTATTTTGCCCCAGTTTTTAAGTAATGTAACATGTGAAGCAAACCCAACAGTATGTTTGAAATGATAAGGAAACTAAACAAATATTTTTGTGTAAAGACCCTGAATCTCTATAATTTTGGAGATATATGTACATATATATATATGTATGTATATAAGCCATATCATAACAGACAGGTGATCATGCCATTATTACGAAGAACAGGAATGCTGTTGAGCAGACTTTTATGCCTGCGCACACATACACGCATGGAGCCATTGGAAGCAGGATGTAGGGAAACACAGGGCCAGATTTTAAAGAGCTGCATGGGATGTCTACAATAGATGGCTGCCCAGCTGTCATATGCCATGCATTCTTACACCATACAGGCTTGTGAAGGATAAGGAAGAAGCTATACAGTATAAGATCGCACACTAAACTGTGCCTGCTATAAAACTATTTTTCAGACAGTCATTTCAAAGCCTCTGAAAATCTTTTCTGCCTGAGCTACTTTATAATAACTTTCCTTTCCTCTATGATCTTGATCTACGTCACTCTTTCTTACATGACTTTCTTTCTCATGGCTGTTAACCTGGCAGGTGACAAGAGAAATAAGGATCGGATTTAGACTTCATTGGCAATCTCAATACTTAGCTACAGAATCATTGAAAACTCTTAATTTACTGCTGAATCATTGAAAGAATGCTGGATGTCATGTAAGCTCAAAAAAAAACCCAACCCTCTCCTTACTTCTAATTTTGAGTAAGAAAAACCTTTTATGTGGTTGATGAACACAAAGAAAATACACAGCATCTTTGATTTTAGCCTCTGTCACCTGTATGAGCTACCCTGTTATGGCCCCATTAGAGACTTAAGTGGAAGCTGAAATAAATGGAATGAGACCAGTGATGACAAGAGCTCCTTGGGCACCCCCAAAACATCCAGACAAGAGCAGGAGTGACATGTTCTAGCGTTGGAGCTAGCAGAGCTGGATAGATGGTTGGACTCAATGATCTTGAAGGTCTTTTCCAACCAAAACCATTCTGTAATTCTATGAATATTTTAAAAATTCAATATAAACTATAGCTCATTGTGATGAAGCCTTTAAAGTTATAATATCATTTACCTATAAAGCAAAAATTTCTTTTCATTTTAACCTGAGAATTCATCTTTTATAAGCTCTAGTATCTATTGAACAGAAGTCATTTTTTCGCTTGGTTTCAGGGTTGAAGATGGTTTCAGAGATACCATAGTTAATATTTTTCTAAGCCAGGTGCTCCAAGTTAAAGGCTGAAATAGAAATATCTTGATCTGACACACTGCTGAATTATATGAATGATCACTTCTCTTAAATTTCACTTTAATTATATTTTAAGTATGGAGTTAAAAATCTGGCATTAGTCACCTGTTCTGGAAAGTCTGTTATTAGGCATCTTGAAGTACTTTCTAATGGCTTTCTAAATCCCTTTGCGGTTTGCAAGGAAACATGTGAGACTAAACCAAGTAATAATAATAATAATAGTAATTTTAACAGCTCTAACATCTTTCATATTTGCTGTCAAATGGTTTATAGAGTTCAGAACTGCACAGAAAATTCAGACTTTACAAACTTGGAACAGTTGTAATTGTTGGCTTTTATTGTTTCTTCAGTCCTGTTCGGTGCCCAGATACACAAAGAAGAACGAACCACATGAAGACAGTTGGGTTACTTTAGCTTGGTTTCAATGCTTATGCCTCCTAGACAGGAATTGTTCCTTTTCTTGGAGAGAATCAGAGTCAGAGGTTTTGTTGCTGTGGGTTTTTTTGTTTCTTTTTTCCCCCTAGTAAATCCAGATCCTTATGTTGTTCAACATTGGTCCTCCAAAACAGATGCTGTCCAACGCATCAGCTGCCTTTACAAATCTTGCTGCTCAGCATTATCAGGGTATCTTTCTGTGGTGATAAACTACATGCTGCAGATTAGGGCAGGTCTTCCCATGTGGATAGGGGGGGGCATCTCCACCAGAACTTCATAAACCTTGTTAAAATCTTTCTCTCTGTGTTAACAGTGGCATGTACCAAGTCTCCATCTATGTGTACACAACACTTAAGCACATTTCAGAGTCTTCATGCCATTCCCGAGCCTTCCTTCTGCCTTGTGCCAAGTGTGGACAGCACCCATGGGAGCGCACAGAAGGGATGACTGAGACTGATTGCCAAGACCTGATTCTCTCAGTTTGCTTTTGCACCAGCCTGGGCACTGGCACCATCAAAACATTCCTGCAGAGTACTCCTCAGTGGGGATTTTGCAGGCTGTGTGCAGACTGGCAGACATGGCCATGTGGCAATGGGGACTGAGCGGGAAAGACATAGGGAACAGTGGAGAGAGCTGCAAGAACCTGGTACTTTGTCTTGTCATTCTGTGATTTCATTTGTGAACTGAGTGCTGAGTTTGTGTGGAGCCGGGAGCTTCAGTGGTGGCTGTAGAGCTTTTGGGGGGTGTGTGTGTGTGCACGTGCAATAATTTTTGATACTGTTCTTTAAACCTGTTGTCTTGCATATGTGTATGCATGTGTGGTAGTGCAAAATTTAAGGTGGAGATCACCACCACCCAAACTGTTCAAGCAGCCTTTGATAGAAATCCTCAAAGCTAGGTCTGCATAAGAGTGCCTACATGGGTTGGAGGATAACACACAGGTAGTCAAGCTTGTGTCCAAGAGTAACATATCTGCATTACGTTTCCCTGCAATTATATGTCCTGCATCTCTGCTTGATGCTCTGAAACTTGCAGCTATCTTAAAAATTCTTCCTTTATGAAGGAAGACAACTCATTGTAAGGTAAGTATCTTCTTTATGATGGATTGCTAGTAATCCTTCTCAGCTGTTTCGAAACCTAAGTATTTACAACCAGAAGAGACTTCAAATTCTTATCAATCTTGGGTCGGATTCAGCAAAAATGTAAAATTATGTAGTCTGTGGTTACAAAGTTCAATAGCAACAAGCAGGTGATGGTATTGTGAGAGCGAACACCGGAGTTCTGACTGCTTGGACGAAAATGCTGAGTGTCTTGAGCACAGCAAGTACCTTACGCTGACTTGTTTGTATGTTCCCCATAAATATTTTATTTCCCTTAAAATACACAAAATTGCGTCATCTGTGTTTTATAAGTGACTAGATAGGATGAGGTTAAAGCCCTGGTAATGAAACAAAGTGACTGTACCATCAGTTCTGAGCTAAAGGAACTGCAGTCCAGCCTGTGGGTAGGGGCAGGTCTGGCTGGAGCCTGGCCTTCACCTCCAAGCTGTTTTCAAAGCAATTAGAAGTGGAGTCATCTTGTTTTCTGTTTAAATCCTTTCATAATGGAAATTTATGGAGTTCTGCTAAATGGACTTTTTCACAAATCCAGTTGGTTTCCATGGCAATTTTCATCTGACAAATGGAACATCTCACTTCAGAAAATTCAGAAAAAGTCCGTATTATTTCCATTTGAAAGTACTTTTCTGGTATCTTACGATTTTTTTGGCGGCATGTCACCTCCACACTTTCCACTTCTTGGATGGTGGTCACTTTTCCCAGGTTATCCCCCAGACAAGAGCTCATATGATGCCTCACTTCTTGGTTTTCAGGGTAGAGTAGAAATATAGGAGTGCAACAAGAGTGTTTTCCAAATGAGAATATTTTCAGTTGAGGGCCAAAAAAATACAAGCATTTTAGGAGCAGTAAGGGAGAGAACCCCGTTCTAGTAAACTTCTCTTCTGAAAAAGGGGTAGAAGTTACCACCATCGTGAAACAAGTCAAGTTTATGCTGTTTAAGTTGCATTTCTTTTCCTGACATGCCACTGTTGGAGATCTTTCTGTGATGTTTCAAAATAAGCCTGTAGGTATCTAGAGAGGCATGGGAAAATCTGAAAGTGCTGAGAAGGGAAATGGTATTACAAGTCTTGGGCTTGACTATAAGGTTAAAGAAAAAAAAGGCATAATTTAGAGATAAAATAAACAATTGATACATTTATTTATATGCCTATATACTCCCTTCCATGTAAACAAGAGGAAATGTAAACAAAATCCTTCCATGTAAACAAAAGGATGTGGCTTTGTTGATGCTACTCAGACTGAAAACTGCTGGTAGTGCCTTTCTGCACTGGAGGTTGTGTAACATTTACTGCACCAGGATGTTATGCTGGAAGCCCAGATTCAGGTGGCTTAAAGCCAATGTGCCTGCCAGTGTGCCTACCAGTATGCCAAATATTATTATTATGAGTCGTATTATCTCTTTGAAGATGCCAAGATGCCCAGTAGGAAAGGCTTAGGCACAGGGAAGCTTTAGGCAGTTCAAATCTGCATCTGAAAGCAGTAACGGAATGGTTGCTGTTTCTCTTCTGTGTGAATAAAGGTCCAGATGTGATACTTTGCTCTCTGTTAAGATGCAGCTTATGGTAAGAGACTAATAAAAAACATCTACTAGGAAAGTCAGGGTTTAGTACTAGTGGAATTGCTCTGGCTCCTATAATAGCATTTTAACTTCTGTGAAGAAATTAAAGAAGAGCATTGCAGTGTCACTTAGGGAGACCTCCCATTATGGTCTACCAGAAATCCACAGTCTTCCACTTAAGAGAGCTCTTGCCTTTGAAGTATCTTGATATATTTCTGACTTAGCTGAGAGTGACTGAATAAATAGCACGACATGTTACTCAGCTCATCTTACCACAGCCAAGGGAAAGTGTATTGTGTCCTTTAGATCCAGAAAACAATGAAGTGAGCTGAACAGTTGAGACTGAGATCTTACCAGGAGCCACTGAGTCACAAGTGGCTCATAAAGTTGTCCCAGTACAGGCTTTTTTTAACCATTAATACTAATGCAAGTGAAAAGAATGCCTGCTGATGTCTGTTTGCACTTACTCTGCATTCTCTCCTGAGTCTCTTTACATTGTTTCTCAGTTTTAAAAATCAGTCATGACTACATTGCTTGTATCAGCACAGAAAATGAAATGACAGTTAATGAGTAATCTGCTTTCTAGCACATAAAGTGATTTATGTCTGCAGTTGGCAATGTATTAAGATTTTGTCTGTGAGATTAAAAGTATAATGCCTGGAAAACCAAATGTGAGCTCAAAGGAATCTATAGAACTTCCATATAATTAATGGCCAGCACCAAGAAATTGTGCATAGTATTAAAAAAAAAAAGAAAAAGAAAAAAGTAAATTTACTCAGAAAGAAAATAGGATTTGGATTGTTTAATAGTTAATTAATGATTTCCAGCTCCACATAGGACAGAATGTAGTGTTAAGCTTTCTCTACCTTATTTCCTGGGAAAATAATAGCCACAAATAACCAGTTTTACACTGGACCATGCAAACAAGGTGGGGTTAAAGGCTAGGGCAGTAGGCTAGGGCTGCAGAAGGAAAGGGTTGCAGAATAACTCCTCTGCCAGAGCCTTGGAAAGCCATGCAGGAGCTGCCTCCAGCTTTGCAGGAGGGATCAGAGTGTCCCTCACCTCTTTGATAGGAGGGACCAGCCTGGAACTCTGTGGCTCTCCCTTTCCTCTCCATCCCAGCTCTGCCCCTTCTCTCTGTCCCCCTCATTTTTCTTGTAGAAGTGACCTGACCTTTTAGTCCTGGGGTGGAAAAGATCACTTCTTCTTATACTTCAAAGGAATCTTGAACTGGCTTTGCATATGACAGGGGTCCCCAGTCTTGCAATGTGATTATCGGAAAGAAGAGGGTTTTTTGCCAAGCCCAAAGAGGTGCTTTCTCATATTTTCCTTGTTTCCCCACAGATTTTCACTCTCAGTTCATGGTCTGTTGTGGCAATGCCAGCAGAAGAGGGCTTCTTGACCTCGCAGTTAATGCATAGGATTGACAACCAGGCATCGTGCGTTCTTCTTAACTCTACCACTTACATTTGCATTGCATATTGAGGTTTATTTTTGTTTGGTTTCTTTTTTTTGCCTTTTCCCTCTAGGTTCTTCTACTGTTACGGTATTGCAGACCACTTTGGTCGTTTATATGGTGTTGTTTGTAAAATGAGGTGTGTTGTAGCAAGGAGTAATGGCGCATGATAATAAGAACGTTGTAAAATTTCATGAGAGCCATGTTCAGCACTTGCCATTCACCAAAGCATCCCTGCTGAGTATGCTGGGCCTTGAAGCCAGGGGGAGTTTTAGTGAGTAATGTGCAAAAACAGGCTCTTCTGGCTACGGCTTAATCCTGAGATAAATTTTTGTGACTTCAGTGGAAGCTGTGCATGTCCAACAATTGTCGTATCGGGCCATTTTCATTTGTAAAGTACTTTGAGACCTGCTGGAGAACCAGGCTATTACTGAAGCTTTAGTATGCATTACTGTGAGTGATCTGATTTTGTGTTTGGGCATAAGTAATGGTTGTGAGCACCATGGTTCGCGATGTATTTGGGGACAGGAATCTTGCATTAATTATAATTCATTATTTTAAAGGGTTTTAATTATGTTCATGAATTCAGTTATTTGTGTGCTATTTCCAAAAATCCCTTGATGGCTACAGGAAGATACAGGACTCCAAAGTCTTTATTTGATGTGACTTGGGGTCTGAAGTCGCTTAGCTTACACAATAGTATAGTCCATGTGTTTTCTAGGCGAAAATGAGCAAAGCCTGGAAGGACAACTAACGGTTCTGTAGTGAGTTGAGTTTTAATGCTGAAACCTGGAGTTTCGCATCATTTATCTGCTTAAGACCGCAATGTAGTATTCAAAATGACCTAACTTACTTTATAAACATTTTCTGAGAGTTCATAAGTAAATGTACTTATAAACAGTTTCTTAATAGGTCTCTTAAATGACTTACTACTTGATGTCAGATTGAGTGCCTTCTTCAATAGAGGTTGCCATATCATATTTTCCTTCCAAGAATTCCGTGAAGAATTTTTCCTCTTTAGGAAACGGGAGTGATGTTTTCAATAGGTGTGATGCTGAAGGCCTGCTGCCTCCTTTTTCATAGTGGCCATCATAATTCACTGTTCTGAGGCAGCTGTTTTCAACATTTCTAATTCTTAAACACCTTTGGTTTTCTTTTCGCTACAACCATATCTGTAAACTTCCTAGGTTTGTACATCTTGCTTGAGGCTAAATATATATATATATATCCCTGTAATGTATCTTACCTTAAATTATTGATATGTATGTTCAATTGTAATTCTATCTTAATGCAGTTTTTTTTGTCTGGGAATTATTATATAATGCTATTCGAGAAGTCCTCAATTGCCTTCTGTGTAAGAAATTTAGATATTAAATAGTGAGATAAATTTCTAGAGTATTCTTTGTATTCTTACTGTCTGGGGAGATGTACTTCTTCGTGTCTGTGATAAAGGTTGCTGGGGCTTGCATAGCTCTCATTTACAGAGCAGTGTTTTATTGAATTTAGCATGTGGTATTTGTACCGCTGTCATCCATAGAAGGGCTGCTTAAAGCCAACAGTGAGGCACTGTAAAAACAGAGTGTAAAGAGTCTGTGTGCCTCTGGCAGCTGGTGTAAAGCACTAAATAGGTCAAGATAGCCAAGTATCCAAAGAGACTAGTGAAGTGAAACTTACCGGTGTGGTAGGGTGGGAGCCCAACTACATCAGGTTTCCCTGCAAGTAGCATAAAGGATAAATATTTGAAGAACGGTGAAAATATGGTATGGATATTCCCAAATTATTCCTTCAAATCAACCCTGAAAGAAAGTGCGATGGGTCTGTCTGAGCATGTGACAGATCAATATCAGAGACCCAGTGCTGTGGCCCAGGTAGAGGTAGGAAGGTCCTCCAGATACTGCATGAAGTATCTAGAGCCCTAGTTCTAGTTGTTAGTAGTGTTGGGTTATAGAGGTCAGGTGCACCAGGGAGGGGGGTGCAGAGGTGAGCTTGGGTAAGTCTGTGCAATGGTCCAGAGCAATGCGATTGCTTTTGTCAAGGCCATAGGGCAGCAGAGGATTTCAAGGCCACAGGAATGTCATATGGTGACAAATGTGACAAAATGTGACACAGTGAAAGTGTGTATGAGAAATATCACCAAGTGAACTTCTCTGAGTCAAGGACAATCTTTCACAGTGCCCCCAGGGCACATGAGGAGCGTCCTGTGACTACATGTGATACACACGGGCACAAATACATTCTGCTGCCCTGCCTGCCTGCTTTTTACTGGCTTTGTCCTAAAAATCGATGCATTTTCTTTTCATCCTATGAAAACATTGGATCTTTTCAAATCAAAATCATACAGCTTTTCAATGCAGCATATGCACATTTTACAGTTGTGGCTCATACTTGAAGTTCATGATAACAGTGAAAAGAACAAATTTTAAATGAGTCAACAAATGTGAACGTTGAGTTATGTTAACCTCACTCCATTCCAGTGTCACTGCTGGCACTAACTCCAACCTTACATCACAGCATTGTAGACCTACAGATCGCTTCTGCAAGCTGCAGTTTGGAGATATACTGTGAGACTGCAAGCATCTCTTGATATTTGTGATTGTTGGCTTGTCATGCTTTTGGTCAAAGTAAGTTTCTTCAAAATATGACTATAAAACTGCAATAAATAAATAAACACATAATATGCAACACAAATATTAACAGATAATATGCAATGATTGTTCAGGCTTTTAATAAGTGACATTAAATCTAGCTTTCTGATTAACTAATCCAAAACTATTGATAGCATGGTAAATGCACTCACACTTCTTTCTCTCCTGCCTGTGAATTTTTTATGCACAATAATCAATACAAAGTTCAACATTTATATTTCTGGTTATCACATTATATAATTGCAAAGACTACAGTACTGGCAATCAACAGGAGACAGATAAGAAAATATAGAACTATTATTTGCTGTATCTTGATGTATTTATACAAAAGCTGTGTAGAAAGTTGCTTTTTTTCTATTATTTGTACTTTATTTCAATCAATTTGTCCAAATAATTAAAATGAGCCTTCTAATAATAGGATGTTAATGAATTGCAAATGAAAAATTACAATGTGTTCATGAATAGAAGAACAAGAACAAGAAAAATTATAGAGATAAAAATCATTTCATTTAGGCTTTGTTTGAAAATAATGAAGTAAATTATTTTATTCCGACCCTTTCCATTTCACCAATAGGCTGATTTTCCATGAGGATCTTCTTGGATTTACCCTTCCAAAGCACAAAGATTTTCAGCTTGAGAGTGTTTCAGATTATACCATTTTATGTTTTTCCCTTCAAATCTATCAGGATTAATTGAGATATTTTATAGGATCACAGAATCCCCGACTAATTTGGGTGGGAAGGGACCTCAAAGCCCATCTAGTTCCAACCCCGTACCATGGGCAGGGACACCCTCCACTAGCCCAGGGTGCTCAAAGCCCCATCCAATCTGGCCTTGAATCCTGCCAGAGATCCAGGGGCAGCCACAGCTTCTCCGGGCAACAAGATTTAACTGAAGTGAAACTCAGAAGAGGTGGACAGAAATTTTTGATGACTGCAGAGAAACCCATTCAGAAGTATAGGAAAAGGAAAACCTTTTCTACAGGTTGTTTTGACAACTGAAAAATACTGTTGAAAGAATATTGTTCAATCTGACATGCTGGGATATTGTGTGATTTCATCCATAATGATGGGCATTTATGTCAACCAAAGTGTGGTTTGTCTTAATATTACTCAGATTTCTGAATTAGATTCTCTGATCCAGTCAGATTTGGTTAATGTGATTTAATTACTTTATTGAATTAGGTACTTCAAAAAAGGCTACTCCACTGTACATCCCATCTCCATCATGCATCCTGCTTTATGCTGCAGGAAGAAGCTAGGTAGCAAGATTAAACAACCATATCTAAAAAATGGTTACAGATCTGTATTGAATCATCTGGGTTTTCTAAGAAATCTTTTGCTAAATAGTAGAGTTGTCAAGGAGTTAGTTGGTGCCATGTTATTTTTTTAATCAAGTGTGACCAGAGTAACCCATGGAGTGAGGCCAGTATAGCCCATAGACATGCTGAGAGAGTTGGGCTTGTTCAACCTGGAGAAGACATCGAGGGGCCCTTGTAGCAACCTTTCAGTACCTGAAGGGGCTACAGGAAAGCTGGGGAGGGACTTTTTAGAAGGGCAGGGAGTGGTAGGACAAGGAGGAATGATTTTAAACTGGAAAGGTGGGATATTTAGCTTGGTTATTGGAAAGAAATTCTTGACTGCGAGGGTGGTGAGGCACTGGAACTGGTTGCCCAGGGAGGTGGTGACTGCCCCTTCCCTGGAGGTGTTCAAGGCCAGGTGGCCTTGAGCATCCTGGTCTAGTGAGATATGTCCTTGCCCACAGCAGGGGGGTTGGAACTTGATGGTCTTTAAGGTCCCTTCCAACTCCAACCATTCTATCATTCTGTGATACTGTGATCTTGGAAGGTTGTGGCAATGGTTCAGCCTTTGCAAAGCCATCCATAGCTTGTGCCTCTGAATGGCCTTGTGAATTGACAAACTTCACGTTAGGCTTTAGGCAGGAATTTAGAGGAATTTGTTAATTAACTTTGAAAATACTGGTTTTCTCTCTTTGTTGCAGGAATTTCTAAGACAGTGAACGGAATATGCAGTCATGGTTTTCTTCCCTTCTGCAGAATTTCCAGTAACTCTTTGTGTGCCAGAAAGCAGTCCCTGACCCAGGATCTAAACTATGTATCTCCATAGGACCATCATCTTTTAGTGTCAGCAACTGGAGTCTTTAGTGAAGTTTGTATGGTTTGCTCTGGCTATAATCTTTCCCTAATACCAAAATGATAGCCATGTTTATGATTCCAGATCTGAACTTGAGATTTAAATCAATATTTATTCATGGGGGGAAAAAAAGAAAAAATGAAAAAAACCCACAAACAACACCAAAAAACACAGTCTTTGACAAAAAGCTTCCTTCTGTGGTTATTATTATCTTACATCCATTTCTTACGTATGCTTTCTCTGTGTGTCCCCATCACTGATTTGGTTTTGCTGTTTCTGAGTTTCCGTTCAATCACTGACCTTTAGTGTTTTCTTTTGTTTTTTAAAAACAATTGCTTCTTAGAGTGCCTCACATTTAAGAAACAATCACAAAACCATGGCCTAAAAAATAACTTTTCTTCTAAAGAACACTTTGCTCTTTTTCAAACCCTGGCGCTTTACAAAATCCAATTAATTTCCCCAGTGTGGTTCCTTTTAGCCAAAGTAAGTGAAGAGTACAGACTAATCATTTTCCTTATTGACCAGAAGATGACTAATTCACTGTTTCTCATGCTTTTACCAACATTTGTTAATGTTTGGGTTGTGGATGCTACAGTGGATGTTTATTTGCTTGCAAGCGAATATTTCTACCAGCTTTGGTTTCATAATTTTATAAACCAGTTTAAATGTCATACTTGAATTGACTTTCTATATATAAACTTGGAATTTTTTTCTGTCAGCATTAGCTTGCAGATTACTTTGAAAAGAAATTTATTACTGCCTATCAAGATGAGATCAATATCACATCTTATAAGAACTTTGTGTCTAGATGCCATATGACTGATCGTGTCTTTATTTTCTTCCTCTTCTCTCTCCAGTTTTCATTTCCTTCTTTTTTATGTTGCATCCTGCTTTTATACTGATTTGTAAAAGGGTGGATTTATAATATGTCTTCAGTATAGTGCTTATTGCATTGGGTTAAGCCTATCTTTTGTTACTTAGATCTGGAGGATTTCTGCCCTCTGGAATAAATCATCTGAGTTCTTTAATGGACTTTTTATAACACCACAGCTCTTCTCTGCTCATCCTTGAGATGAAGTTGCTCTTAATCCGGTATTTTTCTAAGTTAGACTTGACTGTCCTCTGTTGAATTGAGAACAGAAGCCAATGAATATGGCAGAAATGCCCAGAATTGGACAGCAGTGATCTGAAACATCTTGGGTCCGGTTCTGGCCAGCCCTGGTAAGAGACACATCAGAGAACTGCAGTGGCCTTGAGAAGTCTTGCTCAGGTATAACTGCGCTCTGGCTATTCAAAGCTTTGGTTCAACATTTGCTTGTTCTGTGGTCTGTAGTGCTGCATCTTCTTTATGTTAACTCTGTTTAGGTTGCATTTTACACTTCCTTTCATTATTTCTAAACCGTTCTATTTTATTTTCCATGTGTTTGGACTCATTTTAGTCATTTAAACCCACTGGTGACTATCTAGACCTTTTACAGAAGGTCCTTTACCTGTGCATAAATCTACATCCTGATTTCAAATCACAGCCTCTGTCTGCACTATAGTCTGAGCAAGAACTGATTTCTCTCTAGTGATCCTTTACAATTTGCTGTAGAAATAAGCAATTTTGTGTTATGCTTTCAGATATCTTCCGTGATGCATTGCTTCTGTTTATTGTGTCTATCCTTATGTCTAGCTACTTCAAGTTCTCCATTACTCCTAATTTATGTGTTTTCCCCACAGTCCTGTAAGAAGGTTCGGGTTTGCCTTTTTATTGTTACTTCTAATGAGAAAGTAAAGTCTGGTTGGTAACTTTACAGTGGAGTAGGTTTTATTAGAAAACATCAGTTGCGCAGAATTGTCCTTTTGAAAACTCATTGAGGATAACTGGAAATTAGGAATATTGCTTTTACATGTGGGAGTCAGGGTTTATGACTCCCAATTCCCTTATTCCCATATTGTCTCTCTCTACTCAGACTAATCTGTTCCCACAGACCATCCATGTTGAGTGGCTTGAACAGTTTCACCATCGAGCTTTATTTCTGGAAAGAGGGTTCCTTGCCTTGCCTTGCCTTGCCTTGCCTTGCCTTGCCTTGCCTTGCCTTGCCTTGCCTTCCCTTCCCTTCCCTTCCCTTCCCTTCCTTTCTTTTTTTTTTCCTTTTAATTTAGTTTCAGTTTCAATTTGAGAGAATTTGGCCTCCAAAATTCAATTTTTTTCTGAGGATGGAGAGCATTTTTCTGGCTTGGCAAACTGCTCCATCCTGGCACTCTACACATCTGTAATATGGATTGGGCAGAGCTGAGCAGTTCCTGCTCTCTCCAATCCCCTGGGAAAGAGTGCACATTGCACTAGCTTATAATGGAGAGCCCTAATGACCAAGGCTTTGTAATTTATACCCAGAATGATCTCTGGACACGTAGTCTCAGGATATATGTCCTATGTACGGAATCTCTGTGCCTCAGTCCCCTCCCAGCCACAGTCTCATCTCACCTCTCTCTGCTCTGTTCTCTCTGCCTCCTATTTAAAAATCTCTGCTTCAATTTCTTATCATTTTTCCTGCTTTGGCACTGCCCTTTATCATATGTTTGTGATTCACCGGCTGTCTTAAGGCTTAACTTTCCCCTGCTCCATCTATTGTTACTTCTTTTAAGATGTATCCCAACAGAACACATCTGTTTCCAAAGGGCTTCCTTCAGTGCAAGCCTGAATCTCTTGTGAACACATCAACTTGGGAGCCAGTCATTCCAAACAGTGCTGCTCAGGCAGAAGGACAGCCCAGCTGAACTCTCCACTCCAGCCCCAGGTCTGTCCCCCCAGTGTGCGGCTGGCTTTTCTCCCTGACATAAGGATTGACATCAGTCTCGATTCTGAACATCCCACCTCAAAAGCTAATTAATTCAACTGGAATACTATAGATGACTCTCAACATCTCCTCCCTGTGCAGATTGCTCCTTTTTTATTATAATACCTCTCCAACACTGAGCAAGTTTCCTGGGCGCTTTGGCTGCTAACTGCTATAGCTGTTTAATTGCACGGTTTCACTGCTCTATTGCTTGTTGAACCAAAATTTGGCTCAGCCCTCTGTATAAACGAATGATGTAGAGCCGTTCACAACCCCTGTGAGCTCCCAGCCTTACACCTAGGTACTCTTGCCAGTGATGAAGGATGAGCAAAGCCAGGGCAACAGGCAGCAGCATGGGCTGCCTTTAATGAGTCACAGGTTGTTGCACCCACGACACAGTGAAAAATTAATAGCTCTTAAAATAAATATTATTTTGCCATAAAGATGACTTTGAAATTGCATAGCAACTGAGCCTGTGCCCTGTGCTCAATCGTATGATCCACATGGCACATGCTGGAGGGCAGATTTACTCCAAAGAGCTTAGCAGATGCAAACACCATGAAAAGATGTTATTATCTTCAGCCCTCCTCCAGAATTATTCTGGTCTTAAATCTCTAGCTGAGGCTCAGCTGGCGTCCTACTGATTGGCATCTGTCACACGTGTTGACACAACATGTCTCACAAGTGTTATTAGTCATTGTTTTTCCGGCATGGACTTTCTTCTACCGTGGACCACAAGTCTGGCTTCAACACAGAAACTAGTGCAGCTTTTTTTTTGCCATTTACAGCATGGAGAACATAAAAGGTAATAAGGAGAAGAGAACAGCAGGAGAATAAGGATTCAAATCAGGTTTCATGGCAGCTGTTAATGACTGCACTCCCTGCTTCTTCTAGATCCTGTTCAGTTCCCTCTCTTCTGTGGCTGTTGCTCCTTAGTGCAGTGGTGCTGCATCTCATTTGGCCACCCAAACTGATGCTCATTGACAGAATCACTAGGCTGGAAAAGACTTTTGAGTCCAATCATACCCATCCTCTACTAAACCATATCCCTGAGCACTGCATCTACCCCTTTTAAATACATCCAGGGACAGTGACTCAACCCTGTCCAGTGCCCGATTACCCTTTTGCTGAAGAACGTTTTCCTAATGTCTGATCTAAACCTGCCCTGGCACAGCTTGAGCCCATTCCCCCTTGTCCTATCACCTGTCACTTACGTGAAGAGACCAACACCCACGTCTCTAAAACCTCCTGTCAGGTAATTGTAGGCAGTGATGAGGTCTCCCCTCAGCCTCCTCTTCTCTAGGCTAAACAACCCCAGTTCCATCAGACACTCCTCGTAAGGTTTGCTCTCCAGCCCCTTCACCAGCCTGGTTGCCCTTCACTGTACACACTCCAGGCCCTTGATCTCTTTCTTGTAGGTTCTCACAAGTGCAGGTATTATTTTGGTGAGGAGATGTATGGTTTGATTCTCTTTCTGAGACGAGTCAGGTTTTTCTCATCACCAAGACTTCATTTCTACTACCTAAATCCTCTGATTTTTCCTTCACCTTTTCAAAACCCACAGACTTTTGTTTTTTATGGATTAATATTTGGTGGATCACATTCTCCTGGCATGACACAATGTTAGAATCAAATCAATTTTTGGAGCAGTAACTGCACGATGAAAGCATCCTTTCAGCTGTGGTAAGGCTGTGGGACAGAGAGAGCAGAGGTACCTACCCTCCTGTCATCTCCCTGGCCTTCAACACCACCAGGAGCATGGTACCACTCCATCTCTCTGCAACAGGGTTGACTGACGTGTTTTCTGACTGAGAGCAGGTTTACAAGTGTTGTCCATCCCCATGAAACCAGCACACCACTTATATCTAGAAATGTGGTAAATCACATCATTCGTGAACTGACTCTGGGGAAACAAGCCATTCTCAGGGGGGTTGTGCTGGCTGCCTGCATAGATGCTTTGTTAGACTGTTCTCTTGGGATGTGTTTGTTTATCAGGAAGGAACAAGGAAATTGGTGTGAGTAGGGAGGGGGTTTTATTCTACAGTGGCAAATTTTTAATCAGCTGCAAATTCCTTTTTTGAGTTTTTTTGGTTTTTAGCCAATTCTGAACTTTAACACAGTCCTCCTGCTCTTTAAAAATCTGCATGTGATTTATGCAGTCAACCTGCAGTTCATGTAACTGAGCTAGATGAGTGCTCAGCTAACATCAGCAGAGGGAGGCTACCCCACGCCGTAGGGAGCAGCTGACTAGTCCAAGTCCAAAAGACACCTCATCTACTGCAAACAGTGGGTGCATCGCAGCAGCAAGGTGTAAAAACAGGATGGAGGTACCTGCTATTTTGGCAGCCAGGGCAATTGTTGAGGCAAAGGAGCCCTAAGACAAGGATCTTTCACTGACTCACCTGCCTCCGTGACACTGCAGAAACATAGGCAAGTGATGATGGTGGGCAGGAGGTGGGCCTGTTAGCTCTACTGTCAGGATGATAATAAGACTTTAACTAAGTCAGCAGAAGCAATTTAGAAGCAAAAGGCATTAGAGCTCATTACTAACTCCCCAAGGAGTCCAGCTCCCAATCCAGCTATCTCCTCTGAAAACTTCCAGAGCCTCCTGAACAGCAGTGGCAACTGCTGTTACTACTGGAAACAGTGGAAAGCAGTTGAAGATGCTGTCAGGAAGTTTTATTGTTTTCCCATGGACACACAAAAGAATTTCATTGCTGCCTTGCATTTGGACTAGCAGGAGCTATTCACACTGGGCTCATCTCTGGCATGATAAGGTCCTGCTTAGATGGAGTGTGGGATTTAGAGGAAACCTTTCTAACCAGACTGATATTATAGCATGGTAACATTGTTAGTAGTAGAAATTAAGGAATTACAGGGGAGAGACTGCTATGGCTTGAATATATCACAGAATCACTGATGCACTGAAGAGTAGAGTATGGCAGGGACCTCTGGAGATCATCTAGTCCAACTCTGCCAGAGCAGGATCACCTTGAGCAGGCTCTGTAGGACAGCATCCAGGGGGGTTGTGAATGTCTCCACAGATGGAGACTCCACAAGCTCTCTGGGCAGCTTGTCCCAGGGCTCTGCCAACCTCATAGTAAAGAACTTTCTCCTCATGTTTAGATGGAACTTCCTATATTCAAGCTTGTGCCCATTGCCCCTTGTCCTGTCACTGGGCACAACTGACAAAAGACTGACCCCATCCTCCTGACCCCACCCCTCAAGTAATTATCAGCATTGATAAGATTCCTCCCTAGTCTTCTTTAGGCTACAAAGTCAAGTCCCTCAGCCTCTCTTCATAAGAGAGATGTTCTAGTCCCCTTAACATCATTGTAGTCGTTTTTTGTACCCTCTCCAGTAGTTCCCTATCCTTCTTGACCCAGGGAGCCCAGAATGGCACACAATATTCCTGATGAGGCCTCACCAGGACAGAATATATATCTGCCTTTTGATCACAACCAGTATGGTACAAACTGTCCAGCTCTGGGCTCCTCAGCACAAGAAGGACATTGAGGTCCTTGAGTGAGTCCAGAGAAGGGCAACCAGGCTGGTGAAGGGGCTGGAGGGCAAATCCTATGAGGAGCAGCTCAGGGAGCTGGGGTTGTTTAGTCTGGAGAAGAGGGGAGACCTTATCACTGCCTACAATTACCTGACAGGAGGTTGTAGAGAGGTGAGCAATCACCTCTTCAGCCAGGTGACAGGAGATAGGACAAGGGGAAATGGCATTAAGCTGCACCAGTGCAGGGTTAGATTAGATGTTAGGAAGAAGTTCTTCACCAAAAGGGTTATCGGGCACTGGAACAGGCTGCTCAGGGAGGGGGCTGAGTCACCATCCCTGGATGTGTTTAAGAGACGGGTAGATGAGGTACTTAGGGATATGGTTTAGCATAGGACAGGAATGGTTGGACTTGATGATCTTAAAGGTTTTTTCCAATGTTGTGGTTCTGTGATTCTGTGATTAATTCAAACTGTGGCAAAATCACCCTGCACGCTATGTACCTGTCCATGCAGAGTAAAAAACCACAGCAACAGTGTACTGAGCAATACTGAGTGACAGCACCAGAGTTTAAAATTGCTTATATGCAAGGAAAATCTGTTAACTACCTATGCAATGTTCCAACAACATTGCATTACGGGTACTGAGTAGAGTTACAATGTGGATGGCTTCTGTCAAGGACGGTGAAATGGAAATTGATACGGATAGAAAACAAAGCATAAGAAAAATCTTATGAAGGTTGCACAAGGTCATGGCTGGCAGATGTTATGTCATATGCTTTCTGTGCATATGTGCATACTGTTTTTTTATTTAGTTGAATGGAATGAAGACGACTCTTGGCAGAAAAGGACCCCAGGGTGCTGATGCTATGTACTGGTCAAGACAAGGAACCAAAAACTTGGAGACAAGTGTGGAAGAGGTTTTTGGGGAAGGGTTGTGTAATTTTCTTCGCTATTTTTCAGATACAGAGAGCACTTGTCCATGGTAGGGAGCATAAGAAGATCTCCTGAATGCAAGTAGTGTTTATCTTTTGTGTGAGTTTTGTTTCAGGAGTGGGACATGGATCCATCTCTCTCCACTTCTGATGCAGCTCTGTGTGGAATCTGTAGGTTTGTAGTCCTTGTCTTCAGTGTGGGGCAGACATGAATGAGAGCAGCACAGGGACCTGTAATATGTGTAAGATCAGGCCATACTGTGCGCTTGTCTGGTGGTGTTTTGTTTGGGTTTCGGTTAATAGGCAGAGACCACCGCGTCTGTCAGTAGTTTTTTCTACTAGAAAGCTCTTTTTGATGCATTCCTGGCACACATCTTGTTCCTGGAACTTGCATGCTTCCCTTGCAAGGTAATGCTTTCTGTTGGCTGTGTGTGAGGGGGGGAGGGTGCACAGGAGGTAGGATTAGCATGTAAGACACAAAAGGAAAAAAGTTGTAAAATTTTGAAGACATTGTAGAGGATTGCATTTGAATTATGTTTAGTTGGAGCCCAGGAGATAAGAGGGTTGAAAGAGAACTTTAAGACTGGACAATTGTGGTCAATTCTTTGATAATTACTCCATTTCAGTAAAGAAGAAACATAATGATCCAGCAGCCATTTTCTGTACACAAACAATAGGTTTCCATTAGACTTGATCATTTATTATTTTGCTCATTCTACAAGATGCTCACAAGACGTATTTCTTTGAGACCTAATCTGGGCACCAGTCTATTATTTTTGCCTCAGTTCCTAGATCATGAGAACTTTTTCTTGCTGTTTTTCCAGTCTGTGTGAATTCAAAAAATAATCTGGGCAATGAAGGCGTTAGGTGATACTCTGCTCAGAGGCTCAAAAAAGCCTTAATTTTCTTCTGCATTGCTGTACATTTCTTTGCCTTTCTTGATGTGCCCAGTGAACTGAAGGAATTAAAGTTAGGAAGTACATATGATCAGAAATGGGCTTGCAGAATTCCATCAATATTTTAGAGTAAATATCCTGATATAAAATAAGCAGACTCAGAATTTATTTTCTTACCATATTGCAACTTACAATATGAAATATTTTTTCATACTGGCTTTCAAACATCATGATACACCCAGGCTGTTAACAGAGCATGAGCTGATCTTTGACTATAAAATATTATGTTCCATGTTGTGTTTTCCTAACCTACTTTATTGTGTGTGGAGCACTATGTCTTTAGTTATTTGTGCTTGAAACCTTTGTCTTCAGTTGATTTTTCTCATTGTTTCTGGGCTCTTTGTTGGACCTGTCAAGAAGCAGTGCTGCGTGATACGTGGGAAGTGTGTGGCCAAAATCCTTATTTAGATGAGCAAGCAAATACTTTTTGTCAGAGGCACATTGTTTATATTGGGCCTCTTGTCTGTTCTGAATGCTAGTAGCATTTGTGCACATTTGTGAAATTTTGGATGGCAACTCAAAAGAGGAGTTTAAGAGGCATTGTCTTATTCTAAGCAATTTTGGGGAGTGTAAGTGATCCTCAGGAGACATTTCAATAAGAAAAATAACTGTCCTAAAACTGTTGTATTGTATTTTTAATGTCACATGTATCATACTAAAAGAAAATGGCATCATAAATTAGTAAATAACAGCTGCATTACTAGAAAAAACCCAACTCTGATGTGCACTGCCACCCCTAAAAGAAGTTTTTGAGTTTGCAGCTGTATCATGTGGGCACATTTCTAAAGACAATGATAAGAGCGAAGGAGATGTTATCTCCATATTTGTCCTTTGTGTTTCAGTATGTGCTCTGGGTCATAATGCAACTAACTCCCCCTCAATATCTCAACATCCACACTACTAATAGAAGAGGAACCTGTAAGAAAAAAACCCCCATATGTTAGAAAAGCAAAGGGAGATCTATCATAAAAAGAGAAAAGGCAGCTGAAATTTCTTAACAGATCTTGCAAAATCCAATATCCTTTCAGGAATGTAGTGCCCAGTTATGATGGAAGATCATGAAGCTGAGCATCATTACTATAGTCCAGCAGGACATGTTTTGGAAAAGGTGCTATTTTGAGAAATGTCTGAAAGCAGTGGAGGGAGAAATCAAATAAACAGTTGTTTCACGATTAAACACGCGCTCCTGAATTATGCAACTCATCTGCAGCAGCAACACAACATGTTGCCTTTGGAGAAAGAGTAGAGAGCTAAATGCAAATAAAATAATTGGAAGAAAAATAGATGGACATTGATTGTGGAAGTTTAATGGAATAAAATTTAACATTGTGGAAGAGAAAAATAAATCTGAAAATTTAAAACTGGTTAAAAAGCAAAATTATGTATTACAAAAATGCCCCACAAGCCAACAACCTACAAAAGTTTCTAGAGATGGTAATGACAATTTGTTTAAAAACAGGAACACTGCATTGAACTGTTTTTTCCTATCATGCTTAATAAAAAGACTCAACAGTAGAACACAGTGTTCGTTTTCCATGTGTGAAAAGAGAGAAGGAAATTACCATCCAAATAGAATCAATAAGAAACAAAAGAACAGTAAAAGGTTAAAACCAAGCAAAGTTTATCGTTACAAATGTGAGAATAGAGACCAATTATGGGAGCTTGATGTTCGGGTTTTTGGGGTTTTTTTAGAACAGGAAGAAACCTCTTGGAAAGATGGAGAAATTTCTCCATGCCCCAGCCAAAATCTTGGATACCAAATTTTGGAAAACATGCAGTATCTTCACCTTGCAATTACCTCAATCATAAGTAGAGATAAATTCAGTGGTACAAAAGGGCAAAGTAACTTCATAAGTGAAGATGCCAATTAGCGGCTGCATTTTGTTTAATTGGAAAGAATTATTCACCAAATGGAGGTTTCACTGAATGGAACAGTTTTGTGGAAGTAGTAGCAGAATGACTGGATTGGGAATATGATAATCTCTGGATCATGTACTAAATCAACACATTATTTATTTGTATAGGGAAAGATGGAAGTGCCTGGATGTGAGAGATAGAAGAAAGCAAACAGTGAGGGGATTTTAGGTCATGCAGTATTCACCCCCACAAGCAAAACATTCGATGTATTAGTGAAAAGGTTAAAAACAAATGTTGGGAAGCATTTAAATATGGTGAAGGAGCACAAAAGAGCTGAAGAATATGGCAAAGCATGAAAGATCACAGAATCACTGAATTGTAGGGGTTGGAAGGGACCTTAAGAGATCATTGAGTCCAATCCCCAAGATGACATTGGCAAGAAGGGCGATATAGACAGAGTGGCAGTCATTCCACAAATACTTTAAGTGAAAAAATGGCTTACTGATTCCCTGAATATATATGTCTTTGATTTAGTTTCAAATGTGGCAGAATGAAGGAGAGGGAGCATCTAATTTAGAGTCTCAGCTACACACCAAACAGCAACAGAAATTGACGGCTCAGATGGCACCTGTCTAGCAAGTACCAACTTGGTGCACAGAAGATACCTGTTGAAAACAGTTCCTTTCAACTGGATAATAGTCCACTCAGTTAATGATTTATGATAATCAGTTATAAAACTGACAATTGCTTTTGCCAGCAGCTCATTTAGAAAATGTGGTCATTTATGTTTGTGTTCTGCTCACTGTGCAAACCTGGTCAAAGGATTTTCTGAAAGATGGATGTTAGACAGTGAATGTGGAAGAGCCTCGGGCTTTCCTTAGGGAATATTGTAATGGCAGCAAAGGCCTAAGAGCAGCAAAGAAAACTAGTGGTCTTCTTTCCAGGTTAATTTAAAGCTAATAGATAAAAAATGTTATTAAATAATGCTGTAGCTCTTACTTAGTGTGAAAAAGGAATTTTTTTTGTCCTTAATTCATGCATTTCTGAGAACATACAAGAAAAAAATTGCCCATAACAGGAAAGACCAAAGATCTCGCTCTAGACTAGTATCCTCTTTGCTAGTGATAACTGCATGTACAGGGGTGAATCGTCAGAACAATTTCTGTAGTTTTAGACAGCATTTTATAGAGCAGGTCTAAATAATTGACCTAATAGAGTTAGACGTGGTTGTGTTCTGCTGATTCTTCTGCACCCATGATTGGGTACGATTGTATTGGGATATCTTAACAATCCTCCCTAACTACCTGAAAGGAGGTTGTAGAGAGGTGGGTGTCAGTCTCTTTGCTCAAGTGACAGGTGATAGGACAAGGGGGATGGCCTCAAGCAGCGCCAGGGCAGGTTCACATTAGATGTTAGGAAAAAGTTCTTCACTGAAAGGTTTATTGGGCACTGGAACAGGCTGCCCAGGGAGAGGGTTGAGTCACTGCTGCTGAATGTGTTTAAAAAACTTGTAGATGAGGTACTTAGGGATATGGTTTAGTAGGGGATGGATATGGTTGGACTTGATGATCTCAAAGGTCTTTTCCAACCCAGTGATTCTGTGATCACATCTCTCATCATACAAATACAAACTTTAGGCAATGCAAATACTGCGTTAAATGGTTGGTCCCTGACGGATTTGGGTTGCAGCATTGTACTCTGTCAGTTAATTATCCCACCTTACTCACTTCTGTCACTCTTTAGAGTAGATATTCTGTAAATAGCAGAAGTGTTCCTGGGATTCACCCGTAGCAGCCGTTCCTCCACCTTCTCACCACGCCAAATTCTGATGCAGTAGGAGCTGTATGTTCTGAAACTGAGACTAATGGACTGACTGTACTTAAAACTCCTTTATTTTAATGATCTCCTTTGTTACTGAGGTAGCTGTAGGAAGCTCACTAAAGCAGGCGAGAATATTTCTGCAGTGTTGAACAGCTCATGTGCTGTCTCAGTCCCACCCAGTGTTTCATCTGGCAGGTGCCTGCAGCTTCTCTCTGTGCCATCTGCATGCTCAGGCTGCTCAGAACCAAAACGAATGTATTCTTCTCATCTGTTTTACTCAGGATGCACTTCAAGGAGAAATCATGATTTAACAATGTTAAACCAAGTTGCAGATTCCCCTTCTTTACTGTCTTCAACCACTACTATCCATTCCTCCCACTCCCCCACATACCATAGTTTATTACCCTGTCTGATCCATCAGACTAGTGAAAAGAACACAGATCAAAAGCAACAAAAACAAAAACGGGGGGAGTGGGTGGGGAAAGGCTTATGTAACCCAAAATATTTCACAAAATTAGTTTAGTGCAGAAACAGTTGAGTCAGCATCACTGAAGAAGTAATAACATGTGAGAGGATGGAGAAAGGAAAGGCAAAAAGTTCCCATGCTGCAGTAAGGAAACTCTGAGGAGGAATTGTACTGGGTATTATTGCTGGAAAAATGAGCCTGGGGGACCTGAAGGGTTCTCCTGGAAACACTCTCCTGAGATGCTGTATTGCATTGTCAGGAATTGGAAAAGCTCAGGGGCTTGTAAAACAGAAGGGTCATCCCATGTAACCCATCCTTCTACCACTGAAATTTAGTCTTGAATGTTTTATTTACTCTGCATTTCGCTTTGAGGATAGCAGAGTTCCAGAGAGAAACATTTCTGTCTAATTCCTTTTAGAAATTTTACTAAATGAACTATCCCACAAGATTATTTACCCTGTGTTTCCTTCATATTATTTAGCCAAGTTTGATCTACTTTTGTTGTCCATTTTCAAATCAGGTTGCAATGACAGTTATTATGACCATGCTTGGATAACAAGCGCAGAAACAGTCTACACTGTCTAGCAGCCCTTCTAGTTCACTCTGGTAGCTCACATTCATAGAATCACAGACTGGTTTGGGTTGGAATGGATATTAAAAATCATCTAATTCAATCCCCCCTGCCATGGGCCTCCAGCAGCCATGGGTGCACAAAGCCAACAACTCCATGTCCTTCTTTTCCTGAGGACCCCAGAGCTGGACACAGCACTGCAGGTGGGGTCTCACCAGAGCAGAGCAGAAGGGCAGAAACCCCTCCATTGACCTGCTGGTCACGCTGGGTTTGGTGCAGCCCAGGACAGGGTTGGTTTTCTGGGCTGCCAGTACACACTAGCAGCTCGTGTTGAGCTTGTCATCTACCAACACTCCCAAGTCCTTCTCCTCAGGGCTGCTCTCAATCCATTGCCTGTTTCCAATGTCATAACATCTTTCTGCCCCAGATTGCATTACATAGCTCATCCTGCCAGAGCAGAGCTTGGAATTCAATATGCTGTTCACCAGAATTGTTGGTGAGTCTAAACACTGTCAGCCTGTATTCCTTGTACTGAGCAAGTGAGTTCTACATGTCTTCTGTTTGATCCTTGTGCTCATGACAGCAGCAGAACTGCAGAGAAGATCCTGTCCCCGTGTGGTGCATCCTGAGGTAGGAAGCATGAATTCTGAGCTGTTCAGAAATTATTTCTCAGATAGACCCCTTGATCCAAGGTGGAGTCATGGTGGTAAATCACAGCATGTACTGGTTAGCTTTAATAAGAGCTGTCTGTTCTGGGTAATTATGAAGGTGCTTGCAAGAGTTGCAAGATATCCATTATAGGAACTCTTTCCAAATGTTATGATACCTGGAGTACTTTGCATTATTTAAGTTGATTTAAAAAAAACCCACAATTGAACCCTTTTCATCCCTTTTCCATAGCCCTTTTTTTATGACAGAAGTGATTTTATCTAAAACAAGGACAAGTGCAGGGTTCTGTACCTCAGGAGTAATAATGCCAGGCATCAGTACAGGTTAGGGGTTGACCTGCTGGGAAGCAGCGCTGCAAAGAAGGACCTGGGAGTTTTGGTGGACATCAAGCTCTCCATGAGCCAGCAGTGTGCCCTCATGGCCAAGAAGGCCAATGGGGACCTGGAGTGCATTAAGAAGAACGTGGCCAGCAGGTTGAGGGACTTTTTCCTCCTCTACTCTGCTCTGGTGAGGCCACATCTGTAATATTGTGTCCAGTTCTGGGCTCCACAGTTCAAGACAGACAGGTAACTACTGGAGAGAGTCCAGAGGAGGGCTGCAGGGATGATGAGGGGACTGGAGCATCTCTCATATGAGGAAAGGCTGAGAGAGCTGCGTCTGTTTAGCCTGGGCAAGAGAAGACCAAGATGGTGTCTTATGAACCCTCATAAATATCTAAAAGCTGGATGCCTAGAAGATAAGGCTAGGCTCTTCTCAGCGGCGTCCAGTGACAGGACAAAAGGCAGTGGGCACAAAGACAGGAAGTTCTGTCTGATCATGAAGAAAAACTTCCTGACTCAGGATGACAGAGCCCTGGGACAGGCTGCCCAGAGAGGTTGTGAAGTCTTCTCTGGACACATTCAAAATGTGCCTGGACGCAGTCCTGTGCAGCCTGCTCCAGATGATCCTGCTTTAGCATGGGGTTGGACTAGATGATCTCCAGACATCTCTTTCAACCGCTACCCTTCTGTGAATCTATGGTATAGCTCAAAATATATTGGCATAAGCATAATGAATCCCACTGGTTTCATAATACTGGACTGTGGTTGCCCCGTCCCTCAGAGGGTAGAGGTGCAGTATCATAGAATCACAGAATGGTTTGGATTAGAAGGTACTAATAAAGGTCATGTAGTCCAATCCCCCTCTGGAATGAGCATTGACATTTTTAACTATTGGATCAACTGACCAGCTGTCTTGTAGTGGAGATATTGTGGTTTGTGGAACTGAGTGAGCAGACATATGGTGTCATCAAGTCATCTTCCAAGTAATTTGTAATTACCAAATTCCTCCTTGAGAAAGTGAATTAGAAAGCTCAGTTCTAGCCATAGAGTAAAGCAAGAAAACTAGACAAACCCAAAGATAATGGCAGCACAAAGGCACATCTGTTCTCCAACAAGCAGAGTCATTATTGCCTTTCAAAGTGCCATAAACTGTCAGCCAACAGAGTTCTTGGAGTAAAAGCCAAGCTGTAAGTGTGAAAAAAGGCCACTTAGAAAACTAAATTTGCAATATCCAGACATCTATCTTCACCTGTTCCTACTGGTCTTGGTAAGGCAAAATCTGATAAAATGACATGAAACTGTCAAATTTGGGCTTTTATAAGCCAACCAAGAAATGTATGCCTTGACTGGGGAACCTTTTCTGAAAATGCCTAGCCTCCAGCCTTCACAAATCAATACTAAAGAGAGTTAAATGTCATCTTAAGTTAAATCTTGCATCAATAATTTTCCCCATATGTAGATGTTGTTTTCCTCCATACAGGCAGGAAAAATCTGCCTTGGCTGCAATGAGCAGAGCACTTAACCGAAACATAGCTGAGTCAGAAGACTCCAGCTGGTTGAAGCTCAACTTAGATGCACCAACAACTCATGAGACAGCAGAAATTCACGTGTGACCATGGAAGCTAACAGGAATTAAAGAAAACAAACACAAATGGCTTCTATTCGCTGTGAGACAGACAGAAACCCAAATCTGGAAGCCACATTGAGGATGGAGGAGAGGGGGCATTCATTGGCCAACAGTTGAATCAGATAACAAAAAGCATCAAACTTGCTCTTTTAAGAATGTATTTCTGAAAGACAACACCTGGGACCTTCACTCCAGAATGTCCCTTTGGCTAAAATTCATTTTTCAAACCAGTTATCCATGTGTATCTGCTCTGAGGTCACTACTCCCTTCCCTTCTTCAGAGTGCATAGTAACTGTGTGCTTGGGAGAGGTGGAGGAGAGGGTCAAAAAATGTATGGAAAACTGAGAGATTCCTCCAGGATTTTCTGGGGTGTTGGGAAATTGTTCATGTGAAAAAAATAGCAAAATACTAGATATTTCCAATTGCTTCTAGTTTGTAGATGAACACACAGCATGAACACACCCACCATTCTTGACCATAAGTCAAGACAGTTGGAAATTAAATGGAATCGGACTAGCTCATCAGTACTGTAATATACATTGATTGAAGGGCTAGATATCATTTTTAGATGTAGCAATAAACTAGAAATATTGATGCATTCCATAATATTTTTAAAAAATAAATTAGGTTGTATTATAAATGACCCATTAATGAGCTTTCACTGGTAGTCTTACTGTACCATGTAACAACTGGGAAAATGCACTCAGCAATGAGTAACCCAGTACATTTCTGGATCGGGGGGAAAAAAAAGCATAATAAGCATAATTATATTTATTTCTCAAAGAAGAATAACCTTTCTTGAGCTACGGCAATAAGAAAGATTGTAGCTTGTGCAAGTGGAACTGAATGGAAACCAGATTATAGATTACCGTGATCTAAATCATTTAATCACTCCCCTTTTTTCTCCTTCTTTCCTCAGTCATACTGTGCTTCTCTTGCCTGAGTAAAGGTTATTCATTGGATAAATACTAGTTTTTCATTCTGAAAGGCTTTTTACTCTGTTTATTCGCTGCTGCATTTTTTTCCCTGCACAAGTTACTGTTTAATATAAAGAAAAGAATATTTGGAAATGAAAATACTCAAACTGTTGTAATTTGTGGGTGCTATTAAGTTAACATCTTGGTTTGGTCCTGATTAGAGTTTTAAATGAAGTAGAACACCGAGCACATTTATTCATTTTTATTAATTTTTGCTGTCAAAATTAGCCAGCTCTCCCAAGCAGGATGTGCTGGGACTGTGCAATGGGTGCTCAGATGCCAGAAGTTTAAGATAACAGCTATATAATAAGCTGTCTAAAATAAAATATCAAAGTGTTAAAGGCAAGTGTGATTTTTTTAAAACAGCTCTTGATGTTGCAAACCCACAATATTTCCAATGAGTGCAGTTCTCTAGAAACTCTAGATACTTTTACACAGAATCACAGAATTGTAGGGGTTGGAAGGGATCTCAAGAGATCATCGGGCCCAACCCTGCCAAAGCAGGGTCCTTAGGAAAGGTCGCACAGGTCGGTGTCCGGATGGGCCTTGAATATCTCCAGAGAAGGAGACTCCACACCCCCCTGGGCAGCCTGTCCCAGGGCTCTGTCACCCTCACTGTGAAAAAGGTCTTCCGCATATTAGTGCAGAACGTCGTGAGCTCCAGCTTGAGGCCATTGCCCCTTGTCCTGTCCCCACAGACCACTGAGAAGAGGCTGGCCATTTCCCCCTGTGTCCCACACTTCAGACATTTATAAACATTAGTAAGATCCCATCTTAGTCTTTTCTCAAGGCTGAAGCATTAATGGCTTGTGTGTAGCGAATTCTTGTAAGGTAGAGCTGCAGTTGCCTTGCTGGCTTAAGAAATTTATTTCATCAACACCATATGTGTATTTATTTAGGAAACTGAACTTTACGTAAAACATTGGGAAAAATCTCATAGAAGTAGAAGTTATTGCCCTCGTATTCCTTGCATTAGGGTTATTCTAGTTAGCTTCCATGGAAGAGCTGATAAACAGAATATTAGAGTCTTCATGAACCTTCATTGGAGTTTCATGAACCTATGTTGCCTATTAAACATTCCATTTGCAAAGACATAGTTCTAACAACACTTTTAAAATGTTTAAAAATTATTTTTGCAATGCAAGAGTAAAGAGGCTTGTTATTGACTGCACAGAGTGCTGCATCCGACCTCAAATCTGGTCCTGTTTACTTCTGTCAGTCAAATGTGTCCCCAGCAGGAATTGAAACAGTACAGCTTCATTTGTTCAAAAAATGTTTCCATCACTGCAACCATCATCTTTTCTTGTGTATAATAGACCTCAAATTTCTGTTGGTAAATCTAAGCCAGCCAGTGTTCCTGCTTTGGTAGATTCTTTTGTAAGGGGAGGGTGGTGATTCACACTGTGGAAATTCAGGCAGCTTCCAGACCACCTACAGGTAGTTAATGGCTTGGTGGTTTATTGTTTTTAACCACTGGCCATGCTCCGAGTTCACCCTCTGACTTACCCAGGCTCAGTCCCAGCCTCTCATGAGACACGGATCAGACCTGCCTGATGGGAATTGCCGCACTCCAACATTCAGGTTTCAGCTGGCTGTTTTGAAGACAATGCAGTCAAATAACTTGATTCATTCCATTATCTGTCTTTTCCATAAATATATAATAACCGCTTTTGGGAAGCATTAGTATTCTGCTGCTGTGAGAGGTGGGACACCCACAAGCCCTGTGTAGAGTGATATATTTGCACACTGTTGCTCATGAGCCATTTCTAAAAAAAGGCAAAATGAGAATGCAATTAAAAGTGGATTTTTTTCTTTTTTTTTTTTTTTTCATTTTAAGTGGTTCATTTAATAACCTTGCTTGGAGAAGCTGGAAGACAGACATTGTGAGGGATTGTGATATGGACGCAAGGTTTTTGAGCAGCTAAAGTATCTTTTCATCTTTTTTGAATTGTATCATATGGAAAGTTATTACCATTTTCAGTGGATCCCCTCAAAATATTTTTTAATTCTTATGGAGTAGAATCATAGAATCACCTGGGTTGGAAGAAACCTTTAAGATCACAGAGTCCAACCACAAGCTAACCCTGCCTAGTCCACCTCTAGACCATGTCCTCAAGCACAACATCTACATGCCTTTTAAATACCCCTAGGGACGCTGACTCCACCACCTCCCTGGGCATCCTGTTCCAATACTTGACTGTCCTTTCAGTAAAGAAATTCTTCCTGATATCCTAAATCTCCCCTGGTGCAATTTGAAACCATTTCCTCTCGTCCTATCCCTTGTCACCCAAGAGAAGAGACCGATCCCCACCTCTACACCCTCCTTGCAGGTGATTGTAGAGAGCGATAAAGTCTCCCCTCTGCCTCCTTTTCTCAAGACTGAAAAGCCGCAGCTCCCTCAGCTGTTCCTCACAGGACTTGTGCTCCAAACCCTTCACCAGCTTTATTGCCCTTTTCTGGACACGTTCGAGCATCTCAACATCCTTCTTGTAGTGATGGTCCCAAATACAAACATTTTATTATTTTATGTATCATTTTATTTATTATAAAATTGTGAAAGCTGGTATTACAGGTACATCACAGCCTACCTACTCCAGTGTTTAACCAGCCCTATAAATCCCGCTTGTAATTCTCTGGCATAAGTGACTAGAGGAAAAACATTAAAAAAGGCAAATGTTTTGAAAAATAAGAGGTTGGTAGCTCTCAGCTTGGGAAAGTTTCTCATTAATTATTCATCAGTGCTTTAGGCCTGAGAGGAAGGAGGGCTGCTTAGACTTTTTGTTGTCTTTCCCTTTGAAAGGTAATGAATAAACCACAATCCAAAACATTATTCAATCGCAGTTTCAGCAACCGGAAAAAAACCCACCCAACTTTTGCTGATATTTATCACATTTCAATGTTTCTATGAGGCTTAAAATTCATAAATATTAAAATAGAATCACATAACTTAAAAGCATTCATTTCTCAACAAATATAGCTGCTGGTTATCACTCAAATAATTAATTAAGATTCAAAAATAGCTTCACAGCAAAAGGGAATGGCATTTATTCAGTATGATATGAAAGATGAAACTACCTAGATAACTACCCCTTGGAAGACTGCAGCCCCTTAATTCTAGCAGAGACTCTTTGGTGCATTTTTCCTTTGAAAACCTGTGCTTTTGGAGAGCTTTATACTCACTGACACTCTGCAAAATTTGCTTTAGGAAGGAGCCATGCTAGCTAGAAAACAGCTCTCTCCCAGTTTACCTGGTTAAAACCAGCAGCTGGGCTGAATCCTGTGCTTGTTATGAGTAGTGCTTTTCACCTTGAGCTGTCTCTCCAAGTCTTGGTCTCCCAAGTCCCAAGACACCCTCAAGTCCTTACTGTCTAATTCTGTTCCCTGATCTGGGCTCAAGAACCTATTTAAGGACCAGCACAACGATGCAGCAATGCGATGCTCTGGAGGCTTGCTTTTAAGTCTTCGTTTTGTCAACAAATTCCAGTGTTGCCCAGATACTGCAATGCAACTGTTAAAAAGGAACCATGAGCTTCCCTGATAAAGTGCTTTAGGATGAAGTTTATATCTCAGCACACTACTCCTCTAGTTATCTTCCCTCCTACCTTCCTTGCTAATGTACCCATCCATCTCTTCCCTTGCTGTAAACAGTTTTGCTAGATGCACACCACTGGGACTTGCAAAAGCTCTGGGGTAGTCCCAGCTGTGTGAGTCAATACGCAGCGTGCCTTCCTGAACAAGTGCCTGTCAGGCCAATGAGATTGGTCTTTATATAACACTTGCTATTAGAGGAGGGATCTAAGATCTCTCTCAAGAAAGCCTTGTACTTTGTGTCTGCAGTGTTAAGTGGATTTCTCAGTCTGTGCATTCCCTTCTCGCTGGAGTGCATCACTTGGAAATCTGTGCTGCTGTGCCCATCTGTGTATCTCCTGACTGTGGTTTCTGTGCATTTCTGAAAAATTTAGAAACACAACAAGCAAGAGTGGTTAGAAACATTCCTGGTGGGATTCTTAAAGATTTCTGCATTGCTTACCCTTGCTCTCACTCATGTTTGTGGGATTAAGTTAACCATGAGCTGTTTTCAAAGTTCACTTGGAGTCACTGCACTAGTTTGTACTTTCAGGAAGAAGCATCCCAAGGAATGTCAGAAGTTCCTTGTTATTTCAAATTATGCTTTTTATTCTTCGATATTTTTTATCACATTCAGGAAAATGATTATAAACAAGTCTTTATGCCCTCTACAGTAACATATTTGCAGTTTGCAGTTCGCATTAATTTTCTAAAATACTGCCAATGCCATGGAGGGCAACATTTGCTGTGCTGATACTTAACTGTTCTCAGTTGGTGCAATCAGTAGGGAAATTAAAAAACCAGGAGCTCTAATTTCTTCCCAGCTCTACCAGATTTACTGTATGACCTTCAGTCCGTGGCTAAGCTGAGTGCCAGCTCCTGCGCTTTGGTCATAACAAGCCCAGGCAACGCTACAGGCTTGGGGCAGGGTGGCTTGAAAGCTGTACAGAGGAAAAGGAACTAGGAATGTTGGTTGATACTCTCCTGAACATGAGCCAGCAGTGTGCCTAGGTGGCCAAGGTGTCCAACAGCATCCTGACTTGTATCAGGAATAGCATGGCCAGCAGGACCAGGGGTGATCATCCCCCTGTGCTCAGCTCTGGTGAGGCCACACCTTAAATACTGTGTTCAGGTTTGGGTCCCTCACTGCAAGAAAGACATCGAGGCCCTAGAACGTGTCCAGAGAAGGGCAACCAGGCTGGTGAAGGATCTGGAACAGAGGTTTGATGGGGAGTGGCTGAGGAAACTGGGGTTGCTTAGCTTGGAGGAGGCTCAGGAGAGACCTAATTGCTCTCTCCAGCTACTTGAACGGAGGTTATGGTGGGCTGGGGCTCAGCCTCTTCTTGCAGATGACCAGCAATAGGACAAGAGGGAATGGCTGCAAGTTATGCCAGGGGAGGCTCAGGTTAGAAATGGGGAGAAATTTCTTCTCAGAAGGAGTGGTTGGGCATTGGAAGGGGTTGCCCAGGGAGGTGGTGGAGTCACTGTCCCTCGGGCTGTTTAAGGAAAGGTTGGATGTGGTACTTAGGGGCATGGTTTAGTAAGTAATATAGGATGCAGGGACATGGATTAGATGACCTTGGAGGTCTTTTCCAACCTTAATGATTCTATGATTCAGTTAGGACCTGCTCCTACTCCCACAAGTAAAAATGGCAGCTCTCACGCTCCCATGCTGGAGAATATGAAGGGGCTAAAGCTTGTATCTCACAGACATCTCAGATAGGACATGTGCTACTGTCAGATACTACATTCTCAGGTTATGTGCTTTGAACAACATGAAGTACTCACAAGCACCACATTTTTTAGATCACCTGAGAGTGGAACTCTCATCATATGGCAAACATTGTACTACTTGGTCATAGGTAAGGAAACTATGAATTGTGCTTGTTTGTCTCACAGTTAAGCAAGCGTTGCTAATGCAGCTTCGCTATGAAATAGCTCATTGTTTAAAAGGTCGGTATTGATTTCATGCTAAAAATTTTAGCCTTGATCTACATAAAATGAAAACCAGATAGTAACGGACTCTAGGTGAAATTACTTGTCCTAGTAGAGTTGGCAACAGTCAGGAGTTACCCGTTTATTGTGTAATATATGGGTAATTGAGATAATCTTCAGGTCACACAAGAAGGATTTCTGTCTATTAGCAATGAGTTTTCCTTGAGCAGGAGTTCCTTCTAGTAAGCTTTACGTCAGATTGCCTATTTGGGAATTTTTATGTGCAGATAAAAAAATGGGAAGCAAGAAACCAGTGTGTGTTATGTTCTGAAGAAAAAAGCAATTGCTATATTCAAGGCTACTAGGCCTTATTCTAGCACCTTTATAGACATAAATAATGTAAATTCAGCTTTCCTCAGTCTGGTTGACTTCTAATACACCTGCCAGAGAAGGTGAATTGCAGATTGGAAGGTGAAGTTGTTACTTGGTGTGAAAGGCAGTTGTTCTTATAAAGGAACACGTGGCAGGAGTTCTGTTGTTCTCTCTTTGTGTCTATCTTCCCTTTCTTCACACAGTTTGGAAATATCAAGCAGAATTGAGGCTGACTTACCAGATATTGGGGGCTTTGTTTTCTTGGGGGGTGGTTGTTCAAATGAAGTTTACCCAGAGGTGTTTTTTAGACTATCAATATTAGGCTGCAGATTAAATCTCTGCATTGTTCCTGTGGAACAGGCAAGTTTGAAAGGGCACGAAGGACATGGAGAACATAGAGGAAAAGGTAAGTGAGTCAGGAAGGAGATTTACAACTGAATTTCAAACCAGGGGTAATAAGTCTTTCTATGAACTAATGTCTTGATGTGTTTAGCACCCAAAAGATTTTGGAAAATGAGCAGAGAAAGCAGGAATGTGGGTTGGTGAGGGTTGTTTTTTTTCCTGTTTCGTGCTGACCATAGCAACTCTTATTTTCAGTTCTCACAAGCATTGGATTCCAATGAAATACATCACTGGTTTCTAATTCTGCTTGTGTCAAACAGGGAAGTGTTGATCGATATTGCAAACAGTGGATTTTATTCAATTTTTCATCATAATCATCTTGAATGGATCTGTGGCTAATGTTACAAAAGTAAATAGGAGGAAGGCCACTAAATGAAAATCCACTGAAAAAAGAGCAAAATGTAAAGAAAAGTAAAGATTTAAGTACGAGGCACATACTTTTCAGGTTGTGACCCTCTTGGTCATTGCTGCTGAGAAACGTGGGCTTTATAGTGCTATCTAAAAATAGGAGGAAAAAAAAGGAAGAAACCAAAATAAAAATACACTAAAAGAAGTATTTCTACTTCAGAATATGCTGATAAATATTTTTCCTTACCAAACTGTGTTATTGCATCCTATACTGTACAGAATAATGAAAAATGAGACCAAAATCTGTCCACACAAGGCATCTATTTTCCTACATAAATACCAGGAGGTGACATGTAAGGAGATGACTGCTGTTAGCACCTCTAAGAAGTGCTGGTTTTTAACCAGAGTAGCATAGCTTTCAATGGTGAATGAATCTGACTTCTCTGTATTCTTAAGATTAATCTTTACAGACGAAGTCTTGAACTATATGGAGGATGAAATGAGAGCAGACCTTTGAAGAAGAAGGCACACTTTGGGAAAATGCAAAATGTCAGCATATTCCTAAAATGGACACAGAATTGATAGTCAGGCAAGGGATTGACGTGGTAATATCTTTTACATCATTTTACCCATCTGCAGAAACTCAAGGTAGATCTATGCATACCCCGTGGAGCAGAAAGCAGTGTTCTGCTGTCCCACAGAAGCTCTGTTGAACTTCTAAGCTGTCTGGCTGCAAAGCCTGCTTCTGTTCCCTGTGTCAGGGAGTGATGGGGCAATATCTGCTCGGACGTGAAGTGATCTCTTGCGTGCACTTCTTCCCCTGGGAGTAGGATATGACTTTCTCCATCTTAATGTCAGTGTCCATCTATGACAACAAGCCTTCAGCCAGGGAAAAACTTTAAAGAGAACATCTGGTCTTAAAACTTTTATTTCTTCATGCTGCTTGTTGTTTCTGTGTTCTATTGCTTAGATAAGGTAAAGGAGAAAGGGCTTATTGGACTACAGAAGTCATTCTCCATGGCAGCTAAGTCCAAGGAAACCAGTGGTAGTAGTGGTGTTGGAAGGGTTTCTCCATAGTCACTTTCTTCTTTGGTTTTGGTGTTGGCTTTTTCTTCCATCTTGGAACGAATAGTTGACATACAGTGATGGTTTGGAGATTTTTCTCTTGATGACTGTAACCTAACACAAGAGTGCTTACAGATGCATAAGAGTCTGCAAATGGAATTGTTTCTCCATAGGAGAAGGACTGTGGAGACCATGTGACATCCTTCCAGTTCCATTTCCTTTCCTGCACCAAGAGAAATACCTTTCAATACAGTGGAATTCAACTGCTGTAAAGCCAACATGCCTAAGGTCCTCAGTAAGTTAAGAGTCAATACTATTAAGCGCAATGTGTCCAGAAGGTATTTTTTTCAGGACCTACCTGTATTCCAAGGAGATAATACAAGCCAGCTTTGGGGAAAAAAAGTTCACTTGTAGATGTTCTTGATTTAGCAGACTTGTTTTCAGCAGTGCAAAGTAATTGTAATGCAGATTAATTACATGTTTTAAGAACATTTCAGACCTCTGAAGATGGGGTTGTGTCAGAGGACAGAGTCTTAGAGTCAAGAACGAATGGGAATGAATTGGGAAAACCCATACCCTTATGTCTGGATCTCCTTTCCACACTGCTTGCATGACTTCCAAATTATTAGCAATTTTAGATCAGACTTTCCAATTCTGTGAGTGTGTCTTCTGAGACTGACACATGATTGTCAGTTAACACAAATTAATCCATATAGAATGGAATTTAAGTTGATGAGTTTGAATTTTAAATTGCCTATATCAGCCACTGTATTGGAAGGTTTATACTATGCTTCCTTTAGATAATCTAGAACATGAACAAAAATGGTACAGTGAGTGTACAGCCCTGTAGTGACAACATTTAGACCACAATGTTCAACATAATTTTATGTTCTATTTGCTCCCATTTTCACTTATTTACAGCAGTACAAACACTAGCCAAGACAGAAAAAAATCCTAATGTTATTTAAAAGAACAAGGACTTGTGGACTTCTGATGTAGGGTCATGTTGGCTTCTCTTCATGCTGTCTGTGTCTGAAGGAATGAATAACAGAATCCCAGACTAGTTTGAGTTGGAAGGGACCTCAAAGCCCCTCTAGTTCCAACTCCCTGCCATGGGGACACTGTCCACTAACTCAGGTTGCCCAAAGCCCCATCCACTGCCAGGGATCCAGGCGCAGCCACAGCTTCTCTGGGCAGCCTGTGCCAGGGCTTCACACCCTTCACATGGAAATCTGAATCTCCTCTCTTTTAGTTTAAACTGATTACCCCTTGTCCTATCACTACACACCCTGAGTCCTTCTCTATCTTTCCTGTAGCCCCTTCAGGTACTGGAAGGAGCGATAAGGTGCCCCCAGAGCCTTCTGTTCTCCAGGCTGAACCTCCCTAACTTTCTCAGCCTGTCTTCATAGCAGGGGTACTCCAGCCCTCTGAGCATCTAAGGAAGACCTGTGTCTGTTGCATTAGTAGTTATCTGCAAGTGGAGGGGAAAATGGGATTTTCTGTGTTGAGAGACCCACATGTATCTGCAGAGAAAGTAGGATCTATTCACTGAGGATACCGAATATCCTAGTAGCCATACCCAGATCATCAGACAGCAGCAGTGTAAGATGATATATGGAGAGACAGAAATGCCTCTCCCATTTATGAACAAGTCAGGAAGCTCATTGTGATGAGGGCTAAAAATGCACAGTGATTTTATTAGAATTGACGTTTTCATCTAATCAGAGAATATGGTGCTGAAGCAAAAAGAACAGTTCAAATGTTGAGAATCTCAGGAGGGATTTGGGAGAGGCAGCAACTGCGTTCCCTTTGGGATGTCTCTCTCACTGTGTTAAAGCACTTACATGGAGGACTACCTCTGATTCAGCTCAGCAGTTCCTATGTTTTATATTCAGAACTGCTGTGTGTCTAAGCATGTCTGACGTCTGGGTGAGATGATTTCAGGAGTTTTGGCAAACATGGACTTTTTAATTTTTAATGCTTAGCCAGGTTCTATTAGTGACTCTCTAATATTTGGGTTAAACAAAAGGAAATCATCTAAATGGAGACTTAGTCATCATTAAATAACTCAGAAATAAGAATTTTGAAAAAGGCTTCTGTGTTATCTTGCACTGCAAACCGAGTAGGTTTTTTTCAGACCAGCTTTAGTTTGGTAATGTTTAATATCACTAGTGTTTAATATCACTAGTTTTGTTCTAGTAACTTTGGAATTACATTAAGAACTTGACAGAATAGACAAGGCAAAATATTTACATGATTATGACAGTTGGAAAGTACTACTGTTCCAGGGTGGAAACCAGATTAAGGCATGTACCTTTTGGTGGTTAAATCAGGGATGTTCCTCTGTGCTTTATAAAGGTATGCATTGAAAGCACAAGGAGTTGTCAGTACATGTGAAACACTTTATCCGTTCAGGGTCCTGCCCAAACTGCCATGCCCAAGCAGGCATAGGTGACCACAGGGGACCTTCTGGGCAGCTGGGGATGTGTTTAATGAGTTTAGCTGCTTATACAGCTGGGCAGACCCAAACAGGAGAACGGCATCATCGCTGACTCGAGATTTCTGTCAGTTTAGGATTCATATGATTTTTCATGTCTAAATCTTAATTTAGATGGATCCTTCCCATGGGTAGCACTTACTTGGTATTGCTCTTTCATGGTGTATTTTTACAGATGACAGTGGAAAGGGTCTTTGAAGCATTTTAAATTTAAATCCCATTCTCTAATCTGATATTCAGTTCATCATTTAAATTTTATGGGATATTTGGCTGCTGCATAGATGACAATTGAATAATTCACAAATAAGAGTCTGCCTTCGTATTATTAATAAGTAGAAAATGGGGACAATCCATTAGATGTTCAATTAGTTCTGTACCATCTTCCCAAATACACAAATGGAATTTATACTTGCACCCACAAGAGAGCAACTTCAAGCCTCTCCAAACTGCCAGAGCCATATAAGCAACGTCAGTGGAAGTAAAATTTGGGACTCGTGCTTTCAGTTGTGTTTCTTCAGATCACAGCTTTCGGGGAAATGAAGGGCTCGAGGAAAACTGCTTGATAACTGGCAGCTCCCAGGGGATGCATTATATCTGTCCCACAGACTGCTGTCTGATATAACTTGACAGCATCAACACTGCTGACGAGTGTAAAAAGAAGATTCCTATATACAGCCCAGGAACAGGAATTGTCATCAATTCAGGGTCGTACAAGGAAACCTGCAAGAACTGTCCTTTTCCCTGCAGACATCTGTTGGGGACAATGCTGGGTCTCCCTTCACCTTTTTCACTGACTTACAGAAAAAAATGAGACCATTTCCCCTGTATCAAGCTGGTTGTGGTATCACTATGTGCTGATTGTGGTGACACGGTAGTGGTTTAACATGCATTCCCTCTATAAAATCTTCATATAGAGAAGCAAAGGCAGGTAGAGGAGAGGAATTTGTTCATTACCAGGCATAATTTTTGTTTTTTCGTTTATTTTCTTTTACCCTTGATGAATTTAAGTAAGTTAATGCTGTTCCTTCATACCTCTCCAAGGTATTTGAATAGGTTGTCTAAAATCATTAGCAGCAAGATTAAAAGCAGGCAGAATTACCAACACTACAGCTGGCTTTTGGTGCTGTTTGTTGTGTCATTATGCCCTGGAAATCTTTATTTTAATGTATTAGCATCTGTTTTGGTATTCTCCAAAGATCAGTCTTGAGTATTTCTTTTTACTTACAGTGACAGTGGCAATAAAATATCCAATCTTCTTAGGCTGTACAATGCATAAAGTGTGGAAATCGAGTCTGGGTTACAGCAGCACTCAAAAGAAGAAAAGATTGGATTTTAGTGATAGATGAATGGGCATTTAGTTAACAAAATTTTCCTAAAATCTCTTTTAAATTATTCAGGCTTGCTCTTCTCTTGAAATATCATAAAATATTTGATAACTAATAGACCTGCTTTTGAAACATATGGATCGCAGTCTTCAGAAAGTATGCCCCAAATCATTAAAGAACAATTCTTCTTTATTGCACTGTCAAACGTTTCTTCTGTTTAGCAACCATTACACAGCCATAAATCATAGAATCAGAGGAAAGGTCATGCTGCAAGGGACATTATCTGGTCCAGCTCTATGGCCATAGCAGGGCTTTGGATTAAGTTATTCAAGGACCTGCCAAGTCACATCTTGAATATTTCTAGCAAGGGTGATTCCATCTCTTTGCATGGTGATCTCTTCCAAGGTTTAATTGTTCTTACAGTGATGAATTTTTGTCTCATATCCAGATGGAATTTCCCCCAAAGCAAGTGATGTCCTGTCACAGCTTGCCTCAAAGAAAGAACCTCCATCTTCCTTGCAACAAATATTCGGGCGCTGAAAGACATACCTTAGATGTCCCCAAGCCTTCTTGTTGCTAAGAGGAACAAAATTAATTCCTTCAAACTTTTCTCCTCAGGTTCTCCAGTCTTTTAACAATTTTCATGGCCTTCTCTGGCATCTTTCCTATATCTTAATGTCTCTTGTAGCTTGGAGGGGAGTTAAATCTGGACACGGTATTCCAAGAGTGGCCTGAGGAGAGTAAAGATGGTACAGAATCACAGAATCATTTTGGTTGGAAAAGACCTTAAGATCATCAAGTCCAACCATGGCTGGTCCCGATGCAAACCAATTCAGCAGAAGCAGATCTTTCAGAAAACTAATGCTAGAAGCTAGTTTCTCACTAAAATGTATTGAATTGGATGCTTTTTCCTTTGATTTTTAAATAGATATATGACTAGAACTCCAGTATGTGTGTGGTTGGGTTTTATTTTCAGTGCCATTGATAGAACCATTAAGATCTCCACTCATCCTGTCGTTTATCACTTGCTTTCACCAGTGCTCCTTGACCAACAGTTTTTTCTTAGATTTCAAATGCTGATGTAGGGCGTTTTTTTAAGAAAGGATATATTGGTTACTACAAGCCTTTTTGGTCCATTTGCATGTGTCACTGATTACATTGCAATGTGTCAAAGAAAGGTAAAAGTGATTTGCATTTCTGTACAACCTTTCAGCCAGGGGTCTTAAGGCATTTTACAAAACCCCAACAAGCAGTTTTTCATCCATGCATACATGATCAGCAACAATTTGTGTTACAAGTGAGAAAGCCAATGTGGTTGGAGAAGTATGATTTGGAATGAAAAAAGGATTAGTTCCAGCCTTTCAACTGATGTATCTCTTCCTAAGATACACAGTACACTGAGGGACAGCACAAAGCTGTGCTGTCTTCCTGACAGCTTCCTCTATTTTTCCCTCCTGTAACCTGTCTTCATGTTGATTCTGGATCCACCTCAAAGTTCAGGACTTTGCTACCACCCTAGAGTGAAGTCCTCATGAGAAGAGTGGTCAGACTGGGACTTAAAGCAGTCAAGGAGGGCTCAAATTCTGCTTGCCCTTCCCAACATTCCAACCTTTACTGTGCCCTTCTACTTTCTCTCCCACCTCTTTCTTTTTCTTCCAAATTTCCTGCTGGAAAACTGCATCTGCCCCATGAGACAGCCCTGAGCTTGGCAGGGTGGAGCTTGTAGGCCATCCCATGACATGGTGAGAACAAGCAAATTGGCAACTGAGAATAGATAATAAAGGGAAGGGAACAGTATTGGCACAAAAAAAAATACAGGGCCATGAAGTCCTAAACACCCTCAGCTCTGATTCTTACATCTACTCACCTAAGCATCTCTAAGTAATACAGCAAAACATGGCTATCTTAAGCCATCGCTTGGCTTCTTCCCACATCAGTTACAGAACATTTCCCAGGTTTGTATATTACATGTTAGGTCTTAGGTCTTTTTCAATGAACACATTTAAACAAGAAAAGTGGCATTTTAAAAACTGAACTGTGGATTAGACACTGGCATGAGAAAGTCTTTATTTTTCAAAGGCACTCAGCATTCATTGCCTGTATCAGGGCCAGATTGCAGGATGTGTAGTGATACATCCAGCAATGTAGAATGACCTCAGTAGACTGAGGTCTTCAAAAATATTTTCTTCTCAGTTTGGGTGCCAAGATCTTGTGCAATTTGGGACTTAAGTATCCCTTCAAGAAAATGCTTGATGCAGGCATCACAGTTAGCTAGTTACATCATATAAATGCAAACCTACTATTTTTCCATCTTCAGATTATATAAAACTACATGAAAGTTCTTGAAAGTATTGTCATAATTCAAAATTATTCCTGTGCTGCACAATCACCATTTCATGTGGATTATCATCATTCTACGTTAATTCATGGCCTCTAAGGAGGGGGGAAAATGAGGTGATGTTATATAAATATTTAAAAAAACAGCCATCATGAAAGCAGATACTGAATTACAGAATCACAGAAAGTTAGGAATTAGAAGGTACCTCAAAAGATCATCTAGTCCAACCCTCCTGCCAGAGCAGGATCACCTAGACCAAATCACACAGGAATGCATCCAGGCAGGGTTTGAATGTCTCCAGAGGAGGAGACTCCACAGCCTCTCTGGGAGTCTGTCCCAGTGCTGTTGAGAGCTATTCACAGCAAATTTTCTTGCACAGACACTATCCTGGCCAGATATGGAGTAGTTTTATCCTTTACATTTGTAATCATAGTGCTTGAAGCTTTGTATCTTCACTGATCTTTGCACTGAGACTGATACTCTTGGATAAATCTTTAAATTACTTATATCATTCCATTAATACAACCACCTTGGATGGGCACAAATCATTTTCTTCACATAAAAGATGTTATTATGTATTACTTCTATATCTGTATTATCATAATTTTCTACTTGTGAACAATTTATTGGGGAAAAAAAAATGTGGCTTGCTTCTCTTCATGAAATGTTTGCAGTCAGATGACAGTGTTTATGAATTTGTTCATACTTGATACAGTTCAGTGAACAGATTTTACTATCACTGTGTAGCTCTGTATTGTTTGCCAACTAATGACAGGAGGTGTTCAGGCAATTATACGAAAATCGCTGTTTGATTTTTATGGCAGGTCATCTGTGTATCCTGATAGTGTTGCTTTTTCCTCGCTAAGCTCATTAAGTAACTAGCCTAATCTTTGTTTAGCTTGTGTCCATCTCCAGAGGAAGCTAAGGGCTTCTCAGAGGTACAGCTAGATGCAGCTCTGCTGCTCCAAAGAGAAGGGGATGGGATCGGGAAACATCTAAGATGTTCTAGCCATAGAATGAGAAAAGAGTGGAGATAAGAATGGGACCAGGATAAAAAGCCAGTGAGAAAAACCCTGCTGAATTGCATTTGCTGGTCTAGCTGCTGGTAAGGAAGGGATAAATAGTGTCTGTGTGAGAGAGAAAGAGGACGACAAATATTACTCTTCACAGCTGTAATTCCTGTGCTTCAGGTCTCAATCCTCTTTCTCAGCAGCAGGTAGGGTGAGATGCACAGCTAAGGAATCAGACTGTGGTGAGGGATGAGACAGTTGAAGAGAAAAACAACACTTTAACAAAAGTGAACCTCAAGAGTAGGGACAATAAGGACACATCTCTCCATGAAAATCAGGAAACACTCGGTGGGAGGGACAAGAGACGTGCTTCTTACTACAGGCTCCTGGCCTTGGGATCCACTAGCATTTTGCAGAAGCTTTCTGTGAGGGATGAATAAATGAAGGCAGGCAGAAACGGTGTGTGGAAGCATGTTTGTCACGGGAGCAGATGGGAAGCAGGCTCAGCATGACTTACTCTGCATAAATATGTTAGTTTCCCCCTTCCAGCAAAGCCATCCTTGTTTTCTGCAGACATGTTATTTGTGAAAGTCCCATTTCCTATGTGTAACTCAAGGATAGTATTCATTTGTATGGGAATTTGGAAAGGTTCAGGGGCTACCCTGAGCAAAGAGGGTGCCATGCTGGTGGCACCGTGTAGCCTCTCGGGCTGTGGCTTGATTCTACGGAAAATCTGTCTGTAGAGCTCTGAGTACTGGCCTGAACTCCCTGTGGCAAGATTGGTGTAAAATGCTGATGCCCTGTAATCCTCTGCTGCTGATTCAGTCGTATTCAGAAAATTTGACCAGGTTAGTGTTAGTATGGCAACCTCTGTGCCTTAGTCCTAACTTTATGGCAGATCAAATATCATCTGTCCTCCCCCAGCAGTCACAAAGCCAGCCAACAGCGTATATCAGCAGCAGAAAGTCTATACCATGAGCAAGTTGGTTGGAAAGGTGAACGTTTACCCTCTCTTGATACGTAAGCACTTGCTGATGATAGTGCAGCATCACAGGAATGTTACTTTTCTGGCTTTTTTTGGTTTGTTTCTTTTCCTCTTGGATTTAGTTTTTATCACACAGACAAGTTATGCTTGGTACTCCTATCAGGTGTATTAGGTGTCTGAAGTAAATTTAGGGGGTGGGAGGGGCTACACAATCAGTCACAGTAAATGTGACACAAAATATGGCAGAAGGGGTGGACCTGATGATCTCTTGAGGTCCCTTCCAACCCCTACAATTCTGTGATTCTGTGAATACCAGTGATACAAAATACCCCATGAGCTTATCACAGCAGGAGCACTGACATACACATCCAGTAGCACACAACGGTGTCACTGTTAGTTATGGAAGTCAGCAATTCAGATACCAAATACCTGTGCTTGGGCGTATTTGATCACATCTTTCTCTCCTTGCCTCTCAAGTTTCATGCCTGAGGGGTAAGGGATGCCTGAGTCTCAAGGGTTGCCTGAGTCACAGCAGGTCCAAGCAGCAGGGCTTAGCTGAAGGAAGCATTGCCTACATAGCTGATCATAATCTTTTGGTAGCGGCTCCCCAGCTGAAGAGTTACACTGGCAAAGCTGCCGCAGCAAGAGATCTGCAAGCAGTAAATACTAGAAGAGATCAAAAATGGGCAGGAGCAGTCCCTTCTCTGATGAAGGTATGGTTTTGCAAACAGGATTTTCTGCTCTTTGACCAGCTCTGCTTCTCATCCTGTTTTTATCTAGACGCTTCTTCCTTTAATCTGTCTTCGCCTTACACAAAGGGAGAGGAATTACACCACAAGGACACATTTGTTTTTCTGATTCCCAATAGGAAACCAGATTTGCACTTGACTTTCCACTGCGCTTTTATGCATTTAATTGCACTATGAAATTCAATACTTTGCGTTACTTTGAAATCATAAACCAACTCTCATCAATGAGTCTTTTTTGCTTTGCTTCAGTCACAGCGTGTGTATGATTTTAAAGTTGCACCACCCACGTTGTCCAAAATTTTGCTATGCACAGATGCTCAGTAAATTGCATACCTCCATCTGTGGCAATATAATTAGCTGGAAGAAAGATTGAATGTGGATGTAATGCATTGTATTTCTGATTCAGTTTGAAACTGTTTTCACTCTTCTGAATTATGGGGGGGGGGGTTTCTGCCACTGAATATAGTCTGCTCTTAAACTGTAAGATATTTCTCAGTTTAAACTCAGAAGGAAATTGATCCCTGTTTAAGGAGCAAGAACTGCAGTGCCCAGACCTCCTAAGCATCCAGTAATTCTTCAAAGACTTGATAAATTCATATGCATACATCATGGCTGTGTTCTATTTTTCGTGTGGAATTAGCATTTGAAAATGGTATGAGTACAGTAAATATATGATAAATATATTTCTAGAAAGCAAATGGGGTTTTTTTGCTCTAATAATTGTAATTCTTACGTTTTTCAGTAACAGTTTTTGTCTGAACATTTCAAAGGCTTCTAACAACCACAGAGAAATGAAATTGTGTTTGCAGCCTGCAGAACTGCTATTTTAGCAAGGTGGGGGACAAAAGGGCTGCGATTTCCTCAAACTCAGCCAAAGCAATGGGAAGAAAATTCAGGCATCCTGTTCCACAACATTATTTTAGCCACTCACGTAACACTTGGAAGAGAAAACGTAGGAAATGCCATTTTCAAAAAAAATCCTCACAAGAAACTTATTTGGCTGTCTGTTAGGTTAGGTGCAGGGTGCCATAATAAAGCAGCATTTCCCAAACATAATAATCTTGATATTTTTACTTATTATTTTTCTTGTTCTTATTCCCCAAATAAATAGAAGTGTATTTTTAAAAATCATGTAAATTTGTGCCCCTGATGGAACCATTCTGGAAGTATGTTTTTTCTCTTAGAGCAACCTGCAAATTCTAACGTCTACGTGATCCCTGTCAGAGCAGCACGTGCTGTGCTTATCATTCAGGGAAGCATTCAGATTGGGCAGCGTTCTTTCAAAGGTTGCTCATGCTTGGTACTTTCTTTGCCCTGTCATAAACACACAGTCAATCCTTCAACAGAAAAGAGGCCTGAATAATCAGCTCAGTTAGGAAAAGGTGAAACTCACTGTGGGCAAGAGAGCGCTGCACAGCCAACTGGGGTACGAGTTTGCCAGCCTTCTGCCAAGAAAGACAAGAACAACTCATGTTATCTGTTGTAGTGCTTCAAAATTGAGGTTACTAGGCATAGAAAAAAATCCAAAATATCAGTCTGTGCATCTGATCATTACCACTTGTGGATGAAATACTGTCTGCATTGAGGACAGTATTTCAAATGCTATTTTGAAATAAAGCAACAGCTTGAACTATCTGCTACAAGTTCCTCTGAACTTCAGGGAATCTGTTAGTCAAGTCATTGGGGTGCTCCAGCTTCTGTCTGATGTTCCCAGCCCATCTTGGTGCTGGTTGCTCAGGGCCTTGTCTAGGTGTTTTCAAAGATCTCCAAGGGTGGTGATTATACAACCTGTTCCATTTGTTGACTGCAGTAACCACATGATATTTAACTGGAATTTTCTCTGTCGCAGTTTGTGCCCATTGCCTCTTGTCCTATCCAAAGTACCTCCAGTGAGTTTGACTCTGACTTCTCTGTACCCACTTACTAGGTAGTTGAAGAAAGCAATTAGATCTCTTCTCAAGGTCAAACTAACCCAGCTCCCTTGACCTCTCCTTGTATATAAAAGTTCTCCTGCCCTCAGCCAGGCGCTCTGCAGTTTATTAATGTCCTTCTGACTTGGTTGCTATTCCAGATGTAGCCTTATGAAATTGCAGAGCAGGGGTTAATCCCTTTCATTAACCCATTTGTTTTGTACTTAATAGTACAAGTCCGGTATGTAGTCAGCCTTTGTAACTGGAAGGGCTCCAATCTGATCCCTAGTAGCATAATTTAATTGTCTTTCATGCTTTCCATTACCAGAAGCTAAGAACAATGGCAGTCAGTTTTAATAGACTGATGAAATATGGGTGATGGCAATGAGATTGTTGGGTTTTCCAGAGGATAATGCAGACTGCTGTTTTTCAGGTGTTTCAAGTATGATTTTTGCACTGACATAACACAGAGTGGAAATTTCCTATTTCAAACATTTAGATGCTTGGCAGGGTACCCAGAGCTTTTCTCTTGATATATAGCATTACTGAGTCGCAACCAGCATTTTGATGCTTGTTTGCTAGGAATTGGGCAAGTACACTTTTTGATATGAATGTTCCACCTGTTGTTTTCAAAGCTTTACCATCAAACCTAATTCAGTATTCTCACTTGACACCACAAATTCAGTCTTCTTAATTATTCATCTGTATTGTACTGCATCATTTTATTATTGTACTGTGTCAACACATTTAATGTTCTGGTTGCTGCTGAATCCTAGCATCTGTGTTAACTTATATAACTTTTCCTAACACAATCTTTCTGGACTAAAATATACCATATTTGTGTTAAAAATACATTTGTTTCTCAAAACGATTGGTAAAAAACTTTAATCCAGCAATTTTAATCCAATCACTTTTTCAAGCTTGAAAATCATCTTGCTTTCCTACATATTCAGGCTCCAAACATTACATTCCCTTAAATACCCAAACAAATGATTATGTAAACTTTAGCAATGTCTGGGTGACTTAATCTGACAACACCTATACTTGAGTTTTGAAGAAGGCTTGCTCAGCATTTTGGAGCTATTTGTGGTTAGTTGCTATAAAACAAAACAGACTTTCACATCGCCTGGTTTTAGATGCTTCTGTAGATTTAGGAACAACCATAAGCCAAAAGAGAGTTTAATATCACCGTTGTGTGAAACAAGTAAGTAGAACATAATTACATATCAGTTGAGTTACGTTTATATTTATATTAAGACAATGTCAATCCTATCCCCTCCAAGTGTTGGGTGGCCAAAGCTCCCATGTAGGAAATTCCTGGTCCTCAGTTCCCAGTGGTACAACATGGAAGGGTAGAAGCAACACCACCACTTGGGTATTTAGAAGCCTGCATCTGTACCTTCAATCTAGCTAGAATTTCTGCTACCACGGCTCACCTGAGTTTCACATGGTGAAATCCTATGATTTGTCAGATCAGCTTGCAGATCCCACACTAAAGGCCATGCCACCTGTGTTAGTGGTGTATGAACAAGTTGCAGGAGGCTGATTGCCTGGTAGACACATCCTTGGAGAGGTGTTGGCATAGATGTGGAGTTCAGGGTATCCTTTTGTGAAACTTATCCTCCTGGAAGAAGTGATAGTTGGACTGAATAGGTTTGGCCTTAGGGCTTAATTTCTTTCTCTATGTTCTTCCCTTTTGCCTTTTCCTATCACAAATAGGAAATCAGGGAAGATAAATTGTGACAGGTCAAACGAGGTTTAGAGTGCTCTGACGGTGAATTGCTACAAATGAGAAAGCAGTATGCAGTCAGAGCAAAATACTCCTCCACCTTCTCTGCTGCTCTTCACATGTCAGAATGATGGGCAGGAGGAAGGATGACATCCTTCACACTACAGGAACAAAAGACAGAAGAGCGAAAGAATCTATCAGCCATGTTTTTGAAAATACGTTAAATTAATTAATTATCATCTCTAAGTGGTGTCTTAATGCCATTTTGATTTGGGTATCTGGGGCTGCTCTAACACAGATAATGAAATTACCTGTGTGTATAAACAACTACTTCTGGTATCTTACCCCGGTTGAACTTGAGACAGACTCTTTCTGAATACAAAGTAGTGCAGGATGATTCCCATTTCGAGGGGCTGAGCTCCTCTTTTGAGGTGCTGAGACCATTGTGAGTACAGGAAGGATGTCAAATTTGCTCAGCCTTTTGCAGGATTGTACCTTAAGAGTCTGTACCTCTAACAGATTGACAAGCAAAATAGTAGAAAAAGTGAGTGGGGAGTTGCCATGGTGATCACAACATTTGATAACTGCAAATAACACTGCTCCATAAAGCAGCCATGAACCAGAATACAAAGATGGCATTTACTGAGACCAAAAGTCCAAATTCCTAAACGCGTTGCCTCATTGAATGTCAATATATTGACAGTTCATTTGATTTCATGTCTATCTTTGATATGACTTCACACTCAAAGCAGGTTTCTTGTTTTGTTGTCCCCTGATGAATTGGCAGGGACTGTAAAGAGACAGAAAACTGAAATTCAAAGACTGTGGGGATGGTAACCAAGCACATTTCTATCAATGTGTGGCTTCTTCTCTGCTGCATGGCTACAGGATATCTCAGTGGAAAGACAAAGTATGCAGCAATGGGTTCTTTTTCATGGGCCGTGGGGCAACACCTGCTCCACCATGGGTTTCTCAAGGGGCTGCAGGGGCACCTGGGGCACCTCCTCCCCCTCCTTCCCTGGCCTTGGTGTCTGCACAGTTTCTTGCATCTTCTCACTCCCTTCTCTGATGGCAAAAAGCAGCTGCTTGCGTTTTTTTCTCCTAAATGTGATTCCTAGAGGCGCTGTGACCATCACTGATGGTCTCAGCCTTGGTCAGCAACAACTCTGGCCTTGAGCCGGCTGGTGTTTGCTCTACTGGGCCTGCAGAAAGCTTCTGTCTGCTTCTTGCAGAAGCCCCCCCTGCAGTTCCTATTTCTCCAGCAGAACTCAGCTACACAAAACCTTTGTCTCCTCATTTTACTCCCTGTCCTCTAGATTTGTCTGACTGGATTCAGAATCAGAGAACTAAGAAAAGGCAGTCCACGCTCCTCAACAGAGCAGATTTGATCTTCTTTGTCTGTTACTATAGAGAGACTGTTCAGTCATCTTTAAAATAATTCTCTCCTAAATCTGTAGCTAGTGTAACTCCTAAATCCAGCTAAAATTTCGCTAGACATCAGACTTCAACTAACTGAAAGCAAGATTTAATTTATTTGATCTCAAATTATCTGATGATCAGTTTATAATTAGCAATTTAGTTTTATGTTGATTCTGCTCACAAATATTAAAGGGACTCTAGTAATAAGCAGAGACTCACGGCTACAGTCTGAAAGGATGGAGTGACTAATCAGAGCATCAATTAAAAACAACATGATGTTGCATAGGAAACTTGGGAAAATGTAACATTTGCAAACTCATAGAATCCTATTTTGGATAATCCCTGTAATATATTATTACAGCCTAAAATTGATGTCTATACGATTATCAGCATAGACATTCTTGTAGGCTAACTTCACTTAAGGCTTGGTCATATTATTTTTTTTTTGGCAGAGATATCAATGACTATCTTCTAAGGCACAGGGAGATGTTGTCAAGTGCACTTGTGGGAGAAAGTGTTGTATTTTCCATCACCTAACATGGCCATCAAGCCCAGCTAAATGGGGCCAGCACAGAATTGGATTGACAGTCTGGATTATTGCCAGTCTTTTTATTTTTTTGCCCCCATTCATTCCAAGCACAGAGATTGTAATTGCAGACCGACTCTTCGAAAGGCACTGAGTCATTCCTATCTTTTCCGTTTCTAAATCTTATTTTTATATCAATAGCAAGTCCTTCTGAAGTATCCCTGCTACTGGTTATGTGCTCTTAGTCTCAGAGTTTGAATTTTGTTTGTTTACTGCAATTAGGCGATGAGTTATGAGTAAAGTCTAGGGGGAAAAAAAGGGTAGAAATCTTTATTTTTGGTAAATCAGAAAGTGCACATTGCTCTTCATGTTAGCTTATGATTCAGTCAAGAAGGAAGAAGTTTCTGATTCAAGATCTGAATCAGCCTGTAGGTTTCCATGCATGTCTTATGTTTATGTATCAGCTTCAACTAGTTTAGGGATGACAGGGAAGTCTAGCTGTGAAGGTTTAGCAAACTAAATTGTCAACTAAATTACATATAAAAGACATTGCCTTTACCCTCAAGAAAATGAGGAAAAGCTTTAATGAGGATATAATTAATTGACTGACTTCTTTCTTTGAATACTTCCTTTTGTTTAAAATTTAGTTAGCCCTTGCTTTGAGTGAGACAGAGGTTAAGCAGACTTGTGCATGCCAGGAGGAAAAGGCCAACTAGGGGTTGATTTGAGATTAAAGGCTGTTGGATGTCACATGAAATATGGGAATCTGTAAGGTTTTCTATCTAAGAGGTAATTTTTGGCAAAGATCGATTTGCTTCTTTGTAGGAAGGAACAAAATAAAGAAGAGAAAAATCTGAATCTTAAGTCATGATGTGGCAAAGCAGATAGAGAAAAGGCTGATGGGGGATGCATCTCTTCACCAAGCGAACATCAGAGAGAGGATCCTGAACCTTTCTGAGTATCTCCACCAGACACACAAATCCCACGTGTTCCTGGCCCTTCCCACCCCTGCAAGTAACCCAAACTCTGCTTAAGAGCTCCTTCCTATGAGCTGATAGGCAGCAAACAGAAGGAGCAGGCAGAGGCTGGTCCTGTGATGCAGATGGGGGCTAGAAGTCACTGCTCGCATCACTGTTAATTGATTTCTGACTTCCTTTTTGTGTCCATCAAAAATGGTAATTTCCCTCTTTCCTTTTTCTCCACTAAGCCTGGAACCTTCTAACAAAACCTTGAAAGGAACCAGAGTTACAGGATGCTCAATCTTAATGGGGAATTACAAAAATGAAAGAGAAACTGCAGACGATGGGAATCCTCCCCACCCTTTACACTGTGCCAACATAAGGCACTGCAAGGCATCCTTTATTGTTCACCTACATTCATATTTTTGTCATTTCATTAAATTAAGCCTTTCATGATTGCTAATTGCAGTGTTTCTGATTAATTTCCTTTCCTGGAAGAAGCCCAGCCCTCAGAAACGTGATTGTTTTCAAATTTACGAAATTGTTACTCATTGCAGAAACAGGATTGCCTTTTCCTTAGAAACACTCCTGATTGTATCAGCCATGCTAGTTACTAGAACCTTCTGGGAAATGGGCATTTTTCTGTGTGCTATTGAGATCAAAAAGCTAGGAACCAAAGTTAATGAGAAGCCACTAATATTTAGAAGTGAAGATCAAAATATTGAAAAATCCCAATAAAGAAGGTAATTCCCAAATAAAACAGATTTAAAAATTAAATTATGATAATTAACTGAGATTAAGTCTTTTTTGAGGAAAACGTACTGCTTGCAACACGAATACTTCAGAAGTTTCTTTGTTACATGTAGGAATACCAAGAGGATGAAAGGAACTCAGACAATATATTCATCTCACCTAATGTTAGCTACATAACATACAGGTAACTGAATTATCTGATTTTCTTTTGTGGACATCAAAGAGATAAGCAGCTATGTAATGCATTTCTACTGATTCTGAAACACACGCAAGTTTGAGTCGATGAATTGCCCCAGCGATGCCAGAACAACTGGTTTAGGTCTGAGCGATGCCATTGTGGAACCAGCCCAAGGAGCACATCCAACGTAAGACTAAGCTTATTTAGAAAAAGAAAAGAAAAAAAAAGAATTTTTTGCTCCTTCTTGACAAATACTTTCTTCATCTTTCCTTTCCTAGTGACTTTGCAAGCATCACTCTCAGAGCAGAGAGCTCTGTGTTTGCAATGCTCCGTACCTCTGGAAAGCTGCTGTCACAGTTTTTCTGAGGAAATTCAGCTTTGATTGTGGCACTTAGCAATTTCCAAATTAGCAGTAAATAAAACCAGGCTGTAGTGGTAGAAGATAATAATAGCAGCATTGGTTTTGCATGCTTAAGCCATGCCACAAGCTTCTGTGATGCTTTACAGACCTTTAAAACAGAGGTGCCATCTGAGCCCACAAATGCATGGGGAAGAAGGGCAGTGTCTGAAAGGGTTGGGCTAGGAAAGCACAGCAAGGGTGAGATTGTGGTTTTCTTTTTTGGGGGGTACTAAAATAAGTTGAATAAAAACACCTGTCTGGACAAGTCCTGTCCTAGGGAGCAGAAATCCTTTCTAGATGGATGAAGAGGACAGGAAAGGTCAGCATAGTTTGTTATCTGTACAGCCATGGGTTGTGATGCAACTTCTGCATGTGAAAGGTCATTTACAGACAGGAATTTTATGAGAGTTTCCTAATGGGATAAGCTAATGCTAACTGCAGCCAGAGGAGCCCAAGAGATGATATTTCTGTGATCTCCCCTTGACCAGGAATGTTTTGATGTGACGGGCTGCTGTGTTAAACCTCCATTAGAGAAACTTTTGGCTATTTTAATGGCGATGTTGGCACAGCAAGGGTGTTACGTGGCTCTGCTGTCCTGGAGAGAACCCAATGCCTGCTTACAGGGGATGAGCAGGGAAATCTTTCCTGTGGCTATTTTCTTATATTAGTACAGATGTTTAGTTGCAGTAGGAAATCGGTTCCACTTCTACCACACTGTAGTCTCAATTAAGTACCATAGACTCACTTACTACTTGAGTTTTATTGCAGAACCCTCCTGCTGTTGATTTTGGCTCCGAGGGGGCTTTCTTCTTCCTAAGATCCCTGGGGGTCTTGTCTGTAATTCCTGTTTTCCAGTGGGGAATGGATGTTGATGAGGGACCTATGGAGTACAGCGATGTGCCCTGGGATAACTTCAGTGTTAAAAATTCTGCTGAGGGCAACGCTATATAAGAAATAGGAAAGCATTGCTCCTTCCCATGGGATTTATGGTAATAGCATTAATCATGATGAATTCTTCGGGTATCTGTGTGGCAGTCATTTCTCTACAGCTGATTTTTCTGCCTTACAAGGGCAGCTTCTTTTACATGCAGGTCATTGAGCTTTTACTGCAACCACAGCAAACATGCAAATGTAAATACTTCATATAAAAGTACAGGAGGAAAAAAGAACCACTATTTGTGATGGATGGATAGTCACTGACAGATAAAGATTCAGTGTGTGTTGGGGGAATAGCATGGCCAGCAGGACCAAGGAGGTGATCGTCCCCCTGTACTCAGCCCTGGTGAGGCCACACCCTGAATACTGTGTTCAGTTTTGGGCCCCTCACTACAAGAAAGACATCAAGACCCTGGAGCATGTCCAGAGAAGGGCAACCAGGCTGGTGAAGGGTCTGGAACACAAGTCTGATGGGGAGTGGCTGAGGGAACTGGGACTGTTTAGGCTGGAGAAGAGGGGCTGAGAGGAGACCTTATTGCTCTCTCCAACTACTTGAAGGGAGGTTGTGGTGAGCTGGGGCTCAGCATCTTCTTGCAGATGACCAGCAATAGGACAAGAGAGAATAACTGCAAGTTACACCAGGGGAGTTTCAGGTTAGAAATGAGGAGAAATTTCTTCTCAGAAAGAGTGGTTGGGCATTGGAAAGGGTTGCCCAGGGAGGTGGTGCAATCACCGTCCCTCGGGGCATTTAAGGAAGGGTTGGATGTGGTACTTAGGGACATGGTTTAGTAAGTAATATAGGATGTAGGGGAACAGTTGGACTAGATGATCTTGGAGGTCCTTTCCAGCCTTAATGATTCTATGATTCTGTGAAGCTTTCATAATGGAGTATCTTTCTGAAATGAAGGGCTCTTAATTTACTCCTTTCTAGTTCCAGCTCTTTTCGGAGGCATCAGTTGATAATGCTGATTCAGTAAAGCAATGGGAATTATGGTTTAACAAGACCAAGTTACTTCGTTAGTATTTAATATGCTGTCCCGGGTTTTAGAAAGGAAATGCTAACACCACTTGGAAAAGTATAGTTAAAAAGAAAAATAAATCAGGTGGGAAGACATCTCCGGTGTGAGACGCCAACGTATTGATAAGTTTTACTGCTGAGATCCAGTTCCAGACCTTTAAAAGCACAGACATTAATGAGAAAGAACACATGCTCCATGGGAATAAAGCTTCGCATGTCACTGTAGGAAACCAAAAGGGTTCTTTGAAATGTGAGAAACTCCCATTATTCCTTGCTGTGACCTTGTTTCCTTACTGATGCTCCTGGCTGTGGCTGCCTCATTTTCTTTCCTACTGTTTCGTATAGGGCTTGGGTGTCCTTTCAGTGCAGTTGATTTCTGGAAACTGAAGAGCAGATGGTTAGTGTTTGTAAATTGCCAAAGCCTCGTGACTTCAAATGGTTATTTGCCTTGAAAATTTGAGCAGCTAACATAGCTATTTAAGGGGTGTACAATGCTTTTCTTCTCTCCTCCCGTACTTCCCTGTATAAATTGAAAATCTTGTCTCCTCTCTGCACTTCTGAAACTGTAAAAAAACATTTTATTTGCATCTCACGTAATGATAATATACAATTTAAGAAAATACTCAGATTCTTCACTGTAGACATATATTTGCATAGACATTTTTAATAGATTTTCAAATCTACCAACATATGTGATATTATTTGAATCTATGAATTCAGTTTCTGCGACTCAAGCGATATATATTCCGCAGTCAACATAAAACTATAGTAGAAATAGACAGTAAGCTTAAGGTTTCATTTAGCACTTACTTAACAAATTGGGATCTAAAATAAAAGCTTTGCCTGAGAATTAAATATGGAATTACACATTTAGTCTGTAGATTGCAGCTTAAGAACAGGGCTCCTTTTAAATTCACTAAAATCTGACTTAATCTTGACAGCTTTATTGGTATAAATATTGACACAGAAGGAGAAGCCCACTGAAATTTATACTGTCTCAGTGCATTTTGTTGGCATTGTTCTAGCCTTTCCTTTCTGATACAAAGGAATAAATAAAACCCATGTAACCCACCGTTAAGAGTATTACCAATAACTCAACCAGTGTTGAGTTGGGTGTTTTCTTTGCTGCAAGCAAAGAAGAAAGGATTAGTACTGCATGCCCATTGATCTTGTAGGACATTTGTTTGTTTTCATTTGGAAGCCCTCTTAGAGGTTTTGCAGAGTGCAGCCCTCAGTTCTCTCAGCTCACCTTCCATGCCAGGTACGCTTGCTGTCAGGGCTTGTCCTGACCCGATGGCTGGAGCTGAGCAGGGAAGAGCAGCAGAGGCTGGTCTGCTCTCCATCCTGAACCCCACTGCCCCGCACTGCCAGCAGGCGAGATCTACCCTGCATCTCCTCTCTCCTGCTGCAGAGGAGACAGCAGTAACACACAGAGAGCTGTGGACTCCAGCTCACCAGCACCCTGAGCATCATGTGGACATCTCAGTCCCCTCCAGGTCTTGCAGTTACAAAATCACAGAATTACAGGGGTAGGCAGGGACCTCTGGAGATTATCTAGTCCAACCCCCCTGCCAGAGCAGGAACACCTAAAGCAGGCTGCACAGGACAACATCCAGGCGGGATATGAATGTCTTCAGAGGAGGCTCCACAACCTCTTTGGGCACCCTGTCCCAGGGCTCAGCCACCGTCACAGTGAAGAAGTTTCTCCTCATGTTGAGGTTGACCTTCCTACATTCAAGTGTATGCCCATCACCTCTTGTCCTGTCCCTGGGCACCACTGACAGAAGACTGACCCCATCCTCCTGACCCCACCCCTCATGTCATCATCAGCATTGATAAGATCCCCCCTGAGTCTTCTCTAGGCTAAAAAGTCCCTAGTCGATCAGTCTCTCTTCATAAGAGAGGTGATCCAGTCCCCTCATCATCTCCTGCTACTTTTTGTACCTTCTCCAGTAGCTCCCTGTCCTTCCTGAACCGGGTAGCCCAGAACTGCACATGATATCCCAGATGAGGCCTCACCAGGGCAGAGGAGAGAGGGAGGAGAACCTTCCTTGATTTGCTGGCCAGTCTGAGTGTGTCTTCTAACCTCCTACCCTGTCATCCCCACACCTGGTCTTTGTGCTTCTACTTTGCTCCAGGATTGTTTGCCTTCATCTTAATCCTCACCTCATCACTTCTTATCCCTTGTGCCTGCACTTCTCTGCCCATTAATTAACTCTGTGCATGAGAGATACCAAGATAATTGACACATTCTCTCCACAGCCCATATGTTTATCTCCAAGGAGGAGGCAGGTATTCTCTAGTCACACAGTTCAGAGCACAGCAGGATACTGCTTTAGTCAGCCAAGAGCTATTAACTGTTCCTAATGTGGTTAATGGTGATAGCAGTGGTTCAGAGGTGCTTTTTCCCCTTATCACTGCAACTCAAGTAGAGGGCAATGCTCCTCATAAGTCTACAGGGAATACATCCCTGGTCTGACGTTCTCCAGCAGCTCTTTATTGTCCATCTGGACTTCTCACTGTGTGACCTAAGTGACTAAATTCTAGAAATGAACTTCTTATACATTATCCCTGAACTGCTTTGGGCTTTTGGTTGTTTGTTTGGGGGTTTTTTTATTGTTGAAAAAAACCCCAAAATTAGAAGGGTTTTTTTGGGTGGGGTCTCTTTTTTTCCACTTGTGTTATAAAGTTTACATGTCATCATGGTATGGAGCCAATTTCCAAAAATTGATGTCGTTCTATCACTTGTTGGTACTTGGGTAGCAGCTTGTGCTGAGACCTGACCACACTTCAGTTTTCTTTTGTCAAAGTTCATGCTTTCTCCCCAGTTAGTCCCTGGATTATGTTTACCTTTTCTGTTATGCTTTTTTGAATGTAATCACCTTATTAACATCCAGCTAATTTCTGACGAGTTTGACGGCTTCTCCTATGTGGTAGTAGTCTGTGCTCTCCCCGTTTCATTAAATGCTTCTCTTCCTCCCTGCACTTCGCTTCTCCTACTCATTTCAGCAAAGAGGTTCCTATGGCAACACACTTTCCATATACACTTTAGGTTGTGCTTCAGCATAAAAAACATTGTACCAGGCTCTCTTCTCTTTAATGAAGGCCCAGGCATCCCCACCCCCCATCTGATACCTGACTCACTCTGGGGTTTGGAACAAACCCATTTGTTTAGGGGCAATGTGATTATTTTTTTTTAATGCTTGGATGCATTTTGCAATTGAAAAACTGGTTTTGTAGAATATAATGGGGTGTTTTAGTTGGAAAGGACCTACGGGGATCACTCAGTCCAGCAGCCTGTCCACATCAGGACTGACCACATAAAGCACGGTGGTAGGGGCACTGTCCAAATGCTGCTTTAACAGTGACAGGCTGGGGGCATTGACTCCCCCTCTTTAGGAATCTGTTCTGTGCTTGATCACCCTCTCAGTAAAGAAATGCTTCTCAATGTCCAGTCTAAACCTTCCCTGGTGCAGCTTTGAACCATTCCCACATGTCCTGTAACTGGAATATTTAGCAGGGACAATCTTTCCACAGTCATCTTCAGCAGTCTACGTGTGCTGGTAGGATTTCTCAATAATTTTTGGAGCTCATGTTCCTGCTGTAGAGGCATGGTGCAGAAAACAGCATCTTCTAGAAGCCCTAAGGAACTCCCAGGTCAGCACTGGTCTGTGGCACACAGAGGGCTGCAGGATCCTACTTCAGACTCTCTGTGCTTCAGTCAGATGAGATGGTCATTGCTACCCCATGGACAGGTGCAAATTGTGCTCACAAAATAACAATCACCTCCTTCAGTCAGCCCTCACAATCCATCAACGAGTCTATCACAAACAAAGTCAACAAGATGTTCCCATTCGCAGCTTTTGGATTGTAATGCCACAGTCTGTTACAAACACATCAGATGTTTCAGTGCTGGGCTGCTATGGGAGTGTTTGAACACATTGCTCTCCAGTGCGATGTTTTTCCTACCAGGAGACAATCTTTAAATATTTGTACAATAATATTTCACTACGGCCACTCGGCTGAACTAGAGAAGATGGGATACGGTATATCCCGTTATTCATATAGGTGGATGTGTGCACATACACATGAATCTCTATAATGTATATATTTATGTGTAATTCATATATTTCCCAAAAGAATTTACACTTTCCAAAGACCGGAGGCTCTTAGATGTTACTCTTTATTTCATAGAATCACAGAATCTCCTGAGTTGGAAGGGACCCATAAGGATCATCAATTCCAACTCCTCGCTCCACACAGGGCCAGCCAAGTCAGAGCATGAGACTGAGGACATCGTCCAGACGCTTCTTGACCTCAGTCCAGCTCAGTGCTGGGACCACTCCTCTGGGGAGCCTGTTCCAGTGCCTGACCCCCCACGCAGTACAGAACCTCTTCCTAACATCCAACCTAAGTTCCCCTGTCACAGCTTCATGCCGTTCCGTTGGGTTCTATCCCTGGTCACCAAAGAGAGGAGATCAGCGCCTGCCCCTTTGCTCCCCCTCTTCAGGAAGCCACAGCATTATCCCAGTGACATTTAATCACACGTTCCTTCTGCGCTACATGTTTTTCGTAAATAGAGAACCTACACGTCACCCCTGCCCAAACCAGTTATATTTTCTGTACAAGATGCGATGAGAGACGCTTGCAGACAGGCAGAAGGCAGAGTGCAAGGAAAGTGGTAAGACAATAATGAACGGTTAAGATGGACTGCAGCCTAATAGTACTGCCAAATTAAACACTGTTACAGCTTTGTAGGTTTCACGGAAAAGCTGAACAAAGCAAAGATCTAGGAAAATTAATTTTGGATAGATTTCAGTGAAATGGGATTTCATTTGCCAGTGACAGAGAAAAAGAAATTTCAGTAATTGAAATGTAATGTGAAGGTTTGAGAAGCAGATTTAGTTGTGTGGAATAGAATTTACTCTGCTAAGCATTAATAATCCTACCTAAGTCAGAAAAAACTTAATTTTAATTATTCATAGTTAGAGGACTTTGACTAAAATTTTCAAAAGCATCCATGAGACCACAGCATCCATGGGAGAATGCTTTCCATTTCTAAAAGTGAGTGAAGATTTTATCAGTGAGCATGTCTTTGGCTTTGGCTAGAACTGTGGGCTTTTAAGGACCACATTACAGATAGCTCTTCTTAGGTACTTTAATAGATATCTAAGGATCACCAAATACGTCTTTTGAGTAACAACTACTGATTTCAGGTTAGACATCTTCTTAAAAGCTTAGAATCCTAGAATATCCAGAGTTGGAAGGGACCCATAAGGATCATCAAGTCCAACTTCTGGCTCCACACAGGCCAGACAAGTCAGAGCATGGGACTGAGCACATCGTCCAGATGCTTCTTGACCTCAGTACAGAACTTCTTCCTAACATCCCTAAGTTCCCCTGTCACAGCTTTATGCTGTTCCATTGGGTTCTATCCCTGGTCACCAAAGAGTGCCTGCTACTTTTCTCCTCCTCATTAAGAAGCCACAGACTGTGATGAGATTTCCCCTCAGCATCCCCTTGCATCTTCAGACTCTGCCTCCTTTTTCAACTTTTGGAGTGGAGACCATTCAAGTTTCTTTTTCAATTCTTGCCTAAGCTTTTATGCTGGACTCATCCCAGGTTGTGGCTGGGTCATAGAACTGCCTAACTATTTTACAAAGCTGGATTCATAATTTGTTTTCTGTTCTTATTTTTGTCAAACAGCTGCTGTCTTCTCCCTGCAGTTCCCATCAAAATGCTCATTTCTCCATTTTTGTGGTGGTTAATTGACTTGCTAGAGAATTGAAAAAAAACCCAACCCACAGAACACAAAATGCTCGTAATTTAAAGTGTGTCTGCATGGTGTGTTTAGGCAGATGAGAAGTTGCTCTGCTTGTGATGTAAATTGACTCATGACTTTCATCTGTTTGATCTATTCTATCAAAAAGTGCTATTGTGGCAGCAGCAATCATGAACATATTTTTTTTCCTTGAGTTTTAGCAGAAGTGGTGATATTCAGGCTGTGCAATAAAACCACTGTGCCCAGAAGTCAGATGTTTATAGAACAATAGTTGTAGGAAGTGTTGTCTCTTAGCATCCTATTTAGAAAATAAATTACTCATCCTTACGTGTGCCAGTTGAGACTGAATATGATTACTCAGTTGGATAAAACTTACAGAAAATCATGAGATCTTGTCTGTGGTTAGCATCAGTCCTCTTTACTGGAGACATGGATTGTATAACATCATGTATCCAAAGGGCAGGCAAAGCAGAAAGCTTTTGAAAATGGGCTATCGATTTTCCATAGCTATAAACTGATGATTTTTGTGTCATCACTGCAACTTCAAAACACCTTCCAGGTCTGCATTAATTAGCGTAACTAACATATGCTAGCAACGGTTCTTCTCATCTCACCTTTTGAAGGAAAACAGTGTGGGCAGAGAAGTGTTTCAGTTGGCTTTTTGAAGTTATCTGTACGTGCATATTGCTATGTACTCATATTAGTTAAAGCAAGATGGAAAACAATGTTTAAAAGCAAATCTGGTGAGGTCTGTGACTGCTCTCAGTTGTGTTGGGAATTCATTCCTTAGCCACTGGCTGACCTGTCAAATTGTGGTTCAGCTCTTGAATGCTCCACGTTGAGTCATGTCAGTGTAATTCCAGTCCAATTAACTTTTGATTCTCAACAGGTCGTGGGTATGTGCAGGTCCAGTGACTGCAAATGTTCATACTTACGCAAATCAGACCCAAAGTGGGTAATTTGAGCTCTTACATCACTGGGCATGCTTGCAAGTTCTGGTCATAATCTTTCCAGACTACTACACTTCAGGGGCATGATGAGCTTTTTTGGAGAGATATTTGACTGGTCATATCATATTTAAAGACTTAAACAGTGATATTTGGCATCCTGTGATTCCCCAGGAATTGGTGGCGGTGATTGTGATCAGTAAATGAGAAGTAGAGGTCGGTATCATTTGTGAAACTCTTCAGAACTGATTGCACACACTTAGCAGCTTGCATCTTGATTTTCAAAATCTGGAGGTGTGAAGTGAGGAAAAATTTCATCTTTTTGCTTCAGGATTAGGAGGTTCAGAAAATTTTCAAATCTGGAGATATTCCCACATGCAACTATAAGTTAATTTTACATGAGGGTACATACTTATTTTTTAAAGCTTGCATATTTTGTCTTAAGTCAGTTTAATAAACATAGAATCTTAGAATTATAGAATCACCTGGATTGGAAGAGACCCTTAAGATCATTGAGTCCAACCACAGTCTAACCCTGCCTAGTCCACCTCTAGATTGTGTGCTTCCTGCAATAAATTTATCATGTGAATTCTACTTCTATCTTATTTTTCTGAAAGTTTCTGGGACAGTCTTACTATAGGATTTGATTTCAGCAATGAAAATATGCTAATTTACTCCATTCTCTGCATTTTTTAATTTTTTTTTTACAAAAAGAAAGGAAATCTCCCCAGCTGCATAGCTCGAGCTATACAAGAATAGGAGTTTTTTGATTCTCAAAATGATGGAGGAGAAGATAGAAGAATTCTTTGAGCTATTTACTTTGCCTAGAAATGTATCACTTACACAGAAGATGGGGTTCAGCTAACACTTAATGTCAGGCATGGACATCAGTTGAAAATTAGGGTTCCTAAACTGGAACTTCTCCATGTGGTTACCTGCAGGGATCCAGCTCCCAGTGCAGCAGGTCAGTGGCACCTCATGTGGGTGATGGACAGCAGGGTCTGGGGCACCAGCGTGGCACTGGTGATATGGTGCTGGAGCCCACAGCAGCACCTGAGGCCAAGTGAGGTAGTTCTGGCATTGTATGTGGTACCAGCCTCCCACACTCAGGCAACAGGGTCTTATCCCTAGACTTCCTTTACAGTCAGAAAGAAGCAGTTGTAGACCAAAATCAGGAAAAGCTTCTTCCCAGAGAGGTTTGTTAGGCATTGGAATGGGCTGCCAAGGGAAGTGGTGGAGTCTCCATTCCTGGAGGTATTTAAAAAATTATTAGATGTGGTGCTGGGGGACATGATTTAGTGGTAGATGGCAGGTTAGGGTGATGGCTGGACGTGATGATCTGAAGGGTCCCTTCCAACCAACACAGTTCTGTGATTCTAAGATCCATGTGATCTGTTTTAAACATCTATTAATTTGTATCCATTGACTATCAGGGCAGTGTAAATGACTGGGCAAATTATGCATGTGTAGACATTATAGAAGTAATTGCATCCTCAATTTCAACCTACATATGAGATTATGTTATGCAGTGCAAGCCAATGTAGAGGACTCACTGATACTGCTGAGTTTCTTCTCTTCTCTGCTCCCTTGCAGAGCTCTGTTGTTCTTCTGCATCTGTGCTGGCTAATTCAGCTCTCTAAATGGCCAGAGAATGAAGCAAAGAACTAACACAAAAAAAAAAAAAAGAAACTAAGTTCTGGTGAGTGACTTGTGAGATTAACATCAGATCTGTCAGAAGGGAAGGGAAAGAGAAAACAGGGTAAGGAATGTCCTTCCTTAAAAGCAGCAAATGTGACTTTGTCTCTTCAGAGCTGTGAGTGGAATCTGAATGAAGCTGTGGTTTGACCACAAAAGAAAAAAATACCACTTAAAACATGAAGAATTTATGTTTGTTGTGGAAAGGGAAGGAGATGTTGGTGAAATGAAGGGATGTCAGTGAGACGTAGGGCCTCTTTTGAAAGGCTCAATGCCACCTCTTTTCTTGATACCACAATTAAATACTGTGGAAGTAATTACACCTCTACCTGAAAATCATGTTTTAAACAGAAGGAAAAGTACATATAAATACTTCTTTGAATCACAAAGAAAAAATGTTTGATGAAGTTGCTTCCTTTAAGGACATATATTACTAATGCTAGGGGACAGAGTTTTCAAAAAACATGATCAGTGATCAGGAGCAGTGAGGCCAATAGCGGATGCTCTGAAAACTATCCTGGAATGACATGGGATCTCTGAATAATTCAGGTTGGAAAGGGTCTCTGAACAGCATCTATTCCAACCCCTTTCTCAAAACGGAGCCAACTCAATGAGGCTCTGCTGGGCCTTCTTCAGTCAAGTTCTGAGTATCTCCAAGGATGAAGATCCACGGCCTATCTGGGTAACTTGTTCCATTGTTTCACCACCCTCATGGTGACTTTTTCTCCTAGGCTTAGTCAGAATTTGCCCTTGCTGCAACTAGTGGGTTTTGCCTCACCCTTTCACTGTGCACCTCTAAGAATGGTCTGACTCCCATCTTCCCTAGACCTTCCCATTAGGTAGCTGCAGCCAGCAGTAAGATCTCCTCTTTGCTTTTTCCTCTTAAGGCTGAGCAAACCCCAGCATCTCATCCTCTCCTTCTGCATGAATGCCTACAATAGAGTTATTCAAAGTAAACATCGTATTAGAACGCAGCTCTCTAGCTGTATGGAGCATCTAACTCCCTTTCCCAGGAGAGGGGCAACTCTGCCAGCCCGCTTTTATCCTGAAGCTCTGTGGAGCTCTCACATGAATTACTGTCGATTGTAGATGTCAGAAGAGATGTGCATCGCTTGGTTTCAAGAGAACATCTTTGTTCTGTGTGACTGCTCCTCTTATGGCAGACCTTACTGTAGCAAAGATCAAACCACATTGCTGCTGCCTTCTTTTGTCTTCCATAAAGTATTGTTAATTAGTTCTTAATGGTAGCTCCACATCTCAAATCCATTGCATTTCATGATCCCAAAGTGCTTTGGAAGATTTAAGTTGTATTTGCACATGCAAAAGGATGAAAAGAAGCTGAAAAAATATCCTAAAAAAGAGAATCGATGACAGTATTGAAAATACAGTCTAGGCTGTTGCTCTGCTGGGAAATTCTACTACTGTAGAACTGAAGCTTCTTTTAAACTATTTAAGGAGAAAGCAGGCAAAACTCACCCTTCAGTGCTTTTTAAAGGAATGCAATGTTGTAATTTTCCTAGGATTCAGTTAAAAGCATTCAAGGCCATGATACAGGCTTGGATGGCCTGCTCTGTTCTACCTGCCTTCCACATGCTCTTAATTTCCACACTGGTACCACGCAGCTGAGGACAGCAATCGGGTAGAATAAAATTGTATTTTCCGTTAGAGTAAATTCAAGGATGAAACCTATCTTTGATAAGTTTATTCATCCTATCTTGATTTGATGACACAGAGAAATGAAGAATTCAGCAATTCATGTGCTAATTCCTTCCAGTGGTTATCCATTTAAATAGATATTAAAATATGTGAATTATTTCCCATGTGGATTTTTCTGTCTTCCAATTCCTAATCTCTTCTTTTCATGCCTTTCTAAATGAAAGTCATTAAGTATGTAATATTTTGTCCCATCAAAGTGGCTTTAAGTTACCCCTTCTCTATTTTCTCTTTGCCAAGCTCACAACCTCCACAATAATTTCTTCAGCTTGATTTCTCTGTGGCTGTTTCAGCTTCTGCCTGAGTGTTTCACTTTTGGGCAACAGAATTTCATACAGGGTTTTACTACGAGTGCCCACAGTACCCAGACACATGTTTTGACTGTACATTTTACTCCTTTTCCTCCTCAATCTAAGCACACCAAACCCATGAGGATTGCCCAACAGTTTTTACTGTAAATCTCTTTTCAGTCATTCGTAGCAATTGTTTTTGTTCTTCGTTTCTCCCTATACGTTGTCTTAGCTGGTTATATTCAGACAGATTTCATTCCACTGGGACTAGCCTAACAAATGAACCAGATCATAAAATATGGCTGATGGGCTCTAATTGTTATTAGCTTCGCTACCGGTCTTTGTTCTAGCCTCAAATTGAATCAAAAGAGGCTTAGCTTTCAAAACTATTGGTGAAAGTGCTGAAAAATGTGCGCTCTTGTATTTATCCCTCTGAAACTCCACTGAAATCGTTTCATTCAGCAATCATTTGGTGCTTTTAAATAACATTTTCAGACACAAGCTATTTCCTTGTGCCTTTGCTGATACGATACAGCACACAGCCTACAGTGTAATTCAAACACTTCACAAGACACTATTATATTTAAGGATATCTTTTAATTGATCATCTTTTTAAAGACAGGAATGAAACTTCTTTTGAGAAGACCTATTTTCGTTAAAATCATGTGAATGTTCCCATCTTTCATTTGTTTTCCCCACTACTTTAATTGCTGACTACTCTGCTTACCCAAGCATCTTTTCTGTCCATCTGGATCACAATTCTTTCAGTCTGTTGGAGTTTCAGCGGTCCAAGGTGCACTAAGGTGGAAAATCTATAAAGCAGATGTATCCTCATTTGTTCCTTCAAGAACTCGTAGACATTAATTAATCATACCTATTTATATATCATCTTCTATTCCCAGTTAATAATGTTTAGTATTTTACTTCATTTTTAATAAGCATTTTACTAATTACAGACAGGTATTTCATCCCTTTCATGTAAAAATAAAAAGTACATTATCCTGTTTCTTCCCTAAACCTTAATAGGAGGATTCCCTGTGTTTTGCATTACCGTTAAGCATTTTATTATCTTCACCTAATGATGGAACTACACCATTGCTCAGAGCCTTTTTTTTTATCCAAATAGACTGAAACAGTTCCATTTATTGTTCTTAGTCATGCCAGCTATATTTCTTTCATATTTTTAGAACCTATTATAATTTTCTATACTTGATACCTTTCAATTTACATCAGATGTTATTTTATTTTTTTTTTATTTCTGCTGCCTTTATTTCACCATGAAACCAGGAAGAACTTTTGGGCTGTCTAGAGCTGAAACTGCCAATGGTCTTTAGGATCTGGGATGGCAGAGCAGTGAGTTGGAGGATCCATTTGCATAGCCTGGTACAGTGCTACCCAAAGGCTCGGACAACTTTTCAGCCACATGTATATAAACTGCAGATGCAGGTGATGAGTTCAAAATCTTTGGCTGTGGCTGGAGTTATCTCAGAGACAGTTGCTGGAAGTACCATTGGCACTGAAAGTACCTTTTTGTGGTAGTTTCTTTTTCATATTGTGGTTTTCTGTTTTCTTCCTCTGGAGGCAAGTTCTGCTGCAGTGTTTGCTTGAATGGTTATATGGAAAAAAACCCGTATGTAAGGACAGAGGCAAAATTATCTCCTCACAGCTGAAACTTGACAACAGATTCCCGTTCTCTTCTGAGATGTCTGAGTGGCAGATTCTGCCCAGAGGCTTATGAGTACAAATGTGTGGCTAGCAGAAATTGTGAGTTAGACTTGAAAGCAGAAGGTAACTGAATTTTCACTGGAGCTTTGAGGGATTACAACAACAACAGCTTGTTAGCTTTTAAGTAGTCTCTCAGCATTCACATAGGTGCTTGACATGCTGATCAATGATATGGAATAATGTAATAAATTCAGCCTGACAGCCTGAGGTGTTTGGTGTGGAGACTGTGCCCTACATTAAGGGCATGCAACCCAAGAGAAAACCTAGGAGTGTAAACAAAAGCAAAGTTAGATGAAGAGTAACGAACAAGGGAGAAATTAAATAGCCAAGTTCGTAGATCCTGTTTCAGGGGAGCAGCCCTTAGCTACTGAATGACCTGTGCCTGGTTCCTTAATCCATGGGTGGAAAGTGCATGGTGCAATTATTGTCCTTGAAGAGAATATGTTTGTGAAAGTGTTGCTATAGGTTTGTAACTGCAAGAGGACTGAGAGGTTGGTGACTGCCCTATTTTGGGCACAGGGAGAGGACAAGTTTTGAAGAAACAAATGTCACCTCAATAAAGATCCAAATTAGAGTTTTCTGAAAACAAAATCATAGACAATCAGTTTATTCTGATTTAATTCCTAAAATTAATCCTGGAAGTGACAGACAATATTTGGGTTTTTACTTTATCATCTACCGTTCTCTTCAGTCACTTCAGGACTGGGCCAGATGGAAGTCCTGGAGGGAGATAGAGGAAGTTACTCCACAATCAAGAATTGAAGGTGCTAAAAGCTAGGAGAAACTTCAAGGCCTGGCAGGTGCAAGGATAACAGAAAGAAAACAGGAGCCTGAAGTTTGTGCAGAGGCTGCAAGAGTTTCGAGAGGAGCAGGGAGGAGAGAATGGGAGTGCTGGTGTGGGATGTGCTGCTTTTCAGAGTCACTGAGTTAGAAGCAGAAATGAGGTGTGGAGCCTCTCATCCTGCGAGGCCATGGTGGGCCAGAAGAAAACTGTCTGTAATCCCTGCATAATCTCTGATTTAAAATAATCACTTTGGTAGCGTGTATGCTAGTATACAATGTTCAGCAATATTCCCAAAGCGGAATGTGATTGGCATTGCTATTGAATTGTTAGCAGGTCCCTGGAACATTTTGGCCCAGGTCAGTACTAGGTGGGCTGAGAGCCAGTCCAGGTGTAGGACCAGCCCCAGGGACCAGGGTAAACTTTGGAACAGGAGGAGAGCTCAGTGCCACAGATATGAGCTACTCTAAACCAGATGCCTCAGGGCCTGGGAATCATCTTGGAAACATCCGAGTTACTAATTATAAGCATAGCCTTTGAGGTCTCTCTAATTAAAAAATTCAGGATTCTAACAAAATCTCCATCTTCTGAGTCCAAAAGTCATTCAGGTCTACCTCACAGCTCCAGCCAGCCCAGGGTGCCGTGGCACTGTGGTTAAGCCATCCCTGGCAGTATCCACAGCTTCTGAGAAGCGCACATGAGGGTGAAAGCAGAGCTGCCCTGCCGCCAAAGGCTATCGTTACATCATTAGCGCTTCAAGAAACACAGAATATGAACATGTGGTATAAAGATTTTCTTTTTTTTTCTTTTTTAAAGTACATTTTTCCCCTGCAGTCAGAATGTTGGAGCACCAGGAACAAATGCTGTTTGAGATCTCCAGCACGCTTGGTGATGCGGCATGCTACACTACCTGTTGGCACCTTACAGCCTTTGCAGCACCCAAACCAGCAGCTTGCCAGGAACTTGAGGGTCACCCCTAATTTGCCTGTTTATTATTGATTGAATGCTGCATGATGTGCCAATTTGCATAAATACACATAGCTTTTGAATCTTTAATTACTACCTATCTTTTTTACAAGTTTTAATATATGCTACCAATCAGTTTCATGAACTATGGGGAGATTAAAACAGGTGAAAATGAGGAAATAGCACTTCTTGACCTAGAATGCACCTCTCTTCCCAGTGCTGATGTGCTTTTGAAAGCAGTTCATAGGAAATGAGCCACATTTTCTAACTGTTCCCGTGCTGCTACTTAGCAAGATCTTCCATGAATACCTCCTAGCTGCTCATGCAAACAGATAGAAGTCCATTTAACTGCTGCAATTTACTGTTCTCCACTTACAGACCATTACGATCAGCAGCATTTTTTGTTGTCCCTTTACCAATCTGCAGCATCTCTTTCCTGGGATAAAGATTAGGATGGGAAAAAGATGAAACAGGAGGATAAAATCGATGAGAAAAGTGATGCTCACAAACTGGTCATGAAACTTTCCTCCTCCACAATGTTTCATATCCATTAACTGTTTGGAGGGGGGAAATCTTCTTTTAAATGTCTCTAAACTTGTTTTTCAAGTAAATAAATAAATCTTGACCCTTTGTGTTCAAAGAAAGGGGGAATTTTGTTGCTGCCTTCAGCTGTCAGAAAGGAGGGTATGGAGAGGAGCCAAACTCTTCTCAGGGATGCACAGCTGCGGGGTGGGAGGCAGTGGACACAAATAACAACAAAGGAATTCCAGTTCATTATTAAGAACAAAATCTTCACTGTGACAGCAGCCAAATATTGGAAGAAATTGCTTGGAGAGGCTGTGCAATGTCAGTCCTTTGGTATGTTCAGAACTCAACTGGAGAGGGCCTTGAGGAAGTGGACCTGCTCTATTAGGACTCTGGAAGGTCCCTTCCAACCTCAATTATTTTTTGATTCTTTGAGAATCAAGTAGGTCTGTGAGAGTCAGAATAGATCTTTGACAAGATACACTTCAATTTCAACTAGGTAAATATAATGGGTAGTTTAATAGTGCATAACACGATGTTGTTCATAGTGAAAAGCTGTAGCTGTAAATACTGCTTAGGTGCCATGCTGAAATTAATCTGAGATTGTACACTTGTCTGTTGATTGAAGCACATTCCACGTCGATAATCTGTAGAATGCTGAGACAGGGCATTTTGTCTCATAGGACACTATTAAGTAATCGTATCTTAATGAGGCACTAGGAAATTACATTTCAAAGCCTGGCTTTTTTTTTTGTTATTAATATATTTACTGTGTAGCAGAGCTCAGGTTCCATCCATTCACTGAAAACCAAATGTAAGTATGGTGTGTGTGTAAGGTAATCTGTCTTGTTTTAAGTGTACAGGAAGTTTGTGTGAGGGGTGTAAAGATTCCTCTGCATGAAAATCACCTTTCAAGTTAGCTAGATAAGTATTTAGAACACCTCTCATAGTAGAAAACCGCTCTAGCAAAAGCATTGTTGAATTATTGGTTTATGTTTTTTTTATTGTATGGAGCTTGGTAATAACATACTCCAGAAAATGTTTAAATCAAAGTTCTTCTAGAAAAAAAGGATGAGACTTTTCTGTATTTTCAAAGATAGATACCAGAACATTCCTTGCTTTGAACTGAGGACATTTGAAAAGCTGGTGCTTATTGGGGAGGGAAAACAGTAGGTGGTCTTGGTTAGAACACTGTTTTGAGGAACAGAGTAACCAGATAACCACCGTGTTTTCTGTAAGGGTTCATTTTTACTCTGCTGGCAAAGCCAACCATGAAATGAGAGGGGACATTAGAAAACTTGCGTAAAATATGTTGAACAATATTGCCTGTTAATTCTCTTTCTTGCTGATATATGTGGCAAGCGAGGCTGGTCTGTGTTTGCAAAGGAAGTTAAGATTTGTACAGGTATCATGACTAAAAGAGATGATTAACCATGCTAAATCTTCCTCTTCCCATTTTAAAGCAACAAATGCTACTCCAAGCTGAGGAATTTTCCACAATTTATTTTGGTGTTCTCACCTGCAGTGGTATTGTTATACTACAACAGTAAAACCACAACTAAATTAGCAGAATAGAAATGATGAAACATCAGTTATGGGATTTTATTTTTCACATGTACTCCGTTAACAAAATATTTATTCTTGGAAAGAAATCGTTCACTGAGAATGCTGTGTCTGGGTGTTATCAAGAGACACTGTTCACATGGTGCAGAGGGGAAGAAAAAACCAATTACAAAGAAAAGAACATCTTATTGCATGGAATCATAGGATCACAGAATGGATGAGGTTGGAAGGGACCATTAAATGTTATCCAGTCCAACCCCCTTGCAGACAGCAGGTACACCTTTACTAGATCAGGTCGCTCAGAGCCCCATCAAGCCTGACCTTGAATATCTCTAGGGATGGGGCCTCAACCACCTCTCTGGGCAACCTGTACCAGTGATCTACCTCCCTCATAGGGAACTTCTTCCTAATGTCTAAGATAAATCTGCCCTGCTCTAGTTTAAAACCATTGCTCTTCGTCCTATCACTCCCTGCCCTTGCAAACAGCCCCTCTTGAGCTTTCCTGCAGCCCCTTCAGGTACTGGAAGGCTGCTCTGCGGTGTCCCCTGGGGCATTCTCTTCTCCAGACTGAACAAACCCAACAGCTACTTCAACCGCATAATGGTCTTTCTTGTCCTGGGGACCCCAGAGCTGGATACAATACTGCAGGTGAGGTCTCACCAGGAATACATAAAACACTGTTTTAGGAACCAACAACACCATAGTGTCTTGGGCCAGACACCTTCATGTATCTGGATATTTAATTCCTGGGGCAGTCATCAAGGCTGTAGTTTCCTTTGCAGAGAAAATCCTCATTTTTCTAATAATCATTATTTAGTTGATTTACACTGTACTGGAGGACGCCTAGTAGACTACCTCCTCTATTTCCAGTAAAATGCCAACTCTACTTGTATTGTGACTACAGAAAAGAATGTTTTGGTGGGGTACATTTTGGCAGGATATTATGATTTAGCCTAAGTGCCAGTATTGTCCAGAGATTTCTGGTTTCAGTGCTGCTGTCCTGTTGAGCTCCATCCCAGGTTGCTGAGCAGTGCTCTGGGATTGCCCCTGGGCTGGATGTACAAACCAAATACCACCTGGTGTTTGGCTGGGTGTTTTCCAACCTACATAATAGATTTGAAAGGAATTTGCCAAATAATCTTTCTCTGTCTAGCTCCATTTCCTACCTCTACATAGAAAACCCACATAAAAAATTACCAAACCAAGGACATCAAAAAAACCAAGAAAAGCCACCATGCAAAATATCAGAATGAGCTGCCCAGGGAAGCAGTGGAGTCTCCATCCCTGGGGGTATTTAAAAGCTGGTTAGGTGTGGTGCTGAGGGACATGGTTTAGTGGTGGATGGCAAATGAGGATGATGGTTGGACTTGGTGATCTACAGGATCCCTGCCAACCAAGACAGTTCTATGATTTTAGACATTAATGCCATGGCCAAAATCAAAGATCTTTGGAAATAGAGAACTGGAGAAACTCTAAGCAGAATAATTGCATCATTAGACTAGATGTTTTCTGTTAAGTTTTGTCTGGATTTATCAAGTGGACTGCAAAATTATCCTAGTCCAACTAAAGTTCAATACATAAAGGACATGCCTTCTTGTAGCAGGTTGCCTCTTAACTGTAATTAAAGAGTCCTCAAATACAGAATATATAAACTTTCTTTGGACTTCAGCAGTCACAATATTCATCACATATATCAAACAAATCATTGGTTTAAATTGATATGGGACACTGACAGTAACATTACTTAAAAGAAAAAGGTTGGCTTTTCAAAATCATATTTGCTCAGCTGTCAATGCTGTCATTGATGATTAGATACCGCATGATGGCATTTTTCTTCTTCAGTACAATATTAAGGACTAATGTGAGTTTTCCAGTGGTTGTCCCTCTGTCATTTTTCTTTCTAATGTACTCACCTAAATATTAATGAAGTGAGCATAGACTGTTTCTCTTTTATTACTTCTACACAGGAAGAAATAAGAGGATTTTGGTTTGGTTGGACAGGTCAAAAATAATGTGTGGCTCCAGTATACAGTCTAATGCCAGTCGTGTTGTTTTCCCCATGGGAAATTAACTTTCTTGACCAGGTATAAAAGAGAAGTTCAAGAAGATAATTTATTTACAGGGAGAACTTTGTTAAATTGATGCATATTAAGATCCCAAATGGATTTAATCCTTCCCGAAAGAAAAAGAGGCCTTGATTTCTGGTAGTTTCATTCAAAGAAGGACTCTGAAATTACTCCATTAATATTGACATGCTTTAAATTTTACATACATTGATTTAATACACCTAATTGATTTTTCATAACTTTCTTCAAGTCTGCTTAAGTCAACAAGTTTGTAGTTTAAAACCTGATGCTTACTGAAAATCAATCGACTGCAAATCAACACGGGTATAAAAGTACATTCTACATTCTATGTAGGATTGGTATATGAATTATATCATGGGAAGAAAAATGTTGATGATCATTTGACTTTCAAAATTATATTTCTTAGATTTCTGAGAAAAGCTAAACACGTACCCCAGACTTTACAGGAAACATACATATATAATTAATTGAACAATTAATCTCTCTGTGATCATTTGCATTTAATTTCCATCCAGTGTTTGGATGAACTTATTGTTAGTAATATTTTTATAATTAGCAGAGTTCATATGTATATTTGCACAAGAAATGTAGTGCCAATGTAGTGCCATATTTATACCTCAACAGAAGACATAGAATATGATTAGGCAAAACTTATATGGTAAATACTAAAAACATAACATTCATAAATCAACTATAGAGGGCATCTAACTCCTGTGAAATCATTAATTTCTTATGACTACAGTAACTCATTAAAAAAAGCCACAAACCAAAACAGAGAAGAAAACATATATTCTCTGCAGATTATTTGCACAGCTCTGCTGATTGGTCATACTCAGAGAAGTTTTATTTACAAGACAGTGGTGGTTTGACCCTGGCTGGAGGCCAGATGCCCACCAAAGCCCCTCTATCACTCCCCTTTTCAGCTGGACAGGGAGAAAATTGATATTGAGAGGCTCAGGAGTCGAGATAAAGACAGGAGAGATCATTCTGCAATGAGCGTCACAGGCAGGACAGATTCAGCACAGAATAAAGGAAAGAAAACTCTAATTTATGACACTGCCCTGCACAGCCAGTGACACCATAGTCAGGTAATGAGAAGTATGACCAGATCTTAAAGCACCTCCCCCCACCCCTCCCTTCTTAGCAGACTTCACTTTAGTCATGATTTCTCTCCCTTACAGATAAACATTAGGAGAGCCAATGGATTTGGGTTTTTTCCTAATTGTGGTTAAAAGCAGGGAAAAAATGACTGGAGAAAATCTCTGCTTGGACTTTCCAACTCTTGCAAAACTATGTGCTTTGAAGGTCCCTAGGTGACCTGCAGCATTAACATTTAAATACATTGTTTTTTTTAGTTTATCTTCACAGTATTTGCATGAAGCAGTTCTGAACTGAGAAACTGAGTCACAGAAACCGTGTCTGTCCTAAGACACACAGGAACAAAACTCTTGACAGCAAGGAGGTTCTCACCTCCTTTTCTTTTCCAAGGTGCTCTGGTGAGTACAAGGGAGAGAGGGCAATCATCATCTTTGTCCTCCCCACTACTGCTCTTTTACCTTTGGCCTGTGTTTCAGATATGATTCCTTTCCAGTTCAGGCATCTAGCAGAAAGCTGGTCAGAGCAAAGGAACAGACAGCAAGAAATCCAAGTGCTGATAACTGCACATCCTCAGCTTTCACATGTAGTCTGTCCGCTCAGTTCTTCAGTATTTCCCAATACATCCCGTTATATAATTTACAAAATAGTAACCAAATGTTCTTGTTGTCTCTACACAGTGCTAGTTCCTTCAGTAGGGTTTCACTCAGAGATTCCGATTCTGTGGCGAGATGAAGTGTTTATATTTCACCTCCTTTAATTCTTCAGCTCTTCAGTTCAAGATCTTAGAGCACTTTCCTAGTCCTAATTAATCTTCGAGCTATAAGTGGTTCAAGAACAGAGCATGTAATCAGTGTCCTGGTTCCTGGGTCCCGTCAGACACAATCCTTACAAAACAGTGGCTTGTCCTTAAGTGCCCAGCTCAGCTCAGACTCTGTGGAAGTTGGTTGCGAGGTAAAAAAGTGTTGCGATGACAGACATGTCCCTGTTCACAGTCCCTGCTGAACTGTAGATGGAGTATCCTTGCCTTTCATGCCTTCAGACAGTATGGAAATATACTGGGCATGAAAGTCGCCTCAAAGCAGGTTCACCAGGATGTCATCACCCTTAGTTAACCAACGGGGCTTCTGGTGAGAGCTGAACTAATTGGCCTGTCATTAGAGCCAGAGCAGTAAATCTGCAGCTTCAGCAGTCTTGTGAACCATGCATGGCTACGGATGATTCCTGCTGAGCTCAAGGAGGGCTTGCCAGATCCCAGCAGAGCAGTTATTTCTTCCTTTCTTTTCAGAGCAATACTTCACTCTGATGCTCCCACAATTGAATATATTCTTCCTTGCTGGGAGGTACTTTCTTGGCGTATTCATAAGTAATGTCAAAAAAACTGCAGAAGTAAATTTTGCAAGAATGGCTGGCACAGACCTCACTTGAGTATGACCTGCTGTCCTTCCTTGGCTTGTCTGCATCACAAACTGCTTTAAATGATCAGGATCCAGCAACAGCAGAACGGTAGAGTTCAAGATGAGTAGGTTATATTCACTCGTGGTGTCATCTAAGATAGTTCATTTGGAGCTAGCATGGGTATCTCTATGTTGCTCTGCCATCTGCATTGTAGTTAGTCATCCAGGCTTCAAATTTTCTTTCCTGAAAGAAAACTGTAGGAGGGGAAAACTTAATCTGAAAGTGTGTGCGTACTGATGCCTGTGCTAGCTCGTTGTCACAATCCGTGCAGAAGGCATCTTCAGGCTCTGCCACTTATTTTTTTTTGCAATCTACCACAAATACAGGCCTGAATTTCACAGTTTTCTCGTGAAGACCATTTTGTGCGCTCTTCTGGTGTCCCTTTTTGTGCATAGCCTAGTCAGTTCCCTTACAGTGCTGCCACGGGCTTCTTCAATGAAGCAGATCTGCTGTCTCCACCACACATGCCGAACCTCTTACCATGATGCCTGTAGAGCTGTTGCTTTCTCCGTGCGTCAGTAATTGCTGTAGGTAACGTGAAGGACTATGCCAAGCTGACAGATTTTCATCACCATCCTCAGAGGAGTCAAGTGTATCATTCCTGTGCTGTACTTCTTCCCCAGATCAGCCACCTACTCCTCCCACCACAGAGAGCACACAGAGTTTGACTGTGAATCGCAGGAGGATCTTCATGTCACTCCGCCATTCTTTGCCGTACAAAGCTGTTAAATCATTTGCTCCCTGCACCAGGCTTATGAGGAGCTGACTGTGGGACCTTCTGTTTGTGTAAAAGATGTGTAGAAGATGCTTGTCTGGTTTCCTGCTGAATCTAATTTTTTACCTAATAAAGAGTGGATCTTGGGGTACTTTTCCAGCTTGTGGAGTTCATAAGTCCTTCATGATTTGGATTTGAGTATCAAGCTTCAGACAACTTTGCTCTTTTAAAAAGGAAACAGTGGAAAGAAAGCGATGGGAAACACAAGGTTAAAAGGAAATGCAAATCCAGACAAGAAGAAAAACCCAGATAATTTTGGATGCTGAACTGTATCCAGGTTTCTCAGTTCTTTTAACCAGCTGAACCAATCTAAGCAGCACAGAAAATCAGCATTTGTATGAAGTCAGACCACTCCTGAGATATCCCTTGGCTTTTAAATGGGCCGCTGTAGTATTCCAGGTTCACAGGGTGCTATAAAAGGCTTTTCAAATCAAATTCCAAGCTGCATCTCCAGAGGCTCTAGGGAAAGTGCCATCTGGCCTTCCTTCTTCTTAGCAGCTCTTCTTTATTACTGATAAGATCATTCATATTCCTGAGACTATGAAGCCACCATTAAGAAAGTTCAGCCTTCCTAACTAGCAAAGCAAGTTCTTGTTGCCCTTGATCAACTGGAACTGCTCTCCTGGGTGTCTGTTCATTCAGATCTAGCTGAATATCATCTTTAATTCTCCTTCTTCAGTTTTTTTTTTCAAACACGGTCCTCATTCAAAAAGAGGGCTTGAGCTTGCACTCCACACTTGCAGGAAAAAAATTATGTTCTTCAGAAAAATATTATGACAGTAATAGCACTTGTGCAGTCCTTTACATCCTCAGAGCTCCCCACCAGCTAATTTATTAATTCATCTAAATACACCATTTTATTCATTTCTACATATGAGGCTTAATCTTAGAAACCAAAACTATTTTAAAACCCTTCTTTAATTTTAAGTCTACAGCAATGAGAGGTAATTAATTCCTCCATTGCCTTGTTGTGGCGATGAAATTCCTTTACATTGTCAGTGATGTTTATTTCGCGAAGCGTGGTGTAAGTAGGTTACAGCAATGCAAGCTTCTGCCTGACTCAATATGTGGTACTATTGTACCGTAGATTTATAAAAGGACAAATTCTTACTGGATTCAGACCACAGACAGTGGAGTAGCTTGTGAAATTCATGACTCCTCAGTGGTCTCGGCTGGAATTAAAAGTTTGATAGATTTCTGTACTCAAAAGGTACAACGACGACCCTGTCTCACCCTATGTACCTTCAGAGAGTATAGGTATTGAAATTCGCTCTAAGTAGTGATCATCAAATGTAATAAAAGACTTTTACAAGTATGCTCAGCTGATTCGGGTTTGAAAAAAGGTAGGTCAGGTCTCAGAATTAACTCATCTCATACAAATTTCATGGCAATTCTTAGCTGTATTAGGGAGGGAGAGCTAAGATAGAGCCTTTTCTGTGAGGAAGGTAGGCAATTACTTGGTTAGCGACCTGTAGCCATCAATGTTCTGCGTTTTGTCTTATAAGGGGTCCAGGAGAAGCTTTGCTGTTGTGAAGTGTTGCAGATTGAGGCAGAGGGTTGGATCAAAGGAGAAACATCCATAAAAAACAAAGTTTTTTTAAGTCCTCTGATCATTGGAAAACTTAAATTTCGTGTTATTACTGTTCTTCTGTATGATATTGTCTGATAAATGTCCAGTCATTATTTAAAGCCTCTCTGCCCTGTACTTTTAGAGATAGCCTCTGAGAGTGCCATCAACAGGCTGTCAGGTGAAAGAGCATTTCCCTTAGTGTAAATCTGATAAAAATTCACTAAAAGAACTGAAGAGCGTAGCTGCTGAACGCAAAGTACTGAATGAACAACTCTGTAGTTTGCACAGTGGCTTCTTGGGCCAGCATTGCTGGCCAGCACACTGATCATCCATAGCATCTGGTGTAGCTCATACCATACCAACAGATCTGTTGGTGCACATTTATTCACCTGGAACTCTGGGTGACTCTGGGTTATGAGAGTGATCATTGAGTCCAACCCCACTGCCAAAGCAATTCTCTAGGACAGGTCGCACAGGGAGGCATCCAGACAGGTCTTGAATATCTCCAGAGAAGGAGACTCCACAACTCCCTTGGGCAGCCTGTCCCAGGGCTCTGTCACCCTCACTGTGAAAAAGTTCTTCCCCATATTGGTGCGGAACTTCCTGTGCTCCAACTTGAGGCCATTGCTCCTTGTCCTGTCCCCACAGGGTCCACACTGTGGAGATCCTGGAGATGCAGCTTTTATTCACAGGTTAATTGTACTAGATAATTTGGGATCTTGATAGTATCAAATCTTCCCGTAGTTACTCTTAATTTGAAGTTTCCTTACCTGCTTCTTGCTTTGAAAAGGTAACAACTCTTGTTATTCCAGCTGAATGCCCTGATTTTTCCCCAGTGATTAGATAGCAAATAGGATGTCTATGATGTGTACTCAATATAGTCCACGTGACTACGTAAAAAAAAGAAGTCATGTTTTGGCAACAAATGGAAACACTTTTTTTTCTTTTTTTTTTCACTTTTAGATCATTTCTAATTTTTAGCTTGAATCACAGAACCTCAAAGTCAACCAAATGTGTTTGTTACAATTGCCTTAAAAATATGGGCTATATATATATGTAGGTATACAGAAATCTGGCGGCCATATGGGATTTTCACACACCTGTCAGTGAAGTGAGAAAGTTTGAATGTGAGATCTCACATTCTGCACCAGAACGAATGAACAGAGGCTGGAAGCCATGGCTTGTGTGATGAGCGTATCCATTCACTAACCCGATAGCCATGTGGCAGAGCACCACGTTGCTGAATATTATGGCAGTATCAGCTATGAGGTATTTCCCATGGAAAGGTAACATGGAAGCCAGGCTAGCTAATTTTTCTTGGGATTACAGCTCTTGTGTAATGCCACAGACTGAGGTTTATGTGTGCCACCTACGTACAGCTATGAAATATTGCGGTGTCTTACAGTATTGTGATACTGGCCAGGTTTACAAACCTGGACTTCAGTACACAGGAGCTGAAATTCAGGGTGAATGTTCTGTTGGTCAAGGGGATTCAACCAAGTTTGTGAGATTATCACTTCCTGAAGTGATAGCTCTGCTGTACTCAGCTCTGGTGAGGCCACATCTTGAGTATTGTGGTCAGTTTTGAGCCCGTCACTACAGGAGGGATGTTGAGATGCTGGAGCACATCCAGAGAAGGGTGACAAAGCTGGTGAAGGGTCTGGAACACAAGTCCCATGAGGAACAGCTGAGGGAGCTGGGACTTTTTAGTCTTGAGAAAAGGAGACTGAGGGAAGACTTTATTGCTCTCTACAGCTACCTGCAAGGCGGTTGCAGAGATGTCGGGTTTGGTCTCTTCTCTCGGGTGACAAGTGATAGGACAAGAGGGAATGGCTTAAAATTGCACCAGGTGCAATGCAGGTTAGATATCAGGAAGAATTTCTTTACTGAAAGGATTGTCAGGCATTGGAACAGGCTGGCCAGGGAGGTGGTGGAGTCACCATCCCTGGAGGTATTTAAAAGGCGCGTAGATGAAGTGCTTTAAGACATGCTTTAGAGGTGAACTTGTCGGGGTTAGGCTGGGATTGGACTTGGTGATAAAGGGTCTCTTCGAACCAAGGTGATTCTACGATTATATAGTTTATGGCTTAAATCACACTTTACCAAATTATTATACGGCAGCATCACGTTTACATAGATTCTTCAGATGCCTCTTCAAACCAGATTGGTTAAGTCAAAAAAAAAAGGACAATAGATGCCACATCGGGCACTGTGGCATATGGTTTGAAACCTGTCTTTTATGAAAAATAGGTTAGAAAAGCCTTCTTAGTGCACAAGAAATTAATTTCTGCTTGGGCTGTTGTAGAGAACCTCCGTAATTTGCAAGTGAAATGTGCAAACCCATGAGAACAGAATTTGGCTCTATAAGGCAGATCCAGTGGCACGGATCTTTTCGCTGCTTCCCAATGAGCTGGGGTCTGTCATTTGGAATATTTTCTGCCCATATTGGATTATTCCCAGTCAGCATAGCTGGAGGATCCAATTACTGGATCTCAGCTGCCCTTTCCTCTGAGAAAGACAGAGACATCAAAGCCATTACTCTGATTAAGTCCTGACATGTCTCCCCTCTGTGCTGCCACCCAACCACGTGCAGCTTTTCCTTCACACTGTAGTAAGAGCTAGTAGCACGAGCAGAAACACTGCTCATGCCTCTGGCCCTTAGTGGATTTTTTTCCTGGATAGTGAAGGTGCTGAACACAAAGAGATAAATGAGAGATGGGGGAGGGGGACACAACAAGCAGCTGAGGACAGGAGAAAAGGGATATATATATATATATATATATATGTATATATATATGTATGTATAGGACTTGCCTTTGCTATGCATGAAATGCAACACCCTGTTCCCACATCATGACGCACATCAGTTGGTGCAGATGGTGAGAAGGGTTGGGTTTCTGCCTGGGGCTGCCGGCACAGGCTTCATTTGCATTCCTCAGCCCAGTTGTTCATGGAAAAGCATCCGGGCAATGCACAACTGCTCACACAACTGCTCACCTTCCCAAGAATAGCCTTTCGTCGTGGTACCACATGTTGGGAGAGTTTTACAGTCACAGGCAATGAAATGAGCTGGGTTAAAACATAAAAATCATCCCGAATAAAGGGTTCGTTCCCACTCAGCGCTCGTACAAATAGCCTGGAGTTTGTGTAAAACACATACAAAATTCCTGGAGCTCAACTCTGCAAGAGGAACGTCAGCCTTGCCATCCAACCCCCTTCCCAGTGACTGATCCCTGGCTGTGTATTACCCTTACCATAACCAGTTTTGCTTGTTAGGGACTAATTGTGAGTGTTAATTTGTGGCATGTGCAGCAATTGTGATTACTATTGCTGCAATTAATCCCATCTGAAAAATGTTTAGTTTTTTGCTTGTACTAATGGGTCTAAGTATTAGCTGCTTTATTATTTTGTATCTTTACATTTACTTTAAAAACAATACAAGCCTATGGAAAAAAGAAAGTACAAGAGAAGTAAAGAGCATTGCAAATATGTAATACTTAAAGGATGTTTTGAAAACCTATCAGCATTTTTTAAGGGCCTTTTAAAATGTACATACACATCATTTCACCTAACAAGTATATTGCTTTTAACAGTCATCCTGCATGAAGTAATGCTTTTGGGTTATTCTTGCTAATGTCCATGGAATTCATCTGAATAATTTCCATTCATGAGTGTGGAAGTTAGGATCCGTGTTAGTCACTAAGCAAGAGCTGTATCTTTAAGAAGGGAAGGTTTTTATGGAGATTTTAAAAATAAAAATCGTGAAAGCTGTATCTGGAAGAGATCGAGGCTGCAGTTACCGCCGCATTAAGAAATGTTTAAGTGAAGAATTCATAGCGGCAGATGGTTTCTCCTCTGAGTTTTGCTTTTCCCCTGAAGTGCAGTTGATCATTCCACCTTAACAAGGTGCAGTGATTGACAGGTAGAGATGTTGCATGGAGCAGAAGGTGGGAGTGTGCTCTATTGGTTTGTGCTTGTACATCCTGAGCACCAATTACTGTCACTGCTGCCAGCACTGATGTGTTTATCAGGATGAGTTATAGCCGAATATATGTACACAGGCAGTGTGTATGCTGGATGACCACCCCCTGTGATGTAAAATATGAGAGTCTGGGAGCTACCGTTTTATAATTCATCAGGTTCAGCAACCGAATGTTGTTGGTTGGCTTAGTTATAAAGGCAAGTGTGAACTGAACAGCAGACAGGAGCATCTCGCATTAAGAGTCCTGCGAAGCTGCATTTGGCGACTGGGCTCTGCTTTTGTTCAAGTGAATTCAGTTCTCGGTGAGTGATGGGGGTTCTCTTGAGCTAAAGCTGTTATTATATAAGCTGGGGAAACCTGCCTGCTAGTTTTATGTGTATTTTGCTGCTGGAAGTCCTTGTCTGGGGTTGTTTTTAGATTTTGCAATATTTTCAGTTGTGTACGTTACTGGCACAAAACGAGATGAAAAGAAAAATGCAATGATGAATTATTCACCATAGTGCTGCGAGGATCTCTTTTCTAGCTAAAGTTACTTTCCTTTAGTGACTGTGTTGGGGGTTCAAAGAAGCTACAAAGAAGCAAATCTGCCTGTCATTAAATTGCTTTTATTAGCGGTTAAAGAGAGTGATAGCTTTTATAGGGGGGTGGGGGGGAAGAGGGCAAAAAATCAGAAGCATTTACAAATTCTTTGCTTTTGTGTACATGTGGCTTTTCAGACGCAGCCTTAAATCTTTTGTGTGCAGCGAGGGGCTACAAAGAATTTATATTGTAGAGCTTTTTAATTAGATAACCAGTAAAATGGTAGATTCTCTCTCTGTTTTTGTGGTAATATGCTTAGTATCACATTAAAATGAATGATTCCCCATCTTGCATAACAACAGTGCTGAAATATGTGTAAGATGAAAGGCAAAGGGAGACTTTGAAACCAACTGTGGGAAACATGATGTAGCAGAGCTAGGGAAGGTGCATCTCCTATAACGTCTGCATTACTTCTTCAATTTCACCAGCTTTACATTCTTTGCTCCAGTTATCACTTGCTTCATTACAGACCTCTGCATCTTTCCAAGCAATCTCCTTTAATATCTCATCCACATTATCTTGTCGGTACCCATTAGAAATCAGTAAGCTAGCAATGTTTTTTGTTGCACTGCTGTTGTCGTTTTAACTAGAAAGGGGTTGAAAAGCAGAGTTTAGGAAGCTGAGATCGTAGCGTTGCCATACGATACCTGTGTCCCTTCCTCAGGAGAGGCAGGTGGTCCTGAGTGATGGTTTTACTTTTCCTTTGATCGGCAGCAGCATTATCAAAGGGGCAGTCGTTGCTCCCGTCGCTTGGTGCCTGTGGGGGGGGATTTGTTTTCTCCCCTCTGTGGGTTGGAGAGGCAAGTTTGTTTTATTGAAATAGCAAGGGACTTGTCAGAACAGCACCTGCTGTCCTATTGCTGTATTATTAATAACTGGAGAGAGGCAGGCTTTTCTAGAGACCTCACATCTCCTCTGAGTCCAAACTGTTTACTCTGTAGTGATTTAAACTTGCATTGTGACTTCTCATTTAGAAATAATCTGATTCCATGAGTTATACGTGGAGCTGCAGGATGTATCCTGGTTTCATTACTAAGATGTCTTATTTTAGCATCATTTTTTATTTAAAGAAGAAAGCTATTGGCAAAGTGGCCTTTGCCACAGCCTGCCTTTGCAGAACAGATTTGAACTCACTCTTTATAGATCATAAATTTGGAAAAAAATCAGAATTTCTCGGGAAGATAATTTCCTGGCAGTCTAACAGACTAGAACCTATTTCTAGGAAAGAGTATATACCTTTGTCAGCAATGCTTTATTTAAGAGTATTTCACTGCTTTTTAAGCATTCAGATCTATTTTCAGTGACCCCTGTGCTAGCAAATGAGATTTCTTGAAGTGTGAGTTTCTGGCTTTGCAAGTTCTCCTCCTTTCAGAAATCTGTGATACTGCATCCATCTGTCTAGGCGTTTATATTGCATGCATCGCTATGGTGTAATCTCAGCAATCTGAGCATTAACCATGTAAATGTATGTACTGTAACCGAGGAAGTATAAAATAGGACAGGAAAAGCTACCCTAAAAAGGAGAAAGGTATGATATGGGCATATGGCTCTTGTGGGCACCAGAGCTCCAGACTCGCTGTTTGTTATAGCGCAATAAATCAGGCTACCAAGTAGTTTGGTCTCCAGGCAGTGGTGTGGAGGCTTGGGCACAGATGAGACCAGCTTCTTGAAGTTCTGTCCGGATAAGACCAAGGAAAATAGCCAGAGGGAGTAGCAAAAATCACTTTTTTATCCTGGGGGTGTGTCAACTGCTCCTTTCTGGTCATATTCCAGGAGTAATGCCAAAGGAAAAGCAGCAGTGACTAAGAATTGTATTTTAAATCCTCTCTGGTCTGGAAAACGCAGTTGTTTTATCTGGGTAGGAGTTTGCTGTTGTGGTCCATGCCTCCCATGTTGCAGTAAGTGGCAGCAATACTCTCCGTGGAGCACCGTGCCCTAGATCCCTTCAGCTACCAGGGCTGTCCAAGTAACAGCCATCTGTGGGGTTAGTGCTACATCCTGCTGGGATTGTCCTACACCACAACTCCGAGGAGGGTGTTGGCTTCCTATTCACTTCTGAATAGAGATCATGTTTTAGGATTGATGCATAGTGCTCTCGAGTAGCAGAAATCTGCTCTCCAAAAAGAATCATTCTCAGCTTTTGCCTTTTGGTTACTGCTGAAATGAGCCATGGCACCTATGTTCAGTTTAACTTTTGTATACAGTATATATGCTCTGGGGAACATCTTAGATAAAATTCCTTAGATTTGGAATTGAGCTTTTGATGTTTTTTCTTTTTCCTCTGGTTCAAAAAACCCTATGTCTACTGACCTTCAGGTTTTCCATGAAGTCCCATGGCAGCTGATGGTCGAAATAAGATATTGTGTAACCCAGCTTTCCCCTTTGGAGAGTTATCTTCCAGTTTTCAGTAAATATAGCTGATGTGTGACCGTGTAGTTGTGCAACTGTGCTTTTCTGTCTGTGTCAAAAGTGACCGGAGGTTACAGCAGCGGTGTGTAAGCTCACAGGCTTGTATGCCTGTAGCACTTCTATTTTCCTCTTTCCAGCACACACACACACACACAAATTGTACTTTCAAATAAAGGAGTAAGTCTACAGTACCGAGTCTCAAGTACAGAAAACTCCAGTGCACAGAATGGAAAGCTATTAACTATATATTAAATGTCTTCTTACTCTTTATCGAAGAGACGAGGTGACATCCTCGGAGTTGAATTCAGTAGTCATGACAGGTGTGAAACAGCACCATGCAGCCACCATTAATCTCAGTGATGTGCTTTCAGTGAGAAGTCCTTCAGCAAGAAAATGGGTTGGAATGACAGGTTAGACGCGTGGTACCTCAGTGTTGAGAATCACCAATCTAACTTTATGGCAGGGAAGAGGCTGAATATAGCAAAGGATGACACCGTGTCAGTGGAAACTAGTACGGGGTTTGTGTGTCCAGATAGGCAAGGAAACACCAATTTAAAGGATCATCAAACACTCGGTGCATGAAAGGGACAAATTTGGCAATGACTGTAGAGGGAGAGCGTGGTCATAAACACGCCAGTCCCTTTGATGTTGGTCTGTTTTTTGTGTTGGGAGCGAAATACATTCAAAGGCTTAATTGTGCAGAAGAGGGGTTTTTTTTGGTCTTGTATGACTGTACAAGCAAGAGAGGGTATTCAAGTTACAAAAACAGTGAAAAATTCACTTGTAAGCAGAATACTTCTCTGATAGATGCTAAGGTTAGTTCCTGCATGCAAGCGCTCAGTTTGCTCAGCGCCTTTTAGTGTCTTGGACTCTGGATAAACTAAAGTTAAAAAATGGTGGGGGAAAAAAGTGGTTTTAATGTCAGGAATGTTTGCTGTTGAGAAAAAAAAGCAAGGTGCATAATTTCTGCACCCTTCTTGCTGCCACATGGTTAAAATGGCAAGCAGATGTGTCTGTCCTTCAGACTTCCCAGGTGAGGAGGGTGCAGTCCAGGGTGATGGAGCTGGTTCCAGAGAATTCAGCCCCAGAAACCGGTAGGAGTTGGATGTCAGTGAAATAAATAAAGTGATATAAATGCTCTGCTTTCTGCTTGGCGTTTAATGCAGTCTATGTGATCAACAGCATGAACAGTATCACAAAATCATAGGGGTTGGAAGGGACCTCTAGAGATCGAGTCCAACCCCCTCACCAAAGCAGGGTCCCTAGGACAGGTCGCGCAGGTCGGCGTCCAGACAGGTCTTGGATACGTCCAGAGAAGGAGACACTACAACCCCCCTGGGCAGCCTCACCCAGTGCTCTGTCACTCTTACTGTGATCAGTCACAGGTCTTTTTCAAGAGACAAGCCGCTCATGTCAGCCTTTGATGGAGTTTTCAGGGTATGGCATGGTCAGAGGGTGCTAATTGCTATGGCTGTGGTTCCATCACAGGATAGTTACAACCTGCAACCTAGAAGTTACCCATAACTAATGGTGTAGGACTCAACTCGCATCCAGGATCAGCCCTAGTAAAGGCCCTGCAGCTTTGAACCTGCATCCCAAGAATGAGCTGCACTGGAAATCACTGTACAGCACTCTAGATGAACACTTTTCATTACTTATCGGGACCATGTATAAAAGCAAAAAAAACAACAACCCCGTGGAGACCCTTGTATGTAGCCCTACATGAAAGTGGCTGTACTCTCGTCAGATCGCAGGCTGAAAGCAGTCCTAAATATCTGCTCTTCCACTGGTCCTCAGTTTTCTTTCTTGCCTGGAATCATCGAAGATGGGATGCATTTGTGATTTCGCTTGCTATTATGCAAACAGGAGTGATACTCATCTGTAACAGATTCATTCATTGTCTAAATAACAGTGACATACCATCTTCTACTCTAGGTAAACTTGAAGTTTTTAGTTGATGGACTAAAGCATAATATTAATGAAGAGTTTATTTTGTACTGTAGGGAAAAGCTTATGGCATGACCATATTTCACCCTGGGAATTACCAATGCTCAAAAGTCAGTCTGATAAAACTGTGGAAGGCATCCTCATTTGCAGAGCAACTTCTTAGTGTTAGAACTCTCCCATTATTTTAGTGTAATCTGGATTGACAACAATCCTGAGAGTTAATGTCATCTTTACATCACACCCTGTCAGTGTACTGTGTTTGAAGAACCTGCAAAGTGCCAGAATGGGACGTGATGTGTCCCTCATAATTCATTACTGTACTCCCGATGAGATGTTTCTTCTCTGGAAGACAACAGAAACCCACCATTCTGTAAGCACAATTTACATTACGATTTGTACTAGGTTTTAAGGAAAGAGATTAGCGCTCCGGCATTTGAGCTGAACAAATACTCATTTAAAAACCCACTATTATCCCCTTTTTTTGTGCTCTGGTAATAACCTTTAACATTATGAAATAATAAAGAACTGATTCAACCGTTTTGTGTGCAGCCACACACTGAAGCTGAACAAGTGAACTAGCCAGGCAGACTGTAATCAGTTCACTTTGTTGTGGGTGGGGTTGGGTTTTTTATTTTCTAGCTATTTATTTCTATATTTTAAGTAAACTGTAGTCTCAGAAGCGTTTTCACCACATTCAGTAATGCATACAGTGAGTAGGAAAAGCATTCAGAGCCACTAGTAATGCTCAGGAGCAAATGTTTCTAACAGTGTCTAAGAAAAGTAATGGAAGTGTTACTCACTTAAGGAAATCTCTGCTTTCTTTCAAAAAATCTACTTGTAGTTGTTTTAAACAGTTATAAATACCATCACCTCCAGTATACACAATTTTTTCACATAAAAGGTATTTTATTCTTTCTATTTTTTGACAAATTTAAGGTTCGTGTGTTTATAGTACTAGATCTGTGTCTCCTGCTACCAAAATATTCCTCTAGGAAGGAATCTATTATCCCAGACGGAAAACTGTGAATGGACAGTATTTTTTCTGTGCCGTGCTCTATCCAGGCCCTTCTCGGGTGGGTGTTTATGATACACATCACATAGAGAAATGACAGTATGCATTAGCTGCTCCTTTCTTTGGGTTGGGCTGTAGTTCAGAAATGCAAAGTAAAATTGTTAGGTGGCTGTCCAGCGAGGTGGTGGATGCCCCATCCCTGGAGGTGTTCAAGGCCAGGTTGGATGGGGCCCTGGGCAACCTTGTGTAGATCCAGGCCTGGAGGTTAGTGGCCTGGCCTGTGGCAGGGGGGTTGGAACTCTGTGATCCTTGGGGTGCCTTCCAAACCAGACCAGTCTCTGATTCTATAGTTAGGTGAAACTCATCTGTCATCAGCAGTTGCATTTCTCCTCTTTACATACAACCATATGGGTTAAATACTTTGGTGAAAGATCCAACACAGAATCAAGATTCAAAGGAGGGAGAAAATAGCACTCCTACATACAAAACAGGTTTTTCAGGCGTAGAATTACTATCATTTCACAATATTTTGCAGTTTGCCAGTTAAAACCCCTAAATTTTTCTCTAGATATTCTAAAGTGTTCTTGGTTGAATTAAAGAAATTGTTTGAGAATACGGAATGTAATTTAAATGTTTCCTGTTCATCTTTTGTTTTCTTCTATTCCAGTTCAAGTGTTATCATCTTTTAATTATAATGGTAAACTGATCTGGTTTTACAAGATTCCATAAACAACTTTCTGGGGCAATTTAGATATTTTTCTGGTAGCTATTCCATATTGGGCTTTGTAAGTTTGTGGTACAAACTTTTTGCACTCAAATATTCTTTCATTTCATGCTACTCTCACCTGACCACTGAATGACAATGCTTGTAGTCAGCTTTCTTCCATCTTTTCAGAGATGTGAATAATTTCTTGTTTATTCATTTTCAGTGCATCAGTGTTGAAGGGCATTGGTATGAAATAGCAGAAATAGAAGGACAGAAAGTAGACAGAACTATGTATTTTATTCATTTTTCTAGTGGAATTACTGTGAAATACACATATAAAATTTAGTTCAGCTTCATCTACCATTGATAAATTAGTCTGGCTTTTGCTCTACACTGTTCATAAGACTTAAAATTGAACCTCAGTTGCTTGACATATTTAATATGAAGTGTTAGACACAGGCTGACCTAAACTTACCAAGATTGAAGCATTGAAATTTCCTCTTTCTGTTTATTTTTTGTAAGCTTGATTAATAGAGGAAGTAACAGTCTTGGGCTATAGATGTCTTTAGGCCTGTAAACTAACTCTTACAGAAACATTTTGTTGAGAACGAGTGGTTTGTATTTATCATGGGAGGTATTTTAAAGATTTGAAATATGGGAAGAAAAATTACTAAGACTTGTTTACTTGACATTATTCATCTACCTGGCATCTTTTATTTTCAATCTATACAATAGTAGCACTTTTATCTTCTGTCTTTCTTATACCTTTCTCCAGCGTTAGGTTACCTACCATACTCAAGATCCTAGACTGTGTTGAATTTTGGTATAGTTAGGAGTTATGTTAAAATTATACAGTGAAGGCAAAATATGCATGATAATTTGCATCAATGTGAGTTTCAAAATACCTAACCAGGAACACCTGTTAAAAAAAATTAAAAATCAATAGGGGAAAGACAAAAAAAAAAGCAAAATAAAACCATGGGTAGATACTGCTGAAAATCTTCAATTGCCCAAAAGTGTCACTTGAGGAGAAAAGAGATGCTTGAATATCTGGGCTGAAAAATTGTATTCCTACTGACAAATTGTATTTACACTAAAAAGTTGATTTTTCAGTAAAGAAACATTTTTAATTGACTGGATTTACCAGCAAAAATTAGACATTTGAGTTCAACAAACAAGTGAATATTTAGAATTAAAATATTAAAGTCACTCACTCAGTTAAGTGATGGAAATTGTAAAGGCCTAGGCACTGACCTGGAACATATGGATCCTGGTTGTGCCCTTACACCATTTAGATAGACCTAAAAATATGCAAATCAAAGACCAGTCTGAGAACACAAACGAGGTCAACATCTGCCTCAACCTCTGGTTGACTCAGCCTTTCATCTTCTGGGTGGATATGCTTTTTGCTGAGTGTGACTCTGAAACAATCTGTAGGTCTTTCAGATAAAGTTGTAGTTACATTCACCTACCCAATCAATGGATCAAGCACTATTTTAATTTAGCCACTGTTCTGTTCTTTGCTTTATATGCAGCATTTCTGTAATTGTGAACGGCACCTTTGGGGTGGAAACCATTGATACATGGCGCTTGTACTTCATTGAGGTGGTGAAACACATCAGGATTCCTTTGGATAAGAAGCGATATAATTGTAAATTATGTGGGTTGTAATATCAGCCCTCTTTCAGATAAATTACATAAACTGCCATATAAAAATTAATGTATAATCTTGGGATATCTTTTTTTTTTTTTTAGTGGAGCTCCTTCTCTGACAGAGAAACATCTGAGACATTATGATGCTAAATGCCTACATTTTTGTTTCAACTTAATTTTTTGTAGGGTTGGGATGACCATATGTAGAATTTGTAGAACATAGGAAGACCATATGAAATGCTGTCAAACCGTATTTGAGCACGAGACACAGGACATCTGCCATCAAAAATGATGCTCTGGGGAATTTCCTAAACATTGTTTCTGAAAATGTGAAATGCAGCCACCTCTGGTGATGCAAGGGCACAGAGCCGAATGCCAAAGATGGTGATTTCAGGGGAAACTGAGACAAAATACTCCTTTTACAATAATTGAATAAGTTTGTAGTGCATGTACAAAATAAATGCAGTTTTAAGGGCTCATCTGAAAGCTCTACAACCAGTAAGCTGCACACAATTTGGTGTATTTAATTCACAAAAATGCAGAGCTTAGTTGATCTTCCTCAGGATTTGTACTTGAACTCCACCAACTCCAGGTGTTTCAAATATAGATTCTTACTCATCATCTCTGGTGCTAAATGCCAGCGATTATAAGTACTGGTTGACTCATTTCTATACTCCATGAGATTTTATGGCTCTTATACAGCTTGAAAATGCTGACAGACCTGTAGTCATCGTGGGCACTGTCAATATCGGGGTGCTTGATATTAAATATAGCCGGATATTAAACCTTTATGTTGCTGTACCCAGTTGTTCAACAGCACTGTCACCAGGGAGGATAATGTGAGCTAGGGGACAGTAGTACAGCTAAGTGTAATATTTTATTTGTTCTAATGATTCTTGCATTCTAAAGACCTAAAGTTGTTAACGATACATTGTCTTGCCAGTGGGGTTTACCAGCTCTGGATTTTTGAGTAGAAGAGGAGAAAGAGCTTTGCTTGTGTGTTACATTTGTATATAACCTCAGAGAATTAGACCCATTGTTCCACAAAATCGCAGAATACTCAGGGCTGGAAGGCAGCTGGATTGTCTAGAGCAATCTGCTTTTGCTGACCCTGATAGAGCATCCCCCGCTCTATCAGGGTCAGCAAAAGCAGGTTGCTCAGGGTCACGTACAGTCAAGTTTTTAGTATATCACAGAATTGTAGGGGTTAGAAGGGATCTCAAGAGATCATCGGGTCCAACCTCCCTGCCAAAGCAGGCTCCCTAGCACATATTACACAGGTAGGCATCCAGACGGATCTTGAATATCTCCAGGGAAGGAGACTCCACCACCTCCCTGGGCAGCCTGTCCCAGGGCTCTGTCACCCTCACTGTGAAAAAGCTTTTCCGCATATTGGTGCAGAACTTCCTGTGCTCCAACTTGCAGCCATTGCCCCTTGTCCTGTCCCCACAGACCACTGAAAAGGGGCTGGCTAATTTGCCCTGTATCCCATGCTTAAGATAATTGTAAACACCAATTAGGTCTCCCCTTAATCTTCTTTTCTCTAGACTGAACAGTCCCAGTTTATTCAGCCTCTCCTCATAGGGTAGATGCTCCAGGCCCCTAATCATCTTTGTAGCACTTCTTTGAACTCTCTCCAGGAGATCCCTGTCTTTTTTAAACCAAGGAGCCCAGGACTGGACACAATAATCCAGATGGGGCCTGACCAGGGCCTAGTAGAGGGGGAGGATCACCTCCTTTGACCTGCTGGCCACACTCCTCCTCATGCACCCCAGGATCCCATTGGCTCTCTTAGCCACCAGGGCACACTGCTGGCTCATAAACAACCTGTCATCCACCAGGACCCCCAGGTCCTTCTCCATAGTGCTCTTCTCCAGCACGACATCCCCCAGCCTGTACTGAAATGAATGGTCGTACCTTCCCAGGTGCAAGACTTTACACTTGCTTTTGTTGAACTTCATTAAGTTTCTCCCTGCCCAGCTCTCCAGCCTGTCCAGGTCTCTGGATGGCAGCGCAGTGTTCCTGTGTGTCAGCCACCCCTCCCAGCTTTGTATCATCAGCGTACTTGCTGAAGGTGGATGCTATTCCCTCATCAAGATTGTCAGTGAAGATATTGAACAGGACTGGACCCAACCCCGAGCCCTGGGGAACACCGCTAGTCACAGGCCTCCATTCAGATTCTGCTCCACTGATCACAACCCTCTGGGCTCAGTCTGAAAGCCAATTCTCAACCCACCTCACTGTCCACTCACCTATCCCATGCTCTCTCAGCTTTGTTATCAGGATGTTATGGGAGACCGTATCGAAAGCCTTGCTGAAGTCAAGAAAGATGACATCTACTGTTCTCCCTCCATCTACCCAGCTGGTGATGACATCATAGAAGGCTATGAGATACAGATATATATACAGATATATATATATATACACAGATATATATCTACAGATGGAGAGTCAGTAACTCTCTGGGCAACCTATTCCTGCATCCAGTCATCCTTAGAATGAAAAAAATCTTTTCTACTGTTTAAGTGGCATTTTCTGTATATCATTTTGTGCCTGCTACCTCTTGTCCTGTCTCTGGGAACCACTGAGAAACATCTTTTCACCTCCTCAGTCAGAAATCTACATAGCTAAACACGGCTAAAACCTTTAATGTTTAGCACTGGTCCCACTGTTGACCATTCCCTTGTGTTTCTGTTGTGTGACATCCAATATGGTAAGGAGGAGCCAGACTACTCAAAAGACATCTGAATCCTTCTCAGTATTCCAACAATAATTCTCAGGCCCTTCCCAGATGCTAGGTCCCACTCGTTCCTAAATATCATTCTTCTTGTTCAAGACTTGAATCTTAACACTACTTTTGTCCAATACCCTTCCCCCTTCGTTGAGATCTACCACATGCTTGCTTAGAATTTAAATTTCACTTTGAAATTCTGGTGGGTAATGAGAATTATAGACTCGTCTGCTATTCATCCTTCTAGAGATGGTAATTATTTTTGAAATCTGCCTGCCAGAAATTAAACAGAATCTCACTCAAACAAAAGAAACCTTTCCTTAATTGAGAGACTTGCCTACATGGCACAGAGTGGGAAAACAAAAGTACGCTTTCATAGTCATGAAGCCAGCTTCAGCATTGAGTTGGGTGATTAAAAAAAAATAAATCCTCTATGAATAGAGTATGGCCCACATAAAAGAAGTTAAAACCTCAAATTTACTTGCATTTGTTAACGTCCTCTTTAGCAGCCTTTCTACTCCAGAGATTTCCCTTCTTCCCTTTCAGTGTAAGTTGTTCTCATTAAGCTCTGTGATTACAAACAAGGCTTAGCAGTATTAAATAACTAGATATTTTTATGGCCAAATGGGATTACTTTGATAATTGGCTCTGATCTGTTGCAGAGCTTGTTCTCCCATACTTGCTGCATCAAGCCTTGTAACATGATAGAATTACCATCCAGCTGACATTTCCCAGGTCCTTTGATCCCCGATCTCTTCAGAAGTTTAGTTTCTTTTCAGCTGTAGGCAGCATGTCACAGCCCTTCCAGAATTTTTTATTTCTTCTGTCATTGTCCATGTTGATGCTTTCGAAACTTTGTTGAGAAATTGTGATGAAGAATGACATGGCTTAAAAGAGGGACATCATTGCAGCATTTCACGCATCCGTTTCTTTCCCAGTCCTCACCTCAGCCATTGTGTAGCCAGGCCAGATTCTGCTCTTAGGTCAGCACTCTCTGAGTTATGGATCTGTGGCAGATCAAGTGTCAGAGAAGCTGACAGAAACCTCCAGCACTGAAATTACACACTGATGGCATGGAGTCATCCACCAGAAATTAAGGCATTTCAGATCCCTATATCCTTGTGCTTGCAATGACAGAACCCTGCGACAAAGGCTGTTTGACCTGTGGTAAACAGATCAGTCAAACACTCAAAACAGTCAAAAACAAGTGAAAAGTAAATAGTTTCTCTTAGCACACACTGTCTTACGGAATGGAAAGGACTGGTGCCAAGATAGTCAGTTTGCATCTACAGGTTTGGGGAAACACAGAGGTCAAAACAATTATGCTGCATCTTGGTTCTCCTCAAACCTTAAGCAAGCACAATACTTTTTTGTGCCTTAAAGTGAAGAAATGTTGCTATGTCCACACAGATGCGTAATAGGTTAATCTTCTCTACCCACTACCCCAATGCTACCTAAACACTGGAAATTAGCTCTTGAAATGTCAAAGTTCAGAAGTTGCCCTGATGATCTTCCCGTTTATTTATTCGGAAAGACTGGCAAACATCGACTCAGGCTTGATGCTATTTATATAATGTGAGATTCTGTCATGCTGTGCTGAAGTGGATTCTTGAGAGAAAGGGAAAACCTGGTTCTCTATAATACTGTGGGATGTATTAACAAAATTCTGAGATGGTCCCAGAAAGCATATACGTGACAAAAGCTCAGGTCTTACTGTCCCTGTGGTCTGACCTAGGAAAAAAATCCTCCTTTCTCCAAATATGACGCTTCATATAACGCTAAACTGTACAGCCCACCTTGGCCTAATTCCTACAATGGGTGTTCATAGTCGCAGGGTATAAAGCTCTTCTTTCATATATCAAACCAAATCAGAAATGTAGAAGTTATGGGGTTGGAAATGATTTATGCTATCTGTATCCCCATGGGTGCTGTCTGTAAGCTTGAGAAGAGAAATCCCAAAGTGGTGAATTCATTAGAAGATTGGGATTAGCCAGTAACAATGAAAACGCCACTCCCTGTGCCAGGGATTCTTCAGAGCCCTTGAAAGCTTTGCTTGGTCAATATATAGTCACTGGAATCTTTTCTGTAACAACTGAAAGGTGTGGCAGAGGCAACTCGCATAAAGCCTATTACCTGTGTATGTTTTCAACTGGCGTTATTTTGGGTGTAAGAAGGACTGCGTGTTTTTGTAGCAGCTTGACAGGCTGGGGATTAACACGTGCATTGTACTTCTGTGCCTGTGCTGTGGGATTCATTTGGAGCAAAGCATGTTTACAGCAGTGCTCCTCGTAACTAGCCAGTGGGTGTAATCCTGCCAAGTTCTGTTGTCAGTCTGTCAGTAAAAATAATGTCAATAGTAATCAGTCATTGCCCGGTTTCATCCCTCCTGCCTTCTTTGCTCTCGGGGGTCTCGCCATCAGGTGATGCACACTGCCAGATTTCTTCCTGTCTTACAGAAAAGGGATTTTCCCTCAGCACTCTCCTTTAGCAGGATGTGACCACTGCTCTTTAATCTCCTACAAGAAATAATAATACTACTAATACTACTATATACACTACGACTAATAATAATAATTTTAAAACCCATTTAAAAAAAGGCTACCTTACGAGCAGCCTACTGTTTGGATAAATGTCATGCTCAGCCTGACATTTCTTGCTGCTAGTCCTCTGGATAGCTTAGTGAGCCAGGGCTGCAGCCCCGGAGGGTGATGGGGGAAGACATGTAAAGGTCGTTGTGATTATAGCAAAGGAGATACTTTAAAGCAGAATCCGAATATAAAGTCTTGTAAAGGCTGGCATGCAAATTAAAATGTAAATAAGGTTGACAAGCTTTCCAGCAAGACATCAAACTGCCAAAGGGCAATTCTGCCTTCTCCAGGCCTTTTTTGCCCTTCACAAGCATGCTACAGCTGTTTCCTCGGCCAGCAACCATAGTAACCTCTGGGGAAGGAGGAATATGAAAGTCATAGTGATTCTTAGCAGCTGTCACATTTGCAATGGTTTCTCTTCAGAGCATTTCATAATCCTTTTTTTTTTTTTCAGTGTACTTGCCTTAGAAATTTGGGTTATGCAATCACTCTAAATGAATAAACAAAAATGTGTGTATATACATGCACAAGCACCGACGACAGTCTCAAAGCTATGAAATTCTTACAAGCTTCATGAAAACAGGGCAATTGTGAGAGACTATTCCAGGCTTTTGGCATAATTAGAGAGCAAAGAACTCGAGGAAGACGAGGGGAGAAAAGAGAAGGAGCACTGCTGGCATAGGTCACTCACTGAATTGTATTTAAGCTGTAGCAGGAACTAGAAAAGGTTGACAAGCATGAGAAGCACTTTTGGAAATGGAGGAGCTGAGGTAGAAGTCACAAGATAAGAAGTCTTTCAATTCTCAGAATAGATTCACCTTCAGCATCCTGGTGTCAAAGAGATATGTGAGTAACAATGATTATTATTATTATTGTTGCTTTGTGAAGTCTGCTTTGATTTGGTCCTTTTTTTTAGGACCAGCGATTGAATTCTTTCTGGCTTAGTGTCTGGCAGAAATTCATTTGTGTATATTTGAAAGTACATGGGCATTTCACCATCAATCCCCTTGGCATCCCTTCCCACCTTTTGAAGGGTGCTGCCCTCCTTTACCAGTGCCCTTCGGAGCCTGGCATGCTCCACACAGTGACACCAGCTGCGTGGCAGACTTCCACGAAGCTGATTTTTGTTTCCCTTTGTTGGTGCATGCTACTCACTGCCTGTTGGGATGCTTTTAGAGGCCTCCTGAGCCAGCCATCTCAAAACAGGAACAGTTTGCTGCAGTAATAGTGTCTGCTAATGTCTCATTACAATCAATTTAAATGCTTCAGTTCCACTGAGAGCTAATAACACATGAAAGTCAAACTAGGCTCGTAATTTCAAAGACACATATTTTTTTGTAATGAACTGAACTATTGTGCCCTGTTGAAAGCTTGACAATAGAAGATTTTAAAGCTGTGTTTGTGGCGCCGTTAGGACCTCCTCTTTCATGTCTTTGAAGCTTGGAACAGTAAGATATTCTCAGCTTTAAGTTTACCTTTAATAACATTGCAAAGCCTTATGGATTTCCCTTTGCAGTGTTATATGTGTACAAAGCATATTTCATAGTATTAAAAAATTAAAATATCTCAACCAACACGACCTGCCTTGCTTCTGAAGAGCTTCACAATGCATTTTACAGAAAAAAAGAGTTTGTTTCACTGCCTTTTATTCACCTTATTGTTTTGACTCCCAACTCAGCCTCCTTCAACTTGATTGTCTTTCAACTAAATGGCCTTGTGAAAAGGAAAGTAAAAATAATGATAGCAAATTGTGCCTGAAATCAACATGGGCCACTTTTCAGAATGAAGACAAATTGGACCAAACAAGCTCAATACCTGGCAGAAGTTAGGAAAACAGAAAAAAAAAAACCCCAACAAACCAACAGATGCATATATAAAAAGGAAAATCAAATTTACTTGGTGTTCAAAAAATTCCTGACCCTGGAATAGGTAGGGCACTGAAGGCATTGGGAAAAAGACAGAAGAGCAGTAAGCTGAAGAAAAGGAAGACAAAGTGGGCTTATTTATTCTTTAAAAAATATTTTACAGGTAATTTAAGAGGGATAGTAGAGAGGTAAGGCAGACAACTGAAAGGAGGAAAGAAATTTGGCAGTTAACTGCTCCAGATGGGCAAAGAACAAGGCACAGGACACACTGACATACACTGGGCAGTTTTCAAATGGAGAAACGCAGAGTGGTTGCTCCCCAGCCAATGAAGCACTGAGGGCTGTAGGAGGTACAGGGAGGTTGCCTGGGGTTATAGGTAGGCCCAGGAAGCAGCAAAGGAGATGGGGCAACTGAGAAACCTGAAGCTTTCTGGCTTTCCTCACTCTGCATGGGCTGATAAAGCTGCTAGGAAGATCTGCCCTCTATCCACTTGTACCCAGCTCCCTGACACAGCTTGCTGTCCCTACTGTTATGCTCATTAAAAACAGGGCTAGTCTTTACCTCTAGTTTCATCAACAGTATACCCCCAGGCAAGAACTGATGGGGTGATAGGGGAATTTTACCTTAAAATGCAGTGTCTCACGAAGTTACATTCTCAGGTTGTGACAGGAAGGATCAAGAGAAGGGGAAATCTGGACTTTGGTTTGTTGTGTTGAGAACTGGGGACAGATAGGACTTGGGACAGACAAAAACCTTGTTGTCAATGGCAAGGGTAAGGAAAGCTGGTCTGGCAGGCTTCTCCTGTGCTCAGTGGAGAGAGAAGATCAGGGTGGTGGTTTGGAATTGAGCTGTGGGTGATCATATCCTTAAGGTCCTTAAAAGAATAATCATCTGATATCAGCCTTTAAGAATCCTGTCATCTGCCCACCTCAGGGTACTGGGTGGGAGGGCAGTGAACAAGAAGGGTTCCAGGAGTGGGACTACATTGTGAGGATCCAGCTCTGTCGCCTTCTCATTTTTGTGGTAGTAAATCTCTGTAGGAGGATAACCAAAGACTGCAGCTTTAAACTTAAGGAGTGATGGTTCTTGATAGTCATAAAAAGCATCCATAAGGCACTGTAGTCCTTTGAAGGAGGGCAAGCTGGGCAAGTTGCAAAAGTTTAGTTTAACACAGGCTTTAGAAAAGAGAGCAAAAAACCCTTAATTAGCCATTCCCAGCATAGCTGGTCACTGTCCAGACAGTGCAATAGTCACAGCTACAGACAGCTTAGTTCAAGCTGTGAGGCTTAATTTGCCCTATCACACTGGCAGGTGATGACAGTGTTTCTTCAACCTAATGTTAACAGGGAACAGAAATTGTCTGCCCACCGCAAGACATTATTTTTTAATGGAAGAATAGAAAGTAGCAGGCACAGAAACCAGTTATCTTCTTTCTTCCTGTCTCAACACCCAGCCACCCCCTGGTTTGGCTTGATTTCAACCATGTTCTCTCTCAGTGTTCCAGGTAGTTGTTTTTTTTTATTACTTCTCTGCCTTGCTATGATGAAGAATAGGAGAATGCAAGTTTCTCTGAATTTTTCTGCGTGTCTGGTACTTAAGGTTTTGTGCATGAAAGAATTTTAGCTTCTTCTTTCTTGGGTGTATGCAGCACCATGATGAAAAGATAACTCATTCTGTAGAACAGTTTGTGCTGAGACCAACCAGCCCCTATACAAGGCCGCCCAAATCTTATATGCCATTAATTTCTATGTCTAGACTTAGCACATTTCTTACTCACTTAGCAGTGAGCTTCACATTAAGTTTATCCAAAGAAGATAGAAGCCTATCACAAGAGTCTTATCACAAGTGAAAGCTAAGATGGGTTTATGTGACACTCTTGAAGCTTCAGTGCCCTGTGTAAGTCAACAGGAAAGTACTGTTATTCCACAAAATGCCACTGCAGCCAGATCGATTTGGGCATCACTGATCTTGTGCAAATTAGCACAAATTAATTTTCACATTAACCTGCCATGAACACTGCTCTAGGTACTGGGGGATTCAGTTCATTACAATGATAATACAATGTGCTAATTACAGGGACACACCAAAAAAAGGTTTTTGTGGCAACACTAACCTATTTTGTAGCATGTAGGCCACTGCAATAATGAGCTTCATGAGCTTCATCTGTCCCAACTGGTATACAGTAATTTTCTTTAAGGTCTCATTTCTGACATTTGCTGACTTTTTCAAAAGGTTTGCATTCACAAACCATCCCTGCTTGCCCATCTGGCTGTGTTCCCCTTTTTCATGACTTTTAGCAATTTTACTATAGTGTTAGTGTTGCAATATTTCCATTTCACAGAATCCCAGACTGGTTTGGGTTGGAAGGGACCTCAAAGCCCATCTAGTTCCCCTCCACTAGCCCCATCCAACCTCGCCTTGAACCCTGCCAGGGATCCAGGGGCAGCCACAGCTTCTCTGGGCAACATGTGCACAAAGAAGGATTTCTTCCTAACAACATCTGAATATCCCCTCTTTCAGCACAAATCCATTCCATCTTGTCCTGTCACTCCCTGCCCTTGGAAACAGTCCCTTCCCAGCTTTCCTGTAGCCCCTTCAGGTACTGGAAGGCTGCTCTAAGGTCTCCCTGGAGCCTTCTCTTCTCCAGGCTGAACAAGCCCAACTCTCTCAGCATGTCTTCACAGGAGAGGTGCTCCAGCCCTCTGAGCACCTTTGTGGCCTCCTCTGGACTCATTTCAACAACAAGGATATTGAAGTGTCTCCATCTCTGGGGATTAGACAGACATCTGTAAAATAAATATAATTGTGAGTTTACAACCCCTGAGGCCTTTCTGCTCCCTCTTGGGCAACCTCTTCACTCTCAGAGCTCAGGCTCATGCTCTGGTTGCCGGTTTCTGATGCCTGGCCCCCATGTGTGTTCTGTTTGTCCTTGGAAAATGCTTGCTGGTGCAATTTGATACAAACCGTTACCATTGCAGTCTAAGCTAAATCATCTCCTTTTCCTTCAGAAAGCACACTCAGCTGCTCCAACACAGACAACATTTAGGAACTGGATTGCAAATCCCAGACCGTAATGCACTTCCAGACAATCTCACCCAAGTCTCTCATTTGATCTGAGTATCTTTTTCTTAGAAGAATCTGTGTAGGAAACTTAAGTCATTCTTTATTCTCCAATAAATTTCTTAAATGTGTAGAATCACAGAATCTCCTGAGTTGGAAGGGACCCATAAGGATCATCAAGTCCAACTCCTGGCTCCACACAGGGCCAGATGAGTACACCTGAGTTTTGACCCTTCCAGTCCAAGCTGTATCTGAAAGCTGTATCAGTGTGACATTTTTCAGTGCTAAATGCTGTTTAATCACATACGTGAAGTGGCCATCGTGATCCACTTCTTTTTCCTACCTGGATCATCCCGGACATTCATAAGTAGTGAAGCGGAAAACCAGAGAGCCTTAGAGAAAGGCTGTCAGTGACGTTTTCAGGAAAGGAAAAGCCAATCTGCAGATGTCAAATAAATCTCAGGGTAAAGCCATAGACTGCAGTCATGAAAAACTGTCACCATGTAAAAAATTTGTTTTCCCCACTGAAAATGGGTCTAAAAGAATTTCCTTTCAAGGGAGCATATGGTGCTGCAGTCCAACTGCTGTCATTAGCTGTAGGCTGGCAACTGTGTTGCACCAGTAAATGCTTTGCATTTGACACAGCCCCTTTTTTCCCCTCTCTACGTTCCATACATAAATATATATACATGCATTCTGTAAATATCTTTACATTCAGTGAGATTGTACATATATATATATATAAATGTATATATGCATTGAATTTACTCTCTGTAAGGTAGTGTAAACAAATAATACACACCATCTCTTATGCCAACAAAGCATTCACTTACTCCTAGGAACAAACAGCTGACCTTGGGAAAAGCTGTGAGGTTGTCATTCTTTTTCTGGGATGCTTGTCAGAATTATGAAAGAATATCAAAAGCCTGGGTACCAAGTGGGTTGTTTACAGCCCTTCCATTCTCTGCTAATCTGTACACCTTGTCTGAAACATGGCTCACTAGCTTAGCAGGGAGACAGCAGAGGTCTTCTGCTTCCTATAGGACTGACACTGATCCTTTCTTTTTTACCTAAGTCTATATGCCTGGCACACCTGAGTTGAACAAAATCAATTAGCGTATTGATTTGATGAAGACAGTGTAGACAAAACCCTCGGAGGGCCTGGTGGTTAGCAATATGCACTGATGTACATGTCAAAGTAACTTTTCATTTTCCGTTTTTTCTCAGTGGAAAGGCTGCAATGCAATAAAATTGTTCACCAGTGATGGGGATGGATAATAAATGGAAGACATTGCTGTTCTAAGGTTAGGTGGGCCTGGTCACTTCATGACAGAATTCTATAGAATCAGTATGTAGAATCATAGAATGGTTGGAAGGGACAAGGATCAGACAGATCCAAGCTGGCCTTGAACTCCTCCAGGGATTGGGCATCCACCACCTCTCTGGGCAGCCAGTTCCAGCTCCTCACCTCTTTCTCTGTAAAAACTTTCCCCTAAGATCTAATCTAAACCTTCCTTCCTTCAGCTTAAATCCATTCCCCCTTGTCCTGCCATTGTCTACCCTTTTAAGAAGCTGACTCCCCTCCTGTTTCTCTGCTTCCTTCAGGGACAGGAAGGCTGCAATGAGGTCCCCCCACAGCCTTCTCTTCTCTAGGCTGAGCAAACCCAGCTCCCTCAGCCTCTCTTCGTAGGGTAGATGCTCCAGCCCTCTAATTGTCTTTGTGGCCCTCCTCTGAACCCTCTCCAACAGTTCCACATTTTTCTTGTACTGGGGTCCCCAGATCTGGACACAGTAAAGAAGCGTACTTCAAAACATAGCTTTAGAAACAAAACAAGGAGGTAAATTCAAAATGGGATAAAAAAGGTAATCTAGCATAGACAGGCAGATTTTCTTGGTATCAGTCTGTGATAATACATTTAATTTTTAGAAAGAGGACTGTGATGCTATGTCTGATTTTTTCAGGAAGCCATTTGATATTTCATGGTATAGGACACTGCTATTCAAACCAGTGAAGACATGGATTGAACACTGTTAACAGGGATATATAAGCTAACTAAAGGAGAGGCATATATACCAGAAAAGACTGAAGGAAAGATTGGATTGTTTATTTAGCAACATGGAGATTGTGTAAATCTGTCACAAGAATCAATAAACAACGGAAAAGAGCAGTGTGCACAGAGGAACTGTGTCGGCACAAAAACCAATAAGGAGACTTCAGCTGCATTTTGTTAGAGCAATGAGGCCCACTGTCTGAGGACTGGGTTCTGTGCCTGGTCTTCCAGCAGTCACAAAATGCCAAAACTGAGCTGATAGTAAGGAAGTGTTTGAACAGGACATGCACAGTATTTGATGTTTGGAATTTCTGTAGAAGCAGAAGCAGGACTTGATTAAGACCTTTTTCCAGCTGATTCTTGTATGCTGTAAAGGTGGGTTTCTGTGGTTCTGTGACTGATGAGGTCAAGAGCATCAGCAGTAATTGCAAGTCATTTGTTGGTATCACATTGATTTTTCAGCCATTATTCCAATTTTACATGATACAACACTCAAGTGAATCAACATTTCAGAGCATTCAGACCATCAACTATAGCCTCTGTGTCTAATTAGTGGCCGATTGCACAACATACATATTTGCAAGCTAAATATCTCATTGCACAGGACTCCAGATATTCCTTATAATAAGCCAAGAGGCACACAAGGAGCGTGACTTATCCTGAGGTAATATATGTATTTGTCTTGTTTAAATTCATTCAGGCTCAACCATTCCCTATTACCTGTTTGTATTAGAAATGGTAATCGCCTTTAATCAGGAAGCTCTAGCAAACTAATATTATTCTGCAGCTGCTCTTAATATTACCTCTTAGAAAAGATCAGTACACATGTGGGGATCTTTTTATCCACTTCATTCCTTATACTTTTCTTTTCCTTCAGGATATTTCAGATTTTTTTTAAGTTTGGATGGGATTTTTAATGGTAAAAATGGATAGTTCTGTTTCCAGTTTTTACTCAGTTCTTCTTTTCAATTCAGTAGAGACAGACAGCCTTAGGAGATGGCTGAAGATATCCTTGTCTGGAAGAACAGCATAGCTGAGTATAGGGAAGTAAAGGTTACATGGGAAGGTAGCTTTCACCCAGTAGATTTTGAAGTCGGGGTAAGTCATTTATTAATGGCATTATTCAGTACTAGCAAATGATATTAATCATGCTAGCAAAACAGTTCAACCTGATGAGGTATATCCATGCTTATTTCGTAAAGTTTTTGGTTGTATTACTGATGGTTCTTCTGATTTTTATGCTTTTGCCATTCTATAAGGCTATCCCGTTGTATGACTAATTACATCAGGTGGTATCAGTATCCTTGCTACTATGATGTTCTCAACTTTAGCTTATAATTTTTAAATGGTTTGTGGATTGTTGTTTTGAGGGGGTTACTTACTGTTGGCTACAGCTTTCATGCTGGTTTATTGAATTAATAAAATCACATTACCTTTCCTGCCACACCATTTTCAGAAAGGAAGGGTTTGGTTTTGCCAAGTCTCTTTTAGGAACCCCTTTTTTATCTCTTTCCACTCCATGTATATTAGATTTTCATGAACTGTAAGTAGAAAAGTGGCATGTGATATCTTAGGTATGAAAGCTTTCAAGTAAGTCTTCATAGAAGCTCACTCAAGAGTTTTGAGCCCTGATTTAACAGTGTCTTGGTTTTTTGGGGGTTTTTTATTTTGATGTGAAAATCAGGCAGGTCCCACTGGTCTACATTTACAGTTTTATTTCAGAATTAACCTTGTACAATGCGTAGGCAGGTTACATTAAGTTGTTACTGATTCTGGAGATGATGGAGTAGGATTATACCCTTTTCCCAACATGGTTTGGTACAAACTGAAACTGTTTGGCATCTTCTGCATACAATGGTGCTGAGGAAGATACAACCTTTTCCAGTCTGCTCCCAGCTCTGTATCACTTCATCCTGCCCTCTTCACACCTGCGGGGAGTTTTGTGTCCAAGTACTTTCCAGTCTGTATCAGTGTGGCTCAGCCAGTTTGGCATAAATGGACTAAACAGGCTAACCCTAGATCATTCCAATCAAATTGTCTTTGGGAAAACTCCCATGAGCCATGTAGCTGGTATGTGAGGCACTCAGGAGACTTTGGGAAGAAGGAAATTTATGAACAACTGGAAGCAGGTAAGAATCACATCCCGTCAGAGTCTGAAAAAGAAGAGGATCTATCCAATGCAGATGCAGGGTTAGTTCAGACCACAAAAATTACTTCTTTGTTTGGCCATCCTTGGGAAGCTCCAGAAGTACTGAGCTCTGTGGTTTGTTTCCTCACATCAATTCATGTCCTTAAGAGCTGGAAGCAAGCTACGCCAGTATCATCATTAAGAAGATATAGCTAATCAGTATAATATGTTCAACTCCCAATAAATAGAAGTACTCTTGGTAAAAGCAGAAGGAAATAAAAAGCAATGAAGCAAAAATAATAAGTAACAATTGCCCCAGGATGACGATTTTGGATGGCGAATTGTGCAAGTTGAATAAATGTCTGAAAATAAGATCCTCCACCACTAGCCTGAAGCGACAAAATAGCTAAATGAATTAGCTTAGCTATTAATAGAAAGTAGGTTTTGTTTCTTTGCAATGTCCCACATAAATATTTATCGAAGAAAGAGGATTCCAATGCAGGGAAGCTTTTTTTTTTCTCTCTTCACCTTGACAGAGTCATTTTGTGCCTGAAACACCAGAGAAATATTTCTGCACCGTACAAAACAGCAACTCCTACAAAGCTATCAAGGTTAATGAGACATATGCTGCTTTGCTGGGCAAGCCTGGCTGTGCAAGTTGGATGCCTGGGGTGAAGTGATGTGCCCAACTTTTCCAGGATTTCACACTGTGCTGCCAAGGCAGACCACATGTTGTGATATGGTGGTTTCAGATCTGACTCTTTGTTTGCCTCGCTCCCCCTTAGACATGTGTACAAACAATGTTGTCCAAGATGGTAGCTCAACATGAGCCTGGGGGAGTTTGAAAAGGTGCCACAAACAGTCTTGTTTAGTTCAGGAATGCGTCAATTCAAATAAGGGGGAGGGGGGGAGTGGAAATGTGTGTGTAAATTTTTCAGAATACAGTAAAATTCTGTGCAGAAAAAAAAAGGTTCCTGCACAGGAAAATCTTGTTTTTAAAAGCTAGTGAGTTGGTTACAGTTTTCTTCAATGATTGGAGGAAACTGCAAGAAATTCCCAGCTGAGAAATTCCAGGCTGACACTTCATAAGCCAAGGAGAGGCTTTAAAGGAACAGGTAGAATAGCACCTCGGTGGGATAAAAAGTCCTTGTCACTCACTAATAGCTTGATTTATTTTAGTACATCTCTTTCATTAGAAGGCATGAAGCCGCTGAAACTTAAGCTTCCAGAGACTAATTTGGATTGGAATTATATTCCCCGTGACTAAGAATAGAGCATGATATTAGTCTCCTGAACATATTGTGGGAGGAAGATATCTTTTCAGGTGTATTTATATTCTCAACCAACACAATATGAGGTTGTATCTACTGGTGGAATAGATAGAAGAAGCTTTATCTTCAGTAATAAAGCAAATAAAAATAAAGTTAGTAGTGATGTTTGGGCAATTAGGGCAGCTGCAGAGCAAGTATACAGGATGAAATTTTAAGAAGAAGACAGGCTAAAGTATAAATACATGAATACCCGTAAAGGAGTACTGTGTCCAGATCTGGGGCCCCCAATACAAGCAACATGTGGAACTGTTGGAGAGGGTTCAGAGGAAGCCACAAAGATGATTAGAGGGCTGGAGCATCTCCCCTGCAAAGAGAGGCTGAGGGAGCTGGGCTTGTTCAGCCTGGAGAAGAGAAGGCTGTGGGGGGACCTCATTGCAGCCTTCCAGTTCCTGAAGGGAGCAGAGAAACAGGAGGGGAATCAGCTTCTTAACAGGGTAGACAATGGCAGAACAAGGGGGAATGGACTGAAGCTGAAGGAGGGAAGGTTTAGATTAGATCTTAGGGGAAAGTTTACAGAGAGAGTAGTGAGGTGCTGGAACAGGCTGCGCAGAGAGGTGGTGGATGCCCCATCCCTGGAGGAGTTCAAGGCCAGGCTGGATGGGGCCCTGGGCAACCTTGTGTAGATCCAGGCCTGGAGGTTGGTGGTCCTGCCTGTGACAGGGGTGTTGGAACTCTCTGATCCTTGGGGTCCCTTCCAACCCAGACCGTTCTATGATCCTCTGAAAGGAAGACAACCAACCAACCAACCAATACCAAGCCACAAAGACATTAATATCCCTACTGTTCTAATGTTTTAAAGGTCAAAGCAATGAGTCAAGTCAGTAAATAGGCCTGTGTCATGATTTTTGAAAGGTTCCTGAAAAGGTGTACTGAAAACTTTCCAATAAAACCAAGCAGATATATTCAGACTAATAAAATGTAAATGTATCTCCCCTTCTCCAGTATCGAAATTTGTATTTTTCATTTCCTTCAAGTGGCTCAGTGGAGTTGTATGACTGATAAGAAGTAGCAGCATAACTTGTTCTGTTGTTCAGTGCATCATGAATGGAGCAATGTCTTTTGAGCAATACTTTCTCCAATAAGCAGTGCATGCCATTTCATTGCCTATCGATGGCATCAGAACTATGTGATTTTTTTCTTCCTATCAAGTAATGAATTTAGCTGATGTTAAATCAAATTCATCTTTTGGACTTACTAAAAGCATATTCTGCCATGCAGCATGAGATTGAAAGCCTACATTCTCCAGAATTTTGTCCCTGGCTGTGGCCAACACCAGACATGGCATAGGAAAATATAAACCAAAGGTGCAGCAAACTGTACCTAACCATAGTACATTTGTTTATTTGTTCCTTCAGCAATTACCACAGAGCACAAAGGTTTTTCACCATCATTAACCTGCTGTGTAATCGCTTGGGACCTCAGGCAGGTATAGAATTGACCTCCTAATCACCTAAAAACAGCAGTCAGGGGACTTTCAGCAAAAATTGAAACAACAAAAATTGAAACAACAAAAAAATCATAAACAGAAGACATAAAATATCAACCTAAAGTATTAGCAGTTAACATCTTTTTGTACTCTCCTTCACTTTTTATGTGTATTACATGAGTTTCAAAGGCTTCCAGAGCTGTGGGTTGCATCTGGCAGGCGTAGCGGAACCCTGAAATCCATATCTCTGCCTTCAGTGCTGGGACTTACTCTTGGTGACTTACCCAGGTTCACATTGTAAATCTGTGGCAAAGCAAGCATCAGTGCCAGCCCTCTGACGTCTTGATGCTGGTTTCCTCGCCTTCTTCTCAACCTCATGTGTAAACCAGCAGTGACCGGACAGCACTGCAGTCAAAGGGCAGAAATGGGAAATACTCAAATGTAGGAAGAAAATCGTCTTAAATCTTCAATGTTTCTGTCAAGACACCTGCTAAGAGGAGGCTGAGGGGGGGGAAAAAAGAGATTTAGATACATAGTGTAAATAATATTACCATAATAACAGTATGATGCATATTGCTATCTCAGATGTCCAAGGCAATAACTTCATGACTTGCTGTCACACGTACTATTTATATTCCCATAAACAGAAGATCTCCGAGGGTTTAAGCTGGCCTGGATCCACTGAAATTATGCCAGATTGATGCTGATGGAGAAGCTAGTCTGGAAGCTATTCCTTTATTTAAAGTATCTCGAGTTGACATACCCATTTTGAGATTATAAAATTCCGCCTGTAACTAATGACTCCCTAGTTTTTGTTTTGTTTTCGAGTTTTACTTTCCTTCCACCCCCCAACAGAGTCCAAGAGATACACCCTGCCTTTCCCAACCTTGCCCTCGTGTTACAGCCATTTGCCGAAGCGGGTTAGAGATGTGTTATTTTTAAAGCACAAAAGCAGCAACTAGGAAATCTGTTATCATCTGGAAGCAGAGTGATGATCTTGAATTACACAGGAAAGAAAATTTTGATACCTGCTGACAGAAAGAATTGCTCTCTCTCCAAAGGTGACAGCACTAAAAGAGCTCAAACCCACAATGACTTGGGCTGTGATGCTGAACTACTGTTTTCACCGTTGTATAATACGTCAGCACTTCAGTTGCTTTACTACACTTGGAGAGTCAGGGTTTTTTTGTTTTCTTGTTCTCTAAATTCAATAAAAGCTATAACCTTTGTAATGAATTTAAAAGTGAAAAATAGCAGTTATATAGCTTTATAAAGTTCTGTAACTCTTACTCATAGAAGAGCTGTAGCGTATTGATTCATTTATCATCGATACTCTTTATTCATATGATCAAAATTAGCATCAAACAATCAGTTGCAACATCCGTATCTTTTCTATTGTTTGGTTTAGAAATTATTTTTTTTCACTATGATTTTCTAATAATTTCTTGAGGTTTGGTTTCTTGCATTCATTTCTGGCCTCCCAAAAGATTTCCAAGAGCTTTCTTGTATACTCAAGTATACTAGATTTTTAGGCCATTTCTAAGGTGACTTGAAGAATTTGCACCTGAACTTTCAAAACACTGCTTATTTTAATTGAAAAAATTCTTGCCCCATATGTATGAAAGAACATAAGTCACAGCAATGTTCACACCAACTATCCCTAATGTCTAGGCATCTACCAGGGATCTCACTAATCCATGACATTTTCCTGAACAACATGTGGAGACATCTAAGCGTTGAGCAATCATACTCAAACCAGCTCACATATCAGGCCAGGTCCTGGTCCACCAAAGATAATCAATAGGAAACTCAAAAGGGGACTGGGCGGTAGTGTTAAAACAGCTCCTTCCAACTGTGTAGGTACCCATCTGAACAGCAGTAGAAGGGGTGGCAGGATTTTAGATAGCTACATCACTTCAGTGGTAAAAATGTTGGTTTCCAGATACCTTCAGATGCCAAAGTGGATTTAGGCAGGATTTTGTAGATCACAGTTTGATCTGAAGTTTCAGTTTTAGTTCATTACTAGGGTTCGGGGTTTTGGATGCTTGTTTTAATGGGGCTGGGGATTCACCTGGCTTTGATTTCACAGTATGTGAACTAAGGAGAAGGTTCAAGGTGGTCTTAAGATTTCTCCCAAAGGTCTGTCCAGACCTTTCAGCATGTCCAAGTGCTTTGGAAAGGCAAACAATTGCATTGATATTCGAAGGTTAAAATTTGTGTGAGTTCCACATACGGCACTTGACAAGCTGTTGGAATGAAGTAGCTAGTGAGTCCTGGATGAAGCAGGCAAAGGTCAGTTGTTCAAAAGTGACATCTATATTTGATAAATACCCAGTTTTGACTTTGGATGGGCTTGGGAACAATTCACTTTGTAGCAATTCAAGCTGACTCTTCTCTCTGTTTCTCTCTCTTCTGACTTACCAGTTGAGTGGAGATGACTGTAGAAAATAGACCCCTGGAAAAGCTTGTATTTTCTTGGGACAGCACTTCTGGGGCTGACAGCCCATGCAGACCCCAATGTGTCAGTGCCAAAGCCCTCAAAATGGCTTTGCTGTCCCTGCAGCCAGGCCATTCTTCATGGCAGCAATTTCCTTTCCCACACCTAATGGCACTAGCTCCACATGTCCAGGGCTAACAAGTTCTGTTTGTATCCTAGGGATCGCTACATTCAGGTCTACCTACAGGGCCGTGAGCCCTGAGCTAGCTCTACAGTATGAACAAACACCACCCTCAATCTCACCTGTCCTGCTGCTTATGTCATTTCCAGAGCCACAGACCAGCGCAAACCATTATGTCATCTGGTCTGACCTATATTATTTAATATAGGTTATAGTTTGCTCACCCATTCGCCCTTTTAATCTAACACATAACTTTATCAGCTTCTTAAGCTACTAGAGTTAGTTTGTTAGATCATTAGTGAATCGGGCAATGGGTAGGACCTTTGCAAACAGATTTTGGTAAGTAAAATTTGTCAAATTTGGCTAATGAGGCTCTCCAGCAGCAATATGTTTCTTGTTCTCCCTTTCTTTAAAGGGTATGAAATTAGTGAATCAGCTTTAACTGCATTTCTTGTCAGCGTGTCACAACCTCGGGGTCCTTTTAATTGTGTATGAGCCTTGAAAGTGAGGTATTTAGATTCAGTGTTGAATTTGAAGGAAGTAGGAATTTTTTTTCCAGACGTTAACACTGTCATTTGTTCGCACCTAGCAAATGCAGAGCTATTAGGAAACAGGTCTTCTGAAATGACCCGAAATATAAAGAAGTGTTAAGAAAAAAGGACTTTTTCCCAGTGGGCAGGGCACCTGTAGCAGTTGTGATGGCAGAAATGGAGCATCTCTTTTTCTTTCTCTGCTCACATTTCAAATGCAGCTACCACTGCAGTCTAACCCAGGCATCAGAAAGAGAACTAGGGGGACTGAGATAAAAGAAGCTGGTCTGAGCTGGGTTAAATACTGCCTGCATTGATGGCCTGTCAGTTTTTGGTCCAGGCATTTGTCAGGAGAAAGGGAAAGGTGTAATTTTTTGATGTGTAACTATGAAGAAGGTACTGTGGGAAAATACAGGCCCATAAATTTGGTTCTTTTCAAATTATCTATGTATTTCAATCCAAAAGAAAAACATCTCAAAAACACAAAGTAACAGAACTGTGGTATCTTTTAATAGCAAGCAGGGAACAGTAGCTTGAACCCTGAACTTCCATCACACACCTATTAGATGATTTTTGAGGTGTGTTTGGACTTCAAAATGTCTTCCAGAGAAAGATTATGAAATTCAGAATAAATTTACAGTCAGTTAAATTACAAGTCCTCTCTGAAGCCAGAACACAAGCTATCATATCATCATCTGACCAAGCTGTAGTCATCCCAAGTATCTCACAAGCTGGTGCTTAAGTTGCAGATAGCTGGATGCTGTGCTAGAGAGTCAGACTTTCAGCCCTCACTTCTCGCTCTTCGGATCGGTGTCTAAATCTGGGAGTTACTCCCACACTTCACATACAAACTCTGCCTGGGATGTGGTTGCTTACTAAAGGGAAAGGTGCCGTTGCAGCTGCTCTGGTGTAAATCATTCACATCATCTGCCTTGCCCAGATGTAAAACATCAAAGCAGCTGAATGTTTACTGTCTTCTTCAGTATATCCACCACACGTGAAAAAGACCTAGTAACAACTCTTAAAATGGTAGTATCCTGCCTGTACACAGAGGACCGACACTGTATAAAGAGAAATGAAAGCTTTTTGGTTTTAAGAGCACCTTTCCTGTTTGCCAAGAAGAAATGTTAAGTCTGTTGCCATGAAATCCAAGTTAAACAAAGCCCTGCGCAGTAGGTGATTATTTACTAAATAAATTCTAGAGTGGGGGAATCGAACAAACATGAGTCACATAGCACAGACTTAAATCCTACACTGGGATAAACACTTCAAAACTAAACTCCACTTTAAAAAACAATGCGTGTTTGTAAGGAGCCTTAGTTCCTCTGAGGATTTAGGGCTTTAAATCATTGAGAAGTTTAAAGATGCACTCTAGGTGAAAGAAATGAGCAAGAAACAAGCTACAGAATAAATCTGAAATACAGTCTGCGTGTAGGAGTGTCTCTTCTCCTGATATGCCGAATTTCAACTGCAGTGAAGTCATAGGTATGTGGGAAGACTAAAGAGCCTTATACCACAGCAGTGGTTCCCAGCTGATTGGCAAAGTAGCCACTGCCACTTGACAAACTCAGTAGTAATGCCAAAGGAGCTCAAAGGAGTTAAAATGCATTGAGGAACAAGGAAGGAAGAAGAAGGGAGAAAAACCAAAGCCAGCCTGAAGGCAGCAAGTGTGTATGCAAAATGTGGGATCTTGGAAAGGTCAGATGTTATTATCCAATGAAAAGTTAAAGGGCACTGAATAAAATGAATTAGCTGTTGTTGCAAAGCATCTAGACATTCTGGGAACGGAGCCAGTATGAACAGCAAAGGATCAAACAAAAATAAGGCTGAGATTTCTGCTAGTAGAAAATGTGAGTATTGGTGTCCTAGAGCATTCTCCTGTAGCAAAAACAACAAACAGGGAGCAGACCAGTAGATTAAAAGTACACAGTGAAGATTTATTTGCTTAAACCTAGAGATGGTGTGATACAATGGGATGTGCCTCCATCCTTTAAAGGAGAAAACCTTGCATGCTGGTTTCACTTTGCTTTTGAAGCAGGCAGTGAAATAAAACACTGAGGTGCAGGGAACATCTTCTTCTCTTTGTTGGCATCAGTCTGCAACGTCTTACTCTTCAAAGTGTCACTGACTCACTGAAATGGATTTCGTACACCCCCTCATGTTAGTTTTCTAGCTCCCATTGGTTGATTTCCCGAGTTTAGGTTTTATTATGACTCTGTGTTGCTGGAATATTGCCTGTAGGTTGTTGGTTGCAAGGAAATAGAGCTTGTCTCCAAAACCTCAAGATTTCCTCTTGCAAACCAAAACTTGGCCCCTTAAGTCACACAGTGACCAAGGGGAACACGCCTGCAGAAGGGACCATTGAGGGATGTGCCCTTTCAGAGAGGAGCCTTACCAGATATAACACCTCTAGCTGAATCCTTGCCCCAGTGCCGTTCCTGTGTTGCCTGTCAACATGTCACAAGGTTTTACAAAGCAGAGCTATGGAGGAGAACAAGGTCTGGTTTTGTGTCCTTCTTAAACAGTTTAAACAGGTCTGGAGTTTCTGGGATCACCCACCCTAAGACCCAGCTTTGTCTCCACCAATTTAAAAGAAACAGATTCAAATCCTTAAAAGGCTGGGTAAATCATTTGACTGTTGCTTCAGGGATAATTAGGCTTTGCTGTATCCCCTTCAGTTTGGTGGGATTTTACACTAAACGCTTAACTCATTAGTAACTTTAGTGCATCCCGCTGTCCCTATCAACATATCTCATTCTTTGGAAGAAGGAGTGACGCATCCTTTCAACATCCTTTTGGCAGACTGAAAAATACTTCGTAACACACCTTAAACCTCTGTCTCTTTCCTGAAACTGTAGGAGAGAGCAGGTCTAGCTATTGGACTTTCCGCACTGTCAGTGCTGAAATGTCAGGTCCCACAATAAAGAGGTCATATATTTACCTAAGATAATGTAATAATGCGAGCTTCTTTTAGACCTCAATTTTCAGGACATCTCTCACAGTCATTAATTTAACATTAATTTGCATTTAGCAGCTGTAATGATTATATGGGTCAAGAAAACTAAAATATCTTTATTCTCTGCTTTTTTATCTCCTTAGAGTACGCTCGGTTTGAGGCAAAAATCCATGACCTGCGTGAGCAGATGATGAATCACAGCATGAGTTCTGGGTCCGGCTCCCTGAGGACTAATCAGAAGAGGTCACTGTATGTCAGGTGAGCATGGAGAGCTTTCTCCTGGGAGTATCTCAGTAGCTACCTTGTCTGTGCCTGACTTGTGCGCTGTGGGTTTGGCAAGGTGGGAAAGAAGTTTGGGGAACTGAATTGAACTGAACTGAGAAATTCATCAATCTTACAAGCACGGCACCATTAAGTGAGAATTGGATGAAGCCCGATGGCCTAATCCGCTCGTTTCAGGCCATTTTCAAAGAGCATTATACCTTCATAGTGATTTGGGTTTATGAGTTGAAGACTCCTTAATAGTTGTCAGCTCTTTTGAGATCTGAGATGGATATCGTGGTATAGTGACACATTGTGTTGCTGCGTGAGGTTCTGCCCAGACATGGGATGATTCTTCTCATAAAAAGCACTTTTTTTGCCAAGACCTTCTTCTTACAAAGCAAGGAATGTTACATGCTATTTAAATGCATGGCAATCTGCTGCTCCCCGCTTGCATATGTTTACTCTTCTATCAGTCTATGCTATGAAGAATATACCATCTACCTACCAAGCTCAAATATGCAGATGAGATGCTAAACAAGCTGATGTACACAGATTAAATGGGGTAGTGATTAACATAGGAACTGCCTAACTGTGAGTCAGGTGATAGCAGTGGTTATAGCTTGGTCTCGCCCATGCAAGTCTGTTGCCATAGTCATTGCTGGCTAAAAGCCTTGGGGGTTGCCCAACTGTCCCTAGCAAAATTCTTTCTGTCATTCACCCTTTCTGTGACTCGGGGATACAACGTGGCTCAGTACCGAATATTTTAATAATCTTACTAATTATGCTTCTCTGAGTTTTTCATTATTCTCCCCATGCTCAGCATATAATTTGAAATTCCTGACAATCATGAAGTAGAGGGAAGCAATTTGTCAGCCTCCAGGCAGTGATAATTATTCATGGGGGAGCAAATTCAGGTGATAACATTGCAGAGATCCAGCTAAGGCTAAATTTTGTCATTATGCCCTAAGCATGAAAAGGTAAGGTAAGAGAGAAGCAAGGAAAAAATGTTAGCATGGATGGTCTTATTCTAGTGGGCAGCAACCACGTGAAGCACTAATTAGTACTGCTGCCAGAAAAAGTATGGACTGAAAGGATATGGATCATTGCTACCAGCAACCTTGCTATTGAACAAGGACGGGTTGGAAGTGTCACTGGATTTGATGCATCTCTAACCTTCTCTGACCTTTCCGACTCTGTGTTTACTTCTGGAGCTATTCCACCTGCAGTAGTTTTTTTTCCTAGATTTTATCATCAAGAGCTTTGTTCAGCTCCCTGAATTTGCATTTTATTAAAGTCTACATTCATTGGACATGTGAAGACAGATCCAAGCTTACTTTACCTGCGCTAAGCCAGGAACCCAAAATGTGGTGAGCAATGGTGCAAAAAGTCCAAGCCATCAACCTGAGGTCAATTCAGGTGGGCACACAAAGGACTAGCACAGGGCTCTGAACAACTTACTAGTTGGAGGTACAGCAAAGCTCAATTAGCCCTGTATCAGCATAGGCCTGGTAAGCTCTGCTGAGAACTAAGGCTTATTAGCTTGCATGCTCTGCCAAGCTAATATATCTGTGCTACATCTGGCCCAGCCTAGTTCTTCTGTATAGTATTGCTCTGCATGCCCTGATGAGCCCGGTTTTCTGCTAGTTCATGAATTCTGGATGTGCTGTATCTCACTGATAATGCTGATGTGTGTATGAAATTGATATGCCTTGGTGATTCTCTGCAAGAACCTTTCATAGCTCAGCTGCACATCATTAAAATTATCCAATAGTTTGGGTGGGAAGGGACAGTAAAGATTATCTCATTCCACCCTCCAGCCATGGGTAGGGACACCCAGGTTGCCCATCCAACCTGGCCATGAACACTTCCCAGGAGAGGCATCCACAGCTTCTCTGGAAAACCCATTCCAGTGCCTCACCACCCCCAAAGTCAAGAATTTCTCACTAAAACCTAATCTAAATCTGCCCTCATTTAGTTTAAAGCCCCTCATCCTGTCACTTCCTCCCTTTGTAAATAGTCCTTCCCCAGCTTTCCTCTAGCCCATTCAGGTACTGGAAGGTTACTATGTCCCGGAGCCTTCTCTCCTCCAGGCTGAACAAGCCCAAGTCTCGCAGCCTGTCTTCACAGGAGAAGTACTCCAACCCTCTCATCATCTTTGTAGCTTCCTTCGGACTTTCTCCAGTGGCTCCATGTCCCTCTTATGTTGGGGAACCCCAGAGCTAGATGCAGTACTGCAGGTAGGGTCTCACCAGAACAGAGCAGAGGGACAGAATCCCCTCCCATGACCTGCTGACCACACTGCTTTTGATGCAACCAAGGGTATGGCTGGCCGCCTGGGCTGCAAGCTTGCATTGTTGGCTCATGTTGAGCTTTTCATCCCCCAGCACCTCCCAAGTCCTTCTCCTCAGGGCTGCTCTCAATCCATTCTCTGCCCAGCCTGTACCTGTGCTTGGGATTGCCCTGACCCATGCGCAGAACCTTGCACTTGGCCTGTTGAACTTCATGCCGTTCACAAGGTCCCACCTCTCAAGCTTGTCAGGGTCCCTCTGGATGGCATCCCTTCCCTCCAGCGTGTCAACCTCACCACACAGCTTGGTGTCATTGGCAGACTTGCTGATCTCACCATCCATGTCTCTGAGAAAGATATTAAACAGTGCCAATCCCCATACTGACCCCCGAGGAACATCATATATCTCTGGTCTCCACTTGGACATCGACCGCAACTCTTTGAGTGCGACCATCCACTTGCTATATAAATACTGCTTCCCAAACTAGAAATGCAAAAAGTGTTCTTTTATTCCAGAGTTGTTCCCAAACATTCCCCAGACCTTTCAAGCAGAAAGCCTTAAAAGCCTCAGTCACTTTTATTAATGTCATTTTTTTTGCAGTCAAACCCACACAACTGGCTGTTCCCAACTCTGAGAGGTTTCTTTGAGAGGTTCTGTATTTTATATTTTTTCCATAAGGTGTCTGTAGTATAGCAGCTCCTGCAGCATTATTTCAAATCATACACACTAATTATGAAGGTAGCTTATGTCTATGTTAGACACTAATGAAAATTGAAATGTGGGTTCACAAATATGCTTGTTTTCAGTGCCTGAAATGGTCCACTTATATGTGAACTCTGAACAGCCGGGAACCCATGTAAAATGTCTGGATTTAGATTTATTTTGTTTCTAAATTCATCAACTCAGGATATTTCTGTTTCAATTAATTATTTTGGTCAGCATGTGCAAGAGAACTAGAGACAAATATGTTGCAAATTTGAGACTGTAGCACACAGTTTATGATCCAAGTTGGCTGTTTTCCTTTCTTTGGGATGTAGTGATTTTGCTGTCCTTCACTGAATACAAGCATAGTTATTTTTTAGCCAGAGAGCTTAATCAAAGTAAATAACTGTGTTGTAGGCAGTGTAAGGGAATAAAATTAAAGTCCATCTGGGTTGCAGTAATTGAAAATAAGTGTCATTATTTGCTCATGGAAATACCAACAGAAAAAGAGAGTGAGAAAAAAAGCAAAGCTCTGTAAGCATATTTACCAGTGGATGCACAGCTCATTGGATGAAAGTTTTACTTCTTTACCTCTCAGCCTGTGATTTCCCCATCCAGCCCCTGTTAAAATAGCGTAGCATTTTTAATTGAATCATATAATGGTTTGGGTTGGAAGGGATCTCAAATATCATCTGGTTCCAACTCCCTGCCATGGGCAGGGACACCCTCCACCAGACCAGGGTGCCCAAAGCCCCATTCAACCTGGCCTTGAACCCTGCCAGGGATCCAGGGGCAGCCACAGCTTCTCTGGACAACCTGTGCCAAGGCCTCATCACCCTCACAGAAGAATTTCTTCCTCATATCTCACCTAAATCTCCTTTCTTTCAGCTTAAGTCTTGAAGGTCTCCTTGTCCCAACACCACTTGTCCTTGTAAACAATCTCTTTCCACATTTTCCAGCGAGGAAAAGAAATACAGAATGAAAAGGAGAAAGTAAGAGAATGGTGTGAAACATAGCAAGTTCTATTATTTATAATTCCTTTGTTTGTGAAAGTGAATTAACTTAGCTTGAATTCAATAACTGAAGTGAGAGGTTAAAGAAAAATCATCTATTATCCTTTATAATGCATTGGAATCCAGCCATCAGCTCATGATTAATGAGGAAAGTAAACAAACCCATTACCAGCTCAATGCTGTGCTATATACATGAGGGGGGTTTAGTGATTCACAGAATGTGAAAGAAATGCAAATTCCTGTCTGCCTTTTTGTCTTTTTGGCTCAAGGTTTTAAAATCTATTCTTGTCTAAATATGTGTTTTCTTGTCTTGAAATAGATACATGCTTTTCTGTGTCCTTTTGACATCCACAGTCAACTTTTTCAAACATGTGGTGGCTCTCAATACATTTAGGAAATGCCAGATCCTGTTATTTAACTCACAGAGAGTTAAGCGTTAGGGAAGCACAGTCCTTTACAAAGTGTGGTTAAGGTGAGCAGCCATGGAAACTTCAGGGTAAAGTTGCCAAGCTTTGGAGGAAACTGAGAGCATGATGAAGGGTTTTTCCTGATGATTTAATAGATTTCTCCCGAGCTTGAAGTACTCGTGCTAGATTTCTGATGGTAATAGTAGATAACTTCAGTAATTGCTGCTAGATGTGCAAAGAAAAGGTTTTGGAGCAATTGTCCAGCATCCAAGAACTGCCTTCTTACAGTCTGCTGTTGATTTACAGATGAGCAATAATTAGATAAGCCTAGAATAATCAGCCATGGCACCTTTTAATACTTATTCAAATAAGACAGCTTCTAAAATAATTTCGATCATTTCAAATTCCAATTGTCCAAAGTCAGACAGGTGCTGTGAAGGTCCAGCACCCTGCAATAACAGCTCAAATGTTTTACACACCACTTGGCCCATTCATTGCCCTTGAAAATGTGTTCAACACTATGGGGGACCAAGCGTCATTTCACCTCATCATGACAACTTATTGCACTGTATAAAAGGGGCTGGTTGAGCTTTCTAAAATGCAGGTATTTCAACCTCAGCACAGTGCAAAATGCACAGTTGGGTATGGAAATCAGAGAGGGGTCAGGGCTGGATTCTACTCTAATTTCAGGAGTGGTTCTTCAACACTTCTCCATCAACTGTCCGGGAGACAACACTACAGTGGGGAGTGTAACCAAGGGTGAAGGCTGTTCCTGACAAGGAACTCTTAAGACCAATCTTTTTGCTCCAGCCCATGCTGCATTAATCATAAAAATTGTGCACTGTGCAGACAGGTGTCTCTTAGTCCACTACACTTTTGTCATCTTCTAGCTAGAATTAGTGCTTATCATTTCATAGCTTTGATAGCTATGTGCTGTGCAAACATCAGGCTATGTGCTATGTGCTGTGCAAACATGTTAAAACATGTGCTGTGCAAACATGTTAAAAATGAGCAGGTTCTGGTTCATTTTGTATTGAGCCACGAAGAACAAGATCTGAAGATTTGCTGTATCAATTGAGCAGCAGCTGAGATGAAGTCAAGGTTGAGGTACTTCAGGTTGTTTACTCTGATTTCCAGCACAATGATTTCTCCATTAGGTGTTAGACACCTTTATGTGCCTTTCCTGGGGTTCTTAGAAATCAGCATGGTGCCACATTGCTAAAAGAGAGTTCGGTTTCCAACAAATCACATAAATTCTCACTTGGGAACTTAGCTGAGCTACACTTGAAGTTTGTCTGAGACAGTTGGTGAAGATCAAATGTGGCATCCAGGGCTGGTTTTATGTGATGTTACAGCCACTGTTCAGCCTCCCTGCCTTGTTTGAGGCAGTGAACACCCCGTAGGCAGGTGAGCAGCAGGTCAAGGCTACATGGGAAAAATTATCATGGGAGACTTGCATAGCAGGATGCAGTGCAGTCCAAAATACAGATGAGAAATGTAGTTCTTGGAGACATCCTGGTAGTGAAATCTGAACACATGATAACATCAGACAGGATGCTGGAAAGCTCTATGATGTAGATCTGGAAGGAGAAAATGAGATAAAGATATAATTTCACTGGGGTCCTGAATGCTGTCCTGTGCAGCCTGCTGTAGGTGATCCTGCTGTAGGTGATCCTGCTGTGGCAGAGGGGTTGGACTAGGTGATCTCCAGAGGTCCCTGCCAACCCCTTCAGACCTGTGAATCTGTGATTATGTTTGGGGTTTTTGAAGGGAGATACTAAGGGAACCAAGCAAAAGTATGAAGTGTTCATACAGAAATAATCATTGCAAAAAGAGAGTGTGTGTATGTATATATATATATAAATATATATAATATTTTTGGCTATGATGGAGCACATCTCCTATGAAGAGTTGGGCTTGTTCAGCCTGGGGAAGAAAAGGCTCTAGGGAGACCTTAGAGCAGCTTTCCAGTACCTGAAGGTACCTACAGGAAGATGGAGAGAACTGTTTGCAAGGGCAGGGAGTGATGGGAAAAGGGGGAATGTGTTTAAACTAAAAGAGGGCAGATTTAGATTAGATATTAGGGAGAAATTCTTCCCTATGAGGGTGGTGAGGCCCTGGCACAGGTTGTCCAGAGAAGCTGTGGCTGCCTCTGGATCCCTGGCAGGTTTCAAGGCCAGGTTGGATGGGGCTTTTGGCACCCTGGTCTGGTGGAGGGTGTCCTTCCTCATGGCAGGGGGTTGGAATTAGATGGACTTTGAGCTCCCTTCCACCTGAACCATTCTGTGATTCTCTATAAAACTAACATCTAGATATTAACAGTAAATAAATGCTATACCCACGTATACGCTGCAAACATCTTCACTTAAGCTAGGTGTCTGGCAGCTCTCTTGAGCCAGTGGAGTACTGTTAGCACTTTCAGAGTACAATTCATCTGAACCAGAAGTAGACATCTAAAATTGCTCAGGCGAATCATGTCCTAAAAATGTCTATTTCTCACAGCTGCGTGGAAGGAGCCTCAGGTGATTAGCTGAGTTGTAAACATCTATATTAGAGACATTTCAAGTTGTCTGACCTGAATCCCACCCACTCTGAATATCTTTCTCTTTCACACACACATACACAGACAATGAGTATACATATCTTGATGAAGCTGTAACATCAGGTTTTTGTCTGTGAATGCTTCTGCTGCATATTTCATCAAGACACTGCAACACAGCTTGGAAACACTGACAGTTCTGTTTAAATAGTCTGGTTTGTCACCCATATTCCTCAGGATTCCTTCAAAATTAATTTGCTACTTTCATTGGCTCTGTTGAGGATCCACCCATGCTCGGTGCATGGTCATCAGGCTGAATGAGTTGATGTTTTCCAACCTTGTGATTCTGTGGTTCTGTGATTTCATTAAGGCTTCAGAGTGCAGTAGGTCAATCTAGATTTCTGGAGAGTGATTGCGAATGAGTCTGGCACCTAGGCATTATTATTTGGTTTTAATAGGGAAATAGCTAGAACTATTGAGCAGCCTGGTCTAGTGAGAGGTGTCCCTGTCCATGGCAGGGGGTTGGAACTTGATAATCTTTAAGGTCTCTTCCAACCCAAACCATTCTATGATTCTATGATTATATAGCCATGCCTGTACTTTAATGGCATGATAGATACTGTTCAAATTCTCTTTGCTGAATGCTGAGTGGAGGAAAGTGGAATTTCAGTACAGTTTGTTCACTTACCTCAGATTATTCCTCAGCAATTGAGTGGTCCAAATTACAGCACAGAATGGAAACATGCATTCAGGAAATCTCTGCTAAATGGCATAATACAGAAAGCTGGGGTTTATGATAGCACTTAGCATGCATGTTTGGAAACGGTCTGATAGGTACACACATAACCCCCCACTTGTGAAATGGGCTGTTGCGCTTGAAATGCCATTTCAGACTGGAAATGGCATTTCAGACTGGAAATTTGAATGGGATGCTGCTCATTTCATATGTCCTGGTGAAGTATGAGTTTCTGCATATTCAGTTACTACTTTACAGACGTTCTTTCTCTGAACATAGAGTCTTCTTCAGTGGAGACAGGACAAGGGGCAATGGCTGCAAATTGGAGCACAGGAAGTTCCGCACCAACATGCGGAAGAACTTTTTCACAGTGAGGATGACGGAGCAGTGGAATAGGCTGCCCAGGGAGGTGGTGGAGTCTTCTCTGGAGATATTCAAGACTTGTCTGGACGCCTATCTGTGTAGTATGAGCTAGGGAGCCTGCTTTGGCAGGGGGGTTGGACCTGATGATCTCTCGAGGTCCCTTCCAACCCCTACAACTCTGTGATTCTGTGATTCTCCAGATCCTCCTGCATCAGTATTCCCACTGGCTTCAGTGGGAGCTGCTGAGGTTCAGAACCAAGCAAATTGTTAGTGCAAATCTTTTTATTTTTCAAAGCAAGGAGAATTACACTGTGTGCTCGAGATGTTTTCACAGAATCACAGAATCACAAGGTTGGAAAAGACCTTTAAGATCATTGAGTCCAACCATACCTTTCCTCTACTAAACCATATCCCTAAGTACCTCATCTACCTGTCTTTTAAACACATCCAGGGGTGATGACTCAACCCCCTCCCTGGGCAGCCTGTTTCACCTCCAGACAACTCTTTCAGTGAAGAACTTTTTCCTAATATCTAATCTGAACCTGCCCTGGTGCAGGTTAAGGCCGTTGCCCCTGTTTTACCCAGGATCTGAACAGTATAAGTAAATAACTATTCACTCGAGTCTTTATTCATTCTCAGAAACACCAAGGTGAAGGATGTTCTGGAATACAAAAATCACCTAATAAAATGTGCAATAAATCCAGTAGCTGTTATTTATTATTTTGAAATTCATGTCTAGAGAAAAAGTATCTGGCTCACGGAGCCTGCGGTTATCTGTAAAATCAGAAGTGTAATGACACCAGTTCTTGTTCTTGGCAATGCAAATATAACATTTTCTTCTGAAACTCAGACTGTTTATGTGCTTAGAGGATTAGTTTTTGGCATTTGAAAAGTACCATGTTTCTCATCCTGCTGCTAAGTACCAACTAAATGCAAAATTAAAAAATAAACTAAAACCCAAAGAACAGGAAATGTCTGGAAAGAGGCTGTTCTGGTGAATTTTGGTATTGGTTCTGTTTCTGGTTTTGGTTTTGGTTTTGAGGTGGCCTCTCACATCATCTCCCAGCCTCTCATCAATACGGGCTGAGAGATGATGTGCTAGAGAGCAGCCCTACAGAGAAGGACTTGGGGGTGCTGATGGAGGAGAAGCTCAACGTGAGCCGACAATGCATGCTAGCAGCCCAGAAGTCCAATTGTATCCTGGGCTGTTATCAAAAGAAGCATGGCCAGCAGGTTGAGGGAGGGGATTCTGCCACTCTGCTCTGGTGACACCCCACCTGGAACACTGTGTCCAGTTCCAGAGTCCTCAACATAAGAAGGACATGGAACTGTTGGAACAAGTCCAGAGGAGGGCTACAAAGATGATTGGAGGGCTGGAGCACCTCTGCTATGAAGACAGGCTGAGAGAGTCAGGGTTGTTCAGCCTGGAGAAGAGAAGGCTCCGGGGAGATCTTACAGCAGCCTTCCAGTACCTGAAGAGGCCTACAAGAAAGCTGGGGAGGGACTTTTTAGAAGGGCTGGTAGTGATAGGCTGAGGACAAATGGTTTTAAATTGGAAGGGGGTAGATTTAGAATGGATATTAGGAAAAAAATCTTCACTATGAGGGTGTTGAGACACTGGCACAGGTTGCCCAGGGAGGTAGTGGCTGCCCCATCCCTGGAGGTGTACAAGTCCAGGTTGGAAGGAGCTTTGAGCAGCCTGCTCTAGTTAGCGGTGTCTCTGTCCATGGCAGAGGGTTTGGAACTTGATGATCTTTAAGGTCTCTGCCATCCCAAACCATTCTATGATTCCGTAATGTCAGTGGAGCTGCAAGCATTTCACGCTTCTTTGTATTACACCCATGAAATTTTCAGAGGTCCTTAACTGAAGGGCTATAATTAAGGCACAGAATGGTGGTGCCACTCTCAGGTGATAGACGGATGTAAGAATTACTAATCTTGGAGTATTCACAGGCATTCAAAGGCCTTCAGGTTTATAGTCCAATGGCATTTTGGTATAAAAAGTATCCTGGCATGTGATGCAGTAAAAATAATAAGCTTTACCTATACCGTGGGAAAATGAAAATTGTAGTTGATATATAGTCAGTTGAAGCTATTAGCCACCTCACAAGATACTACAGTTTTTCCCTAACACTTACTGTATTTCTCATTCATCTGATACTTTTTCACAGTGTTGATACTAATGAAGTTAAGGAAAAATGAGGTTCATTTTCGATTTTTAATAACATTTCACAGACAAAAAAGAAGCAGTTAATGCAGAGTGAAAACTGAACATGTAAACACATCAGTCAAAGGACTTTTATCTCCGCAACTGACACTAGCTCTATCCTTTCATGCTTCTCACATCTACTAGTCTTAGGTACCTGCTATGAAATGAGCCCAACTGATCCCTTCCCGAGGTGCAGTGCGATGCACCATTAGCTGCAACAGGAACCAACAGCCCAGCAAGCTTTTGGTCAAGGGATGATTCTCCAATTGTTCCGAAAAGGCATGAAAAGCCTTGTATTTCTACCTGGTTGTGGCCTTGCAAATCATTGAATAATTTGTGTTCAAGATTAAGAGGAATACACACAGTATTGAGCACCTCAAAGGACTGAGCCCCACATGAATAAACCACGGCCTCCAGTAATCTCAGATAACAATTTCTGCCCAAAGTTCAGATTCTAAATCAGAATATAAAGCAGCTCCTTATCAAAGCCATTCTTGCCTAATTCACTTTGTCTTTACATATCAGTAAAACTTGTTAGATATGAAATAACTGGATGAAACCCAAAATCACGTCCTTAGTGCTGAATGGTTAACGCCTGCTGAAACTGCTTTTCTGTTGGCAGCTTTGGTAGGAGTAAGGAGTCCATACTTCTGGCCATCTTCCTTACTGCTCTGTTTCATAAGTTATTGAAATAATGTCCCAGAACAGGTAATGTGCTTGGAGTGTGATGTCTGCTCTGTAGAAGCAGCATACCTTTTTCTTTTCTTAAGAGATCCTTTAATAGCTTTTCATTGCACGTACATTCCAGTTCCTTAGTGGGACTGCCTGCTCTCTGGTTCGGAGCTTCATCCAACAGCAAAGTGTCAGTTAAAATAATTTCCAAGCCAGAAGTTGATGAAGAAGAACTTGGCCACGTGTGGGAATAGAATTTGTTTTAACTTTCAACAACCAAGACAGTCACAATTTCAGCCAGCCTCATTTCTTCCTAAGCAGAGACTCCAAACATGATCCCTCAGCGGAGGGGGGTATAAGTGATAAAAGATAAAACTGTCTGTGGCTTAAAATGGCTGAACGTGAGTCAGCAAAACATGCATATAAGCTGTGTCTGTTCTGTGTGAAAAAGCAGTCTTCTCCAACAAACAGCTTCTTACAATGTTTCCATGTCAACAGCTATAATAGGACACCATCAGCTTGTGCAGTTTTCAACTGGAAAAGTACAAGGCAGTAAGTTAGATCGTGAGCGCAGAGAAGAAAACCCATTGAAATAAAAGCTTGTGGGAATACAGTCAAGGGTTGGAAATCTAAATATGTCCTTTGGCACAGCACAAACTAGTAGAGGCTCTCAGCACAGTGGAAAATGCAAGAGAAAGATTCCTTGGCCCCTATTAAAGAACTTTCTACCTTAAATCTTCTTTGGAAAAGTTCTAAGGGCACTGTAGGACACTCTCCAAATTATCTGTGTTGGAACCAAGCTGAGAACAGTGTTGAAACAGGACATAACCCTCATGAAAAGAGCAGAGATTGACGTTTGAAGTGCCTTCTGATAAAAATAAATGAGGAGGATCTTTTGTCTCAGGATGTTCATCTGTGAGAATGAAGCTCAACCAAGTTAAGTGATGAGGCTTAGGGAGTGCCAGTGGGTTTTGGTAACTGTTTTTTCTTTGGAAATAGAAATCACTGTACTAACTACAGCAAGCACGGGAAGGATGCAGGAACTTGCATCATGGAGTTCACAGGGAGCTCCTCAGCAACTCCATTTGGCCATTCCCTGCCACCCCACTCTTGTACTGGGGAACAAAGTCCTGAAACAGAAAGACCAGGTCCTCCAAGGCCTCATAGGCATCATGTTGAATAGTTACTGGTTTAGTTGTGGCTAGTTTGTTAAGTTGGCTGTGAGTGGTGGCTGTGTGGTGTTGGTTGACAGGAAAGCCGCTGCCCAAGGGAACCCAGCTCGGTATGAGGGTACAGAATCACAGAATTACAGGGTCAGCAAAGAACTTTAAGATCAAGTCCAACCATTCCTGTCCTGTGCTAAACCATATCACTAAGTACCTGATCAGCCTGGGGGTGCCAGCCCCAGCAGGCTGACATGCAAGTGCAGGGCTCACAGTACCTGCCCAGTCTCTGTCCCTTTCGCACACCAGCCTCAGAGAGTGGCATTTGCTCCTCTCTGAATGTGTCTCATAAGCAGAGCAGAGTTAAAACAAATTAAAAAAAGATTTCGGGTTTCTGTGGATCTCTGTGTGTGTGTACATCTGCTTTCTGCTGTGTCCCCCTCTTCATCTGTTGTGAAGACTGATTATGGGTCACACTTCTCTTACAAGTACTTATTCTAATTGCTTTATCTACAAATGTGGCAAATAAAAGATTAACAAACAGAGCTGTCTGGCAGAGAGTTTGCCAGATGTTCCTCCCTAAATAGGAATTAAGATAATGAAACATTCACCCACTTTCTATAGATCCTATTTTTTTTTTCATGCTTTTCAATTGACTTTGTGGGCAACCCCACTTCTTCACCTAAAGCATTGTGCTGCTATAATTACCAGTACACCTGCTAGCACCACATAATGCCTACCGCTGGACAAACCACCACCTACTGAGAAGGCAATCGTCTGCTGCTATTTCTGCTCCCACATCTTCCTCCTTCTTGTTCAAAAGGGTCCTGCTGTAGTGGGCAGCAGCTGAAAGCTTTGTGAAAAAATTAGGACAGAAACAATTGTTTGATGCAATATAAGGATTATATTTTTATTTTCACAACCTTGCATTTCTAACCACCTAGATTTTAGTTAATGCCAGGTGGGAATAGTTTTTACTTTGGTGTGCTGCTAATGGTATGTGTCCTCTTCATTTCCAAGAAGTATCAATATTTATTTCTTTCTGAGAGCCAGAAAGGTGTGTAATTTTCCCTTTTAAAAGCACTATCTCTGCAGACACGCTTTCTCTTCTTGACGTCCTTGAAACATTTCAGAATCCAGGTAAAGGTTGCAGTGACTGACTGTTGCAATTACCCCTTTCTGTAGAGACTATAAGACAGTTCCTTCAGATAAGGTTCATAGGTTATCAGTCACAAAATGAAAGCCCAGCTAATGGCCATCAAGCTGTATTTTTTCTGCTTTCTTGCAGATGACTCAAGATACAAAGCCACAGCTCAGTCCCTTTGGCTGTTCCCCTCTGTACCCAGCCAGTCAGGTTTTGTCTGGCTGTCAAGATCCATGTCTCCAAGAATAGTTCAGGAACTATTCTTGTACAAGATCTTTAGTTTTGAAAAAGATCTCTGTTTTCAAATATTTCAAGAATTTCTGTACAAGGAAACGGGTATCTATGTGAAATCATTTTGAAATCATCTTGAACTGAGACTGTTGGGGGTTGGACCCGATGAGGTCTTGAGGTCCCTTCCAACCCCTACGATTCTGGATTCTGTGATTAAACTGCTGTTTTCAGCAGCAGTGCAGGGAATGTGGCAGAAGCATTAATCTGTGGGTTCAGAATGCAATCACCCTTCCAGTATAAGCACTGAAAATTATTTGTCCCTTCTATACCAGCAATCAGAGTGTTACCACATCCGTGGAGAGCTATTGCAACAAGAAGGCTCTGCTGCAGGGAGAAGATGAGGCTGGAACATCCTACGGGATGCCCTGGAAAGTACTATTTGCTGTCTGAGTTATTTTGCCCCAGTGTGTCATCCAGGCACGACATTACAGACAGATTGTTATGACATCCACTCACTATTAATTTAAGAGTGAATTTATCACACTATTAAATACTTTGATTTTAATACTGTTGTTGTTTAGCACGCTAGTGGCTGGTCCTGATTTCACACCTGTCTTTCTTTAAAGCAAAAAAAGAATGAGCTACACTGGTATTAGCATGGCCAGAACTGGATTCCTAGAGGCTGTACTAGGGTTATGAGGAACGGCATGATTTCGGTGCACAGCACATCTTCAGATCTGATTCACATGTGTTTCATTCTGGCTAAAGTTAGCCCTAACTAAAGTGTAATTGGAGTCATCAATCTCTACCCTGGTTTTAAGTCAGATTCATGGGATGCTCCAGGAGTGAAAATCAGAGTTTGTCCTTCATCACTGATATTTGCAGGTGGATTCATTTTGAAATCACAGGAACTTTAGCAGATCTTGCAGCAGAACTGAACTGGACCTGGATTTTCTCGTTAAGTCTCTGGAAATCTAACATCCCCCTTATACTTTAATAATTAATTAGAATATCAGTAAGAAGAACAGAATACAAATTAATAGAAGTGGACCCTTCATACCAATTTCTGGCTTGGACCTACTATCCAGACAGATCTCGTGGTTACTGCTAGAAGATGAGGGGTCAGATTGAAGTCTTACAGCTCACGACATCTCCTGATGCAAGTGCAGTAACCACTGTCAGCACAGGTTCTAACTTCCATGCACAACAGCAGTGAAGCCCCAGCCCCAAATTTCACTGGGCTTGTGGCAAATAACCATTCTTTTGTATAAATCTGATCTCATTCAGCGAACACCTGAGACTTTATTTCAATATATCATAATATCTTGCCCTTTTTAATTGTACCTACTGCACTCCTGTAATCACCTTTTATTTTCTTGATGCTTTCAGGACTGTAGGGTTTTAAAGTGTTTTTTCAAGTTGACTTTCATTTGTATTGTTGTTTGCTGCTAAAATTCCAAAAATTGTTAATAGGATGATTATAAATACAGGGATTTCTTTTCAATTCCTCTTCCTCGGTGACCGGTTTATCTGCCTTTGTCTGTCTGGTGCACAAGTAGTAGACAGTGATTCAGTTAGCAGTAGTTGCCTATAGGCTCCCTTTAAGAATATCAAAACCATTTTAAAAGTCATGATAAAATTCAGCTGTTAGTTTTGCCTTTAAGGGGGATTGCAGCAGCTTTGGCTCCTTTGGAGAAAAAAAATAAATAAAAGAAATAACAATCAGCAGACAGGATGTTTTTCTCACTGAAGGTATGAAATAATAGTGAATTTGACTGAATTAATGACTTTAAAAATTATCCAGCTGAATGCAAGGACCATTGCTGGATTTAGAGCCTGTAGAAGATGAGGTTGTTTTCCTCTTAATAGAGTGTGAAAGAGTTGCATGGTCGATGCTTTTTAAGCTACTTTAGTTTTATTTTTTTCTGTATTGCACTCCCAAAGCTATCAGGCACTGCTCAGACATCAGAAGATACTCATTTTGGATGTGGACAGTGTGCAGAAGGGTCAATGTCTCTTTTCTCTAAACTTTTTACTTGCTATAATGTCCGTGGTTCAGTGCAGCAGCTCTTAATTTGCATTAAGATGAGTAAAAGAAAAATCCATACTTGGTTTGTTGGGGTTTGAGTTTTTAAGAAAGGACACTTCATAGAATTATAGAATCACATGGGTTGGAAGAGACCCTTTAGATCATGGAGTCCAACCACAGCCTCACCCTGACTAGTCCACTTCTAGACCTTGTCCTGAAGGACTTGATCTACACTCCTTTTAAATACCTCCAGGGATGGCGACTCCACCACCTTCCTGGGCAGCCTGTTCCAATGCTTGACAAACCCTTTCAAATATACTTGGGTGTGAACACTGCTTTTTTTCAGAAATTTTTTTAAAGTGTTGAGCCACTGTGGCTGCACTTGAAGTGTTCCATCTGCGGAAATGCACCACATACCCCAGCACATTACATGAAAGACTTGCATCCATTTTTCTACCAGCTGCCTTGGGTTCTAAATATATTTCAGAGCTGCAGGCAACATCAATTTGAAAAGGTATTTTGTTATACCTGGGAAGAGCAGACAGATAAGTATATGGAATAAGGGAACTACTCTAAATATGTTTATTAAGCATTCAGTAATAATTACGTCATCTACAAACAGCAGTAAAAACCATCTGCAGTCTATATAACTAATAGTTCATGTGGTGTGAATCAAGGGGTCATATGTCATCATAACTCCAACAGAAATCTTAGTACTAGCAAGAATTTTACTGCAAGGTACTGTTGAGAAGTTCTCTGCCTCTTTAAAGAGCATAAAGTATTTTCCATCCTATCTGAGCTCTTCCTTCAGAAAGGTAAGTGGTCTCATTCTGGAATTGAGGAGCTCAGATTCTGCATTGATTTCAGACCTAAGAATATACAGTTTTATTTTTAGAGAGATCTGGAGTGATGCTGAAGCACTGCAATGAGGTGTTTGCTCATTGTAGGACATCTGCTTAACGTTACTGGAAATAAAATGAATTTTGAATAAATTTTGAATAAATCATCAGAGACTCTAACTCACAGAATTCAAGAGTCTGAGGTCAAATTATATTTGAAACTTCGGAATTAGATGTGTGAAAAAAATTGGATTTTTTTCCTTGCAAGCAAAATGGAAAAGGAGACTCACCAAAAACAGCTTTTCCAATGGGATGAGAAGAGTATTTCTAATGCTTAAGTTTCAGGTCAATATGACCTAGGCTCTGGTTATAGATACGATATACAGAAACCCCATCAGATTTAAGAAAAGGGTAATCCAGTCTCTCCCTCCCTAACTTCTGTTTTATTATCAAGGTACTGGAACCACAAATCATGAAGAAACCATGCTGACTCAGATAAACTCCATCAAAAACACATCGCCTCATCCTTTCCTTTGAAAGCATATCGCATATTTGGCCTTTCATCCATTTCTGAGAGGCAGAACAAAGAAAAGTAGAACTCGGTGGAGTTTTCAGTGCTTTTATTTCTCTGCAGAGCTGTTCTGGAAATGAGCTGATAGCAGTCCAAGCTTATTGGTATCTGATCTGTCTTCACCCTTCATCTGGAGGTATAGCCTTCTAAGTCAAGGACTCTGTCTTTTCAGTCAGCAAAAAGGGACTATTTGCTGTAATCGTGTCTTTATTACATCCCAAAAAGGCTACGCCCACAAGAGAGACTGGGGAATACCGAGATGTGGGCAAAACCGCTTGTGCTTGTCTTGAGCATTGCTAGAAAGACAAAATGCTGCCATTTAGGTTCAATATTTCAGTAAGCTTCTCTCTTAGAGATATTTATACCAGAAGCATTGCAATCTCTCAGACACTGGATGTGTTTTTCCTGACATGCTTTACCCCTGCTCACACTGGTTACATGATACTATGACTTGATGGGGTAAAGATGATTTAAAAAGTCAGCTAGGCAGACTATTTTGGGAAGAATGAAGTACCAAGAGAAGTAATTTAATCTAATTAGATCTTGTGAGGGATGCTTGTATGAAAATACAAAATTTTTTTTTAACAATTATAGATTCTGCATTTTTCCAAATTATTTTTCCCAGTGTGTGTACAGAAGAATCTAATCATCCTCAATTACAATAATAATTGAAACTTTGCTTGAGCTGGTTAAATATTTTTAGAATTCATTTTCTTATTTCATAGTGTTTTTCATTGGTGAAAGAAGCCATCTCCTAGGCAGGCTGAAGTTTCCTCTGCCAATATTTTGTTTGACATAGATTTCCCTAGTGGCTGATTAATTAGTAATTGTGCTTGGCAAAATAAAAAAGTTGGATCTTTATAGTTTGGGCTTGCTGACCAATCGTGCTCTGTAGAAGGGGGGTGTTCTTTACATTGCATGAAGCTTTATGAAATTGTACCTTGTGCTTTAATGGAGGAAGAGCATCTACAGTTCCAGTGCAATTGCAGCTTAAAATTACAATAATTGAATAATTATAATGTCCTCAGTCATCCTGCTTCTTCTGTGAGGGAAAGTAATGTTAGAAGGATGTATTTCCTGTTTCCATTTCCTTCTTGGCCGCTGATGGCAATACCTATTCTCCTGGGGTGGACATCACTCCTATTCCCATTACACGGGGGTTAAATGTCTCCTGGAACGCAAGTCCCCAAAACAGACATGGAAAAAGGAGGTGGTGTCCCCCAATAAGTAATTAATGTTCTTGTGGATAGTCCCTGTATATCAGAGGATGGTAGACTGCTAAACCTGTCTGGAAAACTGCATAGACACTACTATAGACATCAAATAATGGGTAGTCCTATGGTTTCCACAAAAGTCTTAGATTTAGAAAGCTGGAGCTTGGTTTCCTTCTCTACCAGGCCATTCCCTGGGACATTTCAGTGGAATCAGGCACAAACAATAACCCTCCTGCAACCTTGCTGCCAGGGCAGAAGGCTGGTTTGTGCCTAGCTTTACATCCTCCAGGACTCCCAAGGCCTATAGAGCTGCTCTCTGAGGCATCAGTCATGACAATATGGAGGTTAGTCTGTTCCAGGTGGACTTGTCCTTGAATTTCATAAGGTTCCTGTTGGCCCCATCCATCAGCCTTCCTTAGTCTCTCTGGATGTCAGCCCTGTTCAAAAGTATATCAACTAGACCCACTGTAGTGCTGTCTGTTCTTTTGATGAGTACACATCTCGCCTCCTCCTGGTCATTAATAAAGACGTAATACATGACATGTATAGACATCCCAGGAAAGACCTCTGTAATACCCTACTTCATACTGTCCTCCCAGTTAACTGCAACTCATTGACCACAACCCTCTGAGGCTGCTATTTGGCCAGTCTTTTACCCAACTACTTGTCCACCCATCCAGACCGTAATGTCATAGCTTGGGTACAAAAGTATTTTGGGATACAAGAAACAGAAGTATCATTAAGGTCAAGGTAAATGATATCTACTATTCACATTCATCCACAGACATAGCCAGCAGGTTACCCAGACATGATTTACCCATGATCAGACCATGGTCACTGTTCCCAGTCCTCTTTTTCTCCTTGTCATGCTCAGAAATGTGATCCAAATGCCGTTCCCTTAGGGTCTATCCCTGGTCACCAAAGAGAGATTGGTGCCTGCCCCTTTGGTCCCTCTCATCATGAAGCCACAGACCCTTCTGCAGGCTGAACAAACCAAGTGACTTCAGCCTCATAAGACTGTCAGTGTAGGTGTCAAAGCTCTTGTTTATCTTGACACCCCTGGCAAGCCTCAACTCCAGCATAACTTTATCTTTCCTGAAACCATCCCTTACAGGCTTGGGCAACTCTTATAAATTCTTCCCTTGTAGCCTTGCATCCCCCCCTATATACTACATTTTTATATACAATACGGACTGCTGGTGATCAAGCATCACACAGTAGCATCTGCCTAGGTGCTCAAATTTTAAAAAAAGTTCAAGTTGCATCTTCTATTTATGTTTTATCTGTTCTCTATAGATTAAATCACAGTCTTCTGCAAGTTATTTTCCATCATGCCTTTTTCATGCTCTAATTGGTTAACATACATGAAATATAAATGTGAGCAGAAACTATTAACATAGCACTATTCTGTTCTTGCTCTATCCGTGTCTTTATTGCTATATGTGGATAGTTCCCAGTCTCCACATCCTTCTGCATAGTATACCACAGGCACCTTGTGTAGATTTCCATTAGTCCTTGCATGAACTGCAGGCATCTTGCTCATTAATTGATTATCTAGGAGGTCATCAGTCATAATTTTCATTACTTCAATAGCACAGCTACAGTCATCGCATTTCACATCTTTCAACCTTTCACAGCCATGTTTCTGTCTGTCCAGAACTCATATGAGATTTTGGTTCTCTAGGACTCAGGCTGTAATGCACAAACCTAGAAGATGTTCACTGTGATTGTAGATACATCTCTTATTTTGGGGGCGTTGAATGAGAAGCAAATTCATAAGACTCCACTGTTCTGTACTTTTTCCCCAGGGCAGTGTTGTAAAATTATTGTCTATCTCTTGATACACATTTTCACTTTTGCAGTCCAGTTGTGTATTTCAGATTTCCAGCTTCATTTGGATTCAGTCCTTGTGGGGTTTCAGAAAGAATGGGATCACACTTCTCAAAAACATAACTCCATTCTGATCCTTGCATCAATATGCAAATAAAATGGTAAATGAAAAAATACACCTTCATCAATGATATATTTTAGTGTTCTAAGAATTCTGCTCAGTTCAATATCACAATTCACACTGGTATAACAAAAGCATCACAATAAATTCTCATCCATTCAAAAATCTGGCCATTTCTCAAATTTTGCAAGACATCAGTTAAACCCTAATTAAACCATCATGAATGTCTTCTGCTTCCAGTCTGTCTTCTTTTGAAACAAATCGCTGCTCATAATTCCTTAAGTGTGGGATGAGGGCAACAGAAGAATTTGAACTATTGGAAAACATATCTCTACACCTAATAGAATGAGTCAAATAATGCTATTTCAACAGCATTCCTTCCAAATTCATGTTAACTGGAAATTATGAAATGTTTAAATTGCAGCAAGGTACAGTCGCATGACAATCCCCGTGTTTTAATGTGCTGATTTTTTCAGGCTTTCACAGACCTTTCTAATAACATAAGTCTTTTCATTGCTATCACATCACCTTATTTTAAATCCTATTCTCATCCTTTGCCTTACGCTATGTAGGCAGAAGATAATCTCATTTTATTTGGTAAACCTCTAGGTTTTGTTTAGTAAAACCCAGGGATGAGCTGCTTCTCTTCATGGCAGGCAGCAAAGTAAGTGAGCTTTGAGATAATCCCATTTGGAGACAATCTGCAACGGAGGTTAATGCATTTTGTAGGACTTTCCCAGTATTTGGTTTATTGTGTTTGCAGCAAATACTGTTCACCTCTTTTATCTCTTAAGAGAAATCCTGGGAGACTTCTTTTCATGACACCATTTTTAAAGTGATGTATTGATTTATTTTCATTGATCTCACTGCACAGCGTTTAAGGAATTGATGTTGCCATTCAGCAACATGGCACATTCTTGTTCTACCTTAAGTCAATACAAAAAAGGTCAGACCTTGAGCCACCATTCTCCATACTGAATAGTTTACATTGTCACTCAAGGACAATAGACTTCTTGGTCAAAGTAGACAATTTGGAAGCCTGTATAAAAAAACATGGGGGAGAAACTTGGAACTGACTTAAAATAATTTTCCAAGGTTGCCTGTAGGAATAAACAATGCAGCAGGGTGAGGATGCAGAGGCACTGAGCATAGATGACTCAAAAATATATTATGAACTACAGGAGCCCAGCTTTGGCATCACAGCATAAAACATGGTCTGTAGAGGGTGATCCAAGGTGCCTAGCTTAGTTACATAAATTCTGCGTACAGTAGTAAATGGAAGTGCTGAGTAGGGAATGCAATTTTGCTGTGCTAAGCAGTGAGTTTGGCCAAATGCTTCCTTAACCGAGCCCCCTCACAAAGCATAGAGCATAGCAACACCTTAGGGGTGAGTTAGGTTCAATCGCTCTGTCATGGATTTAGCTGAGAGGAAATAGTAAATGCTGGAATAGGTCTGAACTCCCACTCTTGCCCAAAGCCTAGCAAAGTCTCTGGGTTAGATACCAAGTCTTCTGGGAATGTCAGACTGATATTGTACAAGTGAGGATGGGCACTTCACTTAAAATGTACGAGAAAGAGATGGTGTTGATGACGGTGTTCCTCACATACTGCAAAACACCCTGGCAGGTGCATATCTTTTTTTCCCTGCTTTGTCACTGTTTCAGTCAAAGCCAACCTGGAATCTCAGATGACAGTCAGGATAGCTCATTCCCCACTGCATTCCTCAGCCTCCCATTAAGAGGTGCCCACCAACTTCTTTCCCCTGAACTTTAACCTTTGTGACCCCTCAGACAAACTTGTCAGGGGAAAGAGTGAAAAACGTCCTTTCCATGAATGGCAACCTGGTAGTTAGGTCACTTTATGGAGATGAGAGAGCTTTGGCTTTGAATCCGTTCAGTCTGCTGACAGAACCACATTTGTATCTTTCAATTCCTCAGTGTGTGATGTGGCAAAACCCTGAATTTCCCATACCCAAGTATGTCTCTAACCAGGAGGTTACTAGTACAAGGTAAATACCATAGCTGTGGTTTAGAATGAGAATACACTTTCCTATTCTGTTTTTTCCCCATTCACTTTTATATATGTTTGAAGCGTAATAAAATTGACCCCTTTAGGGTTTAAGTGCAGTCTGGATGTTTCTCTGCTTTAAATGTTAGTTCTATAAATGTTTAAATAAGAGAGAGACATCCAGCTCCTCATAAATATATGAGACCAAATGTGATCTAAAATACTTGGTCTACTGAAGGGAATAGGAGCTCTGAATTTTTCAGTAAGATCTTGGAGCTTAAAATCCATCTAAGTCCATTTTAGGCATTAAAAATAGTAATTTTGCATCTTATTCTCAGCTTTGAGTAACCTTTCCAGACTCCAAAAAGTTTCATCATGGACTGTATTCAACACCCTTTTACCTTACTGTAATTTGAGTGACTATCAAAGAGTAAGATTAGAAATTATTCTGATTTTGAGGATCATCTGAAGCTTTCTGAATAGTGATCATCAAGAAGGTCCAAGGCAATTACAATCACAGTCATAGCTATATCTAAAACAAATCACATGCCAGACTGGAATTTCCTGCTGCTCTAGAGCTCTCAGAGCTGCCATTTTTTCCCAAAGAAACCTTTAAACTGGTAGGACATTTTAAAGACAGTATCAGTGATTAGCAAAGAAAATATCATAGTTAGTTTGTAAGCTACATTCACACTGATGAATTCATTTCACTCCAAAATAGGAATTCCAGCTGCTGCAATGTGCTGTGTTACATATGGCTTTATCTCACCAACAAAATGGTGTTATTTCTAAAAATATGTGATCGTGGCACAATTCTTTGGATATGACTCTGTAATTCAGATAATCTAGCAGCCCAGTTTGCAGCCAGAGCCTTGATGGCTCATGCTGTACTGCTTGTTTACTCCCAAACTTTCTTTTGGAACAAATTAACTAGTTCTCTCCAAGAACAAATGTGGATACAGGATTCTTGGGACAGTGCACTCCAGTGATTTCTTTGGGTGGCATGGACAAGACATCACTGGTTTTGGTTCCCTTTGCATTACACAGTTTTGCAGACTCACTCTAAGAGACCCCCATACAGCTTCATGATACTTGTTTAGGACATGCAACACTATTCTGGTGTCATGCTATCACATACTGTTCACATTACTTCAGCCACTTTGAAGATGAAGAGTGCCACATTCATAAACTAATTATTTCTCAGGGCCACAGGATGTGACATGGGCTCAAAGCATCCCTGAGCCCAGTTAAGAGTATGGATTGTGTGTGCTAGAGGGGATAAGGCTTGGACAATGAGGTTGCAGACCAGTTGGCAGGACTGAGCACTCACTGGTGTAGATATGCCCAACTGCATAAATGTAGCCTAATAATAAGGAATCTGCATCCCTTTATAGTTAACATATTTTAGGGAAAGTATCTAGATTCAAAAAGATCTTCTAGACAATTGTCTCAGTCTAGAGGAGAATGAGTAGACATGGAAACCATACTTCTGGGTTATGTTGATAACAGAAATGTCAGGGTGTTGTTACGTAGATATCAAGAGTTATAAGAGCTGCTTCCCCCACACACCAATTTAATTGTTTCACATATGCCCAACACTTTCTGTTCGACCTCTGTCTTGTGAGGGCCAGTTTCATGGCACTTGTAGTAAAGATGTGCTGTTGTTTCTAATCTTGCTTCTCTTTAAAATTCTGCAGACATTGCATAAGACCCAGCAGCTGTTGCTTTAAAATGCAGATAAGTAGGACACTATGTCACTCGCGGGTGCCGTCATTACAGACCCATGTTACTGTTTCCTGTCAGCTAGAAGTTAATCACTTCATTTTTTACTCTGTCAGTCATTTAGCAAGACAAGAACAAAGATATCTTTAGGGAATACATAGCAACTTTTTTCACCAAGGCACATTTTGCATGAACGTTGTGATGATGATTCTCTTCTTTAGTTTTATTGTGAGGCATAAGCATATAAAAATATTCTTTAAATCATTGCTTTAGGTACTGCTGCTTCCATTAATTTACCATCCAATTTAATAGTTTATTTTCTGCAGAAATTTTTAAAAATTATTAATTAGGTTTGGGAAACAGTTTCTGGGAAATTACGCTTCTGCTCATTTCTTTACCCAAAGACAGAAGGACCTAGACTTGCAGTGGGACATTTTCTTTAAAAATAAGGAATGCTTGGATTAACTTCAAAAAGGAATATGGTGCTGTAGGAGGACATTAGATGCATACAACTGTTTGGTTAAAATCCTAATATTTCTGTGCTAGGTTAGAAAGACATACGTGCATCCACTATCTTGTAAACCTAAATGTATAGAGGTAGTTTTATTTAACTATTGTATGCAGTAAGTCTTGTACCAATAAAATTCTGTAACAAAGCAAAATAAAACAAACAAAAAAGTAGTTTTTCATTAAAAAATCAATCAGTAAAATTTGTGCTTCAAGAAGAAAGAAGCAGCCCTTAGGTTTGTGGTCTAAGAAGCTCTTAGATTTACAGTGTTTTCAGTCCTTGCATTCAGTGTAATTGTGCAGTGTGACTCTACAGTGGAAGAACAAAAGATTACACAGAATAATATTATATAAATTGGCTTAACCTATTTTGATTTTAAAAGCTTAATAACCGTGCTGAGGCTTTCACATAAAAATTAAGTGCACCATCCCTTTAATCCTAGTCATCATAAGAAAGGAAGAGGAAAGGACTTTTTCTGAAAGAAATGTTTTGATGATAACAAAAATAGTCATCTCTGTCTCTGTTAGTGCTTTTCATATCCCAAAGATTTCTATGAAGGAAGGACTAAGTAAAGAAACAGAGACACAGACGGTGATTTACATGGCCCTACGAGTGGGTCCCAGCTCTGTACTAGATGGGCAGACCCCATCTACCAATGGGGTTTCAGGTTTAATCTTTTAGTTGGGTTTCCACAAATATGGCAGGACATAAACAGAAAAATTGCCTTTGAGGCAGGTTGTCACGAGCCAAAAGATGGTATACTGTTTTGTATTATAGCTCGAAGCTGAGCCACAGTTGTGTAGGATGAATGTGTGAAAGTGAACATCACCATCAATCTCAGTTGGACCATGGGTCCTTCCCACCCATTATTCTGTCTCAAAGAGTATCTGATACCAGATCCTTTGGGACTCTAAAAACAACCTTTGATGAATTTTTTCCCTTTGGATTTTTTGGTTTTAGACAGATTTACATTTTCAGCCTCTACATCATCCATTGGTTATTTGCATACTGTATATTATCTGGTAGTGGTTATATTACAATTTCCTCCATTTCTTGTATTATGAAATCAGTGAAAAAGTTTTCCATATTGCCTCTTCCCTGAAATTTGTAATTTCTTTAACTGTTCTACTCTTTCTTTGATCATCTTTTTCAAAGCTGAGATGGCTTAGTCTATGTAAACTGCCCCTGAGAAAAAGTCACCCTTACTGGCCCCTTTGCTCCTTCTCTAACTTTTCCAGGTCCTTTTTGGGATGATGGGATCAGGACTGTCTATAGTGGAAGTGTGTGGGTGCCTATACAGTAATATAAAAGCAACAGTTTCTGTTTGGTTCTTTATTCTTTTATTCAAATTGTGGAACAGATTTCCCCTTTTCACTACTGTAAGGCACTGAATTCATGTTTTCCTAGAAGAGCATACAAAGTGTCCAGAACTTCTTCTCTAGGGAGTAATTGTAATTGTGTAGCTAGTGGATATCAGCATGAAGATTTACCAAGGACTGATAATCCCCATGCCTCACTTTGCCTTTATTAACATTGAATTTCATCAAGAATTCTATTATCTAGTTGCTTGATATTTTAAAATCATTTTGCAAGTCTCCTCAGTCAGGTTTTGGGTTTGCTCCCCTTGACAGTTCAGCATCTTCAGTAAATATTATTGCCTTATTTTTCACCACTTATGAGAACTCCTCTGTTGTGAAAATGAAAGCTACCCATTACTAATTTACTATTATTTCACTGCTAGACCACTGCATCTTTTATATTTAATGGTCTTTCAGTTAGGAAGTCTGTCATAAGCTTTCTGGAAATCCAAGTGGTATTCCAGGTCCATGAATTTCCTGTTACTCTAAAGAGGTTAAGTAGATCTACCTGTTAGTCAAGACACATTTAATTTATTTGTGGTCTCTCCCTTTACAAAAAGATAGCTTTGTTTTTTTCACTTCCACACATTTCAGTCATTCATCATGTCCTGGTAATTTATTACTCTTCATTGTATTGACTTTTTTATTAAACTTTGTCTACTGACACATCAAGTGCAGATGGTTCCATTGATTTGACAGGTCTGAAAGGCTCTTCTATGGGTTCATCCTTAAATACATCCTGAAGTTGATTGTAAATAATTCATTTAGCTTTATTGCTATGGCCTTTTCTTTCCTGAGTTTTCTTATTACCCCCCAATACCCTGTTTAATTGGTATTTAGTATCTGAATGCTGCACTGTCCTCACTGTAGCTATCCTCACTATTCTCCTTCATGGCTGGGAAATGCCATCCATCCTCTCTTTATAAGAGGCAGGATCCCAGACACCAGCATTTAGTAATGAGCACTGAATAATGAAACACTCAGGTTTGCAGTTCCTCAAAATTTTCTCCAGCTCTGAGCACAGAACTCCCAAGGATTGATTTCAGGGCCTAAAAAGTGTCAGCTTGGAAGGGGGAGATTAATTAGTTACCAAGGATTAGTACCTTGAGAATTGAGATTCCTACAATATCCTACTGGAAAAGCTAGATATGTGTCTGCAACTCTTGACTCCTGTTGGTGTCTGTGGTTTGGAGCTGGAAAGGACTCCTTGCTTCCAGCCTTAGCTTGGTGCCCACCTCCTGCTCCAGCAGGGATTAAGTACCCCAGTTCCTTCAGGCTGATCTTAAACAAGCTGTCAACAAGTATTTGAGGAGATAGAAGAGTATGTCAAAGGAGAATAATGGCTTACAGACAGGATAAGGTTACTTTGTCCTGTTTTACACCATGACCATGAGAAAATTTGAGGAAGCACGTCCTCTTCTCAGTGGTGTAGCAGCTTTCAGGTTGCTGATCCTAATTACCAAACACAGCTCTCAATCAAGGAGACTCAGGGTAACCCTGGTCAAAAATTTTCCCTGTAACTGTCCCTCTGTGGCCCCAATGAGTTTTACCGGCTCCCTGAGATGTCTGGGCTGCCTGGGCAGCATCCTGGGAATTCCTCTTCCTCTACTGACTGACTGGTGAGATTCATCACCTACATTCAGGGAAAACTGCCAGCAAACTGAAGAGTTCAACTTCATTCTCTTTAAGTTTTCATAATTCGTCACCTGCAGATATTTCAAGTGTTTGGATTTTTTCCCCATCCAGATTGCTTTGTTCCATTTTTTTAAGCACTGAAAAATTTCCATGTCCTTTCTCCTGTCAGCACTAATGAAAGTTGTGCAGGCAATTTCAGTTTCCCATCTTCTATTTTCCTCTAAAAAAGTGACATTGATTTCGTTTTGCAGATACCTTGTCTTAGAGGAAAGGTACATCTAGGCAAGTGTCCTTTCTGTGACAGTGGTTAGCAGTATTTTGGGGAACATATAGAAACAGGGCACATATGGTCTGATCCTCTCCCTGCTGTGCACCACAGCCTTCTCCAAAGAGACCATCCTTACTCAGCCCTTAAATCACCCAATAACTTGCATTGCTGTTTCCATGTTGGAAGTGAACAAATATTAAGTTCCTACAACATGCAAATGAGGCTATGAAGTGCTAAAAAGATCTAAGAATTGGTCCAAGCTAAAAAATTTTGTTGATGAATATTTCAAATCAATCTTGTCCGCATGAAGTGAAAGAAAACAGTCTCTTCAGAGACATTTGTTTGTTCTCTTTCTGGCTTGGTTGTTTTTCCCAGACTCCCTAGGAAGTCAGAATCAAAAAATGAACTTATTTTTGCTGTTCTATTCCATTATTGTGTACAACTCAATTCTTTTAAGGGCACATCTCTGTAAGCAAAATGCTAAATGACAGTGTAATTTACACTGCAGGCTCTTCTGACAAAAAGTGTAGCTTCAATAGACGCTCCCTTCTACTGAAATCAAAGAGATTTCACCCTTTATGTTTTATTTACTCCTCACAATCATTGATATGGCACTTTATTCTCACAATGCTGTTAAGTATTCTAATTTTACAAGTAGGGAAACAGGACAATGAAAATGTTCACACCACCTATATCAGCCAATTTTTCTCATTTAATGTAAATGCTCTGAAATCTTCCTTTCTCATAGGTCCCTGGCCCTCTTTTACTGTCTATGGAGTTTAGATTCCTCTAATAATCTCTGCATCACACCTAATTTGTTTTTCCCAAAGTAAGAATAAAAGAAAGCTCTCTCTACTATAAGCCCACAATCATACAGAGGGCACCCTACACTGCCTGAAGATGGTTGAGCTACCAGACACACTGTAGTTCCCAAATCATTACATTACAGCCATATGAGGCACAGCTTTACCTTGGCTTTCAAGATTGGATTAGTACCAGTGCACAGTCCTGGAGAACATCACCTGAACTTGTATGTAGCTTAAGCATCTCTGCAGCATCGTCAGTTGCATAGATCAAGAAACTTTTAAGCAAAGTGATTTTTACCCACTGCAGAAGTTGCTGTCTCTCAGACACATTTTATATGGAATATATATTAAGAATTCTTGATATGCCCCAGAATAATAAATATGATCTAAGATAAACCCCTGTGCCTCAACATATTTTATACATCAGTCCTTCTGGGCTGGTACCATAATGGATATAATTCAGCTTGGCAGACACCGTCCTGAGGTTGTATGTCCAACCCCCCTCTCAAAGCAGAGTCAAACTGCAGAGTACACTAAAATGCCTGGGAAATTGTCCAGATGAGTTTTGAACATCCCCCATGACTGCAGAACCTCTCTGCACTGCTTACACAAACACTTACCATCCTCTTGGTGAGATTCTGCCCTCTCCCACATGTTCAGAGCAGCTCCACTAGTGATGAACTGATCCTTGACTAACTCAAATGTGAACATGATCCAGCACTGTCCCTTAGTCCTACACAGTCCATTATGTCAAGGGCTGGATTTTCAGAAAAGTTCTTGTCATGCTTTCTATGTACTTCTCTGTTGAGAGAGAGGGATTTGATCCTCCTTCCTCTGGAAACAAGAGAGTTGACTTCATGCATCTTCCTTGTTAATGACAAGGTTTCTTGTTCTTAAAGAGGCTTTTACTCCCAGAGGAGAGGAAAGGAGAGGAGAAAAGATTTCAGTTGGAAGGGACCTGCAAGGATGACCCAGCTAACCATAAGTTAAAGTATGCTGGTAAGGGCACTGTCCAAATGGCTCGTAGCACTGACACGCAGGAGGCATCGACCACTTCTCTAGGACGCCTCATCAAGTACCTCATTATGGTCAGAAAGCAACATAAAATGAAGACATTTTAGGATCAGCCCACGATGAACATGACATACAGAGATACGCTTCTTAAACTGATCTCTTCTACAACTTTCCCAGAAAAAATCCCTTTTTGTACAGGGCATTATTCAATGTTCTTAAAAAAGAGAGGACAGATGCCACATAACCTTTAAGCCTGTGACAAAGTTACTGTCCATTTATACCTGCCAAAGGTATAAACTACTTTTTTTTATCATTGCTGCTTCAGTCTTGTATTTTGTGCACACACAAATCTGCCATCAAGGTGTATCACGTTCCAGCTTCCTGCATGGCACAATCGTTTGATTCAAGTTCAGCAAATTGTAATTGCGAGGTTTGAAACTGAGTTTTACACCCTGAATTGTGCAGTCTTTTTTTAAAAACCCCTATTTTATAGAAAATATTTACCTGTGATCAGTACTAGAATAACAACTACATCCATGAATTATTTTCTACTACATACAATGTGTTGTGGCACAGGTAAGTCTCAATGCATCCCTTTAATTACATGTAATCTGCTTGAAATTGATCAGATAACCCTAGTGCAAAAGAAAAAAAAATTAGGAGCCTGAATCCAGAGATTGGTATTATTACTTTGCCTAAACTTAAAGATATGGCTTTTGATAAACATTTCCCAACTAAAGTTTACTGCTAAGTAGAGATTCATGGTAAACTTAGACCCCATATACATAGAAACATTTTAAGTCAGGAAGAGAGAGAAGACCACAACTGGTTTTCCTGGAAGATTAATTTTTAGGCTTTTTATTCCATAAAACTAATTTTAAATTAAGAAATTTAAAGGAGAGGTCCCAGTTCTGTTGCTAGTGTCCTTGCTTAAATCAGGACTTAGACACAGAACAAGGAAGTGTCATTATGGACAAAGCCATCAAAAATTCGAGCTTCATTTGTGGTAGTGGGGGGAAAAAAAAGCTTATCCTAGGTTCTAGCACTATCCCAAAAAAAAAGGAATCAAAGGACTTCTGTTACTGTACCAGACCTTCCTCTTGTCAGCCTGGGAGCAGCTTAAGGCAAATTCTGTCAATCTTAAAACTGCTTAGGGTAACGTTTTCAAAGTGACTTAGCAATTCAAAGTCTAATCTTCATTGAAAGTCAATAAAACTTAGGCTCAAATGTGCTTAATTTACCTTTAAAATGGAATGCAGGAACTTCTGATGTTGCCTTTAATCCTGCTTTTCAGCAGGTGAAAGCGAATCCCAGGGATGGAGGGTGTGCATAATGCAATGGAGTGATTAGTTGTAAGGAGCTCAGTGCAGCATGGGCTTGATTTTGTGTTTAAAGGACAGAAGCTAAGTAGTTCAGCATCATCCTATTGCAACTTTAATAACTGTTAAAGTACATATTGCTGCCATTGAATATTTTCTGGTAAGAGTGGTTGATCAGCACTTTTTTCTTCAAAGTCCATTTCTAAAGAGGTTTGACAACCACCCGCAGAGTGAAATGACCAAATCTAACCATTAAGAAGAAGAAACAATCTCAGAGTTTTCACACTGATGAGGTGACACCAAATACTACTATTTTTATTTGCCCTTTTTGTTTGCTTCGGCTTTTGTGCATTTGGGCACCTTATTTTCAAGTTCTTCTCCATAAGAAGGGGGCACGAATGAAAACTGATCTTTTGAAGTATTTGTCTGACTCCATAAGGTAAAGCTTTATAGGAAACATCATCTACCAGGAGAATGTTCAACTCAATCACAGTGAAAAACTTAGTGGGATAAGCCTCTTTATGACAGGACAGCTTGACCAAATACTACATCTCCTCTCACAGCTGCTGCTCTTTCAGACTTTCTGTGTAATTTCCATTACAGTTTATAAGATTTCAGCTGAGTTCAGCTCAGGCCTTAGGCATTGTTCAATATCTAGTCATTTCTATAGAGTTACACATTGTAAACCCAAAGCCTTTTGATATTTCCTGTTTGGCCTCATGAACCAGAGGTTATGTAGTCACTGCACATTTTGTGTCATAAAAATACATTTTCAAACTTTGATAGCATTTGGATCTTTGTAAAATCACCCTTCTTTAAAAGAGAAAAAGTCAAACCCAAAAATTAGTTGCATTGCTTCCTGTTGAATTGGTGCTGAAACACCAAGGACTCACTATCAGCAACCTCCTACTGATTGAGTAAAATCTTAATGAGCTATTCAAGTTTTGGCCTAGAGACAAAAGGACTTTATGATTTCTCAAATACTTGCATCCAGCAGAGTTTATGGATTTAGTACATTTCTCCACATTAGGCAGGAGAATTAATTTCCATAATAATTGTCAGTGGTTTTCCATGGTGTAGTTCCTGTATGCATGTGACACCTCATTATTTCAGAAGAACCTAGTCAGCTGATGTGATAACAATGCAAAGCCAACTCTGCTTGGTCTTTCAAGGCCAAACAGAAACCATTACAAAGAAAGAGCTCCTGCAAACAAATATCTTGACTTCTTCAAAGTGCCCTTTCTCATTAAAGACAGAGTAGCCAATATTAATATCCGTTAATACTTTTCTCCAAGTTTTGTTTGCCTACACTTTTCCAATAGCTGGAGAACAATTTATTTTTAAAAAGTAATCTCTAAAGATTGAAATGTATGAACAGATTTTGTCTGACTGACAGTGATCAGGTATCACATGTTGATTTCTGAAAAAAAAATCCCACAATATTTCATTTTGCTGCCATAATTATCTGAATTTTGGGGTATTTTTCAGTACTAGAGCCATTGTGTTTACACATCTCTTACCACTCTTTTTGACACTGCTGTGTTCATATAGATGTGGATCATTTTCCAATAGGAAGGCTTTCTCTTACTTTATTTCTCAAGGTGTCTAATATCCTTGCCCCCCCCCCAAAAAAAAATAAAAACAAATAACCCATCATATATCTGGCTGGTAGTAATAATTATGTTAGCAGAGGGTTCTTTCGTGTGCTGAAAGTTTCCTTTTGATTATAACCCAGTGGAAGCACAATGAATTCTGTGGGCAGCCTGGCCACAACATAATTTTAAAAGCTGCTAATGGATACAGGTGATGATTAGGTCTAAGAAAAAGCAATTGCAATCTACAGGGTATCTGAGACAGCTACCTAAAAAACCCAACAAAGCAGATCCTTGAGACCTATTATAATACTTAGAACTATTGTAGCACAATTACTAAAAAAATAAAACCAGTGCTTTTTTACAGTGTATTCTGTATTAGAAGGAAGACACCTTTGGGAGCAGTGAGGCAGTGGGTGGCTACAGGCCACATTATTTCCTTTAAGTCTCAATGCCTTTGAAAGAAACACTTTTATGTTCCCTGGAAGAAAAAATGCTGAAATTAATATTTTCAGAAAATTAATAAGGAATCACAGAATCCCAGAATCAGTAGGTTGGAAAAGACCTCTAAGATCTTCGAGTCCAACTGTTCCTGTCCTATGCTAAACCATATCCTTAAGTACTTCATCTACCCATCTTTTAAACACATTCAGGGTTGGTGACTCAGCCTCCTCCTTGGGCAGCCTGTTCCAGGCCCTGACAACTCTTTCAGTGAATAATTTTTTCCTAATATCTAATGTGAACCTGGCTGACAGAGCTTTGTGCCATTTCCCCTTGTCCTATCTCCTGTCACCTGGCTGAAGAGACCATCGCCCACCTCTCTACAACCTCCTGTCAGGTAATTGTAGGCAGTGATAAGGTGTCCCCTCAGCCTCTTCTCCAGGCTGAACACCCCCAGCTCCCTCAGCCATTCTTCATATGATTTGCCTCATATAAATTACTATTTCTTTAAAACTAAGAATGACAGAATGATTCCTTGGTGCCTGTGTCAAACTGTGCAATCTACAGGTCACAATTTCAGATGAATTACCCAGTAGTTTAAAGTATCCCTGATTTGACATTCAGTCACTTTTCCTTTCTGGATATGGATAATCTGAAATGTCATGGCACAAGAATCTGCACTGAGAAACTGCCCCGATTTCTTAAACAGAAAGCAGCAATACAGTCTCCACTTCGACTTCATGGGGAGAGAAAAAAAACCCCAAAAACCCCAACAACAAAACCCCAAGAAATTTCAAATTCCACATAATTTTGGTGCATAATCCTCAGGCCAGGTCAAGGTCAGTCAAAAATTATCTCATTTCTTTAAAAAAAACCCCACAACTTAGAACAAACCCGGCTTATTTTTTCCAATTTGCTGTGAAATTTGAATGTCACTCACAAGTTTGGGGTTTTATTGTGAAATTCCACACACAGATTGCTGAAGAAGCACTCCAGAATCGAGATGCTACTGCAGAAGTTCTCTGGAGTTGGTTAAAATACCTAAGGCTAAACCTAATTAATGTTCTGACCCAACACAGCCTTCCAGCTTTAAAGCAAACCTCTAAGCTGCAAATCTGGAATACACTGAGTACAGCACGGATGGATTTAAAAGCTTCTGCATTTATTGCAAATGAAACTGGTGGCTAGTTTTTCCTAGTCCATAAACTATGGAAAGGGTTGTGGCACATGTTCACAGCTTGATGTTGGTTTCAGATGTCTGCAAGGAGAAGGGGAATTCTGTTTGGCCCTTTTATGCCCTGTAAAATAAAAAAATAAAAAGTGACTGTACCTTGAAATTAATTCCCTTGATGCTGGCACAGAAGATATGAAAGAGCTTCACAGTCTCAAGCCAACTTTCAATTTCAGTAATACCTGAAAGGTGCCTATAAGAAAGCTTGGGAAGAACTATTCACAAGGGCTTGGAGCAATAGGACAAGGGGTAATGGTTTTAAACTAGAGCAGGGGAGATTTAGGTTGGGTATTAGGAAGAAGCTCTTCACTGTGAGGGTGGTAGATCACTGGAACAGGTTGCCCAGAGAGGTGGTGGAGGCCCCACCCCTGGAGACATCCAAGGTCAGGCTTAATGGGGCTCTGAGCAACCTGATCTAGTGAAGATGTCCCTGCTCACTGCAAGGGGGTTGGACTAGATGCCCTTTAAAGGTCCCTTCCTACCCAACACATTTTGTGATTGCATGATTCCTGATGGAAGAGCTTAAAGCCAGGCAACCCTGGGAGTCCAAGCCCACAGCTGAAAGACTAAAGCTGTCAGTTCTTCCTCACTGTGGGCTGGGAGACATTTTGCTTTTAACACAGGACTTCTTGCTCAGCAAGGCTGCAGAAGTGCAGCATGCATTCATTGATCAGTACTTCTGAAAATAATGATTTCAATCCCAACCTGCAGAGAACATGAGAACTTGCTAAAGACCCAAAGAAGCTCATCAACAACATAAACACTGGCTCTTTGGAGCTGACATTAAGAATCACGGTCAGATCTGCAAAAAGAACAAAATATTCCCTGACGACAAATGTCAGCCCTCTTTCCTGATGTAAACATCATAAAGAAAATATCTCCCTCCTCTTAGTGAAATCTCTCTGGAACTAGTACTGCTGTCTACAGTCCTTTTTTTCACTGAAGTCTGTGGCATAACTCTCCGCCAGATTCCCACTGGGGAGAAATGATAAAGAATGATTTGGACAGAGCAGAGAAATTGCTGACTGAAGTAAAGAAACAATATGGGCGCAAATGTGCAATGAGATTTAGTATAGTGAAGGTGCCTCAGGGGCAGCTGCACTCCCTTGGGGTCTCCATCAGTGCTATCAGCTGCACTAACATCCTAAACTACACATGCCGTTCACCATGGCTCACTGCAACAGCCTGTATCATAGAATCATAGAATTATTTTGGTTGAAAGGGACCCTTTAGATCATCAAGTCCAACCATCACCCTACTCTGCCATCCACTACTAAACCATGTCCCTCAGCAGCACATCTAACTGTCTTTTAAATACCTCCAGGGATGGAAATGCCACTGCTTCCCTGGGCAGTCCGTTCCAATGCCTAACAACCCTCTCTGGGAAGAAGTTTTTCTTAAAATCTGATCTAAATCTCCCCTGGCATTTCTCTTCATTTATGCCCTCCTCTCCACCATAAAAGGCAGACGCATACAAACTGTGGCTGGGAATGGACCCTGACCTGTGTTAACATTCAGAGGGATTGTGACAACCACATTGCTGTGCCCTGGCATGGCTGAATTTGATAACATGGATGCATTTGATAATGCTGTCCCTCTCAGCCCAAGCGCAGTAATTAAAGTTGAGGCGATCGCCTTCATGATAAGTAGCAAAAAGGAAAGGGAAAAATACAAGAAAGGAGAAAAATAAAATAAGGGAAGAAAGGGGAAGAGGAGAGCAAAGTGAGGAATCATGGAATCTTTGAGTTGCAGGTACTAAGTCAAACATTCAAATTCTTTTTGTTAAAGCCACGTTGTTGTAGTATACTCCTAATACCAGCTGTTCTCACAAACAGTCCCCTCCCACTCTTTCAGAGGGGGTGATAGCATACGACAGGATCATCCCTAGCACGGGGGCTATTCTGCATCCTCCAGTTGTAGCAAGGAGTGACTTGGAGCTTCCCACAACTCACAAGGAGAGGGAAATGTTTTTGTAAGCTGTACACGTAGGTTTTACCTGTTCTGCTTCTCCAGATGGAAACAGGCTGGGGGAAGATGAAAGTCTTTATTGACATGCCACTATGTGAAAATTTAACCCTTTTAATTGCATTTAGTTGTATTGTGATGGCTGTTTCTATTGCAGCGCTGCTGTGCTCTTTGTTGTAGCTATAGCAATGAATTATTCTGGGGTTTCTTTCATTTTCTTCTAATGTTTTCTTCAAGCTGAGCCCACAAGTGGGTGGAAACACATCTATAACAGAGATCGCAGAAAAGACAGCCATGAAGCTTGAGGCCTAATTCTGACTCTGATGCTGGTTTACTATCTAAGACCAGGCAAAAAATTAAACCTCTGTGCACTGGATTTCCTCATCTGGAAAAAAACAATAGGGCAGGCGTAGGATAGATGTGAAGAAAGAGAAGGAAGCATCTCTCTTACGATTATGCTATAAAGCCTGATTTCTGAGAATCTCTGCTGAGGAAATACTCAGAGAAAAGAGTAATAGCCTTAACTGGTGTAAATGCAGATATGATGCCAGATTGCAGAAGAGTGAGGACTGTTTACAGAAGCTTAAGATCTCTCTTGCTAAATGCTGTTGTCGTTTCATAATCAAGTAAATGGCAAAGAGCAGCCTGTAAATTTATGTGCAAAGTCCCATCTGTGCCAGCACAAGAAGGTAATTTCAAAGATGCAAATAAAGCTGCCTCGCAGCACCTGAACTGTATCAAATTGAGATTACTGGCCACAGCGCAGTGATATAGGAGTTGAAGATTTGGGGGTTTTGCACTGAGAAATACAGGTGCATTCAGCTAAATATATCGTCTGGCTGTAAATACATCCATTCCCTCACCTTGCCGAGAAGATCATGTACACAACTTACTTACAAATGGTGTTTAAAGTGTTAGGAAGTTGGGTTTCTCTGTTAAATTCCCTTTTCTGCCACAGGCTCAGCAAGATCACGTACTCTTTCTGTAAGCGAATTTTCATTCCTGAGCTGCTGATAACAATATAGGCATGGTGGGCGCCAGTAGGCTGCAATATATGGGATTGCACAATGAGCTGCTTATATATTTTCTTCTGTGTCAGACATTTCTTACTCCAGCTGCAAGAATAGGTGTCATTAGAAATAGAAATTTACTACACAACACAATGAAGCTTTTGGACATACCTCAAGTATTAACCTCAAGTATTAACACTAAATGGAGGGGAAAAGATGTGCCCCTGTTTCAGTGGTCTTCACTGCCATGAAGAGACCTCACTGTATTTTTGGCTGTATATTACAGCTTGGCACTGGAGGTATTTTTATGTCAAACAATTTTTGAGCGATGAATTTCAATGCTGTTGTGAAATGCTCATCTCATGTTTTACACTGATGCGTGTTCCTAAAAATGATTAAGAGGCACCCAAGCACAAAAATAGAACCTGTTAGGTTCAGTCCAAATTACTTCTGGGATTAGTCTAATGATCACTCCTGAAGTCTGAAATAATATTGAGGAAACAAGACTCACGTAATCTTAAGCATTTGTTCTAAATGTTTGCACCTTCCCTTTCACTTCTCAGAACAGTGTTTCTTAATTTCCCAAAATCAGGGGGTTTCACCATGATACTTAGCACTTGAATAGCAGTTTTGACTGTCAAAATGTTGTACAGATATAGAATCATAGAATCATTAAGGGTGGAAAAGACCTCCAAGATCATCCAGTCTAACCGTCCCCATACATCCTACATTACTTACTAAAACATGTCCCTAAGTCCCTCATCCAACCTTTTCTTACACACCCCAAAGGACAGTAATTCCACCACCTCCCTGGGCAACCCCTTCCAATGTCCAACCACTCTTTCTGAGAAGAAATTTTTCCTCATTTCTAACCTGAACCTCCCCTGGTGCAACTTGTAGTCATTCCCTCTTGTCCTGTCACTGGTTATCTGCAAGAAGAGGCTGACCCCCAGCTCACCACAACCTCCTTTCAGGTAGTTGTAGAGAGTGATGAGGTGTCCCGTGAGTCTCCTCCAGACTAAACAACCCCAGTTCCCTCAGACACTCCCCATCAGACTCATGTTCCAGCCCTTTCACCAACCTGGTTGCACTTCTCTGGACAAGCTCCAGGGCCTTGATATCTTTCTTGTAGTGAGGGGCCCAAACTGAACACTGTATTCAAGGTCCAGACTTATCAGAGCTGAGTACAGGAGTCTGGCTAAACAGATTTTACTAAATATGTCTCCCAAACTAATGTAAAAACTGGGAATCGAGGAAAAAATGCCAAGGTGCAAATAAAACTTTGGTTTATATACTTCAGGCCCTTGATAATCACAACCACTCCTATTGCTGTTTTTCTAATAAGGGAATTAGGATGGCCCAATCATGATTTCACTACATCCGTTTAATTAGTTTGTAGCAAGCGCTGTTCTCTATTTCAGGGTTTCATCCACATCTCAGAGCAATCCCTGGGCTTACTATATGTGTAACCTCAAAATATACTCTCTCCTGTGTAACCCAGGATACTGTTTATGAAATGCACTATCTGGGTGGTACTGAATAGGAATTTTACCGATGCTGGTGACATCACTACATTGGTGACAGCTCTAAAGTGAAAGTTAAATATTGTGAAAATATTTTCTTTGCCATTAAAAACTGACAATCACAGTTCAAAAGTAGACATAATCAACTGGAAAAAGAGCCCGTACTGCCATAGAGAAAACCTGGTAGAGCTCTTGGTTCCATCCTATATGATCCAGAAAGGGGATGAGCCACTGAGGATATAAAACACTTGAAAGAAGAACTGCTTTGATAAAAGATGTGCTTTTATCAGTTGTGGAGAAAAGAAATGAGGAGTATCCTAGCCTGTCACATAAGTGCCATTAGAAACCTGTTAGGTTATTGAGATTATTACTCTTTAAAATCACACTAAAAGATACTGAATATGTGTTACAGCTCAGTGCCTTGAAAAACATGAATAAGCAGTCTCAGCCATATGAAAACATATAGTGATGGTAGCAAATTCAGAAAGCTCTTTAGCTCTGCTGAGCAGGCTCGTCAGTACCCGCACTGGGTGGGCTTGTATTGCGTGGAGATACCTCTAACTCAGAGACAGGCATTGTGGCATGTCTTGATGGGTTAAATCCTCTGACTGGATTGAATAACACTTCTTTGATGTTTCTTTTAGACATCTCATTTTGGAAGAATAGCTGTCTGGGGCATTATGGCAGTCAGGTTCTGATCATACTGGTCCTTCCGTCACCAAACGGAAAATCTCCTCATCTCTCTCATGAAAAGGTCCTCATCTCTCAGAGGGAAGTGATTTGTGCTCTTGCTGGCCTGGGTTGCTTATGTCCTCTCCTCAGCACATAACATTCTGCAAAACACTGCTATGTTTTAGCCTTTCCTCTGATAATCCCCATGACATGGCAGAACCTATCTAAGGGATCTAACACACCTCAGTATGTTATCCAGGTAAAGAAGCTTGCACAGATCAAACAGACTTTGCTGAAAGCAGCTCTTGTCTCTCTGATGAAAATGTTAGTGCTTGCAGGATGTAGTGTGGTATCCTGTAAGACTGAGCTGCTAGTGTCCAAAACCACCAAAGAGCAAAGCAAAAAATTCCATCTTTTTCCTTCTGCCCTGTCCCGTTCTTTAACCAAACGAGAGATCGGGCAGCATTCAGTTTGTACCACCTTGGTTGACAACAGATGCAGATGGGTTATTTTTACATCCCTCTGCAAGTCTGAGCACAAACAGAAGTGGGTGCTGTTCAGGGAGGAAATTAGAAATGATGTCAGCCTCTTAAAGAAGTGAAACTAGAGCTTGCAGCTGGACGTGTGTCGAGATCCAAACTGTACTTACAGTCTGAGAACCGAATGGAGGAGGTGAGGATGAGTGTGCCTGGGTCTCTCTGTTGCCTGAGGTAGTCATGTTAACATACATGTCTAGAATGAAAATCTCCTTTTGTTTTATAACTGGACCAACTGCCAACTTCCAAAAGTATGTTTTACAGAGACAGCAATGTTATCAACTTTGCAAGCTTAAATATGGTTATGTTATCAACTCAAACCTAGCTTTTAATTTGAAATATTTAGGAAAGAGATCTGAAGTCAGCTCTCATCATTTTCATTTACTAATGGAGTAATCAACATCTGTAGAGTATGCAGCCACAAAATCTTTCTACTCAATGAAAATTGCGCTCAAAAATTCTGTTGTCTTAAGATTTATAATCTCCCTTTAATTAGCATTGCACATGATTACTCCAATCAAAGAAAGTCAGTGGCAAACATTGCCATCTGCATTCATCGTTAACATCAGCTAGCATGATGGTAGTCATTAATTTTAAGTCAATACATGGGCTCTAAGGTACAAATGTTTCTTCAAGGACAGAGAACACTGCCCTACTTTCCACTACTTCACTTTTGACACACACCTTTCATCTTAAAACTTGCTAATATGAATCATTTCCAGTTTGGCACATGTTTTACATCTGGGATGTCTTGCATATTCTCTGCAACAGAAGATATTGTCATTTGAGTAATTTAAGTACGTGTGATTTGGGGATTGTATCACATCTGCCCATTTTTCAGCACAGTTGCCAACTGTGTGGTCAGGGGGTTGGGATAGGCTTCCTTGGCAAGGTACACAATTATTTGATGGATTCTTAAGACAACAGATGCTCAACAGAGTATTAATACTCAGACCACTGCACACTGATAAGGGCAACACTAACAAGATGATATGTTGCATGCCTGTTTGTGTGTGTACAGCCAGTTATGCAGAGATCAGATGTGTTTAATTCGTTAAGAAAAGGTGACTGATGATACTTAGCTGCCTCTGGATTTATATGCTGCTGCGTCATTATGTCCTCACAGAAAGCCGTATTTGTGAAGGCAGCAGATGAGGTGCTGCTGATAAGAATCCTTTATGAAAGTAATATTTTACTGAGATACAGCCAAGTTTTTAAAGGATTTCCACTGCTAAGCCATTACAATTTTTCAAAGGTTACATGCAGTCCAAGAACATTTACCAGGAAGGCAGAAGCATATCTAAATTCATGGATTACATAACATCCAGCAGGATTATTTATTGTCTTCGTCTTCAAAGAAGGGAATTATCTGGGCTTTTCTGAAGGTGTTAGTACATGACTGTAAACTCTTCAAGAGAACACATATTCCAAATAGCATTTTTCTTCCTCCTGAACCAGACCTTTCATGCAGAATGAGTGCTTATGAGAGCTTTTAAATTATTTTGGTTGCATAGTTACAACTCTGATAACTAAGTTCTCCTCATTATGAGAGGTAGCATTGAGTGTTTTAAATCTACCTATAAAAGTGCTCTAATCATTCTCTGCAATTACACTACAATGCACAACAATTAATTATATCAAATCCTTCTCAGAGAAGTGTTTACTGGTGAAGAGATTGCCATGGCTTTATTCCTGACAATGGAAGAGTAGGAATTATTATACACCTCTTGGGATTTTACTGATCTATCATTTTGGTAGTCAGGATTGTAAACATATTATTTTCCCGATAGGAAATCAAAGAATTACAAGGTTGGAAAAGACCTTTAAGATCATCAAGTCCAATTGTTCCTGTCCTATGCTAAACTGTATCCCTAAGTACCTCATCTGCTTGTCTTTTAAGCACATAAACATCAGTTCTTGACAGGCATGATCTTTAAACAATATTTTACATGGGGAAAACATTCCCATGTATTTTTTCCTGTAAGGAAGCAAAATCTCCATTTTTAGCTAGGAAACTCCTATGAGCAACCTGCACTCATGTACAGCTTTTCTGGGATTCATTTTCTGGGCCTGGAAACTGGAGCATGTCTACCCTGGAGATTGCTGGTGTAGGGGCTAGGCATGGGACTGGAAGAGGTTGAGAAATGGTATCGCTGTAACTTGTAATACATAGCTTAGGGCAGGATGAAGATCTTTCCCAGGGTCTGCTTTGAGTACTTAGACTGTAAGTTCATCCTCAGCTATGCCCAGCCACAGTCTGATGCTCAGGTACCTTAAAGCTATCTCAGAACTTGTGCTTACGGAGTCTCAAACTTGATATACATGTCCAATACACATAACTTTTTATACAGGTATACTCAAGATAGAGGTCCACTTCAAACTGGTGGAAAACTTCTTCAACATCAAAGGAAAACAGCTAGGACTGCTTGAGGAAGTGCTGCAGCACAGGAGGGGCTGAACATGGGCCATGACGTTCTGTGTGCACCCTGAGTGCATCTGGATGCACTGGGTGTCAGATTAGTGTTGCTCAGGTCAGGGCATCTTTCAATTTAGTTTCAGGAACACAATCTGTGCAACCTAAACCAGCTCCAGGACATGAACCAAAGCACCACTTAGTGGGTATTATCAAGTGATTTCCCTTGAGAGCTCACTGCTGGTCTCAGATAGATGGTAAGGTAGGTGTACCCACTCACCTGAAGAAATGCATTACCCTCCACAATATTAGTCTTTGGCATTTAGTCCTCCCAATGCACCCCAGCCTGCTAGACACGCCGTGTCTGAAGCGTGAGAAAGGACAAGCTCAACAGCCACAAACCGCTGTTGGCAAGGTGACAAGAGGGGCTTCTGACTACCAGGTTTGGTTACTAGATACTGCGGTATGAAACAGTAAGTACCATACTTCACTGTTCAGTTTCTCTTAGGATTCTGTAAAGATTAACTTCACAGAGGAAAGTTTTCCTCCAAACAATACCTTTCCCTTCAGAAAGGAGTAAGGATTAGCTGTAACATAAAATTGGACAAGTTGTTCAGAAGTACGTGTTCCCAAGGCTGATCTAATCACCTGTCTTCGTATCTTTATTTCCTCTGACAGAGCCATGTTTGACTATGACAAGAGCAAAGACAGTGGCCTACCAAGCCAAGGACTCAGTTTTAAGTATGGAGACATCCTGCACGTCATCAACGCCTCAGACGATGAATGGTGGCAGGCGAGGAGGGTCACTCTGGAGGGAGACAGTGAGGAGATGGGAGTTATACCCAGCAAGAGAAGGTGAGTGCTGTCTTCTCCTACTTACCTTGGTCGTGATGTTAAAATATTCCATTTTATTCCACAAACTGGGGGCATCTATTGAAAAAAAAACAGGGAAAGGAAAGAGAAATACCACAGTTGTTATGATTTTCATTGTGAGATAAAGTTCAGGCTCTTTAACTGTAAAGAAACTCAAAAGGTGACTCAATTCTGGTGGATTAGTATCTTCACAAAGAAAGGAGGGAAAGGGAAATGAACACCATATACTAAGGAGCTTTGGCAGAAAAATGAATATCCAGAACGTAAATCTAGGAATTAGCTCTGAATTTGAAGTAGAGCACATGTTCTAATGTCAGGGTTATTAGCCATTGCATCAAACTGCAGAGGGGTGTAATGAATGTCTTGACATTTTCAAATCAAGACTGTATGTCTTTCTTTTGCAGGAGTAATAGAATTAAACTTCTCAGCCTGTGTGATGTAAAAAAATGACGCTAACTTACATAATGGTCCTCTTTAGCTTCAAAATCTGCTAATCTAATCTCTGCCTGCCTGGAAACTGATGAATAATCAATATCCCCGTAAATTTTTCATATAATGTAAATGAAAGAACTTTCATCCACTCTCCAAGCTAAATTTTTGTTTAGCTATGATGGATTCATGCTGGTTGACAGAGAGATAACAGACATCTGAAGCTCTCTCATTGTTTGTTTTGTTTGCTCCATGAAGGTGCTTTTGTAAAATTGGCCACAGGCCTCTGACCGTATCAGAAATACCACAGAAATCAGTATTACTTTCCACTTCTGTTGATAGTTCCTATAAGAAAGGTCAATAACTGCAAAGGTAGGAGGAAAATGGAATCTGTCAAGCCACATTACATTTTCTTTTGCAGCAATCATAGAATCGTAGAATCAGTTTGGTTGGAAAAGACCTTTAAAATCATCAAATCCAACTGTTAATCTAATGCTGCCAAGTCCACCACTAAACCATGGCCCTATGCACCACATCTACATGTCTCTTCAATACTCCCAGGGATGGTGACTCTACCATTTCCCTTGCTTGAAAACCCTTTCAGTGAATTATTTTTTTTTCCTAATATCCAATCTAAACCTCCTCTGGTGCAACTTGAGACCATTTTATCTCATATGCTTGGGAGAAATTACCAAACCCCACCTGGCTACAACCACCTTTCAGGTAGCTGTAGAGTGGTAAGTTCTCCCCTTAGCTTCTTCTTCTCCAGGCTAAACAGCCACAGTTCCCTCAGCCACTTCTCATCAAACTTGTGCTCCAGACCCTTCATCACGTCAGTGCCCTTCTCTAGACACGCTCCAGCACCTCAATGTCCTTCTTGTAGTGAGGGGCCCAAAACTGAACACAATACTCAAGGTGCAGTCTCACCAATGCCAAGTATAAGGAGACAATCACTGCCCTGGTCCTGCTGGCCACATTATTTCTGGTACAAGCCAGGATGCTGTTGGTCTCCTTGGCCACCTGGGCACGCTGCTAGCTCATGTTCAGCCAGCTGTTGACCAACACCTCCAGGCCCTTTTCCCCCAAGTAGCTTTCCAGCCACTCTTGGCCAAACCTGTAGCTTTTCCTGGCATTGATGTGACCCAAGTGCAGGACCCAGCACTGACCCTTGTTGAACCTAGTTGGCCTTGGTCCATCGATCCAGCCTTTCCAGATCCCCTTATCCATATTGTTGATAAATCCCCAATACTAAGCCCTGGGGAACAGCACTTGCGACCCACCACCAACCAGATTTAACTCCATTCACCACAACTCTTTGGGCCCAGCCATCCCCCCAGCTTTTACCCAGCAGAGCGTACTCCTGTTTAAGCCATGAGCAGCTTTCCATGACGGAAACTAAATCATAGTTTTCCTGCTTCCAGTTCCTCCTGTTTGTTGCCTATGCTGCATGCACTGGTGAAGATCCCACCACCCTCTTTTGGGGAAAAGCCCTAATTCCTACATGACCATTCTCGGGCACTTCCATAGTTTCTAGCACATCGATAACCCCTGTGTCTTTGCTACTGCATGGATCTCTCTCTCCTGTCTACACTGAAAAGGTAGACTGAAAGACCCTAGAAGCACAATGTCCTTCAGATACTGGCATACTGCCCTTGGGCTTATCTCTAGAGAGCCCTTTCCCCCTTCAAATCTAGTATAAAGCTCTTCCAATGAGCTCTGATAACTCCTGTGCAAAGATCCTTTTCGCTCTTTGAGACAAGTGTACCCCATCTTTGACCAGCATACTGTACATGAACTTTCTATTCCTAGCTATTTCAGTTTTAACATTAATATAAAAATGATGGTGCTCATTTTTTATATTGGGAAAATGGGCTGTCTGATGGTCCATAGAGCACTTGCTGCTGTTTCAAAAGAGTTGGACCACGTGCTAATAGACCTCAAGGTACTCCTTGTCCTAAATCACAGAAAAGTAAGCTGAAGGGCCATTAAATACCTTATTGACATAGGCCCTGCAAGGACCTTATTTTCGCTAATCATGACCATATATGAATAGCAACCATAACAGAATTTTGAGTGACAAGCAATTTTGGAGTCATGTAATAGACAGAAATAAAAAAAGTATAATTTTTTAGATGGGAAAAGTGTGCCCATTACAGAGATTTAGTCACTAGATATTCATAGAGTTACAGAATGGTTTGGGTTGGAGAGGCCCTCAAAGCCCATCTAATTCCAACCCCCTGCCATGGGCTGGGACACCCTCCACTAGCCCAGCATGCCCAAAGCCCCATCCAGCCTGGCCTTGAACCCTGCCAGGGATCCAGGGGCAGCCACAGCTTCTCTGGGCACCCTGTGCCAGGGCCTCACCATCCTTACACTCCTTGCTAAACAGTCTCTCTCCATCTGAAAAAGGAATACTTGCCTACTGTTAATTGCCACAGCTAATGCTATTGTAATGACAGGATTGGGTCACACTGGGGATAAAAGGAAAGCCTATTCAGTTATTACCAAGGGAAGAGTGTGCACAAACCTCACTCACAGTGTGATGTGCACTGTGCAAAGCTACAGGGATGTTTTCAAGAAGGAGAAAAGATAGAGGCTCTCTGGTCAAGGTCAGATATGTGATACAGCCTAGGAAAGTGGTAGTGGCTTAGGAAACAGTGGGAGAAAAGAGAAAGGGAAAAAAAATTTTAAAAACTAAAGTAGGCAAGATGAAAATAGGTTGGTTAGAGTCTAAAAATAGGAGTCTTGAATTTGAAAAGATGCCGTATAGCTACTGTGCTCTTCACTTGTCATCCTGATTCTTCACTTGTGAATCTGAGCGGGCTGCAAAAATCAATGGCATCTGATTTTCTGTCTGCACTAATGTAATGATGTGAGGCACCTGAGCTGGGGGGAGCAGGGGGAAGGGGGGGGGGGGGTTGCTATTATTTCACAAAAGCTTTCCGTTGTACAAGGTGATTTTTTTCCATTGCACTGAAAAGTCTTACTTCCTTTCTGTGGATTCCGGATGATCCCTCAGAGCCAGTGGGATTGATATGCTCTTGCCAACATCTTCCATGGTCATTTACACCACCCAAGGGAAGGATAAGCAATCAATGCACACAGAGCTGATCTACAAAGAATAAAGCTCATCATACTTGCCAGAATGTACTAATTCGGAGTTGAATTTCCTCTGCAAGTGTGGGTTATTGACTGTGAGATGCTGGTGTAAACCAGTCCTGGGATTCATTTAACCAAATGTAGACATCTAGAGCATGGAAATCTTCATCTGATCTTGTTACTCCAGGCTGTTACATCTCTCACAGTTTATATGGAACTATTGCAATAGGCATTGCATTATGTGTAATATGGCATTTGTATATCTAGCAGTGAAATACTCCTAAAAGAGAGGATCTGTTTGTTGGGCTGTGGCTTGTCCTGCAAGCTGAGCTTCCTGTGATGTTGTAGGTTGTAGGGATTTTATATTTGTCTTGTACTTTTCAATCCCCTATTAATTTCTGCTCCTTTTCTTCAGGGTTGCGGTTTTTTGTGGCATTGGTAGGGTTTGGTTCTGGTGTTGTGCTTGGACACTTTCCTCTGCCTATGTATATATACAGGAATATTATCCATAAAATTGAAAAGTTTTTACACTTTGGGTCTGGACAAGGCTGTACAAACCCAGGGAATATTAGTGCCAGGGTGAGTCTTTTAGCTATCTGGTTTGCTTCCTTAGCTGTTGTCCAGGAGGAGCTAATATGCTATTCCTGCCTTTTTAAGTAGTGAAAATAGCATGGAAAGGCAATGAGCCCTTCAATTTTACTCTGAGGTGTGTATATATATGTGTGTGTACATATACAAATACATAATTATATGTATGTATACACACAAAGCCATAAGTACATTACATTACTTCCTTAGGGCTCTGTTTCATTCTAATTTACTTTTAAAGTACCTGGGTTTGTTTGGGGTTTTTTTACATCTTTTTAGAGCAGAGCCCTTCAAACAATGGCATTTTAGCATGAGCTGATAATGCTAAATCAAGACTCCATGCTCTTTTTCTCCTCTTTGATGTGATATACCATAAGAAATAATAATTTATAATTACAGGGTAGCTGCCATTCATTATTCTCTCAAAAATGTTGGATACATTGCCAGACTTTAGCTCTTAGTCATTCAAGAGTTTGAAAGCTATTTGACATTAGCTTTCAGTGTGGACTTACTGCCTTGTTGATTGTTAAAGTCAGGCTTTAAGAGGAGTTTTGGAGGGTAGCACTGGAGCAGGAGGAGGGTTATTGAAAGAGGCAGCCCAAAGAAGTGAGGCCTGTGTTTCTCCACTGATCTGTACAAGGACCAAATCTCGTGAACTGCTGAGCCAGTGACCTCAGTGAGGATTGGCAGAAATGAAATGCTCAGTATCCTGCAGTGCTAAAATATCACTGCAACCCTTTCTGCATCTGAAAACAGCATTTTGTCTGGCTTTGAGTATGTATTTGCTGTCTGATTACAGCTGTTGTTCTCAACCATGGGGCTGAGTTGCCAATTGGGTAGAAACCAAATATAATATTATCAAAGTACTGTGATGTTGTGTCATACTGATGTTTGGAACAGTGCAGCTTCAGCATAAGAGACTGCAAACTACTACAGCTGTGTTTTGTCACCAAATGGTTGTTATAATATTAATGCATGTGCATGAATACTGCAGGCCAAATTTCTCGGTTCTACATCCACCACAAAGTTTCATCCAAGGTATGTCTAAGGTGAGAGCAGGGCACAGTTATTATCATAGTCTCCTGAGTTGGAAGGGACCCATAAGGATCATCAGCGTCCAACTCCTAGCTCCACCCAGGGCCAGCCAAGTCAGGGCATGGCACTGAGGACATCTGCAGACACTTCTTGACCTCAGTCGAGCTTGGTGCTGGGACCACTTCCCTGGGGAGCCTGTTCCAGTACCTGATCCCCCTCTCACTACAGAACCTTTTCCTAATATCCTAAACCTCCCCTGTCATAGCTGGGCAGAGTCTCCAAGGTGAGAACTACCTGTTCTCTACCAACGTCTTAGGGAGCTAGTGGTATTTTCTGTTCACTATGTTTATGCATGTCAATTGCTCTCCTATCATCAAAAATACTGTTTTATACTAGAATGACCAAGAGAATTAGTTCTATATTAGGTTTTGTTACATTTAGACATACAGATGCAGAGATTTACATTTTAGTTTCTACATATGCTGGTCTCTTAATGACAAGGTTTTTTATTCGCCTCTTTGTCCTTCCTATTGTCCAAATAAATAAACAAATTCAGCTTCCCATAAAGGGCAGTAGCAAGCTGAGCAGCCAATGTCTAAGATTCCCTCCCCATGGAAACGCTGACATTAGTTCAAGCAAATCAACAAAAGCATGAAACCAACATGCATAAATTAGAGTGCATTAAATTCCTAGAGAAATGCTCCAATTCAATAATAAAGAGATTTTAATTTGCTGTAGCACTGATTTTACACATCCGGTTCTCTTCCCTTTTTCTTCTCAGTCTCTGCACACAGAAACACCCCTACATTGCAAGCCCCACACAACAACCTCACACTTCTTGAATGTCAAGCTTCAGTATTTTCTGTGACGTGTGCATATCTGCTTGAGTTGGGTCTGAAAGTCATTTAGTCATTGGTTTCACACAAACTGTCCCAGAATGTCCATACCTCAGCACTTCTACTGTTCCTGCTGTAGGTAATGAGGTTTTGGTCGTAAAGTACTAAAATAAATACATTAATCTTTCGGTTGTTTTTAAGATATCCAGCCACAAAACCACTCTCAGAACGGACATCACTCTTAAGATTTTCATTTTCAGGTAGTTTAAGTCCATCTGAATGGAAAAGATTATACAACTCCCATCTCTGCTACCACCAGTTCAAGGTGTATGATGGTACCAGCCTGATATTTGTGTTCTCAAATAAACAACATTCTCTCCACAAATACATGTAACCATGCTCTCTTTCAGAGCAAAATGTGGGGAAAAGTACATAAAACCCAATGTTTCACAAACATTTAAGGACAAAGAACAAGAGGTTTTCCCAGTGCACAAGTCCCCATGGGCAAAAAGCCAACTCAAATTTGTTATTTTGCTCAGCTAGGCAGAAGGGCATGTTTATCCACACAAGTGAGTTTTGTTTTTAATGGTTTCCTATAAATTGCCTACCTTTCTAAACATCCCTTAAGACTTTAATCCTTTGCACACAAATCCATGGGCCCGGATGGGATACACCCACGTGTGCTGAGAGAGCTGGCGGAGGTGATTGCGGAGCCGCTCTCTATCATCTTTGACAGATCCTGGACTACAGGAGAAGTGCCTGAAGATTGGAGGATAGCCAATGTCACTCCAGTCTTTAAAAAAGGCAAGAAGGAGGATCCCAGTAACTATAGGCCAGTCAGCCTCACCTCTGTCCCTGGAAAGGTGATGGAACAGCTTGTTTTGGATGCCATCTCCAAACAACTGGAAGAGAAGAAGGTCATGAAGAATAGTCAGCATGGATTCACCAAGGGGAGATCGTGCTCGACCAATCTCATAGCCTTCTATGATGTTATTACCAACTGGGTGGATGGAGGGAGAGCAGTGGATGTCATCTACCTCGACTTTAGCAAGGCTTTCGATACTGTCTCCCACAACATCCTGATAGAGAAGCTGAGGAAACAAGGGATAGACGAGTGGACAGTGAGGTGGGTTGAGAACTGGCTGTCAGACCGGGCTCAGAGGGTCGTGATCAGTGGAGTAGAATCTGAATGGAGGCCTGTGACTAGCGGTGTTCCCCAGGGCTCAGTGTTGGGTCCAGTCCTGTTTAATATCTTCATTGACGACCTTGATGAGGGAATAGCATCCACCCTCAGCAAGTATGCCGATGATACAAAACTGGGAGGAGTGGCTGACACGCAGGAACACTGCGCTGCCATCCAGCGAGACCTGGACAGACTGGAGAGCTGGGCAGGGAGAAATCTAATGAAATTCAACAAAAGCAAGTGTAAAGTCTTGCACCTGGGGAGGAATAACCGACTGTATCAGTACAGGCTGGGGGATGACCTGTTGGAGAAGAGCTCTATGGAGAAGGACCTGGGGGTCCTGGTTGATGACAGGTTGGCTATGAGCCAGCAGTGTGCCCTGGTGGCTAAGAGAGCCAATGGGATCCTGGGATGCATCAGGAAGAGTGTGTCCAGCAGGTCGAAGGAGGTGATCCTCCCCCTCTACTCTGCATTGGTCAGGCCCCACCTGGAATACTGTGTCCAGTTCTGGGCTCCCTGGTATAGAAAAGACAGGGACCTTCTGGAGAGAGTCCAGAGAAGGGCGACAAAGATGATTAGGGGTCTGGAACATCTCCCCTATGAGGAAAGGTTGAGTGAGCTGGGTCTGTTCAGCCTGGAAAAAAGAAGACTTAGGGGGGACCTAATTAGTGTTTACAAGTATCATAGACATGGGTGGCAGGGGGAATTGGCCAGCCCCTTTTCAGTGGTCAGTGGGGACAGGACTAGGGGCAATGGCTGTAAGCTGGAGCACAGGAAGTTCCGCACCAACATGCGGAAGAACTTTTTCACAGTGAGGGTGACAGAGCAGTGGAATAGGCTGCCCAGGGAGGTGGTGGAGTCTCCTTCTCTGGAGATATTCAAGTCTCGTCTGGACGCCTATCTATGTAATATGAGATAGGGAGCCTGCTTTGGCAGGGGGGTTGGACCCGAAGATCTCTTGAGGTCCCTTCCAACCCCTAAGATTCTGTGATTCTGTGATTCTGTGATTCTGTGATGATAAAACTTTTTAAGATGGCATAATCATATAAGCTTTCTCTAAAGTAAGTTACCCAACCATACTTAGTGATGTAATTGGAAAAAATGCATATGGAATAAAATTGATACCTGTGTGTATCTATAAACCTCTTCCCATTCTCCTGCAATGACAGGAATCTTTTATACTGAAGGAAAACAACCCTTAGCCTTTAAAGCATATAAGGCTGTTCTACATTTTTATGACAATTCACTTCCTAATGGTCTACTCTTTTTGTGAAATATTGACCAGGTGCTGAGCTGCTCTCTATAAGCAAGTCGCTGGGGGTGGCTCTCTCTTACTGAAAAATACATGTTCTGCTGCAAAAATACCACTTCAGGAAGGCTCCAAAATAGTTTTGAGAATGGGAATGTATTGGCAAGCTCTGGCCTCATATAAATGAGACCAAGCAGTGCAGAGGATGAAAGCAATAAAAAACTAGGGACTGTGTTCACATATTTGGACTATAAATAGTAATATGTATTTTCACTTATCTTTCACCTGATGGGCAAGCAAAACAAATATAATGTGGATGACCTGGAAATGGCAAAGGAAGACAGGAAGAAACACGCTAAGTTGTAAAATATTGCAGTCTTTCAAGGATCCATTTTATGTCACATTCTTGTATTTGAAAGCTCCCCTCACTACAGTTCTCATGCTGGATTTGGAAATAACTTTCATTCTCAGTGCCAAATCTGTGCAAATTAGGCTACTGTAACCATTTTATTTGATTCTTGACACCAATTTGCAGTTTGCATCTGTATTCTACAGCAGTGACGAACGCTGTTATTGAAGATTAAAGCATGTCTCACTCGATATTTTACATTTCTGCTGTGAAAAAGGATTAGTGCTTTTAGAAAGGCACTGACAAAATTCCCAGTGGTCCATTAACCCCCAATGATGGAGGATCACAGTTCATGTCTGGTGGAGTTATGCTTGATCTCTCCTTGTTTGCAGTGCACATGAAGAACTGCAAGTCTCATTTTGAAAAATGCCAGAGGCTCATTCTCAATAGCAACCTGTGCCCAGAAACACAAAGGGAGACAGCAGCTGCAGTGCAGTGGGTGCTGCATCCAGTAATAAGCTCCTCAGAAGAGGAGTCGGAGGAGAACAGCATCCGAAAGAACTGAAGTCCTGAACTTAGTAGTGAGGAAACACTAAAGGCTGAGGTATATTTTCGGTGTACCTCTCCAGAATTTTAGCTGTATATGAGAAGAGAAGAATAAATACTGACCATCTTTTTAAAAAAAGAGCTGTGAGATGTCTGCTACCAAGAAAGATTTCAAGAGGAAAGGAATATAAAGGATATAGCCCAGATCTCAGATAGTCCTAGACTAATTCACTGTACACAGGGCTACACTTGGAGAGCTGGTGGAAAGCTGGGACGAAATGCCCATCATTTGTGCTAAGTGATGCTATCTCCACATGGGGGTCAGAGCTTTTCACCTCTCAAGTCACATTTGAATGCTGGATGTAGGTGATTCTGAGCATTTCTTGAAATCTCACTGTGTTTTAGTGACCCCCAGGCACTTTTTAAAGTGGGACTTGAGCAATGAAGTAGTTTTGGAAATCATATCTGTACTTTCCTCCATCCCCTAGGCATAGCTCTATCAAGAAGATACATGATTAGAAAGGATCATGGGAGCAATGTGTGCATCAGGCGATTTGGGATTCGAAATTTGGGCCTCTGTAAATTTGGTAGATAGGAATCCACTCCTTTCACTTTATGTTTTGCCCAACCCTCCCTATAATCCTGTTTTGTGGAGCAGTGGTGAATGAAAAATGGATCCAATTTGAAGTTAAGTATTTCTTCCTTTAAGAGCAACTCCCTCAGCTGGTTGATCAAATTGTTGTCCAAGGCATGGTAGGTTTGCTGTCAGCTAAAGCCATGTGAAGAATTTACACTTGTGTGCTATTCAGGCATTCACAGTATCAGATGCTGCAAAAGCTTTTTGTACCAAAACTGCCTTTGTCTTGGGGAGAAAGGGGGTCAAGTTTATTTTTCTTTAAATGTAGCAATTGCAGAACCGAAGATTCAAAAAAAAGTACTAGAAGTGTTTGAATTAATGTTCCTCTAGAAAATGTATTTTTGAAGAGTTGGATCAATGATGCTAAAAGAACTGCTATTCAATACTTGTTATCATTTAGTTCCCATTTTTACCTCTATCACAAAAGTTTCTTGATAGCTCAGATGAGAAATAATGGAAATTAGTTCACTGCAGTCCTGGACTCCAATCACCTCCACAAAGACTGAATCTTTGATGAACCAACCTTAATTCTAACTGTTCTCCAGACCATGTGAAAACCAACACTTTTCAGGCATTCAGATGCTGGGTTGATTCCTTCAGGAGAAAGAGAGGTATATTCCTCATACTAGAGTACCCCTCTGCCACATTTCAAGTCCCAACCCAAACGTGAAGGCAGTAGAGCACCTAAGATGAAGTGCTTTAGAATCACAGAGTCATGGGATCATCAAGGTTGGACAAGACTTTCAAGATCATAAAATCCAACCATCATCCCTACACCTCTATAACCACTAAACCATGTTCCAAATCTCCATGTCTGTGCATTTTTTGATCACTCTCATGGGTGCCGAGTCCACCAGCTCCCTGGGAGCATGTTCCAATGCTTCACCACTCCTTTGGTGAAGAAATTTTTCCTGATTTCCAATCTGAACCTCCCCTGGCACAACTTGAGACCGTTTCGTCTTGTCCTAGTACTAGTTGCTAGGAAGAAGAGGCCAACACTCACCTTACTGCAACCTCCTTTCAGGTAGCTGCAGAGAGCTACCCTTAAAAAACTGGGAAAACCTATTTATTTTATCCCAGCCTTTCTCTGACAGCTAACCCATTTCATTGACACTTCGGGCAACAACAGTAATGTAATCACCCTGAGACACATGAAATTTCCACTTGGAAGTTTACAGTTCAACTAAATTATAAGAGAACAGTCTTATTGTGGAAGGTCTCAGGGAAATTGTAATGGGAGGCAACACAGTGTACTAACCTTATACCGTCCCCAGTTATGAAATGTTTGTAATATTCAGCAGGCATGCTGAGCATGTATGACTGTTGTTGGTATGTTTGCCTGGAGGATTAATGGCACTTAATGACATAATTTATATACTTCTCAAAGCAATGCAGAATGTTTCTGCAGCTCCTCTCCTCCCTGCCATGCCTGTAGAAAACAGCAATGCCTCCATGGCTGCTAATGCAATTATGACAAATTTCATAAGTAAGATCCACTCTTCAGGGTTAATTTCCAAATTTCTTTACTCAGTGAATATGAAATGAAGTTAAAAGCAGATATTTTAGGAAGTTGGACAGGGCTGGAATGAGTTTAAATGTTAACACAGATTAATAAGTGGAATACTGTGTTCATTTGAGCTAATTATTTTCTCAGAAGGCATCCATCCTATTTAGGCAATTACACAGCCTCAAGTCTTCATTTCTTACCGTTACTATCAAGGGACTTCATCTGCTAGTTCAAGTTTAAGACTGTTCATGTGTTTTTAATAACATAGATTTAATTTGAAAACTGCATTCGAGCTGTTTCCATGTGAATATTCCACACTTACAGAGAAATGCATTTATTCTAAATTTAAACTGTAACTATAGTAACCAGCATTCACTGTTTCAATAGGAAATATATAAGCCCACTCATACAGAAGGAAACATGTTGTGTTAATTATCATTCTAACAAAGGACTAGAGCTTGTATTTTTAAAAAAATAATCATGTGAAACTAGGTATTCTTACTATCCAGGCTTAGAAACCAAGAGATTTGCAGGAATGCATTCTAATGTCATTTGTGAAAGTTAGAAAAAGGTTTATATCTCCACCAATTTTCAGGATATAATAAACCTCACTTTTACTCTCAGCTATTTATTGTCTAATAAAAATACACTATTGAGCTTTTAGAAGCTAACTTTGCAGGATTCAACGTAGATTTCCTAGAGCAATTCCTAACCTTAGACAAACAGAGTTACTGTTTCAATTATAGGTAGATGATCAGTTTTTATTTTTTTTTGCTTAGGTCAGTAGATGATACATTCTGTAGATGATTTTGCAAAGGTAATAAATGTCACTTTTACAGTAATGATCCTATTAGTCAAGGTAAGGATGTGAATAGCTTCTTCCTTTCTTTAGACTTTCTTTCTGCAAATGTTTTCTTGGGGGTTGATTTTGTTACAGGGGAGAGCTCATCCCTTCTTAGATATTTTTTTCCCTTTAATTCCAAGCATTCTTATTTAAGCATACTATGTTAAAAGTTTAAATTTCTGCATTTACATATGTAAATCTGGTAATGACAAACTTTCCAAATATACTAAGGCTATACAGTTTTCCCATGAGTAAAATATTTACTGCATCTATTTCGGTATGCAAATGGATTTTCATTTTACTAATGTTTTTTAAATAGCACTCACTCATTGAGTAATGGTAATTCAGGATATTGACCCATAGTAATTAGGAACAGAAACACCAAAATATCTAGTGCTGTGTCCCTTATGCCTGCCTTGTGTGTCTCTTTTTTTTCCTCTACTGAAGACAGTGATGTGTGTTTGTCCAGTCTTGTACAATATGAATGGATCAAGGTGCCATACATTCCTCTTCTATATTATTTTGCTAGCTAAACATATTAAGCATTAAAAACTAAACCTCTGTTTTCTTGAGAATTGATTTGTCCAGCATCAGCTTGTTGCCAATGATTTTGGTATCTTTTTTTCTGCATTGTGTATACAATATAGCAAATCCTCTCCTGTATTGAAGCTATGGATTGCAGGACCAAATGACTTCTGAGGCTTTCCATTGGAGTATTTCAAGTTTAAAGATATGAATACCAGCACTGTACAGACTAAACTAAGTTCTGGGTCATACCACACTGCAGTTTGGGCTCTCGGGTCCCAGGCTGTTGGCTCACATGGGCTGCTTCCTCTGTTTTTTCAGCAGAGATCTGGACTGAGCTTTCAAAGCAGATGTCCCATTTGCTGTCCCTTGCAGCACTTTGTTTTGTTTCATGTGCCTGTCTTGGTGAACACATCCTACATTCATTTGTATTAAACTGCTCTTGCTGATGAGGTCACCCAGTGCAACCACCTGCTAATGGGTGGTCAGTTCAGGATGCCAGACTAGAATTACCTTAAAGAAAAACACCCAAAATGTATAGAATCATAGAATCACAGAATCTTCTGAGTTGGAAGGGACCCATAAGGATCATCAAGTCCAGCTCCTGGCTCCACACAGGGCCAGCCAAGTCAGAACATGGGACTGAGCGCATCATACAGATGCTTCTTGAACTCAGCCAAGCTTGGTGTTGTGACCCCTTCCCTCGGGACCCTGTCCCAGTGCCTGACTACCCTCTCAGTAAAGAACTTCTTCCTATACTCCAACTTAAACATCCCCTGACACAGCTTCATGCCGTTCCCTCAGATTCTATCCCTGGTCACCAAAGAGAGGAGATCAGCACCTGCCCCTTCACTCCCCCTCCTTGTCAGGAAGTCACAGACCACGATGAGGTCTCCCCTCTCAGTTTGTATAATCTGCTCCCAAACATGCAGAAGCAAGCTTTTGTTTGCTTTTGAGTTGCAGCTTGTGTCCTCTCTTATTATTATTATTGATGAGGTGAAACTGCCTGTCTTTGTTTTCAGGACTTACATTGAGGTCTTCACTGAAAGGAGTCAGAAAAGCAATCTCTTTTCCTTCTATCTGCTTGCTGATGTTTGTGGAGAGCATGGTTTAAATAAGACCAGCTAACCAATTCAAGGTGTTTTTAGAGTAGCTGAAAATAGCCCTTCTGCCCCTGAGCATTTGTGCATCTCCTCGGAAGTGTTCTTTTTTGTCAAAACTGTGTATTTTTACGTAATCAAAGCCTCAAGAAAGTTTCTCTGCCCTTGAATTTTGTAACAAATACCATATCTCCACCTATCAGAAGACAAATCTGAAATTAATTTGCAGCTGAAAGACAAACTTTCCTGTGATAGCATATTCAAAATTACTTCTGTTGAGCTGAGGGCAGGACCCTTGAAAATCTGTGGCTTTGCAAAGTTGGTGTCACATAACGGAAGATTTAAACAGGGACCATTGTCAAAGGGCTCTTCCAAGCCATGAGCAGACCCTCTGTGTGTGCATAGTGAATGTTGGTTTAGGGGTTTGAGGCAATTTGAGAAAACTTAAACACCTAACACATCTCTTGATTGCCCAAAAACACATTGGCCCCTGGAAAGCTTCTAGGTACCTCCCTCAAACTCAAGTTAGTAAGAGACTCTGTTTTTCTTTAAGATTCAAGGCAAAAGTTTCTCTGAAGCATGAGAGAAAGGAGGTTCCCTTTCCCTTCTAATCTGCTCCAGCCAGACCAGCAACTGGATCACGTCAGTTGTCTGATTAAATCTCTAAATCCATTACAATCTACTCACTTTTATCAGTCTGTTACTTTTCTGCTATGGAGAAGGGAGCAATGAGAGGCTCTAGGGAATCTTCTTTGGCAGGCGGTTTGGACTCGATGATCTCTAGAGGTCACTTCCAATCCCTACAATTCTGTGGTACTACTGGGAGCAATGAGAAATGGCAAGACTCTCCAGCACCTGCAATTCCTTATATCTTCTCAACCCACTCGGTGAAGCTTCATTCTTTTTACTTTGTATCTGCCATAAGCTTAGATAATATTCACCACCACGGTGCATTATATGCTATTTGGTAAGGCATTTTCAGCTAATTTTAAAGTATTTTAAGGTATTTTTTAAGCAGCTCAGGACTTTGGAACCATAGGGTATTTTTTGAAAATAGATTCAGAAATTATGGGATTCGTTTTACCTTATTTGGATGACCTAACAGTTCATCATTTATGTAAGCTAGGGAATCGGAGTTCCTTCTGTGGGAAGGCAAAAAAGGTGCCTGCACAGAAATTTACTCCAATGTAAAGTGCACATCTGAAAGCACCAAGCTTATTCTCTCTCTATCCTTGTTTCATTCCTCTGACCACAGAAGAATTCTGATTGCCTGATTTTTGGACAGCTGAAATTAGAGAGGAAAAATCTGTCCTTAATATGCTTTTACCACGCTCCCATGCGTGTTGGGAGGGAGTGCAGTTCTGATGGTGTAGTTCAATCAAGGCTCCTCAAAGCCAATCCCATGTTTGCTGGAAAACTGCTGCTCGGCTAAGGAAGTCACCCAATGTCTCTCTATTTCCACTTTATAAAATTTGCTTTTAAATGCATTTTATGCATAGTAAGCCACCAATGTTCTTGATATATCAGATAACAAGAAAACCATACAAAATGCTGCTATAAATCAATGTGTGTTTCTTTGTGTTTTCCCCAGAGTCGAAAGGAAGGAGCGTGCGCGTTTGAAGACAGTGAAATTCAACGCGAAACCTGGTGTAATTGATGCAAAAGGGGTACGTAAATAGTGAAACTTTCTGAGATTGCACTTTGTAGGGGGTTTATATGTTTCAGAGCAGAGAAAAGTTTAGCAACATAAGGAATATTTAGATTGTTGTAACCAAGACCTGGAGTATAGTGAAATACGGACAGCAGTATAATATAATACAACATAATCTTCTTAATAATAGCATCTTTTTTTATAATAATACTGACTGAGAGTACATCCTAAATGGAAGATACTGAGGAAATTAAGGGCATTGTTAGAGCTGTGATCGTAGTTAAATGATGGATAGAGAAGAAAAGATGTTAAAAACAAATGCAGACGGATAATTATTTCATGAAATAGGGCAAGAAGTGTAAATTCCCTGGCTTCAAAAGCTGTTCAATCTCAAAGAAAAAGTTGAAAGTTAAAAAGTCCCAGATGCAAAATTTATGTTTCGGCTGTTCTGCTTTGACAGTTGTGACAGACATTGAACACAGTTGTGTTTCACAGCAGGCATGATGGGCAGCCAACACGAAACACACAAGTTCCCTTCCACCAGCACTATCTGGACAGAACAGTGTTCCCACTGTCACCACGCTGCAGCATCGCTCTGTTGTGCCTGACCCTCAATGGGTTTCATTAACCTGATGTTTAATATCCTGTACATTGCTGTCTGGCTGGCAAGAGTTAGTGCAGGAGAAATGTCCACAGTCCTGGCTGTTGAGGCATATTTTTCTGCTGAACTGTAGCCTACATTGGTAGCAGTAGTAAATACTTGACATTTGCAGGGATTTATTTTTGAAAACAGTCCAGTTGGCATACATGTGGTTCACAATCGAGGGCTTCTGTGAGCAAACCAAGAAGCAGGCCTTCAGAAACCATCAGCAAAAAGTCCCATTTCACTGCAGGAAGCATGAGGCAGGGCCAAAACTAGGTGATGAGAGGACATAGTCGCATGTAGGTGCTAGCAAGGAACGAAACCAAGTGGTTCAACCATTCCTGTGGTCCGCTCCCTAGTCTGAAATTCTCACTCTTAATCTCCTTTTTCTCACTTCATTTCCCTCTGTAATGGGACTAATAATAGTTCCTTTATCCCAGCTTATTCTGTCCTTTCATTTAGACAGTCAGCAGGATAAGAAGTTCCTCTTGCCATGAACATGCAGTTCCTAGCGCAGTGGGTCCCAAGCCTCAACATCTCAGTAGAATCGAATTTCAGACTTGCAAATAACTTCTGTTACTGCTCTGCAGAACAGTTCCTTGGTTCAGTGCAAATACAGAGCAATTGCACTGACCAAAACCAGCTTTTCAGATTTACAGCTTATGTGGAATCAGAATTCAGCTTCTGCACATTATTTGCATATGCAGATAACTTGGTATCAAATACGTAACAAACTGCATTGTGAAAGGACTTAGCAATCTCATTGCATTTCTTCAGGAGTCAGAACTCCATTTTTAGTTTAAAAGGACCACTCTCTGCAGCCCTGTAAATTAATGTTGCTATTTATTTTGGGAAATAATAAGCTTTATATTGCCAATGAAATCACTTGTTAAATGTCTATTTCCTGTATATAATCAAAGCCTTAGGGGAATAATTCATTCATATAACTAATGGTCCTTATTCAAGCGAATCTGTCAAGAATTTAATTACCTCTTGATTCCCCAAATTGTTTTTCCATTTTTGTCATCAGTGTAGCATTTATCTTCCAGCCACTCACATCAATGTTTGTTTCAGTGCTTATGAAATTGTGTAATTACAGACCAAGACCATCGTACCCCTTTTGGGACCACATTTTCTATTGTTAGCATTTGCTAAAATTAGTTTATGTCTATAAAAAAAATTTTCAAGCAATTCAACAATTTCAAGGCTTTTTTGGAAAAGATAGTGTAGGCTTGTGTTTGAAAGAGCATGAAGGGAAGAAGCGTTCAGTGTTAAATTAAGCATCAAGATGTAAAATGAACTGTTTGAGTACACATATATGTACGTGAATTTGAGGAATCAGCATTTCCATTTCATCTTTTAGTGCTCAAAAAGATGTAAGCTGTATAACCATGCATGCTTCACTTCTTTTGTCTGGAGGAAATTTAGTCCAGATAAACAGGGCTGCAGTAAGCCTAAGAGAACTCTTCTGTTGGAAATCAAGCAAAAATTCATATAGCAATGGGCTTATGTGTAGATATTGCACCTTTGTGCTCATACGTTCATGATCGTGTGGGCCAATGGCACTGTCTTAATTTACTCTAAAGATGAAATTGGGAGCTTTTCATAAAATCATAGAATCATAGAATGGTCTCAGTTGGAAAGGACCCCAAGGATCATACAGTTCCAACATCCCTGCCACAGCCAGGGCCCCATCCAACCTGGCCCTGAACACCTCCAGGGATGAGGCATCCACCACCTCTCTGGGCAGCCCGTTCCAGCACCTCACTACTCTCTCTGTAAAAAACTTCTCCCTAATATCTAATCTAAACCTTCCCTCCTTCAGTTTCAATCCATTCCCCCTTGTCCTGCCATTGTCTATCCTTTTAAAAAGTTGTTTGCCATCCTGTTTCTCTGCTTTTTCAGGGACAGGAAGGCTGCAATGATGACCCCCCGCAGCCTTTTCTTCTCCAGGATGAACAAGCCGAACTCCTTCAGCCTCTCTTTGTAGGGCAGGTGCTTCAGCCCTCTATTCATTTTCATGGTCTCCTTTGAACCCTCTCCAACAGTTCTACGTCTTTCTTGTATTTGGGGCCCCAGATCTGGACACAGGACTCCAGATGGGGCCTCACGAGGGCAGAGTAGAGAGGGACAATCACCTCTCTATCCCTGCTGGCCACCCCTCTTCTGATGGAGCCCAGGATACCATTGGCCTTGCGAGCTGCAAGAGCACACTGCTGGCTCATGTTAAGTTTCTCATCCACTATGACACCCAGGTCCTTCTCAGCAGGGCTACTCTCAAGAAGCTCTTCTCCCAGTCTGTATCTATGCCTGGGATTCTTCCAGCCCAAGTGCAACACCTGACACTTGGCAACCTCATTAGGTTCACCCGGGCCCATCTTTCCAGCCTGTCAAGATCCCTCTGAATGGCTTCCTTTTCTTCTAAGGTGTCAACCACACCACTCAGCTTGGTGTCATCCACAAACTTGCTGAGGGTGCGCTCAATTCCATTATCAGTGCCATCAAGGAGATGTGCACGGAGTATTTTTTAACAGCATGAACTGAATACAGAGAATGCTTGATGGTTTTTTGCAGAGGTCTATCCTGCTGGGATTTTACCTGAGGCATTTTGCCTCTATACTTTCCTTCCCCTACAGAAGAAATGTTTATAGGACTAAGAAGCCATGGTAAATGTTTTATGAGGCAGTGGCGATATTTCTTTGAGATAACTTCTCTCTCTGATTTTAAAACATGATCTGTCTGGTCATTCTGCAAGTTTTAAAAGTCCTATGAATTTTCATCTGTTCATGCCTCATTTTTAATCCTGAATTAAAAATTTGGGATTAAAGGGAAAAGATACAAAGAAAGTATTACAGAGAGTGTGACATTTGTAGCTGATGAGCTTCTTGTGTCTCGCTAGAAAGGTGTTTGAGAACGCTCAGCAAACAAAACTGGTAGCAGGGATAGCTAAAGGATCAGCTTTTCAAAGGACCAAAAGTTCCTCTTTCTCAGTGCAAATGTGGGTTCATTGCCTCATCTAGAAAATTAGGTCAGCATTATTTTAAAATGTAATTTAGAATATTGGAATCACTTTTAATTTCTTTGATTGGACTCCTCCAATCCATGGCTTATGAAGTAGAAGTAAACAATCAAGAGAGTATAAAGCCAGGGATTGTAAGTCACAGTTAGAGAGCTGCAGTGAAGTCTCCTTAGTCTCAAATTTAAATCAAGCAACGGACAGTACCTTTCTGTACAATGCATAATTAAATTCCAGTGAGTGTTACTACGGGATATTGTATAAAAATAAGTTTTAAAGGAATTTTAAAAGTTAGCAAGCAGTGTATCCAATGACAACTTTTAGTACTTTTGTCATGTAGCTCAAGAAATGCTAATTGTGGATTTCAAGAGGCAGAGAGGTTATAAGATGGGAAGGATCCTGTTTCTTCTACTTTTTCTTTTAGATATCTGTTATTGGACAACTTCAGAAATGGTTATTGGGCTAACTAGGTCTCTGGTTTAACCCAATAGGGCTACTTTTCTTTCATGTTCTGATTATTTTGACCAAAAGAAACTTAATTTCTCAGTTTCAGGGACATCATCAGAATCCCAGATCCTAATAACATTTTTAAGATATCAAACCAGTTATAGCTGCTAACACCTGTGTAATAAGGAAAAGAATACAAACAGTGGTGGAAACAGCATTTCTCTAAGAAAGGCTGTGCTTCAGTTGAGTTGACCAACTCCAGTCTCAAGCTTCATTCATGTAATTGTAGTAATTTTTTTCAATAGCTCAATCATTACTGAAGGTGGCTGGAGTATGAAAGAACCAGTCCACCCCTTCGGTTCCTTATGGCTGCTGTATGTTTCTGCAGCAGAAAGCAGGCTTTAAAGGACACTGGCTACCTTAAAGATTCAAGCACACAAAATATCCATGAAGATAAGACAACAAAGCTGCGATTTCCTAAGCAATCGCTGTCTCATTCTGTGGGTCCCAATGGGCTATGGATAACCAGTGGAAGATAGAACAGTCCAAAGGTTTATGTCTAATATTTATGCTGGAGGAAGCTAGAGGAGTTACGTGAGCAGAAACTTAAAAGTATGTTTTATGATACACTGAACTAAAGATCACATCCCAAGTATTTTCTGACAGTCACCTTTGGGCCAAAAGGGGTAGAACATGTTAGTAGCTGTGAGCAGGGTTATACATCTGCCAAAGCATGACACTGAACCCCTTGTAATTCTCCTTACCACAGGCTTCAGGCTGAAAAAGATTGCCTTTTTATTTCTAATCCTAAACTGCAGGGTTGTTGAGGGCTTTTCAGATTTTTACTGAGTCAAAAAGAATGTCAAACAATGATGGAAATATTACAGAGGGAAAAGAGATGAGCCGGGAATCTGCTGTTTTCTCAACTGTTGTAATTACAACCAGTCTTTCAGGAGACAAAAATAGCATTTCTTTTGCTTTTCTCTATGTCAGGTCACATAATCTTTCTGACTGACTCTTGAAAATATTTTTATAGAGGAAACTGTAGCTCTTGGAAAGACCTTTATCAACATCTCACTTTTTTCTAATATTCCTGGATGTTGCCTCTCACAGAGAAGTATTGCACTGTCTTGAAGTATAATCATAGAATCCCAGATTGGTTTGGTTTGGAAGGGACCTCAAAGCCCATCTCCACCCCCTACCATGGGCAGGGACAACCTCCACTAGCCCAGGGTGCCCAAACACCCACCCAGCCTGTCCTTGAACCCTGCCAGGGATCCAGGGGCAACCAAAGCTTCTCTGGGCACCCTGTGCCAGGGTCGCACCACTCTCACAGTGAAGTATTTCTTCCTTATACTTTGTCTAAATCTCATGTCTTCCAGTTTATAGCTATTACCTCTCATTGTATCATTACATACCCCTTCAAACAGCCCCTCCCCAGCTTTCCTGTAGCCTCTTCAGGTACTAGAAGGCTGCTCTAAGGTCCCCCTGGACTATCCTCTTCTCCAGATTGAATTTTAGATAAAAATAATTTAGATAATATTTAGGTAATAAATGGTGTTATTCAGAGACCTGTTTGTTTATATCATACACCTTTTCATTTCACACCTTATTTGGCCAGTGACTCCAGGACATTGTCTTATGGATAAATGCCCAATTTCAGTTTCCAGTGGAATAGATGTCATGCCTCTTGCAGCCTCTTCATTTATAATGCATGTGTCAAGGTGCACAGGAATTTGTTCAGTTCATGAGTAGTAGGACAAGGTGCCTGCTGAGAAAGGGGACTGCCCCATCTCTCCAAAATCTCTCCTTGCAGCTCTGCTGCACATCAGCAGTGCAGGTCCTGGGCTGTGACTCACACTGTATTGCTCCATCTCTATCCATTAGTCTTTTTTTCTATTCACTTAGCTCGTCATCCACAGGTTTTTTCATATTCTAGTCAGTTCACCTACATTGCACTCAGCCTGCCCCTTCAAATGCTTCTGAATGTATTTATGATGACAGTCAGAAGCTGGATACCATTTAATAATATTTCTTATGAGCAGATTCTGTTCACGAATCCCACGGCCCTGCCTGCAATGTAAGGTCACCCTCTTGCTTTATTATCATTCTAGCAACACTGCACTGAGGCATGAAAGGAAAAAACTAAAACTGACTGAGACAGCAAACTCAATATTGTGGTGTAAATAAAGCCATCTGCGTATTCAATACACCTCTGCTCCTAATGTCAAAATCCACTGGCTGTCAGGACTTGATACGTAGGACACGTTTTGACAACTTACTAAGTATTTGGAGCAAAAACACCCAAACAACCCACCTATTTCCAAACAATTTATGCTCATGGCATTTTCAGCCCTCATCATCAAATCAGAGAAAAACCTGCCTCTGAGGAACCTCAGGTGGTCACAAAGTCCACCTCCTGCCCTACAGGTGTCTTCTGCACATTTCTCCTGTCTCAAAGATTTGTCTGTCTCTACCTAAAGACCTGCCATGACAAAAATTTTATGTTCCCCCCAGTCTGCTTCAGCCCTTTGCTCTCATCATCATTAGAAATGGCTAAACTGATGCAGCTTAAGCCTGTTCTTATTTCTTCTTCTATCAATGTATATGGAGATTGGATTATTTGTCTTCATCTATGCTAGTGGTTCACCATAGCAGATCTGGGTGTATCAATGCAGAAAAAAAGGTGATAATTCCAAGTGAATCCCTTTTGCTCAGATATTGGAGAGTACAAAAATATATTAGACTAGCTGGCACCTTCCTCTGCCAGCTGAAGATGATTTCTAACATGTATGGGTGTTTAACTAAGCTTAAGTTTTCTAAACATATAGTTCCACCACCTTTAGAGAACTCTGTTATCCATAATCAGAAAGCTTTCCACATATTCTGTGTATTTTTGCCAACTTTATTTGTACTAAAGAAAAAAAAATCTACAAATATTTTACATCATAAATGGATTTTCTGAAGTGATTGGTATTGGGAACATAATAGAAGCAGAAGAAAATCTGCAATCTGAGCGTGTTTGAAAACCTTCATAGTCCTTGTGGAGCTAGCTGCTGATGTGGAAAGCCAAACAGCAACACACACTCTCCAGGGGGTTACATTGCAGTCGGTAGTGAAAGGAGACGTACTAGAGTGGGAATAGCGTTTCTGTCCACATTGGTATCTCATTGTCCATGTATATACATATGAAAAAAGAAAAGGAGAGCCCACTGCCTTTCCCCCCTCCTCTAAATTAGGTGATCAGAAAATAGCAGCAGACACCGAATAAAAGATAATGGAAGTGTCAAACACCAAAATGTGTGGGATCACAGGTGGAGTGATTTACTAAGAAGAGGAGAGGTTGAAAATAAATTAAGCAGCATACACCTACCTGCAAGGATGATATGGAGGAGGGTTAGTGAAGGTGGTGTAGGCACTGGCACACAATTAAATATTCTATATTCTTGGTCTCAGTCAGAATTATCCCTCCTTACCAATCTTGCCTGACTTTTCTCTGTTCTAGTCTTTCTAATTTCTTGTTGCTATTTAATGGGAATGGCTGCCTGTGGGGCATTCCTCAAAGAAATCTGTGCACTCTTACTCGAGTAAGTGCTCAACTCAGCTATAAATTGGCCTCCAACTGGTATTCTGACTGTTGCTTAGAAAAATGATGGCTTGTGTAGCTGTAATCTTCAGAAACTGGAGGTACATATGCCTGGGAGCAATGTGTCTAGGAGCACTCTGCCTGCGTGTGCTTGCCTGCATAATGCAGCTCTTTTATAGTTTTTCTAGCTTGCCACTACTGTAGTTTTTAAGTAGCAGCCAGTGAATACTGCAGCTGCAGTGTGGTTGTTCTATTTCTATACTTACTGCTATTTTTAAGGATGTTGGGTTAAAGAGGACAGAGTGAATTGCAGCCAGCTCCATTGCCCGGGATAGCAGCTGTAGGACAATCACTTGCATGCAGTGCAAGAGGGAAGCAGCAGGAGTGGGCTGCTGCTCCAGGACCTGAGGGTGACACCAGCCACACAATGAGGGATGCAGTCCAAGGCAATCCCAGGGCACAAACACTAAGTCTGGTGGCAAGAACCAAGGTTGTTCCATGGCCCTATGTTTCCCATAGTGATGAGTCAGGTCCCAAATCAGGCCAGGAAGTCATGTCAGTAGGATGAATTGAGATGGGCAAGATGCACTGCAGAGTACAGGCAAAGCAGCAGAATAGCCCTGACAGGACCAGGGGCTGTAGGAGTTTATTGAACATACTAGTTCTCCAGACACATATCCCACTGATGTGATCCCAGATGAATCACAGAATCACTAGATTGGAAAAGACCTTTGAGATCATTGAGTCCAGTCGTTCCTGTCCTAAGCTAAACCATATCTCTAAGCACCAAATCTACCAGTCTTTTAAACACATCCAGGGATGGTGACTCAACCCCCTCCCTGGGCAGCCTGTTCCAGGTCCTGACAAATCTTTCAGTTAAGAACTTTTTCCTAACATCTAATCTGAACCTGCCCTGGTGCAGCTTTGTGCCATTTCCCCTTGTCCTATCTCTTGTCACTTGGCTGAAGAGACCATCTCCCACATCTCTACAACCTTTCAGGTAATTGTAGGCAGTGATAAGATCCCCCCTCAGCCTTCTCTTCTCCAGTTTAAACATCCCCAGCTCCCTCATCCGCTCCTCATAGGATTTGCCCTCCAGCCCCTTCACCAGCCTGGTTGCCCTTCTCTGGACTCGCTCGAGGAACCTCCATGTCCTTAATGTAGTGAGATCACAAACAACAAGGGTGAACCTACTGTTTACTTTGTTCTGTGATAGCAGACACTTTAGTTTGGTCCAAAAATTTCTAGCTTGCCCTTTTTATGACTATTTGAACAGCATTTGTTAGCAGGAGGTTGCATAAGATAATGTTTTTCCTGTAAGGCTTACATTACCGATTCTGGTTAATTTTGACCTGAGGAATAAAATGTCAGTCTTTGCTGTGTAATTAAATTCAAGTTTCTAAATCTTTTCCCATTCCTTAGTGCTACCTCCATTTGCAATGTCAACTGAATTGAGTATTCTCTTTTATTTCCATTACATCATGTTTCTAATGTGCTGAAGGCAAAAAGCCTTCCCATTAATGGGCTAGGAGCTGACCTGAGGCCCAATACACGTTTTTTGCTAAGGACTGTTGTATTATTTCAGTCACATTAAAAATAGAAGACATGAAGTGCAGTAAAACGTTAGAATATGAATTCAGTCATCAGAGACATTTGAAGTGAAACTTGAGTTCAGGCAGGCCGTCAAAAAAATCCAGAGTCTTCCACTATAGTCTGATTCCTAATAACATTTTAGCATTCCCAGTTACATCTATCATCCAGAATGGTTCACAGTATGGCTTTGGCTGTATAAATGAAATGACTTTTCAATCACACTCCCAACAAACACCTTGCAATTTGCCTAAACCAAAAGTGTTTTATTGTCTCGAAGCTAGACAATTATTGGATGTCCACTAATATTAAAAATAATTTGCTTGGAGTGATAATTCCTAGCTAAAATATGCTTCCATTAGGCATTTATTTATACAGTTCTGGAAAATGTCTGAGGAGCACATGCAGAGATGTGTCATAATGTTCTAGCTCGGCTTTTGCCTGTCACAAATGTATTTTCCTTACACAACTAGAAAGCCTGAAATACGACTTTCTGAAGAAATATTTACACAGGATGTTGGGACAATTAGGTAAATGTTTGAAAACATTGGCTGATTATTTTACAATATAAATTTACTGTCCCTGAAATTAATATTTCTCTACCTCAGAAATTCCCAAATGAGCAGCTCTTCCTTTCTTCATGGTCAAGAGCACCCAGCCTTCCACTGTTGCCTAAAGGAGATGGGATGAACTTAAAGGGGAGCTGCAAAGGGAGCCTGGGGTCCCTACTTCTGCCCCAGGCACGTACGAGGTGAATGTTTAAAGGTAGATGCAGCGGATACCATTTCTGTAAGCCTTCTAAGAAAGTGCACTGGGTGTACCTTGCAAAACACATAGCAGCCATTTCAAGACACATTGAGACATGGTTATGGTCCTTCAGTGCTTCACAAAGTTAAGGCATGACACAAATTTGCAGTCCTTATCTGCTTTATCTGGATCAGGCATGATAAGCTAAACCTTAAGAGCAACAGGGACTTCTTCTAAACAAGGCAGTTTAAAAAGCTATGCAGTTTTAAAGCCTAACTTAGACATTTCTGTTGGACTATTTCTTTTGGACTAATCTTTGCACTAGCAGTTGCAGTGAATAAACTAGGCATTTGTAACAGATATTCTGAATATATTCCTCTGGTACCACTTTGGCAAGCACAAAATATGAGTAATTGGATGGGTTAGGTAAGGTCAGGTCAGGTTAAGTTAAGTTAGGTTAGGTTAGGTTACGTCAGGTTAGGTTAGGTCAAGTTAGCTTGGGTTAGGTCAAGTTAGCTTGGGTTAGGTTAGGTCAGGCAAAGCAACGGAGAATGCAAAGGATTAAGGCCTCTGCTCAGCCCATATAGCCCCTGCGATGTCCATAAGAATTACACTGTTGCTGTGAAGATAGCGCTGGCTTCTTTACTTGAAAGAAAAACCCCTTCTACTCAGAAAATTGTTCTGCACATCATTTATTTGCAAGAGTAGTTTACCAAACACTCCCCTATCTCAGAATGATTGAGATTTGCTTTGCTGTAACCAGAGAATAAGGACAATTTTTCATTTGTGCCATTTAAAATAAGCTTTGGAAATCCTTCATGTCATAAAATCTCTGGTTTTACATCTCCATTACTAACTGACATAAAATCTTTTACAAAACCATTGTTTCTGCAGTATTGGATTTTAGTTGTTACTCTTTACCAATCATTCAGGAATGCTTCCTCTATGATAAAATTGAAATTAATGACAAGGATAAAGATGTAATGGGAAATCACATTGCGTGAATTGCTGACCAACTGGTTCTTATAGGTAGGTCTTCATCAGAAGTCGAAAAAAAGCTGGTGGAAATTATTAAAAGCAAATTGCTGAGCAGAGATATTTTCTGCACAAGGTCTTTTTATTGGCACAGGGCGTTAGTAGGTCTGAAGATACTCTCCAGAGCTTTGATGTGAAACTGCCCGGCACAGAGAGGAGAAATAAATTGCTCTTCTCCATCTGGCTTTGTTGTTGTCTTGCTTCTAGTTTTCCTTCTGTTGGATTTAAGTTCTGGCAAAGACTGCAAGACCCCAGAGATGGGAACAGCTTTGGGTGTGATGGAAGATTCAGATCTCAGCATTGTTCCTGCTTGGAGGAGGCTTCTTCTCCTCCTCATGTCAGAGGAAAAGCTGGGTCTCATTTGTCTAGCTGCCCTTGTTCTGTCATGCATTTTTCACGTCCTCCACAATCCTGTCTTCACATTTCAAGACAGTTGGAGCTGGTGCCAGGCTGTGGACACTGCCTGCACATCTGTTTTGACCTGATCCCATGTTATTGGACTTCCCTGACCGTTCCACACTTCACTCTGCCTTTCTGCGGGTACATTAGAAAAACTGCTGTCATCAGCATCTAGTTCGCTCATGTGCTGTAAGTAAGTAATCAAATTAAATCCACATGATAAAACAGCACATAGCCAGGAAAATTTAACTGTACAGTGTCTCGTTGCTCCCAGATATCTTGAGGCAAAGATATGCAATAATTTAATAATAATGCCTGTTGGGCCCAGGTCACAGTCAAAAGTAAGGGAAAACAAGTGAGTCTTCAGTTTGGATTTATGTCACGGTAGCAGTGTTCACTCTAGCAGGGAATTGGCATGCCTTAAGGAGCCTAGGCTTTTTTAAGGGGTGAAACAGTTTTAGAAATTGTGAAAAATATTGTCAGGTCAGATTTGAGGCTTCTATTCCTGAAGCTTCTATTCCACTGAAGCAAAGAAATACAATTTCATAGATTTCTTTTAAAAAGTCAGTAGAAGTTTTTCTTTCAAATTATAAATATGAGAAATATGAGAAATAAAGGCTTTGGTTGAACTTAATCCAGATGGTGAAAAATGTTTCTGCCTATTGGCAGTTTATCAGTCAAAAAAAAAACCAAACCAAACTGATAGAGCCATTTCTTCAGTTAATGAGCAATTTAAATACATGTATCTCATAACTTTTCTAGTTCCTTCAACCTTATAATTCTGCGGAGTTTGTTTATAATAGTCTTAAGTGGCCATAACGTTAGGGACTACACTATCAAATCACAGGATCACAGAACGTTAAGAGCTGGAAGGGACCTCAAAAGATCACCTAGTCCAACCCCTTTGCCAGAGCAGGATCACCCAGTCTAAATCACACAGGAACACATACAGGCAGGGTTTTAATGTCTCCAGTGAAGGACACCCCACAACCTCTCTGGGCAGCCTGTCCCAATGCTTCATCACCCTCATAGTGAAAAAGTTTCTCCTTACATTCACATGGAACTTCCTGTGCTCCAGCTTGCACCCATTGCCCCTTGTCCTATCACTGGCCATCACTGAGAAGAGCCTGACTCCAACCTCCTGACTCTCACCCTTTACATATTTATAAACATTAATAAGGTCACCCTTCAGTCTCCTCCAGGCTAAAGATGCCCTGCTCCCTCAACCTCTTCTCCTAAGGAAGGTGTTGCACTCTCTTAATCGTCTTGGTGGCCCTGCGCTGCACTCTTTCAAGGAGTTCTGTGTCCTTCTTAAACTGAGGGGTCCAGAACTGGACACAATATTCCAGGGGCAGTCTCACCAGGGCAGAATAGAGGGGGAAAAGGACCTCTCTAGACCTACTAAACACCCTCCTTCTAATACACCCCAGGATGCCATTGGCCTTCTTAGCCATGAGGGCACATCGCTGGCTTGTGGTGATTCTGCTGTCCACCAGGACCCCCAGGACCCTCTCACCTATGCTGCTCTCCAACAGGCCAATCCCCAACCTATACTGGTACCAGGGGTTGTTCTTCCCTAGATGCAAGACCCTACACTTGCCCTTGTTAAATCTCATTAAACTTCACACCACCCAGCTCTCCAGCCTGTCCAAGTCTCGCTGGATGTCAGCACAGCCCTCTGGTGTGTCAGCCACCCCTCCCAGCTTTGTGTCATCAGCAAACTTGCTGATTGTGCACTTTATTCCCTCATCCAGGTCATCAATGAATATATTGAATAGCACAGGTCCCAGTACCGACCCCTGAGGGACTCCACTGGATATAACACAGTGAAAATTCGCTAACACATGTATAATACCAAAATTTACAGCTGAGAGTTAATTGCTTTTTTCCCAGCAGAAACTTATGCTGAGTTTAACTTCATGTTTGGGCTATTTTTATAACTCGTCTAATGCCCTGAATTAAATAGAAGGAAATTTGCATGTATGTCTCTGATTCAGTTGAAGATGTCCCTGCCTATGATAGGGGGATCGGACTAGATGACCTTTAAAGATCCCTTCCAACCTAAACTATGGTTCTATGGAAAATGTCATCAGTTCTTGCTCTCTATTGTATAAAAAAGTGGTTGAAAAGAAAAGTGTATAGTATTGGCAACAGACTTCCCAAAGGCAGGAGGGTTAGAACTTTGAGGTCCCTTCCAACCCAAAGCATTCTATGATTTTGTGATTCTATATTGCCAAAGAATCAGAATCAGAACGAAGCTTTCTTCTAGTAAAATGTTACACAAAGCTCTAGAAGAGAGGGGTTAAACAATAAAATTCATGAAGATGATAACGCTCTGTATTTCACATTTCTTTTTCTGGCTCTCAAATTCAAACAGTTGTTATGATTGACTTAGTGACTCGCAGGCTATGTTTGGGAGGTTATAGGGACACAGGAACTGCAACCTGGGTCAAACCAAAGTCTATCTAATTTGATATCCCACCTGTGAGACTGATAGGGTGAGAGGCAATAATGGAAGATGTAGGAACTTCACCTCCTACACACACTTCTCACCACTCTCTTAGACACTGACCTCTTCTTCTGTTTTTGTTTGCCCATGCCTTTTATTTTTAAAATTTTACCTATAAGGCCCAGATAAATCAATGTTTTAAATTAAACCCATGAGCCTGGTATTATTCATTGTCTCCTGAGCCAGATCTTTGCCATAATTCAGCCTGCTACACCAGTGACCTCTGACCACACTCTAACTTAGGTCAGTTCAGGAGATGTCTGCTCCAGTTATCTTTCAGCGCATAGTTTGAATGCATGTAGGTATTGTAAATCTCCCTCCACTACTGCTGCACAAAATAAGAGGAATAAAGGTTTTCATGCAACTTGTGCCTTTTATGCAGTGGTCCTTTTATGTGCCACTTATAGCACAAATAAGTGATTCCACCAAAAACAGTGATATAGGAGCAAGTTGTGGTTTTGTAATGTAGCAGATATCTAACACCTTCTGCAGCGTTAATTATTCAGTGAGATTAATTCAAAAGATTGCATAGAGGAGACCAAAACCCTCAGTTTCATTTATAAATCTAAAGAAGCACCAGCAGTCAACTGGGAATCAGAGTTAAGAAAAAGAAATGAGAAAATATTTGATCAAAACTGGGGAATGAAGATCAAGCTCAGAAAAGTCCTCTGGTGTACTCTGTAGGAAAATCTATGGGTGATCTGACAGTCCCAAAACTTTGCCAAGTGCACACCAATGTTAGCGTTTAAGGCTCTTTCATCATCCCTGTTGCACAAAGTTTGCTGAGACAGGTTCACGTGCACAAAGATCTCCTGTCGGTATCAGCAGGTGATGGCATACATCTGCTGTAACAGAGTTACTTTTTTGGAAAGAAAAATTTAAAAAGAGTGGAGAAGGATTTGGGACAACATTTCCAAACATCAAATATGCTTTCAAACTATGGATACAGCTCCAAGAAAGGATAGGAAAACTGCCACACTGCCTGGTTGACTGTAGGGACCCTGGCTAGGTCAAAGCTCGCCGTGGACCCCAGCGCAACTCTGCAATGCTGGATCTGTGAGCATCTGATCCCAGCATTAGCACCAGGAGAGGCTTAATGTTCAACTCTTTATTTCTCCTTCACCACCCCCTTCTCTCCCAGCACCGCAGTGTTATTCCCCATAGTACTTAAGATTAGCAGATTTGTTTTAAATGTAAAAAATTATATAGGCTTTTCCAGTTCCCTTGAGGCAGATTATTCTACATCAAAATTGATTTCACTGTCAAGGAGCTTTGCCCTTTCTTATTTTCACACTATTAATTTCAGTGTTACTGCTTGAACAAATCCTTCCCACTCTCTTTGTGTACAACTTTCAGATACTTGTAAATGACCTTGGCTGTCACGTACACAAGGTTTTTACGTTGGCGTTTCACTCCTGCCAACAATGATGCAACGCAAATTAGCACAGATGAGTGCTTCCTTTTTAATGTGATTTGTACCTTGTACCAAGTTAAAGACGTGTTTGAAGAATTGGAAACATCACTTTAACAAGCTTTCTTGAAAGTCTATTAGTCTTTCTGTTACCCTGGTAGTTTGTGGTGTTTTGTTAGGAATTAAAATTGAGTTGCTGGCTGACAAGTGGCATTGTCAGTCTTAAAAGAAGATTAGTAAAATTTCCTGTTTATGAATACTAAACAACACTACCTTTGTAGAAGCGAGATGGCACAGAGTTTTGTACTGTTTCATTTTGGATTCCATGATCCAAACCTCCCTGCATCTTCACGGGAGAACTACGCAAGCAGAGTGATCTTCATATGAGCTGTTTCTCACCCAATTTATTCTCACTTACCAAAACAGATCATGGTGCAAAAATTCTGTAAGAAATTTCTGTAGCCCAGGAATATTTTTTTTTCCAAATACTTGCAGTATCTAAGAAAATTCAGGGTTGAACTTAACAGAATAGGGACACCCTGACATCCTTCCCCCTCCACCTCATAAAAAGACATAGAGAAATTGGCAAGTTTTGCTTGCCAGCATATAACTGAGTGGTCAGACTAAGAATGAAATATATATGTCTTAAAGAACAGACTGTGTGGTAACTATATAACTTCTTGTCTTCTGTATGTCTGCACAGACATCATTAAGATCTTCCTCTGTTCATCAACCCAGTCCAGGGCCAAGTTTGTGGTTGCACCAGGAAAGCAAGAATGACTCAGTAGCATTGGCTTTCTTCTAGACTCAGTCAAATCACTTAACTTCAGTATACTTCATTATCTGTCTTAATAAAAGAAACTACCATGGCCCCAGTGATAGCACCCACCAGGTGCTATACACTACTCTTTGTGATATTTACCACTATTGGATTGCTTCTTCAATGTGAAATGAACATTTCCTTTAAAAAAGTCAGTGTCCTACTAGCTGTTGAATAACATCTGTATGTCTGCTGCACCTAGAGAAAAGCATTTAGACTAGAAAAATGATGCTGACATATAAAAACACTGAAGGGAGTTCTTAAGAAAAAGAAACACACAGTGTCTTAATGTCTGTCACAACCAGGGAAGGTTGGTACGTGGAAGCCAGACTTACATAACTGGGGACGTGCAGGGATATTTGATCAAGCAAGAGTGCACATCACAATTTTTTTATCTGGCTTCTTCAAAATAGTCTAGGCTTAAGTAATATCAAACAAGAATTAAAGCCAGGACATCAGTGAAAGCATGTGGGATTTTTTCCTGAGAAAAGTATCTTTTTGTTCATCACAGTTCTGAAGTAATGATGGGTGACCTCACTGTTCAGTTGTCAAACAGTACTTGAAAATTTCATTTGCTTTTTAGTCTTAGGCACTAAGTCTATAAAAAGTGTCTGCTAAGGCTCATTCTGAGGTTAGTGGCAGTCCCTGTGAACTGACAGCAGTGGGGTATAAAAGCCACCTATTATACACGCACTCACTGAGACTAAAATGCCTGAGTTATTTGCCGTTACAGAAGCTTACAATATTCACAACAAAGAAATTGCGATTTATAGAGGAATCTATTTGCAGGCACCTTGTCACTGGCTCCCAGAAACTCTGCTTGCAATCATACTGTTGAATCAAGCCTAAGCTTGATATCACAATTTCAATTCCAGCTGCATGCAACTTTTGCATCGGGCTGAGAGATGCAGGCAAACATCCCTCTGGTTTGTCCTACAGCTGTTTCATAGCTCTCTAACAGCACAGGGAACCCCTGTGAAAACAAGCCCCACAATATTTGAGAGGTCTTGAAGTTTCCATTTTATAGAAATCGAATTGGTCACAACCATACATCTGAACCTTGCAGTTTAACTTCACCACTGCTCCTCACGAGCCTGAGCCTTTCTTAAGGAAGAAAATATGTATTCAGTGTTGGTCTCTACCTCTCCTCCAACAGAACAAAATCTGGAATTAAGACAGTGTGTCCACTAAAAAGATGGGTTGATTCTGTATGAGCCTCCTGCTCCTCTCTGCCAACCCCCTTATCTCTATACATTAGAGATGTCTATCATGGTATCTACAAGAAGCATTTTGCTGGGTGTCTGCGGGATTTCATATCCTTAAGGTGGAAATCATCAGCCTGGGTTTAATCACATTTATATTGGATAGAAAATCAAAATCAAGGCTTCTCTCTCATTTCTTGTGAAGCAACATGCACTTAATGTACAAGAAGCACTTGGTGAACTTATTTGGTTAATACCAGGGACTAATTATTTCTGTAAGTTTGCAGGATCAGAGCTGGTTTAGTGTTTTATAATACTATACAGGTTTTCTGTTACATTAAATATGAACCCTGTGCCTACACTATGATAGTATATAAAATCATTAAGATGAATATACACAGTGATTAATCTATAGAAATATTAACACATGCATACACATATTTGCCACAGGATATTAATAAACCAGGAGTCAGCTTTATTTTCAGAACAAGGCTTTTTACTGGTGTAAATGCAGTGACTCGGTCAGACTAGGCCATGGGCAACCAGGCCTGGAGGTTGGTGGCCCTGCCTGTGGCAGGGGGTTGGAACTGTGTGATCCTTGGGGTCCCTTCCAGCCCAGACCATTCTATGAGTAACAAGTCACCTGCTATGAATTCCCAGATTTTGGTTGTCCAAATTGAAGTGTAATAATATCTTATTAGAAAGGCAAACCAGTATTCAAATTGCAGAAGTTGTTTGTATAACACTGTAATATACCTGTCAAATCTGGAACATACTGTTCGATCTTGCAAAAGCTTGAAAAAAAATACATGCTTCTCTGGTGAAAATGGACTTCCTGAAGTTTTTGCTATAGACTGTTGGGGAAAAAAATTGAAAAAGAATACTTGTAAGTGTTATTTATGGTATAATCTCTGAAACACAGCATATTTATTTATCAATTTGATAACATTCTTTTTAATTCCAAAGTGAAATGGCATTTGGTAATGAAGTGATTGTCATTTTAAAACCCCTTTGGTGTTTGAGGTGCTATCATGTATATATATTTTTTTTTCTCCCTTCCAAAGTGTAATGCCTACACTATTACTATGTCAAATTCAAATGAATCATGACAAACAACATTTTCACAGTGGGAAATGTTAACATGCTAATTCCTTTCTTTGGAAAAATAAAAGAAATTATCACAGAAAACACAATTTAATTATATCCTGTAGGTCATTAAAGTGATGTAATGTGCATGTCAGTCCTCTTTTCATCCCCAGATTACTTTAATCCTTCATGTGCATTTTTTTTCCTCTGGCTTTCTTTCATGTTTGCCTTGTTTCGAAATTGCATGCTGTCTGGATTATTTGTGCATGACCTCCACATTAATTTCACATTCAATGTTTACATACTCTGAGAGATTTTCATGGATCATTTATTCTACATGTGCCTATTTTTTTTTCCTTTGTTTTCAGTTACTGAACTTTAAATATGCTTGAAATGTAAAAGTGGCATGAAACTTCCGTGACACAAGTAGACAACTGTTTGAATAGAGATATTCAGTACCTAACTTCACATCTTTCAGAAATACGTAATATAAAACACATTTTATGCTGTGCTTCCCAAATGTAAGAAAAGAAGTGATGTTTTGAAATTGTAAATCTGTTCCATTTCCAAATTCGAGCCAAATACAGGTTATATTTCATTCAAACAATGACAAATGCATGAGATGATCGGTCCTTTAAATGACTTGAGAAGGTCTCTGCTCTCTTGGAGGTGATCACTTGCCAAGTCCTGAGTCTGGGCATTCTATATGTTCGGTTTAGGAAATGGTGTAAGACACGGTCTGATGGACAACACAGCTCACTATATATGATATATATATTATATAAGCACTATCTGCAACTCTGAATTGGACTCCAATTCCTCATTTAGTACCTGAAATAGATGTGTGACTGTCTATAAAGTCAAAGGTTTTATCATGTACAAAACCCAATTTCTTCCCTATTAATTCTCCATTGGAAGAATTAAAGCCACATATGGTACTTAACATGCAATGAAATACTGCTTATCAGCAGAATTCCATTTCTAAATCATACAAAGCAAAAAGCATACCCAGAAGAACCTAATGATAATTGTATGTGTATAAAATAAAACAAAGTAGTTTTTCTTAAATTGTGCATTGAAACACACTTAAGAAGTTTACAATTAAGAGGCCAAATAAAACACCACAAATCAGCAACAGTTAGCAGAAAAAAATACTCGATTTTAATTGGCACAGTGCCGAATTCACTTACCTATTAGAAGCAAATCAAAGGCTTCCACTTCCCTTTTTACAGCCTATTCCTTTTCAGCCAGTTAATTAATTCTGTGCTCAGTCCACTGTCATTAGAGATGAGTGGCTGATCTCAAAGCACACTGAGCCATCTGCATTCCTTCATGTGAAGAAGACAAACACGATATTTTCCAAATAAGGAGCTGGGGGTTGTGATATGAGACCTCTGTAATTATACTGATCCAGTCTCCAGGGGCTTTTGCCTTCAACCTGCAGACCTCAGCACAATCACCTCTGATTCTTTGCAGCCGCTTGCTTTGAACTGGTTTGAGTCACTACAGTTCTCTCCACTTTTACAAACTAGTTGTTTTGTCAGCATGAGTGTGACAACAATTAGACGTCCCTGTTTTTGCCCCATGCCTTTTCTCCTTCACAGTCATTCAATGACAAGCGTAAAAAGAACTTCATCTTTTCACGAAAATTCCCATTCTACAAGAGCAAGGAGCAGAGTGAGCAGGAAACAAGTGATCCAGAACGTAAGTAAAACTCTTGGAGACGATGTCACATGCAGCAGCACAAAAAAATGGGTGACAGCGCATGATACCAGTATCCCACACATCTAGGCAAATCTCTGTTGTAGGCAGGCAGGAGAGGTATTACTACTGTGACCAATGTGTGACTGCAGTTTGGATCCAGCTGGTCCCTCCTTCCCTGGAAACATTATTTGCAGAAACCGAAGAAGAAAACAGTGACCTTAACTTTTGGAAGAGCAAACATGGCTCCTTGAAGTTGCGGCATTTGTCATAAACCCAAACCTGTCTCTGATGTAATATTCCCAGACCAGAACTGGCTCAAAATAATGCAAATGTGATTTCTTTCACGATACTAAACTATTACTTTTTAAAATGTCTGTTCTAATCTCTTCGTTGCCTTTGGCATTCTCCAAGTTGATTGCCATGGACAGCTTCACTGAAAGTTTGGCAATTAAATGAAGCATTCATGCTAATAGCTTAAAGAAGTAAATCAGATCTTGGAATGTCTACCTCCACCTCCCTGGGCATTTGCTGCTTGTTTAAATTATATAGAGAACCAGCATTGTTAAAATTTATGCTGGATCCAATCCCAAATATTCACTTTTTTCCTTAATAATTCTCTCCTAAAATTATCTGGTGAGGATAGTTTCTGGGACTTTATTTACCTGATTGTTCCTTCTTCCTCACAGCTCCAAAAGCTATGTATCATGGTCACTGTCTCTTTGATTGGCTGCATTCCCATAGAATAGGGGTTTTAAATTGTTTCAGAAAGAAAAAGCCAGGATCCAGATTGCTCAATCAACATGGTCAGTCATGGTAGTATCCATTTCAACTCCACTGACTTCTTCCTTCCTCTTCTGCGGCTGTTCTTCCTTTCTCATTGCTCTCTCTGGGGACTTCCGTGCAGGACATCCCCGGATTAGGTGACGACGGTTATGGAACAAAGACTCTGAGTAAGTTCCCAGGAATGGTCACTGTAAATCTTTTTTTGTTTTGTTTTGTTTTGGCTTCTGTTCCTTCTCTGAGGACCCTCCACTCCTAGCATGCACAAGATAAGAGTTTTATTTGTTACCCAGCTGTGAATGCATTAAAAATGTTTCAATCGTTTTGTTCTGCATGACGATATTAAATAACATACAGTGTATCGAGCAGACACTTTCCCTTCTTTTGTAATAACACCTTTTGTTTCTGACAGTATGTTATTGTTCCCATCATGGCAGTGCTATAGAGAAGCATACCTAGAATTCGTTTTGCTGCCCAGACTGTTCTTTTCAGCAGCAATCCCTCCCTCTCCATCTCAAGGGAAAGTTAAAACATTTTTAACTTGATCATATCCTGAGGAGATCGATAGATAATTATTTTACGCTGTTGCTTCTGCATTTTCAGCTTTTTGCATGGGAGTGTTTGTTACTTTGCTGGATTTTAGACTAGTATTTGTTATTCATGGAAGAAGTCATTTGCAGGCTAGAGAACACCATACCTTCTCCAAAGTTAATTTTGGATCCATCTCACCATTAGCAACCTACTCTCTCTGTCATGCAACCTTAATCAATCTCTTTTTCCGGTGCAGCAATCCTGTCTCGAGACTTGGCATTGTAGAATGTGTAACGTGTCAGATAATTGCTCAGAAGTTTGCTTCTTCGAAAGCTAGACCAGAAAAGAAAAAATTGCATAGGATGAAATATTTGCAGCTGATTCCTGTATAAATAGATTCATTCTACTCTGTATCCAGAGCTAAATAATTTCAACAACACACCACTTGCATGTGTTTGGCTGCTTCTTCTTCGGTTCTTAGTCTTAAAGCGCCAAGTAATTGGGGCAAAATACGTGTGAATGCTAATGCTGCATCGCCTTACTGTTCTGTGCGTGCTTTTTAATCACAGGAATGCACATCCATGCACACAACTTCAGTGATTACTCTGTTTCTGCCCGATTTCTTTAAGGGGTGTTTTAACTGAGAAGCCATACAATAGCTCGCACTTTAAAGATGAAAGCTTCGTCTCTTGTACAAAGAAGAGTTCTGCAAGACTAGTTGTGTCAGTCAGAGAGAGCAAATATCGCTGCCACCTGAATTTTAACTATTCCGCTGCTTTAAGCAGCTTATTAGTAACAAATGCAGCCCCTTCCCTGCCTGCAGAGCAGCAGAATACTTCTGATCTGATAACCCTCCTGAATATCTGTGTCTTTATGAAGACAATTCTCCCTAACATCCAACCATTTGAAAGGAGATAACTGAATTCTGCAAATTGCTAGGGAAAAGTAGCACAGAGATGTTACACAAGCTCCAGTTTCCCTCCTATTATTGCACCTGGCTTTCAATTATTATCAACACACCTTTAGAAATTCCCACCCATTCAAATTTCACTGATAATCAACTCACATATGCCTTTTTATGACAGTTCTTGCTATGAAGGATATATTTTTCTTGTTTAGTAAAGTCCTTCTGGTTCCTGTGTAGTAGTTTCAGATAACCTTTTTTAACTTGCTATGAAATGCCTGAAAGTCGATATACAGTTTTCTTCAAAAAAAGTTCAATTTTTTAAAGCTTCTTACTAAACCCAAGATCAAAATTTTCCATTACTTTTTTTCCTGAGATTCATCCCCTCTCATTTCTGCTGCTCCAGCAACCCCACAAGTCCCTCTGTATGAACCCTAAGCCATTAGACTGGTATGTGAGGGAAACGCAGCACCTTGCAGAAAAGACGTGTTCTTGGCACTGTTTCCCAGTCATCCTTCATGACACCCAAGCATGGTCTACTCTGGGTTCATCCCAGGGGATTCTTGGCTTTTATGAGTCCTTCTTTCACTGGGAACATTTAGAGGCAGTTCTAGGTGTGAGTCTTTCTCATTAACCTAAGGGTGTTCCCCAGTATATAGCCACTATACCATTGGCTTCTAAATGTCCTGCACCAGCTGAAAAGTTTCAGATATCAAATGATCTTTCAGGTGCAAAGTAATCAGCATTAATACCAGAGATAATGTTAAAACCACGTTTTAATGTGGTTCTGCAGGATTCCTGGAGACAGTACAGTATGGTCTGGCTAATCATAAATAGTCTGCTGACTACAGTTTAGGAACAGCAACTTCACATGATATAGATCACACCTTCCTTTAAATAATATGGAAATAGGAACAGGAGACCAGACTTGCTAAACACATCATGATAGTTCTTATAAACCCATTCACCCATCCAGTCTGGTCTGGTAAAAGTTTTCATACTGTAACTCAAATCCTGGACAATGTCTGAAAAAAAGATTTCTTCATTTTTTTTCCTTAGTTTTGTCATTGGCTTTGTCTTTTTGGGGTTTGGGGGTTTTTTTGACATGGTAAAATAGATACAGTTGCAATATTTTATATCAAAACCATTTTCATGTCAATTTTTCAACCCTTTGGGGTAGTGCACAGTGACTAAAGATGGACACATTAGAAGTTTTGCAGGAATAGTTCCAGTGCATTGGGGGTTGGACCCGATGATCTCTTGAGGTCCCTTCCAACCCCTAAGATTCTGTGATTAATGATGCATGTTACTGGTAGTGCAGAATAATATGAGCAGCCTCTCCACTTTCATGAAATAACTCAAGACAGCCAGTCAGGTTGACCAACAGACCACAGCATACTTTGAAATTAAGTTCTTCAAGATGCCATTAACTGTCTCATCAGGAAAAGTCATGGCTTTGCCATGACACGTTTTACATAGTCTCTTCCGGAAATGCCACAAGAGAGAAAGCTTTCATTTTACTGGTGTAAATTATTTGAGTTTTCAGGTGATGTCACCACACAGTTTTTATTTCTTCCCTGCACAACTACCTTTGCATGATGGTCGCAGTTCTTTTAAGTTTCTGCAGCTCTGTGGTGCTTGGTTATGTTCTTTAATTTGCTGTACTGTTCTTGCAGAACATGTTTCTTCTAATGCCAGCGATAGTGAAAGTAGCTACAGTAAGTTACTGCTTTCATTAGAGTCCTTTTACTTTGCATTGCTTGTTCTGTTTGTTTCTTTTATTTTGTTTCTCTCCTTGCTACTCTTTTGTTAATGTTAAAAAGGCAGTTGGAGCAAATGGCTTGGAATTCAAATTTACGACCACATCTTGAGTGTAAAGCTATAAAAGAAAATGGGCAACCTTTATCAGAGAAGGGAGGAAGGTTGTCTTTTGGGATGTATTCTGAGACATAAAACAAAACCTGGCTTTGGGTAGCCCGTGAAAGGAAGGATTATTTGGCTTAGTGACAAAATGTTTATTTCAGGGGAGGGGACAGTTTCTTGATGATCTTTTATGGGTAAAATTACTCTTTAGCTGAAGTAAAATCTGCCAAAGGCATCCTCTTTACAAGGTCACTTTTTTACTTGCATTTCTGTATGCCTGTCTGTCTGAAGGGCTAAAAAACAGTCCCCAAAATTTTCTTGAGCCCCTAATTTTGGCAATGCAGATTTCCTAATGCATACTGAAGTCTTCAAAAAAAAGGTAAGATAGACCTTCGCCCTCTTAGCACCGATGCTGAATGTCACCAATTCCCTGTAGGTGAAGGTACCAACCCTACAACCTGATTTGGTTGAAATTACGGGCTCCATGTGGTCATACAGCCAAGAGGCAGATTGTGTAATTGCTAGTACTAGTCCAAAACTTCACCAATATAACTATTTTTCTGGAAGTGTTGAGAAGCAAAAATAGAAGGTATTAAATAAGTGACTGGAAATGTAGTAAAAGGTAATAAAAATGATGGACTGCTTACTAAATCACCCAGTTGTTTAATTTTTTCAAGCCATTTGCTTAGCAAATCAACTTTTCCACCAGTCACTCAGCAGTTGTGCTAAGCACCCACATACATTCAGGTAATCATTGGTATCATACCTCATATTTACTAGTCTTGATACAGTGCATAGCAGTTGAGCTCTATTAATAAACAGTGGTTTGTTTCAGTAAAACAGCTAATCTTACGCAATTCAGAAATGGTAAATTAGTTTGTATTCTCTTGTATTGCAAAGGTTTCCTTGGAAAGCAATTGCCAGAGCCACAAGAAAACAGTGGGTGCTCTTGAACTGCCAAGATCCAATTCTGAAGGCTTTATTTTTAACTTGTCCTCTACTGATGAGAGGAGGATTTTACATTTGAAATCTAAGAAGCTCTTTCCTCAGATTGATTTTACAATCAGGAATGAGTCAATAGGTTAAATCTTCAAAAGTTTGCATGAGTCAAATCTCCTCCAAGTGCGTTTATTTGAGGGGAAGCTCAGGGTAAAAGCCCAGAGGAGAATCTAGGCTGGTGGCTGAGTACATCTGATGTACTGTCCCAAACAAGAGACTTAACAGAGGTTTCCAGTTGCAGCCAAACATTTGGAGCAGAACTACTGCAGCTAATTCCAAGACGTCATCGTAAGACAGGCCAGGCATCCACTTCCTTACTGACTGCACAATAGATTGAAACTCTATGTTTTGAGATGCAAGAAAATAGGTAGAAATGGTTTGGGGAAGTTAGCTGGGACATAGATACTTGAAAGGAAGAGCCATGACCATGGCAGGCAATCTGCTTCCAGAGTGGTTTCCATCCAGGCAAGCTCCTGTCTTACTCCAGCAGCATCCCCCATACATCCTGTTGATAGGAGCTCCCCACACACTACTGGTATGTCCAACAACTGCTGCCTGGTGGAGAAAATGCAGGCAGGGCTTCCTTCCCTACACATGGGAGGGCTGTTATTTAGCAGCAGAGGAAGACAATGCTAGGTTATGCCAAATGAAGGTGGCTTTAAAACCCAGGATGAAGTGCCTAAAGGGCCTAATTCCATTTGCTAAGGATTCATTGATGTGTGCTGACATGACATTTGAAGACATGACCTTTGGCAACTAGCAACTTTGGTTACCAACTGGAAATTATGTTTTCAGATGGCCATGGTGGCATATCAACTCTCTGACTGTGCGTTTAATTACTACATGGCCGTGGTATATCAGCATATCTCCTATCAGCACTGAAAGACCTCCTGAGTCCAGTTGGTCACTCCCTGGATCTCCACGCTACCCTATGTGGACAATATGTCCCATCACACAGCTCATTGCAACAAATCTCCCCTAGAAAAACTGTGGCTCAGGAACAGAGAAGAGTCAGAGGAGAGCAAGAGGCAGCTGTTGATCAGAGAGAGCAGTCAATAAATTGTGAGGGCATGGAGATAAGAGAGATGAGGCCTGTCATGAAGAACTTGTCTTATTTGACTGCAGCTTTGACCTTGGGGGACTGTTGAGAGAGGACACTGCACAGCAGAAAGATATCAATGTCCCTTACATGGGAAGAGTAATTATCAGACCTAGTCTATGAACATTTTCTACAGATCTATGCCTCACTGCCAATTTATTTATTTACTGCTAATGAAAGGAAAAAAATAATAGGTGCTCAGAATAAAGCTTGCACCTGGTAGAATATGACTGCATGAAATTATTATTTTTGTTCTTCTTGTTTGTATCTGGGTAGCTAGGAAGGGGATCCAGCTGCCACATAACACATTCACTGCCACGTAACCAGAGTGGTTTGACTCCATTTGGAGCCAGCCATGTTGCAAAGCTGTTCTTCAGTGTGGTGTAGTGCTACTTGGAGAGTAATTTGTGTGTTCAAGGTAAGGGTCTACAGAGGTATCTGTACAGGCAGCACTGATTGGTTGAGGTTCAATAAGGCCAAGTGCCAGGTCCTGCACTTGAGTCACAGCAACCCCAGGCAGTGATACAGGCTTGGGGAAGAGTGGCTAAAAAGCTGCCTGGGATAAAAAGATCTGGTAGTATTTGTAAACATCTGGCTGACTATGAGCCAGGAGTGTGCCAAAACGGCCAAGAAAGCCTGGTGGATCCTAGCTTGTATCAGGAATTGTATTGCCAGCAGGACCAGGGCATGGATCATCACCCCTCAGCTCCGGTGAGGCTACACCTCAAGTGCTGTGTTCAGTGTCCTTCACAAGAAGGACATGAAGGTGCTGGAGCATGTCAAGAGAAGGGCAACAAAGCTGGTGAAGGGTCTAGAAAATAAGTTTGATGAGAAGTGGCTGAAGGAACTGGGGTTGTTTAGCCTGGAGAAGAGGAGGCTGAGGGGAGACGTTACTGTTCTACAACTGCCTGAAAGGAGGTTGTACCCTGATGGGTTGTGGTCGCTTCTCCGAAGTAATAACTGATAGGACAAGCGGAAACAGCCTCAAGTTGCACCAGGGTAGGTTTAGATTGGATATTAGGAAAACATTATTCACCAGAAGGGTTGTCAGTCACTGGAACAGGCTGCCCAGGGAAGTGGTGGAGTCCCCATCCCTGGTATTGTTTAAGTGGCATATAGTCTTGGTGCTTAGGGACGTGCTTTAGTGGTGGACTTGGCAGTGCTAAGTTAATGGTTGGACTCAATCTTAAAGGTCTTTTTCAATCTAAATGATTCTGTGCTTCTATGATTCTGTGAAATCAGCAATACACACTTTGGCCAGCACAAAAAGCAGTGTGTGCAATGACTGGCAAGTGCCAGGTGTTCTCAGACGTTCATATTTGTCCCTGTAAAAACAGGCTGCTTGGACTCCAGGGTGGAGTTCTCTGATTAAAAAAAAATCTAGTGGGTCTCTGGCAATTGTTTCAACTTGTTTCTCTAACTTTTGCTTCTTATGATGAGCATTTAGTGAAAAGTAGCTAGTGTCAAAACCTGTACTACTTGATCATTCCTAGAACCATTCCAAACCAGGGATACAAATACATAAAGTGAGGCTGAAGGCTTCTGAGAGCTGTTTGGGCTGTTCCCTGAACAGCGATTAATAGAGGAGTTACAAATTAACTGGGCTTTTTCTAGGCGATATTCGAATGCATTCATATTTATTTAGAAAAATACTTGAATAACTTGAGTATTCAGCTGAAGTATTGCTCATGTCTTGGGCATGGGGGTTAAAAATCAACTTCTCAATACGAGTCAGATGCTTTTTACTTCAAAATAATGTTATCATTTAAGTCCTAGGTGATTTCAAGAAAAAATTCTTTGACCACTTCTTAGCAACAAGGCTGTTGTGGATAGTAAACCTGATATCTTCCACCACTGCTCTCAAAATGGGTTTGTACTGAACAAAGGGGTTGGAGCCAACTGTGGGATTTTCTTTATCCCAACAGATAACTTTTGGCTCCATTAACTTCAGAGGGAACCACAAACTCATTTGACAGCAGAATCTGGCCCTTCATGAAATACATGCTGTCCTGATCTAAGAGGGGCTGAGCTGCTGCTGCATCTCACTGGCCGTGCTAATACGAAGGCTCTAACTACATCAGTTGCTTTGCACCTTTTCTCAGCAAAAGCAAGTTTGCAGAGAAAGTTGTTCTTTATGTGATAAGGATTTGTAGAGACAACTTTGACTTACCCCTGAACCAGGCAATCAAACTGTGATTGTAAGTTTATTTTGAGCTCGGTAACCTACAATGTTCTGATTTCTTTTTCAAACCAAGCTTGTAAGGACACATGTTTTTATACCATGGACTCATCAGTTTTTATTTGGTGAGACATGATTTTCATAATGACCAGGAATTTAAAGTCTCTTCACTGCACATGTCTTACAATGCTCTTTACACATAGTTCAGGAAAGGTTTTTAGAGCTGTCATCAAAATTACACACATATTACCACATCTCTTTAGCCTAATTGTGTAACTGGTTGTGATTGCACCAATTACCTAAGAGAAGCAATACATGACTAAAAGTAAAAAATAAGGAACATTGATAGAAACATTTTTTTTTACCCTCTGTCAGCAAGACACTCTTGCAATGTGATTTGAAGACTGAGAACAAGGTTAAGGGAGTCATGATTATTATGTTAGCCCACTGATTAATTAGGGCACTTACATTGGCTCTTACATTCCCCAGGGATCACTGTATTATTCAAGCACACTCCAGTTGGGACAAGCCTTGAAGTCTCATTTTATGCCCTCACAAGCTATACTGATATTAAGCATACAGTGCTGATAGACCACTTTTTGGTCATGAATTCATCCTCAGCCTACTGATGATCTTTTTATTTATTGGCTTTCCAGCCTTTCATAGCTATCAACATATTTCCAAAAATCATGTGTTTTAAGTAGAGGTCCACTAAAGGGGTTTTGAGCCAAATAGAGGCAGGGATATTGACTGTCCAGTGCAGTTGGTACAGATGAAACAAAACACGAAATTGATTTCTCCGAGATGTTGCAAATGAAACTCAAGTAATCCATGAATTATCCCCAAACTTAAATGGATGGTGACAGAAAAATAAGCCTTCTTTGATTTTTAGATCCAGCTGAGCAACAAAATTCAGGCAAGAGTTCAAAACTATAATTAATTTGGCTCACCTACATGTATATCATGTGTATTGATCATAACCATCACCATTAGTCCAGAAACTTTAATGAACCCAAAAATTCTCTTTGCTTTTTCTAAATTCATAAATAATTGAAGGTGACTTCTGAAGTACTACTTTTTTGTTATTCACAACCTTAGATCCCTTTGCAATTTTTTTCATTCATAGCCATTAATGTGATGCCAAAATCTGTAGGTTCCCACTAAGGTGCTGGATGAGGATGGGTGGTTACCTGGTGGCTGAAACCACAGCAGCTCACAGCAGCTCTCCTTCCTGGTTACTCACCAGTTACACCAGCACCATGGAAGCTCTGGATGGGACCTTTTTATGGATTACACAAAAAATGCTTGGTATCTGCCAGGTGTACCCCGAAACCGGTTTTGAGTCTTTCACAGACTCTCTGCCATCTAATCAGAAGGGGGAAACAGAAGCATGACCTTAAATGTGTTTTAGGACTAACCCTCTGAAACAGTATAAAATCCTTTAAAAAGATTACATGAATGCTCCTTATGAACCACATCTGACAGCACAGCACCTCTCTGCCCAGTTTATAGAAGCTCTGGGTTATAAGAAACTCCAGTTTATTCTTTTTAAGTGTGAGAAATCACCAACAGGCAAACCAAGAATAAAGAGAAGCAGAGCCATAGCAACCCTGGGAAAGTGAAAGCCCCCCCAGTAATTTTACTCACGGGTATATTGCATTTAGGAATGCCTCCTTTTTCTTTCTTCTCTGTCCTTTCTTTCTTTTCTTCTCTTTTTGACTAGATGGAATTTTACTGAAGAGCAAGGGAACATGCCCAAGTCCTACAAAAAGTGCTTTTTTCTTTTTTTCTTTTTTTGTTTTGCCTGTTAAATTTCACAAAAATTTTGCAGATCACTCTAGCTAACCTGTGCTAATTAAGCCATTATTGTAGGTGGTAAATGAGACTTAGTCAAATGATAAATAAGAGCCCATGTCCTGATGAATTTCACACTGTGTCTCGCACCTCAAAGCCACCACAAGGTTATTGCAATCCGATTATTGATTGACTCTAGAGCTCTTCATTATACTTTATGTACTACTTCAAACCCTTGCAGTGCTAACTGAGTAGAGATCATTAAAGAATACCATCTGGTATAGTTCAAATGCATATTAGCCTCTGAGGACTTACAGGATTTTGTCTGGACAGTACTTGGAAGGATTTTATTCACATAGAAACCTGAGCTTCCTGAGTCCTTTGTCCAGAAAAGTAAAGCAGTGGAAATGGGGCAGCTTCCTCCCACACTCACCTCCCATGTTGAGTATGAAACTCAGCGCTGAAGAGCCTTTCCACAGGAAGATGTCTACCTGTTCCATTGTATCACAGCCTCAGCGTTTCTCCTTACTTGCTGCAACCATTTCCAATGACTTAAGCTTCAGCACAATTTGAGTAGGCTGGAGGGGTTTATCTTGGAGTGTTACCCTTCAGTCTGACCATAGTCTTACAAGACTTCAGTGGAACAGCAGATCTGTTTTGTCTCTGTAACCCATACCCTACTGATAGCATGGATGTAACGACAGCTTTAGCACATGGACATGTCTGCCACACACTGGGCAAAACAGAAGGTGAAATCTTGCCTTGTTTGTGCTGGTTATAATTGTGTGCCAAAGCCAAACATTAGCCCACAGAGCAATTTTTAAACACTCGTGTCAGAGTTGTTATGTCTTTCCTCTTAGTTGCTCTTGTCACTGTCACTCCCATGAGATTCCACTGTTTAAGTGCAGATGTCTGCATCTGACCTTCCTCTTTAAATGCTGTTATGGGACCACGAAGACAAATGCACCTTTCTGCCTTTTTCTCATCCCAAAGTAGACATCTAAAATAGGTCGGATGACTCATGTGTTAGAATAAGCACTTGCCTGTTTGTAGGCACCCATCGACTCTAACAGGTACCTAGGGACTAGCTCAGACATAAGCACTCAGGATACAGGTTTCTGAAGTTAGCTGAAATGAATCCTCTTCTGCAGATCCACATGCTACTGAAACAAATGTTTCCAAGTTTAAGATTGCACTTGAACAAACAGGCTCCCCTCCAACGTGCTTAGTACATGATGGCTTCATCACCTACTGAGTTTCTCAGGCTGTTGAAAAGCATAGTCTCAGTTCTGAGCATCTGGAGGGCAGGCACTGCAGGAGCACGCTTCTCCATCATGGAGAGGGGATTCTTTCATCTCCAGGGGAATGGGACATCCTGAGTTCTATATCATCCCTAAAATTCCCAGGGAAGCTTAAGGTAAAATAATACACCTGATGTGTAAAACCTAGTGCAAGAATATTTCTAGGGGGTTCAACTTTGAAAAAGCAAAAGTTAAGCAAAAGTTAAGCAAGTGATTATCATATCAACCATTAGCAAATAGAGAAGAAAATCCATTATCCACGCTCCCCGTAAGTTATGTTGCCTTGTCCTTAAAAGCTTCCTTTTATTAAAAATTATATTTTCTGCTTTGCTGCAGCAGCACCATTGTTAGGTTGGAGTTGGCCCTGTCCTCCCTTTCTCCTAACACATCTTTTTTTATTTGCATTTATCTTTTTTATTTTAATTGCAACGTTAATTTTTCTTGAAAAGCTTTCTTACATGTTTCTCACAGCAGACTAGATAATGTATCACAAAAAAAATTATCTATCATCCTGTTATATTCATGAAGTGGGAGTCAGTGTAAGACTAAAAAGTTTTAAGAATAAGTTTTGTACCTACTTGGAACTAGGCATTGCACCCAATACCAATCTTGTCAATAGAGCTAATGAGTGACTCAAAGAGCAGACATGCTACTTCGATGAAGTGTATCCCCCTCTAAACCCCAGCTCTATTGTCTATCAGGTGTCAGGCAGCACTCTTGCCCTGTACATGCACACTTTGCTTTGGCAGGGGCCCACCAGAATAATGTACCAGAGACTTATGTGCGTGCAAGCAGATGAAATGAAGGCAATCCTGTCTGTTTTATAAAGCCCTGGCACTCCTTATGGCACTCTTCCTTCTCTAGTATCCAAATCAGTTTCAAAATCCCATCTGTGGATCTTCTCAAGGCCTGAACTGAGTAAAAATAAAATCATAATTTTAATCTTTCCTGAGCCTCAGTCAGATTTAGAACCTGCCAGAGCCCTTATGTGGTGCTAAGAATGTGACAGTGACCTAGAAAAAGAAATGTCCAGGAATTATTCATGCCGAATCCTCCCCCCCGTCTCCTCTTGCAGTCTCATACAGGAGAGGCCAGTGATGCACTGGGGCTGTACAACTACACCCAAGTCATGGTCCATATACTGACACTTGCTTTACATGGCAAATTTCTCCACTTTTAAAGATGACCATGAGGAAATAGTCCTAACAGGAGCAAAGAGCCAATAAGTGTGTAAGAAGTGATGCTGTGAGATTTGTGTTCCAGGAAAGGAGAGGGGTCAGAAAACAGCTCTGTAGCTAGATGTTAGGCTGTGAATAAAGTGGACTATGGAGGTCATACACAGAAGGATGATCAACCAAAACACATATATTCACAGGATAAAAATTGTTCCATTTAGGTAGCCTGTGGATTTGCCTTGCAGCAGCATGTTAGGGCCTCAACAGTCAGAACTGCAACACAAATTTCTGTGCTATCCTTGTAAACAGCCTTGCTATCAAATCCGTAAATGAAGCCTTATTGCCCATCTTTGAAAAAGCCCAATTTCAGCAAAGATAATTGAAACGTGTGGCAGGGGAGTGAGGGGAAGGAAAAGAGTGGTATCCATCCTTTAAAGTTACAAGAGACTTTGGAATGGTTCAGGTGAGAGCATATCAGAGAGAAGTGTTGAACCCAATCTGTCTTTATGTGAAGCATTTTATCAAGCTTTAGTACTTGATGTGTTGCTTGTCAGCTTCAATTTCTTCTCTTTCTTCTCCCATCAGGAGGCCAGGAGGACTGCATCCTTTCATATGAACCTGTCACCAGACAGGAAAGTAAGTTTGGTGGTTTTTTGCTTTTCTGTCACTCTTCCTTGTATTTTTCATTTCCCATTTTGGGAGCCAGCAGAGCAGTATGTTTTGCTGTGCCAGCCCCATATTCTCTGGGGCTTTTTTTTCTTGTCTATGAAATTATCTAAGGATCTCCTTCAGTAGCCCCCACTTCCTACCCTTCTTAGGACTCTTCCCTCTTCCTTTTGCTAATAAATATGTAAATCAGGCTACAAAATATTCATGGAGATTTTACAGTTTTACAGCAGTATTGTTACATGGGAAGCCTTTGTTATTTTCCTTCTCATGTGATACGTGTCTCTAACCAGGGTAGATGAATCTACAGGAAAGTAACTGAAAGTGGGAGTTTTCCCACCTGATTTAATGGGGGATGCATTCATATAACTGAGAAGAAAAAAAATCTTACAGTATCCTTTCCATGCCTCATGAGAGCCCATCTGCAAGCATTTGGGAGTGATCTTGTTGAGGAATAGCAAATATATACACTTCCACATAGTCATCTGACTACATATGCACCCACCATCACAGAGCTCTGCAAGATGAGCAGTACTCATTGTTTTTTCTTTATCTATATCAACAAACAAATTATCCATCAATAAAATGTACCCCCAAGTTTTTACTTCATATATAAAAGCAACAACTCTGATTAGTCCATCTTCGGGAAGATTTACTGTTACTGCTAGTAAGATCATCAAAATGTGCTTTTCTTTTTGTTGTTCAGTTAATTACACCAGGCCAGTTATTATTCTGGGTCCAATGAAAGATCGGATCAACGATGATTTGATATCTGAATTTCCTGATAAGTTTGGGTCATGTGTACCACGTAAGTATGATTTTACTCCTTGTTCTGCAGCTGAGTGAGTTGTATCCTTCGGTGCCACACATTAAGCAAATGAACTCTTGTAGTTGAGTTTCTCAAAAGCTGTTTTTCCTTTGGAAACAAAGAAAAGATTGGGAAGGTCTGGAAAGAATTTCTCAAAAGAATTGTCCCAAAAGCTGTGCAGTTTTTTAAAGAAGGAGCCTTCTAGCCACTAACTGAATTTACTCATCAATTAATGTGTGGTTTCTTAAATAAGAGAACATTTTAAAATAGTTTCAATGCAATTGCACAGTTTCCATCAGTAAAAATGTGGAATAATCTATGATTTGTGTGAGATCTAGACTGTTTCATCTGAAAGCAATATTGGACACTGGATTAGGCAGAATTTTTATATCTTGGATCATTGGAGCTTGCTGATTGTTTATTTCAGACCCTGATTGCAGTCTTACTTCATTTTAAACTGTTCTCTCTGCAAATACATCAGCTTAAAACTCCTAGAGATGTGATAGTCCTGTAATTAAGGACAAATTAAATTGATGAGATTGCGATTCATTGTATTGCTGTAATAGGATCAGATTTGCAATCTGGAATGTATTTTGTAGTTGAGGATTGTGTGTGACCCTGCTGAAAAAAGTGGAATTCTGGTAAATCCTAATTTTATGATAGCCTGTATGTATTGATTGGAGGTCATCATCAGAATGTGTTTCTTTAAAAAGGCAGCTTTACTGTCACAACTACATTGAAAACAGTATTTAGCAGCAGTAGATCTGCTCCTATATATGGAGAACCTCCACTTACAGCTGACCCAGCATCGTCCGCTGAGCAAACCTTCACTGCAGCATATTTTTTTCATGAAATAGGTTCACAGACTTCTTGATCTTCTGTCTTTTGTTTCATGCAGATACCACACGGCCAAAGCGTGACTATGAAGTGGATGGGAGAGATTATCATTTTGTCATTTCAAGAGAACAAATGGAAAAAGATATCCAAGAGCACAAATTTATAGAAGCTGGGCAGTACAACGATAATTTATATGGAACTAGTGTCCAATCTGTGAGATTTGTGGCAGAAAGGGTACGTTGACACTAGTTTTATTGACCACACAACATCTCTATTATTTCTATGTTGTATCTCAGGCAAGATTATTATGCCACTAATATAAAATACCTGCAAAACGTCATCCTAATATTTATAGGCTTTATAACATCTCCACAAGGAGTCTCTGAGTGACAAACTCCTTGACACTTTCTGTACCTGGATGTAGTGTTATTGATTCAGGCATCTAACACGGAGCTTAAAACTCCTAGAGAGTAGCCCCCAAAACAGCCTTTCGTCTTCCCTCTGTAAGACAGGTAAATAAACTCCTCTCATTTTCACAGAGGGGAAAGAACGAAGCACAGACAGATTAAATGACTTGCCTCAGGTGACACAGGGAGTCTTTGACAGAAACAAGAGCTGAATTAACCAGTAAGAATGTAGACATCCTATTCTTTTTATGAACTGATTTTTCTCATCTCTGAAGAAAATTCTCTCACCTCCAACAAAGATCATCCCAGTAAAAATAAGTCTGTTCCCTCTCCAGTGTTTATTGTATGCTAGCACAAAGGCAAAGGAAAGCACACAGAAAGCAGAGCACATGCCCTCTTCCCTGGTTGTGCCAGTAATGGCCCCGTTCCAGGGCACAGCAATGTAGAATTGTATCCTGTCTTTTGGCTGATCTGCAGCAAACTCTGCAAAACTAAACACCTCCTCAATCTGTTTCCAACAGGGCAAGCACTGTATACTCGATGTGTCAGGAAATGCTATCAAACGACTACAAGTTGCACAACTCTATCCCATCGCTATCTTCATTAAGCCTAAATCATGGGAGCCTCTGATGTAAGTATAAACTCCTTCAAGCATTTTATTCTCAGGGTACAGTCTCACATGGCACAACACAGGTCTTGAGTCTACACTTTGCCTATCCTCTAAAATCATTAATGAAGGGAGGAACTGGGAGCAGTGGAGACTTGCTCTCCCTGCCTGCCATTCACTATATCCCAGTGCTCAAGCTGCCTTTGAACCTTTCACACTAAGGCACATGGGCTTAGGTGCTGGACCATGAAGGGCTCTGGGCTCCCTGGTTCAGGAAGGACGGGGAGCTACTGGAGAGGGTACAAAAAAAGGCTATGAAGATCACAGAATCACAGAATTGTAGGGGTTGGAAGGGACCTCAAGAGAAGATGATGCAGCTCAGAAGGCCCCAGCTGGAGTACTTACTGTGTCCAGATCTGGGGACTGCAGTACAAGAAAGATGTAGAGCGGTTGGAGAGGGTTCAGAGGAGGCCACAAAGATGATTAGCAGGCTAGAGCACCTCCACTACAAAGAGAGGCTGGAGCTGGGCTTGTTCAGCCTAGAGAAGAGAAGGCTGTGGGGGGACCTCATTACAGCCTTCCAGTACCTGAAGGAGGGAGGGGAATCAACTTGTTAAAAGGGTAAATAATGGCAAGACAAGGGGGGGAATGAATTGAAGCTAAAGGGGGGAAGGTTTAGATTAGATCTTAGGGGAAAGTTTTTTACAGAGAGAGTGGTGAGGTGCTGGAACAGGCTGCCCAGAGAGGTGGTGGATGCCCCATCCCTGGAGGTGTTCAAGGCCAGGTTGGATGGGCCCTGGATCTACCTTGTGTAGATCCAGGCCTGGAGGTTGGTGGCCCTGCCTGTGGCAGAGGGATTGGAACCCTGTGATCCTTGGGGTCCCTTCCAACCCAGACCAGTCTATGATTCTATGATTCTCTGATGAGGAGACTAGAACATCTCTCTTACTGCAAGTGTATTTCCTGACCTCTGTCCCTATTTTGGGGTACTGATATTCATTAATTGCAGGAATGATGAATTCAACAATACTTTTGTAAGTTTGTGAATATTCCAAGGCTGAGTGAGGTGGCAGGCACTTTGGAGGATGTGCAAAACTCAATGTAAAATTATCAAGATGAAATTCAGCATAGACAAAGGCAAGAAAATCAAATGCACAAGTACAAGCAGGGAATAATTAAGCTATAGCACTGAAGAAAAGCATCTGGTGGCTGGGATGGATCATTGAAATATGAATGGATGGATAATGTGGTTGCAAAAAAGGAAATTGCCACTGTGGGCTGTATTAACATCACTGTTGAGTCAGGACACAATAGACAGTTATGTTGTTTTACTGTGCATGGATGAGCCTACAGCTGTAGTGCTGGTGTGGTTCTGCATTCCCCCCTGGAACTGGAGAAAGAACAGGAGCCACCTAGTGTTAAGGAGAGGAAATATGGATGTGATCTTCATACTGGTTAAAGCTGGGGACAAAATACATTGTGAACAATTGTTTTCTATGTACACTTATGGTAATGCATAGAGTTAGCTTCATTTGATGTCAGAGGGTTGAAATTTTGAACTCTGCCTTTCCCTCACCAGAGGCTCTGTGAATGCCAGGTGATGCCGTAGGTATGGCCTACAGCCATTGGATGACAGACCTGGAGAATGCCAACATGCCTCACCCCTTGAACAGGCATCCTCCCTGGCCCTGCTTTTTGGTGATAAGGTTGCAGTCACATTGCAGGGTAGGATGTCCAGCATGTGGTACTTACACAGCCCCACCATGATCAAAGCCATCTTGGGTTGGATGACTTCTTGACATTTCTTCAAGCCCTACAATTCAGTTACACTCTGATTATGTTGCTGTATAGCAGTGGAAGGATAGTTTGATAGCCTAGCTTCTGCATGGAGTGTCTTAAGATAGATCTGAATCTACAGTTTTCCCATCCATAAACTATTTCCATTGCTTGTTTAATACTGACATTGGATTTGAAGAAGTAAATAAAAGTGTCCTTTACCCTGAAAAATATATTAGGCAGAACCAGAAATGTGGCAATAACACAAAGGCCTCATTGATTTGATATAAGATATAAGATTTGATATAAGTTATAAGATATAAGATATAAGATATAAGATATAAGATATAAGAGCAGCAAATCCTCAAACAAATTGACTGGGCTCTGTCACCCTCACTGTGAAAAAGTTCTTCCACATGTTGGTGCGGAACTTCCTGTGCTCCAACTTGCAGCCATTGCCCCTTGTCCTATCCCCACAGACCACTGAAAAGGGGCTGGCTGGTTCCCCCTGCATCCTCTGCTTCAGATAATTATAGATTTTAATTAGGTCCCCCCTTGGTCTTCTCTTCTCAAGGCTGAAGAGTCCCAACTTACTCAGCCTATCCTCATAGGGGAGATGTTCCAGGCCCCTAATCATCTTTGTAGTCCTTCTCTGGACTCTCTCCAGGAGATCCCTGTCCTTTTTAAACCAAGGAGCCCAGAACTGGACACAATACTCCAGGTGGGCCCTGATCCTGGGGAGGATCACCTCCTTTGACCTGCTGGCCACACTCCTCCTGATGCATCCCAGGATCCCATTGGCTCTCTTAGCCACAAGGGCACTCTGCTGGCTCATGGCCAACCTGTCATCTATCAGGACCCCCAGGTCCTTCTCCACAGAGCTCTTCTCCAGCATGACATCCCCCAGCCTGTACTGATACATGTGGTTGTTCCTCCCCAGGTGCAAGACTTTACCCTTGCTTTTGTTGAATTTCATCCAGTTTCTAACTGCCCAGCTCTCCAGCCTGTCCAGGTCTTGCCTCAACCTAAAGGTCTTGCCTCAAACTAAAGGTTGAAGTAGGCGTAGCTGATGAGAAGCCCACCTGAACTCAATTAAATAGCACTCTTCCCAATAAATAGAATTAGTAGTATTACAAATTTAGCAGCCTGACACAGATTGGCATATATTAAACCTATTTATATAACCCACAAATAACTGTCAAAATTTTTTAAAGAAATCTTTCTTATCCTTCATTATATAAACCTGCTTTCTGCATCGCATTGGTACTTCCAAAGAGATTTTTCTAAGCAGTGTTCCAAGCTATATGGCTAGTTATATAGATAGAAAGGACTAAGTCATTTCTAGAAATACCCCTTTGCATCCTGGACACCTTACAGGGTGTTTGTTAGAAGCCAGGTAGGACTTAGCTGCAGCAAGTCCATACTGTTGTGCACTTCATAGATCACTTTTTAATATATCATCATGCACATAATTTCCTACATGCATCTCCCATGTCATACTGTATACAGTCCATTACCACATAATCATATGATTCAGTGCAAGGCATTAAATCAGATTTATGTAGAACACAAGATGTTCCCTTCTCTTGCTTTCCTCAGAAAAATTCCGTCGTGTTTTAAGAAAAATGAGTCCATGCTGTGAAAAAACGCTAAAACAAGCAAACTCTGGTTATTGCTGTCAATTAATTTGGCTATCTGCAGCCATGAATGTGTAAGGCAATGAATGAGTATAAGCTTGCTTCTTTGCAAGTATACAGGAGTATTAAAAGCAAGCGTGCATGGGCAAGACAACTCATTTCTTAGAGTTATTAAATAATGCCTGTTGAAATAGGAATGCTCCATCAAATAACAAAACATTGGCAACAACAGAATGTTACTGACACTGTCTGGTTTTAGATTTATTAGTAGCCTGGACGATTTAGAACCTCCAAGACACACTTGGCTGGGAACATCTTTAGTTTATCAGAAAGGACTGGAACAGAGACCATAAAGAAATAACTCACCTCTCCCTGCTGGAAAGAGTCTGTTTTATTTCTCATGATATCTGGAACTCATGCCTGCACCTGAACCAAGAAGTCTCCCTAGAAGACATCCCAGGTCCTTCTGGGGTTCCTTTACAGGGTTTACAATGACTCTGGAATCCCTTCGACAGGGTCAGGAGTCTCAGTGTGCTGAGTTCTGCCTTTAATCATGATTTCGCTTCCACATACCCAGCTTCCATGAAAACCCAGCCTTACTCAGCTGAGACAGCCAACTGCATTCTTGTCAGATAATATTCCTGAAGCAGCTTCAGCTCTGGAAACAGGAGTGCTCTGAGTGCTCAGACCTTGAGACCTCCTGGCTCCCAGACATACCCATGGGTTCTTGATGCCACAAGTCCACCTCAGTTAGCAGTTTGGGCCTCATGTTTTGTTTGGGAATGTAGAGTAGTGAACCCAAAATAAAAACCTTGTGGAAAAATATGAAATAGTCTGGAAATTTAGGTTTGCACTGCATAAGAATTAAATTAAATTTAAAATGCTGAATCTGCCTATGAACTGATGGAAGAATTTCACTGATTCTTGTACTGATTGCAGTCCATCTGTGATTCAGTGGTACATATCTGTTAGAAAGCTGTTCTAGTAAGAATCTAAACTCTTTGATGACTTCTGTGTTTCTAGGGAAATGAATAAACGTCTTACAGAGGAGCAAGCGAAGAAAACCTACGATCGAGCAATTAAATTAGAACAAGAATTTGGAGAATATTTTACAGGTATGTTTTTATCATCTTGTTTTCTTCTTCCCAAGATACAGTCTTCCATTGCAAAACAACTGGATCAGCTCTGTCTCTGGCCTAGAGTGTGCATCAGTATAGTGTGCCCACAGTAAAGACACCAGGCTTGAGACTATTGTTTCCCTGAAATTCAAGAGCAGTTGAGTCATTCAGTTCCTCACAAGTTCAGTGCCCTGAAGGAACAGCTATGCAATAAATTGATTCCCTCACTCACCCAAAACTGCTTTTAATGAAATCAGTACAAATGTTGCACAACAAAGAATTCCTCACTAGCTCGACAAGAGCTGAAGCTATGGATCGTGGGAGGGAAAGAGAAGGGTATCTTACTCCTGACCTGAAAAACAGCAGTATTTACATCCTGCTGTGGCTCCCAGCATTTCCTTTGCACAGGTTTGGGCATATGCCTACTCATGGGACTGGTATTTGTGATAACACTCACAAGCCCCCCCCAGTTGTCCCTTCACATGCGGACAGTGCACAGAATCTGAACTGCAGTTCCATATTTCTGTTGTGGGGGACAAGGAATTTAAGATTATAGGCACTGTGCTTTGTGCTGCAGTTGCTTTATCTTCTGTCAACTGAGCCTGATGTAGTTAACTTTTGCAGCCAAGACTGAGTTTACGATAACCTTTATTGTAACTTTTCCATAATCAACATCATGGTGTGCCAGTATTCTCATTTCATCAGTATCTGTGAGCACACTGAAAATCTGCTGACACTGGATGCTGTAGAATATATCAATTAAAAGAAATATTGATGTTTTCTTATGCAGCTATTGTCCAAGGAGATAGCTTAGAAGATATATATAATCAATGCAAACTTGTAATTGAAGAACAATCTGGGCCTTTCATCTGGATTCCTTCAAAGGAAAAATTATAAATTAGCCACTGCACCTCTGATTACGACGGGAGAATATTTAGAAGAAAACTATAATATACTATTTGGAGGCTTTCCTGTTTTTGTTGCATTTATGTTCTTTGCAGTCAATGTGAATTTTGATGAATGTACAACACAAAGTGTTTGAAGCCATGAAGGACACTGATGGGTCAAAGGGTAGGAACAAAAAGACTTCTACCATATAAAGTAAATCTGTTGTGTGCTCAGAGCACCAGTTGTAGGTATAAACTGTTGACATGGAGACCCTCTGTCAAGGGGAGCTAGCCACCTCCTGTGCCCATGCGGACATTTTGATCAATTTTGATGGCTGAGCTCAGTGTGTTGATTGCTTTAAAGAGAAGTTCCCAGCTCTTGAACCTCATATAGGGCTTGATCCTGCAAGGCGCTCAGCACTTGACCCCAATTCCTACACATGAGTAGCCTGTTGACTTGGAGTCACTTGTGATCCTTCCCTATGCTGTTCAGTCCCATCAATTCCAGTAGGACTATTCATGTGCTCAAAGCTAAGCACAGGCTTAAGCGTTTTGCTAGATCAGGGCCACATGCACCTTGCAAAATCAAGCTCAGAGTACATGGTCTGCTTCCTACTGAAGTCACTGGTCGGATGCTCTTTGACTTGACTGGGAGGCGGGTTCTATTCTAAGCTTGTCATTGCACATTTGTAGTTGGTACACCTCGACTTTGGTAACTATGCACATCTTTTGATTTCTGAAACCAAGTCAAGCATTTCTTTTTTCCCCTTTGGAAACACTATTGCATCAGGAACTACTAACAGTATAGTTTATTTTAATGGAGTTTGGGGGTGGGAGAGGATGGAAGCATTTCACATCACACACACATGCACACAAACACATTCCCATGTGGATATACACACACACACACACACGTATGAGGATTCACAGCACCTATGTTGACAAGGAGGGATACAACTGGGAAAAGCTTTAAAATTTTTGATTGTCTATTTTATCATTTATATTGATAGAAGGCACTTAAAGATGGAATAATTTATAAAAATAAAAATATATTGATGTATAGAAACTAATTTCTATAGGTAAAAAAATGTTTTTGTGAGATATTTTGTAAAGATTAATTAATTGAAAGGTTAAATATTTACACCCTTGCGCGACTGTAAAATGTAAAGAGGACCATCAAGTTGCATTATCCCTTTTCCGTAACAGACTCTCTATTATTATTGACAAGCAAGATAATTCCTTAAATTGTAGAGCTGTCATCTTGGTTTTTCTCTCAATTTAATCCTCTCCCTTGCCTCTATTTAATCATGATGAACTCCTGTGGAAAGATCTCTCGAACTGACTGCCCTGCAGGACCTTTTCCGAACACAAAAGGATAATGCATCTTTAAATTGAAATGGGTGATTTGTCCGAAGCAAAATGGCAGTGCTTGAATGCAGTTAATTTTTCTCTCTGAGGGAGTCACACTTCACCATCCCCCCCCAAATTTCTTATGATTCTTCCTGTTTCTTTAAAGGAAATACCCAAAGCCTTTGACCTTTCCTCTCCTTGCAGGCAGGCAGGTCACCAACTGACTTGTATCTTCATTCATTTCACAGTCAACAAGGGTCTCAAAAGCAAAAACCGAGGCAATGGACACTTGTGAGGGGTTTGGGGAAAGTCTGTGGCATCGCAGTTTGGGGTGGGTGGAAGGGGGTATTTTTGTCTCGTTTCACATTGCCCTTCGCTTTGTCTACTGATGCCATTCGTCACTCTGACACACAAAGGGGACAACTGCAAGAGGCGTTACAATAGCCAACTGAATTGCCTTTGCTGCTGCTGGACCAAGTTCTCTCTGAAAGCCAGTCTCCTGCCCACTGCGCCGCAGGAGTCCAGTGCTTATGAGCTGGTGGCTAATGCAACCCTGATGCTTAAGGACATTTTAAGGGCAAATGCTAAATAGAGTCCTCGGTTGCTTGTGCATTTGAAGCTTGCATTTCTGCACCCTGTCAAGCTTACAGGTATATCCAGCCAGCCTCCTCAGGCAAAGTGCGACTAGCTGGATGTTTGCGATAAAGCCACCAGCAGCAACAGGGTTAAAAATATGGGCATTTTTAGTGGCCCTGAGGTGGCCTTGCCCTGCTACAGTAACTTTGAGAAGTTCACACTTCTGTAACTACAATTTTTCTTGCCTGGCCAGCGCAGATTTACGAGGGTTTCAGTTAAGTCCCCGAAAGCGCTTTGTAAAGTCTCTAAAAGAGCTTTGTAACCAGAAGGGCTAGAAACACTTTTTTTTTCCCTTTTTTTTTTTTTTTACAAAATATAAATGACTGGACATAGAGATTTTGGATAATTCTGCAGAAATCCACAGACTGACCCCAGATCTTTGGAAGCCATGGATTTTTCCATGCTGGCAAAGTACTGTTGCCCCAGGTTGGGAAATAGTCCACCAGACCTGAAAAAACAAGTATCCTAAAGCAGGAACTTCATTCTAATTTTCAGCTCTGTTTTTTAAGCAATCAGTTACATCTGCTTCTTTGTTTCTTAGTTCAGCATGCAACCTTTTACGGTACTATCCTACTAGTAACTGTTTTGCTTTGTCATGTGCTGTGCTTTACAGTGAACAGTAACATTATGGCTGAGTACAATCAACTTTTCCATCAGTCCTTGGTTACTGTAGTAACATTATTTATTTTTTCCTGTCTGTTGTTTGTGCTTCCAGTTTAGAGTTGCCATTGCACTTTTTTTTTCTCCTTTTTTTTTTAAATAAAACTTATATTTAAAAACAAATCACCAAGAGAAGCAGTGAGAGGTCTTATTTCCCTTAGGACTTGTACCCCCATTTGTTTTGTGCATTGGCGTTTTGCGTTTCATGTTTCAGCATCCTCAGAGCTGCAGTTCATTTTTGCATTGCAGCTGTTCAGATCATACTGGGTGGTAGAGGGAGGAGGAAGAGAAACATAAGATTCCTATAAAATTGCATCTGGTGCAAAAAAAAAAATTAAGTCCAAACTCACAACCCACAGCAACTGGCACCTGAGACCAATCTGGGTGCTACCACGACTCAGCATAATCAGATCCCTTGTCTGTCCATGTAAAAGACTTGCGAGCATCTAAACATGAGACAAATGCAAATGCTGGACCCTTTAGGAAAAGTGCCAGATCACACCCCTGGTGCTATTTCTCATGTTCTGGCACAATGTGTAGCACCGTAGGGTCTAAGCAGAACCAAAATTATCACAGCTTTTTTGTCCACCCATGAATGATCCCGACGACATCTTAATAGCTTTGTGCAGATGTGCAATATTACAACCTATTTATTTCTCGTTGCCACAGAGCATCTTCCATGCACTGACTCATTGAGAGCTTGCTAACAGGGCTCAGTGAAACGGCACTCTTTACTGGACTTAGGCTCTGACTGCCAACCAGTGAAAGAGCCTCTTTCTTGCTTAATTCCCCCTTCCTACAGAGGTACCCTGTCCATGCTAGCGCTTTGTAATTTCTTTGGTAGTAAAGGCTGTTTCTAGATAAATATTCTGTGATGTAATTGTGTTTGTAGCTAGCATGGTTTGATGCTCCAGTGTGGATAGGGTCCTAGGAACCACCCTGTGAAAGTCAAGGATAAGAAATCTCTCCGTTGCACTGAAATTTCAAATCCTCATCCTGGAGAGCAGTGTGGAACCTGAGCTAATAACCACTATGAGCCAGCGACAGTGTCCTAGTTATACAACGTCCGCCTGCCTATTTACATTAGTTTTCTATGGAGAAACTGTTGGTGTTACACCGTCACTGTTACCTGCTCATCAGCACTCAGTAAAATTGTATTTTTGATTTTGTTTTCTTTGGGTTTGGGGTTGTTTTGTTTTGTTTTGTTTTTTCAAATTGTATCCCTGACCGGAGGATTCAGTGAGTGACAACACATGAGGATTATTTGTAGGAAAAAATAGTGTTAATAAAAAAGTCTCAATCATCTTTTAAAGCTGCACATTTAAAGCCATATCTGCCGTGTTCACAGGAAATGGTCTTTTATCCTTCACAGCTTTTAATCTCGACTTTTTTTTTTTCCTCTTGAACATTTTGTCTGCTGTGTTGTGCATGCGGTTCACTGTGCAACTGCATTCATGTGCTCAAGCCCATGCCTTGGTGGAATAAATGTGTTTTCCTATTCCATTAAAAATCAGACATCTTGTCAATTAGTTCAGAAGTAAGAATGAGGTTGTCAGTATGTTATAAAAAGATGTTCCCTTTTCAGGCCACAAATCGGCATCAAAGCTAACAGCAAATAACATCTAAAATCTACACAGCATATAGCTACCCTAGATCCTCAATTCGTGTTAAATCACAGTTACTCCACTGACTTCACAGAATCCCAGACTGGTTTGGGTTGGGAGGGACCTTAAAGGTCATCTAGTTCCAACCCCCCTTGCCATGGGCAGGCACAACAGTGGAGTCCATCCCATTTACACCCCCTGAAGTTACACACTCGTCCTCCCTGTTACACCAGGTTTTTAGCATTACTGTAAAATACCAAGGCCACATGATTAACAGCAGCTCAGCACATTCTGTCATCATTTACTGCTTATATTACTGTAGCACCCAGAGGGCCAAGTCATGGACCAAGATCCATGTGAGGTAGGTGCTGTGAAATTGCTGAACAAAAAGACACCCCATGGGACAAATGCTGTGGCCATAATTTCAGGAGGCTTCAGCCCCAGTGACATCTCACCAAGAGCAATAGGAAACACTACCCGTTGGCCCTCTTGAGACTCTTGTCTTTAAGGTGAGAAGCATGAGACACAACCCGTCATCCCTCACACTGCAGCTTATGCCTTGACCTATAACACAGGCAACTTGCCCTGGTGTGAAACAGCATTTTTGGGGATGGGCGGTAGCCAGCATCCAAGGCAAGATCTTTTTTTGGTGGGGGGAAAAATGGAAAAAAAAAATAAAAAGGCATCACTGTTGGCTCTTAGTGGGATAGCAACCTTTTAATTTGTGTTCCTAAATTTGAATCGGCCAGTCCGCATTTCCGAGTGCAGCAGCCTGTACTCAGCAGGTGGCTCCATCCGGCACGCTGGCCGGCGTGCGTCTCTTTGGCAGGATGTTTCTCAGTCCAGCTGTAGCGTGGGGTACTCAGAATCTGAACTGGAGTTTACAAAATACCCTGTCCAGCTTACACTCCTGTTATGTGTAAATACTCTGCGCATCCATTCCATTTGTGTAAAGAATAAAGCACACACAATTATAAAAATTAAGATGTATATTTCATACTAGCTGTGTCCTTGCTTATTTATTCCGGTCCAAGCTCTCAGCTGTGGTTCAGTTGTAAATGCTTGATAGAGTGTTTATAAATATGTCATGAATTTTATTATAAAATATTAATATTAAAGCATTTTTACACTTTATAGCAAATGGCTTCTCCACAAGGCATAATTTGTCTTTCTTCCTTCAAGCAGACTAGTGAAAGAGAATGAATATGCTCTCAGTATGTCTTGAGACGCTGTCACTTCTGTCACACAAGTTGACACAACTCAGAAGGTGGAATGGTTCTTTCAGAAATGTCTGAGGACACAGAAACTTTTTGCTTTCTTGCACTTGTTTTTTTTCTCTATGACTTCACATCAACATGGAAGTTGCCACCGAGAAGATTCATTCTGGTAAAGGACTGCCACTATCTCCTTAGCACCGTTCTGCGGTGCATTGGGCATCATCAGCATCTTTGTGATGAATTACCAGATTTTATTTTTTTTTAAGTTAAATAATTGTTCTGTGTTTCTGACACCACAGCACAGCCATTGGGATAAGGACTGTAAGAAGTACATGCTTCTAAGTAGCTTAATGGAGCATGAAGTTGACAGAATCACAGAATCACAGGGGTAGGAAGGGATCTCAAGAGATCATTGGGTCCAACCCCCCCTGCCAAAGCAGGTTCTCTAGGACAGGTTGCACAGGGAGGCATTCAGATGGGTCTTGAATATCTCCAGAGAAGGAGACTCCACACCCCCTGGGCAGCCTGTCCCAGGGCTCTGTCACCCTCACTGTGAAAAAGTTCTTCCGCGTGTTGGTGTGGAACTTCCTGTGCTCCAACTTGAGGCCATTGCCCCTTGTCCTGTCCCCACAGACCACTGAGAAGAGGCTGGCCATTCCCCCCTGTGTTCTACTCTTAAGATTTTTATAAACATTGATCGGATCCCCTCTCAGTCTTCTTTTCTCAAGGCTGAACAGCCCCAGTTCATTCAGCCTTTCCTCTTAGGGGACATGATCCAGGCGCTTAATCATCTTTGTACCCTAAGTTGTGCCATTGGATCCCAACAGCCCAAGAACCTTGGGGTTTGGCCATCCCAGGAATGTCTTTGCAGATGGCTTGTTTGCCCCAGGGAAGCCATTGTCAGTCACCGGCAGAGGCAGAAACATTACAGGGACACTGCTACCGACACAGAGAGCACAAAATTCAGTCTGCAGAGGACCACAGAGCCTTTATATGGCTCTGGGAGCCACAGCTGGCATGTTAAGGAGAAAAACGCTGTCCACAGAGTTTTACATGCATAATCACAAGGGTGGTTAAACATTCATTGTGATGCTTTGGACTTCTTCAATAGATTCAGAATAGGGAGAGACTCCAAACAGTTCCCATTGATACGCAAATGAGAACAACTTCGAGAAAAAAGAGAGCGAGACAGTGATTTTTTTCCATGCCAGCCAGTTTACTGACAGACTTTGCACAACAGTAAGTTCCTGCTCCAACAGTCTTAGCAGCCAGGTGAAGTTGCTTTCCTGAGCAGCACTGTACAAAGCACTCTGTAGATGGGCTCTTCATTATAGAGCCGTGCCTCTTCTCAAAGGACTTTCTTCTTTGACATCCTATCCCTAGGCAAACCTGAGTGACTTCCCCAGGATGTACTCTGCAAAAACAAGAGAAAACAGTATTTTTAAAATGACTGGGAAGCAGGAAATGCTCAGAATTGCAGGAAACTAGACACACTGCGAGTATCGATTCAGGCAACGGTGGCAAATCTTGCCAGCCTGATGCCTCAGCAAGGCAAGGAGTACATCCTGAATTGTAACCTTCTCTCGTGTGTTCCACTGCCTGTTAGCAGTCCTTTCACACAGCCAGACAATTATCTGGACTCAGTTGTCCAATCACACCCCTGTGGCTTGAAAGACTCTATGTCCCAGTTTGAAGTATTGTTTGGGACCAGAGTTGCAAGGTAGGTGGGTGGTGCTTCTATGTACAAGGTACCACCAAGTGCCTAATCCACCTTGGGAAAGTAATTTCACACTAATTTCAAAGGAATGTAGGTGCCTATCTGGGATCAGCAAGTTATTCATTTCACCAGAATTGTAGCACTTTGCAGCTGGTACATAGCAAGGCAATGACACCTGGGTCCCTATGTCACCTCTGGGAGAGCAGGAAAATGGAGCTTCAGTTCTTAAATCTCTGGGAAAATTATCTTCCCAGTCAGTGATCCAGGTAACAGTCTTTATTACCAAAAATCTTGGACAACGCAGAAACACTTACCAGAGCAGGACTCACCAACAGCACCATTTACAAAGCCAGCTGTGGCAAGGAAGGTGACACCACAGCTGTAGAGCAAGGGCTGCTTGGGTTGGTTGGACAGACAAGGTCCTGCACATGGGTCAAGGCAATCCCAAGCACAGCTACAGGCTTGGCAGAGAATGGATTGAGAGCAGCCCTGAGGAGAAGGACTTTGGGGGTGTTGGGGAACAAGAAGCAAAACATGAGCCAGCAATGTGCACTTGCAGCCCAGAAAGCCAACTGTGTCCTGGGCTGCATCAAACGCAACCTGACCAGCAGGTCAAGGGAGGGGAATCTGCTCCTCTGCCCTGCTCTGAGAGACCCCACCTGCAGTGCTGTGTCCAGATCTGGGATCCCCAAAACAAAAAAGACACTGAGCTTTTGAAGTGAGTCCAGAGGAGGCCATGAAGATTCTCAGAGGGCTGAAGCATCCCCCCTGTGAAGACTGGAAGAGTTGGGCTTGTTCAGCCTGGAGAAGAGAAGGCTCCGGGGAGACCTCAGAGTGGCCTTCCAGTACCTGAAGGGGCTACAGGAAAGCTGGAGAGGGGCTGTTTGCAAGGGCAGGGAGTGACAAGGGGAATGGTTTTAAACTAAAATAATTGAAATTTAGATTACATACTAGGAAGCCATTCTTCCCTAGGAAGCTGGTGAGGCCCTGGCACATGTTACCCAGAGAAACTGTTGCTGCCCCTGGATCCCTGGCAGGGTTCAAGGCCAAGTTGGATGGGGCTCTGGGTACCCTGGGCTAGTGGAGGGTGTCCTTGTCCATGCCAGGGGGTTGGAACAAGATGAGATTTGAGGTCACTTTCCACCCAAAACCATTCTGTGATTCTATAGTTCTACAACATGTCACCAGTAAAACAGCCACAGCTGAACTGGTTTATAGACCAGTTTGGAAAGCTGTGGACAAAAGCACAGCTTCCCCGCTCAGCAGAGGAGCCTTGTTCTGGATAGTACCCACCATTACAGTCTCTTGCAGTTACTCCCTGACACCCTGGGGAGCTAATAGTGCCAAATAACCCAGGGAGGCAGAGAATGGTGCCCAGAAGCAATAACTAATTTTAGTCTGCAAAGAAACTGAAATGCTTGTTGCAGAAGCTCATTAACTACTGTCAACTGCTCATTAGCCCTTGATCTAAGCAGAAGCAGGTGGTGGCAACCAGGGAAAATTAATTAGATATAATATGTTATTAGTGTAATAGTAATAGGGCTGTTACATCAGTAGAAACGAAATACACAGCTGGCCCTTCAGTACACCAACTGATTAGCTAATGTCTCAGGCTAAATGGCTAGCCTGAATTTGAGGGATTGCTCTGGTATGTATGGAAGGTAAAGACCTTTCACTGAAGCTTCTTAAAGCTTCACTTCTACAGTGACTCCCTGACACTATCAAAGACTTTGCCTTGCTGTAAAGCCTAGAAATTCGACAGGACATCATCTATAAATTGCAATTTGCAGACATCTTTACAGCATAAAATGCCAGGATGGGCTTTAAACATGGAAGAAAATGACAAAGATGCTGGGAACCTGGAGTTAAATCCACCTTTAACAACAGCTCACATGAAGTCCCAGTCTGCAGCAGGAACTCACCAGTGGCACCACCAAACCCTGTCTGAGCCCTGCCCGACCCGCCTGCTCCAGCAGGCTGATCTGAACAAAAATCATGCCAGACTCCAAGGAAACACCCTCTTTAAGGTCTTCTCGACACCTTCTCCCTTTTCCCAAGAAAAGGTGTTGCCATTGTACCATCTGCAGTAACAGCTGGTCATGGGGCTGTTCATCATCTTCAAAGTCAAAGCATGGGGCTAAGTTGTCACAGTCATCACCACGTTTATGTACTAAGAGTGTCAAACCTATGTCAAACACCCAAGTCTTTCTCTCTTAACAGAAAGTGTTTCGAAAGCTGTCAACCCAGTGACTCACAGATGAATCTAAAGGGTCTGAGGGTAAACGCTTGTCTTAAGCTCCTGTCATCCATCACCTGTGCACAACAGGAGACTTGGACTGGCTTTGCAGGATGCAGGAGCCACCAAAGCACCTTTTCTCCTCTTCTGGCCCTGTATTAAGTGGCCATGTTCTGCCTGCCTGGATGTGATTTGCTGGGATTTGGTTGCTGAGTAATGGCAATGCACCTCCAGCAAAGCATTAGACAAATATTTTCTAAGCTTTTAACTCCTCATCTTCTTTAATAGGGCTGGCATTTGCTGTAGGCAAGTATGCTTGCCAGCTTACAATATAATCTCACAGGCAGCGTATCCAAAGCCTCTTTCCTTCAGCAGACACCACCTGCAGATCCCCAACTCCAAGGCAACTGGCAGAAGAAGCATTTCCAACTATTGAGTTTAAGTGTTCGCCTGAGCTTAGTGGACAGTGGAACTGGACTTGGGGAATGGGTGCAGTAGATGAGGTGTGTGGACAGTGCCCTCTTCAGCAGACTGGATTTGGAGGGGGAAGGGAGTGTTAAATTTGTCATCTACAGCAGGTACAAAGGTGAGGCCACATCCTCCAGACAGTTGATGGACAGGTGTTGGAGGGGGAAGGTCTCAGTGCCTGCATCACTCCATTAACCAGCAGAGTTACAGAGGGAGGCTTAAAGGGACTCTGAGCATAACGTTAGGTAGGGCAAATACCAGTTTTGATGCATTGAAGGATCTGAAGTAAAACACTTGGGATGAGGCAAGTGGTAATTCATAGCCCTATGGAAGAAGTCTGTTGTTAATGGAGCCTTTGCTCATGGAGACAAATCCCCAGTGACCACAAATTTCTAATTCACAAGGCAACTGCCCTCTGTTAAGCCGGAATCAAGGCACCACAGTGTGTGCCTGAGTGTGACCCATGCAGTTGAGGCACAATCTCACTTTCTGATGAGCCCATCCATAATGGTGTCCCAGTCCATCACATTAAGTCAGCTCCACCAGCTCTGCAGAATAGCTGCAGATTTGTTCTCCACATGCAAACACACACACACATGTGCACATACAAAACATTCAGCAACACAAATCACCATCCTTATTACCTGGTTGGAAAGCTTTTGGGAGGAAAGGGGAGCATTGCACATGCAGGCAGTGGTATCTCATGGAGCTTTTTCCTCCCTGGCTGGAGCAGAGCCATTTTCCCCCTCTACTCTGCCCTAGTCAGGCCTCACCTGGAGTACTGTATCCAGTTCTGGACTCCCCAGTACAAAAAAGACAGGGATCTCCTGGAGAGAGTCCAGAGGAGGGCCACAAAGATGATTAAGGGCCTGGAGCATCTCCCCTATGAGGAAAGGCTGAGTGAACTGGGGCTGTTCAGCCTTGAGAAAAGAAGACTGAGAGGGGATCTGATCAATGTTTATAAATATCTTATACTGGTACAGGATGTGATTCTGTGCAACCTGCTCTAGGGAACCTGCTTTGGTGGGGGACTTGGTGATCTCTGGAGGTCCCTTCACACCCTTACAGTTCTGTCAATCTGTGAATCTGTGAACACTGGAGATTCAGATTTTTTAGGAATTAATTCTCTTGGTAGCAGCAAGAGTCTTCCCAAGCTTCCCATAGATACATAGTCAAAAGATTTATATTTGCCCTCAGTGATGCTTGCTGCCTGTTTCATGTTAACTAGAGAATCTGTCTCTGTATGATGTGTGCCCACAATGTGAGGAAGTAATAACATTATGTCTCACTATCCCACTGTCCACACAGTCTCTGTTGTCCTAGGAAAGTGTAGGCAAGAAATAATTTAAACCATAGCACCCTTATTGCTATTTTTTAGCCAGAGGGACAAGAAGAAAAAAAAATAAAACTGACAGGAGAGTGATGTTTCATTGCAAAGGCAATAGGAATTGGCTTTGAGCAGGGGTAGAAAAGGGATAAAGAGGGACCGTGGAGGCAAGGAAAATGGAAGAAGTTGGTGGTGGAGAATGGGCTTGGCTGTGCACAGAGAGGGAGGAAGGAGGCTGTGAAGTCAACAGTAGCTGAGCCTGAGAATATTATCCAAAGCGGTATCGAGAGCTAGAACTGCTCACAGGGTGCATTAGTCTCTAGGGACAGAGCAAAATATTAGATACCAGGAAGAATTTCTTTACTGGAAGGGTTGTCAGGCATTGGAACAGGCTGCCCAGGGAGGTGGTGGAGTCACCATCCTTGGAGATATTTAAAAGGCATGTAAATGAAGTCCTTAAGGACATGATATAGAGTTGGGCTAGTAAGGAATAGGTTATGGTTGGACTCAATGATCTAAAGGGTCTCTTTTGACCCGAGTGATTCTATGATTCTATTCTATTAATTGTGGAATAAAAAATAAAGGCGTGCAGGCTATGCTTCTTCTCCAGCCTCTTTCAAAGAGGAAGAAAAAATTCTCTGTACTTTGTTTATGCCTCAGGGTGGAGCTGGCTAATTAACCAGAGTGAGCAGACATGGCAAGCAGAAAGCCCCCTCCCTGTAGGAACAAGAGAGGCCACAAAGCCTCCCTACTACACCCAGGTTCCCTCTGAACAAACTGAGATGCTTGTGCCTGTCTCATGGCCTTCTCTACACAATGGGTCTTCTAGTGTCTTTGGCTGGACTTGCTCTCAGATGCTGCTGGGCATACAGTTCACAGCACTTCCAAGTGTTGTATGCTGTCCTCACAAGCAGTGACACAACCGGGAGGACAACATCATTTGCCACCAGGAAAGGATGGGTGGTAGGGAATAGCTGTACAGCATCAAGTCCTATGTATGTTATGAATCCAGATACCAGGCAATGTCATGGTGTGGTGGGTTGACCCTGGCGGGAGGCCAAATGCCCACCAAAGCCACTATCGAGGGTGCAAGGAGAGTTATCCTAAATCCAGAACTTCCCAATCATGGACAGCATCGTGAATCTACTGTCTACTGACCCAGCTCATCATGGGACACGTCAGAACTAAATTGCACAGCCAGAATTAAATAGGAGTAGGAGGAGGAGGTTGGTGGTGGTGATGATGGTGATGATTATGGTGACAATGATAATAAAATAATAACAACAACAAAAGACTTTCTGCCCGGTTTGAAATTTTGAGGTTTTGTCACCCTGCCAAAAAGAGATGGGAAGTTGGATATACTTGGACTTTTCATGAAGAAATAATGTCAGTTCAACAATATCATGTATTTTGACATTCAGGACTACGAATAGATCATATCAGACTGACAGACCACAGCAAACCCATATTAGCTGTTGGTTCCCTTTTTTTTTTTTTTTTTAAAAATACACCTTAAAAATATCTGTCTTCTGGTCCAGTTAAGATTGGCTTAGATGAACTGAACATCTAATGGAAAAAAGAAAAATTAAAATTTTGTTCCAGACAGTGACCAGCTTTGCCCAGACCCTTGAGAAGCTTCCACAGTGGGATATGAAGTTCATTATGTGATATGGGCACTCACTTGACACAGAGAGAGATTTGTGAGCCATTAGTAAGAGACCGTATCATACACTTACACTGATCAATTCCTATGACAAATGTGTTATAGAGCAGGGAATAGAGATTTTCACCACCCAAATAGTAATGTGCATTTGAAAAGTGATCTGGAACTAATTTTATATAATAAAACCAAGCATCCCAAAATCTTTCTCCTTCTCAAATACCTATTGAAGGGGGCGGGGAGGAGGGTCCTACTAATTAATGCTCATGAAAGAGTAATTTTAATTTTATTTTTTTTTAAATCTGTGTTTATACTAGAAAAAATAATTGCTCCAGAACTAGAAATTAAGGTAGATAAGATAGCTCAGATAAAAATATTGGGTATGTTTCAAGTTGTAGGAAAATCATATTTAAGGTAGAAAACAGACTGATAGAAATCAACCATCCACAGTGATGGCTCAGGGAGATGGTGATACCCTAAGCTAAGGCCCTGTTTGCACTACTTTAGCAACACAATGTTCATCAAAATTACCTTAAATCATCAGCTATGAAGCAATTATACACAGAAAACAGCAGTCAGGTTAAGGGGAGATTAACAGTAAATACAAAATCTGCAAGATAGGAATGAAAATTAATTTGGTAGAAACCAGTATGGTCAAAAGAGGAAGAGATGGCAGTGGAGAATGAGGCAGCCCAGATCTGAATCCATTTGAAGCACAACCCCTAGGAAAAGGCTTGGAGTGCTGGGAGGGCTGACTTTCTTCATCTACAATATGCTGTTAACCCAATGCCTTCAAAGCCTTCATAGGACACCAGGCATGAATGCCTCACTGCCTAGTAAACAGCTCCAAAATGGTTTCAGAGCTATGGATCTTCACTTTCCAATTCTTTTTTTTTCATCCAGGAATCTAACAGACCTTCCCATAACCCTTGTCCAACAGGTGATATGCCTAATACCATGCTCTGGATATCACGACCTGACCCTCTCAGAGATACAGCAGCCGAATCTCATTGGTTTGCCTCTGTCTCTCCCCAGCTGAAACTCTGGCATCTTACTAATTCTGATATTTAACATGCAATATTTGCATAATCAGCCTAAAGCATTCATCAGCTAAAAATTTTCTTCCAAAATTGGTAAAGAAGCCTTGCAGTAGGTGGCAACCTGTGTTTGAAGTACTCATCACTTCAACACTTACAGTGTCCACTAGCACTAAGCGTTAATCACAAGTAGCTAAATCAAGGGATCTACTTTATGTCCATAGTCAAAGCAAATGCCATAGACCCAGTCTCTGGTCTGTCCCATGTCACAAGTCCAGACTGCAGAGCAGTGGTAGTTCTGTGAAGGCCCAACAACTTCTCAGGAGTGTTTTCTTTAACCCAAGTTCCCTTTGCTGGGAAGGGAACCCAGCGCACACCCCCATACCCATCACCGCCTTTGAATTTAGCTGTACTTCTCACACAGGAGAGATGTTTCTCCCTACTCAGCAAAGATCAACCATGGGATTCTCCCACTCTGACTTAAAATCCCATAACTTAAAGACTGTACTTCAAAACTGTTCACTTTTACATATTACTTGTACAAAAGCAAACTTGCCTTCCCATATCAAATCCAGGCATATTTTCTTGGCTGTTTTTTCTTACTCTTGCATTATAGTCAGAATTAATAAAAAATAATTGGGAAGACCCCCTAAAAATCTTATTTCAAATTTGTCATCTGAGGTCAACAAGGGACAACACCATAAAATTTGACCTCAGCATTATCCAGGCATAAAGACTGGCAAAAGACTGTAAAAGACAACATTATAGCAATACTGTCAGCCAAGCTCTGTAGACTATGAGAGAGTGAGAGATACTGATGGGATTTCAGCCACTTGAAAACAGTCTCCCAAAAATGTCATCAAGATGTTTTGAAAAAAGAAATAATAGAAAGAGACAGGCACAAAAATCTAGCAAAATAAAGATCTGCTGAAATACGAAGTGCCATTGCTCATCAGAGATCAAGTGAAGCTTAGTCTACATGTGTTTTTCTTACAATGGCACACTTTTACTGTTCCTCACGTGGTTTCCAGTAATTGTGTAAGAGCAAGTTTATGCTGGTTTTGTGCCAAAAATTCCCCAGCAAAGCCGCTTTTTCAGCATGGGGATGCGGTAAAAGAAAACCTGCTGTTCACCTATCACATATTTTTAAGCTGTTGAATTTTTCAACTAATAATAAAAAGTGTCAATCATATTTTTAGCTGAGGAAACACAGTCCTGACTGCATTCAGGTTATCTCTTTTGTCAGTTACTGCTCCCCATCAGTGACACATTAGTGCCAGAGCTGCGGGCAGATTTCAAGTTCATTTAAGTACACCAGTGAAACTTAAGAATAAAAGTGGATAGAATTCTAGTTGCGGGCTAAAAACTCATTAAATTTATTCTTTGGGATTTTTAGAACTCATTTTAAAGTCAATACCATTTCTACTTATTAGTAAAAAAATAAATGTCCCAGTCCAATAGAATCATGGAATCATAGACCATCCGGAGTTGGAAGGGACTCATGGAAAGGACCTTTCCAGCCTTCCCACATGAACTGTTTCTGGCTGGACAATTCAAGATAATTTTTTTAATGTTTCTTTCTTGCTTGCTCTTCTTTAAAACATCCAGACTTTGTGAAAATTCATGAAACACTGGTCAGATGTTCCCATCACCAGAAAACAAGAAGAGAGGGAAGGTGTGTGCTCAGAAAGTAGTGCCTGAAAATCTCCCAGGGACTTACTTGCTCTAGACACTGGCAAGTGCTGTGTAGTCCAGAAGAACTGATAAACCCGGTGAACAGGAGTCTGCTGGAAATAATCTAGCAGCAATGAGGTGTGGCACGGTTCCAGTCCAGGAACTTGATAGCTGCTATACACGGGAATGTAACACACCTCTGATAAACCAAAGTATTCTTGGAGAGATTTTCCAGTTACCTACCAAGTAGCCATGTGTGTCAGTTTGACCATGCACTTCTGAGCACACATCTGGGCTTGGGCTCCCAACCACTGGAGCAACCACAAAGCCATGAGTAAGCGTGTCTGTCGACTACAAGGAACCATTCATTGTGTGAACTGACAATCTGCTATTACTGATAACAGCTTGTTTCTGTTAACTACAAAACAGATTATTCCTGGGTAATACTAATTGTGATCTGTGTCTCCCCAAAACTCATTCCTAACAGTGAAGATCATCTGACTCCTGGGGCTGGCCTTCCGTTTTCATTTCTCTCAGCAAAAGTGTCTGCTTAAGCATTTGCCTCTTTCCGCTCCTCCTTCCTCTGCACAGCTACTCATATTCTTAACATGAATGAGCTCTCTGGAATGGTTCACCCCCATGGGAAGAAGGTAGGTCAAACTTTAGATGTTCTTCAGACACCTAAAAATGATGAGGAGATGCATCTCTAGATTTAGACACCCCAGTGAACTTGAGCATCCAATATTTATGACTCATCCCCTTCCATGGGGCCCAGCCACACACCCAAAACAATTTTTTCAGAAACAAAACATCTGCCCAGAACATCGTGGATCTCACCAAAAGCACCTAACTGGCTGTTGTACATATAAAGTACAAGGACTTACAAAATAGCATTAGATGCCCATCTGTGCTTGAAACCCGGGGAAAATCAGATCATCTACGGATGACTAACAAAAGATCCTCTTTGGGGCTGAGCTGGGAATTGAGTCCCATCTGCTGTGCCTGCTCTTGTAGTTTTGCCAAAAAAGACACCCTTCCTTATGAGATTAAATGAGGAAGAAATGGGAACTGACCTCTAGTAAATATTATTCTCCCTCCACATCCTTCAGAAGATTAGAAGGACCCACCAGGCCTGTGCTAGATTTCAGAGCCAAATGAAAATTCTGCCATCCTCAAGTTTTGAAAGCTGTAGGCCACAGGATCAAAAACGTTTTAAAAAAGGGTAGATGAGGTACTTAGAGATATGGTTAAGCATAGGGCAGGAACAGTGGGACTTGATGATCTTAAAGGTCTTTTCCAACCTTGTGATTATGTGATTCTGTGATCGTGGGGGAAGAGGAAGCATTTAGTCAGAAGGAGAAAAATCCATTATACCTATATGTAAATATACAGCAATCATAAGTCAACTTATAAAAAGAATTTTCCTGGTGTGTGTATTTGCATGAATTTTCAATATTCCTCATAACCTGGCAAATCTCACTGAATGACATTATACTGCAAAGGCTACTGCTCTGTGAAGTTTCTAAAAACCTAATACCTCCACAGGGAGAAAAATAATTAAAAATTAAAGAATAGGTCACAATATACATCTATAACCCGATCCTGAAAGACATTTTCATGCAGCTTTTCTACTGATAGGAGTGCCCTTGAAACTTTAGATCCTCAAATTCATGCAAGCCAACAGGCATCCCCGGTGTCTTGTTTTCCTGGCACCAGGAGGTTCTTCATGTGATGGGGTATCTCTTACTGGGTACATTCACAAGATCAAGGTCACATGTTCAGTAGCTTCATTTCCTAGTGACCTCAATAGTCTATAGCATCCCAAGGACTAGTTGTCTTTGCAGTACAATTTCTCTTTCAAGCCATCTTGCCAGCAAAGATGCAATTGTTTCTGTGGAGGGTTGACACTGACTGGAGGTCAGGTGTCTCCCAAAGCTCCTCTATCGCTGCCCACCTCAGCTGGGCGGGGGGGGAAGATACAACAAAAAGCTTGTGGGTCAAGATAAGGACAAGGAGAGATCACTCACCAGTTACTTTCACAGAATCACTTCACAGAATCACTGCTTTCATTGGCAAAATAGACTCAACTTATGAAAAAAAAAATTAATCTAATTTATTACCGAGCAAATCAGAGTAGGATAATGAGAAATAAAACCAAATCTTAAAACACTTACCCCCCCTTCCTCTCCCCATTTCTCTCCCCCTCCCCATCTCCATCCCCTACAGTGGCACAGGGGAATGGGGAATTGGGGTTGGGGTCAGTTCATCACATGTTTTCTCTGCCACTCATTCCTCCTCAGAGGGAGGACTCCTCACACTCTTCTCCTGCTCCAGCAGAGCATCCCTCCCACAGGAGACAGTCTTCCATGAACTTCTCCAATGTCAGTCCTTTCCCACAGGCTTCAGTTCTACACAAACTGCCCCAGCATGGGTCCCTTCCATGGGATCTTCAGGAAAAGACTGTTCCAGCATGGGTTCCCCACACGGTCACAAGTCCTGCCAGCAAACCTGCTCCATCATGGGCTCCTCTCTCCATGGGGTCACAGGTCCTGCCCAAAGCTTGCTCCAGTGTGGGCCTCCCGTGGGGTTACAGCCTCCTTCAGTTATCTGTGCCTGCTCCACCATGGGGTCCTCCATTGGCTTCAGGGCTTATTCAGAAGAAAGCCTGAACTTAAAATCCTTAGTTGTGTAATATAATGCTGAATAAGGGGAGAGAGTGATTTCTTACTTTCCCTCATTCTGTGTGCTAGCCCACACATCCCATTACTTTGCCCTTAAATTGATCTAAACTTAAGATGTGTTTGGTCTCAGTTCTAGCCAGGTTTTTATGTAGTGCACAGCAGAGGGTTTCTGGCTGTCAAAGACTTACTTGCTATCCCTTCATGGAGTCATTAAATTACAAAACCAACTTCTGCAGAAGTATCATCTGTGTTCAAAAACTGAGCACGTTCTACTTAGTATTTATAGGCCAAACCGACTCAATTGCAACAGATTTGAAATATAATTAACCCTCACCAGATGTAACATTTTTTGTTTTCATCTCAGCACCATACAAAAACATGAGAAAATCCCGCCCTTGAAATATTCTGCCCTTGAAATATCAACAAATCTGAGCAAAAGCATATGCAAGCTGGTCTACTAAATGGTAAACTCTTCTGTACAAGCAGAAAGGAGCATCCCAGCAAATATGTGGAGTGGCTTTAGAAAGTAAAAATCTGATTAGACAAATAGAATCATAGAATCATTAAGGTTGGAAAAGACCTCCAAGATCATCTAGTCCAACTGTACCCCTACCACCTATATCACTAACTAAACCGTGTCCCTATGTACCTCATCCAACCAGTCCTTGAACACAAGGGGTGGTGACTCCATTGCCTCCCTGGGCAACCCCTTCCAATGCCCAACCACTCTTTCTGAGAAGAAATTAATCCTCATTTCTAACCTGAACCTCCCCTGGCACAACTTGTAGCTATTCCCTCTTGTCCTGTCGCTGGTTATCAGCAAGAAGAGGTTGAGCCCCAGCTCACCACAACCTCCTTTCAGGTAGTTGGAGAGAGCAATAAGGTCACCCCTGAGCCTCCTCTTCTCCAGGGTAAAAAGTCCCAGATCCCTCAGCTACTCCTCATTAGACTTGTGCTCCAGCCCCTTCACCAACCTGGTTGCCCTTCTTTTGGACACGCTCCAGGGCCTCTGTCTTTCTTGTAGTGAGTGGTGCAGCCTCACCAGAGCTGAGTACAGGGGGTTGATCACCTCCCTGGTCCTGCTAGCCATGCTATTCCTGACACAAGCCAGGATGCCATTGGCCTTCTTGGCCACCTGGGCACACTGCTGGCTCATGTAACTACATAGCAGTTGTAATTGGAGGTGAATTATTAAACAGATTAACAGTGAACTTGCAGGGACAGAGACACCAAGCAAACACACATCCTGTATGCTTTGGGATGCAAAGCAGAACAAAAAGAAATGAGATCTTGGGAGAATTACTCAGAGCTGAGTCAGCAGGAAATTTGCTGCTGCTTTATCTTAAAAGTATTTTTTCCCAGAGGAAAATACACAAAGGGGGAAAATAGAAAAAAATGGTGGGAGGGTGTAGCATAGCCCTGCCACTTAAAAGGTGTTGAGACTATTTTCTTCATCTGCGAATGTCCTTATGGAAAACTTCATGAGAGCCACACACATTTAGATGGACAGATGATGCAGGTCACTTAGTCTGCTTAACTAGTCGGATGCCCAGAGACACACCAGTTGAACACTCTGGCTCTCATGTTCATTTTCAATTGCTGCATTGAGGGAAGCCAAGAGTACGTTCCATACGCAAGTCCCATGGCTCTCAGCTTTGGGAGAGCAATGGATGTTGCCGTTTCTGCTGACTAGTGAGCAGGGGGAGCAATGCAAAAGTTTCTCCCAGGGTCCCCATGAAGGTAACTTGTGGCCAATGCTTTCTTGGCTCTCATTTCTCAGAGTGTGTTGGAGAGAGTCCGTGAGGCCACATATTTACACAAGTTTGGGCACAGACGTGTTGGAGAGGCATATCCAGCATGTGTGGTGTGCTGCAGGCTGCAGCACTGGAATGTTGGGGAACAGTGCAAGGGAACATGATAAGAACAACAGATTCCCTCAAAAAATGGCACCTTTCCGCCTCCAGGAATCAATTCTGTTTTCAATGACCAAAGCAATGCAGAGGCTGGACTGAAGTAAGAAGTGGAGTGGGAGTTACCCCATCATACCCAGGCCCCGACTCTGCTGGCCTAGGCTGTGAAAAGGTATTCCAGAGCGATTTACAGCGACGGTAGAAGGACTGGGTTAAGATTGGTTTTTATCCCACAGTATCCTGAAATAGCAGTACAGCCTCACTGCTCATCTATTAATACTGCCGAGCACCCATACGATGCCATGTGCTTTCTCAGGTACTGACATGAAGCTTGCAGGACTACTGCTCAGATACCCGGGTATAATTAGTAGCAATCAATGCTTGTGCTTCATCCTGCCAGGAGTATTCAATAGAAAGGTTACAACTATTTTCCAATATTAATCTTCTATGCCAGCAGGTGCTGTAATTTCTATTGATCACTACCTCGTTAGTAGAAAGCAAGCCAGGAAATGAACAAACAGCTGTAACTGGAAAATGGGGGGTGGGAGGTGTCTGTGAGTTTGTTTATCTACCTGTAACTCTGCTCCACATTCAGGAGACATTGACCCCTTTAAGAAATCATTTCAATATTTGTACCTCTCATATCAGCATCTGCCTGATTACACTTGTGAAAGCTACCAAAAAAATAAAAAGCATCTTTCGTTTTGACTCAGAATGCCCCAAGTCAGGCATTACCTTTTTTTTTTGCTTCAAGTGTATTTCTGCCATTTCATATTGCACTTTCTGATTTTGGAAGCCTTTCTCACATAGGCAGAACTTAGTGCACTTAATGCTGTGTCACTGATCTTATTTTTGAAGCTACTAATGACTCACTCACCTGCCCTTGACCCCTGTTCTTCGTCACTACCTAGCTATGAATAGCCATCAGTCTGGTTGTATTTTTGTTCCAAGAAGGACTTTGAAGGGGTTTTAGAACACTTGTCAACATCTTCTGTGCTTTCTTTCCTCCACCTCCACTCATAAAATGATGAGACCAATACTTCCTCATACCTTTTGTTTTCTCAAAAGTTCACAAACACTGATACAGAGCAAGACCTCAAGTACCTGTTCCAAATCACAGAATCACAGAATCGCAGGGGTTGGAAGGGACCTCCAGAGACCACCAAGTACAACCCCCCTGCCAAAGTAGGGTGCCTAGGACAGATCGCACAGGTAGGCATCCAGAGGGGTCTGGAATATCTCCAGAGAAAGTCTCCACAACCCCCCTGGGCAGCCTGTCCCAGGGCTCTGTTACCCTCACTGTGAAAAGTTCTCCCACAATCGCAGGATCGCTACTGGGTCCGGGAGGCACCGCTGTTACAGAAATGATGATGTTAATGCACTGCCCGTGGGAGTGCTATCTCTCACCAAGAGGGAAAAGACTTCTCAAAACTGGCTGGATTATTGCTGCTTTCTTTGGCTGCATGTTGCAACGCTACTATAAAAGCTGTTGAAATGTAACCTGACACAGGTTGCCCAGAGAGGCTGTGGATGTCCCATTCGTGGGGGCATTTAAGGCCAGGTTGGATGGGACTTTGGGCACCCTGATCTAGTACGTGTGTCCTTGCCCATGTAGATGATCTTTGAGGTCCCTTCCAACCCAAAACATTCTATGGTTCTATGATTAATATACCCAGCCAGGAATAACCAGTAACTTCTGCTGACTTTTTAACCTTGGATCTGCACTTACGTGTTTCTCCTCAACCCTCATCAATGCTAAAGGACCTGCTCATCTCAAATCACTTCCTACCAGTCCATCACCAATTGAACTCATGCTGCCTCACTCCTCTGAAGCAGGGAAATTGGTGGTGGTGGTGAAGGAGTAATGAGGAAATTTGAACCTTACAGTGAGTTTCTTTGGACTGTGATTCAGTTTCCAGATTGTAGATTAATTGCTTGATCTATTTAAAAAGTGGAGTGGATAAAGTCATGGAAAATGCGTCAGAGAAGAATTCTGTTCCTGGAGGATGGACTAGGGGAATAATGAAGTTTGGATGAACTCTGAATCTTGCTGATCATTTTCTTACCTTCCTGTCTGAAAATAGGGCACTATTGCTACAGTTCTTCAAAGGAAGACTAAGAATGAAAAATGTATAAGAGTCAGTGAAATCTCTTTTTACTGTATCACAAAAAGCTGCCTAGTGAGAAACCTGGAAAAGAAAAGAGAGCTTCTGAGAATGACAAGAACAATAATACACTAAAACTGTATCCGCTGGCCTCATCTAGCACATTTGCCTAGTTATGATGCCACTGGCTGCCATGGAGTTATTCCTGATTTACACCCAGGGTAATTAAAAAGGTTCAGCAATAAAGGTGATATAGCTGGAGCACTTTTTTTACCTGCTCAGAATCACAGAATCATAGGGGTTGGAAGGGACCTCCAGAGATCATCAGGTCCACCCCCGCTGCCAAAGCAGGGTCCCTAGGACAGATCGCACAGGTTGGCATCCAGACAGGTCTTGAATATCTCCAGAGAAGGAGACTCCACAACCCTCCTGGGCATCCTGTCCCAGGGCTCTGTCACCTTCACTGTGAATAAATTCTTCCGCATGTTGGTGCGGAACTTCCTATGCTCCAGCTTGAGCCCATTGCCCCTTGTCCTGTCCCCACAGACCACTGAGAAGAGGCTGGCCATTTCCCCCTGTGTCCCACACTTCAGATATTTATAAACATTAATAAGACCCCCCTCTCAGTCTTTTCTCAAGGCTGAATAGCCCCAGTTCTTTCAGCCTTTCCTTGTAGGGGAGATGCTCCAGGCCTTTAATCATCTTAGTAGCCCTCCGCTGGACTCTCTCCAGGAGATCCCTGTCTTTTTTACACCAGAGAGCCCAGAACTGGGCACAATACTCCGGGTGGGGCCTGACCAGGGCAGAGTAGAGTGGGAGGATCACATCCTTTGACCTGCTGGGAACGCTCCTTTTGATGCACCCCAGGTTCCCTTTGGCCTTCTTGGCCCCCCGGGCACACTGCTGGCTCATGGCCAACCTGTCATCTTTTTATCTCATTGCTCATACTTAGAAACATGCAAAATACCAATGGGGGGTTAGACTGAATACTATTTCAAACCAAAAGACTTGTATCCTTACCCTGATATCTTTGGTGGTATGGATCAAGCCACTTTTTAGGAGTTTAAGGATAATCTGTGCAACACAAGCAAGAAGAACAAAGTTTTCCTCATTCAAAGAAGACCTGGACTCAGATCTAACGCTGTGCAAACTGAACTGCACTGCTCTTAAATACACTGCTTTAAATGAGGACCAGCAAAGTCACTTTAGTGGCTTTGCATGTACAACAGTTCCCTGCTCAAAAGATATTAGTAGGTCCAGAGAAGCTCAAGGGCCAAGCAAGCTCTCTGTTCCCCACTACATCTTACAGTGCCCCTCTGGGAGGAGAGAGGAGGTGAGATGCTCAGCTCATGCATCTAACTAACGGCTAGTCTGGCAAAATGCTTAGGCATACGTGCAGTTGTGAAATACATGTAAGAGTTTTGCAGTAATGAAACCAAAGCACTTGGAACCAGTGCCAAGGAGAATTGAAGTGAAGGACATGCCAAATCCAAAGCAAGCCTTGCTTCCCTTTAGGTAGCAGAGAAGGTGGAGGTTACCAGGGGTTTTTTCAGTTTGGTGAGCCATAAGTTTTTATTTCTCTCTGAAAATAAATGCTGTAAATTAGTGTTTTCCTCTTACAGTTACGGGGCCCGTGCTTGCTGTGGCAAGGTTCCCCCAAGATCTGCTGGGCAATGTATATCTGGCACCTAGTTTTAATCTGCTCCCTCAGATGTTTGTGGGTTTTTTGTATAACATAACAGTTGCATCGGAAACACTGAAGGGTGATGACATTTGGTGAGGACAGAGGCACAGAGAAGAACAAGTTGATGAAGATGAGGAGGGCTCACGAAAGGACTAGCAGTGTGCGATCCTGGTGCAAGGGTCAATCAAGGACTGCCACTTGCACAGGCGTATCCATTTTCTTTACTTTTTGTGTCATCTACAAGTCCAGGGCTGTTTTCAGGCATGTGAGGTATGGGTCTCCCACTAATATTGTGGATGAGATCTTACAAGTCACAGTTAGGCGGAGCAGCTATGTGTTTCCTACTCACCCACAAGACCTTTACAGGCAGAAGTCTCCTTTTAACTTTGGTGTGGCAAAGATTTCACCCAGGCAGCTCTGCAATGCTTCTCATGTGTGGGTGGTAAAGCCATCTCCTGCTCCTCTCTGCTTCTCATGAGCTCAGCGTGACAACTACAGTTCTCGACCTTCAGTGTGCGGATGAGAAGTGAAAAGTAGGTGACGATAAGCAGAATTGCCTGTCAACCCCTTGTACAAGGACGTTTCCTTAAATAGGATTTCTCTTCAGAAATAAAAGCTTCCTCAGAAAGCAGAAAGCTTCCCTCCAAAGATACTCTTCAGTATCACTAAAGCTGTAAGGAAAAATGCCTTGAGGGTAGCAAAGTCCAGTGTTTTTCAATTTAGCAAGCAGAAGTAGCTCCTGCTCTTACAGATCTTACTGCTATCTACAGCTGTGTAATAGAAGAGCACAGAGATGAAGACAGACTCTTCTAGGAGATGCATAATGATATGACAAAAGGCGATAGACACAAGTTACATCATGAGAATTTTCAATTAGACATATGGATTTTTTTTTTATTATATTCTTTTTACCACGGGTGGTGCCAAATCAGACCAGATTTGACTGAGCTACTCTACATCAACCCATTCTGAGTGGGAGGCTGAGCTATATGACACCCAGAACTCTCTCACAATCTAATGTATTCTATGATCCCAGGACTCTTAGAGTCACATACCTTGAAGCTATGGCTTCAGTTAATTTCTTTTTTTTTTTTTCTGAGGCAACATACAGTTGAGTTTCTTGTTTTGCAAATTAAAATTTATATTTTGTATTATTAGTTAGCTGTGGAACCACCTACCTAATCTGTATCAGAGCACTACCAATTCTTTTATGAGCATGGGTACACCATTGATGTATTCTGTATTGCTGTGTAGCCCGTGGAAATGCATTTCCATTCTCAATTATTCCTATTTTAGATACAAGAATATAACCCAAAAAAAGCAAAATAAATTCTCCATAACATACAATGTGCAAAGAGGACTATAACCTCAACATACAATGTCTGCCCCTGTGATATTAAATCACAGAATCACAGAACATTAGGAGTTGGAAGGGACCTCAAAAGACCATCTAGTCTCACCCCCTACCAGAGCAGGATCACCTAGACTAAATCACACAGGAACACATCCAGGCAGGATTTGAACGTCTCCAGAGAAGGAGACTCCACAACCTCTCTGGGCAGCCTGTCCCAGGGCTCCACCACCCTCACAGTGAAAAAGTCCCTCCTTGTATTCATACAGAACTTCCTGTGTTCCAGCTTGCACCCATTGCCCCTTGTCCTATCACTGGCCATCACTGAGAAGAACCTGGCTCCATCCTCCTGACTCTCACCCTTTACATATTTGTAAACATTACTAAGGTCACCCCTCAGACTCCTCCAAGCTGAAGAGGCCCAGCTCCCTCAGCGTCTCCTCATAAGGAAGGTGTTCCACTCCCTTAATCATATCGGTGGCCCTGCACCGGACTCTTTCAAGGAGTTCCGTGTCCTTCTTGAACTGAGGGGCCCAGAACTGGACACAATATTCCAGGTGTGGTCTCAAATGATTTAATGACAGAATATGCAAAAATCCAACATAACCACTGTACAACAAGTGTCAGACCCAAAAATTTATGCATTATTCCTATCTTCACTTTAAGCAGAGCACTAAGAAGCTTCCACAGATTCTCATGAATTAAAAGGCCACTTATGCAAGTTACCGCACAAAGATTTATTAATAAAGTTGGTACAGGCTTTCTTGAAACAGAATTGAATGTGGATCTTGCCCTTCCCCAGACTGGAGGCTGCTTTGCCTTGGGAAAAGGGGAGAGTAGAGGTAAACCAGGCTTGCTGCTCCTAAGACAGCCATTCCTGGTAGTGTTAAATGTACCTCCCTTAGCTATATCTTCCCTAACTCCTACAGGAGCCATATCCTTACACACTTCATCCCCTTGTTGACTCTGGATAGGCAAATTAGGCTCTGGCCTGAGCGACCTTGCCATATTGTGAACATGCCAAAGCAAGGCTCCCATGTCGTCCTGAACTGCCTCCTTCAGCCACCCCTGGACATGGAGCGGAAAATTTAAATGTGCCATTTTGACCTTCATTCCCATTGCACAACAGAAGTCCAGCTTTATGATCCCTGGCCCTGCAGGAGGCTTCCACCATATGAGTGAGATCTGTCTGGAAGGCTGTCTGTGTGTCCTTCCTTCGCTCGAATTTCCAGGTGCCCAGATGCCCACAAGTGAGGTCTCCTGCTTCTTCTGTGTATGACCAGCCTGGCCTACGTCTGTGCCCCTCAGCACACAACAGTGAGAAGTCCCAGATGGGGGAGGTGAGGGCCCATCTCTTTACTTGTGTAACAAAGAAACATGAAAGGACAGTCTCTGACAAGATCCAGCCACTAGGGTTTGCCACTTGGCCAGTCCTATGTTACCACAGAAGGAGGTAGGTAGGATGTAGAAGGGATACCACAGCTGATCTAAATGGATATGCTGGGTGTTAGTACAATTGTCTTAAGCGTGGGATGCAGGGCAAGTTAGCCAGCCCCTTTTCAGTAGTTAGTGGAGACAGGACAAGGGGCAATGGCTGCAAGTTAGAACACAGGAAGTTCCGCATCAACACGTGGAAAAGCTTTTTCACAGTAAGGGTGACAGAGCACTGGGACAGGCTGCCCAGGGAGGTGGTGGAGTCTCCTTCTGGATGCCTATCTGTGTAATATGAACTAGGGAGCCTGCTTTGGCAGGGGGGTTGGACCCGATGATCTCTCGAGGTCCCTTCCAACCCCTACAACTCTGTGATTCTGTGATTTAATCATTATTGTCATCCCTACTGTGTGGCCACCAAGTGTGATAGAAATTCATTTTTAGATGTTATCTACCCCTGTCTGACATGAAATTCTGGAGGTTGGTACTGTGTGCCCCTACACAATCTCAGCCATTGCACATCACTCTTCCCACCCTCCAGGCACTATAAACACCATGAGATGAGATGAGTGTCCAGGGCAGGCAGGCAGTGCAGAGAAAGCAGGAAGACTACAAATGAACATTTCTCAAGCATCCTCTTGCTGGAGCAACTGCCCCTCTCAGATGCAGTCCCTGCTACCTAGATGGTGCAAGTCCTTCAGCAGAGGAGGACCTGCATCATCCAACTCATTTTGAAGAGCCACATAGCTGTCTGTTGCAACTTTTAGCCCCTCAAGCTGATGAGAACTAGGCCAGCAGCTCCAGGGTGAGATTTTAGTAAGACTGGTTCCTGGGAAATGTGCATTAGCTTTAGCTACAGTGATGTCTCTGCATCCCTAGCCATTATACTGCTTTATTTTGCAACAATTCAACTGCAGGCCATTTGTCATCTGAGTAAGGATTGGGAGCCTGAATGGTATTCAAATTATGTACCTTGGTTTCCAGGATTGAGGTGGAATTTATTACCTAGATCCAAGAGCACTACTCAGACTGATGGCTGTTCAGGGTCCACTAAACTTGTCAGCACATAAAAATCTAACAGCACCCTGGTATTAATTGCAGCACTCATTAAGCACCTAAACATGCCTAATCAGCTAAGTGGGAACCTCTCACCTGAACTCTTCTGTCTCAGAGAACCAAGTGAGCCTGTGAGGACTTTCACCCATTCAGTACATCCAAAGAACACCTGGTGCACTTGAACAGTGTTGGCTAAAGGAGGTCACCTCTCTCATAGTAGTCGAAGGACAAGAATGGATGATGGGATCTGATTTTATGTCAAATAAAAACATGCTGGAGAAAATTAGTCTTTTATCAACATGAATCCACTTGTTCGTTATCAGTCATAGTACTAAATGAGGATAATGAGAAGAAAATTTGTATCCAAGTGTTCTAAGTCAGGTTGGATGGGACTTTGGGCAACCTGGGCTAGTGGAGGGTGTTCCTGCCCATGGCAGGGGGGTGGAACTAGATGGGCTTTGAGGTCCCTTCCAACCCAAACCAGTCTGGGATTCTATGATTCTGTTATATGTGAAAGGTATTTATGAAAACACTGCTTTCCTTTCCTCTCCTGTTACAAAAACTCCAGCTAGAGAAGGAGGAGGCTGTTATTGTCAGATTATCTTACTTCAGGGAGCACTTATGATGGGTCAGGGTATTCCTCAGTGTTTGTTCCAGCAAGAGAACAGCCACACAGACGCATGGAATCGTATAACTTAATGACAATGGCACCACTAACTCAGCTAGCTGTGGTAAAAATTTACTGCAAACATTTTGAGTCAATAAGTAAATCATATTGATTGAGAAATGAAATCATTAGATGACCTTTAACAGTACACTGGGGACATAGGAGTGGGCTAGGCACCAGCGAAATTATTGATGTAGACACCCATCCACTGTTACTTCTGAAATTAGTAAAAAAAATGCGCCTCATTTCCAGGGAACAGCAGCAGGTCCTGAATACTGGTATCACATGCTAATCTCCTCCTTGATAAACCTAGAAAAACCAAGAGCTTGCAAACGCTGCTTATCAGCTTCTGACAATGAGAAGATTCAATTCATAACAGTCAGGAATCAGTTCTGGGAAATATTCCAGCTTTATCTTATGCCTGCTCCCATGAACAGAGTTTTGAAAGGGTTGGGGAACTTTTCTGACCAGTAACATTTAACACGTGTAAAGATAAGGACAGTCAAATTTCTCCTTTCAGGCTATTTGTCCTGGAATCAGGAAAAAAATAAGAAAACAAGACAGCCCTACAAGGAAGGGCAGCCCTGGTGTCTCCTCCTATGGAAGAGCCCCTCATTTTGTCCCAGGATTGCAAAAAATTCATCTTATCTTTTGCAAGCCGAGATGGCACAGATTTTCGCAGTACGTGGCAAAGTCTTGCAATCTCCTGTGTCATTCAGAAGCAAAGGAAAATCTGACTGGCAGAAAAGGAAGCTTTCTTTGTCTGCTAGCAAAACATTCTGCCATGCCATTTGCAGTAGGTTGCTCCATTACCAAAGTAAAAATTAATTCCTACACATTGTTAACAAAGTAACGTGCCTTTTATTTTGCTTACAAACTGCCAATTACATGATTCACAAGGAATTATTGTATATTGCTGTGTCTTTCCATCCTGTATAAAAATAGCTTTTCATTCAGTGCTTCTTTCCAGATTCCCCATGTTGTAAGCACTGAAGCCATCAGATATTCCCCAGTGATATGTAATGATTTATAAACCCTCTGCTTTTCTGTGTTCTAAAATGCACTCATGCCTAATTTGAAGGAAATGTGAAATCTAATGTCTCAGCAACTTGGGTAGCAGAGTTAGAGTCGTAAACTGTCCCCAAGCTCCTCTGGGAAGACAAAGATTTCCACACACGATCATCACGCTTTTGCCTCTGAGCAATCTGGGCTGTACGAGACCTTGAGCTGAACTCAGATTGCCTAAAGCAGGTTGGGGCAGGTGAGGTAGAAGGAGGTAAAATGTCCTGAAAAACACAGGTCAAATTTAAATTGACTACTTAGAGCAAAATCTAGGGCTCCTGGTTAACAGAAACCCACAAAATGTCACAAAAACTCTGTGCCGCAGGATTTGTAGTAAAAGGGCCCCAGGAGGGCAGTGGTATGGTGATCCTCAACGGAGAATAATGTTCTCATGTCACCAGCCCTGGCCCATCTGGATGCATCATCATGAAGATTCAGGAAATGGACAACGACATCCACACTTGCCCTGAATCGTGTCATCGATACGTTAACGTCGAAAGCTGTTTCTAGCCCCACGACAATTCTCCCTCTCAGAAGAGTATTGGGGAATTTCCATCAGGATATTTCTGAAAACATAAAAATCAGTTTCTGCATAACCTAAATTTTTTAGTGAGAAGGTTTTGATTTCTCACTGGGACCATCGGTGTTGAACATGTTTTGAAACCTCTGGCTGCCAGGGCTGCTGCAGTATCTCTTGGAAAATGCAGTGCAGCTGATTTACCCTGCGGGCTGGATTATAGCGTTCATAATTTAGCAGTGCCTTAGCTCATGCTGAAGCCCGATGGCACATCTCAGGACATGGATCTAACAGAATTAAAACTCTCTACTATCACCTCTTTTCCCCTGGAAAGTGTCCATCTGTTGAAAGCCAGTGGAAAAAAAAAAAGAGTTAAGTAATGAAATATTGATATAAATAACAGAATTTCAAATAAAAGTTATAAAATTATTTGCATTTCCAGTGGAATTCATAATGAAGTAAATTGACTGAAAACTTAATGAAACAGGGATTTGCTGAGGGAACAAACCAAACAAAATCAAGGCAAAATGCCACAAATATTCAAACACAATTCATTAACAAACAATTTCACCACAGTGAGCTGTTGCAGGTAAATATGCATTATAACCAGGTGTATATTTTTTATCGAAGTTACAGAACTGCTGGAGGAGATGCCATGGGTGAGAGGAATATTATTAAGCTAATGTGGCAGAGGGGAGACTGAAGCAGTCACATTCTTCTTCAATATCCAAACCATGATCAAAGCCTTTTCTTTGGAAGGTGACGAAATAAAATCAAGACTCGAAGAGAAAGGAGAGAGTTGGCAGGTGGCAGCAATTCAAGACTGGGCAAGAACCACAAATGCACAGGAGATAATTTCACAGTGATCTGTAGCCCCAACCAAGCAGATATTTGATGAATTGTGTCAGCCTCTGACAGACCCAAAGATGTTGTCCTTTGGCATTTTGGCAAAACCCGTGCCACTAGCCATGTCAGAAAAGTATAAATGAGTTGGCAAGAACTGAGTCTTTCCAACTTGTTTCACGAACCATCATAGCAATACATCGGTACAAATTTTATTGGCTTAAGCCACAGCACAAATGACAGAGACAACAGTAAATATTTCTGCTTTCATTCCACAAGGGAGTAACTAGAGCTGAGAGCATGATGATCAATGTTTTCCAGCTACAGTCATTTTAAAGTAATTTGGAAAAGCTCTGGGTGGGTTTTAGACAGCAGAAGTCAGCTAAAATGCATCTCGCTTCATGGAAACAGTAGTGCTTTTACTACCACCCTGGGGAAATGCAGAAGGTGCTCTCTCTTCAGATGAAAGTTTGCATGAGGAAGTTTGGGCTCTAGCAGTTGAGGCATTGCTCCATGTTTTATCTAAGGAGTTTACAACACAATGGTGCATTTTTTTAGACCCATACGAACAACTGGGGGGCTGAAAGATCCCATACCTAATCAATTCATGCTCTGTCATTGCTCACATAAAAATGCCATACATCTCTGAGTGCAACTGCACTGAGATCTGAAGTTAATTGAGTCTTTCTTAGTGGTGGCCGAGGAGCCCCTACAGGCGTAGGCCCTATTGCAAAGGCATTCTTCACACTGAGGAGTATGGCATAGAGTTTGGGGATATCCATCAGATCAGACTGCCTCCACTGTGGCGTTATTTTTCTCTTGTCACCATTGCAGTGCTGAAAGGCCTCAACCAAGAACAAGTTCCCCATTTGGCTAAGCATCATATAAGGCGAGTCTGGTAGAGGTAAGGAAAGACATAAGAATGAGATTTGTTGCATCATTCTTTAAAAGAAGGATTTAGACATTCAGCCATCTCCATTTAGGTGGCTATATTTTTGCAGTTTCTTGCAGACAGTTTCCTGAGACCCCCTAAGGCACCTTGTTAGATCACAGAATCACAGAATCTTAGGGGTTGGAAGGGACCTCAAGAGATCTTCGGGTCCAACCAGTTTACATCCAGCTGCTGGTTCAGAAGAGCAGACGTCTTCCATATGCTGTGTCACATTTTCCAACCCCACACAGATGTCTCAAACACCCTAGAGTCCCACAGACACCATAGATGTCTACAGGTGGGCAATTAAACTGAGCCCTAAACCTTTACATGCCCTGACAATCAATGGAGAATGATTACATACAATCAATGCCCCCTGAAGAGTGATTCAGCTGACCAGCTATCAGGTATCTGCTTTGAGGTGAGACAATTCCTCTGTAGGATCCACTGACTGAGTGACTAGGGCCAGGGCTCAATTCATCAGGATGTCCTCTGCTACTTGATACACCTTAGGGTGTCTGAGACATGTGATATGATTCGGCATTCATGCATTTCTGGAACAGCAGCTGGAGACCAGATGGGAACAGTGGGACATCTCAAATGGTACTACATACCTGTGCATCAACAGCTGTGATGAGCTCTTATGATTCATCCTGGGTGCTTAGAAACTGAGTTCACATGCAGACACTTGCCTAAAGGTACTTAAGAGACTTAGTCTGGAGTTGTGCCCCACCCAAAGGGCCCTATTTAGTTCCCAGGAACCAGCACTTAGTGCCATTTGAGACACCCTCTTAAACCTGGCCTCCAGCTGCCACTCTTGAAAGGCATGTCTCCTACCAACATCATGTCATCCCTGCAAACCCCATGCAGGTGTCTCAGGTCCCTAGAGCATCTCAAATTACATTAAAAGCCTCCCTCTGTTTAACAGAGATGTGGAAATGTCTGTAACACATTTGCCCACACTATCAGAGCCACTGATTCAAGTTTTCCCTTATAACCAGTGGAGGAAAATTGAGGTTTAGGATACATTTCACTCGGACTATTTTAGTGGTTTACTTTAGAATGAGATGTACAATATCCAGAGGAGCCAATTTCTCTCTGTTCTTAATAAATGGAAGGGGACCAGCTCAGGAGCAGATGTTTACATGAATCCCACCTCTCAGGAGCTACCCAAGCCATGAAGGAGCTCCAACATGAATTCAGATCACCTGCAGAGAGATGGCTAAGCCACCAAGGTTTGATGGACCACAGTGAGTTCCAGTCAAGCAGCACAACTGGTCTAGGTTTTAGTTATGCAGCAAGCTCAGATTGAAACCTCAGTGCAAGAGGTTTAAGATGATGAGTTTCAACATGCATTTGTGCTGGAGTAAGAGAATGATCACGGCCATGTGCTCTTCAGTACACGGGCACCTGAGGGACAGCAACTGTGTGCCTGAGCCTGGAGCAGCAGTTGTAGCTTTAACCCACCACCGCTGTTTTCCTGTTAATATTGCTAAGCTTTTCCAAGAGATGCCATGGTAACAGGCAGCTTGGAATGACTTCACAGATTATATAGCATGTTATGCAAAGTGGCCTGGCAGGCTTTCTGCTTTTAATATTCAAAGGATTACCTTCGAGGTAGCCCATATATTTCCAAATCCCTAAATCCCTTGACACCTGGACACTTTGTATGTAGCTCTGCACATACCATCACTTTGCTCCCAGACTTCAGGAAATCATTTAAAAGTAGAGCAGGCACGAACCACACAAGGAACTTCTGTCAACTTCTCTGGCAGAGAGGTTGCAAGAGGCACACAGACCAAGACAAAGGAAGAAAAATAAGTGGTAGCTACCCAAAAGAAAGTCTGGCTAAAGTAAGGCATCATGTCAGCAAAGGGTAGTCTAGTGGTTTTGTATGCAGATGAGGAATGCTGTTTCTAGCTACGCATGCAACTAGCCAGCCTCACATTTCCTTCAGGCAGAATTAAAGGCTTGCACTGTGCATCCACAGGGACCATTCCCAATCTCCCCATCACATCGTGTCCCCACTTTGCATCCTTATCACACTGCTGCGCTCCTTCTGCTGCTCTTCACCCACATGTAGGTCCAGGGAGCTTTGTACATCAATCTCATCATGCCACGTTTCCCTAAAACCATCAGGCCACTCAGTGCCACGTCCTGGGAGGAGGACAGAGAGAACAGCCTTTCCCAGCTCTCCCCAGAGATGGGGAGGACAACACGTGTCAAAGCATGCACCCCATATCTGCCCCATATGTGCCAATGGGTTTGCGGGGCTCTGAGGGCAGCAGCAGCACAGCACTGACGTCTCCTCTTGCCAGTCCACTCCTCCCCACTTGGTGTTACTCCCTCTTCAAGAGTTCCCATAAATCAGACAAAACTTCTCCCAGGAGGCTGCTGGAAAAGCAGTGATGATTTATGCAAGGCTAACAAACAGGTACTTGGATACCATGGTGATTAGCACTGTGCAAGGGGAAAAAAAGGTTTTCTTCTCTCTTTTATTGGATTTGTGAATTCTCTAAGCACATACTGTATGGGTAGGCAAGGGCAGAGGTATGGTTTATCTGAAATCCCCAATGCTCACTTGAATTATGATCAGTATAGCAATTCAGAATAATCTCAGCCAGCCTTATTTCCACCTCAATTAAGAGTCACAAACACAATTTCTGAGTGACAAGCACATTTCCAGCACCAAATACATTCCGTTTCCCAGGCCTGCAAGGAAATACTCTAATTTGTTAAGCCTTCTACTGCCATCACTTCCCCTCAGCCCTGGCAACGGCATTATCCTTCCCACAAGTCCACTGTCCCCTCTCACAGTTACTGCTACACCTACCTGCTGCATCAGCAGCTTGGAATCACCTCCCAGATCCTCTTGTCCATCCTCCATGACTGTGCTACTTAAATATATTCTAAGGAACCCACTTGGATACCTTCCTACCTGCAAACATAAGCTGTTTGCATCCAAACTCCCACAGCCAGTATTCCCCAGGCTTTCCCTGCTGCCTCAGTCTGCTCAGGGACAGGCATGTCTCTTAAAAGTGCTCATGGAGAAAGTGAAAGTCCCTTTGGTGGCCTGACTTTGCCTCTGCAAGGAGCCTTTTCTCTTCCCCTTTACATATACCTTTGCCTTCATATGTGTTTGGACTGATACTTGAGAGAGGATTACAGCAATGTTGATTGCATGGAGCCTTGATCATCGAGTGAAAATATATTTGCAAGACCTATCTGCACAAAGGGCCTGTTTTGTGGTTTCACCTTGAGTGGACACCAGGTGCCCACCAAGCTGCTCTACCACTGCCCTCCTCAGAAGGACAGGGAGGGTTGAAAAATATGATGGAAAAAACAACCCCAAACTCGTGGGTCAAAACAAAGGTGATTTAATACAGCAAAAGCAAAAGGCCATGTGCAGATGCAAAGCAAAAGCAAGAGGAGAGGGGTGGCCAGCAGGGACAGGGAGGTGATTGTCTCTCTCCACTCTGCCCTCGTGAGGCCCCATCTGGAGTGCTGTGTCCAGATCTGAGGCCCCCAATACAAGAAAGATGTGGAACTGTTGGAAAGGGTTCAGAGGAGGGCCATGAAGATGATTAGAGGGCTGGAGTATCTCCCCTACGAAGAGAGGCTGAGGGAGCTGGGCTTGTTCAGCCTGGAGAAAAGAAGGCTTCGGGGGGACCTCATTGCAGCCTTCCAGTACCTGAAGGGAGCAGAGTAACAAGAGGGGATTCAACTTTTTAGAAGAGTAGGCAATGGCAGGACAAGGGGGAATGGATTGGAGCTAAAGGAGGGAAGGCTTAGATTATATCTCCAGGGGGAAGTTCTTTACAGAGAGAGTGGTGAGGTGCTGGAATGGGCTGCCCAGAGAGATGGTAAATGCCCCATCCCTCAGGGTGTTCAAGGCTGGGTTGGAACTCTCTGATCCTTGGGGTCCCTTCCAACCCAGACCATCCTATGATTCTCTAGAATTCTGTGATGGAGTGACCAGGTCCACCTAATCTTAGAACAGCAATAGCTTCCAGTTATTATCCGTCCCCATCACTGCTCAACCGCAGCCACCACACCAGTGTGTTCCCAACAACTTGCTAGCCACCAACACACAGCACAGCAGGGCTGTGCTGGGGGGAAAGTAAATTCCATCTCATCCAGAGAATTTCACCCTGGTGAAAGGTGAAAACCTGTTTTGAACCAGCAGTGGGTCAGATCTGGGGCAGGCAGAGCTGCAGGCAGCAGTGACACAGGATGGCTGTACGTATCTCTTCTTCCTAACCAGAAAAGTGTTGTACCAAGCCAAACTTACCACCAGTATCCCTGGAGCCTTCCTGCCACTTTCCATTTCAGGGTAACTGGAGGGACTGCCCTGGAAAACACATGAGAAAAGTAGCTGAACATAGCTTGCTGCAATGGTCCTGCTAGCCCCACAGCAGAGGGGACACATCTTAGGGAGCTGAAGGAAGAACCCATTCCTGACTGCCACCAACATCCAAACAGGAACCGCCCAGGCCAACTGGCACATGAAATAGTGGACTAATAAAGCCATGATGTTTCCATGGGATTCAAGCATTTTTTTCCTTAAGGGCCCTATGGAAAAGAAGAATGAACAGATGGGACCATGAGATCTGAGAAAGGAAAATGGAGGCAAACAAAGTACTCTGATGATGACATTCAGCCCACTTCTTTCTTTCTGGTACCCTACACCTCTCAGCCATTGCCCCATCTCTTAATTCCTCCTGGGCATCTCCACATCTTTGTCCCTATTCTATCCTAAACCTAGAAACTGCCCACAGCTGACGAACAGACATGATGCTGTATGCCTCCTTCCCCTGCTGCAAGGTCAGATCCAAATGCTTTTCCTTTCAACAGATTTTGCTTTCTTCATGCCCATTTTCCAGTTGTCAGTATTTTTACAAGGCATGACTTCAATTTTCAATTGTCACGGCACTGATAAGTAGTTTCTCAAACCCCAGATTAAGCACAGTCCATGCACAAATAATTCTGGTAATAGCAAAGGGATTATATATATTTATTTTTTTTTAAAAAAGGGTGAAAGACTGAATGAATAAATAGCCCCTGGTTACAAATATGAACCTCTCATTGGCTTTAATGCAGACATTTCCCCTTGGGTGTGTAACCACTTGAATCATTTGCCTCTCTGAGGAAGAATTTTTTTACACTTAAGTGATCCTCAAAGGCACAAAAGCCAGCAATGATTTATACATGCATGCATGTGTACCTATGCATATGACCATCCTCTGTGCATAAATACATGTTGAAGAAACAGCAGCTCTGTAAACCTTTTCTAGATCTATTTTCCTATAATTCTGTGAAAAGAGGAAAATTAGGACCTTGCTGTTCTGAAGCAGAGTATCTCCTGCTACCACCTCAAAACCAGCTTGCTTAGAGACAAACTCCTCTGAAAATCCATATCTTGAGACTTACCTCTCTATGAGAAGTGCAATGGTTTACATTAAAGCCATTTAAAAACAATTTAGTGTTCTAATTTTTTTACAAAGCAGTGGGTTATATAGTTTTAATTCGAGATAGTAAGGGTTTGACTGAAATCAATGTAAGCTGTTCTTCTGTTTAATGAGCTCATTCCTATTAAAAATATGCCTTTATTAGGTTCACGACTGTTTATAAATGAGACCTTAGAGCCTCGAAAGGGCTCTAAGATACACAAAGGAAAGATAATGCTTATCTTTATTTCCTGTTCTTTCTGCACTAAGTTTCTCAACGGTATGCTGACCTGTCTTACAAAGCACTATTTCTGCAGTCTTTGGGTATCTCCCAATTTACCTGGGAAGCAGAGAACAATTTTCTTTCCAATTAACCTACTGGGAAGTGAGCTGGAGAGCAGCCCTAAGCCTCAGTGTACCAGAGCTGGGTCCTGCCTTCAGCTCACCAGCTGCTGAGCCATGAACTGCTTTCTCTCACCCTATAGCTCTCATCCTGTTCCCTGGTTTGGCTTAGCCCTAAACATGCAACATCTCTTACACAACCAGAGGGCCAGGACACCCACAGATCTGGTTCCCCCTAAGACTGAGGACAGATCAGAGCATCTCTTGCTCCTTCCATCCTCCAAGGTTTCCTTCTAAAGAAAGAAAAGGGATATGACATCCTCAGGTTTTGGCCTGATTTGCAGTCTGGAGACCACGCCAGGACCTTGAAGCAGGGCACCAATGGCTTAGATGTAACCTGGAACCACTTGCACAAGCCTGCTTTTGGCAAACAGCTTCCCCTCACTGTGTTCAGTGATGCAATGGCTGGTGTTTCCAGGGGCCCAAGTGCTAACACGGTCTGAGCTGTGAGAATGTCTCCTGTGGCTGCCAGAGAAGTTATGCAAAAGCCACCACAGCAGAAGAAATACGCTAAGTGCAGCAGGGAGAAAGAAAGACAAATCTGGAGTTGAAAACGAGAGGAAATGCTCCAGTGTCAGATTTCAAACTGCACACAGGGGCATTAACTCTACTCCTTTATTTCTCTTATGCAAAACTCAAAGATAAGTGTAGCGCTGATGTTTCAGGAAGCCTCAAAAAGAGACTTGGTGGTACAGGCTTTCAGGGACCTGGTCTCCTTTCCTTTCACTAGGACTGGAGACCTTCTCAAAGTAAATCATGCCCTTAAAAAGGAGGGCAAGTGTTATACGAGAAAGGAGGTATGACCCACTGAACCCCATAACCATCCAGAGCCATATATACATTATTTATGTAAGTACAGTATGTCAGGGAGATCTTTTTGAACAGTATTTGGAATTAAAAACAACCTGTAATGCTCTGAAACACTAAAGCTCTCATCTGGAAATGCAGCCAGGAGAGAAGATGAAGAGGGGGGAATCTGTAGGCAGATTTCTCACAAAAACGGCTGTTTATATCCAGGCGAGGCTGGGAGGCAAGTGCCAAGATTCCTGCAAGATTTTCCAAACTTGGTGCCTGCAGTTTGGCTCCCACATCCAACATTTGGCACCTCTTTGGAAGCGCAGAGCACCCTGGCCACTGTCCCCAGGATGCTCAAGGATGCAGCAGGCTGACAGTGCTGCATCTGTGTCGGAAACCTCAGCGGCCCCGAGCGTCCCTCTGCTGCTGTCTCACACAGATGTGTTTGGTTTGGAAGGAGGGGCAGATGGCATGAAGTCATTTATTTCTACCACATAAACAGAAAACAAAACCCAAAGCGGGACGTGAGAGAAGAGTCTGTACTCTGTGTCCTGATCCCAACATCCACAAAAACCCATCTCAGTCCTGCAGGATGCTGCCAGATGGAGACTATGGTAATTTGAAAGAAAAAACGAAATTACAAGTATCTTTCTATGAGGTGGGGGGGGATATGTACATTTAAGTTTGCATTTGGCAGAGCAACAGACCTTATCTGTCTAAAATACACCACCTAGAGTGACACTCTGCAAAAATAAGCCTTTGCTTCTACCTCCCCCGCTGCCCACACGTTTACTGGAGCTCGGAGATTGCTCAGGGGTTTGGGCGGTGGAACCATCCACTGCCTGTAGCATCCAGAAGAGGAGAACCTTTTTACTAACAGGAGGAGGAAATTGAAGGAGGTTCACAGGAGCAAGGGCACAGCAGTGAGGTCCCATCATTTCATGGAAAAGATCAAAGACCAGTAACTATCAGTAGGCACGACAACCACTTTAAGCCATATCTTAAAGAAAGTACCTGACTTCACCCTTGTCCTGTGCAGAAGATGTTAGGAAAAAGTTCTACACTGAAAGAGTTGTCAGGACCTGGAACAGGCTGCCCAGGGAGGGGGTTGAGTCACTGACCCTGGATGTGTTTAAAAGACAGGTAGATGAGGTACTTAGGGATATGGTTTAGCATAGGACAGGAACAGTTGGACTTGATGATCGTAAAGGTCTTTTCCAACCTTGTGATTCTGTGAACATACCACACCAAGCCACAGACTCACCCAGACAACCCAGAGTTTTCCTTGGTTGTTCCACCCCAATGCTGACCAGCCCTGGGACTGTTCAATCTAAAAACTCTGTCAATCTAAAATAGAAATCAAAGCTCTTCTGTTGCCAGCTCTTCCTGAATAAGTTTTCACAGTGGATCATATCTATCTGCAGGCACACCAACATTCATTTGTGTCATCTAATAGAGGTATTTTTCTCCCAAAGGCTAAAAAGTAAAAAACAAAACAGCATTATTATTATTTCTATAATCGAACACCAGGAGTACCTCAGATGGTACATTCAGTACCTGCAGAGACATGTAGGCTGCACCTGAAGTTGTCCTGATACCATGCCCATGGCAATGACTTCAATATTTCACGAGACACAGTAAATGAGCTGCTGGCAAAAAAAAAGATGACTGTGGGAATTAAAAACAAACCTTATCCAGAGATGGGTATGAACCAAATGGAGAAAGGAGATAGTTCCTGCCTCGGGTCTTAGTGAGCAGTCAGCCTGTATCTCAAAAAAGGTTGGGGTCCTGGACCCTGCATCACAATGTCTGTGATCTTCACTGCTTTGAGCCATAAAAAAGTCACAACAGCTCATGTCACAGCCGGTTCCTTCCAGGGCATTCAGATATCTTCTGGACATCCACGTCACCCTGAGGATTATCACACCTGAGCACCATGGAGCCCCCATCACTCTAAGCCCCACAGGCACCCAAAACCCCTGTGCAGAAACAAGACTGTCCTCTTAATCTCTCATGTGGTCTTTCATGCCCTGCATGAGCCATGTGGCTGAGTCCATCTGACAGGTCGTGCTGCACTTCTCATGGTGTTCAGCACTAATCCAGCCCTCTGAACCCAGAGATAATGGGTATGACAAAGGGGGACACCTGTATGGATGCCTCTAGCCAACTTCCACAGCTTTATGAGAGGAGAAAGCAGGGCTGCTGCCTTCAAATATGAAATTCCCCAAACAGAATCCAACCTTGGGTCTGATTGTACAGGGTTGCATTATGATTCAAAGTGTAAAGACAGTGCCTGACTCAAATATTTCTCATTTAGGTGAGAGATACTGAGGTGCCTTCATTCATACATGACACTTTCTGGTATGGTAGAGACAGGAGCTGGGGGGTTGGTAAGACAATAGTGAAAAGCTTTTCTCCATCAGTGACTTATACCCACAGAAACCATCGCTCGCTTCCTCCTCTCCTCTCCTCTCCTCTCCTCTCCTCTCCTCTCCTCTCCTCTCCTCTCCTCTCCTCTCCTCTCCTCTCCTCTCCTCTCCTCTCCTCTCCTCTCCTCTCCTCTCCTCTCCTCTCCTCTCCTCTCCTCTCCTCTCCGGAACCTTCCATGAGGTGATAAGGACATTACACCAGTGTTGTGGAAGATGCTCTTTGAGCTACAAGGCTTTCAAGGTGCATGAAGAATCCCAGCTGTCTGAATAGGTGAGGTCTGCAAAGGTGGGATTTGCAGAAATAATCTGTCAGCAAAGGCAGAAAAAGGGAAACACTTTCTACCTTCAATCTGAGCCAGTATGAAATGCAACCACTGGGATAGGATAACCCTGATTCATAAAAGATAACAAGGAAGTACAAAAAGGATTTAACTTATCACTTGGCATGACAAAGTATAGCAGTCTTCCTCATCACAAAAAAACACTTGGCCTGGGAGAGAAGGCTACTGGGAGCAGATCTAGGGTGGTGTGGGTCAGTATGTGTTAGAGACTGGTTACAACTGAGCAGGTTCATCACACTGGCCATTAAAAATCACAGCAGGTTTCTAAAACAACTGTTAAAAATCCGCCTGCTGTTATTTCTTCTTTCACCTCTCCTGGAGGCCATTCCTCTTCTCATCATCTGTCCTTCATCTTCCTGCTATGAGTTTGGTACCAAGCTACGGTCTGGCTTTTCCATCCAGTTTTGCGGTGTGATAGTCCCTCCTGGCAAGAACCAGCTCCAAGCTTGGACAACCATGTCTGGATTCAGTTGTCCACATGTAAGCACTGATTATCACTTTTACACACCCTGTTGGGTATGGTACAAGACCCAACAGTGGTACCTGCCTTTCTGCAGTGGCAGAGCAAGTCTGGAGAAGACTCCAAGGAACTCTAGAGACACTGGGTGTTTAAGTTCAGGTAGATGAATCACATCCCACAACTGGATTGTTTATAGTAGGTGCTTAACCCCTCATCCACATGTCATCAGATGCTTTTAAGCCCCTGAATCCACAGCCAATTCCAGCCTGCTTTGAGTGTGTTCAGAGAAGGACAACCAGGCTGGTGAAGGGACTGGAGGGCAAATCATATGAGGAGCAGCTGAGGGAGCTGGGGATGTTTAGTCTAGAGAAGAGGAGGCTGAGGGGAGACCTTATCACTGCCTGCAATTACCTGAAGAGAGGTTGTAAAGAGGTGAGTGATGGTGTCTTCAGGCAGATGACAGGAGATAGGACAAGGGAAAATGGCACAAAGCTGCACCAGGGCAGGTTCAGATTAGATGTTAGGAAAAAATTCACTGAAAGAGCTGTCAGGGCCTGGAACAGGCTGCCTGGGGCAGGAGGTTGAGTCAGCAACCCTGGATGTGTTTAAAAGATGGGTAGATGAGGTCCTAAGGAATATGGTTTAGCACAGGACAGGAACGGTTGGACTTGATGATCTTAAAGGTCTTTTCCAAGCTAGAGATTCTGTGATTGCCTGTGAGTGCCTTGGTTTCCCCACTTGAGAAACTGATGTTGTCACATGCAAACAAAGGTGATCTTCTTGAGCTGGATCACAAAGAGCTGCCCTATTTACCGTGTGTGCAGGAGAAATGTTACAGCCCCTCACATCAACTGGAACAGCAAAGATTTCATTCAGATTTTATTTTTCTTCCTCTGGAGGTATGACATCGCTCTTGTGTGTGGTTACCAGGGAGAATGTTAGCTGCTAAACTGTGAGCTGGTGAGACCGTGAGATAATAACGAAGCTGCACTGAGTTTCAGCACCACAACACGGATTTTCTGGAGGTGCTGCTGGCTTCTTGGCTGCTGCCCTCCCATGGCATGTCTCCAGCAAATGCTACACATCTAATGCCAAAACCCCTTATTTTCTTCCTACAGCTTCACTTCTTCCATGACATTTCTGTTTCCTAAGGGAAGCTATCTCACACATTTTAAAAGCAGTAGAAGAATCACCCAAAGGGGTAACTGGTATTTCCATATTGTCTCCAGCCTGGACCATTGAGCTGCTCTCCTTTGCCTCCATTACCCACATGTACCCTTGTTTTTCTCCTGAACTGGGAGAAAACCTCATTTTGCTGCTATCATTCTCACTCTCCCCATCAGGCAGAAGATCCATATTTTCTGTGTTCATCAAACTTCAGCCAAGGAGCACCTTGCTTTTTCGGGTAAGGACACAGATAGCAAACTGCCTCTTTCAGTCGATGGTTTAGAGCCTCACAGCAGAGTAGATGCCATGGAGCATCTCACCCCGTGCTGAAATCAGAATGTCTCTGAACCTGAAGCAACTTTTTAAACAGCAAGAGAAACTTTCTTCTGCCGCTTTTTGAAAAAACAGAGACATTTTTCTGACACCATTTGTCCAGTAGCATTAGGTTGTTGAAATTCTTCAAGCTTTGCAGCTTGCTAAGCTTAGGAGTCCCCCTTTTTTTTGGGGGGGGGGGGCTCTGCATGAAAGCAAACACAGACACGGACAGCTCTAAAGCAGTGTTCCTGGGTAATGCTTTCACCCAGCCATTTTCCACCCCGAAGGAAAATGCTTCTAAGCAAAGTGTGTTACAGCATGAGACACACACTGTGATCTCCGGAATGCAATGCTACGTTTTATTAACTTCAAATATAAAACCTCCCTGTGCTGGCAAGGAAATTGCACCATTCTAACCAAAAGATGGCTTTAATAATTATTGTCAGAGGGGCAGGAGCTGTAGGAAGGAGAAGTAACCCCCCAGTGAAACTCTACTGGTGTTGGCAAATTGTAAATGAGACACTGTGAGCAGTGGGAAATCGTTTGCTTTTGAAAGAGCCCAAACCTTCTTCCTCTGGGTAGAAGGATAATTTGGCTCGATGTTACAGTCTTGTTTACAAGAACGAGGAGGATCTAACAGGGCAGCTGCAGGAAACTGACAAATGTCAGGTGGTGGGAAGCTGGGAGGTGCTGTCAGGGGCCTTGGGTCACCTCTAGTCTTTGGTAGGAAAAGACCTCATGGTTTGGTATAGTGACACTGTGCCAGGATGAACCAAGGCTCTTCCATCCAGTGCAGCATGGTGGTTGCCAGCAAACCACTCACACAGCAGAAAGGGGAGAGCACAAGGAGTCCCACCAGGCATAGGGGACAGGCTCCTGGGCAGGAACTGTCCTGTTCAGAAGCACAGCAATGAAACTGCAATCCGCTGAACAGATGGACGGGCAGGGAGTGCCGCGAACAGCAGCGCTGGCAGAGGCTGGGGCTTCACAAACAAAGGACTGCTCGGAATTGTACTGCTGCCTTACTGCTCAGCCACGTTTTCAGCTGGTTCAGAAAGTACACTGCTGCCGATAGTCTCCTAGTGCCTTGCAGCAGTCGAAAAAAGAGAAAGAAAAAGCAAACAAAATATCCTGCTAAGTCAAAAAATAGCCAAAAAAAAATCTATCCATTCCTTTATATAATCTGATGCACATCCTCACCTGAAACACTCCATTCTTTTCCAGCTCTGCCATTGCAGAGTGCAGCAGAAAGCAGAGCAGTTGGGGACAAGCGAAGCAAATGCTTAATGGCACGTAGGCAGAGAGCTGAGAAGTCTGGGACAGCTGGGTTAGGGAGAAGACAGTGTGTGCACAACATGATGTAGATTAAATGATGACTCAGACTCAAGCAGGTAAATTTATCTCCAGAGTGCCATAAAGTGGAACAGGGGAATGTCTGATGACATTTATGGAGCACATCTGAGGAATGGGCTGCTGGTGGTACAAAGCTAAATTAGTTAAAGCAGAACATCCCAGGAGAAGCAGCTTGTCAGGATTTTTGTATGCTATCAAGCACAATCCCCACACTTCTATTAAATTAGAAAGTTAAAAATAGAAATAAAAATGCATTAAAAGTTAAACTAAATAATAAAATAAAAATAGAAGACTACAGATCTTATCCATTAGGGTGCAAGTCTCCCTCAGGACTAAAAGATTAGGTGGAAATTCAACTATTATTTCCATGTTTCCTAATAATGGATTTCAGTGATAAGAAGATTTTTTCTTCTAGAAGAAAGAAATTGCAACATGCAGGGCCAGTACTATGAAAATACATCATCAAGCTTGGCTGTGGAAGGATCTGGCTTTCAGCAAGCCTTTTCCTGTACTGCCTGAGCCTCTCTGCACACAGTCCTGCCCTACACAAAGCCATACACAGGATACCCACGCAGACATACCCCTTGTTCCCCTCGTTACAAGGTGATCTTCTTGATTGTAATGAGATGTGTAATCTGCCCACACTTCCTTCCCCAGAACAGATGTAGTGGAAGAGCAGCACCAAGCCTTAGATGTCAACTCCTAGGTAATTCCTTGCTGACTTCCCAGATGGGGCAGTTTCAGAAAGCCACCAGCTAGTAGCAATAATAATGGTATGAAGGCCAGGTTAAGGCCAGGTTGGATGGGGCTTTGGGCAACCTGGTCTAGTGAAGGTGTCCCTGCCCATAGCAAGGGGTTGGAACTAGATGATCATTGCGGTGCCTTCCAACCCAAAGTATTCCATGATCCTGTGATTCTATGAAAGTTAAAATCAACTGCCATTGCAAATACAGCCCATCAGTGTAGCAAAGTGCAAGCAGCAACACTCATCAAAGCAACAAGCAATCAAGATGCTGATGCATAACGAGCTGCCACTTGTGACTCAGCCATGGGCTGATGGATGGCTCTCAGCCCATTAGGAAATACAAAGTTAAAAGTGCTTGTTTCAACCCCTGTAAAAGCAGGTGGTTTGTGCTAATGGAATTAATTTCATATTCACAATACCCTGAGAGGTCACATTTTCTGCAGCTAATCATATGAGCAATATTGTGGCAAATCAGATTTGCTTGGTGCCTAGTGATGGTCTTGGCATGCTGTGTAGATCCAGACCTGGCTCTGGGTTTTGGGCATCCCAAAGTCCCCTGATGGCTCACTCAACATTTTGAGACTAGTTCCAACCCAAAATGAAGCAGAACCCAGTTCTGATTTGGATTAGCACTCCTCTCTCATCGCCTTTGGAGATGTTCAGATCCAGGGTTCTGGTTCAGGTCTGTTTGGGAAAAAACATAAGGAAGGATATAGCGAGAGCTGCTATTAGAGGAACTGGCAGCAAGACTGTCAGGATCCTTCTGCTGTCACTAAGCTTTGACAAGCTGGCAGGAAGCAAGCGTAGCTGTGATCAAATGACAAAACAGAGAAGTTCCTTCTTCCTTTTAATCACTGAGTTTTGTAATATAGGCCTGAAAAGCACCCAAAGAACAGTTCCTCTCTGACATCCACTGCTTTAACTGATCATGCAGGTTTGTGTATGCCAGCAGAGGCTGCAGCAGGGAGAAAAGTACCTTCCCACCCCATCCCATCAACCCTGTGCCACAGGGCTTTCTGGAATGGATGGTACATGAATGTTTGGAAGTCAATCTCCTTGGCTGGAAACCCAATTTTGAACTTTATAAGATAGGGCAAGCAACACAATGAGAGATGCTATCCAGGGCTGTGCTGTGATGGTAAGCCCCAGATCCCCGGGACATGGTGGCCTTTCCATCAAGTATTTCCTTCTTTCACAGGGACCCACCAACTTGGCTGATGCACTGAGTACAAGAAAGTGTGTAACGTGAAGTCTAGCCTGACCTTATTTTTACCCTTTCATGTGATCTAACCTTCTCCTTCTCAGTGCTCCCTCCGCTCTCTCTCCTACCTCCTCTTCTACCTTGTCTTTTCAGCTGCAAGTTTTTTCAGGGGCAAGTTTCTCCATGAGTATGTTCTGCATTGCAAGATATACCTGATGTAAGGAGGGCTCTTGAGACATAGTTGTGATTCAACACTGCACAGACCTGAGCAAATACAAAGTGCTAAAAAAAGGGTCAGGGAGACAGCTCAAACACTGGGTGCTGGATCCTCCCCACTGCTCAGCTATTGCCTCTGTCCCAGACATGTTCTGGACCACCCCTGATGCCTCCAAAACGTATCTCCTGTAGACAACCACTAAAATTTTGAGCCTGTTTTATAACCCTGTCCCTCCTCACAATGCCTTTACTCAGCTAGTGCATCCTCCTGGGAGCCAGGAGTCCTGTAAGAGCGAGAATGTGCAGTGTGGACAGGCACTTTACCAGGCTGGACTCCAACAAGCAAGGTATATTTGCTTAAATCTGCATGCAAATGGTTGGAGATGACTCCAGGCAAAACCTCTACACAGAGAGAGACACTTGCAAAGAGGCTGTTAGGATGACATTTCTTACTCCAGCAGAGCTTCTCACTCAGCACAGCCCCTCCTGAGATGTGATGTGTTGCCATTGTTACCAGCCAGCAGTGACACTGCCTTAAAGCTCAAACACACGCGGCCGCTGTCTGAGGGAGGTAACAGCACAAATCAGATCACATTTGATTACAGTACCTATATTTAGCTCGTTGCAGGGGCTACTAAAATCTAAAATCTACTAAGAAAGGATTAGGAAATTCATAAACTTTGCATCACAATAGCGACGTGGCATGAGGGACTGCCTCCAGATAAACACATAACCATGGGCTGGCAGCCACAGCCTTTCTGTAGGCTGTGGTAAATCTCAGATATGCTCTGAAGAAGTTAGACTCCCTGGATTAGCAGTAGCATGCTGATATGTGTTTTAAAAGTCTGTGGAAAATATTCAGCAATTTGGATGAGAATGAGAGGGGGAAAGATCTCAATATATCAGAGTAACAAAACGGACACATAATACAGCAGATTGATTGGGTCATGAAGAATGTTTCCCAAAAATCACCTAAAGTTCTATGGCAGATTAATCAGTTTTGTTTCAGTTAAAGATGTTTCAGAAAGATCTTGATAGAGTCAGGAGGACGGAGCCAGGCTCTTCTCAGTGATGGCCAGCAATAGGACATGGAGCAATGGGTGCAAGCTGGAGCAAAGGAAGTTCCATGTGAATATAAGGAAGAACTTTTTCACTGGGAGGGTGATGGAGCCCTGGGACAGGCTGCCCAGAGAGATTGTGGAGTCTCCTTCTCTGGAGACATTCAACCCCCACCTGGGCACATTCATGTGTGATTTAGTCTGGGTGATCCTGCTCTGGCAGGGGGGCTGGACTAGATGATGTTTTGAGGTCCCTTCCAACTCCTCACATTCTGAGATTCTGTGAAGCCAGCAACACTTCTGGAATCCTAGGAGTAAAATCGAGTGTCTTTTTTCAGGATAGGAACGAAAAAGAGGACACATCATATTTGTGCTCTACATCTTTCCATGTTACTCGACTACACAACAGATTGAGGTACATGTGGTGAAGATTTTAGTACAGCCTCCCACAGGAGGTTCCTGTCTGGTTTGGCAACACACTGCCCCAAAGTGTTCCTCACACCGCTCCCATTGCTCTTTCCTTGAGCAATGCTGACCTGCTCTACGGTCTTCTGCACTTACAGAGGAATTTCTGAATTCCCTATCACTGTACCATCTGGGCTGAGTGTTCTCCATGCCATGGATACCATGACAAGGCTACACTGAAGAGTAGGTATTAGCTAAGACTTTGCTCCACAAAATTAAAGGCTGGGTTTGGAGTTACCTGCTTCTTTGTGGTGCATGGTTGGCATTAATGCACTTGTTGGAACCAAGCTGGTCTCACACAGAGCTCCCTGGCTTTAGAAACTGGTGCAGGCACCTTAGATGGAATCAGCTGTCAGCACTAACACATGCTTGCATTTCAGGTACAGCAACTCTGGAGCACTGAGCTCATCTTCAAAGGTCTTCCTGACCTCTGGCATCTCCAACGGTCACTAAGACCACCACCAAAGATACATTTTGCAGGTATTTCAGAGCTAAAAATGCAAAGTCAAGAGTTTTCAGGAGAGTGTGAATGTCAATACCTCCCTTCCAGCATGGCACTAAGAAGCAATGCAAAGCCACGTTTTGCACTGTCTATTACTTAATGCATATGCATTGTACTGGACTGTTACCATGATCCATTTCCTTTGTCACCTCTTCCTCTCTCATTTGATGGATTTTGTTTTGCACTGGGCGGTGACATGCACCAAGCATAAAAAGCTCCCAGTGAACACAGGCTGACTGATTAAGTGGAAGAAGGAGGTTGCTACAAGGGCTGGTAGTAGTTTAGGTTGTAACTGCTGTGTAGGTAGCACCTGTCTCTGCAGAACGGTATGGAAATAATAAAGAGTAAATAAATGTATCTGCTAAACAAGATGGGCAGTTCAGCATTGTTTATGTCCCACAAAAACAAATTAGGTGGTTTGGAAATAGCATGGAAAGATATGAAGATGAAAGACTGCTAATGAACTATGAGATACTTATGTCACTTATTGGAGTCCTTCAGTTCTGGCAGTAAATTCAGCTGCCAGCCTGAGCTAGAAAGCTGCTCAGAAATAGCTATGATTAATCCCAAGTGGGATTTTATTGGGTGGTCAGGATGAGGGAAAGGGAGGCAGAACAGCAGCTTTATGTTTCCTGCTTTTCAAGGGGAATTGCTGTGTCAAGTCTGAAAGCTGAGCACCGGTAGAGCTATCTAGGCACAGTCAGCCCTGGAGACACATAAGATCTCCAGCTGGGTCACATTAATGAAGGATTTGGTCCTGAACACTGAAGTCCAAACCCTTGGTGACTGTATTCATCAAAGACATAGACCTCCAGGCTTACCAAGGAGGCACAGTGAGCTTCTGAAGCCCAAGGAGATGGCAGAGCTCACTGGGAGTGTGAACTGTATGAGAAACCAACTTGCCTCAGAGATAAGCACAGGAACAGAGCTGGAACAACATGGAGGGCCTGATCCTGGAAAAGGCTGGTGCACCCTACCTGGTGCATCCCTTGTCCTTGTTCTACCACACAGGCTGCAGCACCCTCTGCAGAAAAAGGCAGACTTTGACATCGAGGAATCTGATAGCACTAGACCTAAAACCATCCACATTGTGTGATAGAACTTGCTGACTCCTTTTCTGATGTTAGAAATGAAAGGTGACACCAAACAGTGCCATGTTTTTCAGTGGCACAATGATGTCACCTCAACTCAAGCACCTGGCTGGCATACCTCCCATGTTGGCAGCACATCCAGGCCTGTCTCTAGCATGTGACAAGGCACAGACTGTCAGTTACCATGCACTAATCATCTCCATAATTATTAGGTGAGGAAGAAGGGTCCTAATGCTTTCTCCTTGCAGGGCAATTCTCTTTTTGAAGTGGCTCACTGCTTGTACAGATAGTTTAAGTTTGGTAAGGAAAGGACTAACCTGTTTGGTGCTCAAATAAATGACATCTGCCATTCAGCATGACAAGCGTCAGCTGTGTGACACAACAGATTTCTCCAATCAGTCACTGGCTGTGCAAAAAGGTGCTCATAATTATTATAATTCTTATAATTGGATTATTCCCAAAGTGAATTGCTCACTAAAAGGTTCCCTCCCTTGCATAAGAGTACATTTTCCTTCCACTTACTGCTAATGAATAAGCCTGGGACAAATGTACAATTCCTAAAGGGAGTGAAGGAAAAATGAAAAAGGAGCTGTAGCCAGCTAGCTTGGATCCCAACATGAAACAGCTTGAAATCCAAGCATGTTTGGATTCAGGATTTTCACGTGTGCTCATCCCTTGTAGGCAGCGTTCCTTCATTTGAAAAAGAATAGAGGCAATTTGGACTATAAAATGCCTTCTTGGAAACTATTTTTAAAATTACCCTTAAGGAAGAGTGAATCCTGGCTGTGAGATTTGCAAGATAAATGTGTTTGAAGCAATCCACTGATAAAGCAGTCTGATGAAAGGAGGCAGCGAGTGATGGATTTCATGCTAGCCTGCAATGTCAGAAGCAGCTCAGGTAACTATAAATATATTACTCTAGAAGAATAAGTATAAAAGAGAATTAATTTGTAGAGACGCCTTTGTTTCTCTGCTTGCATGCATTCACACACAGCTGAGAAATATGGAGACAAAGAATCAGGAGAGGAGAAATCCCTCAGGGGAGAACTGTTCCCAAACACCTTTGCCCAAGTCTTCTCGCTTTGGGCAGGGTGGGAGCAGTCAACGAAGAGACGATGAGACCAATAAATATAAGGGCTGGTGGTCTGGGCTTCACATGTGCCAGCTCTCTGCATCACTAGAACAGATGGGCTCTGGGCACACAGGGACAGGGCAGCTTCAGGCCTGGGCAGAAGGCACTGGTCACAAGCGCTATCGAAAGCGGTTCAAGTCTTACTGTTCACATCTCATGTGGGAAACAGGTAGACTTCACTTGTGGAGTCTTTGATCACGTTTCTGTAAGGAATCAGCAGGGCTGCTGCTGCTTCCTTCTGCAGGGAAAGAACTGGGACAGCACCAGAACAGGAGGACACTGACCCACACCACTCTCTCAAAACCAGAAAGCTGCTTACCTAAATGCTAATTTCTATGAGGCCTGACTTGGCCTCTTTGAGGATCTGTTTAGCCATATCACTTGCCTGAAGAGTTCCTTTAAGTGTTAATCACACCACTGAGTGATCTGTAGAGGTGTCACAGTCCAGATCTAAACAGCTGAGGCACAGGATGGTCAAACTTCACAGATGAAGTTGGGGGTACCACTTCTTTGCTACTGTACAAGGAGACCGTGATGTAACATAGCCAGCTTTCGTGCCTTGCTCACAAGGTCACCCTTCCTTCTGACTCAGTGAATTTCTGAAGCCAATTGATTTTTCTAAAGTGCAGCCTTGCACTAAGCAGGTTGGTTTGATTTTGTTTATTTGGGACTTTTTTTATCCTGTTTGGGTGTTGCCTCCATTCAAGCTGCATCCCGATGACCTTTAAAAGCACCGCACGCTGCACAGAATGAGAGATTTGTTTTTCCTCTAAATGCCTTAGTGGAGACAACCCCACATCATTTTTTTCCTCACTGTCATTTCTGATCTAAGCACAGTCTGACCCTGAGCGTTCCTTCATGTCTCCGAGACGGCACTCCCTTTCTGTCAATACACCAAGTAAGGGCTGTCTGGGACATCCAGCCAGTGAGCTGAACCCCCACTACCTATGTTTTGTGGCCTCACGGGAGCTGAACCCCCCACCACCCATGTTTCTGAGCCCCACAAGTAATTGCCAGCACAATGCTGAGTTAATGCTGGGGGAAGGAGCTCCTCCAGCTTGCACAGCAGCTCTGAATTCTGTAGTAGAAGCAGATTGTGAGAGATCAAAAGCTCCTTTGATGCTTTTCAGGAATACCATCGTACACTGTACTGTGTGTGCTACACCTGAATGTAACACTACCATCCCATCGAACAGTTGGATGCTGTGAATTTAAAGTTTAAATCCACCAGGAGATGTGCTGCTTATTAAATCCAAGATGTCAATATTCTGTCCTTGGCAGATAGATTACCAAGTTTACAACTCCTTGCAGTTTCAGTATGCTCTACACTGCACTAGGGCGGCCTCACCTCGAGTCCTGGGGGCAGTTTTGGGTGCCACAGTACAAGAGGAACACAAAACTCTTGGAGAGTGTCCAGAGGAAGGCAAAGAGGGTGGTGAAGGGTCTGGAGGGGAGGACTTATGAGGAGAGGCTGAAGTCCCTGGGTTTGTTCAGCCTGGAGAAGAGGAGGCTGTGGCTTCCTGATGAGGGGGAGCAAAGGGGCAGGCACTGATCTCCTCTCTTTGGTGACCATGGATAGAACCCAAGAGAATGGCATGAAGCTGTGACAGGGAGGTTTAGGTTGGAAATCAGGAAGAGGTTCTGTACTAAGAGGGGGGTCGGGCACTGGAACAGGCTCCCCAGGGAACTGATCACAGCCCTGAGCTGGACTGAAGTCAAGAAGCATCTGGATGATGCCCTCAGTCCTATGCTCTGACTTGGCTGGCCTTGTGTGGAGCCAGGAGGTGGACTTGATGATCCTTAGGGGTTCCTTTCAACTCAGGATATTCTAGGATTCTAGGATTTTAGGATAGGAGGTGCAAGCCCTGTACACCAGACAGAGCTATGTGGTCTGCCACAGAGATGGAAAAAAATCTCCTATGTCCAAGCAAATAAAGAAGTTCTATGCAGTCAGTTCCAAAATTGTCATAAAAGTTAGAGAAACCTCTCTATTTGACTAATTTACAGGATTAGAAAGTAGAGCTCTGATTCCACCCTGAAGGATTTGTTCAAAAGATAGAGAATGTCGAAATCATGCTGATTTACTAGATAGGAGATGAATGTGTAAAGACCACAGATAATAGATAGAGGAGTTCATCGATCAGACAAGGGGAAAAATACACTGCTGAAGGAATCTTTTCTTCTGTGGAGTACAAGAAGAAAGACAGACCTTGCAGCTATTGTTGCCTCCTTTGAGTACAAATACTTCAGTGTCAAGATATGTGAGCAGGGTGGTTTTCAGTCATGAGCCTCTCTGGAGAACAGCAAGATGCTGTCAGGAGATGACTCTCAAACTCTTTGAATTTGTCTAATACAACAGATTACAGAACAAATCGAGCCATGTCGATTTTATCAGGAGCCCTTATAGCTCTATTGCATCAGCAAGTTTCCTTCACAGACTTCTAATTTCAGAATCTTTTCATGACTATTTTGTGTTTTCCATCACCTATGGCTTTGCAAATTTGTGTGTGCTGATTCACCTTTATGTCTTTATAGGCACACACCTGTATTTATAGAGGAAAATTTCACATTCATCATGCATGTTCTATGACAGAATAGCAATGAGTAAATCACATTCCTGGAAAAGGCTTCGAAACATATGTATGAATGACAAGAATGTGATTGGCAGTTGTCAGTGTGGATTTAGGAAGAGGAAATTATGCTTTAAAAATCTCTGTGATGAAAGTACTAGCTGGGTGGATGGGGGGAAGGAGTTGACATTGTTTAATCTTGACTTTAGCTAGACTTTCTCCACTGTCTCTCATCCTCACACAAGCAGACGAAGTACAGGCTAGATAAATGGATGGTGAGGTGGACTGAGAGCTGGCTGAACAACTGAGTTCAGTGGGTTCTGATAAGCAGTACCAAGTCCAGCTGGTGGCAAATCTCTAGTGGTGTACCCCAGGGATTGGCACTGGAGATAATACTGCTTAACACCTTCATCAACGACCTGGATGATGGGACTGCTACACCCTGAGGAGATTTGCAGCTAATAAAGTGGGAAAAGTTGTTGATATCACCAACATTTGAACTTCTTTTCATAGAGGGACCCTGACAGGCTGGGGAAATGGGACAACAGAAACCTCACAAGGTTTAACATGGGGAAACAGAAAAGTCCTGTTTCAGGGGTGGGATAGTCCCAGGTACCAGTACATGTTAGGGGCAAACTGGCTGCAGAGCACAGCACTCCTGAAAGGTGACTAAATACTATGGGCATAGTAAAGACAAAGGAGCTGAAGCAGAGCAAAGTCAGCAAAAGGACTCCAAAACAAGGTGAGCCTTCACTCTCCTGCTTTGACACCTAGCCAATGTTCCTCCATTAACTATTTCAAACAGAATTCTATTTTTTCTTTAAATGTGTTATCTAATCAGTAAAATAATGACAGCAACTGCTTAAAGATTCTAAAACAGACTGGTAGGAGTGAGAGGGTAATATGTCCTGAATTTCTGCTGAATCTATTGGTCTCAAAAAGGGCCTTAATCCAGTATTGCCTCTCTTGCCATTAATTGGACATTTGCTATCATCTCTGCGCTGACCACTTTAATTAGGAAGACAATCTTCTTTCCTTTCCTATAGATGAAGACTGGGATATATGAGAAGGAATATTTCACAAGGACACAGAAAGCATTCAAATTAAAAATGTTATTTCTGCTAATGAGAACAAATATTTTTGAACCAGATCGATGTATTATATGATAGACCTGAGAGTGTTTCTCTTAAGGAGAAACCGTAAGACACCTGAAACCACCTAAATGGCTAATTTCTTTTTGATATCACAGCTCATTTTTTCTCAATGAGTTTGAAAACTCATGAGAAGTTTGAGAACTCGTTAGTTCTCAAACTATCAAGAGTCCCATTGGAACTTGCAAGTCCCTGATTTAGTTTGCACCTCAGAGCTAGCTAGAACAAATCTTTGAGGAGTTTGCTGAATGAAAGTCTGTCTTAAACATGAAAAACCATCACAGCAAACTTTCAGTGATATAAAGCATACACAAACTCAATCACTTGACTATTATTCATGGAGAGATCCATATGATAGGCATCCTTGAAAATCTCCCAGATGTACCTATAGTTGCTGGTGCAAACTCAGAATTGATGGGGTGTCTTCTACTTACTGGGCATTTGAGTGAGCAGCATAAACAAGAAGCAGGATAATAACTTTCACAGATGGCTTTAACCGTGGTCCCCTGAGCTTTCTTTGTTACGATTCTCCATGCTCTCTTAAGTTCCAAGGAGCACCCATATTGCTCGATGAAAAAGCACAATGCCAAGGCAGTAGAGCCCAGAGGCAATGCTAGGTTAGCCCTTACAGTCACACCTTTGCCACTGTATGGAATTTACTGGATTGCATAACACATCCCTAAATCTCTCCTTGCAGCATGATGCTCTGAATCACAGAGGTCTCAGCAGACACAGAAGGGCTGGGCCTCACTACCTCAGGCTTTCACAGAATTGTAGGGGTTGAAAGGGACTTCAAGAGCTCATCGAGTCCAAACCCCTTTGGCTCACAGGATTCAAGACGTCCTTCAAAACATGAAGCAGATGCTTAAAATAGGAGGCAGTGTAAGAAGCAACATCTACTGGAGCCAGTCAGAAGCACTTCCTCTACAAAAAATGTAATCATTGTACTTGCTGACATGATCTAGTGTTGGACCTTGTAATGCTGGATAGATGGTTGGATGATCTTGAAGGTCTTTTCCAACCAAAACCATTCTATGATTTATATATAACCAGGTCAGGCTTGGCAGCAAAAAGTTGCAAAAGGGAGGGACTGTTCTATGGATGTTCAGATCATCCAGCATTTTGGTTCCTGGTCTGACTAGGACTTTTATGATCATAAAATGCTGTAGGTGCTTTGTATTGTAAGAATTTGTATGAACAACACGTCACCACGTTAAATAGCATTGTGTTCCTATGTATTTCTATTCCAAATGCAGCTGACTTGTGAAAAAGCTTGAGAGTCCTTTAGGGATTTACCCTTGCTGGTTTTGCAGTGAAATACAATGAAAGATTTCCTGCAACTCTTCCGTGTGCCGTTTATTCTCAATACTGTGATACGGTCAATTAATTTTTAAAGCAGCCACTAATAGAGCTTGCCTGTAAACTAGATGTTAGTCTTAGGAGAATAAATAGTGACAGCTTTTTTTTTTCAATTAACCCAAAAGCAGCACAGCAATTAGTGTATCAGCATTTGCTCTTGCCTTGTGTGTCCTGTGATGTCTGAATCACTCTTCTGCTTTTCAGCTTGGATGTTTGCACAAGATTTCCAAGCACTTGCTGCTCCACATAATAAACAGAACATTGGCTCAAAGGAAAAAATGGGATCTTATTCAAAGTCCCATGTCTGCCCTGGTGTGATGTTACACTCCCTCTTTTGTTTTTCAAAGACATAACTCACTAATAAACATTAAGGCTGTTTCTAAGGGCAAGGAGTGATAGGACGTGGGGCAATGGGTTTAAACTAAAATAATGAAGGTTTAGATGAGATATGAGGAATACGTTCTTTACCATGAGGGTGGTGAAGCCATGGCACAGGGTGCCCAGAGAAGCTGTGGCTGCCCCTGGATCCCTGACAGGGTTCAAGGCCAGGTTGGATGGGGCTTTGGGCACCCTGGGCTAGTGGAGGGTGTCCCTGCCCATGGCAGGGGGTTGGAACTAGATGGGCTTTGAGGTCCCTTCCCACCCAAAACAGTTTGCTGTGATTCTATTATTTTGTTCAGATGAAATTTAGAGTAAAAGGACACATCTTAGTCTATTAACCAGGAGATTAAAATGTATTAAAATTGTGATAATTGGAAGAATTATACAGGGGGAGTCCTGTGTGACCCACCATGGATAGTAATTAGATATCTGTGTTGTTTTTAGTGTTGCCTGGATCTCTCTTATCCTGGGCCTACTGTGGGGTAGAGACCAAGATCTCCACCCACTTTAACTTCACAGGGGTCTCAAACATTCATTAATCTTTCCTTTCTAAAAAGTCTTAACCATTAGTTTTCCACAGAAAAGACAACATGGGAGTAAGCAAGATGTGTGAGTAGTTCTTTTCATCACCTCAAGCTTTCTCTACTATCATTTTGATCTTTTGCCACTTTGTGAGGAAAAAGTGGTATCATTTTGCTTTTCAAGGAATTTATCCATCTATACCCACCTCAAGCTGGGGATTAAATGTTTCAGTTCAGTCCCGGTTCCTACATTCATCTCCCTCTAGCATATAATCAACAGAAGAGTGGGAGGGAATAATATGGAGCTGATTCACCCTCCTCATGCACTAGCAAAAATATAAGAATATTACTGCATGCATCAGTGGAATTCAAGAAGAAATTAGTCTGAGATCACTCATAAACAGACCCAGTCAGATATGATTGTTCCATGAATGGGTATGCATAAATTAAGCTTTGCCAAAGGTTCCAAGTAATTTAGTTTGGCTTTTAGGAAGCTCCAAGCACGAAGCTATTTACATTATTGTTTATTGAACAAGTATGTTTAACAGGGCAGTCACGGTGTCTAAATGCTACCTTGTCTCTCAAATATATCTTGATTGATGAGCAACTCCAAGATGTCATAGGCCAAACACTGCCTTTGAAGTTGGAAAACATCTATTGATTGATGCTTGCCTGAAGAACTGTCATAGAGAACATGGAAGAAAGAATAATTGTCATAACATGCCTAATATTGAAATGTAATGCATTTCTTTTTCATCATTTCCAAAACAGATTAAACTGGAGGATGCTCGATGACAAAGCATTTAGATATGGATAGACTTCTTCGACATGTGTGTGGAAATAGCCGATGACTTTGATTTGAATAACACTGTAAATAAGAAAAAGAACTAAAAGAAGCACAAAATAAATATGATTGGATCCCTTTGATCCCCAGCAATCACTGGGGATTTCCACAGTTCTGCCCCATGGGAGGTGCTGATTAAGAGAGCAGCTCTCACTGTTCCTTGAAAATGAAGCCATATCACATTGGAGTGTGATCTTTTTCACAGCTCAGAAGCTTAGCAAATCAAAACCATCACCTTATCAGAGGCCAGAAGGAAGACCTATTTAGTGGAAGCAGGAGTTTAGATTTGAAAGATTACATTCTTCCTTTACACATATGAATGCAGAGGTCTTGTGTTTTCTTAAGGAGAAAAAAAAGTGATCATGTGTCAGCCCCACCAACTCAAGATGATCATCCTTCTTCCAACTTGAGCACACTGTAGGATTGGTCTGTCTCTGAATTTCCCCTCTGATCTCTGTTTACCATCTTCAGAAACTCCCTTCTCTCCTCTCATTTGCCTTATCCTTGACTTGGTGGCCTTCAAGCCATAAGGTTGGAGGCTTTTCTTGACTGCCTCCTTATTTGCTCTGACTTCATTGACTCCACCACCACTAGAGATGACTTTGCACTGAAGCCTCTCACTCCAGCCTAATTTTCTAATTCTGTAGCACCAAATTTGAATACTTTCTCCTTATCTTGAGTCACACTTTGGGAAAAATCGGTTCTCAACTGCAGTGAGCTCATCTCCTGCCTTGAATATGGATTTTACATTTCATGTACAGCTGAAAAGATCCATGCATGAATACACCAGCAGCTATCGGGTGCCAAGGATGAGACAAAGGAGAGCATCCGCAAGCCGTTGTGGGGCAGCATGAGGACAAGCGTGAGGAAGACACACTAGAGAAGCGGATACCATTGTCAAAGCAAATGAAGCTCCTAGACCCACATGAGAGGAGGGAGAGCTGTCAGTACTGCAGCTACATGGAGGTCCTTTGTCTGTGCAGCCAAATTAAATCCTGTAAGTAAGATTTTCCAGAGCACAACTTTTTGCCTGAAGAGTCCATCATCCCACAGCCTCTCTGATGCATTCACCAGCACTGACTGGAGGTTACGGGTCAGGAACCTTCACTGCCCCTGTCACAGCTGCTGCCATATTACTGAACACATCAGTGGCAAATGGAAGACAAAAATGATGTGCTGCTTTATGGAAAGTTCATAGCCTTGTGCTAGATGAGGGCATGTCTTTGATGTGCTCATTTTCTCTGTCTCTTCTTTAATAGCTGCAGAAACATGCTGCTGGAAACACTGTCATAAATTTTAGTGCAGCCATTGGGGAACAAGGGCTGATGTCATGTTGAGCTGAATGCTTTCAGTCACATAAACAACAGGAGGAAACTTATCTGACAGCAAAGAATTGAATTCAACCCTGACACACACCGGCAACACAATTAATTAATGAGTTTTTAAGGTATTTAGATAATGATAGATGGAAAGACACAATTTCTACTATACTCAGTAGCACTGAAATGGTGCTGGGTTTGGCTGGGGTAGAGTTAATTTTCTTCAGAGTAGCCAGAATGGGGCTGTGCTTGGGTTTGTGCTGAAAACAGTGCTGATAACACAGGGATGTTTTCATTCCTGCTGAGCAGTGTTAGCACAGATTTAGATTGGATATTGGGAAGAAACTCTTCACTGTGAGGGTGGTGAGGCCCTGGAACAGGTTGTCCAGGGAGGTGGTGGATGCCCCCTCCCTGAAAGTGTTCAAGGCCAGGTGGGATGGGGCCTTGGGCACCCTGGTCTGATGAGAGATGTCCCTGCCCATGGCAGGGGGTTGGAACTAGATGGGCTTTGAAGTCCCTTCCAACCCAAACCAGTCTGGGATTCTAAGAAATTAATTAATAATGTTGCATTATCTTGAAGCATAATCATAGAATCCCAGACTGTGCCAGGGCCTCACCGCCCTCATGGTAAAGAACTTCTTTTAAATGTTTTTCTTCTTGTTCAGCACTGTTATAGTGCCAGGGATGAGTAGTTGGAAACTGGAAATAAGTAGTGAGGAACTTCAGGATAAAAGACTTTTTACATGAAACACACTTTGGAGTCTCTTAACCACGGGTCTATCCGGGGAGCAGACCTTGCTAAGAATGCTTTGCGAGAACTTTGATTTTTATTGCATCCTAATGTGATTTTAAAGCTCGTTAAAGCAACTCCTCTTGTGCTGCCAGCAATGAAAGCCTTAATGTTAAAAGTCCCCTGGAGTCCACAGTACAGATAAGCACTGTTGTTCTTCACTAAGCTCGGCCTCTTAAGCTACCAGCTCACAGAATAAAACAGAAGCTTGCTGCCAGCAGCAACCTGGAAGCCAGATTTCTACATAATGCGCTTGCAGCAAAGACACAGCAGCCTCTGTACGAAAATGCTTTAGTCACCAAAAATAAGCAGCTCTGTTGCATGCTATCCAGGGTGTAGTATATAATATGTGCTGGGCATTTCTTAAAATTATTTCTTACATCTCTTATTTACCCAGAGTCTGGATGGTAACTTTATAGTTGTGTATATATTTGTGATGCAATGACAGCTGGCTGTTTCAAAAGCCATAATTAACTTTTAAGTATCACAGAATCACAGAATTGCAGGGGTTGGAAGGGACCTCCAGAGATCATCGAGTCCAACCCCCTGCCAAAGCAGGTTCCCTAGGACAGGTCACACAGGGAGGCATCCAGTTGGATCTTGAATATCGCCACAGAAGGAGACTTCACACACTCCTGAGCACCCTGTCCCAGGGCTCTGTCACCCTCACTGTGAAAAAGTTCTTCTGCATATTGGTGCGGAACTTCTGTGCTCCAACATGAAGCCACTACCTCCTGTCCTGTCCCCACAGACCACTGAGAAGAGACTGGCCATTTCCCCCTGTGTCCCACACTTCAGATAATTATAAACATTGATCAGATCCCCTCTCAGTCTTCTTTTCTCCAGGCTGAACAGCCCCAGCTCACTCAGCCTTTAAGTGTAATTCTTCTCTAAAAAAAACCCTAAAAACCAAACACAACTCTTGGAGCCTCTGCACTTGATCAACGACTGCACATTAAATTTGTCCAATTTGCAAGTAAAATCAATTGGGTGCTATTCCTAACTGACAGCATATTCAGCAGAGGATCAGGAAGTCAAGTTGGTTGGTTTTTATTGACTTGCAAATCACCCACTGGTAATAATGATTTAGTGATACAAAAACTAAAGTAGATTGCAGCGTGCTCTCCTGTAGCGTATGCATTTTCCATGGAAATTAACAGAATTAAACTTCAGGACTTGATTTACTGACTTAAAATACATCAGTATAGGTGGAAGGATCTGTTGAGTCAGCAAGGATGTGAGTCTGGGTTCCTTTATCTGTAACTGCACTAAAATGAACAATTGCAGATTTAATTACTGAATAAACTGTTGTCCAAACAACAATTCTGCATTTTAGCTAAAACACATTATGAATGTCTGAAAAATACATTCAGCTAAAATTTAAGGAGAGAATTTTCACAGGTGAAGTTGTAAACACTTATGAGTCTTGTTCTCAGTGAAAATGAGGTATCTGCACTGAGCTATCCCATAATTCCGTAAAACATTTCATCTTGCCTTTACTATTAGACCTGGCAGCCAGTACTACTCTTTCAACCTTTCTGAGTGCAAAGGAGCTGCTTGATTCAGCGAGAACCTTAAACAGAAGCAGCAAGATCTTTCCTTCATTGCACATGCTGCAAAATGAAGAAGGTGCTCTGAAAGTGGGCGCTGTTTTAACTGTCACCTCAGACAAGCACCTCAGTGATGTGTAGGCAACCTGGCTACCCTGGCAGGGTTAGCCACGCTCTGTGCACTCTGGAGGAGCTCTTGTAAGAGAAATCACTTTGGATCTTACCCTAGGAGGGCAGCGCACAGGAGACAACACTGCTGTCAGAGTTAGAAGAAGGTGCCCAGCAAAGGTCTGGCCACAGTGCTGCTAGTGGAATGAATCTGTTTAACAGCACTTCCCCTAAAAAGCTAGCAGACCTAGCTAGGGACATGAACAGCTGGTGGTGATTTATTGACTATACACAGCGGTGAGATGTTTTAGTCTGAAGAATAGCTTTGGAGTGTCCTTCCCTGCCCATCATACCAGACTCCCATAATTTAAGTTGACTCTAAAGACCATGATGCCTCCAGACCCTGGACTTGTGACTGACTGCAGCCATGATAGCATCTGTCAAGACAACCCTCAAATCCTTTCACTGTATGCTGTGCTACCAGGCAATGCCCAAGAGCTAGATTTGGGAGCTCCAGGTCACCAGAACCACACCAAGGGGTATCCTTGGTGCAGTGCATGGTCCTCAGCAAACACCTAGAGTGCAGCACAACATCAAGGATGTTTTCCCTTCTCAGAATTGCTCTTGATGTCTCTGGAAATGTTCAGGGTGGACCAACACACACCTTTTCCCATCAACTATTGGACAGTAAACTCCCTATTGCTCCCTGATCACTCTTCAGTTATGCTCCTGAGCACTGAAAAGAGGCATTTAGATATCTTCCAGGCAAAGAAATGCTCCCATCAAATTTCATAAATGCAAATGTCAATGTTCCAGTAGTGAGCAATATTGCACAATGATTATCCCCACTGTAAAGCTTAAGTGAGAAGCGGTTTACAACCAGCATTAGTGCTGTCTCTCCGGAAATCATCTTATAATTCCTGACAGGGCCGTAGGGTGTTGGAGAGATGCAGCTCATCTGGTCTGTTTGGACTGTGAAGTTCCCCATGTGCACAGAGCTCTGCGTACACCCCCCTCACAGTAGTTTGGCACCTATTTCTACTCAAGTAACACCTAAAAATTAGGTGAAGAAGCAAACAGACCTCTCTCTAAGAGGACTGGGTTTTTCCATCCCTTTGTCTGATCTGAATACAGATCACCTGCATTCTGGGCAACCTCATTAACCTTTCAGCTATGCCAAGAAAGGTCATCAATATCTCCTTTTTAACAAGACTAGTTCTTCCCCCATTACTGATTATGAAGGTACACATCACATGCACAAAAACTTCAACAGAGCAGAAATAAATGTAAGACCTTGAGCATAAGTGCATAGTAAGAAAACATCTATTTTTCCTAATTGAGTAATAGGACCATTAGTGTTAATAACAGCGTTGCTGTAGTCATTAATACGTTAGGGTTTAAAATGTCTCCATACTAAATCACAAGGGTATGTTAGATTAAGATGCGCTCACCAGGCAGTAAATCTTACAACTACTTACACTTGTGACTGGTGCTAAGGATTGCAACAAAGGATGAATATAAGTATATGAATAGCTATCACAATACAATATTCGCAGAACAGACTACACTACACAGTGGAGTATATAACTATTGCCTGTATCCTACAAATACATATGGAAAATGTATGGTTTAGGGATAAAAATAATATTCTTGAAAGCTTAGAAGAAAGAGAGAACTGATTGCCCAGTATGAGGTCTCTGATATTTGTCATCTGGGAGTGTGAGTATAACAGTTGCAAGGATTTTACTTGGTTAGTGTGCTCACTTGATGGTAGTGCTAAACCTGTTCCCAGTTTCTACTCTGTGTGTGCTTATTTTTTCTCATATTGCCACAGGACAGCTAAGGACAAACCTAGTTTAAAAAAAAAAATTATCCTATAGCTTATCCATTAGCTACTAATTTCTCACAAAGTGGTCAAGAAGGAAAGGAAAACTGGAGCCTCTGTAATGTTGCCTAGACTTTGTTCATTATGGGAGAAGAAATATGACTGATACTTCAATCTCCAGTCCTGTTGAATCTGATTGTTCTTACTCAGTGTCTTGCTTCTATAATATATGAGATAAGTTAATCTGTTTATCACTACTGGAGGATCATGCTTGCAATAACTCTTAACGCTGAAAGTCATTTATACGCTCAGATGTCTCTGCTAGCCTTCCCAGTAACTCCTGGGCTACAGCCAACATATAAATATATAAGCTTCCCTCGCTCATTTTGGCTTTCAACAACAACAACAGCAACAAAAAATGGCAGCAATATACCTGGCCTTGTGCAAGGCCTTCAACACTGTCCAGCACAGCATCCTTGTCCCTAAATTGGAGAGATGCAGACTTGACAGATGGACCACTTGGTGAATAAGGAACTGGCTGGATGGTCACACTCAAAGAGTTGTGGTCAATAGCTCAATATCCATGTGGAGGTCTGTGATGAGTGGTGTTCCTCAGGGGTCACTACTGGGACCAGCACTGTTCAATATCTTTGCCAGTGACATGGACAGTCACCCTCAGCAAGCTTGGCAACCACACCAAGTTGTGTGGTGACATTGACATGCTGGAGGGAAGGGATGCCATTCAGATGGACCTGGACAGGCTGGAGAGATGGGACTATGCAAACTGCATGAAGTGCAACAGGGCCAAGTGCAAGGTCCTGCATGTGGGTCTGCACAACCCTGAGCACAACTACAGGCTGGGTGGAGAATGGACTGACAGCAGCCCTGAAGAGAAGGACTTGGGGGTGCTGATTGATGACAAGCTCAACATGAGCCAGCAGTGTGTGCTAGCAGTTTAGAAGGCCAGCTGTGTCCTGGGCTGCATCAAGAACAGCGTGGCCAGCAGGTAAAGGATGGGGATTCTGCTCCTCTGCTCTGGTGAGACCTCAACTGCAGTGCTGCGTCCAGCTCTGGGGTCCCCAAGACAGGAAAGATGTACAGTTGTTGGAGCAAGTCCAGAGGAGGCCACAAAAATGACCAAACAGCTGGAGCACCTCTCCTATGAATACAGGCTAAGAGAGTTGGGCTTTTTCGATCTGGACAAGAGAAGGCTCTGGGGTGACCTAATTGTGGCCTACCACTACTTAAAGGGGCCTTACAGGACAGTGGGAGAGGGACTGTTCATGAGGGAGTGCAGTGACAGGAGAAGAGGCAATGGATTCAAGCTGAAAGAGGGTGGGTTTAGGTTAGATATTGGGAAGAAATTCTTTACTATGAGGATGGTGAGGCCCTGGCACAGGGTGCCCACAGAGGTTGTGGAAACCCATGGATCTCTGGAGGTGGTTAAGGCCAAGTTGGATGGGACTCTGGGCACCTTGGGCTAGTGGAGGGTGTCCCTGCCCATGGCAAGAGTTGGAACTAGATGATCTTTGAGGTCCCTTCCAACCCAAAGCATTCTGATTCTACGATGATTTAGAAAAAACTTGTTTTCACACATGCTATAAAGTTCGTGGGAATCAACACAAACCTCCTTGCCCCTGGTATATTTGCAGGATGTGGGTGGGATGTTTTTGTAATTTCATGGGGTTTTGTTCTTTCTCTTCTATTAAACCCTTCAATTCCCAGCATGCCCCAGAGTCTCAGGTCAAGGAGAATCCTAAGTTAACATGGAGATGATCTGATCAGAATCCATCACCTACAGAAAAAGTAGTTATGTTTTCCTTTAGAAAAAGAAAAACAATACCTATCTGCACAAAGCTTTACCGTGAGTTTGGTAAACAAAGCACCTAGAGCGCCACATGTGGTTACAAAACTGTGTCCTTGCAAGAGCAACCGAGTCTTGGTGAGACTAGTCCGGAATAGAAGAATAGAATAGAATAGAATAGAATAGAATAGAATAGAATAGAATAGAGTAGAGTAGAGTAGAGTAGAGTAGAGTAGAGTAGAGTAGAGTAGAATAGAATAGAATAGAATAGAATAGAATAGAATAGAATAGAATAGAATAGAATAGAATAGAACAGAACAAAATAGAATAGAATAGAACAAAATAGAACAGAACATTTCAGTTGGAAGGGACCTACAAGGATCACTGAGTCCAGCAACCTGACCAAGTCAGGGCTGGCCACAAGTTAAAGCATGCTGGCAAGGGCATTGTCCAAATGCCACTTTAAGACTGACAGGCTGGGGGCATCAACCCCTCTGTAGGAACCTGTTCCAGTGATTGATCACCCCCTCAGTAAAGAAATGCTTCTTAATGTCCAGTTTAAACCTCCCCTTGAGCAGCTCTGAACCATTCCCATGCATCCTGTCACTGGATCCCAGGGAGAAGAGCTCAGCACCTCCCAGTCACAGAATCACAGGCAGGTAGGGGTTGGAAGGGACCTCTGGAAACCATTTAGTCCAACCCCCATGTCCTTCCCTCAGAAAGCTGTAAGGAGCAATGTAGTCACTCCCCAGCCTCCTTTTCTACAAACTAGACAAGCCCAAAGTCCTCAGCTGCTCCTCACAGGACATGCCTTACAGCTCACTCACCAGCTTTGTTGCCCTCATCTAGATGCACTCAAGGACTTTCACATCCTTTTTAAATTGTGGGGCCCAGAACTGTGGAGAGCTTTGTCTCAACCCTTTTCATCCTTTTTCCTAGACTGCTCTTCTACTGGAGAGTTTAATATCTCCTGTAGCTATGAGACACCTCCAAGCAAAAGAAACAGAATCGCACCCAGCAACACTGAAGATGTGCTTCATGCTTTCATCCACAGTCTCACATGCAGGAGTGAGTATTCTGTGTTTTGTTGTTGCTGCTGGATTTTTTAATGTGTTTTTTTTCCCACTCCTTTCTCCTCCACCTCAACTTCAAATCAGTCTTTACATCACCCATTTAGCCAAGCAAATTTGTTCCACATCTGCAGGCTTTTTCAGAGTCAAGGCATAAGCTGAAGAGCAATGTTATGGTTATGCATCAATAAATACGGTCTTTGCCGTTAGGTCGACTTCTGATTGTATATCTAGAATAAGTACTTCAATTATGCAGCAAGTAGAGTTTGAACCCGTTTCTGTGCATGTATCAGTACATCAATTTAATGGTCTTTTGCATAGACGCTTCCAGCTTATGAGCAATATACACATTTGCAAGGGGCCAGTAACAGTCACAGCTATAGTTATGGCTGGTACCTGAATCATACCTACTCTTGCATTAAAATTCTCAACACAAGCTGTATCAGTGATGTATACATTGGTAGGAGTAGCATAGAATAGATCCTTCTCTCCTTTATTTGCATTTAATCAGCATTCCTGGGACTGACTTAAAATCATGTCATGCAGCTTTGTAATGTGAGGGGGAAAAAAATCTGGCTTTTACATTGGAAAATAACACATTATTTTATGTTGTGCAGGGGGAAACCTTCCAATCAGCAGTTACAAAGGCTGCTGAGCTGCTCCTGCTGAAAACTGCTGGGCGAACTAATGAGGATATCAGCTGATCTTTGAGTTGTTCCTTGAAAGCCCTTATGTAGCTTTAAATTGTGTTTTACTCCACGTATCTAGCAGTGATGGCTTACAAGCTGCACCTATATTAAATAAGCAGAAAGTATGGGGTGTGTTGTCACATTGTCTCCTCCCAGAGGAGGCACGGAGGCCTGCAGGCCCAATCTTCAGCTTTATTCTGAGAGCACACCGTGAAAAGTGTATAAATGTCACTTGTATAACCCTTTCGAATTCAGACCAGATGTGCACTGAGCTGACTGAGTTTAAAGACTCCTGCAAATTACAGCATCCTGGTAGCTCCCAAGAAGCCAAAACAGGAAGGTGGGACTCAGGGAAGGTCACCCTGTGGCAGAAGCCAGGCTGGTGTGGTGGGACATGAGGATCACACCCTATCCTGTTACCTTGAGCCAGACACTCTGATCCTGTCTTCAGTCTTCTGAGCAGCTTATGCCATGGGAAAAGGTACAGTTTGCTGCATCCAGATCTGTTCAGAAAGAAACTCCAAATGTTCTATGCAGCCCAATATTCAGATACAAGGTCCCCATCCTGACTTTTGCACTCTAAAAATTTTTGTGTGGTTATTTATCCCAGTAAAGAAGTAGGTCTGAGAAAACCAGTCTCATGGGAAGAGGGGAAATCTCTCGTTTGGTAATGCTTTCTATTCCAGAATAGAAAGGAACAGAACCTCTCCTCAAGGTGCGTGGTATCTTCCCCTTCATACACAGAACTGTGGAACTGGACATTCAAAGTACTTTTGTCCCAGAGTGATGCAAAAAAAAGATGCAACACAATGCCAGCCTTTCCCATTCCAGGAGCCAGACGCTGTTATGGCATGACTTATTGATCAGGTGTGAGGCAAAGTGCTGCCAGTTCCCATCCACTGCACAGCACCGCTTTCAGAGTCACCTCAGAGCAGCCTCCACCTGAGTTCTGGCATCCCAAAATGAGATGATTAGAAAGCACCAGCAGATTTTGAGGGAAGAGTAGCTGCACGCTCATGTTAGGCTGTTAACCTGAGCCAGATGTAGGCCTTCTGAAGTCACAGCTCTGCCTTATTTGTTTCACTAGTTTAGTCTAATTCTGCATCAAGTGGGCCAGGGACACTGATCTCCTCACACCTGGGTGCTGCACAGCTCTGCTCCTGCTCTGACCGGGGAAAATGGGCTTCAGCCTGAACATCCAGGACATTTAGATTACAGTTGAAAAAAACATGTATTTCACATGTTGACTATATTTTTACAGAAGGCTGACAATGTTTTACCTTCGGCGAAAGCTCTTTAAAATTTTGCACCCTATATTACCTGTCCAGAGCTGATTTTTGAAGCATAGACTTATTTTTGTTTATCGACTTACTCAAGTGGAGCTTACCGAGCAGTTTTCTTCTGAAAGCCCCCAACCAGCCCCTGCTATGGGCAGGGACACCCTCCACTAGCCCAGGCTGCCCAAAACCCCATCCAACCTGGCCTTGAACACTTGCCAAGCATGTAGGGGCTGCCACAGCTTCTCTAGGCACCCTGTGCTAGGGAAGAATTTTTTCCTATAATATAATCTATTTCTCCCCTCCTTCATCTTAAACCCATCCCCCTTGTCCTGTCACTTCCTGCCGTTGCAAACAGACCTTCCCTAGCTTTCCTGTAGCCCCTTAAGGTACTGGAAGCTGCTCTAAACTCTCCATGGACCCTTCTCTTCTCCAGGCTGAACTCTCAGCAGAGGTGCTCATGCCCTCTCATCACCTTTGTGGCCTCCTCTGGACTTGCTCCAACACCTCCATGTCCTTCTTGTGCTGGGACCCCCCAGAGCTGGATGCAGCACTGGAGGTGGAGGTCTCACCAGAGCAGAGCAAAAGGGCGTTTCCCCAAGAAAACAATCATTCCTAGCCTCAAGCAGGAAGGATGTTTGCATGCAAGTCTTCACTGCCCTTTTTCATGAAGCCAAGACCAGGAAGGTGGTAGGACTACCAACACCACCAACCCTGAACTGCCTGCAGGCTCCTCCATTCCCATCAGCTGCTTCCTTAGGGATTCCTGCTCTACACAGCATGAGCTACAGCCGTCCACACCCAGAAGGAGCCCCTCCATCCACATCAGCTTGCTTTAAATGGGAAGTCCAAACCTGCCGTCCCTGGGGCAAGTTTGCTCTTCAGTCCTTCCTACACGTACCTCAGCACGGACTATCCACGTCACGAGGAAAGCACCGGGCTGCCAGTGCTCATTCATCTTTTATAGGACTCTGCCTCCTCTGAGCCAGAGCCTTTGCTGCATGAACATTTTCCTTTTTCCCTTGCTGGGGGGAAGGATTGCTTAACTGTGTCTGCCCCAGCACACACAACAGGCCCCTGTGCTGCTTGCAGCTCTGCTACCAGCCTTCTCTGAGCAGACTGGCATGAAATGTTTTGGTCAGATAGTTTAATTGTCAGAAATTCCACATTCACATACTCTCAGCTACTACAAGTGTCAAGTCCATTTCCCTTTTTTTTTTTAATGGAAGATTTGGAACTTTCTGTTACAGTTCTGAGATCTATGTTTTACCCAAACGTAGCTCTTCAGCTGTTAAAAAAGAAAATTAACTGTTCTGCGTGACATGAAATCTGGTGTTACTGTTTGGATGTTTCTGCTTTGGATCAAGCCCTGTGTGGATCCAGGCGTTGGACTCGATGATCCTTAGGAGTCCCTTCCAACTCAGGAGATTCTGTGATTCTATGAATTCATTGTAATTCTTTCAGGCTGTGACTAAATAAATTAAAACAAACCAAAAAAAAGCTGTTTCCACAGTTTCTCCCCTGAGGATGATTACAGTTTCCTTCTGCAGCAGGAATTGACCACCAAACTTTCACGCTCCAGTTAATTCCTACCAGAGTTAAATGAAAATTGATTTTTTTTTTCTCTCGCTCTGCTGCCTTGCCATGTTACCTTCCTGGATTTGTTTGTCAGCATACAGAAGCTGTTCAAATTTTGCTGCTATCAGTGACATAGGAAATTGGTTTATGATGCAACACTTAAAATTCTGCCAGCAGAGTTGTTCTGGTTTGAGCTGGTAACATGCCCAGCCTTCCTACCTGCGACGAGTGAACACATGTATGTGGCTGGTACATGAGGTCCGTTTGGCAGGCAGGCAGGCAGGGCTCTGCTGGTGTACTGGTCTCAGAGATCAGGAGGTGCCAAGCCCTCCTAGGCTAGGAAACACTTTGCAAAGTGTTTTATGGCAGATTCATGGAGAAATGGAAGGTTTTAACTGATTTTGCCCATGTTGCATCACCTATTCAAACCTATTACCTGTTCGGCTCTAAGTCAGTTCTAGGCACTGCATCACATCCTTTTGACTTGCTCATGGTCTCTAAAAACTGCCTCCCTGCTGCTGCTGCTCAGACTGAACTGATCAGCCCAAGGACCAGGCAGTGTCCATCACATCCAGCCTCATCCAGCCTCATGAACGCATCCCTAGAAGCACCCACCAGCGTCCACATGCCTCTCCCAGTGACCCCACTGCATGAGAGGCTTCTTGAAGAAGGCAAGTGATAACTGCATCCTACAGGAGAGTCCCTTCTTTTCCTCCTAAAAAGGGAGAGAAAGTAGGGAAGAAGGAAGCTAAAGCTGTTTTAACTCTAAGCTCCTCCCCATCACCAACCCCATTTCGAGGGAGGAAGCAGCCACAGCTTTAAGCCGGCAAATCTGTAGTCAGTTCTGCTTATGCGTCTCCCATTAAATAATGGGATTCCTGGCCCTGGTGGATAAAATCCCACTGACCCAAAGGGGCAACAGGGTCTCCACTTAAAACACTGGTCCAGGTATAAAGAGATTTCAGTTCAAGCACCACAACTATCCTGGCTGTGTCTCATTGTCATCCTGAGCCCATGCTCTTCTTGAATCCAAACTATTTCAATATGAAATTCACTCTCAGGTATCAACTTTGAGCACATTCTGGGGTGAAAAAAAAATAAAGGTGTTTAGCCCGATTACTTGTTAGCAAAGGCCCATGCACATCCTTCCTCATCATTTAGGTGCCCAGAAGTGCTCTAGGAACTATGTGAGGCACAGGCTGCTGATCTCCATGTACGCAAAGCTCCCAGCATGGTGCATACGTGAGGATGCGCCCTGCATTTTATCTTGTTTCCAGGTGCTTCTGAGGACAAAATGAATTGTTCAACTTCTCCATCTGTGCCTGCTGTCTGTAAACGTAGTCTTTCGCTCCTTTGCAGAGAAAGCTGGCAGTCAGGAGGGACATATTCCATGTGTGGCCAGCTGGGAACAGTTCTGATTTAGGACTTAGATTCCCAGATGCAGATTAACCTTTTCCTGAGCAAGTATCTGGTCTTTCTACAAGGGGAGATAACTCAACTGGAACTTCTGTGATACAAAAAAAGAGTAGCGAAATGCTGTCTCTGCGTCAGGAACAAGAGAAGGGCCACTCAAAAGGTGTTTTTTCAGCTGAATCATATGCACATGTGTATCTTTTCTGCTTTTCGAGGGAGCAACGTGCAAATAACTGAAGGTACTGCAAAGGCATTTGAAATAAATAAAAAAGGATCTGCCTTGGTTGAAAGCAGGTTTATCGAATAGCAGCCTGAAATACTGGGACTTCTTCCTCTCACCTTTGTAAATGGAGTGACTCCCATGAACATTTGGAGTATGCTTTGCTCCAACCTCTCTTTCAAGACATGACAGTGTTGTTGAGAGTCAAGGAGACAGACCACCTTCTCACCAGAGGGGTGATTTACAAAAGTAAACTAGGCAGAAGTTTTTGTCCCTTCTAATTGTTTTCTTCATGCTAAATTACACGGGTCTGCAAAGAAGATCGGAATCTTTACAACTCTGAGATGGAGAGAGGCATTACATTTAATCCCTTCCCATACCAAATTTCTGTACTGGATATTTCCTGAGTGATTCAGTGTCAGGTGACGAGCTTTACTTGTCAGGTTACTTGAGGAAATTTGTTACAGAAGTTTCATTTTCCATTCCTTAACTTAATCGTATTACTCCTTCATCTAATCCTGTTACACCCAGGATTGTTGCTGCTAGCCATGTCCCCACATCAGCACTGCAGTGAAGAGTTACTTTAAAATGTGGAAACACAAATCCTTTTTATTACAAGTCGCAGAGCAGGACAATATCTAGGTGGGGTCTCTTCTAGGGGGTGGTTCATCTCATGCGCAGAGGAGATGGCACGCTAATGCTCGCTTACCTACCCCAGTGAAGTGGTGTTAATAGGATTGCATAAGTAGTTCTCCTGAGCGTACAGGGGAGACTAGACCTGGCACAGAACACCTACAATCATAGCAGCATAAAGCAAAATTGCTTTTTTGCAATTCTTTTGGATATTTTGGAAATTCCCCATGGGCTTGTTGTAGCTCTAAGGTATGATCTCAGTTTAATAGTTCTGATTAAAGCAAAGGAGGAAAAGAAAAGTGGAATCAGAACAGAACTATCTCAGATCATAACAACCCTTCCTTTGGCATTATTTCAGTGCTCTGTGCAATTTTTGTCCAACTGCTGTTGCAGCAGAAGTTGGTTGCCTTTCAACAACAAAGCTTAAATATATGTAGCGTGTATGGAGGTACACATGCATATCTATTACACCTTCACTATTAAAACTGCAAACCCAAGCAGATGCAGGTATCATAATGCCAGATTTAAGATTGCCTGTGTTGTGCATGTGCTAAGACTCAGTTCTAAATCACATTTTCCTGAAGACCTCTGTTCACTTGGTGCTTAAGCATGCCCCTCTGTGTTCATAGAAGTGTGGGTTAGTTTCCACTGGCAGTAATGTGATGAACTTCCAGCATCCGCTGGTCTCTTCATGACACGCTACATAGATAATGGAGACAGCAAAAGGTTTGAGCCAAAATTCCCATGTTGCTTCAAGGTTTGGGAGCACCAGAGCTGCCTGCTCAGAAAGGCCTGAACCACTCTGTCATAAGGTTTCAATTTCAGACATGAACACAATTTCCAATTTGGAAAATTTCAGCCCAAATGATTAAGCTGTAGTAAGGAAGAAGATTTTATAGAGGGAAGAGACCAGACCCTGGCACTGGAGCCAAAAGGCCTCTGTGTAATTCTTGCCTTTTCCAGTGAGCACCTACAGAGCTCTGAGCCCTTGTTTCCTCAGCTGTTCTCGCCTTAAATGGTACATGCAAGCTGTGTTTCTACTCTAGTACTGATAAAAGACCTCATCTGTGGTACAGAGCCTTGCTCTCTCCTTGCTGATGTTCTGAGTTTACTGTAAAGGATTCTGAATTCCACTTCAAGCCCTCCCCAAGTCAGCTTTCCCTTGGCATGCCCTTATCTGATCTTTTTGCTCTTTTGATCTTGAGCATCATTTCCCCTCTTACAGACTTAGGCTGGAACTGATGATCTACCAAAGGTTTATTCAGAAACAGTTCTCCTGCCACACCAACAACAGAATAGTTTGGGTTGGAAGGGACCTTTAAAGATCATTTAGTCCAAACCCCTCTGCCATGGTCAGAGACATCCCTCACTAGACCAGCTTGCACAAGGCCTCATCCAACCTGGTCTTGACCACCTCCAATGATGAATAAGTTGAACATCTTATGTAAGTTTTAATTAGAATTGTCTATTGTGGCTGGAGAGAGTCCCGTGTGGCATGTCACCTGTAGAGACTAATAAGGATTTAATCTCTGAGGAAGGGAATAGAGATACCTTAAGGGAGTCTGAAATTCTAACTTGGCTCCAACCTTGTACTGGTGGCTGGAAGGCCTCCTTCATGGTTGGATGTGTTATTCGTGTCCTCCAGCATCCATAGATGGCGTTGATATAGAATTTGTTGTACACCCTTCTCAAAATAGCCACTTCACATAGTCTGTAAGTTGAGACAGCAGTTACCATGTGCTTCACAGCTCTGAGCTCTTGTCCACAACTCCAAACCTGGTATTTTTTCCATTTTAGAAGGAGCTGAGATTGCAAGTGTATTACACAGCTCCCAAAAACAAATGAGGCAGATGACCATACATGTGTGTTTCTAACCCACAAGTTTTAACTCAGCCTGGAGAGGGAAGCTGAAATAGCCAAACCCTGGTTGTTAAAAAGCCTTACCATTAATCCCATAAATCTTATCCCTTGTTGGAACAAACTGACTGTTCTAACATGAGAAATAGCAGAACAACCCAGTCAGGGAGATGACTTAGATTTTACACATATCTGTTACCTAAAGTCAGACAAACTGTTGAAAAAGAGTATTATAACATTAAATTGGATTGATTGCTGGGGAATCAGTCTAACATTGGAGCAACAAACTTCTGCTCCTTTAGTAGACTAAAACCCAAGTCTGTAGTACTTGTTCACTCATCACCGTTTACAATCACTGTAGCAAACAAACCTGGAGGTCACTGATGCAGAAAGCCTTTGCCCACAAGGTTTGTGTGCTCCTGGCCAGAAACAAAAGACTTTTTAGTCATGCACTGTAACACAGCAGGAGCTAAATTTCCTGTTGGGAAGAATGATCAGAATCTGAATAACATCAGCAGAGATTTGGTTTCAACTGAGCTTCAACTAGCACAAAGCACTCTGGAGATTGCCACCAAATGAGTCAGATAGATTTGCAGTAAATCCACCACTCTTAATTTAGGGCCATGCTAATGGGAGCCAAATTTACCTAAATGTGTGTGTGTTTTCATCATAAAGTCAACAAGTCCATCATTCAGTTAGCTACTGAGTAACACTGGCTCCCAGGGACTGAAGGTCAGGCGTGGGCTTTCTTATTCTGGTGGTTGAGACACTTCATGTCTAATGAACATTTGTGTAAGATCTTCAGTGTAAACTGAAGTACCTGGAGTAGGGGAGAAAAATGACCTCATTTAACTCTCTTATGCAACGGCACATATGACTTGCCGCAGTTGTTTCTGAAGGTCTGTGGCATTTTGCAGTTGGCTGTAGCTATCTAACCGTTATGGCATTGCCAAGAAGACAAATGTCCTTGCAGGCAAATGTAGTTAACAGCGCGATGGGTTGCAGGGCAGATGGATGAAATGAGCATCTAGAAATGAGCAGCTGCTGCAGTGACATGCCTCCCTTGACACAGCCTCGCCAATCCAGGATGACTGTACCCTCGGCGTGTCGAGGGAGCTCTAAATGGAGATGTCTCCATGTCTCCACTTGTCTTGAAGCAAGCAGTGTACCTTTCTAAAGCTCATCCATTTAATTTTTTAAGATCCCAGCTGGATTTACATTAACTTGCACAGAAATATATTTGCTCTGTTTCCAGGCTCATAAATACTTGACCACTTTGTGAAAAGCTCTTAGTTCTGGTATAATCTATTCAAGCAAGAAAATCTGTGAAAACAATGGTCTGCAAGCTGTTCCCGTGATACAGAGCACTGTAGTTAAGTGGGTGCTGTTTGTGCCCATGTGGAAAGGCATTGATGTCTATGTGGTCTCAAAACACTACAAGTGTACTGTGTAATCCAAGGAGAAATATTTTGGGCTCCATCAGAATTTCTGAGCAACTTCAGGATCCATTAAAATCTGTCTCCCTGGGAGCTGTCAGCTGTCTCCATAATAACTTGTAAATAAACCACAGTGGCTTTTATGAACTTGTTTATGAACTTTTTTCAGCTTCTCCAACAGATCTGTGTCCTAGACAAGCATGCTGGGTCTGGCTGGGATGGAGTTAACTCTCCTCCCAAGGAGCCTGCATGGTCCTGTGCTTCAGATGTGTGGTTCAGCCAGTGTAGATAACACACTGTTGTAGCATTGCGTGGCTAGGTTCTGGTGCAGGAGAGGGGCTGCAGGGGGGGCTTCTGCAAGAAGCAGCCAGAAGCTCTCTTGCAGGCCTGGCAGAGCAAACACCAGACGGCTCAAGGCCGGAGTCACTGCTGACCAAGGCCGAGCCCATCAGCGATGATCTCTGAGAATCACAGTTAGGAGGGAAAAAATGCAAGCAGCTGAGAAGGGAGTGAGAAGATGTAAGAAACTGTGCAGACACCAAGGCCAGGGAAGAAGGGCAGGGGGATATAAGGTGCTCCAGGTGCCAGAGAGGAACATGTCCTTGCAGCTCCTGGAGAAACCCATGGTGGAGTGGGTGTCCCCCCACAGCCCATGGAAAAGGCTGAGACTCCACCTACAGCCCATGGAGAGGCCCCACACTGGAGCAGGGGGAGACACAAGAGATGCTGTGACCCGTTTTGGAGCAAGCTTCTGCCAGTACTTGGTGGATAAGCAAGAGAGAGAGAGAGAGACCAACGTTGGAGCAGTTTGCTAGGGGGGATCTTGTGACCCCGTGGGGGATCAGGCTGGAGCAGTCTGAGACTGAGAGACATTCTGTGATTTATGACTGCACCCCATAGCGGTGACCCATGCTGGGGCAGCTGGGGAAGAGCTGAAGCCCCGTGGGAAAGGACTCACATTGGAGAAGTTCATGGATGACTGTGTCCTATGGGTGGGACCCCATGCTGGAGCAGGGGAAGGGGGTGAGGAATTCTACCCCCCCCAGCTAAGAAGGAAAATAACTTGTGAGGAACTGACGGAAACCCCCATTCCCCCATTCCCTGCCCCTCCCTGTGCCACAGTGAGGGGAAGAAGGGAGCAAAATGATGACTAAAGTGCAGTCTGCTAAGAAGGGAGGGTTGGGGGGGATGTGCTTTAAGATCTGGCCACACTTCTCATTACCCAACTCTGGTGTCACTGGCTGTGAAGGGCAGTGTCATAAATTAGAGAGTTTTCTTTCCTTTATTCTGTGTTGAGTCTGTTCTGCCCATGACACTCACTGTGGAATGATCTCTCCCCATCCTTATCTCGACTCCTAAGCCTCTGAATATATATTCTGTCCCCTGTCTAACTGAAAAGGGGAGTGATAAAGCAGCTTTCGTGGGCGTCTGCCCTCCAGCCAAGGCCAAACCACCACAGACATCTAGGGAGAGATGCAACTGACAGACAGGTTCATGATCGAGGGGTGGACCTGACTGAAGCTATTGCACAGGTGGTAGACAGCAGAGCCATGGAGGGCAGAGAGAAGATAATTCAGAAAGATAGGCAAGAGGAGCATCAGGCAACCCAGCACTGAAATTTTCTTTCCCTAATTTCAATACTAGAGTTTGATTGCCTTCAGCCACACACACAGAACCTACAAACTAAGATTTCACAATGGTGAGATGCTGACCCAGGATTTGGGCTTCTCAGTACTGCAGGAATACGAAGAACAAGGAACAAGTCAGCATGGTGCCATTGACTACTACAACTCCATTCACTTAGACAAGACTTAATCAAACACATCTGTATTTGTGCATTCTGTGATTTTATTTCACTACCCTATTTTTTCCTTCCCCACTGGGGTCTCAAGCAATGTTATTCAAGACACTGACAAGTATGAAAATCAACAGAATGTCATCAGTACCAACTACAGCTTCCAAGTCTGACTGTCCACTGCCCATACTCCATCTAAATTAAATTCGGTAAGAATAATTTGAGCCTGATGTAACAAAACCAATCACGCAGAGCACTGACCTACCCTATCACAGGCTCCTATACCTCACCCTGTGTGTTTACCTCAAAAGCAATCCAATTTGCTGCAAATGTGCTTATCTAGCTGGAAAGTTCAACAAGGCCAAGTGCAAGGTCCTGCACATGGGTCAGGGCAGTCCCAAGCACAGCTACAGGCTGGGCAGAGAATGGATTGAGAGCAGCCCTGAGGAGAAGGACTCTGGGGTTTGGGGGATGATAAGCAAAACATGAGCCAGCAATGTGCACTTGCAGTCCAGAAAGCCAACAATGTCTTGGGCTGCATCAAAAGCAGTGTGACCAGCAGGTCAAGGGAGGGGATTCTGCCCCTCTGCTCTGGTGAGACCCCACCTGCAGTGCTGTGTCCAGTTCTGGGGTCCCCAGCACAAGAAGGACATTGAGTTGTTGGAGCAAGTCCAGCCTCACTTAAAGCAGCTTCCAGTATCTGAAGAGGCTGCAGAAAAGCTAAGGAGGGGCTGTTTGCAAGGGCAAGGAGTAACAGGACAAGGGGAAATGGGTTTAAACTAAATCATGGTAGTTATTAGTTTCCCTCTTTCTAACCACCTCCTTGGTTTCAACATTTTTCTGGGGAGGGTCCATATCTACTTACCCTCTTTATTTTCATCTCTTTGAGAGTGGTGCCTTCTACCCTCAGCATCTTTGCAGAGTATGGCAGCACGAAGCAGTCCCTGCTGCCGGCCCCATCCAGACGTGGTACCAGATGTGGTACTCAGGTGCGTGCAGAAGCTGCAGGATGGCTGTCTGAGGCCATAGGAACAACTGCCCTCCCCCGTACCTGTGTAAATGACAATACGAGAGCGAAGGGTGAGTTGATCAGAACACACAGTCCCACCGTCAGACCCTGTCTGGCTGTAGGCTGCTGCCCTCTTACGGCAATCTGGGACAGTGCCTGTATTCCAGAGCAGCTCTCAGTATTCCTAAAAAGAACCGAGTTCAATTGCAGGTACCGGCTGCCAGAAATTACAGCTCCTCAGCACCCAGTCTGCTGGTTCTCTGTCTGTCTGAAGTAGGAAATCAGCACCCCGGGGTACCCAGGCTTTCTATCCCCCAAGGGAAGCCTTTGTGGTTTGCAAAGGGCTGCGTGCTGCTCAAGGAGCGACTGCCATCCTGAGCCTGCCAGGGACATTGTTAGTGCTGAACAACAGTGCCCCTGCAGAAAGGGCGCCGATTTCGGGCTCTTCTCCCTTAGTGACAGCTTTTTGTTGCTATTGTTGGGGTTTTTTTCCTAATCTGTATCTTGGCAACACAGGAGTTGTTGGCTTGGAAACTCAGTGCTTTAAATAAGGGTAGGCTTGTTCAGGCGTTTCTGCTGAATCCTGCATCCCTTACCATGTCAGGACTGTGAAGCTAAACCTCAGCACGGGTACCAGGTGCCTTCCTGCCAGCGCCCTCCCAGGGAGGTCCTCAGCTGCTTCAGAGGATCATGGAATCCCAGACTGGTTTTGGTGGGAAGGGACCTCAATGCCCATTTAGTTCCACCCCCCTGCCATGGGCAGGAACACCCTCCACTAGCCCAGGGTGCACAAAGCACCATCCAACCTGGACTTGAACCTTGGCAGGGATCCAGGGGCAGCCACAGCTCCTCTGGGCCCCCTGTACCAGGGAAGAATTTCTCCCTACAATATAATCTAAATCTCCCCTCCTTCAGTTTAAACCCACCCCCCTTGTCCTATCACTACACTCCCTAACAAACAGTCCCTCCCCAGCTTTCCTGCAGCCCCTTAAGGTACTGGAAGCTGCTCTAAGCTCTCCCTGAAACCTTCTCTTCTCCAGGCTGAACAAACCCAACTCTCCCCATCTGTCTTCACAGCAGAGGTGCTTCTGATGACCTTTGTGGTCTCCTCTGGACTCATTCCAATAGCTTCATGTCCTTCTTGTACTGGGATCCCAGAGCTGCTTTTTCTTTTGACTGTGCCTGCCCAGAAATCATTCTGTCCTAAAGGCAAGCAGGATGAGGGCTCTTACAAGGAAGGTTTTTGACAAGCTCTCCTGTGCATGGCTAGATTAAGAAGTCTGTCTTACTTAAACTTCACCTTAAGCACTCCCCAGGAAATGCTCAAACCACTGGGTACACCTTCCTCAAGTCCCCTGTACACCTCAGGGATGTTCCATCAGGCTCACAACATACACAAGCAGCTCCACTGACCCCAAGGCTACCCAGCCCATGCTCCCCAGCATAGCACTGAGGAGGGGAAGAAGATAAATACTTGTTGGTCAGCAACAACCTATGCCAAGGGTGTGCAAAGTCCTGCCTAAAGGATCTCAATGTTAGCACATTGTGTGCATTGTGGTACCTCAGGAGAAACAACTGATCTCTGAGAAGGGAGTGATAAAGAGGAAGAGGGAGAAGAACAGGAGGGTGCCTCAAGTCTGCAGAACCAGCTCCGTTAGCAAGACAAAAACTAGAGCTCACAGAAAAGGACCTGTAATGGAGTAAATTAAGTAAACAGCCATCAAATGTTTTTGAAGCCCACCAAGAGATATATTGGGATGGGTGATAATGAGCTCTCATAATAGAAAAAAAACCTATTAATGGAAGAACCATATGAATATGCAGATTCATGAATATGCATATATGTCTATGCAAAACAGCCTAGAGATGATTGCAAAACTGGTTTATTCTCTCTCTCATACAATAAAGCATGACAGAAAGCAAAAGTTCCCAGAAAAATTAAATAATGGGAAAGTAAAATAATCTGTGGGGTTTGTGCCTTTCATAAGCTGTTTTTAATTGGCCAGACCATGAGGTCATTATTTCTGAAGCAGAAATGATGATTTTACAAAATCAGCGAATGCTATTAAACAAGGACCAAACTAAAAGGAAGATTCCATCACCTACTCCTGTGAAGAAGAGAATGAGAGAATATAAAATAGATGAATATATGTTTCTCCTTTACTAATTTCTGCTGGATTGGAAGTCAAGCAGCAAGCTGAATAAGTGCCACAAGAATAAATTATAATTGGATTCAACAGGTGAATTGAAAAGTTGAGGAAGAAAATGAAAATCCAGGGGAAAAAGAGTGTCACAAATTGAATAAACAATATTTGGATTCAACAAAGCTTTTTTTTTTTTTTCATTTGAAAATAGTTAGTTTTACTTTTCATTTCCAGATAGTGTCATACTTTAAAAAAAAAAAGAAAAAGAAAAAATAGTGTGTGAAATGCTAGTCTGGGGAGCCATTCAAAAAACTACCAAAGGGAGGCATTTGTTGCCTCTCTCCAGAGTGACCTGATTAAAGTGCTCATCTAGGTCCAACTCCCCCTTGCTGAGCAACTTGGAAGAAAGAGTTCCGCTCAGGTTTCCCTCTTCTAGACTCCCAGCCAATGGAAACTCTCTCCTTCCCAGTCAGTATTGTTTATAACAATTTGATTTCAAAGTGGAATAGGTCCAAGAGAGAGAAAGAGTACATAAAGCTTCAATAGTTGATTGATCAGTGGTAAAGGTCTCCTTAGAAGAAGAAAACAGATTTCCAAATTCCCTTTCAGATTCATGGGGCTCTCTTTCAGGTGGGCTTTGGAGTCTTCAGCATGTTGGGCTAGTGCCCTAATCACAAGGATTATCAAATCTGTAATTCCTCCAACATATGGTCTTTTTGAATCCAGCTCGAAAAAAAACCCTAAACCAAAATCTAAACATGTTGTGGTTTGGAAAATGCTGAAACCTTTTTTTTTTGTCAATGCTTTTTTGTTTGGGTGATGTTTTTATTTTTCTCTTTTCTTGCTTTTCCTCAGTCAGAGTTCTTCTTTCAATTTGACCTGAATTTACCACTAGTTTCAGTTTGAATTTTGAACAGCTTGCTAGAAAAAGAAAGTTGCTACAACCAGTCAGCACTGGTGTGAGAGTACCTCTGCCTCTCAGCCCAAACACTCTCTGCTTATTTACTCTCCATGCCAATCCCCCACTTCTCCGCTAGAGCATCATCTACCAGAAACTTGATTTCATCCCACAGTGGGAGGTTAAGGAAAATTAATGTCATCTAAAGCTCCTAACCTTTTGGCAAATTTTCCACAAAGTTCTGCAAAAGCTTTCACACACAGTCTTGAGCCCCTTGTGTACAAACTTCCCTAACTCTGAACATGAAGCCATCTCACGAAGCGATCATTGGGTCTGCTGCCAATGCCTTGCAGGTACTGTAAGTCAAAAAAGCTGGAGAACTTTTTACAAGGGTATATAGTCATAGGACAAGGGGTAGTGGCTTTAAACTAACAGAGGGTAATTTTAAATCAGATATGAGGAGTAAATTTTTCACTCTGAGTGAAAGTTCATAGAGGACTGTCTCTCGTGGGTGCAGCAGGGAGAGGGTGTGCAATGAGTGCCCCCCCACTCCCTTCTTAGCAGACTTCACTCTAGTCATGATTTCACTCCCTTCTTCCCCCATTACATCGTAGCACAGGGCAGGCAGGGACTGGGACATGGGGGCTTCAGTCAGTTCCTTGCAAGTTGGTTTCCTTCTCAGGCCTGGGGGCGCATTCATTCCACACCCTCCCCTGCTGCACCATGGGGTCCCACCCACCACCGTCCTCTAGGAACTTTCTCCAAGGTGAGTCTCTTCCCCCAGGGCTTTATCTCTTCATCAGCTGCTCCGCTGTGGGTCACTGCTAGGGCGGGCAGTACTAAATCACAGTGTGTCTCAGTCCCAGTCCTCCACGGGATCACCAGCCCCCTCAGCAAACCTGTTCCGGAGCAAAACTCTCACTCGTCTCTGTGTCTCTGATTCACTTCATGGCTGCAAGTGCTGACACAAGCTTATCCCAATGTAGGGTCCAGCATCTCCTCTATGTCTCCACCTGCTCCATCCAATATGGAGGCCCTCCACGGGCTACAGGTGGCACCTCAGCCTTTTCCATGGGCTTTCTTCCACGGGCTGCAGGGGCATCTTTCTCTACGGCTCCTGGGGCGCCTCCTCCCTTGCCCTCCCCGGCCTTGGTGTCTGCACAGCTCCTTGCATCTTCTCACTCCCTTCTCCGGTGGAAAAATGCAGCTGCTTCCAGGTTGTTTTCTCCTATATGTGATTCTCAGAGGCGCTCTGACTATTTCTCATTGGCTTGGCCCTGGCCCACATTGACTCTGGCCTTGACTTGTTTATACTTTAAAGGAGCTGCACAGAATTCCAGCAGCTCCTCCCAGCAGCTGTTTTCTGCACTCATGTTCTTTCCCAGCACCCAACCACTCAAAACTGCGACAGTTACTTTACTGAATACTAGTTTCTTTTCATTTTGTTTAGAATAGGATTTGGATTTTAGAGAACTTGTAAGCACTAGGAGAATAAAATCGTGTTAAGGCCCTTGGGAATGGGTAACTAGAAGTGTGGGTGCCTTGATCACTATGGAAATCGTTACGTGCTCTGAATTAAAACCCTGGGTACTGGTGATAGTCTTGAGTTAAAACACTAGGGACCAGAAGAACCTGGCTGTGGTTGGGGAGATAAGCCAATGATGAAATGAGCATGCACAAGGATGGGGTTCAACCAGCGCACACAGTGAGCAAGACTATCGAGGACAGCCATAGGACCCCCGCTCAACATAACTCTGCGTGCTAATCATTACCCTCCCCTCTTTGTATTCAAAGCAATCGTTCGATCCTTACATTCCACCCCGGACCTGAGTCACAAGTCAGCACCATTCTTCTTGTTCATGGCTGGCTTTCAGGAATCCACACACTCCTTGTTCCTTACGTAGCACAGTCAGATCTAGCACGAGTCGGTTTGGAAACGTAACTTTGGAGACAGCTTGTACCTGTGTACTGAGCAAGTCAAAATTGTCATTAGTTGGAGCCGCTAAGGCTTCCTCTTGTGCAGTTAAATTGGAGAGCATCATTCTGGTTTTAGGGTGGCCTATTTCCAGTCCAAAGAATCCTTCAGCCCACATTGCTAACTTCTGAGATACAGCCAATCAGCGGTGTATGTACTTGGCTTGGTAGGGGATGCCACAATCCTTGAGAGGTGAATTTCTCAAGAGTGGTAAGGAGGACATACAGAGGGAAATGAAGGAATTAATCTTCTTGCCCCGTCAAAGGGGGACATAGGAACAAGGTAGGCTGCAAATGGAGGTTTGATTTCATGTATTATTAAATGGCCACTTCCAGAATATGATACATTCAATATGGTTGGACTAAAAGGCAACGGACACCTTGACCTGAGAGCCTGGCTCGATGGTTGGCAGATGTTGTTCCTAGCTAATCTATTTTATGATGTGTGGTGTTAAGAAGAAATTCATGCATTTGTTAGCCATGTTCACACCTCTGAGCCTGAACTGCACAAATAGCAGTATATGATCAATATAACACAGCACAATTGTTAGTCTAAGATGCTTTATTGCAATTACTAATGGAGTTTCCTTATATTCAATTTGCAGTCAACCAGCTTCAGACTGTGTAGCGATAGGGATGACTATAGGACAGGAACTTGCCTTAATCACGTAATGATTTTGTCTGTCTCCCAGACACCCATCTCCCTCATATGTTTATAGTGAGGTACCCTTGCTGACATAAACCTTCAGCGGTTCCCTGAGGAAAGGGACATATCTTCTGTGAAGCATCTATCTGTAGGCACTGCAGATACAGACAAAAATAGTCATGTGACGTTAAGTTCCTAAGAGGCTTTCACTGCAACGGCGCTCACACCGAGTCACCTCCTGGAGATGTTTGGGACTTCGCAGTTGATGCCTCGGAAAACCGGAATCAAAACTCAATTGGTGACTGTGAAGCAGGTATCCTGTACTGCAGCACTGGGCACACAGGGGATAGATAGCTCCTCCAAATGTGTGCTCCCAGTAAAGCCAAATTTCTCATATTTATACCCATTAATTATACATATTCATTATCATTTCTAAGAAAAGGCAGGGTTATGCAAATTATTTCCAGGAAGTCCTTTACATTAACTCCTCCCAGGTGGAGCATGCTCAGTGACACTCAGGGGGTCTTCCAGTGGTCTTCAGGGATGAAGGCTGGGCATCTTCCTCGCTCTCAGCGCGTGCTCTTTATGGTTTTCTCCGTGCTTATCTGGGCTCCCAACACCTGCACCGACCAGTTAGTTTTTCACTGAAAACAGGATATACTCTGTCTTTTAATTGGTCATTAGTCTCATTATTTATGACTCCTCTATCTCCTACTTCCTCTAGTTTCAAGGCTGTGGCACCATTATGGTTAAGTTTTGTAGTCGCTTTCATGAAACAGCTTATGTGATTACAGCCAAATTCTGCTAAAATTCAAAACTAATCTATTCCTAAAAACACACAAATTCTTACTTCTTTATCTTCAAGGCTGTTACTGTTGCATTGTTATGGTGAAGGTTTGCATCTGCTCTCACAAGCAGCTTACACAGTTACAGCTTTCTCTTAAACTAGTCTATTCTTAAAACTGTGAAAATTCTTATATTAAAGTTATCTTAATTGTCTCTGAAGCTACACCGATATCAATCTATTCAGCATGATTGCTTTTCACTGAATCACAGTCCTAAGTGCTTGTAGAAGCTGCACAGAGAAATCTTTGAGCTTAATGTTAAGGTTTTTTTCCATTTTGAAGTGGAGAAAGGATTGCCTCAGGGAGCTTCCAGAGACAATGGCAGCGGAGCCTTGACAAGAGAAATGGAAGGGACCTTACCAAGTGCTACTGACTGCATCCACCTCCATCAGGATTGCTGAATCAGATGCCAGGACTCACAGAATCACAAGGTTGGAAAGGACCTTTGAAGATCATCAAGTCCAACCAATCCCATCCTAAGCTAAACCGTACCCCGAAGTACCTCATCTACCCTTTTTTAAAACACATCCAGGGAAGGTGACTCAACCCCCTCCCTGGGCAGCCTGTTCCAGGCCCTGACAACTCTTTCAGTAAAAATTTTTTTTCTAATGTCTAATCTGACCCTGCCCTGGCACAGCTTCTTGCCATTTCCCCTTGTCCCATCTCCTGTCACCCGGCTGAAGAGACCATCTCCCACCTCTCCACAACCTCCCTTCAGATAGCTGTAGGTGGTGATAATGTCTCCCCTCAGCCTCCTCTTCTCCAAGCCCCAGCTCCCTCAGCCATTCCTCATAGGATTTGCCCTCCAGCCCCTTCACCAGCCTGGTTGCCCTTCTCTGGACGTGCTCAAGGACCTCAATGTCCTTCTTATGGTGAGGAGCCCAGAACTGGACACAGCACTCGAGGTGCAGCCTCGCCAATGCCCAGTACAGGGGCACAGTTACTTCCCTAGACCTACTGGCCACACTGTTTTTGATACAAGCCAAGATGCCATTGGTCTTCTTGGCCACCTGGGCACACTGCTGGCTCACATTCAGCCTGCAGTCAACCAACACCCCCAGGTCCTTCTCTTCCTGACAGCTCTCCAGCCAGTCTCCCCCAAGCCTGTAGTGCTGCTTGGGGTTCTTATGTCCCATGTGCAGCACTCTACACTTGGTCTGTCAAACTTCATCCCATTGGTCTCAGCCCATCGGTCCAGTCTGTTCAGATCCCTTATCACAATAAGATCCCAGATCTTATCACAATAATGCAAATTATAATCATTAGAATCAAAGAAACATAGGGGTTGGAAGGGACCTCGAGAGATCATCGGGTCCAAGCCCCTGCCAAAGCAGCTCCCTAGCTCATATTGCACAGGTCGGCATCCAGATGGGTCTTGAATATCTCCAGAGAAGGAGACTCCACAACCCCCTGGGCAGCCTTTCCCAGGGCTCTGTCACCCTCACTGGAAAAGTTCTTCCGCATATTGGTGTGGAACTTCCTGTGCTCCAACTTGAGGCCATTGCCCCTTGTCCTGTCCCCACAGACCACTGAGAAGAGGCTGGCCAATTCCCCCTGCATCCCGCGCTTAAGATATTTATAGACATTAATAAGGTCCCCTCTCAGTTTCTTTTCTCAGGACTGAACAGTGCCAGCTCACCCAGCCTTTCCTCATAGGGGAGATGTTCCAGGCCCTTAATCATCTTCGTAGCCCTTCTCTGGACTCTCTCCAGGAGATCCCTGTCCTTTTTATCCCAGGGAGCCCAGAACTGGACACAATACTCCAGGTGGGGCCTGACCAGGGCAGAGTAGAGGGGGAGGATCACCTCCTTTGACCTGCTGGCCACACTCCTCCTGATACATCCCAGGATCCCATTGTCTCTCTCAGCCCCAGGGCACTCTGCTGGCTCATGGCCACCCTGTCACCCACCAGGACCCCCAGGTCCTTCTCCACTGAGCTCTTCTCCAGCAGGTCATCCCCAGCCTGTACTGATACAGTCGGTTGTTCCTCCCCAGGTACAAGACTCTGCCTTTGCTTTTGCTGACTCTCATCAGCCACTCCAGCTCAACGGGCCCCGCGGCGGGAGAAGCAACGCGGCGGCCGAGGCGCCGCCCCGCCGGCTGAGGCCGCTGCCTGCGCTCGTCCGCTCCGCACGGGGGCGCAACGACCCGGCCGCCCCGTGCTGCTCCCCTGCGGCCGGGGGCTGCAGTACCCAGCGTGCCCCGCGGGGCGCGGCCGGAAGCGAGTCGCGGCGGCGCTGGCGCGAGGGCGGGGGCGGGCGGTGCTTGGCAGCGCGGGCCGGAAGTGGCGGGCTCGTGCCGCGATGAGGGGCTGTGGGCGCGGCGCTGCGCGCTTCGTGTGGGGCGGCGGCTGCCGGCAGCGCCCGGCCCCGGCCCCGGCCCCGCTCCCGGCCCCGCTCCCGGCCCCGGCCCCGCTCCCTCCCACGCCCCGGAGAGGTGAGGGGCGCCGCAGGGCCGTGCGCGGCCAGCACAGGGCGGGAAGGCGGCTCCTGGCCCCGCCGAGGGCGCGCTGCCGGCGGGCTGGGCCGGGCGCCGCGGGGCGCCGCGTGCCCGAGGGGGCGGGGCCGGCGCGTGAGGGGGCGCGAGGCGCCCGGCGCTGGAGGGCCCGAGGCCGGGGCGCGGCCGTGGGGGGCTCGTCACGGGAGGGGCGCTGGGAGCCAGCGGGGGGCGGGGCGCAGGGGGGCGCCTCGCGCGTGTGGGCTGCTGGAGAGACCCCGGCGGGCTCGGGAGGGGTCTGGGGTGGGAGCGGGGCAGCGGGAGGGGAGCAGCGGGGCAGCCAGAGGCTTCGCGGCCCCTCGGGAGGGAGCGTGTCCGCAGTACGGAATCACTGAGCATCCGGAGTGGGGAGGGACCCCCAGGGCCATCGAGTCCAGCTCCTGGCTCCACACGGGCCAGCCAAGTCGGGGCATGGCACTGGGGGCATCGCCCAGTCACGGCTAGGCCTCAGTCCAGCTCAGTGCTGAGGCCCCTTCCCAGGGGAGCCTGTTCAGTGCCCGACCCCCCTCTCAGTACAGAACCTCTTCCCAACACCCAGCCTAACCCTCCCCTGTCGCAGCTTCATGCTTTTGGAGTATTTTTTTCATATATAGTTCAACCCAGTGAAAGATTCCACTAATGCACATACAGGACAAAGCTATTCTTGGTTTAAAAGCTCTTAAGATTCCTTGGACAAAGAAGGGTTTGTTCCACAGCAACTTTTAGAGCTGTGTTAAATTATTTTTATATAGTTTTCAGTGTTTATTCAGTTAAACACATTTCTTTTCTTTGTCTTTTTCATCTTAAGTCTTACTGGGCTTTGATTTGGCTACTGCAGCTGGCTTAGCTACAGTCACTTCTTTACAGGCAATAACAAGGTGGCACATCCCTTGGTTTGTTTGGCAGTGGCTCCGTATGACTTTCCTGTTGTCCAGGGATGCAAAGCTTTCCAGTAAAGGGTCAGATAGGCTACAGAACAAGATTTTGGTTAGGGGAGAGAACCAGCAGTTAAGAAAGGTTTTGAATAAATACAGCTTCAGAAGTAGCAGGGCTCTTTAGGTAAACAGTCTATCAGAATGGAATCTGGGACATGCAAGGCCCCCCAAAGGTAAGATGAAGAGGAAAACATGCTTGAGGTAGGAGCAGCAGTGAACATCTGGTGGGAAGTTATTAATGTCAGTAATTAGGGTGGGTCTTTAATTCCTGCCTCGTGGGTCTTATATGCAAAAATCTTACTGTGTTTTTCACAGCTACTTTCCCAGTGAGCCAAGAAATTAATTTTAAACATGAGATTTGCATAACCTTGTTAAAAACAGCAACAACAACAAACACCCCACCCATATTTTTCCCTTTACACAAGGCACTCTTAATGATGGAAGGGCTAGTTGCAGAAGAAAGTGTAGAAAGACCATGGTTGAGGGATGCTGTAAAGAGCCAAATGAATGATGCTAGAGCTGCTGGTGGTTTAAGAATGGGGAAAGGATTATCCAAGTGGTGTTTCTTAAATATTATGAAGCAGTTGGGGTTTTTTTGCTGTATTAGGATGCTTGTCTGTTGCACAGCTTCCTTGCTAAACGAGTGCAATTAAGATGGAGATCCGAGGCTGTGTTAGTACAGATTTCCTACAGAAAAGGGATTGATGTCTGCCATAGCTGAGCTAGCAGGAGGACTCAGCTTTTTGTTGCAATTTCCCTGCAGCTTTGCTATGATGAAAAAATTACTGCATTGCACAGTCAGCCAGGCAGATGGAGCTTAAAGCACCTGTTGTTGTGTCCAGGTTTTGCTGCCACGCTCGTTAGGAACTCATACGATGTCAGAAGAGTCGATATCACTCCCCTGGAGCAGAGGAAGGTGACTTTTGATACCCACGCTTTAGTGCAAGACCTGGAAGCCCATGGTAAGTGACATCTGACAGATATTCAAAGGAAAACTTGAAGTGCTCTTAGCTTTGAGCACTCTGTTTTCCTGAAGTACCGGCCCTTGGTGTCACACAGTGTTTTGGCAGCCTCTGGTGAAGGAGAGGCATCTGATGCCTCTGTAACAGCACAAATAGCTGTCAGATTGACCTTGGCTGGAGGCAAGTTTATATAGCATCTTGTGGCCAAGGACCATAGTGCAGTTGAAGGTGTGAAGTAACAGCTAAAGAACGCTTTTCTAGCAAAAATGAAGGTTTAAAAGAAGTTCCTTCAACTATCCTGTAACTTAAGGGCTTTTTTCCCTTACTGGAGGTACCTGTAACACCATAGTGCCATGTGTCATCTGCACTTGTGTTTTGTGAGTGTGGCTGGCTGAAGGCAGAGGAAAGGTCCCTCTAGCCCTGGGTTCTGTCTCCTGGCAGCAGCTGTGCATCGAGCTGGCAGAGGAGTGTTAAAAGTGGGCAGACACATCCTCTTGTACTTACTAAGCCTCCAACTGATTTTGCCCAGGAAGTATTTAGGTCAGGTTTGAATTATAGTAACCTCCTTGAGATTCTTTTCACAAGTTTTAGTCCCTGTTTCAGTGCCCAAAGCATCCTTTCTCAGGACTTTCAGGTGATCACTCATGCAGAAACTGGCTTCTACAAGGTTTGTTTGATGCTCAATCAGCTCTTTTGTGGGATGAGGGAGTGGAAGGAAACTGTCTTAAAGCACACATAGCTTTTTTAGGAATAGAAGCCGATGGTGCTGCTCGGCAGTGCCAGTGTTTTAGAAGGCAGCAGTGGTGTATTTCTCTATGTAATTTGCCCTGAAAGCATTCTGCAACAAAAAGTTGATTAATTGAAATACAACCTGTCAGTGGGGCTGCTGGGAATAGATCTCAGGTCCAGAGCGCTCGGCACTAGATGGGATATGGCTAATACGTCAGCTGGAGTTTGGGGGGCTGGGTGGGGGTCACTATTCATCACACATCATTCTTAATGATTCTGAGTTGCACCAGGCTATGGACAAAGTGTAACTTTTATCATCAGAAAGTAATATCAATTGTATTACTAATAATTTGAATTCTTACAGTGAATGCATGCAGGTGTTTTAAAATCAGTTTTACCTGTGTTCGTGTCTGTGCACAACAACTCTGTTACGTGCAGCCTTCCCTGTTAATGGCATTCCACAGGATGTGTGCTCTGTAGCTCGAGGCAAGCTTGGTTTAACAGCAGCTGTGGAAGCTCGTCATGAAGTGAAACTTTGCTGAATTATTTGTATACTGTGTGAACAGTTAAGCACTGTGCAGAGATTTGGTCCTGTCAGCTGTGTGCACTGACTGCTTCAGTGTGCTGAAGGCTAATGCCTTTGGGATTTTGGCAGCGTTAAGCCTGTGGGGTTTTAAGTTAAAAGCCCTGGTGACCGGCCCCCTACTGTCACTCATCAGTAACTCTGTGACTTTCCTGCTGTAGTTATGGCCAGTGCTTGAGCATCACAGCTTATTATGGACCTCTTCATCTCTTCATCCAGCTTTCAAAGATTACTGTGTCATCCTTCACCTGTCTTTCAGGCTTTGGGAAGGAACAAGCAGAGACCATCGTCTCAGCATTAATGACCCTGTCGAATGTCAGCTTAGACACAGTCTATAAGGATATGGTTACACAGGCTCAGCAGGTAAGAAGTTATCTATAGTGTACATTGGCAGCACCGCGTGGCGACAATGACTCGTTCACTAAAAGACAAGTGACTCTATAGCACTATAAGCTCCTCACTGAGGTAGTTTTTCCTAAGTGTCAAGGTGGTATCAGGAATAGGACTATCTTACACCTTTCAGCTCCCAGGAGCGTTTTCCAAATGCAGCCACAGTATATAAATGTAAAGCAGGGATTGCTGCTTTTGCTGCTGAAGAGCTCTCTGTGAAACCAGGCTTCTAACTGCGCTTTACAGTGCGGAAGAGAGATACAAGGAGATGACAAAACCACCTCGAATGTGGGGTTTTATGGGCTTTGCCAAAATGCTGACTCTGTTCATTAGAAACACTGTATCAGTCCAACTGTTCATAAACAGAAAACTCCTATTTAAAAGCATTCCATGATTTTACTTCTGCATTTCAGCTTCTAAAGCTGCATCTGTGGTAAACGACGCGTGGCCAGGCTGTGGGCACAGGCACCATCGTGTGGCTGCCCAGTGTGTTCGGCGGTTGCTGCGGCATCTGGTTGTGGTTTTGCCCCGTGGCAGCTCTCAGTCCACCTCACCCAGCACAATTCACCTGGAGTTATGGGGCCAGGAACCGCTCCTACCCAGCGGGGCGGACAGAGCCACCTTGATTTAGAAGGAAAATATTTTAGCCATCTGGATGTGTTCTGTGGCATATCACTTGCCTTCAGGGACAGCAAGTGAGCTCTGAATTATTTAGGTGTTGGTATAAACCTAGCTGTTAGGACTGGTCAGGTCAGCACCTCAATGTCATGCAGTGAAGCATCAAGGTGTCTCCTTCACTTCAACATTAAGAGTCACGTTTGTGGACGTATCTGGAGACAGTGAATCAGATAAGCAGTGTGGCTTGTTTTCCTGTTGATAATACAGGTTTCATTTTAACAAATTGCCAGAAGAACTTTGTTTTTCCCCCTTGGCTAGACATCTGGGCCGGGATAATAAAGCTCCGATGCACAGTAATGATTTTAGTAATTACTTGTGCAAACTGAGATTTCATGCCATTCTTCTTTAATGAGTTAATGCAATTAAACATTCATTGCTATTTGATTTAAACTGCTGAGCCTTACTTCCAACAGATTTCTAGCTTACTGACTTATTCAACTGAATTATTCAAGTTACTGAACTTTTTTTTCCTGTGAATTTCAGAAGGACTTAGGTCACTCTGGGTATTTTTTTTTTTCATCAGAATGGAAACCTTTCTTTTTGGAGATCCTGTTACTTGTAAACATATCTGCATATGTTTGCATATGCTGATGACACCAAGCTGAGAGGTGTGATTAATGTACCAGAGGGATGGGATGACAACCAGAGGGACCTGGACAGGCTGGAGAAGTGGGCCCAGGTGAACCTCATGAGGTTCAACAAAGCCAAGTGCACATGGGTTGGCACAACCCCCCTTATCCATAGAGGTTAGGAGATGATGTGCTGGAAAGCAGCCCTGAGGAAAAGGACTTGGGAGTCCTCGTGGATGAGAAGCTGAACATGAGCCACCAATGTGCATCTGCAGCCCAGAAGGCCAACTGCACCCTGGGCTGCATCAAAAGGAGTGTGGCCAGCAGATGGAGAGAGGGGATTCTGCCCCCTACTCTGCTCAGGTGAGACCTCACCTGGAATACTGTGTCCAGCTTTGGAGCCCTCAGCACAAGAAAGACATGGACCTGTTGAAGTGTGTCCAGAGGAGGGCCACACAAATGATCAAAGGGCTGGAGCACCTCTCCTGTGAAGACAGGCTGAGAGTTGGGCTTGTTCAGCCTGGAGAAGGCTCTGGGGGAGCTTAGAGCGGCCTTCCAGTACCTGGAGGGGCTACAGGAAAGCTGGGGAAGGACTGTTTGTAAGGGCATGTAGCTATATGACAAGGGGGAATAGTTTTAAACTAGAAAATGGGATAGGTTGGATATTAGGAAATAAATCTTCAGTGTGAAGAATGAAAAGACCTGTTGCCCCTTGTCCTATCTCTGGCCATCACTGAGAAGAGCCTGGCTCCATCCCCCTGACTCTCGCCCTTTACACGTTTATAAACATTAATAAGGTCACCCTTCAGTCTCTTCTTCTCCAGGCTAAAGAAGCCCAGCTCCCTCAGCCTGTCCTCATAAGGAAGGTGTTCCACTCCCTTGGTGGCCCTGTGCTGGGCTCTTTCAGGGAGTTCTGGGCCCTTGAACTGAGGGGCCCAAATGACTCTTGAACTGAGGAATGGCCTCAAGTTGCACTAGGGAAGGTTCTTGCACTGGAAGAGTGATGAAGCATTGGAACAGGCTGCCCAGGGAGGTGGTGGAGTCGCTCTCCCTGGGGGCATTTAAAAACTGGGTACAAAAGGCGCTTCAGGAGATGGTTTAGTGGTTTTGGTGGTGTAGGCCTGATGGTTGGACTTAATCTTGAAGGTCTTCTCCAACCTTGATGATTCTATGATTCTAACTGGATCTGAACCACCAAGTAAAGGTATACAGACCACTGAGCATCCATTGAAAATGGAAGAGACTGAAGGGCTGTCCTGAGGCCTTTGGTTTTTTGCTTTGCAGTAGCTAATTTTACCATTTCAGACTTAAAAATCTTGACTTTACTTATGGGAAGGTGTGAAACTTCCTCATTGAGGTGTTTTATTGCTTTTAAGGAGATAACGCTGCAGCAGATAATGGCACATTTGGACTCCATTCGAAAAGATATGGTCATCCTGGAGAAGAGTGAATTTGCAAACCTGAGAGCTGAGAACGAGGTACTAAAAGCTGTTTTAAGTGAAGCCCTTAAATTGCAACATCTGGGTCATGCCTGTGGTACCCTTTGGAGAACAGAACATGAATGGCAAAGTAACGATGGATACTTCTATCAGCGTTTGTAGGTCACAGCTTCTGTGCTCATAGAACATTTCATGTGATAAGATTTGTTTAGTTCTTTAAAGAAAGATAATCTGCACTTCTTCGAATCACCTTCAGTGTTTTTATTTGATGGTGATTCTGGTGCAGTCTTGTCACTCTCAACTGTACAGTGCAGGGAGAGTAGTCAGCAATGTAATTAGACTGGTCACTGAGACAAGATCTGGTTTTGCTTGGCAGCATTTTGATATTTTTCTGCTTTCAGAATAACAAATAATCATTGTTTAAAATAAATCCCTTTAGTTTGAGGAAAATTTCCAGCAGAGAGAGATACATATATACTCTAGTGTATTTGATCAAGTACAAATTGCTTCACTGAGAGAAAAATGCTGAAAGAGTAATTAACCATGAGTATGGTAACACTGACAGGGCTGATTTGCTTGGACAATGGATTCTGAATTTGTAAAAATCTTTATTTTTCTTCTCTGCACCTAGAAAATGAAAATTGAATTAGATCAAGTTAAACAGCAGCTGATGGTAAGTAAACAGCAAGTACCTACACACTCCTGCTAGGGAGAGTAAAGAGTTATTTTCATAAATGTTATTTGCTTTGAAGAATGAAACAGGTAAAATCCGTGCTGACAGCAAGTTAGACATAAACCTGGAGAGGAGCAGAGTGACAGATATGGTAAGCTAGTGGATTTTGATGCCCTTACCTGTGCTGTGTCTTCTTTTCCTTTGCTAGAATTAGTAATTTATCTTCTATCCACAGTTTACAGACCAGGAGAGGAAACTGATGGAAGCAACTACAGAGTTTCATAAAAAAGTAAGTCTCAAGCAAAACTCTTTGGTTTTTTATCCAGCTGGATAGTGTTACATCCTGTAATGTAACCCCCAAACTGTCATGAAAGTCGATTTTGGCATGTGGTAAAGCAAAAGGCTGGGCTGTGTCACTCATGCCAGCTGTATGTGCTCATTGCCGAGGTCTGCAGGGTTTCCAGGGAACACCCTTCAGGCAGAGGGACCATGCCTCACTTCCTGAGTATCACAGGTGCAGGCTGGTACAGGTGGGACCTGCACTGTCATGCTGTCTGGTGTTGCTGATTGGCTGTAGCAGGGGGACGGTTCAGATACCTGCAGCAGTTTCGGGACTGGAAGTCCTCCAAGCTGCTAGCAGACACTGAAGTCTGAGGCTGGTGATGGACATGTCCCATCTTCAGCATCTCCCTTTTCTGGAGGTGGCTTGTGAATGCTTATACCTTCATTGCCCCAAAATTTAGGGATGCTGCCTGTGCACTATAGAATGCCTCCACTAGGAGGCACTGGCATATCAGAGACTAAAATTTCTATGGTCTGAATTTTTTCTCTGTCTCTTCAGTATTCTTCCTGGTTTGCATTAACTGCTGCTCTGTGTTTTATGAGCTCTCTCACTTCAGCAAAACTGGATCTGGTCTTTTGTTTCTCTCTTGCTGCTGACAGCGTGGTGGTTTTGTTTGGCTTTGCAAAGCCAAAAGGACATGGGATCAATTGTCAAATACATGTTATCTTTTAACCTTTCAGGATTCGAGTACCAACAGTGTCATCTCCGAAATCAGTAATAAAATTGACACTGAAATAGCTTCCTTAAAAACGCTCATGGAGTCAAACAAGCTGGATACGATCCGCTACTTGGCAGGTATGTGACAGGCAAGAGGGTGAGTGTGGGTATTGTGGTTCAGATCCGTAAGGTAGTATTGAACAATGTACACCAGTGAGTTCAGGAAGTCAGCAGGGCAACAGCAGGTCACTGGGACTCTGGGAGATGGGACCCTCCATGTGTGAAAGATGTGTGACAGAAGACAGAAGGGGTGGGAACGTGCAGACACTGCTGCAGTTGGACTAGGACTATGCCCAGAACAGGAGTTGTGAGGAACTTGGGTGTGATTTTTAAAAACCTTTTAAAGAGAGGAAAGGAGCCTAAATACCTTGTCTGGTCTGACAGCGCCTCTGCTTGCAGCCATTTATGTGGCAGAGTTGCTGCAACAGTTCTCCTGAGCTTATTTAAGGTACCCTGACAGCTTGCTGACGTTCAGGACGAGTCTGAGTGACGGGTTCTGCCTCTCATTCAGTCCTCCACTCACACATCACATCAGCATGGCAGTACTTGTACTTTCCTCTGCTGAGCAGAACGAATTTCAGTCTGATTAGAGATTGTCTTCTCCACATATACATAACCAGGGCTTTTCCTTTATTGTACTGGATAAAATACAGTCTGTTAATGTAATAACAACCCATCGATGGGTTATAATAGTCAAAGCTCCTGTAGCCTGTGAGTTATTCAGGTATGTCCCTGGAGGGGTCATTCCTCAGGTCGCTGAACGTGACCTCCCGTCTCGCCGCCTGGGCAGTGCTGCGATGCAGGACACTGCAGCAAAGACAAGCCACTGCCTTCTAAAATTACTCTCTCCCACCTGCAGCCATTCAGGAAGTTTAGGCAGCTCTGCTCTGCAGTTGTTACCATTCTTCCATCTGTTTCAGCTAATTATTTCCTTTCCTTTTCTTTGTCAGCTTCAGTATTCACCTGCTTAGCGATAGCGCTGGGATTTTACAGGTTCTGGAAATAGATCTGAACGGAGTGACTGCATCAGATACAGATGGAGAAACACCAGTTAGCTGGTTGTGTTTGCGCTGTAAATAACTTCGGTACCATTTTGTTTTGATATTCTTACTGTGCACTGAAAATATTTCCTGAATATGTAACACTAAAGCTCAGATGAATTGAGGGGGTGAAGGCGGGCAAACAGTATTTCTTCACTGTCCCGTTGGGTGTTGCATTTATTTCAAAGGGCTTTTTAAATCAGGAAGTGTTTCCTAATGTGTTCTAGAGTGAAATTTGTTTTCTTGTGGCACGTTCTAATTGGACCGTTCGCCCTCTTCCTCTGAAATGGGAGTATTAACCATTGGCCATGCCTTGAAATGAGAATACTGTTCTCAAGTTAGGATTCCCAGTATGGGAATCCTGATGCCAGATTCCAACAGATCTATCCTGATCCAAGTAAATTAATCTTAAATACAGTTTCTAGATTTTGGCCTTCAATCTGTGTTCCTCTGTCTTCCAGTGGATTGAAGCCTGGCCCTTTGAGGGGTTATTGATAGATAAACACACACTCCAAGGCCACTACTAAGGAATCCGGGATTTTCCTTGAAAACTGGCTTACATAAATTTAAAATTTCATGTGGAACTAAAATGCCTCCATAGATTTTATTTTGTAGTATCCTTTGCAATTTCTGTAACCCCAGAGGTCACCAGAATGGGAGAACTTCTCTGTCTTGGTCTTTCCAAGGGGAAATGCCTCCACACTCAGCAGCTGCATACAGCCTTGGGGCAGATGAGTGCTCTTAACTCCTCCAAGCACTGCAGAGTGTTTCCCATAAACCCTCAGGTGTTTTCTGGATGTAGGCTCTGGTTTGTTACGTGGAAATACTTAGCTTCTCAGTGGTTCTGGGGAGGTGATGGTCATCTTCCTCCTGTCTTCACGCTCCTCCAGACTGTTGTGTAATCCTGTGGGACACACTGACTCCCCCTGACTCCTGGTGATGGCCTCTCTACCTTCTGCAAGGACTTTGCAACGAGAGTTGTGAAGACTGGATGTAGCAGTTGGATGCCTTCCAAGCTTGAAGCCATTATGCACCTTGCTGAGTATGAATATTTACCTTTGCTTTGATTCTTTTAATAAAATACTTTTTGAAATCTTCCTGGATGGAACTCTTAAATGTAGGCCCTTTGAGAGCTAGAGAATATGGAGTGCTGATTAGCAGCAGGTTTCTTCTGGCAGTTTTATTCTGTTTGAAGTGGAACTTGCTGCTATCGTGGCAATTCTTCTATTCTGTGCATTAAATTATTTATCCTCTTCATGATAATCAATTTCTTCTGTTTGCTGTTTGACTGGCTGAGAGACTTGAGTGCAGATTGCCAGACTAAATTCACCGTGGCTTGTACGACAAGCACAGTGCTGCTGCTGGGAGCTGAGGCTGCATTTCCTGGTGCCTGTGTTTGTTGGATAGGTTGGGTGCTGGCAGCAAGGAGCTCAGCAGAGATCGGTTGTTACATGTCCTTTTGAAGGGACAGATCCATCTTGTAATCGATAACCAGTTCTGAGGGTCTCTGAATCGTAGAATAATTTTGGTTGGAAAAGGCCTTTGAGATCACCAGGTCCAACCATCACCTCATGCTGGCACGTCCAACCGCTAAACCCTGTCCCAAAGCACCGCGTCTACAGGTCTCTTACATTCCCTCAGGGATGGTGACTTCACCACTTCCCTGGGCAGCCTGTTCCAGTGCTTGGCAACCCCTTTGGTGAAGAAATGCTTCCTAATACCCAATCTAAACCTCCCCTGGCACAACTTGAGGCTGTTTCCTCTTGTCCTATTGCTTGTTACTTGGGAGAAGAGACCAACACCCACCTGGCTACAGCCTCCTTTCTGGTAGCTGTAGAGTGATAAGATGATGATTGAGAGCTGGTTTGAGGCAGTAAGCCCACAGTGTCTTTGCACAGTCACTGTTACACTCAGGAATCCACAGTCCCAGGTCCCTGACCTTCCTGACCTTCCTTTGCAGGAAGGTTTGTTTTGTGGGTGCTGCACGTGACTGGGACACAAGGGGTTTCATTCCAATTTGGAGCATATGGACGCTGTATGATTGCAGCACCTCTGCTCTGCATTTCCCCATCTCTTGGGCACCTGGGGGAGGCACAGCCAGGCCCTCAGCCTCCAGGCTACACCACCCCAGTTCCCTCAGTTGCTCCTTGTCAGACTTGTGCTCCAGACTCCTCACCAGCCTCGTTTCCCTCCTCTGGATGTGGAGTGACTCAGGTTGACCTTTTGCACTGTTCCTACAGCAGGATTTGGCACCATGGCTAACATAGGAAACAGTTCATCTGCTTCAGCTTCTCACCACCATCCTCCCACACACACTGAAGAGGCCTCCAGAGGCTGAATTTCTCCAACACGAGGGTTATGCTGCTACTCTGCATGCTGCTGTTTGCATGCACACAATTGCCTTTTATTTTCAGTAAGTGAAAATTCTGAAATTCTCAGAGATCTTCCTTTGTTTGCTCAGGAGAGGACAGAGCAGGACTCCAGCATTAGCAAATTGCCCTGACAGCGTGAGGATTTCTTACTGAAATCAGTTTAAATGTTACACAGAAAAAGGGTTTCAAAGAGAGAATTCCACAGCAAAATCTTTGTATGTGAAATTGTGACCTGTGTTTTAGGCATGGAGAGGCCAGAACTGTCACCTGTAACCACACAGTGCCCCACAACCTAGTGACCTCAGCCCTGGATTAGACTTGGTGGCCCACTGCTGCAGTTCATCTGGAATAGCTTCCTGGCTTACTTAGGAATTACTCAAAGATGAAAATCCAGGAGCATGGCATCTGTATGCAGCTGAGAGAAGTACTTCTCCCAGCCACTGTTCTGTTCCCACACTGCAGGTCCTATCTGATGGTCTCAACTATCTGGTGAGACCTCACCTGGAGTAAAGTGTCCAGCTCTTCTTTCAGCACAAGAAAGCCATGGACCTGTTGGAGTGAGTCCAGAGGAGGGCCATGAAGATGATCTGAGGGCTGGAGCACCTCTCCTGTGAAGACAGGCTGAGAGAGTTGGGCTTGTTCAGCCTTGAGAAGAGAAGGTTCTGGAGAGATCTTGTAGCGGCCTTCCAATACCTGAAATGTGCCTATAAGAAAGCTGGGCAAGGACTGTTCTTGAGGGCATGGAGCAATAGGATATGGGGTGATGGGTTTAAACTCAAAAAGGGGAGATTTAGGTTGGATATTAGGAAAAAATTCTTCTCTGTGAGAGTGGTAGATCACTGGAACAGGTTGCCCAGAGAGGTGGTGGAGGCCCCACCCCTGGAGACATCCAAGGTCAGGCTTGATGGGGCTCTGAGCAACCTGATCTAGTGAAGATGTCCCTGCTCAGTGCAGGGGGTTGCACTAGATGGCCTTTAAAGGTCCCTTCCAACCCAACACATTCTGTGATTACTTGAGGAGGCAAGGTCTGCCTCTCTCTGTTTACCCCCTCCTGGGGCAGTTGTACAAGACAGACGTAGCTGGGGATACGCAGACCTGGGAGGGTCTGTGACTGTGCTGCCATGAGCTCTTGAAGTGTCACCTTATCATTTGCAAAGCTGATGCTAAACTGCTCCCTGGATGGGAAGAGATGTCTCTCTGCCTTTGGGTTTTATATAAAAATTGCTGCTGCTGTGATTTCAGAATATTTTCTGAGAGAATCTGGGAAGGAAAGAAACCAATACTTTGATAAAATGCAGAGAACCAAACTCTTTGCACTGTCTGGAATGTTCCATTCACCTCCCTGGTCTGCCTGCCCCTCGTCAGAGGTTGGGTCCTCAGCGCAGTCTCACAAACACCCCCCCTGGGCTGCAGGCTGGTTTCTTCAGTACTTTCTTCTGCTCTTTGCAAGACTTGGAGATGGCCTCAGCTGCCTGAAACAAAGGACATCACGGCCGTCACATAGCGATCACTTCAAAACCTGCTACTGCCCAAGAGTTTAAAAACCTGTGGCTTTGAGTAACCATTGTGTTACACTGTATTGTGTTCAGAGTGAAGGTGAGGGCAGCCTGTAGTCCCAGGGCATGGGATGACAGTTGTAGCAGGGTAAGATTTGAAGGCCCCTTGGGTGTAGCAGTCACTCAAAGCAGAAGGTTTTGGAAACCAACGTGCCTCAATAGAAGCTGCCTCCAGTCCCAGCTAGCAAAGCTAATGCCCAACTAGACTTTGTCAGACTTGCTGGTAAAACAGTTGACTACACCCACTCTTCCACCCTAGAATCATAGACTCACAGAATCTCCTAAGCTGGAAGGGACCCCTAAGAATCAAGTCCAACTCCTGGCTCCACACAGGGCCAGCAAAATCAGGGCATGGCACTGAGGGCATCGTCCAGATGCTTGACCTCAGCCCAGCTCAGTGCTGGGACCTCTTCCCTGGGGAGCCTATTCCAGTGCCTGACCCCCCTCTCAGTACAGAACCTCTTCCTAACATCCAGCCTAAATGTCCCCTGTCACAGCTTCATGCCATTCCCTTGGGCTCTATCCCTGGTTACCAAAGAGAGGAGATCGGTGCCTGCCCCTTTGCTCCCCCTCGTCAGGAAGCCACTGACTGCGATGAGGTCTCCCCTCAGCCTCCTCTTCCCCAGGCTGAACAAACCCAGGGACTTCAGCCTCTCCCCCTAAGTTTTCCCCTCCAGACCCTTCCTCACCCCTTTGCCCTCCTCCTAGACATGGGGCACTCCATGCCATAGCTGTCCTAGATGTTCTGATGTTCAGACCTGCCAGGGGAGTAGAATGAGCAATGCCTGAAGGCACGCTGTGGAATTAGAAAGTTGCTCATCTCTCAAAGCACCAGGCTGGCCTGAGTGTCTCAGCAGCATGGAAATGACCAGGCCTGAAGATACAGTGGGATGCAGACAGCTGTAGGAGCATCACAGCTTGTATGTGCTGGTGGGGAAAGTGGGTGGAGGCTCAAAGAAAGGGGAAAACAGCCCAAGAGGGCAGGAGAGGGGCAGGAAAGTCCTGAGAGAGGCATAGAAGAGATGGAAAGACCCGTGCAATGAGGTTGTGCCAGACCACATTGTGTTGCTCAAGCACTCACAGGCATGTGAGAGCATAAACTGTGCAGCTAGTGCCCTGCGCTGGGGTGTCACGCGGGCCCCATGGTGACATGAAGCTGCTTTGGGCTGCGGCAGCTGAACGCCCTCTGGCCACGCTGCGTTAGTGCGGGAGCGGGCGATGGCAAGAGAGGGATGAACCCTCTTGGGATGGACCTTCTTCTGCCCTTCTCCAAGGACATGCAGCATGGCACAGGCCACAGCTCCTGCTCCTGGTTGCCATGGGGTGGCATCAGCTCTGCTTTCAGGGGGCTTGAAATGCCCTAGGCTTCTCAATGACCAAATCCCCACACACCTTATATGGCAACAAAATTGAGCTCTACATGCTTGTTCCCTGCTCAGGGCATCCATCAAGCACTCTTTCCCATCCCATCAGGAAAGAACTATTACTTATTATTATTAAAGGAATTATTAGGGACCCTCTGGGCACCTGGGCCTCATTCAAACCTGGCTGAAGGTGGCAGTAACATTACCCCTTTTATCCAGAAACCCAATTTCTCTTCCAAGAAGTATGTAAATGTTCCATGTGAAGCACAGGGCGGCTCACCCTAGTGCATGACTGCCCTAATATTCAGCTTACAAAAGTGTTTTCTTTCCCTCCCTCTGGACCAGTGAGTACTGGGTTACAGCAGTCACACTGCACAGGTAGGAGCAGGGGAAGGAATATGGCTCCATCTCAGACAGACACAGTGCTGGTTAGAGTATCCTCCTGAGATGGGTCTTCTGGGCTCCTCTAGGCAGAGGAAGGACCTAAATCTGATCCACCCACATCGGCAGTGATTGGAGTCCTTGCCTGGTTGTAGCAAATAGTCACACAGTCACAGCAGTGCAAGGAAGTTAAGCAAAGCACCAAGAACAGCAGTGACCTGCCCAGGCTGGCTGGGCCATGAGCCTTTTCCTTGGAAGAACCAGTTCCCGCCTCACAGGAGGAATTTTGATGCTTCACCCAAGGCTGCCAGCTGACCAGATGGCAAAGATCTGAAAAATGGGTCTTGACTGCCACATCAGTCTGTGGGAGCTGTGAGGCAGGGAAAGGTCCCAGATACCAGCTCTGCTGTCTCCAGTTAGCAGGTGAACTGGCCTGTCCTTAAGATTTGATTTTAAATAGACAGTTTTTCTGTCTTTTTGCCAGTGGTTTTTGTCTTTGAGGTGCTTAGGGATATGGTTTGGCATAGGACAGGGACAGTTGGACTCGATGCTCTCAAAGGTCTTTTCCAACCTTGGGATCTGTGACTGTGCCAGTCGATAGTTGGTACCAGGATCCTTGCTGCCAGCAGGCTCACTGAGGGAGGTGCTGCCCACTGCAACACAGAGCTGTGGTACCACGGTACCGCACCAGCCCGCTTCCCAGTCTGGTGTCAAAGGGAGGAAAACAAACCCGTGCTGAGAGTCCCAAAGCAAAAGAAATTCCCTACCTGTGCAGCAGTTGCTGCAAGCCATGCCAGCTGGGGTGAGGGGCTGACACAGCAGGCTGACACCTGGTCTGAGCAGCCAAAAGAGGCAAGGTTAGAAGGGGAACATTATTGAAACTGCCAGCTGAAAAATACTGACTGGGAAACTGTCTGCCAGGCTGGGAACTGTGAGGCTGGGAACCAGAAACACCCTTGAAAAGTGTGGTTGGCCTCACTGAAGTACAGCTGTGGTACCTAGAAACCAGAGGCACCCTGAGCTACCACCTGTAAGCACAGAATCAAGGGACTGTAAAGGAAACCTGTCTGAAAAGGTGGAAAAGTCTGGGAAAATAAAACCCATGGTCTGGAAGAATAGAACCCTCATCATCTATTTTGTGTTACAGGTGAAAAGAAGGACATTAGAAACATCAGCCATCTACTGGCCGCTTGCAGTGGTGGTGTCCTCCACCCTCTTAGGTCTCTCTGGTGTAAAAAGAGCTTAATTTTTAATCTAAAATGGAGCCCCCTTCTCTCTCAGAACTGTCTCTGCTGCACAGGCTTTTCCTTTCCTAAACAGACTGAATTCTCCACATGAACTTTCTACAAGAACTTGGACTCTCCCCAGGGACGCCTGGCTGACTCCAGCCTCTGTGACACAGATCATCTTTCAAGTGAGACTGGAGTTTTCTTGGTCCCTCTCTGGGCCCCCTTTTAGAGATGAGTGTGTCCTCCCCTCTGGGATGGTTTTGCCCCTTCTAATTTTTCAGCTGGCAGTTTCAATAATGTTCCCCTTCTAACCTTGCCTCTTTTGGCTGCTCAGACCAGGTGTCAGCCTGCTGTGTCAGCCCCTCACCCCAGCTGGCACGGCTTGCAGCAATTGCTGCACAGGTAGGGAATTTCTTTTGCTTTGGGACTCTCAGAACGGGTTTTGCCCCTTCTAATTCACTTCCTACCAATATTATATATCCTATAGGTAATCAGTCATAAACATATCAGCTCTTGGTAAGTTTGCTTCACTACTGCTAAGCCTGTAGTAACCTGTAATAGTAGATATCTACTTAGTGATTGCTATAGTGTTGCTTGCTGCAGGCAGGCTGCAGAGGGACTCTATCATGGAGGGTAGGGATAGGACAAGGGAATACAGGTTTAAACTGGGAGACAGGAGATTCGGATTAGATATTAGGAAGAAATTCTGTCCTGTGAGGGTGGTGAGGCCCTGGCACAGGGTGCCCAGAGAAGCTGTGGCTGCCCCTGGATCCCTGGCAGGGTTCAAGGCCAGGTTGGATGGGGCTTTGGGCACCCTGGGCTAGTGGAGGGTGTCCCTGCCCATGGCAGGGGCTTGGAACTAGATGGGCTTTGAGGTCCCTTCCCACCTAAACCACTCTAGGATTCTCTGATTCTATATTGCTAATAGTATTCTGTAATAGCTTGGTATATATTTATTTGTCTTTGCTTTACTAATCATAGCTATACTTGCTAGTGGTGACTTCTGTGGTATTTGTCATAACCTGTTATAAAGGAGAGAAATTCAGTAAAAGCTTCTGTCTCCTTGTGTATCAGAGAACCTACAAACCCACAGCTGTGATCTCTACACACCTGCAGGCTGCAGGCCAGGTAACCCTTAGGTCATGACAACGAGTCTCCTGAAGCACCAGTCCAGCCTCTGATACCAGGTACCAGCCAAGACAAACTGTCAGACACTGTGTGCAGGGATCACAGAATCACAGCACATTAGGAGGTGGAAGGAGCCTCGAAAGATCATCTCATCCAACCCCCTGCCAAAGCAGGATCACCTCGAATAAATCACACAGGAACACATCCAGGTGGGGTTTGAATATCTCCAGAGAAGGAGACATTCAGCCTCTCTGGGCAGCCTGTCCCAGTGCTTCATCACCCTCACAGTGAAAAAGTTCCTCCTTATATCCACATGGAACTTCCTATTCTCCAGCTTGCACCCGTTCCCCTTGTCCTATCACTGGCCATCACTGTACTCATGGATCCATCCACTCCCCCTTGTTAATATGAAGGACATCAGGACTTCTCTACCAGGATACAAGGAGCAGCTGACATCCTTTCACAGTAGAGACACTGTAGGGATGCAATAAATCACAGAATCAAAGAATCATGAGGTTAGAAAAGACCTTTAAGATCATCAAGTCCAACCAATCCCATCCTATGCTAAACCATATCCCTAAATTACCTCATCTACCTGTCTGTTAAACACATCCAGGGAAGGTGATTCAACCCCCTCCCTGGGCAGCCTGTTCCAGGCCCTGACAACTCTTTCAGTGAAAATTTTTTCCTAACATCTAATCTGACCCTGCCCTGGCACAGCTTCTTGCCATTTCCCCTTGTCCTATCTCCTGTCACCTGGCTGAAGAGACCATCTCCCACCTCTCTACAGCCTCCTCTTCTCCAAGCTAAACATCCCCAGCTCCCTCATCCGCTCCTCATAGGATTTGCCCTCCAGCCCCTTCACCAGCCTGGTTGCCCTTCTCTGGACTCGCTCCAGGACCTCAATGTCCTTCTTATGGTGAGGAGCCCAGAGCTGGACACAGCACTCGAGGTGCAGCCACACCAATGCCCAGTACAGGGGCAAATGCTACTGCTCACCTCAGTGTCCCAAGCTGAAGGTCCCAAGCACATTTACTCCAGCATTTCCTGCACTGTGCAGGGGAATCAGAGTGAGAATGGCACAAGGGCGGAGACAGGGAGGGGATCGTGTAGGACTCACCATGGGAAGAGCAGGGGGGGCACGAGTTTTCTGCAGGCTCTCTCTAAGGTGGCTTATCTCAGCACGGTAGTCATCCAGCTGGCTCTCCAGCTTCTCCCGCCTGACTCGTTCGTATTCCAGCTGGGCCTCCAGCTCCCTCACAGCCCTGCCAAAAGCAAAGGAGAGAAGCAGAGGGTGGAGCACATCCAAACCTGCCCCAGCCACCCCACGCGGTCCTGTGCCTTTGCTAAGACACAGGCTGGTCACAGCAGAAAGCAGTGTCGTGCTCCTGGCACCAGCTGTGCCGGTATGAGCCCCGGTGTGCTCCTGTCTCAAAACTTTGCAAACAGCTGTCAGCAGCTGGTTTTCTTTCTTTGCTGCCAGCTGTGCTCAGCGCGATGTGGCCACGAGGTGGCGATGTCTTCCTTCCGTGGGCTCTAACCCAGGTCCATCTCCAGCTGCGGAAGAGGGCGAAGTGCCGAAGGAGCAAAAAAAGTTAGTGAGAAACAGTGAAAAAGCACAAAACTGGGATTCTGGAGGGGTCAAGAGCAGCTTTTTCTGTTTACATCTGATGCCTCCACGTCCTTCCTCGTGATTGGCTTAGCCACAGATGAGGAATACTCAAGTGACAGCCTGTGTGACACTTACTAAACAGAAGCTGAAGCTTTGGCTGATCAACAGTTGCACAAGATCTCATTGGTCACACCCACACCGGCTCCTGAATTAACTGAGATTCCTGGAACTGGTGAGCTGAGACAGAGCTCACATCTCTTATTGTCAAAGCAATTGACCTCAGCAGCTGAGTCACGTGGAGATGAGCTGGCTCTGCTCAGTATCAGGGTGAATTAGCGCAGAGGGAAGACTGGTAGAAGCTGAAGCGAGATGTTTGTCCTGTGGATGCAAAGAGCCTGGCAGGAAAGGTCTCAGCAGGAGCAGCCACCTTTCCTGGGCTGAAGCATTCCCAGCTCACACAGCCCAAAGCCACCAGGCTGTGTCAGCCACAGTGAGTGGCTGGTGCTTACACTGGGAAATCGGTGCTTCTCGGGGGTACAGGGCGACTTCTTGTACACCCCTAATGCTGTGTGGCACACCCAGGGGGGCAATTTTTTTCCACAGGGTGTAGCCTGGCTTCACAACAGGCCAGAAAACAGGGATTAAAGCAGGAAGGGGCAGCCTTCCCAAGAGGCAAGGCTGGCTTTGCTTCTACAAAATGTTCTGGTCATTCGGTATTTTAAAACAAGGTTTTCTGGTATATGGTGCAGGTGTTTGGGAGTTTATCCACGTGTGGGTGTCCTGAGAAGGGTGGGTAGAATCACAGAATACACTAGAACCTGTAAGCTTGGAAAAGACCTCGAAGATCATCAAGTCCAACTGTCTGTCCAACACCACCAAGTCAACTAAACCATGTCCTGGAGTGACACATTTACATGTTTTTTGAACACCTCCAGGGATGATGACTCCACCACCTCCCTGGGCAGCCTGTTCCAATGCTCTACTACTCTTTCAGTGAATACATTTTTCCTAATATCCAATATAAACCTCCCTTGGTGCAACTTGAGGCCTTTTCCTCTCATCTTATTGCTAGTTGCTTGGGAGAAGAGACCAACACCCACCTGGCTACAACCTCCTTTCAGGTAATTATAGGCAGTGTAAGGTTAGCCTCCTCTTTTCTAGGCTAAATGACCCCAGTTGCCTCAGCTGCTCCTCATCAGACTTGTGTTCCAGACCCTTCACCAGCTTTGTTGCCCTTCTTTGGACTCACTCCAGCACCTCAATGTCCTTCTCGTAGTGAGTAGCCCAAAAATGAACACAGTACTCGGGGTGCAACTTCACCAGTGCTAAGTAGGTATGCTGAGGTGCAATATATCCATTTCAAAAGGCCAGTGTGGAGCTAGGGATGTTCTCTGGCCTCCACAGATGAGAGAAAGACTTCAGAGATCCTCACAATTTTTCTAGCTTAGCTACACATGCAAAATTCTTTGAAGAGCCTTATCAGAACCCTCTATAAACACCTACAGCTTTTGAGTAGCTGCTCTATCCAAAATGAACTCCAATTCCTGCTCTTAAACAACAGAGATTTTCCAATGCAGACATCAGCATCTGAGCTGGTCACTCTCCTCCTTTAAAGGCAGAAGAGCCACTCATAGCAGTGATGAATCTCCTCTTAAAGTACATGTTTCATTATGCCCTGAAAGTGCCTGCATCTCTCCAAGAAGACTAAAAAAGGAGCTCAAGTCAGCTACCTCAGGTGCAGATGTCACACTGTAGACATACCAAGGTAAGGAAGATGGACTTTCAGCCTGGGCTGAGTCAAAGGGTGGTCTGGAACCCAAAGAAATCGTGACATCAGCTCTTTGTTCCTACACAGCTGTAAAAGGAACTACTCATTCCAGCCTGTGACACCTATACAGACAGGAAAGTCTGCTGTCTTCTTGACAGCACACAAGCCCTCTGGATACAGTCTCCTCCCAGTGACCACAGTGGCTTGGCGTGGCCCAAACACATAGTGGTTATCTAGAGAGACTGAGAACAGTGGGTTGCCAAATCTTTGACAGGTATAGGTAGAGACAAGGAGGCTGACAAGTCATTTGGAGGCTGAATTATTGTTTAAGGTTTAAGTCTTTGACAGACAGAAGGGCTTTTCTTTGAAACCTAAAAGTCTGCATGTCAAATCACCTGACCAACCTAAGAGAATGCTTTCACTTAATGGATTAGACAGACATTGTGAAAAGTGCTTCGTGTGCAAGGGCAGGTTTGCTGAGATTTTTTCCTCCCATGGTCTGGATATGAGCTAATGCTTTCTTGAGCACAGAAATATATCACCCTTGGCACAGAAATGTAGCAGGTCATTGAATAATTTCTGCTGTAAGTGCACTTCCATCCAAGTCATGCTAAGACTAATGCCTTTCTTTCAGATTTATGTCTTTGGCATCCTCAATGCAAACAAACCAGCCAGGACTTATCAGATCCACTGCACATAGGCTGCAGGAAAACCTGAAGGCTGAACAGATAATCTTGCACAAGAAGTGTGGGCCCACCAAATACCTGTGTTGTGCTGTGGGGCTGATCCCAGTGGCAGAAGTCTAGAAGTCTGCAATCATTTTCTTTTGAGCCTGGCTAAATTTGGTGAGCAGAAAGGACAGAACAGACAAAACAAATTAAGACTGAGAGAAAGCCTCACAGAGATAAACATTAGCAGGGCAAGTTAATCTTACTTCTCAGCTTCCCTTTCCTCTTTTTTCATCTTCTTCTCCTCTTCAGTTATTCCTCCCAGTTGTCTGTAGTTGCTGTAGGCAATTTCTAGAAGCTGCTGAAGTTCTTGAATCTTGCGATAGGCTCTTACTGTAAGACAGAGTCCTCCAGGTAGGTGAAATGCATGGAGACAACAGTCATACTACCACCCGATAGTCTGGAAAACAACCCCACAACCACAGAGCAGAGCTCAGCAAATACTGTGCTACACCTGACACCCACACAGCAGGCAGAGTTCAAAAACAAGGAACAATCCAACATGGTTTCACCAACATGGATTAAAATGGCCTAACAATGACGTTGTGATTGTCCTCTGCTACGCTTTCTAAGTTCCCACTATGTGTTTGAATGCTCAGTGGTACAGATTATCACAGAACCGTAGGGGTTGGAAGGGACCTACAGAGATCATCAGGTCCAACCCCCCTGCCAAAGCAGGCTCCCTAGCTCATATTGTACAGATAGGTGTCCAGACAGATCTGGAATATCTCCAGAGTTGGAGACTCCACAACCCTCCTGGGCAGCCTGTCCCAGGGCTCTGTCACCCTCACTGTGAAAAAGTTCTGCATATTTATCTTACCTAAACTATCTCATCTAACAACAGAAAAGCCACAAGGGTTGACAGGAGCCGTGCAACTGGGGCTACTGTGTCTTGAAACTGACTTTTGCAAGTAAGGAATGACAGAAGGACAGGGCTTACTGCGTGCATTCCTCCTTTCTTCTTTATCCAGGGTTAAATCCTCCTTGTTATCTGTACTCCCTTCCACACCATGTCTTTCAAAAAACTTCAGGTTGGTTGTATCTAGTTCTTCATCACTAGAGTTACTGTCTCCAGTTCTTTGTGTCAGGAGTTCCACAGCTGCTAGTTGGGAAAATCTGCACAGAGATTTCACAGTTAGCCTGCAGTGAAATAACCTCAGCATGGGGAAAACTGCAGTCATGCTCCCTGCATGGCATAGACACTCTCTGAAACTCTCCATGTTCCCGTTTAGTGGAGGGTACAAAAACTATGAGCAGCGAATCTGCTCTTGTAGTATCCTGATGGCATGAGCTCTGCCTCAGTGAAATCTTACAACAATGACTCTGCATCAGAGGTGTCTTTGTCTGTGCAAGTTTTCTTAATTGAATCTGTATTATTTTTATTAATGCAAAAAATAATCTATCTGGTCTTCACTAGTTTTCATTTGCTTTGTGCAGCTGGAGCAAATGGCTCACAGCATTCCTTTGGGAGATCAGCTAGTTTTCATCCTTTATATCTGACCTTGATAAAAAAAATAAATTAAGTGAAAATTAAAGTCTTTTATAGCTACAGAATATCATTGCTTTTCTGATTATCAATATAGCTTTGCTTGTCTAGCTAACTGAAAGAGTGGATTAGATATGAGGGAGAAATTCTGTCCTGTGAGGGTGGTGAGGCCCTGGCACAGGGTGCCCAGAGAAGCGGTGGCTGACCCTGGATCCCTGGCAGGGTTCAAGACCAGGTTGGATGGGGCTTTGGGCATCCTAGGCTAGTGGAGGGTGTCTCTGCCCATGGCAGGGAGTTGGAACTAGATGGTGCTTTGAGGTCCCTTCCCACCGGAACCAGTCTGGGATTCTGTGATCACTCCAAGCTGGAATTAATGTGCCTGATCTGTTCTTGCTCCATCACTGAAAATCAGGATTAATTCCAGTAAAGGTGACATGGAATTGTTATATAAACAGCAAGTAAATAAACGACAGATCTACAGGATATGCACTGCTACCTCTTGGCTACATCCTTTGGAGTTTCTCCAGCATCATTTGTAATGTCACAGTCAGCTCCCATTTCAATCAGCCACTGCAAGCAATGGATATGCCCCTGTCCAGCAGCTAAGGGAAGAAAGAGGCACACAGGTCAGTTATATACAACTCAGGTGTTTCGGATCTTTTGTCATTTGGGCAATGAAGCTGGTGAAAGGCCGGAGCACAAGTCTGATGAGGAGTGGCTGAGGGAACCGGGACTGTTCAGTCTAGAGAAGAGGAGGCTGAGGGGAGACCTTATTGCTCTGTCCAACTACCTGAAAGGAGGTTGTGGTATACTGGGGGTCAGCCTCTTCATACAGATAACCAGTGATAGGACAAGAGAGAATGGCTGCAAGGTGCCATTCCCAAAAATTTCTTCTCAAAAAGCATGGTTGGGCATTGGAAGGGATTGCCCAGGGAGGTGGTGGAGTCACTGTCCCTTGGGGTGTTCAAGGAAAGGTTGGATGAGGCACTTAGGGACATTCAGAGATTCACAGAATCATAGGGGTTGGAAGGGACCTCCAGAGATCATTGAGTCCAACCCCCCTGCCAAAGCAGGTTCCCTAGGACACGTCACACAGGGAGGCATCCAGACAGGTCTTGAATATCTCCACAGAAGGAGACTCCACACCCCCTGGGCAGCCTGTCCCAGGGCTCTGTCACCCTCACTGTGAAAAAGTTCTTCCACATGTTGGTGCAGAACTTCCTGTGCTCCAACTTGAGGCCATTGCCCCTTGTCCTGTCCCCACAGACCACTGAGAAGAGGCTGGCCACTTCCCCCTGTGTCCCACACTTGAGATATTTATAAACATTGATCAGATCCCCTCTCAGTCTTCTTTTCTCAAGGCTGAACAGCCCCAGTCCACTCAGCCTTTCCTTGTAGGGAAGATGCTCCACGCCCTTAATTGTCTTTGCGGCCCTCCACTGGAGTCTTTGCAGGAGATCCCTGTCTTTTTTGTACCGGGGACCCCAGAACTGGACACAATACTCCAGGTTTAGTAAGTAATAGAGGTGGCAGGAGGGCAGTTGGACTAGATGATCTTGGAGGTCTTTTCCAACCTTAATGTTTCTGCATGTGATTCCGTGCATTTGACATGCCAGAGGCTGGCTTCACTAACACACCACAGGGGAGATACTATTTCAACAGAAGCCTGTATTTCAAGGTGCTTAAGTCACATGGATACACGCAGCTGTGGGCAAGAACATGCAATGTGCTTTTCTGCCTCTTTCTACTCCAGAAATTTACTGGCAACATTTCCTTGAAACAAATCAAACTAAACTTGCCCAGTCTCACCTGCTGAGCAAGACAAACACAAATAATGCTGCCTCACATCTCTTGCAGTAAGGCCCGTATGTCACAGATCTACAGCAAAGCAGCATCGCTCTCTCCAACTGTGGGCTCCCATACATCAGAAACTGCTGGTTGCACTGGTCTGTGTGTGCTTCTGCCTCATGGAGAAGGACAGAAACCATTTCTAAGGCCAGGCGCTCCAGGCGACTCTTCTCAGCTGGCAGCCTAACACAACGGCTTTGCCTAGTCATTTCATCTGGCATGACTACCACACGGACCACGTGGTGCCAGGAACAATGTCTCACATATGGGAGATGGTATTTGGCATGTCTAGCTGAAACCTGTAAGCTGTTTTTCTCTAGGGAGAATAAAGCACCCCGTTTGGATGTCTGCCGGATTTGTTTCCTTACTGCAATAAGGAGATGAAATTACAATTAGATGTAGTATTTCCCCATAACACCAATATTGTTTGTAAAGATTGGGGATGAAACACTTGTAGGGTGGGACAGAATGTAAAGAGCAATTTTTAAATCAATACATATCCATTTTCATAATGAAAGCTTGAATTATATGGGGGTTTTTAATCTACCATTTATATCTATTCAAAATGAAATGTGGGAAATAGTGTTAAAAACATATTATATCACCCTCTTTCTTTTGTGTCTTTTCAGACATTACCAAGAAACAAACACAAAAGGACTGTTTCTCTGTAACACTAGCACTTCACCACAAATCATGGCATAAGACACCAGAAGTTTGCCTTCCTTCACAGCAGAGGGCAGGGTGGTTTTGTTGTGGTTGCTATACCAATTATATTCAGTAAATAAAGGTCCAGGCCACAACACAGATAATTCTTACACCCAGCTAGCCAGTGTTTCTGAAAGTCACATCTCACCTAAAAAAAAAAAGATAAATAGTTTTTGGTTTAGATGTTGTTTTCTCTTTAATCTAAACCCTTCTTTCTCCATTTCAAAGTTATTTTGTTTTTAAAGTGACACCTACACACCCCTGCGTCACAAAATATGTTTCTCAGGGTTGCCCTTGTGAGCCCTCAGGAAACGAGATGCCATTTTTCATGAAGTTTGTCTGACAAGCAGCCACTTGAAAAACCAAGTAAACAAGTCAGCAGCAAACAGCAACAAGCTGGAACACAGATCATAATTACTGACCTTTGTGCATGAGAGTGGATCCCTTATCATCGCGCTCATTTACATTGATTACTCCACTTCTCACTAATCTTCTAAGCACTAACAAGTCCCCTCTGAAAGCAGCGCCATGGGCTGGAAAAGCTAAAGCTGAAAATGAAATGCACATGTTTCCAAACAGATGCCAGTAATTCTGCTAAATGTGCTCCTATTTGTCTCTTACTGCTTGCCTTCTCTTGCAATGAGAGGGGCCTCATTGCAGCCTTCCAGTCCCTGAAGGGAGATTATAAACAGGAGGGGAATCAACTTCTTAAAAGGGCAGACAATGGCAGGACAAGAGGGATGGATTGAAGCTGAAGGAGGGAAGGTTTAAATTAGATCTTAGGGGGAAGTTCTTTACAGAGACACTGGTGAGGGGATGGAACAGGCTGCCCAGAGAGGTGGTGGATGCCCTGTCCCTGGAGGTGTTCAAGGCCAGGCTGGATGGGGCCCTGGGTAACCTTGTGTAGATCCAGGCCTGGAGGTTGGTGGCCCTGCCTGTGGCAGGGGGTTTGGAACTCTGTGATCCTTGGGGTGCCTTCCAACTCATGCCATTCTATGATTCTCTCACAGCTACATATGCCTGGGTGCTTCATAGCTGTAGTTAGCCAGGTTCAGGCACCCTTAATCAGTTAAAATGCAGCTGCATAACTAGCATTGTTCAGCAAAGACTTGATTAAACACCCCTTGGTCATGGCTACAGGCATCTTATACAGTTAGGAGATTAATTTCATCAACCTGAAATAACAGGTATACCTTCTTTTAACAGTTGACATCTTATTACTTGTGGGAACTGGAGTCATTTGCCTGTTTTGAATTTCATAGTCTAACCAAATATACAAACTCTTTTACTTCTTGCTTAAAAACTACCCAAGACAAAAGCTAATGGAGACAGTTATTACTAGCTATTTTTTATAGACAGGGAGTACTGACATATATACACGTGTGTATAATGATGAAAGTCTAGCAGATAAGGACAGTAAGTGCCTGGAAAAAGTAGAGAGGTGAAGGTGCTGTTCTCATATCCTTGCTCTGCTGAAGGCTCTCCTGCTGTTCTGACTGCAGAAGTATTGCTGGTTAGCAACTAACCTTCATTTCAGTGGGATTTTTCCAGGCTAAATTGCCATTCAATGCAAGGTAAGGGATTCTGAGCAGGAAGATCTGAAAACGCATTAAAATTCTGCAGCTGATCTGGATGTTTGCTGGAGTATAAGAACATGGATAACCTGGTACAGATAGTGCAACAGTGTGGTGTGCTTTATTTTGATAATGGGTAAACCTAAGGCATCCATAAAATCACACTGAGTATCCCAGTCTTAGCTAGCAGTTAAGGACAGTGATTATTGAAAGGAACAGCTCTTCCTTGCATCAGTAAGTGTAATACTTCTGCTCACACAAGTTTTCAGAATCAAGCATTTCTATAGAATTACAACGCTTGTTTTTACAGTATCCTGATCCATACTCACCTTCCTGTGTCTCTGGATGTTCCTCCTCTTTTTCAACACTGTCAATGTACTGTAGAATATTATCTTTGTAGAAGCGTTCAGCTAAGTCCCTTGGAGTCTCTCCTTGGTCATTCCTGGCTTTCAGTGTGTGCATGACAGTGGCCATCTTCCTGACTAAGAACTTAAAGCAATGCAAGTGTCCTTCCCTTGCTGCCAGGTGAGCTATAACAGAAGGGGAAACACTGTTAGAGCACCACTGCCCACCAAGAAAACAGGGTTCTCACCACTAGTTAGAGCTAGCTACCAGTAGTCTACCAGTACTTGAGCCATCCAGCACGGCACAACAAGTGGGAGCAGCCCAACATGGAGCGGCTAAGGGAGCTGGGGATGTTCAGCCTGGAGAAGAGGAGGCTGAGGGGAGACCTTATCACCACCTACAACTACCTGAAAGGAGGTTGTAGAGAGGTGGGTGATGGTCTCTTCAGCCAGGTGACAGGAGATAGGACAAGGGGAAATGGCACAAAGATGCACCAGGACGGGTTCACATTAGATGTTAGGGGAAAATTATTCACTGAAAGAGTTGTCAGGGCCTGGAACAGGCTGCCCAGGGAAGGGGTTGAGTCACCATCCCTGGATGTGTTTAAAAGATGGGTAGATGAGGTACTTAGGGATATGGTTTAGCATAGCATAGGAATGGTTGGACTCTGTGATCTTTTCCAACCTTGTGATTCTGTGAAAGAAGGGAAATGCTAAAAGGGAAAAGATGCCACAAGAACATGCAGGGTATGAACAAGAGAGGACATTGAGGCAGGGGTGTCACAGGCAAAGGGACACTGCAGGAATTGTGAAGAGCAAGGAGGAAACACTGCCTGTTTTTGTGCTAAAGTGACTACATTCACCTTGTGAACAGGGTAGAACTTACAGAAAACACCCAAATACTGGTATTCCAGAAATCAAGATGAAGAAATCCCAGGTAAAAAAGAACAATAGTTTTAGCCAGTCAGATAAGAGACAGTGGGATACAAAATCCTGCAGATGGACAAGTCAGAATCTGATCCCACTGGCACAGCCACTAGAGCCTGGCACAAATTCAAATAGGAGCGTATTGCAGCTGAAACTGCCTCCTGCTGCACCCACCTTCCTCCTCCTCCCCCCATCTCCAGTGCCACCTGTGCTCCACCACATGCACAGGAGACGTTGCCCACCTACACAGTGCTCACAGCCAAGCTCAGCCTGCTCCCTGTTCCAGCACCCATGAGCTCTGCTCCTTGCCAGCAGCAGCAGGAGGCGAGTAGTGTACTGTCACCAGCAGACAAATATTTTCTGATCAAGGAGAGATGCATTTGCTATTTCTGGGATTTCCACATTTTAGAGATCTCCTCATCATGTTAGAAATAAAACAATTATGTTGGTTGCATGGAAAAAAATAGCAGATGCTGCTGCTGTGCATTACAATTTTCTACAATTATCACATCACACAACTGTAACCCAAAAGTCAAAAACTGTAGAATTTATCCTTACATACCTGGAAGGTTTCCATTGTTATCCACATCATCTATACATGCTCCCCATCTAACCAGAAGCTGCAAACAGCCCAAGCGACCATGAAAAGCAGCATAGTGAACAGGTTTCCAGTCACTCTTGTCTGAAACATTCACATTCTAAAACAAAGCAGCAGGTTAATTTGGTCATTTATGAAGGTTAGACATGAGATAAATCTTTTAAATAGGGATCAGCTGTTCATTGAGTTAAATTAGTTAAATCAAATCAATTAATGTTTTTCAAAGTTCAAGCCATGTATGCAGTTCCCATGCCAAGGTAGGGGCTTTTTGTGGGTTCTAGGCTTAATTTAAATGATACACATATAAAAGACACACTTCTATCAGTGCATTGGTCAATATCCCTTAAATATATATCTGGCTTACTTTATTTTTTTTTAATATAGAAGAATTGTACAACTACAAAAAAATCACAACCACCAGAGCACCTGATCTTCATTTCATAAAATTGTAAAATCATAGACTGGTCTGGGTTGGAAGGGACACCAAGGATCATACAGTTCAAACCTCCCTGCCACAGGCAGGGCCACCAACCTCAGGCCTGGATCTACACAAAGGTTGCCCAGGGCTCCATCCAACCTGGCCTTGAACACCTCCAGGGATAGGGTATCCACCACCTCTCTGGGCAGCCTGTTCCAGCCCCTCACCAGTCTCTCTGTAGAGAACTTCCCCCTAAGATCTAATTTAAACCTTCCCTCCTTTAGCTTCAATCCATTCCCCCTTGTCCTGCCATTATCTGCCCTTTTAAAAAGTTGATTCCCCTCCTGTTTGTATGCTCCCTTCAGGTACTGGAAGGCTGCAATGAGGTCCACCCACTGCCTTCTCTTCTCCAGGCTGAACAAGCACAGCTCCCTCAGCCTCTCTTCGTAGCAGAGGTGCTCCTGCCCTCTAATCATCCTTGTGGCCTCCTCTGAACCCTCTCAAACAGCTCCAGATCTTTCCTGTATCATTTAATGACATCCTCAGCAGAATATAGTTTACTTACATCATTGGCTCTTTCTGCATTTTTTGATCACTTCCTTTTTTTTTTTTTTTACAATAAAAAAATGGAAATTCACCTTAAAAGTAATTTCACCAACAGTAACTAGTCTCCAGTCCTAAATCCCAGTTTAAGCCAGGAAGCTTTGTTTAGAAAAAGACACCAGACTTTGGCTCTGCACTAGGGAACTGTGGGTAGAAGTCTCTCACCACTCCACTTCGCAGCATGGTTTGCAAGGTGTTAGACTGCCCATGGGCTGCAGCTAAGTGTGACGGCGTGCACCCACGATCATCTTGAGCTTCGGCGCTTGCTCCATTTATTAACAAAGCCTAAAGGAAATGCAAAGCAGAAGTTCAGTTCACAAGCTGAAGCGGCAAACGTTGCCTGGCAGGATCACTTGAGGGGATCAACAGGATACTTCGGGGCTGGCCACAAGGCCCTGACATGACATGGACTCAGTGTTTGCATGGATAGCACAAATGAGTGCACTGGTTATAACAAGAGTCACTTGATTACGGACAGATGAGATATTCATGGCTCAATTGGGAGCTCTCTCACCTAATCTTCATAATCATAGGATCATAGAATGGTCTGGCTTGGAAGGGACCACAAGGATCACAGAGTTCCAAACCCCCCTGCCACAGGCAGGGCCACCAACCTCCAGGCCTGGATCTACACAAGGTTACCCAGGGCCCCATCCAGCCTGGCCTTGAACACCTCCAGGGATGGGGCATCCACCACCTCTCTGGGCAGCCTGTTCCAGCCCCTCACCACTCTCTCTGCAAAAAACTTCTCCCTAAGATCTAATCTAAACCTTCCCTCCTTTAGCTTTTGTCATGAGCTGGTCCAAACAGAAGGTCTACCCTACTCCCACCCAAAAGTCCATATACGTACCTATTTACTTCCCCTTGAGAGTATCTATACGTACCCATTTACTTTCGCCCAAGAGTGAGTATCTATACGTACCTGCATGCAGGCATCCTGACCTCGGATAGCCGCAAGGTGAGCTGCTGTCCAGCCGCTGGCAGTTACCTGTGATGTATCAGCTCCATGCCAGAGCAACCAGTGCAGGCACTGCTCAACCAAAGACAACAGGTTTTATTTAACTCTTTTTACCCTGGGACATTTTAAGTGTAATCTTTCAGTCAATGTTACATTTCAAAACCACATCAGAATACTTCATTATGGGAATACAACACCCCAGAGCATGCCCAGGCCAGATGTCTGTGGTCAGGTAAATTATACCCTCCAGGTTTCATCCAAGGATATAACATATGCAAATAACCTCCTAATTCACACCCTAGCATTGATTTTACAGCATGGCTTCTTAAATGTATTCTTCCAGATTTCAAATGCAATCTGTGAGAGTATTCACATGGCATGAGGTAAAAGCATGAGTAAAAAACAATGCAAACCTGCTCACTTGCATTCCAGACAAAATTACTGGCAGAAAAAAGTACCACAAACCAAATTTAAAGCCTCCTTTCATTAGGCCTCTTAAGGTGTGTGCAATCTCATCTCTCTTGCCATCTTTCCACAGCTCAGTTTTCCTTATTCACCTTTTTTTCCAGCAGGTATCATTGCTTGAAATAGAAAGCTTTATGGATTAATCAAAAACCAGCTAGAGGACCAGTTAAAACTTTTTATTGTATGTTACTGTGATTTATTCTCCTTTTTCCCTAGGTCAGCCGATAGCTCCAGATCCTCCACTGTTTCCACGAAGTAGCTTAGCGACAAATAGATGACAGATAATTCAGTAAAGTCTGATACACTGATTGTAAAGTAGGAGAGTCAATGAAAAAGGGCAGAATTTAGAGAGGCAGAAAAGGGTGAGTAAGCAATCTGGTTTTAGGGTTCATAAACACGATCAGCATTTTCTTGGCCATTTCTGTACATTCCAGTAACAGCACTACGCTTGTTATTTCTTGAGTTTTGCAAGAATGTCACGGTCTTTCCTTTGAGACATGAATTTTTACATGGTTATTCATGGCCTTCTTGCTTCAAGGTTAGACTGCTATAAAGATTGGACAAGGAGGCTGCAAGAAGGTGGCGAATGTTGTGCTGAGTGCAGCCACTCAGTCCTCCCAGAAGTTCAAAGCACTCGTGCAAGCACGTGCTGATTTCTCCATCAATATTCAATGGTTTTATTTATTAAAGTATTCAGGATATTTATATTGAGAATGAGGCATGGGGCAGGGCATCGGTAAACAGAACGGACACGTTTTCATGTCACATCTCACCAGTTTCAGTCACCTGCAGAACATTATAAACATCTTACAGGGTTGTTTTAGGTGTCCCAAGAGAAGGGGAAAACACAATAGGGCCAAAAGAAGGTCATGAGCCTGGAAGGGAGACCAGAGGGCACACTTTGCTCAGAGAAAGCAAATCACTGATTTTAAAAATCTGGCAACGTTTACTATATAAACTGCCTGGGCTTCAGAAAGGCAAAATGAAAACCTAAAATCCTGTACTTCTGCTCTTGGGGTACGCATTGAATAAGAAAAACAGGCAGGGATTATTGATTTAACTGGATCAAAGCTAGCAGTTTTGCATCCAGCCTCTCGCAGAGAAGGAAAACATTAACCTGTAAAAACCTTGCTGCGTCTGAATACTTAACAGAATGTTTTACCTCCAGACTTCCAGAGTGTGCAGCACTGTGCAGTGGTGTGAATTTGTGGACTAAATCCACCTCATTAATGCTGGCTCCACTGTTAATCATTGCCGCCAGCTGTTCTACATCACCAGCTTTCACTGCCTCGTGTACACTGGTGCAATTCTGCTTCTTCTTGACAGCTAGTGAGGAATAATAAGAGAGCATTAGTCAGTCCAGCAATATTTAAGAAATTGGAAATAAGTGATGAATCAAAGAAACATCAGGGTATCATCTTCACAGGAATCAACCAAAATTTTCAGAGTAACCTGTGAGGTTGAGATCTGTATCAGCAGGAACCCTAAGTCACTTCTGCTTCTTAGAACCAGAGCAATATGCAAAAACCTGAGACAGCCATGCCCCATCCAGCCCCAGAAAATGTCACAAAAGAATAACAAGCACAGCAAGAGCACGATGCAGAGCCACTCATCTAGGTATGAAACGTTTGAGCAGGTTCACCCCCAATACTTCTGAAACTGCAGGTATCACAAGCTCTTTCAATAATCTCATTTTCCAGTACAACACCAGTGAGGCTTCTCACTTGGGCAAACAAGCTCTCAGCCGTTGCTTCCCAGGTGCTCCACATGGCCATGCTCCTGCTGCCGGACTTGGTGCAGCACCACATACCACACTGGAGGGCACCAGAGCTTTCACTAGGAGAGCATACCATGAAATTGCTCTCCACTGAGCTACACAGATGGATTTCAGGACAAGCTGATGTCGAAATTAAAGCTGCCACAGAAAAGCAGCTCTTTATTCCATGTGTTAGTTATCCCGTGTTGCTCTCATGCTAGTAGAACGGCATTGCTCTGTCCCTGCTTGCTGTTAGCAGCCTGATCGTTCGCTCCCTCCAAAGTCAGGTAACATTTCCACTGACCTCAGTGGCACAGAATCAAATTCTAAATGTAGAAGCAGTGGGGTCAAAAAAAAACCAAAATAAAATCTGTCCTGTCACCAGGCCATGGGATCAAACAACCTGTGTTCTCCTTCAGGCCTTTCCACTGATTAACTACGTGACTGGAAACAACGGCAGTTACATATCCCACCCACCTTGCAACACCTTAGTAGCTTGCCAAAACTTGTAAGCAGAAATATGTGATGTAAGTAAGATCTAATGGCTGAGGAGGATGACTTCAGGGGAACCTAAACCACCTTCTAAAGCAGTCATCATTCCAGTACCAAAATGCACTATGTTTCATTAGATTTCACACTGTTAGAAGTCTTGAAGAGGTGGGCTGCTGCTTTGCAAGCCAAGCAAGCAGGAAAATGGAGGTCTTAAGGTATTGTTGCCTCAGCTTCCCTGCCTGTGGAGAAGAAATGGTAGCAGTAGTTCAAACTATTGTGCAATTTGAGATAGAAAATATTAAAGGATATAAATATCACATGAACATGTTTGTGATATACATTAGAAAAGCACTAAAACAGCCTTTGCAGTTTACCAGAGCCTATTGTTGTGCACTCTGCAGTGTGATGTAGGTTGCCACAGAGAGGAAACGAGAGCTGCAGCTGTTTCAGTAATCCAGACTGAGAGTAACACACCCTGTGCTCTAACACATGGCTGGATCTTGTGGCTGTGTCACTCCACTGCCACCTCAGCTTCCAGCTCAGCAGGCTGTACCGCCGCTCTGGGCAAAGCGGATACCATCAAGCAAAAAACTGTGTGAACAAACAGCTGCGGTACAGAAACACAGGGTAATTTATGTTGGGAGGACCTCAGGAGGTTATCTAGTTTGTGTTTCCAAAGAATATTTAAGTACCTTTTGTGGTTTGAGTTGTTTTTCTAAGGAGGCAATATCACCAGGACATAATTTTCCCACAAGGGAGCCATTTCTCATCATGCCAAGCGAGGGTTACAGACTTCAGCACAATTATACGGACTGACATCAAAGGCAGACTGGGCCAATTACACTATTTGCCAAAGTACTAATGTGTTTAACACAATGTTCTGGTGCAGCAAGTTCAAGGTAATCCTTTTTCTATTTTTTTTTCCCCAGAAAAGCAGTCACCAAAGCACAGCAGCAGAGTGAATTTTACCTCCCTTCTCCCTCTGAGGACCCAGAACTGCACAGGGTCTGCCGCCAAGCGCTGCAGCAAGGCTTCTCAGCGCAGGCCACCATGAAGAAGCCAAAGGCGACTTCCACCCAGGGATTGAAGTTCAGTAAACCACTATTAATGTGAATTCAGGACAGATTCTGTGATTTTAGTGCAATCTTTATTTATTTTTTCTCTCCATCGAAATTGTTGTCAAAGGCTCGCTGGGCATTCCAAGAGAAAACCCGGCTGGGTTAAGAGTTAAGGAAGCGTTTTGAGCCCAAAGCCAGCCCAGGGTTCGTTCAAGGTACAAAGTGAAGAAGAATGGGGCTCAGAGCGGGAGGTAGTGGGGGGGGAAGGGACAATTTTAGGACGCCAAATATTTCTCCAAGGCAAAGAAAGCCCCAATTCCGGGCAGCACGCCGTGGCAGCGGCTCAAGAGGACGAGGGCAGGCAGGCCGCCCGCCGCAGCCTCGCCTCGCCGCGAGCAGGCCGAGGCCGCGCTGCTGGGCCCCGTGAGGGGCGGGAGTAGCGCCGCCAGCCCGGGAAGCACAGGCCCTTCAGGGGGATATCGAGACACGTCGGAAATTAGGGGGAGGGGGGGCGGTCCGCCGAAGCCCCGCGTCACGCGCTGGGGACTTCGGGCAGAATAAATCGTGAGGGCCGAGCTGAAGGAGTGCGGCTGGGTTTGGTCCCGCTCTGCGCCATGGCGGCGCCGCCCCGCGGGGCTTTCCCCCTCGCACAGGCGGGAGGCGCCGCGGTGGGGGCGCAGCTACGGCCCGCCGGTGCTCGGAGCGCAAGGGGGCTTGTGTGCAGCTGTCCCCAGCCCCGAGGGAAGGAAAAGGGGAAAGAAGGAGCGCGGGCGAACCAGTCTCACCGGCCGGAGTGGGAGGCGACGCGGTGGCGGCCATTGGCGTGGCGGCCCCTCACAGCAGAAGCGGTCGGGAGCTCGGCGCTTTCGCCGAGGAACCTGCCTGACTCGCCGTACCCTCCTCCTCCCCTTCCCTCTCTCCGCGCCCGACACGGCGGCGGGGTTGCTATGGGCACAGTGTGCGCTTCCCCCGGAGGGAAAGGGCTGGCAGGGCCAGAGAGGCAGCGTGTGCCCGCCGGGGGCGAGGGGTGGGCGCGGGGCCGGGGCGGCGGGGCCCGCTCTGCCGCGGGGAGGGAGGGCTGCCCGGCCTGTGCGGCGGCGGGGCTCGTCCACATGAACAGGGAGCGAGCTAGCTGCCTGGGTGGCTTACCGCATGAGGGGCAGGACAGCAGGGAAGGGAGGGTGTGGAGGGACAGGCGTTGCCGGGTGGTGCTTTTTTGGCACCTTGGCAGCCCTGAGCCAGTTGTCTGCACGGCATTCCTCGGGGAGAAGCGTAACAAGCACGGATCTTGTCTCATCTCTGAACCTATCAGTGATCATAGGATCATAGAAACATAGACTGGTCTGGGTTGAAAGGGACACCAAGGATCATAAAGCTCCAACCCCCCCATGACACAGGCAGGGCCACCAACCTCCAGGCCTGGATCTACACAAGGTTGCCCAGGGCCCCATCCAACCTGGCCTTGAACACCTCCAGGGATGGGGCATCCACCACCTCTCTGGGCAGCCTGTTCCAGCACCTCACCACTCTCTCTGCAAAAAACTTCCCCCTAAGATCTAATCTGAACCTTCCCTCCTTTAGCTTCAATCCACCCCCCTTGTCCTGCCATTATCTACCCTTCTAAAAAGTTGATTCCCCTCCTGTTTCTCTGCTCCCCTCAGGGACTAGAAGGCTGCAATGAGGTCCCCCTGCAGCCTTCTCTTTTCTAGGCTGAACAAGCCCAGCTCCTTCAGGGGAGGTGCTCCAGCCCTCTAATCATCTTTGTGGCCTCCTCTGAATCCTCTCCAACAGTTCCACATGTTGCTTGTATTGGGGCCTGAGATCTGGACGCTGACCAAGAAGTATTTAAGTTGTTTATCAGACTCTAGACCCAATAGTGTACATCTAACAACCACTTCTCTGCACTGAGATGTTCCCAGGGAACAGGATGGTGTTTCCCTGCGGTCACCATCCTGTTCTTCACGTCCTTAGCTGTCCTCAGCTGCTGTCCTGCAGGGACACTACACCCCAATGAAGGCACCCTGCTCTTCCAGAGTTCTGGCTCCAGGCAGGGGCAACCCTCCCTGATCTGGTTTACAGGTGTGCATCAATACTCGATGGACCTGACGCCTCAAAAAGCCAGAATCAAAACTGAAGATCCTTTTTTAAAACCTTGATTATCCTTGCTACAAAGCCTGTTGCTGCAACTTAGAAGTCTCTCTGTTCTATCCTTAATAATTTGTTTCTTTTTCTAAAAGCCACCTGCAGACGTGAAGCCATCCCATCTCTTTTAGCCTCCTCTCAACTGCAATTGGTAGGATTTAGAAGTTTACAGTACTCCAGGACACAAAGTGTCAATGGGGCCACATCTACATCCCCATTCTAGGAAGAAGTTGCAACAAGTAACACGGGAGTAACACCTGCAGGGGCCACACATTTCTCTGGGGACTGGCTGACCCCATCATCCTCCCCAGTAGCTTTGTTCCCACAGACTTTCTCTAACTGAAAGGTGGTTTTAAGGTTGACCTCAGGACCACGGCACACTCACAACTGTAGCTACAACTATAATGCAAGACTCAAGGAATGATTCACATCTTAAAAACAGCTTGAAAGCTGTTTGCAAAGATGGGAAGAAACGTTGCATCCAGCCAGCAGGAAAGTCACCTTCACAGCTAATTGTTTCTACTTACATCCAATACTTCGGGTTAATTCTGATCCCCCAGTACCCTCATCTCTGCAAGAGAAATACATTAGGAAACGCACTTCTGTCATTTATTTCCAGTCCCACCCACATGCCAGCCACACAAACCCATTATTGAAAGGAAGAGACTCATGCTCAGAATATATGCTTAATTTTATTTATTACATTTAAGAAATATTAACATCTCAGGGTATCTGTTTTACCATCTAAATCCAGTCATAAGCAACAAAAAAAAAAAGTTAATCATGTTTCAAAAGATCATTCTTACAGTCATTCCCCCTGTAACGCAAAGTTTGTTCGGCTGTATTAAATTCTTATGTGTTTGTCTGAGGAAAAAACTAATTAAAAATGTCTTAGCTACCAGGCATCCAGGGTTGTTAATTGTTTGTTGGCACTTGTGTTCACAACCAAGCACTCAAGTTGGTTTGTTCAGTTTTCCTCTTCTACCCAGGACTGGCTTTTTGTGTGGGGTTTTTTTTGTGTTTTGTTGTTTTGTGATTTTTTTTTGTTTTGCTTTGATTTTTTTTCATTATCTGGATATGTAAGTTTGTTCAAATAAGCTTTAAAAAAAAAACAAAAAGAGAAATCTAGGGTTGTCTCCGAGAAGTTCCTGCACCACTTTCCCTTGATAACCCACCTAAAGGACTAACTGAAGTTGTTTGCTATCATTTTACTGATTCTCATTGAGCAAAAGTTCTTTGTGATTCCATTTAAACTGAAAAAAGTACAGAAACACTGTCTTCATTTGATGGTGTGCATAAACATTACACTCCGTATATAGCAAAAATATCTTTTATTTATAATTTACATTTTGACAAGTGAAAATTGTACATTTTTACATATACCATTTCATTCCATTAAATTTTCACGCATCTACAGAACTTTCACACAATGACACCTGAAACTGTGCAGGCAATTAAGAAATTCAAATACAAAAATGTATTTATTAACCAAACAGTAGTTGAGGCCCTGCCTCAGTTGAACATTTTTATTTCATATAAAAAGTATTTGCCTTCCAGAGTTAACACAGCAGCTCCTCTGTAAAAAAAAAACCAAAAAACTCAAAAAAAATCCAAAAAACAGAAAAACTCCCAAAAGTTCATGTTTATCTAAACAGATTCATCTGGTTCTGTTTTGATATCTGTAGATGCAGGTGTGCTGCTCTCTTCTGCACAGGCTGCAGGGGTGTCATCGGGTTCTTCTTTGACTTTTGGAGAGTCACAAGTCTCTTGTGTTTCTTGTTTAACAATGTTCAACATGAGATTTAGTGGATTTTCTATGGGAGTCTTACTTGGAGATGGGGTGCAATCAAATGATGATGTCTGTAAAGTGAAAGTCAGCGCAGCATTAGCGCACATTAAAGTAACTGTAGTTAGCTTCTTACCCCTTTCACTCTTGTTCAAAATGCAAGCCTACCAATGGCCAGGCACTCAAAATCCAAGTTTCTTGTTTAGCAAGGCCCTAAGAAAGCACATTTATTTTTTAATAGCATTACTTTTTCCACTATTTCTTAGCGGAGATTGTCACCCAAGGAGTGATGAAATGCTTCACACATTACCAGCTATTCCTGGCTACCCCTGTGCTGAAATGGTAACACACCCCAGCACCCATTTTTTCCTCCATCTTTCCCAGTTCCCAGGATTACGCACGTTACTCAACAGGAAACGCATGATGGGCTTTCAACACGGTTCTGCCTCTCATGTATGACACACGAGCTGCCACAGAACATCACAGCAAGGATTAGTGTCAGCTAATTCTCTACTGCAGACCTGCCACACCCAAAGCCTTCGAGTCTTTGACTGGTCACAGGCAAGAGAAAGGGGCAGCACGTGCTGAACAAATCTGTTCCCTGCAAAGTCAGAGATCAAACCGACCAAAAGCAAAATGCTGCAAAACACATGTAGAAGGATTCACTTACGTTTTGGTAGTCTTCATAGCAAGATGGATGGTAAATCTGAAAAAGAATCATTAGACATTTAAATATGTAAAAAATAAATTACAGCTGGATCACTGGTTCTCAACCAGTGTCAATTACACCTATCACATAACTTGTCTAGAAAAATGATGGTACGAACAGGCTAAGTACAGTGTGAAATGTAATTGGGAAAAGATTCTGTGTACGTTTACTTGGGAAAAGGTGTTGTACAGAAGCCTTCTAAGTGTTGGGAACTATGTGTGTACAGCTGTGTATGGAAATAACTGATCCAGTGTCTGCACCCACAGAGATGTTAACTTTTCTTCTAGCACCACAGTGTATGGGAGGGCCAGTCAGGCTGTAGAAATGATACCAGGACTTTGTGCACTTCCAGAGGGTGAGATATTTATGGAAAACTACCAGGAGAATCCTTCAGGAGAAGTGCACTTGGCCTCCCTTTTTTCTTCTGCTGTAGTTCTTTGGGGTTTTTTTACTAAAAAAATTATCACATGTAAAAAAGCTCAGATTACCTTCTCGTCTACTCTGATAGCATTCTTCAGGTGCCACTCTTCCTCTTCCTCATCCCAATACTGTTCAAATTGCTCTTGGCAAATTTCACAGCTCTGGAAAGTTATTGGAGTAACAAAAATAAATGAGGTTACTGAACAATTTACTGAATATGTGAACTTCAAGAACCTAGGAACAGTCAAATAAGGCTCTTCTAAATCAGGTAAATAAGACGTGATCTTTCCCTCACATTTAAAAATAACTTCAGGAAACTTTTTAATTAAAGATAATTCAAGTTTAGTTTGCAGATTGAGCAATGATCATCATCTGGTCTAGAAGACTGACGTCACCTGAGAAATGTAAGCTCTGCCCTTTTAGCTAGAAGTCTCTGCAAAACACTTTGAACATCATAATGCTGGTTTACTGTCATGTAAGACAGTCCAGCACTGAGGGTTAATTAATTTTTTTTATGGCATTATCTTCACTGTTCCCCTTAACCTGGAGTCTCATATTAAAAAGGCAGAGAACTTTTAGATGCACTCATATTTAAGTACTTCTGTGCAAAATAATGAACTCTGAGAAGAAGCACACACAGTAATTTTTTAAAGTAAAAGGCTCCCAATGGCTTGACAGCTACTTTCTTAGTAATTCTACCAACACTTGTATTTCGGTAATTAATTGGTGTAGCAATCAAATACAACTCCACTGGTTACTTTGAGAGATTTCTTTGTCCTAATGCCTATCTTCTACTGAAAAAGAAATTTCAGTAAAAGCATTAACACACCCATAAACCAAATCATCATTTGAATGGCAAAGGGCCATTTGATTCATTTACTCTCTTTTCCCATTCTATGGAAGCATTCAACAAACACATTTCCCCCATTTCAGTTCTGCTGAACCATCGATGGAATGGCAGCAGCCATAAGGTTTTTTGAACTAGAAGCGATTTATACTTCTACCTGCCACTGGGAAACAACTGTTATGTACAGAGATACACCACCTAGAAAGTGGCTGCAAGAACAAGACTTCACTCTACATAGAGCCCGCTGGGTGAAAGAACACTGTGAACTCCTTTGAAGTATTACATCATTCTCGGTATCTGGGCTTATTAGCAAGCTGAAGCTTACCTCAACTGCTCCAGCTGGTCCCGCAGGGACACTCTGAAACTCCTTCTCTTTCGCAGCTTCTTGTGTTTTCAACACAACCTCTTCGTGAGCTTTTTCAAAGAATTGGCTTTTTGCCCGCTCCTCTAGATCGGCTATTTCTTCAAATTCAATCCAGTCCTAAGGAAAAAGTTTTTATTCACAGTCAGGCACTGACAAATAGGCATAAACACCTAAAAAAGAAATCTCAGGGGAACAAAACCAAAAGAAGAGACATCCCAGAAGTACCATATTTAAAAAACCTTACTTCATTAAAGTTGACACCTTCCTCTCACGCAGCATTAGCACAGTGTGAGTTTTCTCACAACGCTGCACTTCAAATAAAGCTTTTTCAGGGAAAAAACCCCACTGTCCTTTAATCTCCATTCCATTCTCAGGGTGACCAAAACAGTACCAAGAGCTTCACACTGCTTATTGTTCAGCATATAACTGCCTTTTGTGTTTTGACAGGCATGTATGAAAACCACTTGAAATATCTAAGAAATCATTGTTTACCAAAGGCCAATTCCTGTGATGATGCAAATGCCAAGCGCAATCCTACAGCACATACACCAGAAGAACCCAGACCCTAGCCCAGAGTTAATCAGGATGCATGCTGGACTGCTTACCGTTAAGCTGTAGTACCATCTCCTGTGCGTGATCTTTCTGCTAACGTCTTTTTCAGTACGGTTCTGACGATAATGCCAATCCAAGTGATCGGCATAAACGTCTGTCTGTGAAGTAGTGAATCTCATTCCACACGAGTAACACTGAATCCCAGTGTACAGTCGATTTATGACACTATCATAACGCCTGCAAAAGGAAGAAAACAAAAAAGTCTTAACATTTCTTTGAAAACAATCAGGTTAAGTTGCTTCAGATGCCCATGAGAGTGGAGAACAAGCATGAACCTACTGCAAGGTTAACAGGGCACAGTACAGCTCAGTTCTTTCCTATTTTCATAACACAATCAATTGAAACTTCAATTAATAATGGGCTCATAAAAGTATTTGTGAGAAGCACACCAGTCTTGTGTTTCACGCCTACTAGCTTCACCACCTAACACTGCATGAAACGGTAGTGCTTGCATCTTTGCAAACCACCACAAACGTGGTAAAATCAGCACTAACAAAAGAAGAAACATTTGCTTCAGTAACAACATGCTACTTGGGTAAAGACATTTTTCTCAGGGTTAATTTTCCCTCATATTCCACCCTCAGATTCTCCAAGGCTGCAGGTCCTCTCAGTCACAAAGTGACATCCAAAGCCCTTGTCTGCCCTGGATTAATCATTAGATACTACTGTGTCATACTGCTTGGTGCACTGTCAAACTTATTCTAGTATACGCACTGTCTAAGTTCTTCAACAGTGAAGTTAGTGAGGTCTGGGACGTTTTGATCTTCGTTCTGGTCATCATCTTCCTCTTCAGCAGCTGGCTGGGCAGATGTTTCGTTCACTTCTACAAAGCACGAAGATGATATTTTATCAGAATTTCAGTACATTATCAGAAAGAAATGACATGCTCCTGAAAGTTATTGTTATTCAAACAGTAATAAATACAATCTAACTGTACTAACATACAAGCTCGCAACAGCTAGGCCAGTCACCCTCTAAGATAATTTTAAAAAGCATACAAGATACTGTAAGTCATTCAGAAATTCAATTTAGGAAAAGATCAGTATTTCACCTCAGTCTTTGGCATTAAAATTCAGTCTTCAGAGACACAGAAGTATTTCAGAAAAGTGACAAGAACCTGATTATAATCAAGAAAAAGTTACAGAAGCACAGTACCAAAGACAAAACTGATGACTCTGGCTAGCTAAGCATACAAATGAAACATGACACTACAAATACACTCCATCACATGGACTAAATTCCTTCCCAGAACCAAAGGTCAGTTTAAAAAATAACACACAGGAGTTCACAGAAGTTGTTACACTTAGCTTTGCACTTCAGCTTTGGATAAACAGTCAGAACATAATGAATCTACATACGTGCTGAAGCAGAATCGGTTTTTGACAGTTTAAGGATTCCTGTTGACAGCAGTTTAGCAAACAGTTCATTGACATCAAGCTGTCCAAGGTGGTTATCAGGGTATGAATGTGGAAGGGCTCCTAGGGAACAACATGGATATTCAAGGGAAAAAAAATCAGCATCAGCAATTTACTTTCATCAGAGTATTTCACAAACACGCCTTTCCTTCTGCCTCCTGTTTCTTCCATTTTTTAATTTAAAATTATCAACTCTCTTTGCTTTATGTCTTGTTCTTAGCTAATTTCTTCCCCCAAAACAGCTTCCTTCATAATGCACTCTGGATCCTAAGCTGGCTGCCCATACACAGATTTCTATTGAATACTGTTCATTAAAATGCAGTATTTATCTCTTTTTATGCTTGATTATTTCACCAAGACCAACCTACTTCATCACCTACTTTAATCATTTTCAACTTTTTAGAATATCTACATTACTAACCAGTCCCATACTGGGAATTTTTACACACCCTGGCAAACACAAACCAGATTACGGACTGGTGCCTTCCAGAAAACAGATCAAAGTATTTTATGGGTTTTTTAGCACAACCAAAACCACATGAAAACTAGTGAAAGCCTTCACACTGAGGGAAACCCCTGGAGAGGTGATGGTACTACAGAAACCACATCTAGAGTCAACTCACTGAGGCGACTTCCTTTAGTCCACACAGACCTAGTATCCCACCAGGACACTACCGAGGGGTCATTTCTGTGGCCACTAACAAACAGAACAATCCAAAAGAAATAAAAGCAAGTTAATTATTTTGTTACATACCTGCAGGGTTCTGAACAAAGCTTCCAGGATTTGGCAAATACTGCTGACCTTGGCCATAAGGCCCTGGCTGAGCAGACATGAGAGAAACCTGTGAAAGTAAGTATTTAAGTACTCCGTGTTTAGCAGTGCAATCCTAAGCTTTACTTTTTTTACATTGTATCATAAATTTCTAGACATTTCTCAGTAATTTTATAAACACTAAATTTCTTCCAGGAACAAACCATGTCTGGAACTGAATGGTCCAATAAATGACAACACAGCCTTTTCCACATTTGCATTTCCCACTAGAATTTGAGAACTCTTTCTGGTTTTGCTTAATATTTAGTATTTTTTAAAAACCACCTCCTCTTCTACCTATCAAGCTTCCAATCAACCACATTTTCCAAGCATTTTCTTTTAAATTGCTCCTGTTCACCTAAATGGCTTGCCAGAAAGAAATTCAAGAAATTGGTAAATGACTATTAGCAAATAATTAATCCATGATTAATTCTTATTCAGGGACTGAAATAGCACCTGCTATACAAAACACATCCCCAAAGCAGGATTTTTCAGCAAATCAGCTAAAGTAACCTTCAGATAGGGGGAAAAATACTATAAGCATGTTATAAAACCTAGTTTTCTATTCTTCTGCTCTCTGAATTTACAAATGGTTTAAAATTTCTCCCATTAGAGGTCAGCAGAACCCATCACCTGCTTTCGTATCATCAGTTAACTCTTCAAGTTCAATTATTATCCCCCCAAGTGAAAAATGCTCTCTGAAATCTCTATCTACCCAAAGAAACAACATGACTTTCACTGATGTATCATCTTCCCCTTTAAAGGGAGCAGTTCCACGAGGCAACAGCAAGACAACCGAACTGAGACAACTTCACAAGGCTGTGGGGTTCAACAATGCCCACGTCTTTCCCAATTCCCCCCGAGCGATGGGTGTCTCTTTACAACCAACCGCCTTGTCACCAGTCCTAGCAGCTGTAAGACACCAACAGCATTATTTTGGCCCCACCTCATTCTAAACCTCTTAAAAATATTAACCACGTGCATTTACTTACAGAATCCTTCACACTTCATAGAGAATTCACGTTTGTGCAAGCTCAGTGAAAACACCACAGGCTTCCAATCGCCTCAGTTTGTTTTCATGTTAAAATTAATCGTTTCACCATCATATTCTGAGCTACAAAGTGCTTACAAAGATCCACTGTTTTGATTGATTCTTAGAGTTATGCATGCCCTTCAATTGCCTAGAAACTACTGAAGGATGACTTTTTTTAGCAGTCTGTCAGCTCTTCAGAAAAATCCTCCATTTTTAGAGGAAAGAAAACCACACAGGAGAACTTTGGTGAGCAAACCCTCTAAGACAATCCATTCTTACCTGACTGCTTCCCATTGGCATGTTGTTGAAATTTCCATATTGAGGACCCTGCAGACCTTTTTCATCAAAGTAATGTCCAGCTGCTCTCAATGGGAAATTCTGTGCTCCTGGGCCTGCTGGCCCATTGAAATTTGGTCCGGGTGTGCCATCAAACAGATCAGGCCTCTGGAACTGCATCCCATGAGACGGTCCATTGTAGCCTTGGCCAGGATGGTCAACAAATGGACCACCTTGTCCGTAAGGTGACATTTCTAGTCTTGAGGCAGGATGGTTAGCTACATTTTCAAAACGTGCACCTTGAAGGCCAAGGGGCAAGTCAAATCTAGAGGCTGGCTGGTGAGGTCCATCAAATCTCTGAGGTATGGCTGTATCAAATCGGGGTTGTGCCTGTTGGCCAGGTGCCCGTTCAAATCTTGGACCAGGCTGTCCATGAATTCCATCAAATCTTTGCAGGAGAGACAGCTGTCCAGGCTGACCGTCAAATGCGGCATGACAGCCATCAAACCTCGGACCGGCCCGACCCAGAGGACCATCAAATCGAAGTCCACCAGCTCCCTGGTGTACTGGTCCATCAATCAACCTAGGACCCACACCTGGCTGACCATGCGGTCCTTCCAACCTGAGTCCACTACCTGATGGTCCATGTGGCCCATCAAATCTGAGCCCAGCACCTGATGGCCCATGTGGCCCCATTGGTTGACCATGTGGCCCCTCAAATCGGAGGCCACCTCCAGGTTGACCATGGGGCCCCAATGGCTGTAAATGTGGCCCCTCAAACCTGAGGCCACCCCCTGGTTGACCATGAGGCCCCAAGGGCTGACCATGGGGTCCCTCAAACCTGAGACCACCCCCTGGTTGACCTCGAGGCCCCAGAGGTTGACCTCGAGGTCCCTCAAACCTGAGTCCACCTGACGGCTGACCACGGGGACCCTCAAACCTAAGACCAACTCCAGGTCCTTCAAATCTAGGACCACCTACAGGCTGCCCTGCAGGCCCCTCAAACCGCAAAGGCCCACCTATCTGCCCAAGAGGTCCCTCAAACCTCAGTGGACCTCCTCCACCAACTTGTCCTGGGGGTCCTTCAAATCTCAGGGCCCCTGCCAGTTGCCCTGGTGGCCCATCAAATCTTAGGGCTCCAGCACCCCCTCCTCCTGCCAGTGGTCCATCAAACTGAGGTGCACCAGCCCCCACCAAAGGCCCCTCAAATCTCATGGCACCCTGTCCAGCTGGCCCATCAATTCTGGAACTTGAACCAGCAGCAGGACCATCAACGAAAGGACTTCCTTGCCCATCTACCCCGACCCTTGGAGCAGCCTGTCTAGGTGAGCCGTCAAATAGAGGTCTGTCTTCCATTAGTGCAGTTATCCTCTGCTTTGCTTCAATGCTTCCAAATCTTGTTCCGGGACTTTCTGGAAATGGTGCTTTCTCGGGATCTTCATATCTAGATCTTTTGAAACGTTCACTGAATGGTGACCTTGGTTCTTCTCTAACACCTGAAACCACCAGAACAAACCAGATAAATAATTGGTGACATTTTAGTGAGTGGTTAACAGCTCAGTTAACTCTAACAGTTAAAGCAAAAAACCATTACCTGCTTGCCCAAGAAGCTGTCTCTCTTCACGATTATCAAATCTGCAGATTGTTTCACCATCTATTTTCTGGAACTCTGTTGTGCTTTTCCCCTGTTGTCTGAGAGCATCTCTAAACTCATCTGATTCTCCCCAGTTGTCATAGGGATCAAAGTTCTTGGAACCTCTTGCTCCTTTAGTAGCATTTTGTTCCTCAAGTCTTCGTCGACTCTCAAGCGGTGAGAGGTTCTCGGCAAAAGGTCTATTAGTGCCACTTACAGGGGAATGTCTCCTTGATCTTTCTCCAAACGGTTCTTTTCTGTCAAACTGTACTCCACGCTTGGCTTTTGCTTGCTCACACTCTATTCCAGAAAGCAATGCATCAGGCAAATGATAATCCAGAATATCGTCAGGATCCAACAGATCAAGCCTCGACAACGAATGCTGAACTTGTGTTCTTTTTAGTTTAGCCTTATGTTCGTAATAGGTTAATTCTGCATCTGATAAAAGAGGTTTCTTTTTCAAACCACATTTTTCATCTGTAGGGCTATCCCAGACATTACATCTGTGCTTTCCTTCCTGATACTGGAACAGCTGTCGGATCTGATGAGCTACCATGAGGAACTCATCTTGTGTTATTTCACCGGATGTTAAGCGTTCATTGGCCTGGAATATAAAGTTGAGGTTTAGACTTCTAAAAAGAAAAGCAAAGCATACCCAGGACACTTGTATGAAGACAGATTTATAATCAATTACCTTCTTCAGCAACTCCCTCTTGCTTGCAGATGTCAGCTCTTTGGGAATCTGTAAATTAGCATCCACACTTAATCGGTGCTGTTGCTTTGGTGCTCGGGGTGACAGAATTCCTTTACCAGCAGGCCAGTTTTCCCTGTGTCTTTGGTGAGGGGATTTACTAAGTGCTTGGTGTTCTTCACTCGGCTGTGAGCTGAAAGCAAGAATACATTGAAAATGCAGATTATTTCTTTATTCAGGACGTAACTCTTACATTCCTCTTATAACCTATCATGACAAAACATCACTACCACCTTAGAATCTAAGCGTGCATAATGTCTCTATCTCGCTTGCAAAACTTAAAACTTAGCAATTATAACAATCTGAACACTGCCTCCCAAAGCTGAGTGAGGTCAGCAGCAGAATTCCCACTGACTTCAAAGACAAGTTGTTTAAAAGATAGTAACTTACTTTTTATTTTCTTCCCAACCAGATTTCCATCTCTTGGCTGATTTGGATCCTTGCCAGTTTTCTGCATTCTCCTTTGGATCAGGAGAAGCTTTTGTAGAATGCTGGCTTGCTGCTTCTTGGGGCCTGTCTTCCTGGGCTTTTTTCACCCTCCTCGGATCTCGCACCTCTTGTTTAGCATTTCTTTTATTAGAATTTCTTTCATCTCTTGCTGCTTGTGTGCCTTCCTCAACATGAGATGACGGCTTAGGGCCGATCTGACGTATCTTCGGAATTTTAAGAGTTGAAGTGGGAGATAAACTCCTAAGTCTTCTTTTGGGTGATCTCCTCTCTCGTCTTTTTGGAGAATGTGTAGATGGTGACCGTGCCTTAGGAGAGCGCGATCGTGACCGTTTTCTATTACTTGATCTCCCTTGTTTTCCACCCTGTTTTTCGGACTCCTCAGCTGTCGTGTCTTGCTTCTGAACAGCACCATTAATTACTTTATTTCTGCTTCCTACTGGTCTATGTTCACATGTCTTATGTTCTTCTTTTTCTTTTTTCTCTGTATTTCTTCTCTTCTCTTTCACCTCTTCATCTTTGCCCTCTGACTTATCCTGAAGATGCCTTTTCAGTCGTGGATCCCGCTTACTAATTTCAGACACTTTTGTGCTTTCACATTCCTGGGTTTTATCTTTAGTATTGGGCAGCTTATTTTTTAAAGGGGGTGGTGATTTAGATTTTGCTTCTGACTGGTCAAGTTCTTTCTTCTGTGTTTTTTCGTTTGCTTTCAATTTTTCTTGCTTTGTTGAGCTTTGTTTTTCAGCCTGTGCCGTTTTGTTGACCTTAGTATCAGACTGACTGGTCGTGTTTGGTGGAAATTCTTTCCTATGAGATTGATCTTTAGCATGAGAAGAATGTTGAGTCATCCTATTCAGTCGAGGATCCCGATTCACTATTTTGATGTCATGAAGTGGAGGACTTGGGGATGGTTTGTTTTTCTCAGACTGCACAGCTGATTGATGAGGTGGTTTAACTGTCATATGAGGTGTAGGAGACATGTGTTGCTTGGTAGGTGCCGGAACTGAAGCTATAGTAGATGATCCTTGCTGAACACTAAGAGATACAGCCTGAAATAGGAAAAAAAACAAACCATGATTAATCTGCATGACAACTCCTACCCAGAGATGAACATATTTAATCTCAAAACCAAAACAATAAATAGAAATGTCTTGAAAGTTGTAAGGTTCTGCCATTTAACTGAAAATGACCCATTGCTCCCTAATTACAAGCATTAAAATAATGCAGTACCATTACAGAAGATCAAGTTCAAGTATCATGGTAACTCAGTACTACAAAGTCAATACTGCAAAATATGTAACTTCAGCCCATGTTCTCATTACAGCGTTAGTATTTTATATATTCCACATGCTCAGCGTGGAAGCTGTCAAGCATCTGCTATATTTCGTATTTCCACACTTCAAAGATCCTTTATTTTGGTATCATCAACTGTCAACACAAGACAACTTTCAATTACACACTAAAATAATACAGCTTAACTGCCGCCTTCAGATGGCAGCATCAAAGCAACCTGAGCTAATGAGGCCACTGACTTTATTTCAGATGATCAGGCTTCCTTGTGCTGTAAGAGCAAATATATTTGAAAAAGCCTGGCTTGCTGCGAGCACCAGGTGGAAGATGAGGATCATTTTGGAGAGAAGTTAAATACAAAAAACAAGAATTAAATTTTTTTTTACCTTTGAGTGCAATTCTTAAGGGTTTTACATAACAAATACAGTTCTGGAAGCCGAGATGAACTATATATATATATTGTATAGTTCTAGTCCTACAATAGCTACACTTGCCTAACAGGAGGAAAAATTCTGCAGTTACCAGCATAGCTAAGTAATGTCCAAACGAGAGAGACACTCAACTATTGAAGTTTCATTGACTATCCTACTCACCAACTGTGCTTTAGTCTGTTCCAGCTCCAGCTCTAACTTTTTTTGCTGAAGTTCTAACAACTGCTTTTGCTTTGCAAGCAATTGCTGCCTTATCAGTTGCTCCTGTGTCAAATTCTTTTGTATTTCAGGAACAACTGGAGGAGTAGAGGCACCAGAAGTGACAGCAGAGGTAGGTGCAGTAGATTCCTCTGGCTAAAAACAGAATAAAAAAAGTTACATTTAAAATCCTGATGGAATCAACTAACTCCATCTCCTTTAACTGTTATCATGATCCAGGACCGGGACTTTGTACAGCAGTTATAAATTGAATTTTTAAAGCAAAATATAACTAAACCTATTTGAAACTTTTCCTCTTCAGAATGCTCCTGCTGTGACACATACACAACATTTAATATCGAATCATCCATGTTCCAAAATATAGAAAAAAGTTTTGAAAGATAAAAAACAATCCAATCAAATAGAATCTGGAAATTCCTCTTACCTGCCTACAAAAGTCAGATACTTCATTCTTAATACACTAAACTGTCAAAAAGCAGCATATAAACAATGAAAACTACAAGTATCACCATCTGTTCATAAAGCAGGCATAAAAACTTACCGATTTATTTAAAAACTTAGGATTCACATGGATGCTAGAAGTATTCACATTTGGGGGCAGAGGTTTAATTGGCCAAGCAGGATCTAATGAGTTGACTCTGACATCAAGTGCATATAGTTTCTTCAAAGGAAAAATATCATCCCACGTGGAGCGCAATTTAAATAAACTTTTCCTAGTATTTTCATCCACCTAAAACAATAAAACAATTCTATGGCTCGATAAGTTAATATAAAACGATTTCTTAAAAGTTTTCTGTAGCACTTAAGATTTATTTCCTATTTCTATCAACAGTTTCCCATTTTAACACATCAAACTGGCTATACAGATTTCTAAGCAGTGCAGATCATACATCTATACCAATGGATCAGTAACAGAAGCTCCAATGTGGAACTGTTCTTTCAAGGTCATTTGAAGGTTTAATTGTGTATTACCATTCTCTGAGAATTTTCTTTCAACTTTTCCATTACCAAAATTCTCATTTTACTTGCCCAATTTCTGTGGAAAAAATACAGTAACAAAAATATTGAAAGGCAAGAGCCTCTGACACAATACATCATTCAAGTGGTTGTGCTGAATGGCATATAACAATGACAAACAAATCAGGAAAGGACAGAACAGAAAAGGTGTTTTGCTCAGCTGTTTAGTCACCGAAGGATTTTTTTTCCCCCAACAAATGCAACAAAAGGGGTATTATCTAAAATGAAGTCAATTGTATTTCGGTTCAGCTGCAAAATTAGACTCATCTGTGAGCCACAGATCAATCACACTTGTAGGACCAGTGCCCAGTTTGGATTATCTCATGACAGTTAAGTTTGAAATTTAGTTTGAAATTAAGTTTGAAATTTAGTTAATCTCATTGTTTGAGAAGTATAAATAAATGAAAAAAAAAAGTTGATAAAATATATGCAGCTGTCCTAAGGACAATATCACAACTCATTTCATCAAGTATTGACTACATAGATGGTTTTGCTGCAGTTTTATTTTTAAGATGTTTAGAGGTTCTTTTCAGAAGCAGGAACTTCAATGAAAATAATTCATACTTAGCTACTAGGGCCATACAATTTTCAGTGAGAGAATATGAAGTTCACTGCAAGAGGCACAGAAATGGCTGAGCAAAAGTTCCTGACTTCATCAAGTATCTAGAGATACTTTAGTGACCATTAACTGATAAAACTTGTAACAATGTCAGCGCTGGAATTCTACTTGGCATCTTTTAACACAACCAATTATCTAACAGAATGGACTGCCACTTCACACATTCCACTAATACACATTAAATAAATAGCTGTAGTTAGCTTAATCTACAAAACTCTGAAAATTAAGTTATTATCCAGAGCTTCAGCTGCAACATTAAATGCAACTCAGGCAAAGAACATTCACAATTTACATACTGAAGAAAACAAGTGTCTACCCTATCTACTGTACACACAGGACTTTATGGTCATTATTACAATCTCTCCCTAATCTCACCATGCATTTCACATCTGAAAACCTGGCATCTCAGATCCCTGCTGACATGTAATGACAGATCAATACACAAATTCATCTCGCTCATATGAGATGCCACTTAGAGCTTACAGGAAACCACAGAAGTTAACCCTTCACTTCCGATCCAACTTAAACCCATTCAAGTCCAGCCTTTCAGAAACGGGACTTTGATCTGCCTTTCTCACTGAAGCATAAACACAATTACTTCAATGGGTTTAAAGATTTAGAGCAAAAATTAAGCGATATGGCAGCAGTTTTCAACGCTGAATGAAATTAAACCACATATTTGTAACATAGTATTGCAATACAGTCTAAGATTCTCTCCCCCCGGTATTTCTTTCAAATCACAGATCACCAGGAAAGAATTGGGTCTAGTACTATTCGCTCTTCACAGTTTAAGCACTCATTTTACACATCCTGAAATAAGTAAATCAGACCAATCTACCTACAGGAGAGAGAAGCTCTAGGAAATGCACAAGAAACTGATTCTTAAGTCTATTCTTGGCACAAAGGCTATCTTAAAAATAAACCAACAATTCCTAGCTAATCAGTCTATACATTTACAGACAGTCCATCCAGGCAGGCAATTGGTAACCAAAATACTGTAAAATCTTGCCTGGATAGGAAAATTGCACATGTTTATAAACCAAATTAAGACTTTGCATCTTCAGCTAACATGCAATTTACATGCTTCACAGCAGCAGGAATAATCTTCCACAGTAAAGATACAGTACTGAGATTTATAAAAAACAATTTGTATAGCTTGCTACCCAAGAAAACCCAAAGCAGAAAACGTGTATTTATTTTACCAGGAACAAATTTTGCTTAGAATACAGAACTTTTCTGAAAGTGTATATACCTTTTCAAATACACAAATAAATGTTGCAACAAGGTTTTTAGTAAACGCAGTAAGATACTCTCTTCCCACGTTCTTGACAATGGAATCCATAAGGTACATAACTGGGAGCTTCTCTGATGCAGGAGCCTGGAGTAATAAGAAGAAACTGAGAAGTTTAGTACAACAAAAACATATTTTAAGCTTTTAAAATAAAGGGATTACCAATCCCAAAAATACAGACCTCTCTTTTTGGTTGCCACTATAAACACCAAGGGATTTGGCTTGGGATTTTTTTTTTTGTTTATACAAAAACTTAATCTGGAACATCGATATTCAGTTCAAAGTATAATGCAGTGGGTCTATCACACAAAAAAGGAATACTTTGTTATTTTGATTGCATATCAAAGCTTGGGAAAAAGGCAAAAAATAAAAAAAGAAGAAAAAAGAAGCCCACAGGACAGTATTGCCGCTAGTTCACTGAGTGTAACCTTCCAAAACCCACTTGATAAAAGTAACTTAGCAGGAAACCATCATTAGCACTCCAAGGAACTTCTAAAGGTAGTTTATAATTCAAACCTCCTGAATGCTTGTTTTTCTGGATTTCACAGAACCAAGACTTCTGGCAAACAGCCCAAATTAACGAACTTCTGTAGCCGTAGATTACAGGATATCAGTCTTTTCATAAACTACAGGCAGAGTAGGTCACAACTAATTCACTGTAATCCAAAGAGACGGAGCAAGGAGTCCTATTCTCAGCACTTGCAGGTAGAGAGTTCATATTTCCAGAGTGCACACAGGAATGCAGTCAGAACAAAGTCCAAAATCCAGACACAACTCGACCAGGTAAATGCACAACCAAGCTCAGGAACTGCAACCATGGTTTTCACAGAACGGAGTCTTCAAACTGGACACATCTTTGCTACAAGAGGAGTCTTGGGTTTTGTTGTTTGGTTTTTTGGTGTTGTTTTTTAAAAAATCCATTTTCAAAACTTGTAGCAAGTTTGTGCGATAGAAGTGTGGTGACGCCGGATCACTACAGCGACTTCTAATGTACACAAAGCACCTCTGGCCCAAATCAAGGTGATTTTAATGCCCACCACTGACTTTCACAAAGCAGAAGGCACAGCAAAGTTCCAGAAAACACCAGCAAGTACACAGACTTGTTGAAGAGGACAACATGAAAGACAACACCAGATGCTGTGTGTTGACCACGATGCCCTTAGAAGAGCATCCACTCCTACCAAGTCCCATTCGTCATCTGGCAATCTCAGGGTAAAACCAGAGTAACTTCACTCACTGCTAGATTAATGACACCTTACTTGGCAGCCCCATTGTCCAGACAAGTGTGTGGAAGTGCTCTTGCTTTACAATTTTAGATTTAATTCCTTCCCCTTTAAGGTGGTTCACAGAAGGGAACCGAGTCAGTGATACTTTTATATGGGTGAATCACAATGTTTCCTTGCCCTTAAATGTGTATTAATTTACCACAACCTGAAACTTAATATTGAAGAGGGCAGAATTCCTTGTTAGTTGAGGGTTGGGGGAGGGAGAGGGGTATCACTGCCTTTAAGCATATAGAAAAAAAGTAAAGAGAGGCAGGTGGTGTATTTTGGACATAAAAGGACAGAAAATGCAGTTAAGTCAGCTAAAACTAAATGCAGCACATGAAAAGCCCACCTTACACTATGGCATACTACTGAGCTGTAAGCAAGCTGAGACGCAACGTGTTAGAATGAAAGCATCCCTCTAGCCGCAGAAATCAAAAAGGCTGTGGGGGTCTACAGCTACTTCACATTAAATTATCTGTGGAATACTGGTTTCTTCTTTAAAGCAGCCTGCACAAAGGCATGTTAGAAACACTAAGTTTTGAATGCTTTCCTTTATAGATTAAAAAAAGAAAGACAGTGCACCATTTCTGACTTTTAAAGTCAGCTGACAGGGAAACAAAGAGCTGCCTCAGAAGTACCTATGCCCAAGAACTGCTGACATGGTATGTTACACTCCATTTCATCAGTGCATGGAAGCAGCTCACCGGCTTCAAGTTTGAGTGGCTGGGGAATTTAGCAGAGCAAAGACACTGTAACAAGTTTCACTGTCACTTGCACTATGCATCAGATTGTTAGAAGTAATACATTGGAAGCACAGGAAATCAAATAAGGAAGCCTACTTCAAGCTATAGCACTGAATTAGCAGCTTAGCAGCGTACCCTGCTTCAAATATAAGCTACTCAGGTGTCCCCTTTTAAGAACCATGACTTAAATATGGTTGGAATATTTAAGTCTTCTCTTCTGGAAATGTTTATTATGTCAAGGTATCTAGTGCATATTCCCATAACCAGACTTGAGTGTATTTTTTCCAGGTGGTCTATACAGTATTCCCTAGCAAGAAAGATGCCCACAGGACACTAACCAAAAGGCAGGGAGAGGCGCCGCATAATCACCAGAACACAGAAGACCACTAACTCTGAGCTCTTCAGCATCTTATTAAAGACTTCAGTAAAAAACTCCCCCTGTTCCTTCAAAAAATGTAGGAAAGCTATTGTTGGAAATGTGTGGCTTTTTTTTATTAGTTTCCTAAAATATTTCAAGTTTCAAGTCATCTGGCAATTAAAAAACAAGTCACAAACTTGTCCAAAAAATTGAAAAAACCCAACCTCAGATACAAAATCCATCTCAGAAAACAAATTCTGCACTATACAACGGTAAATAAAACGACAAATACATATTTCACACCTTTTTATTTACAAGTTTTATAATACCAGTCACACATTTCAGAACCATTTATTAAATTGTAAAGCAGACCACTCAAGTTTTACACTAAACAAACTGTCTCCAGGCAACACTTTTTAAAAGTGGCTTAGTAAAGGAGATCATTTTCCCAGAAACAGCTAAAAACTTGCCTTCAACAAACCACAGTCACAAACAGTAACTAGGCAAAACTAGCCATCGATACAGGATTTAAGACAACTTTAAAAAAACACACTTCAGGGCAGGCTCTAAATCACCCAGAAATGAAAAAAAGAAAAAATTGACAGCATTGATATTTATCACAAATCATTTTACACATATCCACTGCCCTTTAGGCGATATAATGGTGAGATCTATTAGATTATGAGGTCACCTCTCCAATGGCAAAATTCAGCCACCGACAGCATTTAAAACTAGACTGGAAGAAGTCTGTGGAACACTAAAAAGCCATCCTGCATTGATAGAAATAGAGATTAAATAAGAGATCCTTCCCTCCCCATCACAAGATAGTACAATTCTCACCATTATAAACCACGACTTAAAGCCAAAGGAAAAAAGCCTTTGAACACCTAAGATCAGAGGGAGCAAGGGAAACAACGGGGGAGGGGTGACTGGCACAAATTCGGGGAGGCGGGGTGTTGAAAGAACCCCTTTCCTACAAAATGCTCTTGTTAAAAAGGTGCTGTAAACCCCCATCCACGTGCTGTTCCTGACTGATGTCAGCAACTGTCTGGGTTGGGCTCGGAGGGAGCCACCTCTTTCCCTTCTTTTTATATCATGTGCCTTTCAGACGCCATGTTAGGATCCTACAGGCTGCTGCAGTTTCTACAGTCAGGGAGGATTTCTTCTTCCTCATCCTCAACCGATAAACTTCTCTAGCCAAAATAAATTCAATACGCGCACAACACTAGCATTACTCTGGGCACAGATCATCTGAAATCCAAACAGATTACCCCAAACCCACAGAATTTTCTCTAACCAGGCCGAGCAAAACAACCCCCATCACTACCACGTACACTTCTCTATCCGGAGCAGATGGTCACCTTTCACCTACAAAGTTTTCTGTAAGGGCACCCACCCCCCCAAATTATTATCTCACAGGGACCGCACCAGGAAAATAGTCGCCTCTTAACTTACTATCTAAAGGTTATTATTATAGGTATATATTGAATTTAGCCTTTCAGAAGTGGACAATTTGCATGCTATAAACTTAACCTCATTTTCATTCCTTTAAACTACTCCCCCGCCAAAAAAAACCCACCCCAACGCCCCACAAAATCTCCCAGTCAGGCCCTCTCTAATGATCGCAACACTTATCTACTGTAGAAATCGCTAAGTGAAAGGGTTGAGACACCAGATTCGAGACCCTTAACACTGGCTCAACGTAGAGGGAAAACCCAGCTACAAGGGCGAGGTGCTGCTGCCCAGTCACTGCCAGGCCGCCATGTTGTGTCTGGTATTTGCACGGGGCTTAAATCACGAGCCACGCTGCCCTCCCAGCGCTGTTTGTGGGCCGAGTCCCAAACCCTCCCCTGCTACCAAGAGGGTGGTGTGGGGGCTGTTCCCCTCCCTCGAGTCCCCTGCTCCCTGGGGGGGGGGGGGGGGGGGGGGGAAGTTGGGGGGGGGGGGGGCGTGGGTAAAACAAGCAGCAGCCTTAAGCTTAGCGATAAAAGGAGGAGCCCCCGACGTCTCACCCCGTGCTCCCTGATCCCATTTCGGCCACGTTTCCCTCTGCCTGCTTCCCCCACTGCGAGCGCAGCCTCCTGACCCTAGCCTTACTACCCCGCCCCAGGCGCTCCACACCCCGAGTCCCCGGCTCCCTTCGCTCGGTCCACGTCCTGCCCTCCCTGCTCACCCCCCAACTTGGCCATCCCCCAACTATCCTCCAGGCCCTCTGAACTCCCCTTCCTCGCCTCCCAGTCCGGCCCCAGCACCCCGCCACCCCTCCCCGCAGCCCAGCTGTACCCACCCCGCCACTGCCTTCCTCACCCCACCCGCCCCTCCGCCTTCTCCCCGGCCTCCCTCCCTCCCTCCCCGCTCCCCGTCTCTCGGGCCCTCTTCCCCCACCTCCCGCCGCCTTCGCTCCCTCTCCCTGCTCCCTCTCCCCTCCTCCTCAGCCCGCCGCTGCCCGGCTCCGCCCGCGCCCCTCAGCAGGCCGCCTCTCTCTCCCCCACGCCCTTCGCCCTAGCCCCTGAGGCCGCCCTAGCCCGCTGCCCCGGCCGGTCCCCCCAGCAGTATAGGTAGGAGTAGTAGTCGGTGGAATATAAAAACCTTGGCGATTTGCGCCTCGATCAGGGAGACGATGTCCTTGGCGAAGGGCACGTTCTCCTCGGCCAGGATGGTCAGCATGTTGATGTGCGGCTTGCTGTTGAACGTCAGGTCTTCCAGCGACGACTGGTAATCGCGGCACGCGTCCTCCCGGGCCTCGCTGCTACCAGCGCTGCTCTCCGGGGTCGACATGCTTCTCCGACCGGGGCCCGCAGCAGGACCCGACCCACCGACCGAGAGCCCCCTCCCCGCGACCCCGGCCGCCGCCGCCGCCGAGCGATGCCGCCCCCCCCGGCCGCTGCCGCTGGGCTTCTCTACCGCATCCTCCGGGCTGCGGCTCCCGCTGGTTGTGGTCGTGGTGCTGCCGTCGGCGCTGCTGCTCCTTCGGCCGCCGCCGAACTCGGTCTCAACGCTTCACAAAATGGCGGCGGCAGCTACGGTTCGCGAACCTCTTCCTCCAACCATTGCGTCATGTGAAATTGTTCTCAGGAAAGGGGCCGGGGCCTTGGAAACCCCCTTTTGTTCCCTCACCGCTCTCCGATTGGTCGGTGCCCCCACGCGCAGCTCGTGATTGGCTAGGCCATCCTCGCGGCGCTCTGATTGGCTGGCACCGCCCCTTCTTCTCCTCCGATTGGCTCCTGCGCCAAAGGCCCGCCCCCGCCCCGGCGTCCCCACTTGCAGTTGGTTACGCTTCTCTGTTTCCCCCCCTCGCTCCTAACACGATGGGCCTCTTCCTGCCGCCGTCCCTTACTGCCCCGAGCCTCGATTAGTGCCCCTGCGCAATCCCGCCTTCCCGTCGAACCCTCAAACTCTGGCCGCGCGGCCCCGCTCCCCGCCCGCTATTGGGTCAGCCGTTGCTACGGGCAACTCCGGGGCCGTCCGCTCCGCCCCTCGCTCACTATTGGGCCGGCCGTTAGCGTGCCAACGCCGTTTCCTCCCGCCCGCGGGCGAGCCCGAGGCCTGGCCGCCTCACACGGCCCCGCCGCCCCCAGAGCCCAGCGCCGGGAGAGCGGGGAGCAGTGTCACCCGGCGCCGCTGCGCCACAGAAGGCCTGACAGTGAGACGCGGCCTTGCGCCCGCCCCGGGCGGTCGGGAGGGCCGGCGTGGCCCGGCGGTACCGGCTTGGCGCCGCTCCAGCCGGGAGGCGGAGCTTCCCCGGCCCGGTGGGGCTGGGTTTGTGTCCTCCTTCCGGACACCCGCCTCTCTCACACCGTTCGCCGGGTTGCCCTCACACCAGGGTAAGCAGCGCCAGGAGCAGCGTTTCCCCGCTGCGTTAGGCGAGCAGGAGGAGGCCAGGGGTGTTGGAGTACCAAAACCCTGCTCCCCAGCACGCCCAAAAGCACCTGCCGGGGTGAGCCTGCTTGCAGGGCCTGCTGAGGTACAGCCCCTCCTTCCTCCCACCCCGGATCACTGATTCACCGCTGAAAGGGTTGGCAGCTGAACCCAGGCCGTGGGTGAATGCTTCATTAAAATACTCATCCAAAAAACCACTTAGTGTGAGGCCACATTTAAAATGCGAATTATATATAATGAGGTGTTACAAGGGGAAGCATGGGGTCTTGCATCTGGGGAAGAACAACCCCAGGTACCAGTATAGGTTGGGTGTTGGAGAGTGGCGTAGGTGAGAGGGTCCTGGTGGACAACAGGATGGGCATGAACCAGCACTGTGCCCTCATAGCTAAGAAGGTAAATGGCATCCTGGGGTGTGTTGGGGGGGTGTGGTCAGTAGGTCAAGAGAGGTCCTTTTCCCTCCCTACTAGATTTGGTGTTAGTTGGCTGCAGGCTGAACATGAGCCAGCAATGTGCCCAGGTGGGCAAGAAGCCCAGTGGCATCTTGGCTTGTATCAGAAACTGCGTGGCCAGCAGGTCCAAGGATGTGATTGGGCCCCTATACTTGGCATCGGTGAGGCCACACCTTGAGTGCTGTGTTCAGGTTTGCGCCTCACTACAAGAAGGACATTGAGGTCCTGGAGTGTGTCTAGAGAAGGGCAACCTGCCTGAGGAAGAGGCTGGAAAGCAAACCTGGAGAGTGGCTGAGGGAACTGGGACTGCTTAGCCTGGAGAAAAGGAGGCTGAGGGGAGACCTTATCACCACCTAAAACTACCTGAAAAGAGGTTGTAGAGAGGTGGGTGATGGTCTTTTTGCCCAGTGATAGGATGACGGAGAAGGGGCTCAAGCTGTTCCAGGGCAGGTTTAGATTAGACATTAGGAAAATGTTTTTCACCAAAAGGGTCATTGGGCACTGGAACAGGCTGCCCAGGGAGGAGGTCGAGTCGCTGACCCTGGATGTGTTTAAAAGACAGGTAGATGAGGTACTCAGGGATATGGTTTAGTAGAGTATGAGTATGGTTAGACTCGATGACCTCAAAGGTCTTTTCCAATCTAGTGATTCTGTGATACTCTGCCCTGGTGAGACTGCACCTTGAAAACTATGTCTGGTTCTGTGCCCCTCAGTTCAAGAAAGACATAGAACTCCTTGAAGGAGCCCATCACAGGGCCACCAAGATCATGAAGTTGAACATCTTCCTCATGAGGAAAGACTAGGGGACATGGGGCTCTTTAGCCTGGAGGAGAGTGAGGGGTAACCTTATTAATGTTTATGTAAAGGGTGAGAGTCAGTAGGATGGAGCCAGGCTCTTCTCAGTGATGGCCAGTGATAGGACAAGGGGCAACGGGTGCAAGCTGAAGCATAGGAAGTTCTATGTGAACATAAGGAGGAACTTTTTCACTGTAAGGGTGACAGAACACTAGGACAGACTGCCCAGACTGGTTGTGAAGTCTCCTTCCCTGGAGACATTCAAACCCACTTGGATGTGTTTCTGTGTGATTTAGTCTAGGTGATTCTGCTCTGGCAGGGGAGTTGGACTAGATGATCTTTTGAGGTTCCTTCCAACTCCTAACATTCTGTGATTCTGTGATATATATATATATAATATGTATATAAAATACATATGCATATATATTGTGCAAATAGAGCAGGGAGATAGTAAAATTGAGACCTGGTGAGTTGCTGGGTATTTTTAAAAAACCCCAAACCACTGTTCACCATTTTATCTGGATAAAAATGTCCGCAGTGTCTATGTTTACATTTGTATCCCCTTTCTGCAAAGTCTGCCCTTCAGAAAAGGGAAGAGTGGGACAGGAAATGCAACAGCATCTTTTATTTGTCCGTTGCGTTGTATGTTTGTTCCTGTAAGCCTTGAAATGCTGTACTTTGTACACACCACTTTGCCTTTGCAGTGTGTCACCACAAGATAAGAAACTGAAACTGAAGTTTCTGTCTCCAGACAACCGAAGCTGGGGCTGCAAGGCTTTGCCTTGGGGTCAATGTTAGCTGGCCTTTTGAAGGCATGCTGTCCATGAAGAATATTAATTATGTACCTGGAATCAAGCCATAATGTAAACTCAGTTTATCTGGCAAAAATGGTACATGTTGTTCTGCTCCTAGGGGAAAAGTGGAGAGGGAGATCTAGCTCCTCCTCGAATGACTGTAAGTTAGAATGCTCGTTCGTACTAATTACAGGAGCAAAACCAATAATAGGAGCAAAACTGCCTTGATGAGGATGTCATATGGTCCAAGAGCATTCTCAAAACCAGATTTGTTGTTTACTATTCAGCATAGGACTAAGCTACGATGCTTGGAGAAGTAGTTTCCTACCCTCCGGAACACACCCAGCTCCATGAGATCGAGTACACCCTATGTGCTGCAGCAGATGTGGTATTTTAGTGTATATTACTAGTCTGTCTTTACTGGTCTTCCTGCGAAGCTGGTAGTGCCTCAGCAAGGTCTACAGGTTGTTAGTGAGAAGTTGCCTGTGAGGTCCCCACACTGGTGAGTTGTGGGAACACTCCATGCTCTCAGAAATTGTCGAAAGAGCTCATTAGGAGTGTCACATAAATGCCTGCTGAGACTGCCCTTGGAGTCTCTAATGAAAAGGTATTTATTACTGCAGGAACTCTGGGGTACAGAGCGTGGGTTCATCTATGCCTGTAAAAACACGCTTCATGTGTGTCTTCATATGTGTGTCCTGACAACCACCTCCTGTCAAAAAACATAGCTGTGCTGAAATCATCAGTTGGAAATGTTCCTGGGACAGCACGTCCCACTGGTTCTTATCCTAGCTGACGTAACTGTGGGTTAAAGTTTGGGTCTGGGATTTTTATAGATGCAGCTCGGGGTTCTGCTGGTATAAAACCCTTTAAAAGGCCTCTACGCTGGAGGCACACATAGCATGCTCAGCTTGAGAATCACCAGCAGCTGATAATTAAAGAAGTTTTGTTGGATAGATGTGAAATTATAGTACTACATGAGAAAATATATCAAGGTAAGATGGCTTTTATGAGTATATTACATTCCAAAACATCCGTAGTTGCACTTGAAAACACTCATACTTGTGTTTGTGCTTGAGCTGAATAGCTGAATGTTCTTGGGAAGTTCAATAAATTTCATTTAAGCTGCTTTATAGCCAGACAAGGATAGAAAAAGAAGGGATCACTCGGCAGCCAGAGATGTTCTTGCTGCTTTCTATTCTGGAAAAGTAAAAAAAAAAAGGGTTAAAAAAACCCCTACTTGAAAATGCATCATTTTTGCCATGCTTGGGAAAGAAAAACAGGCACTAAAGAATGAAACGCAATGTAGATTTTTAAATATTGGTTTAATGAGATGTAAATTACCCCTCTGTATATGAGCCGATGTCCTTTGTTCTCCAGCCAGAGATTCACTTAAGGAAGCAGACAGCGTTTCTCCGTGGTTCCTCCCAAAGGGTGAAAAGCTTTACACTCGCTCTCATCAAGTCTCCAGAGCAGCTCTGCTGTCATCAGCATCGCATTCCTCAGCAGCTGATGTGCACAGCCTCCACCAGAAAGTTTCCTGATAGAGCTACAGTAGAAGAGCAGGTAAACCCTCCTAGAGACATGATCCAATCTGAGTTACTTTAACAGCTTTGTATCACAGAATCACAGAATCATAGAATGGTCTGGATTGGAAGGCACCCCAAGGATCATATTGCTCCAACCCCTGGCCACAGGCAGGGCCACCAACCTCCAGGCCTGGATCTACACAAGGTTGCCCAGGGCCCCATCCAACCTGGCCTTGAACACTTCCAGGGACATGGTATCCACTGCCTCTCTGGGCAGCCTGTTCCAGCCCCTCACCACTCTTTCCGTAAAGAACTTCCCACTGATATCTAATCCAAACCTTCCCTCCTTTAGCTTCAATCCATTCCCCCTTGTCCTGCCATTATCTACCCTTTTAACAAGTTGATTCCCCTCCTGTTTCTCTGCTCCCTTCAGCTACTGGAAGGCTGCAGTAAGGTTCCCCTGCAGCCTTCTCTTCTCCAGGCTGAACAAGCCCAGCTCCCTCAGCCTTTCTTCATAGTTCATTTGTATCAGAACTGCAAAGGATGAGTTGACATTGAAAGTAACATCAGCGGGTTTTATCCAGCAAAGCTGCACTGTTTGGGGAATGGTGTTAGAGCCCCAGTGTTGCTAAACCAGCAAGACTTTTAAACATAGACCATCGTCTGCCGGTCAGGTTATTCCTAGACCAGGTTGCACAGGCCTCATGCAGGTTTCCTCCCTTTTATTCACACCTAGAGTGTGACACACCTTGGTGACCTCTGACCAAAGACCCATAAAGCTTTTATAATTGGATTATCTCCTGTTTAGAGCTAAGCACCTAGGTTACTCCAAATGCAGAGAGCCTACTTTTGTTCATCAGGACGAAATGTAGGAAACCCTGTAATTACAGATTCTGGAAAGCAGAAAAAAAATGCAGTTTACTCTTCAGTGTCAGGTGGTGAACAGGGCTGAATTGGAGATGCATGGTGAATGAATCGTCTACTAACACTTCTGTACTTAAGAAATTCTGCATATTGTAACTTTTCTAATACAGTTTGGGTTTCACAACCTCAGAAATTCTTAAGACAAACTGAAAATATTTAGTAAAAGACCATGATAATTAGGCTGATAATTAGGAAAAGTTCAAATGCTGACAATCTGAAAAGCATTTAATATATCTAGACAAATGTACTAACCTACGTTGCCCTTCAAAGCTTTGTGAGATAGTCCTGACAGCTTGGAATTCCTGAAACATTTTCCTGGTGATGGTTCATCTTCACAAGAAGGCAGACAGACTACAAACAGTGAGAAGCCAGGATCAAAAGCTAAGAATAGCTAGGGAAGAAACTGTTGGATGTGCATACTCCTGCCTTTGTCAATCTACGCTAAATATCGTGGCGTTAAAAACCAGGTCTCTGAAGTATTTTGGACAATATTATCAAACCTAGTGTTTGGTATGTGGTTGTAACACACAAAAATGGCTTTTGGGAACTACATCTTTGTTTATGCTGACTCTTAACTAGCTGGGCTGCTAGTAAGAGCCTGACCGCAGCACCGTGGGTTCCTGGTCCTAAAGACTCAATGAGTTCCCACAAAGGTTTGTGAAATCTTTCAAAACCTCATGTTGTGTGTTGTCACAGTTAAATGTTACCAGAATCTGAGTTGACATGCCACCAACTCACCTTCTGGAATGACATCTTGGTGGGTTTTGTTGATCCAAGGACTCAAACCACAGATATATTTTACTCTATGTCATCTGCAGCTTCCCGGGCAGATATTTATTACCATTCTGTGTTACCCATGACTGGGTGACATTTTGCTGGGCAAGGTTATGGGTTGCTACAGAAACTGTCTCTGCAGATCCATCCAATCAAGCAAGGCTCTAGTGACAAGACTCATGCTTTCAGCATAAATAATTCACATTTTTGCTGGCCTGCTCTCTGTGCCTTCCCTCCAAGCAGGCTGGCAGCTCAAAGCAAAGTAGCTGGGATTGGCTGAAACTCATACCTGGAGAGTTAAAGGCACATTTCCTGAAAGTATATTTTCAAAATGTTTTGCTTCAGAGCATAATTATTTTTTTTTAAGCAGAACAAACCTCTCTGTCAACCCTTTTTTGGAAAGATAACGGGATGTCCTCTCTGTTTAACTAAACCCACTGCTATCACGTCGCATCACACTTCACCAGTTGTCCCCTGCCGCAGTACAGCCACCAAGGTGGCAGCTGGCTTTCTGACTGATAAAGCACACAGTCACGTAACAGTGGGGAATTAACCTGGAAAAGATCCCCCAGTGTTTCCAATTTGACTGGTTGTCCGAAGCTGTGGGTAGCAGCAGCCATTGACACAGATATGGAGTAACCATAGTGGTGAAGGCCTCCCAAAATTTAGGTTATGTTTGTGGGTGGAGATGGATCTGCGTGTTAAAACTTGGTTTTAAGCTGTATAGACTCTAAAATACCTTTTCTATACACAAATTCATGAAGATTCCCTCTGTATATAAATTGTGAACCCTTCTCACTCCGACTTTTCTCATCTTTGCAGACTATCAGCCAGGATTTTAATCTGTCCTCCTCTCAACCCCACTTCTGCTGGTAGGATCTGGGGACTTTAGCTCTTCCTTCTGGAACAACAACATGCGCTTTTACAACGATTTTCAGTGAGTATGGGATGAATGTCAATGAGTGTGGGATAGATATCTAAGAATATGGGATAGATGGGATATTCCACAGCGGTGTCTGGGCAAGCCAAGTTCTCATCCACCTTTAGCAAGTCAATTGCTCAAGATCTTTGTGAATACATTCCATGTAGTTAAATAGTATTTAGGTTGCATTTGTGTTTAACATGACTGCAGTGAGCTTGGCCCCCGCTCCAGTCATGGATTGACCTTTTTGCTATGTTATAGTGTGGCCTGAGAAGCAACACATTGTATGGTGTGCAGTCCATGTAAAAATAAAAAAGTCCTTCAGTCCTTACATGTTATTTGCCTTCTTTAGTGGTTAGCTGCATCTACTAGAGGTTGTGGGTGCCAGGTAATTGTACAGAGAGCTGCCACCCAAATTCCAGCCCCTCCTGCCTCCTCTGTCCTGATCACAGCTGCATCTGTCTGTAGGATAGTCGGTATTTAGTGCTTGTGCATTGCACCAGCTTACTAAACATTCCGATGCTGATGTCGGAGGATGTATCTGCTTTTCTTAGGTCCCCTTCTAGAAAAGTTTGTAGCCTGCCAACTTTGTGGATTAAACTGAAAAGCTCTAGTCTTCAAGGCCACAAAAATGATCAGAGGCCTGGAGCACCTCTCCTATGAGGACAGGCTGAGAGAGTTGGTCTTGTTCAGCTTGGAGAAGAGAAGGCTCCAGGGGACCTTAGAGCAGCTTCCAGTACCTGAAGGGTGCCTATAAGAAAGCTGGGGAAGAACTGTTCCTGAGGGCATGGAGCAATAGGATGAGGGGTGATGGTTTTAAAGTTGAAAAGGGGAGATTTAGATTGGATATTAGGAAAAATTTCTTAACTATAAGGGTGGTGGATCACTGGCACAGGTTGCCCAAAGAGGTTTTGGAGGCCCCATCCCTGGAGATATTCAAGGTCAGGCTTGACAGGGCTCTGAGCAACCTCATCTAGTGAAGATGCCCCTGCTTAATGCAGGGGGGTTGGACTAGATAACTTTAAATGTCCCTTCCAACCTAACACATTCTGTGATCCTATGTTTGTGGTCTCTGCTCCAAAGGGAAGGCTCTGGGGGCACCTTACAGCGGCCTTCCAGTAACTACAGGAAAGCTGGGGAGAGAATTGATGATCCTTTGGGGTCCCTTCCATCTCAGTATATTCTATGACTCTCTGACTCTTTACAAGGGCATATAAGGATAGGACAAATGGCGATGGCTGTAAACTGGAGAGGGCAGATTTAGACTAAGATTTAGACTATAAGGAAGAAATCCTTCCCTATGAGGATGGTGAGGCCCTGGCACAGGGAGCCCAGAGAAGCTATGGCTGCCCCTGGATCCCTGGCAGGGCTCAAGGCCAGGTTGGATGGGGCTTTGGGCACCCTGGGCTAGCGGAGGGTGTCCCTGCCCATGGCTAGGGGTTAGAACTAGATGGGCTTTGAGGTCCCTTCCCACACAAACCAGCCTGTCACTCTATGCCAAAAACCAGCACACCTCTCTGTGCTGGGAATTTACTAGAACAGGTCTGTACTGACCCCACCAGGGCTTCAGCCAGCTTGTTTATGAGAAGGTGCCATGAAACAAAATTTTCACTGACATACAGATCTGATACCGACCACTTTGTGCTCTTGCAGAAAGAACCTCGACTGCCATTTCTACCTGCTGTAATTTCTACCTGATGGTAGAACTACTCCTCTCCCAGTTCTTCTCCAAACGTTTACAGATAATCTCTAAACTGAAGGAACTACAGATGGCTGTTCTTTTATTTGTTAGTTCTGAAGACCAAGACCATCAGGTCCTACTCCTGGTGTTAAATGTACACACCTTCCATTAACCCCCTAGGAATGCTGGCAGTGATCCACACAATGAATTTCCAGCCTGCACAACTTGCACCCTTGCAGCAAGCGATGCTGAGACTAGCAGTGAAGCATCTGATCTTTGCACTAACACTGTAAAAATCAATTGAAAGAAGCAGCAACACAACGTACACCAGGCTCTGAAAAGGAAGAGCTGCTCCGTTACGCCTTTATGGAAGCAGATGCCAGGCGAACATCCGCAGGTGCATCGTCCAGTCCTGCCAGTGAATCACCAGTAAGTATTTTCTGAGTAATTACACAACCAGTTTTGCACCAACCCTGAATGAGCTTATGGGACTGTTAGGTGTCAGGTTCAGATTAGATGTTTAGGAAAAAAATTTTCCCTGAAAGAGTTGTCAGGTCCTGAAACAGGCTGCTCAGGGAGGGGATTGAGTCACCATCCCTGGATGTGTTTAACAAGAAGGGTAAATGAGGTACTTAGGGATATGGTTTAGCATAGGACAGGAATGGTTGGGCTTGATCTTAAAAGTCTTTTCCAAACTTGTGATTCTGTGACTGAAACCCTACAGAACAGGACATTTTTCACACTTTCCCTCTCCAAGTATCATCATACCCTGTACAAGGATTTCTGTTGCTTCGATGAGGACTTGTTTTAGATAAAATGATGTTGCCAATTACTAACATCTTCGCTACCCACTACAGGGGGTGTGGGGGGCAAACTCCCCCACAATGAAACAGAAATTTGAATATTAGCAAAGACTTACAAGAGGTTTAAAATATACACATTTCTGCTGTTTTGTTGGGGTTGGTTTGGGTTTTTTTTTTAAATTGAAAGCAAAGCTCAAAAATGTCTTTTAGCAAAAGCATACTGTCCATCAGAAAATGCATGGTTTGACAGTCAGTTGCAAAGCATTTTTCCCTGAAGTCAGTAGATAAGGTGGGTGGTGTTCTTTTGTTCTAACTCTTCAGTTAGATTAGAAGAAAGCTCCATGAATTGATTTTTGATACTGCTCCTCAGGGCATTCTTCTGGGAAGAAATGTGGTTCCTGGCTAAAAATCTCTTCTCGCTAGCTGGGAGGTGTCAGTTTTGGGGGTTCAGCTTACACTACTAGACCAACAATCGCTTCTTATTCTAGTACAAAACTTCTTTGTGTGTACTGTATTGCAGAAGGTCTCCAGCATTTCTCTTGAGCAGACCGATCCCCATCTCAGGATGATATTTTCACTCTTAACCACAGGCTAAACCAGGCACCCTCTCTTTCCCCACTCCCATACTGGACGCCTTTGCCCTGCTATGCATCTCCCTACATCTCTTAATGTTCAGTCTCGACAAGAAAACCCATGCATGTGTCAGAAAATAACTATTTTTGCAGTGGCCTGAGCTTGTGTGGTCATTAAATAAAATTGTTGCTAGCTGAGCTGCAGAAATACTTCCAAGAAACCCACCTCTCCTTATTCCATCCCAGATAGCCCTCCTGTTTTAAAAATATATATATATATTAAAAAGATATCGAACCACAGTGAGCTGGACTCTGCAGCCACCTACACCAGAGAAACCATAGAGAGGGTGGGGGGACTGCAGGATTATCAGCAAGTTACCTCTTGTTATCTGGAATAGGCACTTCCCTGATTCTTTAAACAGGATTTTCCTGTTACTGTGTGTGGGCTGGAAGATTTAACTACAGTCTGACTCTTCCTACCACTATGATTGTAATTGTCTCCCAGGAATCCTCACAGGTATTGGGTAAGGAGGTGTAAACCTGCTCCAGAGAGTAGTATCAACACTCTGCAAGCCCAGTCTATCTAGGGGACAGCTGTCATCATCTCAAAACCCCCAAGCGAGCAAGTGCCCCCCTCAACCCTTCACATTAAGGAACAGTTTTTGATTTAAGCCTATCTTGTAAGAAGATTAAAAGAATTAAAAAGAAACTAAGTGACGTCTTTAGTCTGTTTAATATTAACCATATGACACAGAGCTCCATCTCATACAGGGCCAGAACAAGCAGAAGGACATGTTACTTTTGAAGACTGCTGGGTGAAATGCCTTGCCTCCATCCATCTCCAGAGGATCCCCAAAGCTTTGTAGTTGCAGGTACATGCCACCACTTGCAGTTCTTGGGGAAAAAACCCATCCTGTTTTACTTATAGTTTTACTTATAGCAGAGCAATTGTTTCCATACATGAAAAAGAAAGCTACCCTGGCTGCGCTGCTAAGGCTTTGCAGGGTGGCTGGGATGGGCCATGTGAAGCCACAGCCCCTCCAAGACCCTGTCTGAGGACTTCTGACAGGGCCAAGTGAACCAGCGTTTTCCCTTCTGCGTGCTCTGAGTAGAGAGTAGACCCTACTCATCACATCAGTGCAGTGGTGGCATGTGGGTGAGGACATAGAGGGGACAGAGAATATGGCCTTGGAAGAGTGGCCAGCAGCAGACCTGTGCCTGCCAGCCTGCTCTCCAAGGCTGCCTGACAAAACAGTAACAGCACGATGACTTCCTCACATGCTGGTGGTCCCCAAAGCCCTTGCCTATCCAACTAGCCCCAGGAATGCACAGCTGAAGGGTCATCTCCCGAAGGACTCCATAGACACGAGAGTCAAACAACTCACCGGCTGACCGAAGAGTCAGATGGGTGAATGAAGCCCAACAAGGTGGCTCCCAGGAGGCACGTTACGAGGCTTCTCCTCTGCCTTGCCCTTTTATTGATCTTTCCCTCTGTACTCAGCCTGTGTAAACCCGGACGAGCAGGAGAGCGACTCGATGCTTCCAGGCCGAAGTTTAGCAATGGGTTTAAATTCAAAACACTGTGTTCTGCAATGTGTTCTGGCCTCAGAAATGTGAATCATAGAATCATAGACTGGTCTAGGTTGGAAGGGACTCCCAAGGATCACAGAGTTCCAACCCCCGGCCACAGGCAGGGCCACCAACCTCCAGGCCTGGATCTACACAAGGTTGCCCAGGGCTCCATCCAACCTGGCCTTGAACACCTCCTAGGACGGGGCATCCACCACTTCTCTGGGCAGCCTGTTCCAGCACCTCACCACTCTCTCTGTACAAAACTTCCCCCTAATATCTAATCTAAACCTTCCCTCCTTCAGCTTCAATCCATTCCCCCTTGTCCTGCCACTGTCTACACTTTCACAAAGTTGATTCCCCTCCTATTTCTCTGCTCCCTTTCAGGTACTGGAAGGCTGCAGTGAGGTCCCCCTGCAGCCTTCTCAAAGTGTGCAAAGCAATGCATGGAGCACAGGGCAGGGGAATGCTGCTTTTGGCAATTAGACAAGGAATTCACCTTCTAATCCTGCAAGACACCTAAAGGCAGCCACCTCCTCACTTTGGTGGTAATTAGCATAAATAATTATATTAGCACTCTGGTAGAGTCAGCAAATATTTGAGGTGGACCTACCTCCTGATTTCCCTTAAAACAAATGCCCCAAAACACAAAGCTCTTAAGTTCAGATTTTCTTAAAACACAAAAGAATACTTAAAAAAAAAATAGAGAAGACTTCAAAGGAGGCAGAACAGAAGCAGAAAGTTCCTAAATTAATTCCTTGTAGGGCAGGTCCTTTCTTTCAAATGATTCTCTCTGTCCCATCCTGTTCTTCAAGTGTTTCCCCCAATTCTTCATACTCTAACTGCACCAAAGCCAAGCATCTCGCCCCCTCCCACGGGTCCAACCGTGGCTGCAGCAGCAGAGACACTGGCAACCTTCCTCCCTGGTCCTAAACACCACCCCATGAGTTTTACTACAGTCTGTGTTCCAGGGAATGTGATAGAGAGTAAACATGAAGAGAACGGGTACTACCCCCTGCCACATACAAGGTATGAGTCTGATATGTGGTGAGGGAGGGTCTCGTCAGACTTGTACCCTTTACGTGATAGAACAGCAGCGAAGTCCATAGGATTGCCACAGATAAACTGATGTGAAAATATAACTGCACCAGCCCAAAGGGGAACAGAATGGGCCCCAAAACATCAGTAGAGTGGATAAAAGTGTGTAGAGCTGCGCAGAAGCTTGAAGAAGGTAAAGGTGAAGGAATCATTTGCGTAGTGTTGGGGGCTTGCTTGTCTTGTGCTCAAAAAGAAATCAAATCAAGAGGGTTACAACACTGATGAGGGGACTAGAACATCTCTCTGGTGAAGAGAGGCTGAGGGACTTGGGACTTTTTAGACTAGAGAAGACTGGGGAAGGATCTTATCAATGCTGATAAACACATGGGTAGGGGTCGGGAGGATGGGGTCAATCTTTTGTTAGTGGTGCCGAGTGACAGGACAAGAGGCAACAGGCACAAACCTGAATATAGGAAGTTCTAAATGTGAGGAGGAACTTCTTTACTGTGAGGCTGGCAGAGCCTTGGAAGAGGCTGCCCAGGGAGGTTGTAGAGAATCCTTCTCTGGAGATACTCAAACCCTGCCTGGATGCTGTCCTCTGCAGCCTGCTGTAGGTGATTCTTCTGCTGAGTGAAGAAGGGTTAGACTAGGTGATTTCCAGAGGTCCCTGCGAACCCGTACCCTTCTGCAATGCTGTGATTACATCCCCTTTCCCCACAGGCTGAGGGAGGGGGCCCAGGGACTGCGTTGCCCTGCGGCAGTCAGTTCAATGCTCTGCACGATTGCCTACCGTATCTTGTTTCCAGCAGGCTGCGTATCCAGGCAGGAGTTCATTACAGGGGAGTATATTTGGCAATTGCGTGCCTTGTGTTGACTTGGGCAGGTGAATGAGGGCAGGTCAGCAAACACTGAGCATGTAGGCATGTTTATCCTTTATAAACAGCCACCTGCTCAGGACTGTGAGGTAGATCCCTGTCACAGTCTTTGCTAGCAGGGGTGTCACAGCGCGTGTAACGTAAGGATGCAGGATGCTTTGGAGAGAGGGGCAAGAGGCTGGTGAGTTCACATCAGAGATGCTTGTGTGCCTTCAGAGCCTGCAGCCCAGGTTGGGTTTGATGAAGCAAACAGATCCCATGGTGCCATTGTGTGTGGGTTGCGCAGAAAGGGGAATGCACCGACACAAATCCCCCGAAGCATGTCACTTACATCATCTACTTACAGTTGCACCAAACTGATTAAAAACAAAGCAACACTCTCTATTTTTTAAGATTCAGACTGCAATTTCGATTAAGTCAATAAATTAGCAGATCCAAATTTCCCAGTTGCCAAGTAAACACAACAGAAAGCCAGATCACGTAATGCAAGAAATAATTCTACCTTTTTTCCTCCCCCCTCAGCTTATCTTAGAATTTAATGAAGGTCTAGTTTGCTTTTAACCAGAAAACCCCAGCTACTATTTAGCCAACAATTTATTGACACAGTTAACATGGCACTGGAGGACCCTGACAGTGCTGGGCATGGGTGGCTGTTGAATATTAAGTGTGTATTTTGGTCTTAGTCCAAGCAGGGACTGTACCTGTGCTCGGCTCAACAAAGCAGTTGCACAAATGCCTCTGCCGCATCTTCCTTAAACCTCCCTGTTAACACATGCCTGATGTTGTTCTTTGCCATCACTGTGCAATAACACAGAACTGTTTAAAGACCTAATGTGTATACAGACGATGGCAGAATCATTTCCAGCTGCAGTTTTCATATAGCTCCATGGCTTAATGGCACAATAAACCCAACATTAGGGTCCTTAGTATCCGGTCAGATATACCATGACCCACCATCCGAGGTGCAGAGCCAGCTTTCACTCAGACTGCAGTTAAAATGCCTCTCAAGGTTTTGTTAATTTTGTACTGAGACACTTTGCACAATTATAGAACCAGAGTGGTTTGGGTGGGAAGGGACCTTAAAGACCATCAAGTTCCTACCCCCTGCCAGGGGCAGGGACACCCTCCACTAGTGCCCAAAGCCCCATCCAACCTGGCCTTGAACACTGCCAGGAATCCAGGGGCAGCCACCACCTCCATGGGAAACCTGTTTCAGTGCCTCACCGCCCTCACAGGGAAGAATTTTTCCCTAATACCCAATCTAAATCTACCCCCTTCCAATTTAAACCCATTCCCCCTCATCCTGTCACTCCTTGCCCTTGTGAACAGCCCCTCCCCAGCTTTCCTGCAGCCCCTTCAGGTGCTGGAAGCTGGTCTAAGATCTCCCTGGACCCTTCTCTTCTCCAGGCTGAACAAGCCCAACTCTCTCAGCCTGTCTTCATAGGAGATGTGCTCCAGTCCTCTCATCAACCTCGTGCCCTCCTCTGGACCTGTTCCAACAGTCCCATGTCCTTCTTATTTTGGGGACTCCAGAACTGGACACAGTATTCCCAGTGGAGTCTCATGAGAGAATCCCCTCCCTTGATCTACTGGCCACACTTCTTTTGATGCAGCCCAGGATATGGTTGGCTTTCTGGGCTGCGAGCATGCATTGTCAGCTCACGTTGAGCTTCTCATCCACCAGCACCCCCAAATCCTTCTCCTCAGGGCTGCTCTCTATTACTTCATCTCCTAATCTGTATGGATAACAGGGGTTGTTCCAACCCAGGGGCAGGACCTTGCACTTGTCCTTGTTGAACCTCACAAGTTTCACCTGGGCCCACTTCTCCAGGTCCCTCTGGAGGATATCCCATCCTTCTGGTATGTCAACTGCACCACTAGTAGATAACAGCTACTGTCTCTCTGTCCCTTTACGTCAGATCAGGTGTCAGTTACCAGCTGTTAGAAAATTCACACAAACTCCATACCACAGACACTGAATAAATAATTCAGTGGAAATGTGTTTGTGTGCCCATGCCTACCTGGAGCCAAACCCGTGTGCCCGGGGATCCAGCAGCGCCCAGACTCAGTAATAAAAAACTACAGGAACAGCCTCACACTGGAAGCAAAGACCTGCTTTCATGGAGACAAAGTTAAAACCAAAACCAGTTCAAGCAGCTACTCGATTTCTTAGGAGCTTTCACCTTCAAGTTGCTCTGGGATTCCACCAAATGAGGTGTTCTTCTGTGGGGTGTGAGCAGAGCGTGCAAGGGTCCTGCTTGAGAAAACGCGGTTGAAAGCACAAAGGCCAGCCCAGTATCAGCACCTGTTTTACTCTGCAGAAACAGGGCAAATCTCTCCAGCACAGTAAGTCCTGACATCCCTGCTTTTCCTGGCAATCACTGTTATCTTCTCAGCACTTTTAAAGCACTCTTTTACACAACAGAAGAAACCTACAGAGAAGTGGGAGAGGGATTGTTCACCAGGGAGCGCAGTGATGGGACAAGGGGCCATGGCTTCAAGCTGAAAGAGGGCAGGGTTAGGTTAGATGTTAGGAAGAAATCCTTCCCTGTGAGAGTGGTGAGGCCCTGTGGCATCCAGCAGAGAGCAACATGCAATTCAATATGAATTTTAGGTGAAGCCATGAAGCCAGCCATTTCATTAGGTGAAATCACACAGATTATATACCTTTCTTACTGCCAACGTGGCAAGCTAAAAACCTGCTAATTGGCTACACACACTGTTCACACCATATTGATTGGTTAGTAACTATAATGAGTTCTGATAAACCTATCTTATAGCTAAACATCCTTAGTTTACCTTTAATACCTAAAAGCATCCGCACACCTGCTGTTTTGACCACTTTGTTATGGTTGGCTCCTAACATGTTCTGTTACTCCCAAATACCTTCCCATAACTGCTTCTTGGTTTAGGGTGGCCTATACCCCTATCAGCAAGGCCGCTGTGTTTTGAGAATGTGATTATTAGTATCCTCTCAGCATGAGTAACTTTTCCTGTCTCATGGGAACAGAAGAATATTGTCAGGGCCTAAATCTTGGGAGAAGAGAGCTAGGCCACCGGCAGGCCTGCTTTCTTCCCCGACAAGGCCCTGGCACAGCGTGCCGAGAGAAGCTGTGGTCTCTGCTCCAAAGTGAAGGCTCTGGGGGCACCTTACAACGGCCTTCCAGTAACTATAGGAAAGCTGGGGAGAGAATTGATGATCCTTTGGGGTCCCTTCCATCTCAGTATATTCTATGACTCTCTGACTCTTTACAAGGGCATATAAGGATAGGACAAAGGGCGATGGCTGTAAACTGGAGAGGACAGATTTAGACTACATATAAGGAAGAAATTCTTCCCTGTCAGGGCCCAGAGAAGCTGTGGCTGCTTCTGGATCCCTGTCAGGGTTCAAGGCCAGGTTGGATGGGGTTTGGGCACCCTGGGCTACTGGAAGGTGTCCCTATCCATGGCAGGGGCTTGGAACTAGATGGGCTTTGCGGCTCCTTCCCACCCAAACCAGTCTGGGATTCTATGATAAATAAGAGCTCAGAGCTCATCTTATTAGCTTCTGATGTAAACAGCGCAAGGCTGTTTGGCATTTTATAAGAGGACATTCCACTCATAGCTAAACAATTAATGTTCTCTTGTTCCAGTTATCAAGGGGCTTTTAAAAAGCCTCCCTGTTCTTCTCTTCCTGTGCAAGTGAATATTCTGGCTCCAGGAGACATGGTGAGCCATTCCTTTTAGTTGTAACAATTCAGGGAAGAGTGAGGAGAAGGAGAATGAGGAGGAGGAAGAGACAAGTGGCATCAGCCCCTTCTCCGTGGTCTGTGGGGACAGGACAAGGGGCAATGGCCTCAAGTGAGAGCACAGGAAATTCCACACCAATATGTGGAAGGACTTTTTCAGAGTGAGGGTGACAGAGCCCTGGGACAGGCTGCCCAGGGGGGTTGTGGAGTCTCCTTCTCTGGAGATATTCAAGACCTGTCTGGACGCCTCGCTGTGCGACCTGTCCTAGAGAACCTGCTTTGGCAGGGGGGTTTGGACTCAGCAGGGGGTTTGGACTCAATCACCTCTGGAGGTCCCTCCCAACCCCTACAATTCTGTGATTCTGTGATCTCCTAGAACAAGTAACATTCCTCTCTGCAGAAACAGAGCAACCTAATGACCAACTCAAGCGTAAGACGGAAGAGGCATCTTCCTTAACAGCTCCGAACAGGAGGCAGGCTCTGGCTCTCCCTCACACAATACCAAACACAGGTGAATAGGATTTGCATCTTCCACTCCTGGAGGGATCAAACAGCTTCCCAAGCTGTGTCCAGGGTGCAAGAAGGGCGTCTGATGTATTCCAACACAGAGAAATGTCACTAGAGTGATTAAGGGATTAGAGAAGCTGGGTAAGGAGGATAAAACAAGGTTATTCCAGACACAGGGGTGTATTTGTGACACTAGCACATGCTACATCTCTTTCCAAACAATTTTCAGTCTTCTGCAGACTGGATCTCTCTATCTGCAGGGTTGCAGCACGTGCAGCACTTGCACTCTGCCTGAGGTTAATAACCTGGAAAAGCTGGTGTGTCATTCCTTGCTGTGATGACCTGTTAGCATACACATGTACCTTCAAGTGATGGAGGAAATGACCCATGATTTATGAAATGGGCTCTTCCTGTGTTCAGTGATGCAGTGAAATACTGAGTCATCTCTAACCCTTTAGTCTCCCCCATCCAGGTTCTTTGCTACCTGTCCCCTAGGATTTGGATTGATGACACTGGGCAAGGAGTTTTACTTGGGCAAAATTCCTTCATCAGGTTTGCACAGTTGGGTATTTCATCCTTTCTCTAGAGCATGAAGCAGGTTGGATGGGCTGTACTGTTCATTGCAGCTTCCTTCAGCTTAACTTTGACTCTGTCTGGCTAAAGAGCTGTGTGTGCTGTGGCTGCGCAGGCCGATGGGTGTGCTGAAAATAGCTGGAGGCCACAGAGCTGCGGTGGTGGTAATGCCTTTCTGCCAGCAAGACATTCCTGTTCATCTCTTGGACAGCATGGTAAGTCACTTACTGATCTTCCCTATCACTGGGGACAGCTGATACAGTGTGAACTCATTATAATGTGCATGTCAGCTGTATAGCCACCATACCTCACCAGAACCAAGTCCTTTTGAGCTCTTGCAACATAGGAAAAGAGGGAACATGCAAAATGACATCAGTGGGGTAAAAGATCCAACAGTTTTCCAGGTGTGGTGTCTTGGGATTATGATACAGAACTCTGCAAAATATTTGATGAGGAAAATATGGCCGTGATAGGGGTTTTTTGTGGAACATTTTTATGGCTATGCTCAGCTTTCCACGGGGATCTTACTTTCTCAGAGAGATGTCACCACTGACTTGATTTGGATGAACATTCTGCCAAAACCAACAAGGAAGGAATCGATAGGGGTACTCATGGATGAGAAGCTGGACATGAGCCACCAATGTCCATCTGCCATTTCCCCCTGTGTCCCACACTTCACATATTTATAAACATTGATCAGATCCCCTCTCAGTCTTCTTTTCTCAAGGATGAACAGCCCCAGTTCTTTCAGCCTTTCCTCATAGGGCAGATGCTCCAGGCCTTTCATCATCTTCTCATCCCTTTGCTGGACTCTCTCCAGGAGATCCCTGTTCCTTTTATACCAGGGAGCCCAGAACTGGACACAATACTCCAGGTGGGGCCTGACCAACCATGCTGTACTTTGGAAATAATTCAAGACTACTGGTACTCAGGTTTTTTTGAAAATTAAAGAACTTTGTGTTTTCAAAACTAAATTCCTACCTAGATTCTGAGTTGTACATAAATTGAAATAAAGGACAGGAATTTCCAAATTTTTGTTCAAACCCCACTTAAATCTGTGCACAAGAATTCTCAACAGACCACATGATATCAAATATAAATCACTATTTATTAGAACACGATAAATTTTCCATCACTTACTCCTACCTTTTATTAGGTACAGCCTCCTAACAGATCTCCAGTGAACAGCCTCTCCTACTTGTGCAATTGCTCCCATGTGGAATCCCACCAATATCAGAAAACTTAATGACTATCTACTAATTACATAAGAAACCATCACACTTTATGGTACTGGGTGTGAATTTTGACCTGTAAAATCTAGTAAGTGTTGACAGACCTTGAAAGACAGGGCAGAGTATTACCCAGTAACACCAGCCTGTAGCTACAGTACAAGAGCGGTGTCTAAGCTCGAGGTGGAGGTTAGCAGTCCTAACTTTGAGCTAGTCTAGCCTCTGCTCCCTCTGCAGTCAACAGAAAGGAACAGACATCCCGAGAGACAAATTAGACAGGCATGAGAATCGAGCCCATTCCTGCATAATAGTTACTTGCATAATTAACTGTCTAGTCATTAACTGTCGCACATAGTGGAACTCCACATGAGAATAATTACCCACATACAAATGATGTTTGGGAGCAGGCTTGTGTTCTGTAAACTTGAGATTCCTAAATTAGTGTTAAGAAGTACTGAAATCAACTTTGGGGTGTGTGTGTCCCTCTCCATGGAGTGGAGTGTAAGGAAAGCCGCAGCACAGGCTGGGCATCTGGTTACCTGAGATGAATTCCGTTGGTTGGCAGTGCCTTAAATTTCAGCCCCTAACAAACGCTGGCAGCTTATTCACAGGGGTGTGTCTTTCAGTCCTCTGGTCCTTGACTGTAGCAGCTCCCAGTCAATAGCAACGTTATTTCACAGAATTTCACAGAAATTTGTTATCTCAAATTTCCAAAAATTTACTTACGATGATTGGTTATTCTCATCTGGAAGAATAATATCAAAGCAAAATAAATAGTGAGGAAAAACTCAAATGAAAATCTCTTAAACACTTAATTTCTTGTAATTATTAACTAAATGGAGGAACAGGGGGAAAAAGCAAGGATTATGGCCATCACACTCAATATTCCGGCTGTAAAGGGTTTAAACATTAATGTATTGTATAGCTGGCCCTTGAGCCATGCCGTGCACTGGCAGTGAAAGCAGCCTCTCCAACTGCAGAGCCAGCAGGGATCAGCACTTCTCACACCCCTTTTGCAGCACTGTGTAGTATTCAGCTACATTAAAGACCAGTTAGAGACATGACCTGAGCCAGGGGGCGAGGGGGGAGCTTGGGGGTGGAGGGAGCATGACCCTCACTCCCCAGTAAGATTACAGGCTGCAGGGTTCTGCGATGGTGAACTCTTGCCCTCCCTCCCCTTACAGCCACGTCCCTAGGAGAGTCAGCTGTGGGGAAGAATCACAGAATCCTTAAGGTTGGAAAAGACCTCCAACATCTAGCCCAAGTGTCCACCTACCACCTCTGTTACTAAACCATGTCCCTAAGTACCTCACCCAACCTTTCCTTGAGCACCCTAAGAAACAGTGACTCCACCACCTCCCTGGGCAATCCCTTCCAATGCCCAACCACTCTTTCGGAGAAGTCATTTCTCCTCATTTCTAACCTGAAGAATCCATGAAGAAGACACAAAGAGAAGGATTTCTGACTGCTAGCACGATCTGTGCTCTCTTTGCTGCTCTGTGGGCAAAACAGATGGGTTAGTAAACCACAGACCCTGCCTGAACACTGACTGTGCAACATGTGCATAAATTCATTTAAATAAAATTCAAATCTAAGGCTCCTGCTCTGAACTCAGGGCTCTGGGTGCAATTTTTACTGTTTGCTAAAGAAATAACAGAAAGCCACTTCATGTCTTGGGTTTTGAAGGACACCCAGTGATGCCACAAAACCGGCCATGTGACTGGCTGAGTAGTTAAAATCGGGATTGCAGGAAGGTTCAAGAAGTTCCATTTTCTCTGCAGGTGGCTCCCAAGGTAACCCTTAAAGCTGGAGTAGCAGCGAGCTACGTGCATTACCATAATAAAATGGTGGGGGTACCCTAAGGAGGTACTGTGAAGCATTGGAATCGCTGCTTTAAAATGCTGCAGACTAGTTTTCCAAAGGTTTTCTGATGTGGCCCTGGAGGCACAGCACTGCAAGGAGAGCTGGGTTTGCTCAGCCTGCTGACAAAGCCTTTGTACTACTGTATTTTGGCAGTGACCCAATACCCGCAAAACAGCACTTCTGTCTTGGAGGTGTTGGAGGCAAATTGCTGTAGGGATCCAGTTATCCCTCAGCAGCACAGGAAACAGAGGGTGCTACTTTAAATGCAAAGGATAAACATATGAAACAGCACACAGAGAGCACATCTCACCTACCTTTTAAGTGTAATTAGATCTGCCCTCCCCCCCAAGATTCAAGGAGAATTGAAAATCCTTCAAAGGAGGATTTTGTCCTGGAGATAAGAGATACCAAAGTACAGTAACAACACCCAGTCACACAGATGCCGTCCAGGGTGAAACACCTTCCTGGGCTGTAAACGATTCACCCATTGCACACACACACACCAGGAGAAGACACAAATTTTCTGAGGTCTGAGAAGACAGCAAGGTCCCTTTTCCAAATCTTAGAAGATCCAAATCTTCTGAGGTCTGACAAGAGCTCCACAATTCTTGTGCTTTGTGACCCAATGTTACTGTTCCCTATTCAAATGTTCCCGACCACTCAAATGCAGTTACATCACCACAACATCAAACACGACAGAAGCACCTACCAAGAAACACTGTTCAGATGCCTTTGTGTACCAATGGTCACATTTGTTCAAAATGGAGAAGTTAATTGACTGCAAGTTAGGTGGAGTACGTGTAGGGGTTCTCCAGGGCTTACTGAGCTGAAACATCTACTAAAAAAATGTACATGGGTCAAACCCCTTCTTCCATCACCACCTGCTCCAAAAGACCCTTGGGAAAAGACTGACATTTCTGCTGTGAGCCCATCAGTGCAGAGGATTACTTAATAGATGATTTCAAATCCCTAACACAAGGTTACCATGATAGGGCTGTGGAAGAACATTTGACTGTGGTGCCACTAAAGACCAGACCTGGTCACACAAGGAGCTCTGCAAAATCTAGAGGAGGTCAGCTGAGACTACAAAGGTAGTTCCTGGACCTTACCCTCATCGATGGACCCTTTGTTACAAACCACAAGGACCAGCAGCTTATTCCCCTCCCAATCACCTATGAAAACAAGTCCATCTGATGGCACACCAAAACACATCCAGGATTCCTGTATATAAAATCTGCTTCTGCTGCAGTGCCACATTAGAACAGCAGTTTTCAAACAAGAATGGGAATGAGATCCTGAAAGGGGGATGTAAAAGGAAAAAGGCAGATTGGAAACATATATTCAATGGATGGACTGCTCAGTGGAATTGGTTGGACAGTTGCACTCAGAGCTGCAGTCACCAGCTTGATGTCCAAGTGGAGATCAGTGATGAACACTGTTGCTCCTCAGGGGTCAGCACTGCAGCGGTTTAACACCTTTGTTGGTAACATGGACAGTGGGATCAAGTGCACCCTCAGTAAATTTGCCGATGACACTAAGCTGTGTGGTGAGGTCGACAAGCTGGAGGGAGGGGATGCCATCCAGAGGGACCTTCACAGGCTGGAGAGATGGGACCATGAGAACAAGGCCAAGTGCAAGGTCCTGCACATGGGTCAGGGCAATCCCAAGCACAACTACAGGCTGGGCAGAGAATGGATTGAGAGCAGCCCCAAAGAAGATTTTTGGGTGTTGGGGGATGAGAAGCTCAACACAAGCCACCAATGTGTGCTTTTAGCCCAGAAAGCCAACCATGTCCTGGGCTGCATCAAAACCAGCATGGCCAGCAGGTCAAGGGAGGGGATTCTGCCCCTCCGCTCTGGTGAGACCCCATCTGCAGTGCTGTGTCCAGTTCTGGTGACACCAACAGAGCATGGATGGACATGTTGGAGCAAGTCCAAAGGCCACCACGAACATACTGAGAGCTGAAGCACCTCTCCTATGAGAACAGGCTGAGATGGGTTTCTTCAGCCTGGAGAAGGGTCCAGGGAGACCTTAGAGCAGCTTCCAGTGCCTGAAGGGACTGCACAAAAGCTATGGAAGCACTGTTTGCAAGGGCAGGGAGTGACAGGACAAAGGAGGATGGGTTTAAGCTGAAGAAGGGCAGGGTTAGGTTAGACATTAGAAAGGAATTCTTGTGAGGGTGGTGATGCCCTGGCACAGGGTGCCCAGAGAAGCTGTGGCTGCCCCTGGATCCCTGGCAGGGTTCAAGGCGGGGTTGGATGGGGCTTTGGGCACCCTGGGCTAGTGGAGGGTGTCCCTGCCCATGGCAGGGGCTTGGAACTAGATGGGCTTTGAGGTCTCTTCCAACTCAACCATGATTCTGAGAGCACCTCTTGAGACTCGTGTCCACTCATGACTGGGTGCTGTTGTCCCACCACATCCCATGGGTGGTTGGAGGGCAGCATCTGCTTGCATCTCTGCCCCAGTTTTGGAGCTCTTGGGGACATCCCAACAGACAGGGAAGGCTCTTTCCTCTGATCCTTTTTTCTTCTTTGTGATGATGGGATGCAACAGCCAGCATCCTGCACTTCATCAGCTCCACACAGCTTAACAAACATGGAGTTATCCCAGGGCTCCTCACACACAAAGGCACGACCTGCAGACTGAACACAGGGCACAGTGTACTGCACATGGGTGACAGGGAGGTAGGACAGAAAACAAGGAAGCAACACCTTGCATTCCCTGCTGTGCCACTGGCCGCTGAGTGGTACGTTCAGGGAAGACCATGGCAGCCATCCCTTTGCATCCCACCATGGGGAACGTTAGCTGGAGGCTGTGCACATCCAGCACTACTGCAGCATAGGGAAAGCCCTGGTGTGTGTTTCCTCTGGAAGGAACAAGTGGCAAATCCACTGTACCCAAGACAGATCCACCCAGGCCAGAGTGTGGCTGAACAGGGAGGCAGGTGTGTTCCAAACCAAGGACCTTGGCCATCATGGTTTGTTCCCAAATTTACCTTCAGATAACAGAGAACTGACTATAGCAAAAGGCTATCTGAGGTCCTGTCCCAACCCCTGTGAGCGAGGCTGCAATGCCACCTGGAGTGAATGGCAGCCCTGTTATCCATCCTAGAGAGCTGCAAAACACAAGCATTGACAAAAACCTCTGAGACCCAATACATACCTGGAACAGATCCTCTACTGTGTCCAGCTTTGGAGCCCTCAGCACAAGGACATGGACCTGTTGGAGCACATCCAGAGGAGGGCCACAAAAATAAAGGGCTGGAGCACATCTCCTATGAAGTCAGGCTGAGAGAGTTGGGCTTGTTCAGCCTGGAGAAGGTACTGGGGGACCTTAGAGCAGCTTCCAGTACCTGAAAAGGTGCCTATAAGAAAGCTGGGGAAGAACTGCTCCTGAGGGCATGGAGCAACAGGACAAGTGGTGACAGTTTTAAACTAGAAAAGGGGCGATTTAGGTTGGATATTAGGAAAAAATTCTTCAGTATGAGGGTGGTGGATCACTGGCCCAGGTTGCCCAGAGAGGTGGTAGAAGCCCCATCCCTGGAGATATTCAAGGTCAGGCTTGATGGGGCTCTGAGCAACCTGATCTAGTTAAAGAGGTCCCTGCTCACTGCAGGGACTAGATGGCTTTAAAGGTCCCTTCCAACCGTACACATTCTGTGACTCAATCCCTCTGGCCCATTCATTTCCATGTCACAAATTATTAATGTATGAAGTACAGTATGTATCTTTAAGTACTGGGAACATACACATATGTGTATATATATTTTACAGTATGAATGTATTTAAAATACATTCATACTGTAAAATATTTCTAAATTATTTTAAAATCAAATTTATACTAATTATATAAAATAGGAAATTTTATAAATTACATATTTACCTATGTAAAATTTTATAAAAATTACATTTAGTAATTCATAGGGCTAATAAGCAGATGCGTTTATTTTCATTTGACCTAAAAAAATAAACTCTTTCCTCAACCAGTTGTGCCCAGAAGGTAGCACTGGGACAGCTACTATCACTACCTACCCCAGAGAGGGGCTTTTTGTGGCCAGAAATTTGCAGGAGGCTGAAGGGACCTCGCCAAATAAGGCAGTATAACATGACTGCCCTTCACCTCAGTGGGACATACCACCCCTCAGCTGCACAGCACCTTCCTGCCAATTCACATGAGGATTGCATCTGCCTCTACTTCTCATTTGTTTTTCCAGAAAGGTTACCAGCAGCAATAACCTAACTCATAGGGGATGCAATTACTACAGCTGACCTTTGCTGAAGCAGAGCACAGGGAAGCCACAGCACATGTCAAACAGCTGCCACCACATCGCCCTTGTCACAGGACAGCCTTCACCACTATCACAAGGCAGTACATCACACTTGTGTTTTAAGAGTTCATGGTAGTGAAGCTGACAAGTAGCACTGCAGAATCAGTGATCACAGAATTGTAGGGGTTGGAAGGGACCTCCACAGATCATCAGGTCCAACTCTCCTGCCAAAGCAGGTGCCCTAGGACAGGTCATACAGGGAGGCATCCAGACAGGTCTTGAATATGTGATGTGGGAAACCAAACCAGGCTTGTCATCTATCATACACGAAACATTTTAGTACCTAATTCTCTTGTTTTGCACATCTCCTCTGCCATTAAAGCAATATTTGGCTACATGTGCCATGCTAACATAGCAGTGTAACTGCAAAAAAGTAGTTCTACTGTCAAGAGAATGTACTGGTACTCTCTGCAACAGTCAAAAAACTTTGGGGAAAACTGCTCTACATCTTACTTCAGCTCTTGTCGCACTGGGATTTGTCTGGATTACATCTAGCAATCACAGGGCTGCTTACAGACATCAGGTCAGGTGGTTACGTGCAGCCAAACATTTGGCTGGGTCATGAGACCTAAAACAGAGAGAGAGTTAATGAGAGGAAGCACATGTATTCACAAGAGACACTGCTGCTTACTCCTCCCCAAGAGAAACTGCATCCTCAGACACAGGATTTAATGAGACAGAGGTTCAGGCAACAAGCCCACAAACTTGCCTTGTGCTGTTTGCACCTGGCCACTTATTTTTAGTGCCATGCTGCAAACGCTCTGAACCAGCTCACTGATGCAGGTTTTACAAAGCCACAGAACCACAAACCTCATCCGCTTCCATCCCGAGCCACGGCAAAGCACACACAGGGCAGGGAGTGTGCCAAACGCCCTGATGAAGACACCGATAGCTCCATGTGCTGCTCCACATAGCTGCGTTGGCAGAGGGAATGGTGCACTGTGGCACAGGAAGGCAAAGGGCAAAAGATAACACTCCTTAAACCAGCAATGCCAGCGCAGCCCCTGCATTGTGCATGTCCCTGAGCTCGGTGAGGTGAGGTGCTGTGCCTCCTGGGAATGCACACCCAGAACGGCTCTCCTGGATGCAAAACAACTGACACAGATGAATCCAGAAACTGAGAGCAACAGCTCTACTTCTAGCAGTCTACACCTCCACACTGGTTTTGAAAAACTTCTCCTGTATTGCAGTACGTCAGACCTATAAAGACAGGACAAACATCTCCTCCTCACCTTCAAAGCCCCAGGTCTTTAGTGCAAGAGCAGCAATGATCAGGAGATTCTGGGTTGAGCAACTCAGCAGCTGAAGCACTCCATCCAGATCTTGACAAGAGCCACATGAGCCCCTTTTTTTCCCCCCATACTCGTGCAACAGGAAGCCCAGGGCTGTAGAACAGCTGCTGAATTTGCTGTGAGGAAGCAGTCAGCCTCATGTAAACCTAACCTACGTGGACTGGGGCCAAAACCTGAAGGTTAGCTGCTTACTAGCAGTTCGCTACATGACATCCTTCCAACGCTGCTCGTAGATAACTTTACAGACCAGAGGCAAGTGAATGGAGCATGCTAGTGGAAACTTGGCCAGGAACCTGAGCTACTGTTGTTCCCAGTTTTCCATGAGGAGGTATTTGCAAAGAAACAGAAAACCCCAACAAACAAGAACTGATCAGGTGGTGGAAAAGCTCCAACCAGCAATACTGCACAGAAAGGCTGAAAGTTCAGGTAAACTGCAGAGTCCAAAGCAAGGAAGTGGAGCAGATCAGAAATTCCAGCACAGTACACATAATCAAACGATGCTCTCCCCAGAGCCATGTACCTGGTCACAATGCAGTGTTACTTACCCAGGATTCCAGTGCTAGTTCAGTGCAGGACTTTCACAGATTTGACAGAAAATTCCTGTTGTTAAAATTGTTTACCCAAGGTTATAGCTTTCACATTCTCCCTTTCTCCAATTCTTACTTCCTACAAACCTCAAAACAAGATCAAGGGCAAGAAACAGTGCTGGAAGGTAGCTGTACCTGAAGATTGCCTGCCACAGCACCCATCCATTTCCCAGGATGTATTCTTTCCATGAAGGTACTTTAGTGGGCTTTTCATTTCACTGTTTATGTGACCAGTCAAAAACAGAGTTCCTGCTACCTTCCACCGTATTTTTTTTAAAGGAATAAAAGCTAGTGCCATGTGTGAGGATTTGCCAGCTCACCTACCACTTGCTGGGCAGAGACATGCGCATTGGCTGCACAAGATCAGTTACAGACTCAGGTTTAGTGCTACACAATGGATCCACCCAGGACTGGCAGCAACTGGGATCAGCCCACACCTAGTTGTCACCTCAGTGCAGTATCCCCACTCACTGTCTTCTCTAGCAGGCACACCAAGCTCAGCGCTGCAGAGGGCAGCCCACACAAGCTGGCTGTGGGCTTCCCATGTGCCAGCTCCCACCACCCCACGGGTGGGAGAGCCACAATCTTCAGCACAGGGCTCAGGCAGGCAGCACTGCCAGAGTTCAGTAGGGCAAGCAAAGGGATTGCTTTTAAACCAGAACTATGCCTATTTGATGATCATGGCTGTTTGTGTGGTTCTGGAGAGTTGCATACATGCTTTGAAGTGTATAATCTCCCTACAAGTGTATGGTTTTCAACAGCCATCTTCTTCAGCCATCCCACCACAAAAGATGCATGCATATGCAGCTAGCAAACAGCTGCAAAACATAGTCCTATGTCACTGTTCACCAAATTTCCCCCCATGCTGTGTGTTCCCCAGTGATTTCCTACAAGACAGTTTCTTGTACACAAACTACCCATGTCTCTGTGACAGCGCCCTGACCACCACTTTAAGTCCCCTATTCCCATCCCCTTGCCCAATATTTACAAGAGGAGCAATCTCCTGGTTCAGTGTTAGATGACTGCTCACTTAAATTCAAGGGAGCGAAGAGTCGGGGAGAAAGTGTTTTTCTCTCTGGAGATGGAAGTTCTGTCAGAAACCAGCTCTTAGAGCCCTGAGACACACAGCAGGAGAGGGTCTGCAGAACTGCTACTGAATTGTTGCAGTGTTTCAGTTGAAGAACACACCTGTGCTACCTGGAGAGGTTCTTGACTGCCCTTAGAGCACTCTTCTTGTGCTGAAAGACAAAAAAATCCCACTTTATCGTTAGTCACCAGAAACTTTTCTGAACAGCTTCACACACCGTCTTGGCCATGCAGGAATAGTAGGTTTTTCCAAGCTGCCTTACGCAGGGTTTCAGTCAGAACACTTAAAAGAAGCCTCTCACCCTTACCCTTTCCTGAACTCTCCCCGTTTAAGAATATACCATCACAGAAAAGCACATGAAGATACCTCCAACTGCCCCAGCAATATACAAGTACTTACCTAATCTCACCTTTCACCTTGAAGCTCCACAGGAGACAAACAAAAGACCTTCACAGCAGGTTTCCAGCCTCCAGGATCAGAGTACTACCTTTTAAGGTGAAAGAATTCACACCCTGCCCCCCAGGCTTTGAAGCAGGCAGTGGGGTAGTGTCACTTCAGTGCTCCTCCTTCCTCTGAGAGGACTGTGACTGTGAACAACTGGGTTTTATAGCTGGGGTAATTGAGAAAATTGGATTTCAAAACAAAACTTCTGTGCCAAGACTAACATAGACGGTACCAACCCCCCTTAGAAACCATATTCCGCTCTGGGCACACACCAGAAATCCTTTCATCTGGCTGGTTTCCACCCCAGGAATTATCTAGTGATGATTTCAAGAACCCAGATAGCCCCATGTGCTGCCAGCTCTCCGTGCTGCACGGACACGGGTGTTGGCACCATGACAGCAGATCAGACACCTTAAAAATTACATTATCACACAACATTTGTATGCATCATCTCATAAATTCATATTTCTCATGCAGACCGTAGAGCTGGTGTCTGTATAGTGTCAAGCACAGGTTCAACTGACAGAATCAAACCCCTGAGGTTTTAAGAGCGAGAATGAACGTTGAGGTATGCAGCCACATTTCAACATACAAACATAGATTAAGCCATTTCTTCTTTAAGCAAAGCCATCTGACATTCCCTCTCCCCATCCTTATCTTTCATATCCCTCCTGTGGGGTCTTCAAACAACTTCTCCTGGCCTTTGGGACACTAGGTGATTGCTTACCTGAGTCCACAGTGACCAAAAGCACATCAGTAACAAAGACAACCCAGAGTTTTTGTGGTGTAAGTACACACAAACGTATCAGCTTCACAGGCTCGGGATGGTACAGACACAGAAATGAGTTGTCATTACCAACATTAAACCAGGGTATACCCACATATGTCAGGAATGCCAAACGTAGGCTTGCAGTTCCACCATCACCTTGTGTCTCTTCCGACAGAATGCCAAGACAACAGACCATGCTTGTTTCTGTGACAGGACCACAGGCTCCCTGTGTGTCTCACAATTAAGATCTGTGGGTCAGGAGACTTGGCCATTAGTGTTTTCAGGTAAACACAGCATCCAAGATTGAGACACACCAACATCATCACTAACACCTCTGATGAGTTGTCATCAGTAATACCTACCTACAGACAAGCATCAGACACCCCTGAACTGATGAATTATATACATGGAAAAGCACTTTGTGTCTTGCATCAGACATGTCTGGGTAGCTTCTGAAGTGAATTCCATTTTTCTACATGTCAATATGCTACAGCACCTCTTAGCTGAGACATCAGTGGCACCCACACCTTTGGATAAAGCAACACAGTATAAGCAACGACCTCCTCAAGTTCCTGTAAAGCAGGACACATCCTTGTTTCCTCCCACAGGCAGCAGCGCTGACACAATGTAGGTGACACCAGTTGCTTCTACACCAGTCTAAGTAACAAAGCATACTGTCATTAGGTCAGCAACTACCTTGGGTAATGAGCTCACACAAGGGGTTTCTTCCAGTTCTAGAAGACACAAGCAAGGCCTGCTCACCCTGCTGCAGTACTCACCATTACTGCTCGCCTTAGCTGCACAGGCAACTTGTGACAGAACTCATCACATCACTGCCCCTTTCTTTTTCCACCCACCCAATCTAAAGGTATCAGCGTAGAGAAGAATCAGAAGTAGAAAAGAAATAGAGGGCTGCACTTGTAATTCAGCATTCCTCAGGCATTCTGAACTGTTACTGCAAGTGATAGCAGCATTATGCTCCTTCCACCCCTTTCTTCTGTGACCAGTATAGCAAATCCAGGTGAGGTGGGGGTGTGAAGAGGCACCTCTTGTCCCAGGACACCAGACATTTTACAGGAAGGCAGGCAACTGGTTCAGATTCTTTAACTGGAGAGAACTAGATTGAAAGAGAGAGAAGAATGGCACACAGTGCTGTAACATCAACAGATCTTGAAAGGCTGCAAGGTTCAGAGGAAGTAACTGCGTTGTAAAATACCTCATGACATCCTTCCTCCACCACTCAAGTGTATCCTGGGGCAGACAGGCTACTCTGTGTAGTTAATATGAAGTAGTATCCTGAGCAAATGCATAGTACTTACCTCTAGAAGGAGCCAAAACAAGAAATAAGAACATGTAACTCCATTTTTCCTGAGCTATACCACTACTGGACTGTAGCCAAGGCTGCTAGTGAGTCTGTGAAGCTCCTCACAACTCCTGTTGATAGAGTATCTTCTTGAAGCAATAATACTTTATTTCACAGGAATCAGCTGTAACTAGAAAGAGTGTTATTTCACAAGCCATGCAATACTTTCAGTACCCTCCCTTCCAATTCTGAGGAAAGAGCTTATATGCATTATTTCAGGGAACTCCAGTCCCCTTAAGCCCATCAGCGATATAATTAATCACTCATTTGATGAATGGATCATTCTCCGTTCCCTGACAGAGACAAGAACAAGCAAGGATCGCATTCAGTGAAGTCTACAACCTGCTGCTCAAAATCTAGTCTACCTCCTACATGCTTGCTGGAGGGTAGGCTGAAACCCAGCCAGCACCTAGGCAGCTGGCTAAGCCACGCAAACACCAGCCAGCAAACACAGGTAGGAAAACAGGGAAACAAGGGAGCTTGACTGCTCCCATACCATAGAATTACAGAATCACTAGGCTGGAAGAGACCTTTGAGATCATCAAGTCCAACCATACCCATCCTCTATTAAACCTTATCTCTGAGCACCTCATCTACCCATCTCTTAAATACACCCAGGGTCAGTGACTCGACCTCCTCCCTGGGCATCCTGTGCCAGCGTCCGATAACCCTTTCGGTGAAGAACTTTTTCCTAATGTCTAATCTGAACCTGCCCTGGAACAGCTTCAGCCCATTCCCCCTATCACCCCTTGCTTGGGCAAAGAGAACAACGACCACCTCTCTACAACCTCCTTCCAGGTAACTGTAGGCAGTGATAGAGTCTCCCCTCAGCCTCCTCTTCTCCAGGTTGAACAACCCCAGCTCCCTCAGCCACTCCTTATAACGTTTGCCCTCCAGCCCCTTCCCCAGCCTAATTGACCTTCTCTGGACACGCTCCAGGACCGTGATGTCTTTCTTGCAGTGAGGAGCCCAGAACTGGACACAGTACTCAAGGTGCAGCCTCACCAATACCGAGTACAGGGCCACAGTCACCTTCCTGGACTTGCTAGCCACACTGTTTCTGATACAAGCGAAGATGCCATTGGCTTTCCTGGCCACAAAGGATGGGAGAGGCATCACATCTCACCCATTCGCTCAGCTTTCTGAAAGATGATTTACGTCTCTATGGACACACTGAGGACAGCTGCCTTTAGGATGGCGCACGGCTCCTCCTGCTGGAAGCACCAAGCAACGCACCTATGACAGCCAAGCGGTTATCGGCAGAGCCACAGCCCTTCGAAGCGCCCCAGATCAGCAAACGCAGGCTGTCTGTCACCCGCCGTGCGACAAGGGCACGTCCCGGCCGCTCCCTGCCCAAGGCCTCCCCCGCCCAGGCCAGGCCCTGCACCACGAACCGCGGTCGCTCGGCGGCTGCGGCTGCGGCACACCCCCCCCCCAACCCCCCCCGCCACTCCCCGCACGGGGTCCCTCATACCGGAGGGCACAACCCCAAAGGCCACCGGAGCCACCCCGGTTCCCCGCACGGCACACGGTAGCCTCGCGCGGCCCCGGCCCCGCCACACACCGCGGCCGCCTGCCCTCACCGCCGGCCGGCGGCCCCTTCAGCCGCCCCCAGCGCCTTCCACAGCCCCATCGCGGCCCCCGCCCGCCTCCGGGCCCGCTGCATCCCGCCAAGGGGCGAATGCCGGGAACAGGCTTCCCCACCCCCCACCCGGTGACAAGGCCCTGCCGAGGGCCGGCAGACGCCGGACAGCCGGCCACTACACCGCCTCCTCCGGGGCCTTCCACAACGCGCCGCGTCACTCGGCCTCCCCCTGCCTCAGCCTCCCCCTTCCCTCAGCCCCTCGCACGAGCTCTCTTCGCCCCCTAAACGAACACCCGAGTCCCAGCCTCCTCCCCCGACATCTCCACCCGGTACCCCGGCCGCTCCTCCCGAGCTAAAAGCGTCCCACGCCATCAACATGGCGGCGGCGGCCACTACCTCCTCCTCCTCCTCCTCCACCACTCGCCCTCCCCCCCCGCTTCCCACAGCGGCCGCACGGCGCGGAGCCTGCCGGGAAACCGAGTCCGCGCCCCGCGTCCTACCGCCCGGCACCGCTCACAGGGAACTACAAGCCCCAGACGTCCGCGCTGCTGGCGGGTGCCAGCCAATGGGAAGGCGGCGGCGCGGCCGCTCGCTCCGCCCCGGCGGGCGAGAGGGGTGATGTCATTGCCCAGCGGGCGGCCGCGGGGGCGCGCCGCCGTTCATTGTGCTCCGCCGGTGCCGCCTCCCGCTGCCTCTGCCAGCGCCGGCCACGGCGCGGGGGGGCCCCGCTCCTGCTCTGGCCCCCCAGCACCGGCCCGGGGCAGCCCCGCTCCCGCGCTAGCCCACGGGGTCTGCCCTGCAGCGGGGGCGGCTCCGCGCCTGTGCCCGAAAGGGGCTGCCTTGCACGGAGCTCCGCCGTCCCCGTCCCGGGGAGGGGGCCTGTGCTCCCCTGCCCCAGGGGTGGCTCGGCACCCGTCCCGGCGGGGGCTGCGCCTCACGGAAAGGTGGGCTCAGCTCCCGTCCCCGAGCTGGGTTGCCTTGCGCCCATCCCAGGGAGCTGCTCCGCACCGGGTGGGCGGCCAGCACCCGTCCCCGGGGGAGCGGGCTGCCTCGCAGCCATCCCCGGGGGTGCTGCACCGCGCCGGCCCGGCACCAGCCCCCGGTAGTGTGCGGGCTGCACCGCGCCCAGCGCCGCGCTCCCCAGCTCGGGGTGGCCCGGAGCTGCCAGCCTTCTCCCATCGCCGGTGACCTGGCTCCCGCCTCGTTTTATGGTCGTGGAGAGGGAGGACAAATCCCAAACCAGGTGAGTTCTGCGCCCCTCTTCTTTTTTATCCTTTTTGTGTGTGTGTGTGTGTGTGTTTTCCCTCCCTCTGTTGCCCCCTCCTAATCCCCCCATCCCCCGATGCTTTTCCCCGCACCCTGCCTTCCCCAGCGGGAGAAGCGCTGCCGAGCGGGGCCGCCCCGCCTTTCCCTGGCACTGCCGAACACAACTCCCCCCCCACCTGGAAATGAAGGAAATAACCCCGGAGATGCGTACCCCTCCCCATCCTTCGGGCCCGGCGGGTAGGTGCGTCCCCGCCTTGGCGCGACCTCCGCGTCCCGCAGCCTCCGGGAAACTCCCGTAACTTCGGGATGCTCCGGATGCCCCGGAATAACGAGGTCCGGAATGGCGGGTGGGCCCTGTCCCGTCTGCCTCCCGCACTGTGTCATAGTGAAATATCAGATGGGTTTTTAGTTGTGAAGTGTTGCTGAGCGCCTGTGAGACCCGGTGTCCCGGGGGGGGGGGGGGGGCGGGGAATGATCCATATATATATATATGTATATACACACACGCAATCTCTTACGAGCTTGAATAAGCAAAATCTGTTTGAAGATGGGTTTTTGGGGTGCTGGTGTCGTGCGACTTCTGTGTTTTGACACCCTGGTTTAGGGGAATGGGGGAGATTTGAGCCAAGCTGGCTCCCAGTCTGGCTGCGGGCAGTCGGTCTGGCTTTCTGTTCCAAGTCACATCCGAAGAGCTGCTGGTTGGACAGCCTGATGGCTTATTTCCACTCCCAAACCATCGTTCTGGGCTTGTTGGGGTTTTTTTCCCCCTCTTTTCCTGTAAATACAAGAAGTGTGCGTATATTTAAAACTTTGTAAGAACTTTGTGGTCCAGCACAGCTTCGTTTTAGCGTGGCTTTCTTCTTTCTCTCCCTTTTCCTTTCTGTTGGCGAGGTGGGGTTCAGATCCTTGCTTGAAGGATGTTAGTGCCCGACCCCTTTTCCCCTTAGTGCCCGACCCTTTTTCCCCTTAGTGCCCGACCCTTTTTCCCCTTAGTGCCCGACCCTTTTTCCCCTTAGTGCCCGACCCTTTTTCCCCTTAGTGCCCGACCCTTTTTCCCCTTAGTGCCCGACCCTTTTTCCCCTTAGTGCCCGACCCTTTTTCCCCTTAGTGCAAGACCCTTTTTCCCCTTAGTGCAAGACCCTTTTTCCCCTTAGTGCAAGACCCTTTTTCCCCTGAGTGCCCGACCCTTTTTCCCCTGAGTGCCCGACCCTTTTTCCCCTGAGTGCCCGACCCTTTTTCCCCTGAGTGCCCGACCCTTTTTCCCCTGAGTGCCCGACCCTTTTTCCCCTGAGTGCCCGACCCTTTTTCCCCTGAGTGCCCGACCCTTTTTCCCCTGAGTGCCCGACCCTTTTTCCCCTGAGTGCCCGACCCTTTTTCCCCTGAGTGCCCGACCCTTTTTCCCCTTAGTGCACAATATTGGAAGGTTTTATCCCCTTCTACAGCTACGGTGCCATTGTAATTGCTCATGGACCTCTAATTTCGTGCTGGTGGCAGTGAAATGCGTGCACACAGAGGGGGATCTCGCTTGCCTCAAATCTCTCAGCATCTTTCAGTGCCCTTTAAAGTTAATCCGCTCCAAAGCCAGACTTGGAGGCTGTTCTGAGAGCAGGAAGAGAGCGTGTGGCTGAGCTGATATTTTTAATTTATTTTTTTCCCCCTGCCTATGTGCTTCTGCGCTTCTCTTGTGTAACTGGCACCGCGTGTCCTCTGGCAGCCTCTCCCTGAAATCCCAGCGCTGGGGGACGACGACGACAGGGTGACATGAGTGCAGTGGGGACAATGCAACTCCCTGTTTGGTTTGATCAAAGTGTTTGTAAACACCGAGGCGGTGGTTGGGGCGTCCCTATGCGATGCGCAGTGTGTTACAGCCTCCCCTCTTCCAGCAGGATAAACATGCTGCATCCACACCTCCTCCTTGCATTTATTTTATCTGTGGTTTTTCCTTCCTTTCCCTTTGTTACTGACTCAAAGGGGAAGGACAGCAGTGTGTGCAGGACTTGCCTTTGTTCTGTTGGGGTTTTTTTAAAACATTTTTATTTCCTGGCATGGCATTTCCATCTTTATTTTACAAGGGAGGTAATCTAATAGAGAGCTTCCCGTCTTGGCTGCAAGAGGAGAAGTTTTACAGGAGTGATTTTTCATTAGCAATGGAGTTGAAAGCACTGGAAATGAAGTGATAATTTGAAAGTGAAGCCTGGGAATTGTTTTAGGGAAATAGCGTTACAAAAGCTGGGGAGAACAAGCAGGGAATCAGCCCATGGCCAGGGATTCAACGACACGGTTTTTGTGATGTCCCTGTCTTTTTATTCACAGAATCACAAGGTTGGAAAAGACCTTTAAGATCGAGTCCAACCGTTCCTGTCCTATGCTAAACCGTATCACTAAGTACCTCATTTACCCTTTTTTTTTTTTAAACACATCCAGAGTTGGTGACTCAACCCCCTCCCTGGGCAGCCTGTTCCAGGCCCTGACAACTCTTTCAGTGAAAATTTCTTTCCAAACATCTAATCTGACCCTGCCCTGGTGCAGCTTTGTGCCATTTCCCCTTGTCCTATCTCCTGTCCCCTGGCTGAAGAGACCATCACCCACCTCTCTATAACCTCCTTTCAGGTAGTTGTAGGTGGTGATAAGGTCTCCCCTCAGCTCTTCTTCTCCACTCTCATCTTTCTGCATCTATCCTCACAAATACGTATGGGTATTTGTGCTATGTTTGCTATTCTTCCAAATTACTAGATTTCCAGAATTTGGAAAGACTTGTGACAACATTGTCTTTGCACACTAGTGTTTTCAAGCTGTGTTAACACACAAGCAAGAAATGGATTAAAAATGTAGCTGAAAGAGCCCTGCTGCTGGGGAGGTGAAATTGTGCCTTGCAGGACCACAAATACAGACATGTAAAAATGGACCCAAAGCTGCAGCTTGCTTAATAGATGAGTGATTGCTGTGAAAAAGCACAGATGAGATAAGGAGCCCTTCCTCTTGAGTAATTGGAGTCCTGATCCTGCAATGTGTGCATTTGCTGTGGTTTAAGGAGTCCCGAGATGCCAATTGCTGGAAGCAGAGAGAATATCCCAGGAAGGCAGCACTAAATATTTCCTCTGGTCTTTTACTTCCCCCTCACCCCCCCAATTTCTTACTAAAACCCAGTTTCTGAAAGGGCATTCAGGGCTAGATGGTCTCAGGGTTGTGCTCTGCACAGTTTTTGTGTATTTTAGTCCTGGTTTTAATCGAATTGAGTTTAGCGCTGGCTTAGTAAAGCCAGAAATCACATCTTTGCCAATTGGCTTTATCAGTGCAGCCTGTGTGCCCTGTGCTGTTATTAAACTACCCATCCTGGAGCTGTCACAGAAGGAGGTTCAAGCTGCTCTGGGGTGTTAGGGTGTCTCCCAGCCTCATGTATAGGGGGACCCAGAGACTGGCTAAGAGATGAGGGGTAACTGAGATGGCCTTATTAAATCTTATGCTTTGCTTTCTTCTCTGCTCCAGAGATGAGCTATGAGAGGACAGTGATTTCTGTAGCCTATTGCTGGGGTCTAGAGAGGCAATTAGACGTCTCAAGGGAGATGAAGTTCTCAGGGATGGATGAAGAAAGCTCTTTGGGGAGGAAATGAGCAGTCACTTCCCAAACAGCCATGGGGAGGGAAGGTGAGAATTGGGCAGCAGGAGAAAGGTGTCTGTGAGCAAGCTGACCTTCCGTTTGTCGCTCTCCTGTGAAAAAGCTTTCCTCTGTTAGCAGACTTATGCTGTGTGCTCCCTGTTCCCCTAGGCCCAGATGAAGGTGGTAGATGTTGCTCACAACCTGAGTTGGAGTGCTGTGGCATTCTAATGCTCTTTAGAGCTCTTGGTTTTAGCTCTGGAGCTGCCCTGGGTTGGACCTTGCTGTGAGAACCCATCAATTGACAATTGCTTGCTTGAAGTTTCATGGTGTGTACCAGGTAGGTGTATCTGTGGGTGGGGTATGGGGTTGTTGGCACTTTCTTATTTTTCCATAAAATATAGTCAAACAAGAATTGGCTAAACAAGAATTGGGTAAATTCCTAATTTTAAGATATTGCCTTTTTTTTTTAGAGCAAGGCCAGCAGTTTGACTGCAAGCCTTGCTCTTGGCAAGCACAGGAGGAGCTGGGTGCTAGTTCGAGCATGTCACCAGATACCCACCCAGGCAAGATGAAAGCTCAAGAGAGCTTAGTTTCAAGAGCCTGCCTGGCATGACAGGAGTGCAGAAAGTAGCACAAGGTGGGTGTACCTTGGTGAGGACGTTGCTTGAACAAGGATGCTTGGATGGAGGCTTGCAAGGCTTTGGAATAGGATGTTTAGAAGACAGTAAAATCACCTTCTGTGTTATGGATGAGTTTTTGACCCCAAAAGTGTCTCCCTGGTTGGAGAGAGGTTGGGGGAAGCTCTAAGTTGGAAAAGAGCTTTAAGGTCATTGAGTGAGTCCAACTGTTCCTGCCTAATGGTAAACCCTAAGTACCTCATCTACCCTTTATTTAAACACATCCAGGGATGGTGACTCAACTCTCTCCCTGAGCAGCCTGTTCCAGGCCCTAACAGATCTTTCAGATGCTCAGTAACAGCCCTGCTTTGGCTGGAGGACAGAGGAGATGACTGAAGGCCATGTTTTGATTGACTGTCTAGTTTCTGTAATTTAATTTTGCAGCAAGTAATTTAGCTCCCCACCCCCCAGTGATTTTGCCAATAACTAAATCCTCATTTTATTTTTAATGGCTCTTTTGTAGCAGGAAAGAACCAATCTGTCATATTTGTCCTATCAGGAAGAATTTCTTTACTGAAAGGGCTGTCAAGCACTGGAACAGGCTGCCTAGGGAGGTGGTGGAATCACCATTCCTGGAGGTATTTAAAAGGCTTGTAGATGAAGTGCTTGAGGTCATGGTCTAGAGGTGGACTAGGCAGGGTTAGGCTGTGGTTGGACTCAATGATCTTAAAGGTGTCTTCCAACCTAAGTCATTCTATGATTCATATCATACTGGTCAGCTTGTGCTTAAACCATGAATTTAAACTGGGAGGGATTGAGTCAAATATTCCTCAGGTGCTTTTAGTGTTGAAATGATTAGAGTAGAGCAAGGATGAACTTTTCCCTTAAAATCACTGCCAGTATTTAAACAGAACCGAGACCACATTAAAGCATGTTGCTGGTACAGTAGTTTCACAACTGATCTGTGCTGTTGGCCCCGTGAACGGCGGTAGTGAGCCTTGTGGTGTAATGTCATTCATTAAAAACCATTAGAAAGCTTTGTGGCACTGAGCTGGAGGTGGATGTTCAGGCTTCAAGGGGCTCGAGGCTGGCTTGCCATTTGTCGCTGTGCCTTGCCTGGAGTCACCACTCAGACTATGCTGGGCTCCTCTGTCTGCAGAGCTGCACTCTGCCCTAATATACTTAAGGCAAAATTTAAAGCCCCTGTTTAACCTAGCTATTAGTTTCCTGAGATAATCAGAGGATACTTGTACGAACAGAGGAGACGACCTCCAGTAAGATCTGGCTTTGCTTGATATCGATAGAGCCTTGTGGAAATCTGCGACTGGTTGGGGTTTTTTTTGAGGATCACAGGATGCCCTGTTTATTTTCTTTCCTTTTTAGCAGAAATGCTTTCTTTTGGGGACTGCTGAACTAAGTTAACTGTAACCTTTGAGTATCTGAATAGTGTTTTCTTTTAGACCTTGAGAAGAGTACAGGGAAGAGAGAAGAGGAGGGGGGGAGGAAAGGCAGTGTCGGCATGAAAAAAAGATGAGCTTGCATATGGTTTCTCAAAAGACTCTATCCTGCAGGGTGAGCTTAAAAGGAGTGGGGGGAAAGGTGTTAGAGAAATGCCAAAGTGTACTGAAGTCAAGCAGTGCTTGGGTAACTCTGTCCTGCTAAAGATGCTCTCCATGGGGTGAGGGACTTAATGCCTAGCCCCAGCAGCGTGACCTGCTGGTCTGTAATGAAGGTACTGAAAAGTAAACTCTGCTTTTTTTTGTTCAGCAATAGATTGCTACTCAAAGGGCAGCATGTCTGCATTTAAAGTGGGAGTATTTATTGATAGATGTCCAGCCTGTTACTTGCAGAAGGGAATTACCGTGGAGCTACCATCCCATGGACTGATGCTGAGACTTGATGCCAGTTAATTGGGAACAGTGGGGAAAAAAAAAATCTGATTGTGCATGAGGCTCTTGCATCCCTCAGTAGCAATCAGGGTATGGGCTTGCCAGAGTGTTTTGGACTGAGCCCCTCACATGGGAAAAAAAGGAGCTTTTATTGCTTCAGCAGGAGGAATCGTTCCTTCATCTGCCTGGGGAAGTGTGGGATCTCTCTCCAGAGTAATTGTGTGGATAGAACAGAATTTCGAGGGTGGTGAGGCCCTGGCACAGGTTGTCCAGAGGAGCGGTGGCTGCCCCTGGATCCCTGGCAGGGTTCAAGGCCAGGTTGGATAGGGCTTTAGGCATCCTGGGCTGGTGGAGGGTGTCCCTGCCCATGGCAAGGGGTTGGGACTAGATGGGCTTTGAGGTCCCTTCCCACCCAAACCAGTCTGGGACTCTATAATATTTTCAGTTGGAAGGGACCCATAAGCATCAGCCAGTCCAGCAGCCTGACCACAAGTTAAAGGATGTTGGTAAGGGCACTGTCTAAATGTCTCTTAAACGCTAACAGGCTGGGGTTGTTAACCCCTTTGTAGGAACCTGTTCCAGTGTTCACAGAATCGCAAGGTTGGAAGTCCAACCGTTCCTGTCCTATGCTAAACCATATCCTTAAGTACCTCATCTACCTGTCTGTTAAACACATCCAGAGTTGGTGACTCAACCCCCTCCCTGGGCAGCCTGTTCCAGGCCCTGACAAATCTTTCAGTGAAAATTTCTTTCCAAACATCTAATCTGACCCTGCCCTGGTGCAGCTTCGTGCCATTTCCACTTGTCCTATCTCCTGTCACCTGGCTGAAGAGACCATCACCCACTTCTCTATAACCTCCTTTCAGGTAGTTGTATGTGGTGATAAGGTCTCCCCTCAGCCTCCTCTTCTCCAAACTAAACATCCCCAGCTCCCTCAGCCGTTCCTCATAGGATTTGCCCTCCAGCCCCTTCTCCAGCCTGGTTGCCCTTCTCTGGACTCGCTCGAGGACCTCAATGTCCTTCTTATGGTGAGGAGCCCAGAACTGGACACAGCACTCGAGATGTGGCCTCACCCATGCCAAGTACAGGTGCACAATCACCTCCCTAGGCCTACTGGCCATCAAAGGCCAAGTGAAAAGGATTGCCAGGATTAGAAAAGCAACCATGTTTCTAAACTCCTGAGATCTTGGGTTTACTGTGCTGTGAAGAATGCTTTCAGCAGTGAAAAGCTGACTTGAAAAATAATCGTTAGCACTTCTCTGTGATTTAAATTTCATTGCCTGAACTCAGAGTAATGGAAAATAGATCAGTCAAGGCTTTTTATCTAACAAGATTGTAAAGGAAGCCAGCTTCATGTCTAATTAGTGACAAGATCTCCATGGTGCTGTCTCTTATGTTTTCAGGGTCTAACGCCTAGTGTTTTCATGACAGTTGTGGCTGCAGCATGGGACTATTTACTTAAAATAACATCCTTTCTGAAAAACACAGTAAGACAATCTTGTATACAGATTTATTTCTGAGACAACCTGAATTCTTTCTAGCGACCTCAAGAAATCCCCAAAGGGGTCTCCGTGCTGTGTGGTCTTATTGCCCTATTGGCTTCTGCTGGCAGAAGGGAGTTTTAAACCTCATCTTCTCCAGCACTGGAGACTGAAGCTTTATTATGGTGGCTACTGAACTTGATTAACCAAGAGAGATGATTGCCACCTAAAAAAAGAATAATCTTTTGGTTTCCTCTTGCTTCTGTAGCTATTAACTCAAATACCTGAAAAATAAATGTAGGGTTGAGTTATTCAGGATCCCTGTTATTTCCTTTGGTGAAATCAGATTATTCCATCCAGAGACCAGTGGTATTTGGATGTGAAAATCAGGTAGCCTTTCCCTTTCATCCTGAAATTGCTGCGCGGATATCAGTTCAGTTTAGTGTATCAGGGGGAAAGATTAAGAGAAATCATATCAGTGCTTTCAGTCTTAAATCTCCCCTGTCCTGTGGAGAAGAGGTATTAACTCAGATAAACTTGCAGCAATGAGTTTAATTAAAACCTCAGCAAAGACTGGAGAAATCTGTAGCTTTCACAGGAGGGATGGGTTTGGGAATCATGGAATCACTGCTGGCTCATGGGAAGTTTCTCATCCACCAGAACCCCAGGTCCTTCTCAGCAGGGCTACTCTCAAAGTGCTTCTCTCTCAGTCTGTATGTATGTCTGGGATTCCTCCAGCCCAAGTGGAAGATCTTACACTTGGCAGTGTTGAACCTCATTAGGTTCACCCGGGCCCATCTTTCCAGCCTGTCAAGATCCCTCTGGATGGCTTCCTTTCCTTCTAGGGTGTCAGTCGCACCACTCAGCTTGGTGTCATCCACAAACTTGCTGAGGGTGCACTCAATTCCATCATCGATGTCATTGACAAAGATGTTAAAGAGAACTGGTCCCAAGACAGACCAGTCTGGGATTTCTGCACATCTCTGGGCTGCCAAGGACCCTGGAATGGCTGTTCTCAGCATCAGGTTCCACAACTGGTTGACTGGAGGTGTAGCTGCATGGTCAATCTGTGTGATGATGTGTTTGGGCTCTGCTGCTCACCTCTTTAATCCCCATTGCTGTGGTGTAACTATAAGAAAATGCTCTGAAGGGCTCGTTTTAACCCAGTTTGCAGCTAGTTCCAGGATTTCTGTCTAAAATCTGCTCTGTTGAAGTGAATATCTGCACCACCACAGTCAAGCCAGTCCTGTGGCCAATAGCCACCTCCTGTCCATTACTAACAGAAGAACATGGCACCCACTAATTCCTAATGTATCAGAAAACATTGAAAAAAATCCCCACTATAAATATTTATTCTTGGGAGCATTGGGTAGTTATGGGGTGATTCTTGAACAATGTTGTGTCTGTGAAAAACAAGCCCCAAAAATTCATGCGGCGACTGTATCTGAGCTGCATGTACCAGAAGCTTGAAACATCAGAAGCAAAATCAGTGCCTGATTCCTCTATTGCATTTGTCCTTGTTCTGAACAATTTGTTCCTTCTAAAAAGGGAACTGTGCCCATTTTCTTCAAGCACAGTGCTCACATTTCTAAAATATGGTAGTAGCGTTTTGCTTGGATCCATGGCTGGGTGATGTGTCTCGTGCACGTAGAAAACTCCCAAATAAACCTGTTTCTGTTAACTCTTTAATAGCAGTAGGCAAAGGGGAATTTCTAGACTCGAGCTATTAACCCCAGCATTTCTGTTCGACCTATTTGGGAGAGGGAGGTGTGAGCCTAGGGCTCGGCTGGGAACTGCTTTGCAGTATCTGAAAGCACGAGGTTTCCTCTTGTGTTGGGACCTGCTGTTGGGTCTTGCCAACCATCTCTTGCAGGGATGTACTGTATATTTCATGCAGGAACAGAATCTTTTTTTTTTTTTTAGCAGTTGCTGACCCCAAATTCTGAAATCTCTTTTGCCTCCCCCTAAGCTGGAAAACGAACTTATATATATACATCTTGCATTCCTGGGGAACTTCTCAGTATTTCTGTTTTGCTTGTAAACTCTGGAAACTACTTTTGTTAATCAGAGGTGAGTTGGGAGGGACCCATAAGGATCATCGAGTCCAACTCCTGGCTCTACACAGGACAATGTGTAATGTAATGCAGAGATTTGCCCTCTACTAGGAAATAGATACTTTTTAAAAGTAGTAGTTCTGTTATCCTGAAGAAAAACTGTGTCTTGGTGTGCTTGCGCTTATCTGTGCAGATGGTTGGTCCCGTGTCACCAGGAAGCATTCACAGAGGTTTCCTCAAATGTATGGCATTTGAGATGTGTCTGAGGGATCACCTTGGACATACCTAGACTGTAGATGCCTGAGATTCCCTGTCCTGTTTATGATGATTATGGACCATTCATGAACTTTCTACTGCAGGTGTGGCTATAGTATGGGGAGTTTTATAAAGCTCCTTCTCAAGCTGCTGCCTGGCCAGGGACATTTGCAATTATCATCCTAGACTCATAGAATGGTCTGGGTTGGAAGGGACCCCAAGGATCACACAGCTCCACCCCCCCTGCCACAGGCAGGGCTACCAGCCTCCAGGCCTGGATCTACACAAGGTTGCCCAGGGCCCCATCCAACCTGGCCTTGAACTACTCCAGGGATGGGGAATCCATCAGTAACTTCACCTTGCTCCTCACAAACCTTCAGTCTTCTGTCGATGACTGTCCCGTTTATATCAGTGTTGTCCCTTGCCTGTTATGTCTTTGGATTGGGAAACTGTTTGGTTGAAAATCTTAAAATCACTCTTTTTTTTTTTTTTTTTTTTTCTGGGTTAATTACTTTGGCGCAGCGTCCCCAGATGGATTCACTTTTCAGCCATGAACTTGGTCATTGGTATTCAACTATATTGGTATAACAACAATAATAACGACAATAAAAGAATCTTTAAAACAAATCCCCCCTAGTTAGAAATACAAAACTGAAGAAATTCAGAATATTTGGGGATTTTTTTGAGTATTGACTTGCACAACAAAACAACCAAGGGAAATGTTCCTTGTGGGCTGAGGCTAATTCTGTTAGAATAAAGGAGGCTGATTGTGAAATAAATATTAAATAAAGTGTCTCATTAAGTTCTGCAGTTCTACAAAAGCTGTCGCCACAGGGAGGAAAAACCTGGCGTGAAGTAGTGTTTGTTTACCACAGCTGTCAGTCATCGCAGCTGTGAGCGCGCTGCATCAATTTTCAGAGTAGCCACTAGTAACTAGGCCATCCCGCTTAAATGTCAAACTCCTTGCTGGAAAAAGGTGTGAAGCTCCATAAAAATTCTTTCCATCTTGTTAACACATCTTTCACAACATCCCTCCTTTTGCTTGATGACATCAGCTCTTAGAGATATAGAAGAAGGCTTTAAAAATATCACCTGGGCAATGTTGGGTGGTGCTTAGCTATTTAGTTTAGTTATGTGTGTGTCACACTCTGCAGGTCTCATCCATTCCCAGGTCATCCACACTCTGCAGGTCTCATCCATTTGCAGGTCAGTCTCTGGGGAGGTTTTTGAGCTGTTTTATCTCCCTCTGCTCCTGTAATTATGTAAAGATTGGATTTTATTATCCAGTGAGGCCTTTGGGATAGGGCTTTGGTTTCTTTCTCCCTACCCTGTATGGGGAGGATCTGTCTTGTAGGAGTTACTGCAATGGGAGCAACTGGTACTGTGACCTGGGGGAAACAGCCATCGGTGTTTTTCATAGAATGGGTTAGGTTGGAAGGGACCTTTAAAGGCCATCTAGTCCAAACCCCTGCAGTGAGCAGGGATGACTTCACTAGATTAGGTTGCTCAGAGCCCTGACCTGGAATGTCTCCTGGGATGGGGCCTCCACCACCTCTCTGTTCCAGTGATCATAGAATCATAGAATGGTCTGGGTTAGAAGGGACCCCAAGGATCATAGAGCTTCTGTCGAAGATCAAAGGCCGCGGACCGATGATCAGAACCGGAGGGAAACAAGGACACTCAATATGAGCGATCAGCAAGCTTCGTTTATTAGCTCTAAGTTAGCCTCTTTTATACATTGTAGTTAATATATGCCTACTAGTCAAACTATCATTGGTTATTAGTTACAAGTTACATCATCATAAGCCTGCCTCTTGTTTTCATTCTTACAACTCTTGTTTTCATTCTTACAGCTCCTTTAACCAGTTTTTCCCGGATTCAGTTGCTTCTTCTGAGGGCTATCTTCGTTTAAGGTCATCTTGACCCTGATGCTGATTGGTCATGCTGCGCTTCCTCGCTCTGCTTTACTCTGCACTCCGTGCCTACGTGCACGTACACAGTTCCTCATGTACGCATATGCAGCTCAGCTGTATCTCCATGACCATTGTCTGTCAGCCATTCTCCAACAATTCCCCCTTTTTTCTTTTAAACAACAAGAGCGGTACCTTTGCTTTGCAGGGTATAAGCTAATAAAATACGTACTACTATAATAGCAACTATAATAATCAATAGCCATCGTATACCTTCCTTAACCAAGTCACTAAGCCAACCTGTTATTACCCAAGAGCTTGACCAACCGTCTAACCTCCCATTAAACACTGTAACCTTCTTTACATGATCTTTCAATCATTTTAATTGTTCTTGGATTGATTGTCCATGATCTGACAAGTTAAAACAACACTTTTCTTCAATGGTTTCACATCTATGGCCTTGGACAAGCAAAAGAAAATTAATTGCAGCTCTATTTTGCAGCGTAGCATGGTGGACAGAATCAACATCAAGCAAAAGACTGGAAAGTGTAAGAGAAGTAGCATTTGTTTGTTTTGCTAGCCAACACCCCAACTTGTTTAGGTGATTGTGTGCAGCTGCTGCTGACACCCCTGGAGCGAGAAGAGATGCAGATATAATCTCCTCCAGTGACCAGAATGTTACGTGGCCGTTGCATTCTTTATTAAAAGTATGTATCTGTCTTCTGGTTCGGTGATGATGACGGCTTATGTTAAGTATCATAGGGGCGTTAGGTGTTAGCAGAGATAAGCGGCCAAGCGTGCATGGCCCCTTCTTAGACATGACGGGATACCTGGCCAGGCACGGTCTCCGCATCTCAGTAAATTACCAGGCGGTAGCTTCAAGGGATGGTTAGTAGATATCGAAATGTTAGGCGAAGTATAATTGCACCAGCTTGTAGTGTTGCGATAAACAGCCATGCTAGAATTTACATTGGTGGGCGAGCTTTGGTTCCTACGTGTATGGTTAAAAGACAAGCATGCATCAGCCTTTACTGAACCCAGAAGCTCCAACTCCTGCAATTCCTGAGGTGATACAGGAAGGTAACCAGCTTATCCATCCCATAAATGAAAAGCTATACTATAAAATGTGGCAATCTAAAAACCTCTAATTGGTTACACCTGCTGTTCACACCAAAGTGATTAATTAGTAATTATAACGAGTTTTGATAAGCATACCTTATAGCCAAACATTGTTAGTTTACTTTTAATGTCTAAAAGTTATCTGCACGCCTGCTGTGCTTTGGCCATCTCATTATGGCTGGTTCATGACATGTTCACTTACTTCTAAATATTTTCTCACAGCTCCTTGATTTAAGGGAGTCTGTACGCCTGCTCTCAAGGCCGCTACGCTTTGAAAAAGTGATTACCAAAACTTCTCAGCATGAGTAACTTTGTTGTTTCATGGGAATTTCAAGGATACTGTCAGAGTCTGTGTTGTTGCGAGGAGAGCCAGGTTGTCGGCAGGCCTGCTGTCCCCCTTGACAAATTTTTCTCTTTTTGTATCTGTGCCACAAAACTGCTTTTAGAGGTTCCTGCAAGGGCCCTTTGCAGAAAGCTCAACAAGCACGGCAGTAAATGTAAGATAAGTACCGAATTGTCAAATCCAATAATCCAAATTTGACCATTGACAATATACATCCTGAAATTTCCCACTCATGAAACCAATTCTGTTTGATCTCTTAATTTCTGAATGCTCACATGAATCGACTGAGAGTGGTCAGCCAGATTCCTGCAGCACATACCTTCCAAAACTTTTCACAATTATGTCTGTGAGCCAGCAGCACAAATCAGCTGCTGCATGCTTCACAGAATCCGCATCTGTAGCTAAGTGCCTTGCTACCTTTGCTGTTTTATCTGTTTGTTTTGCCAATCAGGAATGTCAGAAGTGCAGATAACTTCAGCTTCACGCCTCCGTGCAGGCACCGATTGCAGCCTGTGACCTTAGGCTGTGCAGAAATCACTGTTTCTCTAATTTTTATTTATCACCAACACACTCATATTTAAAAGAGTATTCAAAATGTCCCGCAGCAAAACTCATAGTCCATTGTGGCTGCACTTGGAACACTTGACTTCAGTTACTGTGATCAGGATCGCGTCCTGGTTTATGCAAGCTTGATTTCTTCTGGATCCACAGCTTTATCTGCTTGGTTCCCATATCTGTAATGACATAGGCAGATCTCCTTTCCCAAGTTAGTACCTGTAACTTCATTTCACTAGCATCTAACATGAACTTTTCCATTCAAAACATACAGAGCCTCGTTTAATCAAACAGCTGGAGAGATACCCTTCTCTCCCCCTTATTGTTTGTGAAGCAAACGCTTGAGAGTTTGATTCATATGTTCTGCCATGGCTTAGTATTGTACAAGTTTTTTAGTTTCAGCAACCAACAAGTGGTATTGTCGTTAAAGCACTTTAGCAGATTGGTAAACAAAATTTCATGCAACTTCTGAGCTCCTGCAAAGCTGTCTGCTGAGGGAGCGGCCCCGGCCGGTGCAACCAGCCTGTCTGCTCTCTGATTTCTTCCTGCTAGACTTAGATGTAGTCAGTTAGCTCAGTGTGGCTGTGAATCTGGGTAACAGAGTATTGATGCCTAATAACATTTTTAAGTAATTTTCGAACATCATTTAACATGTCAACCCCAGTTTTGATTGCAATCCTCTGAGGTATTGCAGTACTTTTATCAATTTGTCAGTCCGAATATTTTCACATTGGCTTATTTTGAATTTTTCTATGGACTAATCTGTAACCCCTTGCTTTTCAAATGCACTGTTAACTTATGAATCAAACTTTCAACGTCCAAGTTTTTCCCACAATCAATATAGTAACCATATAATGATAAAAGATTAGATCAGAATGTGTTTTTCGTACTGGAGCAAACGCCCAGGCTACATAAGCCTGACACATAGTTGTTGAATTTTTTCTGTTTTGTGGGAGCGTTCCCAGTGACACCTTTTGAAAAGAAAAAACCCAATCTTTTTTTTTTAAAAATTTTTTTGCTTGTTCCACAAACTTGTGGAAGGCTTTACAAGACCCTTAGTCAGTTGCTTTCGCATTAAATCGTGTAAGTGGCCAATTTTTTCTCAAGTAAGCAGTTATTGATCATTGTTTTTCAGGTTAACTTTTAATATGAGCTGCCCTTTTTCAATACTCGATTTAAAAAATTAATTTTTGCTAAGTAACCAGCCTTGCTCTCAGTGGACAAACACAGCCCCGAACTTATAGCACATACGAACAAACGAATGCTGCAAACAATTAATCAGACAAACGACATTGCAAGACACGAGTTGTCACATCCAGCCGATATGGGTGGGAGGGTTGGGGTGTGGGGGGGGCTGGGGTGGGGGGGTGGGGTGGTTCTCGGCCACTGCCCGCAGTGCTGTTCTCCCCCCGCCATAAACCACAGTGTGATCCCATTGTTCACCATGACTGAGCCCTGGGTGAGTGCTAGGACCCCGTTCCTTCCACCTCCCACTGGCCCACTACTAACTCTCTCTGCCACCCGCTTTTTCCCACACAAACTTTTCCCTGGTGATTCCCGATATTGAGTAGGAATCAAAATACCCTGATTTAGCTGTTTTTCCCGTCCTCACGCCACCTTACGTGACCAGGCTCCTCCGAGCAGTCTGTGCAGAGTCTCTTGGGTGTCAGGAGACAGCGATATATTGATGAGTGTCCCTGATCCGATGGTTGTTGAAGCTGATACTTGTCCATCTCCATAGGATTCTCTGTCCTTAGGTTTCTTGTCTGTGCTCATAGGTTCCTTGTCCACGGGGGCAACACTGTGCCTGAATCGGTGATTCTCCGTAGTTTTCGGGTGGGGGCTCAAACCCTTTTACAACAGGGCATGCCGTTGTCTGCTCCGCTTTATGTTTTCCAGCTTTTCAAGGACAGGTCGAAGTTGTTGATGTTGGTTAACATTTTCGACTGCGCCATAGGGTGTTTTAGGTTCAGTAAAAGTCAGAGGCAGATAGATATTAAAGGCAGTCGGTTGTACGTTTGTTTTCACATTTTTTCTTTCCAAAGGCATCACAGTGGAGGGAGTGCAGACCGTGGTGGCAGATTTACGTGCACTACTCGCTCCCTTTCAGTTCCGACAGATTTATAACTTTGCTCTGATAACACGGCATTTTTACTTAGCTTAGTAACTGGGATAGGTGAAAAAGCACCCAGAAACAAAAACACATTCTCCATAGTAGATTTTCTTTTTCTTTTTGAATCAGCTCTGTAGAACCCGTAATTGGTGTTAAAGCTGCAAAGTCTGAAGCGGCAGCAACGAGTTCTGTTTCTATTTCAGTTAAAGTTCTTTTACTTAATTTTCTGAGAGTTGTTAATGACTTAGCTTCTTTCACCCCGACTGAGGGTTTGTCAAGGAGTTAAATTACTATAGTTTCCTAAGTAGGTAAATCAATGCTTTTTAGCAACACTGCGTTCAACTGTACTGCGTCCAACCACAAAAATTTGCCTTTCCATGTCTCACTACAACGGTTTCTTCACCAAACCACACTGCACACCGAGGGAGGCAGGACAGTCTTCAGCTGTATTGCTGCTGCCGTGCTGAGAAACAGCCGGGTCCCCAGCTGATAACCCCAGCCGTTCAGCTGCTACAGCGGCCGCTTTTTGTTTGGCCTCGTGTTGCACTAGAGCATTAATTACCTGAACTTTTCGCTTTTCTAAAAAGCATATAAGTAAATTATACGTCGCTTGTCTTTCCATACCTTTTCATCAGCGCGCTGTTGCAGCCTTTGCAAGACTTCGGCGACGCGTATCGGCGGGGCCCTATCGTTTTCCCGAGCAACGGGGATTCTCCTGGTCCAGCAGGATCTTTCCCTTTTGCCTCCTGAGCTGCATTAGGCAGGACCGAACTACTCCGTCGACACGTGGCAGCGAATTCACCCTCTATAGGGTCTCAATTCCTCCTCTGTAGGTCCCTTGTTCGGGCGCCATTTTGTCGAAGACCAAAGGCCGCGGACCGATGATCAGAACCGGAGGGAAACAAGGACACTCAATATGAGCGATCAGCAAGCTTCGTTTATTAGCTCTAAGTTAGCCTCTTTTATACATTGTAGTTAATATATGCCTACTAGTCAAACTATCATTGGTTATTAGTTACAAGTTACATCATCATAAGCCTGCCTCTTGTTTTCATTCTTACAACTCTTGTTTTCATTCTTACAGCTCCTTTAACCAGTTTTTCCCGGATTCAGTTGCTTCTTCTGAGGGCTATCTTCGTTTAAGGTCATCTTGACCCTGATGCTGATTGGTCATGCTGCGCTTCCTCGCTCTGCTTTACTCTGCACTCCGTGCCTACGTGCACGTACACAGTTCCTCATGTACGCATATGCAGCTCAGCTGTATCTCCATGACCATTGTCTGTCAGCCATTCTCCAACAAGCTTCAACCCCCCTGCCAGAGGCAGGGCCACCAACCTCAGGCCTGGATCTACACAAGGTTGCCCAGGGCCTCATCCGACCTGGCCTTGAACACCTCCAGGGACGGGGCATCCACCACTTCTCTGGGCAGCCTGTTCCAGGACCTCACCACTCTTTCTGTGAAAAATTTCCCCCTAATATCCAATCTAAACCTTCTTTCCTTTAGTTTTAATCCATTCCCCCTTGTCCTGCCATTATCTGCCCTTATAAAAAGTGATCTACTGCCCTCATAGTGAAGAACTTTTTCCTAATATCCACCGTAAATCTCCCTTTTTCTAGTTTGAAGCCATCACCCCTTGTCCTACTGCTCTATGCCCGTGTGAACAGTTCTTCCCCAGCTTTCTTCTAGGCACCTTTTAGGTAGGAAGGCTGCTCTAAGGTCCCACAGAGCCTTCTCTTCTTCAGGCTGAACAACCCCAACTCTCTCAGCCTGTCTTCACAGGAGAGGTGCTCCAGCCATTTGATCATTTGTGCAGCCCTCCTCTGGACACACTCCAACAGGTCCATATTCTTCTTGTGTTGAGGGCTCCAAAGCTGGACACAGTATTCCAGGTGAGGTCTCACCTGAGCAGAGTAGGAGCAGAATCCCCTCTCTCCATCTGCTGGCCACGCTCCTTTTGATGCAGCCTAGGATGTGGTTGGCCTTTTGAGCTGCAGATGCACCTTGGTGGCTCATGTCCAGCTTCTCATCCATGAGTACTCCCAAGTCCTTTTCCTCAGGGCTGCTTTCCAGCACATCATCTCCTAACCTGTATGGTAACAGGGACTGTCATGACCCAGGTTCAGGAGCCACTTCTCCAGCCTGTCCATGTCCCTCTGGATGGCATCCCATCCCTCTGGCACATTCACCTCACCAATCAGCTTGGTGTCATCAAGCTGAAGGGGGAGGACAGTCTCCTAAATTTCACTGCAATTCCATGTATATAATCTGCAGTTTTGTCTAGAAAGACATGTTTTGGACTTTGAAGGTGCAACAATTGAATTTTGTGTTTATAGGCAAACTACTTCTCAACTTTCTATCTTGTGGTTGCCTCTGTCTGTGGAATGGAGATAACCTCAGAGGGATGCCTTGAATATTCATCAGTGATTTATTGTATGCTGCTGAAGAAAGGTGTAATGGGCCACATTAATGAAGTTTATTACTCAGCTTCTCTGCACGTTGATCAGTATATCAAACATCCGCAGCCTCCACAGTGAGCAGCAGCAAATCCTTAACTGGACTTAGCCTGTAGATGACAGTAATAACTTCAGTTTATGTGGGGCTTTTCCTTTGGAAGAGCTCCAAAGGCTTTTATAAGCTGCAGTGCAGCCCATAGTGTAAATACTGCCTTAGCAGCCCCCAGCTACCTGCGAGGTGCTGCGTGATGGTTATTGCTGTGCAGCTGGCAGCCCTGTGTGAGGGGACGGCAACAACTGGAGGATAAATACTGCAGGCAGGGGAGGTGACTGGTAGGGAGATAGGAAAGCAAAATGACACTACCTGAATTGTGATTGTTTTTTAGCTTTGACGTGGTCAGTGGTTCCTAGAGATAGAGTGACTCTCATGTGAAACATGGTTATGCTTTGGTTGCAGTCCTATGGAGCTGAGAGATTGGTCGAGCAGAGAAAGTGCTGCTTGCTCTCAGGAACTTCTTTCTTGCAGACTCTGCATTCCTGGAGGTCTTAAATAAAATACTGTGGTGCAACAATGTGGTTTCAGTGGTTTCTCAGGCTGGTATGCCTGTGATGTCCTCCTCTTACGAAGGCAAATGTTGTCCTGTTCATCCAAAAGACTTGAAAGCGATAACTTGTTCTCAAATTGAAGTCCCTTTAACTTTAAATGTTTTTGGGAAGTGCAGACACCTTTGCAAAGATGTTGGCAAAGCATTGTGTTTGGTTGGGTTTGGTCACTGAATGCTGGAGCCTTGGCTTCTCCCCTGAATTGTAGTCACCTGAGTTGGGTTGTTTAAAGCTGAGTGGTAGAATTGTAGGACCTGAACACCGTTGCTGGAGAGAGATGACAGATTCTGAAGTGCTCGAAGATGCTTGTCTCACAGTTTGGTAGGGAGGCCAGACCTTGTTTAAGACTGACTTGGACATTTTGGTTAGCTCTTCAAAGGTAGGTAAGGCAAAACAGTATCACTGTCTACAGTGTTGTCTGGACCAGCTTCAATAAACTAAAGAGAGGGCTCAAGTCATCAAATCACTTGTTAAACAGAGGTTCATCAGCTCTTTCCCCATGCAGAAGGGCATGTTTTGGAGAGGTTTTGAGGGCTTTCAATTCTGTTGAATGTTTGCTGAAGCTTCAAGGGCTTAGAGCCACTAAGAACCTAGACTGAGAGGTGCAGAAACTGGATAAGACAGGTTCGTAGCTACAATTGGAAGCTACGGCAGGAACACCTGGAGAAGGAATTCATGTCTGCTATGTGTGTTCTTGGTGGGCAGTCATTAGTGTCCTGAGTGGGCAGCCAGTTGCAGCCAAACAAATCTGTCAAGGACAAGGGTCAGCCCAACTTGCCTACAGCACCAATGCTGATTTGGAGCTCACCCTAGCTGCCTGTTGATCACAGAAATTGCCAAAATTGTATTTTCTTTGTCATTTTGCCAAAAATGTCTTTCCTTCAGTAACCTTTGAGCACATCAGCCTGGCTAGATGATTGCAAAAGCTTGTTTTCCTAAGACAATTAAAGCGTTTATCATGATTTAGAGGAGAGGGGAACTTACTGAATTCAGATGCTTGTTTGGCAACATTCATCCAAAGCTTCCCTGGTATGGAGAAGAGGTTGCATTGTATCATCTTTAGGCTTGGTTTGGGCGAAACAGTATTTCCCTTTGGAGCACCTGGACCTAACAAAGACCTCAGCAGTTGACAGAGCGCAGTTTGAGGTTTGGCTCCTTTCCTGGCTGTTTGCTCGCACCAATCTTTATAATACAAACAAGATGTAAAGTATAATTATAGCTGGGTGGATGAATTTATATTTCTGGTATGTTTTGTTTCTGGGACTGTTTTCAAAGCCTGTGTGTTCAGGGTGCTAGTCTTTCTAGATATTTCAAGCCTCTATTCTATATGTTGTGAGGCTCCTCCCTCTATTAATTTTTATATATATATTGATAAGTCAATGACTGCACTAATGCTTAATGCAGTACATTTTCCAGTTCAAGGATCTCATTCATCTGTACTGCCGTAATCAATTCCTCCTGGAAATGCTGTGGTAATTAGCAGAGAGGCTGATTTGCAGGCGTTACTGTCACATGTGTAGCCAACCTGACTTGTTTTGATCCTGCCATTACCTTTATGTATGACTTGGATTGTGTACCATCTTGGGTGAGACAGTGTGAAGGAGGAGTGTGAGCTTTTCATTTGCATGGTAATAGCATTTTGTCTGGGAAGGTGTTACAGGGATTCAAGCTGGGTTACACAGAAAAAGTGTGTCTAGTATGCAAACAGGTTTGATGGCCAGTGGTTTGGATGCTGCTGATCACAGAATGTTAGGAGTTGGAAGGGACCTCAAAATATCATCTAGTCCAAGCCCCCTGCCAGAGCAGGATCACCTAGACTAAATCACACAGGGATGTATCCAGGTGGGGTTTGAATGTCTCCAGAGAAGGAGACTCCACAACCTCTCTGTGCAGCCTGTCCCAGGGCTCCGTCACCGCCACAGTGAAAAAGCTCCTCCTTACAGTCACATGGAACTTCCAGTGCTCCAGCTTGCACCCGTTGCCCCTTGTCCTATCTCTGGCCATCACTGAGAAGAGCCTGGCTCCATCCTCCTGACTCTCACCCTTTACATATTTATAAACATTAATAAGGTCACCCTTCAGTCTCCTCCCAGCTAAAGAGGCCCAACTCCCTCAGCCTCTCCTCCTAAGGAAGGTGTTCTACAACATCCTGTTGAATGGGCCTTTGGACACCCTGGGCTAGTGAGTGTGTGCCCATGATAGGGGGTTGGAATTAGATGGGCTTTGAGGTCCTTTCCAACCCACAGCACTCTATGGTTCTGTGTTTGCTGGGAGATGTGACCATGCATAAGAGAGTGAGTTGTTGGCACTGCTGCTTTTGTGTTGAGGATCATTGGTGAGATGTAGGCTAGGCTGTAAAATAAATGTGAAAAATAATAATGAGGAGTTGTGGAGCCACAGAGGGAAGAAGAATGGGAAACCCTGAAGATGCAAATGAGGGAAATGATCCTTTAATGGGATTTATTTTTTTTTTAAATGGGGGTGGCAGCGGTCCAAGATGAGACCTGTCAAGGCTAGAGAAGGACACTTACAGTAATTGAGCTGCAAGGGGATGCTGGGTTGGATTAATCACGAAGTGACTGCCTTTATTTTAGAAGGATTTACTGATGTGCTTTTGCAGCGAAGATCTCTCTCCAGTGGAGGTTAAGCCAGTTCTTCACATGAAGAACCTCTGAGTGTTGAAGCTGCCAGGTGGGAAGGCTTTGGTTGGGAAGGGAGGAGCTGTCTTCTGGAGGAAGGGGAGGAAGGGGTTTAAGAAGAGGTGGCTGATGTCTGTTTTAAGCTGGAATACTTCCTGCATAAGTAGTATCAGCTCCCTGAACATCAGAGAGCTGCTTTGCTGTCCAGAAGGCTTCCAACCTGCAGTGCAAGGAAAAATAGTATTATTTTGCTCTTCACAGCTTCATCAGTTCAACTGCTGCCTACAGAAGGTTAAATTAGAAAGAGTTTCTACTCTAAATTAGGATAGAAAGAATTTCTGAGAATGGAGGTGGCACTAAGACATTACTGGAAAGGGGACAATTTGGGCAGTTGCAGAGCAGTGGGATGTGGCCTGTCCACATAGAAAAACAGCGAAGACACCCATGATGGCATAGCCTTCCCGTAGGTGACATGTCCTCCAGCACCTTGGAGTGGCTAGTGGGAGAGGCTGGAAGAAAGCCTCAGCCTCTTGGTTTTAGTAGCTGAGAAGTTCATAGAATGGAGACGACGGATGTATTGGGTCTGTAATTCTGCTCTTGTGCCCTGAAGGACCTGGCCAATGTTTGAGTTAGCTTCATGTTCGGATTAGTGGTGGTTGTAATGGCGTGATGAATGAATGAATAATTTAACTTGATACCATATTATATTTTTAATTATGGCTTCCAAATCCCTAGATGCTCATCACAACCAGGATCTGGATCTGCTCCAGTAGTGCATTTGCATTGAGGGTGACGGAGGTGATGTTTGTAACCATGCTTGGCCCTTGTTCTGCTGACTTTGGGGCAGGCGTGAGAGGACAGAGCTGCTCTGACAAGCACGAGCAGTCTTCCTTTGGCTGTTTAAGTGTAATAAATGTACAGAGAAATGCAAACGTGGCGCTTTGCATAACTCTCAGCATCTGCAGCTCTTGCACTGTACCTGGGAAATCTCACTCAGTGCTTACCCTGTCTTGTGGGAGAGGGAAGAGAGGTTGCTAGTTGCCAAGAAAAGAAACTCAAACCAAGTGAGAACTTGGAGCTGCCAGCTGTAACCCTGGGAGTTATGTGAGGCTACTGCAGAGCAGCAGAAACAGAGCCGTGAACGAAGCAGCAGATTATCCATCCGCACTGAAAACTTGGATATCTCCACTGGAGGTGAAGTTCTTCCCTCCAAAGCCTGCAAAGACTTTATTTTTTGATGTGGAATGCTTGTCTTTGCCCTTTGTTGATGCCAAAATATAACTCAAACCTGTCCCCTTGTACTGGCTACAAATGGGACACTTGATACCTCATTTTCACTGATTGTCTTGGGGTGTTCTGCGCTTTTGACAGTTAAACCAAAAGCCTTTTGGTAACTTAAATGGGTGCTTTATTACAGAGGGATGTGTTAGCTGGGATTGCACTAACTGTTGTTCTGGCTGGCACTGAGGTTTGCACTCCAACCCGATTCGTGCTCTGTGTGTGAATTCAGACTCTGAGATCTGGCGTGTGGTCTCACCAGGACACGCGTCTCCTTTGCAGTTTTAAAACCGGAGCACTTCTAACTCTTGGCAGCGGTAACCCCAAAGCTTTGACTTTGTAGGTACCTGGCAGGTGTCCTTCCAGGGCTAGGGATAATTTTCTCCCAGTTTGTTCTTCCTGTCTTGCCCTCTGGGCTGTGTTTCTCCTGCCCCTGGTTTTGCTGTGCTGGGTGCAGATGCTCCTCTCTGCAGTGCTGCTGGCTGGGCTTGTGCCTTGGTGCTCCAGCAGCATCCGCATAGACATCTTTATCCCAGGTCATCCCATATTATCCTGCACTTCATGTTTTCCCTGTCTTCTCATCCTATAAATTTTATTCTTGTCTTTTTATAACCCTAACCCAAAATTGCCTCATGGTTTCTTTAAGCTGCTTTTTCTGGTTGTTGTTCAAACCTGGATCTTTACAGCTATGACGTGTTTCCTTTCATGGTCTGTAGCAATTCGGGGTACTGCCAGCGAAGCAAATACCCACAGTCCAGATGAAGCCTGTTTTTCAAGCCTTGTTACTTTGCCCTGATTCTTTACTGCCACAGCAGTATCTCTTTTGCTTTTCATCAGACATGTATCAAATTCAAGTTGGCTCAATTTGAGCTGTTTTGCACATGGCAGTTGCAGAGACGGAGGTGCTTATGCTAAAAAGGAGCAACAGCGCACACTGACAGTGAAGATTTCTCCTCCCTTGGAGAGAAATTAAGCAGATTGGTGAACAAAGTAATTTGAAAAGGTGTCTCAAAGCTGGAATTTGCTTGTTCTTGCAATAAAATCCTGTGACTTCTCCTGCACCCTCAGTTTTCAGAGAGAAAACTAGTGGCTCTGAATTGGCTTTCAAAGTTAAGTCTTAAGATAAAGCCTCTGCTTGACTTCCTTGCAGAGAGCTTGGCAGGATGGGCGGGTTTGGTCTTGCAGTGCCACTTCAGGGCACTGCGTATAATGACTGTCGCATCGGGAAGAATAAAATCCGAAGCACCGTGTAGGACTTGTCCTGCCAGCCATCAGCAGCAGAGCCAAAAACTTGTCCTCTGATTTCCAGCCTTAGACTTTACCATTTTTTTTCCCCTGCTGAGAGGATAAGTATACAGGAGAAAAAAATAATTGTTTGTTCTCTGGTTTGTGGTACAGGACTAGATACCCAATTTCAGTCGTGTGTAATATAGAATCACAGAGCGTTAGGAGTGGAAAGGACCTCAAAAGATCATTTCATCCACTCCCCCTACCAGAGCAGGGTCACCAAGACTAAATCACACAGGAACACATCCAGGCAGGTTTGAATGTCTCCAGAGAAGGAGACTCTACAACCTCTCTGGGCAGCCTGTCCCTGTGCTCCGTCACAGTGAAAAAGTTCCTCCTTATATTCACATGCAACTTCCTATGCTCCAGCTTGCACCCAGTGCCCCTTGTCCTATCTCTGGCCATCACTGAGAAGAGCCTGGCTCCATCCTCCTGACTCTGGCCCTTTGCATATTTATAAACATTAATAGGTCACCCCTCAGTCTCGAAGCTAAAGAGGCCCAGCTCCTTCATCCTTTCCTCATAAGGAAGGTGTTTGACTCCCTTCATCGTCTTGGTGGCCCTGCTCTGGCCTCTTTCAAGGAGTTCTATGTCCTTCTTGAACTGAGGGGCCCAGAACTGGACACAATATTCCAGGGGCAGTCTCACTAGGGCAGAGTAGAGGGGGAGGAGGACCTTTCTTGACCTACTGACCACCCCCCTTCTAATACACCCCAGGATGCCGTTAGCCTTCTTGGCCACAAGGGCACATTGCTGGCTCATGGCCATCTTGCTGTCCACCAGGACCCCCAGGTCCCTCTCCCCTACGCTGCTCTCCAACAGGCCAGTCCCCAGCCTATACTGGTAACTGGGGTTGTTCTTCCCCAGATGCAAGACCCCACACTTGCTCTTGTTAAATCCCACCCAACTCTCCAGCCTGTCCAAGTCTCGCTGGATGTCAGCACAGCCCTCTCGTATGTCAGTCACTCCTCCCAGTTTTGTGTCATCAGCAAACATGCTGACTGTGCACTTTATTCCCTCATCCAGGTCATCAGTGAATATATTGAATAGCACAGATCCCAGCACCAACCCCTGAGGGACTCCCCTAGACACAGGCCTCCCGCCAGACTCTGTCCCATTGGTCAAAACTTGCTGGCTTCTTCCCTTCACCCAGCTCTCAATCCACCTCACTACTCGATCTTACAAACCACACTTCCTCAGTTTAGCCACAAGGATGCTGTGGGAGACGGTATCAAATGCTTTACTGAGGTTGAGCTAGACCACATCTACTGCCCTACCATCATCTATCCACCCAGATAGATATACACATAAAACGGGCCAGAAGTATAGAACTCCTCTGGAAGTCCTTTTTTTTTTCTTTCCTTGGCTTTAGATGGCTCTGTTGGACGTGAAATCTGTTTATAACTGCTGATAGTTTGCGTAGAAGGAGCTGGTGCTCGTGCATTGCTCCGTGCTTGATGGGAGCGCGCTGTGCTGGGGGGCAGCAGGGCTGTGTTTGTGTCAGGAAGAACCAGGAGAGGGAATTCTGTACTTTCCTACGTGAAAATGCCTTATATTGAATTTTGAATTACAAGGAGCGGTTTTGTGTAGCCTGCCTGTTTTGTTAAGGAACAAATGGTGCCAGTCCCAATAGTTTTGTGCAATACTGGGGAAATACAAGGAAGGAACAAACGTGAGATGTTCCTTACCCCCATAAGCAGCCTGTCTCTGGCTCGTGCCATCTCCTTTGATAAGCTGTATCCTAAGGAGAAATGTCAATTTATACAGGTGTTTAAGAAGCTGCTAGTGCAGTATCTCTCTCTCTCTTTTTCTTTGCTTTGCTTTTTTATGTGACCAAAACACTCTTCTCTCAGAATTGTGTGTTGAGGTCTGGAACACCTGAGTGTGACCAGCTGGCACTGGCCCCTGGACAAAGTCTTCTAGTCAGGATGAAAAACACTTGCTCTGTCACATCCCTTCTACTTAAAGGATTAAAACTCTGTGGTGTCCAACAGCGTCAGCCCACTCTGGTGCAATACCTTAGAGGATTATTCTTGCGTGGTTTTGGCTTGGTTTTTGTTTTCCTTTTTCTTCTCAGTCTGCCTTTTGATTCCCCTTCAGCCTGTGCTTTTTCCCTTGCCCATCCCTCCCTGCACCCACCCACATGCATAGCAATCCAGAAATGCTCCAGACCCTGAACCACTGGAGGGCTGAGCATGTGAGCCAGCAACCCTGCAGAGAATCACAGAATGTTTAAGGTTGGAAAAGACCTCTAAGACATCAAGTCCAGTCATTAACCTAACACCACTGTATCTACTAAACCATGTCCTGAAGTGCCATGTCTATGTGTTTTTTGCCCCTCTCTGGGCACTCTCCAGGAGTTTTGTGTCCCTCTTGTATTGTGGCACCCAAAACTGCACCCAGGACTCGAGCTGAGGCTGTACGAGCGCAGTGCAGAGTGGGACAATCCCCTCCCTGGACCCGCAGGCCCTGCCAGGCTTGCTGCACCCCAGGATGTGGTTGGCCCTCCTGGCTGCCTGGGCACACTGCTGGCTCAGGAGCAACTTGCTGTCAACCAAGACCCCCAAATCCCTCTCAGCACAGCTGGCCTCCAGCGCCTGATCCCCCAGTCTGTATGTGGAGCCAGGGTTGCCCCTTCCAAGGTGCAGAATCCTGCACTGGCCCTTGTTAAACTTCACACTGTTGGTGACTGTCCAGCTCTCTGTAAGTCCAGGTCTCTCTGTAAGGCTTCTCCACCCTCAGTGGAGGCAGCAGCTCTTCCCAATTTTGTGTCATCTGCAGATTTACTTAAGTCACCCTCTAGTCCTGTGTCCAGGTTGTTTATGAAAAATATAGAAAAGAACTGGGCCTAAAACAGGGCCCTGGGGAACCCCACTAATGACTGGCTGCCAGTCCCACATTACCTCGTTCACTGTCACCCTCTGGGCCTGACCCTTCAATGAATTGCCCACCCCTAATACAGGCCAGGATGTCGTTGGTCTTCTTGGCTGCCTGGGCACACTGCTGGCCCATATTCATCTGGCTGTCAGCCAGCACCCCCAGGTCCTTTTCCACCAGGCAGCTTTCCAGCAGCTCTTCCCCAAGCCTGTAGCATTACCTGAGGTTGTGGTGACCCCAGTGTGGGGAAGGGATGCTGCGGGCTTGGTGTGCTGAGGGGTATTTTGGCTGAGGTCCTGCATGGGAAGATCCCATTTTCTCTGCTTTTGGCTTACTGCCTGGGTGGAAGAGCTGAGTTCCCCTGTCCCCTGGGCTGTGATTGTGTTTCTTTCCAGTAACTTCACCCTTAGCATGTCAGTTCAGTGACCGGTAAGGGTTAAGGTCTGAGGTTCCTCATACAATTCACCCTGTTTGAGCTGAAAAGTTACTGTAGAAATCTGTTTATCCGATCTTCGATACAAAGTGACCTTAGTACATGAGAAGTGGGTGACTCCCCCATCCTGAAGGCACAGACTGGCCAGGGAGGAGGATAGTGATCAATCTCCATTCTGCTTCATATCCCAAAAATCAAGGATCCAACCTAATTACCCTGGTTCCATCCTGCTGCCTTTAGCTAATTTGCATCGGTGTTCCTGATCACTGCTCGGTTTTGTGGCTAAAGTTTAGGGAAGAGGGTGGTCTGGGTTGGTTTGGGGTGTGTTGGAAGGCTCAGCAGCACAACTGTGTGCCAAGGCCTGTGACTTTGGTCAGATGCAGCCCCTGGGGTCACACACAGCCAGCACTGGAGTGCCGTGGTGTGGTTTTACACACAGCTGCTTTTTTTGGGAATGTAAGGGAAGGAACGTGTGGCTTTCATTAGAGAAGGGGCTGTTTTCCAGCCAGCCACATGTGTGTGGTTGTGCAACTTCTAGTTGTCCCCCCCACAACCCCATGCAGTCGCAGTGGATGGGGTGGCAGAAAAAACCCTAACCCCTGGAGGAGCAGCACTTACAACATCATCTAACAAACATTATTCCTTAGGGTCCTGCTGTCTGTTTTAGACAAAAGGCCTCACATTAGAGCCCGAGAGTGAAGGGAAAGGTTTGTAGGGGAAGAAGGGCTGTAATCAAAACCAACTGAGTAAGACCTGGTAGTGAAATAGATGGTGTAAATCTGCCACGTGGATATCCTCAACTTCCCAGACTTCTAGCATGCAGCCAAACCCAAAAAGGCAGCGTGGCAGGAAGGAGCAGGCTTTCTGGGGACCTGCTCCTGAAGTTACAGTCAAATTACCTTCCTCCTGTATGCAGAAAAGCTGCTGTCGTGAACACTGTGTGGTGCTGGTTGTGCTGGCAGGGTGCAAAGCGCTCTGGGCTGCGTGTGTCAGAGCAGATGCTGGGGTGACTTTGCTACTGGCAGATAAAAACTCACCAATACATGTGATTTTGGCTGGCTCTGGGAACACACGAAGCAGCTCCCGTTAAGCCGACGTGATGAGAAATGCTGTGGTGATGCTGGGTATGACACTTGTGCTGCTGCCGGGTTGCCTGGCCGTGCCAGCAAGCCTCCCCGGGAGCCGGTGGGAGAGCTGTCATGGAGCTGAGACACCCCCCTTCCCAGCTTAGTGCAGGCTCCCTTCAGCTGGCAAGAAGTCCCACATTTAAAAGCACATGATTCTCATTACCCGCGCCTGAATGTCTGCTGGGGCTGCATTGCCTGGATCCCAGGGAGCTGCTCAGTAAGGAATAGCAACCGTTTTCCCTAGGAAGGAGCAGCTGTTTATATATGGTGTGCAGTGGGTTCACTGGCGATTATTAGGGGAACATTCCTTTCTCCTCATAAAATAGGGGCATTTTTGTTGTCTCCTTTCCTCTAAAACACACAAGCTGGGGAGTCAGGGATTTTCATTTGCCATGACAACCAGTGAAACTGCTGAGCCATGTGATCTCTCTGTCCTTGCTATGATTAAATCGGGGTTGGTTTTTTGGTCTTTTTTTAAAGGCCGTGTTGCTAACAGAGTTGGGAAACATCAGGTGTTATTTGTTTTTCTCATGTAGATTAGACAAGATTTAATTTGCATGTTTGCTTGGGAGCTGTAGAGATCTAGGGGATATTGGTATTTCCATGATTCATGGTAAGAATGGTGTCTGAGTTCAGAATTACTGTTTTGTACTGAAATATCTATTTAGTTTTAATTTATTTTTCCTCTTTGAGACAGTGCTGTTATAAAAGGGTCCTGACTCCCCCAGGACAAAAACCATAGTGGGACCCATGAGGGCTGCTGAACAGTGCTGAGGTTTAGAGCCTCAGAGATGTTGGTTTACACATGATACAAACAGCTTAGAGACTTTGAGCCAAGAAATCTTTTCCTGTTGTTATCCTGGGACAAGGCTTTGCAAAGTGATGGATGTGACTCTTGATGCCTGGTCCGTGTGAGGGCTTTTGTTGGCTCCAGGTCTGAGCGCTCCGTGCTAACCGAAAGCCTGGGGGTGGTGTTACTGTCAGCAAATCTCGAGTGCCAGCATTTATCCTCTCTTTTAAAAACTGCTATCTTCTGCTCAGGAATTTCCCCAGGGTGCCAAATATAGATTCAAGAAAGAAAGAAAAAAAAAACCTCCAACCAACAACAATGCAAAACACGATAAACAAACTGAGTCCAAAACCCAACCCCAGGAGCTTCTCTGTTGCTAAGGAATAAAAATAAATAGTCATAAACACAGTGCTGACGTGCCAAGTTGTGTCCCCGTGACCGTGAAGCTGTGTGAAGGTCCCTAGCTGGGCAGTGACAGCACTGCCCAGGCTGCGCATGTCATGTTGGCATCGGTGTCTGTGGAGGACTGGCTACTGCTTGCTTTAAGTCAACAAAAGGAAATAGCTTTCTGCTTCCTAATGGTAGTCCCAAAGAGGTCAGAACTTCAGGAGGCTGCTGCTGGGAGATCAGTAAAGGGCAACTTCTGAATTTTTCTGTGGTTTTACGTATATAACACAGCCATATCTATATCAGAAAAGCCCTGGGAGATTGTGTTTGTGGTGGGAATAGATTTTTGAGCAAATGGTATGGGTGTACTGGCGATTGGGAGACCCTGGGCTGTGCCATAATGTCACTGAATATTGACAACATCAAAAGGGTGAATATCAGTGCCGCAGAAGCTGGGGCTGTGCCTTCTCTCCAAATGCAAATCTTTATCTGCAGATCTCTGCAATAATTGATTAACCTGCGTGGCTGGAGATGGGGAGTAGCTGAGCTGGGAGTGGAGGTGTGCAGAGGTGAAGACATGATTTATCTGAGCTAGAGAGCTGCTGTGACCAGCATGTTTTTTAAAAATGCATGCAAGCACATGCAATGCTTGAATTTGGGGCGGTCTGCCTACTTTAACCCTCAAGGTACCACTTGCTGCATCAGCCCTAAATAATAAATCTCAAAGACCTTGCCTCTAGTACACTTTTTTTTTTGTCCCCTTCCAGATTTCAGGCTTTTAGGTAAGCTGTTTGAGTAATGTCCCTGCAGTGCTAGGAGACCTGGAGCAGAAAACTTCCACTAAAGAGTTGCTGCTTTGCTTTTGGGGCTGCCTTTCAGTGTCAGATTTAGCCCAGTCTTGAACTGCAGCTGGTCCAAAGCTGAAAAGAGGGTTTAACAGCAGTTAGCTGCCCTAGATGAGTAACTGTACTTTTGTGGTGGTTTTGGAAAAATTAAAAGTAGTATAACCATGTAAAGCTGTAAGGGGAACTGAAAATGGGCTATGTGTTAGCATGCGAGCTAAAATTTAACTAGAACACGATGAATGCTCTTCCTTCCTACATGAAGAGACTGGTGGTATCCTTACAAAGAATCTTACCCAGGAGCTGTTGTGATGTTAAATGACTGTTACAGAGATACCAGTTATAATAAAGATACTTCTTTTTAACAAAATTGAAATTCTGCTGTCCCATGCCCAAATTTTTTCCCATTTGGTTCGGATCCTTTCAGTGGCTGGCTGGGTGCAGGGCTGGGAACCTTCTCTTTGGAGTCAGCAGGGCTTAGTTCAGCTTAAACCAGCCCTGAAGCTACACCCAAGTCTGTTATTTCCACTTTCTTCCCCCTCTGAAGAATTTGTTTGCATGAAACATCTGCTTCTCTGGCAGATACTTGCAGCTAAAACTGTACTGAAGTGTTTCTTTGTAGAAATGCAAAGAATATTCCTTGTCAGCTCAGCTGCTTGCCAGACAGGCTGGCTGATCCCAGTTGGGGGGTTTCCATCAAACAAGAACATTTTTAGGAGGGGAAAACTTTTTAGAGGGGACTACTCATGCTGGTAGCAGAAAGTATATATACTTGGGTGCATGAGCATGTGTATGTTGCAGGTAAAATGTGCTAAAATAAGAGGAGCCTGAGGAACTGGAGAGCACTGGGGCAATAATCAGCCTAGGACTGGCCTAGATCCATCCCACCAAATGTGATCTTAGTAGCAGAGAGGGATTTCAAACTCCAGAGGGAATGGTGATCTGGGAGATGAACTCCCCTGGGCTGCCCTCAGCTGCTCCAGCACCTTCTCCATCTCTTTCCTGGTAAGGATTTAAATACCCAGTGTAACATATAGAAGAGTTGCTAATTAGGGGTTAACCTTCTCTCTATGAAACATTGTCAGTCCAAAGCTTCAGGTGTATGTGATTTTTATTTTTTTTCCCTTTTTTTGGCACTTTTTTATAGCTCCTGCAGTGCAGGTACAGTTCTTGCAGCTGTATGTCTTGGCTTATGCAGTGTGGTCTTTGATTCTTGCTTTTTTAAGGGAACCAGCAGAAATTGCAAGTAGCTGTAGTAGGAGAACATGCATGTGCCCTTTGGAGATCTGATCATACCACCTGCAGATTGAATCTGGTGCAGACAAATGGTAGGTGCTGTGTCTGCTCCTCAGCAGGTCTAGTTGTCCAAATATTAGCAAGATCAGCTCAATGAATGATGAAATAACGTTGTCAAGAACAGTGTGCAAGATTGGGTTTTTTTGGGTGGAGTTAGTTTATGATGAGGGGGCTGAGGCCCTGGCACAGGGTGCCAAGAGAAGCTCTGGCTGTCCCTGAGGGTTAAAGGCCAGGTTGGATGAGGCTGTGAGCCCCCTGGGCTTATTGGAGGGTGTCCCTGCCCATGGCAGGGGGTTGGAATAAGATGATCTTTAAAGACCTCTTCCAACACAAACCACTGCATGGTTCTATGATTTTTATCTTGCTCATTACCTCTTCCCTTTACTACTGATGTGGCTGTATTTCAGGATAGTTACCTTTAGGTCTGATTTATCTGTCCCAAGCCACAGAAACAGGAATGCAAAGTAATTTTTGTTGTGGATCCCACTGTCTGTTCTGAATAAACAGCAAACTTCCATCTTAATACAGCCATTAGATTTTAGCTTTTTGATTCCTACCATACAGCACAGTTGGGCTGGCCCAGTGTGGCCTCACCAGTGGCATGACAACACAGTGTGGCATGGCACAGGAGCATGTGGAGCATCAGGAGCCTCAGGGTACCAAGTATAGCCCTGCGGACACTGATCTCAGCCCTGTGAAAGCAAGATTAGATGAGATTTCATTACTTGTTGCTTATACTAGATTTGATGGAGAAGTGATATAAATTCCACTAAATCTCAAGTTAACTTGAGCAGAAATAAAGAGATGGAAATAACTGTGGGTTTTTTAATTAAAAGGCATTCTTATAAAACTTTATTAGCAAAAATTCCTAGCTTGACATACCACAGCCTCTGGCACAATCCAAAAATGATGGACAACAGCAGTAAGACATATCATTTTAGTTAAGACTCAAGCAAATTTTCTTAGACATGCTTTTGTAACTCAAATTAATATACATATTGGTATTTCACAGTATGTTTATGGGACTTATGTCACTGGTTAATGGCACACTTACACCGGTTCCGCATCTGCAACCTCATTTAAGTCACCATGTTCTTGTAAATATTTTGTTGAAATCCCCTAGTTGTGATAGCTTTTCTGGTATCTTGTCAAAAACATTGGTGTCAAACTGTCTGATCTCCAAGTGTGTTATCAGAGCCCTGTCACCCAGTGTCAAAACATCTCCACGTACAGGTGTCACGCAACTTGAAATCCCTGTGCCAGGCCAGTGAAGTAACTGCACCATGAGACTTCTTTTGACTTTTACCTGGTTAACTTGCACAAGCCTTTCATCTCTACCAAGGGCAGATCATTTCTCCTCCAGCTTTGCCTCCTTGCTTGTGGGAGTGTTGTCCCCATAACCCTTGCTCAGCTCATGTGGGACACCTGGGCTTCAGCCTGATCCTGCACCTAGTTTCTGAAGGCAGGGAAGTCCTCACCCAGTGTCCTGGTGGGTTTCCCCTTTTCAGTGGGTCAGGTCTCGGTGCAAGAGCTTTATTTCCTGCTGTGGAGAGCTGGACTTGGGAAGCCTTCCTGGCTCTTCCATGCAAGATGTGTTCCAGTTAATGCTTGGCTCTAGTTGTAAGAAATCATTTTGGTTTGGGGTTGGTTTTTTTTCCCTTTGGGAAGAGGCTGTTGTTTTTCAGTGGATAGAACAGTGTTTTTGGCTGGATTTCTGGCAATGCAGTTTTCTGTGCTTGGAAGTCAGCCTGCCTGCGTCTTTAACTGCTTCCATGCAGAAATGTGTTGCTGCAGAGCATACGGCTGAAACGCGGTCAAAGCCAACTGAGTGTTGTGTAGAGCATGCAGCATTGGGTCTCCACATCCAGCCATGTCTTGAAAGATGGTTCTAAAAGATTGTGTTAAGATTGCACTGACTTTTTTTGCAGTCAGAACCCAGATTCTCCCAGTAAATGGACTGTGGGGCTCTTCTCATGCTTGGAAACAGTTTTCTGAAGGTGGTGTTTATGCTGAGTCTGCTGCTGCTCGTGTGTGGTTTGATCAGTAGCCAACTATTGTGGCAGTGTGGAGGCTTTTTTTCCCCTCAGTACTAAAGAAATTAATTTCCCTTTAGTTATTTTGCAAGTTCTGTGTGTGGATCTCATCTTTCCTAAGTACTGCAGAAGTTAGATTAGCTCATTTATTTGTGTGAGCGGAATCACCATTGATTAATGGTTTGATCCTCAGATACATTTGATGGAATATAACTTGCTGTCAGCATGTGATATTTTGCACTTCCATGGCCATTCCCAACACCAAAATGCCACTGAATCTTCCCTCCTTCCAGGAGGTGGCAAAGTTAAATCAGGACGGTGGACCACAGAAGCTGTGACTTACCTGGTCTCTCCTCAAAAACCTCTAGTGGCACTGAGACCCTCTAGGACATGTCCAATCCAGTCACCACCCATCTTTGCATCATCCAACAAACCATGATTAATGGTATTTGTTATTGCTGCTCTTGACACCGAAGCTAGGAAGGCTAATCATAAGACTTTACCCAGTGGCAGGTAGCATGGACACAAGGCCTTTTCCCATCAGGGGATGTCAGGAGCTGATGGAAATCCAAAAATTGCTCCTAGAAATGAGACCTGTAGTCTTAACCATTAGGCAAAGCAGCCATGTGAACAGTCTGCAGTCAGTTATGTCTTGGAAGTGAGGAGAGCTGGTGTCCAGCTGTGGGCTGTGGCAAGGCTGGGCCCTCTCGTGTTGAGTATGAGCATCACAGCTGAGCGTCCTGCTCCACTGAGCTCCTTATGCCCTGTAAATCAAAGTTCTTACTCTGGGCTTTTCCTTGGATTTACCTGTTTGTCTTATCGTGAAGCTCCTGGGAATTTGTGGGTTTCTCTGTAGCACTTGCATCAGCTTCTGGTGACCATCTAATGTCTGAGTCAGGATCAGATCAAAATAGTATGCTGAGCTGCAAATTTTCCCTAATGGCAGGAGAGGTAAGAGGAAGGGCTGTGTGTTCTCTGCAGTCATTGATGTAGAACCTCTCAACTTTAGCTTTTCTGTACATTATAGAAATATCTCTGAGATAAAACATACCTGTGGTATATGAGAACTTGTACCTTCTCATCTTGCTTGGGTTCTGAGGAGAAATATCTTGAGCAAAGGGCTGAGGAACAGGAATTTCTCCAAATATATTTTTTTTTGTGTAGGGCTGAGATTTTCATAGTACATTTATTTTACTAGCTGGAAAGTTTGGATGCAATTTGCCTTCTCTTTAATGTGTCTAGACTTATAAATGACTGGCAGCTGGTCAGCCAGTGCTGATGGGGATGCTGTGCAGGAGGAAGACCCACGCCTCCCTGTATGGGTAGTTTCTTGTTGCCTCCTGGAAGTGCTGGATGGACTTACTGAGCCTGAATTTGTTGCTGATCATACGAGTGCACTGCAAGCCTGCTGCACCACGGAGGTGTGTGCACTAATAATCTATAGGTGATGCATGTGCAGGGTAAAAGCTGCTCTGTTTCTGCCTGGGAAATCACACTTAGAGGCATGGTGCTTCTGGACACAGGACCTTCTCCCTTCTTGTGAGGGACCATCCTTGATGAAGAGGCACATTTAGGATTGCCAGTGTGTGGGCAACTGGGTATCACTCACTTGGAATGGCAAGTGTGATGGGTGAAGATGGGAAATGCTGGGCTCTGCAACTGGCATGTGCCTGTGATAAATCCTTCTCCCTGGAATTGGGGAAAGATGTCCCTGGAGTTTTATGTGCCATGTGTCTGACAGCATGGACCCTTTCTGGCTTTGCCACCACTAGCACAGAACAGGGCCATGATGTGGGACATCCAGGCTTTTGTAGGAAGTTATTTTGTTGGAGTGTGTCCAGTTCTGGGCCCCTCACTACAAGAAGGACATTGAGGTCCTTGAGCGTGTCCAGAGAAGGGCAAGCAGGCTGGTGAAGGGGCTGGAGGGGAAGTCTTATGAGTAGCAGCTGAGGGAGCTGGGGATGTTTACCCTGGAGAAGAGGAGGCTGAGGGGAGACCTTATCACTACCTGAAGGGAGGCTGTAGAAAGGTGGACAATGGTCTCTTCAGCCAGGTGACAGGAGATAGGACGAGGGGAAATGGCACGAAGCTGCTCCAGGGCAGGGTCAGATTAGATGTTAGGAAAAAAATTCTTCACTGAAAGAGTTGTCAGGGCCTGGACAGGCTGCCCAGGGAGGGGGTTGAGTCACCATCCCTGGCTGTATTTAAAAGATGGGTAGATAAGGTAATTTAGGGATATGGTTTAGCATAGGACAGGAACGGTTGGACTTGGTGGTCTTAAAGGTCTTTTCTCACCCAGTGATGCTGTGATTAATTCTCTCTCAATTTTTCTTGTATGGATGGAAGCAAAATTAAACCTTGTAAAGAAAAAGAGTGAGGAAGGTGGGCAAGGGAGAAGGTGGAAATCCAGGCTGCTGGGTTGCAGAAGGGCATGAGTTGGCCTCGTGCTTGCTGACTGCAGGAGCCTGCTTGGGTTGGCAGGTGCTTTGGAAATGAAAAATATTTTATCCTGAGTTATGTAATGCAGCAGCATGTCCAGACCTGAGTTCCCTGCAATTTTCTGGCCCTCCAGGAATAATTTTCTGCTTTAAATATTACTCTTAGCTTTGAATTTCCTGGCTCATATGGCATGTACAATCAATGTAATAGCTGTATACATAACTGCTGCTGTTTGAACTTGAGATCTTTAGGCAAATTTATTTTTGTTTATAGCTCCTAGATGATGAAGAGCAGAAAATGCTTGTTCATTAAGAATTGTATAAATACATCAAACCCCACCCTGATCTATTGGTTAGATCCAGCAGGTGGAACATGCTGCAGATCCTTCTCTGCAGTAGGTTGTAAATGAGGATTTGATGGGGGGCTGGAGCTGAGGTGAAAATTATCTGTGTTCCTGGCATCATATAGATTCAGTCTTTATCCATAAGTGTGGAGGAGTCTTTGGAGCTGTGGATAGTTTGGGGTTTTACCCAGCTCTTTGCTGGATTAAAAAAACCAACTGGTTGGATGGCCAGTCACAATGAGCTGTAGTGCATGGAGTTAAATCAGTTGGCGTTCCCCTGCTCCTCAGAACTCGGATGGGATTTAGCAGTGGACTTGTCAGTGTCAGCTTGTTGTAGTTTTGCTGGCTGGGTTCTGGAGCAGGAGAGGGGCTGCAGGGGTGGCTGCTGCAAGAAGCAGCCTGAAGCTCTCTGCAGGCCTGGCAGAGCAAACACCAGCTGACTCAATGCTGGAGTTGTGGCTGACCAAGACTGAGCCCATCAGCGATGATCACAGCGCCTCTGGGAATCACCTTTAGGAGGAAAAAAACACTAGCAGCTGCTTTTTGCTCGCAGAGAAGGGAATGAGAAGATGTAAGGAACTGTGCAGGCATCAAAGCCAGAGAAGGGGAGAGGAGGCATCCCAGGTGCTGGAGATAAAGATGCCCCTGCCCCCCACCCATGGTGGAGCGAGTGGGTGTCCCCCCACAGCCCATGGAAAAGGCCAAGACCCCACCTGCAGCCTGTGGAGAGACCTCTTGCTGGAGCAGGTGGACGCATACAGGAGATGCTGTGTGACCTGTCTTGGACCAAGCCTCTGACAGCTCTTGGCAGATAAGCGAGAGAGAGAGAGACCCATGCCAGAGCAGGTTTGCTGTGGTGGACCAGGCTGGAGCAGTCTGGGCCTGAGAGACATTCTGTGATTTATGACTGCACCCCATAGCAGTGACCTGCTCTGGGGCAGCTGGGAAAGAGCTGAAGCCCTGTAGAAAGGACTTACATTGGAGAAGTTTGTGGAGGACTGTGTCCTATGGGTGGGACCTCACGATGGAGCAGGGGAAGGGTGTGAGGAATGGCTCCCCTCCACCCCCAGATAAGGAAGGAAAACAACATGAGGAACTGACCAAAACCCCCATTCCCTGCCCCTCCCTGTGCCACAATGGGGGGAAGAAGGGAGCAAAATCATGACTAAAGTGCAGTCTGCTAAGAAGGGAGGGGTGGGGGGAGGTGCTTTAAGATCTGGTCGTACTTATCATTACCTGATTCTGGTGTCACTGGCTGTGCAGGGCAGTGTCATAAATATAGAGTTTTCTTGCCTTTATTCTGTGCTGAGTCTGTTCTGCCCGTGACGCTCATTGCAGAATGATCTCCCCCTGTCCTTATCTCAAGTCCTGAGCCTCTCAATATTCATTTTCTCCCCTGTCCAGCTGAAAAGGGGAGTGATAGAGCAGCTTTGGTGGGCATCTGGCCTCCAGCCACGGTCAAGCCATCACACAAGTTAAGAGTGGGGCTTGATCTTAGGTATCTTTTCCAGTCTCAATGATTATCTGATTCTATAGCCATACATGGACTGCACCACCTGGGTGCACTAAGCCTACTCTGATTTGACCTACTCTGTTTTGTGAACCATGGTCCTGTATCCATGGCTTGTAAGCAGGACATGCCCACAAAGCCTTCTGATACTTTTTCAAGTTACAAGGAATGAAAAGCCATGAGTGACGCTGGTGAGGAGAAAAGATGATGCCATGATGTCACTCACTCCCCGCTACTTTAGTTGCTTGTCCCTGCAGAGATGTGAACTGCTGCTCCATGATACTTGTGCCTCTAACTGAGAAGAGGACTGAGATACCATGGAGGCTTAGAAACAACAGGTTATTTCTGCTTTGTTCTTCTAGAATGAAGGCGTCAAAACATTCTTTTAGACATGAAAGGTTTCTGAAAGGCTTTCCAAAGTGTTTTCTGAGTATGTGTTATCTTGTGATCTTCAGGGAGGGTAAAAGACAGGCAGAGGTGGGCATACCTTGTGGTCAGCCAACAGGGGCTTGCTCTTTTGAAGTCTCCCACTCTGTTTTTGGCTCTGTGAGCCAAAACGACTGGGGCAAAGTCATTGTCATAGAGCAGGCTCACGTCATGCCTAAAGGTGCAAAGTCTTTCTTGAGCAAAGGAGTCAAGAGAGAAGTGCCAGCGATTTCTTTATCAGCTCAAAACCTCTCTCATACTTGTTGGTTATTTTGTGTAAATGCTGGACCTAGTGTAAAAGCTGTTGAGGGACAGGCAGAATTGTGGTTTCATCCATCTGAAGAACTCAATCACTTCCAAGTCATTTATGTCTCCCAGATGGTGCTTGAACCTTGTGTTTCTGCCACTTAATTGGTATCCAAAGAAACTGAGCATGTGGCGATCAAAGGTGAGCCCATCCAGACTAATGGGCGAAAAAGCACTGCGGAAATGATAAAATAATTGGTTTAGATGTTAAGTACTGTGAAGTAAAACAAAGCAGATCAAGGAGAACTAAAAGCTGAATAAAGCAAGTGCAGGAAGAAGATACAGAATAATATAGAATGCTTTGGCTTGGAAGGGACCTCAAAGTCCTTCTAGTTCCAACACCCTGACATAGGTAGGGACCTTGAAAGATTGTCTAGTCCAACCCACTGCAAGAGCAGGATCACCTAGACTAAATCACACAGGAACTAGATGATCTTTCAAGGTCCCTTCCAACTCCTAATGTTCTGTGATTCTGCACTTCCTTTATTGGGTATCTCCGTGGGAGCTGGAGCCTGCTTGTATGAGCTTGCATGGGGGGAAATAAAGGGTGAAAGTCCCTGCCATTGTACTTTTGTCTTCGGTGGATATCACCAGTTCTTTGGTTCAGTTGAAGTAAGAATTGATAAATATCAAGAGCATTTACTGTCCTGTCTTGCCCAAGGGAAGAAAGCCGGGTAGGCCTTAAGTGTGTCTTGCTATCCTTAGGCTGTGTTCCTGCAGATGGGCCACCTTGCTGGGTTGGTTCTTCCCTCGTTCTGTCTCCTTGTTATGGCCCATGGAGACCATGCATGGGGCTGTGTTGAGGAGCAGAGCTGAGCAGTGACCCAAATGAAACAAAATCCTGCCAAACTGATCCCCTGTGATCAGTGGGAACAGCCCAGGGAGTCACGAGCTGGAAGGGTGGAAGGGGTGCGAGCTGTATGGACTGCCTCTGGGAAAACCAACTGTGAAACCCAACTATCTGCCAAGCTATCAGCCTCTGCTCCCGTTTCATCTTGCGATGGGACCTCTCCCAGTGCTGCGGCCAGCCCTATTTGTGTTTTAAACAAACGTGGTGAGAGGGGGCTGAGGCAGTGACAGGCATCCCATCCCCTGCCCTCGCTGTGGGGCCTTCCCTCTGCCAAAGGGTGGGACAGGCAGCTGCGGCCTGCACTTCTTCAAGCCCTGCAGTGATGCAAGGCAGAGCCCTGTACTTGCAAGCACAGGAAAAACCAAACCCAAGCAAGACAGTGGTGCATGCTACATTGTCTTTTTGGGGGTTTGTGGGTTTGTTTGTTTTTATTTAGGGCATATCATTTGAGGTGTCATGTGTTGCTGAGATGTATGTTCCCCAGCCGTGGCAAGCAGGCCAGAGGTTGAGACACATCTTCCCTGGGGAGAGGGAGGGTTGCCTGATCCTGAGTCAGCAGCAAAGGTCACTTGGCTGAAATGCTTGGCTCTTGGAAGGCGAGTTCCTAAGGGTGACTGACGCAATGTTTGGTAGGTTAGCATGTGCGGGTCAAGGGGAGAAACACCTCCTTTGATGGACAGGGCAAGGATGGGGCAGTGATCGTCAACCTCACGTGCCTGTTCCACCTCCTGAATGACATCTCTCTTCCTTACTGCTCAGCCCTTGCTTTCTCACCTCCTGTGCCCTCCCCCACCCCTTCAGTTCTAGCACTTAATCTCATCATTGTGGTGTTTGTTTTATGGCCTTGGCTCGTCTTCCAGTTTGGGGTCATTATCACGTATGATTAGTCTTGGAGCCTAATGAAGAGGATCAGACATAACTCCAGGGTATGTCTGAGCCATTTAGCGTTTCTGAGCTAAAGATCTGCAGAGGAAGTTTAGTTTTAAGCTTCCTGAGAAGATAAATTTGCATGTTGGATTGTTTAGAGTACGAGTAATAGGACTGAAATCCCTTTGAGGGGAGCAGTGCCCTTTGGGATCTGACGCATCCCAGGGATAATTATCCAGTGCTGAGTAAGTCTTGTTAGTCCTGAAATAGGTTTTAGTAGATGGTCACATTTTTCTTCACGATGGTTAGTGTGAAAGCTTGAAACCGCATATTAACATTTCACCTTCATTGTAAGAGTGCTGTCAACATCGCCTTAGTACTGTTGTATTAAGGAACCTGCTTTGGCAGTGGGGTTGGACTCAATGATGTCTTGAGGTCCCTTCCAACCCCTATGATTCTGTTACCAGTCCCACTCAGAAGGAGCTGGGCATGGAGATAGAAGATAAGCACCCCATTTTTGAGGCTGCTCTTTAAGGTCCCACGCTTTCACACGGCATTGAGAAAGGAGGGAGCTGTAAGGTCTTGTGTGTCAGAGCAAGGTGAGGTTCGAGCATTCATCAGGACAGCTCCAGCTGCTGCTGGTCGGTGGCACTTTGCAGGCAGCTGTACATCCAGCAAAGCAGCAGTAGAAGTGCTGTGTCACAGGCCCAGGCAAGGTGGCATGTCTGTTTGTGAGTCATCTGTGTCCCTGCTAACCAGTTGCTGACGTGGTGCAGATCATTAGTCACTAATTGGTGTGTTTACACATTTTTTAGGCTGCTGGAAAGGCCAAGGATCACACAGATGTCAAACAGCTGAGTCAGTTTTCCACCTCTTTCACTTTCAGGTTCACCAGGCTCTTGGTGGTGCTTGCAGAGCTGCCTGTGAGCCTTGCCAGGCAGACCTGGACTGTCTCAGTTTCATCTTGTAATCTCTGGCTGCTTGACAGTAGCCTGTCACAGCTGTATGGTGGGCCTGAGGGTCTGTAGCTGGGGCCCCTGCCTTTGGGTGGTGTGTGAGCAGCTTGTTTCACCTGTGCTGCATTTGCTTTTTTCCTCAGCACTGTAAAAGACCCCTCAGTAATCTGGGCCTTGTACTATGAAACTGTTTTCCTCGGTCTTTTTTCCTTCCCCTCCTGCCCCGTCCTACGCTTCCTGTCTTTGTCTCCATCTTCTCATCCACTGCCTAATGTGTGAGTCCTGGTAGGTTAGGTACCAATGCTTAGGTATCTCTTTAGCCAGTATCTCAACTGATAGCTTATAAACCTGTCTCTTTACTGACATCAACATCTTCTATGCCATTACCCCAAACCAGTCCTGAGGACCAGCCTTTGCCACATACAATACCTGGATTCTTCTTGAACGCAACTGGGTTTGGACACTGCCCCTCTGCTCCCTTGTCTGTAGGTTGGTTTGTCTGCCAAAACTCTCCAGCTGAATCTCTTCAGTCGTTTCTTTTCTTGAAGGTTACAGACCCTTGTCTGGCTGTAGCATTAGTAGCATCTTTGGGTGTGCTGGAGGTGTGGATACTCATCCCTCATGTCTTGCTCAGCCACAGCACTTACCTGCTTGGTTCTCCCCATGTTTTGAGTGGCCCAAGGAAGCCCTGTAGGTCTCCCTCATGTAGGCAGCCCTGCCCATCTCCTGTGATACTGCTGAAATGTCAGTCTCTGTGTCCTGCCAAGGAGCTTGGACTTGGTGGGGATGTGTGTTCGGTAACCTCCAGGTCCTCTGTGTTCAGTTCCTATGTGAGCTTTACACCAAGCTATTCTCTCAAAAATAAAGATGCTTATCTTAGTAGTATATTCACAGAATCACTGAACTGTAGGGGTTGGAAGGGACCTCCAGAGATCATTGAGTCCAACCCCCCTGCCAAAGCAGGTTCCCTAGGAGAGGTCGCACAGGGAGGCATCCAGACGGGTCTTGAGTATCTCCAGAGAAGGAGACTCCACAAACCCCCTGGGCAGCCTGTCCCAGGGCTCTGTTACCCTCACTGTGAAAAAAGTTCTTCTGCATATTGGTGCAGAACTTCCTGTGCTCCAGCTTGAGGCCATTGCCCCTTGTCCTGTTCCCACAGACCACTGAGAAGAGGCTGGCCATTTCCCCCTGTGTCCCACACTTGAGATATTTATAAACATGGATCAGATCCCCTCTCATTCTTTTTTTCTCAAGGCTGAACAGCCCCAGTTCTTTCAGCCTTTCCTTGTAGGGGAGATGCTCCAGGCCTTTCATCATCTTCATAGCCTTCCAATGGACTCTCTCCAGGAGAAAGAGTCCTAATATTCCTAATACAATCTACTAATCCTTCTTTTTAAAAAATCCTCTCTTAGTCCTTCATCCAAACTGTTACCTCACTACAGTTTTAACAAATGAGCTTTCCAATCTTGAAAGCAAATGCAGCAGCTTTCATTGTAAAATTCATTTCCCTGTCTGTTCAGCCCTCACGTGTGCCTCAGCCCTGCTCAGTGGTACCAGTGCCTGCCTGGAGGAGCTCACAGGGGGCTTCTGGGTATTGCCCTAACAGAAATAAGTTACATGATCCCCTTGGACAACATGGCAAAGTCTACACTGATGTAGTTAAAAGCATAAGAAATTTTTGTGGAAATCAGTAGTTTGGGCTTGTGGAGTGTTGCTTGGAAAGCTGTAAAAAAAACAGCATCTCTAATGCGTGGCCAACCAGGTGAGGTGGCATGAAAGCCAAAACATGGCCAAAGTTTTGCAGCAGACTGGGCTGCTGACGCTGGTCTACGTGGATGACCCAGTTCAGAGCAGGGAAGGACTCTTCTCCCTTATCTGAGGACCTGCACACATGCCAGGAGACCTTTGTTCTGAATATTTGGAGGTAGAAAGTCCAGCAGGAATAAAAGGGCATTTCCCCACTGCCTTGGTTCACATCGTGTTGCTCTCTTGTCTCTTGCAGCTGCGTAAATGAGTATGGAAGATTATGATTTCCTCTTCAAAATTGTTTTAATTGGCAACGCTGGTGTGGGGAAGACCTGCTTAGTCCGTCGTTTCACTCAGGTAAGGTTGGCTGCCTCCTGCATGTGGGACATTGGGGTGGGACAGCACTCAGAGGGGAGCATGGAGCCTCTGACTGTGCACCGAGCGCTCTGCTGACATTGTGGCTTCAGTGCATTTTGTTGCCCACGTTCCTGGTGCGTGCATCACCTATGGCAACATACTAGCACAAACAGCACCTCTGTAGTGCTGCACTTGGCTCCGTTGGGGATCTTGTGCTGGAGAAACTCACCCCTCTCTGAAGGTGGAAAGCCCCCTCTGAAAGCTGCTGGGACAGCTCCTGATTTAGAGGTGTTCTGGATCGGTTAAAAGGACCAGCACGTTTCCTTGTGTGCTCCGATGTGCCTTCTCCTTCCCATCCTTTGCTGCGCAAAGCTCTCCCTGTTATTTGACGTTGGTAGATAATTGAATGATCTGGGCCCTGGGCTGTCAGTCCAGTGTCTTCTGTTAAACATCAGATGTTTTTTGTGGCAGAATAATGGGAAAAGAACCAGGCTTCTGTGATCCAGGGCGAGAGAAGGTTTTGTACGATGCTTTCTAAAGCCTAAGTTGTGGGGTTTTTGTTGGAGCCTCCACTAGGAATTGTCAGCAGTTCCCCCCCCCCCCATTGTTATTTTTAATTTTAAAGCCATAGTGATGTTAAACACCCTCCAACCACATGAGACAGCTGGTGACAATAAAGCTAGTCAACCCCAAAGGGTTAACTACAAAAATCTGTGGCCACTCTGCTGCTTGTTTGAGAGCACAGCTGCTGTAGGGGATGGATGTGTCTCAAAATCAACATGACTTTGTAGACCTCAATACTGAAACCAAAAAGCTCTGTGGAATGTTTTTGGTTTGCTCCTTTTCAATGGTGCTGCAATCAGATACCACCAGTGTCACACTGGCCCTTGCTATTGCTGTGGCACTGGCAGTGGCTGGCTCCATGCTTCCTCCTAAAATGCTGTGTAGGGTTGTAACCCTGGTGCTGGGAGCTGCCAGAAATGCCCTGCCATGCTTGGTGTGCGGCGGAGGGGAGAGGGAAGGCAGGAGGTTGCAGGAGCAAGGACATCTTATCCCATGTGGGCATCCCCACCTCTTTCAGAGTGTTGGGAAGTGGGACAGAGGGTCTCCATCTGCCCTTCCCCTGCCAGCTGCACAGAAGCATAAAGGGTTTTCCCTTCTCCTTTGGCTGTGTGCATCCTTCTCTTCTGCCTCTCAAATCCATGACTTGCTACACAATTAGGGATGTGTAGGCAGCGTAAAATATGCTGGGGTTGAATTATAGTAACCTTTGTATGGGGAAATGTCACGTTTTCCCCTCTGAATGCAGTGGAAGTTTCTGGAGCTGGAGATGAGGGAGGAGTAGTTCTGAGGGTGAGGATTGGAACTCAGAGAGTTTTTGTCTTGCTACAGAAATGTGCTTAATGAAACTTTTGTTTTCTTTCAGGGGCTTTTCCCACCGGGTCAAGGAGCCACGATTGGAGTTGACTTTATGATTAAAACCGTGGAGATAAATGGTGAAAAAGTAAAGGTAGGAGCCTGATGGTTTTAAGTGTAAACTCAAAGTCGTCAGCCACTGCTGCCCTGCAAAAGTCTGATGAATGCACAAGTGTCCACCCAAGGAGTGTCTTAATCACCTTGGGGTTGGCTTGTGTTTCACAGAGCCTTAGCGAGTGATAGCTGGTATACCAACTATATTTCACACAGCAAGTAATGAGTTGCTAAATCAGAGTCCCTCTCCTGACCCCCATCAGTGGAGTAAATTGGAGGCACCACAGCTCAGCCACAAAGGCCAATCTTGGGCAGAGAAGCTTAGGATGATACCTTTGGGCATCTGAACAAGCCTTCTGGAGTCTGAAAAGCAAATGGATTTCTTTCAGGGAGTAATCTTGTAGCTGAAACTTTTTGAGTGAGTGGTGCTGGTGAGAATAAACATTTAATGAGCGGGAAGAGCAGCAATGAGTCAGAGCATAGCACAGTGCAAATGACATCTCAGTCAAATGAGGCGCTTCCCTGACGGTTAGCTCATTTAACAGAGCCTGAGCTGTGACTCCACTTCTGTGCCGGGCAGCATCTTCCATATGTCTGCTGGGAACCAGGATGACAAAATGGAGCTGTTTACCAAAGGGCTTTCAGACCTGAAAATAAATGATAGATTTCTGGAGGAAAATATTTTCTAGCTTTCAAAATTATATTTGAAATTCAGTGGAGAGGGACTCACTAGCATGAAAGCAGTGTGCAATTCACCTTGGATATGAGTGGCTACTAAAGCTTGCTGACAGATGAGTTGAGACAGCACTGTGTACTTGAGGGGGCTTTTGATCTGCCCAGCCTTTTCCTAATAAACCCAAAAGTATGTACAACACCTGTAGTGAGAGGCTACACAAACCTCAGCCACATAGATAGCAGTTATGCTGGTCAAAGCTAAGCATCCTCAGCCTGCAAACAGAGGGTTATGCTAAAGGACCTGTGATCACAGAATTAGAGAATTGTAGGGGTTGGAAGGGACCTCAAGAGATGTTCAAATAGCAGGAGAACAGGAAGCATCAGCTGGCTCCAAGAAAATAAAGGTCTCGGTTTTCTGCAGGCTGCCCAGCACCGTCCTTCGGTTCCTCTGAAAAAACATGATACAAGTGAAATTATTGCTGTGAAATATTTGATTTGGCAGAAATAATCAGTGAAGTGTGAGATGTGCATTTTGTGTGCAGGAAGAGTTTATCAGTGACTGTATGATCCAGGGCTCTTCCCTGCTTTCAGCACCTGGCTTACCGGCACTCACACTGCAGCCAGTAAGAAATCCTCTCCCCTAGGGCAATCCCTTCTGCTTCCGATATCTGTAATATTAAAGGAGTGGAAGAACTGTATCCACATCAAGTTTTTATCAGCTTGTAGGTCTTCTCAATAAATGCAAAACATCTACAAGCTGGAGGTAGCCAGTAGACCAGTCGGTGAATGTTTTTTTCCTGGAAATAGTTGAGCAACAACAAAACTCACTCTCTTTTTTCCATCTGCTGGAGTTTGGAGGCTGGTGTGTTTTAACAGAGACCTGTTTTTTATCTGAATTTAATGTGCAAATAGTTTCACGTACGGTTTTGTATGTTGCTTAACTGTAGGTTCAGCCAGGTTCAGCCCTTTAAATACAACTGTGCCAAGAGACTGAGCGCAAAGATGCCCAGGAGCTGAGAGCCAGCTGCAAATTACGTTCTCTGCAAAAAAATGTCCTTTTCCAAACTCATACCCCACATCTGAAAGCTGCTACTGGAAGTTCATTTCAGTCTAACACGTTTATGATGAGTAGCTGGCATAGCTTGACTTTAGAACTGGGCAAGAATAAGGTTTTCTCTGTTACAGGCTGCTGAATAGATGGAAAAAAAAATCTCAAGTTCTTCTACCTTTTTCTTCCCAAAGTACACAGGATCCTGGCTGGAAATCAGCCTTTCGTGTATTTAATTCCAGGGAGGGGTGCTTTAAAAAAATAAAAGCTGAAGCAGAGAAGTACTCTTTTTATGCTGAAATGTTTTAATTTTGGATGTTTTGTTTCTTTGACTCCCTTTCTGAAGAACTGAGGGCTTGATGACCCACCAAAATCAGATGGCCAAATAATAAAAGTAGTTTGAGTTTAATTTGTATTGGGAAATGGAACTTGTCTTCCGGGACCCAGAGGGTTTGCCAAATACTTCTGACCTCTTTGATGTAGTTAAGAAGATATCCTCCAGTTCTACACGTTGGGAAGGCAGGCAGCAGGCAACTGGGTGAGGCGGCTGAAGTTGTAGAGTTTTGAGTCCTTGGATCAGCCTTCAGCTGAGCTCCTTGTTCCATCCCGTGCTCCCCACTCATCAATGCCTCATCTCAGGTTAAGAAGCTTTGGGACCTAGAACAGAGGCTTTCTTATTCTTCTTGGGATGGATGCTGCTGTTGGTTGGACTTCAGGGGCAGAAGTGACTTGCTCACTCCGGCGCCTGTGTTGTAACTCCAGGCCAGCAGCTCTGCCCACAGCAGAAGGAGATTCTAGAAGTTACAGGAAAACCTGCAGATCTGTGGCTTCCAGGGGCTGCCTGCCATGGTGCCAGCTGACTTTGTGCCTTGTATTTCAAGTGCAGGAGTGGAAACAAATGCTGGGAGAAGGGGAGCCAAGAGGAGAAGAGTTAAGTGCTTTCCCAGCATTGGTTCTACCCTGAAGGGGTTTTTTTAGGTCAAAGCAGTGCTGCTATCAAATAAAGTAAGTTAATTTTATGGGTTTTATTCTTTACCACCCTTCCTTGTTGTGCCAAAAGCTGCAGATCTGGGACACAGCAGGACAAGAGCGATTCCGGTCCATCACACAGAGTTACTATCGCAGTGCTAATGCATTAATCCTGACCTACGACATCACCTGTGAGGAATCCTTCCGGTGTCTCCCTGAGTGGCTGCGAGAAATCGAGCAGTATGCCAGCAATAAGGTCATAACCGTGCTAGTGGGTAAGTGATGATGGTCCCTAGCGAGGTGGTGCGATGAGGGGGTGAGCTGTGGTGGCAGATGGAAGTGTCTGGGGTGTTAGCAGGAGGGAAATGTGGCATCTGTGTGAACTGGTGGTTCAGGACGCCTGAACTGGTGGTTCAGGACGCCTAAACTGGTGCAGCAGATCTTGTCTCCAACCAGAGTTGTAACTGCTGGTGGGTGCAGGGTGCAGCTGGCGCCTTAAACCCAGCGCTAGGACCAGTCTAGAATCACAGAATGTGTTAGGTTGGAAGGGACCTTTAGAGGTCATCTAGTCACAACACCCCTGCAGTGAGCAGGGACATCTTTAACTATATCAGGTCGCTCAGCTTCATCAAGCCTAACTGTGAATGTTTGCAGGGACTGGGCCTCCACAAGCTCTCTGGACGACCTGTGCCAGTGATCTACCACCCTCATAGTGAAGAACTTCCTAATGTCTAATTAAACCTCCCCTGCTCTAGTTTAAAACCACTGCCTCTCATCCTGTTGCTACATGCGCTTGGAAATGGCCCCTCTCCAGCCCCTTCAGGTACTGGAAGGTCTTGCTGGAGCCTTCTCTTCTCCAGGCTGAACAAGCCCAACTCTCTTAGTCTGTCTTCATAGCAGAGGTACTCCAAGCCTCTGATAATTTTTGTGGCCTCCTCTGGACTCACTCCAACAGCTCCATGTCCTCCTTGTCATGGGGACCCCAGAGCTGCACACAGTACTGCAGGTCGGGTCTCACCAGAGCAGAGCAGAAAAGTCGTCCTCCTGCAGATACCCCCAAGATGTTGATAGTGATGTTCAGGACCCCACAGGCACTTCTTAAACATGTCCTGTCTCAGGATAAGGCTATTGCATGCAGAGGTGGATACTTCCCACTGGTTTGTCCCATATGGGACTAATGTGTTGATGGTGCAGCCGCCAACTGAGTGAAGAATAGAGCCGTTTCCTGTATAACTTCCAGCCTGGATCTCCCCAAATATACAGGGGTCTGCTCAAGCTGGAGCTGCCTCTGGGTTGCTGTACCCCATAGCTGTGGGACAACCAGAATCTTGTCTCAAGTGGGTCAGGGTCTGGAAACTAGATCAGGATGTGATGGTTGTGTGGATCATAGCATTCATATGGGGGGAATAGAGCTGGAAAAAAGGATATTTTTGGATGGATTTTAAGGAACCTAAAAATAAATAACTGAGGGTTATTTTGTAGAGCTGTAACTCCAGCTAAAGCAGACCTCAGGCCATCTGTCTGCTACAAGTAAGGTGAAGGTTATTTTACCTACCCATGCTTTTCCATGCTCTGCTTTCAGCATCTGATGGGACTTGGCTTTTAAAGGCCCGAGAATATCTAAAGAGCGATGGAAAAAGAACTTGAGGAACACCAATAAATTTCATGCTGCAGTGTTGATAGAGCATTTAATGGTTTGCTGTTTAAAAGAAGAAAATCTCCAAGATTGTAAAATATGTTTAAGGTGTCTTTTAAATATTTTTCAAGCTTTACATGCCCCAGTGGTGTGACAAGTGAGCCTTGGGATTTATAGAGCTTCTGTACAAGAAGCTCATTATACCCTATGAAGGCTATGGCACACGCACAAATGACACAGAAATAATTAATGTATGACTAACAAATGTATACATGTTATTTTAGGGAGCATTAAGTTAATTAGCAACATCTGCAGCACAAAATATAAATGATAACAGCCTCAACACACACTTTGAAGATGGTGACATCCATAAACCGCTTGTGTTGAGTGTTTATATAGACAATTAACTTCAGAGTATACAGCAGGTACAAGAAACTGCTTTTTTGGGGAAAGAAAGGGGATCTCACACAAGAGGAAGGTGATGAGACCTAGTTTGCAGGTGGAAGTGCAGCCTTTTCCTCCCACTACTCCTCATAAAATTACTGGTCAAGATATGTTTCATCCTGAACCTTCCAGGTCCCTGGACGCAGATCCCATTATCTCAGGTCCTCTTGCCTGTTACCTTCTCTGTAAGATTAATTTATGGCAGAAATACCACGTTTGAAGTGAAGTGGCTGGTAATGGGGTATAATTGTACCAGACCCTTGCTTGAGGCTTTAATCAACTATGCGAGCTCTCCAAAGGGAGAGGCTGGTTTCTCACCCCACCTGATTCTCTGAGTGCCCCTGAGCCTGTCCCTCTTCCAGCCTCAGCAACCTAGTCTATCATGGGAATATTGAAATAGGAAAGCTGCCTCCTGTGCCAGGCTTCTTGTAACAATGTAAGAAATAGCACAGTTAGTGTCTCACATGCCAGAATTGACATTTTAAGTGCTCCTCAGAGCAAGAACAGGAGAATTTTCAATAGATATTAAATGAAAATCCTTTAATGCTGGTTGATGGCAGTAAACAGATGCACTGCTGCTAAATTAAAGCTAACTGACTTGGATGCTCGCAGGGCATATTTCATTAAATCAGCTGATATTAAATGAGCTGGGTTGCATGTATCAGGGAATCCATTACGTGGAGGGGAGAGCAAGCACCAAGAGTTTCACATAAAACCCACTGTCAGGACACACATACAGTGCCAAATTCTTTCTTGTCCCTTACCAACTTCTGTATCGCTCATTTTGGAAGTCAAATTAATTCCCTTTCTCAAATCTTTTACCAATGCAGGCAATAAGATTGATTTAGCTGATAAGAGGGAAGTCTCCCAGCAAAGAGCTGCAGAGTTTTCCGAGGCGCAGGACATGTACTATCTGGAAACTTCAGCAAAAGAATCAGATAATGTGGAAAAACTCTTCCTGGACTTGGCCTGCCGGTTGATCAGCGAGGCACGACAGAACACCCTTGTGAACAATGTCTCATCCCCCTTACCAGGAGAGGGGAAAAGTATCAGCTACTTGACTTGCTGTAATTTTAATTAAAGAGCTGGCATGTGATTTCCCCTTCTGCCATGGGCCAAGAGGATTATTATTTTTTTGTTTGTTTTGCTGGGATTTATCCCCTGGAAGGAAATTCCTGCTACTTCGATCCATCGGACTTACCCCAAGTCAGGTCGCAGACCTGGGAGTATGGCAGGTTGGTGGTTCCAGCTGCATGGCATCGTAGCAGAATATAACCCACTTCAAAGTATGTTTTTCTCCCAGCCTCTGGAGCAGGTTGGGAAGAGGAGAGTTGCATGAGTGCTTCAACGTAACGCAGAACGTGACCTACTGCGTTTCCTTCTACGGGAGACCAGAGCAGCCTCTCTTGATGAAGATGTCAAGGAGATCAAAATTTCTACGAACAATGTGCTGGGTCCTTTTTACAGTTAAAGAAAATAAGAAACCAACAGTGAATGCTGACCCTGGACTACACTGGCAATCTTCTGGGCTGCTAGTGAGTGAGCTCTTAGGACATGTACATAGCGTCTGCCCGCGTGTCTTCATGGAGGATTCTGGTGTTTGAAATAGTGTTATGTCTCTCATCTACAGGCACTTTCATGAACATGGAATTAAAATTTAAAACTTACATGTATCAACCTTTCCAAGATTTAAGATGACATGGATACAGCTCAGTTGCTCCCTTTGGTGCTAGCGGTTCAGCAAATATTCCATAGACCAAACGTAGTCCTACTACATTAACGTCCTCTGAATGTGTAACTTAGACTGGTTAGGCAAAAAAACTAATAAGCACTGTTCATTTAAAAAAAAAAAATTAAAAAAAAAATCTTGTTACCTCTTTTTCTAGGCCTGAACGTAGTGGGAAAGGACTGTGCTTCTTTGATATCCAACATGGCATGAAAAGACTTTCCAGAAATTAAAACAACCTAAAAATAAATTAACCGTTCCTCCTCTAAATAGTAATGTCCTAATGTGGAAAAAATTAGTCTTGAGAAAGGTTATTGGTGGTGTTGGAAAAACTGCACCACTCCACATATGACCAAAACCTTGTGCGTCCGTGGATTGTGTCTAGGGGTTCAAAGAGAGCACAGTTTGAAGTGGCAGTCTGCAATATGCCCAGCTTAAAAAATAAAGCTTTTAGATACAGTTCTGGTGGAAAAGCAGGTGTATAATTTTTGTAGAGGGTTGGGTTTTTTATGCTAAGTAGAAATAATGATGGGTTGCAAGTGGTCTTGTTCTATGTCTGACCCATCCAGCGCTCACCTTGTGGAACTGCTCTCCAAGATGCTCTCAAAGGTATCTTCTCAGTATCCAGTCTCTCTGCTAGAATAGCTTTCAGGTTCAGGGATGTAGAGTTATTTAATTTATATGATGGTTTGTTCTCTGAAACCAAGGCTCCAGTGTATCTGTAACTGTTCAGACAACTCCTTTTTACCAAAACCCCTGAAGTGGAGGCTCCAGAGAGTCTGCGTTGGTGTTACACCTAGAGTGCCACATGCCAGTAACGCTTTGCAGAGTTACAGGTTAACATTACAGTGAAACTGGAAGACAGTGACTGCACACATGAAAAATTATATTTAGAGGTTGTTTTGTTCAGCGTAGCTGATCTGGATAAATCTCTGCTGGCAATTACATGGCTGTGATATGCTGCAATTTAGAGATAATCAACTTCATATTATTTGGCTTTTAAGATATAACAGAGGTTTTGTATTGACATGAAAACCCACCAGTAAGTGCTTATTGAAAAGAATAACAATTTTTAAAAAAAGGCATTTTAACATGCTTTTTCACATTTTGCTGGCAAGATTCCTTCGGGCTGTATCATGTTGTGCCTTTGATCTGTAATGGGGAGCTGACTCTGTGTCTGAGAGGGGGGATCAGTGTGTCATGTGGCCATTTTTGATATTTCCTCACCATATTTTAGGTCACTTTCTTCTTTTTTGCCTAGGAAGATGTAGAAGTAGTGAGGCTTGCTTGTCATTTAGGCAACACTTAGCAAAGACCTGTTTGAAGTGTGAGATGTTGGGGGCACACATCATCTACTGTGCTGGCCTGGTCCTTTTCAATCTCTGCTCATGGTGTAAATCCAGAGGATTTAGAGATGTGTGGTACTTTGGCTTCCTCTGTGCTGGACTGTGTGGTACAGCCTGTGCTGAAGAGTGATATCTTTTGTGGGATGCTGGACTTGTCAGCATATAAAATGATACCAAATAGGGCAGGGCTGGTTGAGCTAATCAAAGAGGAAGGAGATGGCCCACTAAATTACCTGTGGGTTTCCAAAAGCATCAAAGCTGGGCAGTTACTTCTCATTCCTGCTGAGCACAGCTGTCAATGCATTTCAGAGTGCTCCTTGTGTCACACATTATCATGACTGAATAAGCCAAATAGGTCACATAGCAGAAGGGCTAACTTTGTTTTCTTGGATGTTCACTTTGACATGTCTAGAAGGCCAAGTCCCTTTTTCCAGTGCTTTCCTAAGGTGACTATTTTGGAGACTATCAGCTCGACTGCAACCTCCAGGCATTGGTTCTTCTTACTGCAAACACGTCTTCTCCACGTAATGGTCATAAGCCAAAGCTCTAGTTTCAGACTTGCCTCTTTCTCTGCAGCTAACATACATACTACCTGGTGAAGAAGTGGTATTTTAATGTAGTAACTCCTTTGCAGGAGTTATTTTTGTACACCTTTGAGTATCTCTCTTGTGCATACAATGTACCTCTCATAGCATTGAGGGCTTGTCTTCTCTTCTACAGTCTGGTCCACTGCCAAAGGCTTCCCAACCAGAGGAAGAGATTTATCAATTGCTAATGACAACTTAGTGCTGTGGCATAGTGATCAAAGCCTTGGAAAATAAAAGGAGATAAAAATACAAATCCCAATTATCTGACAATCGGCTCCACAGGTGTAACCAGCACCTTGCTAGACGAGTGGATTTTGGAGACAACTGTCAGTAAACTGCCTTGTGATGTTTGCTGGGTCAAGAATCCAAAAGCCATGCAGAATTGCTGTGATGGGGCCAGATTTGACTGGAGATGTTCTCTACTATCAAGAGAGCAAAGCATTGCTTCTAGTGTTGTTGTTAGAATACGATGCTGTTTCAGGGTGATATCTTCACAGCCATGGAGTAATCTTTTGGGGTGAATATTATTTTTTATAGTAGTTCCATCATTACGAGATTTTTTTTCTTGAGATCTAGCACACTGTGTCATTCCAAGCAGAAGCCAGGATTGGATGGTCAACAGATACCTGCTTTATCTAACAAACCTGTTTGCAGAGATGAGTAAAAGCATCTCCTGAGAACTGGGTGGTCTAAACTGTTTTCCAGTTCAGTCACTGATTCAGTCAGGCTGATCTTGGGTAAACAACCAACTTCTGTGCTTCAGATCACTGTGTGTGAAGTACTTGCTGGTATTTTGCATTGGGTATTTATGCTGCAAGTTTGCTGGGACAAGCCATAAGTCCCTTCTGATCTTATTTGGGTTCCCTGTGAGAGACCAAGTACTGGGGAGGGGGAAATAAATCCCTTCAGGTCAGAGAGATATGATGGAAAAAGGGAAATTGTGGAAATTATGAGCTCTGAAGTGAAGGGGAAACTCCGTGCCTCTTCCTACCTCTGACAGTGAAGTCCTGATCTGCAGGTAAGTTGTTTGAGTGTGCAGTCAGATCCATGCTTGTGCTGCATGCTAAATGGCTTTGTGATCATTGTTTAATGAAAATAATGAAGGCCACATGCGACACATTGTCAGGCAAGATGCTTTGTTCTTTGCCATAGAGCACGAGAGGCAGCCCTTAAATCTGTCAGCCTGCTGTTGCTGTTTGTGGAGATAGCTGTGTGGGTAACAGCTGGCTCCTGCTGGTCGAGGTTTGGTGGTTGTTGGCTATCAAATTCATTCAGCATCTGTAAGAACAGCAGCCAACTGAGCTTGATATGGGAGACAGTGATTGGAAAAGAGGGACAGTCGAAATCAGTGGTGCAGGAGCATGGAAGGTGTGCACACATGGGACAACACGCTTTCCTGAGGAGCTTTTACTGACAAGGGATGCAATTAGTTACAGTCAAACCCACTGGGTGTTCCCTCATTCATTATCGTGAAGGGCTGCTGTTTGCTCAGCTGCTTTCCCACTCCTCTTTTCAGCATGAAGGACTGTCCATGAATCAGGCTGGGATGCTGAGCTGGCATGATTTCTGTAGTCAGAGGCTGAATTCAGGGAAGGTTCTCCATCTGTCCAAACAGGCGGAGCAAACGCGCAGGACACGCTGCCCCTGGGAGAGCTGTGGTGCTGTTGTGGTGGGATGTGGCTGGAGACACCACACAGACCTTCTCCTGGCTGCGGGGCAGATGGAGGCCTCCAACCCTTTGCACAAGGGGAAAGGTGACCAGAGCAGATAAGCAAAGTAAAGGGATGGTTCTACTCCTCAATCCTGTCCTCTTAAAAAAGCATCGAGGACTGAAATCTGGATTGCTCTGGATTTTAAGAAGGAATGCTTTGGATCTGAGTGTCATCTGAGACTCTTCTGTGTTCTGTTGCTTTCAAAGCATCCAGTATCATTCCAAGTGTTGCTCCTACCAACATGGACTTCTTTGAGGTTACTCAGAAAAGGTGTTTCTAGACAACACTTCGCAAATTTCTAGTGTGTAAGGATGGAACCTCTCCCAAAACATTGGCATACGTAAGGGCTCGTCAGAAAGCCCACTGCAGCCAAAAGCAATATTATTTTAATCAATTCTAGTAATGAAGGGCCACTGGAAGATATCAAAATGTTTTATTCCTTAGGGTTGGGGTTTCTTTTATAAACTTTGCTTATCTGAACAAATTCGGCTCTTGAAGCCAACCTTTCTTTCCTTGTGCCAAGTCCATCCTCTTGTTGCTGTGGGTAGTGATTGCTGTAGTTTGCTCACAAACAGCAAAGGATCATTGTTTTTAAGAAAACAAGACTGTCCCTCTGGTGGTGCATGGTGGGGAGACACTCACTTGTTTCACAAGCGTCCAATGTGTGTCTTCAGCAAAGCAGCTTCACCAGGAACCAGTCATGTCTTCAGTATGTGATCATCCACTCAAGATGGAGTTAAATGTACAGGAAACATTACAGATCTCAGTTAAATTTGGCTTGGGTAGGAGAATAGGCAGCAGAGTAAGCACGCTGGAGGTGATGCAGGGCTCCCAAAGCAGCCCGCTGCATTGCTCTGACTCACCCTGCTAGTCACCACTTCGCTCAAATGCCCCAAAGCCTCCTTTTGCTGCGCTCCTCTGTGTCTAGCAGAGATAAACTGCTAGCTGTCATCACCCCTGTGGATGCCATCACACATGCGAACGAGCTGTAACTCAAACCAGGAGTAAAAGCTATGCCTTGCGAGGTGAGGGTGTGTTTGGGGTTGGTGGGGTTTTTGTTTTCTCACATGTAGGAGCCCACAGACCCAGAAAAAAACAACCCCAAAACAGCTTCATCTCTACTGCTTGCCCCTCTATATAGAGTCAACTGTGTAACTGGGAAAGATGACTGAGATATAGCAGAAACAGAGGTGGCGATGGCTGTAATATCGTCTCAATGTCAGTGACAAATCAGACTGATTCCAAGAGAATAGCCAGGGTTAACAGCTCAGCATCTGCCTGGGTAGGGAGCTGGCTGTACTCTACTCAGGTATTATCTCTTTTCCTGTTAGTCACTAGGTATCAGAGCTGGGGTCACAGCTGCTATGCGAGTTACCCTTCCCCAGGAGCTTGGAAGATGATTTTACCTCTGGTGACAGTTACAATTAAACTCAAGAAGCAGATGCCACCTTTTCATTTGCACCTTTGCTTTTTCTGTTGCTGCTTATCCTGGGGTAGCATTCCCAGGGGTGCACACACGTGTGAGAGCATCACGCTGGTCTCCCTGCCCAGCAACTTCTGAACTCCAGCCCTGGTCCACAAGCACCTGACATGGCCATCACCTGTGTCCCTCATGGTTTTAGCTGTACGTGGCTCCCTCCAGGAGCAGGGATGTACTCTTTTATGTGTGTGGTGTCACATGAATGCAAACCTCAGAGTGTTTCAAAGCCTGATCCTTCCATACCTTTCAGCCATGAATCTGCTCCTTCCCAATACTGCTCCTGCCTCACGCACTCTGGAGGTCTCAGGTTGGTATCAGACCCTGGGATCCCACTTCTGCTTTAGCTAGAAGGAAGAGCATCCATGGCTCATTGTGCCACCTCGAGTTTCTCACTAGGAATGTAAAGCTAACCAGTTTGATAAGCTTTTCTCAGGCAGGGCATCCTGTGAGGGAAGTTCCCCTTCTTATGGGACCAACACAAGAGATCCTGATGCTAAGACTCAGTGGCGTTTTCGTGCAAGTGAGTAAATCTCCAGTGAGCAGGTGGATGCTGCTCTCCATCCAGGAGGACTTACAGCCCTGGGGAGGAAGAGAATCTGAGCTGTCACTTTGGAGGTGGTGTGAATAAGGGTCTGGGGTTGCATCATCTGCATGAGCTTTAGTAAACGTAATGGCTATGGTGGCCCTGGCAGGCAAAAACCTTTTTGGAAGGGGAAGAGGAGGAGGTGGAGGAAGTGGGGGGATGCTGTTTTGATATTTGAATGGAGTAAGAAGAAAATGTTTGGTCTACGTCAGGGAGAGTGGCTGCTGTGACTTCAGGCACTGCTATCGCCTCAACTCTGCAGGTATTTGGCAGAAAACCTGATCACTGCCCTCCACATACTGTCAGCACTAAAAGGGGGGAAAACAAACTTCTTAAGCTAATGTTTTGGAGGAGAAAAGACTGTCAAGGGAGAGTACAGAGGTAGCCCGGCGCTTGTTGCTATGCTGGTTTGAAGTGACAAGTATATCCCTGGGTATCAGAGGAGTAGTTTAAAATGTGCCGTGGTTTTTAGCATAATATGATGCGCTGCAGATATGTCACATCCATTTCATTCCCCACAGCTGTTTACAAAAGGAAAAAAAAAACACACCCCAACCTAACAAACAACAAGCCCGAGATGGGAGCAGCTGCAGTCACTCAGCTGTCAATATGGGAAGAGGCTCTTTCTGCTCCTCTTTTATTTCCCCTTCACTCTGTTCTGCTGTGCAGATTTGGCTGTTCTGTGAATTTGCAGATCATGAGATTTTTGGGTTGTGTTGTTGGGTTGTTTTTTTTCCCTGAGCTGCCTTTGATCTCTACAGATTGACTCACCCAGCTCTCATTTGAATTCATTAATACTTTGAGCAGGCATTTTAATTTTGTGTTTACTGGCTTGTTTCCCTGTGTAACGTTATCTAACTGACAAGTTCGTCGTGCTCTGCATTACCTTCAGGTTTTTGAGTCTAAAACGTTTCCTCTTACCGGAAAGCTCTGATCATGTTTAGAGCTGTTATAAAGGCATCTCCCTTTCCTCAGAAGAAAACTTGAATTACTCTCAGCTTTGATTACTAGCAAATCCCTGCTGAAGCACGTAATTCTCTTTACAGCATGAACAAAGTACGCTTTACACCATCAACTGTAGTTTGAATTGTTGTTTAAAAACCTGCCTAAGCTCTAAAAGCAGCATTTTGTTTGCAACTTCCAAGCCAGGGAAGTCACAGCATTGATGGAACTTCCTGGGTTGGAGTTTTTCCCTCGGCAGTCTGCTATGTTTTCCCCAACGATTATGAATTTAGCACAATGTACAGAAATTTAGCAAGACCCCTGATCCCTAAACACGTGGCCAGAAGGATGAGGAGAGGACGTGTTTCTTGTTGCTCAAGCACAACCATTTCGGCGGAGAACGTGCACTACGGCTGGTCTGTCCCGCTGTTCTCGAGCGGCTGGGGTAGTGCTGTCTTTGGGGAGGGTGTAGGTGTTAGCCAGTCGCCAAACTGTGAATTGCTGATGTTGGAAGCATTCAGCTTGTCTGGGTTTTGGGGTGTTTTTTTTTTTCAGTTCTCGTTGTCAAGTGTGGTACAGTGGGGTTGAGAAAGGGGAATGTATTTCGGGTGACCAGGATGATGAATGTATGATGCTTCATGTTTATTTGTAATGTCCTTTTTATACTTAGAAATTGCTTACATATGTATCTGTATGTAAATAAATGTTTAATCCTTTCCACTCGGTGTTTAAAGTGTTTGATTTGATTGGGTTTTGAGTTGAACTGCTAAGCAAAGTTGCCATAGATGTACGTACAAGACAGATTGACTTGACATGATTTAGTATCAGACCAACGACTGACTGGCTGCTAGAGGATTTTCTGCTAGGGTTGAGCATACCAAGGCGCTCTCAGCTTGGCACCTTACAAGAAAAGCAAAAGTAGAGCTGTTGTCTGTGGGAGCGATGTCCCTTTGCGCTAGAGCAGAAGGAAAAGGAATATTCCCACCCCAAGAACTCGTAGCGTGGTGTGAAACGCCAAAGAAATGCCGCCATCAGTCACTAGGGGGTGGTCTTTGACAGAGGTAGCATCATCATTCACCATCACTCCAAGCCTGTACCTGCTAAATCTCTGGCTCTACAAGGATGCTAGGGTTGTCTTGGCTGAAGATGGCATTTGGATGTTTTGGTTGAAATTTTGCTTTGTGCTTCCTTTCTGACTAGATCACAGAATCACACAAAATCACAAGGTTGGGAAAGACCTTTAAGATCATCAAGTGCAACCATTCCCATCCTAAGCTAAACCATACCCCTAAGTACCCATCTACCCATTTTTTAAACACATCCAGGGATGGTGACTCAACCCCCTCCCTGGGCAGCCTGTTCCAGGCCCTGACAACTCCTTCAGTGACAATTTTTTTCCTAACATCTGATCTGAACCTGACATCTAATCTGAACCATCTAATCTGTTACCATCCTTGGCCTTCAACTTGCTCCTTATGCTAGCAGCTGACACCTTCTTCTACCAGTGTTCCTCAATATTGTCCCTTTGTCAGGGCCCAGAATCCTTTAGAAGAGCTCCCATTTCAAGCCTTTAGGTTTTTGGTCAATACATAAACTTTATGCTCTGACCTACTCAGGAAATCAGGTTTCCTTCCTGTGCTCTGCTTCACATCAAGGACTTCTGCTAACACTTCCATCCAGAAATGAGCTGTGAAGCTTGAAGACACCGTGTGGTTTTTATTGCCTCTTCCACTGACCTTGAAGTTCCTTCTTTGGTGAATGTCTGATATGAGGGCTGGACCATCTGCTCTGTGTTCCCTGGGAAGCTGGCAGTCTGAGCCAGTGAGAAAACAGAGAGGTATTTGGAAAGGGAAAAGTTCCTGCATGCTTCTAGGTAGGAACTGGGCAAAGGGAGGGGAAGAAAACATCCTTGGGATGAAATCAGCTTGGGAATTTAGTATTTACTGGAAGAGAGGAGGGTGGGGAAGATGGTGCCTGTTGGGGTGATGGCTGGAGAGGACAGACCAAGCTCTTCCTGGGAGCAAGTAAGAGGCAGGGGAAGAGCAGCAGCTCGCTCTTGCAAGGAGCAGCACATAACCAGTGAGACGTGCAGTGTCCTTGTTGAGCAGGTGTAGCAGGAAGGGCATGTGGATAAACCTGTGCCAGGCTTTGGGGCACGTACAGGCAGTGCAGGAGCACAAAGGCTTCCTGCAAAAAAAAGGAACAAATTATCCAGGGGACGGACTGCAGGGGTGGAAACAAGACAGCTTACTGCCTCTCCTCCACCTTCCCGCATCCAGAGTCTTCCTGCCGAGCACTTGGGGAGCTCTGCCCAGAAGATGTCATCTTCCTGAGAGGGGCCCATCACACAGCAGTACTTCTGGCTCTTGGGGTGCATGCAGTCCCCTCACACAAAGCTCAAGAGCCCTGGCTGCCCAGCATTAATTTCCATGCTATCGTACTGCCAGTCCTACCTAATTTAAAATCTTGGCTTCATTTACGTGTCCCTCTGCACAAGGAATCAACCATGAAGCCAATATGTGTTCTCAGGAGTTCTATTACCTTCAGAATTAAACATGCTGAGCTTTATTCCTTTTTTTTTCTTGTACAAGCTTATAATTATAATCACATCAGCCTGCACCAAAGCCAGCCCTTACTGTGGCACTGCTGCACTCCCACCTGAATAAAAACACTCGTGCTGGACAAAGTGCTTGGTGGAAAACCCCAGGGGATGTTGCTTTTTCAATCTGTGCAATGGGTGTGGTATTTTTCTGTGCTGAATGGGGGGACTCGGGCTGCCTCATTGGGAATGCTTTGCTGGGGACTTGGTGGTCTTGTGGGAAGCTGGGGCCTAAAGCAAAGTCTTACAGGTAAAAGGAAGATAAAGGACAATTGTCAATCAAGATAAGGAATGGATAGGGCATAAGATAAGGGGGAACACTGCTCAGCTGCCTAGCAGTAAGATAAAGGCAAGCCAGAGGGTCTCCATTTGGCTTCAATGGGCCCAGACACTACAAAGATACGCAGCAGTTAAGGGCTATGTAAGATGACCTGTAGTAACTCTGAACGATGCTGCATTTTGCTCAGTAAGCTTATGAGTATTATTTTCTTCACCCAAGAAAAGCAGGAACCTGCCAGACATGTGATGTGTATTATCACAGAATCACAAGGTTGGAAAGACCTCTGGGATCATCAAGTCCAACCGTTATTATTGTGTTACGTACTGTTGTGAAGAAGACGCCTCAGATGAGCCTGTAAACCTTGGAAGAACCTAATTCATAGGTAAACAAGGGAGGGATTTTGGACGGGAATAGGGTATAAAATTCTGAAAACTGACCACAGGTGTGCTTACTTCACTAGGACACCTGCTCTTGCAAGAATGTATAATAAATTACTGCTTCACCATTGGCATTTCTAACAGCTTCATGTCAAGATGCTGTCGGGCATATGACAGGTAGAAGGTCTGGCACTGTTTCACTGCTGTCACTGGTGTATCAGTTGGACCAAGTCTAACCCCTATGATAAAGTAGGCCCTTGTCCAGTTCATCACGAGGGAGTGCTTAAAGAGCCAGCAACACTGTAGTCTCCTTGTATTACATGGGAGGCTGTAGTAGGAACAACCAGTTTTAGTATCACCTTCTCCATGCTCAGTGATCCGGGTAGGAGAAATGCTCTTTCCCTTTATTTATTCTGTCTAAGCTCCCAGTTCAGATTTACCATTGCCAGGCAGGCTGCCCTTACTCCTTTGCCACTTGCCCCGAGCATAGCTTCATCAAATAGGCTTTTATTTCATAGAATTCTAGAATCTCCTGAGTTAGAAGGGACCCCTAAGGATCATCAAGTCCAACTCCTGGCTTCACACAGGGCCAGCCAAGTCAGAGCGTGGCACTGAGGGCATTGCCTAGACCCTTCTTGACCTCAGTCCAGCTCAGTGCTGGGACCACTTCCCTGGGGAGCCTATTCCAGTGCCTGACCCCCCTCTCAGTACAGAACCTCTTCCTAACATCCAGCCTAAACGTCCCCTGTCACAGCTTCATGCCATTCCCTCGAGCTCTATCCCTGGTTACCAAAGAGAGGAGATCAGTGCCTGCCCCTTTGCTCCGCCTCATCAGGAAGTCACTGACTGCGATGAGGTCTCCCCTCAGCCTCCTCTTCCCCAGGCTGAACAAACCAAGGGACTTCAGCCTCTCCTCCTAAGTCTTCCCCTCCAGACCCTTCACCATCCCCATATCCCTTCTCTGGACACTCTTCAAGAGCTTTATGTCTCTTGTGGCGCCTAAAACTACCCACAGAACTCAAGGTGAGGCCACCCCAGCACAGTGTAGAGCGGGACAATCCCCTCCCTGGACAGGCTGGTCATGCTAGGCTTGATGCACCCCAGGATGTGGTTGGCAATAATTAAACCCTTTGGAGTAGGCACAGCTCTGGCACAAGCTGGGTCACTCACCCAGCGGCCTGCACCACCCTGACAGAAGCAGGCCTGGTGCAGTTCTGGTGCTCTTTTCACTGTCAAGGGCAGGGCTAAAGTTCAGTGGGACCTGCCATCGAGAGTTTATAAAGGCTGTACGTTGTCTTTCTGTCACCGCCATGGCGCCTTGGCTGTGCCAACCCCCATCATACTTCAGGGTCCTGAAATTTTGTAGAAGAGATATGAAGGCACAGAAAGATTCCAGATGAAATTCCAAAGGTCTGTTTCCGCCGTCCATCCCAAACACAACTTCCACTGTCTGTCTTTGGCAGGCCCGCCTTAAACCACTCTTTGCGTGCATGGCCAGGGAGGTACCTATCATGAGACCAGTGAATGTAAGCTCAGAGAGAGGCCTTTCCAAGTCACACACGAGGCCCCTTCTAGCCCTGACTCCACCAGTGATGAACAACAGGTAGCAAGCAAAATACACAGTAACAAGATGAGCACAAAATGATACATTCCCACAATGCTCTTCTAACTTCCAGCACCTTCTGCACCCAGATTCCCCAAGGCAGCGGTGATGTCTTTATTATAACGTGTTTTAGTCATCAGTGTTGCCAGTTTTGTGTCTCTGGATGCAAGGACCAAACTCTTCTGAACAAACACTGAGCCTGGGGCTTAAGTAGGTGCGTTAGAAGTAAGTAGTGAGGCCTCTAACATAGAAACGTGGTCATGTCTGTCTTTTAGCAGAGAATTAACCAAGTTGACTCTCCTTGTCACCTGTCACAAATTCATTCTATGTCTCAGACATAAACAACCCCCAAAATCCCAGAGCAGATAATTTTGGACACCTTTCTGGTTCTGCAAGTCATCATTTTCAGGCTGAAGAGATCCTGTGCCATCCATCACATACTGTTCCCGTGTCCTTCTGCAGGACCTTACCCACAAGTTTGCAGCAGCTGCAGCAGCTCCAAGAGTCCTCAATCCAATGTTCAGAGGTGCAGCTGTTCTGGGTGGGGGACATGGAAAACCCCAAAAGGAGGATGAGGAAACACTGGCAGGAATCTGCCACTAACAGTCTTGAACTTGGAAAAGCCTATAGGAAACTGGGAGCTTGCTACCCACCTCCCAGGATGGTCTCCTCTACCCACCTCAGCTCTGGCTTAGGATCCCAAGTGGGCTCAAATAAAAGGCGCCCTTATGGACTTTGCAATTCTTTGATGAAACCTCAGCCCTTCTCCACAGAGAGTCATCTGACCAGAATTTGGACTCGACATGGACTCTAGGGCTCTTATTGTGACAAAAGACCACCCAATCGCCTCCCCTACCTGTAGCTGATAAAGTTCTGTTAGACACTTACATGTTTACACAAGGTTTTATTGCACGATCTGGAGTTAATTTACAGTAAGATATAGGAACTGCAAATTCAGCTTCCCATCTCTGTGGTACAAAGACCTGCAAAAAAACAGAACTCATCTTTGAAAATGTATGCCAAGAGGTAGAAAAGAGGTTTGAAAGGTAAAAAAGAGGTTAGAAAGCTCTGCTCTTCTACTGGCTCCTCCCAAAAAGTCTTTATAAAATAATTATAAAGAGCACAGCACTGAAATATTTTTTATATTTTGTTTTAGTATTTGGGCTTATTGGAAAGAGGACTCCGTGCTTGGAAGAACAACTCTGGAGACCAGCCAGCTGCCCCTTCCAATATATCCCCTGAATAACTGGGACTTGAGAGGAGACTCTTGCCTTCTGATGGAGAGCAAGTTTCCAGGACTGTATCATTTAAAAACAAGGCCTTGGTGACACCTGCAGGTACAGGAGTTGTTGGGATCCTGGCTGTATTCCCAGGGTTGAACCTCTTGTTTCTGGAGCGTAGATCCTTTTCCCTGATCTCTTTGCTTTCAGAAACGGGGTTCCTGCCAGCGCACCCACAGCTCGACTCCAAGCCAGCAGGCCAGCTAACTGCTTTTAAGTTTAGAGATAAAGCTGGTTTCAACCTCTTGTTCCCAGATGGAGGGATCCACTCCTCCAGGTCGGCTGGCAGTTGGCTGTGTGGTGAAACGGACCTGTTCCTTTCTTTATCTTCTCTGGGACTTGGCCTTTCACGTTTCACTAACCGGCCGGTGAGCTGCTGCAGCAGAGTGTTTTGAAAGGAAGACCTGGATCGCTTGCCTTTGGAATGGATTTTAGTGGGGTTTTTAGGAGTGAAGATTGTGATACAAGAGTTTCTTTCCCCAACAGGCCACGGTTTCTGGGAAGGTTTTATCATGGGAGTCGACTGTGAATAAGGAACGAAGTCCTGAGCGCTGACAGAACTGCATTCTGAGTCACAGGAGGAGTAAGCTGCTGGTGTACTGTGCTCGGGGAAGGCGAGAGGGGACCTATGGAGGGACCAGCTCAGTTTTGAGGTGTTACAGGGAATACCTCCAGGATAAAACACCAGTTCAGGAGCTGTGAGCATTTCTGCCAAGATATCTTCCTCTGTTAAAGAATTACAAGATTTACCTACGAATTCTGTGTGTTTTCCTAATGCTCCAGCACTTGGATCAAAGAGATCAGCAGAAGCATTGTAGCTGCCTTCAGGGAAGCTCTTGTTGCACAGCGTCTCTCTCCTGCTGACACTTCTGAAAGCACTTCCTTGCAGTTCTGTCAGTGGTTTTAATTCCCCTTTATATATCCTTCTGGAGGTGTTGGGAGTTGCTGGATCAGAGTCCCTGGTGCCCATGAATATAAGATCTGTCCTTCCGCTTGGTGTAGAAGAGTTTTCTTTGTTTTCACCACCAGCTGAACAGCTATTCTGTGCAGCATGCACACAGGCAGCTGCCTCGCTCCTTTTTAAGCAGGAGGTTTCTCTACATTCAGCAGAACCCTGCAAACTAATAAAAGACCAAGCTGACTTGGAAGGGTCTGTACTTGCTTCTCTGGAGTGCGTGTCTCTGCTCTCAGAAACAGAAGGCTCTGATGGAGCTGGCAAGGACAGTGACAGAGCAGGCAGATGAGGGCTAGGTATAAACCAAGATGCTCCATGTTCCTTCTCAGTTAAAGATAAAACACTAGAGGAAGTCTCACCTTGTGACACCTCATTGCTCCAAGGATTTGCCTTCAACTGAGGACAAGCAAACACTACATCTTCCCAACTACCCTTCTCTGCTGGTGTCAAGAAACTCCCTGGGGTGCTCCTTTCAGGCAAAGCACCAGCTACTGGGGTTTGCCTGGGATATGAGTTGTGAAGTTTTACACCCAACTTGCTACCTTCAAGAAGGGCAGGTTTGCCTGCATCAAGGCTGGGTGATGATACAACGCTCTTGGCATCTTCTAATCTGGCTAAAAATTCATTCAGGCTTTCTGAGAATGGGAGCTCATCCCAAAGCATGGAGTCCATCCAAGACTCCCCAGTAGCTGAGGCATCTCCCTCATAAAGAAGGGGTTTTTCTGGTTTTGAGTGATTTCTATTAGTCTCTGGGTAAATGCTTTCTACCCCAAATTCCAAGGGATGTTGTAACAACCTGGAACTGTTTCCATGTGAATGCTCAGTCTTTGAAGAGGACACTCTCTCTAATTTATCAGTTCCAGAGATGTTGTCAGTGTGACTAAACTGTGAACTCAATTCATTACCCTCCTCTTTATCCCCTTCCGTCAGGGAAGAGCTGCAAAACTGTGAATCCCAAAGAGTTTGATTGTTGAGGCTTACACTGCAGGGTTCTGCAGAGCCAGGCCTCCCCTCTTCATGCTGTTCACTCACCAGCTTTCCCACTTCCAGAGCAGGAAAGTCTTCCTCTGTTACCCAAGCAACAGATGAAGTCAGGCTCAAGGACTGCTGCCAGGACCCTAGAGAACTTTCTCTGCCACCAGACTGAACAAAGCAGGAGTTTCTGCTCAGGGTAGACAGGCTGCTGAGCTCACTGACAGCCTCAGCTTCATGGAGCGGAGCTGAGGACACATCAGGCAGGAATGAGCCGTTACCACAGCTCCTGAGTTTTGCTGACTGCTGGAGCTGATGGAAGCAGCTGATAACAGTAAAGCCAGTAACAGCAGCGTTTGGCAGGAAGATCTGGCAGGCTGTAAGGCTTTTTGTACTTCTGGTAATTCTGGAAGAGTTTTGCAGGATGCTGCTGGCAGCAGAGCCTCCTCCATCTTCACTTGCAGAACGCTGCAGTGGGGGGGATGGGGGGAGGGAAGAAAAAACAACCCCAATTTAGTCCAATGCTTTATTTTGTGATTATAAAAGTAAATAAATGAATGCAACGTCTTTGAAGTCAGGCTTAAATTTAGATCCTGCTTTGTGTCAGGATCTGTGGGGAAGGGGATACAAAGCAGTCTGTCACACAAAGCAGCACTCCCTGGGAAATGAGCACTGGCAAGGGCTACAAAGGCCATCACAGCCAGAGGTTCTTTGCTTGTTGCAGTTACGCTGAGCTGTGGAGCTGGAAAACCACCAGAAGATTCTGAAAAAGGACTTGACAGAAAATGCCTTCCTCCCCTCAGGGCACTGGGTGCTCCTGGGCTTCCTTCAGTGGGTTCCCTGCCAATGGCTAGCTGCCCGAGGCCAGCGCTGTGCTTTATCTAGGGGCACTGGGCAGTACTTGAAGCAAAGCACTCTAGAACCAGGCACCTGACTTGGCAGGTATTAAAGCCAGCCTGGCACCTTCTGTGAGCTGCCTCTGAGAGGGAATAGAATCCCAGACTGGTTTGGGTTGGAAGGGACCTCAAAGCCCATCCAATTCCAACGCCCTGCCATGGGCAGGGACACCCTTCACTAGACCAGGGTGCCCAAAGCCCCATCCAACCTGGTCTTGAACCCTGCCAGGAATTCAGGGGCAGCCACAATTTCTCTGGGGACCCTGTGCCAGGGCCTTGCCATCCTCACAGGGAAGAATTTCTTCCTAATATGTCATCTAAATCTCTTTTCCTTCAGTTTAAACCCATCACCCCTTGCCCTATCACTCCCTGCCCTTGTAGACAGTCCCTCTCCAGCTTTCTCAGAGGACCCTTGAGGTACCAGAAGGCTGCTGTAAGCTACAACCTCTATCTTCTGAGGTTTATTTGGAGAGTAGTGTTTCAAAGGAGCTACAATTCTTTCCAGAACCTACTTCTCTCTACACAGAAATCCCAGGTGAGGAATGACATTAAAAGCAGATAGAATTCATGTTTTGAGAAGTGAATAAACCCTTTTTCAGCCCCCTCCCCTCGAGGTCTGGCAATGCCAGAGGCCAAAAAGTAAATACAGCTGTCTCCAAATTCAGCAGCCCTCCTACTCCCTGAGTCAGTTCAAAGGTTGAGGCGGAATGCTGCTAGCCAAGGACAATACCCTTCCAGGTAAGGCTTTTAAAAGTAAGTTATGATGATTCTGAGTTTCATTTTGGAGAGGGTGACTGTATGCACAGCTGAACACAACTATACAGAAATGTCTACAGCCACAGCCTGAAGAAACAACCTTTGAACGTGTCCTTCTGTGTGCACAAGCAGCAATAAGCCCAACATAAGAAGGACATGGAGCTGTTGCAACAGGTCCAAAGGAGGCCACAAGCTGATCAGAGGGCTGGAACACCTCTCCTATGAAGACAGGCTGAGAGAGTTGGCTTTGTTCAGCCTGGAGAAGGCTCCAGAGAGATCTTACAGCAGCTTCCAGTACCTGAAGGGGCTACAGGAAAGCTGGGGAGGGACTTTTTAGAAGTACAGGTAGTGGTAGGAGGAGGGAGAATGGTTTTAAATTGGGAGGTGGTAGATTTAGACTGGATTTGGGGAAGAAATCCTTCACTGTGAGGATGGTGAGGCACTGGCACAGGTTGCCCAGGGAAGTGGTGGCCGCCCCTTCCCTGGAGGTGTTCAAGGCTGGGTTGGATGGGGCCTTCAGCAGCCTGGCCTAGTGAGAGGTGTCCCTGCCTGTGGCAGGGGGTTGGAACTTGATGATCTTTAAGGTTCCTTCCAACCCAAACCATTCAGTGGTTCAATGATTCTGTATGTAAGACTACTTGTACTTGCAATGCCATGTGATGACCTAGAGAGCTGGTAAATTAGCTTCAGTTAAGTGAAGTTAATCCATGCAGTCCTCCACCCTCCATTACTTAAGATGCTGTGCATCAGGAAAATCTCAGCTCAGATACAAGCCTCATGGTACCCCTGAGAGAGAAAGAACACCTGCCAGCTAGGATTTAGTTTGCAGGCTTCATAATAGGAATGACTTGCACAAACACTGCTTGAAGAGAACTTGGAGACTGTTTCTATGGAAATGTTACTGAGAACTAATATTTGGGAGTCTGTTAAACTCATAGAAGAGCCACAGATGCATATGTTGAACAGCTGGACTTTATCAACAGTTTTAAACACGCCCTTCAATCCAGCAACACCAGAATGCTGCAAGAAGACGGGTTTCTCCTTACACTTCAGACACCAGGAGACTCTGCAGCACGGGAAACCTAGGGCAGTGCTTGGAAAGACAGCCTGCTTCTTGCTTGAACTGTACATGGCTTTCTTACAGACTCCAAGCTGTTACTGACATGCACAGGAGCTGGCACTGCTCAGGCTCTCTGAAAAGCAGCCCTGACAAGCTGTCAAGCGGACTACTGCCATTCAAGATGACTTTTGGATGTGACTCATTTCAAGAAACACAGAACCCTGGAAGGAGCAGAATCTTTCCCATGCCCCAGCCCTAAATTTTCTCAGATTCCCAAAAGATGTTATACATGATGCTTTGAATACTCAGTCTATATTCTCAATTGGCCATAAACTACTCAATTATAAGGGAGAAACGTGGATTAAAAGTTACCTTCACTCCAAATATGAACCTTTTCCCAATGAAACAGGTTTCCACAGCTTGAACTAACACTCCTGGAGGTGCATCTGTGTTTGTTTCTCCTGACAGCTGATTGAAGTCTTGAATACACCTTGAGTAAAAACATACAGAAGTATTGCACCAACAGAGGCAGCCTTACATAGCACGTTAGCTGTAGTATAGGTACAGCAGATGCTAAAGTGATGCTGTGGTAGCTTAAACTAAACACAGAATCAAAACAGGACCCCAGGAACCTATGCATTTATTTATTTATTTAACTTCATTCCTCAGTGAAACAGAAGCAAACAAAGCAACCAATTTGAATAGGTTTAATATACCCACAACTTAATGGGTATTCCCCATGTGGCTGTGATCCTTGTATCAACACAACAGCTGGATGATGCTGGCACTATGCTCCTGTACTTACTCATCCTTTCTGCCCACACTATGGCGACCACAGCATCCATAGTAAGACATGGGAATAACTCTTCAGGTTCAGATTAGATGTTAGGAAAAAAACTGCTCACTGAAAGAGCTGTCAGGGCCTGGAACAGGCTGCCCAGGAAGGGGGCTGAGTCACCATCCCTGGATGTGTTTAAAAGATGGGTAGATGAGGTGCTTAGGGATATGGTTTAGCATAGCACAGGAACAGTTGGATTTGGTGATCTTAAAGGTCTTTTCCAACCTTGTGACTCTGTGATTCCTTTTTTGCAGCTGACAGCAGTACAGCAGGCTAGGGAGGAATGCCTGCCTTGAGAGTGCTACTAATGCTAATACTAATGCCAGCATGGGATTTAAAAAGCATTCATCTTGGATCCAGGAAAACAACAGAACAGAGGAACAAGTGGTGAGTGTATCTGAGCATCCCCGCCGAGCAGCTTCACATACCAGACAGTCTGAACCTTAAAAGGTGGTGAAGCTCTTAGGACTAACAGGCTTTCTTACAAAGACCTTCTCCCTAAAGGGGAATCTGGTCATGCTGAAGACCAATCATAAGGTGCACACATTTTTTTTCCCCCAAATTCAAATTGTAAAAACAACCCCCCTCCCCCCCCAAACACCAGAGACTCTATCTGCACCTTACGACTTACTAATATCTTGAGGAAAAATGACATCTAAACTTCTGGAAAAGCCAACTTACTTAATAAACTGCCATTAGACCAGGAAAATTCAATCATGTTACATAAAGGAAGGATGCAAAGAAGCAGCCCCACCAACCAAACTGTGAAGGTTCAATTGGTGGGTGGTAGCTGCCTTCAATAAACAAGCAGAGGATCTCTTACACAGAAGTAATCCATCTCAGCATTTCAAGAAAAAACCTGAAACAACAGCTTGAGTTTTGCATAGCAGAGAATTTACCACCCAAAATCCTTAGGCAAGCAGTAACACTAGATAAGACAGCAATGGCTTTTGTATATATCAGCATACCACAGTCTTCTGAGAGGAACTTGCAAGGGCCTACAGGACAGTCCAGAGGGAGAGAAGAGCTGGACTTCACAGCAAGGGCACAGTGATGAAGATGAGGGGATGAAGTAAACCAACACCAGGATGCCTGAATACCACCTAAAGACTGTAGTGTGCATGCTGGGAAGGGTGGAAATGTGGTAATGTGAAAAGCCAAAATCAGAACTCAGTAGTCTTGGTAACTATTAAGCAGGTATCCTTTATTGCAGCACTGACTGCAGATCTGCTGGCAGAGGCTTGCTGCACTGCAGGTCACAGTGTGTCCTGCATGTCTCCACTTGCTCCAGCCTGGGGCCTCTCCACGGGCTGCTGATGGGGTCTCAGCCTTTTACATGGACTGCGGGGGGACACCTGCTCTACCACAGGTTTCTCCACAGGCTGCAGGGTCATCTTTCTCTGCAGCCCCTGGGGCACCTTCTCCTCCCCTTCCTTTGCCTTAGTGCCTGCACAGTTCCTTACATCTTTTCACTCCCTTCTCTGGGGGCAAAAAGCAGCTGCTTGGGTTTTTTTCCTCCTAAAGGTGATTCCCAGAGGCGCTGTGACCATCACAGATGGGCTCGGCCTTGGTCAGCAATGACTCCAGCCCTGAGCCGGCTGGTGTTTGCTCTGCCAGGCCTGCAGAGAGCTTCTGTCTGCTTCTTGCAGGAGCCACCCCTGCAGCCCCTCTCCTGCTCCAGAACCCAGCCAGTGAAACTACAACAAAACCAAGACTCAGTAAGCGGGCTGGTTCTGAAGCAGAGATTCTTTAATGCGGCGCTGGGCACACAGGGGATCGATCGCTCCTCCTCATGTGTGCACTGTTTAAGGCAAAATATTTATACAGATTAATAATACATATTCATTACTTTTCTAAGACAAGGCAGAGTTAGAAATAATCTGTGTAAGTCATTTACATTAACTCCCCCCCCCAGAACATGCGCAGTGATGTTGCAGTGGTCTTCAGGGATGGACGTCTTCCCCACAGTGAACGCTTAACCTCTTCTTTCAGCACATGCTCTTTTTCATGGCCTTGTAAACATTATCCTGTTAAACCTAGTTTCAACCACAAGCAGGATGCACCTAGACAACTCCATTCCTTTGGTTGGTTACTGATTTCCCAAGGGAGCCACAAGAGACATGATGCTTTTCTCCAAGATTATGTTAGCTCCTTACTTCCTTATCGCCAAGGTCATTCTGCTTCTGTGGTTTAACTATGCAACTATTTTTAAAGAAATAACTCCAAGGTTATAGCAAATCACTTAATTTTATACCAATGTCTTTATCTCAGTTGCCCCCTTTTCTATCTCCTTGCCAATTCTTTTGCAATCTCAAAGTCTGCTATTATTTTCAAGTGATTTAGCAAAATATTTTCCCATCTCTACTTGATGTCTTATTCATCTTTGCCAATCCTCAGAACTTACAGCGGTTCTCTTACACCACCACAAAACACACTGCATCACAACACAAGTAAATAAAATTAAAAGGCCTATTATAATAATAAATGCAAAAAGTGGTGGCTTGAACCAAGCAAAGTTTGGGAGCCAGGAAGTAAGCTTATTTCATACCTTTTCAAATCCCCAGGACGTATCATCTTGAGCTACTTGGTGGAGAATTTGTGTTTGTTTCCACATATCATCTAATCCTGTTTCAATTTCTTTTTCTTGGTTTATATATGCACAACAGCTCTGATTTATGACCATGCACAGCCTTCCTTCTTTGGCAAGCAGCAGATCTAACACTATCCGATTTTGCCTAACTATGTTATTTAAGGAAGGAACCTCTATTTGTGATCTGTGGAGAGCGTCTCTTGGGTCGTTTTGAAATGACTCCATGCTGGCTGATATATTAGCTATTGCTCTTTCCAACTCACTCACTCCAAGCCACGGGAGGAACCACCTCACAAAACTGGTTGGCCTTGCTCCTAGGGGATTTAGTTCCCTTGTATGGATTTTCTTCCAAGGGGTTCGCAGAATCCCTGGTGGAGGGTGCGAGTGATTAAACATTTGGTATCTAGGTATTAGATAACCTAAAGTACATGTTCCTCTCCACTTATGTGGTAACACTTTCCGGGCCTTTCCATCTCCACATAGCCACCATAATCCTTTAGGAATGCAGTCAAATGAGAAATTTCCTCTTAATCCCTGAATTACAGGGAGCGGACACCCACTTGCTATGGGAGTGTTATGACAAGCAGCTTTCTCTTTACATGCATCAAAACACAAACTCCAATTTAAGGCTGTATAATTTACATCAAAGTTTCCCAATTTTAAGGCACCTGTGTCATTTTTCATTAGAATTACAGCTTTTCCCAAACTCTGCAGCTCAAACTCAAGACCGGTCCCATTTTCTAATCCTTTATTCTTACAACTGTGCAATGATGTCGGGCTACCTGACATCATTGTAGCTGTCCCCCAGCATAATGTCTCTCCGTTAGGGAGTTGCACTGATTCCTGACCAGGCAAACACCCAACTCCTTCAGCTCCTTCAGAAGACCAACGTATAGACTCTCCGCCATCTGGAGCCAGAGAATCTTCTAAAGAGACATATGGCCAACTCCAATTCGCGTATGCCACCGGTATTCCAAAGAGGGGCAGTTCCAAGTCTTCTTTGGGAAGTGCTGTACAAATCCAACTGTCAGATAAGTTCAAGGCTCGTCCAGTAGCCTGTGTGAGCTGTACATAAGCATTGTCCTTCCAAGCAGTAAGGGTTTTAAAGAACCATATTATTAGATAGACACAGTTACTCTTCATGTTACCACCTCCACAGTGTCACCCTTAAAGATCCTTGGGGTTCAGAGGTCCATTGTTTTCGTGGGGCTCTATTCAGTCAGGAGTAACGAATCCAGGTAGGTCACTCTCATATCTTGGTGGCTGTGAAAGTTGTTAACAGCAGCTGGTATGGTCCATCCTACTTCTCCCAAACAGGATCACCTGAAAAATTTTTAATATAAACCCAATGTCCAGGATTAAAAGGATGTATGGGGTAGTCTAAACCTTTGACCTTGGTTCCTAATACACTCTTACTGTTCTGTTTCCCTAGGGATATCACATAATTTTACAAGAATATCCCAACTGACTTAGGTCCTCTCCTCTATATTCAGTGTGATATGCTCCTCCATATAGTACTTCAAAAGGACTGAGATTTTCTTTAGCCCTAGGTTTTACTCATATCCTGAGCAGAGCTATGGGCAGTGCTTGATACCAATACAAATTTGCTTCTGGGCAGATTTTAGCTAACTGTTGTTTTATCAAATGGTGGCAAAGTTAGGAGTGTGTAATTGCCAATCAATTCCCAATAGCTTGCTCACTTGCTGTACTATTTGTGCATAGAATGTGATCCCCTATCTGATGAAATGGCCATAGGTACCCCAAATCAAGATATTACTTCATTTAGCAGTACCTTGGTTACCTCTCTCACTTTGTTAGTTCCACAAGGGAAAGCCTCTGGCCATCGGTTGGACTCAGTGATCTTAAAGGTCTTTCCCAACCTAGTCATTCTGTGATCCAGTAAAGGTGTCCATTAATACCAAGAAGTATCAATAGCCCCCTTTTCTTTGGAGTCCAGAAAAATCAATTTGCCAACTATCTCCAGGAATATTTCCCTTTCCAATTGTGCCCAATTCTACCCTATTGCCTGTATTGCAATTATCTTTTAGGCACCCTTCACATTGACGTGTTGCCTGTTGAATGGTAGTGTATAAATTTCTTCCTATCCATTTTTGACTTAGATACTTATATAGAGCATCTGCTCCCCAGTGGGTCTTTCCTAGGAGCTATGCTGAGGCATATGGAGGGCAGGGAGGTGATCTGAGACAGCGCTTTACTAGGGGCAAGTCCTGCCTGACTGATCTAGTGGCTTTCTACAATGGAGTGACTGCATCAGTGGACAAGAGAAGAGCTACAGATGTCATCTATCTGGATTTCTGCAAGGCCTTTGACATGGTTCCCCACAACACCCCTCTCTCTAAGTTGGAGATATATGGATTTGATGGGTAGATTGTTCAGTGGATAAGGAATTGGTTGAATGGTCACATCCAGAGGGTGGTGGTCAATGACACCAAGTCCAGATTGAAGATAGTGACAAGTAGAGTTCCTCAAGAGCCTGTGCTGGGACCAGTGCTGTTTAATACCTTTATTAATGATACTGACAGTGGGATTGAGCACACTCTCAGCAAATTTGCTGATGACACCAAGCTGAGAGGTGTGATTAATGTACCAGAGGGATGGGATGCCATCCAGAGGGACCTGGACAGGCTGGAGAAGTGGGCCCAGGTGAACCTCATGAGGTTCAACGAGGACAAGTGCAGGGTCCTGCACCTGGGTCAGGACAAGCTCCCGTTACCATACAGGTTAGGAGATGATGTGCTGGAAAGCAGCCCTGAGGAAAGGGACTTGGGAGTACTCATGGATGAGAAGCTGGACATGAGCCACCAATGTGCATCTGCAGCCCAGAAGGCCAACTGCACCCTGGGCTGCATCAAACAGAGTGTGGCCAGCAGATCGAGAGGGGATTCTGCCCCCTACTCTGCTGAGGTGAGACCTCACCTGGAATACTGTGTCCAGCTTTGGAGCCCTCAACACAAGAAGGATATGGACCTGTTGGAGTGTGTCCAGAGGAGGGCCACAAAAATGATCAAAGGGCTGGAGCACCTCTCCTGTGAAGACAGGCTGAGAGTTGGGTTTGTTCAGCCTGGAGAAGAGAAGGCTCTGGGGGACCTTAGAGTGGCCTTCCAGTACCTAAAAGGTGCCTAGAAGAAAGCTGGGGAAGAACCATGGAACAACAGGACAAGGGGTGATGGTTTTAAAATAGAAAAGGGGAAAATTAAGTTGGATATTAGGAAAAAATTCTTCATTATAAGGGTGGTAGATCATTGGCACAGGTTGTCCAGAGAGGTGGTGGAAGCGGAGGCCACATCCCTGGAATCTTGGTTTTGCTGTAGTTTTGCGTGGCTGGGTTCTGGTGCAGGAGAGGGGCTGCAGGAGTGGCTGCTGCAAGAAGCAGCCAGAAGCTCTCTGCAGGCCTGGCAGAGCAAACACCAGCCGGCTCAGGGCTGGAGTCACTGCTGACCAAGGCCGAGCCCATCAGTGATGGTCACAGCGCCTCTGGGAATCACAGTTAGGAGAAAAAACCCAAGCAGCTGCTTTTTGCCACCAGAGAAGGGAGTGAGAAGATGTAAGAAACTGCGTAGGCTCCAAGGCCAAGGAAGTGGGAGGTGGCACCCCAGGTGTCAGAGAAGAAGATTCCCCTGCAGCCCCTGGAGAAACCCATGGTGGAGCGGGTGTCCCCCTGCAGCCCATGGAGTGGCCCCAAGCTGGAGCAGGTGGAGGCATACAGAAGACACTGTGACCTGCAGTGCAGCAAGTCTCTGCCAGCAGATCTGCAGTCAGCGCTGCAATAAAGAATATCTGCTTAACAGTTACCAAGACTACTGAGTTCTGATTTTGGCTTTTCATGGCATCAAAACAAATGTGAGCACTTCCTCAAGGTGGTGATACTAAGGAAATGCTGGAGCACTTTAGCTGCTTCTTCCTACTTGTGTCCCCACCATCCAAGCTCATCTCAGTGTCTTTAGGCTGAAGAAAAAGCAGCAGGTACCCAGTTAGAAACAATCCATTCCTTACCTCTGCAGATTTTCTGCGGTGACCCCGAAGAATGGATCTAAGCAACTTCCGAACACAGTAATGTCACACAAATCATTGGTGTCAGCAATCTTTAGGGACAATCTATATCTGTACCTTGCATCTTTAGCTTCACCTGCACAGCCACATTTTAGACAGGTAAATCTGACAAAAGATAGGAAAAAGATAAAAAAGGGCTGAATATGTGAACTTCTGTTAATCACTGCTGAGGCAAGAACTTATCTGCACTCCTAAGTATTACTACTGCAATGTATCAAATATTCCCTTACAAACTATAAAATTCTTTCTTATTCTTTACTCCTGGAGGCATTAACCTTACCATAGGCTCAGCAGGAGAGGGATCTGTATCACGACAGGATTCCCTCAGGTTTCTTTTAGTAATGTATTAAATGCTAGCCTGACGTCAGGTTGGAGAGAGATGTGATCTGTTGGGAGTAATTCTGAATCCCCTGCTTTTATTTCTTCCTATAGCTTTATATCTAGATTTTAAAAAATAATCAGGAATGAGCACTGTTATCTATTGATTAGGTATTTGAAACAAGAGATATTCTCACTTTGCAAGGTCAGCTCCTTCATTTAGTGCTGACACTCAGTGCCCTACTGTTCTGTGTGCCACAGATTTCACTTAACAGTGGGATTAAACAGGAAAGCTCACATGTTTCTGAGCACACAGTAAGTGCACCCAATGCACATATGAAATGAGAAGAAATTAAAAAGAAATTAGGACTTGATTTGGAAGGGCTTCCAACCAATGGGCTCTGATTAAGGAGCAGCACTGAAGAACTGGTCTGCAGGGGATGCAGTTGGAAGCTGTTAACACACATCATTTATTCTCTTAAGCTGTCCTTTGGTACTGGGTGGCACTGAATGCAACAGGACTCATGGTCTCTTACCATCTCCCAGATACTAGTGGAACACAAAGAGATATAAATAGTGGTAACACCAGCAACTGAAATTAGGGCTTCTATGGTGGCTGAATTTTCACCAGTTTGTTTCCACTTGTGTTCAGCTCAGAGGTTCCCAAGGCCCCTGAGAGTTACCATTAATAAACCCCAAAACAGGACGTACCTCCTAGAATCCAGGATCAGCCTAGAAAAGCATTTTCGACAGGCAGGATAGACAAAGCAGGAGTTCTGGATGGAAATTACAGAGGCAGCCAAGAGTCCTCTCACATTATTCATGTGCTCAGGACATCACCTGAAATTGGCAAGTCAAAGAGTTGTCATTTTATGAGATGTTAATATTAACTGCTTTTAGTTGGGTTGTTTGAACATTCTGAAAGGCAGCCCTCAGGAAATTGTAATCTCTCTTTGAAAATGGTAGCCCAATTGAGGCAACATCTATTATTAACCTTAATTAACCCTTTAAAAAGAAAAAGATGAAGCTACATAATAAGAAGCAAGTACTTCCACACCACTGCAGATAAACCATGCAAATTCCCACCTGTATTTAGAGAATCTTTATTAAAACTACCCTTAGGCAGAGCGCTGCAGTAAGTGTTTCTAACTTTCTTTTCCTCTTAATTTAAAATGGAAATGAGTATAAGCTTGTATTTCTGCAAGCACCTTCAATACCAATGACTTTGATATAGGTTAAAGCCTATTCTCAACAAGCAAGATTAGTCTGCTGTGTGGAAAGCTTAACGTTTTAGGTAACAGAAAACAACATTTGTTGTGTAAACTGAGAATACTTGTAAGCAATAAAACAGGAACAAAAGGAACTTTATCATCTGCAAGGGTAACTATTCAAAGACAACCAGTTTAGCTGGCTTTCCCAAGGCCAGTAGGAAAAGACTTAGTGTGATGAGTCCCTGAAACTAATTCATAGGCTCATAGAATGGTCTGAGTGGGAAGAGACCCCAAGGATCAGAGTTCCAAATCCCCTGCCACAGGCAGGGCCACCAACCTTCAGACCTGGATCTACACAAGGTTGTCCAGTGCTCTATCCAACCTGGCCTTAAACAGGTCCAGGGATGGGGCATTCACCACCTCTCTGGGCAGCCTGTTCCAGCACCTCACCACTCTCTCTGTAAAAACCTTCTCCCTAATATCTAATTTAAACCTTCCATCCATTAGCTTCAATCCACACCCCCTTGCCCTGCTGTTACCTACCCTTTTAACAAGTTGTTTCCCCTCCCTTCAGGGAGTGGAAGGCTGCAATGAGGTCCCCCCGCAGCCTTCTCTTCTCCAGGCTGAACAAGCCCAAATCCCCCAGTCTCTCTTCATAGGGGAGCTGCTCCAGCCCTCTAATAATCATCTTTGTGGCCTCCTCTGGGCCCTCTCCAACAGTTCCACATGTTGCTCGTATTGGAGGCCCCAGATCTGGACACAGTACTCCAGATGGGGCCTCATGAGGGCAGAGTAGAGAGGGACAATCACCTCCCTGTCCCTGCTGGCCACCCCTCTTCTGATGGAGCCCAGGATCTCACCGGCCTTCCGAGCTGCAAGAGCACACTGCTGGCTCATGATAAGTTTCTCATCCACCATGACACCCAGGTCCTTCTCAGCAGGTCCTTCTCTCAGTTCACATATGATGAACTCTATGAATACACATGAGTGTAATAAATATCTGTCTGTTTGTCCCTCTGGTGTGCAAGTTCGGAGGAGCGATCCCTGGTGCACCCAGTGCTGCAATAAACATACCTGCTTTAGAACCTTCTGTGGGTTGTGGCTTGTTTCTGCATATCAACTTTGAAAGGAAAAGATGCCCAGATCTTAGAAGCACTTGTAACTGGGACTATACTCATGCTGTTTGAGGCAAAGGAACAGCCCTACAGTATTTACAACTGGTTTTGGCATAGGGGATACACGGAACTGACACATAAATGCTGAAATAAATATTTAAATAAATATATATTTTTTTATTCAGTATTACCTTCCTGCAGAGTTAGCTTGCCTTCGTTACATATGTCCAAAATAACATTTTTTAGGAAACTCCCCTCTTTTAGAAGGTTAACCTTCTTCTCAGAAGACACTAGAAACAAATAGACAAAAATACTCCAAAATCCCTCCAACCACAGAGTTCCTACTTAAATTACTGAAAGGTTTTCTACTCAACTAAAGGAGGCTTCTAAATCCTATTTTGCAAAAGCACTTTTGTCACATCTCTTTTCAATGTAAGCTGCGGCTTAAGCTCAGACTAGGAAGTGAATTTCAGACCTTCACCCCATAACTCTCTCAGGAAGGTGATAAAGGAGGCTCAAGTCCAGCTTTTACATGTTAAAAGCCATTCAATAATCAACAATTACGTTTTTTTGTTTTGAGTTCAAGTCACGGGTTATCCCTCTGCCCAGTCTCAGCATTCTGGTAGAAACAAGATCTGTAACGTGAGTACTAGGAAAATGTGAGTCAGTAAATTAAGTACTCTGAGCAGTTTGGAGGCAAAAAGTCATTTAAATAAAACAGATATCTAAATATACCCTATGGCAGAAAGGCAAAAGAGAGGGAGGAAAAGGTAAAAATTTTACTGGAGTGATAACCAAAATGAAAAATCTCTCATCTGAAGATATATTATCAGAGACTTGTTTGACCTAATATATGAAATGGTGCATACCAAAAGGGAGCTATTTCACTTTAGTTACAAATAAAATACAGACACACAGAAAAGAAGCAATAAAAGCCTGATTTTGCTATTGCCCAAGAAGGTGTTTCCAAGTGGTTTTCAACTCTGAACTGTATAAACGAAATACACTGTTGTCCTGGTCCTGCCAGGCCAGAGTTAATCTCCACAAGCAGCCAGCCCAGGTGAGCTGAGTTAGCCCAAGCTGTTTCCACACCACCTGACATCACTCCTCCATAAAAGGGGGTGGTTGAGAAGGAGCATTCTGGGGTGTCTCCAGGGCAGTCTGAGTGTGGCTGAGGTATTGGGTGTACAGCACTCTATTATCCTTGGGTTGGTAAGGTGCTTTGTGTTACCACTGGGTGTAAGTGAAATTGGCTGTGGGCTGTTGTTGTTACCCTTTCATGGTGCTGTTTGATTTTGGGAAATTATAGCAACTATATTAGGGTGGGATGGGGTATGCTAAGAATGCTGTACTTTGATAAGAGTACATAGCAAATACAGGGGGTGCCTGTCTCCAGTAAGAATGGTTGGGGTCTGGAGAAATAGTCAAAAGATGAGATGAGCATGTGCAAGAATTGGGTTCAATCAGTGGGCACAGTGAGGAAGTCTATCAGTGACCACCAGAGGACCCCCACTTGCGTTGGGACATATGCTTATGATAATGATTTCTAGTAAATAACATGAATGTGCTAATCATTACTTTCCCCTCTTTGTATTTAAAACAATCATTAAAGCTAACCAATGATTTTTGTAGAATAGGAATATAGCTAAAGAGAGGCAATTAAAAGCCAATCATGGCAAAGGTCAAATTGAGAAGTGAGCAATCCATGCAATTTTAAGCAATGAACCTACTGAAAAATGTATAAATGTACTGTGACTTGTAACTAACTCTGGAACACGTTGGGAGGAACTATACCCTGTGTTCCTCAGCACTGCAATAAAGAAGTGCCTGCTTATCTGCTTTGGGTAGGTAAGTTCTTTGAGTTCTTTGCTAACAGGGCCAGCAGCCTGGAATTAGAAGGCAGGGAAGCCAAGCAGCTGGGATCCCTGTCCAGAGGAGGAGGCATCGATAGACACCAGTGCCCAGTGTACCCTAATACCATTGAACTATGAAGGGTCAGAGCCCATCTGCTAGTGGTTGCGATCACAAAGAACTTCCCTATGCAAAGCAGATAAGCAGGCACTTCTTTTACTCCAGTGCTAGGGAACACAGGGGATAGCTCCACTCATGATGTGTTCACCCACAAATATAAAATATAACATATTTATAAAATTTTTAGCAAAATCATTGTGCAAAAAATCCCATTTTTTTGCTTGACCTTTGCAGTGACTGGCTTTTGGTTGCTTCTCTTTATATTCTTATTCTATAAAAATCATTGGTTAACTATGCTGATTCTTTTAAATACAAAGAGGGGAGGGTGATGATTAGCATATTTATGTTATTTCCTGGAAATCATTATATATGTAAGTGTCCTCCATGCATGTGTAGTTATGTTGAGTGGGGGTCCTCTGGTGGTCGTCAGTAATCTTCCTCACTGTGTCCACGAGTGAACCCCATCCTTGTGCAAGCTCACTTCCTCTTCAGCTGAGCTTTTGTAACCACAACCAGCTTCTTCCTGTACCCATTGCTTTGAGGCAAGGTCCATAACCAGGACCCATTGTTTTAATTCAGAGTCCATAACAATTTTCCATAGTGATAAAGGCACACACAGCCTTACTTACCTATTCCTAAGGGCTTTGATGTGCTTTATGTTCTCAGAGTTGCTGTAACTCCTTTAAAATCAAAATCATATTCTAAACTAAACCCAGTATCACCTAGAAGTTAAGCTATTTTATTAGGGTGACTGTAACACATCTACATTTCTAGAGTGATAGGGGAATCCCAGCAGCTGGCTCTACAAGAAGCTGAATTGAGTCTAACTGGGAACAACTGGGAAAAGCACTCCTCTGTGACTGGCCTAAAGGCTCTGTGCATCCTGGGCATAGGCTTCTTCCAGAGAGGGTACTTCAAAGACCCAAAAGGTGGACTTTTGGAATTGCCATATTAGAGACACAGGAAAGTGAACAACTGTCTCTTCTGCTGGGACTGTCAGAAGCCTCTTATGTTGCAGGGCTGGTAACGGTTAAAGAACAGTGGGTACCAACTGCCACCGTGACGGTGCATGGATGACAATACTGCACCTAAAGGGACTCCCCCAATCACGTTTAGACCCTAACTCATCACCTGGAGAGTCAGGGAGTGACTGGTAGAACCTGCTCACCCTTCCACAGCTGTTATCTGCAGTTTTAAATGGAAAAGATTAAAGGAAGCGCAGCAAACGCCTCAAGCATTCCAGCGGGCTATGGGAAATAGAAGCACAGCACTTACGTATTCACACAGCAAGAACTCCCTGTAGAGCAGACAGCCTCAAGGTCACACCCCCATTGCTCTCCGCTAGAGATGCAGCGCCCGGTATCGTTTGAAGAGGACGGGGGCTTTTAATTTTTTAGAAAAATAAATAAACAACCCAAACCTCTGGAGCCACGCACCCTGCCCGGGAGCCCGCCGGCACCGCGGGTGCCTGCACTGCCCGCCCCCGGACAACTCGCCTTCCCCACCGCCCTCAAACCCCACCGCGACTTCCAGCGGGGCCTGGCGCCCTCTAGCGGGGCCTGGCGCCCTCTAGCGGGGCCTGGCGCCCTCTAGCGGGGCCTGGCGCCCTCTAGCGGGGCCTGGCGCCCTCTAGCGGGGCCTGGCGCCCTCTAGCGGGGCCTGGCGCCCTCTAGCGGGGCCTGGCGCCCTCTAGCGGGGCCGCAGCCTGGCGCTCTCCCTCGGAGCTCCCACAAACGCCCCAGGAGAGCTGCGGCGGGTCTCCCGCTGCATCCGTTACCCCTTAACCGGCAGCTTCCCCTCGCTCCAGCCCCACAGGCCCGACCGCCCGGCTGCACCCCGCCCCCGTCCATCACCAACCACCCTGGGAGCGCTTGGGCCGCGGGAGTACCGCCGCTCTTACCGACGCGCCGGCCGCTCCGCGAGCGGATCAAGCCTCCGGCCTCGGGGACCGGCCGCCGAAGGGCTGTCACCCAGGCAGGGGACGGGCAGCCGCGCCCTCGGCTGCGGGCCTGAGACGCTCCGGCCGGCTGCAGCCCAGCCAGCCCCGGCTCAAGGGAGACCCCGGAAGACGGAAATGATGGAGGTGGGAGTTCGCCACGGTCGCTGCTGGGGGGCGGAGAGGAGGCGAAGCTCACCCAATCGCGACGCAGCTTGGAGGCAAGGCTGCCCCGCTTGTCCAATAAGATGCCAGCCTCGCTCTTTACACACCTTTCTTGCGGCACCCAGCGAGCTGGGAGGCGGGAAACCCGCTCTCCGAGCAGCCAATCGCCGTCTCCTCGGAGGACACCGCGCGAACCGCCTCAGCCAACCACGGAAGCGTGCGCGAACTAGCCTCCCCTCCGAAGCCAATGGGAAAGCCCACCTCCGCGGGGCCGAGACTCCCCCCCCCCCCCCGGGAGTCGGTCGCGTAGTAGCCGAGCGCCGGCAACGCACGCGCGGCGCCTCCCCCTGATCCGCCGGGTCCTATCGCCCGCCGCTCCCGGCGGGGCCGGCTCGGGGGCAGCCCGCGGGCGGAGCGGCTCCGCGCCGCTATAAAGCGGTGGGGCGGCCGGTAGCCCTTCGCTCCTCGCGGTGATGCTGCGGCTCCTCCTCCTCCTCTGGCTACTCGGCGCGCCTGCCGCCTGGCCCGCCCCCCCTCGCCGCCGCCGGGGTGCGGCGCCGCCGGCCGCCCCTTACCTCACGCGGTACTTCAGGCAGCAGGTAGGAGCCCAACGCCGCCCGCGCAGCGCCGCTTCGCGCCCCGGCCGCTCTCAGACCCGCTGTGGTCGCTCCCGGGGCCGGGGGAGAGCTGCCCAGGGAGGAGGAGGGGGACCCGCGCTGCGGAGCTCGCCGGCGCTGCCGGTCGGGCTCGGCAGGCGCTTTCCGTGTGGCTCAGCGAGGGGTCCTTCCCATGGCTGGCCTCCCCCGCAGCCCGCGGGGGTCACGGCGCTCGCTCCCGAGTGTTTCGGTCCGCCCGCAGCTGCCGGAGGGGCCCGTACCTCGCTCTGTTCCGCCCAGTAATCCCCGCGGCAGAGCCGGGGCGCCGCGCAGCCCCTCGGCTGCGCCCTGCGCTCGGCTGCGCCCTGCGCTCGGCTGCGCCCTGCGCTCGGCTGCGCCCTGCGCTCGGCTGCGCCCTGCGCTCGGCTGCGCCCTGCGCTCGGCTGCGCCCTGCGCTCGGCTGCGCCCTGCGCTCGGCTGCGCCCTGCGCTCGGCTGCGCCCTGCGCTCGGCTGCGCCCTGCGCTCGGCTGCGCCCTGCGCTCGGCTGCGCCCTGCGCTCGGCTGCGCCCTGCGCTCGGCTGCGCCCTGCGCTCGGCTGCGCCCTGCGCTCGGCTGCGCCCTGCGCTCGGCTGCGCCCTGCGCTCGGCTGCGCCCTGCGCTCGGCTGCGCCCTGCGCTCGGCTGCGCCCTGCCGGTGTTGGTAAACCGCAGCTGCGCGGCTGGGTTAAGCGTGGGGTGACCTCCCGCCGCTGCCCCGAGCGTTGCGTGGCTGCTCCGGCCCTGCTCACGGTCCCCTGGCGAAGGGCTGACGGCGGTGTCCGAGCGCGGCGCGGCCCCCTCGCAGAAAGCCCGGGACCCTGCCTGGTCCGGGGCCTTCGCAAAGACAGGCAGCAGTTTCATCGCATGCAGCGGCTGTGGGGACAGGACAGGGGGCAGTGGGCTCAAGTTGGAGCACAGGAAGTTCCGCACCAATATACAGAAGAACTCTTTCACGGTGAGGGTGACAGAGCCCTGGGACAGGCTGCCCAGGGGGTGTGGAGTCTCCTTCTCTGGAGATATTCAAGACCCGTCTGGACGCCGACCTGTGTGACCTGTCCTAGGGAACCTGCTTTGGCAGGGGGGTTGGACTCAATGATCTCTGGAGGTCCCTTCCAACCCCTGCAAGTCTGTGACTCAGATGTCTTGCACCTTCACCTGTGCTGTGCCTGATTTTTGCACAGGAGGTGCAAAATTATTTCTCTTGCTGGAGGCATGGAATGGGGAGAGAATGCTTTTATAGTATTCTTTTCTAGCCTGCACCTCAATTTCATGCCCTGGTCCACGTAGGGAGTGGTGGGAAGGAGAAGGTGTTTAATTTGCAGGCATCTTGGCTAATACTTGGCTTGAGCATCTCCTGTTCCACCTTTGTAGGACGTGAACTTTGGGTGGAATGAACATAATGGGAAGAATTGATGTGCCTGGTTTAATGAGCTGAGATTTGAGTCCCTCCATTAACTCCCCTAATAGCACTGAAGGTTATTTTGGTAACACACCGCAGATACCTTCTGGAGTGTGTGGTCAGCGTTGGCCAGGATATCAATCCTGCCCTGGTGTTGTAACTCTTAACTGCAACACCTCGTTGTTCTGGCCTGCCAGTTGTTACACATTGCTGTCATAGCACAGAATTAGTATCACTGATACTGTGGTCTGAGCCGCCCTTTGTCACCGTGCTGTCACACCTCTGGGTTGTGCTACCACCTGGTTATTCTCAGCTATTGTAAGAGACAGCGGTGCCTTCTCCATCTGCCAGGAAAGTGGCAGAGCTGCTGTGCACCTGAGATCTGTAGGTTTTGGGAGGTAGACAGACCTTGAGAGAAGGGGGGATAAGTCCTAATCCTGTTGTAAAGTTGATGCTGCATCTTGCTTCTCTCTACTTTGAGCAAACTCATGTTGGCTGGCTGTGACTGCTGCAGGAGAGGGGCTCTATTCACCAGCCTCAAAATCTATCCTTTCCATGTCCAAAGATTTGACTGGTGTTGCTGAATGTGGTGGGAGATGTGCATGTATTCATGTGTTATTTTCTATTCATCAAAGATTTGAATGGTGCTGTTTGGCATTTGAAAGATAGATGGTTGGCATAAGAGGTCTGATCATGAGGAAGGCATAAAACTCCCTTTATCTGTACCATAATATGCAGAGCTGACAGGAAAACTCCTCAGCCCTTGTGAAGCGTGCACTGGGTGCTGTTACCTGAGCATTTGTAATTACATCATGATTTGTAGTGGAAAATAAACAGGGTGATTAACATATTAAATGGGGGTAGTGATACTTCGCCACCTCTCAGGATAGTTAAAGTTTAATTATTTAGGCTATAGCTGCTTACAGCGTGAATCATCTGCTTCTGTTCATGCTGCCGAGTCAGTCTTACCCAAAGTTCCTGGTTTGATTTCTTGTTTATTCCTTTGATGGTTTTCAGCATCAGGTAAAGTTATTTATGTAAAACAATGCAATATAAAAGTGACTTTATAACATGGCAAAACAATACACTGTCACAAAGAAAACATTTCCTGTACCTGTGTGGTGGTTTGACCCTGGCTGGAGGCCAGATGCCCACCAAAGCTGCTCTATCACTCCCCTTTTCAGCTGGACAGGGGAGAAAATGAATATTGAGAGGCTCAGGACTTGGCATAAGGACAGGGGGAGATCATTCTGCAATGAGCCTCATGGGCAGAACAGACTCAGCACAGAATAAAGGCAAGAAAACTCTAATTTATGACACTGCCCTGCACCCCCAGTGACACCAGAGTTGGGTAATGAGAAGTATGACCAGATCTTAAAGCACCTCCCCTCACCCCTCCCTTCTTAGCAGACTGCACTTTAGTCATGATTTTGCTCCCTTCTTCCCCCCATTGTGGCACAGGGAGGGGCAGGGAATGGGGGTTTTGGTCAGTTCCTCATGAGCTGTTTTCCTTCTTAGCCTGGGGGTGGAGGGGAGGCATTCCTCACACCCTTTCCCTGGTCCAGTGTGGGGTCCCACCTATGGGACACAGCCCTCCACAAACTTCTCCAATGTGAGTCCTTTCCCATGGGGCTTCAGCTCTTCCCCAGCTGCCCCAGCGTGGGTCACTGCTATGGGGTGCAGTCATAAATCATAGAATGTCTCTCAGGCCCAGACTGCTCCAGCCTGATTCTCCATAGCAAACCTGCTCCGTCATGGGTCTCTCGCTCATCTTCCAAGGGCCAGCAGGGCCATGCTCCAATGCAGGTCACAGCATCTCCTGCATGTCTCCCCCTGCTCCAGCGTGGGGGCCTCTCCACAGGCTGCAGGTGGGGTCTCAGCCTTTTCTGTGGGCTGCAGGAGGACACACACTCCACCGTTGGCAGGAGTTGCAACTCCAGGAGTTGCAGTGGCATCTTTATCTCCAGCACCTGGGGTGCCTCCTTCCCCCTCCCCTTCGTCCTGTTCCCTGGCCTTGGTGTCTGCACAGTTTCTTACATCTTCTCACTCCCTTCTCTGGTGGCAAAAAGCAGCTGCTTGAGTTTTTTCTCCTAAAGGTGATTCCCAGAGGCGCTGTGACCATCACTGATGGTCTCGGCCTTGGTCAGCAACGACTCCGGCCTTGAGCCGGCTGGTGTTTGCTCTGCCAGGCCTGCAGAGAGCTTCTGGCTGCTTCTTGCAGCAGCCACCCCTGCAGCCCCTCTCCTGCACCAGAACCCAGCCATGCAAAACTATAACCACCTGCTTGTATAAAAATAATAGTTTTGAATAATCTTTAAATACTTAAAATGTCTACTAAGGAGAACTTTCAAAAGTCTAGATAGATTTCCTGCGTTCATTCTGTTGCTTAAAGAGGCACATCTTGTGTGTGGAGGACAGTTCATTACTGTCCCATACTGGAGAAGTGATATTCAGAGTTTGAGAAGTTTCATGTGGAGTTTTTCTTGGACCAGGGCCTCTTGACTCAGAGGTCTTTAGCCCTGTAGCGCTGCTTGAGGGTTTGGCAATTAAGCAATGATACTTAAGTCTGTTTTCCTAAGAAGGCAGAAGTAAGAGAGCCACAGTTCAGTTCAATGCTTGCTTACATTGAACTTCCTCCTTTTTGCTCTTGTGAGATAACCCTGGCAATGGGGCTAGTTGAGAATAACAAGAAATCTAAGTCAAGCCATGTCTGTGTCAGTGTGACTGGGCTCTCAGCTTGCGTTTTGGACTGTGTATGTCCTTAACAACTTATTTAGCTTGGGGTGTGTTTCCCCCCCACCCCAAGTAATTGATGCCTTTCAGCTCTCTAATACTCCAATGCTGAAGTGAAATTACCCCAGTATAAAGGTAGCTCATACTGCCCTAGGTTAGTAAATGGTTCCTGAAGATGAAACACTGTCATCACCTGCATCTTTACATCAACAAACAGTACCTATATAGTTCTTCTGGTGTACTAGAGTGGCTTGTGTAGGCAAGTCTGTTCTCACTTCTGCTTTGGTAGCTTGTTAAAAGGTTGGTTGTGATTTGTTAGTTAAATGAATCCATCCCAACCTGAACTTTATACACCCTTTACAACATTCTCTTTGTAGAGCAGCAGGAAGATCACCACTATTTGAATGGCTTCTTGGTAGGCAGCTGTGTCAGTGGCTGCAATTCAAATCCATTGGAAAGACTTGGTGAGATACCCAAGAGCCCTCTACTTCTCTTTCCCCAAGTAGAGATAACCAGATAGAGAGGGTCTGGAGTCAGGCAGGTTTTTTTGACTTTGGGGGGAGCCTTGTCTTCACTGCATTCCTGTCTGCAGCGCAAGTACCAGTGTTATGAAAACCATAGCCTGAAAACTTGTGGTGTTTGAAGTACAGTACTGCTGAGAAGATGATGCCTTAAAACTTCCTGATGTTGGGAGGATTCTCAGTGATAAACTGTCTTATCCAGAAAAAGGTGGATGTGGTGTCTCTTCACTCAATTTAATTGATGGCTGTCTGAGACTTAACAAACCTCTCACCCTGATCACACTTTGTAAATGTATCACTTGCCTTGTGAACTGCTCTGAATTTGTCTAAGAACCACTGTAACTAGTACAAAGTAACTTATATTCAGTAGGCGACTGAGCCTGGTCCTTCAGTCAGACTGTCTTTTGAACTCACACATGTCACTTGTGTCACGATTTCCAGAAGATGGGTTCTGACTGTGTGCCATAACTTCCCAGACTTCATACTTAATGTCAGCATTTCATAGTTTTGGAAATTCCCATGCAAGTTTCTGCAGTCTGAAACGCATCTACACTTCATATTGCATGTACATAAAAGGAAGCTATGTTGAAGCTTAAAAGTAATGCAGTTTGATCTTTTCTGGCTATATCAAGTGTCTTTAATGGTCTATTTTGTATTACAGGCTGAAGTTCTGAGGCATAGAAAACGAAAGCCAAAAATTAGAATGCAAGTTTCAAGCCAGGACAAGGAGTTTGAGAAGGTCTGCAAAGGAGAAGTGAAGATATTTTTCAGATGTGGTCCTTGCTGTAAATCTAGAAATATCCATTTAGAGGAAGCTGGTAAAATACCAGAATTTTGCTGGTCAATCCAAAAATCAGTGCTACTGCAAAAAAAAAAAGAATTCAGTTTCAGGTCCCTGCATTAATGAACAAAGCAAGGTGAAGAGATTGGATCACCACTTTGACAATTCTGCCTTAATTTATCTTAACCCAAACTAAGGAGGCAGGTTTGCTCTTAAAATGTTGCATCTGTTACACTCATGAGAAGGAAGCTTCTTGTTAGAGCAAGGTATCTTTAATCCAATTCAGCTTTTTTAATCTCTGACATTTTCACAGGTATTTAAATGAGTGACACTAAAATATATATACAACAGTGCTTTATAAGCTCTGTTAATGCTAATGAGCTAATTCTCAACCATGGGGCTAAAACCTGCTTTTAAGATCGCAGAATCATAGAATTGTAGGGATTGGAAGGGACCTCCAGAGATCATTGAGTCCAACCCCCCTGCCAAAGCAGGTTCCTTAGGACAGGTTGCACAGATAGGCATCCAGATGGGTCTTGAATATCTCCAGAGAAGGAGACTCCACACCCCACTGGGTGCCTGTCCCAGGGCTCTGTCACCCTCACTGTGAAAAAGTTCTTCCACACATTGGTGCAGAACTTTCTGTGCTTCAACTTGAGGCCATTGCCCCTTGTCCTGTCCCCACAGACCACTGAGAAGAGGCTGGCCATTCCCCCTGTGTCCAACACTTGAGAAATTTTTAACCATTGATCAGATCCTTTCTCAGTCTTCTTTTTTCAAGGCTGAACAGCCCCAGTTCATTCAGCCTTTCCTCATAGGGGAGATGCTGCAAGCCCTTAATCATCTTCTTAGTCCTCTGCTGGACTCTCTCCAAGAGGTCCCTGTCCTTTTTATACCAAGGATCCCAGAACTGGACACAATACTCCGGGTGGGGCCTGACCAGGGCAGAGTAGAGGGGGAGATATTAATATAGTTTGTGATTAACCTTTTAAATTCTGGCTAGCAGCTTTTCCTGTGTTTATAGTGGCTCAGACTGGTATCAGATGTTGGGAATGATAAAGATGGGTTTGTTTTTGATGTCTGGCACCGTAATACAATAGCACTCTTACCTTCTGCCACGGAAAAAGCAAAGTGTTTTTTACAGAACCCCTTGGTACCAATGAAAAGCTGTGTCAGGGCTTAGAGAAGAAGTGATGCTGATATTTGTCTCTGAGGTGAATTACTTGGAATATGTTTTACTCATCAAGTAGTAAGTGAGTACTTGGCAGCTCTCACTCTGTGATTTCATAGTGTGGTTTAAAACAGGAGCTGTAAGCTATAAACCAGGGCTGAAGCAGAAACAATAGCTCTTATTTAGTGGACAGGAAAACAGGGAAGTACTTGTTAAGCCTGTCAGTGAATTTTTATTTTTATGCACTGCTTATCTGAGAGTCACAATGCAGACATCAGCCTCTCAAATTAAGCAGGAAACACTTAATTTCCTCACAAACTGCAGTCCCTTCCTTCAAGGGAGCAGTTAATAGCGGAGATGACAAAAAGCATGAATGATTGCTGCATCTCTCTGAACACAAGAGGGTTTTTTCCCATCTCACTAGCTTTAATCGCTAAAAGCTGTAATAAGCTACTGGAAGATTTCTGATGGCCTGTCTTGATCCAAAGGAGTAAATAAACAAAACTGCATATTGCTGAGGTAGCGAGCTGGATGTTTGAGGTAAATCCTGTTAACTGAAGTTAGTTTGATTTGTATCAGTTGCCCGTGAGCTTCTACCACTTGAATCAGTCTTAGATCTGAATTTCTTGTGACCCTTTTTTTTTTTGGGGAGGGTAGGGGTAGGGAAAGCTGGGTGGGGAGATAGAGAGGGAAATTAAGTTCAAAATAGAATTTGATGCTGGTGTTCAGTACTGATTTCTTCATCTTAAGGAGATTAAGACCAGCCAAGAGTGTAAATTCTTGTAGACTGTGCAGTTTACTTGTAACCTGTGCCAAGCTGGTGAGAAACTCAGGATCACACTTGACTATTCCATTTTAAATCTTCAAAAACTGAAGGAAAAATCCTCTTTAATTTTCTTTATTTCTTATGTTCTGGAATATTTAGATTTTGTATCTGTAGCAGAAATCTAATGGGCAAAACCTGGCCATATTTGTTCATCTTCCAGATACTTCCAACATGGTTAATTTGTTTTATAGGCATGTGATTTCAGAGAATCAAATATGGACAAACAGGAATTGCATTGCTTTTCAGCAGTCAGTACCAACTGTCCTCTTTCCCTGTGTTGTAGGTGGATAATGTTCATTTTTGTGTTAAATTTGCCTCCTCTGCTTTATATATACATTAAAAGCAAGAGTCAGGAGGATGGAGCCAGGCTCTTTTCAGTGATGGCCAGTGATATAACAAGGGGCAATGGGTGCAAGCTGGAGCAGAGGAAGTTCCATGTGAATATGAGGAACTTTTTCACTGTGAAGGTGACAGAGCACTGGAACAGGTTGCCCAGAGAGGTGTGGAAGCCTCATCTCTTGGCAGTGTTGAAGGCCAGGTTGGATGGGGCTTTGGACGACCTGATTTAGTGAGGGTGTCCCTGCCCATGACAGGGGGTTGGAACTATATGATCTTTGAGGTATCTTCCAACCCAAAGAGTTCTGTGACTCTAAGTTTATGTATAAGCTTATTCTAAGCTTCAAGTGAAAGTGATTAGGTGAAGACTATCTGGAGAAAATGTTTAGAAAGAGGAGAGGGTTCTCTGAGTGGCCTGCCTGTGTGGGATGTGAGTACACACAGAGCTATAATGCGATGTGCTAGCTGCTCCCTCTGAATGCTGATACAGAATCATAGAACATTTAAAGTTGGGAAAGCCCCCTAAGATTAAGTCCAGCCATCAACCCAACACTACCAGGTCCTGAAGTGCCATGTCAACATGATTTTTGAACACCTCCAGGGATGTTGACTCCACTGCTTGGTCACACTTGGTGCATATCCTTTTGTTCCTGGTGAATTCTGCTTCCTAAGGGAGTATGTTTTCCTGTATTGTGAAGCAAAAAAACCTTTCTAAAAGCATCCGCAGAGGAACTTGGTGTGAAAACACTAGTCAGAGGTAGGCTTAGATGGTAGTTTCCATGCAGGAGTTTCCTTTCAAAACAACAGGAACAGAAAGTGATGGGCATCAGGCACTTTGACAGGGCTTGGACTGAGGCCAGACAGAACTAGAGTGCGATGAAACAAAACTAGAATTTACAAAGGGTTTGATTTATGCCACCAAACAGCAGCATGCTTTTCCTTACTGCCTGACTCCCTGTCTTCAGAAAACCTGTTCAGAGCTGCGTGTTGCTCTCGAAGTGCTGACACTTTTTCTGTGGTGTTTCTTATGTACTGATAAATGACTGGCCACCTACAAGAGAACAGTTTTCAGTCCTGTATGTCACTGCTGCTGATGGGGAGAATGTGGAGTTCCCTTGACTCCTAAACAGGAGCTCCTGTCCTACAAGATCATAGAACATTGGGAGTTGGAAGGGACCTCAAAAAATCATCTGGTCCAACCCCCCTGCCAGAGCAGGATCACCTAGACTAAATCACACAGGAACGCATCCAGGTGGGTTTTGAATGCCTCCAGAGAAGGAGACTCCACAACCTCTCTGGGCAGTCTGTCCCAGAGCTCCGTCACCCTCAGTGAAAAAGTTGCTCCTTACATTCACAGGGAACTTCCTCTGCTCCAGCTTGCACCCATTGCCCCTTGTCCTATCACTGGCCATCGCTGAGAAGAGCCTGGCTCCATCCTCCTGACTCTTGCCCTTTACCTATTTATACAGTTAATAAAGTCACCGATGATGGCAAACAGCTTTTAGCAGTGTTTGGAGTGGTTCAGCCTGTTCTGGCAGTTCTAACAATGTTCTTGTTTGGCTTTAAGTGGAAAAAGAAAATAGAAATGGAAGTATTTTTTTCAATAAGGATCTGGTACCCTCTATTTAGGATGCAAATAGCAGCTTCTTTGGAGCAGATAATTCTGGATGCTGAGTGCACTGATACATAGACCCATCATTTGTCCCTGTTTGCTAGAGCTTTTTGGTCAGGTGAGACCTTTTGTTGTGGTTGTGAGAAGACACATGGACGTTTCTGCTTTAAAGTGCAGCCATTGGTAGAAATAACTTCTGTAGAAATAACTTTTTGGCTGCAGGGAGTAATGGATGCTAATTCCCTGAACGCTGCTGGTCTCCTGTCCCCCTGGGTCTGGAGCCCTGCAAGCAGCCAGCTGTTCCTCAGCATTAGGATACGTTGCAAGCTTGCCAGAGCAACAGTTGCGATGTATTTCTGCAGTTGTGTAAGATCTGTATGATTAAACGCTGCTTTGATGCTTGGTGTTCTGCAGTATTCTTCCTCCTCTCCCTCTTAGATGCTCATCAGGATTGATGCCTATTAACTAAATGTGTAAAACTCCTAGCACTGGAGCTTAGGTAGGTATTCAGAGTCTCTGAATACAAATCCCCAGCCATACCTGCATTGAGCTGTTGCCATTTTGCCTGTGCTTTGCCTCATTAGAGGAATACCTGGATGGATGACAGGACAGTTGTCCTGTTTGCTTTTACTCCCTTTGCTTTTTTCCCCTTCCTTGGATTGCATGCTTTGTCTGGAATTAGCAGTAGAAAATAGAATACAGATAATAGTGGTTGATCTAAGGCTGGGAGAGGGATAGAACAGAGCAGATATCTTTGTTGATTTGAAAATCTGGGAAGTAAAATGATTGTGGCTTGAGTTGAACCTTTAGAAGTATTTGGTGTACTACAAAATTCTAGCCCTTTTTGGAGGAAAGGTAGAGGACTGTTAAATATTTAATTGGACCAAATAAGCATTGCAGAATCAAGACAACTTTTCTTTCCCCATGTCTTAGTTAAAAACCATGTTGATCAGGGAAGATAAAATTTATTTAATAAAGTATTTCGGTTAAACAGTTAATCCCAGTCAGAGCTTTAAGAAACACTTGGTAAAACTGGAACGTTTTTATACTGCTTAATATGTGACATATTTAAGGTTCATGTACAGTATTTTTCTTCTCTGAAGCTTACCATTTATTTCTTGGAAACCTGTTTTGCCAGGGGGTTGGATTTGATCTCTGGTGGTGCCTTCCAACCCTTACAATTATGTGGATTCTGTGATTGTGGTGGATTTGTAATTCAGCCTGGAAGGTAGAGGGAGGAAAGTTGAAGGCCCTTGATTGTTAAGGGCCTGGGAGACCTTTCACAAGGGTAACTTTGGTTTTGTTGGTGTAGTGTGTATTCATGCTTATTTCAGCCCTGTAATAATTTACCCTGGATAATACAACTGTGATATGTTTGTTCTGTATGCCTTGAGTAGAAGTGTCAATGATGTAAACATCTGGTGTGTTTATTATCATAGTAGTTTATAACAAACTTGGCTGGTTGATTGACTCACAGCAGCAGGAGCTTCTTCATTGCTTGGAGATGAACAGGGTGTTATGGGGATGGAGATCGTGGTTAAGAAGCATCAGCAAAAAAGCTGATTGAGGGGATTCCTGTGGTTGCCTGCCTTGGTCACCCATTCTCTCTCTTGTGCTGGAGCTTTGCCACTCTAGTCTGGGATGGAAAATTTTGGGTGAGCTGGTGGGACCTCTTGGATGGTCCTTCCAACTGGGAGAGTTGTGATGAGGAATTGCATCTTCACTATGACTGGTGGAGGATTTTATGTTTAAGTAGTTAAAACCTAAACGTGTCTGTGGATTTCATCTTTACATGGTAAGGAGAATCTGGAGCTTCAGTTGCAGCACAAAACCACTAATGGTTTGTGGAAGTTGAAACCAACTTGTTTACCCCTACCCTTCTTTAATTCTGTGTCCTTATTAACTGCTTAGGTGTCCAGCACAAAAATACCCTTTCACCATATGCTGTTTGGGAACTGTTTGTTTGTAAGAAGGGTGACCTGAGTAGCCTGGGGCTTTCCTACAGCATATCCTGTAGCTGTTTAAATGTTCTTCAGTCTTTCTTCTAAGTGCCTTGTCCAAACTGTGTGACTCAGGGCAGGGGTAGAGTTCCTGTCTGAGGCTTTCCTTGTCAGTGCTTTTAATCTCTGAAGTGATAAATGAGTGCTAAAAGCAGACTTCCTTAAACAGTTGCAGCCTCCCAAGAGCAGGTGACGTGGCTTTTAGAGCGTACAGGAAGGTTCAGCAGCATACACAAAGCGTGATTCTAGTGAGAGGCTGGTGTGTTCATGGTCACAGTGGAAGGGATCCCTCTGTTACAAGGATCACAGAATTGTTGGGCTTGGAAGGGACTTAGAGATCAGCAGGTCCAGCCTCTCACGTATACATTTGTTTTGGGGGGAGCGTTTGGCTGAAGGCTAATAGCAACCAAGGAAACTGGTAACTATTGTTCTAGACCTCTGCTAGTACAATAGAAGTTGTAATCAATTAGTAGGCAAAACGCATGCATGTTAATCTGGCACATTTAACAAAGCACAGACATAAGGAAATACTTAAAGCTACTGACCAAAACCTCTCTGCATTATATGGAGTGTGCAGAATGGTGATAGAGAACCCATCTCTTACAGTCTTAGATTGTTCACATGTAGGACATAAATTAGTGGGTTAAAGTAGCCTGGTGCAAGAAGGTGGAACTTAATATCTCCCTGCTCTTCCCCAATTAGGCATTTCAACAGACCAGTGCTAATATTCAATCTCTGTTCCTCCTTGCACAAGCAGAAAGCCTAGAAAGGAAGGAAGCATCTCATTCCTTGCTTTTAAAATGGAAAAGAGAAAACCAAGCTAACTTTGATTTTTCTTGTCTTTTAATCTTTTCCCTGCCCCCCATGAATTTGCAGCTTAAAGGGAGGAAGTGAAAATTTTAAAGAGAAAACAAAACCAACAGGGCCAGTTAACAGAACTGGAGAGTCCCAAGCTTGTCAATAGTAAAACCAGGAATAGAAACACATCGGTGAAATCCCAAAGAGGCTAGTGCCCACACTGCTGTTGGTGCAGGAGGATATCCTCAGACTGTCCTGTATCTTCTCATCCTCAGGAAATAATTCAGACAGGATGAGCACTCAAAACAATTCCGTGAATATGTGGAGGGTGGAGCGTGGCTCCTGAAATTCCCTGGCTTCTCACTGGTAAAACAACTGACTTGGTTTCAGACAGAATAGCCAAGTTTGAGGAAAACAAAGGTGTTGCTTGGAGGATCAGAACTTAAGGTGTGATGGAAAGGCTTTCAGAGACTTGGAATCTTGCCAGAATCTCCAGAGCATAAAGCTCTTAGGTGCTGCTTTACCACCTTGGATGACAGTAAGTACTTTTAGTTAGAAGCTGCCCTATGAGCCATGGGTTTGCCATCCTGTCTCTGTAGACACTAATGACCTCAAGATGCTGCTGAGAAGGAAGTGGGTTTTAGCCCACATGTCCTGTTTTGTCTTTGTACTTACTCGGGAACTATGGTGCTGTGTTACTTCCAGGAGTATATTAAGCAGACTAACGTCTGTAAAATAATTAACAGCTGCTGGGCCATTTCTCTGTTTCCTCCCCAGGGGAAATATGTGACAGAGGGACATTTTATTTTAAATGGACTTGCAAAACAACAAAGCACATTAAAAAAAACCCTACCCTGAGGAAAATCATCTTTGAGCGCTCAACATAAGCACATATAAGGTAAAGTCAAAGCAACACGGTGTATATTTTGAGTAGAAGGCAGCAAGGCAGGTTTTGGCCATCCCTCTCACTTTGTTCAGTGGCCCAGTTAGGAGAAAGCTCCTTGTCCTGAGCTCATGAATTCCACTTTGCTGTAGAGTTTCTCTGAGGTAGAGGATCAAAGCTGCTGACTCAAGTCTTGGGACTGGAGATCTCATTAACCCTTTCGGCACAAGAGCTAAAGCTACTGCCCTTTTTAATCAAACTCACTGTGTGCAACTCTTGGCAGCCATGGCTGTCCTTTGGGAAGTTGCTGCAGTCTTCCAGCTGGAGCCGGCTGCCTCTTGAGCAAGCTGTTGTGCTTATGTATTTGATCCAAATGCTTTGAGAGTCCACAGACTAAAAGATGTGCAGGAAAATACAAGGTGATACCTCTATTTTTTACTTAAACAAGGGTCATGAAGATTTTTTTCTATGTGGAGCTGAAATTTTGTTGCTTGCTTTCTTTGCCTCACAAATGTAGCTTTCCAAAGAATTCCCATCTTGCCCACCACAGCTGATAAGCTTCTCTAAAACTTCTGAGTAACTTATTACTTGCAGTATTTACTTTCCTATTTTTATCCTCCCTTCTACTAGCTCCAGAATGACTGTTTGTGTCAGTGTCTTTATGAACATTGTGCTTTCATTTTTAAAAGATTGCTCTTGTAATTGACTGTGTCACTGGTAACTTTAGGCTGCATAATCAGTTTGGATTAATTAGAATCATCTATAATAGTTTAGTTTTGGAAGGATACTCAAGTTATCTGGTTCAACTTCCCATTCAGAGTTGTTGTAGGTTGCTTAGGACCATGTACTTAGTGCTGACATCCTGGCAATAATCACAGAATCGTAGGGGTTGGAAGGGACCTTCAGAGACCATCGGGTCCAACCCCCCTACCAAAGCAGGTTCCCTAGGACAGGTTACACAGGGAGGCATCCAGACAGGTCTTGAATATCTCCAGAGAAGGAGACTCCACACCCCTCTGGGCAGCCTGTCCCAGGGCTCTGTCACCCTCACTGTGAAAAAGTTCTTCCCCATATTGGTGCAGAACTTCCTGTGCTCCAACTTGAGGCCATTGCCCCTTGTCCTGTCCCCACAGACCACTGAGAAGAGGCTGCCCATTTCCCTCTGTGTCCCACACTTGAGATATTTATAAACATGGATCAGATCCCCTCTCAGTCTTTTCTCCAGGCTGAACAGCCCCAGTTCATTCAGCCTTTAAATCATAATTATGAAAGTTGTAATTGGAAAAACCTCATATATGTTAATCTACCTTTGCCAATGTGACTTGTAACCAGCAGGTAAGGTATTGTAAATGTGCACTAAACAGCTTCTTTCTACTTTGCCATTGCTGCCTGCTCTAATTACTCCTGGTTGCAAAAGTCATTGCTTTGTCTTACTCTTTTTGCATAAATGTGGAAAAGAAGTTCTCTGCTTCAACTTCTTAATACAGTCCGACTTCAGAAGATGGAGTGATTTGAGCTGCAGAGTATACTTCACCCAGCTCTGGGGTTTATTACTGTGCATACCTGTGCAGGCTGAAGGAGGCTGTGCAGTGCTGCGTGTTGCCGCTGCGCGGTTTGGCAACACCGCAGCTCCATCTGCTGTTCCTGAACGACAGCTTTCCCTTGGCGCCCAGGCCACTCGCTTAGAGATCTCATACTGGGACTTGTGCCTCTTCCCCTCTGACTTACTACATTTTCAAACAGGTTTTACACTTCATAGGGGTTGGAAGGGACCTCAAGAGATTGGGTCCAACCCCCCTGCCAAAGCAGCTCCCCAGCTCATACTGCACAGATAGGCGTCCAGACGGGTCTTGAGTATCAATAGAGATGAAGACTCCACAGCCCCCCTGGGCAGCCTATTCCAGTGCTCTGTCGCCCTCCTTGTGAGGATGTGCTCCTTAGCACATCTCCAAGCTGTGCTTTGATGTTCTTCTGTATTTCTGGACTTTATATTTCTTGTCAGTGCCCAGCAGTTGTGACGTCTGTCTGCATTACAAACTTTAGGGTTAATCTGGTCATGTCCTGCATCTTACCCTTGCAATGGCAAGGTACTATGAGGTTAGGAAGCCCAAACATCTAGCAAGGAAAGAGTTCCAGCTCTTCAGTTGAGTCGCTGAGGGAGCTGGGGATGTTCAGCCTGGAGAAGAGGAGGCTGAGGGGAGGCCTTATCACCACCTACAATTACCTGAAAGGAAGCTGTTGAGAGGTGGGTGATGGTCTCTTCAGCCAGGTGACAGGAGATAGGACAAGGGGAAATGGCACAAAGCTGCACCAGGGCAGGTTCAGATTACATGTTAGGTTGTTGGTATGTGGAACATGCTGCCCAGGGAGGGGGTTGGGTCACTGACCCTGGATGTGTTTAAAAGACATGTAGATGAGGTACTTAGGGATATAGTTTAGTAGAGGACAGGAACAGCTGGACTTGATGATCTTAAAGGTCTTTTCCAACCTTGTGATTCTGTGAATAGGTACTTGTGATACTTTTTTTTTCTTCCTGGAGTTCTCCTGCCTGGGATCTTCCATGTCTCCATGATTTGATATCATTAATATTATGAACAGAAGCAGTTTAGCTGCTGTGAGGCTGTCTGTTTTACTGATTGAGGGAGCGATGGGAACAAAGAATATGGCTACTGGCACTGAGTCTACAGTGTATCTCAGAGTCAGGGTGAAGAACTGTGAGACTGATCAATGTGGTTATGAAAACCAGCAAAAGAAAACTTAAATTCCTGTCCCTCTTGCTGCTGAGAGGCAGATGCACTAGAGCGTTGGGATTTGAGAGTTTGTTTTGTTTGTTAGATCACATCACAAGGAAACCATAGTATCCCTAAAAAGAAAATTAGCTGTCACTTGGGAAAAATACATTAATAATTCAGTATTATCCTAACTTTTCATTTCCTGTGGAATGGGGTCTCTAAGATGGGTGTTAGAATTTGTTCTACACAGTGCCCCAAAAACTTCAGCCTGGTGCCAAAAACACGTGTATCCATTTAACTGTTTGGATTTTTCCCAACATTTATTTCTCCTTTCAGTGTTTTCTGTCTGTTGCATATTAAGCTGCCTGTACTGATAAGATTTTTGGTATATATGTCTGTAATTCAGGAAACTTGAATACTTTTTTATAGTCTAGTCTTGTAGTCGGTGCTGTGTCTCAACGCAGGAAGGATGCAGGATCAAGTTTTTAACCTAAAAGTTGAATTTTAGGTGGTTCTGTAAAAGGTGAACAAGACACATGAGCTGATTTCTTCCTATCTCAGGCTAGCAGCCTAACCAGAAAATTTAAATGGAAAAAGATACCTCTGCCCTTTGCAAACAGACCTGGAACAAAAGAGACAGTAGTTAAACGTTCTAGCAGTGTTGGAGTTTATTGAACTATATGTGATTTCAATTAGAGGTGCTTTATCTTTTTTAACTGTCCTAAGAACTTATGACCAAAGATTTTTTGTTTCAGTTGTATATCTAATACCTATCACACACTGTTTCTTTGTCAAGCCCTGTTTCTTTGTCCTGCAAGCAGAGCTACAACGCTACTGTCCTTCCAGTTCAGTCCAAGAGCAAGTAAGGCTCGAAAGAGTGTGGAAAAGACACTTTCATACCATCACAGAATGTGTTAGGTTGGAAGGGACCTTTAAAGGCCATCCAGTTCCTGCTTACTGCAGAGGGATTGGGACATCTTCACTAGATCAAGTTCTTCAGAGCCCCATCAAGCCTGACCTTGAATATCTCCAGGGATGGGGCCTCCACCACCTCTCTGGGCAACCTGTGCCAGTGATCGACCACCCCCATAGTGAAGAACTTATTCCTAATATCCTATCTAAATCTCCCCTTGTCTAGTCTAAAACCATTACCCCTTGTTCTCTTGCTCCATGCCCTCGGGAACAGTTCTTCCCTAGCTTTGAAGCAGGCTATGTATCTTAAATAAGTTCCTGTACTCTTTGACCCAAAGCAAATATAGATGGTGCAGAGTAGCTGTATCCTGCAGGTCAAGAGTTGGGCTTTCCTGAGCTGCCTGGCAGTTAGGTCACTGTGTTGGCAGTGAGTGCTTGGATTTGTGTGTGGTTTCCTGCTTTTAATAACAGGAAACGTGAAAGGTTAGTTCCTGGAGCATCTGAGAGATGGGGTAGTTGGTGATGTCAAGGCAGACGGGTGAGCAGAGGTGTTCGAGCCAGCAGATGTCAGGCTGTTACCGCCAGCAAGAGACAATGTGAAAGGAAAAAGGATGCTTTGTGCTGGCAGGAGTGAAAATTGGGGAAACTACAGCTCATCTTCAGCTGAGGAATAAAAATAGCAATGGCTTGTGAATGCATGGTAATTAAGCAGCACAGCTCTTCTGGAATAGTTTTGTGGTTTGCTTTGTTGATTTTTTTTTTTTTATAATAAAAGCATGTTTGGGTATTCCAGAGTAAGATTATGCCCATGCAGGGAGTCACCTTGTAAAAGCAACTGAAACTTTCCAGTATGGATGAATGCTTGGGGAAGGTTCAAGGGGGATAGTGCATACAACACAGTGTGAATGAAAGCTGAGAAACTGATCTTAGGAACTGAAATTAAGTTCCTAATGAGGGGATAAAGTTGATGCTGTGGAGTTTGGGTTAAGTGGTATGTTTAGGTTTGCAGTATTTGGAGGGCAGTAGAAAAAAATGAGGGTGTGAATTAGTTTTATGGAGTGCCTCTCTTCTCCTTGCAGTTATCACTGTCTGAAAAATCTGTCAACAGCACAAGAAGTACAGAAAAATATTTTTTTTCTAAGAATTCAAACAACCCCCCCAACCTTTTAACAACAATCAGTTTAAATTTCAATCATGTGCCAAAAGGGGGAGAGAAAGAGGAGGGGGGTTGTCGTTTGGGTTTTTGTTTAGTTTGGGGTTTTTTTTGTTCAAAATAACATTTAATGACTCTTCTTAGACGTTGATGTGGTCTTATTACATCAGGTACTTTGTGACCTGTCAGCAGATTTGTCTGATTTCCTAGATATATTTAGAATATCTCATGGTAAGTGTGATACTGTAAAAGGCATGGATTTTTTTTTTTAGCTGAAAATACCATGTCTCCTTCAGTATATACACTTGTGAATTTGACTGGTTTCTTTTGTAAAGCAGAAGAATTTTGATGTATCAAGAATCTAAGAATATAAAGGAATGCAACATCATTTTTCTATAACTTTCTGTTTTTTCTCTTCAACTGCAAAGTGACTGTCAGCTCTTGCAGTGGACACCACGATCGATTTTTAGCTTTTGAACACATTGTTTCTTGTTCTTGCAGGTTGATCACTTTGGATTTGATGAAAATCTTACGTTCCAGCAGCGGTATCTAGTAGCAGATCAGCACTGGAGGAAAGACAATGGACCAATACTATTTTACACGGGCAATGAAGGAGACATCACATGGTTCTGCAACAATACGGTACGTAGAAAATAGATTCTTGAATTAAAATCCTTCTTTCCAGTTGTAGCAGGCTGGAAAATAAGGAGGAACAAGGCCACAGTGTCAGAATATCATTGAAAGAGAAGTCTGTAATGGTTAGGATTGTTATAGGAAGAAGAAGCTGGAAAAAAGCACAGAAAAAGGGTTTTTTTGGGGGGCGGAAGGGGGTTCAGGATCCTATTTGAAGCCCATAGAACTTAAAGGGATTTGCTTGTATGAGCTTTCTGAAATAGTGACCAGAACTTGTAGCAGAAACCTTATACAGAAACCTATAGCTTAAGGCACCTTATATATAATGCAGAATTTTGGACCAAATGATACCTTTCACAGTACTTTAGATCTCCCAAGTAAAATGGGAGGCTTTGGCTTCTTTGGGGGTTTTTTGGTGGCTTGTTTTAGTCCGTAAGAAAAACATGAAGTGAAGGGCTGGAAATCAAGGATAGATGGTTCTTGTTCTCTGACAAGGCCTGGGGAAGTATTTGACTCCCCTGACCGATACCAATGCAAAATGGTGCAAGTGAGAGCAATTTTCAGCCACCTCCATGCAAAGTCCATTAACACAACAGGAGGTGGCATGTGCTGGGCTCAAAGCATCTAAGGGCTGTTTACACACTTTGTTCTGTCAGCAAGTGATCTCTGCCTGCCTGGTTTCATAACTATTGGTAACAAGCTGCTAATAACTAATTACAAGTTACTAATAACAAGTTGAAGTTAGTTATTAGCTGAAAATGTGTCTTGCAATAAGGTTACTTCTCACTGCCAAACAAACTTTGTGTTTCCTGTAATGCAGGTCTAATTCAAATCCATGCTGCTTTTCCTGTGTAGTGTGTTTTTATTTTGAGTTAAGCTCATGCCATAGAAGTTCTGGCAGGATTCCCTGTGTGTATGAACAAAATAATACTGCAAAATCATATTTTGCATCTTTTAAATGGAGACTTTTTCTTTGTGCACGTTCCTGGTTCTGGGTGGATGTCTGTTTTGTGTGTTTTCTTACTTCAGTGATACTTTAAAACCAAACTGCACTCTGTCTTTATAGTTGTATTTTTATGTCTTTCCAATCAAAGAATTAAGAGCTGGAATACGCTAGGCTGAACTTAGAGATTTTGAAAACAATTGATTCAGCTCGTTTAAATGAATGTTTTCTTCCAACCAGGGTTTTATGTGGGATGTGGCCAAAGAACTTGATGCCATGTTAGTATTTGCTGAACACAGATATTACGGAGAATCTTTGCCCTTTGGGAATGAGTCTTTCAGCGTAAGTGTTGCATTTTGTCTTCCTGAAGTGTGTTCTATACAAACATAATTCTGCCTGTCATCATCCTTGCCAGTGCGATGACTGTTAGCCTGAGGAAGATGTAGACATGCTAGAAACATGCAACTATCCTATTTTTGTAACTGTCAGTTTTAGGATTGATAGATACATCTGATATTTTCTAGCACTTCAAGGGACACCTGGAAACAAATGAAAACTGTTCTTATCAGACACAGACTTAGAACTTGGCAGCTGCTGTGGGGAGTAAAAAAAACCTACTGCTGGAAATCACTCACCTGCTTTCTTTGTCTCAGGATTCCAAGCATCTGAACTACCTGACATCAGAACAAGCTCTGGCAGACTTTGCAGTACTGATTGAGTATTTAAAGACGACAATTTCAGGAGCCCGTTACAGTCCTGTCATAGCTATAGGAGGATCTTATGGAGGAATGCTTGCAGCCTGGTTTAGGATGAAGTACCCCCATGTGGTAGTTGGGTGAGTGTACCCATCCTGGTCAAACACTGAGCAGGCATTTGTTACTTCTGTACTATAAATATTGCAGCACTGGGAGAGGTACCATAATTCAGGATGGTGTGAGCCTTTCACTACTGGGAGGAGGATGTAAGTTACCCAGAATTTTGGAAGAGGCACTCTTTGCCTAGAAAGACAACTATAGGTCAGCAGGTACAGGATGGTTTATATTTTCAGAGCTGTCTGTTAGCTTTGTAAAATCAATTATCGTGAATACTGACCTGACACCTAATTACTTTAGGGTCACCAAACTTCCTGGTGACTTGAAGCAGGTCTTTAATCTCTTCAATGCCTTAGTTCCTCTCTAGGAAACAAGATTAGTACTTCCCCTACCTTTGTCTGCTAGGGAGTAAACTTTTGTGGGCAGGGGCTTTTTGAGTTTGTACAGTGCCTGGTTGCTAGATAAGAATGAAAAAAACCCCAAAAAACGAAGCAAACCTGAATTTCTATTCATGTATTTCCTGATACCTCCATGCTAGGGTTCAAGGCTTACAGCTTTCAACAGCCTTTGCCTGCAGACCTATGGAATAGTTTTGCACTGTTATGGTTAGTTCACCTATGGCTCAGTGACCAAACTGGATTATAAATGCTACTTAGACAGCAGCCGTGGGGAGGGTGTGGAGGATGGAAGGTCACTTTGCAGGGGTTCCAAACAATCTTTTTTTCTGTCCTTTTGCAGTGCTCTGGCAGCCTCTGCCCCAATCTGGCAGTTTGGTGACTTGGTTCCATGTGGTGCTTATTTCAGCATAGTAACTAATGACTTCAAAAAGAGCGGGACAGGCTGCTCTGAAAGCATCAGGAATTCCTGGAATGCCATTAACCGCCTGTCCTCAACAGGTGAGACCTCACCAGTACTTTTTCTAAGGGTTGTAATGTTAGGACTTCATAAAAATCAGCAAGTTTATTACAGCTTTTACCTGTACACGGATTACTTTTTTAATCTGTGCTTTTAGAACTGAAAATTGCCAAATGAGCTTTGCATTAGTTTTTAAAATATCTGTTTTGTTGGATCACAAGCTTCATTCATGCCTGATGTGATTAAATACCCAGGTCTGAACATCCCTAAAGTCAGGAAGGAGCTTAGGACCTCAAGACTTGTATACCTAAGTTGCCCAGGTAGTCATTAATCTTCAAAAAGTGTTTCAATGCCAATTGAGGCAGTTGATAGAGAAAATCACTGCAATCCTTATGGATTCAGTTCTGGGGACTCAGTTTGACTCTGTGATCTTAAGGTCTTTTCCCGTCTAAATGATTCTACAACTACCTGAAAGGAGGCTGTAGTCAGGTGGGGGTTGGTCTCTTCTCCCAAGTAACAAGTGATAGGACAAGATCTCAAGTTGTACCTGGGGAAGCTTAGATTGGATATCAGGAAAAATTTCTTCACCAAAAGGGTTGTCAAGCACTGGAACAGGCTGCCCAGGGAAGTGGTAGAGTCACCTTCTGTGGAGGTATTTCAAAGACATGTAGATGTGGTGCTTAGGGACATGGGTTTAGTGGTGGACTTGGCAATGTTAGGTTAATGGTTGGACTTGATGATATTAAGGGTATTTTCCAAGATAAATGATTGTATATAAGATGAGGTCACCCTGCAGCAAAGGACTTAAAATTTAAAAAAAAACTATCTTGCTGCTTGAGTCCTAAAGAAAAAGCCTGGTATGAGTTAGTGAATTAACATCAGGGAACTTGAACTGGAGGAGTTACAGACCAGATAAAACCATGTAAAGGAAAGGCCAGGGAAGCCCTAAGTGATCTAGCTATTAGTAGTCCTTGCACTGTGAGCTAGCTGCTCTGAAGTCTTCCTTTCATTGGACAAGTGCCCTGGTGTTACTTCCTATCAAAACTCACCAAATTTCTTGTCAATCTTTGGGGTTTTAGATAGCGTTACCTTAGCTGTGACATACCCACACATTTAAATATGGGGATGGTATTTCCCTTCACATAGTGATGCCAACTAAAATTGGATGTGCTGTGCTATGTATGGGAATAATTTCACTAGACTTGTTGTGCTTCTGCTAAAGGAATATTTTCACTTGGCATAACTGATCTGTGCATTATTGATAAAATATATGAAACTTTATTTTATTTTGGTTTTTTTCTTAAAGATGCCGGCTTAGAGTGGCTCTCCAGCACTTTTCGCTTGTGTAGCCCATTAAAAAATCTTCAGGATGCTGCAATATTTAAAAACTGGCTGAGTGAAACATGGGTTAACTTGGCTATGGTGAACTATCCCTACAAAGCAGACTTCTTACAGCCTCTGCCAGCTTGGCCTATACAGGTAATTGAGAATTGACCAGTTGGTTTGACTAATTCTTTCTCTCCCAGCATTCACCTTTTCCTTTATTTTTGGCTTTGTAGAACTAACATGACTGGAAAGAGAACGGGGGCAGTATCTTTTTGTACATCAAGCAAGTGATCAATCCCAGTCAGCACTGGCTCACAAAAGGCAGGTCCTGCTTGACCAACCTGATTGTCTTCTCTGACAAGATGACCTGTTTAGTGGATAAGGGTAAAGCTGTGGGTGTTGTCTATCTGGATGTTAGCAAAGCTTTTGACGCCATTTCCCACAGCATTCTTCTAGAGAAACTGTCTGCTCCTGGCTTGGTTGGACGTACTCTTTGCTGGGTAAAAAAACAGGCCCAAAGAGTTGGAGTGAATGGAGTTAAATCCAGTTGGCAGCCACTCACCAGTGGTGTTCCTCGGGGCTCTGCGCTGGGCCCAGATCTCTTTAATATCTTTATTGATGATGTGGACAAAGGGATCCTGTGCACCCTCAGTAAGTTTGCAGGCAATACCAAGTTAGGCAGAAGTGTTGATCTGCTTGAGGGCAGGAAGGCCCTGCAGATTCATCTGTGTAGGCTAGATCAATGGGCCAAGGCCAATGGCATGAGGTTCAACAAAGCCAAATGCTGGTCTTGCAGCACTTACAGGCTTGGGGAAGAGTGGCTGGAAAGCTTCCTGGCAGAGAATGACCTTGGGGTGTTGGTTGACAGCTGGATGAAGATAAGCCAGCAGTGTGCCCAGGTGGCCAAGAAGGCCAACAGCATCCTGGTTTGTATAGGAAATAATGTGGCCAGCACCATAAGGGAGATGACTGTCCAGCTGTACTCAGTGTTGAGGCTGAACATCAAGTACTGCATTCAGTTTTGGGCCCCTCATTACAGAAAAGACATTGAGGTGCTGGAGTGTGCCAGAGAATGGGATGAGGCTGGTGAGGGGTCTGGAGAATAAATGTTACGAGGAATGGTTGAGGGAACTGGAATTGTTTAGTCTGGAGAAAAGGAGATTGAGGGGACACCTAATTGCTCTCTACAATTACCTGGAAGGAGGTTGTGGAGAGGTGGGGGCTGACCTTTTCTCCTTAGTGACAAGTGATAGAACAAGAGGAAATGGTGTCAGGTTGTGCCAGGGAGGTTTAGATTGGATGTTAGGAAAAACTTCATGGAGAAGGTTGTCAGGCATTGGAATCAGCTGCCCAGGGAGGTGGTGGAGTCTCCATCCCTGGAGGTATTTAAAAGACAGTTAGATGTGGTAGAGTGACATGATTTAGTGGTGGTTGGCAGGTTATCGTTGAGTGATGGTTGGACTTGATGATCTAATGGGTCCCTTCCAACCAAGACAATTCTATCAATCTGTGATCACCCAGTTATTGACTGATTGCTACTTGTAGGGCTAATAGGTTGCATCAAGAGCCTAGAAGAAGGAAAGGGCCAGGAATGACTGAAAACTCAGCTGTCTTGCAGAGTTGTTCTTGAGGAGCAGAACAGTTGTGCAGAAAGGACATGCAATTCGAGCTTCTGATGCCATGCTTCTCTGGCAGACCTTGCAGGTAAAGAGAAAGTTTTGGTCCTGTGTCCATTTTGATGTGAGAGAGGAAGTGGTGATCCCTGCAGATTTACTCTTTGTGGGTCACTTCTCAAGCAGAACCACTCTTCACACTTGCAAACCTTCATTTGAACAGTTCTGCTTACCTGCAGTGCCTTCTACAAGATGCAGGTATTCTTGGTGTGTTTTTCTTAAGACCCTGGCTGAATTTCCCCGGGTAGTTTTGGGTTACTGTGTATGGCAGGTGAGGCAGAGAAAGTACAAGTGTTTGGCTATTTAACAGTAGTTAAATCCTAGAATCATAGACTGGTCTGGGTTGGAAGGGACCCCAAGGATCATACAGTTCCAACCCCCTGCCACAGGCAGGACCACCAACCTCCAGGCCTGGATCTACACAAGGTTGCCCAGCGCCCCATCCAGCCTGGCCTTGAACACCTCCAGGGATGGCGCATCCAGTTCCAGCACCTCACCACTCTCTCTGTAAATAAACTTCCCCCTAATAACTAATCTGAACCTTCCCTTCTTTAGCTTTAGTACATTAAATATAAAGTATAAACTTTCCCAGGTGTAGAGCTGCTTGAGGGCAGTGGGGAAGGACACTCATTTCCCTGCGTGGCTGGCTGCAAAGGGCAGAACAAACACCTTGAACATTATTTCTGCTTTGTTATCAATCTGGCACAATGGAAGGAGTGTGCTTGCTTTCCCCACTGTCCCTGCCATCTCTGAGGTGTAACATAAACCAGCAAAGGCTGTGGCTTGTCTGGACAATGCTGACGGATAAAATCTGGGTTATTTAAACTGTTTAGAAACATTTTCTGAAACCAGAAACTCTAAGCTGAATCTGAGGGTAAAAAGGGGGAGGAAAATGTGTTTGAGTAGCTGGATATAAATGTGTGTCGCCTATTCTGTTCTCTGTGGGCTGCCAGTACTTCCTCAGGAATACTGATCTCTTGTCTCTACTGCACAGTCTGAGCTTTGGATATGAGGCTGCCTGCAGCTCTGTTCTGCTCTCCGCATGCAGGGTGTCCTGGCATGAATTAGTGAGCTTTTCAAGCCTCCAACTTCTGAGTTAAGAACTGATGGCTGAGCCAGCCAAACCATAAAACCTACTTGGAACAGCAAAATGTGGAAGTTGTGCCCTGGCCTTGTCCATAGGGAGCAAGGGAAGGATCCATTTCCTAGTTTAAACGACAAAAGTGAGGAAAAACATGTACAGAGGAGGGAAGGATAGTAAGTGTGTTTCTTGAAAGGTGCCCAGGTTGCATTTGTGATGTGAGTGCTCCCCATGGGCTGGTTAAGCAGCACTGGAGCTGCAGTGAGTCCTTTACTCCCTGCAAAGAGTAGTTTTTGGATTCTTCTGGTGGACTGGGAGCTCAGATTCACAGCTTTCACCCTTCACTGTTCTTGTATCAGTCCCAGCTCCAAGGGAGCAGGGGTAAGGAGAAAGTATTGTCAAAGAGAATACTGGCACTTCTAAAACAAATGAACAGAAAGTTTTAAGATCAAAAAGCCTTTCTGGGGCAGTAGCTTTTATGTTTTCTGTTCTTGGGGTTTTTTTTTCCACCAGTGACCTCAGTTAAGATTTTGATTTATATTCTATCTGAGATTGCTCTTAATTTTTCACTGCGAAAACAGTGCCCTATTCCATCACCTTGTATGTTCCAAACATAATGAAGTTAGAATTTTACAATGCTGCTATATAAAAGGATTTTAAAATATCAAAACTTTCCTTACATGGATGCTTCCATCTGTAATACAGCAAGCTGCAGTGAACCCTGATCTATACCTGGAGCTGTTTTGTTACGTGCTTGCACATGTTATCTTTCATTACAGAGCTCAATACTCTGAAGTATTATCTATTTTAAAGAAGAGGAAAGGGATTGAAAATCTTGGTGAGCGAAATAATAAGGTTGCACTCTTTTTAAAGCATGAATCAGGAAATGTAAAGCATGCACTGTGCAAGTGGAATGCTGTTGTTTGTGATAATGCTCAGGGTCTGTCACTGCATAGAAAGATGCATTCTGGAAGTGGTCTGACTGCTGCAAAAAAACCTACTAGGCCATCAGGTATTACATATTCATTTTTCTCTCTTGCAGATTTAAACACCCCCTCTTTCTCTTTGTTGCAGGAAGTCTGCAAGTTCTTGAAGGATCCCAGTCTCTCTGACAAATTGTTGCTGCAGAATGTTTTCCAGGCAGTACATTTATACTACAATTACTCAGGAGAAGCTTCATGTTTAGACATGTCTGAGACTGCGACTAAGAATCTGGGCCAGTTGGGTTGGTACTACCAAGTATGTGCTCTATGCTTTCTAAATTGTAACAGGGTTTTTTGGGGGTAAAGCTGGTAAGAATTGTCAAGTCATTTGACTGACAATATAATGGACCAGATGTAATTGATATGCTGGTGACAAATATAAGCAGGAAGCCGGTATGATTGTAGTCGGGAAGGCAAAGCACAAAAGAGAAGCAGCTTCCATAGAATCACAGAATGGTTTGGGTTGGAAGGGACTCCAAGGATCATGCAGTTCCAACCCATGCCAGGGCCACCAACCTCCAGGCCTGGATCTACACAAGGTTGCCCAGGGTCCCATCCAACCTGACCTTGAACACCTCCAGGGACGGGGCATCCACCACCTCTCTGGGCAGCCTGTTCTAACACCTCACCACTCTCTCTGTAAAGAACTTCCTCCTAAGATCTAATCTAAACCTTCCCTCCTTTATCTTTAAGTCCCAGGAGGTTTAGGTTGTGTCTTTGTTATCTTGCTAATAATTGAGTTTCAGCCCTTTGTATTGACTGAATATGTTGTGCAACTGCAGCATCTTAAGTCTTCTAACCGTGGAATATCCTGAGTTGGAAAGGATCCGTAAGGATCGAGTCCAACTCCTAAATTGCTTTTCTGCGGGGTAAAAACTAACTCCCTCCTTTAATTCCCCCCATCCCAGCTGTCCACCTCAGTTTGTGCAAGCAAATATGTCAGGATGTGTTGATATGAATTTACTTCAACTAAAGCTGTTTATCCTGTAGCTCACTGAGACCCAACCTGTCCCATCAAGTAGGTAACAAAACTACAGATCCCCATGGTATAGTGTCCAGAGGATTCTGCTCTCGCTATCCCATTTACTAAGCAATACTGTATACAAACAGTCTCTCTTCTGAGGAGGAGGGCAGCTGCTTCCAGAAGGTGCTAAGAATGCATGTTCATGTTCTGACCATCTGGCCTTGACTACTGTCTTGTATGTATTTGTTCCAGACAGCCCTAGGAGATGGGCAGGCTTCACAAGTTCTCCTCCATTAAAGGGAGTGTGTGGGGGAATACCATTTGGGTAACAGAATGTGGCAGACTGTTGCTTCCAGGATATAAGTTGGTTTTCTTTATTAGCTAGTATCTTGAAGGTATCAGAGAGTAATTTGTGTGAAAGATAAAACATTTACTTGGTATCTGTGTTCTGGCCCATCTACGAGAAGGGCTGGAAGGAGGATCTGGGGAACTACAGGCCTGTCAGTCTGACCTCAGTGCTGGGGAAGGTGATGGAGCCAATCATCTTGAGTATCATCATGTGGCATGTACAGGACAGTAAGGTGATCAGGTGTAGTGGGTCATCTCACTTAGTAGATGAAGGAGAGGCTGTGGATGATATCTGTCTGACTCTAGTAAAACCTTTGATGTGGCTTCCCATAGCATTGTCCTGGAGAAAATGGCTGCTCACAGCTTGGATGGGTGCACAGTTTGCTGGGTGCAAAAAACCACCAACCAAGCACAAACAACAAAAAACCAACAAACAACCACCACAGGCTGGATGGCTGGGCCTGGATGATGTGGTGAATAGAGTTAAGCCTAGCTGGTGGCTGGTCACAAGTGGTGTTCCCCAGGACTCAGCACTGGGGCCTGTTCTCTTTTTAATATCAATGATCTGGACAAGAGGATTTAGAGCATGCTGTCGGTTGGCAGATGACACCAATTTGGGTGGGAGTGTTGATCTGCTTGGGGGCAGGAAGGCTCTACAGGGGAGTCTGGGCAGGCTGGATCGATGGTCCAAGGCCAATGGCATGAGGTTCAACAGTGCTCAGTGCCAGGTACAGCACTTGTGTTACAACAATCCCAGGAAACGGTACAGGCCTGGGGAAGAGTGGCTGGAAAGCTGGGTGGGGAAAAAGGACCTGGGGGTTTTGGCTGACTGCAGGCTGAATAGGAGCCAGCAGCGTTCCCAGGCAGCCAAGAAGGCCAAGGGCATCCTGGCTGATGTCAGAAACAGCGTGGCCAGCAGGTCCAGGGCAGCGATTGTCCCCCTTATACTCAGCACTAGTGAGGCTGAACCTCAAGTACTGTGTTGAGTTTTGGGCCTCTTACTCCAAGAAGGACATTGAGGTGCTGGAGTGTGTCCAGAGAAGGGCAACCAGGCTGGTGAAGGCGCTGGAACACCAATCTGATGAGAGGCATCAGTGGGAAGTGGGGTTGTTTAGTCTGGAGAACAGGAAGCTGAGGGGAGGCCTTATCAAATTCTTCATTGAAAGGGGTTTCAGTCACTGGAACAGGCCGTCCTGGGAAGCAGTAGAGTCACCATCCCATATTTCAGAGACCTTTAGATGTTTTAAGTGTTAAGTTTTCAGTTGGACTTAAGTGATCATAAAGGTCTCTTCCAGCCTAAATGATTCTGTGCTGGTTTGACAGTGATTACTGATCAAATGCTGTTTGAGCTTTTGTGTCTAAATACTGCACTAACAGCTATTGGACAGTCTTCCCAGAACACATCATGTTGCTCTGCTCTTTCTTCCAGGCTTGCACTGAGATGGTGATGCCCACATGCACAGATGGTGTCAATGACATGTTTGAGCCTCAGAAGTGGGACTTTGAAGCATTTTCAGAGGAATGTTACAGGCTGTGGGGAGTGAGGCCTCGCCCCTCTTGGCTTATCTCTGTGTATGGAGGGAAAAACATCCATTCACACAGCAACATTGTCTTCAGGTGAGCCTTGTTTCAGCTTCTAGAGTGGAGTCTTTAACCATTTTGGGGTGCCTGTCCAGGCAGCTTGCCTGAGTAGCAAAGGATCTGTCTCCAGTGCTCCAGTTGAATAAAGATAGGCATGCTTTGTTGTGGTCTCAAGAGCAAAGTGGTCGCTCTGCAGTGGCCAAAGAAGCCAACTGTTCTGTCACTGCCTTTGTGACTCTTAAAAAAAAAACAACCTGGGTTGGGATTCTGCCAAATGTAATTATCTTCCTATGTGGATTCTGCCTTATCTTGTGGCCCAAGTCCAGGTTTCCCATGCTGGTAAATCCCTCTAGCTTTTATGAAGCTAAAGCACAGTCTCTTCATATAAAAGGAAAGTCTAAAGAAGCTGTAACTGTAACGCAGGATCTTGGTCAGTAAAGCTGTTGCTCTGGGTGATAGCCTCACAGAGAGGCCAGCGTGACATTATTCCTTTTTCCCTTTGATACAGGAAAGAGGGGAGTAACTTGAGGAGCTTTCCTATCCCTGCCCATTGCCCTTTTCTTTTAGTGGTAATTAGGCAAGTTTCAACAAACTTGTGTGAGATCCAAATAGAAAGAGATGTCTCCATCCTAGCAAGGCATACAGGTACTGCAACAAGTTTGTCTGAAACACATTTGAGGGGAAAAAAAAAAGAAAGTTTTCAGTCTGGCATGAAAACTGGTGCATGCTGCTTGTCTTCTACTCAGCCTTTGCCTTCCTTATTTGTAAGGCTAAACTCAGCTACAGGAACCTCCCTTTAAAGAAAGCAGCACTTCTGCTGAGCGGTGACAGAAAGCTTTGAACAGATAAGTATCACAGAATCACAAGGTTGGAAAAGACCTTTAAGATCAAGTCCAACTGTTCCCATCCTATGCTAAAACCATATCCTGAAGTACCTCATCTACCTGTCTTTTAAACACATCCAGGGATGGTGACTCAACCCCCTCCCTGGGCAACCTGTTCCACATACCAACAACCTAACATGTAATTTGAACCTGCCCTGGTGCAGCTTTGTGCCATTTCCCCTTGTCATATCTCCTGTCCCCTGGCTGAAGAGACCATCACCCACCTCTCTACACCCTCCTTTCAGGTGGTAAGGTCTCCCCCCAGCCTCCTCTTCTCCAGGCTAAACATCCCCAGCTCCCTCAGCTGCTCCTCATATGATTTTCCTTCCAGCCCCTTCTCCAGCCTGGTTGCCCTTCTCTGAACATACTTCAAGTACTGGCACTTCATCAGGCTATGTGGTGGGGAGGCATTTAATAAGCACATAGAATCAGGAGTTGTGACTTGCTGTACTGATTGCCCACAGCAGGCAGCTCCTGGATGTATATTCTTCTGTTTCTCTGCTTAAAACTGTAAGGCCTTTTGAAAAGAAAATGATGCCACTTCTTTAAGCAAAACTTAGAACTAAACTGTTGGGTTTAATAAATAGGTGTGGGAATTAAAAGTAAAAGTCCTCACTTGAATTGGAGATTATTCTCTGGTTTTCAGCTGTTAGCATTGGTTTGTTTGGCTCCACAGGCCTGTTGCTTTCCCCTCGTTTGCCTCTTGTCCTTTCCATCCCAGCAGGATATCTGCTGTAGAGTGAGAATTTCCACCCTTTTATGGAAAACCTTTTAATGATAACTTTAAAGAAAAGAAATTGTTGGTTTAAGTTAATTTCTGCAGAGTGCTTGCTTCTGAGACTTCACAGCTCTGTACAGTAGAAATCCACTTTGTAAGTGACAGGCAAGCAAACAAATCGAAGTGTTTAAGAATTTATGCCAGCTGAAGGAGCTTGAAATGAGAAAAGCTTGAAAGCAACCAAATGAATGAAGAAGTGGTGCTGTACAGACAAAGCTTTAGATTTCAAGCTGGGTTGTTTCTCTTCAAACAAATACATTGTCAACACTGTACATTTTATATAAGAGCCTTTTATCCTCAAACACTGCGGAGTGCTTTACAAAAACTATCCCTATGTTTACCAGGGGATGTGGCTCCCTGTGGGGTAAAAATCACTGTTTTTCAAGTGTCAGGCGACTTGCACAACAGTTTAGCTCAGGAAGGGAAGAATACTCTGTCTAAAGAGAACTACCATAGGCTGGATTTATCCAGCCACAGTAGGATTTGGCCAGAATGCTTAAGCTGGTGTTGCTGCTTCCCTCTCTCAGCAAGCGGTGCATTGCTCCACAGATTCATGGCTGTATGTAGGATCAACACAGGAATCTTCATCACCACTTTGGTACCTTCTTGGACATACACAGTGTGTGAATGGATATGTAGGTAGATACAGCTGCCTGTCCTGGGCAGTGCATCTTTATTAAAACACTAGTTTGAGGACATTCAGTCTTTCAGCACCCTGTTTGCCTTTTCTTTTCCAGCAGTTTCCACTCCTGATATTGGAACATGCTCTGTATGTGGTTGGAACAGCATTTTAACACTGTTCATTCACGTGATAGCATAGAGTTTGTAGCAGTTGATATTTTTTTGGTCATCAACATGCTGTGCTAGTCAAAGTTGGCCCAAGTTAGAGCAAGTGGTACAAAACTTGGTGTTCGTGCAGTCTAAAAATGGTTCTTTTTTTTCAATCTGAATGGGTCATGCCTGGTTATATGTGTTAGGGCACCCACCTACCTAGTTCTCCACTGGCAGGGGAGAGGTGGAAAGTGAAGGTGCTAGTTTGAGAAATACCAGAGCTACATGTGGGAAGCAGGGGTTGTTAGCATGAAAGAAGGCAATGAAGTGGAGAGAAAAGGGGGCAGAACAAGGCCTGGCTGAAAAGATGGAGTGGAAAAGGTGAAGGAAATGGCAGTTGTGGCAAGTTAAGGGATGCACACACAGTGCTAAGACCATGTAAAACTTGTTCTGGGTAGGTAGGGCTGAGTGGACTCTGAAGAGACAATGGGAAAGGGAACTGTTTGCTGTGGGATAGGCAGGACCCTGGTTATGCTGTCAAGGAACTAAAATGAATTGAAAACAGGACTAGCCTGTTGATATTTTGTGGTAGGTTTTTTTCTGAAGCCTCACTTGCCTGGTCACTGATAGAAAGGAATGGCTGACTCTTTTATTCTTTCTTTTCTTTCACTTCTCTTTACAGTGGGAAGCTTCTGCCCTGGAATATGGGCAGCTGAGTAGTTGGATGCACAGCTAGTTTTAGCACGTAAATAATCCATTCTAGTTGGTACCGAATTATCTTACTCTGTAAAACTGAAGGCTTAATGATTATTTCGTGGTGAGCTCTCCATCCCACCCTCCACCCCCCCTCCAGCAAGTATCAAATCCAAAACTGCATCAGTGCCTCTGGTGCCATCATTTGGCAGCAGCTGCAGAGGATGCAGCCAGAAGCTCCCGGAGAGGCCAGAGACAGCGTTGTTTTCTTGTCGCATGCTTAGTTTCCACATCACTGGGACCAAAAGATTCAAGCCTGTGTACATCTTGGGTCTCTCAGCAACTCATCCCCCTGTTGCCAAGGTGCTCTGCTGATTCAAGCGACCTTTTAAATGCTTTTTGCTTATTGGGCAGCTCTGGAAGCTTTTTGTTTTGCAGAGACAAACTGTTTCTCTTCCTCCTGAGTCATATTTAGAACCACTGAAACTAAAGAACTACAGAGATTCAAGATACTTGGTTGTGGTTGTTTTTTTTTTCAAGACCCCCTGGTTTTTACTCTTAGTTATTTCTACAAATCTTTTTTACTCATTATTTATTCCTGTTATTTTCTGGTGCTGCCACTGTGGTATTTTCCTAGCTGCCTAGCTCTTCATGTCAAAGGATGTTTTAATTTCCTAGATCCTCCTAGAAATTTCCACTGGCATACAACAGCCCATCTCTACAGTTTCCTCTTACGGGCAGGGTCCAGTGTTTTAAGTGAGGAAGAGATCTAGATTCATGTAGTTCTGTAAGCACTTGTGTTTGTATCAGAAATAGTGTGGCCAGTATGTCCAGGGAGATGATTGTGCCCTGTACTCAGCGTTGGTGAGGCTGCACCTCGAGTGCTGGGTTCAGTTTTGGGTTGCTCACTAAAAGAAAGACATTGAGGTCCTGGAGTGAGTTCAGAGAAGGGCAGTCAGAATGGTGAAAGGGCTGGAGGGCAAATCCTATGAAGAGCAGCTGAGGGAGCTGGGGATGTTTAGCCTGAAGAAGAGGAGGCTGAGGGGAGACCTTATCACCACCTACAAGTACCTGAAAGGAGATTGTAGAGAGGTGGGTGATGGTCTCTTCAGCCAGGTGACAGGAGATAGGACAAGGGGAAATGGCACAAAGCTGCCAGAGATCAGATGTTAGGAAAAAGGTTTTCACTGGAAGAGTTGTCAGGGCCTGGAACAGGCTGCCCAAGGAGTGGGTTGAGTCACCATCCCTGGATGTGTTTAAAAGATGGATAGATGAGGTACTTAGGGATATGGTTTAGCATAGGACGGGACGGTTGGACTCTATCTTAAAGGTCTTTTCCAACCTTGTGATTCTGTGATGTTGATTTCTTTGTGCAGGAAGACAGGCCTCATGTGGGAAGAACACTGTGGTAAAGGAAAATAAGATGTAGTAGGGATTATTGAGTTAAATCCACAGCTAGGAATGAGAGATGCAAAAATCTCACACCGGTTCATCTGACAGCTTGCTCCATGGGCCAGGCATTATTTGGAGTCAGATCTGCCCTGCAAGGAATCCTTTAGTTGATTTGGGGTGAGCAAGGAAGGGGAGTAAATGGCATTAAATTGTCCTGTCACAGAGGGAGAGTCACTTCAGACAGTATCCTGAGGGATAAAAAGCTTTATTTTACTATAGTGGTTATTAGAAATAAGGAGATTAATGGGAAGTCCAAGTATTTGTTTGCAAAACCAGATTGGCACATCACTGAGTGAAATGTAGAACTTCCTGAAAATTCACCTCTAAAGTCTCCAGTTGGATATTGGCTTACAGCACTGTGAGGAAGGGAAGCAAAGTGCTTTGATTTGGGTCTGTTTTGGTACAGAGGATCCCAAACCTTTTATGATGGTGACAGATAGCCTCTGGAGACAGATCTGCTGCTGTGGTGCTATTATAGGTTATTGTATTATCTGGGCCCCTCAGTTCAAGAAGGACGTAGAACTCCTTGAAGAACCCAATGCAGGGCCACCAAGATAAATACCTTCCTTATGAGGACAGGCTGAGGGAGCTGGGCCTCTTTAGTTTGGAAAAGAGGAGACTGAGGGGTGACCTTATTAATGTTTATAAAGTGAGTGTCAGAAGGATGGAGCCAGGCTCTCCTCAGTGATGGCCATAGGACAAGGGGCAATGGGTGCAAGCAGGAGTGTAGGAAGTCCCATGTGAATATAAGGAGGAACTTTTTCACTGTGAGGGTGATGGAGCCCTGGGACAGGCTGCCCAGACAGGTTGTGGAGTCTCCTTCTCTGGAGACATTCAAACCCTGCCTGGGTGTGTTCCTGTGTGATTTAGTCTAGGTGGTCCTGCTCTAGCAGGGAGGTTGGGCTACATGATCTTTTGAGGTCCCTTCCAACTCCTAGTGTTCTGTGACTATCTGAATTAGCAGATAGTAGCCTTAATCTGTGAATAGCTTCATACCCCTGTCAGAAGGTTTCTCTCTGCAGAGGAGTGGGCACAAGGCATTGAGACAGGGCTGAGGTCTGTTTCTGCCTATACATACTCAAAACTAGTTGAAGGTCAGTGTGAATGAGCTGATGTAAGCTGCAGCCACGCTGCTGACTGCTGAGCAGATGTACCCTAATGAGGAATTCTTCCTTACAGCAATGGTGGCCTAGACCCATGGTCTGCAGGGGGAGTGACCCAGAACATCACCAGTTCCCTTGTGGCAGTTGTGATCCCTGATGGAGCCCATCACCTGGACCTACGCAGCCGCAACCCTTTGGACCCCAAATCCGTACAGCAAGCTCGAGCTGTAGAAATCAGCCACATGAAGCAGTGGATTGACAAGGCCAGGCACAGCCGCTGAAGTGGTACTGCAAGTACTGTGGCCCTCGTACCTCCCTTGGCTTTGCCGGGAGCAGAGCCAGCCCTTACCACGCTGTCCTCTGAACATTTCACTCCTGCTGCCTCTCCTGTGTTGCAGTGCTAACCATTCTGCTGGTGCCCATGAGAGAAGCAGGCAGCAGAGGGGTGGGGAGCATTCTCAGATAATGAATTTGATTCAAGTGTATGGCTTGAGCTGCCTGCTCTGGCTCGCTTTCCTCTTCCGCTCTTCTCAAGTGCAGTACTACTTTATCATGAAGAGTTCCTCTTCTAGGCTTAATCCTGGCTTAATCCCTTCCACTGTGCTTCCTTCAGTGGGATTGAATTTCAGGCATTCTCAGCTGGTGTAAACCAGTGGCAGGACAGAACAGGGGAACGGAAATCCCACCTTACTGTGGTGTTTGGTGGAGGTGTAGGGAAGGCGTGGGGAAGGAGCTACACCGCCCTTCCCCTTTGCAATCAATGCTGGAAAAGTGCTTTTTCCCCCCCTCTCCTTAGTTTTCCGACAGCTTATTAATCAAAAGCTGCCTCAGATGGTTCTTCATTCTGTGCTGTGCTGAGTGCTCAGGGCTGGGTCCGGGCTCTCTGCTGCTAACTGTCAGGGCATGCATGATCTGCAGCGGGGCTTTATTCTTCCTTTGCTCTTTGCCCTAATCCTGAAATCTCTGCCACATGATGGTGGTTGCTAGAGAAAACTCTGGGCGTGTGTGTGTGTGATGTCCCCCACAAACACTTGGCTTTTTCAAATCAGGAAGCTTTTGGGGCTATTCTCTTGAAGAGCAAATGTGACACTTGTGCTGGCTAGATCTTATAAAGTGACAATTAATTGGGGCTGTGCCTTGTGTGGGTTCCCCTCACCCCTCCATTCTGTGTATTGTTTGGGTTTGGCATGATCTGTTTGCTGATAGCTTTTCAATTAAAGGCTTTTTTAAAAAAAAAAAAAAAGTGTTTGCAGGATGAACTATTCAGAAGGCAGAATGCAGCTATCCTCTTGGATCAGCCCAAAGCTGATGCTGAGCTCAACAAGCCAGGTGCACTGGGCTTTCTGTAAGGCTTCCAGAGCAGACAAACCACCCCGATTCATGAGATGGCATATCTGACATTAATAAATGGCTTGGGCAGTGCCCTCATTTTCCAGCTTTGGCTTCATTCACACTGAAGTCCTTCAGAAAGGATTCTTTGCAGTTACAGAAAGACTTGGGCAAGACTTCTCTGTTTCTGATAGTTGAGGATTTTTCTTAAGACACCAGGTGGCCTTTTCTGTTCCCAGTCTCCTCCCATCCTCTGGGCACAAAGGAAACCCAGCACTGAGATTTTATCTTTTAAAACAGTGACAATCAGAGTTCCTCAAGAGCCTGTGCTGGGACCAGTGCTGTTTAATACCTTTATTAATGATGCTGACAGTGGGATTGAGCACACCCTCAGCAAATTTGCTGATGACACCAATCTGAGTGGTGTGATTAATGGGCTGGGATACCATCCAGTGGGACCTGGACAGGCTAGAGAAGTGGGCTCAGGTAAACCTCATGAGGTTCAACAAGGACAAGTGCAGGGTCCTGCACCTGGCTTGGGACATTCCCATTTATCCATAGAGGTTAGGAGATGATGTGCTGGCAAGCAGCCCTTAGGAAAAGTACTTGGGAGTCCTCGTGGATGAGAAGCTGAACATGAGCCACCAATGTGCATCTGCAGCCCAGAAGGCCAACTGCACCCTGGGCTGCAGCCCAAGAAGTGTGGCCAGCAGATCGAGGGAGGGGATTCTGCCTCTCTCTTCTGCTCTTGTGGGTCCTCACCTGGAATACTGCGTCCAGCTTTGGAGCCCTCAGCACAAGAAAGACATGGACCTGTTTGAGCGTGTCCAGAGGGGGGCGACAAAAATGATCAGAGGGCTGGAGCACCTCCCCGGTGAAGACAGGCTGAGAGTTGGGCTTGTTCAGCCTGGAGAAGAGAAGGCTCTGGGGACCTAATAGCAGCCTTCCAGTGTCTGAAAGGTGCCTAGAAGAAAGCTGCGGAAGAACTGTGCCTGAGGGCCTGTAGCAGTAGGACAAGGGTTTTAAACTCAAAAAGGGGAGATTTAGGTTGGATATTAGGAAAAAATTCTTCACTATGAGGGTGGTAGATCACTAGAGCAGGTTGCTCAGACACATAGTGGAGGCTCCATTCCTGGAGATACTCAAGGTCAGGCTTGATGGGACTCTGGGAACCTGATCTAGTGAAGATGTCCCTGCTTACTGTAGGGGTGTTGGACTAGATGACCTCTAAAGGTCCCTTCCAACCTTACACATTCTATGATTCTATGAAAACACCCCTCTACATCTTCTTTCCAATACAGTTCCTGGCATTTCCTTGCCTTGTGTTCGTACATAAATCCCATGTTTAGACTCTAAAGTCTGACCCTCTCATGCTCTTGAGCTGGGTAATTACTTAAGAGACCACAGAGAACAAAACCAGAGAAGAACCATGGGGGGAAGGAAAAGAGCTACCAAGAACTTGCCTGAAACCTGTTGGCAATTCCTTTTCCACTAGTTCCAATTTTTTTTGGTACCCTCCTGTAAATATGCTCTGGCCTCTCGCTTGGGTACTGTGTAATGCTGTGGTGGCCTTGAGGGCATTCCTTTAAGTGCCTAAAAGTGGTTGTGTGCTAATCAAGTGACCTGCAGTCAAGTTTTTAGAAATACTCTTGTATCTTCTTACGTGTAAGAACCCAGCTTATGGCAAGGAATGGGAGCTGCAAGAGTGAACAGAAATTTGGGGAATACCAGGGGTTCGTAACTACAAGCAGAGCCTGGTCCCACTGCTCCTCCTGACTGCTCAGGGGGCTGCTCCAAGTGCAGATTCTGGGAAAAATACTTCTATGTGGGATGTAATTAGGAATGTTCTTGCAATGGGCTGTGAGTGGTCCGAATTAACAGCCACTGTATATAGTAACATAGAGCAATTGTCCATGTCTCCCCTCTCCCTGCTACCTAACTTTCTGTTTCAGGAAACAGCTGCTGCTTTGTTGTTTGGAAAGCATTTGGTAGCTTCCATTGGAACAAGTAATCCAAAGGTTTTTTCCTCTCTTTTTCCTCCCCCTTCCTTTCATAAGCAGGAAAAAACAAATTGCCTTTAATGCAACTTAAAGAACCCACCCCACAAACTGCTGCTTTGAATTTTGAGAAATCCCACTTAAAATGAAACGTGGTTCAGTGTTTTGTGGTTTGGGGCTTCTTGGGGTGGTTTTGCTTCTTAGGTGTTTAGAATTACAGCTTTCTGTTATTTTAATTGCTCTTCCTTTTTCCCTTCAAGCTGAGTAGCTGAAACTTTAGGTCTTATTTACCTTAAGCGTTCGGACTTCATCTTAAAATCTGTGTGTGCATCTCTACGCTGCAGAGGGAAGGCCTGTGGTGTTTGGCTACCTCACGTAAGCTTTGGCTCTCCTGCTTGTTTCATGCAGGTGGAAGAAAAATCATCATGGGAAACCACTGACTTCTCTTAGCCAGGTATATGATGATGGGCCGTGCTTCATCTCCGGCTCACACGTGTCCTTGGCATGTGTCACCAGTGAGTGACAGCAAATTTAAAAATGTCTTCCCTGCTCACTAGGGAGAAATACAGAAGGAAAAAGAATGAATGAAAAGAATTCACACCCCAAAGAGTGACTCTTGCTGGTGTAGCCCAGAGTTAATTGGACAGGGCTAGGCCTCTGGTCTTGGGAAGCTGATAAAGAGCTTTTCTAACTTTGTGTACTGGTGGATAATTTTATCTTTAAAGATGGTGAAATACTGCATCATTGGAGGAGGCTAGAGGAAGGAAAGCCCTCCAGCAGCCTGGCACGTGGCTTCTGAATCCCAGGAAAAGCGGATGCAAAGCAAGAATTAAATTTTATGTCTCATACTGTTTCTCCACTGTATATATTGCAGACTGATGTCAATATGCTTTAAACAATCACAGAATCACAAGGTTAGAAAAGACCTTTAAGATCGAGTCAAAATGTTCCCATCGTATCCTAAACTATATCCCTAAGTACCTTATCTATCCATCTTTTAAACACATCCAGGGATGGTGACTCAACCCCTCCCTGGGCAGCCTGTTCTAGGTAAACAAAGGGATGCTTGTTCTACCTCTTCTCTTAAGGGCATTTATTTAGCTGAATCTGATCAAAAGGAGTGGGAAAGAATCATAAATGACCCAGAGACCTTTCTGTATGTTAAAGACTTTGCATATTGACAGATATTTTAGCTAGTGATGGAGTTATTGTGCCTTTCTGACACTCAGGAGGATGCTGTGAAGCCCATAAGCATGGGGTCAAAAGAGCATGAGGGATTATATCCTCCAAGCCTGCTTTTTCCTGCTCTCCTGTGTTGATTGAGAACATCACTGCTGTGCTGTGACCAGGGCCACGCATTCATCACACTGTGTGTAGAGGAAAAAATGCATGATTGTTATGGCAGCTTGAGTTAAAAATAATGTCTGCAACTTCGCAGACTTGTGACCCAGTGATACATGCACTCACAGCCATAACCAGCTTGAAGGAATGTACTAAAGACCACTGTTGGGACAGGTTTGTGCTGTTGGAACAGTAAAATAGGTCCTTGTGGAGCTGAGGGAGTGACATTTGTCTCGTCTTTCTGAAGTCACAGAATCATTAAAGGTGGAAAAGACCTCAGAATCACAAGGTTGGAAAAGACCTTAAAGATCATTGAGTCCAACCATTCCCATCCTATGCTAAACCATATCCCTAAGTACCTCATCTATCTTTTTTTTAAACATATTCAGGGGTGGTGACTTGACCCCCTCTCTGGGCAGCCTGAGTAGACTTGTGCTATTGATTCCTTGATTTTGATTCCTTGATTTCACAGCACTGCTTGCAGCTGCAGAGGTATGAGTGTTGGAAGTCCCAAGTCAGCCTTTCTTTCCCCCCCACCCCAGCCCAATTAATTTTCACCAACAAACCTGAAACCTATTTGATTTACATGTGATCCATAGAGCTTCCTTCTCTGTGTCCTTTCGGTGGTATGAGCCTGGCAAAGAACTTGCTCAGTAGCATTAGTTATGTTGCTGACAACTAATGGTGTTGCTACTTTACTGCCTGCTCTGTCCCCTCTGCAGCCTCACGCTGGAGATCACAGAACTGTAGGGGTTGGAAGTGACCTCAAGAGATCATTGAGTCCAACCCAGGCCCCAGGTCCCTGTGGTCCTGGGCTGCGATGCACAAACAGCATCTGCCCACCAAAGTGAAGAGTGAGGCTGTGCTCCTTTGGCTTGGAGACCCCACACTTGTGTTCTCCAAGGCAGTAATAAACCACTCCAGCCATTGCTTATCTTGGGCTTCAGGTGCCAGATGTGAAAACATTTAGAATCACAGAATCTCCTGAGTTTGAAAGGACCCCTGAGGATCATCAAGTCCTGGCTCCACACAGGGCCAGCCAAGTCAGAGCATGGGACTGAGGGCATTGTCCAGATGCTTCTTAACCTCAGTCCAGCTTGCTGCTGGGACCACTTCCCTGGGGAGACTGTTCCAGTGCCCGACTCCCCTCTCAGTACAGAACCTCTTCCTAACATCCAGCCTAAACATCCCCTGTCACAGCTTCATGCCATTCCCTCTGGTTCTATCCCTGGTTACCAAAGAGAGGAGATCGATGCCTGCCACTTCGATCCCCCTCATCAGGAAGCCACAGACCATGATGAGGTCTCTTCTCCAGGCTGAACAAACCCAGGGACTTCAGCTTCTCCTTATATGACTTCCCCTCTACACCCCTCACCGTCCTTGTTACCCTCCTCTAGACACTCTCCAAGAGTTTTGTGTTCCTCTTGTACTGTGGTGCCCAAAACTGCACCCAGGACTCGAGCTGAGGCTGCACCAGCACAGTGTAGAGCAGGACAATCCCCTCCCTGGACCCACTGGCCCTGCCAGGCTTGCTGCACCCCAGGATGTAGTTGGCCCTCCTGGCTGCCTGGGCACACTGCTGGCTCAGGGGTAACTTGCTGTTGACCAAGACCCCCAAATCCCTCTCAGCACAGCTGGCCTTCTGATCCCCCAGTCTGTATGTGGAGCCAGGGTTGCCCCTTCCCAGGTGCTGAATCTGGCACTTGCCCTTGTTAAACCTCACTCTGTTGGTGATTACCCAGCTCTCTGCTCTTTCCGGCTCATTTGGGTGCCAGCTGGCTGTTGGGGTGCTCTGGGTGTCACACGTGAGCATCTCCATACTGGGATGCACATTTTCCACAGTCCCTAGAACCATATCCGAGTGTTTCCTGGGTGGGGAGCGAGGGCTCCTCGGGGCGGGCGCAGCCCAGCTCTGGGGGCTTCCCCCTCCGCTGGTGATTTGCAAAATCTTTTAGTTCAATCCCCTGGTTTGGAAAGTAGGGGCAGCGAAACACTGAGCCCGGGAATAGCAAATCCCTTCCGTTTGTCTTGTTGTTTTCTAATGTATGCGACCTCTCTGGGTGGCTTAAGCGGTTTAGGTACTTTCCATAAAGGGGATCTTTTAATGACAAAACTAATGTGATTATCTTACCGAGTGTGAGAGGCGTATTCAAGGTTTAAAGAAAATCTGTTAGAATAGCTGAATGTATCTGCTTAATCCTTTCTCTAATGTGGGTGGACAATGCTCTGGGAAGCAGTCGCTCTTTCTTTCTGAGAGTAAATGCCCGGTCTCCAGAGGTAGGAACTTGTTTGCAGCTTTTTATACCCTTACGCTTCACCTTCTAGGGAATACAAAGGCGCAGGAGAGAGGCAGAGAGCTTTTGAGAGGCCAAGCTTTTTCCTCAAATAGCCAGGGGTGTAACCAATACGGGGCTGATTCCGGCAGGCGGCCGAGCGCCCTCCGCTCCCTTTGACTGCGACCTGAATAGAGGGGTGCTCCTTTTGCCCTCCTGAAAAACCACATCTCCCTCCCCCTCCCCCCCAACGTGAAATACAGAAACGCTTCCTCTCATTGGAGCCTGAGAGGAAGTTGCTCTGGGATGGCTGGAGCCTGCCTAGGTTTGCGTGTTGGGTGAGCAGCCCTTCCCACATGGATCTGTGGCTTTGGGGAATTCTCTGAAGCTCCTGGTTTCCATGGCTACCCTTTGGAAAGATTCAGACCTGCTGACAGGTTGTCAAAGGGTGACTCCTGGGCAGGGGTGAACATGGCCATGCCGGGACAGGGAGGGCAGCACGGAGGGGTGACAGTGCAGGATGGTTTAGCATAGATGGTTGGACTTGATGATCTTAAAGGTCTTTTCCAACCTTGTGAGTCTGGGATTGTGATTCTGGCATGCAGCCATAGCTGGACCTTGACTGGTACTAGCCTGGTGTTGCCCAGCTCCTCCACTGTTCATAGGTCTGTGCTTGTGAGTCTTTGGTTTCCTCACGCCTGGATATGTGGATGTTGGAAACATTAGAAAATTACACTGTCCACGACTGTTAGCAACACGTGTAGAACCCCCCATCCCCCTTGTTGAAGTATTTATCATGGCAAGTAGTGGCTCTGGGGCTCCTTAGCTTGTGGATCTGGCTTTACAGCACAGACAAACAGGTTGCATTTGTAATTTGTTATCCAAATATCCTCAAAATAGCAATAAGGAGAGAAAGAATATTAAACCCTGTCCCCTACGAAGAGAGGCTGAGGGAGCTGGGCTTGTTCAGCCTGGAGAAGAGAAGGCTGCGGGGGGACCTCACTGCAGCCTTCCAGTACCTGAAGGGAACAGAGAAACAGGAGGGGAATCAACTTGTTGAAAGGGTAGATAATGGCAGGACAAGGGGGGTGGATTGAAGGTAAAGGAGGGAGGGTTTAGATTAGATATTAGGGGGAATTTCTTTACAGAGAGAGTGGTGAGGTGCTGGAACAGGCTGTCCAGAGAGGTGGTGGATGCCCCATCCCTGGAGGTGTTCAAGGCCAGGTTGGATGGGGCCCTGGACAACCTTGTGTAGATCCAGGCCTGGAGGTTGGTGTCCCTGCCTGTGGCAGGGGGGTTGGAACTCTGTGATCCTTGGGGTCCCTTCCAACCCATGCCATAATTCTATGACTTCAGGGTGTCTCTTGTCAAACCTCCTGCTCTACAGCAGGGTCAGCTACAGGGTCAGGCCAGGACGCTTAGTGATGTTGGGTCATGAGAACCTCCAAGGATGGAGCCTACACAGCATCTCTGGGCATCGCACTCAGCTGTCCGCGTGGTGGAAAAGTTTTGCATCTAATTTGAACCTCTAGTTTCAGTCTGTGTGTTGTCTTTTATCCTCCTATCACACACTGCTTGAAGAGCCCTGCTCTCTGTTCTTGATGAGCCCTCCAGGCGCTGGGGTCTACTGTTTGGTGCCCCCGAAGCTGTCCCTTTTCCAAGTTGAACAAGTCAATCTCCTCCATCCTCACAGGCTAAGTGCTCCAGCCCCAACCATTCCAAGGGTCCTCCCCTGAATTTGCTTCAAATGATCAGTGTCTTCCATTTAGAGGCCCCAGACTGGATGCAGCAGTTGATTTGTGGTCACCAAGCAGCAACTGGGTGGGAGGAGGGGGAGAATTATCTCTTCCCTGGATCTCCTGGATCTGTTCCTGTTCGTAAGGCCCAGGAGGCTGTTGGGACATGCAGGAGGCTCATGCCCAGCTTGATGCCCACCAGGACTTTTTTCTTCAGAGCTGTTCCCCAGGCTGTCCCAAAGGCACAGGACTTTGTGCTTGCCCTTGTTGTACTAGAGGAGATTCTCACTCTCTACTTCTTCCTTTAGCATATCTGTTTGAATGGCCGTCCTTCTTTGAGTCAACTCTTCTCTCCAACTTGATGTCATCTGTAGGGGTAAGAAATGCCAGAGAAGAACTTGGAACTTGAGAACAATGTGGCTTGTTTTTAATCTCTGTGTAGAAGTTATGCCAAGACTATTCTTGAAAGCACTTGTTCTCTAAAGTACTTGCTGCCTGCTTCCCTGCGTCAGCTCTACTGTGGATCCTGTAGCTGAGGTCTGACCAGCTGCCAGGCTGAGGGGGAAAAGCCCCATGCTGCTCTGCCCTCAGAGCCCCGAGGTGCAGCAAGGCTTTTAGATGTGCCTTGCTGTCATACAAGTGAGCTTTACAAGCCCCCACAGCCCCCATGCTGTGAGAAGACCAGAACCCAGCCATTTCCATGCAGGATTGTGGAACATTTTTAACCATTTCCTGAAAAACCTGGACCTGAATAAGACCAGAGAGGTCTTGTGGGCTTTTCTTCGTGATGAGTTGCAAAGCTTTTTGTATCACATTGCTGCCCAAATCTTGAGTGATGCTTCAGGGCTGTCCAGCACTCCCAGGGAAGCCATCCAGTACCTCTGGGCAGATACTGGAGTGGGTGGTGGGAGTGATGGCAGGCACAGTCCAGAGGGTCACTGTTTCAGCACTGGGCTTCCCTGAGCCCCCAGAGCTCTGCTTCCACACCTGCACCAGTCTCATAGGAGGCCATTGCCCCTTGTCCTGTCCCCACAGACCACTGAAAAGAGGCTGGCCATTTCCCCCTGTAATCCCTTGGGTATGCTGTCTGCCTGTGGCTTCCTGGCTGAAGCAGGCTCTGGTGCTGCGGAGTCCCATTCTTTTGGTCTGAGGGCAGAACTGTGGTCCCCTCTCCATGAATAGTTGAGGAAAAAGCAGTGTTTCTCCTCCAGGAAGAAAGGGATGACCTTCTTCTCCCTGCTCGCAGCCTGCTGGCATACCCAGCCGTGCCAACTGGGATCTTCAGCTGCCTGTTATCATTTCCCCATGTGCCAGAGAGGAAGCAAAGGATCTTATTTCCTTGCAGAGAGTAGTGAAAAAGGCTGGGCCCTCCCAGGTCACGCTGGAGGCGGGGGGAGACTCCCACCTTTCCTCGCAGCAGATGAAGTCAGTACTCGCTACGCAAACTAGACTAATAAATGTCGGGGCAGCGGGAGGTGAGTGCAATCAAGTGCGAGAGCCTGAGTTATAGCAGTAACCTGCTGAATTCCTGGGTCACAAAGTAATTTACAGAACAGCCCCAATGTCAGTCAATAATTATTCAGACAGCCCGGACCCCAGGGGCCGTGCTGTCCCGCTGGGTGTATTATTAATACCATCAACAAGCAGCAGGATGTTGGCGTGAAGAAAAGAACCACGAGGCGAGCGTGTGAACCCAAGGAACGGATGGAAAATGGTTTAGTAGGAGATGTGAGCCATCTCTAATCAGTAAATATATATATATATATATATATATATATACATATATATAATAAATCTGTCTGTCTTGTCCTTTCAAGCCATTCGGCACAACGTGAATATATCTCTTTTGAGAGTGGAAATTGCTCATGGCGGTTTGCGGCAGAAGGGGAGGAAGATCGGTGTGTCAGTGGCTGCCCATTGATACCTCCCAGCCCCTGTGATAGTCCCCATGGAGACTGAATGGGGGGAGGAGTGGGGGTGGTTTCCAAGCGCCCCAGAATAATTTAAATTAATATCCAGTGAACAATGTAAACCTTCTCTTTGACGTGGCGTGGGAATAGGCGGTCACAGCTCTCGAACTGGGTCAGCTGAAAAGGAAGGTAATGCTGCAGCCCAGGATTTGATCGGTGGAGTAAGCCAGGGGCTCAACCTCTGCTATCTCAGTCCCCCTCTTCTTCTTCCCCTCTCTGCCCCCCCTGCTCCCTCATCCTCCAAAATATCTAGAAATGGCAGCAAATTCCCTTTGGAAACCTCTCGTTGTGAATGGAGGCTTCCAGAATGAAGAGGACATACATCATACCTGAGAGCAGGTGCAGAAGGTAGCACCTTCTGCAAGGTGTACAGACCCCAACACGTGGGTGCCCACAGGGTAGTGTCACACCTGTAATTTTAAACCCTTTTACATCACTGTTTTGTGACGCTTCCTCACCCAACTGAAGCTCCACCTGACCTGAGGGTTGCTGGAAGGCTGCAAGAAGGAGTTACATGGGCAAAGCCTGAAGTGAATCAAGTCTGAAGTAACCTGTGAGCCCTCCTGGAGCACCATTCCAAGAGTGATGTGTGGAGTCTCCTTCTCTGGAGACATTCAACCCCACTCTGGACTCATTCCTGTGCAACCTGCTCTTGCTGAGGAGTTCAACTAGATGATCTCCAGCTGTCCCTTCCAACCCCTGCCCTTCTGTGGTCACTCTGGCCACAGGCTGAGGTGGTTACTGGAAGAAGTAGTATCAACACTTTGACGTGGTATATGAGATGAGCTCAGTGGTTCTTTTTGTACCTTAAAATTGCAAAATGATGGATAAATGAGGTACTTAGGGATATGGTTTAGTAGAGGACAGGTACAATCGGACTCGATGATTTCAAAGGTCTTTTCCAAACCTTGTGATTATCTTTGAAGGTCCCTTCCAACCCAAACTGTTCTATAAAACACACGCAAGATGGCATCTCCACCTGGGAGCTGGGGTGGGTCTAGGACTGACAAACGTCACCTATACCTGTGGTGACCAGCCACAGCTCAAGGTTTAGGAAGCAGCACAGACATACAACCTCTTTCCCCAGCTACACATGGCTCCTCTTCCTGCAGCCCTTTCCAGTGCTCGGTTTGGCTTTGCTTTTGCACTGCACATGCCCAGCAGGCAGGAGGGTCACAGGGCACCACAGGCATCAGTGGCAGGAGCTACAAGAAGCTCTGATGTTAGTAGTAGACCCTGAGTCCTTCCTCTTGTTCACAGTTTAGCAATAAATTTCATCTAACCTCCCTCCCTGACTCCTCCCACGCATCCCACTGTCAGAAGTCACGGTGGTTTTGTGCCTGCACTGCTTTTCTTGGCAGGACCCATGAAAGAGCATCAAGAGATGCGTTATTCTGATGTTATCGCGACGCTGCCTGAGAACCGCATCACCAGAACGCTTCTGTTTTCCCTTTTGTGCCTCTGCACGGATGTTGCTGCTGATATTCCCTGAATTCCCCTGGAAAATAAAGAGTGTTTTATCCGTATTTCCCAAGCGCCCAATACAAATGCAAATCAGCTCTGGGCGGCAAACCTTGGGTTGTCTTTTTTTTTTCCCTCCCTTTCTTTCTTTTTTTTCCTTCTTTTCCTGCTGCCCAGCATCACTTGATGGGTCTTTTCTCACTTGTTTCTTTTCCTCCCTCTCCTTTAGCCAGCATGTCCCAAGTGAGGTCCTCAGGAGGGGCAGAGACCTGCTCCATTCCCAAAACTCTGCCCCATTCCTCCTGTTGCACAACTTGTTTAAAGCCTTTTTGTTTATTAAGGAGAAAGAGAGGAAGGGCTCAAAGTAAAAAGGAATGTCTCAATTTCCTTAATATCATGGTCAGGTGGGTCACGCCAGTCCCAGGTGAGAATATTTGGGCATTTTATGTTCCTGCTTTGCTGCCTCTCCACAGGGTACATCTCTAGGATGAAATCAAGGAGGAGATCACAGCTGCAGGGTTCAAGGTCAGAGGAAGGTGACTCTGAACTTCCCCATCACTTTAAAAAGGACAGGGCTTTTTAGGTAATAAAATACCTAAATGAGGGACTCCTAATCCCCTCATAAGTGGGATTTGAACCACCAAGGCTGGTTAAAGCACCAGAGTAACTGGTGCTCCAAAATCCTTAGGTCAAAGCAGGTGTCTGCTCAGAAAATTCCTGCACTGTTGTACAATTGCTCAGCAGACCCGGCTGCCAGCATACAGCCATGCCGGACGGTTCTTCTGGACCAGGCACATTTTCTTCTGTGCCCAGAGTTCAGACTGATGGAGACACTCTGTGCCCTCAGGGTGCCTTTTTTTTTTAAAGAGAAATTGGTTTTACTTGTGTTTACAGCTACAGCCGAAGAGATCAGTGGGTGATGTCAAGTGCACATGCAAGGGGAAGTTAAAAATGGGATATCAACATCAAAACCCAGCTCCATCAATCCAGGAAAACGCTTGAGCATCACTGCCATTGCTTCCAGGCACAGCTGCTGGCTTGGTAGGGGTCCATCTCTTCCTCCAATGAGTTTCAGATCAACCAAGCACTTAAATATATGCTTAGCTTCAACTGCATGAGCAGCTCCTGCTTACTGCAATGTTTTGCAATGGGTTTAGTGTTAAGGATGTCCTTAAGCCCAGGTGAAGGGCTGGTGAAGCCCAAGTGGGGATGGACACTGTTTCCTTCCCTGCTTGAGCCCACCAAGGTGGACCTGCTGAACCCGTGGGCCTGGCTGCATGATATCCAAGCTGCCTCCTGGGAGTGACTGAATTTGGGAGGGAGACACATGGGGCCCAATACGTCACCCACATCGCTTCGTTGCCATCACCCATCTGCCCGGCGCTGATACAGGGCAGCTTGTTCTGCCCTGAATGCTGCAGCTGAGCCGCTTCCTAGAAAAAAAAAAATCTCAGAGTTAAAAAATTCATTTGTGTGGGTTCCTTCCCCCCACCCCCACCCCTCCTTTTCATCTTCTTTCCTGCTGCTATTCACTTAGCGTGAAACAACCTTCCAGATCAATCCGGAAGAGAAGATCGTTGGAAACCGTTGCTGTTTTCCCATTGCTAATTGCTGAAATCCCACCCGAATCGCCCTGAATGCACAGTCTGATGTTCCTACCAGGTATTTTCCCTGACGGGCTTTTATTTCCCTGGAAAATAAACAACCCAAAACCTACCCCAACAACTCAATCCTGGCTCGCTGGTCAGCTTTTACCAGGACAATAGTGTCTCGGCGGTACGTCTTGTTTCCGAAGCAGAGCCGTGTTTTGGCAGGAAGCAAGTTTCACAGGGCCAGTGGGGAGGTTTGGTACTCACAGACCCAGAAGTGAAGCAGTTAATGGCCCTACTGGGAAGGAGGAAATTTCTTGTAAAAATCCAGATTCTGGTTGAACAATGTGGCCTTTTTATTTTTTTCCAGCCTTGGAATCAAGCCTGGCTGCCCTTGTAAACAAAGGAAGGAAAGAATCACTGAACCAACCCAACGCATAAAAACTAACCATGTCTGTCTTTGAAGTTTCCTTTATGTTGTTTGGAAAACTTGGGATTACAGAGGGGAGGTTTTTTTCCTTTCTCCTATTTTTTTTTTTTTTAAGAAGAAGCGGGATGGGAGTTGAGGGAAACTTTTTCTTAAACAGAGCAGAAGTCATTAATTAAGTATCCCATTCATCCCTGAGGCACCGGCTCATCAATCAGAATTCTTATTAGCATTCTGATGACCTGCCTGACCCCCTGTCTCTGTACTGTCTGCATGACGACACGGAAAACCAGACCACACACCGAACGGAGGAGGATTATTCGATGCTTTTCCTTACCCCAGGAAGGGGGGGGGAGGAGTGAGCTGGGAAGAGGAATGGTGACTGACGTTGTTGTTTTGGGTTGAGGTAAGTCAATAAGTGGCTCTTGGAGAAGCAGCGCTGAGAGCCTGAGTGGTGTCCTGGTGGGTTTGCTGATGGATGCACAGGGCTGCTCCGCGGCTTGGTGCTGTCACAGGGTCTCTGTGCCTGTCATGGGCAGACTAGGCTCAAATCCAGAGCAGAGAAATGGATTTTAGTGCAGAGACCACCGTGCCCTTACCTTTGGGTAACCCCAGTTGGGAAATGATTGGCTCCTGAAAACGTGCTGGCAGCTCTGGGGCCCCTAAGCAGGGACTAGGGAATTTTAACCTAGGGAAGAGCAGATTGAGGAGGGATCTTATCAATGCTGATAAATACTCGAGGAGTGGGGGTCAGGAGGATGGGGTCAATCTTCTGTCAGTGGTGCCCAGGAACAGGACAAGAGGCAACGGACATAAACTTGGATATAGGAAGTTCCAGCTGGCCATGAGGAGGAACTTCTTAATTGTGAGGGTGACAGAGCCCTGGGACAGGCTGCCTAGGAAGGTTGATGAGCGTCCTTCTCTGGAGAGATTCAAACTCCCCTGGGTGCTGTCCTGTGCAGCCTGCTCGAGGTGATGCTGCTCTGGCAGGGGGGTTGGACTAGATGATCTCCAGAGGTCCCTTCCAACCCCTGCCCTTCTGTGATTCTGTGTTCTTGTGGCAGATCCCACAGGTAAGGATTCCACTGTCAGTACTCCAGCCTTTCTCCTTCCACATCATTCCAGTTACAAGTCATTACCTGATGACATCTTTACTCAGTAGCTTTTGGCCAAGAGCCAGCAGTGTGCCCTGGAGGCTGAGAGGGCCAATGGGATCCTGGGGTGCATCAAAAGGAGTGTTGCCAGCAGGTCAAAGGAGGTGATCCTCCCCCTCTACTCTGCCCTGGTCAGGCCCCACCTGGAGTATTGTGCCCAGTTCTGGGCTCCCTACCCCTATGATTCTGTGATGCTGTGATTTTGCACTGAAATGAAAAAAAACAAACAAGAGGACAGTGTCAGCAGCGAGTTCTGAGGTGTGTGTCTCTTTTCCCAGGAGAAAGTCAGACTCCAGCAGCCCCTTGCTTAGCACGGGACCTCGCATATGCACACCCATGCATGCACGTGTTTGCACACACACAGAGGTGGGTGACCTCATGACTGACACCGTGACAGCAGTGGCCAGCAGAAGGAGGCAGCAGTTGGGAGGTCAGGAGCTGCTCTCCGTTAGGTTTGCAGTGGTGTTATGTGGAACCACACGTTGGGGAGGAAGAAAGATGGTGTGAGTGATGTGCCCATGTGACTGCCCTGGTGATGGGTGCAGGGATAGGGCACTGCATGTGGGGCAGCTTGTTACCAAGAGCTGGATAAGATTTCTAAATCAGATTGCTTTTGCCAAGGCTTACTCTCAAAATAAAAGAACCTGAAACTTCATATTTGCTCCTTGTTTAAATGTGGAGACTCTCCCTGGAAAGATAAGAGAATTACTTGTTTTATTATCTCCTACCTCCTAATTTCTCTCTCTTTTTCTGTCTCTTTTTGAGGATTAAAAGTACAGCACTGTGTGTGGCAAATAGAAAAACTGGAGAACACAGATAAAGCTGTAAAAATTTTCTAAAGTATTATTTGGCGAGGGTTAATTTAAAAACAAAAAAAGTATTTATTCTTTTTGAATTATTTAAGTCAAAAGGGGCTGTACCTGACCAAGCATGACATATTCTCCTTTAAGTCTCACAGCCTGGAATAGTTGCAAGGATAGGACAAGAAGAAACAGCCTCAAATTGTGCCAGGGAAGGTTTAGATTGGATATTCAGAAAAATTTATTTACCAAAAGAATTGTCAAGCTTTGGATCAGGCTGCCCAGGGAGGGGTTTGAGTCACCATCCCTGGGTGTGTTTAAAAGATGGGTAGATGAGGTACTATGGGGATATGGTTTAGCATAGGACAGGAACGGTTGGACTCGATCTTAAAGGTCTTTTCCAACCCAGTGATGCTGTGATTCTGCGATTGTATTTCACACTGAAATGATATGGGTGCATTCTGGATATTGACAATTAAGTCTAGTTTTCGTGCTCCCTCCTAACCAAAGGAGTGCTGGATCTAGCTCCTTCCCAAGGTATCTGCTGTGGCCTCTCAGCTGTTCCTGTGCCCTTTGATGTCCTATTCAATGCTCAGTGTATTTTGAATTTACATCTGATTAAATGTCAGGTATTTCTCTGATGATGTCATTTTTATGTACTGAGAAGCAGTACATTAAAAAAAAAAAATCTGAGAGGGAAGGATGTGTACTTCTATACCAGCACAAAAGAGATCAGATGGGGAGGGACTTGCTATGTGGAAAACTTAAAAAAATGGGCAAAGAGTTCACAGAATCACAGAATTACAAGTTTGGAAAAGACCTTTAAGATCATCAAGTCCGACCATTCCTGTCCTATGCTAAACCATATCCCTAAGTACCTCATCTACCCCTCTTGTTAAACACATCCAGGGATGGTGACTCAACTCCCTCCCTGGGCAGCCTGATCCAGGGTCTGACAGCTCTTTCCTTGAAAAATGTTTTCCTAACATCTAATCTGACCCTGCTGTGGTGCAGCTTCATGCCATTTCCCCTTGTCCTTGTAAGAAAGAAGGCTCAAACCCCTTCCATCTCTCTGCTGATCTGGTGCTGGACCATCTGATGCAGCGATCCGACGCTGTTTGCAGAGCCTGCATAAATTAAATTCCATGTGTACACACACACACACACACACATACACACACACAGCTGAACAGGATCTCTGGTGCCAGCAGCTCCTCTTATCACTTTGCAGCCTGTTTGAGTTCCCTGGCAGATAATCACCATGACTAACATTTATCTGACACAGCCAATGTTGCTACCGAAATCTGGTTTTTGACCTTAACTGACTATTCACAGAAATGACAGCTTACCCACCCCCCACCAGTATAAATGCTAACAAAGCTCTCCTAGGAAATAGATGTGTTTTGTGGACACATTATAAAGTCAAAATAAGATGCAATGGGTGCTCCAGAGAGCTGGATGGAGGGGTTGAGTGCCTTTTATTTCTCCATCTTGGTATTTGTGGTAGTTTCCTTCATCTGATGTATTTCTTTTACTGTTGTGTGTTGCATCTCCAAGTAGAGAAAGACTTTGTGCAGTTAGATGGCCATGGTAGAGAAAGAGCTACCTGACACAGTCTTCATGCCAACTTGACTTCTGCTCTGTCCTTCTCTGCTATTCTCTCATGTGTATTTTCAAGAGGTCTGTCTGTGAGGCAGGAGAAGCTGGTACAATTGTCTGATGATGCCTGTGATGGCGTGAGGGACAACAGGGAATTGATCTGGGTTTGGATGAACCTGGCAAGATCAAAAAAAGAGTTTAACATTGAGCAGCTCCCCAGGCTGTTCATCATGGGCTACACATGGGCTACAGCTGGGAGCTGGGGCTGAGATGGGGAAGAAGGAAGGACCAGGGCAGATGTGCACAGGTCTGTCTCTGGCTTGTTAGTGGATTTCTAACCTAGCAGGGCCCCGCTGCCCTTTACTGACCCGTGTCCCCATACATATCCACTTGTGTGCATTACAAATCCCCAGTTCCTCCTCTTGGGACACAGCCTGGGCAGGAGGGCAAGGAGCCTTGGCTGGCTAGCTATGGGAACCTTTTATTCACAACAAGTTTTTAAGCACTTGAGAGTTAACTTAGCTTTCTTAAGACTTGAATTCTTCAGGTGGATCTGTCCATTCCTTCCAAAAGTCTGATGTATTTTCTTTGAGTCCTTCTGCTCACTTTCTCCTTCTGATTCTTCCTCTGTGAAGCCCATGAACCAGTACCATGCCTCTAAGGAAAATTGACCTTTAAATGGTGCATCTAGGCCATGTGTTCTCTCAGCAGCGGTCCAGGCCTGAAGATGAGACCCAAAGGCCTCAGACAGTGGAGGGATGACTTAAAGGTGGTCCCCTGCAAAAAAAATCACCAGATTTCTTCCAAGCAGGTCTAAATGAACTGCCTCTGGGCAAAACTGAGTGCACAACGTTTGTGTTTCCATGGTTTGCCTGTCTGTCTGTGAGGGGTGCCAGGCTCAGAATTAGCTCAGGACACTCTGTGTCTAAGGAGGTAGCCTGAATCCCCTCATCGCTCAGGGTTTCTCTTCTGTCTCCTTCTGCTGCCACCAGAAAATGAAATTTTGCCAATAGTGATGACTATCCCCACCCAAGCAAAATGAGTTCTTCATATTTGCATTCATATCCTTCTTAAAAGTCCTCTCCAGAGGCCTAAAGGAAATCATCCAAAGCCCTACCCCAGAGAAGACATTGCCCTTCCTCCCCTCCATTCTCCTAGAGCATCCAGCTGTATATGGACAAGGCATACTACATCTGGCAAATGCTTGTTACCGTGTCTATACATTCTTGACATGAGGCTAATTATGAATATTTTCAGATTTAATTGAGCATTTTAAGATTAATAGGTGGGATGAGATGATTTGGAGAACTATAGCGAGATGATCTGCATTTTGTCCTTCCGATTTTGGCCTCAACCTAGTCTAAACCTGTAGTGAACAGAAACAGTCCCTGGCTGGGAGTTTCCCCCTCAAAATAAACCATGGTGGCCTCTGAATGGCTAAAAAGCATTTCCAGAACATTTTGGGCAACTGTCCTGCACTGGTTTGACACATGTAGCTCCAAAGGGAGTTGTGTGGCATTAGTTGGATTAGGTTGATCATGGGGGGTCCCTTCAAAGTCAGTGGGAAAACAGGTAATGGCATGGGAGGATTGCTAAAATAGGACAGAAAAGTTACTCTAGAGCTGCCCATTTCTCTCTGCCAATGAGAATCATGGAATAATTTAAGTTGGAAAAGACCCTTAAGATCATCGAGCTCAACTGTAAACCTAACACTACCATGTCCACCAGTAAACCATGTCCCCTAAGCACCATGTCCAGAGAAGAGGAGCTGTGGGTGAGTTGTTCATGTGGGACCCTCCTCAACAACCACAGTCAGCAGCTTCTGGGTATGTTTTATTACTTGTCAGTGTGTGTATTTGGCAGTCTGGTGGGCGGCATTTCATGGTCCTACCTGAGGTGAATTACAGCTGTGGGGATGGCTGTGCTCAGGCGCAGGCTGCAATAGCCAGGTTTCTCCTGCTACTCTCCACGGTGGGAGCACCAAGACCCTCAAATAGGTCCTGAGGGAGGGCGGACAGCATACAAACCCTCCATCCTCCAGGTGGGCACCCCTGGGAGCACCAAAAGGAAGAGGAGAGTGTTAGCGCAGAGAGAGAGAGAGAGCAAAGCTTGAATGTCTTGATCAAACTCCAAGCCTCCAAGAAAGGCACTGCCAAAATCCACCTCAGCAAGCCCCCAACACACATGGCACTTTGGACACACCAAGCAGGAGCGGCCGCGTTCCCATCGCCGGGCGCGCAGTGATATGACGGCGTGCCAAAGGGTCTTTAGGGGCTGGTGGGGGCTGGGAGGAGGGAAGGGGAGGGGGGAGCGGAACCCTGGCATAGAATTTAAAATGGGCTCTAACCTTTTCTGCAAACTGAAAGCAAGAAAAATGCTCATAAAACTACTCTTTGTGCACAGAAAGAAGTCCGTTTTTATACTGTTGCTAAGTTCCTTATTGTTTTCTGGCTGTTTTTTGTGTTTCTGTGGCAGCCTTTTCTGTGGGCCTCTTTCAGTGACTTAGCTATATTGGCCTGCAGATAATTAGATCAGTGCTATCATTTTCACTGTCCTTTTTCCTCTGGGGTTATTTGCATGAGAATGGTGGTTTGTGGGACTCTCTCCCTCAGCCTCCCTCTCTCTTTTAACGAGACACGCCATTTCTAAGCGCGCAGTCATTTAGGGAACAATCCGCGAGCGGCTCTGGTAGGAAAAGGCTGGGAACATCTGGTTAAGAAAAACATTTCTGGTAACCAAAAATCCAAATTTTAGGTTAGCTGGAGCTTTAAAAAGAGTTGTTTGTTTGGTGGTTTGGGTTTTGTGGGGGTTTTAAACTGTATTTTTAGTCTATGTGTGTTTGCTGTATGTGATCCCCCAACCACAGCATGCTCTCACTCTGGGTATGTATGTGCATATAATGGTTTCTTATCATCTAGATAATTTATAGATGAATTACCTAGGTAATTTATATACCAGCAAGACATTAGGATTTAAACTCTCAATGAGTCCCACTTATATTTAAAAGGTAGCTGTGCCCCACAGACTGGGTTTGAAGCTCTCTTGCTCTCTTGAAGCTCTTACCTGAACAGGCTGCCCAAGGAGGGGGTTGAGTCACCATCTCTGGATGTGTTTAAAAGTCAGGTAGATGAGGTACTTAGGGATCTGGTTTAGCATAGGACATGAACAGTTGGACTTGATGATCTTAAAGGTCTTTTCCAACCCAGTGATTCTGTGAAGTCGTCTGTTCAGCAAGATGTCCCCAAGTCTAAAGCATGGAGTAAACATGGGTTTACTCCATGGCACTTGTGTTGTAGTGATTTAGGGTCTGAGGTTTTCCATGTGAAAACGTATCGTGGCTAAGGGTGGACCAAAGAAGGGCTTTGTGCAGGAGCAGGGATTCCAGCTGCTCCAGAGTCTTGCAGACTGGGGGCCACCTCAGCCTGCAGATTGTGCCACACCACCGAGAAGGTTATTTTTGCTGTAAGAAAGGGGTCTTGGGTCAAATTCCTGCTCCTGATAGTATTAAACTCCCTGCAGACATCCCTCAGCAAGGGAGAAAATAAATGGTGAAAAAAATATAGGGAGTTAATAAAATCAGTGCTGGATTCAGGAGATGATGGAATCCCTTTGAGATTTGAATCTCATTCTAGAAGCTCAGCAAGGGGCATCAGCTGTCATACACCTGATGTTTTTTGATGTCCAGCAGATCTTCATGTCACTCTGGCAAAAACATATTTGTAGTCCAGCTCCAGGTCTCAGAAGTCTCCTCCAGTGCTGCAGCAGATGGGTGGTGAGGCTGGGAATACAAAATCTTGTTGCCTGTTTAGTTAAGCTTATTAAAACTGTTTGACCTCTGTAACGGATGGGCAATTTTCAGTAGTTTTCATAGCATTTTCAATTAAAAATAAAGCAATTAAAAATTCCACCATTGTCCTTTTTTATGGGAAAAATGTTCTTGGAAAGAAACAGGATTTAAGAAACAAGATGCAGTGCTGACCAATATTTTTAAAGGTGACCCTCTGCTGCAAATATCTCATAGCAATTGTATCACACCAGAAAAGAGCCTTTCCTTTAGGTAATTTCCTTTAGGTAAATACCTGCGAGGGTCAGGCTGTCTTGCTGCTGGTCATGGGGTCACATAGCTCCCACCCTTTCAGCACCTGAGCCCAAACTGTCTCCCTGGCGTGGACATGGGTGCGATGGTGCCAGAGTATCTTTCCACATGCTGAGGCCACCTTGTTTCCAGGGTCATCAGGATCTATCAGTTGAGCTGCACTGGGTTCATTTAAGAGTCACAAAAGAATATGAAAGCATTGCTGTGGTCACGGGTACCTGAAGTCACCTCCAAGTCAGAGACTCTTCAGCATGGTTGAAGCATCATTTAAGAGCAACCAGGAGTAGCAGAGGGCTGAGCCTAGGCCATGGGAGAGCTGCAAGAACGAGCAGAGTTTAGCTCATAGCTGCACAGAAGGATGATGCCACATATCATAGGAAGGGGGGGTGGACTTGATCTCTTGAGGTCCCTTCCAACCCCTACAATTCGGTGATTCTGTGATTTTTGGCATGGGGTTTCCTGGCTCAGGACAATGGGTTATTCCCAAATGGAGGGCAAAGAGACGGTGACTGGCTCACCCGAGTCATGGGAGTTGCTGATGTTCAGCAGTTCTGAGAATTAGGCCCATCAATTGGGGTTATTTGTCACTGAATGGGAATCAGTGGAAATGACTTCACTGGGGGTTGGACCAGGTCCTTATTTCAGAGCACAAATAATGAAAGAGAAGATTTCTGAAACACTGGTGCCAGGCTGTGTATGACCAGAGGCCACCAAACAGCACCAGCCCTCCTCTGCTCTCCCTGGAGCTGTTGCGGGAGCCAGACCTCCCTGCTTTCAGTTTCAGTGAAGACTGAGACACATCCAGACTCTTTTGCAGCATTTGCTAAATTCTCACTGCATCAGGTAAGACTTGAGGAGCTCCTGTCCTTCCCAGCACCATGCAGTGCCTCCCAGCAATGCCTGTCAAGAACCATGAGATCAAATAAACCAGCTCCTGCCAAGCAAACAGAGATTAGTGGAAGGATAGCGTGCGGCGAACAAGACAGTGCTTGACATTAGTTGCGATTTGTTTGCGGTTCACAATTTATTTCCACCCAGCAAAGCCCTTCCAAGCAGCACACTGCACGACTAGCAACAATAAAGGACTGAGTTTGATCTCAAAACCCATGCACTTACCTTCAGAAATGTCTCTGAGTGAAAATAAAACCCTGCAGATTTCAAGGAAAACACGAGGACTGAGGGAAACAAATAACATGAAGAAAATATTTCTCAATAATACAAAAAGTCTTTTTTTTCCTATTCTTTTCAAGTATCGTAGAATCACAGAATCACGGGAAGGGACTTTAAAGATCAGCAAATTCCAACCCCCTGCCATGGGCAGGGACACCTCTCACTAGGCCAGGCTGCTCAAGGCCCCATCCAACCCAGCCTTGAACACCTCCAGGGAGGGGGCGGCCACCACTTCCCTGGGCAACCTGTGCCAGGGCCTCACCATCCTCAGAGTAAAGGATTTCTTCCTAATATCCATTCTAAATCTACCCCCTTCCAATTTAAAACCATTCTCCCTCATCCTATCACTCCATGTCCTTCTAAAAAGTCCCTCCCCAGCTTCCTCGTAGGCCTCTTCAGGTACTGGAAGGCTGCTGTAAGATCTCCCTGGAGCTTTCTCCAGCCTGAGCAACCCCAACTCCCTCAGCAAATGCAAACACAAATGTTTCCTCAACGTCTGTTTCTACCAGCAGCTGAGTGTCGGACTGCAGGCAGAAATTAATGAAATGAAATTACAATTTCAACCCCCCAAAGCTCTTTCCTGAAGAGGCAGGTGGTGGCTTTTGCACAGCTCTTGTAGTGGTGACACAGAGCCACCAGCAATGCCATGTTCCAGAATGCAGCCCACAAAACTCACCAAATGCACTTTTGTGTCAGCCAAGTTCACGTTTTCACAACTTTTGTGGGATTTAGAGCTATACCACATCCTTTTTTAATCAAGCCATAAATCATTATGCAGACTGTAGGTAGAAGACAATATGTTACAGCTAATACTCCTCCTGAATGCTGGTGTTTTCAGAGAGTATGAAAAAATAATTTAACCCTCTGAAGGCAACTTCAGTGAAGAGCTGAAAACCTCCTGCCATCACCTTCAAAATTATATGAAAGCTTTGAACAAAAGTCACAATCGTATGAAGAAGATGAGTGTTTCTCCAACCAGGGAGTTTATAAAATAATAAAAAAAGAAAATCAGCTACTGTCTGAAGCAGTGAAAACAACACAAATTTTTTTAAGCTGATGAGGTTTGTTTTCAGGAATTGATTTGGACGTGGTCCCATTGCATGCTTCTTCTGATTGTCTTGTCCTTAAGCTTCCAGTCTACCTTCCCATAGATAGATTTCCTTCACAAGGCATCATATACAAAGTGCATAACACAGCTGTGGAGCAGCATTTATGACTGTTCAGATGAAGGAGAGAGAGAGAGAGAGACAGCTATGATGGAAGAACAACCCCAGTTTTATGCTGGGGTAACCCCACTGAAAGAAGGAATTCCACTCTTCTAAAACCAAGTGTTGGGTCAGGCTTAGCTCAACAATGGACTTCCCTAATTATCTAGAAGATTAAATATAGTCCCCCATGTGTGGTCCATGTTTCAGCCGAGTGCTGCACCCCTCATGTCAGGAAAACAACCATTGCCTGATGAACAATGTCATCCCAGAACAAAATGGTGCAGGACTGGGCTGTGTAAAGCCCCAGGATTTCAGAAAATACTGGAAAATGGGATTTAAAGTTTCTCCCTGATGAATTTATGAATGCAGTTCTAGTGGAAACTTTGGATCCACTGTTTCTTTTCTAGTTCCAAACAGTTGATGGTTTGGGGTTGTTTTTTTCCTTGTTTGCTTAAAATAGGCATATAAAGAATCTCAGGTTAAATGCTTAAACTCTGCCTCAAACTCTTGTGCCTACCTCAGCAATACTTTGCCGATCAGAGAAAACTCTGGTGGCATCTCAGAGCTCAGCCCAGGCAAGGACATGGACAAGGAGAGCCTTTATGGGATCTCCTGATGGAGTGATGATCCCCTAAACACAGACAACACAGCTTTGTGCAGCTATTTCTTGTCTGACAGAGTGCCTACAAACACATGTCACCCATTCACCAGTGCCAGCAGAACCATGAAAACCCACTTAGTCCTTTTTTTCTGGGGGAAAATATATCCCAGGAGAACATGATGCACACACTGAGACTGGAAAAAGGGAAGACAAACTGAGATGGCGGCATCCAGAAGACACAAGAGTTAAACAGGGCTTTGTTTGCAGGGTGCCAATCTGCAGTCCTCTGTCCACTAGTAATTCCATCCAAATAGCATCTTTAAGGAGCCAAGACCAGAAAGGAAGGACCTGTGTACATGCACACGTATGAACACTCACCGTCTGAAGTGGTCCGTAGTGATTTGAGGCAGGAGGACTGGATCTACGTAAGCCACCTGATCTTATGCCTGCACAGAGATACTAAAATTAGGGTAAGTGGCTTAAATTTGGCTTAAGCAGGATACGCCTTTCATCCCTCCTCCTGATTTCACCTAACAGTTTTATTATCAATTGCTCTTTCTTTATTAACAGGGAAGAGAAGTGGTATGTCCTAAAACTTCCCTTGCTGTTGTGAGTATAAACTTCTTGAAGATTTTATCCTGTTCTCAAGAGATTTGGTCAAATGAAGATTTTTATTTTTGGGATGGGGTTTTTTTTGGGTGGTTTTTTTTTTTTAGGTCAACATTTTCTTCTGGCAGACTGAGCCTGAAGTGCACTTTATTTCCCTTTAATTTAACAGCTCCAGCAGCTTTTCCAGTTAAATCGACTGTTCATTATTGAGCCCATTTATGAAGGGCTGTGCAGTGCAGTTTAATGAATCCCTGGCACAAAGCTCCCTTTCAGCACAGGGAAAGAATAGCAGCCTATTTAGGTCCCGTAGGGCTGTATGTCAAAGGCTGCCTATAATACTTGTCAGGGAAGGGCAGAAATTCCCACTGATATAAGAATGTGCAAGAAATCAACTTTCACAACCAACTTGCCGATTAAGACGCGATCAGGAAATGAGACTGTAGGTTGCAAGCAGTGACACCTGTTTGGACAGCCAGATTTTCCCATAACTTGATAACCATATGGGCCATACAACTGGCTGGGGGGGAATAAAGTTCCTCCCTCCCCTGTCATAAAGGTTTTCTTGTTTTCACGCTGCCTTCCTGATGCTGCGGTGAGAGGAAAACCGGGCGTTGTGAATTGTGAGAGCAGGGCTAGGTGCTGGGTCTAGTTTGCCTCCCCAAAGGGAAGGTTGTGCTAGTGATTGTAGGATCACAGGATGGTTTGGGTTGGAAGGGACCTTTAAAGGGCATCTGGTCTAACCTCCTCAGTGGTGAGCAGGGGTATTTTCAACTAGAGCTCAGAGCCCCACCTTGAATGACTCCAGGGATGGGGCCTCCACCACCTCTCTGAGCAACCTGTTTCAGTAAACATTATTACCCTCACTGTAAAAATGTTCTTCCTTATACCTAGTCTGAATCTACTCTGGTTTAGTGATAGGCATAGCACGAGATGTTTCCTTCCGGATGGATCCCACTACCTGTTCCTGTACCGCAGAAGATTTACCCCAGTGTGGGATACTGAGATGCGTAGTCCTATGAGCATCAGGATTCAGCTTCTGCAACCACCTCCAGCAAGGAGTTGCTCCACAGAAGTGCTGGCACCATAACATGGTCCTCAGCTGTGCAAGGCTTGCTGGTTTGTGCAAGGTGCGTTCTCCTTTCGGTCCAAAAGGATAATAAATCAGTATTCTTGCAAAAGGTTTGATTGTGTGGCTATGAGCTCGGTTTGTGGCTGGTGCAAAGCACTAATGAGGACATGGTGTCCCTGCTCTCCCAATCCCCTCTAAAAAAGCCAAAGTTGACATCAAGGGCATCATTCTAGACAGCCCTGGTTTAATCCTCAAAGCTGGTTGAGATGCTGCTGCCTGAAATAAACAGCAAGAAAATAAACAAACCCAGACACATTTCCTAAACAAAAGTGGGCAAGAAACTAGCAGCAGAGCCCCAGGAGACCCTTAGTGAGCACTGAACATTATCCCACAGACCAAAGGTTTGGGGTGGTGTCTGCAACCGCTTTACTCCCCTCAGTCTGACGTGGGAAGAGAGTGGAGGGACCAGGATGTAGAATCATATCACAGAATTGTAGGGGTTGGAAGGGATCTACAGAGATCATCGGGTCCAACCCCCCTGCCAAAGCAGGTTTCCTAGATCAGGTCACACAGGTCGGTGTCCAGACGGGTCTTGAGTATCTCCAGAGAAGGAGACTCCACAACCCCCTGGGCAGCCTGTCCCAGGGCTCTGTCACCCTCACTGTGAAAAAGTTCTTCTGCATATTGCTGCGGAATCTGGTCGAAGCATTTACCTGGGGTTGGGATTATGCTGTAGATCTAATCCCATCACTTCCTGGAAATTAGACCTTGCCAGCGAGCAGAGGTGGATCACTGGAGGGGGGTTGTGAGAGCTGCCCCGCACTGGCTGAGCATCATCATCTGAAAGAGCAGAGGCAGAAGAAATAGATATTTCACAGGAATATCCAAACCACTATTTTCTTGGAAAAAATAAGTTCCTTTGGGAAGTTGTTGACATCATGTGGTTTAGCACATTTCCCTCAGGGCATTGCCCAACTTGGGGTAATCAGCTCTGCTCGAGAGAACACGGAGAATGAGCATGTTTAATGCAATTATGAAGGCTTTCGAAATCTCTAGGACTGGTTGAGAATATGTAAATTTGGCTGCTTAGCACAACTGAATGCAACTTTCCTTTGCATGTCTGACAATTGTTTTAATGCTCCCCGATTTTTAGGAGGTAATAAAGTCTCCCGCTAAACCGTAGCTGAGCTCTCAAAGCTGTTTAATTGAATGAATTCAGCCCTATAGAAGACAAGCCAGGGCTTTCAGCTTTTTTTCCCTCTAAGCCACCGGATATTTAGCCACTCTGCATATAATACCACCCAGACTCATTAACAACCCCATTTGGGCTATGAAATATTGCCACTCTAACACTGAAGCAGATACTAACTTGAGGACAGCTTAGTTGCTGCTGTATTTTAGTCATTTCATGTTGCTCAGAGAAGAAATGGTCCCAAACTGGCTGCACATCCGGTGACAGACAGTGTTTTCTAGCTCCATGTGCACTTTGAAGTGGACTCAAAGTAGATGGAAAATGATCTCGCGGAGCACACGGGGTGTTGTGCTTTGTAACTCCTCCTCAGTGAGAGGGCTCCGAGCAGACTGCAAAGCTTGACAGGGCTTGATAGGAGCTCGGGGTAAAAGCCTTGGTAACTAATCCATGTCAGTTGTACTTCAGCTGAGGGGTTTAAATCCACCTTTAAAGTATACATTAATATACAGACATACATGGATGTCCCATAGCTCTCTGCCTAGCAGTACCTTTTGCTTTAATTGCACAGTTGCACTCCGAGCAACTCAGAATTCTAGACTGGTTTGGGTTGGAAGGGACTTCAAAGCCCATCTAGTTCCATGGGCAGGGACACCCTCCACTAGCACAGGGTGCCCAAAGCTCCATCCAACCTGGCCTTGAACCCTGCCAGGGATGCAGGGGCAGCCACAGCTCCTCTGGGCACCCTGTGCCAGGGCCTCAACATTCTCACAGGGAAGCATTTCTTCCTTATCTCTCATCTAAAGCTCCCCTCTTTCAGTTTAAACTCATCACCCCTTGTCCTGTCACTCCTGGCCCTTGTAAACAGCCTCTCCTCAGCTTCACTGTAGCCCCTTCAGGCGCTGGAAGCTGCTCTAAGATCTCCACGATGCCTTCTCTTCTCAAGGCTGAATAACCCCAACTCTCTCAGCCTGGCTTCATAGAAGAGGTGCTTCAGCCATCTGATGATCTTTGTGGCCCCATCTGGACTCACTCCAACAGCTCCATGTCCTTGTGCTGCGGCCCCCAGAGCTGGATGCAGCACTGCAGGTGGGGTCTCACCAGAGCAGAGCAGAGGGGCAGGATTCCCTCCCTTGACCTGCTGCTTTTGATACAGCCCAGGACAGAGTTGGCTTTCTGGGCTGCAAGCGCACATTGCTGGCTCATGTTGAGGTTCTTGTCCCTCAACAGCACCAAGTCCTTCTCCTCAGGGGTGCTCTCCATCCATTCTCAATCCATTCTCCAGCCTGTAGCTGTGCTTGGGATCACGCTGACCCATGTGCAGGATATTGCACTTGGCCTTGTTGAACTTCATGTGGTTCACAAGACCCTCCTCTCAAGCCTGAGAAGGTCCCTCTGGATGGCATCCCTTCCCTCCAGCGTGTTGACCGCACCACACAGCTTGGTGTCATTGGCAAACTTGATGGGGATGAACTCGATCCCACTCTCCATGTCACCAAACACAAGACTTCCCAAACAAGAGACCCTGGGAAGCTCTAGCAGAGCAGATTTTGCAAGGAGACCCGGGTTTCCTTCCAGCCCAAACCCACTGCACATCTAGTGAACCCATCAAAGAATCACAGAATCACGAGGTTGGAAAAGACCTTAAGATCTTAAGATCATCAAGTCCAACCGTTCCTGTCCTGTGCTAAACCATATCCCTAAGCAGCTCATCTACCCTTTTTCAAATACATCCTGGGTCATAGGTGACTCAACTCCCTCCCTGGGCAGCCTGTTCCAGGCCCTGACAACTCTTTCAGTGACAATTTGTTTCCAAATATCTAATCTGACCCTGCCCTGGCTCAGCTTCTTGCCATTTCCCTTTGTCCTATCTCCTGTCACCTGGCTGAAGAGACCTCTCTACCTCCCATTCAGAAGATTTATACTGCAGCTTCACTGAACCCCTGCAAGGAAAAAAAATCTCCAGTTTTAACTGGATGCAGACCAGTTGTTTAAAACATCTAGTGGATCACAGCGCTGGATTTGCTCAGGACTTCACCTGATGAGGAAAATACAACATGCTGGGTAATGTGCATAGCCATCAGCTCAGGGAAAAAAACCTGCCCTTTATACCTTAATTTAGGGTTGTGTTTCCCTGGCCAGTGTTGGAGCAGGAGTGTGTCTCCATGCCCTTGCTCCTAAAAGCTATTCAGGGGATGCAGCAGCGTGCTGTGTGCCAGCCGAGCAGCTGCAGGAGTGGGGGTACTTGCTGGGGGTGATGGGGACCATGGGGGAGGGTGTGTACCTGGTCTAGAGAAGGTGTCTGCGTTGGGTTGGGGGATGCCCATGTATCCGGTGCTGGGGCTATGGGTACCTGTCCCAGTGTGTGTGTCCCTGGCCTGAGGTGTGCATCCCTGTCCCTGGGTGTATGTGTGTGTACCTGTTAGGTCTGTGTGTGTCCCTGTCCCGGAGCTGTGTACCTGTCACAGAGTGTGTGCACCTGTCTGGGATGTTTGTACCTGTCCCAGGAGCTGTGTCCCTGTCCGGGGTGTCTGTGTGCCTGTCCGGGGTGTGCGACCCTGTCCCACGGGTGATGCTCGTCCCGCCCCTCCGCCGCTGCCCGTGTGCCCAGCCGGGGGGAGGTGGGTGCAGCCGGCCCGGCCCCCGGGCGCCCTGCGGGGAGGCGGGGAGGGCCGGGGCCAGCCCCGCTCCAGAGCCCTCCTCCTCCCCCGCCCGCCGCCTTTTCCCCGCCGTCTCCGCCACCGCCCGCCCCGCGCAGCCCTGCGGAGCTCGGGGCGGCGGCGCCCCGCCGCCGGCCATGGCCGTGCCAGCCGCGCTGCTCAGCCCGCACCACCTCCTCTCCTTCTGCTTCCCCGCCGCCGGCGGCATCCTGGGCTATGCCGACCTGGAGAAGGGCTACGAGGGCGGCGGCGGGGGCGACGCGGGGGACTTTAAAGAAGCCACCCGGGACCTGCTGAGCTTCATCGACTCGGCCTCCAGCAACATCAAGCTGGCGCTGGACAAGCCGGTGAAGTCCAAGCGGAAGGTGAACCACAGGAAGTACCTGCAGAAGCAGATCAAGCGCTGCACCGGCATCATCGCCGCCCCGCCGCCGCCGCCGGCTCCGCCGCCGCCCGCTGCCACCTCCCCGCCCGCCGCCTGCCCCGCCAAGCCCCCGCCGCGCCGGGAGGCCTCGCAGGCGGCCAGCAGCCTCCAGAGCAAGAGCCTGGCGGCCCTCTTCGGCTCTCTGCAGCAGGGTCGGGGGACGAGCGGCGGCGGCGAGGCGGCGGGAGGCGGCGGGGCGGCGGGCGGCGGCGGGGCGGCGGGAGGCACGCGTAAGGTGCCGCTGCGGGACCGCAACCTGCCGCCCTCCTTCTTCACGGAGCCGGCCCTGCCCGCCGCCGCCCGCGGGCCGCCGCAGGGCGTCAAGGAGCTGGAGAAGGGCGGCGGAGGAGCGGAGGCGACCGAGTTCTTCGAGCTGCTGGGCCCCGAGTACGGCGCGCTGCTCCCCGAGCACGCCGCCCCACCGGACGCCTTCCCCGGCGGCGCCGCCGCCGCTCGCCTGCCCTCCGAGCTGGGTCTGGAGCACGGCCTCTACGAAGCACCGCTGGCGCTGCCCGCTGCACACCACCCGCTGCTGGGCGGGCTGCTCTACCCCGAGCCGCCCTGGAGCCCGGCCGGGCCCTGCAGCCCGCCCAAGAAGGCGCCGTCCGAGGCGCTGCGCCCGCTCTATCCCGGCGGCGGGGAGCCGGCCCCCGGCGGCGGCGGCGAGGAGCCCGGCGGGCACCTGTCTGCGGGGTTCGCCCCCTTCTTCCCCGAGTGCCCGCTGCCTCCGCCGCAGGTGCCCTACGACTACAGCGCCGGCTACCACCGCGCCGCCTACTCGGGCCTGTAGGGCAGCACCGCGGGGCCCGCCCCCCCGGCCCGAGCCCGGGACGATGAAGTGGGGGGGTGGGGGGGCAGAGGGAGCGGGCGAGCCCACCCGCGGCCGTGGGGCTGGGACCTGACGGACGCTCGGGAGGGTGTGTGGGGTCTGTGTGTGTGTGTGAAAGCGGGGCCCTCCCTGCCCACGCGTGGGGCCGGGGGCTCCCTCGCCTCCCCCAAGCCTCTACATGTGAGTGTGGTATGTGTGTCCCCACCTGGAACCGCGGCCTCGGCCCCAGCAGGAATCGGCCTCCCGCCACCTGGGAGAGGCCGTGAATAAACCGTGAAATCCCGGTCCCATCGGGTGTTTTTCCTAGCCCTTTCCTTTGCCTTCCTTCGGGGCCGGGTTTTCTCTCGCTCTAGGCAGGCAGGGCTCGGTGTTAACCTGGTTTAGGCCAACGTTGCACCGGGGGCTGCTCTCCTCAGAGGCAGCCGCGACCGCTTGTAGATGGTTTCAGTCTCAAAGTAAGACTCGGGTCAATGCTCGCCATGCGTTTCAAGGCTTTCCCAGGCCCGAGGGCATCGCAAGGTGCCGGCGGGAGTTCGGCTGAGGACACAAATGCGAGAACAAACACACAGAGTGAAGCAAAAGTTACAAAAAGATGCTGCTACCAAAACTCCAGTGTCCCGCAATCTAACAGCGTCTGGTGGGATCTTGCAAACAGCGATGTACAGCGATAGCGAAAGTTAATTGATGGCCTAAGTTCGGGGCGAAAGGAGCCGTACTGTAGCCACCACGGCGATGTGATTCCTACAGGCCGTTTGGATTTCTTCCAGGAATGTGTCAAAGCTGGGAAAGCAACGCGGCTCGGTCTCATTGTGTACAGGAGATTATTTGATAATCATTTAAGTTATGTAAAAGAGTCTATGATAGGTCCTATAAAAAATAAAGCTACACAATAGATCTTAAGGTCTGTGGTTGTTCCTGCCGTTGAAATGTGGTTTTCACCCTGCACCTCCATCCTCTGTAATGGTTTCTTGGCAGGAGTTAAAAACAGGCGGTGGGGGCAAAGGGGGGGGGGGAATTGTCCTTTCTAAATCTCTTGAAATGACATGTTTTATCCACAGCGACCTGGGCTTGTTTTGCCTTCATTTGTAGCGGCTGTTCCTTTAACTGGCTGGAAAGAAGGGAATGATAATGCGCTACAAAGCCAGGGGATGAAAATTGTTACTGTTATGAAAAACAGATCAAAATACTTGGAGGTTTCCTATTGAGATGCGAGTCTTAGAAGGCAGCCTGGCTCGCTGCCAGTCCCAAGCGGGTTGTTTGTTTTTGAAACGGGATCCACATACGGATCAGCCTGAGATTTTGCCCTCCGTGGTGGCAAGTCCTTGTGCCTTCTGTTTTTTAAAAATTAACGCAAAAGGTGAAATAGGAGTGGGGTTTTTTTTGGGGGGGTGTTTGTCATTCATCAACCCAGCCCTAACTTTTTGGAGTCTTAGGGTCAAGATGTTGGGATGCATGGAGGGGTGAAGCAAGAGGGGTTTTTTTGATAAACAGTGAGTTTGGTTTGGAGTTTTAAGTTTTAATTTTAAACAGCAAGAGCTGTACCCTATGCTGCCTTTTTCCTCCCCAAAAGCTACTCAAGGTCTCCACAAGCTGTATGGAAAGGAACTGCCATGGACGAATGGCCACAGCGTGTTGGTGTCTAGTAGCTGAACCTTGTTAAGGAAACACTTTCCAAGCATAATTTTGTGGTAGTTTAAATAAGCTTCACAAGGGCATGGATGAGGGAACAACGGGCAGCAGGGCCAGCCAAGGTAGCTACAAATTAGGTTATTCCTGCCCCGCTGCTGGCTTTGATGAGGGGACAATGTCCTACTCTGTGAGCTCAGTCCTGCCTTCTTCACTTTGGCAAACCTCCCGGTGAAGGGAGCACAGCTTTGCATTCGCAAGCAGTACTCTGCCAGGTCCAGACAGTGGTTGCATGAAAATACATTTAAAATTATTTACATAAGACCAACTGGGGGGGGGAAGGGGGGGGACGGGTTGGAGGGGGGGATGTTGTTTGGGTTGGAGAGGTGGCTTTTTGGTTTAGCAGCTGGTTCGAGCTGCACATACCAGCAGCTGCTTGATGGTGCTGCATGAAGATGCACTGTTCTGCCCAGCTTTCTCACCCGAGATCTGTGATGTCAGTAGGCTGAGCAGATGAAAGGGAAGCTGATGATGCAGTGGGCTCTGCTAAAGGAAGAAAACACTTTTTTTTCACTTAAAATTTCACTGAGATTTCACAAGCTCAATATGAAATGCGTATCAACCAGGGGTCTGATCCTGAAGCTCTTCCAGCGTACCCAGTCAGCTGTCTCTCAGACTTCGGTGAGATTTTGCTTAAAAGAAAAGATCTAAACATGGTCTTTAGGAATAGACTCTGGGCTATGCATTGTAGACATTGCAAATCTTAACGGTCTGGTTGGCCACAAGCCTCACCTTTTTATTCCAAGTAGCCAGGAAGTGCCACATGTCTGACCTGCTGTTGGTTTTCACGGGCTGGATGCTCTGCTCCCTCGCTGCTGGTGACACATGATGCTCAGGAGCAGAGCATGGTGAGCCTTCTTGGGTTAGATCTTGTCTCAAACCAGTGGGGGGAAAGCGGCTCTGTGGGTGTCAGCAGAGCTGAGCTGGTATAAAACTGCCATGGCTCCAGGTGCTGCTAGGTTGGGAGGGTTCTTCGTGGGCTTGCAAGAAATTGGGGACAGGATCAGGGCATCAGCCAGACTGAGCAGCAGCTGCAGATGTTGCTTCAGCTTAGCTTCTATTCTGCAATAGATCCTTAAAGGGAGGTGTGTTTAGTGTATAGGAGCTTACATGAAAGAAAGAAAGAAACCCAACACATTAAAAAAGTAGTATCAATATTCTTTGAAGCACATCAGCATTTCTGCCAGAGGATGTAGCTGGGGAGTAGCCGGTATAGGAAGCCCGCTAAGGCTGGGAAGGAGCTAACAATGGCTGGGTCCATCCCGGCTGCTTTTCCCACAGCAGAGGCCACACAAAGGACTTGTGTGCGAGTCCCGAGGAGCGCTGGAGCTCCTCTGCGTGCTGCTCGGGAGGCGAGGGCATGGCGGCCAGGCCAGGGATTGCCATCTAGCGGAGCCGGGTCTTTTCTTTGTGCCTGTGTGGGCTCTTTTTGTGGCGGTTGTTTCCCCCAGCTTGAATAGTGCAGGCGCTGAAAATGTCCCGGAAGAGTCTCACTGAGAAACACCCTTGGGAAACCGCTTTCTCCACTCAAACTCCAAAGAGCGTTGTCTTAAGCACCTGCAAGGGTCAAACCTTTTGTAATGGAGGAAGGTGGTTTTGGTTTATCTGGTGGGCTTTTTCAGCTAAAGCTGGTCTTTTTCAGTTTCTCTGTCCTGACAGAAGCGTGTCATTCTGAATGGATGTGAGTTCTGCTGGTTGGCTCAAAGTCAGGCTATCCAGCTATTTTAGTTCTACAGAGTCTGCGCTGCCTTCCTCAGAAGCACTAAATTCCAGTTTGTTGCTGGTGTGTTTTACAGATGTCTGATTTTACTGGAGATTTTGGTGGAAAAGCATGCACACCTTAATCATTTTCTTACGCAGTCAGCAAAGATAAAGGGGAGTATCAAGAACCCTTCCTTCTCTTTTCAAGTTGAGGGAACCTCACCTTTCTTTAACAGTGATTTACTGATGAATGACAAAGGGTTTGCCATGAATAGTTGTTGTGGTGTCTCAATATTTTGTGATTTAAAAGGTCTGGGTCTTTTCCAAAGCCACTGCATTTTCTTGGATGGGCTTTCAGAACAGGCTGGCTAACTCTTTAATGACCTGATCTTGGGATTGCTGTGATACAGCCTGACCATCTATGATGAATCATCTTCGGTGAGCTTACATAGCTGTTCAAACAATGTCAGTGAAAAAGATACAGAAGCTTACTGTAAAGTTTTTTTCTGTTTTCTGACTTTTTGAATAAACTGCATTTGGCAACAGTGCAAAACCCAAAGGTCATTCTGCAGTTACTGGCAATGTGCGAGCAGTTAAAGTGGAAATCTGAGGAGTTCAAGCGTACAAATGTGACTATGTGAAATGGGAATTGGGAATGATTTTAGGATAGCTTTATGTCAACCAAAGAGACTGCACCTGCCTCTTCTGCAATGAACTCAGCTCTCATTTGTAAGATTGGTAAACACTTAAAATCAAATGCCTTTTGTAACATATCCACAAAAAAGATTAAAAGAAGAGCGTATAAGTGACCCTCTCTCCCAAAATCTGTGTGGGTAAAGATTGGCAGAGGGTTGATGAAAGATTTTGAAAGGTGAGAACTTCTATTTGCTTTCTTTGGTAACACTTTCCAATACCTCACTGTAATCTTGGCTATCCTTGGTGACTCCTCTCCCTCACAGGCAGAGACATATTTCACTAGACTGGAGATTTTTATCCTTTTATGCTTTTTGGAACCCCCTCCATATACAATGTAAGTACAACGTCAAAGCCTTATTTTTTGGTGGTTATTTTGGTTGTAGCCCACAGACCCACAGTTGCTCAGAGATCACAGACTCAACACCACTGCATCATTCTTCAGGCAAAATAGTCTTTATTTCTTGAATGGGTCAGTGTAGGATTTGAGGAATAAGCATTTCTCAGATGATCCTTCATCTCTCCTTCTCTGAAGCCGGGAGGAGGGAATCACTTCTTGGTTTTGAAATCTCTGTGACCCTCCCTGAGGCAGCTAAACCCACCCACTTTACCCTATGCTCCCTCCAGGTATTCCCTGACAGTGCTGGGCTTAATAAAAACCGTGTGAATGGGTCCGTAGCAATGAGGGACGATAGTATTCCAGATTTGTACTACCAGGCTCTGATGCTCCTCTTAGTGCACAGTCTGTGTATCAGGATGTCTTTCGCTGGGCATTTTAGAGTGCCTCAGCCTAGCAGCTAATTGTCATTCAGTCTGCAGGCTCTGCTGAATGAATTCTGGCAAATCCTGCAGTGCCAGATGACGAGGTGACTGTCCTCATTTCCCACCCTGCCTCTTTGCTGTTGGTGCCATCCCTTGGCAGTGTGGATCTGTGCCTCTGTTACTCCAGCCTGCGATCAGTGCCCAGTTCCTTCTCTGAGGATGCTTTGAAGTGAGCTGGGGAGTGGTATGTGGGAGGGGGACACAGCGGTTCGCCTGGGAATGGCTGGAGTTCAGCTCCGCTGTTACAGCCATGGCTCAGTTAAGCAAATCTGCTTGCAGGCTGGGAGTGAGTTAAACCTGGGGTGCTGGGTGCCAACTACAGTCCTTTGCTAGTAGCTGGAGATGGGGAGTACAGACTGTTTTCTGTTTCTTGAGTAGAAGCCGGGCATAATCGTTACTGATTGGTTTTGTTCGGCTTTATAAAAGGTACAAGCCCACTGTTTAAACCTCTGTGTGCCTCCACAGCGCTGAGAACTCAGTGTGTAATTTTTAATTCGACGTTACCAAGACACTCTTCAAATGTAAAGAATCCTGCCTGAGACAGGCTGCTGGACCAGGGATAGTGGCCCGGGAGAGGCAGTGGCCCAGATTTTCTCTATTCTCGTTTTCTTAATTCCAGACTGTGATACAGGCTCTGCTACACTGCAAGGCAAAGAATGAGCTTATAAGGACTCATCTCCACAACCCATCTTAATGATGTGTAGGAAACCTGGCTTTTTCCTGAGGCCGTCATCCAAACATCACCATGAAGAGCTCAAGGCTGTGCTGAGTGTGTTCAGATCTCTACTGCGGGTTCAGGAACATCTGAAAAATCTTAGCAATTTTCCAAACCAATCTGTAGGAGGTTGTGGTGGTTTGGCCCTAGCCAGAGGCCAAATACCCACCAAGCCGCTCGCTCACTCCACTCTTCAGCTGAACAGGGGAGAAAATAGATATTAGGACGCTTAGGAACTGAGATAAGGACAGAGAGATCGCTCTCCAATTAGTGCAATGGGCAAAACAGACTCAACACAGAATAAAGGAAAGTTATTTATTACTACTACAACTAATACACCCAGTGAACTGGAACGAGACAAGAAGCGGACAGGTCTTAAAGCATCTTCCCCCCACCTCTCCCTTCTTAGCACACTTAAAACTCATCACGATATTACTCCCTTCTTCCCCCCTCAACATGGCGTGGGGAGGGGCAGGGAATGGGGCCAGTGGGGTTCTGGCGGTTCCTCACAAGCTGCTTTTCCTCCCAAGATATTAACACTTCTCCTTCCCCCCACCCCTCGCCTCTTCACACTCTTGACTTTAATCATAGATCTGCTCCCTTCATCCCTCCCCTCGCAGCACAGGGAGGGGCAGGGAATGGGGAGTGGGGGTTTCAGTCCATTCTTCCCGAGTTGTCTTCCGTCTCAGCTGGGGGGGGGCATTCCACACACACACATACTTCCCTGGCAGCGCCATGGGGTCCCACCCATGCGAGAGTCGTATCCACAACTTCTGCAGCATGAGTCCTCTCTATCAGGGAGCCATCTCCTTACCACAGGCCTCTCAGCAGGACTCTTCTCCATAGGGTGCTGACATTCGGGTCCAGACCCCCTGGCCTGGTACCCCGCAAAGTCACAAGTCCCCTGGCAAACCTGCTGAGGCGTGGATCAATCTTCACAGGGTATAGGTGTCTCTGCTCCCCGTCCTCATCCATGGGCTTCGGGGGGACACCCGTTTCACCATGGTCTCACCATGAGCTGCCAGGGAAACTCTCTTCTTCGCATTCTTCACACCCCCCCTCCTGCAGGCCTGGCCTTGGTGTCTGTGCAGCTTGTTACATCTTCTCTCTCCCGCTCTGGTGGCAAAGTGCGCCTGCCAGCAGTTTTGTTTTCTCCTATATGTGATTCACAGAGGTGCTATGACCAGCTCTGATAGGCCCAGTCTCGAATTTGGCCTTGAGTTGACCATGTTTTCAAAATACGGGGCTTGCAGAAAGCTGTAACTGTGGCTTACAAAAGCCTCCAAAGCAGCACTGCTACACAAAACTGCAACAAAGTACAGGTTAAAATCCCATTTATTTTTCTGTCTGCTGACTGTATGAATACAGGTGACCATGAGTTGAGCTGGGCTCTGACAGATCTTGTTTGGCTAATACCAGCCACAATCCTGTGGCCAGATCCCCTCCCAGTTCATTCCAGCAGTCTTTTCCCTGTCAGTGGTTTGTCAGCTAGATTTGCTAGGTCTGGAGTAAACAGCCCTGTTGTTCTCAATATATAAAAAGCAAACGTCAGAGAGGTAGAATTGGGTGCAGATTCTAAATAAAAGGGAAATTCCATCCACTTACCACTGTTTTTCATCAGTGGGTAACTAATAAGGAATCATTTTTTTGCATAGTAACGCTTCACAGTAGAACTGGGCTTTACAGATTAGCCATAATTGCTCTGTGCACTCAAATAATTGAATATAAATCAATTACCACCATTTTAGGTATTTGAACAGCCAAGCTCGCTCTACGAAGAAAACCTTTTCTTTCCTGTTTAATAGCCAGACCTTTAGCTTCTTTGTTTATCCACATATCTGGGACAAATGATTCAAACTCAGTCATTAATTAGTGATTTTTACCAAGATTTTCCTTTCAGAACTGAAAGGTCAGCACACCCTTGAAGTGCTAGAAAAAACCCAAATGTCTCCGATTTGCACATGAAGTCAAGGCTTCTGAGAAAGAAGCCTCAGAAAACATTTTAAAGGATAAAGGTTTAATTTGGGGTGGCTGCTTGTAAGAACACGCTGGGTGTGCCAAGCACTAATATGATGGCCAGATAGCCTGAATTTTATCCAAAAGTCTGTGATTGGTATTTTAATAGATTAGCTGGCCCTTAAGGCCTAGAACCAGCTGACAGAAAGGCCAGACACAAGGCCTGAAGTAAAAGCCAGGCCACAGGATCATGGCCCTGACCTCATATAACTTATTTTTAATATTTTAATATTTTGAACAGTTATATTGTTCAGAGACTGTTTAGTGGTTGGAGGCACACACAGGCTCCAGGATGCTGGGGAAGAGCCAGTGCTTTGGCCTGCAGCAGAGTGCTCCTGGCAATGAGCTGGCTTTGATGGATGGGCCCTGCCAGGGAAAGAAGTACATGCTTTAGTGTGGGACAAATGCCACCTGACTATGCCAGACCAGCTAAGATTGTAAATGAGATGTGATTTTGATAAACAGGGAGAGGCATGAGTGGCTAAGCAAAGAGGAATGGAAGTTTTTACCTGTCAGAGGTAATTCAGGTAGCAGTCAACAAGGCTTGGCATCATGCTAAGGGATATTTTTGGGGCTTGAAATAAATATTCATAGAATCCCAGACTCATTTGGGTTGGAAAGGACCTCAAAGCCCATCTAGTTCCAAGCCCCTGCCATGGGCAGGGACACCCTCCACTAGCCCAGGGTGCCCAAAGCCCCATCCAACCTGGCCTTGAACCCTGCCAGGGATGCAGGGGCGGCCACAGCTCCTCTGGGCAACCTGTGCCAAGGCCTCATCACCCTCAAAATTCTGTTCTATCCACAGAATTACCTTCAGGTACTGGAAGGCTGCTCTGAGGTCTCTCCAGAGCCTTCTCTTCTCCAGGCTGAATAGCCTGTCCTCACAGAAGAGGTGCTTCAGCCCTCTCATCATCTTTGTAGCCTACTCTGAACTTGCTCCAGCACCTTAATTTCTTTTTTGTGTTGGGGACCCCAGAGCTGGACACAGTACTGCAGGTGGGGTCTCACCAGATCAGAGCAGAGGGGCAGAATCCCCTCCCTTGACCTACTGCTCATGCTACTTTTGATGCAGCCCAGAACACAGTTGGCTTTCTGGGCTGCAAGCGCACATTGTTTGCTCAGGTTTTGCTTCTTATCCACCAATATCCCCCAAGTCCTTCTCCTCAGGGCTGTTCTCAATCCATTCTCTGTCCAGCATGTAGTTGTACTTGCGATTGCCCTGGCCCATGTGCAGGACACGATCCCACCTCTGCAGCCTGTGAAGGTCCTTCTAGATGATATCTCTTCCCTCAACTGCACCAGACTGCTTGGTGGTATTGGGAAACTTGCTGGGGATGCACTTAATCCCACTGTCCATGTCTCCAACAAAGATGTTTCAGTCCCAGTACTGACCCCTGAGGAATTCCATTCATCACTGGTCTCCACTTGGATATTGAACTGTTGACCACAACGCTTTGAATTTGACCATGCAGCCAATTCCTTATCCATTAAGTCGTCCATCTGTCAAATGTATGGATCCAGTTTAGAGACAAGGGTGTCATGTGGGACAGTGTATATGCTTTGCACAAGTTCAGGTAGATGAGGCCTGTTGGTCTTCCCTTATCCACCAGCACTGTAATATGACCTTAGGTGGCCACCAGATTTGTCAGGCGCATTTTTCCCTTAATGAAGCTGTGTTGGCTCTCACCTATCATGTCCTTATTTTCCATGAGCAGACTTTCCAGGAAGATCTGCTCCATGATCTTGCCAGGTCCAGAGGTGAGACTGACCATCCAGTAGTTCCCCAGGTCTTTTTTCCTTTGTTAAAAATGGGGGTTATGTTTCCCCTTTTCCAGTCAGTGGGAACTTCACCAGACTGGCATGATATCTCAAATATGATGGAGAGTGGCTTAGCCACTTCACCCACCAGTTACCTCTGGACTCATGGATGTATCTTATCAGGTCCCACGGACTTGTGCACCTTCAGGTTCCTTATATATTCTCAAACCTGCTCTTAGAATCTGTGGTGGTTTAGCCCTGGCTGGAGGCCAGATGCCCACCAAAGCCAGTCTATTACTCCCCTTCTTAGTTGGACAGGGGAGAAAATGTATATTGAGAGGCTTAGGAGTCAAGATAAGGACAAGGAAAGATCATTTTATCAGCAACGATATGGGCGAAACAGACTAAACACAGTGAAGAAAAGAAAAAGCTATCTAATTTATTACACTACACTAAAAAGAACAGTGAAAACTGGAGTCAGGAATACGACCAAATCTTAAAACAAATGCAACCTGATCTTAAAACATGTTCCCCCCACCACTCCCTTCTTAGCAGACCTTAGTCAGAATTTTGCTCCCTTCTTCCCTTCCGTTCACAGGAAAGGGGTGCAGGGACTAGGGAAAATGGGGTTCTCAGTAGCACCTTCTCCCCACCCCTCCATTCAAAGCAGGCTTCCCTTTAGCCATGATTTTAGACCCTTCTTCCCCCTCCCCCCAGCTCGCAGTACAGGGTGGGGCAGGGACTAGGAAAAAATAATTTTGACTTTTGGAGGCTTCACAGCCCAATCCCAGCAGGGTTAGGCCCTGAGGTGGCCACACCCCCAGCCATGGGGTGGATGGAAAGGAAACAAAGCATTGGGAACAAAACCAGTATTTATTATTGGAGTAAAGAAGGGTGTGGGGTGTCCAGGGGACTTCGTGGGCCCAGAGGCCACAGCAACTCATTGTCTGGGTGTTGTGGTTTAACCTCAGCGGAAAACTGAGGCCACAAAGGTCAGACCAAAAAGCCCCCCTACCTCTTTAAGAGGTGGAGGATGGGCGAACGGAGCTAAGAAAGGAGCTGCAGAGCCAGAGGAAAAAAAAACCAAGGCCTGCAAGGTTAGGATAAGGATAGTTTACTAAACAACAGGGAAAAGTATGAAAACAACTAACTACAGTGCTATTATTATATACAGTGCAAACCTCTCACCACACTATGTCATTTGAGCCATGCCCAAACCGATTCAGATTCCCGAACGCAGCACTCCCCGAGCCCAGCACCCCCCGAGCACCCCCCTCACCACCTCCTGCCACGCCGATCCCGAAAAAGAGAGAGAGAACCCGGAACTCCCACACGCCTGCTCAGACCGGCACTTCCCGAGCCCAGCAGTTTCTGATAGGTCCGGAGTCTCCCCCGGAACTGGCACTGCGGCTGCCCAGACCGGGACTTCCCGTGCCTGGGTCCGAAGTCACCCCTGCAAGGGGGGGGGGGGCAGCCTGTCGGATCATGATGCAATTGGTATGGAATACTCTCAGGGCTAACACAGCCTGCTGCTGGACTGAACCCAGGACACTGGGGAACCTGTTGGTGTTGGAGGAGAAGCGGTTCCACCACTGGAGTGAAGGGAAATGCAGATGGAGGGGCCCCCAACGGCGACTCCACCAGCCCTGGATGCTGTCCCAGAGCCAGGCACAGCTCTCCCACAGGTGCTGTCCTCTGGTGAATGTCCCTGGAGCTTCCTGGTCACAGGCCTGGCTCTGGAGCACCTGCTGCTGTTCATGGCGTTCTGTAGGGCTGCTCGTGTCCAGCCCCGTGGAGCTGCTTGACTCTGGGTGTTTCTCCAGCTCCACAACCACGAGCACCTGTGCCCCATGCCTGCTGTTCTCCAGGTCCTGCAGGTGCCCTGTCCCACGCAGCAGCTCCGGAGGGGGGTCCTGAACATGGGATGGTCCTGCCTCTGCCACCAGCCCCTCGAGAGCTTCATGGGAAATGGGGACTCTGCTGTTAAGCAGGGAGGTCAGGAGGCTGCTGTTGATCAGGGAGCACCGTGTGCCCATGGATGCCAGTGGGGACAGGTGTTGCACGGTGTTGGTCTCCGTGTTGTCCCTGCAGAGGAGGAGAGAAAAGAGACCCCGCTGCAGCCTGGCTCCTCCAGCAGGACCCTTGGGCAGCATCCACTCCTCAATTGGAAGGCAGGGCTGCCCAGTGTGGGCAGTGGCAGGGAACAGGCTGAGGCAGAAGCTGGGGGTCTCCCCAACACTCACCCCATCTCCTGGGACGCCGCAGGGGTCTCCGCCCCTCCAGCTGACAGGGAAGACCCTAATGAGGGACGAGACAAAAGTGAGTGGCTGGCAGCACCCAGCACATCCCCGTCTCAGGGCTGCCATGGGGTGTCGGCCCTTAGCAGAGTTTTTGGTGCTGGGGCTAATCACCGCTCTGCTCCTCGGGACAGTCTCTTGCCCTGTTCATCTCCTGCTTCTTCTTCTTCTTCTCCTGCTTCTTCTTCTGCCTCTCCTTGCACCAGTACTGCAAGAGCCCAGAACCCAGGTGATTTGGGAGCAGCAGTTCCTGGCTCCTATCACCGTCCCCCACGCCATACTGCCATGCTGTGCAGTGCGGTGTGGAGCCCAGGTCGCCTACCTGGAAACACTCTATATCCAGAATGATGGAGAAGGCGAACATCTCCATCAGGAGCGACACGAAGCGCATCTGCTTGTCCAGGGTTGGGATGCTGAAGCACCCCATGGCAGCGGCTCCAGCACACGTGCGGCACTGCTGTCACCACCACAGCGATGGGACCGCAACACTGCAGTCTTGGCAGCAGCTGAGGCTGCAGCCTGCCCTGACAGTGCCAGGCTGCAGTGCCCAGTGTCTACTGCCTGCTCCACTGGGCCCCTGCCCAGCAGGCCAACCCCCCTTTGGAATGTAAGGTAGGGGCAGGGGGAGGGGCTGCAGGGGTGGTTTCCATGAGAAGTTTCTAGAAGCTTCGCCCAGGTACCAGTGATCCAGTACCAGCCGGCTCCATGACAGACCCCCTGCTGCCCAAGGCCGAGAACATCAGCAATGGCAGCAGCGCTTCTGGGGAGCAGAGTCACCAGGTCAGAAACACTGCGAGAAACGGACCGCAGAGAGGAGTGAGAAGGTGTGAGAATCTGTGCAGGCCCCAGGGTGGGTGCAGAAGGAGGGGAGGAGGTTCTCCAGCCATGTGGGATGAGGTTTTGGGCTTTGGCTGCTGCTGGGCAGCGAGGCCAGGGGCCTGTCTGCAGCACAGGGCTGCTTCTGCCCTGTGCTGTGAGGCTGCTTCAGCTCTGCTCTATGGGGCTGGAGCTCTGCAGCTCTGTGGAGCTTATCCTACCCAGCTACCGAAGGATTTTCCTGCCAGGCTATGTTGGGCTGCTGTGTCTCCGCAGCAATATGGGGTCTTTTTCTTCCCGGAGGCTTGGGCCTCCTTCCCTGCTCCTTGGGCCTCCTCCTGCCCTGTGCCATCCCCTGTGTGCTCAGCGCTGCAATAAAGAATACCTGCTTCATGGTCATCAAGGCTACTGAGTTTTGATTCTGGCTTTTCAAGGCTTCAGTTTGGCACCCCAGGTGGGACCCTGTCTGCTAAGCTGCTCACCCTCTGAGATCATCCCGAATGGATCCAGGAGTGTGGGGTTATGATACCACAGGATCCCTTAGTACTGGCTTTAGAAGGAGTTAAAACAAATGGAAAGAAAAATGACTGAAGAGGTGCTGCTCTGCTTGTCAGACAGGGGAGCGTTGATTATGGAAAGGGTCTTCTAAGAAAAATGTATGGGGTGTGAAATGCCATCCCTAGATGAGGGATCCCCTCCCTTTTCCGGTGAGAGGGAAAATGGATCAGATGAAGAAACCCCCGACTACTACAGCTCGGGTCCTGTTGGAAGTTGAACCAGAAGTAAAACTAATAAAAGCCCCAATGGCTTTCTCCATGGGCTGCGTCACCTGCACAGAGCAAAGCAGTGGTTTGCAGCTGGGGGGCTGAAAGGGGCTCACCCAGGACAGCAGCGCTTGGCTGGGCCTGGAAGGCTGCAACCGGCTGGGAAACACAGCGTACCTGCCATGTCACGCGCAGCAGAACTTCCAGGGGCAGCGTGTCCTCCTCGGGTGGGCTGAGGAGGTTCGGCCCCACGCAGACAGCCAGGTTGCCTGCACTCATCCTGCTGCTGTCCAAGTTTCTGCTGATGGTATGCAGCAGGGACAGCAGGCTCTTGAGGAGCAGGAGGTTGGCCTCAGGCAACTTGCAGGGCACAAAGGCACAGTCAATAAAGCTGACCTTGTTGACACTGCTACCCCAGGTCGATCTCAGCCAAGCCCAGCCCAGGGAAGGCTCCCTGGCCGTGCCGGCTTGACGCTTACTCCCTCACTGCCGCCAGCTTCTCCTGCCTGCTGGTGTTCTGCAGGGCGCTCATCCACTCCTCGTTGAGCTCCGCCACGAGGAGTTTGGAGGAGATACGCCGGAGGAAGTCCTGCAATGCCCAGGGCTGCGGGTGAGGCTTGGAGCACTGCCGCCAGTGGCCCAGGCAGCATCCCCGTCAGCCTGGCTCATGAGCAGGCGGCTGGCTTTCAGCTCCTGCTCTTGCAGGTGCCCATCAGCTCGCACAGAGCCTGGAGCTGCCGGGGGACAGGTCAGCGGGCTTTACCTTCAGGGTGGTGGCCAGCAGATGCACGGGCTGGCTTTCCAGGCTGACCTCCACTCCGGTGTCGAGGGTCTCCCTCAGCTGCCGGGAGGCAGGCTCGCTGGCCCCCACGCGGAAGATCCCCTCCGTGGATGGCCCCTGCTTCTCCAGGACAGACAGCAGGTCCTGCAGGGACAGAGGAGGATAGCGGCCGGGTTGGAGACAGGTCCTGGGCCAGGCCAAGCTTGTGCAGGGGCAGGAGGCTGGAGGCCGGCTCTGCTTTGGCTGAAGGTGGGGGCCGTGGGGAGCAGCCGGCTTTGTCCCCGAACCCCAGCCAGGCTTCCTCTGCTGGGGACAGCGCCTGTGCGTGGCAGCCAGCGGGACAGGTAGCCCCTGGCCAGGCTCGCTTACCTGGATGGGCTGGGGCAGCTTGCCGTCCTGGCCAGGGGCCGGCCGAAGAGATCCCCCTTGCTCCCTTCGGTGCTCGGCTGCTGCGCTGCCTCTGCGGCGGCTGAGCTCCCTCTCTGCCTTCGGAAGGGCCAGGGCAGCCACCACCTCCTCCGTCGAGTCCCGCCTACTGCCAAGGACAAGAGAGCAAAGAGCCATGGAAGGAGGGGAAGCGCCAGGCGAGCGCTCCGGGAGCCTTTCGACGCTGTCCCCCCGACTCTGAAAGCAACGCAGAGGCAGCCCTGGAGGCACGGGCGGACAGTTCGATGGACGGACAGAGGGACAGACAGAAGGAGGGAGGGAGGCGTGGTTTGGGAAGGAGGGGCCGCAGAGCCCTGGGGTCGCTGTGCCCTGCGGGAAGGGCATCAGCAGCCCCAGCCGGTGCAGCAGGAGTGGGCGCAGGGCAGAGGAGCGGAGAAGGGCCGTGGTGTCCCTGGCCCCCGCTCACTCACCAGCCGAGGGGTCGAGTCCGCCTTCACTGCCAGAGGAGACGGGCGGTGGGCTCTGCTCTGGGCCAGCGTGCAAGAAAGGCGCTGCGCTCAGCCAGCAGCCCCGCAGCAGCAAGGGCCCCCGGCGAGCTGCCTCGGCCCCTGGCCCTGCGGGACAGGTGGGCACGGCCGAGACGGCGGTCCGAGCGCTGCGGTGCCAGCCGACACGTTCAACATCTTTACCAATGACCTGGATGAAGGGATCGAATGCTCCCTCAGGAAGTTTGCAGATGACACTAAACTGGGAGGAAGTGTTGATCTGCCTGAGGGTAGGGAGGCTCTTCAGAGGGATCTGAACAGACTGGACCGATGGGCTGAGACCGATGGGATGAAGTTTGACAGACCAAGTGTAGAGTGCTGCACATGGGACATAAGAACCCCAAGCAGCACTACAGGCTTGGGGGAGACTGGCTGGAGAGCTGTCAGGAAGAGAAGGACCTGGGGGTGTTGGTTGACTGCAGGCTGAATGTGAGCCAGCAGTGTGCCCAGGTGGCCAAGAAGGCCAATGGCATCTTGGCTTGTATCAAAACCAGTGTGGCCAGTAGGTCTAGGGAAGTAACTGTGCCCCTGTACTGGGCATTGGTGAGGCCGCACCTCGAGTGCTGTGTCCAGCTCTGGGCTCCTCACCATAAGAAGGACATTGAGGTCCTGGAGTGTTTCCAGAGAAGGGCAACCAGGCTGGTGAAGGGGCTGGAGGGCAAATCCTATGAGAAGCAGCTGAGGGAGCTGGGGATGTTTAGCTTGGAGGAGGCTGAGGGGAGGCCTTATCACCTGACAGGAGGCTGTAGAGAGGTGGGAGATGGTCTCTTCAGCCGGGTGACAGGAGATAGGACAAGGGGAAATGACAAGAAGCTGAGCCAGGGCAGGGTCAGATTAGATGTTAGGAAAAAATTTTCACTGAAAGAGTTGTCAGGGCCTGGAACAGGCTGCCCAGGGAGGGGGTTGAGTTACCTTCCCTGGATGTGTTTAAGATGGGTAGATGAGGTAATTTAGGGATATGGTTTAGCATAGGATGGGATTGGTTGGACTTGATGATCCTAAAGGTCTTTTCTAACCTCGTGATTCTTTGATTCTGTGATTTATTGCATCCCTACAGTGTCTCTACTGTGAAAGGATGTCAGCTGCTCCTTGTATCCTGGTAGAGAAGTCCTGATGTCCTTCATATTAACAAGGGGGAGTGGATGGATCCATGAGTACAGTGATGGCCAGTGATAGGACAAGGGGAACGGGTGTAAGCTGGAGAATAGGAAGTTCCATGTGGATATAAGGAGGAACTTTTTCACTGTGAGGGTGATGAAGCACTGGGACAAGCTGCTCAGAGAGGCTGAATATCTCCTTCTCTGGAGATATTCAAACCCCACCTGGATGTGTTCCTGTGTGATTTATTCGAGGTGATCCTGCTTTGGCAGGGGGTTGGATGAGATGATCTTTCGAGGCTCCTTCCACCTCCTAATGTGCTGTGATTCTGTGATCCCTGCACACAGTGTCTGACAGTTTGTCTTGGCTGGTACCTGGTATCAGAGGCTGGACTGGTGCTTCAGGAGACTCGTTGTCATGACCTAAGGGTTACCTGGCCTGCAGCCTGCAGGTGTGTAAAGATCACAGCTGTGGGTTTGTAGGTTCTCTGATACACAAGGAGACAGAAGCTTTTACTGAATTTCTCTCCTTTATTACAGGTTACAACAAATACCACAAAAGTCACCACTAGCAAGTATAGCTATGATTAGTAAAGCAAAGACAAATAAATATATACCAAGCTATTACAGAATACTATTAGCAATATAGAATCAGAGAATCCTAGAGTGGTTTAGGTGGGAAGGGACCTCAAAGCCCATCTAGTTCCAAGCCCCTGCCATGGGCAGGGACACCCTCCACTAGTCCAGGGTGCCCAAAGCCCCATCCAACCTGGCCTTGAACCCTGCCAGGATCCAGGGGCAGCCACTGCTTCTCTGGGCACCCTATGCCAGGGCCTCACCACCCTCACAGGACAGAATTTCTCCCTAATATCTAATCCGAATCTCCTGTCTCCCAGTTTAAACCTGTATTCCCTTGTCCTATCCCTACCCTTCATGATAGAGTCCCTCTGCAGCCTGCCTGCAGCAAGCAACACTATAGCAATCACTAAGGAGATATCTACTATTACAGGTTACTACAGGCTTAGCAGTAGTGAAGCAAACTTACCAAGAGCTGATAGGTTTATGGCTGATTACCTATAGGATATATAATATTGGTAGGAAGTGAATTAGAAGGGGCAAAACCATCCCAGAGGGGAGGACACCCTCATCTCTAAAAGGGGGCCCAGAGAGGGACCAAGAAAACTCCAGTCTCACTTGAAAGATGATCTGTGTCACAGAGGCTGGAGTCAGCCAGGCGTCCCTGGGGAGAGTCCAAGTTCTTGTAGAAAATTCATGTGGAGAATTCAGTCTGTTTAGGAAAGGAAAAGCCTGTGCAGCAGAGACAGTTCTGAGAGAGAAGGGGGCTCCATTTTAGATTAAAAATTAAGCTCTTTTTACACCAGAGAGACCTAAGAGGGTGGAGGACACCACCACTGCAAGCGGCCAGTAGATGGCTGATGTTTCTAATGTCCTTCTTTTCACCTGTAACACCAAATAGATGATGAGGGTTCTATTCTTCCAGACCATGGGTTTTATTTTCCCAGACTTTTCCACCTTTTCAGACGGGTTTCCTTTACAGTCCCTTGGTTCTGTGCTTACAGGTGGTAGCTCAGGGTGCCTCTGGTTTCTAAGGTACCACAGCTGTACTTCAGTGAGGCCAACCACACTTTTCAAGGGTGTTTCTGGTTCCCAGCCTCACAGTTCCCAGCCTGGCAGACAGTTTCCCAGTCAGTATTTTTCAGCTGGCAGTTTCAATAATGTTCCCCTTCTAACCTTGCCTCTTTTGGCTGCTCAGACCAGGTGTCAGCCTGCTGTGTCAGCCCCTCACCCCAGCTGGCATGGCTTGCAGCAACTGCTGCACAGGTAGGGAATTTCTTTTGCTTTGGGACTCTCAGCACGGGTTTGTTTTCCTCCCTTTGACACCAGACTGGGAAGCGGGCTGGTGCGGTACCGTGGTACCACAGCTCTGTGTTGCAGTGGGCAGCACCTCCCTCAGTGAGCCTGCTGGCAGCAAGGATCCTGGTACCAACTATCGACTGGCACAGTCACAGATCCCAAGGTTGGAAAAGACCTTTGAGAGCATCGAGTCCAACTGTCCCTGTCCTATGCCAAACCATATCCCTAAGCACCTCAAAGACCAAAAAGACAGAAAAACTGTCTATTTAAAATCAAATCTTAAGGACAGGCCAGTTCACCTGCTAACTGGAGACAGCAGAGCTGGTATCTGGGACCTTTCCCTGCCTCACAGCTCCCACAGACTGATGTGGCAGTCAAGACCCATTTTTCAGATCTTTGCCATCTGGTCAGCTGGCAGCCTTGGGTGAAGCATCAAAATTCCTCCTGTGAGGTGGGAACTGGTTCTTCCAAGGAAAAGGCTCATGGCCCAGCCAGCCTGGGCAGGTCACTGCTGTTCTTGGTGCTGTGCTTAACTTCCTTGACCGCTGCACTGCTGTGACTGTGTCACTATTTGCTACAACCAGGCAAGGACTCCAATCACTGCCGACGTGGGTGGATCAGATTTAGGTCCTTCCTCTGCCTAGAGGAGCCCAGAAGACCCATCTCAGGAGGATACTCTAACCAGCACTGTGTCTGTTTGTCTGAGATGGAGCCATATGCCTTCCCCTGCTCCTACCTGTGCAGTGTGACTGCTGTAACCCAGTACTCACTGGTCCAGAGGGAGGGAAAGAAAACACCTTTGTAAGCTGAATATTAGGGTAGTCATGCACTAGGGTGAGCCGCCCTGTGCTTCACATGGAACGTTTACATACTTCTTGGAAGAGAAATTGGGTTTCTGGATAAAAGGGGTAATGTTACTGCCACCTTCAGCCAGGTTTGAATGAGGCCCATGTGCCCAGAGGGTCCCTAATAATTCCTTTAATAATAATAAGTAATAGTTCTTTTCTGATGGGATGGGAAATTGCTTGATGGATGCCCTGAGCAGGGAACAAGCATGTAGAGCTCAATTTTCTTGCCATATAAGGTGTGTGGGGATTTGGTCATTGAGAAGCCTAGGGCATTTCAAGCCCCCTGAAAGCAGAGCTGATGCCACCCCATGGCAACCAGGAGCAGGAGCTGTGGCCTGTGCCATGCTGCATGTCCTTAGAGAAGGGCAGAAGAAGGTCCATCCCAAGAGGGTTCATCCCTCTCTTGCCATCGCCCGCTCCCGCACTAACGCAGCGTGGCCAGAGGGCGTTCAGCTGCCGCAGCCCAAAGCAGCTTCATGTCACCATGGGGCCCGTGTGACACCCCAGCGCAGGGCACTAGCTGCACAGTTTACGCTCTCACATGCCTGTGAGTGCTTGAGCAACACAATGTGGTCTGGCACAACCTCATTGCACAGGTCTTTCCATCTCTTCTATGCCCCTCTCAGGACTTTCCTGCCCCTCTCCTGCCCTCTTGGGCTGTTTTCCCCTTTCTTTGAGCCTCCACCCACTTTCCCCACCAGCACATACAAGCTGTGATGCTCCTACAGCTGTCTGCATCCCACTGTATCTTCAGGCCTGGTCATTTCCATGCTGCTGAGACACTCAGGCCAGCCTGGTGCTTTGAGAGATGAGCAACTTTCTAATTCCACAGCGTGCCTTCAGGCATTGCTCATTCTACTCCCCTGGCAGGTCTGAACATCAGAACATCTAGGACAGCTATGGCATGGAGTGCCCCATGTCTAGGAGGAGGGCAAAGGGGTGGGGAAGGGTCTGGAGGGGAAAACTTAGGGGGAGAGGCTGAAGTCCCTGGGTTTGTTCAGCCTGGGGAAGAGGAGGCTGAGGGGAGACCTCATCGCAGTCAGTGGCTTCCTGACAAGGGGGAGCAAAGGGGCAGGCACCGATCTCCTCTCTTTGGTGACCAGGGATAGAGCCCAAGGGAATGGCATGAAGCTGTGACAGGGGATGTTTACGCTGGATGTTAGGAAGAGGTTCTGTACTGAGAGGGGGGTCAGGCACTGGAATAGGCTCCCCAGGGAAGAGGTCCCAGCAGTGAGCTGGACTGAGGTCAAGCATCTGGACGATGCCCTCAGTGCCATGCCCTGACTTGGCTGGCCCTGTGTGGAGCCAGGAGTTGGACTTGATGATCCTTAGGGGTCCCTTCCAGCTCAGGAGATTCTGCGAGTCTATGATTCTAGGGTGGAAGAGTGGGTGTAGTCAACTGTTTTACCAGCAAGTCTGACAAAGTCCAGTTGGGCATTAGCTTTGCTAGCTGGGACTGGAGACAGCTTCTATTGAGGCACGTTGGTTTCCAAAACCTTCTGCTTTGAGTGACTGCTACACCCAACGGGCCTTCAAATCTTAGCCTGATACAGCTGTCATCCCGTGCCCTGGGACTACAGGCTGCCCTCACCTTCACTCTGAACACAATACAGTGTAACACAATGGTTACTCAAAGCCACAGGTTTTTAAACTCTTGGGCAGTAGCAGGTTTTGAAGTGATCGCTATGTGACGGCCGTGATGTCCTTTGTTTCAGGCAGCTGAGGCCATCTCCAAGTCTTGCAAAGAGCAGAAGAAAGTACAGAAGAAACCAGCCTGCAGCCCAGGGGGGGTGTTTGTGAGACTGCGCTGAGGACCCAACCTCTGACGAGGGGCAGGCAGACCAGGGAGGTGAATGGAACATTCCAGACAGTGCAAAGTTTGGTTCTCTGCATTTTATCAAAGTATTGGTTTCTTTCCTTCCCAGAGTCTCTCAGAAAATATTCTGAAGTCACAGCAGCAGCAATTTTTATATAAAACCCAAAGGCAGAGAGACATCTCTTCCCACCCAGGGAGCAGTTTAGCATCAGCTTTGCAAATGACAAGGTGACACTTCAAGAGCTCATGGCAGCACAGTCACAGACCCTCCCAGGTCTGCATATCCCCAGCTACGTCTGCGTTGTACAACTGCCCCAGGAGGGGGTAAACAGAGAGAGGCAGACCTTGCCTCCTCAAGTAATCACAGAATGTGTTGGGTTGGAAGGGACCTTTAAAGGCCATCTAGTGCAACCCCCTGCACTGAGCAGGGACATCTTCACTAGATCAGGTTGCTCAGAGCCCCATCAAGCCTGACCTTGGATGTCTCCAGGGGTGGGGCCTCCACCACCTCTCTGGGCAACCTGTGCCAGTGATCTACCACCCTCACAGAGAAGAATTTTTTCCTAATATCCAACCTAAATCTCCCCTTTTTGAGTTTAAACCCACCACCCCATATCCTATTGCTCCATGCCCTCATGAACAGTCCTTGCCCAGCTCTCTTATAGGCACATTTCAGGTATTGGAAGGCCGCTACAAGATCTCTCCAGAACCTTCTCTTCTCCAGGCTGAACAAGCCCAACTCTCTCAGCCTATCTTCACAGGAGAGGTGCTCCAGCCCTCAGATCATCTTCATGGCCCTCCTCTGGACTCACTCCAACAGGTCCATGGCTTTCTTGTGCTGAAAGAAAAGCTGGACACATTATTCCAGGTGAGGTCTCACCAGATAGTTGAGACCATCAGATAGGACCTGCAGTGTGGGAACAGAACAGTGGCTGGGAGAAGTACTTCTCTCAGCTGCATACAGATGCCATGCTCCTGGATTTTCATCTTTGAGTAATTCCTAAGTAAGCCAGGAAGCTATTCCAGATGAACTGCAGCAGTGGGCCACCGAGTCTAACCCAGGGCTGAGGAGGTCACAGAATAGAAGAATTGCCATGATAGCAGCAAGTTCCACTTCAAACAGAATAAAACTGCCAGAAGAAACCTGCCGCTAATCAGCACTCCATATTCTCTAGCTCTCAAAGGGCCTACATTTAAGAGTTCCATCCAGGAAGATTTTTAAAAGTATTTTATTAAAAGAATCAAAGCAAAGGTAAATATTCATACTCAGCAAGGTGCATAATGGCTTCAAGCTTGGAAGGCATCCAACTGCTACACCCAGTCTTCACAACTCTCGTTGCAAAGTCCTTGCAGAAGGTAGAGAGGCCATCACCAGGAGTCAGGGGGAGTCAGTCTGGAGGAGCGTGAAGACAGGAGGAAGATGACCACCACCTCCCCAGAACCACTGAGAAGCTAAGTATTTCCACGTAACAAACCAGAGCCTACATCCAGAAAACACCTGAGGGTTTATGGGAAACACTCTGCAGTGCTTGGAGGAGTTAAGAGCACTCATCTGCTCCAAGGCTGTACGCAGCTGCTGAGTGTGGAGGCATTTCCCCTTGGAAAGACCAAGACAGAGAAGTTCTCCCATTCTGGTGACCTCTGAGGTTACAGAAATTGCAAAGGATACTACAAAATAAAATCTATGGAGGCATTTTAGTTCCACATGAAATTTTAAATTTATGTAAGCCAGTTTTCAAGAAAAAAACCTGGATTCCTTAGTAGTGGCCTCAAAGGGCCAGGCTTCAATCCACTGGAAGACAGAGGAACAGATTGAAGGCCAAAATCTAGAAACTGTATTTAAGATTAACTTACTTGGATCAGGATAGATCTGTTGGAATCTGGCATCAGGATTCCCATACCAGCTAACTGGTGTTTCTCCATCTGTATCTGATGCAGTCACTCCGTTCAGATCTATTTCCAGAACCTGTAAAATCCCAGCGCTATCGCTAAGCAGGTGAATACTGAAGCTGACAAAGAAAAGGAAAGGAAATAATTAGCTGAAACAGGTGGAAGAATGGTAACAACTGCAGAGCAGAGCTGCCTAAACTTCCTGAATGGCTGCAGGTGGGAGAGAGTAATTTTAGAAGGCAGTGGCTTGTCTTTGCTGCAGTGTCCTGCATCGCAGCACTGCCCAGGCGGCGAGACGGGAGGTCACGTTCAGTGACCTGAGGAATGACCCCTCCAGGGACATACCTGAATAACTCACAGGCTACAGGAGCTTTGACTATTATAACCCATCGATGGGTTGTTATTACATTAACAGACTGTATTTTATCCAGTACAATAAAGGAAAAGCCCTGGTTATGTATATGTGGAGAAGACAATCTCTAATCAGACTGAAATTCGTTCTGCTCAGCAGAGGAAAGTACAAGTACTGCCATGCTGATGTGATGTGTGTGTGGAGGACTGAAAGAGGCAGAACCTGTCACTCAGACTCATCCTGAACATCAGCAAGCTGTCAGGGTACGTTAAATAAGCTCAGGAGAACTGCTGCAGCAACTCTGCCACATAAATGGCTGCAAGCAGAGGCGCTGTCAGACCAGACAAGGTATTTAGGCTCCTTTCCTCTCTTTAAAAAGTTTTTAAAAATCACACCCAAGTTCCTCACAACTCCTGTTCTGGGCATAGTCCTAGTCCAACTGCAGCAGTGTCTGCACGTTCCCACCCCTTCTGTCTTCTGTCACACATCTTTCACACATGGAGGGTCCCATCTCCCAGAGTCCCAGGGACCTGCTGTTGCCCTGCTGACTTCCTGAACTCACTGGTGTACATTGTTCAATACTACCTTACGGATCTGAACCACAATACCCACACTCACCCTCTTGCCTGTCACATACCTGCCAAGTAGCGGATCGTATCCAGCTTATTTGACTCCATGAGCGTTTTTAAGGAAGCTATTTCAGTGTCAATTTTATTACTGATTTCGGAGATGACACTGTTGGTACTCGAATCCTGAAAGGTTAAAAGATAACATGTATTTGACAATTGATCCCATGTCCTTTTGGCTTTGCAAAGCCAAACAAAACCACCACGCTGTCAGCAGCAAGAGAGAAACAAAAGACCAGATCCAGTTTTGCTGAAGTGAGAGAGCTCATAAAACACAGAGCAGCAGTTAATGCAAACCAGGAAGAATACTGAAGAGACAGAGAAAAAATTCAGACCATAGAAATTTTAGTCTCTGATATGCCAGTGCCTCCTAGTGGAGGCATTCTATAGTGCACAGGCAGCATATCCCTAAATTTTGGGGCAATGAAGGTATAAGCATTCACAAGCCACCTCCAGAAAAGGGAGATGCTGAAGATGGGACATGTCCATCACCAGCCTCAGACTTCAGTGTCTGCTAGCAGCTTGGAGGACTTCCAGTCCCGAAACTGCTGCAGGTATCTGAACCGTCCCCCTGCTACAGCCAATCAGCAACACCAGGCAGCATGACAGTGCAGGTCCCACCTGTACCAGCCTGCACCTGTGATACTCAGGAAGTGAGGCATGATCCCTCTGCCTGAAGGGTGTTCCCTGGAAACCCTGCAGACCTCGGCAATGAGGGCATACAGCCGGCATGAGTGACACAGCCCAGCCTTTTGCTTTACCACATGCCAAAATCGACTTTCATGACAGTTTGGGGGTTACATTACAGGATGTAACACTATCCAGCTGGATAAAAAACCAAAGAGTTTTGCTTGAGACTTACTTTTTTATGAAACTCTGTAGTTGCTTCCATCAGTTTCCTCTCCTGGTCTGTAAATTGTGGATAGAAGATAAATTACTAATTCTAGCAAAGGAAAAGAAGACACAGCACAGGTAAGGGTATCAAAATCCACTAGCTTACCATATCTGTCACTCTGCTCCTCTCCAGGTTTATGTCTAACTTGCTGTCAGCACGGATTTTACCTGTTTCATTCTTCAAAGCAAATAACATTTATGAAAATAACTCTTTACTCTTCCTAGCAGGAGTGTGTAGGTACTTGCTGTTTACTTACCATCAGCTGCTGTTTAACTTGATCTAATTCAATTTTCATTTTCTAGGTGCAGAGAAGAAAAATAAATATTTTACAAATTCAGAATCCATTGTCCAAGCAAATCAGCCCTGTCAGTGTTACCATACTCATGGTTAATTACTCTTTCAGCATTTTTCTCTCAGTGAAGCAATTTGTACTTGATCAAATACACTAGAGTATATATGTATCTCTCTCTGCTGGAAATTTTCCCCAAACTAAAGGGATTTATTTTAAACAATGATTATTTGTTATTCTGAAAGCAGAAAAATATCAAAATGCTGCCAAGCAAAACCAGATCTTGTCTCAGTGACCAGTCTAATTACGTTGCTGACTACTCTCCCTGCACTGTACAGTTGAGAGTGACAAGACTGCACCAGAATCACCATCAAATAAAAACACCAAAGATGATTCGAAGAAGTGCAGATTATCTTTCTTTAAAGAACTAAACAAATCTTATCACATGAAATGTTCTATGAGCACAGAAGCTGTGACCTACAAACGCTGATAGAAGTATCCATCGTTACTTTGCCATTCATGTTCTGTTCTCCAAAGGGTACCACAGGCATGACCCAGATGTTGCAATTTAAGGGCTTCACTTAAAACAGCTTTTAGTACCTCGTTCTCTGCTCTCAGGTTTGCAAATTCACTCTTCTCCAGGATGACCATATCTTTTCGAATGGAGTCCAAATGTGCCATTATCTGCTGCAGCGTTATCTCCTTAAAAGCAATAAAACACCTCAATGAGGAAGTTTCACACCTTCCCATAAGTAAAGTCAAGATTTTTAAGTCTGAAATGGTAAAATTAGCTACTGCAAAGCAAAAAACCAAAGGCCTCAGGACAGCCCTTCAGTCTCTTCCATTTTCAATGGATGCTCAGTGGTCTGTATACCTTTACTTGGTGGTTCAGATCCAGTTAGAATCATACAATCATCAAGGTTGGAGAAGACCTTCAAGATTAAGTCCAACCATCAGGCCTACACCACCAAAACCACTAAACCATCTCCTGAAGCGCCTTTTGTACCCAGTTTTTAAATGCCCCCAGGGATGTTGACTCCACCACCTCCCTGGGCAGCCTGTTCCAATGCTTCATCACTCTTCCAGTGCAAGAACCTTCCCTAGTGCAAGTTGAGGCCATTCCTCAGTTCAAGAGTCATTTGGGCCCCTCAGTTCAAGGGCCGAGAACTCCCTGAAAGAGTCCAGCACAGGGCCACCAAGGGAGTGGAACACCTTCCTTATGAGGACAGGCTGAGGGAGCTGGGCTTCTTTAGCCTGGAGAAGAGACTGAAGGGTGTCCTTATTAATGTTTATAAACGTGTAAAGGGCGAGAGTCAGGGGGATGGAGCCAGGCTCTTCTCAGTGATGGCCAGAGATAGGACAAGGGGCAACAGGTCTTTTCATTCTTCACACTGAAGATTTATTTCCTGATATCCAACCTATCCCATTTTCTAGTTTAAAACTATTCCCCCTTGTCATATAGCTACATGCCCTTACAAACAGTCCTTTCCCAGCTTTCCTGTAGCCCCTCCAGGTACTGGAAGGCCGCTCTAAGTTCCCCCAGAGCCTTCTCTTCTCCAGGCTGAACAAGCCCAACTCTCAGCCTGTCTTCACAGGAGAGGTGCTCCAGCCCTTTGATCATTTGTGTGGCCCTCCTCTGGACACACTTCAACAGGTCCATGTCTTTCTTGTGCTGAGGGCTCCAAAGCTGGACACAGTATTCCAGGTGAGGTCTCACCTGAGCAGAGTAGGGGGCAGAATCCCCTCTCTCCATCTGCTGGCCACACTTCTTTTGATGCAGCCCAGGGTGCAGTTGGCCTTCTGGGCTGCAGATGCACATTGGTGGCTCATGTCCAGCTTCTCATCCACGAGGACTCCCAAGTCCTTTTCCTCAGGGCTGCTTTCCAGCACATCATCTCCTAACCTCTATGGATAAGGGGGGTTTGTGCCAACCCATGTGCACTTGGCTTTGTTGAACCTCATGAGGTTCACCTGGGCCCACTTCTCCAGCCTGTCCAGGTCCCTCTGGTTGTCATCCCATCCCTCTGGTACATTAATCACACCTCTCAGCTTGGTGTCATCAGCATATGCAAACATATGCAGATATGTTTACAAGTAACAGGATCTCCAAAAAGAAAGGTTTCCATTCTGATGAAAAAGAAATACCCAGAGTGACCTAAGTCCTTCTGAAATTCACAGGAAAAAAAAGTTCAGTAACTTGAATAATTCAGTTGAATAAGTCAGTAAGCTAGAAATCTGTTGGAAGTAATGCTCAGCAGTTTAAATCAAATGGCAATGAATGTTTAATTGCATTAACTCATTAAAGAAGAATGGCATGAAATCTCAGTTTGCACAAGTAATTACTAAAATCATTACTGTGCATCGGAGCTTTATTATCCCGGCCCAGATGTCTAGCCAAGGGGGAAAAACAAAGTTCTTCTGGCAATTTGTTAAAGTGAAACCTGTCACCTCCTGTATTATCAACAGGAAAACAAGCCACACTGCTTATCTGATTCACTGTCTCCAGATACGTCCACAAACGTGACTCTTAATGTTGAAGTGAAGGAGACACCTTGATGCTTCACTGCATGACATTGAGGTGCTGACCTGAACAGTCCTAACAGCTAGGTTTATACCAACACCTAAATAATTCAGAGCTCACTTGCTGTCCCTGAAGGCAAGTGATATGCCACAGAACACATCCAGATGGCTAAAATATTTTCCTTCTAAATCAAGGTGGCTCTGTCCGCCCTGCTGGGTAGGAGTGGTTCCTGGCCCCATAACTCCAGGTGAATTGTGCTGGGTGAGGTGGACTGAGAGCTGCCACGGGGCAAAATCACACCCAGATGCCGCAGCAACTGCCGAACACACTGGGCAGCCACACGATGGTGTCTGTGCCCACAGCCTGGCCACGCGTCGCTTTTACCACAGATGCAGCTTTAGAAGCTGAAATGCAGAAGTAAAATCATGGAATGCTTTTAAATAGGAGTTTTCTGTTTATGAACAGTTGGACTGATACAGTGTTTCTAATGAACAGAGTCAGCATTTTGGCAAAGCCCATAAAACCCCACATTCGAGGTGGTTTTGTCATCTCCTTGTATCTCTCTTCCGCACTGTAAAGCGCAGTTAGAAGCCTGGTTTCACAGAGAGCTCTTCAGCAGCAAAAGCAGCAATCCCTGCTTTACATTTATATACTGTGGCTGCATTTGGAAAACGCTCCTGGGAGCTGAAAGGTGTAAGATAGTCCTATTCCTGATACCACCTTGACACTTAGGAAAAACTACCTCAGTGAGGAGCTTATAGTGCTATAGAGTCACTTGTCTTTTAGTGAACGAGTCATTGTCGCCACGCGGTGCTGCCAATGTACACTATAGATAACTTCTTACCTGCTGAGCCTGTGTAACCATATCCTTATAGACTGTGTCTAAGCTGACATTCGACAGGGTCATTAATGCTGAGACGATGGTCTCTGCTTTTTCCTTCCCAAAGCCTGAAAGACAGGTGAAGGATGACACAGTAATCTTTGAAAGCTGGATGAAGAGATGAAGAGGTCCATAATAAGCTGTGACGCTCAAGCACTGGCCATAACTACAGCAGGAAAGTCACACAGTTACTGATGAGTAACAGTAGGGGGCCGGTCACCAGGGCTTTTAACTTAAAACCCCACAGGCTTAACGTTGCCAAAATCCCAAAGGCATTAGCCTTCAGCACACTGAAGCAGTCAATGCACACAGCTGACAGGACCAAATCTCTGCACAGTGCTTAACTGTTCACACAGTATACAAATAATTCAGCAAAGTTTCACTTCATGACGAGCTTCCACAGCTGCTGTTAAACCAAGCTTGCCTCGAGCTACAGAGCACACATCCTGTGGAATGCCATTAACAGGGAAGGCTGCACGTAACAGAGTTGTTGTGCACAGACACGAACACAGGTAAAACTGATTTTTAAAACACCTGCATGCATTCACTGTAAGAATTCAAATTATTAGTAATACAATTGATATTACTTTCTGATGATAAAAGTTACACTTTGTCCATAGCCTGGTGCAACTCAGAATCATTAAGAATGATGTGTGATGAATAGTGACCCCCACCCAGCCCCCCAAACTCCAGCTGATGTATTAGCCATATCCCATCTAGTGCCGAGCGCTCTGGACCTGAGATCTATTCCCAGCAGCCCCACTGACAGGTTGCATTTCAATTAACCCGCTTCATTAAGTGGGATCAGTGAACTTTTTGTTGCAGAATGCTTTCAGGGCAAATTACATAGAGAAATACACCACTGCTGCCTTCTAAAACACTGGCACTGCCGAGCAGCACCATCAGCTTCTGTTCCTAAAAAAGCTATGTGTGCTTTAAGACAGTTTCCTTCCACTCCCTCATCCCACAAAAGAGCTGAGTGAGCATCAAACAAACCTTGTAGAAGCCAGTTTCTGCATGAGTGATCACCTGAAAGTCCTGAGAAAGGATGCTTTGGGCACTGAAACAGGGTCTAAAACTTGTGAAAAGAATCTCAAGGAGGTTACTAAAATTCAAACCTGACCTAAATACTTCCTGGGCAAAATCAGTTGGAGGCTTAGTAAGTACAAGAGGATGTGTCTGCCCACTTTTAACACTCCTCTGCCAGCTCGATGCACAGCTGCTGCCAGGAGACAGAACCCAGGGCTAGAGGGACCTTTCCTCTGCCTTCAGCCAGCCACACTCACAAAACACAAGTGCAGATGGCACATGGCACTATGGTGCTACAGGTACCTCCAGTAAGGAAAAAAAGCCCTTAAGTTACAGGATAGTTGAAGGAACTTCTTTTAAACCTTCATTTTTGCTAGAAAAGCGTTCTTTAGCTGTTACTGTGACTTCACACCTTCAACTGCACTATGGTCCTTGGCCACAAGATGCTATATAAACTTGCCTCCAGCCAAGGTCAATCTGACAGCTATTTGTGCTGTTACAGAGGCATCAAATGCCTCTCCTTCACCAGAGGCTGCCAAAACACTGTGTGACACCAAGGGCCGGTACTTCAGGAAAACAGAGTGCTCAAAGCTAAGAGCATTTCAAGTTTTCCTTTGAATATCTGTCAGATGTCACTTAGCATGGGCTTCCAGGTCTTGCACTAAAGCGTGGGTATCAAAAGTCACCTTCCTCTGCTCCAGGGGAGTGATATCGACTCTTCTGACATCGTATGAGTTCCTAACGAGCGTGGCAGCAAAACCTGGACGCAACAACAGGTGCTTTAAGCTCCATCTGCCTGGCTGACTGTGCAATGCAGTAATTTTTTCATCATAGCAAAGCTGCAGGGAAATTGCAACAAAAAGCTGAGTCCTCCTGCTAGCTCAGCTATGGCAGACATCAATCCCTTTTCTGTAGGAAATCTGTACTAACACAGCCTCGGATCTCCATCTTAATTGCACTCGTTTAGCAAGGAAGCTGTGCAACAGACAAGCATCCTAATACAGCAAAAAAACCCCAACTGCTTCATAATATTTAAGAAACACCACTTGGATAATCCTTTCCCCATTCTTAAACCACCAGCAGCTCTAGCATCATTCATTTGGCTCTTTACAGCATCCCTCAACCATGGTCTTTCTACACTTTCTTCTGCAACTAGCCCTTCCATCATTAAGAGTGCCTTGTGTAAAGGGAAAAATATGGGTGGGGTGTTTGTTGTTGTTGCTGTTTTTAACAAGGTTATGCAAATCTCATGTTTAAAACTAAATTCTTGGTTCACTGGGAAAGTAGCTGTAAAAAACACAGTAAGATTTTTGCATATAAGACCCACGAGGCAGGAATTAAAGACCCACCCTAATTACTGACATTAATAACTTCCCACCAGATGTTCACTGCTGCTCCTGCCTCAAGCATGTTTTCCTCTTCATCTTACCTTTGGGGGGCCTTGCACGTCCCAGATTCCATTCTGATAGACTGTTTACCTAAAGAGCCCTGCTACTTCTGAAGCTGTATTTATTCAAAACCTTTCTTAACTGCTGGTTCTCTCCCCTAACCAAAATCTTGTTCTGTAGCCTATCTGACCCTTTACTGGAAAGCTTTGCATCCCTGGACAACAGGAAAGTCATACGGAGCCACTGCCAAACAAACCAAGGGATGTGCCACCTTGTTATTGCCTGTAAAGAAGTGACTGTAGCTAAGCCAGCTGCAGTAGCCAAACCAAAGCCCAGTAAGACTTAAGATGAAAAAGACAAAGAAAAGAAATGTGTTTAACTGAATAAACACTGAAAACTATATAAAAATAATTTAACACAGCTCTAAAAGTTGCTGTGGAACAAACCCTTCTTTGTCCAAGGAATCCTAAGAGCTTTTAAACCAAGAATAGCTTTGTCCTGTATGTGCATTAGTGGAATCTTTCACTGGGTTGAACTATATATGAAAAAAACACTCCAAAAGCATGAAGCTGCGACAGGGGAGGGTTAGGCTGGGTGTTGGGAAGAGGTTCTGTACCGAGAGGGGGGTCGGGCACTGAACAGGCTCCCCTGGGAAGGGGCCTCAGCACTGAGCTGGACTGAGGCCTAGCCGTGACTGGGCGATGCCCCCAGTGCCCTGCCCCGACCTGGCTGGCCCGTGTGGAGCCAGGAGCTGGACTCGATGGCCCTGGGGCTCCCTCCCCACTCCGGATGCTCAGTGATTCCGTACTGCGGACACGCTCCCTCCCGAGGGGCCGCGAAGCCTCTGGCTGCCCCGCTGCTCCCCTCCCGCTGCCCCGCTCCCACCCCAGACCCCTCCCGAGCTCGCCGGGGTCTCTCCAGCAGCCCACACGCGCGAGGCGCCCCCCTGCGCCCCGCCCCCCGCTGGCTCCCAGCGCCCCTCCCGTGACGAGCCCCCCACGGCCGCGCCCCGGCCTCGGGCCCTCCAGCGCCGGGCGCCTCGCGCCCCCTCACGCGCCGGCCCCGCCCCCTCGGGCACGCGGCGCCCCGCGGCGCCCGGCCCAGCCCGCCGGCAGCGCGCCCTCGGCGGGGCCAGGAGCCGCCTTCCCGCCCTGTGCTGGCCGCGCACGGCCCTGCGGCGCCCCTCACCTCTCCGGAGCGTGGGAGGGAGCGGGGCCGGGGCCGGGGCCGGAAGCGGGGCCGGGAGCGGGGCCGGGAGCGGGGCCGGGCGCTGCCGGCAGCCGCCGCCCCACACGAAGCGCGCAGCGCCGCGCCCACAGCCCCTCATCGCGGCACGAGCCCGCCACTTCCGGCCCGCGCCGCCAAGCACCGCCCGCCCCCGCCCTCGCGCCAGCGCCGCCGCGACTCGCTTCCGGCCGCGCCCCGCGGGGCACGCTGGGTACTGCAGCCCCCGGCCGCAGGGGAGCAGCACGGGGCGGCCGGGTCGTTGCGCCCCCGTGCGGAGCGGACGAGCGCAGGCAGCGGCCTCAGCCGGCGGGGCGGCGCCTCGGCCGCCGCGTTGCTTCTCCCGCCGCGGGGCCCGTTGAGCTGGAGTGGCTGATGAGAGTCAGCAAAAGCAAAGGCAGAGTCTTGTACCTGGGGAGGAACAACCGACTGTATCAGGACAGGCTGGGGGTGACCTGCTGGAGAGGAGCTCAGTGGAGAAGGACCTGGGGGTCCTGGTGGATGACAGGGTGGCCATGAGCCAGCAGTGTGCCCTGGGGCTGAGAGAGACAATGGGATCCTGGGGTGCATCAGGAGGAGTGTGGCCAGCAGGTCACAGGAGGTGTTCCTCCCCCTCTACTCTGCGTTGGTCAGGCCCCACCTGGAGTATTGTGTCCAGTTCTGGGCTCCCTGGTATAAAAAGGTCAGGGATCTCCTGGAGAGAGTCCAGAGAAGGGCTACGAAGATGATTAAGGGCCTGGAACATCTCCCCTATGAGGAAACGCTGGGTGAGCTGGGACTGTTCAGTCCTGAGAAAAGAAACTGAGAGGGGACCTTATTAATGTCTATAAATATCTTAAGCGCGGGATGCAGTGGGAAATGGCCAGCCTCTTCTCAGTGGTCTGTGGGGACAGGACAAGGGGCAATGGCCTCAAGTTGGAGCACAGGAAGTTCCACACCAATATGCGGAAGAACTTTTCCAGTGAGGGTGACAGAGCCCTGGGACAGGCTGCCCAGGGGGTTGTGGAGTCTCCTTCTCTGGAGATATTCAAGACCCATCTGGATGCCGACCTGTGCAATATGAGCTAGGGAGCTGCTTTGGCAGGGGCTTGGACCCGATGATCTCTCGAGGTCCCTTCCAACCCCTATGTTTCTTTGATTCTAATGATTATAATTTGCATTATTGTGATAAGATCTGGGATCTTATTGTGATAAGGGATCTGAACAGACTGGACCGATGGGCTGAGACCAATGGGATGAAGTTTGACAGACCAAGTGTAGAGTGCTGCACATGGGACATAAGAACCCCAAGCAGCACTACAGGCTTGGGGGAGACTGGCTGGAGAGCTGTCAGGAAGAGAAGGACCTGGGGGTGTTGGTTGACTGCAGGCTGAATGTGAGCCAGCAGTGTGCCCAGGTGGCCAAGAAGACCAATGGCATCTTGGCTTGTATCAAAAACAGTGTGGCCAGTAGGTCTAGGGAAGTAACTGTGCCCCTGTACTGGGCATTGGTGAGGCTGCACCTCGAGTGCTGTGTCCAGTTCTGGGCTCCTCACCATCAGAAGGACATTGAGGTCCTTGAGCACGTCCAGAGAAGGGCAACCAGGCTGGTGAAGGGGCTGGAGGGCAAATCCTATGAGGAATGGCTGAGGGAGCTGGGGCTTGGAGAAGAGGAGGCTGAGGGGAGACATTATCACCACCTACAGCTATCTGAAGGGAGGTTGTGGAGAGGTGGGAGATGGTCTCTTCAGCCGGGTGACAGGAGATGGGACAAGGGGAAATGGCAAGAAGCTGTGCCAGGGCAGGGTCAGATTAGACATTAGAAAAAAAATTTTTACTGAAAGAGTTGTCAGGGCCTGGAACAGGCTGCCCAGGGAGGGGGTTGAGTCACCTTCCCTGGATGTGTTTAAAAAAAGGGTAGATGAGATACTTAGGGGTACGGTTTAGCTTAGGATGGGATTGGTTGGACTTGATGATCTTCAAAGGTCCTTTCCAACCTTGTGATTCTGTGAGTCCCGGCATCTGATTCAGCAATCCTGATGGAGGTGGATGCAGTCAGTAGCACTTGGTAAGGTCCCTTCCATTTCTCTTGTCAAGGCTCCGCTGCCATTGTCTCTGGAAGCTCCCTGAGGCAATCCTTTCTCCACTTCAAAATGGAAAAAAACCTTAACATTAAGCTCAAAGATTTCTCTGTGCAGCTTCTACAAGCACTTAGGACTGTGATTCAGTGAAAAGCAATCATGCTGAATAGATTGATATAGGTGTAGCTTCAGAGACAATTAAGATAACTTTAATATAAGAATTTTCACAGTTTTAAGAATAGACTAGTTTAAGAGAAAGCTGTAACTGTGTAAGCTGCTTGTGAGAGCAGATGCAAACCTTCACCATAACAATGCAACAGTAACAGCCTTGAAGATAAAGAAGTAAGAATTTGTGTGTTTTTAGGAATAGATTAGTTTTGAATTTTAGCAGAATTTGGCTGTAATCACATAAGCTGTTTCATGAAAGTGGCTACAAAACTTAACCATAATGGTGCCACAGCCTTGAAACTAGAGGAAGTAGGAGATAGAGGAGTCATAAATAATGAGACTAACGACCGATTAAAAGACAGAGTATATCCTGTTTTCAGTGAAAAACTAACTGGTCGGTGCAGGTGTTGGGAGCCCAGATAAGCACGGAGAAAACCATAAAGAGCACGCGCTGAGAGCGAGGAAGATGCCCAGCCTTCATCCCTGAAGACCACTGGAAGACCCCCTGAGTGTCACTGAGCATGCTCCACCTGGGAGGAGTTAATGTAAAGGACTTCCTGGAAATAATTTGCATAACCCTGCCTTTTCTTAGAAATGATAATGAATATGTATAATTAATGGGAGCACACATTTGGAGGAGCTATCTATCCCCTGTGTGCCCAGCGCTGCAGTACAGGATACCTGCTTCACAGTCACCAATTGAGTTTTGATTCCGGTTTTCCGAGGCATCAGCTGCGAAGTCCCAAACATCTCCAGGAGGTGACTCGGTGTGAGCGCCGTTGCAGTGAAAGCCTCTTAGGAACTTAACGTCACATGACTATTTTTGTCTGTATCTGCAGTGCCTACAGATAGATGCTTCACAGAAGATATGTCCCTTTCCTCAGGGAACCGCTGAAGGTTTATGTCAGCAAGGGTACCTCACTATAAACATATGAGGGAGATGGGTGTCTGGGAGACAGACAAAATCATTACGTGATTAAGGCAAGTTCCTGTCCTATAGTCATCCCTATCGCCTCACAGTCTGAAGCTGGTTGACTGCAAATCGAATATAGGGAAACTCCATTAGTAATTGCAATAAAGTGTCTTAGACTAACAATTGTGCTGTGTTATATTGATCATATACTGCTATTTGTGCAGTTCAGGCTCAGAGGTGTGAACATGGCTAACAAATGCATGAATTTCTTCTTAACACCACACATCATAAAATAGATTAGCTAGGAACAACATCTGCCAACCATCGAGCCAGGCTCTCAGGTCAAGGTGTCCGTTGCCTTTTAGTCCAGCCATATTGAATGTATCATATTCTGGAAGTGGCCATTTAATAATACATGAAATCAAACCTCCATTTGCAGCCTACCTTGTTCCTATGTCCCCCTTTGACGGGGCAAGAAGATTAATTCCTTCATTTCCCTCTGTATGTCCTCCTTACCACTCTTGAGAAATTCACCTCTCAAGGATTGTGGCATCCCCTACCAAGCCAAGTACATACACCCCTGATTGGCTGTATCTCAGAAGTTAGCAATGTGGGCTGAAGGATTCTTTGGACTGGAAATAGGCCACCCTAAAACCAGAATGATGCTCTCCAATTTAACTGCACAAGAGGAAGCCTTAGCGGCTCCAACTAATGACAGTTTTGACTTGCTCAGTACACAGGTACAAGCTGTCTCCAAAGTTACGTTTCCAAACCGACTCGTGCTAGATCTGACTGTGCTACGTAAGGAACAAGGAGTGTGTGGATTCCTGAAAGCCAGCCATGAACAAGAAGAATGGTGCTGACTTGTGACTCAGTCCGGGGTGGAATGTAAGGATCGGACCGTCTGGCTCAGAGTCCCACAAAGAGGTTTCGGTAATGTCTGGCGCACCAGGCAGCTCGTGGGGGGTTGTAAAAGTGCCTCAGCCTTGGATTGCCATGAGGCCCCATCTCCACAGAGACAACTCCTGGGGAGCAGTGTACATAGCTCAAACTTGAGTTGTCCTGAAAGCTGAGACTAACCAGGGCAGGGAGTGCTGTGTAATTCAAGGAACCACCCAAACCTGGGTTGAGCCTTGAATTCCTTCAACAAGCACTATGCCCTGAGTGCCAATTAAGCTGCTATTCAGCTGCCTAGCAGTAAGATAAAGGCAAGCCAGAGGCTCCCCATTTGGCTTCAGTGTGCCCAGTCAGTGCAGAGATAGGCACCAGACAAGGCATAAGATAAAGGGGAACACTGCTAATGACAAACAGGAGGGTGGCGTTGTCCACTCTGCACAGTCCTGCCCACTGTCACATAGTTCAAAGACATGAAACCCCTCGATTGGGTCTGAGAGGGGGGAGCGGCTTAAATTCTGCCAGGAGACTATTCCCCCTTGGCCAGGATGCTGGCTCAGGTCATGAACTGAGAACCTTTACATGGAGAGGGAATGAATGTTTGATGTGCTTTAAGTCTGTAGTCTCGGGTGACTGACTAACACAGGTGTAGCATTTAGTGCGCTGGTGAGTTGTGACAGTGTGTTCCATGAACCTGCTGCGGTTGCAGTCTTGAAGCTTGTGACTTGCCCGCAGGTGGTCACAGTGAGTGATGTGCCTCCGTTGTGGGACCAACAGGTGTAGGACTCTGTGACACAGAGAGACACCCAGGAGGCCGTCAGCTGGTGGCAGTGCTACCTTAGCATTGCCCAACAGAAGATGCAGTGATGCAGTGGTGTGGCTGTGTGAAGTTCGAGGGTGCCCTGGTCTCCGGCCTGGCTCCCTACCATGCATGACTTGGCTCCTGTGCCCCTGGAGAGCTTCCTGGACTGCAAAGGGGATTGAGTCTGTTGTCCCTATAGGGCTGAGGGAGGTTTGGAGGTTTGTTTCCAATGGGTGGGGTGCAGGACAGTGCCAGGCTGTGTGGCCCATGCACTAACTTGGGTTGGATGAGGCTCCCCAGACTTTGGGGACTTTCAACGCAGGAACAGGTAGTACTGCCCAAGTGTGCGCCTCTCCCAGGGCAACACACACACTTCCCATCACACCCAGAGAGCCACAGGCAGAGTGTGGCTGCCTTGTGTGAAGGGTGATCACATGTACAGTTGCCATCATGGAACTGGGGCTCCCAGCTTCCCATGAGCACTCTCCCTGGGAATGGGAGCTCACTTGTCCCTGGAGCTGCGGGGTTAAGATAGCAGCAATATGCAGTGCTCATTGAGGGGGATTGGCTGGTACTCCTTGGAGTCCTCCAGCTTGGAATCTGGTTTCTTCCCTGGTGATATGTTCCCACAGAGAAAAAGCAGCAAGTAAAAAACTACTGAGATTAATTTACTTTTATCATTCGTCAAGCCTGGAGGTGATGGGAACTGATGGTACAGATGAGAAAACAGTTCTCACAAAAGGTCACACATTTTGTGTCTGCATGGCTGCAGGGGGCCACCGGTAATCGTCAGTAACAAAGGAATCGTAATCAGGACTGTAAACCAGCTGTTTCACAAAGGCTTCCTTGTCTGCTGGCTCGGGGTACCAAGAGGCAAGACCATTCTTGTAGGCCCAGTCAACAATCTGCAAAAAGACAAGCAAAAGGAGTTGATGAAACAACACTGGCACATTATGAAGCTGAAACCAACTGCAGTTTGACCCAGGCTGCATTTTCCCTCTTTCTTCCCCTCAAAATTGTGTCTTTTTGTTTTTCTTTTCCTTTTTCTTTTCTTTTTTTCTCTTTCTGTAATTCCCTGAGACAGCTGCACTTCATCCCTTGGGTGAGGGAATGCAAGCTGCCCCAGCAAAAGGGCTGGAGTGAGCAACTAAAGGAGAAGTGCAGTGCTTTAACCACCTCCCCTCATACCCTTGAGCTCCTCTGTGCATCCACCAGTAACTCCAGGCCAGTGTGATACTCAGTGGGTGTCCCCTGAACAGGAATCACACATTTTATATACACAGGGCACCAATCCCACTGTTAGACAACAAACCCAGACCTGGAATTGTATTTAGGTACATATGCCCTTATCAAATTCAGGTTCCACAATAGCAGTTTGGAACCTAAAATCCTCTGGCAACTGGCTTTATGTCTAAACTTGACCCTAAACCTGGGGTATTTTTTGAAATGCTGAGCACTCACAGCTCCAAGCAATGAAGCAGAGCTTTGTGAGCTGTGAGGCACCCAGAACCAGGAGGAATTTTTCAAATTTGGTTTTTAGCGATAGGAAAAATCAAAGCAGTGATTGTATCTGGGAATATTCCTTAGAACTGTTGCTTTGGGCTATAGAAAAAAGTTGAATTAAAAGCAAAAATCATGCCAGGGCAACTCCTGCCCTCCCTAACCACAAAGTACTCACTTTCACTGCAATTTTGAGAGACACCTCTCTGATGCTTTCCAGGGGGGGATAGAGTCTTCCTTCTGCAAGATTCTGCTCTGTCACCTCGGCAGCGATAGACTAGAGAGAAGAGAAAGGCAGTTCGTAGAGGCAATTTCAAGCAGGTACCACGTTCACTAGCATTACAGCAGCAGTGGTACAGCTGGGACCAGTTCTCAGTGGGAGCTGTTGAATCATTCAGAGCACAGGAGTGATAACATTTCATCACAGACTCAGAGCTGGAGCCAGAATGATGGAAGTGCTGTAGGTGCAATGGAAGGTTGATCACAGAATCACAGAATCTTAGGGGTTGGAAGGGACCTCCAGAGACCATCAGGTCCAACCCCCCTGCCAAAGCAGGCCCCCTAGCTCATATTACACAGATAGGCATCCAGATGGGTCTTGAATATCTCCAGAGAAGGAGACTCCACCACCTCCCTGGGCAGCCTGTCCCAGGGCTCCCTCACCCTCACTGTGAAAAAGTTCTTCCACATGTTGGTGCAGAACTTCCTATGCTCCAACTTGCAGCCATTGCCCCTTGTCCTGTCCCCACAGACCACTGAGAAGAGGCTGGCCATTTCCCCCTGCATCCCATACTTAAGATATTTATAAACATTAATTAGGTCCCCCCTTGGTATTCTTTTCTCAAGGCTGAACAGCCCCAGCTCACTCAGCCTTTCCTCATAGGGGAGATGCTTCAGGCCCTTAATCATTATCTTTCATCATGATCATCATGATCTTTCCCTGGGATTGGGAAAGGCTGCAGCTTTTAACCAAAGCTGTGCCACTCCCACTCAGGGCACTGCCCACAGCCATGTTCTTGAAAGCACCAGAAGTAGGTGCATGTGCCTCTTACAATCTTTTTTAAAAACATGAGTTAAATTCCAGTTGGAAACCTCTGCTGTGATGAGGAAGATATCGTCAGAGATGTGCCGGACTCCGCAGGCGATGACTCCCAGTGCCACTCCTGGGAAGACGTAGGCGTTGTTTCCCTGGCCAGGGAAGAAGGTCTGTCCATTGGGCAGGGTTACCTTTGAGAATGGACTCCCACTTGCAAATATTCCCCGTCCCTGATAAGAGAAAGAAAATGGCATCTGAATTCAGAAGAGACATCTTATACTTCTGCTTGTCATGATCTGTGCTCATGGGACTCTGGTGACCAAGTGGAAAAAACTCCAGCCAGTCAGTGAGAGGCATCCCTACCAAAACCATCTCCAGCTGGTACGTCTGGAGGTCCCCAGAGCCATGGACAGGGCCATGTACAGGGCCACTAAGCACTGAGTGGGTGTTTGCACTGCCCAACTGCAAGCACTCTGAACTTGCTGGGGTGAGGTCTCTCTCTCTGTCAACCATCTGTTGAGCGCAAAGAACTCATGGGATAAAGGTCTGGGGGCTGTGTGAGTGCCCTAGACAGCAGTGGGTGTGGGGTGAGGGGTGGGAAAGGGGAGAGTAAAAAAAAGGTGTCCTCTCTCACCCCAAGTCAATCCACATGACAATAATTCTTCAGTGACACTGAGCCCAAGCTGGGTGATGAAGCCATTACACAAAACCCAGGGTGGCAAAACATGGGGATAGTAACCTGGGAGGATGGGATGCCTCAGACAGCCGTGGGTGAATGAGGCAAGCATGGTTTTTAGAGGATCACAAAGTAATTAAGGCTGGTAGAAGCCCAAACTCCTGCTCACAGCAAGGTCAGCTGTGAAATCAGACCATGCTGCTCAGGGCTTTATCCAGCCTGTTCTTGAGAACCTGCAAGGACAGAGACTGGACAGTCTGGGCGCCCATTCCACCCCCTGACTCACAGTGTGCAAGCTGTTCTTTGTGACCAGCCTGAACCTCTTTTGATTCAACTCATGCCCACTGTCCCTTGTCCTACACCATGCACCACTGTGGTTTCCTGTCCTCCCACGCCGAGCTCCGGTACCTCGGTGAGGCGGTAGCACTGCTCTGCTGTGCACTCTGCTTTACTTGTGGGGTTGCTTAGGGCAAACACGATGGGCCTCTCATTGAAAGCTGCCATGTCCTTCAAAATCTTCTCCGTGAAAGCTCCTGCAACGGCTGCGACACCTGAAACAACAACAGCAGAGTGAGATAGGGCCTGTCTGGCTTCAGTGCTTTGAGCTGACCCCTCTCGAGTGCCTCTGTCAGTAAGTGAACTGCGTGAGGGAACAAGCTCCATTTCTGGAGAGGCAAGTGGGAGTTTCATATGAGAATTAAAAGCCTGTCTCAAAACAAAGCCCTCTGCTCCACTGGGCTCAGTGTTTAGGCTAGTCTGGCTGTGGCACCTCTCCTCCCAAAGTCACAGAATCACAGAATCGTAGGGGTTGGAAGGGACCTCCAGAGATCACCAATTCCAACCCCCCAGCCAAAGCAGGTTCCCTAGAACAGGTCGCACAGGGAGGCATCCAGACAGGTCTTGAATATCTCCAGAGAAGGAGACTCCACAACCCTCCTGGGCAGCCTGTCCCAGGGCTCTGTCACCCTCACTGTGAAAAAGTTCTTCCGCATGTTGGTGCAGAACTTCCTGTGCTCCAGGTTGAAGCCATTGCCCCTTGTCCTGTCCCCACAGACCACTGAGAAGAGGCTGGCCATTTCCCCCTGTGTCCCACACTTGAGATATTTATAAATATGGATCAGATCCCCTCTCAGTCTTCTTTACTCTAGGCTGAACAGCCCCAGTTCATTCAGCCTTTCCTTGCAGGGCAGATGCTCCAGGCCCTTAATCATTTTTGTAGCCCTCCTCTGGACTCTCTCCAAGAGAGTCCTGCCTGAGGTGCATGTGGCCATCCCTTCCCTGCCCAGCCTGCAGTCCATGTTTGCAACCAGGAGCCCAGATCCTGCCTCCCACAGCACCTCCCTCTGAAACCCTGCCCAGGAGGGCTCCTCAGCTCCAAAAGAAAGGAATACCCTGTCCCACAGTTGAAAGGGGAAGGATGTGGAGGAAACAACTGGCAAAGCAGGGGTGAAAAAAAAGCTCATTTTGTTTTAACTGGGAGAACAAAAGGAGGCCCTGGAAGAAAGTGAGACACACTACTAAGAGCTGGAGTGATGGGAAAAGGTCATGCTAAGGGAACTCCACCTATAATCGCTGTAGGCTTCACTTTCTGCACAACCTCTTCCAGTGTGTTCACACTGGGGTGGTCCTGGGCAAACACTTCTTTCTCATGGTTTAGGTTGCTCCTTCCCTGTGAGGAAAAAGAAGGAGTCAAACTTTGGTCTGTTGGCAAAAGGTGGAGACATAACAGGTAACTCATCAGTTCATTTCATCTCTTGTCCTGCCTAAACCAGATTCCTCAGAGAAGGTTCTCAGCATCAGCCAGTCAGCCGTTGAGCTGTTGGTGTTATGTCATGGTGGGGCTGGTCTCTGCTCCTCTTGCTCTCCAAAACACATTGATTGTGTGGAGAAAGGGTGTGGCTGATGGGGCAGAGACATTGTACATGTAGCACAAGTCTCCACGAGTCTAAGGAGGGACAGGGACAAAGTCCTGAGGATCAGGGAGGGAAGTGTAGAGCTAGGTCAGGCTGGACCACCAAGCAGGGCACAGTGTTGCTGTTGTAATGCCTCATGTGACATGCAAGACTTAGAATCACAGAATTGTTTTGGTTGGCAAAGACCTTTAAGATCGTCAAGTCCAACCATTAACCTAATGCTGCCATGTCCACCACTAAACCCTGTCCCTCAGCACCACATTCACAGGTCTCTGAAATACCTTGTGACTGACAACTCTTTCAGTGAAGAAATTTTTCCTGATATCCAACCTAAACTTCCCCTGGCCCAACTTGAGGCCTTTTCCTCTTGTCTTATCACTTCATAACTGGGAAAAGAAACTAACTGCTGCCTCACTGCACCCTCCTTTCAGGTAGCTGTAGAGAGTGATGCTCAGCCTCCTTTTCTCCAGGTTAACTAGTCCCAGTTCCCTCAGCCACTCTTCATCAGACTTGTGCTCCAGCCCCCTCACCAGCCTCGTTGCCCCTCTCTGGAGATGCTCCAGCACCTCCATGTCCTTCTTGTAGTGAGGGTACAGCACTGCTTGAGACCCTGGAGAGCAGGGCATCCTAACACTTCAGAGGCCCAGCCCAGTTCATTGCCTTTGGGGCAACCAGTGCTGGTGATAACACTGTTGTCATGAGACCTAGTCCTCTGAAAGCAGGAACAGCTCTGCTGTCACCAGTAGAACTGCAGCCCTTACTCCAGGGCTGAGCAGGGGTCCAAGGTATGTTCCTGCTCTGGCCTCTCTCTAGCTTGCAGGAGGTGGTGGGGGAGTGGAGCTCAGCTGTGGAGACAGATTTACCTTCACAATCAGTCCCTTGGAATCCACCATCCAAATTTTTTTGATGGCATCCTCACGTGAAATTCCTTCCTTTTCCATGGCCATGAGGATGAGGTGAGCTATGCCCATTGCAGCCTGGAACACATTATTTAAACACTTCATTGGGGTGTCAATATCTTTTGGTGGGGGAGAGATTTTAAATGAGAGATCATGGAATGAATCATAGCATGTGTTGGGTTGGAAGGGACCTTTAAAGGTCATTTAGTCCAGATGTGTTGGTCCATCTCACAGCATTGCATGGGGTTGTTCAGTGGGGCAGGGGGCTGATTTTAACACTCTTGGTTCTACAACGTCCCCAGCTGTCCAGCACAGCAGGCTGCCTGTGAGGCTGGAGCAGCAGAAGTGGTACCTTGACAGGCAGAGGCTGCCTCCATCATTTTAACCAGCTGCTGCAGGGGAGGAAACAGGGCAGACACTGAACAAACATCAGTGATGATGCCAGTACAGAGGAGCTCAAAGCAAAGTGGGATTGCCCCATCTGAAGTACTGCCCAGGGGAAGGTCCTCTTCTCCCATTCCTGTCTGAGGAAGCAGCCTTGGACACATGGTGTGTGTTACTGGTGCTAGAGCTGTGCCCAGCCCTCCTGCCCAGATGTGGACTAACAAGGCAAGATGGTCTTTGGGCCACAGACATGTCTGTAAGTGGAGAAAGAGAAGAACCAATCTTTGCCTCACAGAGGGACAGACAAACTGTCAGTAACAGACCTTGCCCAATGTCCCACAGGTGGGTGAGGGCTGAGCCAGGACCTGGGCCTGACTTTTTCTTCCCCCCTCTCTCTTTGAGCGAGGCACCTTACAGACTAGCTGACTCCTGCCATGGGGGCAATGTGACTGATTCCAAAAACTGAGGCTATACTTCTTTGAGTTTGAGACCTTTTGACTCTGTCACTAAATAGGCTCTGGTCCACCCTAAATACCAACCCAGAGGCCTCAAACCAGCCTCCTTAATGTTTCTGCAACACCCTGGCTCATGAGGGGCTTCCCTCATGGTACTTAAAATCCCACTGACACATGGGCAGCCTTGTTGCATCCAAGAAGTCTGCCTGGGACTCATGGGCCAAGAGGTCACTGAAAGATTGTTTGCAACTCATATGCAGCAGCAAGACCCACCTGTGAGGCCCAGGTGTCCTGCCTAGTGACAAGGAACATGCTTCTGTGCTTTGCTTTCATCAAGCCAAGCCTTGCAGGAAGTTTCATGGTTGACTTTTCTCTCTCTACATTCAAATTCAGATCATATTTAGGAACAAACTCAAGAACAATCCTACCTCTCCAGCTCCTTGGAAAACAAACTTATGGTCAGAGAGCTTGTTCTTTGTGATCCTTAAGGCTGCAAATATGCCAGCGACAGCAACAGATGCAGTGCCTGAAAAGAGAGACACCATGAGATGGTCATTCTGGCAGAAGGATTGTCCACCCTACTGATACACTGTTAGAAACTTCGTGGTAGGAACCATTCTTTTAGATCCTGTCACTAATGGATCAGAGTGCCTCCCTGCTCTGAAATATTAACCCTCAGAAGATCCCTGCAAGGCAGGAGAACAGCAGTTTCCCTCTATGTAGACTCAACACAACACTGAGTCGCAGAATGCCAGTAGAAGTTAAATCATCTGAAGGATATTGATGCATGTGCCATCTAAGGTTCCATAAGAGACCTGTAGCAGAGTGGTGGTCTGAACTTGGCCATCCTTGTCACAAAACCCTCTCTGACCATGGAACTACCATCCTTTTCTCCTCATTTACCTTCACAGCCCAGCACTGCCTTCCCTTTTTTCCTCCCCTGATACTGTGACTCAGATCCATCATGCCTCAGTGCCAAGGAGTCATGGAGAACATGAGCTGGTCCTGGACTTGTGAGAAAGAATCCAGTGTATGGAGAGCAGAGTCCTGCTGTTACAGCCACCGTGGTATGTACAGCTTTCTGTCCATCAGGGGTCACACATCCCTAGACCGAAAAACCTGCCTTCACTGCTCCATCAGCCACATACAGTATTCACCTAGTGTCCTGTCCCAGGTGAAGGAACATGGTAGGAAGAAATCCAGTAAGGCATAGACTAAGGAGGATTCAGGCACTGGTGGTGTCCCAGGTCACCTGGACAAGAGGGATACAGGTGTTAAAGGAGAGAGAGAAAGTGGTGAGGCAGGTTTGCCATAGAATATCTGAAGTTGGAAGTGACCTATGAGAACCATCGAGTCCACAGGTTTAATTCCACAGCCTTTTAAAGGCTGCCAGTTTGGGTGTGCCCTGATGCTGCTCCCAGTCTCTCCATTCTCATCTTCAGCAGCTTTGTGAGAAATCAGAAAGTCCACAACAAGCTTTAGGCTAATAAACGCGATTTCATCAAAATTCTAGCATCTCCTGTTTTCCTGCCCATTTAATCAGCCAACATTCTGGTGGGGAAATGAGCAGAGAATGACCAAGCAGTGAGGCCAGCAGATGGCGCTGCTTCATCTCTCATGGACGGAGATTCCACTTTACCAGATCCTTTTCTTCAGTGCAAAACCCACCGCTAAACCAGAAACCTGGTATATCCACTATAACCTGCTGGTATATCACGGCTGGCACCAGGGGATGATTTACTCGCTCCTTATTTCCACACAAGCAGAAAACCTTCTGGGAGCACGGTTACTCTGGCAGAGAAGTAACTTTTATTGACATAGCTTATTTTCCTTAGGGAGCCTCTATAAGCTACCCTGACAAAGGACATCTCTATTGCCAGACCAGACACCATTACCTCACCTGCATTTTGCTTTTATAATGAGTTTAGTTCTCCAAAAATTAATAATTAGTGCGACTTAAGGGTGGTTCTGGTTTAGCAGAGGTGGCAGGGGCCACATTCCTGCAGCAAACATTAGTGGCCATGCACAGGCACACTGGTAAAGACTGGGAGCAGCAACATTTCTTACTCCTGAGGGCACTGGAAGTCCTAAACATGAAGTGGACTAGGCTAATGGTTGGGGCTTCCTAAGCTTCTTGCTTGCAGAGAATCACTTGAGACACTTGCTTCAGCACCAAGGAGGAATTCCCTTGGTTTGCTCAGAAAACACTTTGCATCAGTTTATTTCCAGCTCCAGAGTAGGGAGTTGATGGGGAGGGAACCACTGAGTGCTCCGCTGCTTCAGGGCTAACACGTCAGCTCAGCCCACTGAAGGATGGATATGAAGGATTTCCTCTTGCTTCTCCTGCACGAAATCTTTGCCTTTTAAAGCTGTATTTTGAGTCATTTATTTACCTGGCAAAATGCCATACAAAGGCATTAAATATTACGGGGCGGGGGAGCAGGGGGGGGGAAAGATAATGAACATCCAATTGAAGAGACCATCAGATAATCTAATCTAATCTAATCTAATCTATTCTTATCTAATCTTATCTAATCTTATCTTTATGTAGGCCTGTGACTAGCTGTGTTCCCCAGGGCTCGGTGTTGGGTCCGGTCCTGTTTAATATCTTCATTGACGACCTTGATGAGGGAATAGCATCCACCCTCAGCAAGTGCCGATGATACAAAGCTGGGAGGGGTGGCTGACATGCAGGAACACTGCGCTGCCATCCAGTGAGACCTGGACAGGCTGGAGAGCTGGGCAGGGAGAAATCTAATGAAATTCAACAAAAACAAGTGTAAAGTCTTGCACCTGGGGAGGAACAACCGACTGTATCAGTACAGGCTGGGGGATGACCTGTTGGAAAAGAGCTCTATGGAGAAGGACCTGGGGGTCTTGGTTGATGACAGGTTGGCTATGAGCCAGCATTGTGCCCTGGTGGCCAAGAGAGCCAATGGGATCCTGGGATGCATCAGGAAGAGTGTGTCCAGCAGGTCAAGGGAGGTGATCCTCCCTCTCTACTCTGCGTTGGTCAGGCCCCACCTGGAATACTGTGTCCAGTTCTGGGCTCCCTGGTATAAAAAAGCCAGGGACCTTCTGGAGAGAGTCCAGAGAAGGGCGACAAAGTTGATTAGGGATCTGGAACATCTCCCCTATGAGGAAAGGCTGAGTGAGCTGGGTCTGTTCAGCCTGGAGAAAAGAAGACTTAGGGGGGACCTAATTAGTGTTTACAAGTATCTTAGACATGGGTGGCAGGGGGAATTGGCCAGCCCCTTTTCAGTGGTCAGTGGGGACAGGACAAGGGGCAATGGCTGTAAGCTGGAGCACAGGAAGTTCCGCACCAACATGCGGAAGAACTTTTTCACAGTGAGGGTGACAGAGCCCTGGGACAGGCTGCCCAGGGGTGTGTGGAGTCTCCTTCTCTGGAGATATTCAAGTCTCGTCTGGACGCCTATCTGTGTAATATGAGATAGGGAGCTGCTTTGGCAGGGGGGTTGGACCCGATGATCTCTTGAGGTCCCTTCCAACTCCTAAGACTCTGTGATTCTGTGATTCTGCTTTTTATAGGTGTCACACAGTGAGTCTGTGCTGATCTTCTGTATTTCATTAAGTCTACAATCAGCAGCTTGGCCTGCTGCCGTGCCTGGTACTGAGGATGGGACTCCTCTGCAGAAGCACGTATGATCCCGCTCATGCTAAAGCCTCACGCCTGAACTGGGTCAAGTGAAACGCACCCTGAAAGTGTCGCTGCCACCGTATGTCTTAAGAGAGACAAGAGCATGTGAATACACATAGGCACTTCTACTGCAGACATCTAAAGCTTGGAGGACGGGATCCCACCCTGGCAGTCTGAACTGGGTCCCGCCGTTGTCAGCGATGCCAAGCTTGTGACACGCAGCAGGATATGAACACCAATGCAGATGCTCACGCACGCTCACACGCTGTCTCTGCACACTCCCACACTGTCTCTGCACGCTCACACTGACTACCTCTGCACGCTCACATGCTGTCTCTGCACACTGACTATCTCTGCACGCTCACACACTGTCTTTGCACGCTCACATGCTGTCTGCACACTATCTCTGCCCGCTCACACGCTGTCTCTGCACGTTCACATGCTGTCTCTGCACACTCCCACACTGTCTCTGCATGCTCACATGCTATCTCCCAGGCTATCTCTGCATGGAACCCCTCAAATCCTCATCTGAATAGGAACAGGGTACTGATCAGAGGGAAAAAAAATCCTCAAAGTGGAACAATTACAGCACAACTGTGTGTCAGGTCACAGCATTAGCAGCAATAGATGCCTGGAAAGTATTTAAAGAAATGTAACTGGAGAAATATCTTGTTTCTCTTGGTCCTGACCCAGGCAAAACTGGTTTATACCCTGAGATTGTCAAGATGTCTGGTGGGACAAGTGCTGGTATCTGCAGACCCATTTGAATGGAAAATGCTGGTGGAACATCCAGAGAGGGACTCAAGATCTTTTTAAAGATGTTATGAGCAGGAATTTGAGAAGTGGGGTATCTGAAAAGAAAGGGTGCATGGATTCAGTCTGCAGAGTGGAGACCTGTGGGACCGGGTGTGCCGTTACTCATCCCCCTGCACTTGCTCTGCAGCTCTGACTAACGGCAGGACCCTCCATTCCAAATCCTCCTCCTCTCTCCCCAAGGCATTTCTAATCCCTCCGCGCCTCCCAAACTGCATCTCACCCCCATTACTCAAGTAACAAAGTTTCTATACCTTGGCCTCAGCTCAGTATTTTTCTTTGATAATTACGGTTTCTGAGCATGGAACAATAGAACAGCTCCACGGAGGAGAGTTCACAGCTGGTTCATATAAGGAATTGGCTAATCATTGTGCTTCAGTTCCAAAAAGACCACAAAATGAGATAGGGAGGGGAAAAAACCACCCCTCACGGTGAGTTACTGCAAGAAAAAAACTGAGCTATCCTTCAACACGCTGGCCTAGCTGTTTTCAAAGGGATTGAATGCTGCTATTGTGGGGAACTACTTTCTTAAGTAACCAGCAAGAGATAGCTTGGCTGGTCTGTAGCTGAGGTGAGATACGGAGTGGCACAGGGAGAAGAAAGGAAAATGCTCACAAATCATCCCATCCGTCCAAGACTCTGAGTTGATGTTCAACATAATACCACAAAAGAGGTGACCCCACAGAAAGAGGACCAGCAAAGAGAAGAGGCATTTACAACTCAGGTGCACTCAGGCCACCCCTGCAGGAGCTAATGTCTGACAGGCACGTTTGGAATACAGTAAGACATTAAGGAAACCACTCCTGATGCTGATTTTTCTGTAAGTCAGAACAAGCTCCAATAGATGTCAGTGGAGCTACACTGGAGCAGAATGAGGGAGAAAGGATCTGCTTCACAGCTTCAGGATGCTGCACGGATAGAAAGGGCTGGAGCACAGAGGCACCCATGCCTGAGGAATTTAACCTTCCTTCAGAGCAGGGAGAGTGGACAGAGGGACAAACAGCTTCATGGATGGAGTTACATGCAGCACTGGCACAAGTGAAACAGGGAAAGTGCTGCCCAGTGCTGCTGCCAAGGCTATACGGTGTGTGACAGCACCCAGTAGCTAGGCAGGGCACACGGGGCAAATGGGGATGCTGCTGAGGGCTGGTACTGCCTTGTCACCTGGCCCAGGAGCAGAGTATCCTCACCATGCTGAATCCTAATAGCAGCAGTGATGGGGGCACACAGAAGCACCACTGTCCGTTCCTTCATACAAGACGCATGTGGATAATTTCCCACCTGGAGTATTGTGTCCAGTTCTGGGCTTCCTGGTATAAAAAAGACAGGGATCTCCTGGAGAGAGTCCAGCGGAGGGCTACAAAGATGATGAAGGGCCTGGAACATCTCCCGTATGAGGAAAGGCTGAGAGAGCTGGGGCTGTTCAGTCTAGAGAAAAGAAGACTGAGGGGGGACCTAATTAATGTTTGTAAATATCTTAAGCATGGGATGCAAGGGGAATTGCCCAGCCCCTTTTTGATGGTCTGTGGGGACAGGACAAGGGGCAATGGCCTCAAGTTGGAGCACAGGAAGTTCCACACCAATACGTGGAAGAACTTTTTCACAGTGAGGGTGACAGAGCCCTGGGACAGGCTGCCCAGGGAGGTGGTGGAGTCTCCTTCTCTGGAGATATTCAAGACCCGTCTGGATGCCTATCTGAGTGATATGTCCTAGGGAGCCTGCTTTGGCAGGGGGGTTGGACCAGATGATCTCTGGAGGTCCCTTCCAACCCCTACAATTCTGTGATTCTGTGATTCCCCCTTCTCCACAGCACACTGGTGGAAAAGATGGCCAAATTCAGCCTGATCTTCTGTTTTTTACCCTTGTCCTGCCTTCTCATCCTTTGTCCCATCAAAAGCAAGCCAAGATGAGGGCTGAGGGACCGGCAAACACCACTTTAACAGCTCCAGCAAAGGGCAGCCAAGAAAATATATCTAAATTTATGGATGCAGAGGAAGCATAGGGCTCTTCCAAATCCTGGTTCCCATTAACTCCCTGCAACAGTTCTGTCTGTTACTGGAAAGCAGAGTGGAGTTTGCCCAGGTCCACTCCAAATACATAATCAAAAGTCAGATGGAACAAAGCTGAAACAAAAAACTGCCGAAGCATTTGCAGCTCCGTGTCTTCACCTCTGTGGCTGCAGGCTGGTGTTAGCCTTCTACCAAAGGGCCCTCTCTGAAACATTAAGAGGTAAACCTAGAAATGCTGTGGAGCAAGTCAGTGAGAGCAGCAGTAAAACATAAAGCGTCAATTCTCAGAGAAGAAACTCTCTTCCCCTGCTAACAGGTTTAGAAGAGGAGGCGGTATGAAGAGCTGACTGACAGTGGAGGTACAGGGCTCATCTTAAAGTAGATGCCTAACGTAGGTGACTTCTAGGTGCCTGTTTTTAATCCTTGCACTGTGAATTGCTTGTACTGTGGAGTGCACTGAAGATACGTCGAGGCGCTGGCCTGCAGCGCTGCTCTCAGCCCTGCCTGGCCCAGCTGTGCCAACAGGCAGGCCGAACCCTGCATCCATGGCAGAAGGCAGAGGCAGCTGCCAGCACCTTGCAGGAAGCCATCCCTGTCCCTGTCGCAGCAGTGGAGACCCTGTGGATGGTCAAGCTAAGCCAGGTCAGAGCGCAGCACTGCTCTGTTCATCTTGCCTCCTTAGCCTGGACTTACAGACCACTGAGAGCTTACAGAGAGGTCATGTACACTGTTCTAGCAGCAGCATCCAGTGAACAAGAGAAGCAATGAACGGGAAAGGCAGGAGAGGAAAGGGGACCAAATGTCACAGTCCCCAAAACAACAAAAGAAATGGAGCACATCGCCAGGGCCCCGCACCACTAAGCCCATTTACACCCAGCAGTCCATACTGTTCTGACCCAGCTTGCTTAGCAGCCAGTGTGTGACGCAAGCCTAGGAGCTGGCCCTTCAATACCTGAGGTACCAGCATCAAGAGAAACTGCAGGAGCTTCTGCTGCTGCAGGGCACAGTGGGTCCAGAAGGGCCTGGTAATGGTGAACCCCTCCAGGGCTGAAAACATCTGTGGATCTATCTTCAGGCTGGGTAAAGCCCCACAGGAAAAACTCAGGAGCTGCCTGGCAGGACATAGCCTGCTTTGTTCTGCAGCGGGGTATCGTCCAGCACTCCTTCCCTATTATGCTTCCCCCCCCCTCTTTAGTTTCCTGTGATAATTACTGATGCATTTTCCACGCCAGCTGAAACAACAAAGCAAGATACTGTACCATTTTAATCTGCTGAAATTAGTTAATGCTGAGCCAAGAACTAGCTTTGCCTGCTCCACGCAGCCCAGGGAAACGTGCCTGCAAATTAGGCCACGTTTGCACATGACTGATCTCTAACTTGCCCAAATGTTTGAAGCTGTTCAGATCTGCAGTGCCAGAGTCAGCCTGTTCTCAACCTCAGCTGAGCCCTGGGAGCAATGTTCCTCCAGGCTGAGGACTGCTTCCTGAAGTGTCCTGGAAAGGTTATGGAAACATCAACTGCTGTGGTAATGAGAAAAGGTGGTTGGTGGGTCAGAGGATATTTTGAGGCTCATCAGCAGTCACACATCCAACAACAAAGGGGGATCATCGCTCTAGTGAGTGGGGAAAGACTCTGAGAGGCTCTGCAGAAGTGAGGAGCCCTGTGCACTGCTTGCAGAACTGCTTTAGATGTGGAGGGACTATGAAAATAGAAAAGGCTGAGTGTTTTTTAAGTGGCTAGTGATCTGGGTTGTCCCATCTTGAAGTGCCTCGAAGAAATCTCAGTTGCAGGGTGTAGGTGCTCAGCCTATTTCAGAAATCCTGTCTGGTATCAGTGTCTCAAACTGGATAGCAGTGTATGTGAAACACTCAGGTGGGTGGCTCTCTGAGAAGCTATCTGTGTTGCACCTACATCAGGTGTAGTTTTAAAAGACTGCTGAAGCTGCCCAGAGCCAGGAGATTATAGACTTTATGCTTCTGTGCACTATTCTGTCTGTCCTGCCCATATGTGTGACAGGCTTTTGCATGACACGATCAGATACAAATAATTAAACATTATGAGATTTCTGAAATTTTCTGCACCTCTGACTAAACTTGCAGAACAACTTCTGCTGCTCAGTACTGAGCGATCAAAGTCTGAAGAATTCACGTTTCATATGTGAATATGAAGGGTAATACACTGATAACCAGGAGAACAAAAATTTTCATACCAAAAATAAGGTTGGAAGACAAGTCTGGAGGTCACTTAGCCCATATCTCCTTAAAGCAGAACTACTTTCCAAATTACATTAGGTTGCTTAGCGCCTTCTTCAAGGACAAAAGTCCCAATGCCTCTCTGCACAACTTGTCCCAGGGTTCAACCCCTCTCATGGTGAATAATGTCATCTGAATGATGACACTGAAGGGTCTCTGTTGGAGCATGAAGGTTTCATCTCAGCAAGTCAAGCAGTCCAATCCCCACTGGAGGCTGATGGGTCTGATGCTATTTCTGCTTAACCCGGGTACAAACTCCTCCTGATTCTTTGGCTGCTCAGTGCACATCGTTGAAGGCTATGTTGGATTTAGACAGGCACCCAACCACAAAGACAGCAAGCCACAGGCACACAGAATCCTAGATTCTTTGAGAGCCTTAGATGTGTGAATTTACAGGGTTTCTGTGGACTCCTGCCTGTTTAACAGGGACCATTCAACAGACAAAGTGAATGAGACCTGAAGTGATGCATGTGGAGATGCTGAGCTACGTGGCCAATGGCATCACAGAGTCATTATCTGAGAAGTTTTGGTAACTGGGGAGATTCCCAATTCCTGGAAAAAACCCAAACGTCACACCCATGTTCAAGAAAAGCTGGATGAAGGATCTGGGGAATTTTAGCTCAGCCAGCCTAACCTCAGTACCCAGGGATTACAAAGCAAAGCTTCCTGGAAGGCAGGTCTAGGAGCATGGTACTGATGGAGACCTGCATGGATTTCCCAAGGCAAATCATGCCTGACCAACCAGGCTGCTTTCTCTGGCTGTGTGAACAAGGACAGGGCAGTGGGTGTTGCTTTCTTTGACCTGCATGAGGCCTTTGAAATAATCTCCCAAACCATCTTTGTAGCCAAACTGGAGAGATCCAGACTGAACAAGTGGATCATCAGGTGGGTGAAAAAGCGGCTGCGCTGCTGGGCTCAAAGGCTGTGGACAGTGGTACCAAGTACTGCAAAGGGACCAGCACTATTTGTGATCTGTTAACAACCAGGGTGATAAGACAGCAAGCACACCCAGCAAGTTCATGGATGATTACAAATTGGGGATAGAGTTGGATGATTGTTCCTCACAGGGATTTCAGCAGGCTGGAGAAATGTGCTCAGGAAAACTGCATAAAAGTCAGCAGAAGGCAAGTGCAAAGTCCTGCATCTGGGAAGAAAGAATAGCCTCATACAACAGCACATGGCAGGGGCTGATGGCTAAAAAGCAGCTTGGCAGAACAAGTCTTGGAGGTAATGGTGGACAACAGGCTGAAGATGAGCCAGCAATATGCCCTTGTGGCACAGAAGGCCAACAGCCTGTTAGAATGCATCACAAGAAGTCAGGACCACCTTTTGAGGTCACGTCTATACTAGCATCACCTATTTGGGGCTCTCAGCACAAGGAACATGCTGGCATACTGGAGCAAGTCCAAGGGAGGGCTATCAACATGACCAGGGTGTACAAAGAGGACTGAAGAACCCAGGTTTGATCAGTTTGGAGAAGGCTAAGAGATCATCTAATTTCTGTCAGGAACTAGTTACTGAGTGCTTATAAGAAAGACAGATTTTTCATTGAGAGCAGCCCTGAGGAGAAGGAATTGGGGGTCTTGGTGGATGAGAAGCAAAACATGAGCCAGCAATGTGCACTTGCAGCCCAGAAAACCAACTGTGTCCTGGGCTGCATCAAAAGCAGTGTGACCAGCAGGTCAAGGGAGGGGATTCTGCCCCTCTGCTCTGATCTGGTGAGACCCCACCTGTAGTGCTATATGCAGCTGTGGGGTCCCCAATACAAGAAAGACATGAAGCTGTTGGAGTGAGTCCAGAGGAGGCCACAAAGGTGCTCAGGGGGATGGAGCCCCTCTCCTGTGAAAAGAGGCTGAGAGAGTTGGGCTTGTTCAGCCTGGAGAAGAGAAGGCTCTGGGGACACCTTAGAGCAGCTTCCAGTACCTGAAGAGGCTGCAGAAAAGATGGAGAGAGACTGTTTGCAAGGGCAGAGAGTGACAGGACAAGGGGGAATGGCTTTAAGATGAAGGAGGAGAGATTTAGATTACATAAGGAAGAAATCCTTCTTTGTGTGTGTGATGAGCCCCTGGCACAGGTTGCCAAGAGAAGCTGTGGCTTCCCCTGGATCCCTGGCAGGGTTCAAGGTCAGGCTGGATGGGGCTTTGGGCACCCTGGGCTAGTGGAGGGTGACCCTGCCCATGGCAGAGGGTTGGAACTAGATGATCTCTAAAGGTCCCTTCCAACCCAAACAGGTCTGTGACTCTGTGATTCTTCTCAGAAATGCACAGCAAAAGGATGAAAAATATGGGTTGGGAAATTAGATGGTATGGAAAAAAGTGCACAAGGAAGATGACAAAACTTTGGAGTAGGCTCTAGCTATGAAATCTCCTTTCAACTGAGTAGTTGGACTAGGTGATGTCCAGATGTTCCAAACTAATGCCCTCAATGTTTTTACATATTTTCTTGCATGAAGCATGAAGCCAGCGGTGTCTGTCTCAGGGATTCACAAGACATGACACCTTGGTAAGACTTTTTGGTTGCCTGCTTTCTCTTTACACACAAGTAAGTGGAGAAAAGTTACAGTAGGAAGAGAAAGAGCAGGATCTAAAGCATTCTTACGTCTCTCCGACTTCATATGTGCTTCATCGCCTGCCCTGCCCCTTTACTGGGAAAAAGGGAGAAGTGACAATGAATTTTATCCCATAAAGCTGAAATTGAAGCTGTTGCCCCTTGCATGAACCCAGACAGAGCTGGGAAAAGACTGATGTCATCCCCCCCATAGAGGAAGGACTCCCTTAATGGGGATCTCCCACGCGCGCGGGCACTGTGAGCCAGCTCCTGCTAGCTCCCAGGCTAATGGCTTTCAGAGTAAGAGCAATCACCTCGTCCCGGTCTGTGGTACCTGGCAGGCATCCCACTCAGCATCAGCAGGCTGGCTCCAACTGGAAGGGGTCTGAGTCATTTTAATTCTATGGGGTTAGGATGGATTAGGCAATACAGTAATTTGTGTGACAAAAAGAAAGGAGAAAGAAGTAGACATTAATATTTTAAACGGCTTTCTGTTCATGTAAGCCCTGGGGCAGCAAGAGGGAGGCCTAAGGGAGATTAACTGGAACAATTTCTACTTTCTTCCCACATCTTGTCTCTGTGTGTGTGTGTGTCTGTAGGCACACTGAATTCACAGTGCCTACAGACTAACCAATGGGCAAGGAGTTTCAATTAGTGTAGCTCAGGCCTGAGTTAACTTGCACCGTGGGTGCCTAAGATGTGTTTTTAAATCGATATACTTAAAACAATGTTGGCTCAGAAGCTGGGATAATTCAGGCTTCAGGAGGTCTGCTCCTGCCTGGCTTGAGTAAAATGGAGCCTGCTTAAACAAGGCTTTGTATAATTCTCATTAATCATTTAAAACACAGTTTGCATTGAACTCTCTGGTTTGTTTTCTTTATGTAGGCAAGTGGTGAAACACCATTGCGTTGGAAAAGACAGAGTCTGAGGCATAACTGAGGAATAGGAGGGAGCAAGTGAGAAAATGGCACTTCCTATGTGTCTCATACCATCTGGGGGCACAGAGGTGGGTACTAGGGTGGGCGAATCCCAGCTTCAACTCCACTTATCTCTGACATGACTCTAAGACAGAGTTAACTGAACAGATGCAAGTTACATCAGCTTCCCAAAGGTCCCCAAAACTCATTCCTGGCTACGACCCTGGCTTGAAATCCCTTTTTCTTTCTGATAGCTACATAAAAAAGCCTGAAACAGTGGCTTGCTTCCCTTGACTCATCAGTTGTCTGCACAAAAGATCAGCAGGATTTCTTTCCTTATCTACGACTGTGAAATCAGTGCCAGCCACAGGCTTTATTTGTGAATATAAAGGAGTTTTACTAGTAGGAGTAAAAATCCTACTGCTCTAACAGGTGGGACTCTGGAGAATTTTCAGGGGGCTTGACATCTCCCATGCACTGTGACATACATCTAACTGGGGAGAAGCAGACAAGGTCCATTTTATGGCAATGCTGTTTTACAGCATCCTCCTGGATGTGGTTTGCCCCTCTGGGGGAGTCATTTCCAGGAGCTGAGGCATTCAGCTATGACCTGTGGCCAGAAAGAAACTAAAAAATACAATCTCCTGCTTCCCACTCAGAATCTCCAGTTTTGCTTTAATATCCTATTCTCTCTGTCAATAGAAGAAACTGTTCCAATTCACCAAGAAACCTTTCCAGTTCCCTCTAGTTCCCCACAAAACACCTACATCCAGGCCTACAGGTCTGCCACATCACTTGGCCTGTTTTTCTTTTGACTGCTGAGTACACTTCCACTTCTCATTTGCAGAGAGAAAGCAACTAACCCAAAATAAATCTCCATATCATCAGCCTCTTACTATGATTTTCGTCTGTCTATCTCCAGAAAAGTTTAAGTTCTTGGTTCCTCCATTCCAAACGTATCTCCTGTCTTCTTCTCTCTGTTCCTCTCTTCACTGGAAGCTTTTGTGTGTGGCAAGAACACTTAATGAATCTTCTTATAGAGGAACATCTATCTCACTTTTCTTAAACTCCTTAAGCTCCTCTGCTTCTAACCCCTCTTCACGAAAGTGTCTTTGAGCAAGACCACGCATCCCATTACACCAACCCTATTGCCATAAGCCAGGGTCTTACTCCCTCTCGTGCCATAGAATCATAGAATGGCAAGGGTTGGAAGGGACCCCAAGGATCATAGAGCTCCAACTCCCCTGCCACAGGCAGGGCCACCAACCTCAGGCCTGGATCTACACAAGGTTGCCCAGTGCCCCATCCAACCTGGCCTTGAACACCTCCAGGGACGGGGCATCCACCACCTCTCTGGGCAGCCTGTTCCAGCACCTCACCACTCTTTCCGTAAAAAACTTCCCCCTAATATCCAGTTTAAACCTTCCCTCCTTCAGCTTCAATCCGTTCTCCCTTGTCCTTCCATTATCTGCCCTTTTAAGAAGTTGATTCCCCTCCTGTTTCTCTGTTCCCTTCAGGTACTGGAAGGCTGCAATGAGGTCCCCCCACAGCCTTCTCTTCTCCAGGCTGAACAAGCCCAGCTCCCTCAGCCTCTCTTTGTAGGGCAGGTGCTCCAGCCCTCTAATCATCCTTGTGGCCTCCTCTGAACCCTCTCCAACAGTTCCACATCTTCCTTGTATTGGGGGCCCCAGATCTGGACACAGCACTCCAGGTGGGGCCTCACAAGGGCAGAGTAGAGAGGGACAATCACCTCTCTATCCCTGCTGGCCACCCCTCTTCTGATGGAGCCCAGGATACCATTGGCCTTGCGAGCTGCAAGAGCACACTGCTGGCTCATGTTAAGTTTCTCATCCACGGTGACACCCAGGTCCTCCTCAGCAGGGCTACTCTCAAGAAGCTCTTCTCCCAGTCTGTATCTATGTCTGGGATTCTTCCGGCCCAAGTGCAACACCTTACACTTGGCCATGACCGAGGGGAATGCATGACAGGCAGCAGATGGGGAAATAGTGCTGGAAAGTCTGCTCACAAAAGAACCAGCACTGTGTGAAAAACGACAGTGGCATTTCTTTCAGTCTCTTTCAAGTACAAGTGAGGATAAGCCCAACTGACTGCAAATAATTAAATCAACAAAGCTTGGAAATTGGTTGCAAGCAGGACTAGATAAGAAAAGATTAAGGGACCCACAGGAGAAGAACTGGTTGTTTGTAATCACTTGGGAAGATCCTGTCCCTGTTGGATAGCCAAACAGCCCTTCTTATGGTTTAAAGCAAGGCCAGCACCAGATCAGGATGCCACAGAAGGAGAGGAACAATAGAGGGACCTTGCCAGGATGTAACTTGCATTTGAGCAATTCTGCTTACTGCTGAGTCCCATGGGCCCGGGAGATGTGCTGGTTACAGCCTCAGCTTTGCTGCTGTCCCTTCTCCTTGGTACTGGAAGAGGGATGTTAACCACTCTAGGGGTGACCCCATCTGTCCTCACGTTCCCCTGGAGTCAGCACCCGTGGAGAGGGTTACCTTTCTGCTTGTGCGTGGAATGAGGAGAGAACAACAGAGGGACCTTGCCAGGCCCAGCTAATGTCCACCTGGCTCAGGGAAACTGAAAGCCTTGCCTAACAGCTAAAACCCATCATAATTGTTTTAGCTAAATTATAGCAAATTAATGGAAGCCTCTAAATTACCTTACTGAACTAAAGCACATGATCCATTTTCTCCCTTGAACACCACTGCTGCAGCAAAGAGCTAAACTAAACCCAAAGGAGACTCGCTTTTCAACTGCTGTGCTGCAGTCTCTATCCTTACAGGCTTGGGTGTGAACTCTGCAGGTCATCACATAGCTGGGTGTTGTATAATAAACAGTCTTGTGATCTTGATCGCCTTTCCTCATGAGAAGGCGAGGGTTACACTGGCATTCTCCTGGCAGCACTTACCCTGGATATCATCATTGAATGTACAGTATCTGTCGCGGTATTTATTGAGGAGACGAAAAGCATTGGCGTTGGCAAAGTCTTCAAACTGGATGAGGCAATTCATGCCATACCTGCAAATCAAAGCACAATTCAAAATTGGATACAAAGATTTCTGTATTACATCCTATAATATAGGACAATATATACATCTTTTACCAGGACAATGGAGAGACTTCAGCACAGACATAAAAGCAAGAAGAGAAATCTGTCACGGTAACAGTGAATGGGATCACGCCCTTCCCAAGGTCCACACACTCAGAAATGTGGAGTCTCCAGGAATAAATCATATTCATAATCTGTCTATTCAAGAGACACAAAGGATTTCTTAATATGTATACTTAGATATTTATGTATACTTATATATGGATGTATATATGTGTATATATATATATTTTCAAGGTCAGGCTGGATGGGGCTTTGAGCAACCTGGTCTAGTGGGAGGTGTCCTTGCCCATAGCAGGGGGGAGGGTGGAACTAGATGAACTCTAAAGTCCCTTCCAATGCAAACCACTCTATGATTCTATGATATCACAGAATCACAAGGTTGGAAAAGACCTTTAAGATCACCGAGTCCAACCGTTCCTGTCCTATGCTAAACCATATCCCTAAGTACCTCATCTACCCATCTTTTAAACACATCCAGGGAAGGTGACTCAACCCCCTCCCTGGGCAGCCTGTTTCAGGCCCTGACAACTCTTTCAGTGAAGAATTTTTTCCTAACATCTAATCTGACCCTGCCCTGGTGCAGCTTTGTGCCATTTCCCCTTGTCCTATCTCCTGTCACCTGGCTGAAGAGACCATCACCCACCTCTCTACAACCTCCTGTCAGGTAATTGTAGGTGGTGATAAGGTCTCCCCTCAGCCTCCTCCAGGCTAAACAGCTCCCTCAGCTGCTCCTCATAGGATTTGTCCTCCAGATATGATTATATATGTGTGTGTATCTATCTATCTATCTATCTATCTATCTATCTATCTATCTATCTATCTATCTATCTCTGGACTATTGGCATTGACAACTTTTCACTGCCACATTTACCAATGAGTTTCTTGAAGTGATGGAGATGCTCTTTGTGGTGGATATTGCAACTGCTGTAAGTGCAAACCAGCAAACCTGACTGCAAAGGGAATGTCAGTTAAAGGGACATCGCCTCTGCACAAGGTCCCTACTTCAACTGTAGGTGACCAAGAGATGAGAAAAAAACCTGCCTGTAGGATGCCATGGCTGCTTCATGGTGTGATTTCATAGCCATCTTTTCGTGCTTTGGAAAGTTGTCTCTATCCACTGAGTTACTTTTCAGCCAGTGACCTGTAGTGTGGTAAGGCAAACTTTCCATAATTACCCAGTAACATCAGGACAAGTGTGCAGTTTCTAAAAATTGGGTAATAGTCAGACTCCTCCATGTCTCTACAGTTCCATCACTTTGTAGGACTCTAGACTGCAGTAAGGCTTTGCTAATAAAATCTGAGCACTCTTTTGTCTTGATGTTTTGATGGGGCAGTGGGAGGAGCTCAGGGAATGAGCAATGGAACTGTTAGTAACCTGTGGGCTGCCGGCAGGTGAAAGGGCTGTAAACAGCTGCACTGAGTTAAGAGACCTGAGCCTCTTGCAATCAGTGTAGAGGCAGCATCACCTTACATACCCCCCATTCAGGCTTTCCTCCTTTGCCACTGAAATCTGAGGTAAGGGACATCCCTGCTTTAAACCAGAACTTGATACTGGATAAAACATGCTCCATTTGAGAACCGTGGCTCCCGTTGTGAAAAGCTCTTTCCATGGCACTGGCAGCGTGGGCAGTCAGGCTCTCCTGGAAGGGCCTTGGATTTTTTTCATTATTGTTATTTATCATTACAAGTATGTCTGTCATCAAGGAGACAATGAGAAGCACATGTATTGTGCTCTTTTATTTGTCTGTCATGAGAAACTTTCGCTTCATAAACCCTCTGGTCTCAAAAAGGTAAAAGGGTTGTTGGCTCTTGCACTTGCTTCGTATTCTCCGTGCTTTAAAGAAAGGACCACAATGGGGATGGACTTTTAAGTCAGGACCCTATCGATGGGACAAGGGGCAATCATTAAACTAAGAGAGGGTAGATTTAGATTAGATATAAGGAAGAAAGTTTTTATGATGAGTGAAACACTGAAACAGCTTGCCCAAAGAGATGGTAGGTGCCCCATCCCTGGAAACATTCAGGGTCACGTTGGACAACCTGATGTAGTTGAAGATGTCCCTGCCCATGGCAGGAGGTTGGACTAAAGGCCTTTAACTGTCCTTTCCAATCCAAGCCGTTCTGGCTCTGTGAATGGTTTTAGAGTTGTGTATGACTCTGAGATACAAAAAGATCAGTTACAACTCAATGTCTCACTCCAGTTAAGTCTCCTGATATCCTACTAAGCTTTGCAAAAAGAATCTTTGCAAAAATTCCAACAAAAAATTAGTTGCTTGGAGTCTTTGTTCAGTCAGGGACACCTAAGCTGTGGAAACCTTTCTGTGGGGTGCACGATGCAGTGTCATCCCCAGAGGGAAGTGTTACTGCGCCTGTCACCAAAGAGTGGAGCATGTCCACGTCACAGGGCTGTATGTACAGCACAGCTCCATGTAAGAACGTGGAGCTGTTTCCTTTCTCCTGGGCATCTTCAGCTTCTCCTTTGGTGATGTTGGGAATGGATGTGGCACACCTGCAAGGGAGGACACACCACAGCAGGTGGCTTTCTTCTTGGCTAATGTGGAATCCAATGACAGTTCCAATGGCATCTTCAGCTTATCTCGTGTGCAGTCTGGGTACCTTTCTACTACCTGGGTACAACCAGAGATGGACTATCATGCCCAGTCCCCACTGTATGTGCTGCCCATATCTCTCCTGAAAGAGAATACAGCACAGAGGGGTTAAAAACTGCTTTCAAAGCTCCTACTTCATAAATTAAACTGACTCCCCACTCTGCAGTGTCAGTCCAGAGTCCCTGCCTAGGGCCCTCTCTAGGTAGGTAGATGGCAGCATGACTGGTCATACTGGCCAGAAAGGCAGCAACTTCTTGTCTCATTTCCTGTGCTGCAGGGAGCAACAGAAGAGCCCTCTGCAATATCCCTGTTGTAGCTGGACTCTGGGTGTGGAGGTTTAGGCATGGATTTTCCAAGGGACCAACGGGCCTTGAAATTCAGCAGCATCTAGTTGGTCAGGTGGCGAAATTCCAGCTTACCCAACTTTAAGGGGATAAAAGCCCTAGAAAAGGGACTGGACAACTGCTCCCCTTGGTTTTATGACTTTGAACAGGTCAAATTCCTTCCCATGCCATAAAGGACAGGCCACATTACATGGCTCAACTGAAGTCTATTGGAATTTTAAATTTATTTTCTTAAGCTGCTCTTGTCTCCAGTGTGCTCCTAACTACAAGTTACACTGAGTGGCTGAGGGATATTGGTTATGCACTTTAAGCCTCCCCACTGCAGGTTCTGGCAGCTATCAAGGAGATACCCAGTACCAACACTTCTTCTGAAATGCCAGGCAGCACTCTGAAAAGCAGCAGATGAAGATTCCCAAGTCTCTTTCTTTCTCTTTGTAAAGTCTTGGGAGCCAAAATGAACATTGTGGGTGTCCAAGGAATTTGGGCAGATAGAAAAAATACAAAAAGTGCCTGTGAAAATCAGTTTCCTAATGGATGATCCTCTTAAGCCATCATTTGAATGTTTAAGGAAAACATGGCTAAGAGGGAAATGACACACCATCCAGAACATCTGCTGACATGTCACAGCAAAGAATAAGCAAATCTTTAAGCAAGTTCAGTTGCTATAGAAACTATTTCTCTAACACCCGTCATTATTTATTTGTATCACTGAGGAAGTAACATTACTGACTTGCTTCATAAAGCAGTGATCTCAGCCAGCATTAATGTATGTGTGACCAGCTCTCCAAAGAGGCCAGAAGAGTAGGTGGGTGGGTGGGTTTCCCTGACTACAGAGTCAAATTTGCAAGAGTATTGAGCTGAATTTTCTCTTTTAAGCACAGAATTCTTTCTTTACATCCCTGGTCTGCACCATGACACAGAGCATGGTTACTTCTGGTTTTGTTGGTGATCATTTGTTTATTAAGCAGAGCACAAGGAAAGTATGGAGGCCCAGAAACTCCTGACCCTGAGTATGACAGGACAGTACTGGAATGCAAACGCTTTTCCCTCAGCTATTTTTTTGCAGATTGCTTTGTTTTCCCCTGCAGTATGTCCACTGAGCTTTTTAAAGTCCAAACCACATTTTTGAGCCTATGTGAGCCTTTGCATAATTGGAGGAACATGGATTTGACAGATGGACCACTCCATGGATAAGGAACTGGCTGGATGGTCACACTCAGAGTTGCTGGGGTTTTGAGAGGAATTGAAGAACTTGTGCTGTTCCAAAAAAATCACTGAAATTAAACACAAATTAGGCAGCTGACTTACTGAGCCTTCTTAGAATGTCACTGGTTCATGCTTACAGCTCCTTCCTAATGGTACTTTGATGGCTGTGTGCAATGCTCCATCTTAGGACAACCTGATCCACCTAAGGATAAACTCATCAAGAAGCACCAACCAAACCACTTCTGGGGCTGTTTGCAGTAACATCCTTGTGAGTATCAACATGATGAGTCAGTTCTACTGCCCTTCCTACACAGCACAGTAACTCAAGATTTGCATAACCTGTTTCATCCCAAAGGAATTCAGATCACTCTACAAAGTATTTGGGTAGCATCCAAAAGTAAAATGGAGCCAACTTGGGACTGGAGCACAGAAATACTTTAACATGCAACAATCCTGAAAAAAAATCCACATTAGGAAGCAAAGTGCAGAATACTGTAAAGGGAAAGTGTGGTCAGAGAGCAGCTACTTGGAAGTCAGCCAACAAAACAAAATGCAGGATGGGATTTCTTCCACTACCTTTAGAGACTAAAATTTGTCTGTCTAATGCCCAGCTGGATAACCCTGCCTGTCTTCTCAGGTGATGGACAGGAAGAAGCATGTCTAATAGCATATTTTTTAAAAAATTGGTTCAAGTGGAAAATGGACGTAGGTAACCTCTCTGGACGTGCCTCTTTCTCTGTGAATACAGTCTAAGATGACTGACTTAACACGTGTAACTTTACACAGGTAAATGAGAAGAGATAATTTAATGTTAACTAATTACCACAGCTTGTTGGAAAGAACTTAACTATATGTCATGCACCCTAGCTGGCTTATCACCCTTTCAACTGCAATGCTCTCCTGTCCTTCAAAGCCTGAAGCTTATTGATTTTCTCTAGAGAAAATGCCCTGCACCATCCCTTGTGTACAGCATCCAAGCAGTCCCCTTTCAGGGTACATGGGAATACTTCAGGATGGAGTGAAATATACTGGCCAGTCTTCCCCATCATAACATTTTTTTAAATGAAAATTGGAATTTCACAAAACTGATTTTGTACAATTATTGTGTTTCACTGGAAATACTGTGTTTTCCATTGAGAAACCAAAATGTCACCATTTCCTATTGGAGGAACCATTTTAGCAAGTTACACTTTTGTTTGGCTAAGAGATTTTGCTGTGTTTATCTTGTCAGGTCTGATATGAATGCAGTCCCCGTTCGCACACACCGCAGTGCTTCTGCCGTGCTTGCTGTCTGTAGGTGTGGGGTGCCTGTTTTCAGAAAAAGGGATTGTAAAGTGAGTGTTTGAACCAGGATTTCTGAGGAAAACCTCTGCTACATTCAAATATCCTTAAATTTGTATCTAGAATTGAGGGTGGCCTTGCAGAGAGATCCTGCAAACCGCTGTGTTAGGGAGAGGCTCCTGAGGCCAGTCTGCTTGCCTTGTTGCCAATTCTTAGAGATTCTTCTGTCTGACTCATCACCTAACTGAGCTCAGAGACTCAAGGACAGTTTGGAGCCAAGAGCAGCAGGTCACATCAGGACTGAATGCTTTCCAGTCCAGGAAAGGCATGGCCAGCTAAGGTTGTGTCCCTCCAGTAATCTCATGCTGTCAGTGACTCATCTTCTCAAGAGCATTCTGTCATCTTGTTGGCATCTGGGTCACTAGTAGCCAAACAGCCAGGATCTAATTGCCCTTATCTAAAAGGAAAGCTCAAGTGTAGACTGTCAGGATTTCAGACCAACAAGATACATTGAAACAGCAAGTGCTAATCTCCAGTTTGGTTTCTTCCATTCCCCAGTTCTTTCCCTTCTTTTCAAATAAGGAAGGTTTGGGGTTTTGATCTTCTGATTTTGGATTCAAAGCTGTTCCCATTCCTCTTGGGCACACTGAAGTGTGCATTTCTTGGGATCCCTGCAGTCCTATGGAGCTTTTGCCTTAGCTTGAGCAACTCGTACTCTTGCAGCCCTTTTTCATCACTAAATACTATTCAGGTCAAGGTCTTAACAACCACCCCTCAACCAGTATGACACATTCACACTTCTGAGCAAAAATGAGACATTTGTGGTTACAAGCCAAACTCTGCTGTACTCGTCTGTTGATGGTGGGTTGATGCTGGATGCAAACTCTGATGTCTCTGTCTGGGTTTTTCCCCCTAAAACACTGGATCTAATTTCTCTCTGAAAATGGTTCCTTGCTTCTGTCTTGGAACTGGTGACACTACGAGAGTCATTATTTAATACCATCACCATGTCTCCTGGTTTGCTGTTGGCTGCCAGACCATTATCTGGGGACCCTGTTCTCTACCAGCTCTGGAATTAATTTAGCCATTGTATAGAACTGGAAACTAAAAGATGTGCTTTGTCAGTTCCTCCTCCTCAAAAAAAATCACTAATCTTTCATGATAAAGATTATATTGCTGTCTCATTAATTTGTATATTTTGGGGTTTTGTGCCATAAATAATGATGAAGATTATATTGCTGTCTCATTAATTTGTATATTTTGGGGTTTTGTGCCATAAATAATGATGACCCAAATACTGGCTGGTACTGCAGAACCTTGGAAAAACCTTCCTATAAAAACAGCATCACTGGGAGATGGTTTATAGAATGGTTCCATGCACTCTCTTTAGTTTGATCCTCGCCTAGAAAACTCTGCATGAACAGGGTTTTAAATGAAATAATATACTACTGATCATGAAAAAAGTATTAAGACTTCATTCTAATGAAGGACAACTCTGGGAGCTAAACACACAGAGTATTATGAGTCTGTTGTAAAAATTAACACCCAAAAATTTTCATTAAGGAATGATGCCATTTCCCAGAAAACAAGCAAGCATAGGGTTCATGCTTTGTTTATCACTGAAGTGTTGTTCCAGTACTGTTACTATCAAACAAGACCTGCACTAAATCTCTGGGCTGTGCCAACAGGAGAGATGCTGTTGTTAGTCAAGTCTGTATCCCAGAAGAGGACAATGCACATCTCTCTTGGATGAGTGTGAAGTGTGGAACAAAACAGTGTGAATCCCAGAAGAGGAAGGCAGATGTTTTCCTGATGACACTGCTTTTAGCTTCCTTGTTTAAGAGACTTCTGAATTGCCTGTGCAATCTCATTATGCAACTTGGTTCTTTCATCCTTATTCGTATGTGCCTCTTCGAGTTCATCCAGCCTCATTATGAGCCATGAGGTCAGAGAGGAAAAAATTCATGAGGCAGCAGTTACAAATTGAGAACCATCTGAAAACTGCACTAATCAGAACTTCAAGGGTGGCCTGAGGACCTGTGCAGGCCTTTGCTCACCAGTATCAAAAGGGCATTTTTGTTCACTGTGAGCAGGGAGTATAAACCATTCCTACATGTATGGAAACAAATTGCTGTAAGAAGGTCCAGTTCCTTTATGGAAAGAATCCCAGGCAGGAAGTTTCAATGTCCTTTATCCATATTTAGCATTTTATAGGATTGCTTTCAGTCATTCTTGACGTGAGGAGTCTGCTTTGATGCACTGCAACTCCTACTCATAGTCTTAGATAAAACCAGACAGAGAAAAGCCAAATTGTCCTTGCCCTGTCCTGGAGACTTCTTACTGCTGCTTGGTATGCCAGTAACCAAAGTTCTGATTTTCAAGAAAACCAACATTTTCAGTAAAGGAGCCCATCATTAGAAAGAAAACATGCTTGGCAACTGATCAGCATTCAGGACTGGAAAACCAAAGTCCGCTCTAGCAAGTTAAACAGCAGCACCTGAGTCTGGCCAGCATCCCGAGGCCATTCTTGCTGCTAAATCGTTCACACACTCCTTGGCAGGCTTTTGGTCAGTCCAGCAGCACTCTGCCACACGATTCCTGGCCACAGTTTGGGGGTCACTTTGGTCAGACAGCACCTCAAAAGATCCTTTGCTTGTGGCTTTACAACAGTAAGAGAGCCAAGCTGTAGGGATGAGGCTATGCAGTAGGGATTGAGCAGCAACCACAATGCTGTGTGGCCTTGTGACCTGAGAAAGTGGCTTAGAAGTAGACAAAGCACTTCTGTCATTGAGGGGAGACCTAACTGTTCTCTACAACTACAGGAAAGGAGGTTCTGGAGGGACGGGCACTGACCTTTTCTCCCTAGTGACAAGTAACGGGACAAGAGGACATGGCGTCAAGTTACACCAGGGGAGGTTTAGATTGGATATTAGGGAAAACTTCTTCCCAGAGAGGGTTGTTAGGCATTGGAACAGGCTGCCCAGGGAAGTGGTGGAGTCTCCATCACTGGAGGTATTTAAAAGCCAGTTAGATGTGGTGCTGAGGGACATGGTTTAGTGGTGAATGGCAGCTTAGGGTGATGTTTGGACCTGATGATCTAAAGGGTCTCTACAGCCAAGAGAATTCTGTGATTCTATCATTCCGTTACAGCCAGGATCCCACTTTACCCCTGGAGAGGATGAGAGCAGTAACCTAAGAAGCTGCATTTGCCTTCTGTATGAAGGGGAAGCACCCTGTGCCTCTGCAGTGTTACGGGGTCCAGGCCCAGTGTGCTTCAGGATGGCAGGAGCAGGCTCTGGGGCCAGCTGTGGTGTTCAGAGAGGCATGTTGTTCACATAAGGTCTTTGCAAACTGAGTTTTCACACTCAAGAGTGGAAGAAAACTAGACTGTTGTCCCATCTGACACTAAGGTTGACTCAAGGCAGAGAACAAGGTATGATTTCATCTACTTTAGAAATAGAAACAAAACACTGGTACTAGGCTAGGAAGAGGCTCAAGAGGGAAAAAGTACTTTTATTCATCCCATGTAAAAAGGGTATGAGGCCCTGTCTCATTTCTGTCATTGGGGGCCCTGTTCCTTCACACCTTGGACTCTGCAGATAGCCCTTTAATGGCAGCTCTGGGGTGGCTCCTGGGCTCTTGCCAATAGGCAGGTTACACAACAGCGTAAGTATTTGCCAGAAGACTGTGGCTTTTCTACTGGTACTCATGTCTGGGGAATCTTACATCAGGATTGCACTGTTTGTGTATTTGTGTTTATGGCCAAGAAGAGGAAACTCAGATAGGTAAAGAGATAGTAGCAGGACGGGTTTATTACTAGGAGGCATGGGGCCAGACGAGTGTTTGCAGGGAGAGCTTACAACATTTATGTGCTTACAGGTTCCAGACTGATGTTAGCATCAGAAAAGACTTTAATTTTTAAGACTTCTACATTAACTAAGAGGAAGGCAAGTTTTCTCTTAAAGTGACAATGGAAACTAAAATGTTGGTAAATTAAAATAAAAGTTCAGCTGGTTCTGGAACAACTGAGAAAACACTTCAAAGCCTCAAAGGGATGTGATTTAATAGCACTATGTCTGTCACACATTAAATAGTTCTACTAGTGTTTAAAGGAGAGATAAAGAGTTAAGTTAGAAAGCATGATCCTATCTGTTCCTTTGTTTTGAAGTGGAAATGTTTATTGATTGCCAGATAATTGTAGCATAGTGAAAGGTTGACCCAACTGTGCATGAGGGCATGTAGCTGTAGGACAAGGGGTAATGGTTTTAAACTCAAAAAGGAGAGATTTAGGTTGGATATTAGGAAGAAGCTCTTCACTATGAGGGTGGCACAGGTTGCCCAGAGAGGTGGTAGAAGCCCCATCCCTGGAGATATTCAAGGTCAGGCTTGATGGGGCTCTGAGCAACCTGATCTAGTGCAGATGTCCCTGCTCACTGCAGGGGGGTTGGACTAGATGGACTCTAAAGGTCCCTTCCAACCTAACACATTCTATGATTCTACAAGGATCCACAACAGAAGTAATGACTGTTATACAGATGTAGCAGTTATGATGGTCATCATGAGTAAGAAAAATGCTGTTGCTTTTATGCTGGAACATGTGGTTTTGAGCCAACAGATGGGAGTTTTGCAAAAACTTGTAGCCTTTGACATTACAGCCAATACAAAGTTTAGAGCACTAGGTCCTGGGTTTAGGAATCCCATGTCAGGGAGAGGCACCATGAATCCAACAGGAACTGCTGCCTCACCGTCTCCATAGACTGCAGAGGACTTCTAACGCAGGTGGGAGGCTCACGTGTTCCTGGCAACATAAACACAGCCACCGCGCTCTGCCGATTCAGTGGGTGCAATATGACAGTGACCCCTGAAGCACAGAGACAGCAGGAAATCCCCAAATCTTGGATTACTGGAAGCTGGGGGTATGCCAAGGATTGCTTGCTGCTTGTTCCTAGTCACATGGCAGGGAGCTATAAGCTACTGTTAAGAGATGAGGTATGTGGCAAGATGAAGTCAGGATTTGTCACAAAGCTCTTGGGGAAAAAAAATATCTTGAAAAATCATAGTCAGTGTTTCTGATAGCTCTTTGTACAGCAACCCCCTGCCCAAAAAAACCAGCCAACTCTTTTGCACAGCATGTCCCATGACTTTCAAGCACTCAGACCAGCACTAATGGCTGCTACAGCCATTCTTGTGTGTTTATGCAAAATAACATCATCGTCCTTGGAGTGGGTCTGAGGAGCAGCTGCAGCTGGAGGCACAAGGCTTCTTGGGAGCAGGACATAAGCAGGAGATGCACCCTCACTAGTGCTGACTCTCAGATGTAGCCCTGAGCTACCCTCTTGACAGACAAGGAATGGACCCTCACCACCTGCCTTCCACCCAAATAAATCTCCAGCTACATCTTTCTAAACCAGATGAGGTAAATCTGGCTTAAGTGGAAAGTGCAGACAGAAAGCCCAGGGCAGAGGGCTTTCTGACATCAATAAATACATTATGCCAAAGGATATGAAGGCAAGGTAATAAAAGTGCATTGCCACAGAGATCCTGAACAGCAAATCTGGAGTTTAGTCATTCCTCAGTAGCAGAACAATCAAGATAAAACCAAAATATGGTTCTTTGACTTTAAATGTCATCCTGTGGCTAAAAGCTGATCATAGGAGCTGGCTGATGAGCTCGCCCCATGTCAAGGCAGGATATTGGACAATGTGGATGGCTCTTCAATCACCATCCCTTCTCCTTTCTGGATGGTGTTAGAGCCCCTCTGGGCATGGCAGCTGGGGCAGATGGGCAAGGAGAACATCCACTCTGTGTTCCTGGAGTTGATCTATACCATCAGCCCTGCAGTGGTGCAGATCTCCTGGCAGACACACAGATGCCGAGGAACTTGAGGTGTTCACAGTAGTACACGAGGGCTTTGCAGAGCCCAGAGGTGCCTAGGGACCTAAGCTTCATCTTCCAGGATCAATTAGCCAAGTTTAACTAACTGAATAAGTATCTAGAACATCTGAATAAATAACCGATGACCACCTGTACTGGTGACTTTGTGTCTGAAAGGTGCTGGTAAATTTGTGATTCACATCCCTGGGGAACTGCTTATTGGAGAGTAGACTCTGCTTGTTGGAGAGCATAGGGGACCTGATGTTATGTTGTGGTCACTTGGAGTCACAAGCTGCACTGTTTCTGTGTGATGAAACCACAAAAGCAGCAAGTGTCGTAAGCCAGAGGGTCTTGTTTCAGATAATGAACTGATCTCTGCCAGTTCTATACCAGTTTAAGAGAAAAGGGAGGAAAGACATTCCCAGTGGCAGTTTGCTTTGAAAGACTGATGATTAAAGAATCTTTTTTCTGTAGAGGCTGGGCTGAAGCTCTGCAGAGGCCAGAGAACGTGCCCCAGCACAATGAATTTCCCATCACATTTTGGTTTCGACCTTAATTTCTCCACACAGGCAAGCTCCAGGAATTCTTTGGGTTACTCCAGCTATGATCCTTGGACACTTTAGGCGAATATTTATTCCAGCCTACAAAAATGAACCAGTTCAAGAATAAGACTGACTTGCCCTCTGCCATGGTAACTGAGGAAAGGGAAAACCAAAGCACTGCATTTTCCCATACAACGTGTATTACTCATTGTAAGAAACCAGCAATTTGTCAGGCTGCTCCACTCAGTCATGGCCTAGGCTCAATGGGCCCAGTTTTGCCTGTAGCTGTCTCCCGAGAGGAGCCGAATACATGGTTTGGAGGCCTTATTAAAGAGCTCAGTTATTTCACAGGTTTTAGGTGTTTTAGTACTGAAGGGAAGTTTAGGCAGCAGGAAAACACTGACATTTATCCAGGTGGTTCAGGAAAGGCTTTTCTTTCCAAAATTGCCCAGAAGTCATGCTTTATTTCACAGTACTGTGAGTGCTGACTCTGAAGCCTCTGACGCACTCCTCGTTTCGTTATGAGGTGGCTATTACAAGACCAGGAGCCCTTCCTGCTGACTGGAGAGGTCCCCAGCTATAGAAATATGACATCTGTTTGGTATTATGATTCCATTAGAAGAGTAAATCTTCACTCCCCTGGCTTTCTTGTGGGCTCTGACACATTCCACTTCAGTGACAGATGTCCCTCGAGCCGGCAGTGATTTGACAGGGTGGGAGGTACTCCCGCAGAGGAACTGACAAACGGTTTCCGTGAGAAGCTGAGGTACCCTCAGGAAGGGGACAGAATTTCTGCATGGACATCAAGTTGAAAAGGAACCCCCCAGACTGCAAGAGGTTTGTGGCAATCACAAAGGCTCCTCCTCAAATAACGGGATTCACATGTGACGCTACAGACTCGCATAAGAAAGCACAGCAGAGCAGAGAGCACAGCAGACCCTGCTCACAGGTTTCCTCAAGTGTGGAAGCAGGCTACAATAAAGCAGCGTGTTCTTGACCTTCTGAATCATTCCTGCTTCCTTTTGTAACAGGAGTTCCTAATGGGTTGCATCCTGTCATTCCAGTGGAAACTTGAGACCCAGTGAATCTCTAAGTTTGCCAAAAGCAGGTTGATGGCAGGATTATTCACCAGCCCAGAGCTCACAGAGGATCACACTCCAACAACACTTTAAAGTATGCTGGTGGTCAGAATGATAAAGGCTCCTTTCCCTCAAGGAGCTCCAAATACTTTACAGATGTGAATGGAGAAGTGCAAAGTGGAATTTCTCAGCCCTACTTTACAAAGAACTTTCTGGGGGCTTGCTGTGCTCAAGCAATTTATCCTGTATAAGAGAAACAGAAAAGCTAGGACAGGGGCTCCAGGAACTTGATTCCCACTACTTGGATGAAAGCATTAGACATGACTTCACCTCCTCACAAGATAAGAGGTCATTGTTTCATAGTTGACCATGTTCAATGTGGAGATTAGCTTACGTAAACTAACCACTGGAAAATAACAGCCAACCCATCCTTTCCAGCAGCAAGCACAGAAAAAGCACACTGTCCTTCTGGCTGTGTCACTGGCATTGCAGGAGGGGTGGGTGCAATGAGCTTTGCATTTAACACCACACACATAAATCTCAGCATCAGATTTATGATGTCTGAGACATGATCTGGGTTGTCATTCTGTTGTTCAACAACAACAACACTGTAATACCCTGTGGTCGCCTGCCAGAAGGAAGCAGGACAATTTCCTTGAGGGATTAATTGGTAACCACAATCAAAACAAACAAACAAACAAAAAGACAAATCAGCTCTCAGAACTCTTAAATCTTTTTCAACTTGTAGAGCCTCTGGTGATTTACTAGTTGTGTTTTACCAGCTTTCAAGCCTCTGAGAACTTCTTCCCCCTGGATAATCCACCACCTTCTATACATACTACCACACTCGATCAACTGACATTTCAGTCAAGCTTTCTTATCAAACATAAAGAAGGACAAACCAGAGCAGAGTTCTCTTCTCTGCAGTCATTTGTAGGCATTTTTAATCCAACAGGCAGGGCAGTGCTGTTGTGGTCACGTGCAGAGATACAGGACCTGTAGTGCTGGCTGATAGCAAGTGTCTGAAGCGGGCAACTGCAGCTGGGAGGGTTGATGTACTGGCTGTCATACAGGACACATTTACAACATACCCTTGAACAGCAGAGGAGAGTCCCCCTGTCCTAACAGCAGCACTGCATGTCCACAGAGTGCAGTTTGACATTGCACAGGGCCTTCACATCAACAGATGCTGGCATTACCCATGATGCAGTCATCCCTCTCAAAACCTGGTTGGTCAGTTGTGACTGAGTGGTCCTCAGCCCCTATTTCATACACCTCCCCACCCACAGCCAGCTGGGCAGTCAGACTGTATGTGAAGATATCCTTCTCAGTGGACGGGAAGGTGTCATTAGACACTGGTCATGATGCCTCCTACCTCAAGGGAGACAGGATGAACTCAGAGCTGATGACACAGGTACCACCCACTCCCTTCCATTTAGGCAGGAGTACACACAGACACACACAGAGCTGGCTGGAGACAGAGAAAGAAGGAAGATCAAACCTAGCTCCTTCAGCTGTGAAGAAAGGACCCTACAACATACAGATGGGCAGCAGCCTATTAATGAGGCACAGACTGCAGCTCTCCTCCACTCCTTACCAATATCATTTGCTGCTTTAGGAAGGGCAGAAAAAGCTGTTCAGGAGCTTGGGGCTTTCCAAATATTATTTCCTTAACAGTTCTCACTTATTGTTACCTCTCAGGATAGTCATAGAGATGTTAATACAGTTTCTTTTTTTCAGAAAGCAGAACTCAGTGCAGTGCAGGAGGTGCACATACAACCCCCTGGTCCATCGCAGACCCTCTGTTCCACCTAGAATGGAAATATGCACTGGGTCTCTCCCAGCAGTAAAAGGCAATGCTTATAATCCTCATCTTCTCACTCTGCAGACTTCAAATGCCAGCAGGGAAGCTCCTACTCTTAACAAAGCACTAGACAGGCAGTCTGCAGCTGCACACAGACATCACTGTGTGGAGCAACATGTCATTTCCAGTTAGACAAGTTCCTTCACGACGGTGCAAGCTAGAAACTTCCTTTATAAAAAGTAAACAAACCAAAGTTTAGATTCTGCCTGTCTGAATGAGGCTCATAAATGCATGATGGAGGCCAGATACAGCCCACAGGGCATACGTTTGACACCTCTGGCCTATATGGGCAGGAAATGGTTATAAATAGTCAGTCCCATTGCAGTTCTCTGAAGACAAATATTTTTGACATAAGAGTGCTCAAGCACAAAGAGTCATTTGTAGACCACCCAGGAGACTTGCATTTAAATGACCCTTCTTTCTTTGGATGATCAATTATACTAATGTTGATTTCAGGAGTTGCAACATTTGTTCTTAAATGGAAGCAGCCCAGAGGAGCCATGTATATAATCCCACTTACTTGTTGGTAACTGCCTGCATAAACTCATCAATCAGTTCGTCGTACTGTTTCCCACGAACCCTCTTGTGTTTCAGTCCAATATAGAGTGGATCACTCAGGAGAGCCTAGGACACAAAGCAATTCTGTTGACATCTTCTCTTCCATGGATGGATGGGGGATTTATGTCCCAGCCTACCCAAAAAGTTTGTCTGTTGTTGTCATATTAGTTTTACTTACTATGCAGTGAAGTCCAGCTCACACAGCTCTTCACCAGCAGAGAGTGTTTCCATAAGAACATATGGACTGTCTTTGTGTATAGCTGGAGGTATGTAATTCTTCTTGACTACCATAGGAATCGGAGCTCTGTATCCCCAGAGCAGCTCTACCAGGCTCCCTGACAAGGTGCCTCACTCCTAGTGAAAAAACCCTGACCTTCTGTGGGGAGTTTTTAGTGTGTGTTGAGTTAGTGGTTTTGCACCAAGGTTACCAGGAAAGCTGGTGACCACAAACAGTGCTTTGCACAACAAAGATCACCTGAAGGAACCTGAAATGTTGTTTGTAGTTTAGGCCTTTAGGTGACAGCCAAGAGTTGACCAGAAGCAGTTGTCAGATGCCAAAATGTTCCCAAACCCTGCACCTACCTAGCACCCACCTCGGTTATCTGCAGGTATTCAGGCAAGGTATGTTCATACAACAGATTAGTTTATTCTTTGGCTCCTGTTAGAAATATAAATAAAGGCCATTCCTCCAACCAACACAGCAGCTGTTAAGCCAGGACCTCTAACCCACCTAAAAAAGACTGGGTCAGCATGGAAACAGCACATATTTTGGGGAAAATTACAGGACAAACAGTGGCAGGAGACCAGTGGACCAACACCTGTGCAAGTCACCACAGAGAAGCTGTGCTTCCTTTCCAGTTTCAGGAACTGAATCATCCATTTGAGAAGGGGATAAGCCACCACAAACCTATTGTCCTGCAGCCATGTGGGCCCTAAATATTGGCAGGTGTGCTAAAATTAGATCTGTTTTTACAGCCACAGCTGCTTTCCCTTAGAAGGAAAGATGAAAGAGATTTTCCTCTCAGTTTGATACATCAACTCTCCAGGGCTGTGAAACAGAAAGAAGACCCATTTGCATTACATTGCTAATTGCTCCTATAGCACCACATGCTCTGAGGCCAGTTCATGGAGTACAACATACCCCCCCCCGGCAGGCTGGGGAATGCCAAATCCTGAAAAGGAACAGTTTGCTCCAAGAGTATAGGAGGTTTAAGGCATTGGAGAGGGTTGTAAGGCATTGGAATGGGATGCCCAGGTAAGTGGTGGAGTCTCCATCCCTGCAGGTATTTAACAGCTGGTTAGATGTGGTGCTGAGGGACATGGTTTAGTGGAGGATGGCAGGTTAGGGTGATTGTTGGACTTGATGATCAGAAGGGTCCCTTCCAACCAAGACAATTCAATGATTCCATACAAAGAGGTATACAAAGAGTATACCCAGAGAGACAAGCTGGGAATTGTTGTTAAAAATAGGTATGACTGCTATATTGACTCCATTGTACCTGATGCCTGTGCTAGCAACAGAGTTGCCTGAGGCTCAACATATATTGACAGGCAGAGATGAACAGGATGAATGCCTCAGGAGGTGTCTTAGTTCTGCACTGATAAATGAGTTTACTTGTGGGGCAGAATGCTCCCAGAACATGCTCAGTGTTTGGTTAAGCTGGGTTTATGCACATGAGAAACCCATTAAATAAAGAAATTGTTTACATTGCTGGAAAACAACAGCTTCTATATCTTAAGGCCAGATGTACTTCTGCTGGAATCAGAGGTTCCTGGACTGTGTGGAAGATAACTTCCCGACACAGCTGGTGACTGAGACAACATGGGAAGGTACCTGCTGGTGTTTGCAAGCACTTGTGGATGATATGATGGTTGGAGGCCACCTGGGTTGTAGTGATCATGAAATGATAGGTTTCAGTTCTTGGAAAAGCAAGGAGCAGAGTCAGCAGAACTTGAACTTCTGGAGAGCACACTTTAGCCTGATTAGAAGCCCAGAGGGGAGTCCCTTGGGAAGCAGTCCTGAAGGGAGAAGGAGTCCAGGAAGGCTGGACATTGCTCATGAAGGAAATCTTTAAAGGTCAGGAGGCAGGATGTCCCCATGTGCTGAAAGATGGGCTGGTAGGGAAGAAGACCAGACTGGCTAACAAAAAGCTTTGGTTGGAACTTGGGGGAAAATAAAGGAGAGTTTATGGCCTTTGGGAGAAGGGGCAGGCAACTCCAGAGGACTACAAGGGTGTTCTGAGGTTATGCAGGGAGAAAATTAAAAGGGTCAAAGCCCAACTAGAACTACTCCTGTAAAAGACAATAATAAATGTTTATATGAATGCATTAGCATAAAAAGAAGGGCTGAGGAGCATCTCCATCCTTTATTGGGTGAGGGAGGAAACACAGTAACAAAGGATGAGCAGAAGGCTGAGGTACTTAATGCTTTCTTTGCCACAGCCATTAGTAATAAGACCAGTTGTTCTCAGGGTACCCAGCACCCTGAGCTGGAAGACAAGGTTTCCAACCTAAACTGTTCTGTGGTTCCATGTAGAAATTGTCTCCACAGAGAAGTTCTTGGACACATAAGGTACACTTGCTCTTGGGCAGAACAAAAATGTCCAAGACTGACTCTGTGAGTCCCTTTTTCTAATACCATATGACCCTTGGAGATGGATAAAAATCATTGGTAGCAGTTAGATTTTAGTGTACCCCCTTGATGCTGAGATAGAAACAGGCGGTATTGAATGGTCAGAAGCTTGGTGGGGAAGTATTTATAGCTAGGTCCTTCTGGAGGGAAGCTTGAGCTTGGGGCTCAGAGTATGCCAGCACTCAGCAGACCAGTGTGGAGAAGTAAGAGATGAAGGAGCCAAAGTCAAGTACAGTGAACTATGGACTGGAAACTTCAAGAAGTGAGAGACTGAGACTTAACTCTTGCTGTAGCATCAGATGCTTCAAACTCAGAGGTCTCAGAGGACCTGAGATGAGCACATCCTATATTCCACCAGCCCACAACAGGCCTCTGTGCTAAAGGGATAAAATAATCCTGAGGCAGAGACCAAAGAGATAATTGGGAATCTCATCCCAGATGTCATTTATGGTCACTGATTTTGTTTTCTTTCATTCTTTTCAAGTGCCCAGTGTGAGACACTTGGGGCTGGAGTGAAAGAGGTGCAGAAACCCCAGCTTTGCAGCGAGCACAGGCAAGTCTGGAATGTCAGCACTCATCTGCCTTCAATACAGACTCAAAGCTCATACCCCAGGTTTGCTACTTCTCTCCAGAAACATGTTTGGTTTACTTTACAAGTATGTGTTACAAAAACGGACAAGCCCAGGCCATCACAAATGACTCTAGCACGCTTGCTTTACAAAAGACATCCTCACAGATGTCCATTCTGGCATCACTAAGATGTTGCTCTTCGGCCTTTCCGAGCCAGAGTCACAAGGCAAAAAAATCTGCAAACAGATGGCGTCCTCTTGTCTGGTTATCATGTGCAGTCCAGCAAAACACTGAAATCAATCATTCCCAAACCACCCACCAGGGATTCTCCAAGTTCTGGAATACAGTCACCTCTACACTGACACGTGTATCTGTCTGTTTCCCCACAACTGCCAGAGGAAGAATAAATCTGGGACGCACTGTACAAAATCTCTCAACTCACCTTGCCATGCTGAAAGGTGGAGCTGACCCTTCAGCTCCAACTGGCAACACTCTGGAGTCTTCTTGCCAGGGGACCATAAGGCTGTTTAGTGTTTATTTCAGTTCCCCAAAAGAGCAATAGTTTCTCGAGCAGCAAGCAGGAATGAAACCTGCCCACATCCCTGCAGGGCTGGTCTAGCCATCATCTCATCTTGGATGTCTCTGGCTTTGCCTCCACATTTAGGGAACTGGCTTGGATCAGCATTAATCTCAACTCCTTCTTCCCACAGACAGATTTATGAAAATAACCCCATTTATTTGAAGTCTTACCTCATTATCTGTGCCAACATCCAGCAGAACAGGGAGACAGTGTTGTGGGTGAACTCCACCACAGGCTGTGTACAGAGCAAGCTTCCCCACTGGGATACCCATGCCGTAACTTCCTAGATCTCCTAAACCGAGAATCCTCTCTCCATCTGTCACCACGATAGCCTAGGAGGATCAAAAGAGACTGTTGTATGGTATTGCCAAGGATCTAGAAGCAAAACCAGCTCTGCTGTCCTCACACCGGTGCCATTTTGCTGTTGTATTGTGCAATGGACACCCGCTCCTTCGGCAGGACACCATGTTAACCAGATGTTAGTGCTAAAAGGCTGTTCATCCCTGGGGGTGGAGACACTGTGGCTGATGGGTTGCTGCTCACAGGGTGGGAGAGGAGCAGCTCTGCTTGCCACTGCTTCAATGCACTTTGCAGAAGAGCCCAACCACCATGGCTCTTTGCGCATCCTCAGCTGTATAAGCAGAAGCTACACAAGAGAGATCTGGCCTTGATTTTTCCTTTTGCTTTTTTTTTTCTTTTAAAATTTGCTGGGAAAAGTGCCAAGTACAAAAGTGCCTGTGCTTATAAACTGCATCTGTAGAATCACAGAACTGTAGGGGTTGGAAGGGACCTCCAGAGATCATTGAGTCCAACCCCCCTGCCAAAGCAGGTTCCCTAGGACAGGTCGCACAGGGAGGCATCCAGATACGTCTTGAATATCTCCAGGGAAGGAGACTCCACAACCCCCTGGGCAGCCTGTCCCAGGGCTCTGTCACCCTCACCATGAAAAAGTTCTTCCACATGTAAGTGTGGAACTTCCTATGCTCCAACTTGAGGCCACTGCCCCTTGTCCTGTCCCCACAGACCACTGAGAAGAGGCTGGCCATTTCCCCCTGTGTCCCACACTTGAGATGTTTATAAACATTGATCAGATCCCATCTCAGTCTTCTTTTCTCAAGGCTGAACAGCCCCAGTTCATTCAGCCTTTCCTCATAGGAGAGGTGCTCAAGGCCTTTAATCATCTTCTTAGCCCGCTGCTGGACTCTTTCCCGGAGACAGAAGTAACAAGCTCATGCCTTCACACTTTTGTAGACCACCTGTGCAGTCACCAACAACAGGTAATCAAAACAAAGCTCGTTCTATCTGGCTCCCTTTGCCTTTGGTCCCCATGACCAGGTAGACAGAAGCTCCTCAGCACAGGCAGCAGCCCAGGCTGCGCATACATGTTTATTATCAGACCTGTTTTTCCCCCCACGCTGGGAGTTATGCAATTGTCATTGAACTCTTCCTTCAATTGGCCTTTTACATTTCAGCAATACTGCAGTGTGCCACCTCACTGACATTCCTCATCCATAATTTTCTGGTTTTGATCCTTACCTTATTGGTTTTTGGTGACTAGAAGGGAAATAAAAGCCTGCTTAATGGTGTCCAAATTAGAAGCCTAAAGCTGAGCTGTTCACACTGTATACCCCAGATCTTAGGAGGCAACCAACCAAGCAGAACTGATTAAATCTCCCCAAGTTTAGGTTAGTTAGTCTATTAGTCATGTTTTTTTCCCAGGGTCTAGCGCTCTTTGGGGCAGTCCTGAAATCCAGTAAGAGCAGGAATATACTGGCCTCCAGTCCCACTGCGGGAGACAAGCTGTAAACACAATAACAAACTTCAACTTTCAACACTGTCCCAACACTCCAGAGAGCAGAGAGCTCACATCAGATGGTTTATCAGACTGCTGGGGACTCGCGTCACAGTCTAGATTGGATTTCAAAGGAGGAGACTGCAGAGAAGTTCTTTATTTGCTGCTCTGCAAAGTTAAGGCTAAACTTTGGGCATACACGTCTGCTTTGGTGAGCAACAAGGCAATGGGGGGTTGGAAGCTTTCTCAGTAGATGTACTTCCTTGGGGAGGGGGATATGATAAAGATGCATTGGTTTATTGCTGTGATGGAGAAGCATTTCCCTGCGTAGGAATGGAATAAACCTCTTGCTGCAACTCCCTGTTGCAGGAAGAATTGTACTCATTGTTCCAGTGTCCTTTCCCATCCATGCTTCAGATGATTAAAGGGAGAAGCCGTGGAAGGACTTAAACTTTTGCACTATAGCTTCAGAATGAACAACCAAATGCTCTCATTCAAAATAAACTCTATACACACCCCAAGGCTATTTTCTCCCTCAACATAACCCACAGTTTGTAATGTCAGAACAGAATTTCATTGCATTACATTGTTGAGGAGTAAGCCTGCGGAGAAACTACAGATACAGAGGCCACTTGCATCTATTATGCTTTTGACATCTATATTACCCTCCAGCAAAAAAAACAACCACCCTCTGGTAATAACCCTAATACATCCCAGGATTGTAGTGTCCATAGCAACAGTGAGCACCAATATATAACAGAGATGATTTTGAAATGGTCCTGCTATCGTGTACCATTTGTTTCTGTGCTGTTACCAGTGCCTTGTCAGTAGGAGTCACAATTCCTACAAGTGACACTTCAAGGAAGGCTTGGATCACCCTACAAGGACTACACAGCTATCCTCAGGCTAAAGGTCGAACAAGCCCTGCCCCAGGAAATTCAGAGTCATGGCAATGATACACTTATCCACCTCCATCTTCAAACAGTTTGCTGTTTGTTCTTCCTTCTGAGTCAATGTGGAGTGCTAGTGATGGGAAAGTCTCTTTTTGGGTGGGCTCCATCTGTTTCTGGGTGTGTGCTCACTTCTTTGCCGCACCCAGAGGATGCAGTTGGGACTGGAAGGCAGGAATGGGAATAGGGAAACCAGCAAGCAAATGCACTGCTATAGGTTTATCCTGAAGCTAATGAAAATTAAATGGAAGGGAGTAAAAATAAATTTTCTTTAAAAAAAAAAATTGATTTCTAATGAAACAGAGTATTTCTCTGCCCCTTTCATCCAAATAAGCAAGTGTTCTCCAATGAGCCTAAAAACTTGATAGCACTTATACACCCATCAAACATACAATTTCTTTAGTCTTAGATGTGCTTCACTCTGTAGGTATCAGAGATTACAGATCATAAAATTGTAGGGGTAGGAAGGGACCTCCAGAGATCATTGAGTCCAACCCCCCTGCCAAAGCAGGCTCCCTAGGACAGGTCACACAGGGAGGTATCCAAACAGGTCTTGAATATCTCCAGAGATGGAGACTCCACAACCTCCTGGGCAGCCTGTGCCAGGGCTCTGTCACCCTCACTGTGAAAAAGTTCTTCCACATATTGGTGCAGAACTTCCTGTGCTACCACTTGAGGCCATTGCCCCTTGTCCTGTCCCCACTGAGAAGAGGCTGGCCATTTCCCCCTGTGTCCCACACTTGAGATATTTATAAACATGGATCAGATTCCCTCTCAGTCTTCTTTTCTCCAGGCTGAGAGCTATATGTAATGCTAAAAATACAGAACAGAACATACATCAGAGGAGACTAACTGCTGTCTGCATCATAGGGGGGAAACTGGATTCACCTTTGTTAGTGGTTCTTTGGACACAAAGGAACAACAAAGCAAAAAGTTTCTGTGAGTCCTTAATGTATGAGCTTATTAATGTTAATCACTCATGTTTGTGTGATCAAAATTCAGCAAACAGGCCACTAATCTCTGGCTGAGCAGGACAGACTCTGCCACTGGTTTACAAAAGGAACCTGTTTCCAACTTCCAGCTGTTACAAATTTTCTTGATGACTCTAGACAAGACTTTGGCTAAAAGGTAGGCATGCAGCTTAAGCCATTCATCTAACTGGTGTGTAACCTTCTTTGGTAACTGATGGGGAGAGACAGAAACCTCCAGAGTGCATTTCTTCCCTCCAGCAGCTGTTTTGGGAAGAGATGAAAGGGGTAGTTCTCTTTGAAGATGCTCATCTCCCTCTTCATTGCTTGCTGCAGAAGTACTTACAAGCTGAGATGAGGCACTGTGTCTTCAGGCTGCTGATGTTAGCAGAGATGACTCTGGGCTATGGGCTGTATGTAGCTATCCCAGTTCTGCAACGCCAAAGGAGGAGGCACCTGGCCCAGCAGAGTGATGCAGAGCACTGCGCTCATCTCCAAGAGGCATGTGCCACTGCTGGCATTCCTGCTTCTCTGTACTGAGGGCACAAGGTCAACCTTTACAGGATGAATTGGTAGTCTGCCTTGAGGTGTTCATAATAAGTGTAGATGTGGCACTCCAGAACATGGTTTAGTTGACATAGCAATGTCGGACAGACAGACTTGATGATCTTAGAGGTCTTTTCCAACCTGAAAGATTCTATGATTCTATGGCTTTAAACAGCTATTTATAGAAAGGACCCAACAGGGAAAAGATGCTGTGTGCACTTCTAGGTGAGGAGGGAGGGAGGGAATGATGGATGGCCAGGGCAGCAGCTGGCGTGGCAGCACACTTGTCTTAGAGCAGGAGATACAGTTTCTGGATTACCTCGCTTTGACATGGTTTGAACCCACAGCTGCCAGGATGACACCCTACCACAACACTACCCTGTATGACTGACTTCATTCCCCCTGCTCTAGTCAGGCCCACATGCAGAAAAGAGTACAAGATTAAGGAACCAGAGAGAAAATTAGCAAGGGGAGACACTGAGGAGGGCTATCAGCGTTTCTTCATGTCAGGATTCATTAGGCACCCTGGAAGAGACACAACCCCCCCCTCAATCCCACACCAGTATGCTCAGAAATGGCTTCTTTCACTTGTTCTGCTTCCAGCACTCTGATCCTTTCAGAGTAGCCCAGCTTCAACGCGAGGAGTGGAGGTGGGGCACACCCTCCAGCCCTTCCAGGCAGAACATCCAGGCCCACAACCCAGATTTCCCACCTCCACAGTAAAGGCTGTTGCTGTGAAGCTCTAAGGAGCCACAAAGCAGAAAGTGGGGCAGCATCTCCAGGTGTTTCTCCAGTGTCTTTAATGGGACTTACTGGTGTCAGTGTTCTGCCTTTCCAAAACAGTTGGCCCCTCCAGGGACTCAGGTGCAGCCCAGGTGCCTCCCTACTTACCTTGAAATCTCAGGTGTCCCAGTGCCTACCAGTTCAGGCACAGAGAAGTCTGTGTACATACTCACAGGGCAGCCTGAGGTCCAAAACAGTGACACTGATGAAATTAGCTGCCTTTGTAGTCTGGCAAATGGGGGAAGCAGTCTGAATTTCTTCCATGGACCACACCACTGCCCTACCTGTGGCCAGGTTTGGGTGCTGGAGGGGGCTGTATCATCACCAGTCTCTAATCTTTCTGTGCCAGTTTGCCCATATGCAAAACCGTATCTGTTAGCCATAATGAGTTCTGCTCACAGGCCTGAGTCAGAAACAAATGGAAATACTGAGACCTTTGGACACAGCAAGGACAAAATAGCCAGCTTGCATCTGTTCTCCATGGTTCCAAAGAAAAGGTTATAGGAATATGATTACTTTTTTTTCTGGAAACATGTTAAATTATTTTTTTTTCTATTAGAAATGGAAAATGCTTGCAAGAATTTCTCAGCTGCCAAACCTTTGTTCCTGGAAGAAACAGCTGACTGATGGGGACTGAAGTTCTGTCAACAGCCAAGGAAATTACCAGGCCATGCACTTTCAGACTCAGGGAAGCAGGTGACTGACAACACCAGTCTTAAGTGTTGACTTATTTCATGCCAGGGACTTGCCCAGCCCCGAGCTCTTGTGAAAAACACAAGATCACTTTTTGGGTGGGGTGTCAGTAACATTTTCAGCTGCTGGATATCAAACATCATTTGCTGAGCTGCCAGTGTTCTGGATGACTCATTGGATTTGGGAAGAAGTCCTACCAGCACGTCAATTGCAAAGATATCTTAAAGAGCTTTTGGTACATCCAACAAGTTGTGACTTAGCCATGTAATTCTTCAACATGCTTTTTCACTAGGACCCCTACTCCTATTCTTACCAATTTATTATCATGTACACGCTTCCTATTGGCCAAGGTCCTGTTGTGTTTGATATTCTTGACCACATGCCCTGCTGAGAAGGACCTGGGTGTCATGGTGGATTGGAAACTTAACATGAGCCAGCAGTGTGCTCTTGCAGCTCGCAAGGCCAATGGTATCCTGGGCGCCATCAGCAGAGGGGTGGCCAGCAGGGACAGGGAGGTGATTGTCCCTCTCTATTCTGCCCTCGTGAGGCCCCATCTGGAGTGCTGTGTCCAGATCTGGGGCCCCCAACACAAGGAAGATGTGGAACTGTTAGAGAGAGTTCAGAGGAGGGCCACAAGGATGATTAGAGGGCTGGAGCACCTGCCCTACAAGGAGAGGCTGAGGGAGCTGGGCTTGTTCAGCCTGGAGAAGAGAAGGCTGTGGTGGGACCTCATTGCAGCCTTCCAGTACCTGAAGGGAGCATACAAACAGGAGGGGAATCAACTATTTCAAAGTGTAGATAATGGCAGGACAAGGGGGAATGGATTGATGCTGAAGGAAGGAAGGTTTAGATTGGATATTAGGGGGAAGTTCTTTACAGAGAGAGTGGTGAGGTGCTGGAACAGGCCGCCCAGAGAGGTGGTGGATGCCTCATCCCTGGGGGTGTTCAAGGCCAGGTTGGATGGGGCCCTGGGCAACCTTGTGTAGCTCCAGGCCTGAGGTTGGTGGTCCTGCCTGTGGCAGGGGCGTTGGAGCTCTATGATCCTTGGTGTCCCTTCCAACCCAGACCAGTCTATGATTCTATGATTCTACACATACAACAAAGTCTCTTAAGTCCAACAACTAGCCTGGAAACTCTCTGAGGAAGGGAATATTTCTTAGTTTGCCCTTTTTAAATAGGCAGTTCCATTCAATATCCCATTTTCCACCCAATCCCTGTCATTTCCCAGTCCTACGTACCTTGATATTTTCTTCAGGCCAAGAGTTTAGCATTGTTGCGATATGGCCTTTGTCATGGATGGTGATAAACAATCCCCTAAGAAAGGGAAAAAAGAAGAAGAAAAAGAAACCCTGTCATAAAATTAATAACTCCAAGTTAAACCAGGTGAAAATGTGGGGAAATGAGCTGCAGAGCACACAACAAGGCTATTCACTGCCATGGAAATAAGACCTCAAGGGACTGCTAATAACAAGTTTAGTTCCCATTTTAAAACCCAAAGGCTCAGGATCATTAGTGGCAACTTCACTCAGTGGCCACTGATGTTGCACATCTCACCCCTTTGCTTCAGGCAGCAAACTCTGCTGTAGAGCAGAACAGCTTTCTAGTTAAAATAATTGTGATAAATGCAGGGGAGGCTGATGATTTTACCTTAAACCACATTACACATTCCTTCCCGGGGTGCTTATTGCTGGCAGTTCAAACAGGGAACTCCTTATCCAGCTACTGATGTCTGTGGTGTGGTTGGTCTTGCAGAGCTAGACATTTCAGGTCCCCTCTCCAGTCAACAGAGCTCCAACTGGATCCAACTGGATCAGTATTTGCCATGGCATTTGCTTTGACAGAGACAAACCTGCTGTTGCAGCACCATGCTTTTCCTAAATATCTGGCCCTGTTTTTTGACACCTGTGTTCACCAAATGAACACCACCAAAATTATGAGAAGTGAATTGGAAACTGAAATGTTTGGATGAAAACTCAGTATGAAGCATTTGCACAAGACAACAGCTACTTGGTCGTGCTAGAGCTGAGCACTTCTCAACACAAACATCTTCACTGATTAAACAAAAGTGCCTTCTTTTTAATAAAGTTAGGAACTGGGAGACTGCATTCTTAAAACATGTTTTAGACTTGTGGCTTCTTTTTCTTCTCATTGCTGCTATTACCAAAAATAGCATCCTTAGCAGGGATTCTTCAATACCCAGAACAGCATTACTCACATTGGCTGATCTCTGCTCAGATATTTTGGGATTTTTCTTTGGAAGCACTTTTTAGGCAGTGTTAACCTCAAAGAAGCGACCTCCTCTGCACAGGGCTTGGGGTAAAGTGCTCCTGCTGCTCACTAATCAGCACAAATCAAGGGCTCTAACTTAATGACTCCTCTTGGTAGGAGGAGGCATCTGTTTTCCTTGCCTTGTTACCTGCTCACAAAAGCAGGAGTTGTACCAGTGACTGGAACACAAGAATTGCATTTTTCCTGCTCCCACCTCTCCAGTAGTGCTCAGCCCCAGAAAGTTCAGATCTGCTCATAGTTTGGGGTTCTAATGTGAAGTGTTAGCTAGAGGAAGTCTCCTCTTTAGAGGAGACTGAAAACAGCTTGCATTGAGAGTCAATATAAACTATGAATCACAGAATCACAAAGCCCTTCTTTGGTCCACCCTTAGCCACGATACATTCTCACATGGAAAACCCCAGACCCTAAATCACTACAACACAAGTGCCATGGAGTAAACCCATGTTTACTCCATGCTTTAGACTTGGGGACATCTTGCTGAATGGATGATTTCACAGAATCACTGGGTTGGAAAAGACCTTTAAGATCATCAAGTCCAACCGTTCCTGTCCTATGCTAAACCATATCCCTAAGTACCTCATCTACCCATCTTTTAAACACATCCAGGGTCAGTGACTCAATCCCCTCCCTGGGCAGCCTGTTCCAGGCCCTGACAACTCTTTCAGTGAAGAATGTTTTTTTGCTGACCCTGCCCTGGCACAGCTTCTGGCCATTTCCCCTTGTCCTATCTCCTGTCACCTGGCTGAAGAGACCATCACCCACCTCTCTACAACCTCCTTTCAGGTAATTGTAGGCAGTGATAAGTTCTCCCTTCAGCCTCCTCTTCTCCAGGCTAAACATCCCCAGAATAATCAAACATAAATGGGCTACTCTCCAGCAAGGACTTCTCTGACATGGTTCTTCTAGGAGGCCAGATATGTCCCCGCAGTTAACTGTGGGATTCCCAAAGAAATAAGCTGACTTCAATACAGATCAAGGCATAATCACTCAGAAAGATCAGAAATGCAAAAATAAAGGGAAGTAATGGCTCAACATAAATCTTTAAAACTGTGCCCAGTAACCAGGGAACTAATCACATACACATGGCTTATCTCAAAGGCAGTATTCACAGATGTTAATCTTCACAAAAAAGGGGTACTGTACTGCTGCTATCTACATTTAGAAAAGAGTTAGAATCACAGAGTCTCCTGAGTTGGAAGGGACCCCTAAGGATCATCAAGTCCAACTCCTGGTCCCACACAGGACCAGTCGAGTCAGAACATGGCACTGAAGGCATCATCCAGACGCTTCTTGATCTCAGTCCAGCTCAGTGCTGGGACCACTTCCCTGGAGAGCCTGTTCCAGTGCCCAATCCCCCTCTCAGTACAGAACCTCTTCCTAATATCCAACCCAAACCTTCCCTGTCACAGCTTCATGCTGACCGGTGCCTGCCCCTTCACTCCCCCTTGTCAGGAAGCCACAGACCCACATGATGTCTCCCCTCAGCCTCCTCTTCTCCAGGCTGAACAAACCAAGGGACTTCAGCCTCTCCTCATACATCTTCCCCTCCAGACCTTTCATCACCCTCTTTGCCCTCCTCTGGACACTCTCTAAGAGTTTTGTGTCCCTATTGCACTGTGGTGCCCAAAACTGCACACAGTTATTACTCAGAAATTAAAAGCACAAATTAGTAACATCACTGCAGATACTTCAAGTTATGAGATGTTTTGAAAAGAATGCTATTGTTTTTTAACATAACATTTAACGTACATAATCAAGAAACCTATTACTTAAGTGCCTAGCTGCATGTCTCATATGTTCACATCTCTTCTGTGCTGAAAGAAGCCTGCCAGCTATTGAACCTTTGAAAGACGCCCTGTGCCCACAGCAGAAGCTGAAACCTAACTGTGTACCTGCCACAGGTCCTGCAGCTTGATGAACTGTGAGTTGTTTGGTTAATGGGGAGAGGGCAGATACCCACTGCCTCTCCTGACTCTGACTGTTGTCTTGGGAAGGCCATGGGCTGGTTTCCAGTCCCTGCTCTGGGTCTAGCAGGAGAATGTTCAGCCTGGGTCTTCCAAAATCTGCTCTCACTGTGTTTCTCAGGAGAAAGGCTCTCACGGCTCTCATCATGGTCTGATTTACCTGAGGAAGGCCTGGTTTAGCTTGGCTCAGATAGCCAGGCCGGTGACTGAGAGCCAAGCACAGAGAAGCACCCCTCTCAGCCTTTGCATTAATATTACGTTTATCGATGTTAAGCAGTTTCCCCACCCAAGGCCTGCTTCTGGGGATCCTTTTCTGAAAACAAAATGGGTATGACACACAGTCACCTTCCCTTCCAGATCCCTAGATCTCTCCAATGTCACAGGCATGGAGCAATTCTGGTGACTGATTGCTCTTTACTCTACTGCAGGCCAAATCAGATGGTTTAATTTAGACTAAAAATTAACACACTAATAGCACTGCCAGCTTAGGAAGGGAAACCTTCAGGAGCAGAAATGGTGATCCATCTGAGGAAAGTGTCCTCTCTCACTGACACAACCACACTGGGAAGCAAGCCTCATATTTTCCTGATGCTGAATCCAAGAGCCAAGGGCCCAGTTTCAGTAAGACTTTCAAAAGTTCCCAATGCTTTTGGGCACCCAGCTGGAGCATGCTCCTGAACCTGGTCCAGGCACTGTGGAATTCATCAGATGTTCAAGAGGATCCTGGCAGTGGTGACCTGGAAGCCCCTTTGCAGAATGAGTGTGAAATGACCAACTCTGACAGGCATTTCACTATGTTTTTAAGAGGATGTGATGTAGAGGGAAACAAACCCACCCAAGACTTTAGACTTGGGGGTCACAAATAATTCCTCATTTTGAATGGTCCCCAGTAAAGCTGTGCTCTCTCCCTTGACTATAACAGTTTCCCACAGGGATGAGCTGGCTAACTTACCTGTTGCAATAAGATGCCTAAAATTGGCAGAGGGTTAATCTTTCCTAAAATTGTTTCTGCAAGGGAAGAAGGAGGAACAGACAAGCTTCACAAAATTAATTCAGCCAAAGGTTTGCTGATGGTTGAACCAGGAAGAGTAGCAGCCAGTTTTTTCTCAAGGGTATACAACTTACAGGACAAAAAACAGGAGCAAAAGCCTTTGAAGACAGCAAGGTAGAGCTCTAAACACTGAGTGTGACAGGCTGGTCTATGTGGACCAGTAGTCTAAGTGGCAGTAAAATCAATTAACTTGATTTTTCTGAAGAAAAGATGCAGCCTAAGCATTTAGAAGAGGGAATGCAGCAGATGCTGCTTTTATCATCATGCCTTCTCCATCTCTCTTGGGATTACATTTGATAAATTGCTTCAGAGAAATGAAAAGACAATGAAGCAGTTTTACTTTAATCCCCCTAGGCCTCAGTAAAAATACTTCAATTAAAATAAGATGCTAAAGAGATAAGTCATGTTGATCAAGTCACATAACATGGGCACTACCTGGACCAAACACACATCCTGGTTTTCGGGAGGAGAATCCTCTGCCCAGGATCCTGTCATTCCCCCTGGGCCTAGTCCCTGCATATCTTTATCCCCCTGTTGTTGTTCTGCATGGCAAGGCTCTGGTGGAGAAGGAGGGCTGCAGGGGTGGCTCCTGCAAGAAGCAGCCAGAAGCTCTCTGCAGGCCTGGCAGAGCAAACACCAGCCAGCTCAAGGCCGGAGTCATTGCTGACCAAGGCCGAGCCTATCAGTGATGGTCACAACGCCTCTGGGAGTCAGAGTTAGGAGAAAAATACCCACAAGCAGCTGCCTTTTGCCCCCAGAGAAGGGAGTGAGAAGATCTAAGAAACTGTGTAGGCACCAAGGCCAGGTAAGAGGATGGGAGGGAGGCGGCACCCCAGGTGTCAGAGAAGATGCCCCTGCAGCCCCTGGAGAAACCCATGGTGGAGCGGGTGTCCCCCTGTAGCCCATGGAAAAAGCCAAGACCCCACCTGCAGCCCATGGAGAGGCCCCATGCTGGAGCAGGGGGAGACATGCAGGAGATGCTGTGACCTGCATTGGAGCAAGCCCCTGCCATCACGTGCAGCCCGTGGAGCAAGACAGAGACACAGAGATGAGCGACAGAGAGAGAGAGAGACCCATCCCAGAGCAGGTTTGATGGGGGGATGTTGTGACCCGTGGGGGACCAGGCTGGAGCAGTCTGGGCCTGAGAGACTGGGAGACATTCTGTGATTTATGACTGCACCCCATAGCAGTGACCCACGCTGGGGCAGCTGGGGAAGAGCTGAAGCCCCATGGGAAAGGACTCACATTGGAGAAGTTTGTGGAGGGCTGTGTCCTATGGGTGGGACCCGATGCTGGAGCAGGGGAAGGGTGTGAGGAATGCCCCCCTGCCCCTGGCTAAGAAGGAAAACAGCTCATGAGGAACTGACCAAAACCCTCATTCCCCCACTCCCTGCCCCTCCCTGTGCCACAATGGGGGGAAGAAGGGAGCAAAATGATGACTAAAGTGCAGTCTGCTAAGAAGGGAGGGGTGGGGGGAGATGCTTTAAGATCTGGTCACACTTCTCATTACCCGATTCTGGTGTCACTGGCTGTGCAGGAGTTTTCTTGCCTTTATTCTGTGCTGAGTCTGTTCTGCCTGTGATGCTCATTGCAGAATGATCTCCCCCTGTCCTTATCTTGACTCCTGAGCCTCTCAATATTCATTTTCTCCCCTGTTCAGCTGAAAAGGGGAGTGATAGGGCAGCGTTGGTGGGCATCTGGCCTCCAGCCAGGATCAAAGCACTACACCCCCCCAGAGAAGCAGCTATGCACACAGTTTAGCTGGAAGCCAAACACACAGACATGGGGGTAAAAATGTAAGAAATTAAGTTTAGAAACAATGAATTGCCCCAGCGATGTCAAGCCAGAATCTACACACTGTGCCACTATTTCTGGCTAATCAGTAACCTTCAAGGGCTTTTGCCTTTGTGGGGGGTAATTCAGAGTGGGGAGTGCTTCATCCTCCATTCATTAGGGCTGTAGTCTTTTCAGTCCATTAACATCACAGGTTTCACTACAGCTACTTGTTAGTGAAGGCAGAAGTCAGGCTAGATCTTACCATGCCACTGAGCACATCTGTATGGTAGCAGGAAACTTCGAGAGTTACAACTTCTTAACTTGTAACTGAGGCAGTATTTCTGTCAGGTGTCAAGCCAAGCCACTCAAACTGGACTGCAAGATCCAGCAGACTGCAGATCAGCACTGCACAATCTGTCAGAGGGGTTGGATCTGACCACATACACCACACAAGGCCTTTTCTCATCTCTAAGCCAGGAACATACTCCACAAGCAAGGAGAGGATAAAGACCATGTGAGTTAGCATTAAGAACATGAACATACTGCCAATACCTGTATCAGGCATCATGATTCAATGTTTTCATCCAGATAGGAAAGGCTCACTCTCAGAACAAAAATGCTCAGGACAAAGGTTAAGTATCTCCAGCCACAACCCAAAGGCGACAAAATCCTGCCCACATAAAAGTCCTGGAGTGCTTTGACTTAGCAGGGCCTGGACTTCCCTCAGTATGGGCAGGAAGTCCATGGGAAGCCATTGCTTTAAAAAGAAACAAACAAAAGAGATGATCTTTGCCAACATCCAAGCCTGCATGAGGCTGCTGTTGAACAACGATGAGAAAGCTGTGAGATGGTGGTGAGGAACCTACACTGAGGCAGGAGGCTGCATAGGAAAGGGCTCCCACAGGCACGGCACAAGCTGACCTTCTGCAGTGATGTCAGCCATGGCCTCATGTAAGGGCATGACACTCTCAGAAACCTTTAAGCAAGACTGTCTCAGGATAACACTGAGGTTCATCCACCAAAATTACCTTCACATTTGGTTAAGTAAGACAAGTTGGCTTGTCGCTGTGGAAGGACACTGACTGCTGCTGCACACTGTTCTCTGCTCACAGAATCACAAGGTTGGAAAAGACCTTTAAGATCATCAAGTCCAAGCAGCTTTTACAGCAGATCTTCCACAGTCATGCACAGACGATGAGTGTGGTTTGCCTTGCTAAAATATGTCAACAGTGTGCTTGCACTCAGAGTTCTCCAGAAAGAACCCCCCAAACCACAGGAAAACCCAAGGAAGGTAAGAATTACAGTAGCAAGCACAGAAGCTCTCACATGCAGAGCTCTTGTTGAGGAAGTCTTTTGAAAAAGCAAACCAGCTTCTTTTGTGCTGCTTACTGATTTCTCTTTGAGCAATGGATGCCCTGTTAGGAGAGTGGCTAGCCTGCTGCCTCGGACAGAGCCATGACACGGCACCATCAGACAGCACCTCAGTTACCTTGCATGTAAAAGTCAGTACAAACTATATAATCAAACCCCATGTCTTATTAATGTAAATATTTCTTAAGCTAAACAGTTAAAGAAGAGGATTGTTCCTCTGCAGAGCCCAGGGGAGGCTGTCCCACAGCCCAGGGGATGTTGCTGTCCAAAGTTTTCACGACAGCATGTGTTACTTCCCCTCCAATATACATCCTGGCATTCACTATCCTAAACAATCCTATGCTAAATCATATCCCTAAGTTCCCCTCCTATGCTAAACTATATCCCTAAGAGTTTGGTTGAGTGACGCCCCAAGCCCAGATGACTGATAGGTATTTTGGCTGTCCAAGGCTGCAAAGGGGGACACGCACAAGGGATCTGCAGATGGCCTTGGCTGTCACAGTGTGCTAACCACAGAAAAGAGTCTCTGCCGTGCCAGAAGCACAGGCTGGATGATCCACTCAGGACTCAGAGCCAGCCTGTGCTAGAGCTGCAGGAAAATGTGGTTACAGTAAAGCCCTACATTTGGTTTTATTTATTTACACTTTCAAGACTCACACATAAAATTGACAGGTTGAGCAATATGAGCCTCGAGAGATGTTTCCACCAGCTGCACCCCTATTGTTGATTTGGTTTTTCTGCTTCAGGGCTGTGCCAGAACAGGATAAGAGCCTTCAGAACTAGAAAATAAACTTTGAAATTGCTTGGCTTTTTTAGGGAGCTTGAGATTACAAATGCCTGTGGGCTACAGGCTTCGGAGAGAAAGTGTGTGCTAGCATGCAGTGATTTGACTAAATACAGTACAATTCGTCATCAAATTGGACACAATCCTTGTGGTGATCCATCAGCTGTTTTTACAGAGTTGTTTGTAATAACAGCCAAGAACTTTTTGTTGGTTTAACTAATTTTCTTTGTAAATTGTAGGATGCTTCACAGTATCCCTAAGGTACCAATGAAAAAATAATAGAAACCAAACACAATCAGCTATTAATGAAATCTATACAGAGATTTATGAGGCAATATCCTCTAATTTAAGTGCACTGAGAGATTTAATTTCAAATAATCCTCAAGGTGAATGACTGCATTAATATTATAAATGTCCTTAAAGTTGTCATCATATATTTTAGGCAGGAAAATCAAAATTCAGTGTGGGAGCCAGAAGATGCAGGCTCCACGGTACAATAATGGAAGATTCACTATCCACACCAACCCCCTAAACCCACACGGGGAAATCTCCATGATCCTAAGGGATGTCAAGTAGCTGAGATGTAGGAAACTGCCAAAGATTGGGAAAAGGGAGATTTAAGTGAAAACAACAAATACAATGCAGGCAGGCTGCAGTGGAAGCTACAACCCTCCCAATTCTTTGGCGTAGTCCAAATCCTGCCACAGCAGGAAGGTTCAGATCAGAGCCCTGAGCAAACCTTTCAGATCCATCTCCTAGTCTGCCAAGTTATTAATACCCAGCATTATTTTTAGCAGGTTTTGTTTGGTTTTTCCCAGGAAAAGGGAGCTTATACAATCACTCTGAGTCCTTTCTTACCTTCTGCCTCATTTCAGGCAAATTTATCAGAAAGGCAAAGGTCTCAAAATGTTTGTTCCTACACCCTTCCATGGAAACGAACACTGTTGAGATAAAGGGGAAAGATAATGGGGTTCATGTCCCCACCACTCTGGGAGGGGAACACAGACCTTCCTCTGACAATTATTCTGTCAGTTGGCCAAAGAGATAGCTCGCAGCTAGACACAACATGTGCTGCTTCACACCTAATTCCTACTGAGCCCTCACTAGACCTGTCCTAGCAAAGCCTCAGAGCCTTCCTGGGCTGTGAGACTAAGCAGAAGGCAGAGAAAAGGAGGAAAAAGATGATTGTAGAGGAAACCAAATGAAAAAAGGGAGTGGTTGTGGGGCAGGATCAAAAATGAACAAGTATGAAACAAGAGGGGACAGTGAGCAGAGCACCCAAAGCTGTGCCCGCTGCTCCCTAAGGAAGAGGTGAGGGAAGGGGAGAAGCACATGCTGGTGTGGAGCACATGTGGATATGGAGAAGGGATGAAAGGGATGTGGAAGGGAACAGAAGGTCTTGGAACCAGGATGTGTTAGGGGTCAGTGGACAGAAATCAGGAGAAATCTTGGATTCACTGATTCTGCTAGTCAGGAAACAGCCTAAAGAATAAATATCCCTTTCTTCCTGCCCTGTGAGGGTCAATGGAGGAAGCGCAGGGCAGTAACTACTGATACATGCAGCAGCATGAGTAGGCAGAGGGTTAATATCAGGTCCCCAATGAATCTCTGTTATCCACAGTGAAGGATTAAGGGAGGCCCAAAGACTCATGGGACTGACTCTTGCTTACCCTCAGCATCCAGAGTTTCCTTGTTGCTGGTGTGCACGAGGCAGAGGGAGAAACCTAGCTGCTCTGCCACCCATGTGTAAATTGACAGACACACATGAGTAATGAGAAGGCTTTGAGGCAAGATGTAAGAACCCACCATTGAGGGATCCCACCAATGAGCAAGCAGGGGCATTTCCCAAAATCAGTATCCTTTGCTGAATGGGCTGCCCAAGGAAGCTGTGGAGTCTCCATCAATGGAGGTATTTAAAAAGATAGTTTGATGTGGTGCTGAGGGCCATGGTTTAGTGGTGGTTGGCAGGTTAGGGTGATGGATGGACTTGATGATCTGCAGGGTCCTTTCCAACCAAGACAATTCTACGAGTCTATGATTCTATGATTTAAGCTCATCATGCTCAAGTAGCTTGAAGCTCTCTGTTCAAAGACAACCTTACGCATAGGAAAATCTGACTAAGCTCTGATTTTTCCCTGCCTTTTTGGAAGTTTAGTCCTAAACCAGCCTGTGTGTTGGATCCTGGCAATATCCCAGTAATCAGAAGATCACAGGGCTGCAAAGAGAAGCATGCCGAGATGGGAAATCAGTGCTGTTGCTCAGCAGTGTTGACCAAGGAGCCCTTATCTGTTTTCACTGATAAGCACACAATGTATTCTGTTTTTCTTGATAGTACAGAGGTTAAGGTAGGATCAAAAATCCCTGGGAAATTAAATTAAATCAAATCCTACCCTGATTATATTTCCTTCCTGAGCTCTGCAAGTTCTTCCAAGACCCATACCTTCACTTTTAAAGTGCACTGCAGGGAGCCCCAAGAATGAACACAGAATTAGGACAAAGCTTCACAAAGAAAAGAAATATTATTTTGACAGTACCAAAGCAATCAGCTTGCAGACAAATTATATCTAACCTGGCAGATTCTTAGTGAATCCACCTAACAAAACCCCTTAGCTTTTGCCATAAACTGCAAGAATTACAGAAAGTATCAGCAGCTTTTACAGCAGATCTTCCACAGTCATGCACAGACGATGAGCGTGGTTTGCCTTGCTAAAATATGTCAACAGTGTGCCTGCACTCAGAGTTCTCCAGAAAGAACCCCCCAAACCACAGGAAAACCCAAGGAAGGTAAGAATTACAGTAGCAAGCACAGAAGCTCTCACATGCAGAGCTCTTGTTGAGGAAATCTTTTGAAAAAGCAAACCAGCTTCTTTTGTGCTGCTTACTGATTTCTCTTTGAGAAGTTGCTAGCCTGCTGCCTTGGACAGAGCCATGACACGGCACCATCAGACAGCACCTCAGTTACCTTGCATGTAAAAGTCAGTACAAACTATATAATCAAACCCCATGACTTATTAATGTAAATATTTCTTAAACTAAACAGTTAAAGAAGAGGATTGTTCCTCTGCAGAGCCCAGAGGAGGCTGTCCCACAGCCCAGGGGATGTTGCTGTCCAAAGTTTTCACGACAGCATGTGTTACTTCCCCTCCAATATACATCCTGGCATTCACTATCCTAAACAATTCTCCTCCCTGTCTTAGGCATTTTTTGTTTAAGGTGGGGTTGTTCCTCATGGCAGGAGGATAGATTTGTGCCAGATTAAATGTGAACACATCCTCTTGAATTTCCTTCACTAGGTCAACCTCTTTCTTTTGGCCAACTCCACCTCTTCCTTTGAGCTTCTCCTGGTAAATCAGGGAATTTCAGTAGGCTTAGATGTAAATCACCTCTGACAGCAGGGGAAAGCTTGACCATCATAAATTAATGTGGGACTTTGCTGTTAACTTCAGACAGCCTGAGATGTTTCCTCATGCTCATGGAGGTTTCTCTTGAGTGTTAGAGCCATTGCACGTACATTTTGCTCAGAAAATGTAAGAAAGAGAAAAGACTGGATATATATATAGAAGGAGGAACACTTGACTGTTTTTCTAAGGAGAATGTTGTCCCTTTTCAGATTCCAGCCTGCAGTTCTGTGATTCTGTGATTCTGTACCTCATATCACAGCTAATGTACCAGCTCTTCTCTCCACACATCCAGGGAAACCTCTTCCAGGGCCTCAACACACTCATAAAGAAGGAATTACTCCTCATATGTAATCTAAATCTCCCCTCTTTCAGTTTAAACACATTCTCCATCATCCTATTGCTCTCTGCCCTTGCAAACAGCCCTTCCCCAGCTTTCCTGTAGCACCTTCAGGTACTGGAAGGCTGCTCCAATGTCTTCTTGGAGTCTTCTCCAGAGTGAAGAAGCCCAACTCTCTCAGCCTGTCTTCATAGGAGAGGTGCTCCAGCCCTCTGATCATCTTTGTGGCCTTCTCTAGACTTGCTCCAACACATACATGTCCTTTGTGTGCTGCTCCCAATATTGACTCCCAAGGAATGCTACTTGTCACTGGTCTCTATTTGGACATTGAGCCATTGAACACAACTGTTTGAGTGAGCTCATCCAGCCAGTTCCTTATCCACCAATTGGTCCATCCATCAAATCCATGTCTCCAATTTAGAGACAAGAATGTCATGCAAGACAGTGCATATGCTTTGTATGAGTCCAGGGAGATGATGTCTGTCACTCTCCCCTTATCCAGCAGTAAAAATCATAGAAGGCTACCAAATTTGTCAGGCATAATTTTCCCTTAGTGAAGCCATGTCTGCTGACACCAATCATGTCCCTATTTTCCATGTGCCTGAGCACAGTTTCCAGGAAAATCTGCTCCATGATCTTGTCAGGCACAGAGGTGAGACTGGCCTGCTCATCACTGCAGAGGAGTTGGGAGTATATGGCTTTTAAATGTCCCTTCCAACCCAAACCACACTATGACTATGTTCCACCTACACTGCTTACCACTGTCTTCAGCACGTTATGAGTATACATTGTCTCCATGATACTCTCCACAGATCCCCCCCATTCAGTCTATTACAAGACCAGTCTGCAAACACATTCATCTTCTCTTACACTGATTCCAGCTGCTTCTGGCAGAAGGATGAACCAGGCTGGGGGCAACACAAGAAGTTATGACAACCAGTGCTTTTATGAGAAGTAGAGATTGTCTAAAGGGGTTTCAAAGTATAATTTTCAGGACAAGAATCCAAACCCCAGTCTTCTCACTCACTTTTGATCTCCAGTGTTTTATAGAAGAGGTAGTGAAGACATGCCTGCAGTTAGGGACAAGTCTATGGGATTCAGAATTTCATTCTAATTTCCATTTGGTTAAAGTGTCTAGAAATGGCAGTGCCTTTCCTGCTGCCCAGGAGGAACATGCTCAACACCATTAACAAAAAAAAAAAAGCCTCAGCAGAGTCAGATCTGTTGACAAGATAATTCTGTAGATTGATGTTTCACTTGTTCATTTTTCATCAGAGACACAGATCACTATTCTGTCAGACTTGATTTCTGCACTGCCTGCATCTCGTTACCTTTCATTCTGTAGGTTCAGCTTCACCCCAACATCTTTCGCATCATTCTGTAATCAGTCCTCAAGGATATTTATGTCTCCAGAGAAGGTGAAATGAAGCAATTCTCACCCTATAGCTTTCCTCCAATGGTGACACCCCAACCTGTTCCAGTCCTGCTCTCAGGGGATGCCAAAAGCCTTTGCAGGGCAGCTGACAACTTTGCACTTTCAAATACCTGGTATGCTCATGAATTTACCCTGTGTCTTGAGAGACTGTGGTCTTATGCCACTGTAATAAACTATCTCCCACTGTCACAGAAGAAATAAAACCCTGATTCCATGCTCTGGGATAAATTCCCTCTCTGCTTTCTCTTTGTGAAAAAGTATAAAGTCTCATTCCAAAGATACTGGCACAATTAAAAGAGATCCTCCAGCTTAATAACTTTTGAATAGCATCACACATGTACTCTCCTGCATAAGGACCCCCTGTGCTATTCATTACGTGCATTTTACAGTGAAAAATAAAAGGAAAAGAGTTCACAATGCTACTACACACTTTTCTTTGTAGAGGCCTCTGTCTCCTCACTGTAAAGCAAACAGGACTCTCAATCACCATTCCAGAACTTTGAGGGCTGATGGAGGTATTTTGTAAGATACTGGTGACTCTGTTAATGAGATCAAAGAATGAAAAGACCTCTTTCCCTCTTTCTGTGTCTCAGAAAGCTGGTATCCCTGTTCTGTTAAACTTCATTCCTTATCCCTGTCAAATTTCTGATGAGGATGAAGGATCCCCAGGCTTTGAAAAGCCAACATTTCCAAGGCCCATGTTTCTAGCAAAGGACAGGTCACTTGAGGGTGCTGGAAGCTACAACTGTGTCATTACTGATGCTGAACATAAGCAAACCTGTCCTGCCCATGCCTTCAGGAGCTTGCTCCTGCCTCTGCTCATCCCTTTCACTACGTCAACACAGCTCCCATTGCAGCAAGTGGTGAAATGACTGCCTGGATTACCTCTAGTCTGGCCCAAACCAGGTTGCCTACATTTACTCCTGAACTAGATCACTGCACAGCTGTGTGGATATCTGTGCAGGAGAAAGGATGGTGGAAAGAAGGAGTAACCAGCAGGCAGACTTCAATGGCATAGGATCTGAGGTTGTACAGCTCTGCAAGAAATCTCCCCTAAGTCTGGGCCACCCTTGAGCATCAGGAGTTACACTGATACATGACACAAACCGTGTCACCTCGGGACACTATTTCCAGCAACATACTTTGGCCATGACAATCCATCAGGGTCCCCTCACAATCCTTCTGGAACTTGTGCAGACAAACGTGGCAGCAGATTTTTTATAACAAAACTAAAGCCACAAGATGCTGAGACACAAACTGTAGAGGACCACAATCTGAGAAGCCCCCAAGAAATGAGCATATTTGCCTACTCTAGTGTTGTTCTCCTCCTGAAGTACCTGCCACTGTCCTGCAGACAGGATCCATGGCTGGAAAAGCAGCTCTCTGAGTTGCTCTTGTGCTTATTTAAAGTGGTCTGATCACAGAAGACAGGAGATTTTGACAATGTTCTTGTCATAAATGTGACAGAGGTGAAATAATTTGGTACTTCAAAATGTACTTAGGGTTTATACAATAATTTACAGGGTTTTTTTTAATTTTAAAACCACAAAATATAAAACATACTTTGGCCTGAAGATTTTAATGCACATTGCATGACTTTGAATAAATGAATATTGGTAACTCAGCAGGGAGCTGTCTGGAAAACAAAATAGGAAAAGTGTTATTCAACATAGGCACCTTCCAGCAGAAACTTGGGAGCTCTTGGGGGACAGTGCCAGAATGCCTTTTGTAATGATTTGATGGTTCTGTCTCTCTTCCAACTGCTCTAAAACCCTGGCTTTTTTCAGGACACAGGGAATAAGTCTGAGGACACAGAAAAAGAAAAGCCTGCCTGGAGAATCACAGAATCATAGAGGTTGGAAGGGACCTCCAGAGATCATTGAGTCCAACCCCCCTGCCAAAGCAGGTTCCCTAGGACAGGTCACACAGGGAGGCATCCAGACAGGTCTTGAATATCTCCAGAGAAGGAGACTCCACACCCCCCTGGGCAGCCTGTGCCAGGGCTCTGTCACCCTCACTGTGAAAAAGTTCTTCCACATATTGGTGTGGAACTTCCTGTGCTCCAACTTGAGGCCATTGCCCCTTGTCCTGTCCCCACAGACCACTGAGAAGAGGCTGGCCATTTCCCCCTGTGTCCCACACTTGAGATATTTATAAACATGGATCAGATCCCCTCTCAGTCTTCTTTTCTCAAGGCTGAACAGCCCCAGTTCACTCAGTCTTTCCTTGTAGGGGAAAATTTAAGGACTCCTGAAGAGAAAGCCAACAGGAGTTTGGGGAAGAGACCGGAAACTGCTGGGGCAGAGGAGCTCTGCCTTGACCACCGGCAGAAGCAGGGATACTATGGATATCATAGATGAGCGTGCCAAGAGCTGCATATTTCCAAGTGAGGTTTTTTTTCCCCAGTAGCTCTTCTCTACTGGTAAACAGACAAACCCTAAACCCCGTGTTTTCAGACTGCTGGTTGTGTAGCTTTTTGACAGGAAAGAACAGCAGACATCTGATCCCTTTTGGTCCCTTCCAACCCAAACTATTCTGTGAGTCTAAGAAATCTGCTGGCACAGAGGATGCTGGGTTCACCCTTGAAAATTTGTCCATAGAGACAATGACCAAACCACTTAGATAATGACAAAAAAGGTGAGGGTACACTGGGACATGTTATCAAAAGCTAAAAGCTAACTGCTCCGATCTCCTCGACACTGTCAGTCCTCTGTGAGGAAGCAGTGCTCACTCTTCTGTGATGCATTTCAGGAGAAACTCTCCTAACAGGAGACTCCAGAGTGGGACAACCTGGAGAGAGCCGCACAAACTACAGGCAGGAAAACTATCAGCGATGAGTAGGGCGCTGAAACACCTCTCCTTTGAAGGCAGGCTGAGCGAGTTTGGCTTGGAGAAGAGAAGGCTCCAAGGGGACCTTACAGTAGCCTTCCAGTACCTGAAGGGACCTAGGAAAGCTGGGGAAGGACTGTTTGTACGTGCATGTAGCCATAGAACGATGGGCAAAGGCTTTAAACTAGAGCAGGGGAGGTTTAGATTAGATGTTAGGATGTTCTTCACTATGAGGGTGGTAGATCACTGGAACAGGTTACCCAGAGTGGTGGTGGAAGCCCCATCCCAGAATATATTCAAGGTCAGGCTTGATGAAGCTCTGAGCAAGCTGATCTAGTTAAAGATGTCCCTGCTTACTGCAGGGGGGTTGCATTAGATGGCCTCTAAAGGTCCCTTCCAACCCAACACATTCTGTGATTCTATGATTCTATGTACATGATCCCAGTCTTCTGTGAAAAGGCTGCTGTAGAGAGGACAACATCTGCAGAGAACATTTAGGCTACATACAAAGATGAGAGTTAAGTAGTGGAACAGGCTATGTAGGGCAGCTTTACTGTGGGTTTAAAATGAAAGAACATAGAATCATAGACTGGCATGGGTTGGAAGGGACCCCAAGGATCATAGAGCTCCAACCCCCTGCCACAGGCAGGACCACCAACCTCCAGGCCTGGATCTACACAAGGTTGCTCAGCGCCCCATCCAGCCTGGCCTTGAACACCTCCAGGGATGAGGCAGCCACCACCTCTCTGGGCAGCCTGTTCCAGCACCTCACCACTCTCTCTGTAAAGAACTTCCACTCAATATCTAATCTAAACCTTCCCTCCTTTAGCTTCAACCCACTCCCCCTTGTCCTGCCATTATCTGCCCTTTTAACAAGTTGATTCCCCTCCTGTTTCTCTGCTCCCTTCAGGTACTGGAAGGCTGCAATGAGGTCCCCCTGCAGCCTTCTCTTCTCCAGGCTGAACAAGCCCAGCTCCCTCAGCCTCTCCTCGCAGGAGAGGTGCTCCAGCCCTCTAATCATCCTTGTGGCCCTCCTCTGAACCCTCTCCAACAGTTCTACATCCTTCTTGTATTGGGGGCCCCAGCTCTGGACACAGTACTCCAGGTGGGGCCTCACGAGGGCAGAGTAGAGAGGGACAATCACCTCCCTGTCCCTGCTGGCCACCCCTCTGCTGATGGAGCCCAGGATACCATTGGCCTTTCGAGCTGCAAGAGCACACTGCTGGCTCATGTTAAGATAACAGGTTAACAATCAGGATTATATGATATGATAAGGCTTCCTCTGACAGCCGAGCAAAACTGAATGGCTTGGACATCCTCTCCAGTTCTAGGTGCTATGTTCTCCCTAAAACATCAGTAATATATTTACATGGGTGTAATTCTGATTTAAAGACCTTCCAATATAAATAAAATGAGGTTACAGGAACTAGCTTTGCAGACTGCTAGTGCAGCTTAGGAAAATAAACATGGGAAGAGCTAGAAATTCAGACTTAGATCGAATTGCCAAGCTCCCCATATCTGCAGATCCCCCTGATTTTGGCTGAAAGCTGTGGCATCCTGTGGCATCCTACCCTGAACTAAGTGTCTTGCTGCCTAGCTCCTGATGCACATAATGTGCTCCAGGAGAGAAAATATATACTGACAGACAAGCGAGTCAGGCTAACAAAAATTGCACATAGAAATGCTTCTCATTTTAATCTCATCACTTTACATGATATAATAGCAAGAAAACCACACTTTTGCTAAAACAGACCTCGATTAAAACCACCCCATGCAGCACTACAGACCTGGGGGAGACTGGCTGGAGAGCTGTCAGGTAGAGAAGGACCTGGGGATGTTGGTTGACTGCAGGCTCAATATGAGCCAGCAGTGTGCCCAGGTGGCCAAGAAGGCCAATGGCATCTTGGCTTGTATCAAAAACAGTGTGGCCAGTAGGTCTAGGGAAGTAACTGTGCCCCTGTACTGGGCATTGGTGAGGCTGCATCTCGAGTGCTGTGTCCAGTTCTGGGCTCCTCACCATAAGAAGGACATTGAGGTCCTGGAGTGTTTCCAGAGAAGGGCAACCAGGCTGGTGAAGGGGCTGGAGGGCAAATCCTATGAGGAGTGGCTGAGGGAGCTGGGAATGTTTAGCCTGGAGAAGAGGAGGCTGAGGGGAGACCTTATCACCACCTACAACTACCTGGGTTGTAGAGAGGTGGGCGATGGTCTCTTCAGACAAGTGACAGGAGATAGGACAAGGGGAAATGGCACAAAGCTGCACCAGGGCAGGGTCAGATTAGATGTTAGGAAAAAATTCTTCACTGAAAGAGTTGTCAGGGCCTGGAACAGGCTGCCCAGGGAGGGGGTTGAGTCACCTTCCCTGGATGTGTTTAAAAGATGGGTAGATGAGGTACTTAGTGATATGGTTTAGCATAGGACAAGAACGATTGGACTTGATGATCTTAAAGGTCTTTTCCAACCTTGTGATTCTGTGATTCACTGTGCATGTTCAGGGAAACAAACTCTCTGCCATAGGAAATTCAGTGTACTGAGGGCATGATCGTTTGCCCTTTCCTGTGGAAGCCACGGGCTGGAATCCAGAACAGCTCCAAGCCGAAGTTCAGCAGCAAAACTGTCACCCTATGAGAACAGATGTTCTTACCACACTGGTAAAATACTCAGGGTTTAAGTCATGAGAAAGAAGTGAGTTACAGGAAGGGGAATTCTCCAACAGTAACAACTGCAGAAAGAGTCCAGTTATGCAGAAAGGCACCTCTGCTTTCCTGAGGATAACATCAGGCATGGAAAACAAAAGCAGCAAAGCATCCAAATAGTGTTTTAACTTCTTGTGAGGTAAAGGTGGACCAAAGGCAAAGACACAGTGGCTGTGCAGCAGGAGTTGCTGCTGTGACCTCTGGTTAGCTGAGAACCAGCAGTTCCCTGCCTGACCATGCTCATAGGTCAACAACTGGAGACAGGGGCTAGGCTCTCTTCTCTCTGCTACCTCTAAGTGTCCTCCTCCTGTGCTTTCCTCATACACACTGAGGAGGAGGAGGGGATATGATCAGGGTTTGATAGATGAATGCCTTCCTCACAGCCCATCAGGTCCCAAAATTGGTTAGCAGGGAACAGAACACAATCACCTGGGATAGAGACACAAGCCAAACAGCAACCCTGAAGAGCTGCTCATGTCAAAGAATACAGTGGCTTTGCTAGAAATTTCAATGCCAAGCATGTTTGCCAAGACAATCTTCTCCATGTTATTCTTTTTCTATCTATACAGTCCTTCCAACATTGAGGTCTGCCTTGGGGTCCCCCTGTGACCTTGAGTCACTTGGTAGAACATTCCTCAGTTTCTCCACCTACCACACTCTTCTCAGCTGAAACTGCAGTTAAACACCATGCTTGTGAGATGTTTTTTTAAGTGTTATTATTTCATTCCTTTATGTTGCATTTTTCTACAGCAGGAGGAAAATATTTACCTGCCTACTGGTACATTTCAAGGACAAAAAAAAGCTTGCAAAGAAATCTGAACCGTACTGCTGAATTTTGAGGCTGGGACTAAAAGGTATTGCAGAATGCTAATGAGGGCTTTATCTAAACATTAATCATTAAAAAGAATGATGCAGAACAGGGCCTTTCAGCACAGTACAGAGTGTTTAATGTTGCATGAATTTACACAGCAACTGCTCCTTTTTTTCCCCCTGCACAGCGAGGAAGGCGCTGAGGCAGAGAATCAGCTCCCATGAAAATGATTCTTGTGGGGTGGTTTATGGAAGCACATGCAAAAGTTCAAGATCAGCACAATGTATCCAAAATCCAACAATTACTGAACAGCAGCACTGCAGAAGGCCCTCAGTGCTCCCGGGACAGCAGATGGGGAGGGGTGCAGCCATAAGTTCAGAGAGCTGCTTGGGACTAAGCTGCACAGACTGTACAGTACTGTTTGAGAACAAAACCGCTCTGTTCACTGTTTGTAGGAAGAAGGCAGAGCTATTCTCCACTCCCCAGCACATCATCAAATGTACACACACGAAGCTGCTTGCTGGTCCCTCTTTTGATGAGGGACTGAGTTTGAGATGTTTGGGGCCACCCACATAAAGATGGAGTGTCAATACAAAGGAAACATTCACACAAAACTAAACAAGGGGCAAGAACAGTCTCTTCACTCACCGTGGTCTCCTGAAGGCCAAACCATACTGCTGGCAAGCCAGGCCAACTGTTGGGGTGTAAACGATGGGCATGAATCTCTCGATGTCAGAGGTCAGCACTCGATAAAAAAGCTTCTCATTCCTGTCTTGTAATGTCATAAGAACAATGTACCTTAAAATTAAGATAAAAGAGATATGTATCAGTACTTATGAGTGGTGGCAGTTTCATAGGAAGCAGTAGCTGGCTCACTCAGTATGTCCTCAGTTCTCCCAAGCCCTGACAATCCTCAGTGCTGTGGAACACAATGTCCCAGAGGACCTGACTGGCTCCACCGTCCTCACTGAGTGCTCACACAGACTTGTTAGAGCAGGAGTCATACCCATGTGTACCCTCAGAAGTTCAGAATTTGCATTAGAAGCCACTGCAGTGGCAGAGGTCAAAATTAGACTTCAGGGCCACCTGGGACAGAGCAGGACACTGTCTTTATTATTGGCATCAATTATGCAAGTGAGAAGAGGAAATATACATTTATTCAAATGTTATCTGCACATTTCAAAGCACTGTCTTTCCTGAAGTACTTCCACAACACCTCTCTCTGTTATCGCACATTCTCAATTACTTAATCACTAAACCCACTAAGGATGGCTAAATTCCATATTTGGAGGGGGGGAGAAAAAGGTAAACCCATTAATTTAGAAAATGAAAAATTTAAATCAATTTTGTATTCTCCAAAGCTTTTTCTTTCTTGAAAATGCTTCATTAACTAAGGCTGAACGTGTCACATTGGAGCCAGAAAAATGAAGAAGTCAGAAAAATAGAGATTGCAAATGATTTTCTGTCTGAGAAATTTGTACAAACATGGTGACAAACTCCCTCTTGCCTTCAGCACCCAACCTTCCAACGTGGTTTCAATTCAATCAGAGCCACCTTTGGGGACTCAGAGAAGCCAGTGAAATTGCTTGACAGAGGAAGAGTCCAGCTGCCTCAGTCCCCAGATCAGTACCATCCATCCAAAATGTACCATCCACCCTGACCTATCATCCCTCTTCCTTCAGTAACCCTGATGAATAGCACTGGCTGAGATGGAAGCTCAGGAACAAAAAGACCAGTCAATACACATCACTGCAGCTGGGCTTGGATCTTTTTCCTACCAGTTGGCAGGTTCTTTCTGCTCTTCCATCCAGGATTTCAGGGAATGTATTGATGAGGTACTTGCAGTACATCTGTTCACACTAGCTCCAGGCCTACGGGGCAGGGACTGCTTTGTCATTGTGCGCTTGCACCCAGGCTAATACCAGAGATCTCCAGCAGTGTGGTGGTAACAAAAATGCTGTCAGTGCTAGTTTGAAACTGAGATGGCATGTAGCTGAGGAGAGAAAGCAGACAGGCCAGAGTAAACACTCCTGGTGCTGAAGAATATGGACAGCTGGAAAAAAGTGACTCTGAGGGAAACCTGTGTGCCTTGAAGCAGGATCCTTGAGTCTTCCTGGGGATGTTAAAGGGCTGAAAATTAAAAGGAGGGGTATGAGGAAATATGATGGTTTTGACATACTTGTCTAGATCGCTAGATTTGTTCTCATAGTTTTTCATCACGCGGAGGACTTGAACATCTTGGCTCAAGAAGCAAGGAGGAAGGAGACCATGAATTCCCAGCTGCAGCCTCTCTTCAAGTGTAAAAGCCATTCCCTGGGAAGAGAAGAGGAGGCATGTTCAAATGGCACAATAGGCACTACTAGATAGGAAATCCAAGAGGAAAGCAAGCAACAGCATGGATTCCCCAAGGCCCTGGAGGGAGTCCTCTCCTGGAGGGACCATGGGGTTCAGACCACCCAGACCTTACAGCTTCTGGATTAGCAGTGCCAGGAGGACTTTGATGACTCACACTCTTTGAATTTGATTGGTCTCTGTAATGTAAACAACTTCAGAGTCTATACATTTTTAGTCTTTAATAGTAGGCTTTTCTTATATTACTTAATTAGCTCACACCTACTGCTTTCAATGCCCTTCCTGAAAGCCCAGCTCTCACAACCTTTTACAAATCACTTAACAGCTTTAGACTCACGGTCACAGAAACACTGAAGTTGGAAAAGGTGCTTAAGTCCAACCATTAACCTGGTACTGACAAGTCCAAGTGTTAAACCATGTACTTAAGCACCACATCCATATGTCTTTTAAATATCTCAAGGGATGGTGATTCCACCACTTCCCTGGGCAGCCTGTTCCAATGACTGACAATCCTTTTGGCGAAAAAAAATTTCATTATACCAAATGTAAACCTCTCCCGATGCAATGTCAGGCCTTTTCCTCTTGCCCTATCACTTGTCACTTGGGAGAAGAGACCAACACACACCTTGCTACAACCTCCTTTCAGGTAGTTGTAGAGAGTGATAAGATCTTCCCTCAGCCTAATTTTCTCCAGGCTAAACAGCTCCAGTTCCCTCAGCCACACTTCATCAGACTTGTGCTCCAGACCCTTCACTAGCCTGGTTGCCTTTCTCTGGACACACTCCAGCACCTCAATATCCTTCTTGGAGTGAGAGGCCCAAAACTGAACACAGCACTTGAGGTGCAGCCTCACAAGTGCCAAGTACAGGGGAATGATCCCTGCCCTAGTCCTGGTGGTCACACTGTTTCTGACACAAGCCCAAATGCCATTGGCCTTCTTGGCCACCTGGGCACACTGCTGGCTCCTATTCATCTGGCTGTTGACCAGCACATCCAGGCCCTTTTCCCCCAGGTAGCTTTCCAGCCACTCTTCCCAAGCCTGTAGCTTTTCCTGGGGTTGTTGTGATCCAAATGCAGAACCTGGGACAGATGTTTGTTGAACCTCACGCAGTTGGCCTTGGCCCACTGGTCCAGCCTGCCCAGATTCCTCTGCAGGGCCTTCCTGCCCTCAAGCAGGTAAACACTCCCACCCAACTTGATGTCACCTGCAAACCTACTGAGAGTGCACTCAATCCCCTTGCCCAGATTGCTGATGGTTATTAAACAGAACTGGCCCCAGTGCTGAGGCCTGGGGAACACCACTTGTGACCAGCCACCAGCTGCATTTAACTCCATTCATCACAACTCTGGGCCTGGACAGCCAGCCAGCCAGCTTTTTGCCCACTGAAGTGTACGCCCATCCAAGCCAGGAGCAGCCAGTGTCTCCAGGAAAATGCTATGGGGAACAGTGTCAACACCTTTACTAAGACATCATCTACAGCCTTTCCTTCATCCACAAAGCAGGTCACCTTGTTGTAGAAGGAGATTAGGTTAGTCAAGTAGAAGCTGCCTTTCATAAACCCATCTGACTGGTCGTCCTGTACTTGCTGCATGAAGGCACTCAAGATGATCTGCTCCATAACGTTCCCTGACACTGAGGTCAGATGGACAGGTGTGCAGTTCCCCAGATACTTCTTCCAGCCCTTCTTGTAGATGGACATCACATTTAAGAACCTCCAGTTAGCAAAGATTTAGATTTGCATATGGAATAGTACACTCAAAGTCATCAACTTCACTCTTCTTCTAATTTTCCACCAGACACAACGTATATTAACAGCTCAGTTGTAGCTCAGAAGACAGACATGACATTTAGGATGCTTTCTGAGTGCTAACCTTTTTTTCCTTTCCAAAGAATGCACAGAGTGACTCAAGTCCTATTAAGTAACTGACACTGGCTTGCAGCTGAGGCTCAAATGCCAGATTTTGTGTGATAACCCTGCTCTTGTGGGACAACTTCATCTTTCCTAGGCAGAAGCCAAAGCAGGTCCCACTCCTGTGCATGCAGGGGTTGATGCTCCAGATGACCAGCAGTGGCCCTGTGCTGGACTCAGCTTGGTGAACAGCAAATGTAAATGTATTCTGCAGTCTGGGAAGAAGATTATAAATGGTTTTAGTCCTTAATTAATAGGATTTCTGCTATGCTGATAGCTGATTAGACAGCAGGACTGGAGGGAACATTTTCAGAAGTGTCTAAGGAGCTTAAATCCTAATGAAAACTTCACCCATAACTAACCAACTGATTCATATCTTGATGAACAGCTGGCAGTAAAGTATTCAAAATCAGTAATTATTGGGCTACAACTACTCCAGCACACAGACAAATGCTTGAAAAAATCTTAATGAGCAGCGTTATGACTACATAGTTGTTAAAATGCTATTTTCTTCCACAGATTTAGTGCTTCTCTATAACAAATAACTATTATTACTGTTGCAAAAGAAAAGCTGAGGACATATCTCAATGAACTTGGTTTTGGCAGCATTCCCTGCCCTCCTGCTGCTCGTTCCTGTCCCAGTGCCATCCCAACGGTTGTGCCAGCATAAGCATGTGCACAGTCACATGCTTAATCGCGAGAGGAAGTACCTGGATTAAAAAAATGACCTGGTAATTCAAGCTCTGAGCAGCTTCCCTGGCTGGTGATACACCACAGGTGGCTCTACAGACACTGGAACCCAGGTATAGGCTCCGGGGACAGAGAGCCATGGGAATGGGTGGCTGGAAGAGCCACTCGTATGGAGCTGGTGCAGCTGCTGGTGAAAATGTCTGCCAAACTATCAGCAATACCAAGTAACTTGTAAAAGGACAGAGGAGAGGACTGAAACAGATTCTCCTGTTTGCCAGATCCATGCTCTGTACACAGCATGATGCCTCTTTTAATAATAAACCATGAATTTGAAAAAAAGTCGTCATATATTTCAGAGAAGATATCAAGGACATCTGAGAAGAAGATTGTTTCATTCCACAAACATTTTCATAGTTTATTTCCTGCTCTATATCAAGACAGAGTCAAGTATTTTCCAAATCTATGATGCAAGAACATGGCAGAGTATAATCATTCCTCTTCGAGGCAGCAGATGAGGATCCAGCAGTCACCTGGGAGACACGTGGTCAAGATTCTGCTGTCAAACCCAGAAACAGCATCAAGGTCTCTGTGGTCACTGGGGAATGTTGTGCCAGGATGGTTCTGCTGAAGTGCCTGACATTTCTGACCTGAATTTCTTTCCTGGACCTGAGAAACCTTCCCTCAGGTAAGTTTCATAGCAGAACTGGTATGTTCCCACAAGATGAAGTTTGAGGTTTTTTGAGTCATAATTTCAGAATTAAAAAAAACCCAACACCACCACAATCTCACCAGAAAACTTGCAACTGTCTGTATTCTCCAGACCAGAGACTTCTGAGATGCCTGACTGAGACCAGCACTACATCCATCAGCTCTACAAGAGTATTTGGCTTTACACTGACAATATTGTACTGTGGTAGGAAAATACAGCTACTCCAAATGTTGAAGTTCATCTGCAATGAATGAGAAAAAAAGATACAATTTCAAACCATGAAATTGTTTGTGACCTTTGAACAGAGAGGACAGATAATGGGAGACAGAAGCATGTGAAAGGTAGATGAGGTACTTAGGGATATGATTTAGCATAGGACAGGAACAGTTGGACTCGATGATCTTAAAGGTCTTTTCCAACCTTGTGATTCTGTGATTCTGTGATGTGGCACAAAATCACAGAATCACAGAATGTTGGGAGTTGGAAGTGACCTTGAAAGATTATCAAGTCCAACCCCCCTGCCAGAGCAGGATCACCCAGACTAAATCAGACAGGAACATGCCCAGGTGAGGTTTGAATGTCTCCAGAGAAGACGACTCTGCTTGCTTTTCTAGAGAGAGTCACATCTCAGGTTGGCAGACCAGGGTCATGGACCTGAGCTCCACTCACCCCTTGGAACAGAAATTAAGCACAGCAAAAAATGTAAACCAGTGGCGGTCAGTCTTCCAAAGGAGAAAGGATAGAAGAAGCAGAAAGGCAGGATCCCAGACATTACTATCCCCCAACCACTAAAAATCTTCTCAAGGTATGTTTTCAAAAGGAAAAAAAGCCTTTCAGTTATTTTCCACCCACTAAAATAAGAAAAACTTTCAATATTTCATCAAATGATCAAACACCTAATAAAAGAAAAAAACTTCTGCATTTCAGCTCATTTCTATTCCAAATAACTTCATGCTGCCTTATAGAAACAGCTAGTAATTCCCTTTTATTTTTTCCAGTGGGCTGTGCTCTGCCTGGAATGACATCTCCTACAACCCAGCCTGGCCAGGAGCATCCAGCGTCCCTTTGCCCAGGGACAGCGTGAGAGCTGTGATACAATTACAGCTGCCATGAAGGTGAAACACTCATATTTGGGCACTTGACATTCAGTCCCTCTGCTTTTTTGTTTTGTCCTTTCAGGAAGAACTCACCAAGCTGAAGAGTGTTTGGCAACGTGCTGGGAAACCTCTTGAAGGGAATGCACTATACCAGTGTAAGCATCTTCATACTGGAGGAATAAGACGTAGGATAAGAAACTTGGTGCCTTCACAACCAGCTAAACCTCCAAAAGGCTTTTAAGAGCTGGTCCATCATACAGTGCCTCTGTGGCAGGGTCAGAAGTGGAGCAGAAACTGCCTGGCCTAACTCTGAAGGCTGCTTTCTGAAGTTTCTCAGAAGGTCTATGAGCAGGACCCCTGGGTGAAATGGTTATATTCACTGAAACAGCCCGGCGTGAAATGAGTCTGGAAACACATTCTGCCCCAGATCAAAAGCTGGAATTCACTGAGGTGTTGCTATGTTTAAGATTAAAGCTTTTAGGGTTGGATTTATTTTTTTTTTAAGACTGCCTGAAAGCCATATTGTACCGCTCTTTTTCTGGTCTTGAAAGGTCTAATGATTAGATGGTGAGCCACAGCCCTGCAGAGCTGAAGCCAGGTGCTCTGATTCAGTTTTAAATGTGTGGGAAATGAGTTGTCATGGAGAGGGCAGATGCTATGTCACTACCCAAAAACAAAGGCAAAACTATCAGCTGCCTACAAGGCTTCACGCTACAGAGGGGCTACACGAGGGGGGTTGTGCTGGAAAAGGCTTGCTGCAAAGAACCTCAGAAGCTTCTGTTTTCTCATTGCTGGCAGCACTGACTCTGCTACATGGCAGCTCCCTCTCTGCAGCTCAAGCCCAGAAGAGCCACTGCTTTCAGAAACTGAAAGGAGAAGCCAACTTACAGGTATTGATCACTTTTATTACCACCTGCACTCTCTGGCAGTGGGAAGGGGGTGTTAAGCTCAGGGATGAAGACAAGCAGGATGGACGCAAGCATGACATCACTTTATCGCTTAGTATAGATCATACTTCAGCAGGTAGGAACAAAGACATGAAGGGTACTTCCTAGAGTCTCAAGAAGCTGTTGGTAAGGCAGTGGGCACTTCAACAAGGGCTGAATTAGGCCTGAAGTGGTACAGAACATGCAGAGCCCACTGCAGCCTAGACCATCTCCAGCTGCTCAGCACCTTTTTTGAGCAGAGTCTTGTCTTACTGCATTTTTCCATATCTCTGTGCTCTAGAGTGTGACTTGCAGCCACAGCACGGGGAGCGTGGCAGGGTGGTCTGCATGGCCAGATGCGCTTTGCACAGGCCCAGGCCATTGCCCATCATGATGCTGATGCTGGGACTCAAGCTTGAGGTTCTCAGGTAGGCTTTGGGCCCACAGCCCTCTCTCCAATGCCTGTCTCTGAGCTGAGTAAACAAAGACCAGTTAACATCTCCCAACACTTTGGAAACAGTGTCTAGAAGAGGGATTGTCCTGGTCTGGTAAGACCAGAGTGCTGGGAGAGGACAGGGGGAAATACAGACACACAGGGGTCACCACTGCAGGCTGCAAGGGCAGCAGATAATTCACATTTCCTTTATGATGAGTGTGTTAACAGCCACACTAGGGCCGTTCTAATAGTCAAGGAACTTCATAAGCTTGTTCCAGATAAATTTTCCCATTGTCCATTGACATGAATTGATAACCCCTCTTCACTGTGCTCCTTCTCAGCTACTCAAGCTTCTCTTACTGGCATCGATGGACTGCCACAGGCCCTGTCCTGCACTGCATCCCACCCTGGAAAAGCTCTACTGAAGATATAAAAAGAAGGACAGAGGTACATCAGAGGGATACTAATATATTTTACCATTTTAAATGTCTTGTAGCTTCTTTTCACTGCCAAGGGAGGGGGTTGAGTCACCAGCCCTGGATGTGTTTAACAGATGGGTAGATCAGGTACTTAGGGGTATGATTTAGCATAGGACAGGAACGGTTGGACTCGATGATCTTAAAGGTCTTTTCCATCCTTGTGATTCTGTGATTCTTAATACCTTTAATTTGTATGTGTGTGTGCTCTTAAGCTTGGAAAAAACCCCAAACCCATGATGCTTTGGGGTGTTTGGAAGACATCATTCAGCATGTCTTCTCTGAAAACTGGAAAGATTCCCCACTGTGCTTTCTCAGCAGTTATTGCTGGGCAAACCTTTTGTGGACCATGGCACAAACTTTTCTCCCAGTGCCTGTGGCTCTTTCTGGGTTCAAAGTCACTACTTGAAAAAATCTTGGTCAACCCCTTTGGTACAAAGTAATACAATCGTGGATTTCTAATCCTTTCATATCCATGTTCCTTCCTCTCCCACAGAGCCTGGGAATGCTAAAAAAGTCTCCAAGATCAAGATAATTAAGCAACTCAACCTAATGCTTTTTCAGTCCCTGGGGAACCATCTTTAATGAGATTAATTCAATTACAACATGAATTGTCCCTACTACTAGTAGAGGTTTTACTAGTAGCTGTTTTGCTTTGTGCAAGTAACTTCCTTTCACTGGGTTGAAGGGATGTTACTTCCATTATTATTCTCCTCATGTTTACCTTGTCTTACAGCTTCTCACTTACACCAACATAAGAGTGAGCAGAACTGGAAAGGGCAAAGTCCTTGTGCCAGAATACTTCCTGACCAGGGACCTGATCCTTCACAGTTCATCTCACAGAAGTAAATCCTTCCCTGATGAGGGCATCCCTGATGTGAACGTGATGGGCAAGATGTGACAAGGTCACAGGCAAGAAGAAGCAAAGTCATGCTGTCTCCGCATGCTACAGGAGGTTTATCTCAATAAATAAAACTCATAAACCAAATGTCTTCAGGGTTTCATTCCCTAATCCATAGGAAGAACATCTGTGCAAAGCTCCTCAAGTCCTGCACTGTGATTTCAGTCTGCAGGGGTACAGCTCTATACTGAATTTAGCAGAGAGCTCATTACCACTTCCCACAGTTTGCCAGCATCCTGGGCAGCAATTTTTCCTCCATAGCAGACAAGATTCTGGTCTGGAAACATTTCCCCATGGAACAACTGGTTTGGTGGGCTGGTTTCAAGGACCTGTGAACTTTACAGATGTTTGATTGATAGCATCATTGCTCCATTGATAGGAAAGATGGAGATAGACAATCTCCAAGGAAGAGGTGACAAGATACAGCTGTATTGTTGGGTTTTGTTTTTTTTTTTAAGAAACTCAAATTTTGGGCCAAATCCAATGCCTTCCTTCTCCCTATGAAAGCAATATTAAGATTGTCATGGAGTCCTAGCCAAGGTAATAGCAATACTTTGCTAAACAGATTAGGCTAACACATCTTGATTTTGACTAGATTCACAAACGTCTTTACATCCACGAGGTGTCTAAATATGCACTGCAGTGTCTTTCAGTAAAGGAGAAGGGTAAAATCACTGCATGCAGAATAGGACTGTCATGCTGCTTGGTGTAATGTGGGAAAACCTGAGAAATCCTGAGAAATTATTAGAAGCAATAATTACCCCAACCAGGGTGGGACACATGATGCAGGCATACGGTTGCATACAGCAGAGTAAAAGGCTGTTCCTGTCTGGATGAGCTTAAAATATGAAGTATTCTGGTTGTCTCTTCATGTATAGTAAAATCCTGGGTAGAGAAGTGAGGTCTGATGGAGCAAGCAGTGATGAGGACATCAGGCTTTGTGCTACAGCTCAGCCTGTGGGAAGACTCCTGAGGCGAACCTCAAATTCTCAGCCTCCTCTCAAGAATATCCCACGTGGTCTTGGCACACAGGTCCCAGTGGATTTGCCCTCCTGCCTCCCAAGAAAATGAAATCGCTGTGGTGTCTCCTCTACATCATTCCCAGCTTCCCTGTGTAATCTGTACATCAGTTTTACACCTACCACTGTCTCAGCTTTTTATTCCAGTGAAATGAGATAGTCCAGGGTAGAAAATAGAAGCTCATAGTCCACGTGGCTGTCTATCTCAGCTGTTCTTTCACCTCACAGGCAGGGGAAACACGGGAAAATCAGTTTCTATGGGAGGTTTCCCAAGCACAAACCCCAGTATTTCAGTCAGACTGTGGCAGTCTCTGTGATGCTGCAAACACGCATTTCTCCCAAACATGATATTTTTTCCTAGACAGGAAGAATTCAGCATAAATTACAATGCTTGCATTCCTGAGTCTATGAAAACCAGCCCTCATCCTCAATTTGGAGAAGCAAGTGTGTCTGAGAAGAAAGATCAAGGCAATTTTAAGGTTTAAATGTGATCCAAAACATTAAGAGAATACAGTTTTAAAAGCCAGTTTTACAACGCCTGGAAACTTCTCCCATTGTACAGGCAGCTGATCATGTGAATTGTGGTTGCATATAATTTGGGTTCGGCGCTACAGAGAGCTCTAACTTCCTTTTGAGGTTCCAGCAAATTACATAAAATGAGGCTTGTGCACTCACTGCTCGCACGCAAACTGCCTCATGCTGTGGGGCTGGAGGATGGGAGTCTCTCCGCAATTTGTATCTCATTTGCTCCTCCAGCAAATGTGGTTGATCCAAATGTAAGTTGAAGCCAATCACAGAATCATAGAATCATAGAATGGCAAGGGTTGGAAGGGACCCCGAGGATCATAAAGCTCCAACCCCCTTGCCACAGGCAGGGCCACCAACCTCAGGCCTGGAGCTACACAAGGTTGCCCAGGGCCCCATCCAACCTGGCCTCGAACACCTCCAGGGATGGGGCATCCACCACCTCTCTGGGCAGCCTGTTCCAGGACCTCACCACTCTTTCTGTAAAAAACTTCTCCCTAATATTCAATCCAAACCTTCCCTCCTTCAGCTTTAAACCACTCCCCCTTGTCCTGCCATTATCTGCCCTTTTAACAAGTTGATTCCCCTCCTGTTTCTCTGCTCCCTTCAGGTACTGGAAGGCTGCAATGAGGTCCTCCCACAGCCTTCTCTTCTCCAGGCTGAACAAGCCCAGCTCCCTCAACCTCTCCTTGTAGGGCAGGTGCTCCAGCCCTCTAATCATCCTTGTGGCCTCCTCTGAACCCTCTAAATAAATGCTTGAGGGGTGGGGGTCAGGAGGATGGGGTCAGTCTTTTGTCAGTGGTGCCCAGGGATGGGACAAGAGGCAAGTGGCATAAATTGAATATAGGAAGTTCCATCTAAACATAAGGAGGAACTTCTTTACTGTGAGGGTGGCAGAGCACTAGGACAAGCTGCCCAGGGAGGTTGAGGAGTCTACTTCTCTGGAGGCATTCAAACCCTGCCTGGATGCTGTCCTGTGCAGCCTGCTCTAGGTGATCCTGCTCTGGCAGGGGATGTTGGACTGGATGATCTCCAGAGGTCCCTTCTGTGATGCTGGGATTCTGTGAGTTGTATTCCTGTGCATGGGTGACTGGTGATGGCTGTACTTGGTTGAAGACCACTGACAAGGCATAGAACCAGCAGTTCCACAAAAATCACAGAATCACAAGGTTGGAAAAGACCTTTAAGATCATCGAGTCCAACCGTTCCTGTCCTATGCTAAACCATATCCCTAAGTACCTCATCTACCCATCTTTTAAACACATTCAGGGAAGGTGACTCAACCCCCTCCCTGGGCAGCCTGTTCCAGGCCCTGACAACTCTTTCAGTAAAGAGTTTTTTCCTAACATCTAATCCGACCCTGCCCTGTCACAGCTTCGTGCCATTTCCCCTTGTCCTATTCATTCCCCTTCCCACCTGTCCTATCCAAGAAGATTCCTGGGTGGATCTGAATGAAACCAAGAGTAGTTTTGTTACTGCCTTTACCAGAGACCATTTATCTGCTGTACCATTTGTATTTCCTTATATGCTTCTTGTACCAAAGTTCTGTAGAAAGGAACTATCAACAGCAGCTTCTTGAACAGTACCAGATGCTCTCTGCTCATTCCTATCTAATCCAGGACAAGTAGGTTTGGCTTCTGAACCACAGTTTTTAATGGCTGCTTAGTGAGATATAACTCATGCCTGCTTCAGGGCGCTATGCACCAATGGAGATGCTTACAAAACATTCAGATACCCCCTCAGATTAAAGATTCTAGAGAAAGGCAAAGTTATTCTTCAAAAACTAGGAATGTGAGAAACAAAGAAGCTCGAAATAAGAAATTCGTCATGTCAGTAAAACAAACACACTAGGAATAACACCACCAAGCTCTCCTCCAATTATACAACCACCAAGTGAAGACTACTAAACATGTAGGTAGACACAGAGCACTGCACAGGAAATCTGTGTGGGCCTCCATTTCCCATCGGAGTCATTCGCACTGCTGCTGTCTTTCCCTCACTGCTTCTGTAGTCCATCAGCACTGTGAAGTCATTTATGGACTTCAACCCAGGGAGCTTATGCTGAGGCTCACCACAGATATCGTAGCTATCGTGATGTGCATGGGGCCAAGGCACACAGTTGCCCTTCACGGTGCCCATCAGCACTACAACACACCAGAGAAGAGACAAATGCTCTTGAGAGTGTCCAGCTTCTCTTTGGAAACCATGAGGAGACCTTTGTGCTGTCCTCATTTGGCAGCTCATTTCAGAGTTTATCTGTGCTTTGCAGGACAACGACATTACATAGAATCCCAGACTAGTTTGGGTTGGAAGGGACCTCAAAACCTATCTTGTTCCAACCCCCTGCCATGGGCAGAGACACGCTCCACCAGCCCAGGATGCCCAAAGCCCCATCTAACATGGCCTTGAACCCTGCCAGGGATCCAGGGGCAGCCACAGCTTCTCTTGGCACCCTGTGCCAGGGCATCACCCCCCTCACAGGGAAGAATTTCTTCCTAATACCTAATCTAAATCTCCCCTCCTTCGGCTTATGGCCATCACTCCTTGTCTTGTCACTCCCTGCCCTTGCAAACAGCCCCTCCTTAGCTTTCCTGAAGGCCCTTCAGGTACTGAAAGGCTGCTCTAACATCTCCCCAGAGCCTCTCTTCCCACTTTCAGCTTTCTACAGGTTCAGGCCTCTAATGATCTTTGATTTTTTCTTTCAAGGCACGAAGTGTTCTGCCTCCATCCCTCTCTTTGCTCCAGCATTCCTCTAACAGTATTTCACAACCCTCTGTTAACACTGACACGTAGCTAAAGCTGTGTGTAAGCACACACATGTAGATGCAGCACAACACATAGCCCTTTCCAACCCAGCTTCCAGTCAGCCCTAAGATGATCTCCGTGTTGACCTCAGGGGCTGTTGTTTCGCCAAGCACATCTTTTATTTACATCCTGAGATCAGTCATCTAACTGTCCAATCTCCTTTTGGCATTGCTAGGAAAATAGCTACCTACCATGACCACCCTCTGACCCAGCCCCTGGTCCTCCTCCTTGTCTGAATATTTTACTTTAAACCTTTTCCTTCCTCTTTAATGCAGAGAGGGAAAAGGAAGATGCATGAAGTGCTGGAGTAGGTGCGGCCTGACCTTTTGTGGCTACAGCTCTCCGCACCTTTGCGTGTGCTCTCCCTGCTGTCTCCGTCTGTTGTCAGCTTGATCTGAGCTCTCTCTAAATGATAGGCAGTCGAACGCACAGCGCTCAGCATGCTTGGCCCTGACACTGGAGCATCTGGACTGTGACTTGTACAATAACACAAATATAAAATGATACATCCTTTCTATCAAACTTCCCTCCAGGACCTCTAAATATTCTTCCAATGATACAGCCCTTTTATTTTCCACTTTCTTTGCTCCTCAAAACTTCAGCTCTATTTTTTCCATATGGTGTGAGCAGAGCTATGTCCAAATATTCCAGGTGACAAAATGCCACTAATTTCCTACAAGTGCTTTAATTTTTATCAGTTTCTTGAGATTAAGCTTAACCATTTCAAGGTTCAAAAGCACTATAAAGATAATTACACCAGACTATATATCAAGTAACTAATAAAGTTCCTGAGATTTTTCCAAATAAAGTTCAAAAATGAAAACTCCCATCCTCTTCCAACTGCTTTTAATCAAGAACAGCATGAAACAAGTTATCCAAGTGCAGAATGGGAAAAGAAGAAAAGTACAATTACTCTGAGATGAAATGTAAAGATTAAACCCTTTTTGATTCTCTGAGCTGTTTGACAAACATTTCTATGGAGCAGGAACTGTATGTAGCAAGATGTTATAAAATATTTATGTCAGCTTGCAACATGTGTGAGCACATGTTGGTCAGGTCAGCTGAACTGTTCAGTATTGCTGGGAAGCTGTAAATCGCTCCCTTGGCAAACCTTCAAGTGAGTTTAGGAAAAAAAATCCTGGTTCTGTTCTTGATTCCATTAGATACTATAACTTAAAACACAAGTGGTATTGTTCTTGGCATGGCTGCTGCCTGTCCACCTCGGCACAATTACCCCAGACTCTACAAGCTTAGTATCATCTGAGGCCAACGCAGCAGCTTCCTTCTTCCAGCAGAACATCTATTCTTCTGCCACCAAAGCAATTTGTCTGAATGATGTTAAGATGAAGTGTGACTGCAGTTAGGGTAACAGACACAGTCCAGGCACCTTGAGTACACAAGCATCATCCCAAAATAATTTGTTCTATGGATGATCAAGAGAAGGCAATGGCTGAAGTATAGATTTCACTCAAGTAGCTGTTAGGAGATACCAGCTGATGTATCAAACTTTCAAACCTGCCATTTAAAGTTGGGTTTCAACTTAATCCCTGCCTGGCCGATGAAGCACCGTGCCGTGCAGGGAGCACTGGAGGCAGAGCCAGGCAGAACCTGCAGCGACTGGGAATGTTGATGTGACATGTGGAAGAACTTATACACAGTGAGGGTGACAGAGCCCTGGGACAGGCTGCCCAGGGGGGTTGTGGAGTCTCCTTCTCTGGAGATATTCAAGACTCATCTGGACGCCTATCTGTGCAATATGAGCTAGGGAGCTGCTTTGGCAGGGGGGTTGGACCCAGTGATCTCTGGAGGTCCCTTGCAACCCCTATGATTCTATGATTCTATGATTTTCACTTATGACCTGCAGTGAAAGACCTGCATGAAGGACACTGATTTTGTTTTCTTCAAACCCAGCTGATGACATTGGCACATCTCTGGGAACAGACCCAGGTTTCAGTCCAGGGTTTTCTTTCTCCTCTGCCTGGCACCACAGCCATGCAGTGACATCAGACTAAAGTAAACATAAACTGATTTTGAGCTTGCTCAGCGGCTGGAATAGCAGAAGCCCTGGGTAGTCAAAGCTGAAAACCTAGATAAGAACTTTATTTCAACCTTTCAATATACAAAGGGTGCTTACAAGTAAGATGGGGACATTGAAAGAGGGTAAAGTTTAGATGGGACATAAGTAAGACAATTTTTTAAAGTTAAGGTGATGAGACTCCGGATGAGGTTTCCCAGAGAAGCTGTGGCTGTCCCTGGATCCCTGGCAGGGTTCAAGGCGGGGTTGGATGGGGCTTTGGGAACCCTGGGCTAGTGGAGGGTGTCCCTGCCCATGGCAGGGGCTTGGAACTAGATGAGCTTTGAGGTCCTTTTCAACCCAAACAATTCCATGAGTCTATATTCTGAGGAAAGTAAGTCTACAGTGTCAGTAAATTTTCTGATTCCAGTGGCTGTATGATATTTTACCAGACACATCTGCCTTCTTTCTGGGTCTGAAACTCAGGTATAAGAAGTTATCAGAATATCCATAAAATCTGAGTGAGGGAGCACTTGCTCTTCAAGTTGTTGGGCTACCATTATTTTTGGATTGAACAAAACCTATGAAGTCTCACTCTGCTTTTATTATCCTTTACAATGAAAGTGTGTTTGTCACAGTATGTGTCTGTATAGCATGTCCTTTGTGTGTTTAAAAAAAGCTTTGTCTTCTGTTCCATCTGTATGGTGAAGTTCTGCCTGTGCCAGGTCAGTCATTAACCTACAGCATTTGCTTTCTGGCTGTGTCCCTGCCAGAAAGCCCCACTGCAGCATCCTTTCCCAACCCAGGAGGAGGCTGGCAGTTTTGACTGACTGATCCATTACTGATGCTGATGAACTAAAGGATGCTCTCAGAGGGAAGGCGTGAAGCTGAACGGCACCCCAGGGAGTTATTTAGCAGTTATTTAAGGATGTGCCTATAACTGCATCAACAGCCTGTTCAAACCACCCTCCCAACAAAGGCCCGGGATCCCTAAAGATGGGATCCCAGTTATGATACTTATGTGAGCAAACTGATGGCTTTTTTCTCTGTTTGAAATAACCCCACAGCAATTTAGAAATAGCAGATTATTTCGCTTGTGCCTTCGTTTCAGTACTATGTGTGTGATGCTACATCCTTGTGTCTGAAAACTTGCTTAAGCCCAAAAGAGTAGCTGGCAAAGCCCAGGTCATCTCTACCTGAGGAAGTGGCAACCTTGTATAGATCCAGGCCTAGAGGTTGGTGGCCCTGCCTGTGGCACGGGGGTTTGGAACTCTGTGATCCTTGGGGTCCCTTCCAACCCAGACCATTCTATGATTCTGTGATTCTACATAAGGGTGCCAGTTCAGTTCCTCTGGACCCAGAACTCGGCACAAGACATTGATGAGAGGCAGCAGGCTCCTTCACTGAGCTGCACAGATTGCTTTGTGAGCTTTTAACATTGGGGTTTGCTTGAGGAAAATGTTTCCTGCTGGGAAGCCCTACCAAGGGCAGCCAGAGGAGTGAGTACCTGAGCATAAGGTTTCCTGAGGTTGTTAATGTCACCATGTCTCACAGTCAGTAATTCAAGAGGATCATACCCTGCAGCTCTGAAAGGCTGCAATGACAGTAGAAGTATCCTACTAACCAAGTGCCAAGTGAGGCCAGCCAGCTGGTTAAGAAACTAGCTTGACACAGTTCCTAGCTTGACACTTTTTGTCAAAAACAATATGACCCAAAAAACAAAAGTAGAATGGGATGGACGGGGGGAAATAAGCAGTTAATGGGTTACGAACTGTGGAGCCCTCTAATACCATGCAGAGGTCAGGGGTGGGGGCAGGGGGAAACATGTGGGATGCTCCAGCCCCCATGGCAGGGGCAGGCACTGCCCCAAGAGCCGACTTTGTTCCTCTGTCACCCAAGGGTCACTCCCACAGAAAGTCACTTGGGCACCGGCATTTCCGAGCTCAATGGCATTCTCATTCCTGATGGAATTCTACTGCTTTATTACCACCCAAAAGGAGCTTGCTCATTCAGCGCCGCCTGTCTCTCTCTCTCTCTTGATTACCTTCCATGGAAAATGCAAAGAAGTGAAGTGTCAGAGCTGATAATAAATCCCAGATTATCTTGCTGAAGTTACTGTTTCCAGGATGTATCATTTGGAGCTTCCAAGAACATCGGCGAACATTGTGTATGCGCTGCAGCAGTCGCACACTGTCATCATATTTCCCCCAGTGATTTCCTGAAGCAAAGCTTTTGTTTTCTCTAGCTGGTATTAGATGTGTGCATGTCTGAAACTAAGGGAACAACCAGCACCAGTGCCAAATCTGCAGGATGAGCCTTACTGCTGCTCCCCCACACCATAAAGAAAACCTGAGGCTAACATTTGGTTATTTTTATGGTTACTGTCACAGAAATGTTCTGTATGTGAATAATGTCAGTGATAAATACAGAGGAGCCTTCCAATGTAGGCAATGACACCTCCCACATGTTGGTTGCTTTAGGCTAAGGAGCTTGGTGCACGCTGACTTGCAGATCACAAAATATCTCCAGAGTGGCTATCTGCTGCCTTTGGGACAGTGGCTGTTGTGAGTCCGTCAGCCTTATGTTCAAGCATGTGTGCTGGTGACCAGACAGCAATGTTAAACTTTGGCTGTTGCTTTTTTAAAGAAATCAGTGGACTGAGCCCATGGTTATACAGATGGAATTCTGATGTAGAGGTTGGTATCTGAGCCAGAGCAGCGTCTGCTTTTTGAGACAGGGAAGATACCGTGTCCCAGGCCATGTATGCACATCAAGCTAGAAGAAGCTTTCAGGCAAAATCAAACAGATGCAGGGTGTGACCTTCCAGAACCGACCAAAAGCCTTTCCCTTCAGCAACTGTACCCTTCAACTCAAAACAACCTTTTATTCCTAAAGATCTGTCAAGTCAACCCTTCAAAACCACAAAACACAACCAAGGAGAGCCTAACCACAACGGGGCCTGTACTCCCCAAAGGGAAGAGGGCAGCGTCTCCCTGGCCGAGCCCCAAGATGACAGTCAGTGATAGGGAGCCTAAAGACAAGCAACTAGGAGGCTCTAAAGCTCAAAGTGCTGAGTTAATCCTTCTGCTAGAATAAATTTCAAACACTGAAAACTTTAAAACCAACTTCAGAAGCCTGTCTGAAAGCCATCTCTTCTGCCCAAGGCTTGCAGCTCAGTTCTGAGCTTAACACAGGTCTTTGTTCAGAAGCAGGCTAGGCTGGAAACAACAAACCGGCATATATAGGCTATGCAAAACCAAAGCCTGCATGTACTGAAAGGGAAAGCAAAGTCGACTAAGCCTTCTTTGTTTGTTAGCCCGAGGGTTTGGCTCAGCACTCAGCCTAGCCTTTCTTTCCTGCTTAAGACAAACTGGATTCCAGTGGTAAAACCCTGGCTCCAGTAAACTGCACAGCAGAACTCTTACTGGATTCAGAGCAGCTCAGATATGATAAGCCTGTGGGATTTGTTTGCTAGACAAAACCATAAACGTAAATAATGACAATTGTTCCATTATTATTAAAAAAATAAAACCTTATTCAAGTGCAAGTTGAAGTCATGGCCAGACACGCCAGGATTTATTCACACTAAACTTGCAAAGTCCTACAAGGAGCAGGGACTTGGACTGGGTGATCCCTATGGGTCCCATACAAATTATTCTATGATTCTATGATATTACAGACTTAAGGCTTTTAAAATAAATACAACTTCTTTAATGAAATTAATGTTATGTCATTAAGCAACGTTTCTTGGGAGAAAAATGGATGCTTTAAAATTTACATAGAATCAACAGAGCCATTGCCTAGTACCAGGTACTATAACAAATCCCAATGAAGTACTCTCTCCCAAACATAAATCCTTTCATTTCTACTACTCTGAAATGTCTCATCTTAATGTATTTGGATTTTAATTTAGCTAGCAGGTACAGTATTTTTACTCAATTTGGGCTAGGAAAACCAACACCTATTTGATGAAGGAGAACTTGTTCCCATCTCCATTCTTTCCCCAAAGCAGAATTAAGAATTAAATCTGCTTAGTCAAGATGAAAATGAAATTTCCTTTTTTCTTAATGAAAACAAAGCCATTATTTTATAGAGGTATTTAGGTACTTGTAGATGCAGAAAGATATCTCCTGGGATTATCAAAGATACATTAATAGGACAGGTCTCTAAATTGCATTGCGTTCAGATCCCAGGGTTTTAATAAAGCACTGCCTAAATACCCCCACAACTCCCATCAGAAAGGTAACAAGAATCTACAGATGGCTTTTAGTATTTTTTTTAAATTTTCTGAATAAAATTATCTTAAGGGCACCTGGCTACACACAAAAAAATACCCCAAATATTTAAAATTGCTTTCAAAGGAAGATCTGATTTCTAGCCAAACAGCCCTAATATAAAACCAGAATGAAAGCATCTGGAAAGGAGAGGAGAACACACACAAATACAACTGCCTGACTGCTTAAGTAAAACAAAACTTGTGGGGGCTGCCTTACCAGAGCAAAAACTCACTTACAAACCCATGCACAAGGACTGCCAGTCAAGGAGAAGGGACATTTAGGAAAACAATGAAAACATACAAAATCATGTTTCCTGTTTATTTATAGGTCAGCCCATCTCACCTCCATGAGCTAAACCTTCCCTCTAGGTGAGTTACCCCAGCTGGATGCTGCTTCTGTACCACAGTGTTGCAACTGGTGAGTTGTCTCCACTCCAGGGTTTCCCTTCATTCATTCAGAGAGCTAGGTGAGTTCTCCATACATACAGTTCGATGGACAACCAAGTTCCTCACTTTCTAATTTTGAGACATCCTCTGCAATTTCCAAGGCTCAAAGCATCCCAGCATATTAAGAGGATGTGCATGTGCTTGGCATTTATTGTATTGTTAATGAGAGAGCCCAGACTCACTAATTAGTACTGTCCCTAGCAGAAGTTCTTAAGATAAAATGCCATTCTGGGAGAGCCTCTACCAGTTGATTTTTTCTATTTAACCATGAACAACAACAACAACAAAATAACACACCTTTAACCTGTAGCCATGTAAATGTATTTTTCTGTTCTACTTTGTGGTGTTGTTTAGAGAAAGAGGAAGTAACGATGACATGTGGGTATTAAACTGTACCACGGTGGCAGACACCTATTGGTGTGGTTTTGTCAGCAATTGTTTGATTACTTGGAGGTTTCTTTAGAGCCTGGAGCAGAGCCAGGCGGTGCCTATTGATGGCACTGACAGAAGAGAAACGTGGTGGAGGTCAGTCACCAGAAGAGACCTTTCTGCTTCTCCTTTGCCAAGTTACTTGGCTGATGGAAACAGCTTCTTTTCATCGGTTACAACACGATTCTTTCAAGCTCTTTCTCATCTCAGCCTTCTTGTCAGCATTGAACACAGGCCAGTGCCCAGTTCTGCAAAGAAGTCACCATAGAAATGACATGGCAAGCATTTCCTGACCTCCCAACTGCACTGTCCTGAAATAAATTTGAGCTCAGTTATTACGGCGCCTCTGATTTAATAACTGGCTTTTGGGAGACACTCAAATGCTTCAAATGGAATCTTTTCTTAGGGTCAAGCCCTGTCCCTATTGTAGCCTATGGGAATTTTGCCATCGGACAAACAAGACAACAATTTGGCCATTAATCCATGAAAATTTGCTCCTGCAGTTCACATTGCACTCCCATTTAAGGCCCTGTTGTTCAATTCACTCCGAACCAGCTTGTTTTCTATTTCAAGAGAATGGTACAGACTAGAGACTAATTCAAACAACAGATTCATCAGCAGCAGGCATTAGCTGCATCAACTGTACGACTGCTGGGTGGACACTGCCAAACCCAGCTGAGGAATCTTCCTAAACCTCCTATTAAGTCTGTGAAAACATTGAAGCAGTGCCTTCCCCCTCGTTTCAACAAGAAGACAAGAAAAGCCCCATAAACAAGGAGTTTCTCTGGTGCACAGCCTGGGACCCCAAATGCCTCTTACTTCCAAGAGAAAGAGCTGATCTGTGGGTCAGGATGCACCAAGGATCCAGTTCTGCTCTAGGTGTCTGTCAGGGCTCACGTGAATGGCAGCATACCTTAGGACAAGCCTTCCCAATGGCCACTCATTCATCCTAGCTGGGTTTTATGAGATTCTATCTACTCCAGTGTATTCTGCTTGTGTTGCCTCAGATGAGTCGTCAGGTCACTGAAAATTTTCCAGTGAGATACAAATGTTCTTTTAGAAATGCCCGTACGTGGTTTGCTGTTTGGCATGTGTACGCTTGTGTCCCTAACCACCCTTCACAGGCATGCTTAGAAACGGATTCACAGATTCATAGGGGTTGGAAGGGACCTCTGGAGATCATCTCATCAAAACTCCCCTGCCAGAGCAGGATCACCTAGAGCACATCGCACAGGACAGCATCCAGAAAGGTCTTGAATATCTCCAGAGAAGGAGACTCCACAACCCCCCTGGGCAGCCTGTCCCAGCTCTGTCACCCTCACAGTAAATAAGTTTTTTCTCATATGGAGAAGGAACTTCCTGTGTTCTAGATCGTGCCCATTGCCCCTTATCCAGTCACTAGGCGCCACCAAGAAGAGTCTGCCCCCTTCCTCTAGACATCCACCCTTCAGGAATTTATAAGTGCTGATGAGATACCCTCTCAGTCATCTCTTCTCTAGGCTAAACAGACTTAGCCCTCTCAGCCTTTCCTCTTATGGAAGATGTTCAAGTTCTCTAATCATCCTGGTAGGCCTCTGCTGGACTTTCTCCACTAGCTCCCTGTCTGTCTTGAACCAGGGAGCCCAGAGCTGGACACAGCTCTCCAGCTGAGGCCTCACTAGGGCAGAGCAGAGGAGGAGAACCTCCCTCGACCTGCTGGGCACACTCTTCTTGATGCACCCCAGGATGCCATTGGCTTTCTTGGCTATGAGGGCACACTGCTGGCTCACAGAGAGCTTGATGTCCACCAGAACTCCCAGGTCCTTCTCTGTAGAGCTGCTTCCCAGCAGGTCAACCTCTAACCTGTGGTGGTGCTTGTGGTTGTTCTTCCCTAGGTGTAGGACCCTACACTTTTCCTTGCTACGTTTCATGAGATTACCCTTTGACCAACTCTCCAGCCAGTCCAGGTCTTGCTGAATGGCAGTGCAGCCTTCAGGAGTATCAAGCACCCCTCCCAGCTTGGTGCCATCAGCAAACTTGCTGAGGATATACTCTCTCCCCCCGTCCAAGTCGTTGCTGAATACATTAAATAACCATTCACAGGGTCCTGGGGGTCACTGGTTGAACACCAGTGGTACAGAAGATACAGAAGATTTTCAGAGGTGACCAAGGGCAGAGTAACTTCCACTAATTTTCAGTCTGTTAGCTAACTTGTTGTACCTTGGCAATTGCTCATCACTCTCATTCACAGCTCATTCTGAATTATAGCCCTGAACTTCATTCCTACGATGCTTTGCAGCACCTGGAGAAATACCTTCATAAATACACCAGCAGCTTTCTCTGTGGAAGGGGGTAAATAAGATAATACCCAGGTTTCTGTGTCTCTGGTTAATAAAACATAAAATTTCTCTCCTGCTGCCTCTCATCGACCCTGTTTAAGCGATCTGGTGAGCTCTGAAAACGCACAAGGGCTCTATTATGCACATGCACTAGGTACAGCAGGTTTCACTGGACTGTAACTGATTTGTTTCAGATGAAGGGATGCTTTTAACCACCACTGTGAACATAATTGCTTAGTTGATTTCCACATTCTTGTCATTGTTGGCCTGGCTACTGCAAGAACAAGCTGGTGAGGAATTCCCTAATGCTGGTTAAAACTGGAAAAGAAAAAAAAATGGAAGTCTTCAGGTTAGTCCAGAGTTCATCCAGCCACGTCCAAACCACTGGCAATACAAATAGCCCCTCACTGCTTCAGAGAATCACAAGGCTGGAAAAGACCTTTGAGATCATTGAGTCCAACCGTTCCTGTCCTGGTCTAAACCATATCCCTAAGTACCTCATCTACCCGTCTGTTAAACACATCCAGGGTCGGTGACTCAGCCCCTCCCTGGGCAGCCTGTTCCAGTGCCCAACAACCCTTTTGGTGAAGAACTTCTTCCTAATGTCTAATCTAAACCTGCTCTGGAACAGCTTGAGGCCAGTCCCCCTCATGCTATCACTGTCATTTGGGTGAAGAGACCATCTCCCACCTCTCTACAACCTCCCTTCAGGTAGTTGTAGGTGGTGATAAGGTCTCCCCTCAGCCTCCTCTTCTCCAAGCTAAACATCCCCAGCTCCCTCAGCCATTCCTCATAGGATTTGCCCTTCCAGCCCCTTCACCAGCCTGGTTGCACTTCTTTGGAGATGCTCCAGGACCTTGATGTCTTTCTTGGAGTGAGGGGCCCAAACCTGAACCCAGCACTCCAGGTGTGGCCTCATGTCCAGCATACACATAATTTTTTTGAAACTGGGAGTCCTGGTACCTTTCAAGTTACCTCCTTTGCTGTTATTTAAATCTAGGGTGTGCTGTACTATTAATTCATTCATATAATTTATAGCATTTTAAACATTTTACTTGTTTTAAGTAATCAACATAAATTCTCCTTATGAAAAGAACCAGTGATGAGATGCAGTCCTTTACAGAAACAGCTCATAGCATTTACTATAGGTGACTACACTTAGGAGCAACACTTAAACAGCAGCGTAGACAAGTAAACTCAGTGCACCTCAGGTACTGGGGAAGGAATATGGGTTGCTGACAGAGAGAGTGGAACATGTTTCTTTTCAGCAAATGCTAAAGTTTTCTTCTGGACCATGAACATACTTTCAAAAATATCCATATTAGAATAGTGCCACAGCCTGAGGGTCAAGAAGGCCAATGGCATCCTGGGGTGTATTAGAAGAGGTGTGGTTAGTAGGTCAAGAGAAGTCCTTCTCCCCCTCTACTCTGTCCTGGTGAGGCCACATCTTGAAGATTGTGTCCAGTTCTGGGTCCCTCAGTTCAAGAAGGACACAGAACTCCTTGAAAGAGGCCAGAGCAGGGCCACCAAGATGATGAAGGGAGTGGAACACCTTCCTTATTAGGAGACGCTGAGGGAGCTGGGCCTCTTTAGCTTGGAGAAGAGGAGACTGAGGGGTGACCTTAGTAATGTATATAAATATGTAAAGGACGAGAGTCAGGAGGATGGAGCCAAGCTCTTCTCAGTGATGTCCAATGATAGGAGAAGGGGCAATGGGTGCAAGAGCCCTGGGACAGGCTGCCCAGAGAGGTTGTGGAGTCTCCTCCTCTGGAGACATTCAAACCCCACTTGGATGCCTTCCTGTGTGACCTGATCTAGGTGATCCTCCTCTGGCAAGGGCTGGGGGGACACTAGGTGATCTTTTGAGGTCCCTTCCCACCCCTAACATTCTGTGATTCTATAATTCTGTGAGGAGGAGATCAATCAAACCAATGGAAAAAAGCCCTATCCCAAAGAGATGACTGGCAAAGAGAAGCAGGAGCCAACAGAGGAGCCATACTGATTAGCACCAGGAGCTTCACCCTCAGCAGGAGTCTCACAGCACTCTCAGCACACCCCCAGCCAAGCTGGTAAGTCAGCTCAAAACTATTTGTTCTGCTAAGTAATCCCTCTGCACCAGGCGCATTGCTCCAGGACGACATCCGTCTCCCAGGCAAATAGAGGATCTCTGGCTGAACCCTTCTTCTGAGTGACATGGGAGGAAACCCCCCTCACCACAGGACATGGACTCATTGCCTCTGGCTCCATTGAAACGTCCGCATAGAGAATCAGGCTGCTCCCCATGGGCTGTGCGACCCCTGACTGAGCACACCGAGCAAATTAGGGGCTCACTGTGCCGGCCCTAGCAAGAGACTGGCCTTTTAGGGCAAGATGTGGCTGGAAATCAGGCTACAGGGTAACAGGCAGACAAGAAATGCTTCTTCAGGGCTTCCTCTACGGAACTGACACTATGGATCTACATGGCAGAGCAGAAAAGGGAGCGTGTTGCTCTTTGGAAGAGCAAGGAACAACGAGCAAGAGATGCTCCAAGGTTCTGCCTTGCTTCACCTAATTGAGATGCATTACCAGCCACAGGAGGTACGTAATCAGCATAAATTACTTGATCATTAGCTAGCTAATATGCAACAGTTGCCCTCAGAATTAATGGAGTGAGCCAGGAAGGGCAGAATAAAAGTAGACAAGGACATTATATAAGATTTTTCCTGCTAATGCCCCTCAGTAGCAGCAGTAGACCATCCCTAAGTGCTTCTCCCAGATTTTTAACCAATGTTTTTCCTTGGACCATTCAAAAGGAAAAAGGCTAGAGAAGCATAATGGTATGATGCCTGTAAAGGTATGATGCCTATAACGATGTGACACCCATAACAATGTGATGTCAATGATTCTCCATGCTAAGAACCTCAAAGGTAGAATTACACAATTGCTGTAAACTGGGAAGACCCTAAAGAGGAAGCTCTGGGGATAGAATGAGCCAGCAATAGACACCCAGGGCCTGGAGAAGGATCACAGGTCAGCAGGAGAAGACCTGAAGCACAGCACTTCAGGAATTCCACCCACTCCAGCCAGTAAGTCGGCTTCAGTGGGGTAAGAGTTTGGGGGGCAACTGAAAAGCCTCTATGTAAATGCATGTAGCACTGGGAATAAAGAATATGAGTTGGAGATGTGCAGACATCTGCAGGGCTGTGATCTCATTGCTTCCCTGCTAATGAGAAGGGTGGGGGGCACCCAGGGAGCTAGGAGGGGACACAGCCAGGACAGGTGATCCAAACTGGCCAAAGAGGGCATTTCATGACAATTGTCATGCTTAGCATAAAGGGGGGCTGCTGGGGGCAGGAGTGCATGGCTCCAGGACAGGTGGTTTGGGGATGGTCCGGCTTTGGGATGGCTCTGAGCATGCAGTTCAGTGAGAAACTGCATCGTGTGTCACCAGTTTTGTGTATGTTGTTATAAAGTCCTATTACCATTCTCTCTCCCTCTCTCTACTGTCCCAGTAATCTGTCCTTACCCCAACACACAAGGTTTGCCTTTGGTTTTCCTTTTCCCTTCTCCCCCTTCCCTGTTACCCCCAGAGAGAGCAGCTCCTGGTGCTCAGCTCCTGGCTGGGGCAAAACCACCACAAATGAAAAACAAGACACCTTCTGTAAGAGCGAGTCCTTCTCCCTGTCCTTGTATCCCTTGCTCAGGTTAAGCCTGTGTTAAAGTCACCCAGCCCTCACACCAGGAATGCCCCATCAGTCTTAATGCCTGTGGTCTCCTGTCTCACCAGAGAGCTCCTAGCAGGGTGCAAGTATCCAAGCAAAGCTAAGGGTTGGGTAAAGCAACACTATTTCTCACAGCTGGAAAAAACCCTGGAAAAGCCAAACAGAGGCAATGCTGCAGGTGGGTTTCCCAGCTCCAGTGAGTGTACCCAATAGGTGCTTATGTCTTCCCACTGGTTATAAAGGGAGACTGGGAAACAACCTCATCTGTAGACATCTACACCCTGCGTGTGCCAAAGGCCAGCTGAGGAGAATGTGGGTCAGGAGGCTGTAAGGGGATGTTTACAGATGGTGCTACACCAAGGGGTGTAGATGCCTCCTTAGAAATACTTCATCACTGGGGAGGTCACAATTTGGTCCTGTTACACTCATTGACTAATTGTGTCAGTACATCATTGGCAACCTGGGCTAGGGGAGGGTGTCCTTGCCCATGGCAGGGGGTAGGAACTAGATGGGCTTTGAGGTCCCTTCCCACCCAAAGCATTCTATGATTCTGTGATCACTGATCCTACAAATCTGACATGTAGCAAATAATAAACTAAATATGATCTCAATTCCTCCAATTTCCACACACATTTCAGCCCGAACGCAAAGGCACTTCACCGTTCCAACACCACTGCCATGCGAAGTTCACAAGTGGAATTTCATGGTCTGCAGCCCAAGCATTGAAAATGAATTTCCAGTTTTACTACTCCAAAGGGAAGGGTTTTTTTTTTTTTTCCAGACTGCAGAAGGACTGCAGCCAAACATGGATATTTAGTTTGAGCCTTGCAGTAAGGGCGGAGAAGCACACGCAAAGCACACTCCTGCCAGCCCAGCTCTTCAGGAAGGTCATGAGCAAAGGTTTACAGCACTTTCCCTAAAATGAGACAGGCATTAATTCATTGTTTCCATACTGGACTAAAGGTTAAAGAAAGATTCTCTAAGGCCAGGGCTTGGAGGTAAGCAGATGGAGCCTACCAAATATACTGCAACCTTACCGTGACACCTTAGTGGGGTCTCAACTTGTGAGCCCCAGAGCAGTTGTCGTGGAGGTGGTGCTAACAGAGCAAAAAACTGCTCCAGATGGATTATAAAGCCTAAAAGTGCCAGTAGGTACAGCCAAGGATCAGGGCACAAATAAGTACCTGCAAGATAAGCAATGTTTTTGATATACCAGCAGCCTAACTTGGTGAGTTAGGTACCTCCAGCTTTGGAGGTGTTCCATATATTTTCTAATATGGGGGGAAATGAGAGAAAGCAGAAAATCTAACAAGGGAACGATGGAGGCTCATGTTGCAGGCTGCTTTGAATTGAGAGTCAACATCTTGACAATAAATAAAAGAAGCCATGCAAGAAGAATCACCCATGAAACGCTCTTACCACACACTGGTTTGTTTCACTACAGAAAAGCAGAGAAAGAAGAAAGGCTGGGAACAAAGCAGAAGTTAATTCAGCTGCAGAACGATAAAAGCCTGGATGAAATTATAGCTGTGTGAAATTTTAGCATAAAAAGGACCATCTATTAGAGATGGTTATGCAAATCGTGGTTGATAACCTGCTGACACCCTGAGTACAATCTTCAGAGAGACCCAGGGTAGAGGTTAAGCATTGGGGAAGAGATGCAGCTGCTTACAGTGACCCAGAAGGAAGGTTGGGGATGAAATATCAAGTTCTCCATCCTAGCTATTAGCTCACCTCATAGCTAGATACCCTTCAGGGAAGGCCAGGTAGGACTGTATCTGAATTAGGCTAAAATTGTAGCTCAGAGAGAAAGGGCTGTTGTTTGGAAGGAGGTTTGCATGTGAAGAAATATAACTGTAAGATGCACAAATAGTGACAGTAGTTGTAGTTATGGTTAAGATTTCATAATGATCATGGAAAGGAAGGAGAATGGGCGAAATGACAGAAGATCCTCCACCAAGAAGTCTGACAGTGAAAAGAAAAACGTCCTGAGAGAAGCATGAGTAGAGGCAGATGGCAAAGGGTGTCAGGACTTCAAGAAGAGGGATGTCATGGACTTCAGTGAAGGTGGGTGACAGTGGGATTGAAAGAAGGGTGTAAAATATTGACTTTGAGCTGCTCTTAAGATGAGTTCACTAGAAATGTTGCTTCCTGCAGAAGTATGCAGCACGTATCACACAGTTATTTATAGCACAGAGAAATGCTTCATTTGAACTTTTATTAAAGAAGGAGAAACTCCCCTATCACCAGGATCTGGCCCATTAACTTCCAATTCCTGGTGTCAGAGCTGTTCACTCTGAAAAAAAGAAACAAAACCCAAAAGTGATGCAAAGGGTTTATGATTTTCTTGAGGCACAGCTCAGCTGTAAATAGGAGAAAGGGAGAAACATGGAGAAAAACCAAAGCCAAACCTCATGAAGGGTGAAGTAGAGCCAATGGAAGGACAATAATCTGAGAACGCACAGCCCCTGTCCCATGGAAACAGGTTGAACATTTTCATGTGAAAGGCTTGTATCAGCCTTAAGACAGCCATAAGGTCGATGTCTTCCACCCCTTAAAAATAAATCCCTAGCCTTCAAAAACCCTGCTGAGGAATCTGCCTTGTCCAAAAGACCCAGGATGTCTTCATCAACCTCATGGAGACTACAAATGAGGCAACATCACTGCCAGCAGCAGTACTGGGCTAACCCAGTAGGAACTGGAGCAAGGTCTTAAGCTGGGCTAGCAGCCTCCTGTAGGTAACATCACAGCAGAAGGCAGCCCTCAAGAGAGGAGATTCTGTGATTCCCTGCAGTTCAGGGTCCCTCTCTCTTTTTATTCCCTCCTCTTTCGATTCCTCTTGAGTTCTGAGCAGCTCATCACTGCGATTCTTAGATCCAGGGCCAAACCAATTTGAACACAAATTTGAACGTAACATGCAAGTTATTAAATGCTTCCCCCAACAGCAGGCATCTTTGCTTATAGGCCCCTTGACTTACATAGGCCCTCTCCAACTCAGAGCCTATAGGACTGTGTGCTTTAAAAGGGTATTCACCCTGTATTAAAAAAGCATGCCTTAACTGTAGCCAGATGTCCACTGAACTCTGCAAAAAGCTTCTTCTACCGGTGCCACTTGGTTTACTCTTCCATCTGTTGCATAGCTCAGGAATTGGGAGAATGTAAAACGTTTCATGAATTCCCTTTGCTCTCATTCAGTGTTAATATATTCAGCATGTTCTTCTAAACCCACATGCAGTCACACACACATGGACACTTTCCCCCCGTTTCTTTTAATTTATTTGCATAACTTAACTCCCCAAGCTAACCTGGAAAATTCACAGAAATTGGAGACACCTCCTCACACCCCCAATCTAAAAGCTCAGCCTATTCCTTAGTTCTAGGGAGGAGCATTTCCAAAGGGTGAAACATGACCGTCCTGAAGCTAGTGGCAAAACTTGGAAGGGCTTCATGAAAAGCAAGTTTGGCTCAAAACTTCCCCCAGGACTCTTCCCTCATCCCTTTTAATTTATGGATTTATACTATCCATTTTATACGACCATGTTTGAATTAGGATCCAGGAGTTTAAAGCTCCTCAGCCTACGCTTAAGCCTGTGCACACCGCGACGGCATCACGTTGGAATTATTAAGCATCATGGTGTTTTTTTCCCCCAGACATTTCTTTGTTGTCTAAGGCTGAAGTTTCCAACTTGCTTTCTCCCCTTCAATCCCAGGAAGTAAGCACAGGTGTCAGATCTGCCAAATAAATCCCAAACCATCTCGGTCTTCTATTTTTTTGGAAATGAGCAAGGGAAAAATGACAAGCTGTAATTACCGTCTTCCTCCCTGCTGTGCGAAGCCCAAATTGCTTCATATTCTGCATAAATAGTCATTTTGTTCCCTAAAGCAAACTCTGACCTGATTCCAATTTTCTTCTTGATTAAAAAGGAGGTTGGTTGTTGCATGGAAGGAGGAGGAAAGCAAGTGCTCGGAGCTGCTTACGCAGTACAGCCTTAAGAAGCAGGGTTATGAAACTCAGTGAACTGGCATTTGCTCTTCTAGGTACTGCATTTCCATCACCCAGAGCTCAGACTCTGCTCTCAGTGCCAGCAGAAATCCAGAGATAGCAGCAGCCTCTGCAAATCTCGTGCTTCCAGCTGAACTTGCTACTTTAATAGAAGTGAATTCCCTTTGTGTACTGTTACTGCTGCTGAAAGCTTCAAAGGGATAATCCAGCTCCTCTCTCCTCACTAGTGCCCTGCTTGCATAGCCCACGTAATGCTATTGTATCCTGCTAGCAGAGGCCACATAACATCACTGCATCCTGCTAGCAGAGCCCATGTAACATCACTGCGTCCTGCTAGCAAAGCCCATGTAACATCATTGTATCCTACTAGCACAGCACACGTAATGCCATTGTATCCTGCTAGCAGAGGCCATGTAGCGTCATTGCATCCTGCTAACACAGCCCATGTAACATCACTGCGTCCTGCTAGCAGAGCCCACGTAACATCTTTGTATCCTACTAGCATAGCACACGTAACATCATTGCATCCTGCTAGCAGAGCCCACATGACATCATTACACCCTGCTAGCACAGCCCACGTAATGTCATTGCATCCTGCTAGCACAGCCCACGTAACGTCATTGCATCCTGCTAGCAGAGCCCACATGACATCATTACACCCTGCTAGCACAGCCCACATAATGTCATTGCATCCTGCTAGCAGAGCCCACGTAGCATCATTGCGTGTTGGCACTGGGTATGACACATGTCTGGCAGGGAGATGCACATGCAATTTTGCTGCCATGAGCCAATTTCTGGTTGCCTAATACTGCTTGCACCTATCACTTCTCCTAGGGTGGGGAGGGGGAAATGCTTGATACCTGATCCACTTGAAGAGATTACATTCCCTGTCAAGTGGCCTCAGGAAAGGATTCATTTTGCTCCCACTCAGTCCAGCCTCCATGGGAATATCTCACAGCCAATATATCCTTTGGGTCAAAGGCCTCTTTAGCTGCAAAGTTACTGTCCTTTGGCCCTGGAATCAGAGCAAAAAGGGAGTTGGAAGGTCCATGAAAGCTCATCTAACTTATTCCACTGAAAAGCAAGATGAGCTACACCTACATGTCACTGGACAGACCTTACTATTCTATCTCCCACATCACAAGCTCCACATTGTCCATTCAGTTCACACCTGAAAGACCTTCCTGTCATCCCACCCTCATTCCATCCCATCATGTCTCCCACGTCTGCGGAAGACAATTCACTCCCTCGTGTTATTGCTCCACTTTATATCTGAAGGCCTCATGTCACCCTCACTCCTTTCCTGACTGGCCACCCTCTGGCCAGGTGGGACACATTGTTTTGGAAGTGCAGTGTTCCAGGTGGGGCACTGCATCCAGCTCAACTACACAGACTAAAGAGAGTTTTACTGCTAAACATGTTTTGCAAAAGACATCCCTGTCTATACTTCCTACTACAGAGATACTACAAAGGCTGCTGTGGGGTTTGTTGGTTTTTTTCCTCCACAGCAGTATGACACAGCTGTGTTATGTTTGGTTTGAGATCCATCACATCTCCAGATCCCTTCCTGCAGAACTGCTCTCTGGCTGGGCTTCTCATCCTGCGTTTGCACCGTTGATAACTGCACATCAGCCTCACGTGTATGCTGTTCCTATCACTTCTGCAGTCTGCACACATCAGTTTGCATCCTTGTTCTACACTCAGATGCACTCGCAGGCCCTCCATAGCTCATTCTCACAGAATTGTCTTGGCTGGAAGGGACCCTTTAGATCATCATGACCAACCATCACCAAATATAACAACCAAAGACACAAATTGCATTACTTGAATTTCCTTCAAAGTCACAGCTAAATGGCATCCTGGCTTGTATCAAAAATAGTGTGGCCAGTAGGTCCAGGGAGGTGATAGTGCCCCTCTGCTTGGCATTGGTGTGGCTGCACCTTGAGTACTGTGTCCAGCTCTGGGCTCCTCACCATAAGAAGGACATTGAGGTCCTGGAGCGAGTCCAGAGAAGGGCAACCAGGCTGGTGAAGGGGCTGGAGGGCAAATCCTATGAGGAACGGCTGAGGGAGCTGGGGATGTCTAGCCTGGAGAAGAGGAGGGACCTTATCACCACCTACAATTACCTGACAGGAGGGTGTAGAGAGGTGGGTGATGGTCTCTTCAGCCAGGTGACAGGAGATAGGATAAGGGGAAATGGCACAAAGCTGCTCCAGGGCAGGGTCAGATTAGATGTTAGGAAAAAATTTTCACTGAAAGAGTTGTCAGGACCTGGAACAGGCTGCCCAGGGAGGGGGTTGAGTCACTGACCCTGGATGTGTTTAAAAAAGGGTAGATGAGGTAATTTAGGGATATGGTTTAGCATAGGACAGGAACGGTTGGACTTGATGATCTTAAAGGTCTTTTCCAACCTTGTGATTCTGTAAATTATAAAGCAGTAAAAAGCACAGAAAAAAAAGAGACCTGTTTCCTCTCTCTGCTGGCACTCAAAGTTTGAACAGCCAGCTTAGGGGAGCAATTTCTTCATTTCTCTCCCCTGCCATGACAAAGCGATGGAGCGCGATGATTCTCCTGGTTTCAGTAAGCTCAGGAGGGGGGAACCATCACTCTCAGTGCCAACAGCATTCACATGATCTCAAGCAGCAGAAACCATCAGCATGTGAAAAATGCAGATTGCTTAAACCTCCCCGGTCCACGAGGACTTAAGAGAGAGAAGTGAGTAGAGTGAATGGGGAGGGAACATAGTGAGGGACTCATTTTGCTGCATCATTTCTACACATTGCATCCAAACCACACAAAGCACAAGCTGTTCAGGTAAACAAAGAGTAAGTCCTGCAGCTGCTGCTACCAGAAATGTTGGCTCCACCTCACGTCTGGGGAAAACATCCTAGGCTGGAGGTTTTGAGGTGCAGCGACAGGTCCCATCAGAAGGAGTTACGCAGCTGCTATTGCCAGAGGGCTTGTGCACCATGCTTCCCAGGGGGACAGTGCAGGACTGCAGTAGGCAAAGTGGAACTAGTGATTTACAGAATCACTGAATTACAAGGTTGGAAAAGACCTTTAAGATCGAGTCCAACCGTTCCTGCCACAGCTCTCGGGCACAGCTGCTATCAGCCAGCTCAGCTCAGGGCTGCAGGCAGAGGTGGCTGCCAGCTCACATTTGGAGCCAGCTGATGGCTCCTGCACTCACTAAAGGACTTGTTTCCCACCCCTAGAACTGGAAGGGGAAGAGATGCACAAGGCCTGGGTACCAGCTCTTCTGCCCACTAACAACCTTTTATGTTAGTTCTATGTGTCAGGCCTTTTAGGACACTGCATCAGCTGACCTACAAGCCAAATCACAGGATCACAGAACTGCCTTGGTTGGAAGGGACCTTTAAGATTATCAAGTCACCTATCATCACCCAACCTGCCAACCACCACTAAACCATGTCCCTCAGCACCCCATCTATCCAGCTTTGAAATACCTGCAGGGATGGAGACTCCACCAAGTCCCTGGGCAGCCCATTCCAAGGGGTAATGGCGTCAAGCTGCACCAGGGTAGGTGCTTCACCAAAAGGGTTATCGGGCACTGGAGCAGGCTGCCCAGGGAGAGGGTTGAGACATCAAACCTGGATGTATTTAGAAGATGAGATGCTCAGGGATATGGTTTAGGAGAGAACAGGTATGGTTGATTCGATGACCTCAAAGGTCTTTTCCAACCTAGTGAATTTGTGATCTTTTTAAAAAGGGGAATAATTCACAGGGAGAGAAAATGGGAGTTCAGTTTGCATCCAGGAGGTTTCTGTTGGAAGGCTGGCTTTATGCTCAAACAGCCTGTCTGCACCTACTTCTGTACCAGCTGAGGCACTCATGCATCCAGCCTTGGAAGTAGAAAATAAGGACCTGCATTTTTATTGTGATTCAGCAATGCTCAGAACCTTCAGGTTCATTCAGTTAATAGCAGGAAACTCCAGGATACTACCCCAGGTCTCTTAAATCCCAACCTGTCTGTAACCAAACTTCACTTGAGAAGAGAGGTGATGTTCCTCACTTCACTCCTTTCCACTTCTCCCACTATTTCAGGGCTGCTGCTGCCTGTTCAGCACTTGGCTCACAGGGAGCACAGACACATCCGCTCTGCTCACTCCCAGCTCCATCCCTCCGACACGCAAGCAAAGCTAAGTGCTGGGCTGTGACCCATGTGGAGTCCTGTACTTCTTCCTGCAGCCAAGGTTTGCAAACCAGTACCCTTCCAGTGCCAGGTAACTATACATACTGGCTTTAATCATTGTTTTATATATTAGCTTCAACAATGTCCTGAGTTTCATGGGGTTTATAAGCAATATCTATTTTTTGGTGTGGAACTGGGGCATGTTGGGAAAAAACCTCAAAGAACAACAACAACAACAAAAGGTTAAAAAATCTCCTATTATGATGAGGCACAAAATTATTACTTTTATTTCACCAAAGGAAGAGATACGTGCTAAACCCATGTGAATATTTCAGATTTCTGCACACAGTGGAGTAGGGAGAAATCTGCAAACAGCTCAGGTACCTCGCTGAACAAAGCCCAGAAATGGGTCAGGGCAGGTCAAACAGCTAAACCCAGCTTTTCAGGCCCAACTGATCGGAATTCAAAGCGATGATGTCCAATTCTGTAATTTACAGCTTAGCAGCATCTCCCTCTGGAATGTCAAAATAGCGACTTAATGCATAGTCCAGTGCTTTCCCATTTCCCTAATGGAGCTATTCAGAGGCTGAACAAAGCCTGAAAGGAGGCAGGCTGGACAGAAAGAAGTATGAATCTCACTAAATATTCAGTATTTCAGATGCAGGTCAGAGAACACAATTGAGTTTAATTAGAAACTAAAGCGGCATCCTGCATGTTAATGCACTTGCTCATTGCTTGGGTTCATTTCAAAGTGTTCCCATTTGATTGTCCTTGGAGACATTTGTGTTTGTATCTAACAAAGGAGATAAAAAATGACAGGAAATGTTTGTTCTGAGTGTATCTGTGTAAATCTGCTCACACCAAAGATGTTATTGCAGCCCTCCGCTACACGAGGGGTTGGATGCTCAGCGCTCTTCCTAGGAAAAGCCCTTACTAACCTGCATCCACAGGAAAATGGGACTTTCCAGGCTTTTGACTTTTACAACTTGGGAAAACTGCAGCAAGAATTTATAGCGGTGACGTAGACCGGTGTCACAACCTGGAAACAACTGGGATTTCAGCGCCGGGGCACCAATTCCCAGCAGTAGGACACAAGGATGCTGCTGAAATGCAAAGATACAGTGATGGTGGGTTTGAAAAACAAACCTTTACATGCTTTTTTCTGGTTACAAATGCTATTGCTTCTTGAAATCACTCAGCAAAGGGAGAGGACCCCAAGTGTGTGAAGCACAGTCCCTGCTGAAGCTCATCAGCTGCTCCTGTTGATGCTACTCAAACATCATTATACTGAAGGAAGTTGGATACACTTTTTTAAGAGCTTTGTAGAGCTTTTCACTCTGTTTTTTTTTCAAAAGTTATCAGATAATACAAACCAGCCATTTATATAGCTGGGTTTAATAAATTTCATGTCATCAAAACTGATGTGTTGTGCTTGTACTTTGTTCAATTTATGGCTTTTGTGGAAAAACAATATGGGGCAGAGATCACAGCTGAATTAGACACCACAAAATGTGTTGAAGAAACAAGCTCCTACACGGATCGATCTTCTGTTCGCAACCTGGTTTGATTCCAGTTCGATTCCTTGCATGCCCCAGCACTGGGACGCCAGCCCTCCATCCCCCTCAGTGCCAAACAGATAGAAGAGGTGGCTTCTACCCAGGACAGATCTCCACAAAGGAAAGGAGATTGCTTGTGTGGAACATTGCAGAACCTGTGTTCTAATTTAGCACTGAAACTTTTGAAATGCAGATGCAGCAGGAAGATTCAGGGCAGCTGCCAACACAGACAGACCCTGCATGCCTCAAAGTCAGTATTACTTCCCCCCCCACACACCCCTTGTACCATATATGTGCTTTATATAATGTCTTTGTGGGACAAGGAAGTAGGATGGCCTTTCGTATGGTCACTGAGAATAACTCCTAGTATTTTACCTTCAGGTCAGCCCTGGCCAGAAATATCCTAAACTGTTTCTTGAGCAATCCCAAGGAGTCCATCCACAGTCCACGGTTCACCAGTGTCGTTCCCACGACTGGAACATTGTGGAACCAGCCACAGGGACCTTTCTGGGTTTTAATCTCAGAGGAAAACTTGTCCTAGACAAAGTCTGCTGTAGCTAAAGCCTTTCCCATGAGGGATGTTCTCACCCCACACAGACTGAGCGTACTGAAGACCAGTCTTGACACAACACCCACCTCCAGCAGCTGGAGGTGGGACTTGATCAATGCGTAACTTTCTCTCCCATCTTCTTCCCCTCGTTCTCCCTTGTGGTCATCAAGAAAACCCACGTCCATTTGAGGAGCTAGCTGGGACACCTCAAGAGGAATCCCAAACAGATTGGCCTAGCTTCTTCCCAGGAGGGACTAGCAGAGCTGGGGCACCTCTCCAGGCACCCTCATCTGAAGGACACATACTGTTCTTCAGAGAAGCAGACTGAAACCTGGGAGAAATGTTAACTGTCTCACTTGAGCCAAACCTTATCCAAAGGTACTGGCCCAAACAAAAACAGAGTCTGCTTTTAAATCCCTCCCCTCCTTGTTAACGATGAAGGATTTTATTTGGCTGCCAGATGCCTGCGTGCTTGTGTTCTGTCTCGATGACAGCCCTTTCCCTGCCTGCCCTTAGCACTGTACGGCTGTGGTTCAGCACAGATTTCACTCACCAGGAGCACAACAGGAATTTGAGGGCTGCATATTTTTCTTTCCCAAAGCAGAGACAAAAGCTCCCAAGCGTTTCTGCTCCTTTGAACCTTGCAGAAAAACTGACAACAACAAAAATCATCTCATTACTTGGGACATATTTTACCTCCTGCAAAGGGTGAAACAGGCCAAGTGCAGAGATAGTAAAAAACCCCCAAACCCAGGCAATCAACCTCCCCCCCCATCCCTGCAAACTCACCGAAGCCTAAAGCATTACCGGAGATCTCCCACTGTGGGGAGCTACAGACCACAGTGCCCTCGACTCACCCAGCGAGAAATAAAACCAAGGGCCTTTCATACAGCAGGTAGGACCTGGACATCAGGTTTTCCTCCTGAACAACGTGTCACAAGTGCTGCGCTGAACAGAGAGTCGAAGAGATGGGCACAGGCGTGCTAGAACCGAGCTGGTCCCTCAGCAAAGGGCTGGCAGGTCCTGTGTTACATGTCTGCCTGGAAACTGATGCAGGTCCTCCCCCCTTGAAACCGCAGGTAGCTGATGCGCTGGAGGAATGTGAGAGCTTTTCCTTCCTTCAGAAATGCTCCTGGCCCTTTGTGTGCTGCTCCGGGAAGAGAAATTCCCTTCATGACCCCCAGCAGGAGATCAGTTTAGGCATGTGCACAGACAGACAGCCCGCTACGCCAGCCAAAACAAGGCTTTCTGAAACCCTTCACCTTGACACCACGTCATGAGCTGATGTGGAGGAAAAAGATGTGTTTGTTTTAAACCACTGCTTCAGTGGAAAAGCTCAGAGCATCACATGGGCCTGTGCAACCCGACCGGATCGGTGGGCAAAATGAAACAGCCGTCAGGCAGACGTGCTGCAGAGTCACACAAGCTCAAGATGAGCCGGTCGCAGAACAGGGCTGAAATCAAACGTGTGCTCTCAGGCGCCAACAAAAAGCCATCGCAGGGAACAACTAAGGAGCGGCAGCAACTCAGCCATAGGCAGGAGAGATGTTGCTCCTTAAGATAGCTCCAGGGCTGGCTTGTATTTGAAGATTTAGCTTGAGTATTCACTCACCTACAAGACTCTAGGGTGCACCAAGATACTGACCTCTCAAAAGGTCAAATTCTTAATAAGCAGCAGAGTGAAGAAAGGCCAAGAAACAGCTTGCTTCTCAAATTCCAGGCAGGACAAATCCAGCCCCATCAGTGGTGGAGCACTGCCCGACGTCGCCAAATTCAGTCTTGCTTGAAGCTGGACTTCTTCAGTATGATCCAAGCAGTTCACAGACAGTTGTTCAAGCTTTTACACCACACACCCCCCACCCAAACTACTATAATTTTTCCACCTTTTAGTCTTTAAATAAAATAAAGACCCTGTACAAAGAACATTGGTGAGACAAACAAAAGTTGCTCCAGCTGAAATTGCTAATCATAGAATCATAGAGTGACAGCTTGGTCTGGGTTGGTAGGGACAACAAGGATTATGCAGCTCCAACACCCCTGCCACAGGCAGGGCCACCAACCTCCAGACCTGGAGTTACACAAACTTGCCCAGAGCCCCATCCAACCTGGCACTGAACCTTGACCTCCAGGGTTGGGGCATCTACCACCTCTCTGGGCAGCCTGTTCCAGCACCTCACCACTCTCTCTGTAAAGAACTTCCCCTAAGATCTAATCTAAGCCTTCCCTCCTTCAGCTTCAATCCATTCCCCCTTGTCCTGCCATTATCTACCCTTACAAGAAGTTGATTCCACTCCTGTTTCTCTGCTCCCTTCAGGTACTGGAAGGCTGCAATGAGATCCCCCTGTAGTCTTCTCTTCTCCAGGCTGAACAAGCCCAGGTCCCTCAGCCTCTCTTTGTAGGAGAGGTGCTCCAGCCCTCTAATCAACTTTGTGGCCTCCTCTGAACCCTCTCCAACAGTTCCACATCTTTCGTCTATGCAAGAGGCCTCATTTTCTAGCAGGGGGGTTGAATTGAGTTCAGTCCCAGGGATGTTTAAGTTTAAGTTGGTTTGTTTACATTCAGAGCAGGGGCCAGGCCGTATACAAAAAGCACTCGCAGATGGAGCGGTGAAGGCTTTACGATCCCCGCAGCTAACCAGGATGAACAAGCAAGGACTTTCCTGCAGCAGACTACAGAAGTATGAAATGCCCCTTTCCTGTATTTTCACTGCCCCCGCTGCATTTTCACATACAAATCCAGTGGGTAACTTGCTAAAAACACAAGGCCTGGGGATTCAGTAGAAGCATTTGGTGATACGTGACACACATAAAATGAGGCTCAGTTTCACAGAATCATAGACTGGTCTGGGTTGGAAGGGACCCCAAGGATCATAGAGTTCCAAACCCCCTGCCTGTGGCAGGGCCACCAACCTCCAGGCCTGGAGCTACACAAGGTTGCCCAGGGCCCCATCCAACCTGGCCTTGAACACCTCCAGGGATGAGGCATCCACCACCTCTCTGGGCAGCCTGTTCCAGCACCTCACCACTTTCTCTGTAAAATACTTCCCCCTAATATCTAATCTAAACCTTCCCTCCTTTAGCTTCAATCCATTCCCCCTTGTCTTGCCATTATCTATCCTTTTAAAAAGTTGATTTATATCAGGTCCTCTGCCCTGCAGCCTCCCACGTCTCTTCCCCACTCCCTCTGCTTCCAAACCTCCCCCCTCCCTCTGCAGGTTATCTGGAAGCAATCGACTTTTGGGTACTTTTAGCAGCTTTGATTTATAGAAGTGAGAGAAAAATGATGAAGCATGAAAGCTCAGTTTGAATGTTTGCTTGTTCCTTTAGAGAGGGTGAGCACCAAGAGTGAAGAGGTTTCTTTGAAATACCTGCTGAGTTTGGTGGACTACAGCACTGCAGCATCACATCAGTAAGGGTGACAGTAAGGGTGACAGAGCCCTGGGACAGGCTGCCCAGGGGGTGTGGAGTTTCCTTCTCTGGAGATATTCAAGACCCACCTGGACGCCTATCTGTGTGACCTGTCCTAGGGAACCTGCTTTGGCAGGGGGGTTGGACTCAATGATCTCTGGAGGTCCCTTCCAACCCCTGCAAGTCTGTGACTTTGTGACTCTGTGATCACAGCACCAACTCAAAGCCTCCATCACCCACTGTGGGAACGGCTTAGAGCTTTATTGAGTACATACAGCCTAAAATAGGATAACTGCATTCCTGGCAATAGCTGAGGAGCTCTTAAGCAAACAGTCTTAGGGAAAGTTGATGAAAGGAGACAACAAAACACCCATTTGAATCTCTGGGCAGCGCTGCCCATGCTTGTGACATGCTGCAGCAATTCCTTATGTGCGCTCTTCCCATTGCTTCTGTCACAGCCCTGGGTTCAGCTCCCCTGGAGAGATGATTAGGATCACAGAAGATGCAATAGGGATGGCCCCAAAATCAGCAAACAGGCTTGTAGAAGCACGCACTAGCCTCCCATGAACTTCAGCACAACCGAAATCGTGCTGACCCGAGGCCCCAGCTTACGTCTTGCTCTGGTTCTACCTACTGCGAGTAGTTTCTCTGCCATGATTGTACACAGGTCCACGCTCAACTGCCGAGGTGGATGTAGGTAGGAAATACATCAACTGGGATGCTCTTAAAGAGGTCAGGAAAAAATAGTTTCCTAATAGTAATTTTTCTCTCAGTGGCAGCAGACATTTTAGCAAGACACGTAACCAGGCTTTAAATGAAACCCAGAGTTAGAAGACACCACCTTTAGCTCTTTAGTTGTCAAAGGAGTTAGACTTTCTGTGCCCTATGCATTAGAAACGCCCTATATTTTCCTATCAAAGGTAAGGTGAGAACAAATCACAGGCAAGAGACAGTAAAGGTGGTGAGTAGAGTGACACTGTGGATTTCCAAGGTTGCCTGGTCTCTGTAGGAAGTGCCTTTCTGGAGATTTCAAATGCCACTTCAATACAGATGTAACATTCCCAGCACGTGTTGAGCGTCTGTATTTTCATCTTCAAAAGGAAACAAACTGTGGAACTAGCAGAACATCATCTTGTTCTGCCTTCAGGAGATGGGATATGGATGCAGCAAAGCAATGCACTGCTGCTGGAATAGCAAAATCCCCAAACTAACATGAAGGGAAGGTAGGCAGGTGAGTGGAGTATTTAAGATGGGACTCAATGCCAAATCTAGCATACACATCACTGTACTGTGCAGAGTAGGCACAAGCTCCACATGGCAAATCCAAAGAGACTGCACACTCAGCATGCATTTAAACATTGTGGGTTTTCCAAGGGCTGCAAACATGAAAAATCAACTTAAAGCCAGATCACTGTCCTCCCAGAGCCCAGATGAAAAAGGAGGAAAAGACACTTTTAACATATATTAAATCCTAAGGCAGAATTCCTACTGAAGAGCCTGAAACAAGAAGCCTACAGGACAGAGAAGGGAATAAACATCATCCCATGTACAGAAAGTCAAGTCTCAGCCTGAGCAACCCAAGGGTACCAAAGAAGAGAGTCAACCAGCCTCGGGTGGCTGGCAGAGAAAGCTGCAACGAGCCAAAACACAGCCACTGAAAAGGCAGGATATTTGCCCAACACGCTCTAGAAATAGATTTGCTTAGATTTTCTTAGTCAAAGTGACCCTGCTCTGGCAGGGGAGTTGGATTAGATGATCTTGTGAGGTCTCATCCAACTCCTAATGTTCTGTGATTCTGTGATTGTATTTTGTCAAGGTTCAAGGTAGTACAATCATGAATTATGATCTTTATTCTATGAAGATAATGGCCAAACCTAATTCATATCTTTTTTTCTGGAAATTTTCCAGTGGGGAACCTTTGGAGGTGGCAATTCATTAAATAGAGCAGAGTGACGGGTACTCTCACATCCAAGCTAACCAGTGCTCTTACACCATTCTGAAAGCAGCTGATTTAGGAACTTGCAGGACAGCACACAAACCTCAGGTGTCTTTAGTGGGTAAGAAACCATTGCCTGAAGGCAAAGAGCAGGAGACCAAAAATCAGGTACTGACCCTGAATACACTGTCTCATTCCATCATTCAGGAATTAATATGGTTAAATGACGTGTCCTGGGAAGAAAGAAGTCATTCCAATGACAGAGTTTTAAAAGGATGCTCTGGGCATGCAGGGCTTTGAGCTGGTTATGAAATTATTTCCTGGGCATCTTGCAAAAAGATCCATTTCTGTGAGTGCACATGCAACAGATGTATAATAATATTGAGCCTTAAAGCTGGCATGTGCCTCAGAGCTGTTAAGTCTACTCAGGAGTCTTTACTTCCACCTTAATTACAAATGCATTGCCCTGGGACAAGACAAACATTTCTCTGCCAAACGTGACCAAACTTCACATTCTGAAGACCTTAAAATTTCACGTTAGCAACGTTCACGGTCTTCAAACACAAGCATTTGTAATTATAGCATTATCTAGATCAACACTTTACTACATAAATTAAAATTAATTAGTTAAGCTCAGGATCTTGCCTAGCAGCATTTCCTGTTCAGTGATTCGGATCAGTGTGGGCTGATCCTTCCTGGAATGCCTGAAACCTTTAATTGTGTTGCACGTGAACACAACAGGATTTTATGTTCATGGCAGTGATTTAACACCCACCCCCCTTGAATGAAGTAAATCTTTTAAGTGATCCACAGAGAAAAAGTTAACAGCTTTAATACTTTTTTGGCCTGCACGGTTTATGGGGTTCCCTTTCCTGATCAGTATAAACCCCAATACTTCTGCAACAACCCTCCTTAGCAAATAAATGTCATCAGGAGTTGGGTTGGCTTGGAAATGAGCATTGCTATTCAGGCAGCTGTTAAGGGAATCATTTCCCTTGAAATAATAAACCTTGTTCTCAGTAACATTTGACATCACTTATCAGCATTACCTGGAGAGACTCCACTGATGTTAGTAACAACAGGGCAAAATCAGGCTTGGTGAAAATAACAACTCAGGACCAGAGGCACCACAAGTTCTGTGCCTGTATCACCTCCAGGCTTGGCCTGGCTGATTGAACTCTTGTGAATTCACAAAAAACAAGCACCTGTAATGCAGGAGGGGTACAAAGAAAACTTGAAAAAGTCTGCCCTGAATAATTTTTGGCTGCTTCTAATGTTGCCATCCTTTATTTATCCCTGCTCAAGACAGATAAACTTGAAAACACCTTTCCTCGCCTTCCTTCTATCCTGGAAGGGCTGTAACAGCAGACTATGAATGGTCTGGGGGCCAGACTGCACACCGATGGGAAATAGCCCAGATTTACCCTTCCCACATTCCAACCTAAACCAACATGATCCTGCTCCATCTGCTAACTAAGCTGTCCAGGTCACATCATCCTGGAGTAACGTGGCTCCTGAAGTGGAGCTATTTATTTTTGGCCAGTTTTCTGTCCAAAGTAGGTAAACTCTAAGTCTCTCTCTAGACTCATTTGCTTAGACACAACATGTGTCTTAACCAAAAATGCCTGAGCAATACTTGGAGTCACTCAGAACAATTTGAAAATCATCACTGAGTGATCATCACTTGAGTGCCTGTTTTGAAGCACTTTGGTTCTGATTTTAGGTACCTGAGAAGACTTGACTTCAGGAAGCACTGGAGATGGCCAGGACTTTGAAAAGAAAATGAAAACAAAAAGACTGAAACCAACTGAATAAATTCACATGTCATTTTAGGGTCTGAAACATTAAGGAAAGTAAGAAATTCTGAGGGAATTTGTGGCATTTCCATCTGCCCAGCTTAATCCCTGGGGATTTTCTTCTAAGAGATAACCCATGAAACTGGTACTCTACATTTCATACATGGTGGGAAAACAAACGTTGTCTTTGTCCATCCTTTTTATGACACAATTTTGGAAACCAAATAGTTCCCAATCTGGCCAACTGTTCCTTACATGGAGGCCCTTTGATCATGCTTGCTGCCCTGCTCAGGACAGCCCTCATGGCAGGGCATTTATGAATAAGCTGAGCAGGACAGATCTCAGCTCAGATTCCTCCCAAGCTTCACTGATAACTTCGCTCCACTCACTCCAAGCCGACTCTATTTGTTCAAGTACCTACTCTCTCTATCATTTATTAGAGGGTCTCTGTTAATTTCTGACATTGCAAGCCTGTAGCTCCCCACATCCCCTTAGACTCTTTTTAATGTTGACATCCACTGTCTTGGTCCATCAAAGACCATCCATCTGTGGTCTCTGGATACTGAGAAAGTTTTAAATGACAATATATTTTACTGTAAGCATCACAGCTACTTAATGCTTGAGTTCCCCAACTGCTCCTAGGTGAACACCATCATGGTTGTAGCATCTACTGTATTGTAACTTCTTCCACAGTAGCCTCCATACTGGACATATTCTCCCCTGAGTTTATCCCAAAATGATCCATGACTGATTCACCTGTTTCTTCCATAGGGAATACCAATTCACAGAATTAATCTGGCTTCTCCACAACAGTGTCCATCACACCTCCAACTGCTCCTTTTTAAACTGTGATCATAAAGTGACCCTAGAGAGTCTCTGGTCAGGTTTTTGCTCTTGATATGTTTGAAGACTTTAGTACTAGTTTTGAGTCCTTAACTAGTTGTTCCTTCTTCTTGCTTTACATTGTTGTCTCTCACCTGGCAGAGACTAGGATCCTGTCCGATTTCACCCTTTGGATATGCTTTCAGCTTTTCAAAGACTGCCTTTCCATGTTTTCATGACTTAATTACATCACTGTTCAGCCTATACCTGCTCCCTTTGCCCATCTGCTAAGCCCTTATCAAAAGGTGATACCTACTGCAATTCTGCTGCAGTACTGTTCAGCATCTCCATGCCTCCTGTAAGTAATTCTCTCAAAAGCCATTTTTAACACCCTTTTAATAACCTTCCTTATACACAAATGGAATCATAGAATCACCTAGGTTGGAAAAGACCCTTTAGCTCATTGAGTCCAACCACATCCTAACCCTGACTAGTCCACCTCTAGGTTATGGCCTTAAGCACTTCATCTACACACCTTTAAATACATCCAGGGATGGTGACTCCACCACCTCCCTGGGCAGCCTGTTCCAATGACAACCCTTTCAGTAAAGCAATTCTTCCTGCTATCTGACCTAAATCTTCCCTGGTGCAATTTGAAAACATTCCCATGAGACTTGGGAATACTCATGGATGAGAAGCTGGACATGAGCCACCAATGTGCATCTGCAGCCCAGAAGGTCAACCACATCCTGGGCTGCATCAAAAGCAGTGTGGCCAGCAGATAGGATGAGGTGATTCTGCCCCTCTGCTCTGGTGAGACCTCACCTGGAATACTGTGTCCAGCTTTGGAGCCCTCAACACAAGGACATGGACCTGTTGGAGTGTGTCCAGAGGAGGGCCACAAAAATGATCAAAGGGCTGGAGCACCTCTCCTGTGAAGACAGGCTGAGAGTTGGGCTTGTTCAGCCTGGAGAAGAGAAGGCTCTGGCTGAACCTTATAGCGGTCTTCCAGTACCTGAAAGGTGCCTAGAGGAAAGCTGGGGAAGAACTGTTCACAAGGGTGAGTAGCAAGAGGACAAGGGGTAACAGTTTTAAACTAGAAAAGGGGAGATTTACGTTAGGTATTAGGAAAGATTTCTTCACTATGAGGGTGGTAGATCTCTGAAGCAGGTTGCCCAGAGAGGTGGTAGAAGCCCTATCCCTGGAGACATTCAGTGTCAGGCTTGATGGGGCTCTGAGCAACCTGATCTAGTGCAGATGTCCCTGCTCACTGCAGGGGGTTGGACTAGATGGCCTTTAAAGGTCCCTTCCAACCTAACACATTCTATGGTTCTCTGATTCTGTGATTCTAGTCTTCCTATTTAGACATAAAACTTCAATCCAGATTGTACAGAATCCCTGACAACTCCTGCTACTGAACTTGACATTTAAACTAGTGTGTGGGTTGAGTGAGCTCAAGCACCACAAATTCCTGCCCAGACTCACATCTTGCTGTGGATTTAGCCTTTGCAGATGGCAGGTGAGATCTCAATATTGGAAGTACACTTGTCCTCTCTTATCTCTAAAATAAGCCACTGACAGGTCTTCCTGGTGGCCTTTAAAGAAACAAAGAAATCACCTATGTGCAAATCTTTTAAAAAACCCTACCCCAAAACCCCCAAAAACCCAAATGAGTATGAAGAATTGTGGCAAAATATGGATCCATTTTTTCCTGGAACTATACTTGCAAGGATTTTAACTTGCCTGTGAGAGATGAAATGGCAGCAGCTCTCTGGCTGCCTGGCTTTCATGTAAACAAAGGACTGTCAGGAGCTGCTGTTCTCAGAATTAACTTCTCACATCCCTACAGCGCTGTCTTGAGCACACAGACTCTCACCTTGAGTGATGGCCCAAATACTTCTAGTGGAAAACAGGTCAAGCCCTGGCTTAAAGTTTTAAATGAACCAGAATCACAGAATCTTAGGGGTTGGAAGGGACCTCAAGGGATCATCAGGTCCAACCCCCCTGCCAAAGCAGCTCCCTAGCTCATATTACACAGATAGGCATCCAGACGAGACCTGAATATCTCCAGAGAAGGAGACTCCACCACCTCCCTGGGCAGCCTGTCCCAGGGCTCTGTCACCCTCACTGTGAAAAAGTTCTTCCCCATGTTGGTGCGGAACTTCCTATGCTCCAGCTTACAGCCATTGCCCCTTGTCCTGTCCCCACAGACCAATGAAAAGGGGCTGGCCAATTCCCCCTGCAACCCATGTCTAAGATATTTATAAACACTATTTATAGTGTTATTATATTTATAAACCAGATATTTTTGGGCATGAAAACAAGTCGTCAAAGTATTTCTTGCTGTCCAAGAGCTGGTTTATCTGTGAAGACCTAGCTAGCAAGAGCAATGTCCTTGCTCCTCACTGCTTTAGAGATGCTGTATGGATGTGCAGGCTTTTAAATGCTGAGAGCTCTGTGCTAAGGAACAGGGAAAGAGAAATGAAACAATGGTTCTCCTTGGCATGGATTGAATAAAAACCAACAATGTCTTCTGCCAAAAGTTGTACTTGAATTTCAGTCTCACTTGAAAAATAAACATTCCAGGACATTAACCCCCTGTATTTTATATCCCTTAAGTAGCAAGAAAGTATCAGTTAATGTCAAGCTAAAAAAAAAAATAAAAAAAAATAAAGGAAGCAAACCATTTATTTGTTTTTAATGGTTAGAAATGAGCCTTCAACCCATTAAGCTCCTGGCTTCAACCACAGGACAGAGCTGCTTTTCTGGCTCTCCTAGGCAGTGGTGGAGGCAAAACCCCAGACACAGAAGCAGAATCTCCCTCAGTTACATGAGCAGGGCAGATAAATTTAGGTAGAAAGGGACCTCCAGAGATCATCTAGTCCCACTCCTGCTGAGAGCAGGTCAGCTTGCTCAGGATCATACCTTAGTAGCTTGCAAAAACCAGGTGGGTTGGACAAAGCAAAGAGAGTGACGTGAGCGGAGCACAGCAGTGACCTCATCATTCAGACTCACTTTTCAGAATAAAAGGGATGAAAACAGTAGAAAAATTGAAATGTTTGTGGATAGACACAATAAACCAAGTTCTGTCACCTTTTTTTTTCCTAACAAATTGACCAGGAAGAGAGACAAGCAAAATATCCACTGCTGCCGAGATGTGGCGTGCAGCACAGTGACCTGAACCAGATGTCCTCATCCTGCAAGCTCTGCACTGACACTCACTGACTGAGGCTCTGCATCTCTATCCATCTCCCAGAAGAAACCAAAGCCAAGTGCCTCTTGATCTTTAAAGCTCCCTCTCCCACTCCCTGCTCCTCTCATGTGGCAGAGGACATCAGAGGTGTCTCACACCATTAGAATTAACCATCATTAGCACAATGAGACCCCAGGACATGTATGCTGTACAGCTCTAGACAACATAATTACAAGAATCATTTTATTAATTTTTCCATTTGCATATTCCACTTTTGGTTCATTTTGCCTCAGCTGGATTACTAAAAACCTCAGCTGGTTGCGTTCAGTGAGTTTCTCTGCCTGTAGGACCTTGGAGGAGGTTGAGTTTTGTTATTTAAACCTTATTTCCATCTCACCTGCCTTCCCAAAAATAAAAAATACATATATATGGTCTTCTACCACGTTTCAAACTCACTTTTCATTATTCCAGTTTCTTAAGTTTGAGCTATTAAAATAAAAGGAAATAAAACTAGTGTCCAGTTCTGGGCTCCCTGGTATAAAAAGACAGGGATCTCCTGGAGAGAGTCCAGCAAAGGGCTAGGAAGATGATTAAGGGCCTGGAGCATCTCCCATATGAGGAAAGGCTGAGAGAGCTGGGGCTGCTCAGCCTGGAAAAAAGAAGACTGAGGGGGGATCTGATCAATGTTTATGAATATCTGAAGTGTGGGATACAGGGGAAATGTCCAGTCTCTTCTCAGTGGTCTGTGGGGACAGGACCCAATTCCTGTGATGACAAAGAGCCAAGACAGATGGAGCTGTGCAGACTCATCGGACTTTGTGCAGAAGCAGTGTGGAAGAACATCCCAGGAGAGCTGCTTAGACACCTGGGGGAAAAAGCTGACAGACAGAAGTTACAAATCACAGAATGACAAAATTTTTTTCCTAACATCTGAACTGACCCTGCCCTGGTGTAGCTTTGTGCCATTTCCCCTTGTCCTATCACCTGTCACCTGGCTGAAGAGACCATTGCCCACCTCTCTACACCCTCCTTTCAGGTAACTGTAGGTGGTGATAAGGGCTCCCCTCAGCCTCCTCTTCTCAAGACTAAACATCCCCAGCTCCCTCAGCCGTTCCTCATAGGATTTGCCCTCCAGCCCCTTCACCAGCCTGGTTGCCCTTCTCTGGACTCACTCAAGGACCTCAATGTCCTTCTTATGGTGAGGAGCCCAGAACTGGACACAGCACTTGAGGTGCGGCCTCACCAATGCCCAGTACAGGGGCACAATCATCCCCCTGGCCCTGCTGGCCACACTATTTTTGATACAAGCCAGGATGCCATTGGCTTTCCTGGCAACCTGGGCACACTGCTGGCTCATTCAGTTGGCAAAATCCCCAATCACCAAAATGTTTTCTTTGGTTCCAGGTTTCCATTATATTTTCTTCCACGTTCTCCACAGGCCCGAAGCCCAGTGTGAGATACTCAGCCCAGCTCAGAGATACTCCTCAGTGAATCGTGTGCGTGCCCAGTAAGATGAAGTAGATGGATTGGGAGGATAAATGAGCTTCAGAGTCTGGTCTTGCAGCTCCACAGGACATCCGTGGGAGTTCCCTCTGAGACTGTGAGGATGAAGCTGCTGGTTTTGCATTCGTCCCCTTACCAGCTAATAACGAATCCTCAGAGCCCGCTGTGCAGTGGATGACTTCAAAATAGGTAGAAACTTCAAGCCCAGCCTGTGGCATCACAGCTATTTATTTATATAAAATTAAAGCCAGGCTTTGAGTAGATTATTACACAGAATAGTCATCGGCTTTTGCCTCAAAGAGAAGTATTTTACAGAGTTAAATAAAATAAATAAATCCAACATATAAAACCTGCTGCAAAGACCCTCAAAGCTTCTCTCTACAGCTTTACCACCACTGTGTTATTTACTCTTTCACAGAGCTATCTGTAATGAAATTCTATCATATCAATTTATTAAACATGTTTTGAGGCTGTGAAATATGTGCTTATGTGACACAGTTACAGAAGTTACAGCTTCAGTTTATGGGAGTAATTCCCATTACAGAGCTCTATCCTAGATGTTGCTGTCGGATTCTTATTTTCTTGTGAAATGAGAAAATTGAGTTCAGATAATGAGACATTTCAAATTCATTTTCTAGCTCTACTCACACCAGGGCTTTCCACTACCAAGTCTCAAATCTATTTCCAAACTTTCCACTCATTTCCCATGAGAATGTAAGCAACTGGCTCAGAATCCATTATTTTTAAAACATTAATTGATTCTTACACATGCTAACTTTTGATGACCATCTTGTGTGCAGTTGGTGGGGTATTTTTTGTTTGGTTGGTTTTAACCTTGGTGTGACTCAAAATTAATCTACTTCAAAGTGAATCTACACTTCCTGACCTTTAGTGATTGTGAAGAACTGCAGCCCTTGGGAAGAGCTCATGTTGGAGAAGTTTGTGGAAGACTGTCTCCTGTGGGAGGGACCCCACAATGGAGCAGAGGCAGAGTGTGAAGAGTCCTCCTGTGAAGAGGAAGGAGTAGGAGAGACAACGTGTGATGAATTGACTCCAAACTCCAAACCCCATCCCCCTGTGCTGCTGCAGGGGAGGAGGGAGAGCCTAGGAAGAAGGGTGTGTGTGTGTGTGTGTGTGTGTGTGTGTGTGGTGTTTTAAGATTTGGGTTTATTTCTCATTATCCAACTCTGTTTTGATTAGGTAATAAATCAGATGATTTTTTTTCCCACAAGTTGAGTCTCTTTTGCCCATGAAGGTAAATGGTGAGTGATCTCTCCCTGTCCTTATCTCGATCCAGGAGCTCTTCGTTCTGTCTTCTCTTCCCCATCCAGCTGAGGAGGGCAGTGATAGAGCGGCTCTGGGGGGCATAGGATCAACCTACCACATCTTTTCCACACACACACTGCAAAAAATGGTGCTGACATGCATTACTAATATATTACATAAAGCAGAATCATAACATGGTTTCAGTTGGAAAAGACCTTCAAGATCATTGAGTCCAACCATCTATCCAGCCCTACTAGGTCCAACACTAGACCACATCACCAAGCACATCTACTCTTCTTCTAAACTACATCTACCAACATCAACTCTTCTTTTAAACACCTCCAGGGATGGTGACTCAACTACCTCATTGGGCAGCCTGTTCCAATATCTAACAAAACCAGAAACATCAGAAAACTTGATAATAATGAGAAGATATCCAACATATCTAGCTAGCACTAGTAATTGGTCACTAAATCTGAGAACTTGAACTAGACTAGCACATGTTGTCCTACTGCAGAGCCATCATCCCACCACCACAAGGCCTTCATCAGCAATGCCTTCATCCTGTTACCAACTCAGGAGCTGAGATTCTCTGGAAATCCCTTTTAAGAAGTAGCTAGAAATCATGCTTCTCCTGGAAGGACAGAGAATTTGGTGGTTATTTACAGTATCTTCTAACAGAAGGACAAGAAGGCATCAAAAATACCACCAGACTGCAAGTTCAAAACAAAGTGAGTTATTTCTATATACAACACTCAGTCATCCTAAAGACCTCCTTGCCTTGTATGCTACTTTTAATACAGAGTTTAGAAACATTTAACTAACTTCAGGGTAGGGGCTGTGTGGATCTTTCAAAGGGTGTTAAGGATTTAAGCAAGTAGGTCCCTGAGCTGTAAACTGCTGCAGGGAGGAAGCACTGTCCCTGCTTACTTGCCTATCCCCATTTTTCCCTGATGATCCACTGTTGGCTACTGTGAGAACAGGACACTGGAATTAATGGTCTGGTCTGATCCAAGCCATGTAGACATATCCGAGCAGTAAAATTATCAAGCTACCTGAGACACAAGAGAAGGTAGGATATGAAGAGTGTCATTTGGTTACAAAACACAAAGAAACCTCCAATTATTTGAAGCCTCTCATGTTTTTCATAGCTTCTTGCTGTGGGGTTCTCCACAGGCATCCTCAGCATTGATGCTCCAAGGCCAATTCATCGCGTGTGCCAAGAGATCGTACCACACAGTTTGTGTGTAAACCAGAATTTGCAACTACCAAAGAGTGGTTTGTAACAAGATCCCCTAAAAAGGCAAAAGTATGCTCCAATAGCTTATAAAGCACTGGGACACCATCAGGAACCGCTCAAGTAGCTGCACATCATGGAACTGATTCTTAACACCAGCACAGACTGCACTTTCTCTGCAGTGAGCGTCGCGCTGAGGTGGTTATTATTCACAAGGGATCTGGATTTCCCAATGGCAGAGAACTGAAGGAGTGGAATTTCAGATTCCTTCACTTTTAGATTTTTCACTTCCAAGATGTAGAACAGGGGAAAACAAATCAGAGGGTGGGTGGAGGGTGGACAGAATAGAGTCAGCTTGACCAGCCAAAATCTGCTGACAGAGCCAAATATCATCCAGCACCAGTTACTGGCCAAGAAGCCCTACACGGAATTGAGCGTGTTCTGTAATTGAGATACTCATAGTTCCAGCCACAGCAGTCAGACAAAAATGCTGAAATAAGCTCAAATGTGGTACGAGTTGTGCTGCAGAAACAACACTCACTTGGTGGAGAATGTATGAAGGGCTTTAGAGAAACAGGCTGTAAAGTCATACGTGAAAGAGTGCTTTTGCAATCTGAACATGTTTGGATGACACCGCTGTCAATGCAAGGCTATCCAGAAGGAAATGTAAAGCAAGATTTAAAAAGCAGCTTCATCTTCCTGAGGGGCTTTTTGGGGAATACATTCACATACAGAGAACTCCAAAATTTACCAGGATGTCTCTTAATCTTCTGCTTGAGGGGGAACTTTGATGATGAAAGGTCTTTACAGAAAAAAGGCTGTCTAGATCACAGAATCACAGAGTCGTAGGGGTTGGATGGGACCTCTAGAGATCATTGGGTTCAACCCCCCTGCCAAAGCAGTTCCCTAGGACAGGTCACACACGTTGGCGTCCAGACGGGTCTTGAATATCTCCAGAGAAGGAGACTCCACACCCCCTGGGCAGCCTGTCCCAGGACTCTGTCACCCTCACTGTGAAAAAGTTCTTCCACATGTTGGTGCGGAACTTCCTGTGCTCCAACTTGAGGCCATTGCCCCTTGTCCTGTCCCCACAGACCACTGAGAAGAGGCTGGCCGTTTCCCCCTGTGTCCCACACTTGAGATATTTATAAACATGGATCAGATCCCCTCTCAGTCTTCTTTTCTCAACACTGAACAGCCCCAGTTCATTCAGCCTGGACCTGTCAATTACAAGACTTAGAAGGCACCAACATCCTTTGGGAGAACAGCATAAAACCCATCACATACTCTCTCTACTACTAAGACAGACCCAGCTAACTGCACTTACAGGATTTACACATTTCCCTCAAGACCAAACTGATACCTTGCAAGCTTGTGAAGCTAGAAACTAAGATGCAGTGCTTCTTGAAAGATGCTCAATAGATTGAAAAACTGAAGGTGTTTCTGAAGTGCTGGAGCACAGCACAGGAAAAGTGTGGTTATTCAGTTACATCCCCATCCCTGTGCCAGATCTGTCTGAAACCCTACGCTAACACCTGACAACATTTCTGAACAGAGTCTTGCTAAGGATAAAGACAGTAGGCTTTTCTTGGTGTTTAAGGAATGTGAGATCTGTCTGCAAGAAATACCCCCAAACACCTTTCCCCTTTTTATACAGAAACACATCCTTTGTTTATAGAGACCTGACAACACTCTATAAACGGGTGGAGTCCCTTCAGAGCCCACAGATGCAGCAAATCCTTTCAAAATCCGAACACCTGCATTGAAGGGGTTGCACCACAACATAGATGAAAGCTCTTTGAGGGTCTGCAGGAAAGCTCTGTGTTCAAGCATGAACTTTAGGGTAGTGCCACAAGGCCCTGAAGATAGTTGCTGTAGCAGTTTAAGATCCTGCAGTCTCTTAATGGTGCAGTTTGATTGCCCAGCCTTGCTGAAGTCTATTGCCTCTGTAGTGAGGTGAGCAAGAGTCTACCATGTCCACATAAAACAATGAGCTCAAACCACTGATGAAGAGACAACTGTAAAGCAATATAGACCTAATTTTCCAAACTCCCTCTGAATTTGGCTAATTAACTCCAGAACACCAAATATCTGATTACTGAACACCATCAATGACACTTCTTCCCTTGACAAGCATCTTTTTTGGAAAGACAATGAGCTACTATTAAAGAAATGTCATCACTTATTCTGGAGTTGAAGTACTACTTTTTGGAGGTCTATCAGGCTACTTGCCTCATAACTGGGACCTCATAAATGCCTCTAGTTCTTCATTCGTGTACAAAACAGCTGCCCTTTCAGAAGCAGCCAGCAAGATAATGTAAATTATAAATAGTGCAGACCAATTAAGACCCCAAGATTTAAAAGACATTATGGAACTAAATATTTTAAGTAATAAATTTTTAAAACTAAAAGGATCAATCTAATTGTGTAAAGTTACCTGCAATTACTTTCTCAGCTTTCTAATATTCATAGAATCCCAGACTGGTGTTGGTTGGAGGGAGCTCAAAGCCCATGTAGTCCCAACCCCCTGTATTGGGCAGGGGCACCCTCCACCAGCCCAGGTTGCTTAAAGTCCCATCCAACCTGGCCTTGAACACATCATCATTGTGAGCAACTCGTCCATGAGAGAAGTAAATTCCTGGGGAATAAACATCATTCCATTTGGAAATGCTCAGCAAATGCACTAACCACGTCTGGATAAACCATATGTGTTGCCATTTTCAGCATCAGAATTCTGACACCAGGGTGTATGTCAATCATTCCCACTGAGCTTGGCGATGCCAATCAATACCATCGGGGGGGAAGAAAAAGGATAAGTTTTCAGGGTCACAAATTCTTCAAATACTGGAATTATTTTTTTTTATTCTAGACTACTTAACCAAGCTATAATCCATGCATTTAGGGCCACATGATTCACCAACATTGAGGCAGCCTACAAGAAACCAAATGTTAAAATAATTCCTGAAAAATAAGGGTGGAAAACCCCTGTTTGTTGCACAAGAGGTCTTTGACTCTGTTGTGGACCAGTGTAAAAATCAGCTAGAAAGTGTCATATGGACCACACCAGATTTACACTGAAGAGGTTCAGGCACACAGGTCTGGGGAAGTGGAGCTGTACTGACACTTGAAGTGGTCAGGGTGCTTTTCCGTATTCTAAGCCTTTCAGACACCAGTATCTAAGTAGAAAGCAAGTAACAAGGTAAGTGAGACCCTAGGGTCATCACTGATGTTAAAAACCAGACAGAAACAAACACCACCACCCCCTAAAGGAAAAAAAAGCCTAAGGAATGGAAACTTTCCCTAGCTGAAAAAAATGGGCATAGCAAGGTGACATGAGGCAAGCTGTGCATGAGCTGCAGAAACCCCAGTCTGTATCTCAGGATTTAAAGAAAACTCTGCTAACAAAACCCAAATTGTACTTCTGTTAATACTGAAAGCAGAACTGCAGCTTCATGTCAAATGGTGTTAAACCCAACTCTAGGGGAATAATTAAATAAACAAACAACAGCTGCTGGTTATCAGAAGCTGTAATTACCAAGACTATATCGTTACTGGCAGATAGCATGGGGGTTTTGGGTAAAGTTAGAATCAAAACTCCTGCAGCAGTCAGTTCTGTTTATAGGATTGGCAGGTCCTGGACAGGCCATATGGGAGTTGTGCTGGGTCCCAGACCATACCCAGCAAGGACACCCACTGTTTTGGAGGGTCAGAGTTTAGTAATGTAAATGCAGACCTTGCAGCTGGCCTTGGTGGTGAAGAACAGTCTTGGGTCTGTTTAATTCACTAGTACAGATACCACCCATGTCTGGTATCTGTCATTTGGGGTTTCTTCAGTTTTTACATCAGCTGGAATCCAGTACAACTCGACATTCAAAGCAGCGCCATTCACAGAGCACGCTGACTGAAGTATTCCCGTGAGACAGGGATGAACTCGAGCTGTAAAGCCGGTACTAAGAGGGCACAACAAGATTATGAAGCAAACATTTAACTGTGTCAGTGAGACTAGCTCACATGGCAGAGCAGCTCATCAGCTGTGGCTTTACCTGAGCATCAGATGTATTTGTCAACTAAGAGTCCAAGGAAGGTTGGCAGAGACTTGACAGATTACCTGGATGTTGAGATGGGTAATAGATCATATTGGATTTTGATTGTAGAGCTTAAACTACAACTTCCTTGAATATCACTCTCAGAGAAACCTTTAACCACTTTCAAAAGGCTTATGGCCACCATTTCCCCAATGGCTTACATGTCATTATCTACAATACCTACCCTTTAAAATTGCTAAAGGGTTACAAGCACCTCTTTTCACATCACCATACTACCAAAACCTGATGTCTGATGAAGCACAATGACGACAAACAGGGATTTCTAATGGAAAATCCTCAATTCAAATTCAAATCAGATGCTTTTCTAAAGCCTTTCTAGATGTTTCGGCAAGCTCAGTAAACTGTGGGCAATTAAAGTAGTTAGCGTGTTCATATCCAATGAATGTGTTTATTTGTAGCAAAAAGCATCTGAATTATAAAGTGGTTTCACTCTTCTTTGCTTGGCAGCTTAAAAGGTCACCAGATTAATAGAAAATCTCACAAAGCTTGAACCTGACCGTAAATTCTCAGTGCTTTTTAAACCCTCCAAGGACAAGAGAGAGGCATACATATTCATTTTGCCTTCACTGTCCTGAGATAAAGTTTAAAAGAATGATCTCTCCTTGAGTCCAGGTTGGCACAAGATCCTCTATCTGTACTAACGTGCTGCAAACTCAATGAGCTCCTGTCAAACAGCAGAGGTGAAGTGCACTGCAGTTAACATGCTTCAGCTGTAGGGTACTTTATACCTGTAAACTGCACTGTACAGGATCAGTTTTTCTTTTATACTCATTTTGAGAGGTCTATTTTTGTTTAAATATGTAGAACAGTAAGCAAAAGTATTTTATATAAGGTTTTAGAATCAGAAATACCACCTCCTTCTACAATATCTTCTAAAAAAGCCAGGTTCAAGGCCTGTTTCACTGATTGCCCATCCTGCTTAGCCTCAAAACCGCTCTAGTAAACACTGCCAGGACCATCAGGCTGCTATGGGTGAGGAAAGGTTCAAAGTACAGGCTGTGCTTTACAGTACACCTGAATGCATGTCCATCTGCTGTGGAGCAGCAGATCACCATGAGGTTCAGTTGTCCCTATTTCCCATCTTTGTTTCAGTGACCTGATGCCAACAGACAGGAGCACACATTTCACAGTATCACAAGGTTGGAAAAGACCTTTAAGATCATCAAGTCCAACCGTTCCTGTCCTGTGCTAAACCATATCCCTAAGTACCTCATCTACCCGTCTGTTAAACACATCCAGGGTAGGTGACTCAATCCCCTCCCTGGGCAGCCTGTTCCAGGCCCTGACAACTCTTTCAGTGAAGAATGTTTTTTTGCTGACCCTGCCCTGGCACAGCTTCTGGCAATTTCCCCTTGTCCTATCTCCTGTCACCTGGCTGAAGAGACCATCACCCACCTCTCTATAACCTCCTTTCAGGTAGTTGTAGGTGGTGATAAGGTCTCCCCTCAGCCTCCTCTTCTCCAGGCTAAACATTCCCAGCTCCCTCAGCCACTCCTCATAGGATTTGCCCTCCAGCTCCTTCCCCAGCCTGATTGCCCTTCTCTGGACTCGCTCCAGGACCTCAATGTCCTTCTTATGGTGAGGAGCCCAGAACTGGACACAGTGCTCGAGGTGTGGTCTCACCAATTTCCTCCTGGAAAGGCCTGCCCAAGGGTCTTTCAGTTTCACAAACTACCCGAAGTTGGGCTGCTTAGACAGAACCAGGACCTGAGGTACTCCAAGCCAGCCCAGGTACAATACAGACACAGGCAACATACAAATTGCTTTTGCTATCACTCTCCATTTTATTGTAAGACAGAGATTTTGCCTCTTGTCTCCTTCCCTTGTACTCCTGTTGGTAAAACAACCTCACCATTATATTAACATCCCTTTTTGCCATGTAGGTCACATTCAAAATAAGGTTATATTATTAGCACAGAAAGTTTCACATTTTTCTCAAAAGGGAGGAGATGGAGCACAGTCCGAGGCTTGAAGTCATCAATGCATTTCCCCAGCACTTCCATTCAGTACCTACATCAATAAAAGGAGAGCTCTAAAAGAGGTGGCTTGTGCACATACATCCAGAATGTTCTGTTCAAAGCTCAGCACTTGAAAGCTGTTATTGCTTCACAGATATGGTAGTTGTAAAATAGAATTGTAGAATGTGTAAGGTTGGAAGGGACTTTTAGAGGTCATTTTAGTCCACTCCCCCTGCAGTAAGCAGGAACATCTTCACTAGATCAGGTTGCTCAGAGCCAGAAGCCCATGGGTTAATACAAAGTAGACACACATGTCATTTTTCCATGGCAGGAATATAGGATCTCAAGCACAGATTAATGGCTGACAAGAAACACCCTAAGTTAACACGCCCACCTTAACAAATTGGTTACACAGCGAGACACGTTCAGCCCCTTTGGTGCTGGGATATGCCTTTGAACAGTCTTCAAAAGTCATCATCTGCTGAGAGGTCAGAGATATTTTAACATGATGTAGAAGACGTTGATGTTTTGCAGATGGCAGTAGCAATGCCTCTTCCTGCAGGAGAATCAGAAGGTTTTAATTTCAGAGAACAGCAGGGGTGAATTAGGACTCGGAATGAAGAGGGTGGATTCTGCCAAAAATCATGGCCTAGGCACGTGCACGTGCTTGCTTGTGAAAAACAAACAATGTGGGCTTAGACAAACCTCATGTGAGGTTCTACTTTGATGAGTATCCAAATTACACTGAAGTCGCTCAAATCCGACACTGCTGGGAATGTATATTTTATACCCATCAAAATCTCATCATAGCGTTTTCATCTGCAGACAGTGCACAGGGCTGCCCCTTGCAGTTGCACATTTCAAATTAGCTTCTTATTACACCTAAGTTTAGAGGGCACCTCCCTGCTCCATTATGCTGGCCTCAGTCAAAATTTCTGCATAAAAGTTGCCCTGAAAATGCCTCCAAGCATTTTCTCCTCAGACAAAAGAAAGCAGTTCTGCAAAGCCTGAGGTTACCTGAATAACTTAAAAGACAATAAAACATAAATTCAGTTATTTCCAAAAGCCACCAGCTTCTAAACTACATTTATCTTGGAACAGCATGGCTATGGCTCAGCACAAAGCAAACATTCTGGGTTTATTTTTGTCATCACTGGAAACCCATGCTTTGGAGTATTTTTTTTATTTACACAAATCCAGTCATCCACATTCAGGTTATTCACAAATCTTTCTAGCATTGAATTTTCCCACAAGAGCTCAGGATTTGTGCATCATCCTGAACCTGCTCTAAGATAGAAGTCTTTCTACACAGATCAAGGAGAAAGAACTGCACTTTCTGACTCTGAGCAGCGCATCAAACCTTCCTGGGTGCGTTCCTGTGAGATTTAGTCTGGGTGATCCTGTTCTGGCAGGGGGGTTGGACTAGATGTTCTTTCAAGGTCCCTTCCAACCCCTAACGTTCTGTGATGCTGTGATCTAAGGACCTGCAGGATCAAACCCCAAGCATTTATTCCAAATTCCTGATGTCAATTTTCAAAAAGTAGACTTTTAACTTATTCTGGTTTTGGCAGAGGTAGAGCTAATTTTCTCTTGGTAGCTGGTATAGTGCTGTGTTTGGGACTTAGGGTGAGAGCTGATAACACTGATGTTTTAGTTGCTGCCAAGCAGTCTGGGACTTTTGAGCTCCTCATACTGCCAAGCCAACACAAAGGTGGGGGGCACAGGCAGGACAGGTGATCCAAACTGGACAACAGGATATTCTATATTATATGATGTGACATACTGTTTACAACTAGGAGCGGGCTAAGAGGCAGAATAGCAGTTGGGGAGCAGGAAGTCTTGTACAGCAGCAGCAGGGGGGTGATGGCATTTGTTTTACTATGTCACCGTTTTTGCTTGTGTGTGTGGGCTGAGAGGCTGGGCAGTTTGGGGGTCCTGCACAACACCTGGGGTGGTCTCACGCAGCATCAACTTCAGGTGGAGAGAAACTGTGCTATTCACTTGTTTGTATATATTATCTTCCTTTCTGTGTGTGTCCTATTAAACTGCCTTTATCTCCTGGTATTTAGAAGAGGCCTGGTATTTAGAAGATACCAAGTTTACATAGCTGTGGGGCTTTATTCCTTTTTGTCATTCTTCAGGGGCAACCCTCATCATGTTCTTTGTTGCTGCTACACTTTGCTAGTTTTCCTTAACATCCCAAACCTAGCAACTAGGGAATTGAGGCAAAGGAAACGTCTGCCAGAATAGAAAACCTATTAGAACATGTATTTCCACACCAAGGCTATGGGAACTTTACTATGTCCAGTTCTGGGCTCCCTGGTATAAAAAGGACAGGGATCTCCTGGAGAGAGTCCGCTGGAGTGCTACAAAGATGATTAAGGGCCTGGAGCATCTCCCCCATGAGGAAAGGCTGAATGAACTGGGGCTGTTCAGCCTGGAGAAAAGACGACTGAGAGGGGATTTGATCAATGGTTAAAAACATTTGAAGTGTGGGACACAGAGGGAAATGGCCAGCCTCTTCTCAATGGTCTGTGGGGACAGGACAAGGGGCAATGGCCTCAAGCTGGAGCTTAGGAAGTTCCGCACCAATACGTGGAAGAACTTTTTCACAGTGAGGGTGACAGAGCCCTGGGACAGGCTGCCCAGGGAGGTGGTGGAGTCTCCTTCTCTGGAGATATTCAAGACCCATCTGGACACCGACCTATGTGACCTGTCCTAGGGAACCTGCTTTGGCAGGGGGGTTGGACCCGATGATCTCTGGAGGTCCCTTCCAACCCCTATGATTCTGAACCAAAATTTAAGATCCAACTATTATTTGGGGAGGAGAAAAGGTTTGTGCTCATGGCTTGGGGGCAAACCAAACATCCTTAATGTGTCTATTTAATCAGACCACTCAGTTACTGCACAGCATGTGGGAAGGACAGGTTGAACCCCCATGCTAGCATTAAAGAATGTAAGTTCTAAGACCACCAATCATACAAGGGTTTATCATACTGCTTCAGGACTTTCATTTCTTTGATCTACTACTTTTCTACTACTCCTTTCTTAAATCAAAAGAAGAAAGCAAGCCAATGAAAAAAATCTCATGTTACCTTAAGTGTGAAGCTGAGAGAAGAGTTTTAACATCTGAAGCAAATGAGTTACTTCGTAGGGTATTTATCACCTGTTTTTCTTCTTATTTAATAAAGCAAATGCCAACTAGAGACATAAACTGCCTGATCCTCGCTCTGCAAGCCCATTTTGGTTTTGCAGTTGATTTTTCTTCTGTCTAGAATCCAACAATACAGATATATTGGGTTTTGTTTCTGCTTCTCTTCCCCCCGAACGCAGGGAAGTGCATCACCGTTTGTTTACAGCCCAGCTGCACTCCGATAAAGCCACTCCTCAGATAGCCTCTGGCCAGAAGACACTCTAGTCTTACAGCAGTGGGATAATAAATCACAAACCCATACCTCAGTTCAGCACAGCACTTTCTTAAAAAAATGTGAAGTCAACAAGGTTATAACTCTGAATGCTTAACTGCAAAAGGCTATAATTACTCATTTGTTTCCCATCAAATTCAATCTGCTTTGGATCTACTCCTAGGCATTTGCTGGAAGGTGTTATTAAATAAAATGAGAGGGAAGTCAGGCCAATAATGTCTTGATTTCTAAGAAATCCATGTCGTATCTGCCCAATCTGATGCTGAAGCAACACCACAGGAGGACCACACATCACACCCACTAGCTTTAAGCATATTTACCCTATTTTGGTTCTCTCTTTGAATCATTGCTTTAATAACATAGACAAGGTAATCACCTCCAGTTGCAGATGGTGAAACCTGTAAACCTAGACACAGTAAGACTGGAAGTTTTGCACTGTTCCTTAATAAAGACAGAAATTTTAAGTAATTAACTAAGCACTTTAATGGAAAAAAAATGAGTTCTGGTAAACAGAGTAAAAAAACCTTCCTAGAACAGCTGCTTATCACTGCTTGCTTCCTCTGTGCACAACTTTTGGGAAATATTTCACAACATTTACATTTTATAAAACTGTACATGTTTTATGGCTTCTATGGCATATAGCTGCTCATGTGTCATGCATATCGAACAGGCTGAGGCTGAGATAATCGTTGATAGAAATAAAAGATGCTGTGACCAGACAACTGAGCAGACAGGTATGCTGGCTGAGTTGGTATGAAGCTAACTTGGAGAGACTCATGCTCACTTGTCTGCCAGAAACATCCGGTATTACCTCAGACAAGCTAAATTCAGCTGCCCACTGAAGCAAGGATAACTCCTTTTCCCTGTCTCCAAAACTAAACGTGAAGGGTAACATCAGTTACCAGTGTAACAACCTTAACCCAGGACTGCTCAGTCCTTCCTCCAACATGTACCAGATTGATTTAGAAACTACCCTCCATCACTGCTCGAAAAGAAACACAACGGAGCTCCAAAGGGTTGGATGTGAGCGCGTTAGGACTCCGATAGCTTTAACTTCAATGCCTGAATGAATCTCATTAAGGAAAAGCAGTAGCTGAATGATGGATGCCTTGAAATTCAAATTATGTGCTGAATGCCTCCAACAATTAGGAAAAAGAAATAATAAACCACAAGTATTTCTCCCAGCCATGTTATTTTCTTCTTTTCTTTTTCTTCCACATCTCAGTGTTCAAACTCAACAGTTCCACAGCCAGGGAGTGAAAAAATAATCTGGCTCTCCACTTCAGGCTCAAGTTGGAGAAAATCCTAAACCTGAGCAGTGCATTCTAGGTACTGAAGACATTTCTTAAATTGTGGAGGAATAAATAAGCATCTTGACAACTCCTGTTATTTTTTTTTCTTTACCTCACATTTGAATTATGAAACATATACGTAGATCTCCTCTCCAAGAATGAGCTTTGAGAACTAGTCCCTCAAGCACCAGTACCTCAAGGCATGTTCGCTAGTTCCACCCACATCTTTCTACCTAGAAAAGAACGTGAGCCATTGCCCCAGGATTTCTGAAAGTCCAGAAACCAGCTCAGAGCTACAGTCTTACACACAAAGTTACTCTGTAAATGGATAGTAAATCCATGCATTCCAAAGATGATCATCCTCTCTGCATATGTACACAGACTGTATGCAAAACAGATGCAGGCTGCCTGGGCATCCCAAGCACATGGCCACAGTGCATGTGTGACTCAACCCTGCAGTTCCCGGGTGCATGTCAGCCTCATCATCCAGACATGTCAGACCTCTTGCCAATGCACTGCCCAGAGGGAGTGTAAGTGAGCTTATGGAAAGGCACAGAAAATACAGCACACCCTTGGCATGCACATCTTACCGTGGCAGTACTTCTTCTCAGGGAAGCCCTGGCTATGAACACAAGAACCCTGACAATTGACACAAACTCCTGACAGGAAAATGTAAGCTCTTGGTATACATAATATTTCACATCTTGTTTTCCAGGTGATCTTTTAAACCTTGAATTATGCATTGAATGGTACACTATAAGTATCCCAGGAGGGTGTCTGGTGTCTCTTGCACTCACACAGTATCTACCACCAGGATGCACACATGGCACTCAAATTAATGCCATGCAAAAAGGAGACATTTTCATTTTCCAGAACACCAGTGAGAGGGATTTTGTGGTAACCTTGGACAATTGATACTTTGGTCTTACAAACAGCTGAGGAGAAACGTGCACCATGTGCTGGGCTGAATCTCAGGAGGTGCCGAGTGTGGGCAATGGCAACTGGGAAGACTCAGTACTTGAGCTAGACACAGGCTCTCCTACACCGAGTTAAAAACCCTTAACAGCTCTGCCTGCTTTATTTAACATCCAGGCCAGGAAGGACCCCTCAATCTCAGAGGGAACTTTAACATTACAGATAATTAAGTACATACTGAGGCAACAGAATTCAGGCTGGATAAAGCTTACTGTTCATCTCACAGGAAAGAGCTTCTCTACTAGCCTCTTTACTGTCTGTCCTGCTCTCCATCTCTTTTGAGCACAGAGGATCTCCAGCCTCATCGAGGTGAATAGTAGTGAGTAAATGCAGGGAGATACAAAGAAAGGCTGGTTTGGAAGAACTGTTTCACTATTTGTCCTTCTGCCTGGTTCTACAATCAGGTGGCCAAAGATTTCAAAGACCACTGTGTCAAGGAGATCTGTGTAACAATGCTCTGGGCAGGAGATGGGTACAAATTCCTCCCTTGCACTGCCACAGTGGTGGTGACTCATCGAGGGCGGAGCTAGGGGCGACAGAGGCAGTATAAAAAGCCCACCGCGACTGCCACCCAGTTCAGTTGCTGGGGAGAAGGGCTCTGAAGCGGACTCTTCGTCGAGGGACCCTCTCTGCAAGCAGCATCCCCCGGGCATAGATCACCGTGGGAAACTAACTTAGAGCACCGAAGATCAGAAGGAGAGAGGCAGCGGGCGCACCCATCAGTGGTCGTTAGCCCCCATCAGCTGCCATTGTTCCTCCCTTGCACTGCCACAGTGGTGGTGACTCATCGAGGGCGGAGCTAGGGGCGACGGCAATTATCCCTCCCCAGTCAAGAGGGGCCTCTGGGAGCGCCAGCGACCAGGAGCGCTGCGAACAGGACGGGCAAACAGGGCGTGGCACGTCAGAAGGGCAGTTCGCGTGGGCAGGGCGAGCGGGCAGGGCGAGCCTTCCCTCCCAGCTCAGAGGGGAAATTGAGCACACCAGCTCCGAGAACACAGGTTGAGCCAAGGGTTCCCTGTTTGGTTTTGGTTGTTTGGTGTTTCTTTTGTTGTTTGTTGTTTTTTTTTTTTTTTTTTTTCCAGATATTTGAACCATGGTGTCTACCAGGCGGAGACCATCCCCCTACAAATTTGGGGCAACCCCAATGAGGGACGTGGCTAGGGATGCCTCGGTCCAGGTCACTGGCTGCAGGGAATGTCTGAGTCTACTGCTGCCAAGGGAAAGAGGCAAGGGCCTCACCTGTGTGAGGTGTGAGCAGGTGGATGACCTCCTCTGCTTAGTTGCTAGGCTAGAGGATGAGCTTGCGAGGGTAAAAGCCATTCGGGAAAGGGAGCGTGAAGAGCTCGAAAGGCTGAAAGCCATTCGGGAAAGGGAGCGAGAAGAGCTCGAAAGGCTGAAAGCCATTCGGGAAAGGGAGCGAGAAGAGCTCGAAAGGCTGAAAGCCATTCGGGAAAGGGAGCGAGAAGAGCTCGAAAGGCTGAAAGCCATTCGGGAAAGGGAGCGAGAAGAGCTCGAAAGGCTGAAAGCCATTCGGGAAAGGGAGCGAGAAGAGCTCGAAAGGCTGAAAGCCATTCGGGAAAGGGAGCGAGAAGAGCTCGAAAGGCTGAAAGCCATTCGGGAAAGGGAGCGAGAAGAGCTCGAAAGGCTGAAAGCCATTCGAGAATGCGAGATGGAAATTGACTGGTGGAGTAGCTCCCTGGCATCCAAGAGGGAAGAGTGCCAGGAAGATTCCACACTACTGAAGGCGGTCCCCCTGCCCTGCCCTAGCCAGGTAAATGGGAGCATCCCACACCCTGAGGAGGGCTGGAAGGTAGTCCCTACTCGCTGCCGTAGACACTCCCCCTGCCTCCCTACCCCACCCCCTCAGGTCCCCATAAGCAACAGATATGGGGCCCTGGGAGTTGAAGGTGAGGTATGTGAGGAGACGAATACAATCCCTCTACCTCAGAGGAAGCAAAAGCCCAGAGCAAGGAGAGTATCTGCACGCCTTGTGACGGCCTCAGAAAAGCGAGTAAGAAGAGTAGTTGTAGTTGGGGATTCCCTCCTTAGTGGGACGGAGGGCCCCATATGCAGACCAGACCCTACACGTAGGGAGGTGTGCTGCCTTCCTGGTGCCAGGATCAGGGATATTACCAGAAGGCTCCCAGGGCTGGTTAGTCCCTCTGATTATTATCCACTCTTGATAGTTCAAGCAGGTAAAGATGCAATCATGAAGTGTAGCCTGCGCACTATCAAGAGTGAATTTCGTGACCTAGGTCGCTTTGTTGGGGGGGCGGGTGCCCAAATAATATTTTCTTCTATTCCCACTTGTGGGAGGTGGGGTTCGGAGCAGGTCAGAAGAACCCATGAATTGAATCAGTGGTTGAAAGGCTGGTGCCTACACAAGAAATTTGGGTTTTTTGACCAAGGGATGGTGTACTCCGCTCCGGAATTAGAGATCTTTGTGCGGTCACAGGGCCACGATCTCATTGCGATCACTGAGACATGGTGGGACAGCCTGGATGACTGGCACGCTACCATGGATGGCTACGTGCTTTTTAGGAAACATAGACTAGGGAGACGAGGTGGAGGAGTTGCTCTTTATGTTAGAGAGCACCTAGAATGTATTGAGCTCCACCTGGGTAAGGATGAACCGTTTGTCGAGAGCTTGTGGGTAAGAATTAAAAGGCAGGCCAGTTTGGGTGACATAGTCGTGGGCGTGTACTACAGGCCCCCTGATCAAGAGGAGCGGGTTGATAATGAATTTTATAAGCAATTGGAAGTAGCCTCAAGATCGCAGGCGCTGGTCCTTATGGGGGACTTCAACTACCCAGATATTTGCTGGGCAAGCAATACGGCCAGTCGTATGCAGTCCAGACAATTTCTGCAGTATATGGAAGACAACTTCCTGATACAGATGGTGCAGGAACCTACTAGGGAAGGGCGGATGCTTGACCTTGTTTTTACTAACAAGGACGGGCTCGTCAGTGAAGTGAAGGTCGGGGGCAGCTTAGGACAAAGCGACCATGAAATGGTCGAGTTCAAGATCCTGAGTGGAAGAGGCAAGCCAAAAAGTAGGATAGCTACCCTGAATTTTGGAAGAGCTAACTTTGATCTCCTCCGAAATCAAATAGGGGCTATCCCATGGGCTGCTCTGTTTGAAGGAATGGGAGCCTGCGAGTGCTGGCTAACATTCAAACAGCACTTCTTCCAAGCGCAGAACAGGTGCATCCCTTTGAGTAAGAAATCGGGAAAGAGAGGTAGAAGACCTGCGTGGATAAGCAGGGAACTTATGAGTAAACTCAAAGGGAAGCAGAAAACCTATAAACTGTGGAAACAGGGTCTGAGATCATGGGATGAATATAAGGATGTGGCCAGGGCCTGTAGGGATGCAACTAGGAGGGCTAAGGCCTGCTTAGAAATTAAGCTGGCAAGGGACATAAAGGACAACAAAAAGAGCTTTTTCAGGTATGTAAATAGTAAAAGGATGACCAGGGATAATGTAGGTCCCTTGTTGAATGAGGCGGGTGTCTTGGTGACGGGAGATGATGAGAAGGTGGAGATACTTAATGCCTTCTTTGCCTCGGTCTTTACTCCGAAGGCTTCTCAGGACTCACATATCCCAGATGTAAGTAGGAGTGGTTGGGGAACGAGTGGTTGGGGAACGAATGGCTCCCCTCTAGTAGAGGTAGGGGTGGTCCAGGAGCGACTCAAAGGAATGGATGCACACAAATCCATGGGCCCGGATGGGATACACCCACGTGTGCTGAGAGAGCTGGCGGAGGTGATTGCGGAGCCGCTCTCTATCATCTTTGACAGATCCTGGACTACAGGAGAAGTGCCTGAAGATTGGAGGATAGCCAATGTCACTCCAGTCTTTAAAAAAGGCAAGAAGGAGGATCCCAGTAACTATAGGCCAGTCAGCCTCACCTCTGTCCCTGGAAAGGTGATGGAACAGCTTGTTTTGGATGCCATCTCCAAACAACTGGAAGAGAAGAAGGTCATGAGGAATAGTCAGCATGGATTCACCAAGGGGAGATCGTGCTCGACCAATCTCATAGCCTTCTATGATGTTATTACCAACTGGGTGGATGGAGGGAGAGCAGTGGATGTCATCTACCTCGACTTTAGCAAGGCTTTCGATACTGTCTCCCACAACATCCTGATAGAGAAGCTGAGGAAACAAGGGATAGACGAGTGGACAGTGAGGTGGGTTGAGAACTGGCTGTCAGACCGGGCTCAGAGGGTCGTTATCAGTGGAGTAGAATCTGAATGGAGGCCTGTGACTAGCGGTGTTCCCCAGGGCTCAGTGTTGGGTCCAGTCCTGTTTAATATCTTCATTGACGACCTTGATGAGGGAATAGCATCCACCCTCAGCAAGTATGCCGATGATACAAAACTGGGAGGAGTGGCTGACACGCAGGAACACTGCGCTGCCATCCAGCGAGACCTGGACAGACTGGAGAGCTGGGCAGGGAGAAATCTAATGAAATTCAACAAAAGCAAGTGTAAAGTCTTGCACCTGGGGAGGAATAACCGACTGTATCAGTACAGGCTGGGGGATGACCTGTTGGAGAAGAGCTCTATGGAGAAGGACCTAGGGGTCCTGGTTGATGACAGGTTGGCTATGAGCCAGCAGTGTGCCCTGGTGGCCAAGAGAGCCAATGGGATCCTGGGATGCATCAGGAAGAGTGTGTCCAGCAGGTCGAAGGAGGTGATCCTCCCCCTCTACTCTGCATTGGTCAGGCCCCACCTGGAATACTGTGTCCAGTTCTGGGCTCCCTGGTATAGAAAAGACAGGGACCTTCTGGAGAGAGTCCAGAGAAGGGCGACAAAGATGATTAGGGGTCTGGAACATCTCCCCTATGAGGAAAGGTTGAGTGAGCTGGGTCTGTTCAGCCTGGAAAAAAGAAGACTTAGGGGGGACCTAATTAGTGTTTACAAGTATCTTAGACATGGGTGGCAGGGGGAATTGGCCAGCCCCTTTTCAGTGGTCAGTGGGGACAGGACTAGGGGCAATGGCTGTAAGCTGGAGCACAGAAAGTTCCGCACCAACATGCGGAAGAACTTTTTCACAGTGAGGGTGACAGAGCAGTGGAATAGGCTGCCCAGGGAGGTGGTGGAGTCTCCTTCTCTGGAGATATTCAAGTCTCGTCTGGATGCCTATCTATGTAATATGAGATAGGGAGCCTGCTTTGGCAGGGGGGTTGGACCCGAAGATCTCTTGAGGTCCCTTCCAACCCCTAAGATTCTGTGATTCTGTGATTCTGTGAAAGGGGATATCATTTGCTACAGAGAGTAGCACCACTGGCAGAAGCCATTGGTACATTCGTGCTGTGAACAGGCATGTATCTCAGCTGCTTTAGACATTGACGGCGCAGGTGTCTGTGGGTGAATGGGTCACGCTGGGGTCTCCTTATACTCAAGGGACAGGAGTGCCACATCTCATCCAGAATGGCAACACGAATATTTGCAGCACACATGTACCCAGATGGTCCCACTGCACAGACATGTGCAGACACACACACTGCAGGTCCAGAAACCCACACACCAGAGGCTGCTCAGCCCTTGTGCCTCACCTCTCCTGGCAACGTTCTTCTGCCATGATGTTTCAAAATTAAGCTTTAAGCCTCTCTATGAGACATAAAGCACATCCCATAGTATGGTATTACTACGAACCTGAAAGAAGAGAGACTCCCAAGACTTCAAGGAAATTTGGGTTGGGCCCCAAATCAGGGTTCATGCAATCAGCTCAGACTTTGAGAGCAATTTTGTAACAGCAGGAAAATTACAACCAGCAGTGACTGTTTTAATCAACAAGACTGAGGTTTGTGCCCCCCAAAAGCAAACTTGATACAGTACTAGAGATCAGAGATTAAACTATGGTGGTGTCAAGCAAAGACACTGAGAAACACATAAGAAGAGTTTCAGCTGTTCACTGCATCCTCCTAGATCTGTAACCTCGTTCACTGTTCTTCCTCCCCATTCCATCACATTTAAGGTCCCGTGAGCACCTTTATATATTCTCTGGCAAAAAGCAAAATATTAAAAGCCACTGATTCTTCTTTTCCTCAGGAAACACTAACTGCAACCTTCCTGCTCTGTGTTATAAACTGTGGCACAAATACTATGTTTCTGTAAGTCAAAGAGGATGAACATCCCTCTTTCCTGCAGGAAATCCTGACCAACGCTACAAAGGTTTCCAGCTTTGCAGGAAGGGCAACTGCTGGACTCTGTCCTATGCTTTTATACTTGCTTCAGGGGGAAACTCATTTTGGGACTCCACCAAATACCAGCTACATTGCTACACACAAGGGCCCAGCTGCCAGCCAATAGGCCATTTGACCTTGCAGAGAAACCTGAAAGGCACTTGTACAAAACAACAAGATCTGGTTACAGTTGTGCTCTCACTGCCAAATCCATTAAAGCTTATCTTTAAAATGCAATTAACTTTTAAAAGTGGCCAACACCAAACTCATTTTCCAGCGGCAGCAGGAGCCTTGCTGCTGCTTTCCAGCACCTTTGCATCACTTTGATTTCTAAGAGGAATGAGCTTGTTGTAGCTCCAACTACAGCTAACATGTTAAACCCAAAACAGTGACTTGCCCTTAGGGAGAGCGGCCCGGTCTCAGTGAGCATCAGTCACGCATTCACTCTGGTTTCACAATGCCAGTTACCCTTGGCCAATGGACATTTGGAAGGTCACAATTCAAAGGCACTTTTTAAAGTTTTATTAAGGTACTACAAGAAGTCTCCAGGGCGGCTTGAAGCTCTCAGTGCTATCTCGCTTAGTACCCTAGCTTTTCCTCCAGCAGCTCTTGTGAAGAAGTCAGCTCTCCTTGCTGGCATGCCAGAGGATGGCTTTTGGCATGGAAGGGCATCACTGAGTTGGTTGCTCCAAAGCTCATAAGGAAAAATCAATGGGCTTGTACAGCTAACACTAAGATAAAGAGTACTAAAAAGCGCTTTTGATTTTGAGGGGACACAGCTATGGAACCTTCATGTGATTCTGTCTCTGTAGAAGCTGATTAGATTGGCAAATTCCACTTTGCTTTGAGATTTTGTAAGCACAAATTTTCACACCTGCTTCCATTTCAGTTATTATCTGTTAACCAAGTGAAATGGTAAAGTTTCACACTGTACTATCTTTAATCTTATCCTTTTGGGATCAAATCATCTCACACCTTGAATCATGCAGTTGCTTTTCTCTATATTTAAAAAGGCATGATGCAAAGTTCACTGAAAGCAGGGAAAAACCTCCCAAAGGTTAGGCAGCCTTTGCTGCTTCTTAGAAACCAAAAAGCAATGCTCAGGGAGACCTCTGTGCTGTTGCAAGCATTTTTTATTTCCCTAGACATAAACCAGTAAAAGCTGCTGGCATCAGCACGTGGAAGGAAAGGCATGACACACATGTCTCCTTCTAATAAACACTGCTGCACATCACAACCTGGGCAATTTACCAAACCTAAGAGGAATCTGTTGCATGTGTGCAATGAGAAACAAGTCCCTGCGGTACGTGCACTGAAATCCTTCCAAACTTGAGAGCAACAAGAATTATTTCATTACCTCTGAGCAACTGAGTTTGTTTTCTTATAAGCTTGTCAAGTAAATCCCAGTCAAACACACTCACTAGTTAGCATACGGTACCAGTCACATCAGAACACAAGCCTTTCTGTGCCAGGATCAGCAGGAACTTGTGCTTGGAAAGTTTTCTCTGGATGTACCTACCTGGAGCACATGGTCACATTTATCACTGCCTTCCATCATGCCAACCATCTGTCAGGTGCAGAGGAAGGGAAGAGCCTTCAACTCTTCTTGCCAATGACCTCATCCCTTCAAACACTTGCAGATCCTCTTGGGCAAATTGTGTCTCTCACCCAGGAACCACCTAAACTGCTGAACTATTCCTTTACAAGAAGGAGTGGATGAGTGTCTTCATGCTCCTACAACAACGGTATAACCCTTTTCTCTTCTGTTGGGTCTGTTGGAGTTCAGGTGATCACAGTGCAGAAAAACAAATGGCTTGCAGTCCCAGCTGTTTCCTAAGGAGGGTTGGTTTAAAAGAAATTATCCAAATCAACAGAAGATTAAAGACATCTTTACATTACATTTAGGGGACTTGTTTGTTTACTTGTTGGGTTTTGGTTTGGTTGGGGTTTGATTTTTTGGTTTTTTACAGCATTCAGGCATCACTTCAGCAAGTAGTTTTCAGTATTTGGCACAATTTATGGCCAGATTTAGAAACGTTCCAAGAGCATTAGGGAAAAGAAAGGCCTTGTCCCTCCTATAATCATCATCCAGAGATCTGATTTACAGGCGCAGTTGTTTTATCCCAGCAATTAGCTACAGGCATTAATGGCAACATGAAGACATTTCATTCCTTGTGAGGTAGGAAGTGGCTATCAGGGAGAGGTTGAGGGTTCTGTTGCTGTTTAGGGTGGGGTTTTGTTGGGTTTTGTTATTAGACCAATTCATTTAGCTGGAGATTAAAAAAGAATTAAGTTCTGAATCACAGAACATTAGGAGGTGGAAGGGATCTCGAAAGATCATCTAGTCCAACCCCCCTGCCAGAGCAGGATCACCCAGACTAAATCACACAGGGAAGCGTCCAGGCAGGGTTTGAATGTCTCCAGAGAAGGAGACTCCACAACCTCTCTGGGCAGCCTGTCCCAGGGCTCTGTCACCCTCACAGTGACAAAGTTTCTCCTTGCATTCACATTCCTCTGCTCCAGCTTGCACCCATTGCCCCTTATCCTATCACTGGCCATCACTGAGAAGAGCCTGGCTCCATCCTCCTGACTCTCACCTTTACATATTGATAAACATTACTAAGGTCACCCCTCAGTCTCCTCCCAGCTAAAGAGGCCCATCTCCCTCAGCGTCTCCTCCTAAGGAAGGTGTTCCACTCCCTTAATCATTTTGGTGGCCCTGTGCTGGACTCTTGCCAGAAGGAATATGAACAAGAAAACTCGTGGTTTTACTTCCTTCTCCCCATCTACCTGTGAGTTCTCCCTCCAGCCCCAGCCCAGCTTACATGCTTAAGCCACTCTGACAACAGAAAGCCTTAGTAATCAGGACACTTCCAAAAATTACAGGCTTTGGCACATGAAACCTTCACTTATTTGCAAATACTCACAGCTAAAATCACTTGCCAGTTTAACATCAAACCCTTCAAATGAAGATTAAACAGAGTTTAGTTTCCATAATGACTTTAACCACCAGGGGAAGTGACAAATCCATCACCCAAGCCAAAGAGTTAAAGTTCAAGATGCTTTGTCTAGGAGAATGTAACGCTGCTGTATTTGAACTAACTGATTCTTTCTCATGTTGAGAAACAGGACAAAACCTGTAACTACGTGTTTTTACAAGGCTGAACAGAGTTAACCCATGTGGACATATCACAAAACAGTCTTACCACTTTATAAGCTCGACACACAGGAAAAAAATAAATTGCTCTGAGATGTGGAGCTAATAAACTATATATATGCACAACACCAAAGTTTACTGAAAATCTGTTTTGGGTTCCATGGTTCCACGTGTTGAAGATAGATATATGCACAACAGGGCTGTAAAGTGAAGTGAAGCAGGAAATGTTGATATGCAGAACACTCTTGTGTTGGCTTTGTTTTCTTTGTCAGAACCACGGTCTGCTCAGTTCATGTCCAAGCTCTGTGTTTGGCAGCTGCAGAGCTATAAAAGATGCTGCCATTTCAAACAGTTTTCAAACGAAAATATTGCATTAGGCTGACCATACATAAAGTCATTTATCAAAGTGTCGTGTTATTTTGGGGGGGGCTGATAGCAACTGTAACCCCAGGCCTCAAAAAAGAAGTTAAAAATTAAAAGCATGCTCGTTATGTTTACTAGAGCACATTGAAAGTCAAAAGTAGTCAAGTTCTGGAGCATGTCCAGGGAAGGGGAATGAGGCTGGTGAAGGGAGAGCAAACCTTACGAGGAGCAGGTGAAGGAACTGGGACTGTTTGCCCTGGAGAAGAGGAGGCTGAGGGGAGACCTTATTGCTCTCTCCAACTACTGACAGGAGATTGTGGTGAGCTGGGGGTCAGCCTCTTCTTGCTGATAACCAGCGATAGTACAAGAGGGAATGGCTGCAAGTCGTGCCAGGGGAGGTTCAGGTCAGAAACAAGGAGAAATTTCTTCTTAGAAAGAGCGATTGGGAAATGGAACAGGTTGTCCAGGGAGGCAGTAGAGTCACTGTCCCTTGGAGTGTTCAAAGAAAGGCTGGATGAGGTACTCAGGGATGTAGTTTAGTGAGTAATATAGGTGATAGGGGGACAGTTGGACTAGATGATCTTTGAGGTCTTTTCCACCCTTAATGCTTCCACGATTCTAAGCTGTCTACTGAAAGACAAGGAATTAAAGCACAGTGTTTATTCTCCTCCAACCATCAAGGCCTGTCTGGCCTGCTCACAACAACTAGGTCTGTCCCAAAAGAATTTATTTGGGTGAATGCTACAATAGGCTGTTCAAGGTTTGACAGCACGTCTGGCAAGTCAGAAAAATAAGTCACAGTCAGGGGAAAAGTAAAAGACAAAGCAAAGACTTGAGTTTTTTCAGACTGATTTCTCCTAGGCTTATCCAGTATAAAAACATTTCTGGATCCAGAACCCCAAAGGTAATTAAAATGACCACTTGCCACTTGGCTCCCTTGATTAAAAATAAATCAAGGAAATAGGACAACCTGTATGGCATTTAATCAGAGTTCAGTAGAGGCAATGCTTCTCCTCTGCATGGCAGCAACCAGTCTCCAGCTACAGCAGGCAACACACAGGCAGTTCGGACATCAAACTCCAGGTTTTGACTCTGCAAGAGGTGCTAGAAACGTCTGTGTGCTGTCCTCATGGGGGCAGGCACTAGTACTCTTAGGAGAAGGAATGAGGAAGACTCTGGAACCACAGAAGAGCTACCAAAAGCACAGACCTCGCATCACACAGCAAAAAGGTAAATCAGCATCACTTATAGCAAGTCAGAGAAAGAAAACAATCCCAGAGCCCCAGAGGAGACTAAATACTACACTCATCCCTTCCCCCCTAGGGAAAGGGTGTGAGTGCAGTTGTCTGGTAACAGTTTGTGGATTAAATCCTGGTTCTCCTGTAGCTCACAGGATCTAGCTACAGCTTACACCAGGATCAAACGAGGTTCTCAGAGGAACAAGTCTATGGAACCCAATTCTTTTGGAGCATCAAGAACATCTCTGTCCACCTTATTCATAACTGTGGAACAGGGCAGAAGCACAAGTCCAGCAGTAAAACACATCTAGTGAACAAAAGAGATTATTATATACATTTTGGTCCATTATGCTTTCTTATTAAAGAGAAATTAAGTGAAAAAAGGTTCATTATAGATATGGTTCTGCTGGTGCCATGAAAAACTAAGAAATACTTGTGGGAGCAGGGAGGGGAGAGTGAGGAGACAAACAGTGTACAGCAAGATTACTATTGTGTTTTAAACTGAAAAACTCCCTCTTACTGATTAATCCCATTTATTGAGCTCTATATGAAAATAAAACAAAGCAAACCAACCAGCACTGTTTGTATTTATTGTGTTCTGTTCTGTAGCACATGCAGGCTCTGGAATTTATGTTGATTTTAAGAAATAGCATACTGCACTTGATGAAAAACAGAACAGAAACTAGGTATATGGTGATTTGAACAGTCAAAACTCCACAGCTGAGGTCATCCTGTAAGTTTATAAAGTGACAGTGCCTACCTATGTCTACTGAAAGCTTAAACACCCCATTTCTGACACCAGACTGAAGTGAGAGAACTGGGGCAGTTCACTGAAGTGATAGAACAAGTACACAGGACACTCGGTGTTTTATATAAACACCTTGCCATAAAGGAATTAGAATCCACATGCTGCTCCTGCTAAAGTAAAACTCTAACAGAGTTGGTGTAGTCTGTGGGTCTTTCAGGTACACAGACTGCACGGTGTGAGGGACTGAGGGGCTTTTTACCCTAGGAAGGATGTAGTGCATTCAGACCTAAACCTCAAGATACCAAAAACTCAGTTTCTCTAACCATCAGGCTTCAAATCAGAGCAGTAGAGTCAGCGAAGCATTTCCACCTCTTGTTCCTGAGAAAATTCTGGGTTGGTTTGTCTCTCTGTTAAAGACCCACCTTTCCTTTCACAGCTCTGACTCAATGTCAGGAACAGCAGCCAGACTGTTCCTCTGGAGGTGGCTTCTGTAGAAGATGAAGAGGAATTTACATTATCTGTATCCAAAATCAAGTCAAATGGAAGTTGCTCGAGGTCCAGTTTTTTTCAGCAAGTGCCAAATCTGATGCACAAAAAGCAACAAATCTGCCACAGGACACTATGAAGCTACTGGACTGGATCTCTAGGAGAGACCTCACTGCATGGCAAACCCATCCCAGACCAAAACCAAGCAACAAAATACTGCTCTTTGCTTCACCTCGGGAATTAGCACTTCCTTTCAGCAGCTTTGGCTAAATCATCACTAGTTCTGATGAACACCAGTGACTCAACATACAGCAGCAGCACACGGCCTCTAACATCAGTGACATTATAGATCATACTACTTATATGTGGCAAGGCTTAAAGTCTGCTGAGGTCACTGGAGTAAGGACTGTTTGCAGGACCAGCCCCACATGCAGTATGCTTTTTGGTCCTGCCAGCTCCACAAAGTACTTCCAAAGTAATCAACTGCTGGTTTGCCACACATTCCCTTGATGGAATGAACAGGAATGCTGAACAAGCTGGAATGTTCAGCCCCAGATTCATTCTTCACTGCCACAAAATCAATTTTTATTTTATTTATCAAACAGTCTGTGTTACTTGAGTACAATTCTTATTCAAGTGCCAAAAAATTTAATCTACCCCATGAACCAAGAGCTACATTGTCTTGGCTCTGCCCTACCAAAAGATGCCTAGTGTAAGGATAAAGGCTTCTCTAAAAGAAAGGGCACGATACTGCTATAGAAAGCAATGTAGGCAGCTGCCAAACTGATGAATTTCCACAGCCTAATGGTGATTAGGTTGTGCACCCCAGGACATGGGGTGCATCAAGCACAGCATGGCCAGCCAGTCCAGGAAAGGGATTATCTGCCTCTACACTGCAGTGGGGCAGCCTCACCTCGAGTCCTGGGTGCAGTTTTGGGCATCAGAGTACAAGAGGGACACAAAACTATTAGAGAGTGTCCAGAGGAAGGCAATGAGGATGGCCTAGAGTCTGGAGCGGAAGATTTAAGAGGAGAGGCTGAAGTCCCTTGGATTGTTCAGCCTGGAGAAGAGGAGGCTGAGGAGAGACCTCACAGGGTTCTGTGGTTTCCTGACAAGGGGGAGCGAAGGGGCAGGCACCGATCTCTCTTTGGTGACCAGGGATAGAACCCGAGGAAACGTCATGAAGCTGTGACAGGGGTGGTTTGGGTTGGATGTCAGCAAGAGATTCTGTACTGGGAGGGGGTAGGGCACTGTCACAGGCTCCCCAGGGAAGTGGTCCCAGCACCGAGCTGGACCAAGGTCAAGAAGTGACTGGACGATGCTCTCAGCTCCTTGCTCTGACTTGGCTGGCCCTGTGTGTAGCCAGGAGTTGGACTTGATGATCCTTAGGGGTCCCTTCTAACTCAGGAAACTCTAGGATTTAAAAGTTATTTTTATAACAAACTGCTCAGAAAACAGAAACGAGTATTTAGGTCCAAACATGATTTGTTTTTAACAACATCTTATAGTCACTGTGAGTGTATAGTCACTCAGTGGATAAAAGCTGCCCAAGCATGACTTCTAAGCCCTCTGCATTTACAAGGGGTAAGGGCAAAACAAGAACCAGCACAGGGTTAGTACAACACAGACAGAGGCAGGGTCTGCATCAGCACTCCGCTCACCTTGGCAACAACAGACTTCCTTTGCACTATCAAGCTTTTGCACAAGAACTCTAATCCCAAAGCATTAGTGGTGTCCCAAAGGGGAGAGCAATAGCACTGGCAAGAGATGATGCAGGGGGACAGGAAGACAGATGGCCTCCTGGTTTGGCTATGATAAGGGAGAGGTAGTAAAGGGGCTTCTGCAGGCTGCTGCCTGTATGTGAAGCACTGATAGATTTAGTTTGGGCTTACTTTACTGACCATGCCAGAATGACATGTTCTTTGGTTCAAAAACATTAGGAAATGCAATTGCCAAAAGAGACTTTGGACTAAAGAAAAAAAAAAAAAAAGAAAGATATGCTTGACATTAACACCAAACAAAAATGAAAATCCATTCACCAGGATAAAACCAAACCAAATAAAATTTAAGTAGCCATATTTCCAGAACACCACCACATTGCCAAAAAGCTGGGAGCAGAGTTCATCACCTGGGAGTTTACTTCCACCAAAGTCAATGGCAATGCACCTAGGCTTGCCGTATGAAATAAAGAACAAGTGAAAAGATGGAAACACCTTCTCTTCCCCAGACACCAACAAAGGCTTTGCACACTGCACACCGCTCCAGCTAACTCACATTTCAACTCCAGAAGAGTTTGAGCATGATTTGATAAGGAGCTCTCTCAGCTATGGTTTGACATGGGTCTAAAGAGGTCCGTGTGCCACAGGGTTTGGCCATGAAAGGCCTCATTTGATATCTCTAAAAATGCAAGAGTCCTATCAGGTCAGTTCATCTGACTCCATGAGAACAGCCCTGCTGAGAAGGACTTGGTGATTCTGGTAGAAGAGAAACTTAACATGAGCCAGCAGTGTGCTCTTGCAGCTCGCAAGGCCAATGGTATCCTGGGCTCCATCAGAAGAGGGGTGGCCAGCAGGGACAGGGAGGTGATTGTCCCTCTCTACTCTGCCCTCGTGAGGCCCCACCTGGAGTACTGTGTCCAGAGCTGGGGCCCTCTCTGTTGGAGAGGGTTCAGAGGAGGCCACAAAGATGATTAGAGGGCTGGAGCACCTGCCCTACAAAGAGAGACTGAGTGACCTGGGCTTGTTCAGCCTGGAGAAGAGAAGGCTGTGGGGGCACCTCATTGCAGCCTTCCAGTACCTGAAGGGAACAGAGAAACAGGAGGGGAATCAACTTTTTAAAAGGGTAGATAATGGCAGGACAAGGGGGAGTGGGTTGAAGCTGAAGGAAGGAAGGTTTAGATTAGATATTAGGGGGGAAGTTCTTTACAGAGAGAGTGGTGAGGGGCTGGAACAGGCTGCCCAGAGAGGTGGTTCAAAGCGTCCCTGGAGGTCTTCAAGACCAGGTTGGATGGGGCACTGGGCAACCTTGTGTAGATCCAGGCCTGAGGCTGGTGTCCCTGCCTGTGGCAGGGGGTTGGAGCTCTGTGATCCTTAGGGTCTCTTCTAACCCAGACCATTCTATGATTCTATGATCTACGTGAGTATCCTGCCTCAAGCAGCGGTGACAAACCCTAAGAATAGCACAGGTAAATGGGATATCCTTCCCTTGCATGCTCCCATCCTTTCATCATTTTCAGTTTGGGTGTGATTTTAGTATCCCTCCATGGATTTTTTGATTTTTTTTTTTTTTAATGAACTTGTCCAATCTAAAACTTGTTCCCTAAAACTTTTCCAAATAGCTATAGACTCCTGAAAAATAAGAGGGGAACCCCCAAACTCAGTCTACCTCTCACTCTTACTTCCCAGTACATAAACAGCTGGTTAAGTTAGCAAACACTGGGAGTCACATGCCCACTTACAGCCCCGGGGCTGCCTCAGTAGCTCTACCTCTGTCCAGACATAAAGCTAACCAAGCATAAACTCTCCTTGCAAGACCTTGTGGAGCTAGTGAGGAGAGACATTAATCTGAGAACAGAATCCTGCCTTGGTTTGAGCCTGCCAAACGCCACCTCAGCCATGCTGTTCTGGTGCCTGTTACTAATTCTGTTTAAGCACAATCATTTCACAAATCCAGCTAATTTTAGGCCTGTTTCACCGCAGCTGCGGGGCACGGCCACATGCAGAGCTGCAGCACTTCTTCCCCAGCTGCAGCTGGCAGATAACCCACCCTGTGTTCAGAGAGCCCTCTGTTAAATTCTGAGCCCTGCAAGGCTGAAGGACAAACTGTGCTGTAACGATGCTTACAGCAGTGTGTGCCAAGAGCACTAAAGGATCACTGGAGGTTTCTGCAGTTTCATTCTCACAGATGCTCCTGAAGGGAGCATACAAACAGGAGGGGAATCAACTTTTTAAAAGGGTAGATAATGGCAGGACAAGGGGGAATGGTTTAAAGCTGAAGGAGGGAAGGTTTAGATTGGATATTAGGGGGAAGTTCTTTACAGAGAGAGAGGTGAGGTGCTGGAACAGGCTGCCCAGAGAGGTGGTGGATGCCCCATCCCTGGAGGTGTTCAAGGCCAGGTTGGATGGGGCCCTGGGCAACCTTGTGTAGATCCAGGCCTGAGGTTGGTGGCCCTGCCTATGGCAGGGGGGTTGGAGCTTTATGATCCTTGGGGTCCCTTCCAACCCTTGCAAAAAAAAAAAAAAAACCAAACAAAAAAACCCCCTGATAAATCATTTCATTTTTTAATTAATTTTGACACTTTCCATGAAAAGAACCAGCATGGATGCATGCACATCAAGAGAGTACAGGGTATTATCCACATACACAGAGAAGACTGAATAATGATCTCTGCACTTGCACTTTGCAAAGTTCACTATATAATTCTGACTCTTCAAATATGGCAATACCCTTCAACTGTGAAAACAAACTGTGCCCTCCAGTTCTACAAGTGCAGAAGGAAGGACTTGGGGGTGCTGACAAGTTCAACGTGAGCCAACAATGTGCCCTTGCATCTCCAAAAGCCAACCATGTCCTGGGCTGCATCAAGAACAGCGTGGCCACAAGGTCAAGGGAGGGGATTCTGCCCCTCTGCTCTGGTGAGACCCCACCTGCAGTGCTGTGTCCAGCTCTGGGGTCCCCAGTACAGATGTGGAGCTGTTGGAGTGAGTCCAGGGGAGGCCAAGAAGATGATCAGGGGGCTGGAGCATATCTGCTATGAAGACAGGCTGAGAGAGTTGGGTTTGTTCAGCCTGCAGAAGAGAAGGCTCCGGGGAGACCTAATTACAACCTACCAATACTTAAAGGGGTCCTGCAGGAAAGCAGGAGAGGGACTGTTCACCAGGGAGTGCAGTGATAGGACAAGGGGCAATGGCTTCACACTGGAAGCGGGCAGGTTTAGATTAGATGTTAGGAAGAGGTGATAGTGAGGCCCTGGCATAGGGTGCCCAGAGAGGCTGTGTCTGCCCTCTCCCTGGCAGAGTTCAAGGTCAGGTTGGGTGGGACTTTGGGCACCCTGGTCTAGTGAAGGTGTCCCAGCCCATGACAGGGGGTTGGGACTAGATGACCTTTGAGTTCCCTTCCAACCCAAAGCATTCTATGATTCTACATCTCTTTGTGATGGCAGGTCTCAAACCTGATGGCATGATTTATCTCAAAAGTAGGACTGCCAAAAGAATGCATGAAGTGCTGTCAACCTCCCAACTGCACAAAATTCCAGCCAATTTTGGACAAAACCAGTTTTGAGTCCCTACAGATACATGGTCAAACTGGGAATTGTCCACCTCAGTTTGTGTTCATTAAAACATAGAGAGAGCACACAGATTTGGAAGAGTCCCTGGAAGAACTGAGGAATCATGAACAGCACATCAGAGATGAGATGTACAGAACTGCACAGATCAGAAAGAGGACACAACATGGCCCTGAGCACACCAAACACAACACACCTTCAATAAATAAGGTAGTGGCAAGAGGTACCCCATCTTTCCTCCCAGAATTGGTGTGGTGAATCTGTTTTTCACAAGGCTGAAGCCCCACAGGAAACAGACTTATCTCAGCACTGCTGCTGCCCTGTCAAGAAGTCATGTACACACGGCCAAAGGTTCTTACAAATCCTCCTGGAACCCAGCTTGCACTTGGATCACCACAAACTCTTACTGATTCTCTGTGGTTATCTGACATTGTCAATGTTTTCAAAGGTTTTCCCATTTTGCAGCATTCAAAGGCAGGAAAAGAACTTAAGGAAGACACATGACACATGACAAGCTCTTCCTCCTCCCCCTGTTATTTCTGAGGCCTTCCTTTGAAGGCCACAAGTACCCCTCAAAGGAATTCTGCCATTTCCCAAATCACAGCCTTAGATCGGACAAGGGCTGCAATACCTGCAAACAGAAGGAAAGAAAAAGAATCCCTGACCAGTGCAGGAAAAACACAGTGCATTTAGAGTCTCATCATGTGGCATAACCGGTTTTGTCTTCAAAGCTCCTCCTACCCACTGCATAGAATTTAAGCTGCAAGATTTCCTTGTACGTGGCTTTCCCAACATCACATAGAAATTCTGAGACATAAACAAACTCAGTCTCAGAGATGGGAACCACTCTTCCCTTAATGGAAAGGCAGGTTTTTCCCTCCAAATTTTCCCCAAAATGCCTAAGAAAGCAACCCTCGTACACACAACACATGGGTTGGCCAAACAATCTGAGGGCTGGAGGTAACTGATTTACATCCGATACTTAACGCACTGTAGACACTCTTGATCAATATTTAGGAATTAATTCCTTTACATCACAAAATCCAACCTACTTCACACAGTAAACAGTGACCAAAGGAAAGAAATAACTGCAGATTTTTTACATCCATCACCAGTTTTTCTACTGATTTTCCAAATATGCCTGAGAAGAAAAAAATAGAGAAGCTTCTCAGAGAGCAGTACACTTTTGCTGGTATTTAGGGTATTTCAGAGGACTTGGCAGCAGTGACTTCAGTCTGCTGCTTCTTCAAAACACCTTCAACCTAGTAAGCAAGTGAAGACCCAGATCAATAACCTCAGACTGTAAATCCACCTGTGACTCTGCTGGAGAGACATAGTTTTCTTCACTGAATAAATACCACATGCTTCATAGCTGTAGACTGACACTTTAAACTTCACCAAAAAGCTCTAAGACAGCCAGGGCATTGAAGAAAGCAGTAAAACACTTCCTACCCAAAAGTTCACTTCTGAAAAACTTTTTCAGAGTTTCTTGGAGAGAGAGGTAAGGAACATTCCCTGCAGAATACCCTTCCATCAAATGAAAGCTGAGATTAAAGTAAGATCCACTGTAGAAAAATGGCACTGACCCCATGCCCACATTTAGCTACCAAAGGGGCAAACAGTAATTAATATGTGATGAGAGTACAACAGCTGAGAGCCTTTCAAGATCCCTAATTCTGACCTACAGCACTGCAGCATGGCAGACCAAAGGACACCACTCATACCTTGACCACATGTAGACTGTCTGAAGCATCTTGTTTCACTCCAACACATTTAATTCCTTACAAACTACAACAGACTGTTAAGAGGTGACCCGCTTAGTGGATGAGGGGAAGGCTGTGGATGTACCTTGACTTCAGTAAAGCCTTTGACATGGTTTCTCACAGCATTCTGACTGAGAAACTGGCTGCCAGTGCCTTTGGCAGGTGGACACTCCGCTGGGTTAAAAACTGGCTGACTGGTTGGGCTCAAAGTGTGGTGGCAAACGGAACAAAACCCAGCTGGAGGCCGGTCACAAGTGGCATCACCCAGGGCTCAGTCTTGGGTCCAGTTTTGTTCAACATCTTCATCAATGACCTGGATGAAGGGATCGAATGCTCCCTCAGGAAGTTTGCAGATGACACTAAGCTGGGAGGAAGTGTTGATCTGCCTGAGGGTAGGGAGGCTTTTCAGAGGGATCTGAACAGACTGGATCAATTGGCTGAGACCAACAGGATGAGGTTCAACAAGGCCAAGAGCAGAGTCTTGCACTTGGGACTTAAGAACCCCAAGCAGCACTACAGGTTTGGGCAAGAGTGACAGGAGAGCTGCCTGGTGGAGAAGGACCTGAGGGTATTGATTGACTGCAGGCTGAATATGAGCCAGCAGTGTGCCCAGGTGGCCAAGAAAGCCAATGACGTTTTGGCTTGTATCAAAAACAACGTGGACAGCCAGTCCAGGGAGGTGATTGTGCCCCTGTACTCTTCATTGGTGAGGCTGCACCTCGAGTACTGTGTCCAGTTCTGGGCTCCTCTCCATAGGAAGGACACTGAGGTCCTGGAGCGAGTCCAGAGAAGGGCAACCAGGCTGGTGAAGGGGCTGGAGTGCAAGTCCTATGAGGAGTGGCTGAGGGACCTGGGGCTGTTTAGCTTGGAGGAGGCTGAGGGGAGACATTATCACCCACTACAGTTACCTGAAAGGAGGTTGTAGAGAGAGAAGTGGGTATTGGTCTCTTTGCTCAAGTGACAGGACAAGGGGGAATGGGCTCAAGCTGCACCAGGGCAGGTTCAGATTAGATGTTAGGAAAAAATTCTTCACCAAAAGGGTTATTGGGCACTGGACCAGGCTGCCCAGGGAGAGGGTTGACTCAGCAACCCTGGATGTATTTATAAGACGGGTACATGAGATGCTCAGTGATACGGTTTAGTAGAGGACAGGTACAGTTGGACTTGATGATCTCAAAGGACTCTTCAAAGCTAGTGATTCTGTTAAGAGCAACAGAGAAATAGAACCCTGTTCAAAACAGTTTGGAAAGAGAGCTTGAGCATTCCCTCATGACTCGTTACCTAGGCACATAAACAGGGGGTCCTTATCTTTTACCCCAGATGTCAGCCGCTTCTGTCCTTACTTGGATGTTCTGTACATGATTGCATCAATAACTGTACGCTCTGTACTGAAAGAGGAACATAACAACATAAACAGCAAGCATCCAGGCTGGAGACCAGCTGGGAGATTTCTCATGGGCAATTAAGCATGGTACGCTAGAATATATTTTACCTCTAACAGGAGCAGTTTTCTTCCCTTCTCTCCACATGGACCAAAATTCCATTAAGACTTAAAGTAAAGTAACTTCACTGGAAAGGGGAAAACACCTTAAAAATTTCAGTTCTGAAAATTATCAGGTGGGACACAAAAAATCTTCTTCTGCAATAGCCAGATCAATTTAAAACGTGGCAGATTTAACTGTTTGCCTGCTATTATTTCATTACACTGAACAAAGGTCTAAGTATTAATTTTTCATTTCAGACCAAGACATGTAATGCTCCTAGTAACATTAACTTTGTCATTCTTTGTACCTGTCATCCAACACCCGAGAGAACAAGCTGGACACCAAAGAAAAACCCATCAAAACCACTTAATGCTGATGAATTACTGTTGCTTATGATAGCTGGCAAGTCCTCCTCTCTTCAATCTTACGCTGAAGTCATTGCACTCAAGTGTCATCCACTTGAACTGGATTGCCTACAAAGCTGTTGTGTATTCAGTAACATCCTCTGTCATCAGGTGTCTTTAGGGGTGCACCTCTATGGGTGCTGAAACGGTACCAGCAGATGAAGCCCAGCATAGAGCATACTACACCACTGAAAAGTTGTCATGCAGAGAGCCTCCAGTCTAGAGGCCAACACTGAAGGCTCACATACTGGATAATGTCATGCCAAACATGATGAATAGGCAAAGCCCCATCAACTACCAATACCGCGTTCAATATCTGCATATTTTTAAGGTGATGAACACATTTCTAGTTATTTCTAGCAACACTAATACAAGAAACTGGAACTCAAAGTTCTTGGATCTTACATACTTGGTATTTTATTCAAAAATGTTTATCTAGGTTGTAGGGGGTAAGGAAGGAAGTCAGGAAAGGGATGGAAAGTAGCGTGGGGACAAACGAAAGGGTCCCATTTTACACACCCTGCAGACTTTGCAAAAAAAATCCTCCAAATCTTTTTTTTTCTTTTTTTAAATGTTGATGTTTCCTCAGTACAGAGTATGAACGAGCACATCTTCATCGCTGTAAGATACCCTGTTAGGTAGGGGAGCACACATTGCTATGGATATGCTAGGAAAGGAAGATGTACCGAAAGACCATCACGAGCTTGTTTTAACAGGAAGGCATGAACAATCAGTTCCACTGCTGCACATGTAATATAGAATCACAGAATGGCATGTAAAACATTTACCAAAATACCCCAGGCTTAGCCATAGGATTTTTAGGGGAGGCCAGGCTTTCCCCCACCTCACTGGATCATGATTTCAGGCTAGGGCCTGAAGCCCTAAGGCACTTGCACCCTACCCAGCCTCCTCCAGTGCCACCACCACAGTGCAGCAAGGGAAGCCAGGCTCTGATGGAGGCCACCGATGCCACACCAGCTGATGGGCACCTGTAAAACTCACCCTGTGCTCTCCTCAGGTCAATGTATGATCACTCCCCACTGACCCCCGGCACCTCACCCGTTTCTCTGAGCAGGGCTGCCTGCGTGTGGGACACACACCCCACCAGCATCACCAGAACAGTCACAAACCGGGTCGCCGGGGATCCACATGCAGTTAACCCCTTCCACCCGCCCCTCTCCCCTCCATCTCCCCCAGCGGCACCGACCTTGTTGAGATGGGGGTTCCTGGTGATGTCGTAGCCTCGCTTCTTGACGGCCAGGGCCCTGCCGCGGCTGGCCGGGCTCCCACCCGCCCGGCAGCTGCAGCCCCGGGTGACGCTGAGGAGAAGCGGCCTCCGGCCGGCCCCCACCATCCGCAGCAAGCGGGCAGCCACCCCGCCGCACACCGGCACCATCGTCCTGCCGCAGCTCCCGCGGGCACAGGCGGCGTTAACGGAGACGATCGCCCGGCAGGGCGGGAAGGGCGCGGCAGGAGGGCGGGCCCGACCCGGCCCAGGTGCGCCCAGCCCGGCCCGGCCCCTCACGGTGCGGCAGCCCCCGCCGAAGCGAAAGGAAACCCAGGAAGCAGATCCCGTTCCGACCCCACGGCGGTCGCGCCTCCTCCGTTACCTGTTAAGGCTCGGCCGGGCTGCCGAGGGGAAGGGTTGGGTGTCAGTCGGGCCCCGCCTCTCCGGGGACAGCGGGGCCGGCCGCCCCGCCGCCGCCCGGGCAGCCTGCGGCGGTACCTGCGGCAGCACGGCCGGCCCCGGCGGCCTGAGGGGAGGGGGCTGGCCCCGCCGGGGCTGCCTCTTCCTACCATCGCGGGGCCGGAGGGACACCCCCCTCCCCTCTCCCCGCCGCCGCCGCGCTGCGGTTCTCTCTCCTTTGGGATCTGCATTGTCTCCATTAACCTCAATAAAGGGCGTCATGAGGGAACACCCGGGCCCGGGCTTTGGGGAGTGGGGCGGCCCTGCCCTGCCCTGGGGGCCTGGTGTGGGGGCCTGAGCTGGGCGTGGAGGGGAGCAGAGCTCTCGGGGAGCAGCTGGAGCTTGGGAAGCGCTTGGAAAGGATGGGTCAGACACACCCCACACACACCCCCCTACCCCCCAGCCCAGGGTGGTTCGAGTGTCAGTGTATGTAAAACCTATGAACGTGCTTTATATATATTATATGCACCGTGTATGGTGCATATATTGTGTATATTACATATATTTTTCATTGCAATCTATGTATTCTATTCATTGAAGCAGCAGGTCCCCGCATCCATTCTTTTCAAATAAATGAACTATTTTACCCATGAAAACAGTGACATCATCATCTTCATCACTGCTACCACTTCCCATGTGACAGCCCAGTGGCTGTGTTACTCCCCAAAAGAGTGGAAGACCTCGGTTCAATTCCATCTTCAGATCAGCACTGCTCCCGTGTCTGCGCTCCCGCCATGAAGCTCAGGCCTGCTGTGGGTGGGGGATGCTCTCTGGCTTCTTCCATTTGCGTGGCTGGCTGTACATGTGTGTTTTAATGTGCTTTAATATTTTGGGGCATAAATTATACAGTCCATGCAGAGAAGAATGGACTTTTGAGCCAACAATGTGCCCTTGGGGCCAAGAAGGCCAATAGTATCCGGGGGTCCATCAAGAACGTTGTGGCCGGCAGGTCGAGGGAGGTTCTCCTCCACCTCCACTCTGCCCTGGTGAGGCCACATCTAGAGAACTGTGTCCAGTTCTGGGCTCCCCAGTTCAAGACAGAACAACTGGAGAGAATCCAGAGGAGGGCTATGGGGATGATGAGGGGACTGGAGCATCTCTTGTATGAAGAAAGGCTGAGAGAACTGGGGCTGTTTAGTCTGGGGAAGAGAAGACCGAGAGGGGATCGGATTTGTGCTTATGAATATCTAAAGGGTGGGTGCCAAGAGGATGGGGCCAGACTCTTCTCAGTGGTGCCCAGTGACAGGACAAGAGGTACCGGGAACAAACCAAACCACAGGAAGCTCTGTTTGAATGTGAGAAAAATCTTTACCATGAGGGTGACAGAGCCCTGGGACAGGCTGCCCAGAGAGGTTGTGGAGTCTCCTTCTCTGAAGATGTTCAAAATGTGCCCAGACACAGTCCTGTGCAACCTGCTCTAGGTGATCCAGTTTTATCAGGGGGGTTAAATGAGATGATCTCCAGAGGTCCCTTCCAACCCCTACCATTCTGTGAATCTGTGACAGCCTGCAGAATGAGACTGCTTTGCAGAGCTGAGAAGTGTCTCAGGCAGTAGCATAAGCTGTCCTAGTGATAGGTGCCCCTGTACACAGTTCTGATGAGGCTACATCTTGGGTACTGTGTTCAGTTTTGGGCCCCTCACTACAATAAAGCCATCAGGGCCCTGGAGTGTGTCCAGAAGAGGACTGGTTTCCCTACTGGCTGTTCAAGGGGCTGGAGGGCAAGTCCTATGAAGAGCAGCTGAAGGAGCTGGGGATGTTTAGCCTGGAGAAGAGGAGGCTGAGGGGAGACCTTATCACCACCTACAACTACCTGAAAGGAGGTTGTAGAGAGGTGGGTGTTGATCTCTTCACCCAAGTGACAGGTGATAGGACAAGGGGAAATGGCACGAAGCTGCACCAGGGCAGCATTAAGAAAAAAATTTTAAATGAAAGGGTTATTGGGCGCTGGACCAGGCTCCCCAGGGAGGGTGTTGAGTCACCGACGCTGGATGTGTTTAAAAGATGGGTAGATGAGGTGCTCAGGGATATGGTTTAGTAGAGGATGGGTACAGTTGGACTCAATCTCAAAGGTCTTTCCAAACCTAGTGATTCTGTGATTCAGTAACTAGTAGCTTTTGCATCTTGAATTGTCGGAATCCAACCCATCATGTATTATGGTGTTATGAAAATACCTGGGAGGTGATGCATGGGCTTCATCACTGCCTCTTTCATAAAAGAACGACTCCATTCTGCATGATACAGAGATGGTATTTAAAAAAAAATATCTTCACTGCAACTTGAAATGTATTCAATGCAAAATTTTCACAAGCTATTTTGACAGTTTTTACCCAGTGTCTGCAGACAGAAAAGGTTTCCTTGTACATCAAATATTATATCTTCTATGCCTAGTGAAAACTGGACATGTACACAAGCCCCACAAGAACCAAGAGATAGAAAGTGAATTTCAGGGCTGGATAAAATCCTTCATTATGCCACTGTAAGTAGGTGGAAAAGATAATTTGGTAAGATTTTGGACTTGCTGTGGACTAAATTTCCAATGTTGTGAAAATGTGGAAAAGCCAATTTACACTTTTAGTGTAAAATATTAAGTATGAATATGATCCAGTAAAAGCTTATTTTCTTACAGTAATGATGTTTTAGTGATAAAAACAGATGTTATCACAGAGTATTTTCATTTCTACAGAAGTGTTCCAGTTTCTCACTGAAGCCAACCCCCTAACTAGTCTCAATTTTAAATTAAGAAATATATTATAAAAAAATAATTATCCGAGAACAGATTATTAAAGAATTTTTACTGTGTGAGTTTACTTTCGAGTTCAACTTTCTAAATATAATACATTTAACAGCAAACGTTCCGAAATTTCATCTGAAATAGATTTGAATCTTTAGATCAACCCAAGCAAAAATAACTTGCATTGGGTCTTTTGCAGAATTCATTGCTTAAATCAACTCATCTCTAGCAAGTACTGAAAATATGATACCTCCCTCTCTGAGAAAAGGGCAGGACATCGCTGGCTTCCACATCTACTAACCAGGTAGCCTATAACCTCCAAATCGTTTAACCTTTGTAGACCTTACTTCATTTCACATCAGAGGAGAAGTAGACAACTGAGTGCTATTAAAATAATGAGGCAATCATGGATATCAGCGCAGCTCCTATGGAAGGCAGACCCCAGTAACAAAAGCAAATTTATGGTCCATGCTTGCTTGAGAAAAGACAGGGAAGCTGTAGGAGGAGGAAGTAATATGTTAAAAGACCTTTCCCATGCCATGGCACTGCTGGCCAGGCTGAGAGCTTGAGGCTGTTCCTGAATGGTGTGGGGAACTGTTATTCCTTGACATTGTACCTGAGTGAGTGGAGGGAACTGTGACACCTCTTTGGGCTCGACTCAAATTTTCTAAACATTCTAGGAATTTTATTCTTCTTCTCAGTGTTCTTTCAGGTCCCTTCTAGTGAATCATGGCCTCTTTTTATATGGATAAGAGCACACCACCTTTCTTTTTACTGGGAATGCCCATGGACCAGCTCACAGTGAGCTCACCAGATTAAGCCGGTAGTATCAAAAAGATTTCACCCATTTTTCTCAAAACTAAATCAACTTCTCCTGCCTAAGCACAACAAAATAAAGGGGCTTCTATCTTGCCTTGGGGCTTGACAGGCAATGTTCTCTGAAAACAGCAATCAAACTGAGAAAGCTCCCCGAGTTGTTGTTTCAGCCTCTGGCTCGGGGCACAAGTTCCACGGCATCCCTGGGAGAGAGTTGCTGTATAAATCTTGACTTGGTACATCTGTCTTCTACCCGTCAGGGCTGGATTGAGGGTCATGACAAAGCCATAAAGCTGTGTGTGAACTGTCAGAAGAGAAGTCTGTTTTCTTTTCCTGGCCCTGAATTGATAGAATTATTATCCCAGTTTCAGGAGCGCCTGGAGATATGTCAGTGGCCTCACACGGTAACTCCTTAGGAGAAGTTTATGGTCTTTGTGTGCAAGAGGGAAAAATCCAGGCAGGGAAATGGAGAAATCACTGGCCTGGGGCTACACAACGGGTCAGATGCAAAGGTGGGAATTCCTGCACACTCCTGCTACGATGGGCTGGCAAAAAGCGTGAGATGGGGAGTGAACGAAGTGCTGTATCTGTAGTAACTCATTGCTAAATGGGCCACAGTTGGCTGCTGAGGATAACAGACACAGTTTCAAGAAGGGTTATTTTTAGCAAGCTCACAGCATTATGAGCATTTTTGGCTCACGCACCCACTGCCACAGGAAGATACAGATATGTACATATATATGTACACACATATGGGCTTGACTTTACTGTTTCAGTATTGACTCTATCACATACTTTATTTTCTCTGTTTTAAAATTCTAGCTTATCCTCTTCTCAGAGCGGGGGGTGTGTTGTGCAGTTATAAAAGTAAAACCATGTATATGGCTTTACTGCCATGACTTGTCTCCCTGCTGCTGTGCAGACACTGAATGCTGCCTTGCCAGGGGACTTCTCATCTTTCACCTTCTATTGGCTGACAATAGCCATCACACTCATTTTTTTGCGACTTAGTGAGAAATGAATTACAAGTAGCTGGGCTTCTAAACTCTACCTGCCACTACAAAATAAAGCTTGAATCTGATTTTCACTCTTTATCTCCAGGCTGCAGAGCACTCACTGTCAGATGCACATGAATGCACTTTGTCTAACACGCAAGCCTCTCCTGAATGCAGATTTGATCGAAGCAGTGGTTACATTCTTGATTAAAAAACTAGAAGGAGTTTTACAAAAGCGCTGTAAACGCGATGAAATGCACACTTATATTCATCACTGAGCTCTTAGGATTTTTGTTTAAGCTGTTTTTCAGCAGCAGGAAGGAAACAATAGCTTGTGGAGTGGGATTCTATATACACTTGGGGATTTGTGGTTTGCTACAGAATGCAATCGAAGTTTGAAAGCGTGTTGTAAGAGCTAATTTATTCCTTCAGTAATTTAAGAAACCTCTTTGTGCTGGGGCCTTGCATTTAACAGTTTGGCATCCAAGAGAATGCCAATGAAATACTCTTTAAAATTACCAGCGAATGAAACTCTGACATATAAAGAGGGACCTTAGAGTGTCTATTCTTCTATTCATCTTTCCTCTCAGGAAATTAATTGAGCTGCAGTTATAAATGTACATCATAGTGGTTTTTCAACCCATATACCTTGAAGATTCTTGGCGTTGTGCAGCTGCGTGTCTCCTGTTCAGATACTTCACTAGTATCTGAAGTGTGGGACACAGGGGGAAATGGCCAGCCTCTTCTCAGTGGTCTGTGGGGACAGGACAAGGGGCAATGGCCTCAAGTTGGAGCACAGGAAGTTCTGCACCAACATGTGGAAGAACTTTTTCACAGTGAGGGTGACAGAGCCCTGGGACAGGCTGCCCAGGGGGGTTGTGGAGTCTCCTTCTCTGGAGATATTCAAGACCTGTCTGGACGCCACCCTGTGCAGCCTGTCCTAGGGAACCTGCTTTGGCAGGGCGGTTGGACCCGATGATCTCTGGAGGTCCCTTCCAACCCCTACGATTCTGCAATTCTGTGATAGGGTGTATTTCTGTGCATACCTATGTGGAGAGAGGATATCTGTAGATTAATGTATATATAGTAAAATATACATGTAGATAAAGGTATGCTTTAGCTAACTCAGAAGCTATGGGCTGAATTTATGGTATATCCAGGGTAACAGGCTGGGTCAGACAATGAGAGCCAAAAGCTCCACAAGGATCATCATGCCAACTTTTTGCGACTGCAAGCAATTATACACTTGATGTTTAATCCACAAGGATTCACAAAAGCAATCTCCAGATTCAGCAGCCCCTTCTCTTCACCTCTAACAAAGACCTAAGATTACAGACAAAATGCCACAGATGATTGCATGCCATCATAAAGGAGCAGAACTCTATGGGATAACAATCCTCTCTGGTCTTAAAAGTCTTTATTACTGCAGCCTGTCCCACACAGCATAATTCAAAGTAATTTTATTTTTTTTTCTTTTTCTAATATAAGTGTGGTTAATGCTCCTGTGTAACTCTGTATTTTCTCCTTCACATTTCAGATGGAGGGACACGCAGAGGGTTCTTGTTCATGGTCGCATACTCAGACAGTGATGGAGCTGGGAACAGGATCCATATGTCCTGACTGTCAGTCCCTTGCTTACTTTGTCATCTATCACTAGGCTCCCTGTGTCAGTTTACTGCCCCGACATACGCTCTCACAATGTTGTTCTTCAGCAGCGAGAGACTTCGCTGTCGGCCAGACAAAAACCATCTGCAGTTGTGCAATTAAAGTCTTCATCAGACCTCTGGACCTCTTTCCTGCCTTTGGCTAGTTTTCAGTGATAACGATGATGGTTTATACTTACACCTCTTAAAATGAAAAATGAGCATGGAGACAAACACACTTCAGTCAATAAATTCTCCTGTCCTCTCCAATATAAATGTTGGCTTTCCCCCGCCCCTGTTTTCCTTCCATCTTACTACAGATGTCCTAAGCTGTACATTGACTCTGGGCTGCATGCGCGTGATCCTTGGTATCCGCATTCTTGAAGAGAAATGGCAGAACAGGAAAGAGAATGCATATTTAACACCTTAATGCATACTTAATTTCTACTAAAACTTTATAGTCATACACTATATTAGAATTTTGTTTTCTTTTAAAACTTTTTTTTCCTTGGGCATAGGCTTTGAGGTTTGTCCCATATAAGATACAGGTTTTGCAGTGGCTCCAACAGGACTAGAACATTGCTATAGTTCATCTAGAAATTTTAGCCATTTTTTATAATGCCTCAGAGGAGGTTTTAATAATGACTTGCTGTCACACAAGTAAGCAGAGCGTCTTTCTGAACAATCTTTTTTGATTGTGCAAAATTGCAACTATCACTTTACCTTTTCAGTTTCAGACTAGATGAAGGAAGAACATTTTATAATGAGGGCGGTGAGATAGTGGTACAGGTTCCCCAGAGGCGTTAGATGTCCCAACCCTGGAAACATTCACCATCAGCCTGGATAGGGTTCTGAGCAACCTCATCTCATTGATGCACTAAATCCATTTGAACTCATCTGGCCTCTGTATAATTATATTAACTTTGTATAATTACATCTGTATATTAACTCTGTATATTAACTCTGTATAATTATATTAACAATCAGTAGCTATCAAGTGAAATTGCAACCACTGCCTTATGGTGAAACCATCTTGTTTCTCCAGACTCTTGCCAGGGGAAAAGCACCGGCACAGAATTCCAGAGCAATAACTGGTTTGCAGAGGGCAGCAGCCTCCTGCTGAACTTTGGTGTGCATCCAGTTACGCCTGACAGAGCTCTTCAGAGGTACATTGAGGAGATACAGGACCAGATAAGGAAAGTAAACAACAGAAAGTGAGAAGTAGCTGGAAAGGTCAACCATGGGTTGGGTAGGTGCAGAGGTACTCAGCCTCTGGCACACTCTCCTACATGGAGCAGAGCTCTCAGTCTCATTGACATTAAAAAAAGATCTGTGTGGAATGTCAGCAAAAACGTTTTTCAGGGTGTTATGCAATGATAAAAGGAAAATAAAAAGTGACAGGCTTCCTAAATCCTAAACAGCATAAAAGCAGGCTGTTTACCTAAGTGAAGCCAAGATGTTTGGTGGTTTTCTCATTAAGCCCTCTTTTTTTTTTTTTGGCAATCCAATGGTTTGCAAAAATAGTATCCATTTGTCAAGTCTTAAACCTCCAAGATAATCTTCCAAAAAGCCTTTGGGTCTGATTTTAGGAGACTGAATCTCTTACGTCTCTTAAAATAAATCAGGACAATTATTTTTTAACTCAATGGACCTATATTTTTTACAATAAATCATTGTAGCTTTTTAATTTTATCTCAGTATTCCTCTTATTGACACTAGCAGACGTTCAGCAGACTTGTATCACTGACTTGATCGCTGCATTCCAAACCTGCACCATTTTTCGTGAGTGCTTGTACTTAGAAATGGATATTTATTACAGAGGCAAGGGAATTAGAAAATAGGAAATAACCCCAGAATCACAAAATCGTAGGGGTTGGAAGGGACCTCCGGAGATCACTGAGTCCAACCCCCCTGCCAAAGCAGACTCCCTAGGACAGGTCACACAGGGAGGTATCCAGACAGATCTTTACTATCTCCAGAGAAGGAGACTCCATACCCCCTGGGCAGCCTGTCCCAGGGCTCTGTCACCCTCACTGTGAAAAAGTTCTTCCACATATTGGTGTGGAACTTCCTGTGCTCCAACTTGAGGCCACTGCCCCTTGTCCTGTCCCCACAGACCACTGAGAAGAGGCTGGCCATTTCCCCCTGTGTCTCACACTTGAGATATTTATAAACATGGATCAGATCCCCTCTCAGTTGTCTTTTCTCCAGGCTGAACAGCCCAGGTTCATTCAGCCTTTCCTCACAGGGGCGACGCTCCAGGCCCTTCATCATCTTCCTAGCCCTTTGCTGGACTCTCTCCAGGAGATCCCTGTCTTTTTATACCAGGGAGCCCAGAACTGGACACAATGCTCCAGGTGGGACCTGACCAGGGCAGAGCAGAGGGGGAGAATCACATCCTTTGACCTGCTGGCAACACCATTTAAAAGGGATCATTTTAAAAAGGCTAATTAATAGAACTGCAGGAGAACTTGCAGTGCTAAAAGTCAAATAGTCTGAATAGGCTGTGGGGAAATCTCTCTCATAACATGTTGTAGGTTATATACTTTATGTCATGGAGTGTGCATGTATGAGCCAAGAGTAGGAAGGGATTTTAATAGATGTGTTTATTTCCAATCAGAACTGCTGCCCATCATTAAAACCTGCGGCCTGCCAAGCTCCAGCTGAAGGTAGACTTTGTGCTGAAGCTGCTGGGGACCAGGCGTATCTTCCCTTCTGCTGACTCTGCTCTGAGAAATTAATTCTGGCAAATGGGGTGGACAGCTGGCTCTGCTGACGCAGTGAACTTCTGCAGCATGCCTTGCCAGACCTCACGTGTCAGAGAGAGGGTTTTTTTAGGGGAGGGAGAGAAGGCAGCAATCATAACACTGTACGGGACAGGAATCAATACAGGGTTTGGGGCTGGGGAACTGTTTTTTTTACAAATAGACATTCTTAAGGCCACAGGGGGGAAATTTGACATTGCAAAGGGGATGAATGACTGAGTAGGCAAAAATAAGAACAGCTTCTACTTGTAGCTGTAATGTGCAAAGGGTGACAGCACAGCTATACAGCTGTTGGGTCCATGCAGAAGCCTGGGAGGCTTCCAAAAGCTTTTTTAATCCACGGAAAAGGCCATATGTGGAAGGTAAGGGTTTATGGATGGCCAACTACTGCTTGGGGAAAACGTAGGTCATTGTAATGGAATATGGACAAACCGGCTAATTTATGCCATAATGAGTCTTACATGATGAACTAATTTGTGCTGCTTCTAGAATAGGAGGCAAGGGTACAGCCAGACACAGGTCCATACCTGGAAAGCTCAGAACCACCTATGGCATGTGTAACACTGATGAATAAGCTCGTTCTCTGGGGCTGAGGGAAGGGAATTCATCACCTGTACCGAGAAATCTGCAGTCAGCAAGGACTGCAGTGAGCCACTCTTAAAGGAGGAGGATATCAAAAGGATCTCAAAATATCTTCATGGCCAAAAGTCCTGTCAGAATGAATGTAAAACAATGTCTGGATCCCAGCACCACTATGGCTGGCCACAGAAGGAATAGCAGGGAGAAAGGCAGAGAGAAGAGCTAAGGTCAAAGTGCCTGCACAAATTATAGTTTGTCTCCAAAATCTGTGAGATCAAAATACTTCCACAGGATAAATCATGCATCTAGCAGCAGTATCTGGGTGGAGTATGTGTTAGAATTATGCTGCAGTGGGTATTTCACAGCAACATAGCTGTGAGTGCCAACATGACTGTGAACAACTAAAAAATATACTTTCATTTGGCATTTGATTAGCAGAATCCATAAGGGTTCAGAGCAGGGAGTAACTGAGCAGAGCCAATTTGCAAAATCAAACTGTCAGGACAAAAAGGAGGAAAGTGATACTGTCTCTTTATCACAAGGCAAACAATCACCTGCTCAAGTGTCTGACTGCCAACTTCATGTAAGAGAAGAAAATGAGCAAAGGATCCTCTAAAGCCCAAACCCATGTAAAATGCTCCTGAGACATTAGATGTTGCAGAATCACAGAATCACAGAAGGTTAGAGGTTGGACGAGACCTGACCTCAAAAGATCATCTAGTCCACTCCCCACCAAAGCAGGATCACATAGAGTAGGTCACACAAAAACATGTCCAAGCAGGTTTTGAATATCTCCAGAGAAGGAGAATCCACAACCTCTCTGGGCAGCCTGTTCCAGGGCTCTGCCACCCTCACAGTGAAAAAGTTTTTCCTCAAGTTCACATGGAACTTCCTGTGCTCCAGCTTGCACCCATTGCCCCTTGTCCTATTGCTGGCCATCCCTGAGAAGAGCCTGGCTCCGTCCTCCTGACACTCACCCTTTACCTATTTATAGACATTGATGAGGTCACCTCAGTCTCCTCTTCTCCGAGCTAAGGAGACCCAGATCCCTCAGCCTGTCATCCTAAGGAAGATGTTCCACTCCCTTCATCATTTTGGTGCCCCTATGCTGGACTCTTTCAAGGAGTTCTATGTCCTTCTTGAACTGAGGGGCCCAGAACTGGACACAATATTCCAGGGGTGGCCTCACCAGGGCAGAGTAGAGGGGGAGAAGGACTTCTCTTGACCTACACCCCAGGATGCAATTGACCTTCTTGGTCATGAGGGCACACTGCTGGCTCATGGTCATCCTGCTGTCCACTGGGATCCCTAAGTTCCTTTCCCCTATGCTGAACCACTGTGTTGCTAAACCACTGACAACAAGATGACTAGTCTAAGCTAGGCAAGCAGAGTCTAATCTTGAGTCTAGTCTTGAATGAACAGAGATGTCTCCAGAGGGCACTTTCCCCCATCCTAAGCTAAGAGTTTAAGGGGCAATGAACCTCTGTCTGGGAAGTGCCTGTCTCCTCTTGTCCTCAAGCATGAAGGCATATCTTCAAGCTGCCATTTAATATTTAAACAGGCAAAAATGATTAGGATTAATCCTTAGAGACTAGCTGTGACAAGCCTGGTTTACGTGCCTGGATCGCTGCGATAAGGAATCCGAGTTACAGTGGTGGTTCGTTTCCTCCTGGTGATGCTGGCTGCTCCTGCACCATGTATCCACCTCAGTGTTTGCTGGGAAAGGACCAGCTTTTCCTGCAGTGAGACAGGGGGTCCAGCTGACAGCTAACTCCTGGTTAGATGCTGCATCTCTAGAACTGGCATCTTGGGAACTGAAGGATTAAATCTGAAAAGGAAGGAGTTCTATGTGTGTAGTGGAAGGAGGGTGAAAGAGAAGACAAAATACAGCAGGAAAATTCCTCTGGAGGACTGAATGTGCTGGGAATTGATCTCTGGTACAACAGCCTGCCTACCCACGGCTGTAACTCAAGCGCACGGGAGCCCTTACAGCATGCCAGGCTTCTCCCTGCTCCAAACCGCAAAGAGAGATCTCCCCCTTCCCACTCGTTGTGGAAAACCTGGATGCTTACTGACATATGCTCAGCTGCATTTCGGAGCCTGCATGAGTCACTGAGCTTGGGTTTGTGACTCAGAGCTGAGCAACAGCTAAGGAATGGGGAGCTCTGGGGCTCATCTGTCAGTGGTCACTGCGTGCACAAGGTTAAATGCGGCAGGTTTAGCCTGAGAACCCTCCCAGCCATCCCTATTCTGCTTTTATTTATTTATTTAGCTTTCGGCAGGGTTCAGGGACAGGGTGTTCCTGCTTTCTGGGTTATTTTGTTACCCTTGGGTGAGCAAGCAGACAAACTTGTGCAAGAAAATGGATTTTATTCATTGTGGGAAAGTGAGTGTATACGGGGGGGAAAAAATGTGTTCCACATTCTCTCCACATGATGAATTTAAGATTCATGTGGAGATAAACCAAAAATACCCATGAAAGGGCTTTGGTTTTTGAATTTCATTTCCACAGGAGATTCCCAGAGTTGTTTGTTTGAAATAAACAACATAAAAGGAGACCCTCTGCCCACTCTCTGATGTGAAGTAATTAATGGCTGGATCAGCATTTCCACCCTTAATTCTGCTTTTCATATGGTTTGCTTTAAAAATTTGCTCCAGACATGAACTTAATGTGTAATAATACTTTGCATTTAGGAAAAGTGTTTCATCTGAGCAGCACAAAGTGCTTTGAAAATATTAGTCAATTATGACTCACAACATCGTGAGAAATACAGGCTTTTTATTACAAAGAGAAACTGAGACATTCAGGGTCAAACACACCCTTGATATTTTACATAGAGACATTACAGAGTATCAGAAACCCAGGTTTCTCTTCATTACTTCTGATATTTGCTTGAACCCATCACTGTTTCCATGTCCTTCTTGGCTTCTTTTGTTTTTTTAGGATGGGAAGAAATTTGAAACAGTCATTGAATTAATTTTTTGCTATGTAGCTAGATGACAGTTTATTATATAATAAATAATAGATAATAATAAAGATGTCATGGTGTGCAAAATCATCCCAAATTACTGAAACGGTGGGAGTGACACACTGCTGATCTACAGGCATTTTACGGGTGTCGAGCATCAAATATTAACAGCACGTTGTATCTGCACTGCAGCAGAGTGTAAAACAGGCAATGCAGAGGGGAGGAGGCACTGTGAACTATACATACCAGGGGTAGAATTGACCCTTGGTCTCATGATTATTGAGAGCCTCGATGGGATTTGGTCGGGGTAATTAGGCAGCTAACTTACATCCTGAATTTCCAAAACCTCCTATAACAATTCTTGTCTGGGTTTCCTGCACAGTCACTGGAGCTAGGAGCTGTTGAAGGCACGCAGTTGGCATGCCTGCCTATGTTTAGGCACGCAATTTAGGTGGAAACCCACCTCTGGAGGCTTCCAAAGGCACCTACCTCTTTCTATCGACCATGCAGACTCTGTGGCTTCTGACTTTTAAAAGATCACTTCTTAGATGGATACAATTCAGGGTACCGGTTAGGTGCTTCCCTTAGATTGGATGCATGCCTCCTCCTGGCGTTCAGCATGATTGCAGTGGAGTCCACAATGCCAAAGTGTCTTCTCCTGCCCCGAGCATCCTTTCAGCACTTGTTGCAGCATTTAGGGCTTTCTGTAGGTTCTCTTAGCCCAGTACTCAGAGCTGGCCTTCTCCACAAGACAGTGTGAGTTCACAACACAGTAAGAGCCAAAATACAGGTGAAAATCTTTATCTTTACACACAAAGAATTAAGTGTAAACATCTTGGTACTTTTGGGTCTTGCTCATTTTGCTCAGGTAGGACAACTGCCAGGATGCTTTGTTCTGTGGCAGGGAAATTACCCAACCCTGCTCTGCACTGTGGGACACCCAGGCTAAGCCTGTGGTGCTCTCTGTATTATGGGAATGGCCTGTAAAGAACCATGTCAGAAATGACCCTTGTTGCCTTCCAACACTGCTACCTGTATTATGGGTGGTTGCAGAAGGTGTCTGTAACAAGCAATCAGAAGGAACTAACAAAAGGAAAGTAAAACCCACAGGATTTCATAGAATTGTCTTGGTTGGAAGGGACCCTTGAGGTCATCAAGTCCAGCCATCACCCTAACCTGCCAACCACCACTGAGCCGTGTCCCTCAGTACACATCTACACAGCTCTAACGAAAGCACTATCAAGCAGTTTCAGGTCAAGTAATTACAGAAGAGTAAATTGCATGGAGTAGGTATTAAATCAATGAAAGAGAGATGAGATGCCTCTCCTGACCATATGCCCAGCTGCATATGTCATTTCCCTGTAAGCATTTGGAACAGTGTGCCACAAAAAGTAGTGGCAGATGTGGGAAGAGCCAACAGACACACTGGAGGAGCTGAAGCTGGGCTATTAAAGTCCTTGTCATCTCCTGAGTCCCAAAGTTCACAAAATTAAGCCCCTGTGGACAGCAGTGTGCTGATATTCTACTTGATTTGTGACATTCAATTTGCTACCAATATCTCGTCTTGGCAGATGACAATGCAGTGCCTTAGCTGAGAAGCAAGAGCCCTGGAAAGAAGACCATGGTAGGCTCTGTTTGGGGCACTGGACAGAGAAACATGCAGGGAAGGGGTAAGTCCTCATTAGTCCTGTTCTTCTCTATTTCTCTCTCATAACATGTTTTTTCCAGCAGTTACAACTATCGATCACATTTCAGTAGTCAAGGACACTGTATCTGCTCCTCTCATGGTCTGATCTCCAAAGCAGAGATCAATTACCAATGTTTTACACTTAATGGCATAACTAAGACCAATCAGTATTAGTATTTGCCTCCAAACAGATAAATTTAAACTTCGTATTACATGCTGTTCAAATCCATCTCTGACCACACCGTCAAGGTTTGCCTCTAAACTGGTTCTCTGACCTTTCTCAGGATAAAATCTATTTCATCTTTAACCCTGGAGAGGAAAGAGTGGGGAATATATGTGACTGCTAATAATCTATGCAGCACACATCATGCTGGAAAGATTGCAGAGTCATGCACTGCGCTAATGACTTTGAGGGGGAGGAACAGTTCTGCTCTACAGTATATTGATCACCAAAACAGCTGCCAAAAAAAATCAGCAGTGAAGTATTAAATATACATTGAACTTGGCCATTTTGCACAGTGTCTCTTTCCCAGATTTGTAATTGAACAACTTGAGGTATGAAATGATACGATTTGAGTGAGCTGCGTGTTCCTCCTGAGGAGCCCTCTGTAACTGTGGTGTCACAATACTTCCCATCTTCAACATGGTAATTCAACAAGGACAAGTGCCAAGTCCTGCACCTGGGTCAGGACAATCCTCACTACCAATAGAGGCTGGGAGGTATGATAGAGAGCAGCCCTGAGGAAAAGGACAGATGGACAAAAAGCTGGACATGAACCAGCAATGTGCACTCACAGCCCAGAAGGCCAACTGCACCCTGGGCTGCATCACAAGAAAGTGTGGGCAGCAGATCCAGAAAGGTGATTCTGCCTCTGCTGTGCCCTGGTGAGATCCCACCTGGAATACTGTGTCCAGCTTTGGAGCCCTCAACACATGGAGGACATCGAGCTTTTGGAGGGGGTTCAGAGGAGTCCACGAGGATGGTCAGAGGGCTGTAGTACTTCTCCTGCAAAGACAGGCTCCTATGAAGTCAGTTGTGCTTGTTCAGCCTGGAGAAGAGAAGGCTCCGGGGAGACCTTAGAGTGGCATTCCATTGCCTGAAGGGGCTACAGGAAAGATGGGGAGGGGCTGTTTGCAAGGGCAGGGAGTGATAGGATGAGGGACAATGATTTTAAACTAGAGCAGGGGAAGTTTAGATTAGACATTAGGAAGAAGTTCTTCCCTATGAGGGTGGGGAGACACTGGCACAGGTTGCCCAGAAAAGGAGTGGGGGCCCAATCCCTGGAGACAGTCAAGGTCAGGCTTGATGGGACTCTGAGCAACCTGATCTAGTAAAGGTGTCCCTGCTCACTGCAGGGGGTTGGACTATATGGCCTTTAAAGGTCTCTCACAACCTAACACATTTTGTGACACTATGAATTCTTGCTCCAGTCTCCTGTGATTCCCATTTTTCACTAGGGGACCTGCACCATAACTAAACAGTGACTTTTCCAGGATCTCATGGGAAGTCTGTGTCAAACCAGAGGCATTTCCCCTGTCGAAGCAAGGCAATTTTTCCTGTTTGGATTTCCAATAGGTACATTGGTGTAATCATCTTTCCTGCTGAACTGTCAGAAGGCTGAGTGCTGGAGGTCTCCTGAGTGCAAGCGCAGGAGATACAAGTAGAAGTAACCCTCGTGGCACTGCACTGGGAGTTGGGGACACTGCACACAGCAGCAGGAGGTGACTCTAAACTGATGTACAGCACAGAAAGCGACAGCAGCAGAAGTGCCAATGCAGGGATCGTAGCAAGAATATATGTCCCTGCTACATACAAAGTTTAGACTTTGGTTTTGTGGAAGCCTGTGATGCTGCAGCTTCTTTTAGTCGTTTGAATTAATCTAGGGCTGCGGTTGGTGGTATAAAGTCCTTTTAACAGACCACTTAGGGCATGGCCAACTGTGATGAAGGGCAGCACATTCAGTCCCTGTTGATAAATAGTGCTGCCTTTAATCCCCGGAGGAGAATGACGTTTTACAGTGTGACGAACGCATCTGGCAATCTTCAGATACAGGTTATGAGAAAGCATTTTTTTACAGGCACACATGCAAACATATAAAGCTGTTCTGAGCAAGGTCAGAATAATTCACAAGACATATTTTGGCTCAGCTTGAAGATCATCTGCAAAACCTACATACAGAAAATTGCAGGGAAAACTAATAAAGATTTTAATGAGCCTTGACTAACAGGAATAGTTTATTATGATTTGGTTTAATAGTCCTTTCAGCTCTTTCCTTGTGCCAATAAATATCAGCCATTACCTGCCTATGAACCTTTTTTAGCTCACCATGAATCATGCCTCAGAAAAGACGCTGCATGGGAAGTGTGCTTGTGTAGGAACTCAATGGGTTGGAAGGACCGAAGCCAGATCTGGCCTTTGTGTCCACACCCAGAACAATTACATCAGAGACACTTCTCTGTGTCAAAAGTTAGTTTCAAAATACAGTCTTGTTTATAAAGAGCCATTCCACTTTAAGGTCAGCGCCAGAAGATTGATGCCCCTGGATTGTTTCAACTGTTATTCAGGGTTATTTTGTTTGTCTGATAAAAGTCCTGCTTGAATATCTGAGATTTATGCTGGGGAGTGCAATAACAGGATACGGTCACATCAACAACTGACTGGGAGGCTCACTGGGGCTGAACTTGGAGCACTTCAGCCCTTCTGCCTTTGCACGCTTCATCACTGCCTGTTGAGGGACAAGCTCCCTCCTCTCAGGCCACCTTTCCCACGGAATATGCTCCATCAGTTGCCATGTTGTGACTGATGCTCTGCAAACTCACCTCCCAACTAACCCCTCAGCAACATGCTCACAGGCCCAAGCCCAGGACATTGACAGCTGCAGCATGCAATGTCAGAGACTCTTCAGCGCCAGGGAGAGAAGGCTTTTCTCATGCAAAAGGTTTTGGATGCTAAGAAAGGGTGGGAGCAACAGCTTTGCCAGTGAGTGGGTTTTCAGATGAGCTTTGAAAGAAGAGGAGGGAGGATTCTTGCACTGCAGGAAGCCTGAACCCTAGATATCCCCCCCCCTCTAAATAACAAAGCAAGCTGTGGCTGCAGAATCTGCCCACCCCGAGTCCCTGGGATACAGGAGGGCAATGAAGAGTGATTAGAAATGGCTGAAATGTTGCTTTGACTGTCCACTAATTAATCCTGTAGCAATTCTGCCGTTTTCGTGACTCACAGGACAATTTCCTTCTGCTGCCTGGATGCTGAAGGCAATTTTTTTTCTTACATGTCTATGACTTGTTTTAAAATGAGTTGGTCAGATTGCTGGAGTGTTGCTGCACCTGCCAAATTAACCTGGATTGTGGAGAGCCACCACAAAGCATTAAACAAATCACTCCACCTATAGGAAACAGTTTGCAGTGCATAAGCATCACCATGGGCAGGATCACCTCTGCGTTCCCAGTGTCAAGTACTGCACTACCACCACCCTTCAGCTTCTGAAAATAGCCCTGTGACTGCAGCAGGAGGGTGCCATGGACTCTCTCCCATGGCCAGTTTTCCAAAGCTGGAGCTGGGAAGCATCCTTGAGGATGTGCCAACAAGGAGAATCATCCTAACTATCCTAAAGGGCAAGTGTGCACCTCTGTATATGTATGGATCCTATTGGGAGTAATGCACAGGTAAGATGGTATATGGCATGCCTAGGAAAACCCCAACAATTCAAAACCCTCACCTGGAAGATAAGGGGACAGGAACACACATGAAATAGGTGTTAATCATTTTTTTCTTGCTCTTCACAATACTGACTCATCCCTTCCATTTTGACAGGTTATATCTGGAAAAAACAGCCCCAGATGGTGGCTGTGCATTGCCTACAGTCCTGGCAGAGACACAGCAAGTCAGATCACCTCTTTTTATAGATGTAAAAAGGCCAATGGTGAGAAGCAATCAAGATGGAAGAAGGCATTTTTGTTTATTCCACAAAGCTGTTTGAGAAGTAAACATGTCCTCTCCCCTCTCCTTCATTTTGCTCAGGTTACTTTGTCTCTGGGACAGGTTCTCGTCTCACCTCCCAGGAGCTGAAAATGTGGGGTTAGGTACAGGTAAGTTGAATCTTGGAACTCAGCTTGCACCAAGCTTGCTTGGCTCCCGAGCGCATTAGAAGAATGTGTGTCATCTGGGAGGGATGGAGGACTTCTTTGAGACACTGACACAAAAGTCAAATGGGAATAATTCCTTAAAGCAGAGCTGTGTCCTCTTAATGAAACTCTACATGGCATGGGGAGCAGAGCTGGGAAGGTTCAGAAGTGCTCTGGATCAGGAGCTAGGATATGGGTGCGGTCAGGGGAAAGGTGGAAGGTCCCAAGTAGTGTGAAAGAGTGAACCTCAGCTACCAACAGCTCTTGCTGCTGTCCTGTTTTGAGGATAACCTAGCTCAACTGCCTGAGATAAGACTGGTGCTTAAGGTTGGTGGTGTAAAAATACGCTGCAAGGTCCTCGAAAGCTTTTGGGGTATAAAGGGGGAGAAGCAGCTTGTGGGAGATGGATGCTGTTCTGTCCTATTACACAGTGACTTGCCAATAACCATGTAGGAAGCTCCATGACTGTGTAGGAAGCTGTGACAGAGCTGGACTTTGCACAGGGGTACTCAGCATCTCTCCGACCCCACACAGAATCACAAGGTTGGAAAAGACCTTTAAGATCATCAAGTCCAACCATTCCTGTCCTGTGCTAAACCATATCCCTAAGTACCTCATCTACCCGTCTGTTAAACACGTCCAGGGTCAGTGACTGTCTCTGGATTCAGTGTCAACCCCCTCCCTGGGCAGCCTGTTCCAGGCCCTGACAACTCTTTCAGTGAAGAATTTTTTCCAAACATCTAATCTGACCCTGCCCTGGTGCAGCTTTGTGCCATTTCCCCTTGTCCTATCTACTGTCACCCGGCTGAAGAGACCATCTCCCACCTCTCTACAACCTCCTGTCAGGTAATTGCAGGCAGTGATAGGGTCTCCCCTCAGCCTCCTCTTCTCCAAGCTTAACATCCCCAGCTCCCTCAGCTGCTCCTCATAGGATTTGCCCTCCAGCCCCTTCACCAGCCTGGTTGCCCTTCTCTGGACTCACTCAAGGACCTCAATGTCCTTCTTATGGTGAGGAGCCCAGAACTGGACACAGCACTTGAGGTGTGGCCTCACCAATGCTGAGTACAGGGGTGACACTGTCTGCTGATTGCAGATGATTCTTGTCTCATTAACCAGGCAAAGCCTCAATGCCTCCAACACCTGAAAGGAAGCATGCTGAACTGGCATTAGCTCCTACTGTGAAAGAAAAAGAAGCACAAACATCTCTCACACAAATCCATGGAATTATGAACATTTATAAGAAAATAAAACTAACGGAGAACTGGAACAGACCCAGTCCCAGCTCCTTCTGGAGTGCGTTTGCCTTTACCCGCAGGGAAGGGCTGGGAGGACAAATACCAAATGCCAGATGTTGTATACATTGCATCATGTGTTACTGGAACATAGTATAGGGATGAAAGAACAGATTAATGGCGAATAATAGCAAATAAACATTAATAAAGTGCAGAAATGCAAACCAGAACAAACAGTTCTCATATGAGAAGCACTTCTAGGCTGAGAAACTGTTACCTGAAGGAACAAGAGGAAACTCCACCCCTTGTCAGCATTTCAGCCAGGCCGGACAGAACTCTAATGTACACCCATCAGGAGTAGTCTGAGGAAACCAAAGAATCACTCTTCCACTTCTAGATAAACATCAGACTGTAGAAAATTCTGTTACAGTATGTTCAACTCACATACAAATTGGGCTGAGCTTTGACTTGGAAAGATAACTTCTCAGAAACAGACTTCTTTATTCATTCCCTTGACGATTTTCCATGCGTTAGATCAGAATTAAGATTTTTTTTATCTTACTGAAGAAAAAAAAAAATCTTTACTAGTGATTGTCCCACTGCTTCCAAACACAGGGACTCACTGTAAAACAGGCCTACGATTAATCTCTCAGTGTATAGAATCATAGAATGGTCTGGGTTGGAAGGCACCCCAAGGATTGTAGAATTCCACCCCCCTGCCACAGGCAGGGCCTGGATCTACACAAGGTTGCCCAGGGCCCCATCCAACCTGGCCCTGAACGCCTCCAGGGATGCCTTGAACCTCCACTCTGGGCAGCCTGTTCCAGCACCTCACTGCTCTCTCTGCAAAATCTTCCCCCTAAGATCTAATTTAAACCTTCCCTCATTTAGCTTCAATCCACCCCCCTTGTCCTGCCATTATCTACCCTTTTAACAAGTTGAATCCACTCCTGTTTCTCTGCTCCTTTCAGGGACTGGAAGGCTGCAATGAGGTCCCCCTGCAGCCTTCTCTTCTCCAGGCTGAACAAGCCCAGGTTCTCTTTGCAGGGGAAGTGCTCCAGCCCTCTAATCATCTCCAGCCCTCTAATCATCTCCATGGCCTCCTCTGAACCCCCTCCAATAGTTCCACATGTTGCTTATATTGCGGGCCCCAGATCTGGACACAGGACTCCAGGGGCCTCACGAGGGCAGAGTAGAGAGGTCCACCTCCCTGTCCCTGCTGGCCACCCCTCTTCTAATGGAGCCCAGGATACCATTGGTCTTGCGAGCTGCAAGAGCACACTGTTGGCTCATGTTAAGTTTCTCATCCACCATGACACCCAGGTCCTTCTCAGCAGGGCTACTCTCCAGGAGCTCTTCTCCCCGTCTGTGTATATGTCTGGGATTCCTCTGGCTCAAGTGCAAGGCCTTACAGTTTGATATAAGACCTTACACTTTGTACAGCTACACACATTCATCCAGGCCACTGACTCCGACCAGATGGACCCTGAACTCCAAGTCACACAGTCCCATGATACCAACAGCTACCAGCGACCCTCCTGTGTCAGTGTCTGCTTCCTCTGGGGTAGAGCTCTGAGTCACATGTTTGTTCACGCAGTGAAATTTTAAGTAACCATAGCTTCAAGGCAACATCTAAGAGATGAACTTCTCAGAGACTTCAGGATAACAGAACTGGCAGGTGCTGAGGTGGCATTTTAACGGTTTTTAACCCAGTTTCCTGGGTAAGTGTGACACTTACAAGGAGCAAGGTCCATTGCAGGCTTTAAACCCTAGGATGTGGTTTACACAGAGGCAAGCAGACAGCCTGGTGCAGCACAGGGCAGAAAGTCATCGGTTGCTTTCCTCACCTCTACTTTTCTCCATGCCTTGCTCCTTCCTACCATGTCCTGGCTCCAGCATGACTGAATACACCGAGAGATGACAAGCACGCCCAGTCTGAGCCTGTGATTCCTATTGAGAACTTCACCCGTCATGCCTGCAAACAGGAATGGTTTAACTGACCCTAACATGAATCACAGAATCACAGAACATTAGGAGGTGGAAGTCCAACCCCCCTGTCAGAGCAGGATCACCCAGACTAAATCACACAGGAACACATCCAGGTGGCGTTTGAATGTCTCCAGAGAGGGAGACTCCACAACCTCTCCGGGCAGCCTGTCCCAGTGCTCTGTCACCCTCACAGTGTGAAAGTTCCTCCTTACATTCACATGGGACTCCTTCTGCTCCAGCTTGCACCCATTGCCCCTTGTCAACGAAGGTGGATCTATCCAAGGCACTGTGAGAGGAGCTGGAGCAAATACAAGCTCTTCAGACAGGCTTAAAAAAAACCCTGAAGTGTGTCTTAGCTGACACATGGCAAAGTCACAGTAACATGTTGCTTTTGTTCAGATAGCCACGTAAACCACCATGGTTTGGGTTTTGGCACAGTGACTACAGTCACTTATTTCCCCATCTATTCCATGGGTTTTCCTTACAACACACCCCAAGCAACTTCCTGGAGGCATTTTTCCTTCCTCTTTGGAGCTTGTATTAGTAAGAAATATGAATATTATAAAACTGCTTTGGGAACAAGAGAGAGGACTGAGTTTCATACCTATAGCTATGGTTTTTTCTGCTTAATCCAAGCCCAGATCACGAATATCCCTTGTGTACTATAAACTGCAGCGTATGAATAAATCATAAGCCCCTTAAGTGGAGGAGGGGTTAGGGTTTGTAAACCTTTTCCCTTTATGGTCTGTGCTCTAAGTAGTTTAAAAACCCTTTTTTTTTGTGCTCCAGGTAGACATTTGAGTTGAGCCAAGCCATTCTAGTAGATGTTTCCTTGCATTCATGTACTCTGATACCCTCCATGACAGCAATTCCAAGCAAGCTGCTGTTGGCATCACTGGTGTACTGCAAGATCACTCACTGGGTCTGTTAGGAAGGGACTAGTAAAAGTGTGTGGGACCCTAATGAGCCAGGAGCATCCTTTATGAGATGACCTTTATATTGCCTGTGACTGTATGAGGTTTCCCAAAACACACCACTTGGCTATTTTGGCCAGTGAGGGAGATTTTGACCACAAGCACAGAAGATTTCAAGCCTTTGCAACACTTTCTTGGAAAAATGTAGTCCCAGAGGCCCACCCCTGGTTTAAACAAATTACTTCCTATTCCCTGTGATAATTTTCTGCCATGGTCCTCCATTGCTCTGGCATTTGAAATCACAGAGCCTGTTTTCAACACCAACTGAAATTTCCCAGAGATCACTTTTTTTTTTAATAAGACCATTTTTATAAACCCATTTCAACACCAATTCTTTCCCCACAAAAAGCAGATAAGTGTCACTAGCCTTTTGTTAACATGGTCATTCAGATTAGGATGCAGAGATAATTTTAAAAGAGTAGTTGTTGCATTGTTACTGAATTTATGGAAGCATCAAAAGTGAAGGATACTCATTTGCCCAGTACTCCTCATTCTCATGCCTGAGTCGAGCCCGGTGTTTACACAGCATCATCCCGTGTGAAAAAGGCTCCATCATTCACAGAATCACAGAATCACTGGGTTGGAAAATACCTTTAAGATCATCAAGTCCAACCGTTCCTGTCCTAAGCTAAACCATATCCCAAAGCACCTCATCTACCCTTTTTTTAACACATCCAGGGATGGTGACTCAACCCCCTCCCTGGGCAGCCTGTTCCAGGCCCTGACAACTCTTTCAGTGAAATTTTTTTTCCTAACAATTCCTAACATTCTCTTTTCTGGTTTGAAGATGTTGGATCTTTACCTATTGAAAAAAACAGCAGGTCCCAGTTCAAACTGGACCATTGCATACAGAAGTAAATGTGGCCAAATACAATGGAAGATGTAAACTTTACACACACAAACACACAGAGAAATGTTTGGTGTACCTACATGTACACAGTCCATCCAGGATACATATGCTAAAACAGTGGGTTTGTGTGCCCTGAATACCCTTAAATGAACTTTCCCTCAGAGCAAAAGGGTAGGGTTTTTTATTTGTACTCATCCTTTTTATTTTCCCATCAAAATATTTTAATGATTTAAGTCCCACAAACCCAAGAGATCCAGATGCATATTTTAGTTGTTTGTCATAAGAACTATCCAACATAAAAAAATGACCATCCTTTCAGCCAGAATGAGTTTGCAGAATGCTCAGCATCAAGCAGAAGAGCTTTTCGTTACAGTCAAGTAATTCATTATAGAAGTGTCATTGGTGAAACCTTAAAAAGTGCTAAATTAAGATTTTTTGCCATCTGAAGTGCTTTAAAGGGAACTAGGTCTCCAGAAGGTGAACTCCAGCTCCTATCAAAGGCAGCAATAATCTTCCAGTTGGTTTCAGTGGTGCTTGGATTTTACACAGAGATACAGCTTTCAGCTTTTTCACCTTCTGACTTTCTGGAGTCCTAAATTACTGCCATCCTCCTGGTAACTCTTTGGAAAGAACTACATACATACCATAAATCACCAATCCCTCCTGCAAGGGTAAATTCTGAAAAGAGAGAGACCTTTTTTTCCTAAGTTGTCCTAATAGATTAATGAAACTAAGCACCAATGTTCGCAGAGTGACACAAAACACAGCGCTCACCTGCCTGTGACTGCTGTTTGATCAAGACAAGACATGGGCCTACCTGTCTGGGTTCATATTTCTTCTCAGGGGAACATGTGGCTAACTTTTTCAGGTCCTGTATGTGGACACAACAAAAGAACCTGATGGAATTACATGTGTAGATAGAAACAAGCATCACCCCGGTTTCAGGAAGTAAAATTCACTGAAATGTCCCTAGCAATAGGATTTAGATGCATCTCTTATGGCCCTTTTTCCAAATGTACCTATCAGACATAGTTAGTTAACATCGACTTCTCATCTCTATGTGCCATATAGTGTCATCAGTTATCCAATTCTTTTCCAAAGTGCTTATCTTTCTCTCTTTGTTAATGCTTTTTCCCAGAAGGAACTCTGTTTCCTCTGGCTTTACCCGGGTGATGTCCATTTAATTGCCTTTTGTCCTTTTCACCTTGGGATGGACTCAGATACGAAGGGTGATTTACCTAAAATGGAAAGTTCTTGCAATCTTCAGTTAAATATTTACTTATGCCTTTTTTGGTTTGCCTTGTTCTTGGTATTCCCATGTCCCTCGAGACATCCATATCAATTCCCACTGGCTCTGTAGGCACTTCTCAAGCAGGGTTACTCAATACTTGAGTACTGGATATTTTCATATTTGCATTACAAAGGCCAACAGTGACCTTGTGGACAATTTCCTTCTGTTCTTAGACAAGGTCACGCAAGTGTGGCTAGGATACAGACATTTCAAACTGGGTCCAGGCTGGACTACAGGACCAGGCTAGAAGCATTTACCTGTATAATTCACGGTGATTATAAAATTACTGAATGAGGGACCTAGGTCACCTTTCCCTCATCAAAGCACATTGATTGGATATCAGTGGATGAAGACTGGTACTGAAGTACCTTGAAATCACTTGGCTTTTCATCAGAAGAAGCAAGAGGGAGAGAAGGAAAGTAGGGCAACTCCATGGGCCTGAAGCACAAGAAAAGTGAGATCAGATTCCAGATATACATCGATGTGGCTCTACATTGAAGAAGAAACCTATCATACTGTCTGTGGCTGCACATCAGTTGCCTAGGCTGCCCACTTTCTGAACAGGGAGCATTTTAAGCTATGAAAGGATAAAAAAGTAGCACACTTACAGGGAATTTCCCCAGCCCTGTGGTTAGGGGACTCCCTTGACACCCATGATCATAGAATCACAGAATCATTTTGGTTGGAAAAGATCTTTAAAAATCATCAAGTCCAACCCTTAACTGCCAAATCCAACCACTAAACCATGGTCCCTAAGCACCATGTCTACATGTCTTTTAAATCCATCCAAGGAAGGTCATTCCACTGCTTCTCTGGGTGGCCTGTTTTGGTTCTTGATAATGATGTCTCTACTCAAAAAAGTCTTGTCACAGCAGGGACTTGCTCTCCAGCTGCTGTTACCTTTGGTGACCGTTCCAAGTATCACCTTATTTGTTATTATGACACTGGTCTTTCTTCAATTTGTCTTCCCAAATGACATTAAATAAATAAATATTTTTAAGATCAGACAGAATTGTTTGCACCAGCTTGGAGTATAATAGGTTGTACTAAGTGGGAGTAGCTACATAAGGCTGGACAGCAGGCAGCCTCTGGTGAGGACACCAGTTACCTGGAATGTAGATGAATTCAGACAGAGAAAGAGTTTAAAGAGGAGCTTCCCTCCTGCCCCAGCTGAGTGATGCTAAGGAGTTACATCTAAGGGGTGGCCCATGAAACAGACGCATTTCCCAGACGTGCTGGCTGGTTTCCATACCAGACCAAGCAGATAGATATGCCCTGAGCCCTGGGAAGGGGAGAAGAGGAATGCCCATCCTAAGGTCCTACCAGAACTTTGTCCTTAATAAAGACTCCTAGCAATGAGGATGTGGCAGGATGTAGGAGGCTTTATTCATAAATCAAAACATTTCTTCTCAAGCATCAATGCAGACTTTTCCCATAGAGAAATACAGCAGCTGACCTGGAATCTGACAGCAGCGCTGCAGTATTGGACTTCTGTACTTAAATATTTACTATGGTGTTTGAAGCCCATTATGGAAATAGAGTTTAATGTCTGCAGTCCAGAAAACCATCTTGTGTATGCTCCTAGGCTGTACATGCAGCTGAACAAGGAGTCTGTGTTTCCCCCTTTCCCAACAAGGATTCCTCCCCCTCTGCTCAGCTGTAGCTAGATGCTCAGGATCTCCACACGGTCTGGAATTCAGCAGGAACCGATGGCTCCTTCAGCTTTCTACCATCTTCACCTCCCCAGATGATTTAGCATTATCAGGATTGCTCATGGTGAAAGGTAACGCCCATGCTTTCTGGAACACAATGTGCATCATTTCGGTTCGTCCTGTGCCTAGAACTGACATTTATGTGGCAAACACACAACACTGAAAAACCCAGAAATATTACAAAATTCTCTCTAAGATGTTTATGAACATCCTCCTGTGTATTAAGTGCAGCATTTCTACCAAGCTTGGTCATGCATGTTCTTATCTCAATATTCATATATATTAATGACTATGAACTGAAAGAGGGGAGATTTAGAGTAGATGTAAGGAAGAAATTCTTCCCTGTGAGGGCGGTTGAGGCCCTGGCACAGGCTGCCCAGAGAAGCTGTGGCTGCCCGTGGATCCCTGGCAGGGTTGAAGGCCAGGTTGGATGGGACTTTGGGCACCCTGGGTTAGTGGAGGGTGTCTCTGCCCATGGCTGGGGGTTGGAAATATATGGGCTTTGAGGTCCCTTCCAACCCAAACCAGTCTGGGATTCTGTGATTTAATTTTACAAGCCATAGTGATGCCGATTTGCCTTTTACTGCTTGACCAGTCAGCCCACTGATGCTTAGGTATCCTTCTGACCAGTCTGTACTCACAGATGTCTGGGTTCAGTGGCCTTCAGCAGCTGAAACAAGAGGGAATAAATAGTGCTGGCAAGAAGAGGAGTCCTCGGGTTGATCCTTTCCAGCATCCAAATTCTCTGCACAAATACACACAGGACCAAAGATGTATCCTTTCCCCCTATGAAAATCTGTGTGCTGCCAGTCTGAAGGCCTGTTTAGGGTGGTGGCTGGCCTGGGCGATCCAAACCCTCCCACGTGGTTACTCATGTAAGAGCACCTCGTATGAGAAGGCATTTGTGTTTACCTTGAAGATAACTGATCAGATTCAAGCCATGGTGTCTCAAACAAGCCTTGAACATGTCCACAGGCATGGAAAGGTATTTGGGAGGGACAGTGATAAAGCTTCTTTGTGCATGTTTAATCTACAGGCTGCAGATAAAGTTTTGGAAGTGTGTCAAAGCCCTCATGACACAGTCTGTGCTTTGACACACACAGCAGTGAGCCCTCTATGGAAATCTTGTGTTCTTCCCTTAAAAGGGGATCGGGCTGCTACCTACATATCATGGACTTCCCTCTAAAGGTACCCAGCACTGCTTTGCACAGTTGGCTTAACTGTTTCACGGGGCTTGTTATTAAAATGTTCCCCTGGCTACATCTGTACCACTAAATGAACAGACCAGTGACTGTCACCTGGCGTCAAGCCAGCGGGCATGTTACGATTCATATCCACATGACTAAACTCTTTTCCCCCTAAAAACAGGGTGGCCACACCCAGCCTGCCTATTGGGAATGGTCCCAAGAATGTGCTGTTGGCTGGCCTGTGCTCAGGTGTTGTCTGCTAGCTGATGCTGATCCATGTCAGGGGACCACAAAATGGTATAGACGAGCACGCCCCAGAGCTAGAGCTAGGGCTGTGCTCCTGTTTCATTTACTAGTCTAGACATAGGCATTAACATTGAGAGTTGAGCAGGGTTCTTGAAAGGGCCAGTGCCTTTATATGGCTAATAAGGAGTATCCACAGGAACGGGGGAAATAATATTTCAAAAGCAAAAAGGAAAACCAGATCTGGGGTTTTGCAGTGATAAAGTGCCAAGTTCCTCTGGGAACAGAATACACAGAGCTGCTGCTCAGAGGGTTTCTGGTATTGTCCCCAGCAACATCTGGGGATGTTCCCACCTGGAATACTGTGTCCAGTTCTGGGCCCCCTGGTATAAAAAAGACAGGGACCTTCTGGAAAGAGTCCAGAGAAGGGCGACAAAGTTGATTAGGGGTCTGGAACATCTCCCCTGTGAGGAAAGGCTGAGTGAGCTGGGTCTGTTCAGCCTGGAAAAAAGAAGACTTAGGGGGGACCTAATTAGTGTTTATAAATATCTTAGACACGGGTGGCAGGGAGAATTGGCCAGCCCCTTTTCAGTAGTCTGTGGGGACAGGACTAGAGGCAATAGCTGTAAGCTGGAGCATAGGAAGTTCCGCACCAACATACGGAAGAACTTCTTCACAGTGAGGGTGACAGAGCCCTGGGACAGGCTGCCCAGGGGTGTGTGGAGTCTCCTTCTCTGGAGATATTCATGTCTTGTCTGGACGCCTATCTGTGTAATATGAGCTAGGGAGCTGCTTTGGCAGGGGGGTTGGACCCGATGATCTCTTGAGGTCCCTTCCAACCCCTAAGACTCTGTGATTCTGTGATTCTGTGATCTAGTGCTGCAGGTTCTTGGGAAGAGGATGCTGGAGGTGAAGGCCTTCTGCCCACTCTGCGCAGTCCTGGTGCTAACTGCCCTGGGATGTTACACTTCTGGTGAAACTCTGAAAATACGTCTCGGGACCTCTGATTTCCTTGACTTGCTCCCTGATCTGAATAGGGCAAAGCTGGTTTGGAAGGTGACATCTAGCTTTTGGCTACTGCTGCATCCGGATTAGCAGGGCTGAACCCTGAATGAAGCTGTATGGCTTCACATGGGGCTGGTACACTGACACAAATGTGCTTTTGGTTTGGAAGGCTTTTTTACTTTGTACCTGTGGGAAGCATACTGCTAAGTTGTGCCTGTTGTTATTTTTTAATTGAATTCTTAACTGGTCCCCAGCTTAAGGTTTTTCTTATTTAAATCTAAATAAAGACATTCAGTCTCCTCTAAGCACACACACCATGGCTTGCCTCTGGGGTTGCCTTTCTTACCACCAGGATACAACTCAAAGTCTTGTTCCCAACATGCCTGGGATGAGTTGGAGAGTTTAAAAAAACTGCTGCTTGAGCTACCTTTTGTGAAAGTCCAAAGAGGAAAGGGCCCGAGCAGCCTGTAGAAATGGCACCACGGGCAGCCCCAGCCCCCAGAAGCACTGATTTTTCTTAGCAGCAAACCCACAGCAGTCATGCCCTGGCTGGAAATATCCACAGATTACGAGAAGTTCAGAATTACCACAAACAAGATCTGTACCCTTTTTCCCGAGGGAAAAATCTGGGATGCAAATGAAGCCATTCTATGAAAAAACACAGTGATGCCTGAGTGAAGAACCAGTCTTAGCAACCCATGTGGAATCCCATGTGGAATCTGTGGCAGGATCCCAGGGGACCACATGCACAGGTCTGTTTGCATGGTTTGGCGCCCAGCTTGCATACAAACAAGTGCCTCTTAGTGTGGGAATGAAGACATAGATGGTGAAATCCCCATGGGAGACCCTGAGCCAAAGTGATTCACACCACACCACACCACACCACACCACACCACACCACACCACACCACACCACACCACACCACACCACACCACACCACACCACACCACACCATCTTCTTTGGGTAAGTGGCACTACCTTTGGGTGGTGGTAATTGGTCTGCAGATATTTTCTGTGCAGTGTCCATTTACATTGAAGAAGCAGTATTATGGATGATTTATTCATATTCCCCTTTCATTGCAAAAGCAGGTTTTGGGTATGAAGTCAGATGTGAAGCCACAGCCTGTATCTCATGCTGACTCCAAATTCCCATCGAAAAAGGGTTTTGGAAATACAGAATGAGACCCAGGCAGAAATCTAAATGTGGTTTCTCCCTGTTCTTTCTTGTGGGTGATATTCAACCCATTACTGAGTCTTTGCACAAAACCTAGCCAACACTTAAGCCCCTCAGCAGGATGTTTAAGTGGCGTCTGGGCTTTGTGCTGGGTCTCCACACTAGCATGAATTTTTACCCGTGGGGAGAAGGGTTGCTTTGTCCATACTGAAAAGTACACAGCCAGCCTCCTCTGTAGTATGTCTCTTAATTTAGTTTTGATTTAATCCTTTGCACTGAGGGGATGCTGGTTGCCCTAATGAAATAAAAGCTGCCACTATGAGGCATGTGCCTTTTACTATCCCTGTAATCCAAATAGTTACATTCAGGTCAAATCAAAGCACTTCAAGAGCCAAACCTTGAGTGTTTTTTCTTAATTGGCATGTAAAGTTTTAGTTCATTTTGTTAATATTTTAAGGCAAGGTAAAAGCAGTGTTTTAAACCCTGAGGATTAAGCACATGAGGCTTAGACATGAATAGTCCCACACCTCTTACTTCATATGATCTACCTGAGCTCCGACTAACTGTAACCGCAAGCCCGTGGAGACAGCAGCTCATCTTTCTAAGCTGCAGTAGCTGCATTAAGTGTGGTTCAGTACAGACATACTAATGCATTTAAATATATGCCTGCTTACAATGCTCAGTGTACCCTCAATGGGGACTGTATGCACAGGTTTCCCTTCGTGCCTATTCTGCTGCCACCAGCAGCTGCTTTGTGGGCGCTAGGACGTCAGATGCTGGCTGTGCTGCCTTTGCATAGTGGGTTTCTAGTGGCAGACTGGAGGATGTGGGCTGTGAAATGGCTGTCATGTAGAAAGAGGAGCTGAAACACTCTGAGAAAACTGTCGGCTGGAATATGACCCCAAAGTTTTGCTTCAGTGGCTTGGTAAATATTCCAGGAACTACCATTCTGTACAGCATTAGGGGGGCCATCCTCCCTCATATTCCCTGCCTGCGTGTGGAGGCTGATTGATCTGGTACTCATTAGGGGGTGGTTACAGCAGTGGGACCCCAAGAGCTCAGATTATAGCTGTGAGGCACTGTGGTCTCCTGGTTCAGGCGGGGGGCTGCGCCTCAGACGTCCTGACCCACATTCCTGGGTTTGTCATGCTGACTCACACTCGGGCTGAGGATGCATCCCAGGCGTGTGGACTCCTTTTACCTGTATTTCCTGCATACTTGGCACACTCCAGCTGTGCACAGAGCCTGGGACATGCTTGTGGTGCTTTAACCTTGGCTGGACACCAGCTGCCCACCAAGCCTCTCTATCCCTGCCATCCTCAGCAGGACAGGGAGGGGAGAAAAATGATGGAAAAAAACCCAACAACCCCAAACTCGTGGGTCTTTTTTTTGACAGTTTAATACAGCAAAAGCCCGTGTGAGGTTGCAAAGCAAAGGCAAAAGATTATTCTCTCCTTCCCATCATCAGGCGTTGTCCAGTCACTTCCCAGGAACCACAGCTTCAGTACACAGAAGACAAACATTGTAAAAAATGAGTGTGCTCCCCCACTTCCTCCCCTGGTCGCTCAGATCCTCATTGCTGAGCAGTTGCCATACAGTATGGGATATCTCTTGGGTCAGTTGGGGTCATCTGTCCTGGCTTGGTCCCCTCACAGGATCTTGCCCACCCTCAGCCTACCACTGAGGGGAGAAGCCAGACCCATCTCAGCCAGACCCAGTGCTGTGCACCAGTGAGAACCACTATAAATGCCAAGATGCTGGTATGTGGGTGATGAGGGAGAAATATTTTACTGGGCCAACCTGTCATGATCAGGAAGGGGATGGTGGAAACAACAGCAGTTGCCAGCAACACCGGACAGAAGAGCTTGATTACTGGGGACCCAGGTGACTGGTAACAGCTGAGAACATGATCCCTTGCTTGGCTCTGGAAGATCCCAAGCACAGGGCCAGAGCACAGCATGGGCTTAACTGCTGAGCTGAAATCCATAAATAAACAGCTGCTTTCCAAGCACTGAAGGACATACTTTCGACTTTCTTTGAAATATCTAGGTTCCATAGACTTACCTTGTCTACTTGGATGTTGGGTTGTCCCTCCTTTCTGATGAGTAGGATTATTGCATTGCTACAGGATGGAAAGAGTGAACACTGCCCCTCAGATAGCAGTGCTGTCCTAGCACATCTCAGCTAAATTCAGACACTTGGATGTTTAAGGCTATGCCTCCACTAATGGATTTAACAGGCAAGGAACATTACAGGGCACAGGGACTTGGGCTGCTGCTGTGGTGCCAGAGAGTCCCCTTATACTGGGGCAGCAGAGGGTACTAGCCATTAGCTGCAGGCATAGTCAGGGCAGATGAACCTGGGTTTGCTCAAGGGTAGCCAAGGTGTATGGGATTAGACTGGAAGAATGTTTATTTGTGCTCCACTGGATGAGAAATTAATGAAACGATTGATACCGGTTTTAACACTCCTATCCTGGGTTGTAATAATGACAACATTTAGTGCTTTGGGAGCTAATCTGGATCTTCTTAGAATAGGAATTTCTACTTTGCATCCACCTAGGGTCACAGAATGCTTTATAAATTGCAATTAATTTCCATAATGTTCTCAAGAGGACTCTGAGGACTCCGAGTCCTCCGCTCAATGAACATGTAAACTGAGGTACAGAGTGCTGAAAGGACTTTTTGTCCTCTTTTACCCATATAGCTAGTCAGAGATGAAGCTGGAAGTGCAGGCCCTGGAGCTCGATTCCTACTCTTCCAAGCTTCCAGCTGAGAAAGTGCCTCACTTAGTTTTAATGAAGTCCCGTTTGCCATTTAGGTTTTACAGCCTGTTAGCCCAGGATAATGGGAAGTGGGTATCCTGATGGATGACAGGAAGCCTTTATAATTTGTCAAAGTACAATTAATAGCTGGCAAGGTCAAGACCAGCTCTCTGTCAGTAAATACAATCTGGGCCAGAGTCACTTAAAGGGTTCTGTCCTTGTGTCTCCAGTTGGCAGGGTCAGCAGCAGCTCCGTTTGGAAGTTGAAGAAGCAATCCTGTTCTTGCAGAGCCTTCTTAGAAAAGATATCCCAATCCTCCAAGACCATGAGTCTTATACAGCTGGTCAGAATAAAGGCAGAGAGACAGTCAGCAAGGGGCGAGGTCCCATTTGTGCTTTTAAATGGAGTTTTTTGTTGTCCTCAAGCTCTTCTCTGAGGTCAGTTTTCTTGCCAGATATTATCAGCTTCAGTGGTTTGGCTCAGATTTTTACTCCAGATTCTTTTGTCCTGTTGACTTTTGGATCAACTCTGCACTGGCTCTGTTTTGAAAGTTGCTTTACCCGTATTAATGTTTAACTTAAACAAGTATTAAATCATAAGTCTAACATGGAAATGTTTTAGTCTCTGGACAGTTCCTTTCCTTGCTGCTTTTGAGCTGCATATGAGTCCAGCTTCACTTGGCAGGATTTCTTCTGCCTGGTGCTGGTCTCATGACACTCTGTTATTACTGCTGCTTTAATGCAACAGCGAGCAAAAAAAACCAACTCCCCACTATGGTATTTCAGGCAATACTATGGGCTCCTGTGAGTCAGAGTGGCCCAAGGTGGGGGGACAGAAGCCTGAAACTCATTTATTTCGCATTATCTCCACCCAGTCTCCACAGTGAGTGTTGGGCTGGGAACGTGGTGGTAGATCTGGAAACTCTATGAGGAAGGAAAATGCCTCTTACTGTTGTCATATACCTTGTTACAGCTCACCAGCTGTGGTATGGGCATTAGATGCCAATACCAATAGGAATGGGAGAGAAAAACAATTATTCTGTGTATCAGGATGGTTATCTGGCTTCACAGTACAATGGCCAGACAGTGGAAATAGGAGCTAAGCCCTCTCCAAATAGCTACAGATCTCATTCCATCCACATTTGCCTGTGGAAGAGGCTTTTAGAGAACTAATGGCTTACTTAATCTTTATTTCCAGCACACCCATTAGCAAAAAAACTGGTTTAGGGTGAATGACATCTAATGATGATGGTCGTCATCTGCCTAAATCTACTGATTTAGGTCATGTGTTAGAACTCTTGCACTCACATCACATATAAAGTTCTTGCAGAAGAAGAGGACTAAGAACATGGGGTAGTTACTGAGCCTGACCCCTTTGCTCCTGCCCATGAGGGTGCCATTAACTTGCATTGCTCCAACTCATGCTCCTGGGACATGTTGTGAAGGAAATGTCGTCGTGCTCACTGAGGGAAAGGCAATGCCACCTGGGAGTGAGGAGAGAAGCTCCACAAAGTCTCTGGATACAATCTTGCTTTCCTGTCCCACTCCACAGCCCCAGCAGAAAGCCATCCTTCCCAGGATCTGAGTGAGCTCTCTGGACCTCTGTGTTTGGCATTGTACAGCTTTGCATACCAGTCTGTTCACATCCATGTCTTAAAAACTGAACATGAAACTCTTTAAGGTAACTGATGCTAATGACCACCTTCTAGAGCAGAAACACAGAGTGGGTGTGCAATGTCTGCCCTGTTCAGATGAACCAGGGGATGATCAAAGGGCTCAGGTATGTTTCCCCTCCTAGCACTCTCCAGAGCAGTGCTGCTCATGGCCTGATGATGCTAGGGCTTTCTGGGTGCACTAAGCCCTCTACCTCACCTTTCAGGGCCTGGGTGGATACATTCATGGTATTCAGTAAACTTGCAATTTACAGTGTGGCATTCTTGAGACATTTTATAAAACTAATGCTTAAAGCACACTCTACTTAACACTGGAATACTCTCATCTAGGTCGGTGCACAGCACAGCAACTATTTGAACAGCACTGGTAGAGTTGTTAAGGTCAGAGTGACACATAGGTATCCAACCACCACTGTCAAAGCAGTGCAGATAAGCACATTGCACGTAGATTGGAGTTTGTCTAAGACTCAGGACTGAACAGCTTTGTCGTACAAAAAGATTTCAGGCTCTACAGGGAGCATAGGCAGTTTGGTCTTCAAATGTATACCCCTCCACCCTTCTGGCAGTACATGGAGAATGGCTGGGGGAGCTGGGGCTTTTAATCTTGAGAAAAGGAGGCTGATGCGAGACCTTATTGCTCTCTACAGCTACCTGCAAGGCAGCTGAAGAGATGTTGGGGTTGGTCCCTTCTCTTGGGTGACAAGTGATAAGACGAGAAGGAATGGCTTAAAATTGCACCAGGGGAGATTTAGGTTGGATATCAGGAAGAATTTTCTTCACTGAAAGGGTTGTCAGGCATTAGAACAGGCTACCCAGGGAGGTGGTGGAGTCATTATCCCTGGAGGGATTTAAAAGGCATATGGATGTTGTAGTTAAGGACATGGTCTAGAGGTGGAATAGTCAGGGTTAGGCTGTGGTTGGAGTCGATGATCTTAAGTGTCTCTTCCAACCCAGGTGATTCTATGATTCTACATGTGATGTAATACTCAATGGGATGTTTGCCTGCTGTTTAGTCAAATAAAAGTCACTTTCTACGATGACCGTGAGGGTCTTGCAGAGCCTGTCAGCTCCCTCCTGGCTTCTGCTGCTGCTGCTCAGGGGAGAGACCTCAGTCTAAGGGTAACTCTGGCATCTCTGCCCGGTTCCGTAAAGCAGAGCCAGAAGCCAGCAGTATGAGTAAGGCCGGGTCCCATGTGACTGTGTAACCACTGCTTTCCATGGGAAGATATTTCTCGCATTAGAAAGTCCAGCGAGTGGGAGGGGGAATCTATAGCAGTGGTTTGGCTTGGCACTGTGGAAAAGATATGTGATGCAAGCTAAACTACTGGCCTCTCTCACCTTTACTTGGCGTGGAAAAACTGTCAGCACTTTCCAGCTCACAACTAGCAAAGACTGTGCAAAGGGTTATCTGCTAAAAGGTGCTGCAGGTCTGGGCTCCTCATTGTGATTTTGTGTTTCAATAGAAGTAAAAACCCAAAAGCTTTGGCTTTGTGCTGCCTATAAAGGCTGAGCACAATTATTCCAACTCAGTCCCCAGAATATGAGGAGGAAGTTCACTCAGTGAGGCAAAAGGGTGGTAAGTGGAGCTCTGCGCATCGTTCCTGGCTCCATCCAGCTTGCTATGATAGCTTGCCAACCTCGCTCCTTGATGATAATGTATTCCATTTTCCTCCCCATGACATGTGAAGTTTAAATTAATCAGAGCAGCAGAGACAGAATCTCTATTGACTGATTTTGGCTGGAAGTACATTTTCTGATTTCCAACCAAATTTGTCATGGAGGTAAGATCATTTCACGACATGACCATGTCTCCCTGCTTTTGTGAGAATGCAGCTGGATTCTGCATAACAGGTGTGAGTCCATGCTCTTAAAGTTTTCATCTATATTAAAATGCTAAAGGGAATAGATACAAGGGAAACTGTTCTGCCTATCTGTGAAACAGATGCTATTAGATCCAGCTGAAAACTCCAGTTTCCATTCCACAAGAAATGCCAACAAATGCCAGTTCTATTATGGTAAGAACAAAGAATGCTATTCTGAATTTAGCTTTTTGGAGCATTAGTATAATGTAATATAGAACAAAATATGTTTGGAGACAACAAGTTGTTGTGAAATGAGAAATTAGTCCAAGGAGTCAGACCAAAATATCATCAAAGTCAGCACTGTTATAGAGCGAGTTTTCTATGGAGATGAAACAGGAAAAATATCCTCTCAGAATATTTTCAGGCATTCATAGATGCTTTAATTTTAGTTGCATTATCATATAGATATAGAATCATGGAATCACAGAATCTCCTGAGTTGGAAGGGACCCATAAGGATCATCAAGTCCAATTCCTGGCTACACACAGGGCCAGCCAAGTCAGAGCATGAGACTGAGCACGTAATTCAGACACTTCTTGACCTCAGTCAAGCTTGGTGCTGGGACCACTTCCCTGGGGAGCCTGTTCCAGTGCCTGACCCCCCTCCCAGTACAGAACCTCTTCCTAATAGCCAACCTAAACCTCCCCTGTCACAACTTCATGACGTTTCCTCGGGTTCTATCCCTGATCACCAAAGAGAGATCGGTGCCTGCCCCTTTGCTCCCCCTTGTCAGGAAACCACAGAACCCTCCCCTCAGGCCCCTCTACTCCAGGCTGAACAAACCCAGGGACTTCAGCCTCTCCTCTTAAATCTTCCCCTCCAGACCCTTGGCCGTCCTCATTGCCCTCCTCTGGACACTCTCTAATAGTTTTGTGTCCCTCTTGTACTCTGATGCCCAAAACTGCACCCAGGACTCGAGGTGAGGCTGCCCCACTGCAGTGTAGAGGCAGACAATCCCTTTCCTGGACTGGCTGGCCATGCTGTGCTTGATGTACCCCAGGATGTGGTTGGCCCTCCTGGCTGCCTGGGCACACTGCTGGCTCTTGGGTAACTTGCTGTCGACCAAGACCTCCAAATCCCTCTCAGCATGACTGGCCTCCAGTGTCTGATCCCCTAGATTCTGACTCCCAAGAGCAGAATCCGGCACTGGCCCTTGTTAAACTTCACACTGTTGGTGACTGCCCAGGTCTCTGGTCTATCCAGGTCTCTGTCAGGCTTCTCCACCCTCAATGGAGTCAGCAGCTCCTCCCAATTTGGTGTAATCTGCAAATTTACTTAAGAGACCCTCTAGTCCTGTGTCCAGGTTGTTTATGAAAATGTTGAAAAGAACTGGGCCTAAAATGGAGCCCTGGGGAATCCCACTAGTGACTGGCTGCCAGCCAGATGTAACCCCACTCATTGTCACCAACCCCGTTCGCTACCACCAGGTAGACAAAGATAAAAAAAATGTATGGGTCATTTTCTGGTGAAATCCAGACACTAAGTCAACATGTCCTTTGGTTTGCTCTTACACTGTGTCAATACAGTTTAATGACAGATGCAGCTAAATTGCATTTAGATATATGCACTGGGTATAATCCACCAAATAGCTGGATAACAACTTTCATCGTGATATGTTTCCAGGAACAGTGCAGGAACACTTCCAGTAAGAAAGTCTTTGAGGAGAAGATGATGGAGGAATAAGCTGTCTTTTGGCAGCGAGGAGTTGCCTGAGGGTGACTGTAGAGACAGCTGCTCTCCTCATTAGCACTGCCCACAGCTCCTCATCTCTGGGTGAGACCAGCACTGGATCTGTTTCCCCACCCTGCGGATACCTCCACCCCTGCCTTGCTTCGCAGTGTGTTCACAGGGCATGTATATACACAGGGCATGGAACCAGACGAGCTGCCAGGTTTTGAGTCACCTGCTTTCACCGGAGGGATATTTTCAGGCTGCCTGACCCAGAGAGGATAAAGTAACCCTGAGCCAAGAGAAGTGCTGACATTTCAGAGTGTTGGCATGAATGCCTGCCTCACCACTGGCTCCTTGTCCTTGGGACATTTGTGTTCACCTGAGATTTTTATTTGATTGCTGAATCCCAACAATTCCTTTTTGGCTCCTGGAATGCCAGCTGCTCCCTGCACTGTGCCCCTACAGGTTCTGCCAGATTGCATCTCTCAGGTGCAGGTAACATAGTCCTTTATAAGATTCCCTTATGGCAGCATTGAGCACTCTTCCTAGTTTGCATTGCCTCTATCTCCATACAAAGGTCTAGGTCTACAGTGGGAAGCCCAGAGATGGCAGAAACAAAAGAGCAGCAGTTACCTACCCATATCTTATTTAATAGTTTGCTTATTGCCATTCCCTTTCTTCTGCTGAAGACAGGAGCACCGCCTTTTCCCAATGAATATTTGAAGTTGGCTGTGTTCAGCTTTTTTTAAAAAATCTTTTTTTTTTTCTTCTTTTTTGGACCAAACCACTATCCTTTCAGCCACCAAGGGACCTCTGAGCGAAAAAGACTTTGCCAATCTGAAGTCATTCTCAGTTAAACGCCAAAGGAGTTCTTCCTTGGAAAACATTGGAAAATGACTGCAGAAATAACGTGGCAACTACTTCCCACCCCAGCTTCTTCCTTTCAAATCCCGAAGGCTATTTCTGAGAGGGTCTAGCAGAACCGGCATCCAAATAGAAAGGAGGCCGTGGGAACTACCCCAAGCAGTTAAGCGTTGAACTATGTACTCCCTATCCATTGCATTTAAGCTACAAACTAATAAAACAATTAGCTGCTTATTATGACTGGACATCAATTTTCACCCGCTGTAACTGAATATAATTGAGTAGGATAAGTGACTGGTCAAAGTAATTTCTAGCAGATTTTAAGAAAAAGCTTAAATAAAAGCTTTCAAATATTAACTCGGCCTTGCTTTAAGTTAGAGCTCTGATTGTAGTATCCCTTCAAGTAACGGTTTGCAAAGCAACTTTTGAAGTGCATTTTTATTCCTGCTTATTATTTGCTGTATAGATGGGGAATGATTCTGTCAGCAGCTGGACACAGAAACGGTTAAGGGCTTCTGGGCAGCGCAGCCACAAGTTCCCTCTCCTGGTGGCTCCAAGGAAAAAGGCCAGAGTGAGATGTGGAGGCCTGGGGAAGACAAAATGTCATCAAGCACTTTAGGGAAAGTCCAGTTATGGGTAAAGTGACTTGGAGAAGCCAATGTATGTTTAAGTCCCTCTGTTTATCCTATGCCTCTGCCTTAGGATCTATTCCAGCCCATCCCTTCATGAGAACCCCAGCTTTAACATTGTGCTGTGATTGCTCCTTAACAGGCTTTTGGGCCTACTTCTGATGCAGGAAACCTGCCCTGCTTCTACATTTAGCATTTAGCCAGTCACAGTTTGTTAGGCTGCTCTGTTTACCTGTATAGATGTAGCCTCTCTAGTGCCAAGTACAGAGGGATGATCACTGCTCTGGCCCTGCTGGCCACATTATTTCTTATACAAGTCATTGGCCTTCTTGGACACCTGGGCACACTGCTGACATCCAGATGTCAACCAACAGACCCAGGTCCTTCTCCGCTAGGCAGCTTTCTAGCCGCTCTTCCCCAAGCCTGTACCATTGCCTGGGGTTGTTGTGACCTGAGTGTCAGTGCATTCTTCCCATCTTCTCTGTATTTCCTAAAGACTGAGTATGGAGGTTCATTCATATGCTCCAGCCATGCAAACCACATTTCTGGAATTGCAGTGATGGTGCAGCTCTGCAGCTCCACAGACTTCCAGTTCCTCCTGGCTCTTTCCTAGATGGTGAGTTAGTGTGCAGGAGCTCCCCAGGATGTCCTCTGCCTCCAGGGAGTGTAAAGGCCTCCCGCTGTGCCTTGTCTCCTCTGTGATTTCATCTGCATCCATGGAAGAACCTAGCTTAAAGTCTTCCTTGGCAGGTCAGAAAAGACAGTCAGATGAGCATTTGGACAGGGCCAGTCAATGACACATGGAGCTTTTCCCTTTGGTCCAGTGTTGTCATCAGGCCCCAGGCAGCAGCAACTTGCAGTTTGGAGACATGGGCTTGCAATCCAAACCCAGTCTTCCAACAGCACCGCTTTTTGTCATTTTTATCAGCTGTCTCAGCAGAAAGGCCTGAGACCAAGAGAGTGAGGAGGACCAGAGGGTCCCCGTACACCAGCACGGAGACTACCACATCCTAAAGGGGCAAGCTGCCATTGCGCAAGAGGTCCCTCTGATGCTACAGCACACCACCGATCCCCGAGGGAAATCACAGAGCTTGTTACCTAAACCCACAGTCTCTTTTTAATTCCCACACTGGACAATGTCTGTCAAATGATGAAATTAATTAACCATCACGAGGAAACAAAAAGCTGCTCGGCTGAATTTCAAAAAGAGAATAATTTTGATTTCAAAAGCTACTTCTTTCCAGTTCCGCATTTCTTTTGCTTTCTGTCCCCAGAACATTTCCCAGAAGAAAGAAAATCAGCTCCACAAATTTATTTCTCTCTCCTCAAGCACATTTGAAACAAATTAAAAGTTCTGTCCTTCAGTGAATGCCTCATGGAGTTGTATGCTGGGATGTCTGTCAGTCTCTTGAAACTGCTGGTAGAAATATGAAATAGGAAAAAATATAAAATTAAAAGGTGAGTCAAGTAAGTAAATTAAGTACTAAGGTTAGGGATGTAGCTGAGAAACTGATTAAATTAGAGTAATGCCTCCTGAACGGAGCTTTATTCCAGGTTTATTGCCTGTAACATGGTATGCAAACATAGATAGATAGACTTCTTTTTCTACCTTGACTGCAAAATAAGGGGAGAAAAAAAAAATTATATATAATGCACAGTGCTGTTCCAACTGAGTTAGGACTTGTGGTTTCTGGCAAAACACAAAAATGTATGTAGCAATATAATGCATATGGTTCTTAATCTAACAGAGCTCCCATTTATTTCAATGAGAATATTGCCTGCAGGATCAGGTCTTCAGGTCCTAATTAAGGCTCGTTCAGCTGTCAGCTTTCTCAGCTGAGTTCAGTACAGGGGACTCAACTTCGTCTCACCCTCCTCCTGCAACTCGCCAGCCCTCACAACAGAGACTCCATATTCACATTCAGAACAAGAGCATTCCCGACACACTGATTTAATTCTGCCCAGGCCTGGCATTCCCCTGGCTTTGTTAACGTCTCGGTGCTGTTCTTTATTGTAAGCCTAATAAGTACATAAAGGCTGAGGAACGGGGATCCGGGCAGACTCACAGCCATGAGCTCTGAGGAGCTTGTTTGCCTGGGCAGACAGACTGGGTAAACAATTAGCTCCAGCTCAAACGTTCAGGTCCTGTAGAAGAATTGGATGCTTGGCACTGACCACTCTCCGTGACATTCAAAATTTGGCTTTTCTCCAATCAAATATTTGAACATTTGTCATCGTTTGTCCAGCCCCACTGGCTCAGTTAGAAATTTCTGCTCCCTTCTATTTTGGTAAAGGGAGATAGGGCGATTATTTACTAAGAACTTTGAAAAAATGTGCTTAGCTTTACAGCAAGGGTAAAAGAGGGTTTGTTTCAAAGTCATATAATGGAACAGGTCAGCAGCTACCAGCATAACACTGTAAGCAACGTCCACTTGGACAAAGTATGACTGGGAACTTTGCTGTCACAGAACCTTCTGTGTTTGCTGCTGGTAGCAAACAGCTGGCTTTTAATGAAACATAATAGAGAATTTGTTATTTTTAAACTGCCTTTCCATTTATAATCATGTCTGTTGCAGTACAATGGTGAATTGTAGGCTTATTCCTTCATGCTGGCAAAGCAGGAAACATTTAACGAGTGCTTGTTAAGCCTTTATTTTAAAATATGTTAATGGTGTGTCTCCAAATCAGTGGAGTTACTATACTGGGAGTCATACACGCATGTTGTACCGTTTGTGTCAGGGCAGCATGTTTACTACAATCCATGCATTTCATAGTTTCAGACTGAAAATAGTAGAAGATGTACCATAGGATCAGGCAATGGTTGGGTATTGGAACGTGATACCCAGGGAGGTGGTGGAGTCACCATCCCTTGGGGTGTTTAAGAAAAGATTGGATGAGGTACTTAGGGACATGGTTTAGAGAATAATAGAGGTGGTAGGTGGATAGTTGGACTAGATGATCTTGGAGGTCTTTTCCAACCTTAATGATTCTATGATTCTGTGATAATATCTAACTCGATCTCTTGCCTATCACAAACTGTTACAATTTGCTACCTTTCACTTTATCCATCTCTTCAGTTAGAGTAAGGAACTGGAGGAATTTCTCAGGAAAACAACCTGTTGTATGGCACAGGTCTGCCAACTCAGCTTCAACACAGGAAACAAGCAAATAAAATGTGGTAAATAACAAATGAAAGACTGCAGGAAAGTATTTTTTGTATGACATTTGAAGAAAATGAGACTAAAAGGTTGCTTGTTTGCATTGTTCTTCACTCATCTTAGAGAACAGAACTGAGCCACTACTGCACTAAACTGCTAGTAACTCTTCTTCAGTCACAGATGTGCAAGACATTCAGAGAAGAACAGAGGGTATGGGGTAGATCACTGTGGATGTCTGAACCTGCAAGGCTGCACACATTCCCACCAAGAACTCACAACCTGTTCAAAGGCAGGGAATACTCCTTGATGGTTATTATGCAAGAGAGGGGCTTTACTGGTGGATCTAAGGCTCAGTTTTAGTCCTGCTTTGAACTGCAGATTGGAGTAGAAAACCCCCCCAGGCAACCTAAATTATTCTACAGTTCTCTAAATAGATTTAGTGACTACTGATGCTTTAAATAACTACCAATGACAGGTCACCCAGGTACTACAGACAGTAGTTTTCAGCATTGAGCTGCTAAGAATGTCCAAGTGATCTGGAAGAACTGGTAAATACTAGACAGAAGTTAGGTAAGAGTTCAAATTAAGGCTTTGTGAAATGTTGACCCACTTTTCCTAGGGAAATGAGACTATTTAGATGGCCTCCAAATCAAGAGAAAGGCATACAGACTTCTCTGGGATCAGGCTGTGGCATTAAGCTGTTGGCAAGTAAGCAGAGTGAAAAGGTAGAACAAAACCACGCTCATTACCATAAATTTAAAATGTCATGAATGAAACCAGCAAAATAACCACAAGACTTGTCTTTAGGCTAATACTAAGTCTAGAAAATAAGCAAGAAGAATTTGCCTGCTCATTAATAAACATAAATTTGGCCTAACTGATATTACTGAATGTAGTGTCTATAAGAAAGCTGGGGAAGAACTGTTCACAAGGGCATGGAGCAACAGGACAAGGGGTGATGGTTTTAAACTAAAAAAGGGGAGATTTAGGTTGGATATTAGGAAGAAGCTCTTCACTATGAGGGTGGTGGATCACTGGCACAGGTTGCCCAGAGAGGTGATGGAGGCCCCATCCCTGGTGATATTCAAGATCAGGCTTGATGGGACTCTGAGAGACCTGATCTAGTGAGCGACCTGCTCACTGCAGGAGGTTAGACTAGATGACCTTTAAAGGTCCCTTCCAACCTAACAAATTCTGTGATTCTATGATTTCTGTGATCAGATAGTGTAAATCACTTGTTGTAACTAAGCCAACAAGGAGTGATCTCAAAATAACAGAAAATTTAGATCCAAAATGGCACCGCCTGTTTCCGTCACTGGTAAGGGCAGCCATTGATCTCAAATGTTTTTGTACCACAGGATAAATATCAACTTAAAGCATTTCTCTGCAAGGTATAGAGAAAATGATTTAATCTGAATGATGTATTCTGGATTTTCCACAGTGACAGTGGAACTTTCTTGAAATTACATGCGATAGTTTCCTGTAATGAAAATCAACACGGAAAGTTTATGACTTTTTCCAGCTAACAGAGGTATCATTCCAAAAGTTAAACATTATTGCTTACAGCTTTTACTAAAATGAGCCTTTCTAAAATCAGAACCCTTCAAAAGCCTGTCAAGAATCTCTCTTGTCCATTACTGTTGATTTTCAATCAATCCTACTGCAGAAGGGAAACTGTAAAGCTCTGGAAGGAAGTGAAGGTGATATGAATATTTGAGCAGGACATATGGAATTACCCAGATAACTGTGGGCTTTTCAATTTGATTACAAGCTCTGATCACATAATCAAATTGATGATTTATTTCATAAAGGATTAAAGTACTATAATCAACATTTATGAAAATAGATTTTGTTGAAGAATAATACTGCTTTTGATGAAATTGTAAGCTTTAGAGTAACAGTAATTGTACTGATACAGTACACTTAGACTTTTAAGGCCTTTGACCATAACATATCTCGATAAACAGCTGAAGTATAAATAGAAATAACTAGACAATGATGAACCAAAGGCTGTAGTGTATACCTACGTATGTGATAATTTTTAGCACAAGACTGATTGTTCTTTAATGTGTCTTTCTAGCTCAAACAACAGTAGTGACCAGGGGCAGGGAAGCCCACTGGGTAGTGCAGGACGTCAGGTCAGATCACAGTGCTTCCTTCCAGCTACAAAACCCGCTTTGACTGACAAGTGAAGACAAACCAAAGTGTTTTGCAGTACCTAAGGTATAGCAAAAGCTGGTATTCTGCATGGGGCCCAGGTCCACTACTCCACTCAGTACATATATGGGTTCCTCGTAGTAATAGACTAGGATGTAGGCAGTGTTAGATCCTTACTTCTTCTGAGTGAGGTTGAACTACCCTGAAATGCACTCAAAGGCACACTGTGTCAGAAATAAACTGTGTAGAAATCCAGACTTGCTATAAATAGCCCTCATGGAATATGTGTCTGCAAGGCATACCATCAAACGGTTTTCTTATCTTCTAGACTTTGAACTATAGATTGTAGCAATTAGCGATGGGAAAGACCTATTGGGTTACCTAAACTGCTACATGTTATTCAACATTGTTCCTTTTCCTAACCTTTTACCTCACACAGTTTATATACCTTCGGGGGGCTGTGGGAGGAATCCCCTGGGTTACTATTTCACAACCAGTTCAAGCAGGCAGAAATTTTTCTGGTGACATCTATCCCAAATATGTCTTTCCTTATCTCATTGCATTATACTCTTGTCATTATACTCTTTAGTGCCATGTGAAATAATTGCTCTTTAGGGTCCTATATACTCTACGCTGCAAACGTAGACTGTTAGATTAATCCTACCATAAATGATACATGTTTTCTTTATTTACTTTTAATCTCTTTTTTCTTCTCCTTTTTTCTTAACCAACTCCAATCTGTCTACCTCTCACATGGAACTAGGTAGCCAGAACTAAATGGAGCACTGCAGCTGCAGTCACAGCTGAGAACATAAAATCACAATTATTACCTTGCAAATGAAAGATGTCATCTGCCAAGAGGGAATGAAAAAGATCATAGGTTAGTGAAACAGGTTGCCTATTTGGGAGAAAGATCATCACTGTTTTCATAGCTGGATGCACTAGACTTGGAAAACAAGCCAAGCTCATCCTGACAAGATGTGAACAGGAACAATTCTCTGATGGGGAGCACTTAACTCTGAACGGTGTATTACCATCTAAGTTTAAAAGCCAAGTGTCCTTTCCCCATGAGCTGTCTAGGCAGTCTCTACTGATGCCCCAAAGAAAAAAATTCCAGACTGCAGTTCATTCCATAACAACTTCATCATCTAACATGTGTAGGTTGAACTGCCCTTTGGAGATGCCTCCTCTCCTCTGACTTAAAGATGTACTTCCTTAGGCTACTGGAATAATTTTTAGGTGGCTAAAATTAGCTGAGGTTAATCTTGTTTACTTGTTCCCAAGCTAATGATAACTGACCTCTCCTGATTCCAATACAACTGCTCTTCACTTTACAGACCAGTGCCCCCTCTTAGGCAGTTCCTGTGCTGGCTGCAGTGGCTGAACAGCCTTCCAGTGTGCAATGGGCCCCTACATTCATTCTCCTTAGGAGCACTGATTTACATGTACTACATGGGCTCACAGAAATTCTGCCAGCAAAGGTTTATTTGGCTGAGAAATTAAGGCAGAACCACTCATTAAAACAGTCCCAACCCCTACCTGGTTTTCCTTTTCCTTTGTCCCTCCAAGCTGGGGAGATGCACCTGCTTTATGTGTCCACTCAGGGCCTACATCCATTGCAGGATGATCTTGCCAAGAACACCACCTTCAACCCTTCCTCTACCTGAGGGAACCGGTAACTGCATAGGCTCTGTCTGCACTGCCGGATGGACTGAAATAGAACGTGGTCCCTCATTTATGGGTCACACTGCTAACTTCAGGGTGCCTTCATGCCGCGTGCAACATGACCAGGCACCAAACAAAGCCTGAGCTCATGCATCTCATCAGAAATGCCACCAGTTCTTGCTGTACAACAGGACTAGGAAAGGCCCTTCCCAGCACTAGCCAAGCAACGTCATTGCAGAGGCAGGTGGTGAAAGGTTTGACCCAACACTGTGCCCATCTGCTCTGCAGGCATGGGCTTTCACCGTGGGGACAACCTTCTCTGCACTGAGCACTGAACATGAGCTTCTTTTTAGACAAGCTGGGCATGAGGTGAGTATGATCTCCAACGGGATCTGTGAAGCGGTCTATTAATACCCTCAGTGACCTTCTAACTATACAGTAACTCTCTGGTCATGTATAGCACTTAGAAAGTGTTACAGCTCACTATTCTTAGATGAGAGTACATGATGGATTCAGAACCCCCAGATGGAGCAGTGAAACCTACAGCAGAATCTAAACCCGAAACAGATAGACACAAGTGAACTTGAAAGCAAAGAACAGTTGTCATGAATGTGATCCAGCTTTGCGTAACACTGAAGATTCCCTTTTCTAGGGAATTCCTGAAGTTCTCAAGGAGGGCAGTTGCAGTGGATGTTTTATTTTTAAGGAGTTATTTTGGGATTACATCACCGTATTGATATGCTGTTTATCCAAATGGTGAAGATGCAGTGTCTTACAGGAATCTGAGTCTTGTTGGAGCTAATCCAGATGTCTGTTTTATTTCAACAAGTTTTCACTATCATGAAATTACGGTGGCACCATCAGTTTAAATATCATTTGCCAGAAATGTTTTCAGCAAGAACAAATAGCAGTAATTCCTAAGATCTGTATAGTTAAGAGCATATATAGTTTATGCAGCTGTGAATTTTGAACCAAGCTGAATTAACAATGTTCTTCCTCATCTTCTTTCTATGCATCTCACAGTTTGATCAAAACCTTCTACATAATATACTCTATTTCAAGCAGATGCCCTGTCTGACAGATACAGATAAACCCAATTCGGGGGGGGGGGGGGAGGGGGGAAGGTGGAGGGGAAGAAACCCACAAAATAACTCGTAAATGCTCTGTATTTTCAGTCCATTGTTACCTCTTGTGTTTCCCACACAGCAGTAGATTACTTTGCCAAAAATGTCAGAAACTTTGTGTAAAGCTTGAGTTGTCTCAGGCTTGAGTTGTCTCTTTTATTTTGCACAGTTATACCTGCAGGTAGAACTGCTCAATAGAAACCTTCCCCTGTTAATATGAATTGCAACAAGATGGTCAAACATCCCTATTCACCCAGGGAGAAGGTGGACATGTCGAGAGGGATTAACTTCACATAACTGTAGGCATCTATAAGTCAGCTTTAACCCCTCCAAAGGTTAGGAAGGAAATGAGTGCTCCTGAGGAATGATTCAGGTTCAGATTAGATGTCAGGAAAATTCTTTTCACTGAAAGAGTTGTCAGGACATGGAAAAGGTTGCCTAGGGAGGGGGTTGAGTCACCGACCCTGGATGTGTTTAAAAAAAGGGTAGATGAGATATATTTTAGTAGAGGACAGGAACAGTTGGACTCGGTGATCTTAAAGGTCTTTTCCAACATTGTAATTCGGTGATTCTGTGATTGCTTGGCCTACCTTATATCCTATTTTAGGATGTAATATATCACCCCTTGAGATATTCCCTAAAGGCCTGCTAAAGGAACCTAGAGTGGTCAGGCCCAGCTCTATTTGGGCAGAGGAGCCCTCTCCAAAGCTGGAGTCCTCTGCTCTGCTCCACCGTGTCACACTCGCTGTTGACAAGATTTTTACCAACACAGGAAGGACATTGTATACATTCAGCTGCCAGTTTTCCCACTTGGCCTTTCCCACTTTTCATAAACCAAACAACTCAGATTCTTAGTTCTCACATTCCTTTGAGAACTGACAGTAAAAGCATCTTGCTTCTGGGAACTAGGAGTAAGTGTCTCCTCCACCACCCTTGCACCCACAGTCTTGGAAAAGAGTCTGTTCTGTCTGGATGATATCATCTTATACTGCAACATATCTGAGGCAAACGTCTAGCCTTCACTGTCCCGTCATCCCAGCCCCCAGTCATGGGACAGTCACCACTGTATTTAGCACCATACCACTGAAGTTCTGCAATGAAGCGGGGCAGAGATGAAGATAGAACTTGCTTCTCCAAAGTCCCACTTCTGCATTGCCTTTAAAACAGACTTTTTAAAGGGATGATAAGTGTCTTCACCTTTGATTTCTTCCTCCCACAGTCAGAAAGATCTTTGGGAAACAGGGCACCTATGTGCAGGGGTCCCTGTCCCAGGGAGGTAGAGGGAGCTGGCTGGATAGCTGCCCTTGCAATGGGGAACTCCAAGGCCTTTTCTGCTGTGTTACATCAGCAGCGAGCGATGGGAGGACTCATTTGTAGCTAACTGTGGATTGTCTTCTTCCTCCCAGACTCAGTGGCCTCTGAAATCACTCCATTGTCTGCAGCGGAATCTGGCACAGGCCCAAAACACCAGGTTGCTTCACTTCCCTGAAGAATAAAAGATTTCTTCAACCATGAAAAATTATCTCCCGACAGTGCCATTCATTAGGGCTCCCACCTGTAGACTGTTTCATTTTCAGCTTACTTGCAAGGTGCTGAAAAGTCAGCGTGTGTGTTATCACTTGACAATATAGCACAGCTAATACCTCTTTGCCTATGCTGTCGCTTACTGCTCCTTGCCTCAACAGTGGCTCACAGTAACACTCAGCACTTGGGCTTCACTTGCTTTTTAAAAAAGCTTGTGCAGTCCAATTAGACACATGGGGGAAAAATAGATTTGTAATTCTTTTTCTTCCCCCTCTTTTTAATTAGAAAGTTAAAATGCTGTATTTTGTCAATAGCTGCTGGAGAGACCTGGACAGTGGTTCACTTTTGCTTAAGACAGGCGTTAACACAGGCCAAATGAATTGTCTTTTCTGAGGTTACAGTTTAACATGTGGCTTAGGAATAATAAAATTCTAGATGCTTTTATGGCAGCCAAATGTCTCACAACTAAATTTTGAACTGACCATTCTTCTCCACTCCTTTTGACATGAAAGAAGTTTTGCCCAACACTTTCTTTAAGGATTTGTTCTCAGGAGGAGTCCTGCAGACGCGAAACTTTGTGGCTCCAATTCATCTATCTGTGTTGTACTCAGAGGCACATGTTTTATAATCTGTATAACTGGAATACAGCAGACTGGTAGCTAAGGACCAGCTCCCCATGGTGGCAGGTGCTGTACAAACATAGCACAGAAAGAAGATGATCTTTTCCCCTCTGCTGTACAAACATAGCACAGAAAGAAGATGATGTCTTCCCAGAAGTAGAGAGACAGCAGCTAGTTACAGGAAGACAGGGATGCACCAGGAAACCATGAGAAGTGTGGTGGGATGTCTCTAACTATTGAAATTTACATAGACACATTTTCTTTTGGATGGGGTGCCTTCATCTTTTCCAGCATTGACTTTCAGCCAAGGAAGGTCTGTAGTCCTGTATCATATCATGGATGGCTGAGGGCATCCCAAAACCCTACAGTTAAGTAAGGTGAATCCCACCATATCTTAGCAATGTCTTGTATCTCTGCCCCCCTGTCAGCTGTAAATATATTTATCAGTACTATATCTAGGATTGCATCTATTTGAGTTTGTATCTGGAGATCAAACTGTCCTGTTTTAGTCAGTCAGAAATTAGAATCACGGAATCCCAGACCAGCTTGAGTTTAAAGGAACTTCAAAGACCATCTTGTTCCAAACCCCTGCCATGGGCAGGGGCATCCTCCACTCGCCCAGGGTGCCCAAAGTCCCATCCACCTGGCCTTGAACCCTGCCAGGGATCCAGGGGCAGCCACAGCTTCTCTGAGCACCCCACATAGTAAAGAATTTCTTCCTTATATCTAGTCTAAACCTCCTGCTTTGGGTTAAAAGTCACTAATTTATTCACAGTGGCTGTAAATTGAAAAATGTGTAAAAAAAGCAAAGCAGGAAACATTTATTCTTTCTTCCCAGTGACACTCTTGAAAAGAGCACTGTGATATAGGAAGGCTGATACATTTGAGATAAAGCAGGAAAGGAACATGTAGATAATTGCTCAGTGAAAGGGTTGCAGTCATCTAAGGAGATCTGTACTTTGCCAGAAGAGCAAGAGTGATGAAGAGACTTCATTTGGTGCAATGGGCTACTACAGTCAGGAAGAAGTGTGAGAGGAAACCCAGGAAGGCCCTGGAGCACACATTGGCATCTGTGACAAGATGCTGTATGCTCACAGAAAGCAAGACTCTCTCTGGACCACTTCTGTAGCCCTGACTCCCACTGCGTAACCAAAACTCAGAACACCTTCACCCTCTACAAGACATGGACCAGGTCCTCCAACCATGCAAAATAGCAGAGGAGTACAGGGCAAAGCTTCCTGAGCAGGGGGGCGTCAGCTCTAACTGGGAGGCAAATAGATGCAGAGCCCAGATAAGGAAGGGATCTATGATTAATAGGGTATTGCTGAAGGAGTCTCACTTGTGAGCTGCCTATTGATACTCCAGGTATCTTCCTCGCAGTGGCAGGATGGCCCAAGAGTAGCTGAAGTTGTGTCACCAGCCCTTGCTTCTCTCTGCCACCAGCTGCATCCACGTGTGCTGAGGGAGCTGACAGAGGTGATTGCTGAGCTGCTCTCTATCATCTTCGATAGGTCTTGGAGAACAGGAGAAATGCCTGAAGACTGGAGGATAGCCAATATCACTCCAGTCTTTAAAAAGGGCAAGAAAGAGGAGGCCAGTCAGCCTCACTTCTGTCCCGGGAAAGGTAATGGAACAACTTGTTCTGGATGCCATCACCAAGCAACTGGAAGAGAAGAAGGTCATGAGGAGTAGTCAGCATGGATTCACCAAGGGGAGATCGTGCTTGACCAATCTCATAGCCTTCTACGATCTCATAACAGGCTGGGTAGATGGAGGGAGAGCAGTGGATGTCATCTAGCTTGACTTCAGCAAGGCTTTCGATACTGTCTCCCATGACATCCTGATAGCAAAGCTGAGAAAGCATGGGATAGATGAGTGGACAGTGAGGTGGGTTGAGAATTGGCTGTCGGACCGAGCTCAGAGGGTTGTGATTCGAGGAGCAGAATCTGACTGGAGGCCTGTGACTAGCAATGTTCCCCAGGGCTTGGTGTTGGGTCCAGTCCTGTTTAATATCTTCACTGACGACCTTGATGAGGGAATAGCATCCACCCTCAGCAAGTACGCCGATGATACAAAGCTGGGAGGGGTGGCTGACACGCAGGAACACTGCGCTGCCATCCAGCGAGACCTGGACAGGCTGGAGAGCTGGGCAGGGAGAAACCTAATGAAGTTCAACAAAAGCAAGTGTAAGTCTTGCACCTGGGGAGGAATAACCAACTGTATCAGTACAGGCTGGGGGATGACCTGCTGGAAAAGAGCTCTGTGGAGAAGGACCTGGGGGTCCTGGTAGATGACAGGTTGGCTATGAGCCAGCATTGTGCCCTGGTGACTAAGAGAGCCAATGGGATCCTGGGGTGCATCAGGAGGAGTGTGGCCAGCAGGTCAGAGGAGGTGATCCTCCCCCTCTACTCTGCCCTGGTCAGGCCCCACCTGGAGTATTGTGTCCAGTTCTGGGCTCCCTGGTATAAAAAGGACAGGGATCTCCTGGAGAGAGTCCAGAGAAGGGCTACAAAGATGATTAGGGGCCTGGAGCATCTCCCCTATGAGGAGAGGCTGAGTAAGTTGGGACTCTTCAGCCTTGAGAAGAGAAGACTTAGGGGGGACCTAATTAATGTCTATAATCATCTGAAGCAGGGGATGCAGGGGGAATCAGCCAGCCCCTTTTCAGTGGTCAGTGGGGACAGGACAAGGGGCAATGGCTGTAAGCTGGAGCACAGGAAGTTCCACACCAATATGCAGAAGAACTTTTTCACAGTGAGGGTGACAGAGCCCTGGGACAGGCTGCCCAGGGAGGTGGTGGAGTCTCCTTCTCTGGAGATATTCAAGACTCGTCTGGATGCCTATCTGTGTAATTTGAGCTAGGGAGCTGCTTTGGCAGGGAGGTTGGACCTGATGATCTCTGGAGGTCCCTTCCAACCCCTACAACTCTATGATTCTATGATTGTCTAGTTGTGTTTCTGCTGGAGATGTTTGCCCTCTACCCTTGGGGACCTCTCCCTCACATTGTAATTCTCCTCTGGTCATTCACAGTTGGGAAGGATTTCTCTGAGTAGCTATAATTTTTGTGGCACTTGCTTTTTTCCCAAGCATCTGTTAAAACCTTCCCACAGACCCAAATGGTGCTCGGCCCAAGTCAATGCAAAGCAGAAAGGTCACGTCTAAGAATGAAAGACCCTCTAAGATCCCAGTTCCTCACGTAGGGTCTGTGTGTGGGGCAGAGCTTTCACCAGGTCTCCTTGGGGTGAGTAGGTCAGCAGAAGGCATCAAATAAATTGATTCCTGTGAAATTTGTGTTTCCTTTGTGGGGCAACAGTGATCAGCTGGGATTTTTGGCAAAACCTCTCAGGAGTTTTTCTTCTGGAGTTAAAACACATCGCAGAAATTTTGCCTTCTTGGCTCCAGTTTCCTCTTTTCTTGCCAGGTATCATTATCAGGGTTCGAGAAGGATGAGTAACCCCTGCAAAGAATGTGTCCAACAGTTATTCTGCCTGGTGAGGCAACATAGGTGACAGCCCGCAGAGCTCCTGGAAGATCTGCTTATGTGCTGCGATGGCAGGAGGGACCCTGGGGGTTCACCCCCACCTGGGGATCCTCTGAGAAAGGACCTACCAGATTTTAGGGACAAAGAGCCTGTTGCCCTCAGGGCTATGGAGATGACACCACTGCACCCCAAAACCTCCCGCCCCAGCCCTGGGGTGGCCTGGCCATCTCTGGGTGGCCCCGGAGCGGCCCGAGTGCCGAGACACGGTGGGAAAAAAAACCCCAACGAACAAAAGTGAAGAAAGAAATCGTTTTCCTCAGGCAAAAAGGGAAATACCCGTAAAGCTGGGAAAAAGGCTGTGACGCCCCGCAGGGTACGCTCGGGCGGCGGCCCGGGGGGCGGCCTGCGCGGAGGGACGGCTCCGCTCCCGGCTCCGCTCCCGGCTCTGCCCGGCGCAGGGCGGTGCAAGCGGCGGCCGGCGGGACGGGCAGAGGGCGGCTGAGCCGCCGGGAGCGCTGCGGAGCGGAGCGGGGCTCGGCGGCGGCAGCAGCGGCGGCGGGAGCCACCTGCGGGAGGCGCCGCTCCGCCCCGCGCCGCTCCGCCCCGCTCGGAGCGCGCCTCTGAGGGAAGGCGCCCGGCGGGAGGGAGGGGGGAGGCGCCCCCGAGCCCCGCGGAGGCGGCGGGAGGGATGGGACCGGCTCCGCCACCTGCCTGAGCGGCTCCCGGAGACGCTGCCGCCGCCGCGGGGAGCTGGTAGGTTAGCGGGTCCCGCCGGCCGGGAGGGTGCCGCGGGGTGCGGGTCACCCCGGGGGGACAAAGGGGCGGCGGGGAGGATGGCGAGAGCTATTCTCGTCCCTCGGTGCCCCGGGGCCAGTGCCTCACCTGCTGGCGGGCGCGGAGCCGGGGGCGAGCCGGGCGCTGCGGGGCACGGGCCGTCCCCGCCGGGCGCTGCCGCCAGCCGGCCTGCGGGAGCCGCTGTCCCGGCGCGGGGCGAGCCCTCCGCCAACAGCTTAATTTTTAACCCCGGCCGCATCAGCGGGAGCGCACCCGGCGCCGCCTCCCCGGCTAACAAAAGAGATAACGCGGCTTCTCCCCGCCGGTCCCCGCGTCGGGTCCGGGCTGCCGGAGCGGCAGACCGCGCTGCTCGCCGCTCTCGGCGACTAACTTTGGAAGGGCGACTGGCGAGGAAACACCTGATAAAATAGTCGCCTTTGCTGCGTTTCGCGCTTGGGAGGCGTCAGAAGGCGCTCTCCGATTGAGCCGCAGCGCTCCTATATGTGGATTCAACTCCGTGACCGAGAACAGCCGTATTTCGGGTTGGGTTTTTAAGACGCGCATCCTACGCGGAGTGGTTGCTGGACCCTGCGGCAGTTGCTCGCCTCCTGCCCCCAGCCAGGTCCGAGGGGTCCGGTAGGTCTTGGCGCAGACGCCGCTCGCACGGTTGCCCATCGCTCAGGTGGCTTCACAGCCCCTTACAGCTTCTTACGCTGCCGCCCGAAGCCAGCGCCCGGCACTGTCCCCTCCCACGCTGCTTGCCCTCGTACAGCCAAAACGAAGCTGCTCTATGCCTAGGGAGAAAGAAGGAGGAAAGGAAGGAGGGCGAAAGGAGGCAGCAAGACTATTCCGGAGGGTCTGGACTAAGGGTAACCACATACTAAGATCCCGTTCCCCCGCGTGTGTGCGTGTGTCACCGACACACATGTCAAAATACCTGGTGCTTGTAAAGAGACGCCCTTGTGCTTGTAAAGAGATGCCCTTGGCCTGCCAGGAGCAAAGTTTGTCGCGGGTTTTCTGAGGCATCGCTTCTTACAGCCCTCAGTCTAGTGGGTAAGGCAGCAGAACTTGCTCCCACACCACCCTCAGCATCGCAGGCAGGCTGATTGAGATGTTATGTTTCAGTGGCAGCAAGGCTTCTGCCATTCCTGAAGTGCCACTCGTTTCTTTTTGCTGGGCTTTAGCAAGTTCTGTGAGTAAGAAAAGCACCCGGGGTATTTTGGCATGGCAGTGACAGTGTCCAGGTTTAGTTCACCTTTATAATTTGGTTTGAGGCAGGTTTTTCTTTCCTACAGTCTTGGTTTTCTTTCTTAATTTTCTTTCTTTTTTTTTTTTGCCATGTTCATCATTCTGGCTCCCAGCACTGTGGAAAAACTTCCTTCATTTCCAAATGTAATGGAGACTGTTCGGTTCACAGGCTTTCATACTGGACCTTACAAGATGTATTGTTATTTAACCTTGTATTACAAGAACCACCCCTGAAGTAGAGAAGCCTTCCAGAAAAATTACTTGCTTATTAGAAAATGATTCATGTCCATCCTGAACAAGGCAGTTCTCTTTCACCAACATCCACCTCCAGGCGTGAATGCCCAGAGCAGGCAGGAAAATGTGTCCATAAAGTGTTTTAGCAGCGTGGGGAGCCCTGGGGTAGCTGTCACTGTTTCCATTCTCTAAACAATTTTAATGCCATTAGCAAGTGTGATTGTGTACAAACCGCTTTCTAGGGGGTTCCTAGGCTGGATATCAGAGCAGGGCTTTGTACTGAGTCATAGGGTGGATTGAGTTTAGGACACAGTTTAAATGGAAGCAGAAGAGCGGTACAGCAGAGCGGCACATCGTAACTCATTCTGCATCGTTTTGAGATAGCCCCTCAGGGGGAAGGACTCATTTCTTACCAGTTCCATTTGAGAGCATCTTTCAGGGTCACCCATGAGTAGGTAACTGAATATAGAGAGCGTTAACCCTGTTTTTTTTAGCAGCTTTTTGTTTTAAATGAAAAGGAGAAGAGAGAAGGAAAAAAAGAAAGAGGTTGTTAGGTGTCTCTTTAAATTTGGACTGCTGGTTGACCTCCTTCATTTTTCTGTTCAGTCATTTTATTTTTCAAAGAGGATCTACACAGAAAGAGGTACTGTGCACTGATTGGGCATCTTGTTATAAATAAGACATATTTATTCTATTTGTGGCTGCCCAGAACTGATTTAGTACCAGCTATGTCTCCAGATAAGACATAAAGACTTAAATAAATGCCTTGGTTTGGGAGCACTGTTTAGTTTCCATGGTCAGGTATAAACTCATAACTGTATTTCATTGTTAGGTTTTAATAACATCTTAAATAATAGAGAAGTTCTGTAACTGATGAAAAGGCTTTTCTACCTGATATATCTACAATGCGAGCATAGCAGAGAGGCAGCAGGGGAGGTGTGTGGGAAGATTTGCTCAAAGCCCTGAAGTCCTGCTGCACAGAGCACAGCACCGACAAGATACCATCTCCGGAAGCCTTTTTTGGGGACCAACTCGAGTCCCAGCGCCTGGGGTGTTCTCTTCATAGGGCGGCTGCCCTCTGCTGTCTAAAAGTGCCTTGGGAAGTGGCCTTGCTGCAGAGCTCATGGTAAGGAGACGAGGGAGGGCAGGTTGCAGGCTTAAGTAATCTCTCTCCTCGGCCCCAGTGATGCTCTCAGAGGAGGCAGAGAAGCTGTCGGGCACACGGTCCCTTCATCAGGTCGCTGCACAGACGGACACGAGGGAATTTTGTTGCTTGTGCAATTAATAACTGACAAGGCACTTGTAGTTTTCCCCAGCCAGCTAAACGAACCAGCCAAAGGCCAGCGTTGGCTCTGTTAGCATGAGTGATTTTTACATCCCAGAAGTGGTGTGGGTGGTGCAATTTAGAGGGAGATTCCATATGTCAGGAAAGTGTCAAGTGTAATTTGTGGGAATGACTTTGCTGTGAAGCAGATGAGAGCAGACTGGTTAGAAATATGTGCTCTTAATAATGGGAACTGCTACCTGCTGCACAACAGAACTGTGATTTAGTCTGTTCTCAGCTTCTGACTGGGAGACCAGTAAACATTTCGGTGTGCAGTCCTCACTGTCACAAGTAGGACAGTTAGTGGTTGACTTATCCTAGAGTATATATATTTGTGGGGATGGACTGGAATAATTTGTCCCTGTTTTCTTCTTTTTCAATGTTCTCCTAATCACTGTTACACAAGTCTATCTGGGCTAATAGAGTAAAGCTAAAGGAGGGGAGGTTTAGACTAGATATTAGGGAGAAGTTATTTAGAGAGAGAGTGGTGAGTTGCTGGAACAGGCTGCCCAGAGGGGTGGTGGATGCCCCATCCCTGGAGGTGTTCAAGGCCAGGTTGGATGGGGCCCCGGGCCTGGAGGCTGGTGGCCCTGCCTGTGGCAGGGATTTGGAACTGTATGATCCTTGGGGTCCCTTCCAATCCAGACCAGGCTATGATTCTATGATTCTGTGATCTGCTATACATCAGGTATTCCTTGAGACATCCTTACACCACCTTGATTATTTGGCAGCTTACAAAACCCAGCCACCTGCATTATTAAGCTCTGCCATGGAAGGAGCTAAGAGGAGCTGCTGGTTTCAATGAGCAAGTATTGTCCAGTTTTGGGAAATCCAAAATGATGCTGTTCGGCTTCATGCTTAATACATGCATGGACTGTATTTTCCAGCATGACCTGCCTGTTAACTATACACATTTTATAGAGCTTAGCCCTTCTAGGAAAAAAAATGTCCCTTTAAAGATGTCCTGTTTGCTAATGGAAAAAATTACCAAGAGAATGTCTGGTCCCTTCTGGAAGAGTCAGTACCTGCCTCTGTGGGCATCAGTAACATCAGCTCTGTTCACCTGTGTCCATTTTTTGGAATGGAAATGTTTTTACGTCCTGCATGAGTCAACTGATATTTTGAACATTGTGTACTTAATTATAGCTCCCATTCCCAAAAAGGATGCTACCAACAATGGAAGGATCCAGGCTCGATAGTTCAGTTGGACACCTCTGGGCTTTAGCTGTTGTAGCTTCTGAAGCCTTTTTCAGAATGAGGTATTCCTACAAAAACCATTGGAGAGAGGGATTTTTCTTTTTTTATTCTTAGATTGCTGCAGTCATCTCCTGTGTGATTTGCTTTGGTTTACTCATCTGAGGTATTTCAGGAATGATCCTGCAGTTGTGATCAGTGTAACCTCAGCAGGGTTTTAAATATGTGTAAGCTCATCATAATTGTGAAGTTTTGTTTGAATAATCTCTGTATGAGGGAGATCCTGCCTGCCTTCCTGCCCAGGGTGCAACGGCCCCTGCAGAGATCCAGCTGTAGGGCTAATTTTCAAATAAACTAAAGTTACACGTTTTCATGACACAGGACTATAGTGCACGCTGTTCTCTGCAGTCTGAGGCGCTCTGCCTGTGGTTCATAAACACATTCACAGTCCCATTTGTCTCCCTGTGCTCAGAGGGGGTTAGTTTGCATTTCTAATTAATGGAGTTTGAAAAGGAACAAGGCAGTACGTTAACTGGAAATTCCCTCAAGAGCTGTAAACTTACTTCATTAGCTGCCCTCGTGTAATCACAGCACCTTCTTGTTTGCTCCCAGGGGAAAGCAAGTGCTGTGCAGAGCAGAGCCCTTCCTTTGGTTGCAGGGGGAAGAACATGAACCTGTGTGGTCATGTTCTGCAGCCCAGCTCCTGTTCAGGTTGCCTTCCATCTGCCTGTTCCTACCATCAGCTTGATGTCTCGGGCTACGACAGCAAATGGTGTGGAGGTGATATGAGGACATCTCTCAGTGGAGTCAGAGAGTAGGTGGGAGATTTTGGAGAATGCTTTAATCTAGAAGAATTAAGACACATCTACTCTTTGCAAGAGCTGTGGTTTCCGAATGCAGGGATTTACAGAGAGTCTGGCTTTCCTTTACACTGGGTGAGGACAAACACCATAACTTTCCACTGATGGCAGCTGGGAGCTGGCGGCTCAGCACAGCTGCCGGTTAAGTGGCCTGTGTTTTGGTGTTAACCTGGGACACTTGTTTCCAGATACTGGTTAAGGTGTTAATTTAACACTGGAAGTATGAAGTATTTAGTAATTGTTGGCTCCATTCGAATCGCTTGACCCATATTACACAGACTTGGTTAGCAGGCTGTTACTTAGCAAGGTAGATTAATCTTGCAATGTGTTTGGGTGAGTAACCAGACTTCCTTTTGCTTCCCACAGACCGGCATTCAGAATGGCAGGCTTGCCCACTCTAATCCTCCTTTTGTGTGCTGCTAACGGTGTGACGCCCTCCACTTCTCACTGGAAACCTACTTGGCCATCTTACAGAGTTCCAGTTATCCTGCCACAGTCTACCCTTAACCTGGACAAACCGCAGTTTGATGCTGAAGCCAGACTGGAAGTGGTATCTCCCTGTGGGCCAACATGCCACAAAAGTTCTCCACTGCCAACTTATGAAGAAGTGAAGAACTATCTGTCCTATGAAACTTTGTATGCTAATGGTAGCCTCACTGAGACTGAAGTGGGCATATATATTCTGAGCAACAGTGGTGATGGTTCTCAAGGTAAATCTCGAACTAAGAGGCAGATCTATGGCTATGACAGCAGGTTTAGCATTTTTGGGAAGGACTTCTTGTTGAATTACCCATTCTCCACATCAGTGAAGCTATCTACAGGTTGCACGGGGACGCTAGTGGCTGAAAAGCACGTTCTTACTGCTGCTCATTGTATCCATGATGGCAAGAGTTATGTCAAAGGAGCTCAGAAACTGCGGGTGGGGTTCCTAAAGCCCAAACTGAAAGATGGCAGCAAAGGGGCCAATATCACCAACTCAGCAATGCCTGAGAAAATGAAATTCCAGTGGATCCGAGTGAAACGGACACATGTCCCCAAAGGATGGATCAAAGGCAATGCCAATGACATTGGCATGGATTATGACTATGCCCTACTGGAGCTTAAGAAGCCTCATAAAAGAAAGTTTATGAAGATAGGTGTGAGCCCACCAGCAAGACACTTGCCTGGAGGGAGGATTCACTTTTCTGGCTATGACAATGATCGTCCAGGAAACTTGGTTTACCGTTTCTGTGATGTCAAAGATGAAACGTATGACCTTTTGTACCAGCAGTGCGATGCCCAGCCAGGTGCGAGTGGATCTGGGGTGTATGTGAGGATGTGGAAGAGGCAGAATCACAAATGGGAGCGTAAAATTATTGGAATATTTTCAGGCCATCAGTGGGTGGACATGAATGGCACTCCACAGGATTTCAATGTAGCTGTACGCATCACGCCCCTCAAATACGCACAGATCTGTTACTGGATCAAAGGCAACTACCTTGACTGCAGGGAAGGATAAAGACAATGAAACTTCTTGAAAGCACTTAATGGCTGGTTTTAATTACTCATCTGAGGAGGGGGTAGACTTCTGCTGCAAACGTGTGTAATAGGATCTTGCAACATTGGGATGTGATATATAGCTTTCCAAGCAAAACACCTTGCTCTCAGGACAGGGCCTGTCTGGTGATGTCATTATAGCTCAAAACTGGGGAGAAAGGAACGTCTGCTGGGTGGGGAAGGAGCAGGTGGACTTGCTGAATTTGCAGCTGAGCAACTGAAGATTAATTAGGGGCAGATCAGTAAACAGTACGAAAGCAGAACTGTCTCCAAAGAATCTTATAAAGGGACGCTGTTGACTATCTCATGCCTACAATGTTTGTTTTAATAAATCCTAGGATTAGTAGAAATGCTTTGATCTGAACTTCTAAAAGAAAATATTTCTGTGCTGTTGGGGGCTGAAGAGGGGCATTTAATGCTGTTTGCAACCCAAACATTACAGCTTTGTGTTCCTGCATGAGAAAGGGAGCGTGAAAAGGGCAAGGCACGCGCTGTGGGAGATGAATGCCACACAAATAGCATGAGCGGTAAATAACTGTGTAACACTTCTAACCTTCTTTTGGCCTCAGTAATTTGAGAATTTTTTTAGTAACATAGTTAAGACAAATGCTCTTTGGGTGAACGGACACTTGATGTCACAAGGATTTGACTCTGAAGGTGATCTTGGCCATATGAGCAGTGCCATTGCATCCTGCTTTGGGAACCAAATCATACTTGGGCTTAAGTCTTTGTTGCAGCTGGGGCATAGCTGTACACCCAGCAGGATCGCTGTGAGCCATGCTATTGTAGAAGGCGTATGGGGACAGAGCCTTGTTTTCTGTTATGACCTTGCTTTGATCTTTTAAGGAAAATCTCGTGTCAACGACTCGGATCTTCAGAGGGGAAGCCTGCCGTGGGCCTTGCTGGCTATCTGAAGTGCTGCCTGCAAAGCAGGTTAAGGGGAGAGCAGGGCAAGGGCTTTCTACTGAATTTTCCCCGTTTGTTGAAGTTCCAAGCGGTTCTGGTCTAGGGGTCCTAGATTTCTAAGTGTCTACCATATCCCTTTGACAGTGTAATTTGTACGGCATCTTGACTCCTCTTTCTTGTGTTGTTCAGGGTAGGAATCCTCCTCCCCATCAGACTGTTGAGTTACAAATAATTCTTGGCAAATGCACAGTTCAGTAATTCCTTTGCTGGAATAGAGCCACATTACGGGGTGCAATCTGAACTTGCTCTGAAGTGGTGCTCTGCTGTCTCCTGTAGATAACAGTGACTTAAACTTTTACTATAGCAGAATTGCGGTTTGGAACAAGATCTGTCTTTTATAGGTAAAATCAGTGCAGCCAAATGCTTGTAGCCTGGCAAACAGCACTGGGAAGTCAGTGTGGTCTGTGCAAACAGTGTTTCTTGTGTGGGTAGTGCCTCTGTACTGCAGTAACATGGCTAAGCACACACTGCCATGCCAATATTATTTCATTAAGTAGGAAGATTGACACGGGTGCCAGTTCCAGTTTCTCTTTCAACCATCACACTGTCTCCTGAAGCTTACTGAGCTGCCCGTGATGCTTGGTGTTGTGGGGCAAATGCAAGGCCCTGGTGTGAAGTGGCAGAGCTGGGAAGGAATGAATCTAAGCAGTGCTTCCCTATGCTATACAAGGAAAATGTTAATTCAGCTAAGCCTTTCTTACACTCTACTAATTAATATGGCATTTGTAAACATATGCCTGATGGTGCTTTATCTTTGTGATGGCTTTGGTTCTAGTTCTGAAAAACATTTTTGCTAGAGCTGCCTATGATTATTATTTTTGTAGGTGCAGCATACAAAAACATGGACCCCATTGTGGGCTTTTGGTGCCCTCAGATACAAGCAGTTACTAATGCTTCGAAGTATGAATAATCACCATATGTATCTGATGGTCTTTTTCTGCCTTTCTATTTTAATTTCCTTTACTCTGTGGCTGTTATCTGGAGCACTTTTGTTTGAATGTATCACAGTGAATAAAGAAAAGTTATGGAATTTCAATGCAGACATTCTTGTATTTGTACTATACTTGGGTTGCACTTTCAATCTGGTTTCAGTCTCATTTTCTTTGCTTAGAAAGACATTCAGATACAGAACTGATGTATTAATATCCTCAAAGCTATTTACTTGACTTCAGTTTTCTTTTGTCCCCACCTGTTCTAGAAGTTATTTATTTATTTTTTTTTTAAGAAGGCTTAATTGCTCTATACTGGGGACACTAATAATTGATCCTAGCTTTTATAGGATTGTTGCAGTTCCAAAGCCAGTCATGAGCATAGATTACTTAAAGCTGAAAATAACCCATTACATGAAAGAGTCACATTTTTTCGGTTAACTTTAAGGTCAATAAACGATGGAGGAATTTCAACCAGTCAGTATGCTATCATAAATCAAGTCCATCTTCTTTTTTTTTTAGTTGTTGCAGTAAGAAAAAGTTCCTCTGAAGCCAACCATGAGACCTGCAGTTTTTTGAGGAACACTGGAATGCAGAAATGTTTGAATTTTTGATTTGGGAATTGCTGTCCATACACCTTTCCTGATTTCTGGATGTGGATGCTCTGTCATGTGGGTTTAAGAACATCAGTCCTGGTTTATAGGACATATTTCCTATACACTGGTCCTGTGTTCTCAACTGCTGCGTTAGACTGTGGGCTGAGACCTTTTATTCTCTCAAGATGACTGGGAGAGCAGACTTGTGCAGAAGGCACAGAGTGTAATCAGGAGTGGGAGTCTCCTTCTACTGTACACACTGTGCAAACATTCCAGGTTGGTTTGGGAAAGAAATCTAGATAATGTGTGCAGAATTGTTGTGCTCAAGCTCATGATTGTTTCACCTGCTCCCACCTGAGTTCATGGTGATTTTTGCTGGTGTATTCATTCAGAGTGAGGTGGGCCCATTGCTCACTAGGTTTGGAAATTGCATTCAGGGTGTATTTGCTTTGAGCACGTAAACAGGGCTTTTGTTAGAACCAGACCCTTAAACCGTGAGAAACATCGCCACGCAGCCAGCGCGGCTCGAGAAAACACAAGTAACTGTATGTAACACCAGAATGTCATTGTCCGGCCGATCGTGACTGCTGATACTCTGCAGAACTGGAACGGGTGCCTCATTATTCTCCTTCTATTAAGGCAGAGCAGCAGATGGGTATAGAGGGGCTGTTTTGCTTGTGAATGGGAAGGATTACAGTCCTCTGCTCCCGCATCTTTAAGAGGCTGACATAAGAAAAATTCCAGTTAACATGGTATAACTCCTTCAGAGAAGAGTGCTGGGGATGGAAACTGAGGTCTTGAGAAAGCACGGGCTGTGCTGAGCTCTTCCAGAGCACACAGTGAACTTAGCCTACTGAAGACTGCATAATGTCATCAGGTTTCTGTCTCAGAGGAAAGGTATTTTCCTTGCATCTGTAATTGTTTTGCAACTGAATTCCCAGGCCTGCCTGTTTCGAGGGCAGCGCTCGTCTTAGAGTTGTGCACTGAACTCCAAGCAAGTACAATACATGCTTGAAATTCTTTTCCATGTTTCCACTTAATCTGCCATTTGTTAGTGGGCTTTGGTAGGGTGCCAATGTGATACACACAGGCCTCGAGAAGAGAAGCTTTCAAAGAGTGGGTAAAGTATGAGGGCTTGGTAAAACTTCCTTGCTTTCCTGGAGCAAGAGTGGACAGAGAAGAGCAGCAGGGAATAAAAGAGCAGTACAATTTGTATCACAGGAGCAAGATTCCCAGTCCATCAGCCACTGTGTATATATATGCAGGTATATGGATGTGCGTGTGTAGGTTCTTTATGATTAATACTGTTTCCATTCCCCGTTCTACTAGGTATAGAAGAAAAGCTTATGAGCTGAAGTAAATGAAACCTTTTAAACTGAGTGTATGAATAACCAAATCTGAAGCCAGTGTGCAGCACATCTGAGAAGTCCAGGTTGTGACTTGTCTGTAGGTACACAAGAAAAGCATGTCGGTGACATTAGAATTAGGAAGCTGATTCTTTTCTGCCCAGATGATGTTTTTTCTGTCTCACATGGTGACTATTACGCTGCATGTACATTGTGCCTGCTGTCAAAGGGAGTGTGGGCTTTTGCAGATAAATTACACAGAAGAGGAGAAACATTTTAGTATGCCCCAAACACTGTTATCAACACTGATTACTCCCAGGATAAAATTATCAATAATGATTTGGGTGTGGATTGATTTTGAACTATATGGGAATAGGTTGAGTCATAAAGCAGGCACATATTGTTTGTTAATCTACAGATCTCTAGCAGTAATTAAGTGATTGTGGCTCAAGGGGAAACAATGAGTGTTCACCTGCAGACTTTTTTTACAATAAATTCCATTTAAAAGATAAGTATGCATTGACAGGGATCTACAAGAAGTTAAACACTTCTATTACTTCACCAAGCAAATGATCATGATATAAAATACTCCACTTAAATAGTACATATAATAAAAAGACCTGATACGTGTTAACTGACGTCTGTTCATTTGCACTCGTTTCAGTTTTGGAAATCATCATTTGTGCTGATTTGGTGAGGAGAGAGTATTTTTCTGGCAAGCCTATCCAACTCCAATTCAAAGAGTGTATTCATGAAATACTGACATATGACTGGAATATGAATGTTGGCAGCTCTTACCAGAGTCACAGCAGTAGTACTTTTTTCCAGCTTATTCTGAACAGTTTCCTATAACTATCTTATGCCACATTATCATAGATTCCGTGATTTTCCACAGGTCAGATACATGAAGAAGTGAATATAATGATGGTTTAGATAATTTGGTTTTGTATCCCCTTACCTGTGAGAACAGATACATTTACTGCTATGGGCAGGTCGGAAGGGGACACAAATCTTCAGATCTGCAAAAGTTCATTAAGTGTTTGTCTAACAACAAGTCTGACTTCTGAGATGAACTATATTTGCCATCATACAGAAAGGGGTAGGTGTAATGGGATAGTTTAGATGAGTTTAAACCCAAGCTAGCTAGGAAAAATGTTCATTTTTTGGTATTTTCCCACTGTTTCCATCCTTCTATTTCTGTTTGTTCCCATCACTGGAAAAGAAAAATACCTGTGATGAAAAAGAATGGAGATCCTTACAACTGAGGGGATAATGTGCATTTCAGAAAAGCTATTCAACTGGTATGTTTGTGCTTTCCTGCTGCAAACAGGGTGCCCACCCAATGGCTTGGCTGTTCTGATCACTGTGGGATAGGCAGATGGAACTTGCTTTGGTTTTGATGGAAAATTTCTATTTCTACTTGGATCCAAGAACCCTTTCTGATAAAAACTTGTTGAAGTCAGGATGTTTCAATAAAGCTTTGGTTTTCTGGGATTTTCCACCAAAGGCTATTTTTATAATGAATTTCCAGACAGACTTCAGTTAACGTTTTGTGTGGTGGGGTTCTGGTCCCCATGGGCAGAACATTGGTGTCCCTGCCTGAAAGATGATATTATGGCTTATCAACAGCCTTCAACAAAATTTCCTTGTACAAAAGTCAAGTTTTACCTTAATTTATTGCAGTGTTGTTGCCCCTGAATGGAGCACACGGGGTCTTGTTTTTGTTGTTGGTAGGCAACGGGGCACGTGAGGGAGTGTGCACCCCTGCAGAACGGGGTCAACCGACCGTGGGACCGGCGGCTACAGAAACAGGTGGAACGATGGAGGCTTTCTGGCCTCTCTGCCTTCTCACAAAAGCTTCACTCAGCGAAGAAGCGTGGGGCGGAAGAAAATGTCAGATGGGGCTTCATCCCGCACCCGGCAAAGTCTGCTATTGTGTTGGGTGGGAGCAGGACCCGTGCGCAAAGGGATCTGCCGCACGGCTTAAATGTCACCAGTCGTGTGGGAGCGCTTCTCTCCAGCCAGCCATTCTGAGGGATCATTGTGGGAAATGAAAGGGCAGGAAAGACTTTTCCAGAGTGTGTGGGTGGGGGAAAAGCAACCCTTCGTGCTGGGAACACATCAGATGTGTGGATAACTTTGAAATGTCTTTTCCCTGAAAGAAAGGGTTGGGTTGAGCGAGGTCTGCAGGTGGAAGGAAAGCAGCTTTGCTCAGCAGGACTCCTCCCCGTGCTAAGAGATTTCTCTGGATACAGCTGAGCAGGAGGGGGAATTGCCATGCTCTCACCTTTATGGATGAACCACTTTGAGACCTGTCTCCTGTGCGAAGTAATTATTTCACAGGAAGAATAATAAAAACTGAGAGAATAACCTGAAAAAGCTGCGAGATGCCTCCAGTTGACGGTACCAAAGAAATAACTGTTTACCAGTGGGTACCCAGAATTTATTGCCTTTGTTTCCAGTGCTAAAAAGCTTAACTGCCTGGGCTGGACCCAAGGTTGTAGGTACTGTGGAGACACCCACATCAGAAATTCATGTTTCCCAGGCTTCACCATAAAAACAGACTTTCTGTCTCCTTGTTTCCGCCAGACCTCATTCAGGAAACACAATCCCCTTTTAAGTGCTTGATCTTAAGCTTTGTATAATGAAATATCTTTAGGGTATTTCTCAGTAATCGACTCCCTGAGTTCTTCCTGTGAGATATTCCTCTGCTTTTCCCAGCTTTGTGTCATCAGCAAATTTCATTAATGTGCTCCTTCCTGTGCAAATATTGCTGGTGAATATGTCAAGATTGGCCAAGAGTGATGCTTGAGAAACCGGGCTTGTAACTTCCCTCTGTCCTGATGGGTCCCTTTTCAGCACCCTCTGTCTCTGCTTCAGCCAGACCCTTTTGCTAATAATTCCATAGTGGCACCGTTTCAATTGCTTTACTGAAATCCTGTTAGATGAGGTCCACCAAAACCAATTATTATAAATTAAATCGTTGCTTGAGCAATGCTAAGAATCTGCAATAAATTATATGCAAAATAGGTAGCCTATTTCATCACACTCACTTTAATCTTTATCTCCGTGTCCACCAGAAGGAAATACTTCAGATTAGAGTTATGGGACATAGCTTTTGGTGTAATATTACCAAAATAATTAGACGTCTTACGGGACAAAATGTCAACATTATCTGGGGTTCAAGCTTAAGAAAATGTTGTATGTATTCATTTTTATTAAGCTCTAATCCAGAACATAAACAGCGTATTGAATCTCTTTCTTCATATAGCTGATTGTTTAGAAGCTGATAAACCACTAATAAAGCCTAAGGACACAACTGGGATTTTTTTTTAATTCTCTCTAGCTGCCTTGTTTCCATTTGTACTTATCTGACCAGACGCAAGATCTTTAGCATCATTGTGATGATAAAAGAGCTTGTTCTTTTGATGTCAGATAAAACACAAATGTGATATGACTCTGAAGCCAAGTATCATAAAATCTGCTGTCATAATATCTTCCTGTACACTTGAAAGGGCTGTGTGACAGCTGGAAATTGAAGAATCTTTTCTTTTGCCCCATAAAAAATAGTGTTGCCCTCTTTTTCTTCCCAGTTTTGACCCTTTCAATCTGTAAAGATTACAAAAACAGTCCATGAAGTCAGCTCATCAAAGGCTCCAGTAGAAATCCTCTGTTTGGGGTATGAAATACTTTTCATATTTGAACACAAGAGTTGATTTGGAATCAAATATATCATTGATAGCTGGTGCCACAATGCCACTATTTTGGAGCTGCTCATGATGAGAAGGACACAGTTCCCTACATCATCACCTTGCCTCTTCCACAGCCTCGGGGGGGATCTCCAGCACACAGGGGTGACTTAGCATGAGCTGCCAGGGTCCCTGTCTCACCCACTTGTGTAGTCCTGGCTGTTTGGCACCAAGCTGGGTTTTATGGTTTCCAGTACCATCACGGCACAACAGCTGGAGTCATGTACCTATCTGACCTGAGCAAACCCTCTTTGGTGACTCTTAGGTTTGAGTAAGGTACTTCCCTAGCTCCAACTGGTTTGTTTCGCTCATCTCTCTTGTTAGCTGCTCCCCAATTTCCATAATATTTTTCCTTGTGATACAGGGACAGCAAACTGCAGCCTCTGAACTGATGCACAGAGACTTTCTGTTACAGTTGAATCAAACACTGATGGCTCTGTACTTCACTGTATTCACCAAGTGCATTATTTTTCCAGAAATCCTGCTGGTGAAGGCACGAGCCATAGGAAACCAAATACCCAGCAACGCACGCTTGCTTTTGTGAAAGCTCTGCTGGTTGAAAATGAAATGAGAACAGGCTGTGGGATTTAATGAACTATTTCACATGATCCCCCTGAATTTAATACATATGGTGGCTTCAGGTCTCACAGCACTTCACAGGAGACTAAGTACTATTGCTACTGTATATTTAATAATCACGGAAATCAAAGTCTGCATCTTCAGAATGCTGCACATACTTTTGGTGCTTAGTGCATGATATGTGCCTGCTAAATGTTCTTACCTAGGCAGAACACATTATATTAAAAAGCAAGTAAAGGAGACAGCATGGCTTGCTTTGATCCTGGGGGTTCCTGTGCTACTTGCCACTGAAGGTTTACTTTTGCTCTTTGTACAATATATGAAATTTGTTTGGCTTTCAATAGAAGTGACAGGCAGAATTAATAACAGCCCTGCTATCTCATCAGGAGATGCATTCCAAAAATGTCTGTCTATCTACACAGTGAATGTATGAGAACCTATGTAGGATCCTTGTCAATAAAATTCTGCTTCACTCACAGAAAGACTTTTCATTAGTTTGGGAAAACACATTCCTTGTTACGATGGCTCACTTCCAGGTAACTGATCATTTATAAAGAATAAACCTTTCACACTACTACTGCTTAAGTTTGCCTTACGTGTGAGTGTGTGTGTATGTATACATATGTGCATTTATATACATATATATATATATAAAAGTCATAGAGTGTTCTTTGTGGCAAAAGTTAAGGCTATATTGCAATGCTCTGGGACACATGAGAAAGCACACAATACTGTTTAACTAATGAGTTAAAGCTGCATGGGTCGAGAGGATTGCCTCTACAAGGGAAGGCTGAATGAACTGGGGCTGTTCAGCCTTGAGAAAAGAAGGCTGAGAGGGGATCTGATCCATGTTTATAAATATCTGAAGTGTGGGACACAGGGGGAAATGACCAGTCTCTTCTCAGTTGTCTGTGGGAACAGGACAAGGAGCAATGGCCTCAAGCTGGAGCACAGGAAGTTCCGCACCAATATGCAGAAGAACTTTTTCACAGTGAGGGCGTCAGAGCCCTGGGACAGGCTGCCCAGGGGGGTGTGGAGTCTCCATCTCCGGAGACATTCAAGACCTGTCTGGACACCTACCTGTGCAACCTGCCCTAGTGAACCTGCTTTGGCAGGTTGATGTTCTCTGGAGGTCCCTTCCTCCCCTATGGTTCTGTGATTCTGTGATTCTCCCATTTCTGGACTCTGAAACAGTTTAGAGATTGCAAACTTGAACTGTTCTGCAGGGATCCATCTGGTACCCACACTGGTCAGCAGCATATGTGGACCATGGTCTTACACCACTCCATCTTTTGGGCTAAATCAGAAGCTGCATCACTAGATAGTTGGGATTTGAGGGTTTGTCAGCTATGTACCCAGGGATGGGAGTTATCTTTGTCCTTATACTTCTCAGACATTTCCTGACAACAAAGGAATGGTTAAACCTAGGACTCTCAGATTCAAATCTCTGCCCTAACAAACAGAAATTCCTCTGTATATTTTTCTGCCAAGTTTTATCTAGTCTGCTGCAGTCCTCTTTCTTCCTCATCACTACCATCTGGTGCTGGAGACATTCCACTTTGTGTTGTCTAAACTGGTTATCAGAGAGTTAATGAGTACCTGGGTAATATGGGATGGAGACAAGCTCCATCCTTCCAGCACGTCCGGTTTAGTCAGTGGGATTTCCCCCTCTCCTCAGCTTTATTTGCGATGCAGTAAAAATAGATCAGCGGAGTTCTGAAGTGCAGCATTGTGAGCAGAGTTTACTTTTAATCAAACTATGTGGTCTTTTTACAAGTCAGTGACAAAGCTGCTATTAAATACTTTTGAAGTTCTTCATAGCCTCCAACCTTAAATGCTTTAGCAAAACAGACCCATTAAAGCTTTTAACTACGAGATAAAGAAGGTGAGTAATAGGAGCTGGGAAACAAAGCTGGCTCCGTTTCTTTTGGAGTGTTGAATAACTCTTCAAATACCAATGGGCATGAGCAAGCCCAGCCTAGGAAGAAAGATAAGAAGATGTTGGATGCAATCCATTCTCAAGAAGATGCAAATGATAAGGGAGTAACCTTCTCACCAGCAAAATAATAGGTTTTTGTCAAACATGGCAGGAATATGCCCCATCTGCTGTGTGGTCTGGGTACCAACGAGTTGAAAATAAGACCCTGGGTTTTTCGGCTGCAGAGGATTTATGTCTTGTGGGATTCAGCTGCTAGACCGTGTCTATCCACAAGGTGATAGGTGATGTTCAGCCCTTTCTCTTGCCTGATGACTACCCAAACACCAAGAGTTTTTTCTAGTAAGGTCAAAGTCAAGAGGTGTCTATAAAAGTGCTAGATATAGAGGCTGGGAAGTGTAGGCCTCTGCCTGGAGACAGCCTGTCTGCCATAGGGAGGAGCTGATCTATAAATCAATAAAAAGCCCATCCAGGCAGAAAAAAGAAGAAGGCATTAGAGATTAAACTCATGAGGTCACAGCACACAGGTTTGCTGTGAATCTGCCAAACCGGAATGCTTCTCTACCCCTTCCCTATTTCAGTGGGAAATACTCCTCCTTTGCCTATGTGAAACTTTAACTGCAGCTGAAATTCCTTTGAAAAGAAAGTGAATGCAAAACCTTTTTTCTCCCAGGCTCACTCACCAGGCTTCTCAGTCCAGTCCCCACCTCCTTCCACAGCCAGTTACCTCTTTACTGGCATTTCTTCCTCTTAAGCTCACCTCTTCACTGGGGCTCTTCACCAGTGATCTGAGATGACTCCTCCTGTGCCCACAGAGATAGGACACGAGGATATCCTGGCCATGCATTCCCCTTCTCAGCCTATATGTTACCTCTGTACAGACTACCCATCCCAAAATAGATCCTACAAGTCATGGTCTCATGTGAAAATTTAGAATCACAGAGAATCATAGAATCACTAGGTTGGAAAAGGCCTTTGAGATAATCAAGTCCAACTGTTCCTGTTCTATGCTAAGCCATATCCCTAAGTACCTCATCTACCCCTCTTTTAAATACATTCAGGGTCGGTGACTCAGCCCCCTCCCTGGGCAGCCTGTTCCAATGCCCAATAACCTTTTCAGCAAGTAATTTTTTCCTAATTTCTAATCTGAACCTGCCCTGGAGCAGCTTGAGCCCATTTCCCCTTGTCCTATCTCCTGTCACCTGGCTGAAGAGACCATCACCCACCTCTCTACAACCTCCTTTCAGGTAGGTGTAGGCAGTGGTAAGGTCTCCCCTCAGCATCCTCTTCTCCAAGATAAACTCCAGGCTTTCTCAACTTTTTTGTCACTAATTCTTCCTAATACCAAATCTCCAGCTGCCCAGTAATCCTTTTCCTATCTTAAACATTTCCACATTGAAATAAAATGCTTTTTTGTTGGTGCTCCTGGGAGTCTGGGTCATCCAGAGAAGAGCAGATACTAAGTCCCAACCCTTGGTTCCAGTGGCATCCACAGATCTTCATCATTGGGTAAGTCAATGTCTGTCCCTCTGTCTTCAACTGGAGCAGTCATAGAGGTCTGGTGGATTCGATGCCTCTGTAGTTAGCACCAGGCCCTGGTTAGCACCACATTCTTGCAAAGGGTTTGACCATGTGGGGAAAAATATGAGATGTTTGAGCATATGCAATATAGGCAGTCCCCAAAGATGCCAACTATTTGCACAGGATAAGCTTCTGTATAGCAAATATTTATTTATCTATCTTTCTGAGAGCTTAGAGGTTGGTCAGATTTGGGCAGTCTTTTAGAAAGCAAGAGAATAGAGCTGCTGCAAACACCTGGTCTGCAGCAGCACTAGAACAGCCTCTTTTTACATGAAACATCAGTAGCTTTTTTCTTTTAACCTGTGCAATAGCCTCTTCCATCTCCTTGTTTAAGGAATGTGTGAAGTTTCCAAGAATATGTCAGCAGAAAGATCAGGAACATCACTACCTCACAGCTTGAGTTTACCAAGATCATAGGACCATGAACTGGAATCTTACAAAGGAAAGTAACAGTGAACCTCAATCTCAGGGAGAGTCCATGAGCTCAGAGACTTGTAGCTGAGAGTGGACAGGAGCCAAGGATCTGAGTCAGGAGAGGTCAGGAGCTCTAGAGCTGTTCAAGGTGTTTTGATGGCAATGCAAAGAAAAGCTGTGCATGGAGGTAGATGACTGAAGAAGGAGCATTAAGGCAGCAAAAAGGGCACGGTAGATGGACTGGACATCTCTTTCTTCTTTATGGGAACTGTGGTTCCGTAAAACGTAGAAGTGGGTGGAAACCTCCTTTCCATCTTCCCAGTGAAGGAGGAAAAACTCTAGTAGAAGAGCGGAGAAAATTGTCACAGAGGAAGAGTCACACACGAAAGGAAGCAAAAGGCAAGGTGATCATTTTTCTGGGGACATATGGTGGTTTAGTTAGAGAAATTTAGAAGAGAAAATTACTGCCACCTTTAATAACTGGATGATATCACTAAAAAAGATTCTACAAACCATTTTCACCCCTGTGACTAGCGGTGTTCCCCAGGGCTCAGTGTTGGGTCCGGTCCTGTTCAATATCTTCATTGACGACCTTGATGAGGGAATAGCATCCACCCTCAGCAAGTGCCGATGATACAAAGCTGGGAGGAGTGGCTGACACGCAGGAACACTGCGCTGCCATCCAGAGACCTGGAAAGGCTGGAGAGCTGGGCAGGGAGAAACCAGATGAAATTCAACAAAAGCAAGTGTAAAGTCTTGCACCTGGGGAGGAACAACCGTTTGTATCAGTACAGGCTGGGGGATGACCTGTTGGAAAAGAGCTCTGTGGAGAAGGACCTGGGGGTCCTGGTTGATGACAGGTTGGCTATGAGCCAGCATTGTGCCCTGGTGGCCAAGAGAGCCAATGGGATCCTGGGGTGCATCAGGAGGAGTGTAGCCAGCAGGTCAAAGGAGGTGATCCTCCCCCTCTACTCTGTCCTGGTCAGGCCCCACCTGGAGTACTGTGTCCAGTTCTGGGCTCCCTGGTATAAAAAGGTCAGAGATCTCCTGGAGAGAGTCCAGAGAAGGGCTACGAAGATGATTAGGGGCCTGGAGCATCTCCCCTATGAGGAGAGGCTGAGAGAGCTGGGACTGTTCAGTCTAGAGAAAAGAAGACTGAGGGGAGACCTAATTGGTGTTTACAATTACCTTACGCATGGGATGCGGGGGGAATCAGCCAGCCCCTTTTTGATGGTCAGTGGGGACAGGACTAGGGGCAATGGCTGTAAGCTGGAGCACAGGAAGTTCCGCACCAACATGCGGAAGAACTTTTTCACAGTGAGGGTGACAGAGCCCTGGGACAGGCTGCCCAGGGAGGTGGTGGAGTCTCCTTCTCTGGAGATACTCAAGTCTCGTCTGGACGCCTATCTGTGTAATATGAGCCTGGGAGCTGCTTTGGCAGGGAGGTTGGACCCGATGATCTCTTGAGGTCCCTTCCAACCCCTACAACTCTGTGTTTCTGTGATTATGAGATCCATCTAACCTACGGCAGAAGATGACAGCTCAAACAGCTGTAGAGCTTTCTGACAAGATTTAAATGAAAATATATGAAGCAGAATAATCTGGACAGATACGGTTTTAGATAGATTTGGTGTGGTGTGAATTTGAACCAAAGTAGAGTCAAGATTAAGTTTGTAATGATAAGACAATTTTATTCCGAGCAAGAATTCTAAGATGGAGGAAATACTGAGATTTGACTTGCCTGGGAGATTTATGCTCTGTTGAACAGAACTGAAACTCTATCAGCCTGTTTGGAGAATTTAGTTGTAACTGAAAAAGAAGTTAAAAAACAACCCATATTTCATCTTACACCAGACTCAGAAGAAAGATAATCCAGTGATCAGAATTTAGACTGGAATTCAGACCTGGATTTACTTCCCCTGTCTGTGCAACCACGCACAAATTTGGAAGACATTTAAATGTCAAACTCAAATGATATAAAAGAGAATTAGTCTGGGATTTAGCTTCTCTGGATACAATTTGGGCTGAGTAAATGCAGATGTCTATGATGTGATAAATACTTCTTCACAGTCAATGGAGAGGAGAAGCCATTTTGTAGGTCAGGATTCAAGTTTCCCTGAAGTTGATGTTTAAAATAGGTCAGATGAATCACTGAATAATGTTGTTTCTCTCTATTGTCTCTAAAAGGAGCTGAGGACTCTTAGCTCGGTTACAGGAGAGCAGAACTTTCCTGTTTTGGAAAGGTGGCTGACAGCTAAAACTGTTAAATTTGGAAGGTGCTCAGATGCTGGTCTAGCAACACCAAAGTACTATAGATAGATTTGAAACGTCAGCCCGGAATACACTTCATTTCCTCTTAAAATTCAAAGGGATTTGCGTCAGGTGTGAGCTCCACATCCCATCTTTAGGGCTTCTGAGAAATGTTCTGATTTTCTGGGAGCCAGTGAAAGCTACTGATGTGAGGGAGGATTGGGAAGTCCTCAAAGGAAAATGCAAGCCATGATCACCAGGAGGACCTGGGATGCGCCCCACCACAGTCACTCCTTTCCTTTTGCCACTTGACATACACAGGCCAAATTTATTAAGGAAACTATAACTAAATGAACTGAAAAAAATTAAATTTTAATTGTCCTTGACTGACCAGGTCTAGCTCTGAACATTTACAGTGCTTTGTATCTTTTGATTGTTTTTATAGGTTCGCTTTTCATTTACACTTTCAGCCTCCTACCTTTCCTCTCTTTGCAAGGAGTGTTTGCTTTCTGCTGACGACATCACTCTGGCCGAGTGTGATGTCACCTGCTCTGGAAACCACCTTAAGTCAATAAACTTGTGTTTCATATCTCCTTCCATGTTTGGTGTTGTTCTGAGCCACTGACCACATCAAACGCAAGCAGAAACCACCACATTCACCATAAGGCATGGCTACTTCCACCAAATCCCTTCTGTATTGCTTCAGGAACAGGAAAATTGCTTTGAACTTCAATGAGGTTTTCCTGGTTTTGTGGCACCGTTTGTAGGTGTCCACCTCTGTCCCAAATCCCTGGCACCTTTACTAGAAAGGCCTCCATCCCTTCCTGTCTACTTCTTTCCTCCCAAATACCTTCTGCAGCATTTAGCTACTTACCATCTTCTCCATGTGTGATCTTTCCTAAGCCATGCTAGATACTGTAGCACAAATCTCATGGTACATTTGGATTTGGCCAGGCAGCTCCTGCAGTAGCTTCTTGCAGGGGAAGTCTTATGAGGAGAGGCTGAAGTCCCTGGGTTTGTTCAGCTTGGAGAAGAGGAGGCTGAGGGGAGACCTCATAGGGTTCTGTGGCTTCTTGATGAGGGGGAGCAAAGGGGCAGGTGCCAATCTCCTCTCTTTGGTGACCAGGGATAGAGCCCAAGGGAACAGTATGAGGCTGCAACAGGCGAGGTTTAGGTTGGATGTTAGGAAGAGGTTCTGTACTGAGAGGGGGGTCGGGCACTGGAACAGGCTCCCCAGGGAAGTGTTCCCAGCACCAAGCAGGACTGAGGTCAAGAAGCGTCTGGACGATGCCCTCAGTGCCATGCTCTGACTTGGCTGAGCCTGTGTGGAGCCAGGAGCTGGACTCGATGATCCTTATGGGTCCCTTCCAACTCAGGAGATTCTGTGATTCTCTCTCTGTTACTCCTTACATTCCCCTTCACCTGACAAAGTTCATGTATGTGCTGTCATACAGGGTCCTCCAGAGCTGATGCTTCGAGGTCCTGTGAAGCCCCCACATTAGAGATGTGCTGCAGGATAGCGCTGAAGTACTGGGCAATGTCTGTTGATGTGCTTGTGGGTGGAGAAATTTCCCACCCACCACCTTCAAATAAAACCAAATCACATGAAAGGTTTTTTGAGGTTGTTCTTCACAGCACTGCAAGACTATTTAGGAGAAAGACAGAGCCAGGGTTTTTTTTTTGCAGCTCTCAGTGTGCTGGAAGATCCTCACTTGCATCACCCCTATGATAACTGCATTTATATGCTCACAGGCCTTACAAGACTCTTAAAAGTCTCTCCTGCTATCATGTCCTTAGTAGCACTCTAATAACTTTAGAATCACAAACAGTAATGGCAAAAAAGATTTATTTCATCATCTAGTTCATCCCTCTGCTGTTGCACAATTATTCCCTGGGGAGCACTTCAGGCTCCCATCCAAAGAAGTTTTTATGTTAAGCTTCAATCTCAAAAGCAGCTCTGCAAGCATGATAGCACAAGGCTCATTGTCTGCCTTTCAGCCATTTCCAAAATTAATTTGCCCAAAGTACAAATAAAAGGTTATTTTTTACCCCCCTTCCAACAATCGGGCCCGTAAACTTTTTAAGACATCAAAGCCAAACTGCATTTCTTCTGGCTCTAACTTCATTAGCCAGAAAGCATCTGCAACTGGAAATGAATCTGCAGCTGTGTTGATGGTTTGCAATCCAGAGTTAAAAAGCGCTCACTTAGCGCTTTACAGCAAGCAGGAAGGGAAGAGAAAGAAACCTTATTGTAATTAATATGGGTAATAATTTTAGAAGAGTGATCTTTACTGAGTAACGTTTGTATCAGTATTTCAAGGGACTCCATGTTTAAGAGTCTCTTTAGCTCTGACAGTTCAGGTAACCTGTGACTCAGAATTCACTCAGATCATGTCTGATTAGACACGTTGGCTGCGTTCGCGGTAAGAGGGAGTGGGGACAGGCGATTAACACAGCTCTGCAAGGCAGGAGACGGATTTCTTCTTTTGAGTTACCATGGGAGAAACTACCTGTTCTTGTCTGTGCCTCTGTGACCCTCCTCTGAGGAGGTGCCATTCACTGATTTGTGTCTTTTGCCTTATAAATGGTGCATGCAATAAGAGGGAGCCACTGGGACCGGTAACCCCCAGATCCTCATTTAGTTGAATATGCAGAAGAGGCACAACACAAGCACCCACCCTGTCCTTGGGGTACGATTCAAAGAGCTCACGAGCCGTTTTATGGGATTCTCCCCCACATCCACCCACTACAGTTAGGTCATGCTGATTGAATATATTTTCAAGAGTTACAGACATGACTAGTGGCAAAACTCACACAGCCAGAAACGGTACAAATCACTGCAGATGCAATGTCTTTTTCAGATCCCTAAGACAGATTAACCTAGAGATAAATAAATGCCCTGTGGAGGCGTTTCCATTACTTTGATCGAAGAACAAGGGGGTTTATTGCTTAATTAAAGCCCATGAGGTCTGTTATTCCCCTTCATCCACCCATCATCACACGCAGTACAGCCGAAAAGGCACGGAGCCTGGAAGGTCACCAGATTTCCCACTTTCCCTTGATCCATCACTTCCCTCCAGAGCTTGTCACTATGGGCTCAGCTTTAAACGGGAAAAATCCCTTGTTAAGGCTCAGTTTTTGGAGCTGATGAACATTTCTACCAAGGTTGGAAGCATCAGCTTGGTCACAAGCCTGTGATGGGATTGCACAAGCTTGTGGTCCTTTTTGCCTTTAGGGCTATGATGTGGCTGGTTTGGGAAGCCTGAGTGCATCCTTGGGATACCTGTACTGAATTTGCAGGGTGTCAGAGGGAGAAGTTGACTTGGATGGGGTCTGTGACTGCTCTATCAAGGGTTATACTTGAGCTGTGGGCTGCAGGCAGCTCCTGCCCTGCTGCAAGCAGCTCTCAGTGTTGCTCAGGTCCTGATGATGCGAAAGATGAGAACCTGACACTTAAAAAACAATTCTGTTTTAAACCAGTCTGTGCCCCTTGGAATGTCCTCCCTGCTTTTAGGTTAAGCATTCACAAAATGTTACTTAATAGAGACGTAATGTAAAATCCCAGCTCCAGACACAGTCATCTCTTGGTCCAAAAATAATCAAAATCTGAGGCTGGAACCAGATGCCAGTTTTGCAACTGGCTCCATGACAGCAGTTGAACTATAACCACAGAATCAATCAGCCCAGCTCTTTGGGAGGTTGAAATCCAGGCCAGATTTTGAAATCTGGGACCTTTCTTTAGTGATTTACAACACAGAATAAGAAATTCAATAATGAGCCTGGTTTAGCTTCCATAAAACCTTTGGGGTGACAAAGAAGTGCTTCCACATGTTCCAATCTATTGGGTCCCTCTGCTCTCTTTGCAGTGAAATCCTGCACAGCACAAAGTGAGACAAGTTAGTGTGTTCTAAACTTTTTCATGGATTTTAAGCTAATTCCCCTTCTCTCTGAGGAGGGGTGGGTCCAAAGGAAGGGGGTTTCGATGAGGAAAGAGGCAACTCTGAACGCAGTGGGGAAAATGAGGTTTCTTTGCTGATCTCCTCGATGAGCTGTTTAGTTCTGGGTTTGTTTTTGCAGCAGTGGACCTCTCCCCTAGCCTGGGACTTCTGGGACCTTTGTCCTGCAAATATTTCAGAACCATAAAAAGCTTGAAAAACAAGCGTGACTACAGGGTATTAGACTCTGGTTGCTTTTAAATGGGAAAGCAGATGGCACTTTTACCAAGTGCCCTCATTTTGGCCACGTTTTTCTTGTGCTCTCATTTTTTGATAGCTTCTTATGACTGTAGAAAAGGTCTGTGAAGCAGCTGCCAGCCTAGTGGTGCTAGCTGGACAGGGTTAGATTTGAAAATCTTCATAAATGATATGCAAGGGAAGTCTATTAAAGCACGTGTGCCTGCAGTTCAGAAGGTATTTCATGCAGGGAATCATTCTGCTGCAGCTGACATCTGCCTTTTTTTATTAAAACACAAAATTAAATTAATCTTTAAAGGAGTACTTAGAATGTTATTTGGACAAATTATCACTGGGTGCCTCGAGTGATGTGGTAGCTGTGCAGTAAAGCACTGGCCTGCCTGCACTGCACATCTCAGCTTGCAAAGAATGGGCTGCTTTGACGTCACGTCTCAGCTCACCTACACGTAGACACTAATGAAATGAAGCAGCAACGAGTGTTTATATCTCCATGAGATAAAAGCAATGAGAAGGGCTAGCTTCTAGAGGTCAGATCAGACTGCACATGGAAACACAAAGGATGCCATGTGGATATTCTTAGCAGCTGCCACTTCTCCGAGCAATGTGTTTCATTGTCTGGAGGTAAGAGATGGCAAGTCCCTCTGCATCTCCTGTGAGATGTCCTAAATCTTCCTGTTGCAAAGAGTTTCCCCACCATCTTTTTATTGCCTCTAGTCTTTTCTCAATTTTTTTTCAGCCTTATCAAAACACAAGTTACTATTAATAATGCTTTGTTCCTCAGATATGCTTTCAGGGGATGATGCACTTGCACATAGTATGAAGTGAGCATCGATTTGTGTTGTAAACATGTAAAACAGTAGTGTGCTAAGACTGAGAGCAGCTCTGACAAACAGGCCATTGCAACCTTGCCTTACTGCTGGATAAATTAGGTTAGAAATAGCCTATCTAGAGTTCCCAAATCTGAATTTGAGACTGAGTGATAATGGTCCTTTTGTCAACTGAGATAGAAGAAACCATGAATGTGTATGGATGTGTGCAAGTGAAGCTGCATTTTGGATGGGGTTTTTTTAGTTTGTATATAATATACAATTTACTGTAACATAACACTTTATTTTTAACCTGATTATATCTTTATGTAAACCTAAGCTTTTACTTAACCCCTTCTTCAGAACTTAAAATTGGTATGAGTATTGAGTTGGCTGGCCTGGAAACTGAAGCCCTCTTCACCTGCAGAACATCCTGAAAGTGCTCTTGAAGGTCAGCTGTCTAGATTTGACTTGCAGTGAGAAGGCCTGTGCCTAGCATCCTCACCTGTAGGAAAGCTGCCCACTTGCCAAAGCTGGGAAGGCCTGCAAAGTAGAGTACAGAAAGCACTTTGAGATGTCTGCAAGAGCTGTCATGAGCTACTCATGAGGTCCTAATGTGTGGGCTAGGTAGATGATGTTTAAGTGCCTGCTCAGGAGCAGTAAGAGTGAGGCTGCTCCATGAGAGATGATAACTGGAAGTCAAAGATGATCCAAGCATGAGCAGTGCCATCCCCAACATGATGGGTGGACCAAGAGCAGCTCTGTTGACTATCCAGTGGCCATCAGAGAAGTAAAGGTCTGGGGTCGATCCAGGCAGCCTGGTCAGGAGCAGGTAGAGATGTGGCCTGAGACAGGACTGGAGACAAGGCTACTTACAGCATGGGTGCAGGGAAGTCAAGTTGGTCAGGTCAATTAATTAAGGCCTATGATTGTTTTCAGGGGCCTGACACAGCTTAGCAAAAGCTCATTCATTGGCAAGATAGTGAAGCTGAAGGCAGGCCCAGCTCTTCAGGATGACTGTGCGACAGGCAACGGGTGCTATCATATAAACCTCTCCCTGACCTTCACACCTGCTCTACTTCTGTGACTTCTAGCCCTGTTGTCTTGGCCCGAAATCTCAAAAGCCCTGAGCCAGCATCCTCGAAAGTAGTTTGGATTCTGTCCCAGCCAGCTACTGGGACGGGCTCTTCCTGGTTTCCCAGCACTGCTGCTGAGCGAGCTGCATTTTCTATCCACTAGAAAGTGGGTATCAGTGGAGAGGTTCAGGTCCGGTGACAGCCAGGGAAATTTGTTTGCATATGGCTGTAGGGAGCTCAGTTATTAGAAATCAAAACCACACCATGGAGAGATAAAAACAATTCTCACTGAAAATGCAATCAGGTCTGTTAGCCAGAATGTACTGCTCTGCTTTCTATTAATTCTTGCTCTTTAATTAATCCTTTCAGTTTATTCCCCTTCTTGAAACTTCTCTGGAATGACAAAATGACAAACCTAGGCAATCAAATATGCTTTTGCAGGGCTGAACCTGGATCTGGTTTTGACTATTCCCTGGCTTCAGGGAGAGCAGGAGCAGCTGCACCAGGAGCCATCCACAGGCTGCCTCTGCCCTGTGGGGATGAACCACATTATCCTCCATGAGATGGAGGGTAGCAAGCTGACCTGCGGCTGGACCGGAGCTTCACCCCATATTTGTAAGGGAGTGGGTCTGGGGTCTGGGTTTCAGTTCCCTTCTGCTGGGGCTCACTTTGTGCAGCTCCTTGGCTGAGGAAAGTCCCTCTCCATCCTTGAATCCTTGAGCTAGATAAGGAGAGGGGGCTTTTTTTTTTTTTAACAGGAAAAAGCCACTTGGCTCTATTTGTCATTCTTCATTAACCTTATCTCAGCTTCTCTTTATCCTCCTTTCTCCCGTGTTGCCTGGTTACTATAGCTCTTAATGCTTCCTCTTGTGATAAAGATGTCTTGTTCAAAGTGTATTTATATCATTAGTTTCAGCTGCCTTTATTTGGCAATGTCAGCCTTTGTGATTGGCTTGGTTGTTGTTTTCTGGGTCTTGGTCCAAGGGGCAGGGTTATAAAACGGTCCCATACATTTGGTGAGGCCTACCCCTTCCCAAGAAACATTTCCAGGCTTTTATGTGCGCCTTCACAGATCACCCCAGCGCCGGGATCACGGGAGGTCGGTGTGGCTAGGCGCGTATGGCTCAGTGCTCAAGTCTTTGGGCCTGCTCTTGAGGGAGCTGGACCACAGGAATGGCAGAGCAAAACCAGAGCCAACTGCCGGTTGTTTCCCCTTCCAGCCCCTTCATTCTCTCTGTTTTTCCAGCACGGTACCTGTTGCACGCTCTGTTGAAGGCACTCATCATTTGATATACTCTTTGATATCCTTTACAGTGAGGGTGATGTCAAGTGCTCTGGGTGATCGTTAGGACAGTCTGTTGTGTGACAGCCTGGTGCTTAAGTGCAGTCACAGCATCACTGCAATCACTGGTTGGGCTGCAGGCACATACCTCCCCCTCCTCAGTGTTCCTCATTCCTTGTCCTTTTGGTCATTTAACTCTGAGGACTTTGGGGGTGATCTTTCCTCTCTTCCTGTCCTTTGCTATGTAGATTAGATATTTTGCAGGGAACTTTATGAACATTAGGAGTCCTTGATTTCCAGGGTAACACTGCAGGGATTTACCAGGCCATGTAACAAGTGATCAGGCTTCTGTGACAATTACCTATTGAAAAAATGTTGGGAAAATTGATAAATTAAAAAAAAAGAAAAAAGAAAAAAAATGAACAAGAAAAAGAAAAAAATTTGAAGAGCTTTTTAAAAATATTGGAAGATTGGGCCAGTTCTAAAATGTGCCAGGGGAGACTGCAAGGACTGGTAGGACAGTGTTTGTTTATGTTTGGTTTCCAAGACTGGCTTTAATAGAAACAGCATGATAGAAAGTAAGTTTGGTCAGCTATCTCAATATCTTTCATGCCAGCAGAGTGCTAAGTCGATAGCCCAGGCTGTCAGTGTTGGTGCTGACTCCATTTTCCCATGGTTGAAGCTGATACTTCAAACTCAGGTTCCAAGCCTGTTGCCTGTAGACACAAAGCATGCACTTCTTGAAGCTTGAGAGCAGGTTGTGTTGTCCATGTGGACAGAGCTTGGAACTCTTCTGGCATTTTGCTTTCAGTGAGCGTGTTCACCTCAGGTTTGGTTCAGGGGTATGTTGAGAACCTGTTTCACAGAATCACAGAATCTTAGGGGTTGGAAGGGACCTCAAGAGATCTTCGGGTCCAACCCCCCTGCCAAAGCAGCTCCCTAGCTCATATTGCACAGATAGGCGTCCAGACGAGACTTGAATATCTCCAGAGAAGGAGACTCCACCACCTCCCTGGGCAGCCTATTCCAGTGCTCTGTCACCCTCACTGTGAAAAAGTTCTTCCGCATGTTGGTGCGGAACTTCCTATGCTCCAGCTTACAGCCATTGCCCCTAGTCCTGTCCCCACAGACCACTGAAAAGGGGCTGGCCAATTCCCCCTGCCACCCATGCCTAAGATATTTATAAACACTAATTAGGTCCCCCCTAAGTCTTCTTTTTTCCAGGCTGAACAGACCCAGCTCACTCAGCCTTTCCTCATAGGGGAGATGTTCCAGACCCCTAATCAACTTTGTCGCCCTTCTCTGGACTCTCTCCAGAAGGTCCCTGGCTTTTTTATACCGGGGAGCCCAGAACTGGACACAGTACTCCAGGTGGGGCCTGACCAACGCAGAGTAGAGGGGGAGGATCACCTCCCTTGACCTGCTGGACACACTCTTCCTGATGCATCCCAGGATCCCATTGGCTCTCTTGGCCACCAGGGCACACTGCTGGCTCATAGCCAACCTGTCATCAACAGGATGGAAGAAACAGATGTGCAAGGAGAAGAGCGTGGTGTACACAAAGGAGTAAACTCTGCATGGAATGGGTCCACCTGAGACACAACTGGTTTAGCCATAGCTTGGGACATCTTGGCTACAGTTACACAGATGGTCCATATTTTACCATCTGGTATGGGATTCGATCAGACACTAAACCACCTGAATGCTGGTGTGTACCTGTGGTCTATCCTGCCATGACACTCAATGGAGATCCAGCTAATACAGACCATGAAGCTTTCAGCATACTTTGGTGTACCCTGAAGGAGTAACTTGATAGTCAACTCAGTCATTTTCAGACTCCATTGACTAACTATGGCAGATACCACCCATATTTTCTTGTCCCTAATTCACACACAGACACCTACAAGTAGGTACATGAATCCCACCCTGTTTCGTTTGCAGCACACGCCTCTGGTGTCCATTAACTTGGGAAGTTTGTAGGAATCAAAACTTGAAGCAGTGACCATTATCTTTTATCAAAGTTCCCCAGAAAGGAATTACCTCCTGGGCACCTGAGTTTGAAAATCTTGACACTGTTGTTATTCTTGGATTTCACCCTCTAGACAGTTCGGTTTGTCTGGTTCTGGATATGGAACAGAAACCCTATACCAAAATATTTCTCCGAGCTCTGCTGGCTCTTCCATGAATACCATCATGTGTGACTCATGCTCTCTGGCATGGACAAGTAGCTAGTTTTTAAATATGGTTTTGTACTTATTTTAATTTCCAAATAAAGCCTAACGGAGAAATATTATTTATCCCTGCACTTCATGCATTAAAAGTGGCATTAACTTGGTTGTCATAAAAACTGCTTAATTGCCTATACCAAAAACCCCCCCAAACAAACCAATCAACAATGTTTTTACCAACCATTTGTAAGTCTAAGTGAGTTTCTCATTAGTGTAATCTTTTCTGATACTTCCCGGCTGTCCTGATGTCCTAGGCTTGTGCTACCCGAGAGGGTGTTTGGGATGGATCTCAGTGGAGATTAGCAGGAGCTATAAAGCTTCTGACCTTTTAAACACTAAAGCACAATCTGAAATCTCCGCTCATAAGTATTCACAACTTTAAATCTCAGGCTGTGTTTTTAACCTTGTCTTTAATTAGACACCCGGGTAATATCACAGCAGAAATAACCCAGTGTGTCAGCACCAACGTAGCCTTCATCAGTAAGCACAGATGCTATTTGGCAGCCCGGCTTCCTCCAGCACTCACATTCCTTCTGCGTGCACTCACCTTCCCTGCTGGTACCTGACACATTACCTCGGGCTCCAGTGGTGGAACAGGGAAATTCACAAAGAAATTCATGAAGAAAAGAACGACCTTGACAAACTTGCAGCCAGCACGGTCAGAAAGAAAAGGAGATGAAGAATGCTTTGTCTGTACAATGTGTTTTCCAAACTCAGGTCAGGCAATGGTAGGCTGCTTACCTTCCAGAAAAGGTTTGTCTTGTTGCTCTTCACTACCTGCTGTCATCCCACCCAGTGCCTCTGGGTGACTTTCACTTGAACACTCTCTTTTTCAGTTCTTTCTGCGTGCAGAACTATCCTTTCTCCCTTGCTCTTTGCTCTCCCCCCTGGGTTACACCAGCCTTACAGAAGGATGCAACCTCTGCTCTGCACTAATGTGGTCGTGGAGCCTTCAGCTCAAAGCTGGCTTACATCCCACCTGCTCTGAGCGCTGGGAAGAGAGTTCATGTCTGCCCGAGCTCTCCCGTGCAGATTATCCGAGGTGACCTCGCCTGAATACCAGAGGTCATTCGTGTGGCACGCTGTGCAGGTCCATTTATCCTCCTCTGCTGAAGGCCAATGGCGTGTGAAAAGGCAGCTTATTATCCGACTTTCCTGACAAGACATTCAGCTATGAAATACTTCAGTCTCTCCGACATTAATCTCCTCGCTACTGTGGGGATTGCCTCGTACTATAAGGACTTTGCACAAAGCTTATCTCAGGGGGGTTCTTATCTGACTTGGTCTATCTAGGTACTATCATAAGAGTGGCAATTATCATACAAAGCTTTGGAAAGAATAATAACTTAGATGTCCTTCCCTGGCATGTTTAATGGCATTTCCCTCATTTCTGCCTGCTTGGGGGCATTCCATTTGTTTCCTAGTAGCTGGTTTTAGCTTCGTTTAGGAAGTTCAACTTTCTGTAAGTGACATTGTTTCAGAGGAAGGATGGGTTAGATCTGTGTACACCACGAGTGTTTTGAAGGAAAAAGAAATGCCTTCGTCATTAGCCTTTAGACAGTGAATATTCATCAAAAGTAAACTGCACATATTTCAATCCAGAGACGACCTTGCAGCTGAGAAATAAACAACAATTGCTTGGAGTGACGGAGACTGAGTCACATTTTAACAGAGCTTATCCGGGCAGGAAGGGTTTACCTAATTTCCTAAGGGTGATCAGGGACTGAATTTTCTGATCTCCTCTAATAGCCAGACTTCAGTGAAGAGGGGGAAAAAGTACTTAAAAAGGGCTTAATTGTTTTGTCTTGAGATTTATTTTAGCTTTTTGTTATTCCTGAGGCAATACCACTAAAATGGGCTTGATTGCTGGTACCAGAAGCTGCCTGGGAGCCAGAGGAGACACCTGTGTCCATGGAAAGCTGAAGCATGGAAGAAGTAAGCTGAGTTGGACGTTTACTGCCTCCATGTTCAGAATCACAGCAGGTCAAACGGGAGATCATGAGAGCATTGGTCACCAAGGCCTCATCTGGAAGCAGATAAGGGGACTTCCCAGCTTGCCAGAGATGGAATAAGGTGCTTTTAGAGAGTGTTGTTCTGTGAATTCTGAGAAGGACTCTAAGTTTCTTCAATGTGGGGATAGCTGGTGTATGTGTCCTACGGAGCAATGTGAGCTCAGTGTCCAAGAGAGCTCTTTAAAGCATTTCATTTTCTTGACCAGTGCCCTGTTTTTCAGCTGAGGTAGATTAATTTTCACCAGAATCTGGGACAGAACACAGCCAGGACAGCTGACCTAAGCCCACTAAAGGGGTATTCCATATCATGACATCATGCTTAGCATAAAGGGAGCAAGCTGGGGAGGAATTATATGACTCTGGGATGGTATCAGTGTGCAGTCTTAGGACCAAGTTGTCAGGTGAGAAACTGTGCTATGTATCAGCAGTTTTGTATATTCTAAGTCCTGTTGTTGCTGTTTCCCACTCCCTGTGCTGTCTCAGTAAAATGCCCTTGTCCCAACCCCATGGTTTGCCTTTGTCTCCCCATTCTCCTTCCCATCCTGTTGTGAGGCCATGTGAACGATTAGCTGCATGGTGCTCAGCTGCCAGGGGGTGCTCAGCTGCCAGCTGGGGTTAAACCGTGACAACCAGCATCACTTTGGTCTTCTTGGGTTCATCTGAGCCATCCTTGCCTAGGAGGTGATTTGAAAGGACGCTGAGAGGTGCATGGTTGAGAGCCATCACCGGTTGGATGAGGCTCTGGACTTACTGTCTCAGATGCTGGTGTCGAAGTGATATGAATGGGAGATGAAACCAGTGTGAATATTTCCCTGGCACCCTCTAGGCAGAAGCCATGACTCCAGCTGTCACTTCACTGCCAGAGAAAAGTGCTTGGACCACAGCAGTGCTGGGGACCTGCTGCAGCAGTACTACAGCATGGTGCCCTGGGGTACTTCAGAACGGGCTTCAAGTGGTAGCAGAGGTCACAGCCTTACAGAAATAATTCTTTCATGCCACTGGAGTAGCCCCAGTGCTCCTAATGAAGTATTGCATGTTTCCAGTTTTGCTACTGTCATCCTCTGAGAAGTCAACAACAAAGGAATTGATAAAACTAGAAAATGCAGCCTGCAAAGCTTCTGAAGTTGTTTGAATAGGTTTTTCTGCATGTCCTGGAAGAGACACTGCAGTCCCACCTGTGGAAAGAAAAGAAGCATCAGCAAAAAACCAAATGGCCACTCATAAACAGGAAGTTGCTGCACATGGACTAAGGCAAGGCAAAGAGAAACCCACCACTTTGAAAATGAGACAAGGCTGTATTACAAAATCTGTGAGAGTTAGAGGTACAGAGAGAAACCGAGTCAGCCAAACAGCCAGGACTGAGCAAAAATTTTGGCAAATTAAGTAAACCTACTCTTCTGCTGAATGCAAAATGTTTGCTAAAGCTAGGGAAGCCTTAATGGAAGCAGGATGAAGTCTGGATCCAGGTGGAATTTTTTTTCATCTGAAAGCATGCAAAACTTGGGAATTTTATATGTGGTGGCTGTTAAGTGACTATGGAAACGTGTAAACAGGTCTGGCCCTTGCTTATGCAGCAGATGGAATTCCTGAGTGTACACAGGACCTTATGAACTGACTCGATTGACTAAAATAAACTTGCACTGCTCCTTTTCCTTGAAAGCTCAGTGAGGACAACACAGTCACAGCATTAAAGTGGGTTTCTGGTTTACGGATTATAAACACATTTGTTTATGAGAGTCTAAACACAAATTAATGGCAATGGGAAAGTGAGAGAAAGCCAAACTTGAGTTTCAGGTCAGTTTATAGATTGCAGGAGGAATGTTTGGGGTTAAATCCTGGACCCACAGCAGCTAATCAAGGTTGCGCTATTGCTTTCAGTGGAACCACCTTTGGTTTTCTCATAGACTTACCTCTCTTACTTCCAAGATAATGAAGGCACAGACAGCTCTGAATTCTATTCCCTGCCAGTAGCTGTGCACAGTCCAGCTGACTTTTCAGATGGAAATTTGTGGCTTATTCAAGTTTCAAACCATCAAAGTTCATCAAGCAGGCAAAGAAAAAGAAGATTCTCATGGTCTCACCTGGTGAAATGTTTAGCAACAAGACTACAACAGAAATGTGGAGAAGGCAGGCAGAAAGCCCCTCTTCTTGTGCTTCTTTTCTTTCTTATTTTATAAGGAACTTGCACGTAAATAACCATCTCTGTGTCCAGAGAGGCTCCTGATGCCAATACCTCATTCTGTAAGATGAGCCAAAAGGGGTGGTTATTTTCTTCAACATGTCGAGTTTGATTTTTTTCTGAAGCTCAGTGTTATGATGCCATCTGGAACTGATAAAATTTCTCTTTATTTACAGCAATCTCATTTTGGACCCTATTTTGACTTTGATTATGTTAGAAATAATTCTCTGCAAGGACTCATCTCCATGTGACTGCTGGCACAGCTTCCATTGCAGTCTGTGTCATGGATGTCCTGGGATGCTTTGGCTTATCCCTGGTTTGTGGGGCTTCATTCAGCCCAGTGTTGTTTCACACTGGTTTAACCACAAAAACTAAGTATGTATTGTGTCATCTGTGGCTTCACTGGGATTCTTTTTCTCCCCCTGCCAGAAAAAAGGGGACAAGGGAGTGGTAGGGCATAAAGGGGAGGGAGTGTACCGACAGCTGAATGCCTTCCTGGCCTCAACTTGGGTTTTCCTCACATTCCCTCTGATTTTGTAAATATTGTCCCTCCAGAAAAATGTTGCTTTATGGAAGCTGGTTTGCCTGTATAAGTGAAGCAGACCTCTGTCAGAACTGTGGAGTTGGGAGATACCTCTTTTTTGGGATGATGGTTTCACACACTTGTACAATATGTAATTTACTGAGTGAGGGTCAGGGTACATAGAGTAGACAGAACTCCTATCAAACCATGCATTTATTGTCAGGGTCCTGCTGAATTAAGTGAGAAATGCTCTAAACAGGGTTTAATAGTGTTTTTCCCAAATTCTGATAATAGTGCCACTAGCCCAATCTTGGTGTTTCACTTTGTGCTTTTCTGCAGTTGCAAAAGGGAAGAAAACTTGCCCAAAGAGTGAGTGCACATGCTGGGAAGAGGAAGGAAGGGCTATGAAGGCAGCAGGGCTGAAGCACTCTATCACTGCAAAGGCAGCACAGTCCCTGCTTTCACCACCACAGTCTGAGTATCTATTTACCTGCAAAACTCCATGCAAAGGGACAGGAAAGCAAAGAGAAGACTTCGATCCGTATTCTCTCCCCACCTCCTTGTGTCTCAGCCTCCTGGTGAGCACAGCTTGGCTGGTACCAGGGCTTCACCCTCCATGGCTGCTAACAGGGAAGCTGGTGCCTTATGAGGGACTGGTGGAGACACAGAGAGGCAGTGCAAATATTTAAATTTCTTGTATCAGCAGTGCTTCAAAAGACTTGCCTTTCCCCTAGACTGCAAGTGACAGCAGACTAAAGGTGACTGCATTGGTGATGGCAAACAGCATGGAGAACCCACTTGGCATTTTCTTCTTCACTCTTAATGTTTGCCTTTCGATCAAGAAAATATTTTAAAAATAAATACATCAGATTTGCAAAGGACATTCTTGATATGATTAAAACAAGCCTCATAGACCTGACCTGCTCGTCTCCTCTCTCAGGGATGAGGATACCTGCTGGCATCCCAGATGTTTACTCCAATCCAGCAGCAAAGGCTGCATGGAGCAGCAGAGGATGGTGCCTGATGGCTGGGGTCCAGCTAGCTGGCTCCAAAACTGGGAGGACAGTGGGTGGGGGATAAGCTCATCAGTCTTGCTTAGGGCACAGCTTCTCAGGTAAGCCCTGCCATGGTGTTCTGCACACTCTGGGGGTACAGTCTTGGTGGGTGTTAAATCCCAGTCTTTCATCTCATAGAGGAGAAGTTGGACATGAGCCAGCAATGTGCATGTGTAGCCCAGAAAGCCATCCACATCCTGGGCTGCACCAAAAGTAGTGTGGCCAGATGATCAAGAGAGGGGATTCTGTCCCTCTGGTCTGCTCTGGTGAGACCTCACCTGGAATACTGTGTCCAGCTTTGGAGCCCTCAACACAGGAAGGACATGGACCTGTTAGAGTATGTCCAGAGGAGGCTTCAAAATGATCAAAGGACTGGAGCACTCTCCTATGAAGGCAGACTGAGAGACTTGGGCTTGTTCAGCCTGGAGAAGGCTCTGTGGGGGCCTTACAGCAACCTTCCAGTACATGAAAGGTACCTACAGGGAAGCTGGGGAAGAACTGTTCACAAGGGCGTGTAGCAACAGGACAAGGGGTGATGGTTTTAAACTCAAAAAGGGGAGATTTAGGTTGGATATTAGGAAAAAGTTCTTCAATATGAGGGTGGTAGGTCTCTGAAACAGGTTGCCCAGAGAGGTGGTGGAGGCCCCATCCCTGGAGATATTCAAGGTCAGGCTTGATGGGGCTCTGAGCAATCTGATCTACTGAAGATGTTCCTGCTTGCTGCCAAGGTTGAACTAAATGACCTTAAAAGATCCCTTCTAACCTAACACATTCTATGATTCTGTGATTCTTTCTCCAGTAATTCACTGTACAAAAATCTCCCTCCCAGATAGGATCTCCGGGGTGAGGGAACCCCCACTGAAAATGGCCTGCCAATAGACACCCCTTGGATATGCTTGAAAGAAATGAAGAGCAAAAGCTCTGAACACTCACTGAACAGAGTGATAGCACCCCATTAAAAAGCCTGGGGGTGTTTACATTCATGGGCTTAAACCCAGTGTAACCACCCAGAAAATCAGGACTGGCGAAGCAAATGTATGTTCAAAGTAACTGTCCCACTTTCCACGCTACGAATGCAGTGAGCAGCCACCTCCTGCAGAAGCCCAACTGATTTTCAAGGATAACCTAGGCAGGGTGTTTCATACTAATCTAATCTGTGAGCGAGGGCTATCAGACATGGACACCCCCGCTTGCCAAATTCGGACTGACTAATGCTTCCCTGACCTTGGCTCCTGTTACCATATGAATCTGCACAGGGCAGGGGAATTGGCAGCGTGACAGCAATACAGGCACTTCATCTTCAAGGCATTTTCTTTAGCATTCCTGTGAAAAGGAGGGGGGGGGCGGCGGTATTAAGACGCCTGGTTTGCAGAGGGAGGAGAGGTGACAAAGGGCTGTGCCCTGGGCTGGGGGCCGGCTGCTTTTGGGGCTGGAATTCAGGCTCAGGAATGTCCTAAGGCGAAACCCTCTCTGTATCCCCTGTTCCTCTGACAGTTCTTGCGGTCACAGAAGCAACAGCCAAGTCCCTGTCTAATAATGCAGTGCCCTTTTAAAAAATAATATTATTATAAAATAATCTCATCAAGGCAGGAATCACCTTCATTTAACATCTTCTCACAGCCTCTGCTAGCGTTAAGCCTGGAATTGTGTCAAAGCACACAGCTGGGATTAACTCCTTGTGCTCCTTTATTTAAGATAAAGCAGAATTTGGACTGAGATCTCCAACAGGGTGGCGTAAGAACATTCGTGGGTTTTCTTCAGATTCTTTTAGGACCTGTTCAGGACTCTGAGGTACCCAGGAGATGCATTAAATAAAACCAACCAACCAAACACCCAAAAAGCTCTAAAGTGGTATTTTTAATCTGGGCTATTTCCATGATGCTTTGCTAGCACTGTGATCCTTTGCCTGCTTTCTGGGGCAGAGGGAGGCAGGAATTTGGCTTTTATTTTTTTGGTGCCGTGGATAGCACGCGCTGTTCCTCGCTGCTGAAAATAGTATTGACATGAATCGAACAACAAGGTCTCAGAGGTGGACTGCATGTCGAACCAGAGATTTATCCTCTGTTTTGGATGGAGAGATGTCATCACTTCATTGTTTTTCTCTTTGAGAGAGGCACCTGGGATCTGCCACGAGAGAGAGAAGGAGACGCAGTTTCCGCAGCCGCTGTCGCTGCGTGTCAGCCTCATCCAAAACTCTTCCTGGGGGGAAGCAGTTGGGTTTCCTTCCAAGGCTTCCTCCCCTGGCCTCCCAGAAACGGGGCTGGCCCTGGCTTAGCTTTCTTTCTAACAAGTGAACCAGTGAGGGGAAAAAGAAAAGCCGAGGTGTAAACAGAGCCTTTTCTTTTCCTCGCACGATCCCGCCAAGCGCTGAGTATTTTGACCCCGTGCTAATAAAACACTCTCTTAATGCAATGCACAGAGCGATTCCTTAGAGTTCACCGGGTATTCACTTCAGATTATGCAGATTTGGGTCAGGATTTTGCTGAACCCAGCCCCGGCTCTTCACAAGCGGCTGCCAGGAGCAGCCTGCCCGCCCTGGGGAGCACAGGGCAGCTCTTCCCAGCCCGTGGGTACCCACTTGTCCTCCAGCCCGCGTCTGCTGCGTTCATGGCACTCCCTCTGCTGGATGCCTTCAATGGAGTCTGGTCTGGAGGTAGCATCTCTGCTGAGGCCTTTTTACCTAAAGATGGAGTGTGAGGCAAGGAGGGAAGAGAGGTATTATACAAAATGGGCTTAAAAAATTAGGGTTAAGGGGTTAGATTTCCCTGCAAGCCACTGGTACTGGTTTTTTTCATCTCTGATCCCTAGTTTTTGATAACTCTTCCCAGCCCCATCTCCTTCCAACCTTTGTAATACTCTGCATTGATGTCACATGCTGCATAAAAATGCTAAAAATCCAGCCCATATTTTTCTGGCTGAGCTGACAACCAGCTGTAAAGGGGTTCCTGGTCTGCTCCCAGGTATGTCTGAATCTGATTCTGAAGATTAATGGCAAATACAGATAGGAAAGTGAGCAGTGCCTATGCCTCCTGTGGCCCAGGGCAGCACCCTAACCACCAAGCTGTTTCTGTTTCTTCTTTGATTAATTTTTATTAAATTAATTGCCCAGCAGAGCAGGTCCCAGTGGAGAAAGGGAAGTAGACTGCAGCCAATGCTGTAGCTTGGTGGTTGTGGGTTTAGTGGGAAATATCTGTGTGGCTCCCTCCAAGCTGCACTGATGCTGAGCAGATATGCAGAGGTCCTTGGAGGTGTTGAACCTGCTCTGAGGTGTTTGCATAGAAGGTTTTTGGAAGAGCAAGAGATCCAAGTCTCCCAAGTCCAGCCTATGGAGGGGACATCCTTGTGCCCAGCCAGAATTGCTCTGACTGTATGTCAAAACACACCCAAAAGAGCAATTCCTTTATGTAAAACCAGGATACCACACGTACATAGCATGGAAGTAACCAACCCAAGCCCTTCAAGAATCAAGAATAATACAATTTATGCATCTGATGGCTTTATTTAGTAATAAAGGAATGGTTAAGATGTGAGAAAGGGTTTTAATGAAAACAAAATACAAAAAAGTACCAATACGAAACATGGTGTTGTCAATACAGCTGTCAAAATATCAACAGCTACCAGCATTCATTGACAGCTCCCAGCAGAGCTCCTGGGCTCTCCTCAGGCTGCTGAGACTTGCTAGCTACTTTTCACCAACAGCTTATCTGGTATGAAGTGAGAGTCATGGAAACTTCTACAGATAAAAATACAGCAGTCATTTCATACAATGAAAGAGGGATCAAGAGTTATTTTGTTTTCTTCAGCAATATACATGGCTGTAAAGTAGATTTGTCAAGGTCAGTCTTTCATCTGACATAAATCAGCTCTTCGGTTAACTTGCTAGTGACACAGATGCACAGAGCTACTGAAAGACATGGAGATTCCAGAGGCAAAGCACAGCATACAGCTTTGACTTGGCAAGATACATGTATCAGCTTTCAGCATAAATACTGCTGATCAATTGCAGGTGAAATCTGAATAAAAATAATAAAAATTATCCGTGTGATGATATCCATGCAGAGCTGCACTGCTTTTCACTGGCTGTTTCCCAGAACAACAGTGAACCTGGCTCTTGTGTTTCATCTTTGCTGTTGGGTTAGGAGCAGTGGATGCCCACGGGACAGGAATTAGGTCCAAAACTTGCCTGACATAGTTCTGGCAACTCAGGTCTTATAAAAAAAGTGAATTGGCTCATTCAAATAGCAGGCAGATTTATAAAAATAAGACTTTCAAATTTTCCTCATGGGCATTTCAGATATCCCATTTTCAAGCTTTTTTTTAACTGTAAGAACAAAGACCAGAACTGTTTAGGTGTCTTTTTAAAGTGTAAGAGGAGAAGCTGGCATAAAAACAATGTCTCCTGGAGTGGTATGTTAGTAAGAGGGCATATATAGCTGTAGTTGGCTCAGAGAACTCAGTGAACATTTTAATGATACACTACACAGATTTTGAAGACTCGATGCAGGTAGGTCTCACACAGGCCCTTTTGGGGTGTTTAACTTTATTTATCTGCACCTCTTTTACTTTGGGACCAGCACAGCAAACCCTACAATCAGATCCCCCAAAACGCTTTTCAACTCTTCCCTGTTCAGCCTAAGCCAAAATGACCCACAAGACCCATTCCACTGATATTTTCTTCTGAACTTCATTTTCTCAGCTGCCTTCAGGAAAGAGGAAAAATATCTGCTGTCAAAATGCTTCAGATCCATATTTTACTTTATCTGGATGTGGGATTTTCCACCCCCCACAGACAGCAGGGTTCAAACATGTCTCTTTAACTCACTGGATAGGACATGTAACTGGAAGAGCAGCACTTGTGTGGCCAGAATCTTATCAGCTGCAACTTTTGCTAAGCAGTGGGTGTGGCTTCAGTTCTGACAGTAATGTGCTGGCTTGCTTACATGGCAAATATTAAATGAGTCAACAGCAAGAGAAAGCAACACATGGACGTTGAAGGTCTGTTAGTAACAGAAGTAGAAGTGCTTCTTGGTGTGGAGCTTAAGATCAGAAGATCAGTTTAAGATCAGATCAGAAAAAAACTAGGTTCCTGCTCTGACTTCTGGTACAATGCAAGCTGTAGCCCATCATTCAGATTTCTGTATATAAAGAGCAAAGGCTTGTCCAAAAGCATGTCCAGTTTGTGCTATTTCAGAAGGAGACAGACAGTTCCCAAGGTACCCAGTCCTGGTGTCTTTCTCTAAGAGAGAGCACTTGGTAGCAATGGCAGTACGCCCAAACCCCAAATTGCCAAATGTGAAAGTAAAGTGTCCAAAAAAGCAAAAAAACCCCAAACAAACAACCCCAAACAAACAAACAAACAACCCCCCCCCCCAAACCCCCCAGATGTTATGAGAGAAGATGATAAACATTGTCAAAGAGCAGCAAATAATAATAGAAAGTGTGATTTATAGCAGCATTTAATCAGGAAACTTCTGAAGAAGATGCTCTATACCTAGAAAGAATCAATTAAAATTACAGAGTGCAGGATGGCAAATCCCTGATCTAAGGGTCTGATAATTGTTATTATTCACTGGGTAGCATGTCTCTGCTGCCTGATATTTAATCCTGGTGATTAGTTTTTCTTACCATGGCTCAGTAGATCACCCGAGGAGGCAAGATCACACTTGTTCTTCAGATTTGCTGGGATCAAGTCTTCTGGCTGGTACTACTTGTGTAGGTTTGCAGCATCCAGAACAGATGTATTTCAGGAAACACAAGTAGGCACTCCCTGATATGATAATGGTGATTATGATAATGACGGTACCACTAAGAGCTGGTGACACCATAACCTCCAGAACTGAGCGGTCTCCTCCTGTGCTGGAGAAGGGAGGCAACTCTGTGTTCTCACCTAGTAATGACAGAGTAGTCACAGATCAGAAATTACATCAGGATTTGAGCAGAAAACATAACATTGGTGGTGCTTTAAAAGAAAAATTTTAAAGGTGCACAAAATAGGTCACCCTGTCATTCATCTTAGTGAAGTTTAGATATTTTCAGTGTACTTGGAAACATCTGAGCTAGTGTCTCTCAGCTTCCTTGCAAGGAAAAGCAAGAAATATGCTCTTTGAGGGCACAAATGATTTGCCTAATTTTAGCAGTCTTCAACAGCAGACAAATCTCTCCCTCAAAGTGCTTTTTCTCTGCTGAGGGACTGAAGGAAGTCAGAGGATAACCAGCCTGGAAATGGCTGCTTTGGGTCAAATGAATCCTACACATGATGGTTTTCATTCTTGGAAAAAGAAAATATGAACCAGCTATTGAACTTGGTTCACAGCAAACATCTTATGGGTAGCATGGAAATGAATAATAATAACAATAACAACAATAATAGTATTAATAATAATAATAATAACAATAATAATAATTTTTAAAAAATCGATGCAGTGAATCTGAGGACAGGCTGCTATTAACACATGAGCCATGAAGTCCTGAAAAAGCTTTTGGAGTAATTCCTGTGCCTGAGAGGTAAGATGTTGTTTTACACACTTTGACATTGATTTATTTTAATCAATCCATTTGGATTATCCTTGGCACTGACCCTCATCCTGGAGTTAGATACTTGCTACATGCAAGCAAAAACCTCTAGAGCTCTGGATACCCAAGGTTTGTCACTCAGCAAAGCCATTGCTGACAAAGTGGTATTATTTAACTGCAGGCATTTTTTTTTTCCTGATCAATATAGACGTTTTTCCCCAAAATACTGCTCAAAAATTATGCACTTGTCCATTAGCACAGACTATGTCACTCTTATCCCTTTAATTGCACAAATCGGTTCCAGGCACCTCCTGCTGCAATTAAGAGCTTTACAATACGAACAGTCCAAATGAGGACCATTATGGCCCTCAACCAGGAGAGTGATGAGCATGTTAAGCACACATGTGCTTATCATTAAATTCTATGCTTGGGTTAAGAATGTGACCAGATTGCTCTAAAATTGATGTCTGAGCCTATTTTCTATTTACCTTCATAGTTCCTGGCTTTTTGAGCTTCCTCTATAATTCACCTTTACCTTATAAACACCTTGTAGAATCCCGGACTGCTTTGGGTGGGAAGGGACCTCAAAGCCCATCTAGTTCCAACCCCCTGCCATGGGCAGGGACACCCTCCACTAGCCCAGGGTGCCCAAAGCCCCATACAACCTGGCCTTCAACCCTACCAAGGAGGGGGCATCAGACATTGGCATTAACCTTTAAATGATTTAACCACTGTCATAAAGAGAGCTCATGCTTGATGCAGCATTTTCAGCCCTCTGCATTGGCAGTCAGATTTTTGCACAGAAAGTCACATCCTCTCCGCAGAGGTAGGATAATTTTACAGGACCTGAGAGTGAAGAATCTTGTTTTCCGAGTAGGAGCAGAAACAAGACACACACTTTTTTCCTGGTCATCTTCTTTAGCCCTGAGCTTTTTTCCTTTCCTTTGGCACAGATGAGTTTTATAAATATATATATACACACACACACACACGCTGCATTCTGCATACCTGTATCTCTCTGCTGACTCTCTTAGCAAAAAAAATACCAAGCTGTTATATTTTCCATGTGGAATTTCATCCAAGTTCAAAGGACAGCACACTCTGTTTTCTTAAGGAGTTATCCTTATGTACATTTCCCAGGGGAATCTATCAAAATGAGGAAACGGGAGCTTTAAATAGGATTTTCCTTTGAAAGCTGCACTAAAATTGGCATTTTAATAAAGAGCTTTTTCTTAAACACAGGCCAGATTTTCCATTCTTTGTCTTTGAGTAGAGCAGAGATTTTGATGAAAGTTTTTAGAAGTCTGAAGTACACTGTGGGTCTTATTGGTGTTTCTCATCTAAAACTTCTTTCTCGAGGGCTCAAGTTACTTTAAATGGGGGGTCTTGAAGTGCAGCCACTATTCCCACTGTGCCAATGTCCCACTGATTTCAAGATCGTACTAATTAAAAGCTCACCTCTGTTACGACGCCAGACAAAACACTTCCCAGCAGAGTGAGGCTGCGAGAATGCCAGGCTTGATCCTTGCTACATTTAACATGGCTGTAGCTAGCTAAATTTATTATAATTTCACTGTTACTTTATCGTCTTCACCTATTTTCACAGAATCACAAGGTTGGAAAGGCCCTTTAAGATCAAGTCCAACCGTTCCTGTCCTACGCTAAACCATACCCCTAAGTACCTCATCTACCTGTCTTTTAAACACATCCAGGGAAGGTGACTCAACCCCCTCCCTGGGCAGCCTGTTCCAGGCCCTGACAACTCTTTCAGTGAAGAATTTTTTCCTAACATCTGAACTGACCCTGCACTGGTGCAGCTTCGTGCCATTTCCCCTTGTCCTATCTCCTGTCACCTGGCTGGAGAGACCATTGCCCACCTCTCTACAACCTCCTGTCAGGTAGCTGTAGGCGGTATTTCATTTTGCCTTGCCCTTCTGTTTGCCTCACATATGGGCTGTAAGCTCTGTAGTATGAGGGCTGGTTAAAGAGGTGCCCAGCACTTCAGAATGAAGAAGGTGGGTCTGTGAGTGGGGCTACTTCTTGCTCCTGCAATACAAACAAGAGATGGCATGTACACTGAGACCAGCCCTCGCGTTCATCTGGGAAAGCAGAGTCAGTGCAAAATGTGAAGCGCTTCCAGGGAGTTCAGGTGGCCACATCTGTGACTGCCACCAAGAGCCTTTTGCTTCCCTTTGCCCTATTTTCAGCCATTCCAAGTATGAGTTCATTTTCACCTAAGCCCATCTATTTGCTTCCATGTCTCAGCAACAGTGAAAACATACACATGGCAACACCTCCCAAAGAGGGAATGCAACTGCCCTGGGATCATGTCCATCTGACCTGCTGCTGGCACACAAGCTCTCCCTTTCAGTGTATCAGTGATATACTAATCGCTTGCTGCAAGCTGCAAGCAGTGGCAGGGAGCAGTGTGTCTGGAAGGGAGCATGCAGAGAGCTTGCTCTTTCTCCCCAGAACTGACTTTTCCTATTAAGTTACGCTACCTCCAACCTTAATGGCAGAGAGATTTGCAGCCCAGGTACCCATAATGCTGGCCTTGTTGTGTTTTGTCAGCAGACTGACCCATCAAGGAAGGGGAAAGGGCAAGCCTCAGGGATGGGAGCAAGATGGCACAGGAGAGAGGATGAGGTTCACACCGCTGCACCTCAGGTTTCACTTCTCTATTGCAACAAGTTCCAGCTACGTGTCTTCACATGCTGAGGCCTTCATAACTCCGCTCTGGCCAGCTTTTCTTCTCATCAAGTTGCTTCTGCTAAACCCAGCTTTATCCCATACTTCTTCCCTCTGTCCTTGGTTTAAATTTCACTCTGAACTTAGCCTTAAATTTTCTCTGTTTTTAAATTCCTCTTGAAGACCTAACTACCTCCTCCTTTGTAAGAAATCAGCTGGCACATCCTGGATGGAGTGCAGAGCAGGCCTACTTTGTTTACAGCACTTAAAATTGAAGATTCCACAAATGTCCTGATTTATCCATCTTTTCCGATAGCTGAGTAAAACCAGCTCCCACCTCTTTGAAAAAACAGGCCTTTCACATGTGTAGAATTGTGTGTGCTTTGACTGCCTCCTTCCTGCAGGCTCAAACGATCCTGTTTGTTTCCTCATGCTGTAAAAACTTTAAGGACAAAACAACCTTAATGCATTTGGTGCGTTACCAAAGCATAAAGTGCTTGGCCATGGAAGGGAACATGGATGCACAATTGCTTATGGGATCATTGCTATTTTTTCCTTTATACAAACAAATACACTAAAACTGACCTTCCCCATGAGTACTTGGAGTGATTTGGAAAGAAGCTGAGATCAACATTTGAAGGCACCCTTATAACAAGTCCTTCCTTCACTGTGAGTACTGTCTACTCTGAGTGGGATCAAAATGTCATTTCCAAGTCTGAGTGCTGTGGAGCCCTGCTCAGATTGAGGTTAAGTGCTTGTCTTCTTAAAAGATGTCTTTTCTGTCAGGACATACTTTCCTGAAGGATCTGAGTCCAAAAAAGTTCAGTACTTAGCTCTTTACAGAGAAGAAAAGACTAATGCACAAATCTAGAGGAGAGAAGGCTGAAGGGGGACCTCATTGCAGCCTGCCAGTCCCTGAAGGGAGCAGAGAAACAGGAGGGGAATCAGCTTGTTAAAAGGCAGATAATGGCAGGACAAGGGGGATGGAGTGAAGCTGGAGGAGGGAAGGGTTAGATGAGATATTGGGGGGAAGTTTTTTACAGAGAGAGTGGTGAGGTGCTGGAACAGGCTGCCCAGAGAGGGGGGTGGGTGCCCCATCCCTGGGGGTGTTCAAGGCCAGGTTGGATGGGGCCCTGGACAACCTTGTGTAGATCCAGGCTTGCAGGTTGGTGGCCCTGCCTGTGGCAGGGGGGTTGGAACTCTTTGATCCTTGGGGTCCCTTTCAACCCAGACTATTCTATGATTCCAATGCTATGATCACTCCTCACAGGCATACTGATGGAACAGAAGCTGAAGAGTATGCAAACCATCCAGTCACCTAAGGGTTTGTCTCTTCTCTAGTGGCTTAAAGTACTGGTCAGACCTGATGTTTAAATCTTCCTGACTACAGATCTGCCAAGACATGAAAGCCTGTGTGCTGGCTTTGTGAGAACAAAGTGTTAGATCTTTGTGCTGGGACTTTACTGAAATAGCCATGTGGCTATTTCAGAGTTTATACCAGAGCACTAGGGAAAAGCTTCTGGGATGTTATCTTGAAAATAAACTAGTGGTGAATCACTGCTTAAATTCTAAGTCACTGACTCTAGTGATACGTGCTTTCTCTGGGATATGGAAGATACTGGTGTTCCCCATGAAATAACATTCAGAAATCACAAAGGGCAGAGCTCATGGTCCAAAGCTCATCACCCCAGCTGCTGTATGGACCAGAGAGTGGGAAGAGGAGACAGAGTCCAGGAAAAGATTGTGCAAATTCATCCTGCAGCATAAAATACAGTAACCCCCCTATACCATGGACATGGCAGCTGTTCCTTAATTATTAGATAAAATGAGATGTAGACCCTAACTTAGCAAGTTTCTACAGCAGTTTGTCAGATAATTCATCCAGTTTCATCAGTTCAGAATTTAATTTCTTCAACGTTCTCATAGTTCTTCAAATCGTTAAGGGGTAAGACTAGGAGAAATGGGGATAGAGACTAAGAATGTGCAGATGTGGAAAACCCAACAGACTCATTTTAAAGGGGCTCTTCTGACTTTCTGACAGGAGTCATTTCACATGTTGAGACAACTCTGGAAGAATTGAAATTCAAGTATCACAGCTCGACTGAATGTATATACAAGCAAACTGCTGTTTGAACACATTTTTATCTACATGCTTAGCCCAGGACTGTAGATTTTCTAGCTTTTTATCTGTTTGAGGACATCATGCAGGTTGGACATTTTTGTCTGGAAATCTTTCTGTGTCACAAAAGCTATACACGAAGTCCTGTTTCACTGTAGAACTAGAAACAAAGATGATCTATCAGCAGTTGTTCAAATTAGAAACACTTAAATGCATTTGTTCAAAGAAATCAAGTACTCAGCCCATGGGATGAGTGGTCAGCTGCACGCCAAGGTCAGGTTCATTGCTGCTCCATAACTCTCTGCTTTCCTTTTCCTTTGGGACTCCAGCTCTACAAAGCAGACCCCAAAACACTTGTTGTGTCCATGCCAACCCTTTCTTTGTACTGATACTCAAATGGTGCTGGCACAGGCTGGAGCTCTGGAGCAGGATGAGTACCAAGTAATGTACATGTAACATACATTACCCAATTGTGCATTGTGCTAGACTTGGGGGTCATTCTTTCATTCTTTGAGGATAGACAGATATCTTTAGACCTGCACTGCCTCTTCTCAAGTCTTACATCAATGATGTTCTGGTTTATACTCCTGATCAAAGAGAAGGGCTTTGAAGCTCTCTGTGCTTCCTCAGACTCGGAAGGAGGGAAGAAAGGAAGCCCCAGTAAATGTGTGCATGGTCTTCTTGTAGTACAGGACTCAGCTAGCAGATTTGCATGCCCCAGGGAATGAGATGTGTGCCAAGTGAAGTTGGACAACCATATTACTAGCTTCAGGAGATTTTTAAGAATGCAAACACAATGTCCTTTCAAAATTCCTCTGGTGCTAAGTGGAAACACAGAGGCTATAGTATGTTCTTTACTCAGACATGATAATGCGAAGACCTCTCCCTTGGATGCTCCATGGGTATATGGCTCTGCAGAGTGCCTATTGATATCGTGTGGCTCCTTGCAAACAATCCTGTGTGCCTCCTAGACCTCTTCCCATACAGAGAGCCTACAGTTCTCCCACGTGCTTGCACAAAGTGGATTTGATGCTCAGGTATTTCTTGCCAAAAATCAGACACTAATTCTTCTGTCACAAAAATATAAGATGAGAACATCGAACTAGATCAGGCAATTAGCAGAAAAGTCTGGCTGTTCTCAAAGGTTTTTGTCTGTAATTTTCTCTCTTCAGCCCTGCAATTCATCCTGCAGCTTGTCGGAGCCAAATACAGCCACCTGTTCATCAAATCCTGCATAGCAGCACGAAACCACCTCTTGTCCTGGGGTGATGACTGTCCTAAGTCATTAACAATCTCTCAATGCCTGTGTTCTCTAAGGATGTGCTACAGGAGCAAAATGAAACAACTTCAGGCATAAGATTGCCCAAAATGTCTTCATCCCATCCAGCTAGCAGAGGACGACTGCTATCTCCATTGGATGTGATGTGTTCTGCAATTGTAAAGAGAGAAATAAAGGATTTTGTCCCCGATGTGAATCAGCTGGACCTGAAAGAATGAACTCAGCATGCAGGAGTGAGCATCAAGCAAGAGTGGAAATGAAGAAGGGGAAGAAAATTCTGGAAATATTTGAGAAGAAGAAGTACCAAGAACTGTTTGTGGAACAGGAATGTAAGCTTAGGCCCCATGTGCCAGCAGGCCGGGGGTGCTAATATTAAGGAAATACGAAGGGAATTAGCTGCACTGTACTGTATTTAAGCACGTTACTGCAGAAGTAGGACATGGGTTCATCATTGCAATTAACACTGAAATGTAAATGTGAACCACTCACCCTGACCTGTCTATAAGCCTTTTACTTGAGAGTAAAACCTAAAGCTTTCATGAAATACACTAAATATCTTATCCCAACTGCTTATTTCTCTCAGTGCTTGCATTGTGCCAGAAGATCTACGAAGGGTTTTTATGCCGCAGCCTGATCCTCATGCCATGCTGGTTTGCAGGGGGTATTGTGTGAGACTGAGACTCCACAGCTGTTAAAGAAGTAACAGGAAAAATAGAAGCCCCACTGTGTATTTAGCCAAAGTGGAATTCAACCTTAAGAGAGTAAATTGCCATGGGGTTATACTCATGAAAAGCATTCTTGCATTTTAGTGATGGACAGGCGAACAGCAAAGATGCCAGGACATGCACCGGGTAGCACTAGTGATTTTCCTGACCATTCTCTGTGACACAAGAGCTCTCACTCCCATGGTGCTGGCCCAGGATATTCAGATACCCAGAAGAACAGCCCAATACTCTCTTTTTCACATCTGGACCAAGGAGAATGCAAAAATCAGTGTGCCCAGGTAGCCAGGAAGGCCAATGGCATCCTGGCTTGTATCAGAAATAGTGTGGCAAATAGATCTAGGGAGGTGATTGTGCCCCTGTACTTGGCATTGGTGAGGCTGCACCTCGAGTACTGTGTCCAGTTCTGGGCCCCTCACCATAAGAAGGACATTGAGGTCCTTGAGTGAGTCCAGAGAAGGGCAGCCAGGCTGGTGAAGGGGCTGGAGGGAAAATCATTAGAAGAGTGGCTGAGGGAGCTGGGGATGTTCAGTCTGGAGAAGAGAAATAGTGTGGCAAATAGATCTAGGGAGGTGATTGTGCCCCTGTACTTGGCATTGGTGAGGCTGCACCTCGAGTACTGTGTCCAGTTCTGGGCCCCTCACCATAAGAAGGACATTGAGGTCCTTGAGTGAGTCCAGAGAAGGGCAGCCAGGCTGGTGAAGGGGCTGGAGGGAAAATCATTAGAAGAGTGGCTGAGGGAGCTGGGGATGTTCAGTCTGGAGAAGAGGAGACTGAGGGGAGACATTGTCACCACCTACAGCTATCTGAAGGGAGGTTGTGGAGAGGTGGGAGATGGTCTCTTCAGCCAGGTGACAGGAGATGGGACAAGGGGAAATGGCAAGAAGCTGTGCCAGGGCAGGGTCAGATTAGACATTAGAAAAAAATTCTTCACTGAGAGAGTTGTCAGGGCCTGGAACAGGCTGCCCAGGGAGGGGGTTGAGTCACCTTCCCTGGGTGTGTTTTAAAAAAGGGTAGATGAGGTACTTAGGGGTACGGTTTAACATAGGACAGGAATGGTTGATCTTGGACTTGATGATCTTAAAGTTCCTTTTCAACCTTGTGATTCTGTGAATCTCGGGAAGTGGCTGTGCTTTTGAAAAGACCTCCACACATTTCCTGTCACAAGTGATGGCCTTCAGCAACTGAAGAAAATAACTTGGCTTATCTTCAAAGCAACGCTAATTTCATTGAGGTATGTCTTTAAATTCCATATTACTAACTGGAGGAATGAATCTGCCTTCTTTGAAACAACAACAAAAATTCTCTTTCCCAATGAGAACTGGACACAGAAGAAATGGACTGTCCAAATGTATCTCACTTAAGATGTTAGTCTAAGAATTCAAAAAAGAACATGGGCTTCTGCAGAGTCAAAGAGAATTCAGTGTATGAGTTTGAGCAGAACAGTTGTCTGAAGGGTATGATTTGGCTGCTTTTTGTGTTTTGGATCCATCTTCAGGTTTAAGGCCAAATTTTACTTGTAATAGGATCGGTTGCTCTCGAACAGGCTGCAAGTGCAGAATAATCATTCAGAGACATTAAGTACCAGGTAGATTTGCCAGGTCCAGAAGACCAAGCTGCACCAGAAAAGCCAGTGGATAAGCAGAAACCTGTGGACATAGAATGCCGAGACTAATTTTTCAGTCTGCATGACCCCATGCTCCAACCAACAGCACTGAAGAGAAACAGAGGAATCCCCATCCAGTCCCCCAGGAGTAGCTTGCTGTGTCTTGAAGTAAAAAGGAAAAAGATATGGATCCATGGATGGGAAGCAATGGTCAGTTGTTAGATCTCCTGGATCTGGCTCATGGGCTGGGCTCATGCTAAAGACAGGGATCTCCTGGAGAGAGTCCAGCAGAGGGCTACGAAGATGATTAAGGGCCTGGAGCATCTCCCCTATGAGGAAAGGCTGAGTGAACTGGGGCTGTTCAGCCATGAGAAAGGAATACTGAGAGGGGATCTGATCCATGTTTGTAAGTATCTGAAGTGTGGGACACAGGGGGAAATGGCCAGCCTCTTCTCAGTGGTCTGTGGGGACAGGACAAGGGGCAATGGGCTCAAGCTGGAGCACAGAAAGTTCTGCATCAGTATGTGGAAGAACTTTTTCACAGTGAGGGTGACAGAGCCCTGGGACAGGCTGCCCAGGGGGTTGTGGAGTCTCCATCTCTGGAGATATCCAAGCCATCTCTTTCTATCCAGTACATTTTTTTTCCCTGATGCTATAAAAAACTCACTATTATTTTTAAAAAACCATGCACCATATAATGAAAAATGAGCAGATACAAGAAAATTCATTTTTATCGAAGTACCAAATCAAGCAGAGGGGACAGAACTGGGCTCATGCTAAAATCTAAAATTCCAGAATTTACACAGCATTTTTCATCCAGTTCTTGAAAGAAATTATTTTCTGAGTTCTACCCTTTTCATCCCCTAAGAAAAGAACTAGATACATAGATAGACAGACAGACAGACAGACAGACTCAGAAAATAAGTTGTTGCACTAGTTTTCTGTTAAAACATGTGGAGTAACCTCTTACTAGGACTCACAGAATCACGGAATCCCAGACTGGTTTGGGTTGGAAGGGATGTCCAAGCCCATCTAGTTCCAACCTCCTGCCATGGGCAGGGACACCCTCCACTAGCTCAGGGTGCCCAAAGCCCCATCCAACCTGGCCTTGAACCCTGCCAGGGATGCAGGGGCTGCCACAGCTCCCCTCTTTTAGTTCAAAGCCATTCTCCCTTGTACCATCACCTCGTGCCCTTACAAACAGTCCCTCTCTATCTTTCCTGTAGTCCCTTCAGGTACTGGAACGTGCTGTAAGGTACCCCTGGAGCCTTCTCTTCTCCACACTGGACAAGCCCAACTCTCTCAGCCTCTCTTCAGGTACTCCAGCCCTCTGAGCATCTTGGTGGCCTCCTCTGGACCGACTCCAACAGCTCTATGTCCTTCTTCTATTGGGAGTCCCAGAGTGGATGCAGTTAAAAATCAAGAAGAGCATTTACTCTTCATAAATGCTGTCTACAGCCGGGTTTGTATTCCTACATCTTCTCTCTTCTCTAAAAATTATTAGGCAATAGAAATCAACAGAGCACAGATGCACATTTCTGTCCATAACCCTTCATCGTTGCTACAGAAATAAAATGTTTTACTTTCAGAAATTCCTGTGTTCAGAATTCCAGGCACATACCTAGCATAGGCACATCTAATATAGGCATGTCTACATAATCCACAACTGTAGAGTACACCATTGTTAGGCCTTGTATCCAGGACTACTTTCAGCTGCTCAGTCTAGGTTCAAATTATCAAACCTCTACAATTATTGTGTCCTTACAATAATTATTCTGCTTATCCTAGCATGCAAAGTAATTAACTAATAAAATTCCTTTTACTTTTTCTACTGTTCTGAGCTTATGAAGATATGCTCAAGGCATGCAATACAAGCAAGTGTTGCCTGTTTATGTGGGCAAACTGTGCTCCCCTAAATGTGACCCTCGGTTCTAGCTGGAGGGCTGTATCCAGTGGAGTCCCTCGGGGGTCGGTACTGGGACTATTCAATATATTCATCAACAACCTGGATGAGGGAATTGAGTGTACCATCAGTAAGTTTGCTGATGACACAAAACTAGGAGTGATTGGCACCCCAGAGGGCTCTGCTGCCATTCAGCAAGATTTGGGCAGGCTGGAGTGTTGGGTGGGCAGAAATTTAGTGAAATACAACAAGGGCAAGTGGAGAGTCTTGCATCTGGAGAAGAACAGTCTCAAGTACCGGTATAGGTTAGTGATGGACCTGTTGGAGAACAGTGTAGGGGGAACGAACCTAGGGGTGGGTCCTGGTGGACAGCAGGATGACCATAAACTAGCAATGTGTCCTCATGGCCAAGAAGGCTAGTGGCATCCTGGGGTGTATTAGAAGGGATGTGGTTAGTAAGTCAAGAGAGGTCTTTCTCCCCCTATACTCTGCCCTGGTGAGGCTGCACCTGGAATATTGTGTCCAGTTCTGGGCCCCTCAGTTCAAGAAGGACATAGAACTGCTTGAAAGAGGCCAGTGCAGGGCCACCAAGATGATGAAGGGAGTGGAACACCTTCCTTATGAGGACAGTCTGAGGGAGCTGGGCCTCTGGTTTGGAGAAGAGGACACTTAGGGGTGACCTCATCAGTGTCGATAAATACGTAAAAGGTGAGTGTCAGGACAGAGTCAGGCTCTTCTCAGTGATGGCCAGTGATAGGACAAGGGGCAATGGGTGTAAGCTGGAGCATAGGAAGTTCCATGTCAACACAAGGAAAAAAATTTTCACTATCAGGGTGATGGAGCCCTGGGACAGGCTGCCCAGAGAGGTTGTGAAGTCTACTTTGCTGGAGACATTCAAAACCCGTGTGGACATATTCCTGTGTGACCTAATTTAGGTGATTCTGCTCTGGGAGAGGGGGGTTGGACTAGATGATGTTTCGATGTCAGGTCCCTTCCAAACCCTCCCCTTCTGTGATTCTGTGATTCACACACTGCCTCACCTCCAATGCCTCTGGAAACAGGTCCTCTGGCACCTGGGTGGGACTGACTCAGCTCCCTCATTTCATCGACTAAAAAGAGCATCAGTCAGCTACTGCGCAGCCTGGATTAACACAGCGGTTTTAGAGGACTAAATTCAGGTGAGACAAATACCAGCTTTAGGACCGTATTTTAAAAGATAAATCAGTTACCTAGCAATGGCATTAGAAGTGCAGAGACTCTATGGAAATTTAAGCACTCCAGTGAGCTGTTCACTCCACATCTGTATATGATTCATGTTTCCAGCTCTAGAGGCTTGTAAGCTCCCTCTGCCCTGTACCTCAGGTTCAGAGCCTCAGAGCTCACAAATAAGATGTCTAAGATGTATTTCCTATACCAGGAATCCAGGACCACACATTGCCCCTCTCCATGAGGGACCCTTGCACTGTCTGGCTTTACCAAAACATTTTAGCTCTTTAAACAGTGTGAAAAGGATGGCATTATTTCTCCTTGCATCCTTTTCTGTCACATACAGTCAAGATAAAGCAAGCCTGAAAATAAAATTAGGTCAGAAATGTCTTAAAGGAAATAACATGAGGTACAAGCAGTGGAGAGTCAGGGCCAACAGATTCACAGATTGTTATGGTGTATGAGCATGATTCAACATTAGAAAACATTATTTAACCCCAGCAGAAGCATTTATCAGTGGAATGAGGGTTGTTCTGTTTCATCTTGTTTTTTGGCTGCAATTATACTGAAAAGGGGAGGGGGGAGGAGCACTCTCACAGGCACTGCTGTCTCTTGGTACCAAAATGGTCAAGATGGTGTGCAAGAATAAGCACAGCAATGAGCTCACGTGGAGCTCAGCCTTCCTAAGAACTCAGGCAGGTGTGCTCCGCCTCCAGCAGTGCACAGAATCCACCCAGCTGGAGAAAATCGATGACTTTGGATGTCAGTTCTATTAAAGCAGCAACAGCAACCAAAGATAGGAGCAGACTTCTGACAGAGGCTTTATCTGTCCCTCTAGACTTCTGCAGTGTAAGATACAGAGCCGAGCGGCTCAGTGAGGTGATCCTCGTGGCAAGCTAAGGGAAACGTGCTTTGTCTGGTGGGAGTTGCTTTACCCTAAGATGGGTGTTTGTAGCAAAGCAGATATGAGTGCAATAAGGCTAGCTTCTAGCACAGGAGACATCTGCAGAGCAGCTGACTGAAGCTCAGTGAGATAAATTCCATCTTTATTAATACAGAAATACAAGATCTAAAAGCTTACTTTAATACAGTAGCAAGAAGAGAAATTGCAGCCTGGTGAATGCTTGAGACTTACAGGAGCAGGACATGCCCTTTATTTGGAGATTAGCAGGTTTTCAAAGCTGTGATGAGGGAATGGATGAAAAGGTACTTTATTCAGGGCTGCTCATGAAAGGGACCAAATGAAAGGATGCCTGGGCATGCTCTGACTGACAGCACTGCATCAATTGCGTTTACCTCTTCTGTCTAGTATGTGCCCATAGAATCCTGAATCTAAAAATGCCCTCAACCATCTTTGCAGTGACTATATTTCAAAATCCTGTTTTATTTTTCAAGCATGTCCACACACCAAACTAGATGCTATTGCTACCCCTGAGTAGAGCTAGCCATGAATTCTCCACTAAGTATATTTGCATTATAAGTCACTTTTGGATAAAAATCTTTTGTTCACCACTTTATTACAAGGAGAGTAATGGACCAGCTTGCAGCAAGCAAAGTGACTGAAGATGCAACAATGTCCCTGCTACTTAAAGAAGAGAGGGACCAAAACCCTTTTTAGTTTCTTTTTTTTGGCTACTAAGGTTTTATTTTTATTTATTTGTAATAATTAATATGCCCTGGACAAAGGCAAAAAAAAGAAAAAAAATTCAATTTCAATGAGTCCTGCATACTTTTCCAGACTCCCTGGGAGTTTACCCTAAAGAGTTTGGAAAACTCTTGATTATTGAGATGTTTTTACTGAACTGGGGCTTCAGCCTTATGAGAAATAAGCTTTACTGACCATGTCCTAGTGCAGACATCATAGCTGCTGCAACCTCCAGATAGGATCAGGGTAGGTATTTTGCTGCTTTTTGCATCATTTCTCTGTATTTTTGATATGAGTTGAAACTGCTGAAGTGGCTGTCCACACTGCTTAGTGACCCATCGTATTATCTTGCATTTTTTCAGACTCTGCTTCTAACAGATATTCTTGACTTAAATTGGAGTGCACTGGAATGGAAATTTCCTATTAACTTCTCATACTCTGTCTTCCTGTTGCCTGTATTAAGTTTGGATCCAGAGTGAAATCTTGTTTTAGGTGAGGTTTCAAACCTTCCCTGAAGTTTTGGCTTTCAGTCAGATTCATAATGGTCAGAAGACTGCTCTGAATCTCATTTATTTATCCCACAAAGCTGTGGGAGGTATAATGCATAGTCTAATGTTGCCACTGAAAATGACTGACTTCCCCCATAAAACTTATTTTACGAGATCTCCACTGTGGGGATGGATTTTGTTGGCTGGACTATGAACTTTCAAACACAGTTTGGCTCTTTACATTTCCTTGAGTTTTAATCATCCAAGTTATTAAAGAACACAAATAAGAAAACATATTTTAAAATGATAGCTTTAATTTTGGGGGCATCCCTTGTGATTACAGTTATTTGGAAGTTTTCTATGTTTATTTTTGCTGATTAAGAAGCTTTGTAGTCCACTGGAATGGAAAGTATTTGATTTTTTAAAAAAAGAACATAATGGAACATCTCATGGTCCAAACAGATACAATAATTCCCCTTGATTTACATTATTATCCCTTATTGTAAAAAAAGTAGCAATTCTCATTCCTCCAAGTCACTGGCAAAGAATTCATCTTGGATCATGAAGCAATGCAGAAGTTGGAGGACTCAGAGCAGGCAGAACACTTAACCAGTGGTCAAAATGCCAAGAGTGGCCTCGGTGCCAAGTGTATCAAGCCACAGCTCTGCTAGTACTTCCTTGGACAGCTTTTGCAGAAGTCCCAGGAGCGGCAAACAGTTCTCCAGAGACCACCAAAGGGATTCTTGCTCTTTTTACTGCACAGTTAACAAAATAAATGTCTCAGCTGGTAAACGTGGACTTCGGGTCTTAACAGGTCAGAGTCCTGAAATTTACACTGCCAAAGCCTGCAGGTCATGTTTCCTGGCTGCTCTGCTGATCCAGGATTCAGGGCGGCTCTTCCACACGCTGCTGTTGGTCGTTCTAGAACCTCATGGTCATTTTCACAGCTTGAGTTGTAAATTGGTGCTCATTCTGCCCCAGCAAAAGGACTTGGAAATGCAGCGTGAGAAGAGAAAAAAGCACAGGAATGAAAAAAATGTAGAATATAGAGTTGTCATTTATGATTTCTTTTTAGTGTTTGCCTGAACACTGTAAGTGGGAGGCAGGTGTTGGGGTAGCCTCATCCTGCCGCATGTAGAGAAACATCTCTGTACCAGCTCCTCCTTTGGCACATGCATGAGTGTCAGGCTGCAGTCCCACTGAGCGAGTGACATGATGTGTTTTGTGCTGACCACAATCCCTGCAGAGAGTCTTGAAACCTACTGAAGGAGCAGATGCAGCAGCAGCTTCCACCTCCTGCCATGACAGAGATGTCCCCTGCTGCTCAAGATACTTAGAGTCGAGAAGGGGAGGAGAAAATACTGCGCTCCAGCTGTGGGAGTTTAATGGCTTTGGAAGAGGTCTGGAGGTACAGGAATTAGCCCTGCTATAAGGTACCTAGAGTGCCAGCCACATGCAAAATAAACTTGTAAAACTCCTCACAAGTCAAGTGCAGCTCTCCTGCTTTTCCACCAGTCCTGTCAACAGAATTACACGGGGTACTTTACCCCTGCACGCTCTCTCCTCTGCCCTCTTAACTGTAAAAGATGCTCTATTCTCTGTGTGCCACTCGGAATCAAAATATTCTTAAGCACTGATAGATGTTTTCTGCTATTTTTCCATTTCCTTTCAAATGTAAAACCCTGCAGAGCCTCTTCACTCCTTTCAATGACTACCTTGCTTCTATTTCACATGTAATAGGGTTCTGAAGGAAAGAAATGCCATGCAAAAGGAAAGATAATGACCCCATGCTAAGAGACTCAGGCAGATGGAGTCTAGGAAGGGATATAGGCTGGTTTGCCCATTTTAAAGACAATAAAGACCAGCTTGTTTAGAATTGTGTGGATTTCTATTGTGACTTAGTGAGCAGTCCAGGTTAATACACTGTTCGTGTGGGTGGAAACTGAGCAACACAAAGCATTAATAACCTGACAGAAATTTATAGTAAACCAGCATTTAATTAAACATTATTGACACAACAATGATTATGTTAAAAAAAAAAAATCCAAAATGTAGCCAAGTATAAAATCATCTAATGACAGCGTTGAGGGACACAGAAAGTCACTATGTATGCATTACATATATAGCATATGTAATTTTACATTTCAGAGGGACCATGGGCCATGAGGTAAGACTATGAGTAATAGGATGAAGTTATGCAAAGGAAACTTTAGGATGAATTACAGGAAAAAATAATTAACTACACTGAGGTAGTTTAGAGTCATAAATTCCCACAGGGAGAGGGAAAATCCCAATGTATTTGTCACCTAAAAACAATGAAATAGGCATTCTAGCCAGTAGATGTTTGTGACCAGCACCGTACTCGCCCTCATGGATTACAGAAGATATCTAATAGTACGTCTTAAGCAACTCAGCTGTCCATGAGCCTGTTTGTCTAAAGGCTTGGATGAGCATCAATATGCCTAAAGAAACATATAGTTGTCTGGTGGGGTTTTTAAAAGCAAGTTAGAAGAAAGACTGTATGTCCAACCTGCCTTTTTAACTTCCTTTGGAGTATAATCTCTAGTGCAAAGACAAAGAATATATGTGAGTATCATTAATCCAACCTCCTAATGAGTCAAATGGTCTTTGAGCAAACAAATTGTTAAGGAAAAGATGAACGTGATACTGTACTTCAAGAGTAACTTTGGAATTTCTGGTAATGTCTGGTGTCGGGGAAGAAAGCAGGCCTGCTGGCGGCCTAGCTCTCTTCTCCCAAGACATAGGCCCTGTCAATATTCTTCTGTTCCCATGAGAAAGGAAAAGTTACTCATGCTGAGAGGATCCTAATAATCACATTCTCAAAACACAGCGGCCTTGCTGATAGGGGTACTGGCCACCCTAAACCAAGAAGCAGTTATGGGAAGGTATTTGGGAGTAACAGAACATGTTAGGAGCCAACCATAACAAGAGGGTCAAAACAGCAGGTGTGCAGATACTTTTAGATATTAAAGGTAAACTAAAGATGGTTAGCTATAAGATAGGTTTATCAGAGCTCATTATAATTACTAACCAATCAATACAGTGTGAGCAGTGTGTATAACCAATTAGCAGTTTTTTAGCTTGCCACGTTGGTAGTAAAAAAGGTATATAATCTGTGTGATTTCACCTAATGAAATGGCTGGCTTCATGGCTTCACCTAAAATTCATATCGAATTGCGTGTTGCTCTCTGCTGGACGCCACAGTCTGGTATTATAGATCATTGCTACCATAGACAATAATAAACAGAGCATTTCACATTTCAGATTCTGGTTTCCAGTTTTTCTTCTCAGGACTGTACAATTAGTAAGTGCCCAATTATTGCTTTGGAGGTACTTCTGGGGATTATCCTCTTGGTGGTCTGTGAATGATGGAACAGACATTTTCCACTGAATGGGATGAGAAAAATGTCTCTGTGTCAGACATTGGGAAGTTGTTTTTGCAGAGTTGATGGAAAATTATATCGAGTCTAAAATGATCAGAGGAAAAAAAAATGTCCAGCACCTGCCAGCAGATTAGAGAGGGCCTCACTTTCTTCTCTAGACTGTCTGCAGAACCCATCTCTAAGTTACAGCATTACCCTGAGGGTACTGAGGGAAATGAAGTAACCTGAGACAGCCCTTCCTTTCCCACTCCAATACCAGCAGCAGTTGCAGGAGCAGCTCCCAGTCCCTTTGCGGTGGTCTCTCAGTGGTACCTCATCTCAGTGCAATCCTTTCTTCCTATAACAACTCATTTCAGCCTCCTGCTTTCTCAGCAGCTGAATTCCAACACCAAGGATATATAAGATTCTTCTTATCCCCATTCATGGTAATATGTATTTTCATTGCTGTCCCATCACTTTTGACGTGGGTTGGGGAGATTTTCTGCAGAGATCTCTGATCACAGGGCACACCTGTAACAGGCTTTTCAAATTCCGATGCTATTGGCATTTCTAAGTGCTCAACTAACTTCAAAATCATGGCCTTGGAAGTATGTCAGGAGGGGAATCAACTTGTTAAAAGGGTAGACAATGGCTGGACAAGGGGGAATGGATTGAAGCTAAAGGAGGGAAGGTTTAGATTAAATATTAGGAGGAAGTTATTTAGAGAGAGAGTGGTGAGGTGCTGGAACAGGCTGCCCAGAGAGGTGGTGGATGCCCCATCCCTGGAGGTGTTCAAGGCCAGGTTGGATGGGGCCTTGAGCAACCTTGTGTAGATCCAGGCCTGGATGTTGGTGGCCCTGCCTGTGGCAGGGGGTTTGGAACTCTTTGATCCTTGGGGTCCCTTCCAACCCAGACCAGTCTATGATTCTATGATTCTATGATTCTATGATTCTATGATTCTATGATTCTATGATTCTATGATTCTATGATTCTATGATTCTATGATTCTATGATTCTATGCTGATGGGACAGGAGATTCCAGGCAAACACTGCCAGTCTGGCACAACCACTGATGGATTAGATTTTATTTAGATACTTACTATTCATGTTATTTCTAAATTCACTGTGGGGTTTTTTTTGAAGACCCAAAAAGGTTATTACCATGTTGATTCTATCAAACCTTCTCCAAGCTGAATCTTGACTGATTTTGATTGGGTGCCGTGTAGTTTGTTAATCATTGATTTTATTTCCTACACGATTGAGAAGAAAAATTACAAATCAAGACTGCAGAGTAAGTCCTCCTCCTGTTAGATTTTTTGTTGAGTTACTAGGTTTCAGCTTAGGATATTAGGGTTTTCCATTCTATTAACAATTAAAATAATGGAATAACTCCTGAAGGAGTGCTGAACAGTGCTCATGTTCTGATCTCAATTCTAATTAAGAAAATGAATTAAATATAAGAATAGGTATGATATCCTTAGCTGGTATAAATCAACGTAATTGTACTGGGTCCAATGGAATGACATAATTTTACGTCAGCTGAAGGTCTGACCCAAGCTAGCAGGATGATTAATCTTCCTCACGTACTCCAAAGTTCATGGAAATTACATTTTAATGTATAAATCCTCCCTTCAGCACCTGCTAGAAAGGTTAACAAATAGCTTCACTGTGCTATAACCCTAATGCTTCCTTTTCCTAACATACACAAAACATCTGCTGCAATATGTCATTCTTAGCATCTGTCACCCATATTTACCGAATGCTAAACAAAGATACATTTTTTCCAATAATCTCTTTTTTTTTCCTAACTATTTCCTTTCACATGCTTCCTCTAGGCTGTTCTTTCCAGGTCCAGTTCCAGATAGAAAAGCAAAATTTGCCAAGCAGGATTAAAGCCAAGGCATGCCTAGGACAATTCCAGAAGCACCCATGACGTTGAAGGGTGAAAAAATAAAGCAAAGGTTCCCTTTGCTCCCACAGGGAATCAGTGGAAGCCAAATGTCTGAACAGCATCATTAGCACAGTGTGCACTTCTAGAAACATCTACTGCTTTGTTGCTCATGTTCTGATCATTGTGAGTGGGGTTCTCCACACATACAAACTCCAAGTTTGTATGACCTTCATTCATGGATGAGGGATGAAATGTTGTCAGCAGACAGAGGGAGGTGAGCCTTCTCCACTCAGCACTGGTCAGGCCACACCTGGAGTACTGCATCCAATTCTGGGCTTCTTGGTACAAGAGAGACATGGACATACTGAGACCTCAGGTAAGGGCCATGAAGATGATGAAGGCACTGGTGGATCTCTCATATGAAGACAGGTTGAGAGAGCTGGGACTGTTCAGCCTGGAGAAAAGAAGGATCCAAGGTGATCTCATCAGTGCATATAAATACCTGAAGGGAAGGTGCAAAGACAACCAAGGTCTTCTCAGTTGTGTTCAGTGCCAGGTTCAGAGGCAATGGGCACAAAGTGAAACACAGGAGGTGCCAGCTGAACATCAGGAAACTCTTGTTTTTACTAAGGGAGACCAAGGACTGGCACAGGTTGCCTGGAAGTGCTATGGACTCTTCATCTTTGGAGATATTAAAAACCCAGCTGGACGTTGCCCTGAGCAACCAGCTTGAGGTGTCCCTGCTTAAGTAGGATGAGATGACCTCCAGAGGTCCTTTCCAACCTCAACCATTCTGTGTTTCTCTGTCCTTGAGTTGTTTCTTCCATGAGGGTTGCAGGTCCCTGGGCTAGGTATTCCTCAGAGCAGACCATACCTGCAAGATTCTCATATGCAGAGATGTGGCTCATCTTCTGATGAAACCCCACTAATTTCTTCTCAGAGATTAGAAATTATGAATAAACAGCAACGCACGCTGAGGATGACCAGAGGCTTTGCAGTTATCTCAAGTTAATCTGCATAAAGTCAGGGATTGTAAATTTGCTTATTCAGCTGTCTAGTTTGGTTTCTTCCCAGACAAACAAGTCATCTTCCAGCACTTGGCTTATTTTATTTACTCAGACTTTTTTTTTTTTTGGTGTAGCCCAGTATTTAGTTTATTTATTCTTTATCCAAAACCAGATTTTCCCTAACTTCCCTACAAACTGAAGATCATATGCTTATGGCTGAATCTGATTTTTTTTTAAAGGATGTAAGGAACATAACAGGTAACTACATATTTAACCTTCAGTATTTTACAAAGCTTTCAGCTATTTTCATAGTTTTTAAAAAGTTTTGAAATTTCTAAAATTAATTTGCTTCTAAATCTACAGTGGTCATCAAAATAAACATCAAACATATCTCTGTGCTGAAACCAAGATATCCTGCTGCAATTAATTTTCACAGTAAGTGGCAACTTAGAAGACATCCTTGAAAAGTAAAGACAAGCCAGGGATGGACCTACCAGTGTGGATGACCAAGTGTCCAGTGCCTGAGCCTGGATCCTGGTCCTCCTTAATTTGTGAGTGCTGGTGTCCCTTGATACTCTACAAATTACCTCAGACATACTTGAGGAAACTGATATACCAAGGGCTCTCACTCTCAAATCATAGAATGATCCAATGGTTTGTGTTGGAGGCACCTCAAAGATCACTTCCAAACCCCTGCCATGGGAAAGGACACTCTCCAGAAGAATTACAGTACTCCTTTCATTGCAGGGAGTGTCGTGGGCTACAAATCATACATTTAAAGTTGTGACAACTAAGATGGAACTTAGGAACAGAAGATGCCTACACTGAGCTTGCATATCTAGGAGATATCTCAGCTCATCATTGCTGATAATTTGTATAAATCAGACCAACTAAGGATTGACTCAAGGTACTGTATAAAATACCTTAGAAACCCCCCAAATTTAAAAAAAATATGGCTAAAAAGCAATGAGATATTCTTGACTCTGAGTGGCACTGCAGCAGATAACTACTGTGTCAGAAACTCTGCCATGACGTGTAAGAAAATAGCATCCTGGTTTGTATCCAACAGCATCTTGTGTCAGAAACAGTGTGGACAGCAGGACTAGGGCAGGGATCCTCCGCCTGTACTCGGCACTGGTGAGGCTGCACCTCAAGTGCTGTGTTCAGTTCTGGGCCCCTCATGACAAGAAGGACACTGAGGTGCTGGAGTGTGTCCAGAGAAAGGCAGTTAAGATGGTGAAGGGTCTGGAGCACAAGTCTGATGAGGAGCAGCTGAGGGAACTCATGTTTAGCCTGGAGAAGAGGAGGCTGAGGGGGAGACCTTATCACTTTCTGCAACTGCCTGAAAGGTCATTGTAGCCAGGTGAGTGTCAGTCTCCTCTCACAGCTAAGAAGTGACGGAACAAGAATAAACAGCCTTGAGTAGCACCAGGGGAGGTTTAGATTGGACATTAGGAAAAATTTCTTTATTGATAGGGTTATCAATCACTGAAACAGGCTGCCCAAGGAAGTGGTGGAGTATTTAAGAGACTGGAAGTATTTAAGAGACCTGTGGATGTGGTGCTGGGGGACATGGTTCAGTGGTGGACTTAGCAGTGCTAAGTTAATGGCTGGACTTGATGATCGTAAAGGTCTTTTCCAACCTAAATCATTCTATGATTCTAAGTCGGTTTTTTTTTTTTTATGGCTCACAGAGCACATCCTTCATCCAGAATAAACCAATTAGTTCATTATATGTGTATCACATAATGCACAAACACATAAAGCTATTTCTATGAGTCAGTGGTGTCAATAGGTAGTTAAAAGTTTTTACATTAAAAAAAGCTCTGATTATGAAAGTAAGCACCCTCCCTGTGTCGTGGAGGAGCGTATGGGCAAGCTGGGCCTGGCACCAGGATCAGCCCAGCTCTGTCACTCCTATGCAGTAACTGAGCTAAGGAGCCTCACCCTGGGCAGCTGAGCTCTTTCCATGAATGGAGCAGTGCCACTTCTCAGAGCTTCCCTGGGTGGTGCAGAAACGCCATTGAATTATGCTCTGTATTTACCACTGTCCCGATACATATGGAAAGAGTCACCCTGTTAATATAATAGTGTGAAATCCTGGGCCCAGTGAAATCACTGAATGTGACACCTCAGACTTAGAAGAGTATAACAAGTCAGTGTCATGCTCTCTGCTCCCATGTGTTAGGTTAGAATGAACTGCAGCATCCTGAACTCGTTAAAGCTTTGCTAAAGAACAGAGGGCTGTGACAGAGTAGTTTATAATGAAGCATGTACTGGGATGTTTTTTTCATAGGCAGCAAGAGCCTTTAACATGCTGGGACTCCAGTTCCTTGCATGAGTGGGACCTGGGTCACCTCCAGCACAAGTTGGTTTGAAAAAGATTTATTTCAGCATAGCAGTTTGTTCCTGTGAGTAGCACTGGACAGTGGTGCTTTCACCAGTAGATGCTCTGAATTTCAGCTCTGTGACGATACGGTACTGAGAGCACCTCAGCCATAGCAGTTAGTACCTTTGGGAGAGCTCATGGGGCACTTCTCTGTCTTTCCCTCAGTCAGGATGGATTAAAGCTAAAGGAAGGAAGGTGTACAGCACTGTGTACAGCATCAGGAAAGGATGTGTGTCCCTGTCTGCCATAGAGTCCAAAGGATTTTTCTCCATTAGCCACCCTTCAAAATCACTCTCCAAAGCCTTTTACGTGTCAGCTGGTTTCTTTCAGCTAAAAGAATGATGCTTTTAGTAGGCTGTGGATACAAAACCCCCACATACTGGACTTTCTTACAAGAGGCAGCAGAGAGAATGGTGAAGGGCTAAACAGAATTTCTCCTACAATAGGTTTATTAGGTGAATTGCATGGAGCTGTTATCGTGTCCAGTGGACTTATGATGGGTTATACTGTATCTTGACAGGCTGGTAACTGTATATAACATACTACTGATGTCAGTGCTTTGCTTACAACACCTGTTAATGGCACATTTATCTCTCCCAAGCAGAAGAACATTAATTTAGGATGTGATTGACTGAAAAAATAAGCCCACAAACACACACAAGACTGGATTGCTACTTTAAAGCATGGGAAATCTCCATGGCAATGTGTTTCATGAGAATGTATTTCTTCTTTTTGCTGGTTTTTTTTCTACTGTGTTTCTGCTGTAGCTTAATACATCACTGATGGTGGACTTTTTCTGGTATCTCATGGTGTAACCCAGTAGAAACACTTCTGATCTGCAGCCAAGGTTTAGCAGGTAGCAGAAAGGACCATGTGGGTTGTTCTTTTTTGTTTTAGTTCTTTTCATCAGCATTAACCACTTTTGGTAGGTCACTGAGTATTTCTTGTATCATATATATGTATTTTTATTTTCTTTTCCAGCTGGAATGGTAGCTTGTTGTGGTTTTTCATGGCAAGGTTCTGGTGGAGGAGAGGGGCTGCAGGGGTGGCTCCTGCAAGAAGCAGCCAGAAGCTCTCTGCAGGCCTGGCAGAGCAAACACCAGCCAGCTCAAGGCCGGAGTCGTTGCTGACCAAGGCCGAGACCATCAGTGATGGTCACAGCGCCTCTGGGAATCACATTTAGGAAGAAAAACCACAAGCAGCTGCTTTTTGCCCCTAGAGAAGGGAGTGAGAAGATGTAAGAAACTGTGCAGGCACCAAGGTCAGTGAAGCAGGGCAGAGGGGAAAAGGTGCTCCAGGCACCAGAGAGAAAGATGCCCCTACAGCCTGCAGAGGCCATGGTGGAGCGTGTGTCTTCTGGAGTCCATGGAAGAGGATGGGGGGAAGAGACCCCACCTGCAGCCTGTGGAGAGGTTCCATGCAGGAGTGGGTGGAGACATATGGAAGATGCTGTGACCTGTGTTGGAGCAAGCCCCTGACAGGACCGGCAGCCTGTGGAGAGAGACCCATGCTGGAGCAGGTTTTTTGGGAGAGGGGGGCTTGTGACTCCGTGTGGGACCAGGCTGGAGCAGTCTGGGCCTGCGAGACTGAGAAACATTCTGTGATTTATGACTGCACCCCATAGCAGTGACCCACGCTGGGGCAGCTGGGGAAGAGCTGAAGCCCCGGGGGAAAGGACTCAACAATGGAGACGTTAGTAGAGGACTGTGTCCTATGGGTGGGACCCCACACTGGAGCAGGGGAAGGGTGTGAGGAATGGCTCCCCCCAGCTAAGAAGGAAAACAGCTCGTGAGGAACTGACCAAAACCCCCATTCCCCCATTCCCTGCCCCTCCTTGTGCCACAATGTGGGGAAGAAGGGAGCAAAATCATGACTAAAGTGCAGTCTGATAAGAAGGGAGGGGTGGGGGGAGGTGTTTTGGGATCTGATTTTGGTTTTCATTGTCCCACTCTGGTGTCACTGTGTGTGTGTGTGTGTGTAGTGTAATAAATTAGATGTTTTCTTTTCATTTTAGTCCATGTTGTGTCTGTTCTGTCTGTGATGCTCATTGCAGAATGATTCCTCCCTGTCCTTATCTCGACTCCTGATCCTCTCAGTATGTATTTTCTCTGCTATCCAGCTAAAAGGGGAGGTGATGGAGTGACTTTGGTGGGCATCTGGCCTCCATCCAGGATCGAGCCACCACACAGCTGTAATTACTTGCATTGAGAATCCAAAATTCAATGTGCTAGGCAGGAGTTTCACTTTCACAGCACTGAAATCTTAGCCCTGGAAATAAGTATATCGCTCTTATCTTTCTATATGCTCACTAAAATACAAGTAGGAATGTCTCTGATGCCCACAGCTACATTTCACAATAATGACCCAATTTTTTTCTTGCTTCTTTGTAGGCAATACATATATAGAATGTAAAGACATTTTGGCTGTGCTTTCCTCACAAAAGATCACATTGCATCACATTTTCTGCAGATGAAGAAACCCAGACTGATAGGAGATATCTGACTCTAGACTAATACATAAACTTGCTTGACTGACACATAAACCTCTTTGACAGGTTGAGGTTTGTGCTTGCAATTGTGGGGGATCAGAAGGAAAATCCTTCTGTGGAGGTCCCTCTACCCCGGTAGCTTGAGGTCCCTCTACCCTGGTAGCAGAACATACAGGGTTGGGGGAGAAGTGCATGGTTATAGCAGTGCTCCAGTATTTTGTGAGGGACTTAGAGTGACAGAAGAGGGGATGAGAAAGGAGAATTTTATGCTGAGCCTGTTGGCATCACTTTATCTGTATTTTCTTGCCCTACTTAGAATTTTCTTCTCCATCTAAAAACCTAGAACAGCTACAAAAGGAGACAGACAAGAAATGGTTGCCAACACTCAGGAACTCCCCAGAGCTACCTCAACTGCTTTCTGTCAGCTTGCTAACCCCTCTGCCAAGGCAGGACATGAGAACCCCATCTTAAGTAGCCTGCCCTCCAGGCAAGGCAGTCTCTGTGTGCACGAAGTACCTAGGGGTGAGTTCCAGAGGGGGCAGCAGCCTCAGAGCTGCCCCTGTATCAATGGCAGAGGTCTCACATCTGCTGTGGTGCAGCTCTGGTGCTGAGTTTAGCCCTGGACATCCCTGGTGACAGGCTTAGTAGGATGGGACACGTTGGGAGACCAGAGTAGATTCATGTGTTATTTCCTCATCAGCTTTTCCCCCTGCAGCTTTTCCCCATGCTCGCAGTGGGGAAGGGATGGGTAGTGGGGGGGAGCAGGCCCTCTTACGCTCATGCCTTAATGCAGCATTGAAACACCTAGCTTGGGTATGTCAGAGCCCAACGAGTGAAAAGGGAACATCAGTGCCAGACACCAAGCCCCTGCCAAAGGACATGGGAGCATTTCCCAAGAAAATACACAACCCCCAACAGATTTCTTCCCATCAAAGTTTCACCGTCAGGCTACTCCAGCAGAAAAGGCTTCGATTCTTACAAAACAAACAAAAGAGAAATAAAACAGCCCTCCAACCCATCCACACACACCCACGCACACACCCCAACACCCTCCAATCTGTCCATTATCATTTTCAGCCTCATCGAATCGCCCCGCTGAAATCTCCCCACCCCACCGTCTCCTCCCCGCCGGCAGCTGCGGCACCTCCGGCCCTCTTGGCCGGGACCAGGGGTGTCAGAGCTTGAGCCTCGCATCCCGGGGGTGCGGGATGGGGACCTGCCGCCCCTCTCCTCCCGTTACCCCACCCCCCACCCCCCGTCGCTGGGGCGACCCCGCACTCACCCGCCGGCCCCGGGCGGGGCAGCTCCAGCAAGAGCAGCAGCAGCAGCGGCGACGCGGCCCCGGGCACGGCTCGGCCCGCCGGCATGGCCCGCGGGGTGCGGAGGGCGCCCGGCGGGCAGCGGGACCGGCGGCGGGAGCGTGGCTGGTCCCCCCGGGGAAGGCGGGAGCGGCGGCTGGGCGGGATGCGTGTGTGCGTGTGTGCGTGTGTGTGTGTGTGCGTGTGTGTGTGTGTGTGTGTGTGTGTTCCCAGCCCTTGGGGTAATTACTGGGGGGACTCACTGAAGAGAAGGTACGGCGTTAGGGGAACTTCCAGGGCGGGATGCGGTTGATACGCAAGGAGTCTGCTCCACGGCAGTTCCCTGAGCAACGTAACCCGCGACCTCGGATGCTCGCAGCCCCGGGAGGGAGCGGGGGGTGCCAGCTCTGAGAGGAACAGCACTGGGGGGGAGGAGGAAGGGGGAGGTGTGGGGGGTGGTGGAGCCGAGTGGAGACACCACAGCAAGAATCTACGATAACACCCCAGGGATGGGAACTGGGTGGCAGCGATGTACTATGGAGCTTATAAGCTACATAATTGTTATCCCGAGCCAGTACTTTCCCATTGTTTCTGTTGCTGAAATCATGTCCTTTGGATAAACCTTGCTCTCATTATAATACCAAAACACACCTCCATCCCCGAAGGCTACAGGCCCCCAAGGTATGACCACCCCTCACTGAGCACATGCTCTGAATTTCTTTAAGCCTATACCTTTAAGAGCAAAAAAGAGATCTTACACCTGTCATAAAAAGCCTATGTGTGACTAGAGTCACTTAAGCTCCATGTGAAAGTAAGAAAATAGTACAAAAATGACTTAAGAAAGGGGAGGTTGTCAGGGAAGATACCATCGCAGGCAAGTCAGGAGGACATTGTTGATTTCTGGGATCAATCAATGGGCTGAAACTCTCTTTTCCCCCATAGGGATGTCTATTGAGTGACATTTGAACCCTTGGCTATACCAAGTGCCTTCCTGGGAAACAAGGGTACCTCTACAGAATTGCTTCATAATTTAGTTATTATCCCTATCCTTGGTACTTGCATGTGCTGTGCCATTTGTCACTGGCAATCCAAAAGAACCTGGACTTCTGATACTTCAATAAACTGCACCATTCATTAATGATTCTCATTGGGTGTGGCGAACTTCCTTAAGCCTGGCCATACTAATCCATTGAACACGACTAGGCTGAAGGTGTCTTGGACTATCAGTGCCTCCATACTTATGATTGTTCAATGCATTGAACACAACTGGACTTACAGTGCTGAATTGGAAATCACCCAGAATCCAATTCCAGCCACCCCCCACCACTCTGACATCTGAGGACAGAGAATGCAAGGGGGGTTATTTTCTACCAGACTTCTTTGCCTTTTAATGCAACACCCTCCCATGTTCTCACAGACTCCCCACAGGAACTGGCTGGGGGTCATTTTTCCCCATGCCCCACAAGATTGGGGGGGGGGGGGGGTGGCGCAGTTGGTAGTGTTGTTACAGAGGAAGTAGTGAGGGGTGTCCCATCTCTGCTCCCCGGGCAGAGGGTGATGGCTGGGTTACAGCTGTGTTCAGCATGGGGATGGCAGCTCCTTACCTTGAGGGACCTCAAAAGCTGATGGATGGGTGAGTCTTTGGAAGAGACAGTCATGTCTCCATGAGGAGATCCATGAAGGGGATGTAGACTGAAAACTCTTTGTCAGCCCATGGCACCCATGGTGACAGTTTTCAGAGAATATCAGGAGGACAGCAGGACACCCAAGCTCTGGGTGCAGGTGGCAGGGCAGGACGGCTCTCCTCACCTTTCCTGGGTCAGTGGACAGCAAGATGGTGCACAAGGGGGTAAAGCCTCTCCCACTGTAAGGGAAGATCAGATTCATGATGACCTGAAGAACCTGAATCCAGAAGTCTACGAGACCTGATGAGATGCAGCCCAGAGTCCTCAGAGTATTCGCTGATGTGGTTGCCAAGCCACTCTCCATCAAATATAAAAAGTCATGGCACTCAGGGGAAGTCACCAGGGAGGTGGTGGATGCCTCTTCCTCCCTGGAGGTGTTCAAGGCCAGGTTGGATGGGGCCTTGAGCATCCTTGTTTAGTGAGAGGTGTCCCTGCCCATGGCTGGGAGTTGGAACTTGATGATCTCTAAGGTCTCTTCCAGCCCAAACCATTCTATTATTCTATGATTTACCTGCTCTCAGAGCAAAGACAAGGAACATAACTCCTTGGGAAGTTAAAGAAAGGAAAGCATCTGTTGTGGGGCTGGAAAGAGCCAGTGGGCAACTGGATCAGAGACATGATGGCCACCACCAGGTGGGAAGCAACCAGAGAAGACTGTGCACACGTGAGTTTAACAAAGTAAACTTCAGGGTCTTGAGGTGTCCTGTGCTGCAGACCTTTCTTTTCCCCTATCAAACCTTCCCATTGAATTGCAAGGTCATGAAATCCTGACGTCTGTTTATGTTCCTGGCCCAAGCTGTTCACTACGGGTTTGTTTGCAGATTTTTTTTCTCATTTTAAAACAACCCCAACATTGCCAGCACTAATAAGGTGCTGTTACCCAAAGTGAAGAAAAAAAGCAGTGTGAAATGCCATAGAAAATTAACCTGACATTTCCTAAGAGTTTGGTGGGTACGCCCAATAAAAGCCAAGAAATCACAGGGGCTAAGGTCTCGAGAACAGCTGTCCTTGCAGCTCTTTCAACTATTAATGAGTAAAAAAACTAACAAACACTCCCAGCCAGCACCAAAACTGTAGCCCAGGCCCATCAATGGACACCTTGGGACAGACTGACACGTTTGCCTCATCTGGAGGAGTGCCCCTGTTTGAGACCCCGAGCCCAGCCCCACGGCAGCGCGGTGTCTGGGGAGCGCCACCGGCTCTGTCCATGGTGCTGAACCGCCGCTCTGTGGGGCTGGGATGAGGAGCCCAACAGATGTTTCTGCCCTGCTGCCAAGTTACCAGTTATTCATGGGCAAGAACGAGTTCATAGAATCCCAGACTGGTTTGGGTTGGAAGGGACCTCAAAGCCCATCTAGTTCCAAGCCCCTGCCATGGGCAGGGACCCCTTCCACTAGCCCAGGGTGCCCAAAGCCCCATCCAAACTGGCCTTGAACCCTGCCAGGGATCCAGGGGCAGCCACAGCTTCTCTGGGCAACATGTGCCAGGTCCTTACTGCCGTCACAGGGAAGAATTTCTTCCCAATATCTAATCTAAACCTCCCTTCTTTCAGCTTGAATCCATTGCCCTTTGTCCTATCATTAAGTGAACAGTCCCTCTCCCACTTTCCTGTAGGACCTCTTTTGGTATTGGTAAGCCACAATTAGGTCTCCCTGGAGCCTACTCTTCTCCAGGCTGAGCACCCACAACTCTCTAAGCCTGTCTTCATAGGAGAGGTGCTCCAGCCCCCTTGATCATCTTCATGGCTCTCCTTTGGACTCACCCTAATACCTCAAAAGTTCATCCTTAATAGCATTTTCCAGAATTTTTTCCCTCTCCTCTCATTTCCTATGTTTTTTATTTTAAATTTTCTGTCAGTCCAGAGTGTGGCCAGTACATTCACTCCTCCACTCTCTTAATGAGGGCATTTTGTGTTAAAATAAGTGTAGATGAGGAACATCAGGACATGGTTTGGTTGACCTGGTGCTATTGGACATATGGTTAGACTTGATGATCTTAGTGGTCTCTTCCAACCTTAAAGCTTGTATGATTCTGTGAATCTATAGTTCCAGTGCAGGGCCAGAACAGAACAGTCAGTGAAGAAAATATCTAAGTGAACCTAAGCATCTTGAGGAAATAGAAAATGTTCCAGTCAGCAGCGTATCCACGTTAAGAGAGCTCTCTTTCAGTACCTGAAAAAGTGAGCTGAATGTTCAACTAATTTATAGCAGTTTCATAGCAATGCTTCAACTAAAGCAGCAAACACTTTCTAGGATGTACATGACAGAAAGACAGGAATGGCTTCATGTATAGGATGAAAAGCAGAAATGGTAATAGAGTTTGGGGGCGTTGCCCAAGTTGGACACTGATAAGGTAAAATGAATCATTACTATTTGTATCATGGTGAGTTCTCATGAGCGTGTATGAATGGCAGGAAGGTATTTCAGACAACAGTGAGGTTCTCAATGTGTGTATTCAATCTTACTATGCAGAAGCTATTTTAGAAAGCAAACAAGAGGTGGCACTTTCTTTCAATAAACATAAAGGAATGATCATTGCTTTGCCTCATTTTTCCATTTATGTGATGTGTTGTGAGGTTTCTTAAGAGCTAAAAGGGAAAGGAAATTATGGGTTAATATCTCAAATAACATAATATCATGTTTATTAAAAAGCAGCACTAGTGGGATCCAGAGATAGAGACTCCAGACTGGTCTTTCAAGTGAAATAAATTGCCTCACTCCTAATAAAGTCTGACATCATGTAAGCTCTTCACAGAATCACAGAATCACAGAATGTTAGGATTTGAAAGGGACCTCGAAACATCATCTAGTCCAACCTCCTTGCCAGATCAGGATCACCTAGGTTAGGTCATCCTTGCCAGATCAGGTTAGGTCATACAAGAACGCATCCAGGCAGGTTTTTAATGTCTTCAGAGAAGGAGACTCCACAACCTCTCTGGGCAGCCTGTCCCAGTGCTCCTTCATCCTCACAGTGAAGAATTTCCTCCTTATGTTCACATGGAACTTCCAGTGCTCCAGCTTGCACCCATTGCCCCTTGTCCCATCACTGGACATCACTAAGAAGAGCCTGGCTCTGTCCTCCTGACACTCACCTTTTACATATTTATCAACCCTGATGAGGTCACCCCTCAGTGTCCTCTTCTCCAGGCTAAAGAGACCCAGCTCCCTCAGCCTCTCCTCATAAGGAAGATGTTCCACTCCCTTAAATCATCTTTCCTTGTGCACCAAGTCCACACCAAGAAAAAGATGAAGTCAACATGTTGTAACAGTACTTTGTTCATCTGAGTGACTCAAAGTTTACTTGGAATAAGATAGCAGAGAAAGTTCATGTATACTTTATAGCCTACATACATTTGCCTAGTGTAAACTATTTTTAACTTCTAATCCTTGGCACGGAAATGCGAGGCTGAGGGAAGAGTGATGGCTGTTGTCTACCTTGACACAGTCAGCTGCAGCCTTCTTCTTTTCAAGTTGAGTTATTAAGGTCTGACTAGGAGGGTTACTATGTGAGTCTGAAAAAAATAGCTGGACTCTCAGGTTCAAAGAAGTTTAGTTAAGGCTTTGTACTCTTCTTGGAAGCTGTGGATTTAGCCAAGTGTTTATCCTGGGATGTACCTTTACTAATATCTCTGGCAATGACCCAGGGGAGAAGACAGAACGAACCTCATGAAATTTGCAAGTTACACTAACCTGTAGGAGAATCGGGGAAGAGCAGTTGACACACTTGAGGGCAGGGTTGTCATTGATAATATTGATAAACTTGATTAAGTCTATTGAAGAACCAAGGGCATGGAGCACACGCCCTGTGAGGGGAGGCAGAGGGAAACAGGCTTGTCAGCCTAGAGAAGAGAAGGTTGGGGGGATACCTAATAGCAACCTTCCCATCTCTCTGAGTAGGTCATGAGGAAGACAGAGACAGACATTTCACAATGTTTCATAGGTGAAAGGCAAAAGACAGTGGGCATCAGATAAAGCAAGAGAGGTATGGTCTTTAAAGAATGATCTGGTAGGACATTATTCCTTTAACATAAATTTTCAGGTTAGGGTATCCTGATGTTTGGTACTTCCTTTTATCTGGTTATGAAATTCTCTGAGTATTGGAAGTGGATATTTCAGCCCAAAGTGTTGTTCATACTGTTCAAGAGACAGCACTGGGACATGCAGCTCGGATTGGATACTTTTTCTCCTCTCTTGTTTTCAAAAGAAGTAAACAAAAGAAAAATCAATGATTCCAAGAAAAAAAAAAGGTTTAGATTAATTTTGATAGTTTGGGAAATCATGTGTCAGATTTCATTTATCTTCTGGAACAGGATTATTTAAAAAGTTCTAGTTTACCAGGCTGGATATTCTGTGCAAAACTAAAGACACACACACAATATTAACTTCACCAGTTGGCTACATGCATTGGATTTCAACCTATTGATTCACTCAAGTTAATTTTCCAGGAGAGTAGAAATAAATTCTCAGAACATAGCTGGGGCTTCTGGTGACTTGTTAGTGTTATTTTTGTTTATTGTACAAATAGACTGTAGGTTGGACTGCACAAAGTACTTGTGGCCTCCTCTGGACTTGCACCAATAGCTGTAAAGTTCATCCTTCCTAGCATTTTCCAGAAATTTTTCTCTCCCCTCTCTGTTCCTGTGTTTTCTAATTCAATTTTTTCTCTCAAGAAACATAAAGGAACGTACACCACTTTGCCTCTTTTTGCTATTTATTTCCATTCAAGGGGCTCCAGCCCCTTGTTCATCTTATTGTCCCTCCTCTGGACTCACCCCAACAGTGCCATGTCTTTCCTGTACTGGGGGCCCCAGAGCTGGACACAGCACTGCAGGTGGGGTCTCACCAGAGCAGAGCAGAGCAGAGCAGAGCAGAGCAGAGCAGAGCAGAGCAGAGCAGAGCAGAGCAGAGCAAAGCAGAGGGGCAGAATCACCTCCCTTGACCTGTTGGCTACACTATTCTTGATGCAGCCCAGGACGCAGTTGGCTTTCTGAGCTGCTAGCACACACTGCCAGCTCATGTTGAGCTTGTTACTGATCAGCACCCCCAATCAGCACTCCTCAGGGCTGCTCTCAGTCCATTCTCCACCCAGCCTGTAGTTGTGCTTGGGATTGTGTTGACTCACATGCAGGACCTTGCACTTGGCCTTGTTGAACTTATGAGGAAAGGCAGAGGGAGTTGGGCCTCTTTAGCTTGGAGAAGAGGAGACTGAAGGGTGACCTTATTGGTGTTCATAAATATGTAAAGGGCGAAAGTCAGGAGGACAGAGACAGGCTCTTCTAGCGATGGGCAGTGACAGGACAAGGGGCAATGGGTGCAAGCTGGAGCAGAGGAAGTTCCACGTGAATGTAAGGAGAAACTTTTTCACTGTGAGGGTGGCAGAGCCCTGGGACAGGCTGCCCAGAGAGGTTGTGGAGACTCCTTCTCTGGAGACATTCAAACCTGCCTGGATATGTTCCTGTGTGATTTTGTCTGGGTGACCCTGCTCTGGCAGGGGTGTTGAACTAAATGATGTTTCAAGGTTCCTTCCAACTGCTAACGTTCTGTGATTCTGTGAAAGACAAGCTTGTAGTAGATTTCCTCTTCCATACGTTTACAAACATCTACATATATATATAAAGTAAATATATAAATCATAACTGTGCTTCTAGCCTGTGTATATAAATGCCTCATGTTTGTGCAATGCAGATACATCTCGTTGAGTTGCAAAGAGCAGGAGTACAAATGCTTCCTGAAGCCACACTGCTGTTCCTGAATCGCCTCAAAGCAGCAACCTTACCCCGGGAGCCAGCGCTGCAGCAGAACGCACGGACCCCTGTATATTCTTATAATTTACAGCTAAACACCACTAGATGTCCTCTGCTGCCAATCCTGCTCTGACATAGAGAGCTAAAGGCTTTTTACCATGTCCTCTCTTTACAGGCATACGCTGTGCATTGAAAAGCACCCGACTAATGCAGGATTACTAATGCCTGGAGAAGAGAAAGCTCCAGAGAAACCTTAATGTGGCCTTTCAATGCTTGAAGGAGACTTAGAAGAATGATGGGGACAGACTCTTTAGTAGGGTCCTTAGCTGTAGGACAAGAGATAGTGGTTTTAGACTAAAAGAGAATAGATTTAGACTAGATATAAGGAATTTATTTTATGATGCAGGTAGAGAGACATTGGAACAGGTTGCCCAGCAAGGTGGTAGATGTTCCATTCTTGAAAACACTTGAGGCCAGGTTGGATGGGGCTCTGAGAAACCTGTTATAGTTGAAGATGTCCCAGGTCATTGTAGGGGTTTGGACTATATGACCTTTAAGGGTCCCTTCCAACCCAAACTATTCTATGATTATTTTTGGTCAGCTGACAAATGCTGCGTGATAACTGTTAGAAAAGGTATGATTGCAGTATGTCCTGAAAGCTGATATGGAGAAATTGGAGGTTTTCAACTTTCCTTCCATTCTTCTACTTCACATTCCTACTCTTTTTGTCATCATCCACTTTCCAGGGACATGAGAAATTAGTAGATCATAGAATCATAGAATTGTAGGGGTTGGAAGGGACCTTGAGAGATCATCGGGTCCAACCCCCCTGCCAAAGCAGCTCCCTAGGACATATTACACAGATAGGCGTCCAGATGGGTCTTGAATATCTCCAGAGAAGGAGACTCCACCACCTCCCTGGGCAGCCTGTCCCAGTGCTCTGTCACCCTCACTGTGAAAAAGTTCTTCCACATGTTGGTGCGGAACTTCCTGTGCTCCAATTTGCAGCCATTGCCCCTTGTCCTATCCCCACAGACCACTGAAAAGGGGCTGGCTGGTTCCCCCTGCATCCCCTGCTTCAGATAATTATAGACATTAATTAGGTCCCCCCTTAGTCTTCTCTTCTCAAGGCTGAAGAGTCCTAACTTACTCAGCCTATCCTCATAGGGGAGATGCTCCAGGCCCCTAATCATCTTCATAGTCCTTCTCTGGACTCTCTCCAGGAGATCCCTGTCATTTTTAAACCAAGGAGCCCAGAACTGGACACAATACTCCAGGTGGGGCCTGGCCAGGGCAGAGTAGAGAGGAAGGATCACCTCCTTTGACCTACTGGCTACACTCCTCCTGATGCACCCCAGGATCCCATTGGCACACTGCTGGCTCATAGCCAACCTGTCATCTACCAGGACCCCCAGGTCCTTCTCCATAGTGCTCTTCTCCAGCAGGTCAAACCTCAGCCTGTACTGATACAAACTGTTGTTCCTTCCCAGGTGCAAGACTTTACACTTGCTTTTGTTGAACTTCAGATGAAAGGTCTGAGATTTGACTCTAGACTAGCAAAGGGCTCTCCAAGCTCTGGTCACTGGAGAGCTCTTTCTTCATGAACATGATCTTTCCACACTGATTATCATGTCTTGTCTTTATACTTGTAAAACCAATTGATCTTTTTTGCAGGCTGGAACTTGGACAGGAGCTGAAACAAACCTGCTAATGGGATTAAAATGGCCCTGTTGGTATATGAACTTACAGTCTGCGAGATGATGAACTCATGGGGTTTATTAAAACAGCCTTCCCTATGGTGGATGGTGAGGGGATAAACAGATAATGCAAAAGAGGTTTAGGTACTTCTCAGCAGACTGGACTAGAAAGTTGTATGTGCACAGCCAGTTCATGTCTATACAGAATCATGTATCATGAATGGCTGTAAAAAGATTTATCTCAAGTGACAAGCAGCTTTGTTATGTACAAAACTGGCTTTCTTTTTGTAGGAAGACACACCGCAGGTGTCAGTTTGGGGACAACTTTTGTCTTGTTCCACTTGGGGACACTGATAAGGGATTTTACTGAAGAACAGAGTTTGTATTTCACAATTGTTTTAATTGCTGGTAAGGAAGAGTTCCTCTGTGTTATCATCTGTAAACATGCTGTTATTTCAGGTGAGAGAAAGGAAAAGCCTTTCACAAAGGGAAACATCTCTGCTAGATAACTCAGGCACTGAATTTTTTTCTACAGAAACTGGTAAAAGACATTTTGTTTATTTAAGGGAAGAGTCAACAATACAAAATTAACCATGAATCACACCTGCTTTCAGTTTGGCAAGAATAGTCTGATTTCGCTTCATGAAGCAAATGAAGTCTTATTATATAAAATGTTTTTCCTGCCCACATATTTTTATTGTCTAAGTGAAAGGATTTGAAAATGGTAGGTCTTATTTTATAGAGCTTCCTCTTGAATATTTCTGCATTCTTTACATTATACATATTATTTGTACTGTGCTTATGCTTAAACGAGCTTAACCTATTGTGCTAGACATTGCAAAATACCTAATTAAAAGGTAATGTTTCTGGCCTGAATAATTTTACTCTTGGCCATGATTCCAGAAGCACTGCGAGGATGACAATTAACTATGTCCCAATTCAAGACACCTTAAAAAGTCACCTACAAGCCAAAATAAAAGCAGCTTTGCCTCAACATGGCAGATTTTTCTACTAGACAATCAAGGTGACATTCTCTCATACTTTGTTGTAACTCTTTAAATGCCTCCTTAGCTACCTCTGCTCGATACACACCAGGTATATGCCTTAAGCTTCAGTGCTGCAGGTGCATAGCAACGTATGAGAGACAGCAGGTAATTAAAGCAGACAGACTGGGAAGTTTGAGCCAGCCAAGCAGCAGATAATGGGCTATGAGATCAATTTGAATTATCACAACGGTGTTTTATTGTTATTTACCTTTCCAGAAGCTGTAAATGAGCTGCAGTGATGCACAGAACTGTGAAATAAGGGCTGGAATTTCCCGATCCTCCTTTCCACCTTGCACCTAGTGATATTAGATGGTAGATTCCCCTGAATTTTCCTCTTATTCCAACATTGACCGTTTAATTCTAATACTGTCAATGACTTCTCTGGTTTTCCAGAGTGCAGCCTCACTTTTACATTCAGCATCTTCAAATCAGCTTTTTCATCTTCTGCAAGAACTAATATAATCTCACTGAAGTCAGTGATGTCACATTCCCTCTTGGTTATACTACTTTAAACTTTGTTGATTTAATCTCTGTTGTTAAAGCAGAAGAATCTGTCAGAAGAATGGCAACTTTGTGCCATTTGCCCTTGTCCTATCACCTGTCACCTGGCTGAAGATCACCCACCTCTCTACGCCCTCCCTTCAGGTAGTTGTAGGCAGTGAAAAGGTTTTCCCTCAGCTTTTCCCTCCAACTTTACTATTAAAGACTGAGGTAAAGAAGGAATTAAGGATCTCAGCCTTGTCCTCATCCCTTTTCACTAATGTTCCTCCTGCGTCCAATAAGGGCTGGAAATTCTCCTTGACCCTCCTTTTCCTGTTATTATACCTTAGAACTTGCCTGTCTGAATTCCAGAACTTGTTGCTCATCATACAGGCTAAGTGTTGTTCTACAAACATCTGACTTAAGAAATATCGATTTAATGATAAGAAGTCAAAACCATAATTTCTTATTGATTTTGGTTGAGTATTTTAGGAGGAAATGAAGCACTGAGGGGTCCTCTAGGGACTTGTGTAGATTTGCCACCAGCTACATTACCATTATAATGTCTAATATGTAGCAGAACTTGGATTAAATGGCTCATAAGAAAGCAAAATGTGTCCTGGAAACACCATTCATTTCAGGGGGTTCTTTTCAAGGCCCCCGAGAGAGCAATTCAAATCACAACGATTCCACTTTAGTGCCTGATCTAGAGTTACTTATTTGGGAAGCTAAATGCAAGGTTCTCCTGAGGAAAAAACCCCAACCAATTAAACAAATAAACCACCACCATAACAACAGCAACAATCAAAAGAATGGCAAACCCTCCCCCCAAAACCTTCAAAAAGCAGTGACCAAGATTCTTACCATAAGAATCATCAATGATGAAACTGAGCAGCTGTCACTACTCATTAAATCTGAGGTTGTGAATGAAATAAGTTCACACAGCTTTCTGTGCAAGCACACTACACAGAACTGCAGACCCAGTATGCATTTTTTCAACCCCACTTGCCCTTTTACAAAAAATCAACCAAAACCCAGCTTACCACCTCATCTATGGCTTACTTGCTTCTTGGTTATCCATCTGAAGAAGACTAGCTCCTCAGCCTAGATCTCTTTTTCTCAAAGAGATGAACAGCGTCAGGGGGATTAAGAGACAATCTACCTCGGGGAGTCCCATAAACTCATCTTTCTCCACCAGGCCTGGTCAACATATGCAATGACATTAGAGGGAAGTTTTTTGCAGAGAGAGTGATGAGGTGCTGAAACAGGCTGCCCAGAGAGGTGGTGGATGCCCCATCCCTGGAGGTGTTCAAGGCCAGGTTCGATGGGGTCCTGGGAACCTTGTGTAGATCCAGGCCTGAAGGTTGGTGTCCCTGTCTGTGGCAGAGGGGTTGGAACTCTATGATTCATAGGGTCCCTTCCAACCCAGACCATTCTATGATTCTATGCTGATGGGACAGGAGATGCCAGGCAAACACTGGTAGTCTGGCACAACTACTGGCTTCAAAATTCCTCTCTCTGCCCTTTATTGCTTTGTAATTAAAACCCCAGGAGGTATAGAAAAGCACTTGTAGTTCTGATCCATCTCACACTGAATTCAGTTTCATTCTTGCTGAAGATTTTAATGAAGGTCATATCAGGTCCTGACAATATAAATATTCAACCTTCCAGGCTGCTTCAAGCTCTCATGATGTTTTTTGGTTGTTTTTGTTGTTGCTGGGTTTGGGGCGGGGGTGTTCTTGTTTACGACTACAAAACCTAATCTGCTCAAGTACATCTGAAATGTGAATGTTGCCAAGTACAAACTAAATCACAAATGTTAGCTAGTAACTGCTCTGAGGGTGCCTGTCTGAGCAATACAAATTACAATTATTATATTCTTTTGCCATATCCCTTCTTGCCTTAAAAAACTGAGTTAGGAAAAAACCTCTCCTTATAGTTTGCCTAAGCTGCCACTAACATTCCCTTTTTCTCTAATCAGCAATTGCATATTAAATGAAGTTTGTCACCATGCCAACCCACTTAGAAAGGTCTTGGACAGGAAGTACAGCCAGTGAGGGACAGAAGTTCATGAGAAAGAGTTTCCAACATTTTTCCAGCTGACAGGAAACTACGGTTACCACAAAGGATTTCTTGACGTTTTCACTCCAGAACATGGGTCAGTAGTCATACTTTCAGCTCGTGACTCAGGCATGAAAAATGTAAAACATCTGCCCCAAATTTATGCTATGAAAATGAAGAAATTAAGAACCTTAACCTAAAGGCTCAGCGGGTTCACTTTTAAAGATGATGGGTCTTATTTGAAGAACAACCGTGTAGGAACATTCTGCAGTATTTTAGCTGTTAGAACTGAAGCAACTAAATGCTTTCCCTTGATCAAGAGTAAATGGAAGAATAATACACTATAACACTATTCTGTGTTACTGAGAAATAGAAAAACAGCCTTTATTTTTCCATTTCACTGCATTAAGGCTCATTTTCCTTATTTTCTTGCACTGCATTAAGGCTCATTTTCCTTATTTTCTTGAAGTTTTGAATAAGTAATAACAACGTAACACTAACAACAATAATTCTATAGAAGCTATCAGGAGGTCTTTCTACTTACTTCACTCACAATCACTGTAATAACCTAGTTCACAAACATATTTCACATGACAGATTTTTTTATAAACACTTCTTCAGTTGATGAAACATTTATCCTTGTTTGGCAGACAGAACAAATGGCATGTCTGAGAACAGAAGGAATTTTATCTCTGATATCCCAGAATCACAGAATTACATGGTTGGAAAAGATCTTTGAGTCCATCGAGTCCAACTGTTCCTGTCCTATGCTAAACCATATCCCTAAGTACCTCATCTACCCATCTGTTAAACATGTCCAAGGTCAGTGACTCAGCCCCTCCCTGGGCAGCCTGTTCCAGTGCCCAATAACCCTTTCGGTGAAGAAATTTTCCCAATGTCTAATCTGAACTTGCCCTGGTGCAGCTTGAGGCCATTCTCCCTCATTCTATCAGTAGTCACTTGGGTGAAGAGAACACCTCCCACCTCTCTACAACCTCCCTTCAGATAGCTGTAGGTGGTGATAAGGTTTCCCTTCAGCCTCCTCTTCTCCAGGCTAAACATCCCCAGCTCCTCATAGGCATTTCCTCATATGCAAACATCCCCTCCATCCCCTTCACCAGCCTGGTTGCTCTTCTCTAGACATGCTCAAGGACCTCAATGTCTTTCTTGTAGTGAGGAGCCCAAAACTGAACACAGTGCTCAAGGTGTGCCATCACCAATGCCGAGTACAGGGGCATGATCACCTCCCTGGACCTGCTGGCCATGCTGTTTCTAATACAAGCCAAGATGCCATTGGCCTTAATGGCCACCTCAGCACACTGCTGGCTCATAGTCAGTCTGCAGTCAGCCAAAACCTCCAGGTTCTTCTCTGCCTGACATCTTTCCAGCCACTCTTCCCCAAGCCTGTAGCGCTGCTTTGGGTTCTTATGTCCCATGTGCAGCACTCTACACTTGGCTTTGTTGAACCTCATCCTGTTGGTCTCAGCCCACTGGTCCAGCCAGTCCAGATTGATCTGAAGAGCCTCCCTACCCTCAGGCAGATCAACACTTCCAGCTTAGAGTTACCTGCATACTTACTGAGGGAACATTTGATCCCTTCATCCAGGTCATTGATAAAGACAGGACAGGACCAGGACTCAGCTATGGGGAACACCACTCGAGACCGGCCTCCAGTTGGATTTAGCTCCATTTACCACAACTCTTTGGGCCCAGCCATCCAGCGAGTTTTTTACCCAGCAGATATAGATATAGAACAGACTTTATCCTGTTCTCAGCCAGTCCCATGTCTGTGAAAGAATAAACTCTGAGGACTGACACCTCAGCACACCCTCACCCTTGAGTGATCTTTTAAGTAGATGATAGTTTGAAATGCAGAAATGATCATGCATCACAGATGGATTAGTGGCAGCATCAGAACTAGATCTGGCACAATAAAGCCACATCCATCTTGTTGATACTTGGCTAGCTGAGAACAAGGCAAGATGAGCTTGCATCTACCTGCACGTGTCTACGTTGACATGTCAACAAATTCCAACCTCATGCCTACTTCTCTCACTCATGCTGCTTGATCCACAGTGACACGGAAGCCAGTTACTGCTGTTATTCCTCACCACCACTCAGACACCAAGCACAGGAGTGGAATGGAGCTGGTTTGGTTCGCGGCCTACATTCAAGGCAGTTTCACATCTATGGAGCTGTGAGTCTGAGGCACCTGGAGGAGGAACTTGGCTTGGAAAACTGCCTGTAAAATCTGCATGTCTATGGTCAGACCCAGTGTAGGAAGAGCCAGGTTTAGTGGGCACTGGGATCCAGTGGCTGTGCATTTTTTAATGACTGATGCATTCTTTTGTGCATAATTAACTAGCTTTTTGATAATGAGTTCTAAATCACAGAATCACAGAATGACTAGGTTGGAAAAGACCTTTAAGATCATTCATTCCAGCCATAACTGTCCTCTACAGGCACTCATAAAATGTTCTAGGTAGTGCATTTTAGGCCATTACTGTAGCCATCCTGTGAGCCCTCTGTTATGTAGCATGATTTCCTTTGGAATTTCATGGTCTTTAGCATATCTCTTCCAGCAAATTAATTTCTTTCCTCTTGTTTCTGCTTCCCACTAAAAGCATTTTCACAGGCGGGCTTTTCAATGGCTTTCCTAGTCCTGGAGACAGCAATGCCTCTCTTTCTTACATTAGTTACCCTTAATTTGTTTCAAAAATCAGAGTGGGGCTGAAGCTGGGGAAGGGACTCTGTGCTCGCTCTGCACCAGGCTCTGCACTGGTTGGGAGGCAGCATTTAATGCCAACAGAGTCACAGGCAGGACAGACTCAGGAAGTGGTTGTAAATATGTATATTGTTCAAGATGAAAATATTCCCATGGGAACCAGTGCATCGGCTGCCTCCAGCCTGACAGGGAAACAGAATTTGGATGGCAACAGGTGGAATTCTTCCCAGCGTGTGAGTCACTTTTTCTCTGGCCCATCTTACAGACTTTGGTACAGATCCTAATGCAACACACGCTATTCTTTTTAGTTCTTTGTTTTGATCTAGACTCAATCAAATGGGCAACATGCAGGATGACTAAACCAGGGGACAGGACTGTATTTATCGAAGCTGTTGGTTTTGGCTGAAAATGGATTATCTTGGGTTTGTGTCTTTGCTCAAATAAAATACAGATGGATAACTTGGGCTACAGATAACCTTTTTTTCTTCCAGAAAAAAAAAAAGGATTATTTCATACCTTTATCCATCATGAGTGCTGTTTCTGCAGACTGGGAGAAGGACCAAGGAAAGACAAAGTAGAAACAACATTATTTAATCTTTCCCAAGTAGTCAAAATTTGTCAAAGACTTGAAAATCGGATTAGGATCTGTGTTCACGAAACATCAGGAGTGTCTGTGTGTGATTTTTCATTTCATCCTGTGTCCTGGAGAATGAATCACACATAGAGAAATGTGTTTAACAAGTTGTGTAACACAGTCCTTTGTTATCTCCATCACTATTCCCCTAATACTGGTTCTGCCAAGGCCCCAGCATTACTACGCTGAAGCTGAGGATAGTGCAGATGCTATAGCACAGTACAGATGAGATTTAATTAAAAATATCAAACAGACTAAGAGAGGCTGACTGCTAAATCCAGAAGTGTCTCGTTTGTTGACTCAATTGACTTTACCCCCATAAGAAGCTTGTTTCTTTATTGATTTTTCATACAGGAATTGTTGTCCCAGGTGGGAGAAGCAAGGAACACCATACACTTAAGTACTTTTGAGATAAACATAAAGGGGAGAGCTGCAGCACGAAGCTCCATATGCTTGTGGCTTCTGCATCTCGCTCTGGCTGGCTGCATCCCTCAAGACACCTGAAACACGATAGAGCAAAAGCCCTGAGTCTTCCTGTGAAATGAATTTTCTCCAAGGTTTGAAGGGAAGTGGCATACGAATGGTGACAACTCTGAGTGCTTATAATGTGAAGCTTCTTCATGGTTTTCTGGTGCAGAGGACCGGGAAGAGTTGGTAACTAGAACATTTCTCATTGAATTCTCCAAGAGCTAAACCAGTGCTTTTAAGGAGTTGCCCTTGAATGATGTTTGTCATGGAAAGGATCTTCCCATGAGGAAGGAGTTCCCATCTGTGTCTTGTGTCGCCTGCAGCTCAGAGCCTAGAGGCTGTTGTTGCAGCCAAGGTTCCCCTCTGCTTCCAAAGGTGTTTGTTTTGCCTTGAGGAGAGATTTGAAACATTTGTGAACGGTGAATATTTTCACACAGGGCAGAGCAAACATTCCCTGGCCAGCCTTAAATATGCCCCACGGTTAGAGGTGAACTCTGACTCAGAAATCCTTTATTCTGGGCATATCAAGAATGAAGAAAACAAGCCCTTTTGCCTGTTTTATTGGTTACAGGCAGGCGCAGAGGCCACACGTCACTGCAACATTCTGTAGGCTGCCAGGGACTTTTGAAGGCTGCCCCAAAATTCACATATTCAACAGCTAGGACATAGTCCAACCTGAGAGGTTATATATCAGTAGACACATGTCAGTCACTCATCCCATAGGAGCAGTGGGTGGGGAAATTGCTGGGTGCATTGTACTTACAGGTGGCCTCATGCCATCCCTTGAGGTGTAGTATGGATGCTCCTGTGACCGTCAGAATTTGAACTTAAACCTCACTCCAGCAAATCCCATGTGAACATTCTTCATGCTACCATGGGTAGAAGGAGTAGTGTATGGACCATGAGCTATATTTAAAGTTGTGTGGAAAACAGTTCATTCCAACTTACAAAACAATTTAGAGTTTCACCAAGCTTCACAATGAAACCAAAACCTTTGAAGGTAAAATAGAAATAAATAAAAGGAGCTGCCATGGAAATCCTTTAATTCCCTGGGTCTGTCACTGCATATGTGGGAAATCTTTCTTCTTTATTTCAAAAATAAATGAGGAAAATATGTATTTATGTGGTTTTATATGTATTAAAATATGTATTTAGGTCTTATTTTGAACGTAGCCGGCGTTACAGTTGCAGGGATGCCAATATCTAAATCTAGGGCTGTCTTGACAGAGTGTCATCCCTGGGTACAAATGTTCTCTATGAAGTTTTCTCTAGAATAAGCGTATAGACAGGTAAAATTTCTGGAGAAACTCCTCCAAAATTACACCAGATATAATGTTTTTCTCCATGTTTATCCTTGTTAACAGCTTTCTTCCAACAGTGTTGGCTTCTAAAGGCTGAAAGACAGAAAAATCTGCTAAACTGAGTGCTGCACATGCTTTTATGCTGCAGTGATGTTATAAAGGCTGGCATTAGAGGGGTTTCCTCTGAGTACAACACATCCTGAAATGAGTTGGATCATCTTTGTGTCTATTGTGTATCTTTCTTGTAAGCATTGTGGAAAATCCCATGGATAACCTGGAAATACAATTAATTTAATAAAAACCATTGTTATAATGGAAGGAAGCTACAAACCCTGCTGTAGAGTAAGTGCTGGAGGTGACTTAGAAATTAAACTTATTAAATTCATTAAGAAAAGGTCCAGCACTGAAGAAACTTCCAAGGTGGAATGCAGCTGATATGCAAGGGATCCATTCCACAGAAGTTCCCTAAAACACCTTAGAGGTTGGCAACATCAGGGGAGCTTGATGTGTTCACCCTGAGAGAAATTAGGATGGGGCAGAGTGAAGACACTGTGGCCAGGCTCTGTGATATATGGGAACCAGGTGTTTCTGTGATACTGGTAAGCAGCTAATTGCTACCCTGGGCCAGAAGTTTCTCATTTTCTGTTCAGGTCATATCCTTTGGGTGAACTTTGCTCATTATAATCTCATTAAAATACCAAAACATACTTCCCTCCCCAAAGGCTACCCACCTCCAAGGTGAGACCACCCTGCACTGAGCCTGACTCTGAATTTCTGCTATTTCTACTAAACCTTTAAATGTGAAGTAAGGACATTTTATACTAATCATAATAAAGGTATGCATGACTAGAGTCACTCAAGCTCTGCTTGACAGGTAAAAATAGTATAAAAATGGTTGAAGAGTAGAGGGATGTTAGGGAAGATACTATCACAAACAAGTCAGAAATATATCATGAACCACTGCTGGCTTCTGGGACCAGTTGACAGGCTGAGAGTCTCTTCCCCTCAACCATAGAGATGCCTTGGGTTATGCAAAATTATTTCCCAGGAAACTTAGAAATGTCTCTACATAGACTTATTTATGTTGCTACATTACTCAAGTAGCATTATGTTGTTCTGTGTAATTTTATGCTGTTTTATGTCGCTTGCATGTGCTTTTGTAGATGGTGTGTCATCACTGGCAACCCAAAAGAACCTGAGCTCTGTTGCCTCAATAAACTCTACCATTCACTAATTAAGCCATAAGAGTTCTTTTTGAACATGACCAAACTCCTTAAGCCTGGCTGTGCTAGTCCATTGAATGGACTAGACTGAAGGTGCCTTGTACTATCTGTGCATCCATAATCATGATAGTTCAGTATATTCAACGTGACCAGAATTATAATCCCAAACTGGGAATCACCCAGAATCCAAGCCCAGCTGCCCCCAGCCCCTCCGACATCTGAAGACTGGCTAGAATTCAAGGGGGGGTATTTGCTGCCAAATTCCTTTACCAATTTGATACAATACCTGTCAAGGGCTCTGGTTTTACACTGTCATTACAGTCAGTTGTGTAGCACCACTGCCTGAACTGCTTGGGAAGGAGGTTTCTGTCCAGCCTCCGACATGGTCATGGCTGTGACAAGCCAACTGAGACCTTTAAGAAATTAATATATTTCCCATAAGTGTTGGGGTGTGGTGTAAAAGCTCTGTTGCTGCCTGCCTTCTTTCTCATCCAACTTCATCCTTCAGCTCTGTCCTCAGGTATCTCATTACACAGAATCACAGAATCACAGGACATTAGGAACTGGAAGGGACCTCAAAAGATCACCTAGTCTAACCCCCCTGCCAGAGCAGCATCACCCAGACTAAAACACACAGGAATGCACCCAGGTGGGTTTTGAATGTCTCCAGAGAAGGAGACTCCACAACCTCTCTGGGCAGCCTGTCCCAGTGTTCTGTCACCCTCACAGTGAAGAAGTTCCTCCTTATATTCACATGGAACTTCCTCCAGCTTGCACCCATTGCCCCTTGTCCTAGCACTGCCCATCACTGAGAACAGCCTGGCTCTGTCCTCTTGACTCTGTTACATATTTATAAACATTAAGAATTAACTCATAAAATAGGTCTTGTCTCTTGAGAAACTCCCAGTCTCTAATCATCCAATGTTAGCCTCTTGGCAAAGCTGATCCCATCCCAGCAGTCCTAACAAAGCATATTAAGCATGATCTACTTTTCTCTTACAAGCAGTAGATGCTCAAATATTAATTCTAACTTCCATGCTTACAGAGGGTGAGCTCAGTCATGTTATGTTACTCTGTGAGGCAGGCGCTCCAGATGTTTGCACCCTTGCGTCAGTAGGCCTTAGCCAAACATCATACCATTTCAGCTTTTAAAAGTGCTCTTCGGCCTCATTTTGTAGACAATTTTGCTTTTCAAAGATTCCAGGGATGATTTATTTGGGCTGCATTTTTCTGTTTCAGATTTTAAAATTGTGGGTGGATGTTGATTAGGACAATTTGTATCTAGTATTCAGGTGTGGTTGCTTTTAGGGTATGTGGATGGGAATTAGATGCATTTTACAGAGGTATTTGTTGTAAAATTGTGGGGTACAAATTTAGGGAAATGGTATATCAGTTTCTTGTGCTTAAATTGCAGCATTGTCCAACAGTCCCATGGACTGGTAATGTATGTTTCAGGATCCCTACTGGATTGTGGTCCCTCCAATCATTATTAATATCTATCTGTGGTGGACTGGGTTGCTCCTTCAGAATTATTCTTGAAGCTTTTCCTCTCAAAAGCAGTGTCTCTGTTACCTAATTTCAATGGTGTGGTCTTTCCATTTGCAGATAATGGAATCTCTTAGTTGATACACCATTGTCAAGGATTGGCTGATGTCGCCTAATGGCATGAAACAATATTCTGGTTGGCTTGCAGTGTGAGCTGGAGCAACAGAAGCTTGCATTTTGCAGGATACATTTCCAGCAAACCTATTTTGTAGCAAACATTTCAACATTTGAACTCAGTAGTAAAAAAAACTATCAGAGTAGGCATCTCAATTATGTGAAACCTATGAATTCTGATGAACTGAAATGTTTTGTGCTCTCCATCAGGGATAAAATGCTCATCTTCTGGAGACTGTAATGAAGAATGTGAGGCAGATCATCAGAATAATCAACAATGTTGGGACTGGGGCACCTTCCTCAAAGTGGAAGGAGCAACCTAAATTCAAGTTCTTGGTCAGACTTTGGCAGAGTTGGAACTTTTGGGACACTTTTCATATCCCAGATTAATGGTATAATCAATCTGTTGTTGTGGATCAAAAGTCACTCAGCCTTGGCCATCGACCCCATGCTGTAGCTGAGAAGTTTATGAAATATTTTGAGGGGTTTTCTGGCTTTAATCCCAGACACACAAAAAAGTAAATGCAAGCAGTGTTTTCCAGCCCTCACATGAAAAACCACTAGGTAATTGTTGACTTGTTCGAGCCTTGTCCCCGGGTGCTGCCTGGAAAAATCTTTGCTTTGCTCACTTCATATCCTCAGCTTGGGAAATGGAATCCAATTTTCTACCCCATCTGTTAAAGCAGCTAAATGTCAGCAACAGAAACAAACAGCTGATTTCCAGGAAGAGCACAGGCTATTATCTAGTTCTGTTCTCTGTGCTGAATCGGAGGGTTCCCAAGCTGTTAAACTTCTTCTTAGTGATATTTGGCACTAACTCTTGACAGATAGGTTTTTGCAGGCTGCAAATAGCACTGGGACTCAAGAGTGGTGATGAGAAAAATTCATGAGAGGACTGGCTGCTCACACCAGAGTCCAACGCCCCACGGAGACCTAGTGCATTATTTGTACGTTGTATTTTCCATTGTGTTGGCTTAGTGTTAAGACCAGCTGTCTGCTAAATTCCATCACTGCTGAAGATGTAAGGCTATGCTGTTTAACTTACACTGTCACAAAATGAATAAACACAGTCCACATGCAAAAATCATCCCTTCCTTTACATCTTAGTGAGTTTTCTTGTTGACAGGTAGGTTTAGCATCTTCAGTGGCCACACTTCTGCCTTTTAAATCTTTTCTTAAAGTTTCATCTCACATAAATAAACTGGACTACTGTGACTCTTGAGTGAAAAGAAACACAAATATGTTTATGCAGAGAAGTTCAACAGACTTCAATTTTAACTGTCACACATACCATACAAAAAGCAACCCTATTCCAGAAGGCTTTCCTGTCTGCAAGATTTAATTGCAGACTTCTGGCAATTTATTCCCTAAGTGGGGTACAGCAAGTTCTGTTCATTTCTCCTGTCCCTTTAATGCTGACTTCTGTGCATTTCCCATGTGAAGTCATCCAAATAGATTTGCAAACTCTCTTGATTTCACACAAAGATACTGCCCTGGGATCCTGGCACCTACATGAAACAAACACCCACCAGTGCTTCTGAATCACAGGAACTTCCTATACTCTCTATCAGATTGCTGATGTGCTTGGTGGCCTCAGCTGAGACCATCCTACTGTACCAGGCACTATACAAGCAAAAAGGAAAACACAGGCTGTCAGATGAAAACATGATGGAAAGGAGGAGTGATGCTCAGAGATGCAGAGAGATTAAATGACTGGCCAATGGTCACCCCATAATCACACCCAAACCTGCATTCAGTTCTGTGAGAACAGCACCAGACCTCCTCTCACTGTCTACCAAAACTCCCAACAAAATGCCATCAATGAAAGCACAAATTATTGAAGATGAATGGAGTTTGTGCTTGCAGCACAGAACGACTGCTTCCTCTCTTGTTCCAGCCCTCTCAGTTCCTGATCCTGTGTGCCAAACCATGGCAAACCACAGCAGTGAGTCCATTCAGCAACTTCTGGAGTGAAAATAAAAATCATGTTTCATTTCATTAAGTTGTCATCAGAAGTGATGTATGTGATTAGAAGAGAGAAGAGCTCAATGCTGGGAGACACCCCACCGCACTGACTTCACTTTTCTGAACATGTGTCTGACAACCCAATGGGTTCAGGAGCTCCTGAAATGATGGGACAATGGGGACAAGTGATACTCAGGAATGTCAGGCTCTGCAGACGTAATGCTCATCTGCTATTGTCATCATGATTCCTCTGGTGCCAAGCCTGTCTGAGGTTAGACAATGGAGGCTCAATTCACCCATGACGTAACTCTGCCAAAGGCCAACAGAGCTCTGCCACCAGAGGGATTAGTCCCTCCTAAATCTTTGTGTTGGATGTGCTGCAGCTGATGTGTGAACAGCTCTTGACATGTGCTGCAGGAGCATCTTTGCAAAGCCACTCACAGGGAACCTGTCCCAAAGCTCAATTAATATTAATTTACATTACTGGGAGGTCGTGTGCATTTCCCACATGTCATCCTGAAAACAAACTCAAAAAAAGACAAAGCTTTAATAACTCAGCAGATCACAATGGGAAGCAACTGATCCACACAGCACCCCTGGGAGGGTAGTCCCAGCTCCAGCAGAAGAAAAGCAAACAGAGGGGCTGGCTGGCTGCGGGCGTGTGGATGGTGCTCAACAGGAGCAGGGCCCTGCGGGGTGCTAGGTAGTGAGGAAAGGCATTTTTTGTGGACAGGGTAATCGTTTGAGAAGCCTCCTTTCTCACAGACACAATCCTCAACCGAACACCTGGTGACAGATGTGGCAGAAAAAAGGACTAAGCAAACCTCACGATGCTTTTAAGGAGGAGGAAGGAAGCAGGCCATTACCTCTGAAACACTGAAGTTGTGATCTGGGTGGGAATTACAGTGTGTAGAGTATTTCTCACTCTGCCTTTTGTGGAAATGAATTGGGGAAGCATCCCGGGACATTATGCCACAGAAAGGGAAAGGGTTTGTGAGTCTGCAGGGCTGCAGGACGCATGTGAAAGCTAACCCAGTGTACCCAGTTAGCCACCTTAAATAAATATTAAACTTCGCAGGAGACAGACAGCACACTGAGACACCTGGGCGATGGGTACCCTGTTCTATGAGACGCCCTGTCCCATGAATATGCTTTTTGCAGGCTGGTCTGGAAAACGAGCCCAGCACCCCCAACTCCGTGCCCTCGTCGCACCGCGCCGGAGATGGACCACGGCTGTGACACCCTGGGGACAGTCCCCCATCTCTGCTCCCCCACTGGAGGAAGGGTACCAGGCACGGGCTTTTCCTCCTCCGCGGGGCTTTGTCAGGGCTCTGTGGCTTCTGGCAGACGAGAGGCACCGTCTCGCTGCTTCCAGTGGGCCGGGACTGGGTGGCTTCTGCGGGACAGCCGTGACATCTAGTGGTCACTCAGGAGAGGTCCCGGCAGCCTGGAGCTGTTCCCACGGCCCTGGGAGACCAACAGGCTCGTGGGTCTTCAGGCCCCACCAGAGGCACGGGAAAAGGGCACGAGGTTTTTGTAAGAGCACTGGCGGGAGCCCCAGCACACGTTTTTAAAAGATCTTCATATATTTACAGAGCCACAGAGTCACGGAATTGTAGGGGTGGCAGGGACCTCCAGAGATCATCAAGTCCAACCCCCCTGCCAAAGCAGGTTCCCTAGGGCAGGTTGCACAGGTCGGCATCCAGACAGGTCTTGAATATCTCCAGAGATGGAGACTCCACACCCCCCCGAGCAGCCTGTCCCAGGGCTCTGTCACCCTCACTGTGAAAAGGTTCTTCCCCATATTGGTGTGGAACTTCCTGTGCTCCCACTTGAGGCCATTGCCCCTTGTCCTGTCCCCACAGACCCCTGAGAAGAGGATTTCTATGCACTGTTGTCAAAGGAGGTGGAGCGGCTGTGCTGCATGGTGGTACCAATGGCAAGGAGTACTGGGACCCAAGGCTGCCTTTCCTGGCTAACCAGAACCCTTGGGTCAGACTGGAGAAGTGGCCCCCAAACCCAGGGTCTCCTGAGTTGCACCATGTTCTTGTGCTAGTGGGTTTTTTCCCCTAGATGCAGAAGGAAAAAGAAAAATCTAACACATATTGGAGTGGAACTTCCTGTGCTCCAACTTGAGGCCATTGCCCCTTGTCCTGTCCCCACAGACCACTGAGAAGAGGCTGGCCATTCCCCCTGTGTCCCACACTTCAGATATTTATAAACATTAATGAGATCCCCAAAGGCAGTTTGCTCCACTCAGACTCCCTGTGGGTCTTTTGAGGAATCCTGTTCCAGGGTGTCACACTTCTGTTACACACCAGTCCCAAAGGGCTTCCCTGACGGCTGCTGCGGGCCAGCCTTGCTGCAGTGGGCATACTGCAACCATACAGGAGCTCAGCCTCCCACTCTGAAACCAGTTTAGACAATGATGATGGTTGCTGGGCTCGGTTCTGAAATCCACGTTCTCTCTGTGCAATAACCCATGGATATCGTCTCATAAAACTTGTTCTCGGGCCACCTAAGCAAGTTTGGGTGTTCTGCCTGGTTGCTGGGTCTTATGTCTGTGTGCCCTTGGGTCCCTGAAATCCACCTGCAGCTTTGTCAGGCAACGATCAATGTGATGGCTTGCCTGACCTGTAACTCAATCTCAGGCTCAGTGGATGTGGTCAACAAATGCATCAACTTTTTCTGGTAGGAATGTGTTTTTGACTAGCCAAACAGTTTATTTATCACAGTGAATAGTTTACTTACCAGAGGCTTGTCCCTAATATTATGTTACTTTTTCCAGCAATGAGCTGAACTGCTGGTCTTGATTAGTATCCTAAAATATAAATTTTAATATTCCAAATCCCACTGGAAAGGGCAGTATTAGGCATTCCTATCAGCAGCCTCATCCGAGCATTCAAAAACCAGGAAAAAAATGAAGATAAGAAGGGATGTAGATGCAGCAATGCTGAGAAGTGAAGATCCCCCAGGCTGGGGCTTAAACCCCTGTTTAGGTGCAGATGCTGTGGAGATCCTTCCTGTTGCCCTGGCGATGACAGCTGTATGAGCCATGAGCCATGTGCAGAGACAGCACTTTCTCTCCAGGGCTAGCTGTGTTTCTCACCATAGGTCTTTATTTAAATTCACTTTACACAAAGACATTTAAGATTAAGATTTAAAACTTAGTATTTTTAACTTTACTTTTAAATTACATTTTATGTTTATTAAATTCACTTTAAAGATTGTTAAGACACTTAAAGAATGTCCTAATAAGCTTACATGGAGGATGGAGATAAAGCTGAGTGTCCTCAAATTACTGATGCTGAACAAAATAAACCCAGGTACTAATAATGCATGCAAATATTGTGGCCACATACAAATATAAACAAAAAATATATGTGTATGAGGGTGTGTTTAAACAGGGCACAATCTCAGAACTCCACACAGGTGATCTACACTCCTCCATGAACTACTACCCATTTTGCACTTACCTGTACCACAGCTCATGTTCAGGGCCTTTCTCATGGGAAGAATCTGTGGTCAGCAGGTCCAGGGCAGTGATTGGCCCCTGTACTTGGCATTGGTGAGGCCAAACCTCGAGTGCTGTGTTCAGTTTTGGGCCCTTCACTCCAAGAAGGACATTGAGGCCCTGGAGTGTGTCCAGAGAAGGGCAACCAGGCTGGTGAAGGGGCTGGAGCACAAGTCTGATGAGGAGTGGTTGAGGGAATTGGGGTTGTTTAGTGTGGAGAAAAGGAGGCTGAGGGGAGACCTTTCCACTCTCTACAACTGCTGGAAAGGAGCTTGTAGTGAGGTGAGTGTCAGTCTCTTCTCCCAAGTAAGAAGCAATAGAGCAAGAGGAAATGGCCTCAAATTGCACCGGGGAGGGGGGCGGTTAGGTTGGATATTAAGAAAAATTTCTTCACCAAAAGCATTGTAGGCCATTGGACAAGGCTGCCCAGGGAAGTGGTTGAGACACCATCCCTGAGGTATTGAAAATACCTGTAGATGTGGTGCTGAGGTACATGATTTAGTGGTGGACTTGACAATACAAGGTTAACGGTTGGAACCAATGATCTTAAAGGCCTTTTCCAGCCAAAATGGTTCTGTGATTCTATAATTAGACATAATAGAGGGCAAGGAGATCTGAATGAAACACTTGGAACTCTGGGAAGTCTAAGCAGGACTGCAAGGGAGCTGTGCATGCCTCAAGGGATACAGTTGGTCCTCTCCAAGTGCTGGGTAAATAATTTACAGGCAATGGCAGCATGATGAAGGTGCTGTGGGGGAAAAGAGACAAATTAGACCATAGGGAATGATTGACTACAGTTAAAGGTCACAAACCTTAGCAAATATATGGTAGAAACTGAGTTAATGCGGTGATACATTTACAAGGCCTGAGCCATCACAAGAAGGCGGCCTGGGATGGCAAAATCTGGACCAGAAAAAACACTGACACTCATGTATTGGCAGATCCTCCATAGGAAGGAGCAAGATCTAAGCCTCCGATTTCAGAATGGCCTGACACCTTTGGAAGCACCAGTTGGAATTCTATATGGAAGGCTTCATGTTGTGGATTGACACATTCCCCAATAATCTTTAAAGCATCTCCTCTTGGCTCTCTGGGAGGATGGCCCTGCTACGAAGATATGTCAGAGCCTACTCCCTAAAGGCCCAGGAGGTGTGTAAAGGATAGCAGTTAATCACAGAATCACAGAATCGTAAGGGTTGGAAGGGACCTCCAGAGATTATCAAGTCCAAACCCCCAGCCAAAGCAGAGTCCCTAGGACAGGTCACACAGGGAGGTGTCCAGACAGGTCTTGAATATCTCCAGAGAAGGAGACTCCACACCCCCCTGGGCAGCCTGTCCCAGGGCTCTGTCACCCTCACTGTGAAAAAGTTAAGGGCTGGAGAGCAACAGGAAGGACAGCTTGCTTGGATTGGGACATGAACTTTCAGAGGGGCACTGTGAGAATGCCACCAAATGAAAGAACGGGCTGGGGTACAATTCACACCACCAAGAGCAGAATGCAAATACTGTGAGCTGGTTGTGAGCACAGCAGCCTGCCGAAGTGCACCATGCTGACATGAGGGACCCTTATCAAAGCTGCTTTATCTGCCCAGAGCCAAGGCAGTGAATGCAATTGTGCTGCTGGAACAGAACAGGTGGACAAATACATGCCAGCTCACTGGTCAGTTGGCCCCAATCAACGGAGCAGACACAGGTTTTAGAGCGGAGAACACTTTAGTCTTTGACTGACCAGCAACCAGGTGAACTTCTGCATGTCTCGGGCAGGTATGATCAACACAATCTACAATATATTCAGCCTTTAGACTTAGACCAGGAGAAAATAGTTCCAAACCTGCCCTGAATGAAGAGATGCTAGAGATTCTTATTCTTCAAGTACCATTTTATTTTTAGCTGGGTCAGGAGGAATAAAATCTTCTCTTTGCAATTTTTGTGATAACGTTTAAGACTTAAAAGTCCCCTTTCCATACCAGATTTTGCATCCAAATGTTTTTTTACTTCTCATCAGTCTGAACTGTCATTTCCAAAGTATCAAGACAAGAAGAGTGGAAAAGATGTCTGGAGAGTAACACCATCGAGCCAGGAATGCAGAAACCAGAGACAGACAGGGTGGCATCTCCAAGCAACCACTCTCTGCTTGCAGACTTACCCTGAAACCAGGAATATGAGCTGAAACCAGCTGACATTCCAAGCATTTTTACTTTATTTTGACAAATCCCTCCTTCCAAATAGCCAGGCCTGTACCTTGGGACAAGGCTGTACTAACTCCTAAGGGGCAACTTCTTCAGCTGTTTCAACAGAATAAATGGTGCTAATCCAGGGGAAAAAAGAGGTGTCTTGCCCAACGACTTCTGAGTCACCAGAAAGAGTGGACCCGATGATCTCTTGAAGTCCCTTCCAACCCCTACAATTCTGTGATTATGAGACACCAGCTTTCTGCACCATCTCTGAGATCAAACATTTATGGCATGTCATGAAAGCCTGAGTGCCCTGGGACTTGGACACTAGAGAGGATGGGGTAAGGTAGCTATGTGCCTGCCTTTGGGACAACGCTGCTTATGTATAGCTAAACTGACAGCAAAAGATGCTGATTATTCCTTGTTTTCCAGATTAATGAAAAGATAAAAGGACCATGAAGGATGCTAACTGGAACACAGGCTTTAACTTTTCTTCAGTTTGCAGGTCCCCACAAATTTTCAAGACTCGATGAAAGCTGTGGCTGACAATAGGCTTGTTTCCCTAGGCTTGCTGTGGCAGGCAGAGTGGAGGTGACACATGGGAACACACCAGTCTGTGGCCACGGAGAGAAAGGGGCTGCTCAGGAATGAATATCTCCTCGCAAATGTGCAGTTACTGCACTTTGATTTGGTGACCATGCACCCCATCAACAGGGTGGAAAGAACACTGACTTGGGGATAAGGGAAAAGTCCTGTGTTCATCACCAGGAAATGCAGTTTCCAGGGTGTAACTGGGAGGTTTCTCCCAGTGTCAGAGCTTCAGGGCTGTCTTTGGCAGGAGTCACAGAATCACACACTCACAGGTTGGAAGGAACCTCTGCAGGTAATCTGGCCCAACCCCCCTGCTCAAGCAGGGCCAACTTGAGCCAGTTGCCCATGACCATGTCCATATGGATTTTTAATATTTCCAAGACAGCACAACCTCCCTGGGCAACCCTGGCCAGTGCTCTGTCACCCTCACAGGGAACGCTGTTTCCTGATGTTCAGAGGAAACCTCCTGTGTTTTAGTTTGTGTCTATAGCCTCTGGTCCTGGCACTGGGCACCACTGAAGAGAGCCTGGCTTTGTCCTCTTTGCACCCTACCTTCAGTATTTATCCCTTGAGCATCTTCTTCTCTAGTCTGCACAGTTCCAGGTCTCTCAGCCTTTCCTCATAGAAGAGATGCTCCAGTTCCTTGCATCATCTTCATGGCCCTTCACTGGACTCATATCCCAGGTGGGACATACTGGAGAGAGTCCGATGGTGGTTGGTGGTACGGGGCTGCCCTGGCTCCACTGCAGAATGGTGAGTACAGACTTAGAGGGGTTGTTTTCTTCTGGCTGACGTTCCCAGAAGGTAAAAAAAACCCCAACACTCCCTTTCCTCTCACTGCTACTGCCTGGATGAATGAGCAGAGGTAGGTTAGTGGGCAGTGTGGTCTGTCGAGCCCATGTGCTGGGTTCTCATGTTTCGGTCAGTTGTTTTCACCTTTCTGCCAAGTAAAAATAGCATGTTTTCAAGGGACTGTGAGTCGTGTGGTGTGGGAAGAGCCACCTGCTAAAAACACCAGGGAAGTTTTCCTGTTAATTTGTCAAAAGTAGACTTTTAATTTATCATTGTGGAGAAAGGATCACTGAAATCCTTGAACCAACCCCTTGCTGAGGGTCTTAACACATGGCAAAAGTTACAGGAGCAGTCAGGAAAGTGTGGGGGTTTATTAATGAGTGTTTGCAGAAGTCCACTGAGGGCTCTGCTGAGGTTGGAGATGTTTTCTGCCTCTTACTTTAAGGGAGTGAGTTTTCTGAATTACAGAGAAATAAAGCTTTCCCTGTCTCTGAGATATGTTTGGTGGAAAGTCCATCCCAAATTGGGTAGACTGGTGTTTTTTAGCCATGCAGCAGCTGGATAACCCAAGATGGAAAGGTTTTCTCTTGACTTTTGCTGCCTTGGGACATCCATGGGTAGGTGGCCCAGCAGGCAGGAATTGTGAATGATGACCCCATGGGGGGGGGGTTGTGTGCCCAGCAGGACAATGTGAGAGTGTGGGTAGAGAGAAACAGTCCAATGCAGGAATATTCCTGGTCCCCCCACAGCACCCTGTGGGACTGAGCACCCCCCTTACTCACCAGGACAGTCTAATCCATGGCTTTCTCTATGCAGTGAACAGGGTCAAAATCCTGCTCCGTGGAGGAAGTCTGAGCCTCCTGGTTGATTTAGTAGCAGAAGCAAGATTATCCTGCTTGTTCTCAAGAGAGGTAATGGACAATGGGAAGTGTGGCTGAGCTCCTTGTAGGATCTCTAGAACATTCAAAGGAGGTGACACACCTGAGTCTGGGAAACACTCATCTGGCCCTCAGGATCTGAACATAGGTTTTCAAGGCTCACTCTCAGAAAAGACATGAAATACATTCCAGCTCTGAGCCATACCTGAAATTGGTGAGACATCAGTGGGATTTCAGGTCTCAGCCAGTCCTTTGCGATGGTGCTATGACATCTTCATGTGCTGGCAGACCTTCAGGCAGTATTGCAGACAAAGGCAAGGACCTGCAGCATGTGGGAAGTCATAACACCACCACAAACCTGCAGGTGAAGCTGGTTTTGAAGACACAGCAGTAATTCTACACAAGGAGGATCTTTCAAATTAAAAATCCAGATATATATGTGTATGCATATGAAGTCTGTACATGCTACTAACCAACTTACTGTGTTTGTCCTCAGAAAGATGTTTCCATATTCATGATAGATGAAGAAAGTCTGACCTATCACGTCTTAATTACCCATAGTCACTGCACTAAACAACAAACTGTGGGGAAAATTTTGTAGCATAGATTGAGATTGCACTAAAAATAGCACATACAAAACAAGCACAGATGCCAGATGCTGGGCATTTGGAACATTCTGCCTTTTTCCACAAATAAAACCACTACTTACTTCATTGCCTAATCCAGTGCATGCTTCCTTTTCTTTTTTTATCCACCCCAAGATCTGTTATGGAAGTTTCACGCCTGTTTGCTGAAGACACTACAGTTGTTTGAATAAACAAAGTGCATTTCCCTTCATCCCATTGGCTTTGCCTAGAAATGCTGATGAGGTGCTTCTGTTTGCAAAACTGGTCCCAGAGAGATAGTGGTGTGAATTTTGTCCTGCGGTGTTTGCACAGGCACTGGTGGCAGAACTAACACAAATACTCATGGGAATTTGCTTCTGCAAGGTTAGTGTCAGAAATGATTTATTGAAGCCTTCCTCCCGCTCACCAGTTTGGCATCTGTCAAGCAAGTAAACAATACCCTGGTGATTTCAGAGTGCTCTGTGGCTGGTCACTGAGCAAACAACCCAGATCAGAGTCAATATTTTGGGAGTAATCAATCAATGGGTATTTATTCCCACAAAATTTAGGTTGGAATACTTTGAATCAAGGGTCAAAATCAATGTTTTTGAAGATAAATCCATTTTTTTCCTGTTGATGAGTTAGTCATTCACCAAAGTTGGTGAGATAGTCGATCCAAATAAAGTTACACTCATCTGATGCAAAATGATGTAAAAAAATAATCTCATTGGTGAGATTACAGAAAAAAGTCTATCTGTCCTCATGTGTTTCCATTTTGACAAATGGAATTTGCATGGTGCTGCCACATCATGGAATGTCCCTGCCAAACATTTCTTCATTAATCCCAGTTTCTGAGACTTTGGCACTTTAAAAGGTCTTCCTTTTTAATCTTTATCCATGAACTGCACGTTGTCCTGAACTCTTCCACCATGAGTGAGAATGATGGAAATTCAGATTCACAGGATCACAGAATCACAGAATCATAGGGGTAGGAAGGGACCTCCAGAGATCATCAAGTCCAACCCCCCTGCCAAAGCAGGTTCCCTAGGACAGGTCACACAGGGAGGCATCCAGACAGATCTTTACTATTACAGAATCACAGAATCACTGAGTTGTAGGGGTTGGAAGGGAACTCCAGAGATCATCGGGTCCAACCACCCTGCCAAAGCAGGCTCCCTAGCTCATATTACACAGATAGGCGTCCAGATGGGTCTTGAATATCTCCAGAGAAAGAGACTCCACACCCCCCTGGGCAGCCTGTCCCAGGGCTCTGTCACTCTCACTGTGAAAATGTTCTTCCGCATGTTGGTGCGGAACTTCCTGTGCTCCAATTTGCAGCCATTGCCCCTTGTCCTGTCCCCACTGACCATCAAAAAGGGGCTGGCTGATTCCCCCTGTGTCCCACACTTGAGATATTTATAAACATTGATCAGATCCCCTCTCAGTCTTCTTTTCTCAAGACTGAACAGCCCCAGTTCATTCAGCTTTTCCTCATAGGGGAGATGCTCCAGGCCTTTAATCATCTTCCTAGCCTTCCACTGGATTCTCTCCAGGAGATCCCTGTCTTTTTTATACCAGGGAACCCAGAAAATCAGGGCCTGATGAATTGCAGGTATAGTTCCCAGAACAAGCCCAGCTCCCGGGGAGTTTAATTCATACGGCAAGGAATTTAATTTATATTTCGCCCCTCTTATGGTTATGTATGGCCCAGCCAGTGGTTGGAGAACCCAACCAAGAAGGATCATAATTATTTTTTTCTGTTTATTCACCAGATAAACAGCTATTACCTTCATGGGCTTAAGATGTTATGTTCTAGCCACAGCCAACAACACTTTTCCTCACCTCCAGAAAGTGCTGGGTGGTTAAAGCATTGGACAGGAACCTGAGATAGTGGCTTGAAGCTGGCAGGTACCGCCAAGCTAGGATCAGGTTGGGCTGTAATGCTCATTTTGTCCTGTTCAAATGTCAGTTTAAAGTGTTCCTGTGAGGACATGATTAGAGCATATTGAGCCATAAATAAGAAAGGCCTAAGGGGTGTTAAGTTTACGGCTGGACTCAGTGATCTGAAGGGTCTTTTCCAACCTCAACAATTCTATGACTCTACAATCAGCTGAGGACAGACATGCACTTTGCAAACAGCTGCATTTATTGAAAACCTTTCGCTCTTGGCTTTTATCTCTGCTGGCAGATACTGACCCTCCACCTCTGCGAAGAGCTGGGCACTGCTGTGTCTGCTTCAGGCAACACGCTGCACCTCTGAGGTCCCTTTGACAGCAGGTCCGTGGGAGCACCAAGCGAGCAGGCATGGCTGGCCGGGGACAGACATCTGCCCATGCTCTGGAGCACCCTGGAGCTCTCATTCCATGCTGTTCAAGTTTGCATCTCTCCGGAATCTTCCTTCCTATGCTCTTTGGGGCTCAGGTACAGTTTGTTTTCCAATCTCTGCTGAGTTATTAGATTTTTCTTTTTCCTTCTGCATCTAGGGGAAACAACCCACTAGCACAAGAACATGGTGCAACTCAGGAGACCCTGGGTTTGGGGGGCACTTCTCCAAAGTCTGACCCAAGGGTTCTGGTTAGCCAGGAAAGGCAGCCTTGGGTCCCAGTACTCCTTGCCATTGGTACCACCATGCAGCACAGCCGCTCCACCTCCTTTGACAACAGTGCATAGAAATCCTCTTCTCAGTGGTCTGTGGGGACAGGACAAGGGGCAATGGCTGTAAGCTGGAGCACAGGAAGTTCCACACCAATATGGGGAAGAACTTTTTCACAGTGAGGGTGACAGAGCCCTGGCACAGGCTGCCCAGGGGTGTGTGGAGTCTCCATCTCTGGAGATATTCAAGACCTGTTTGGATGCCTCCCTGTGTGACCTGTCCTAGGGAACCTGCTTTGGCAGGGGGGTTGGACCTAATGATCTCTGGAGGTCCCTTCCAACCTCTATGATTCTGTGATTCTGTGATCCTGTGTCTACCTGCTCGAGAGCTCCTATAAATGAGGAACAGGGGGCTTTTTCCATAAAGAGATGTAGCCCAGGCTCAGCACCCACTTCTGTAACAGGGAGTAAATTATTCAACCTGAGCTTTGTCTTAAGAATATGATTCAGCTATGCAAATTCCTAAGGGCTGTCTGTGTGCATGTCTGCATTAGCTAAAAACTTAGTCAAGCCTGTGTGTAGATTTGTAGATAGTCTGTAGACGATAGATGGAGAAGGGAGTTTGCAGAGGTTTGGTTTTTTTTCCAATAAGGCAGATTTTTCCCACTCCTCATGGAGGAAATCTCCTTCATTCCTTAAATGAGTGGTGATGGGCCAACAGGTGAAATAGGGAATGGAAATAGGCTTTATTTTACTTATGCACATGGAGATTTTTCTCTTGCTCACACACATCTCTACGCCTCTTTGCGCCAACAGGTCCTCGAACCTCTTAGTCCTTCTGTCACCAGGAGGAGACCTGGGTCCTTCTGAGGTTGTAGGGAAAGGCATTCAAAACTGAGTACTGAAAACTTGTGCCTCTTCCGCTTCATTTGCTTTAGCAGAGCTGGGGAGGTGTGCAGGTCCTGGCACTCCTCTCATCCCCACATACTGCCTTCCCCTGCCATGCCCAGTGCTGATGTAAAGAATCATGGAAGTGCTGATGTAGTAAAGAATCAGCCCAGGGGGTTTGTGGAGTCTCCATCTCTGGAGATATTCAAGACCCATCTGGATGCCTCCCTGTGCAACCTGTCCTAGGGAACCTGCTTTGGCAGGGGGGTTGGACTTGATGATCTCTGGAGGTCCCTTCCACCCCTACAATTCCGTGATTCTGTGACTCTGTAAATATATGAAGATCTTTTAAAAACATCAGAATCATACAGACACTTAGGTAGGAAGGGATCTTTAAGTCTTAAGTCCAGCCATTAACCTAGCATTCCAAGTCCACCACTAAACCATGTCCCTCAGCACCACTTCTACATGCCTTTTAAATACCCCCATGAATGGTGACCCAACCACTTCCCTGGGTAGCCTGTTCCAGTGCTTGACAACACTTTTGGTGAAGAAAATTTTCCCAATATCCAATCCCCTGGTGCAACTTGAGGCTGTTTCCTATTGTCCTATCATTACTCATATCCCAACAGCCATGAGAGCTCTTTAACCCTGTTCCCTCTCTTAGTCTGCTATGGCCATGCCACCTGCCTCCGTGGCACCTTGGTAGCACATTTGGGAATGGGTCTGCAGATCCCTGAATCCCGGCTGCTGGAGGGAGTCCTGGGGTTTCAGAGCACAGCTCCTGGAAAGGCCACACAAGTGAGGAGGGCTGGGCTGGTGGCCAGATCTCTCAGAGTTGACTTTTCACAGCCAAAAAAAGAAAAAAGGGCCTGGTATTCCAAGGGGAAGGGGAAGAAGGGATGCAGCATCCTGGAGCATCACAAAGCTGGCAGGGCTCTGGAAAATGCAGATGCTGCTTTTGATCATGTCAGAGAGGGAGGGAACCTCATGAGCTCGCAGACACGAAACCCGGCTCATCCCACAGCAAACTGAAGGCCGGCCTTGCTGATGCTGACAGGATGAATTACTGGTGTAATTCAGGGTGAGACCTGCCCCTTTCCCTGCTTTGGTTATAAAACCATTCTCGAGGGAACCAGGGATGGCTCCTCACTCCTTTTGGCTCCGTTCAGGCCGCAGCTGTAGAAACACAATTGTTTTGCGAATGGAATCATGTTATTGTTTGTCATACTTGCATAGGCTGGGGCCTCTGTAGCTGAATTATATACATGTATATATTGCCTTTTCCCCAGAGAAACCCTCTTCCCCACTTCCAGGCCTCTCCCACACACCCTACCTTTCAAAAAGACACAGCAGTTTTACTGCAGTTCTCTTGTGCGTGATTGCAAATGCTTTTTGCTTTCTGCCTGGGGCCTGCCAGCTTTTCTCCACCGCTGCCAAATGGCAGCAGCAAGGAGAAAGGCTATCACCTCAGGCTGGAGGCTTTCCTTTCTGCTGTGCTCTCCCTGTCCTCCTTCTGCTAAGCAAAACTAGCGTGAGGTCAAGGAAGAGATCGTGTTAAGTCTTTTGAATGACCTTTTTGGAGTATACATGCTGTTGGCTTCTGCTACCAGCAGCTTCCCTTGCCACAGCAGGAGATAGATGTCCCTTTGGACCTTTCTCCACGCTACCATGTTACCAGGTCTTTTTTTTCTCTGTTGAGTAATGTTAGCAACCTGCTAGGCACACCAGCTCTGAGCCTTGGGCTGATCAAGGAGAGACTAATGTTGAATGGAGGGTAAGCTTGTGATTGCCTGAGCAGATGCACTTGGTACAAACCATCACATATGGCCCACAGCTGGCAGACATGCTGCTGGACAATATTTTGGCATCAGCAGCTGGAGCATGCACCCTGCTTTGCCCTCACCTTTCCAGATGCTGGTTTGGAACCTTGATGGGGGGAAGTGATGGGCAGACCTCTTTTTGCACTCCATTGCCTCTGAACATCCATTTAATGGGTTCAATGTTAGGAGTCTGGACCAGGTTGTCCAGAGTGGTAGATGTCCCAGCCCTGGAAGCATTCGAGGTCAGGTTGGATGGGGCTCTGAGCAACCAAATCCGGTTGAAGGGGAGGTTGGATTCGATGGTCTTCCAAGGTCGCTTCCAACCTAAGCCATTCCACGATCTGATGATTGTATGAAAACCTATGGCATCTTTGGTCTTACCTGAGAGGTATCCAACCCTCACAGGTGTGATGCAACACTGGTCGGGATGCAGCCTAGCAGGGCTGGGGAACGGATGGAAACGAGGAGCCCCGGTCCAGCAGCAGCTCCCTACTTCGTATCCCAGCCCTGCACTGCTATGAAAATCGAATCTTCTCCAAGCAAGCCCCCAGGAATGGCCTGGACACAAGTGGGAAGTTGGGCTAGTGAGCTGCAGCGAGGGGCTGGGGCCAGGGTGCAACTGCCACTAGATGTCAGCCACTCCTTGTTGCAAACCAGAGACGCAAAAATGCAAGAAAAATCACTGAAAAGACTCAATTCCTGGTTTTCCGTGACGTTCTGCTTATCTTCCCTTACCAAGTACTTGCAGAAGAGTGTCTCTGAGTTGCTTCGGAAGAAAATGCCTCACTTCATCCATGAAAATATTTAATGTCAGGTTGCTTCTCTATAGAATAATGTTTTAAACCTTAGTATTGCAGAAGCAGATTGTCAGATGATTTGCATCTATTTTGCAGGAAGGATGTTTTCCCCTTCCTTAGAGTAAGTTCAGGAAATGAGAGAACCAGGCAGGAAACTTGCTAAATGCTGATGGAAATATAAAACAAAGATCTTTATCTCACCAGTGAATTGGCAAGCCATGGGTAATTCGGGGGGTGGGGGTGGGGTGGGGGTGGGGGTATTTCTTTTAATGCTTTAAACCACTGATTTTAAATAGACAAATTGAACATTAAGTCTCCCTTCCCTGAACCTGCTGAAATTGATCTAATGAATAAGCACTTCTGCTTCTGGCAAAGCAAATCCAGCAGCAAAATCAAAAGTGACAAATTACAGCAAACTTTGCAGTGAAATAATACTTGAGTTTGTAATCCTCTGTTGGTATACATCTGGCACATGGTAGGTCCCCCCCTCTCCCCCAAAATTAGGAAAACAGAAGAACAATTCCTCACTGATACCTTAGCACATGAGTCCAAGCTTGCTGCCTCTACCCTCAAAGCCACCTTTGTGCTTTTCCAGCCCCGTGGTGACTGTTTGGTTGGCTGTTCCCAGAGCGTAAAACAAAGCATCTGGTTGTTAACAACATAAAGCTGTTGCAACATCTGGAGTCTGCCAGGATGCGCAGGACCTCTGGCCAGAAATCACTTCCCAGCTGCAGGCAGTACTAGTGGTACAGGATCTGCTGTACCAGCTCAGCATCAGCTGGGAGCTGCCTGATCTGCACCCATCCCCTCATCCTCTTTCCTTGGTGAGGTGCGGTGAGCACATGGCACAACGCGGTTGCAGCCAGGACTGCAGTCTGGCTCATCACTGCAAGCATGTTGTTTGCTCAAACTACATTAATGTTTGCCAGTCTGGTTGAACTGCCCTAGGTTGAAGCAGAGGCTGAACATTCTTGGCTTATTTTATGAGCCAATTAGCCCAGGTGTCCCGAAAAGGGCACCATGGAGCATCAGCGACACAGCTGCTATGGGGCTGTGCAATGGGGCTGCCACCTATGGGTGAAGAGCTCAAAGCCAGACTCGATCACCCCAGGGAAAGCATCAAACTCAAGGAGTTACCAACAGCAAAGCCTGAGGCTGAGAAAGGGGAAGTGGTTGGGTTGTTACTGCAGATCCCTCACCCATTCCTGCGCAGGCAGATGCAGCTCTGGGCTCATGGAGATGATGGTGCAAGAGGGCTTGGAGCCAGCTCCATAGGACAAAGGCTGCAAGAGCCAAGGCAAGCCAGACCCCTGCTCTCTGGCGGTTCCTGCTGCCTTGCTGTGCCGATACAGCTCTTGGTGGGCCTGCTGCATAAACCAGATCACCCACATGATCCAGGTTACAAACAACCTTCAGCATAAAGCAAATCAAAAAACTCTGATGGCTATTTTTAACCCAGACCTTTTTGCTGATCTTTGCAGCTCAGTGCTGCAAATCATGTCGCTGGCAAAAGGAAGGAGGAGCTGAAGAGCAGTTATGGGAATGACGGGGGTGTGGCAGAAACTTTGTCATGGAAGCCAGGGTCTCATGACACCGTGTTTTCACATTGACAGAGCTCAGGCTGCTCCTGATTTCTGGCAGAACTCTGGTCTTCTTCACTACGAACCCCTTAACATTTGCTCTCTTTAAAGACAGCTTTAAAACCCTGAAACTAACCCAATCAACCAAAGAAAAAGTCCTGATAAAGGTTACTTTTTGTGAGTTTGTTCCAACCACACTCTCCCCTCTATGGGCAAACCCAGGCTGATTTGTCATCCCAGTGGCTAGGGAGGTTGTCCCCCCGGTTTGGAGCCACTACAGCAAGCTGCTGTCATTTCACAGGTGATGTCACTCTGCAGTGCCTGAGTGGGGAACCTGCATGAGGGCAAGTGGCCCTCGGAGACCTGGAGCAGTGAACACCATCTCATATGCCATGGCTGAGGTTCTCCAGTGCTGTAAACAGCCCCAGGGACAAAGCTCTTTTGTGTTTGTTACGTTTAACTGTAGCTATCTTAAAGAATCCTAATCATGAGTTTCAAGTCAGAGATCTCATTAATCACCACCCTGAGAACATCTCAGAGATGAGCTGCCAAAGGCATGAGCAAATCACTAATTACCAGCTTTAGATGCTGCTCTTCAAAACTTGATTAGCTCCAGATACACAGGTGATAATTCCAACTGTTTTCTTTATAGCGCATCCTATTATCCACTCTAGGCTGATTTAGGTTCTTATTAGAATAACATTACGCTAGTTAAGTAATCCTGCACGTAGAATGCTTCATGATGGAGATGATTATGTGGGTTTAGAGGATGACTAATACCACAAAGTGTACTATCAGTGTGAGAGAAACTGGTGAGGGATATGCACAGAAAGGAGGAACTCCTTGTTCTGGCGAACATCCAAACTGTGAACGGGAACAACAAAAGGGAATGGAAAATAGGTGGAGCATTAATAAGCTTAAATTTAAAAAAAAAATAAAACGGTAAGAATATATAGATAATTGATTGAATCCTTCCTCTGCAGGGCTGGAATTACCCCTAAGAGTGCATCCATTTCAAGCACGTTCCCAAGAGCAGAATTTGTGCCTTCCAAAAGCCAGCAACAGCTCTCAAACACTCAACAGGCAGGTAGTTACGCCATCCTCCACCGTGCTCCCCACACCTGACTGCTCAGTGCATCTCTGAATACACCTATTCCAGAACAGGTGAAATAAAAAGGAGCCTCGCAGGAACCTCTGCTCTCCCCAGGAGCCAAATCCCAGCAGTGTTTCAACAACCAACAGTTGTGCTCCCATTCAGTTTTGGGGATATGCTCAGACAAGCCTGAAGCTCCAGCTGCATCCCCAGCCAGCACTCAGGACCTGTGTGCTGTCAGTTTTTCTGTCCACCCTGCATGCAAGCCCTGAAGCATGCAGGTACTTTCACTGTTGCCCAGTGATGTCTTTCGTTCTCAATTATTTCTCAAAACCCACGTTGAGATCCAGACCATGCTGGATTAACCCACTCAGAACATCCCTGCACTGGAGCTTGAGCATTACATCCTTCTTCCTTCTGGGTTAGAAAACACTTCCAAAAACAAGGAAGCCTGATTCAGAAACAAACTCATAAAAAAAGTGAGGGCTGCCAGGAATACCTTAGTTATCCACAGAGGTTAACATTTTATTTTGATATAAAAATTAAATAGCAACAGTTTTGGTTTTGGCTTTTTTTTTTTTTTTACAGTGATAAATTAGAAATTTACAGTACATACATCAAAGTAGATATCTTTTTCTGTACACCCCAAAATAATCAGCATCTATTTCCTTAAAATTCAGAAAAAGGAGCTAGCCTGCCTGTTCAATGTAAGAGCTAAGCTTGTACCTCTCCATCAGATGCTTCCAAAACCCACATTGGGAAGAGCACACACCAGGGCAGGGAGAAAGGAGCAGGGACTGTGCAAGGAAGGTAACTGCTGTGAAGGTTTTAGTTGTATAACCACAGCAACTGCACTTCCGAGACAGGATTAGTCACACATTTTTTTTGGCTTTAAATTCATAACAACGCTGAAATGAGAGAACACAGGAGCTGGAGATACCCACTGCGCACCACGGCCAGGTTTTAGGCTGTCTGCTGTGACCTCCCACGCACGCTGCCCTGAGGCAGAGCAAGGTAAAATGCAGGTGGGCAAATACATTTATGGAATGATTTCATTGCCACAATAGTTAATCTCACTTTGGGTCGGGACAGCATCTCTGAATGCTTGGGGAAGATGTTCCTCAGAGACAGCAGCTGGTGCTTGTCCCAACCCATCTCCTCCCCATAGTATTTCAGTCCCTCACACTCACTTTGGGATATCTCCCCCAGGTCCCTCAGAGGGCCATGCAGTGCAATTCTCATCCAACTCACTTCCTGTTCTCATCCAAGTCACTTCCAACATCTCAAATCACTGCAGACATCTGTCTGTCATGGTCCACAGGGTCACAGGCGGAGATGCTGGGATCTGGTAACAAGGTACTTCTTAACATTCACGTCTGTGTACACAACACAGTTAAAAATGCCATTTATTGAATCAGTCAGGTCAAACATGGGTTGGATGGGCTAGAAGAACATCCGGTCTGCCTCAGGATGAAGGACACTTGAGGGAACGTGACATCTTGTCGCAGCCCAGCACCAAGTTACAGCCAAGACTCTTACCGCACCCTCACCCCTTGAAAGTCAACACAGAGCTGCCAGCCTTACATCCCTTGCTGGGCCAGGAGAAAGGTTGCACAGTGAAGAAACTAACGCCTTTTCCCACTTGCAGAACTCCTTGTCCATGGGGATTAACCAGATCCAAAGACAACACTAATAGCGAGAGCCTTTACGGAGAGGATGAAAAGGCTCAGCTGGTACACAGTGTTAGCCAAGACAATGCTCGCATGTCTCGAGCAGAACGTGTCAAGTTGTCACTTGTTCTGCTGGAGCAGGAGCCCAACCGCAGAGACTGCAATTAGGGTTTGTTTGGGGTTTGGTTTGCCTTTTCTTTTTGGGGAAAAAAAAAAAAGTGCTCTAGCACATGTTTCAACATTGACATTGAAACAATACACGCTTCTGGGACAGATTAGTGCTCACGGCCAGAGCTGGAATGAGCTGTGGTTTGGGAAGCACATGGGGCACCTGTGTGAAAAGCGAGTGCTGTAATAAAGCAGCGCCTGTTCTCAGCTGCCCTCCAAGGTCGCGCAGGTCAGATGCTCTGCAGCTGACCAGGTTCCACACAAACAGATGAAGGGAAAGTTTAGAGCACAGAGATAAAACTGAAGGTCCTTCAGAGGAACAGGGCATCAGAGCAGTGTCCTCTTTAGAAATAGCCCAGCAGCACCTATTTGCATCACCTTCCTTACTAGCCAAACAAGCTCCCAACACAAGATTGAAGCTCCCCACAAGCACAAGCTGATGCCTCCTCAAATAAAAGCGTAAGAAAACTCAACAGTTGCTACGAAACACCACTGTTCATCAAGAAGTTGGATCGCTTTTCTTAGGATCCCTTTACAAAAACTGGAAATGTCTCTTGTTGTTCCTGAGGACTGAATGCCTGCTCATATTCGGCATGTAAATATATGTTAAAAAACCCCCACTCCATAGCTGTCAGCAAGCAATTGGAACATCATTGTGAGGCAGTCAGCTGTACCGCGATGTCATGGGCTGAGAATGTTCTTTTAATTGTAACTGACACACATAATTACACAACTGATCTGTGTGAACACGAGGTTGCCAAGGAACTTAACATTTCGCTTCTCCCCAGACTGGCGTCTGCAGAGATACCATCGCACTGAACGAAATATATTAAGACTTAATTGCTTCATGCAATGGGTCTCCAGAGAGAGACAGATAAGTTTACTTGGAAAAAACTGGCATTGTTTGAAGAGACCCTCAACTCATTTTTCTCTTTCCTGGAGGAAGAAACACCATGATCTAAGACTGTATTTAAAGCTATTAAATGCAGCAGAATAAAGTAGCCCGCTGGAAACAGCAGGAGCACCTGAAGGCACAGAGGCAGACAGGCAATGATGACCGATGCAGAAGGCCATACGGAATTCCTCTGACTTCTGACAATGGCCTTGAGTAAAGCTTTTTAAAAAATTAGAAATCTTGGTAGAAGCACAGAATAATTCAGGTGGGAAGGGACCTAGGGAGAGCCAAATACCTGCAAGGCAGGGTCAACTCTCGATTCAGACCAGGTTACAGACGGTAAAAAGAATGAGTCAAAATTATCACTAGATGATCAGATGACTGAAAGAATCATCCTCATTAATACCTCACTAAATCCTCCACATCATGGGTAACTATCAGACTTGGGAAAAAATCTACTTGGTATTTGTTGGAGGACCCGATCCTTGGCTGAATTGTGAAGTGTATGGGAGCAAAAGAATTGCCCAGGACATAAAGACACAACCCTCAGCAAGTGCTTCCTTCACGATGCTGAACGCGGAAAGAAATCTAACCGATGTCCTGGATACTTCATCTGCTGATAACTGGACCCTAAATCAGAATTTGGCCCCAGACCGCCTTTCCTCTACCAGCTATAAGACAACGAAAAGAAACCAACATCCCACAGCTGTGGGCTACAGTCCCTCACCTTCTAAAGACTTCGGTCAGTATATTGCATCCTGCTTTAAAAAAAAAAAAAAAAAGAGAAAAATAACATGTTTGGATATTTCACAGCTTTTTAAAGCCTCCCTGGGCTTTCCTATTTTGGGCAGCATGGCTTATGGCTATCGTATCTGCAGCATGATCTTCTTGCTGTTTATTCTTTAAGGCTTTTTTGTCCCCGTCCCCCCACCACGTCCCCGAGACAGGTTGTGTAACCGTCTCCCTACTCTACTCCCAACATTTACACAGCAATGCTTACACACGATCAGTCCTTCTTGGGAGAGCAGTCAGACCATCGGGGTGTTTTCCTTCTCATACCACGGTCTCGTTCCCTTTCCCAGGTTTCACCCAACCATCTGCTCTCTTCTCCCGTTTCACTTTCCCTGAGTTCACCAGTCTGTTCGAGCACTTCTGCCACGTGTGCAGAGTCTTGGCTGACCAGATCCACATACCTGACGTAATACCAACCAGGAGGGACATGAAGATTTTGAGCATCTCCACTGCCATGTTGGAATCATCTGCTGAATAGCGGAAAATGGCCCAGTTGGAGATTTCATAGAAGTAACAGGCGATGACACATGTGGCTGGGACGGTGTACAGTACTGAAAAGACACCGATTTTGACCATCAGCCTTTCCAGCTTGTCAGTTTTAGTTCCATCCTTTTGAAGATTAGACCTGATTTTAAATAAGGCCACGAGCCCTGCTGCAATGAATAAAGTCCCAATGACCAGGTAGGTAAAAAGCGGGGCGACGACGAAGCCCGTCAGCGCATCTAGGTTCTGGTTCCCAACATAGCACAGACCGGTGAGCTCGTCCGCGTCTACTAGTCTCATAATCAAAATGACGATGGTCTTCACTGCGGGGATAGCCCAGGCTGCAATATGGAAATAGGAACTGTGCATTTCTATAGCTTCATGGCCCCACTTGAGCCCTGCAGCCAGAAACCACGTCAGTGTGAGGATAACCCACCAGATGGAGCTAGCCATCCCGAAAAAGTACATCAGCAAGAAAATTATAGCACATCCTGTGTTCTTAAGACCTTCTTGGATAAGAACAGGTTCTGCTGCCTCTTCAAAATCACAGGATATCCTTTCCCGGCCCACAGTTAGCCTCACAATATAAGCAATGCTATAAATATTGTAGCACATGCTCAAAAATATGATTGGGCGCTCAGGGTAGGAAAATCTGGATGAATCAATCAGGAAGGTCAGGACCGTGAAGGCAGTTGAGATGAAGCAAAGACTGGCCCACACGGCCATCCAGATATCCGTGAATTCCTTAGCTGACCTGCTGTAGAGACCGGCATCGTAGCCACACTTCAGGACACAGTTCAAGCTTCTCTTCACCCAGATGTACTGCTCTGAGTTAGATCCCATGCTGTGGCACTCTTCTCCAGGCTGCAAGGAGGTCTTGCTGTGAAGGGGAACCTCTTCGTCCCCGGGGCCCTCCATGCACATGTGGTTGTGATCATTCTGGGGTGGGAATTTGCTGCAGTTTAAGCTGTCTGGCCAGGCAAATCCAAATTCTTTTAAAACGGGTTCGCACCTTCGCTTGACGGAGAGGCACATGCCACCACAGGGACCTATGGGGATGTTGATCTTCTCTGTGCACATCGGGACATAGACTGAACAAAGGAAGAACTGGAAGAGAGAGAGACAGAAATCACAGCTCTGGCGGGGGAGGGGGGGGGCGGAGGGGGGGCGGGGGGGGGGGGGGGGAAACGAAGCAGGTCAAAATGTAACAAGATGAGGTTTTTTTTCTCCTTTTTAGCAGCAATATTTGGTCCTTTGCCTTAAAAAACAGGAAGCGGCATAAAGCAAATAAACCGAGAAGAATAAAAACAAAGGAGGAAAAAAAAAAGAAAGAAAAAAAAAAAGAAAGAAAAAAAAAAGAAAGAAAAAAAAAAAGACCAACCTAAAAATATTGTCTTCTTTCAGTTCAAATGCGGTCCAAAGCCAAAGCCTGGCCAGTTCTCCTCCCTAGATTAGCTCCACGTACATTTAGCCCATCAGTTTCAATAAAGCCGGGGGGTACAGCCAGATCTGACCTCAAGGGTGCAATTTAGGAAAGGGAAAAAAAAAACAACCAACCCACCCAACAAATCGAAGCGGTTTGAACAAGTACATATACTTGTTGTAGGCACCGCCCGGCTACTACAGCTAGCAAACAAACAGACAGGAAGGCATTTATTGAATTACTTCGGCTCCCGGTCCTCCCGAGGGGAACGCGCTTCGCTCCGACCATAAGATCGCACACGGGTTTAGGGCTGTAATAAAACGTCGCCGTTCCCTCGGCTTTAGGAGCAATCGCAACTCCGCGTCCCGACAGCGTTAGCGGGACGGGGCGCTAATGCGGGAGCTCTGCCCCGAGAAACAAGCCGGGTTTTGTTGGATGAAACCGATGCCCGTGGGGAGGACGCGGATCTCGCCATCCGCCTGGGAAAGAAACTCCCGGCGGAGGTCCCGGGGCAGGCGGCGGCTCCCGGGGCAGGCGGCGGCTCCCGGGGCAGGCGGCGGCTCCCGGGGCCAGCTTCGCTGGCTTCTCCTTCGAGCTGCGACCGGCCAAAGCTCCGGGAGTCCCAGTTTTCCACGGCCAGAGACGAGGACCGCCCCGTCCCCCGCTCCTCAACGCCGTGCCACCCGCCGCCTTCCCGGGGCAGTGCTGCCCCGGTGTTCCCCCCCACCTCCATCCAGGATGGGCTACGCTCCCCTCCCAGCCAGCGGGAAACGACGCTGCACGGCGGAGGGGCGTCGGAGGCGGGGGGCAGTTTGTTCCCGGACTGAGCCGAGGGATGAGGATGGGAACAGTCCGGTGACAGCCGGTCCGGGCGCTGCGCAGCATCCCCCCCGCACCCCCCAACACGCACACCCCTTCCCCATGTACCAAGTGGATCCCCGGGGTTCCGACCCACCTGGAGCTGGCTGGAGCAGCCGTACTGGATGAGGGGGGTGAAGGTGGTGAGCTGCAGCTCCGCGTCCGCCTGCAGCTCGTGTCCCACCAGGTTAGGCATCTTGGTGACATTGTAGCCCAGGTTCTGGCACATGGCGATGCGGATGGCGTCGCAGCGCCGCTCCTCCTCGTCTCCGAAACCCCGCGCCCCGCCGAGCAGCCCCGCCAGCAGCACGGCCAGCAGCCGGGCACGGCCGGACGCCCCCTCGCCACCGCCGCCCCCCGCCATGGCCCGAGCAGCGCCCACCTGCCCCGGCTCCGGCCCCGGCTCCGGCCCCGGCCCCGGCCGCGCCGTGCCGCACGGGCCGGCTCCAACGGGGAGGGGCCGGGGGCGGCTCCGCTATTAAACAGCCTTGCCGAGAAACTGCCCAGGGGAGGGACGGCACCTCCCCGCGCCCTCCCAGCGCCGCCGCCTCCGCCCCGGGGAGCCCGGCCCGCCGCGGAGCGCCTCCGGAGGGCGAGGGGTGCTATGTGCGCCCCCCGGACCCGCACCGCGGAGTGAGCCCCGCTCCCCGGTGAGCCCCGACCCCCACCTCCGAAAAGGAGCTTTCCTCCTCCTGGCTGCATCCCGCCACCCCTCATAACGGCTCCCCTCTCTTCTTCCTGGGGATTCCCTACCTGGACCCCATGTCCCTGCTTCTCCGAAACACCCTGGGACACCCTGTCCATGCCCCCTCTCCCTGGGACACCCTGTCCATGCCCCCTCTCCCTATAACAAGTACCCCCTTTCCTCCTTCCGCCACTGGGAGACATCCCCACTATCCCACGTGTTGTGTGTGTCGCCCCCCCAGGCCTCCCCAGCACGGGTGCAGGACAGGGGGCTCTCCATTGCACCCAAGTCCTGCTTCCAAGAGAGGGGGTGGGCTGAGAGCCCCACACACACCTTGGGGCTCGTTGTGCCCCAGCCCTGCCCTCTCTTCTGGCCTGTTTTTCTTCAGACAAGGCTGCTCAGCTTCTTCACGGCCAGGTTACAAATGTCCAGGGTGGTGAGCTAACTCAGGGTGCTGCCTTTCCTTCCCTAGGGAGTGAAGTTGAGCCCCTGGGTTAGCTCTGGGGCTTAGCGCTGTTTGTTTCTTCATTGGCACCAAGAAACCTGTAGGGAACAGCTAGGTCCCTCCTGGCATTTGTATAAATCTCTGTAAAATAAACAAATGTGGATGAAGCATTCATGAATCCAAAGGGGAAAGGGCTGGATGATTAAGCAGACCCTCAACGTGTCAGGAGGAGGAATTAAGAGCAGACAAACGAGGCTCATGTTTAAATTCTCTCGGTATTATTTACACCTGTAATAAAATCTGGTTGAGCTGGTTGTGCTGTTAGCAAAAATATGTCATCTATTAATGACCTGTTTGTAAAGCACTCTGAAAATGTTTGTAAAGCCCCAGTTAAGTGACCTCTTACTATGTGTGTACAGTGAGTGGCATGGGCGCGCGCCTGAGTAGCAATGCCTCTGTGCACGCCTCTGGGCCTTCGCTTCTCCCTGACATCTCCCTGACGCATCGCTGGAGTAAGTCTAAGGCTAAGAGACTACGGCAGCACTTAAAGGTGGTTCCTTTCTAGACACGAGGCCTGTAACAGGCTGCCCAGGGAGGGGGTTGAGTCACAGACCCTGGATGTGTTTAACAGACGGGTAGATGAGGTACTTAGGGATATGGTTTAGCATAGGACAGGAACGGTTGGACTCGATGATCTTAAAGGTCATTTCCAACCTTGTGATTCTGTGATTGTAGGGGCTGATGCTCTGCTGTCCTCTAGCAAGATGGATAGTGTTTTAATTGAGGTTTCGTGAGCATAGATATTTACATAGCTCTCATCAGAGTTAATACTTTACAGCCAGCTCCAATAAACAGTGCCTCTAGCCTCGCAAAATCCTTGTGAGGCAGGCAAGTAATATTATCTGAACTTTTTAAACACACAGGCAGGCAGAGCTACAGTCCCAAGGTCAGGCCCGGAGCCTGTGATGGAGTCACCAGCTCAGCCAGTCTCTTGCAAGGCCCATATTTACTCCCAAGCGTTGCTGTCCGTAACCGGCAGCGCTCAGCTGCCAGGCCGGTGGGCTGACGATAACGCTGTGAATGCACACAGTGTCCTGCATGTGTCTGCTGAGCTGTTCCCAGCCCCAACCAGTTTACTGTCTACATCAGGCAAGCGCAGGGAATGGGTGACAGGCACCCTCCATATGCTCAAGCACCCGAAAGCACAATGCAGAGATTGTCATGGGACAAGGTTTTTTTTTGGTTTTTTTGGCCCAAATCATGGAGAAAAGAAGACTGCAGGATCACAGGAACCTGAAAAAACCCGGAGGATCACAGGGACCTCTCTTAGTACATGAAAACGCTTTTCATTTGCAGTATCCTGCTGCAGTCAGGCACCCAAGCAGCATTTGCTGCCACCTTCGTTGAATTCCGGTGCTAAGATTCCCCCCTGCATATTCAGCAGATACATAGCAAACCCTCCTGCCCACAGACCTGGCCTGTGGGCTCAGTAAAGAGGTGGGGGGTTTTTAATGTCACTGTGGACACAAGTATGTTTTTAGATGAACTCTTCCCCCTAAAAAAAAAAAGCAAGCAACCCCACCACTATTGCCTTTTCTTTGAGAACACAAAATAAACATTAGAAAGTGCTACACTGCTGTGTTTGCTTTGGAAAGTCTTTTAGATAACGGGAATTAGTTTTCAAAACAAGATTGCTGGGAGAGGCGGTGGCAAATCATATGAGAAGTCAGAGCTGGAAAAAAAAAAAGGTAATTACCCTGCTTTGAACCTTCTGCATATATTAATGGTGGTTAAATGTCACCAGGATAAGCATGTACATAATAGTTTCTTTAAACAGATCAAAGGAAGAAACCTCCGGGGCAGTGGGTTTCCAGGTTCGGCACAGTGTGGGACACTGCCCTGAGTCCAGCACAGCCCAAGCCATGCTCCTTCCTCCATTATTGCCTCATTTGCAGCATAATTTCTTTTAATAATTCTGATTTTGGGGATCGGAAACCACCCTGATAATTACTGTTTATTGTGACTGCCAATAATTATATTTGGTTTCTAGTCTGAGTTATCTACAGCTTCCAGCCACTGACTTTTGTCCTATCTGCACCGGCCAGGTTGAGGAGTTACCACCGAGATTATCCCTGTAGGTGATGTCAGGCTGTGATTTAGTCACCCTTTGACCTTTTAATAGTAAGCAAAATAGATTGAACTTCCTTAGCTTCTTACTGTAAGGCATCTTCTCCCATTCTTTTCATCATTCTTTTGATTTTAAAAGAGCACCTTCAGCCCCAGCCACCCTTTACAGCATTAAGGGATACATATGAATTAGTAGCCCACGCATCCCTGGTCCCTTTAGAGTCAGCGAGGATGCAACTTGTTGCAGAAGAATAATAAGAATTACATTAGTATAAAAATTCTACTTATATTTTATTCTTATCTTTTTGTTACTATCCCCCCTTAAGTTGGTATGAGGTTTTTTTCATATTTATTAAAACCATGAACATTATTTTACATTACAAAAATAACTAATGCTCACCAGCCTCTCTCAGAATCTTCCATCATCTTCTAGGTATCTGGGAAGGTTCATAACTCACCTTGGAACATTTTCAATGCATCAGTGTTTCCCTGAACTGTAATAGTAGAACATGGCTCAACTTTCCTGCAGACCTAAGAAACCTTGGTTACTCTGGGGATTTTTTTAAAATTGTGGATACCACATTAGGCTATTTTCACCAAACACAGATGTTAACTTTTGGTCAGATTAATTTTATCCTATAAAAATACCTCTATGTCTCAGTTGACTGTAGAGGGAACCTAGGATGACAAAGTGGTGGAAGCCCACCAAGAGGTGAGCTGGGTGAATCACAGAATCACAGAAGGTTAGGGGTTGGAAGGGACCTCAAAAGATCATCTAGTCCAACCCCCCTGCTACAGCAGGATCATCTAGGCTACATCACACAAGAACGTGTCAAGGTAGGTTTTGAATGTCTCCAGAGAAGATTTCACAACCTCTCAGGCAGCCTGACCCAGTGTTCTGTCACCCTCACAGTGAAAAAGTTCCTCCTTACATTCACATAGAACTTCCAGTGCTCCAGCTTGCAACCATTGCCCCTTGTCCTATCACTGGCCATCACTGAGAAGAGCCTGGCTCCATCCTCCTGACTCTCGTCCTTTACATATTTATAAACATTAATAAGGTCACCCCTCAGTCTCCTCTTCTCCAAGCTCAAGAGGCCCAGCTTCCTCAGCCTCGCCTCATAAGGAAGATGTTCCACTCCCTTAATCACCTCGGTGGCCCTGTGCTGGACTCTTTCAAGGAGTTTTATGTCCTTGTTTAACTGAAAGCAGTGCTTGCCTGCCTGCTAGTCTCTGGGGCTCCATCCCAGAGAATGATTTTAACGCTCTTGGATAGCAGTTGTCTAAACACAGAGGTTTTTAAAATTGTGTAATTCCCAGAGCTGCTTTGGGACACAGGAATTGGAAGACTGGATTAATCACTGTCAGTTATCTCAATCATGCAACTCACCTCGTATATATTTTCCAATATACAACAAAAATATCTGTTGGAAGTTTCTGTCACCTGCTTTGTTTACTGACAATCCCACAACTTCCATCCAGTAACGTACTCGTGCCATCAGTGACTCTGTCTCAGTGTATGTAAAACACTGTGCCAGGCCATTAATATTTTGGATCAGCTTGTTCTATCACCTGTTTGTAATAACTTTTGGGTTTATATTCATTCAAATCAATGTCTCCTTTATACTGTTTGACATTTATGCTTTCATAGAATCACAGAATCATAGGGGTTGGAAGGGACCTCCAGAGATCATCAAGTCCACCTCCCCTGACAAAGCAGGTTCCCTAGGACAGGTCGCACAGGGAGGCAGGGTCTTCAATATCTCCAGAGATGGAGACTCCACAACCCCAGTCGGCAGCCTGTCCCAGGGCTCTGTCACCCTCACTGTGAAAGAGTTCTTCCTCATTGATGCAGAACTTCCTGTGCTCCAGCTTGAGGCCAGTGCCCCTTGTCCTGTCCCCACTGAGAAGAGGCTGGCCATTTCCCCCTGTGTCCCACACTTCAGATACTTATAAACATTGATCAGATCCCCTCTCAGTCTTCTTTTCTCCAGGCTGAACAGCCTCAGTTCCCTTAGCCTTGTCTTGAACATAATTCACTTTATAACTTTTTAAGGGTTTTTTTTTCCCCATCTATAAATTTAGCTGAACTTTTAAATCAAGACAGGCCACTTAGTTTATTCAGTGATGTCTTTTCAGACATCTAGTACTATGTTTTAAATTGATTCCTAATTATTATTCACATGCTTAATATAAATTCTCTCTCCTACTTACTTCTGTATTTTGTGAGGGGGAACCTTTCCAAGCAGGAAATACATCTGTTCCCCAATTTGATTTATCCCTCTGTCTTTATCCACTGTAATCAGCATTTCAGTTCTCCAGTAACAATCGGAAAAGAAATTACTTGTTTCATCATGACACTCCAAGTGAACACAGCTCTACTCTGCATCAGGAAAAAAACCCAGTGCAGTGAGCCATGTATGTCTTTATGTATATGTATACATATACAAATACATATGTACATATATGTGTGGCTTAAATATATATATATTATTACTATCAAAATTTTAATATATAATAGGAGTGGGAGTGTCAGAGTGCAAACTGCACCAGGCAGTGCACAGAGTGGTACTCTGATTCAATGTCTTTGACTCAACCAATGTTGATGTCAATGGGGCAGAGTATGTCCCAGGTATATAGTTTGTATACAAAGTATATCGTTTGTGCAGATTTACCTGCTGTGGTGCACTGCAGCGTCCTTCTGGGCCTGATTCGGCTGGACTCGGCTCCTGATGTTCTCAGCATGCTTTGCTTAGGATTCTACCCTTGGTGTCTGCACGTGGGCCAGCTCGGTCTGGAAAGGGAGGCCCAGAAATGGAGCCTGGAGGGCAGGTCTCCTGGCACGCTCTTCATCTCTCTTTTCATGCAGACATGACTGTAACTTACTCTAATGTACTTTGGAGCTCTAAGCTGTGACACGTAGATCCCATATCTGGATTCAGATGTGTAATTCCTCGCATGCCAACATGGGTCAATAGCTGCTCCATGACCCCTGAAAGTCAATATTTTGGTTTGCAGAGAGACCTTAGAATTTGGTTTTATAGCATTGTAAACAGGAAATTTCAGTGCTACTTAATATGCATCGTTTTGGCAAATCCTTTGCATTTAGATAGCATCAAAACATTTGACGACACAAGAGGATATTTCAGATGATGTGTGCAGTGAGAAATCCAGGAGGCACAGATGTATCACACACAACATTCAACGGGGTACAGAGAGCAAAGCTGGCCACAACTTTCATAAAATGAAAGGTGCTCACTTGATCTGTGCTAGCATTTTTTCACACAGCCATTTCTCTGTCTACGCTTAAGAATAATTTTAATCTTTTTTTTTTCTCCCCAAATCCCCCTTCCTCAAATAATTCAGAGATTGATGTATCTTCCCAGCCAGATTAGCAGAAGTTACAAGGCAGTCACTATCAAGATCTGGTGAGACAAAAACTTTGGTACAATGTTGGGTTTTTTTCAGACTGTGGCTACATTTCTGAAATGCTGCACTAAAATACAAACCCACCCAAAACAATCAGCCCTTTTCCCTCGCCTGATTTCACCGAACCTCTCAGGAAAGCTCTGCTGCAGACATCCACTGTGTCCAATTTCAAGAAACATCTCTTCCTTTTGGGAAAATCAGCAGACCATGGTTGGAAAATCAGGTTCACAGTGGAGGCAAAATTCAGCCTGAATTTTGGAGACAGTGCTCCGCCTCCCCAAATGACTTTCGGTTTGAACTGCTACTATTCCTTGCTTCTATAATGCTCAGAGATTCACAGTTTGGCTGAAATTTCTCACACTTGACTTTAGTCCAAGGGATTTTTTTAGGGGTTTCTTTTCTGGAAGAAGATGAGCAGTTTTCTCCTCAGAAAATTGTTCAGAAGTCTCTGTCTCTTTTTTTTTTTTAATGCTTAGAAAACTCCAAAACAGCTTGGTTTTATAACTTCAGCTTTGGCATGTGCAGAGCTCAATCCAGAAGGAGGAATGCACTTTTTGTCTTGTTTGAAGAAATTTCATTTCGCAAGAGCAAATTAGCCCAAAAAGTTTTGGAAATAATAGAGCAATCGCTCACAAGGCGTGATTTAACCATGGTAGAAAATGACAGGCTGAGTTCTCTGTCTCTGAGAGGTCACGAGTCTCCTTTTATAAATACGGCTTAGTTTCCTTTTTGCAGAGTCATCTTTCCCACTAAATCTTTCTGTGTCCTGTTTTTTGCTTTAACTCTATGGCAGCATCAGATGTTATTTCCTGTATATTTGTGCTCCATAAGCAACGTTGTACTTGGCTCTGGGTGGCATTTTGCAGGTTCTGCAAAGCAAATTTCACAGGACATGATTTAAGAAGGGCTCTTTCTGCCTCATGTGGCATGTTGAGTTAAATCACTGCTCCTTTCTCATCTGGATCACAGAATCACAGAACAGTGGGGGTTGAAAGGGATCTCAAGAGATCATCGAGTCCAACCCCCTTGCCAGTTCATTCAGCCTTTCCTCATACGGGAGATGCTGCAGGCCCTTAATCATCTTTGTAGCCCTCCTCTGGACTCTCTCCAGGAGACCCCTATCTTTTTTATACCAGGGAGCCCATAACTGGACACAATACTCCAGGTGGAGCCTGACCAGGGCAGAGTAGAGGGGAAAAAAAAACAACCCAAGTAACAATCTCTGGGATTTGAATGTGGGACCTCTCACACCCAAAGCAAGAATTATACCCCTAGTTGTACCCAGTCCTGGTCTTCACATCCAGTTGCTACCCACATCACAGAAACTTAGATTCTTTTGGAAGCATTCGACAGAGTGTTCTCCTCAAATGTATTACCCAAAGAGTAGATACGAAGCTTTTCAACATTTTAATTAATTAATTTGTTACCCAAGGAGTAAACACCAAGCTTTTAAACATGTAAAAGAATAAATTAAATGGAGGTAAATTTTTAATCTTTGGTGTTTAAGCTTGGCTGAGATACAAATCCCTTAAAAGAGGAGCTGAGAAGGTGGATTTGCCAATACTTTTTGGCTGGTTTGTCCTGCTCCAGCGAAACTATGATGAGCTGGTTTAATCGATCAGTTACCTCAGGTCTATGGTGGGTCTGTGTCACCGGGGCAGCGCAGAGCTGTCAAGATTGCTGATGAATCTGGCCACAAGCCTTCAAATGTACTGTTTTCCCCCCATTAAAAAGCTCATGTGAGCTGATACGTTGTGTTTAGTTCCTGAACAGCAAGTATTGACTTGCAGGACACGGCTGTAAAGAAAAAAAACCCACAACAACCCTCTTTGTATTGTTGTCCCAGGTTATTCTCCTGGGAAAGAAGCTTGACGTCTGCCAGGAGGTGAAGTTCGCTGCATTCACACCGCATTGTGCAGCGTCTGTGAATACGCAGGGTGGGACTGGATACAGCAGTGTGACGTGTCCCCATGCTGGCAGGGACTGGTGGCACGACTCTCACACGGAGCCCCTTTGCACGCCAGCAAAGCGGCTGTTCAGTTATTCTCATACCTGCCTCCAGGTCCTTATGGAAGCGCAGAGGAGTTTAAATCGGCAGCAGTACGGGGCTCTTTCTAGCTTGAGCTGGCCTGCGCCATTCAGAGTGGCACTGTTCTTTACTCTGGGGGTCACTGAAAATAATTCCAAAAATTATTTCCAAATTTCAGTCTCCCCTGTGAGAAGAGGGAGAAAATCAGACCAAAAAAAATCCAACCTTTTTTTTTAAAAAAAATGTCTTTATTGTTGTTTTCACTTCAGTCACAGTATGCACTCAGTTTGGGAGCTGGTATCATTATTTCATTTAAGCTATGAGTTTTGCCCATACACTGATTGCTAACATATTGATACATACAGCATAGATGTAATTTGAAAAATTATCTGCTTTAGTCTACCCCTCTTCCAGTAGATTTTACCCCCCTTTCTCCTACAGACAGACCTGCACTTACATAAACCATTTGCATTTAACATTCACAGTTTTCCTTTTTACTTATTCCTATACAGTCAAACCTCAAAGCATTCTGTGATTCTAAGTGCTGCATTCATAAGAAGACAAACATAAACTTCATTCCAGACAGTGAGAAGGACTGGTTTGGCAAGTCTTCGACAAACAGGTGTCTTAATTTCTATCCAAGTTGGCAAATTAATCATATGGATTACTGTTACACAGACTTAAGGACTTTCAAAATTAGTCTGAGCATAAATAATGTCATTTACTCTTGTCCAGAAGGTTTTACTGCCATTTTACATCTGCCTCGTGTTCCTTGCATGGGCACAGGTGACGACATGGAGTGCAACCCACCTTACCCTATGTGTATATATGCTCTTCCTCTGATGCTCTGGCAGGGAAGGTCCAGCTACTAATTGTCAGAAAACTATCAAAATAAAATAAATAGTCCAGCAATGACGAGCAGCAGTGGCGTGACCACAAAAGAAAACACATCAGCTTAGATTGGCTCCAACTGTCAAGGAACCGCACCCTGGTTCTTTTCTACCATGCTGGTCACAATGGTATTTTAGTGCTGTACCAAGGATTTTGTTATCAATGGAACAAATGGGGAATTTTATTTTTATTATTGCTGGATCAAGCATTTGAGTATGTACTGATCTTTCATTCTTGAGCAGTGTAATTTATATTTGGAGGCTGATAATTCATCGAGTTCCCCATAGACATAGAGGGGAACTTAGAAAATAACAAGAGTTTATGTGAATTCCAGTTTTCTCAGGCATTTTTATTCCTTGGAGAGGCTTCCGTGGGGCCAAATAACCATGAAAACTGGATTACCGTGATATTTCAGCTCCTTACGTTAAGAGTTCATGTAATTCATTACTGTTGACACTACACACACGTCCTTGGGGATCTATGAAAAATATAAAAATAAAACTCCTAAAAATGTGCACGAAACCCCATAAGAAAGCTGCCATTTAACCCAAATGTTCCCTGAGCAAAACTAAAGCAAGTTATTTCCCAGCTATGAAGATTTCAGGGCACAGTCAGGCATAGCGCTATGCAGAACAGTGAGGTTATTGCTCAGTTGGTGGCATATAATCACTCCAGGTACATGAAGAAATCGGTTGGAAAGGTGACCAGTATTCAAACCTCTTTGCTCTGAACACAAGGTGAGAAGCAATGAAGCATCGGTCTCCCACTCTAGACAAAACTCACTAGCCTAGATGGGTCCCTCCTTATTTTAATCCTGCAGGAAAAGCTCTCTAAGGTGCACTTTGCCACCCCACCAAGACTGCATAGGAGGACAACCACTGGAAAGGCCAGTGATGCTCTCCATCCTGCTCCAAACTTTGCCTCTCCTGGCTACGGAGCTGATGTAAGGGTTGTGCAGCCAAGGATAAGGGGCTTGGGGTTTTTTGATGGGTTTTGCCATAGCCAGGTTAGTCTTCCCATCAGTCCTTTGTAGTGAAGGCAGCCAGGGAAGGTACTTCAGAGTCTGGGTCAGACCTAATGTGGCGGCACTGGAGATGCTCCACTTTCCCTTGACTATCAAAGGACCTTGGTATGTCTATCTCATTCTTTAGCTGCTCCAGGTAGTTGGGCAATATTAGGAGGAACTAATGAAGGCTAATGTGTAATAATAAAGCAGGGACTAGGAGAGAATTAATGCAACAATGCATAACCATAGAAAAAAAAATTTTTCTTTCCAGCCTGATTTGAGAATCATTTAAATACCTTTATTGTAAGACAGACTTAATCACCTGAAACTATGCTTTTCTCCGCTACTTTCACATAAAATCTTTCTCCCTAGACAGAGGTGGATGCAGTCCAGTGAAGATGGGAGCGATGGGAGGAGGTATAATTACTCACGTGTGTTGTGATGTCCCATGTAGTGTTTACTAAAGTTCTGGTATGATGGAACTTTTTTGAAATACATCATTTGTGTTAATGCTGCTTTGTGGTGCTGAGACACAGAGTGCACATCCATGGACATCAGGTTATTAACCATGCCAGGTGCCTTGTTTTTAGGGGCAGTGTACTCTCCCATACAGGGCTGTATCAGTTTTCCCCTGGGTTTCTGACTGAAGAGATCTGTATACAAACATCACCATTACAGCTCTTCTCCAAAACCAAACCAAACCAAATTTAAAAAGCAAGGAAAATTCTTTTATTTGCTATAAATAGGATGTTTGACCAGTACCTCATCTCTAGGCACATGCATGTGCACACGCATGCCGAACTCTAGCCAACTCAGTAAGTTTTCTGCTTCCTATCTTCAAAACCTTCCAAATGCTAAAAACCGCTATAAAAACATCAAGAACAGCTTTTTTACAGTGACATACATCAGGCTGCAGAGTGACCTCTCCCAGGGAGCGGTGAAAGCCCTATCACTGATGTTATAAACAACAGCAACTCTTTAACTTGGTGCAAATCTGAACAAATATTAAGTGATCTGCAAAACATGCCTGCGAGATGTTGCTGCTACGCAGAGGCAGGGATGGGGTTTTGGGCTTGAGGTCTGAAGATAAAACCTATCCCTAATAAATAATTTACACTCAGGTTCGTCTCTTCTAGCCAGGTACCAAGAAAACCCCACAGCATTTACTCACAACTAAACAACTGTTCTCTGGGTGACAATATTGTGAGGACCAAAGAGATAACTTATTACTTTACAAAGAAGCTTGTTAGGTTTTTTTAGGGACACGAAGTTACGTGTCCAACCTGCACTGAAATCCAGTGGGATCTGAGCATCTAACTCCCACAGGATTCTCCAGAAATACTGACCTTAAAATGTTAGATTTTTCTCTTGGCCACGCCAGATGAGGGAAGTCTCTGCAGGAGACGTCTGTAAATGAGATCAGAACTCAACCATAAAACGCTGACAAAGTCATCTGGAACACACAGAGCTGTGCTCAGTGATGAGTATAACATTTCATTATTTTTGTGTTTATGACTTTTGTTTTTCCCATGTGTTGGTTTTTGGTTTATCTGCAGTTTTGATTTTGATTTGTATTTTACCATAATTGACTTTCATTTGCTAGTTCTCAGCCTATTTCCAGAGAACAAAAAGAACGCACGATGTAGAACAATAGAATAATAGTGTTTATTTTCACAAGTTTGGACTGATCAAATAACTCACAAGTCCTAAAGTGGAACCATGCCTGAGGTAGGTTAGGTCATCTTGAGTGTGGGGAAACAAACAGAAATATCCCATTCTTTCACTATTGTTTATTATATTTGCGCCACTTGGGAGTTTTAACAATACCACATATATAAAACATTTGTTCTTGCTTTCTGCGCTATTCAGAGTTTTCTCAAGGCTCTCTGGTGCTTTTCTTCTGCTTTTTTTCCTTCCTGGGACACTGCAGTGTTGCTATGCTTTAGTGACTTTCTCAACTGATTTAGCAGAAATGTAAAAAATGGCCCCAAGCAATGAGCCGGGGGTCCTGAAAAGGAGGTTTTGTACTTTGAATGCTTCTATGTTTAAAAAATGGTTCTTTTCAGAGCGTTAACTGGTTTGATTCAACTTTTTTGCCTCGATTTTTTTTCATGTACATTCAAAGCTTGGTCCATCAGAGAGACGCCAAAAGCAGAGCCTGTTGTTACTACCAGTATCTTTGCAGTCCCATCAAATCCACAACTGTTTTTTATACTTCCTTGATATTTGACAGGAGGTCCAAAAGTGGGTGTCTAAAGCCACATCTGCCTGCCTAGAGCCAGTATTTCAAAAGCTAAAAGTAATCATGGGCACATTGTTCCTTTCGTTTGCAATCTGAAGTACTTCCAGGACACCTTGAAGCAAAGGGGGGCTGCTCAGCCTCCCTGCTGAAATAAGGGCACAGAATCACAGGCTGCCTTAGGTGGGAAGGGACCATTAAAGATCATCTAGTCCAACCCCCCTGCAGTAACCAGGGGCACCTTTAACTAGATCAGGTTGCTCAGAGCTTCCTCAAGCCTTCCACAAAGCTCTCGGGCAACCTGTGCCAGTGTCTCACTATCCTCATAGCAAGGAACTTTTCCCTGACGTTTTCCTAATGTCTAATCTAAACCTCACTTGCACTAGTTTATAGCCACTGCCCCTCATCCTACCGCTCCCTGTCCCTGTAAACAGCCCCTCTTCAGCTTTTCTGTAGCCTATTCAGGTACTGGAAGCAGCTTTAAGGTCCCCTCAGAGCCTTCTCATCTCCAGGCTGAACAAGCCCAAATCTCAGCCTGTCTTCACAGCAGAGGTGCTCCAGCCCTTTGATCATACTTGTGCCTTCCTCTGGACCCACTCCAACAAGTCCATGTCCTTCTTGTGCTAAGGGCTCCAGAGCTGGATAAAGTAATGCAGGTGGGGTCTCACCAGAGCAGAGTAGAGGGATAGAATCCCCTCTCTCGATCTGCTGGACACACTTCTTGTGATGCAGCCCAGCATCTGATCCGCCTTCTGGGCTGTGAGAGCACATTGTTGGTTCCTGTCCATCTTTTCATCAATCAGTACCCCAAAGTCCTTTTCCACAGGGCTGCTTTTTATCACAACATCCTCCAGCCTGTATTGGTAGCTAGGATTGAACCAACTCAAGTGCAGGACCTTGCACTTGTCCTTATTGAACTTCATGAGGTTTGCACAGGCCTAGCTTGTCCAGGTCCTTCTTGATGACATCTTGCCCCTCTGGTGTGCTGACTGCACCACTCAGCTTTATGTCATCTGAAAATTTGCAGAGGGTGCACTTGATCTGTGCTACGTTGACTGTCTAGGTTGCTGATGAAGATATTAAACAACACTGATCTTAGTGCAGATCCCTGAGGGACACCACTTAGCACCCCCCTCCATCTGGACATCAAGCCACTACCCTCTGGATGCTGGATGCAACCATCCAGCCAATTTCTTGAACCCACTGGACAGTCTACTCATCAAATCCTTATTTCTCCAACTTAGAGAGAAGGTCTCAAAGAGCCTCCTCTGAGCCACCCACCCTGCTCACAGCTTTGGGCATCCATAGTCCTGTTGAAGAGCAATCCAGTGCAGGATAACCTGAAGTGACTCTAAGATTGCTTGAAAACACAAACCTGCAAAACGTGGTGATTCAGCAGCTGCGATTAGGCTGCCAAATTCTACTGCTGCAACATCCAAGTGCTGGCAGCAGGAGTGCTCAGAGTCCCGAGGTTATTTCAACACGAGTGTTTGAAAACTAAGTCGCTGAAATTCCCTGTTCATTATTCCTCTAGAAAAAAATAATAACCAGGCTTAAATTGAAAGCCTTTTCAAAAGTGCTGAGTTCCTAGAACCCCACATCACTTTTCAAAGGAGGTGTTTGGTGCTTGCTTGCTGTGGTCTCAGCGGCCCAACCTTATGGACTGACAGTTTTATTACAGAAATTTAAAGAATGCTAGGAACTTCAAACAGGTTAAAATGGGTCCTTCTGAGTCTTAAGTTCACAAAGCTATTCATGACTTTGAAAAAATCCCAGTCTGAAACATAAATAATGTTGCAGTAATGACCTCAGATAAGAAGAAAATGGGTGAAGAGGACGAGGAAACTAAAATTCTTTTTACTTGAGGATTCCACCATGAATTTCTGCCTCCTTTTACTTTCCTCCCTTATAAAAGAACTTTTGCATTGATGTTGCTGGAGGACAGAGAAGCACAGATCACTGCTCCTGAGGGTGAACGGTAATGACTGGCTGGTTGCACCCTCCTTCAGGTCAGACCTCTCAGCATATTTATCTCAGATTGGATTCAAAAGGCCCAAAAAAAGGAGCAAGAGAGTGAATTGGCAATCAGGTGGAACAGATAGTAATGGTCCAGAGCTCTACTTGACTTCTTGGAACTTTTTAGGAAGGAAGACCCATCTAATGCTACCTCAGAGCCTGGGTATGCAGCAGTGTGCAACCACCGCCTGTCCTCACCCTTCCCACTCATAGTGATGGATAGGTGAACATCATCTGCATGTTTGAAGGCTGCTGCCCCCACCTGGTATGCAGAAATGAAGGAAGGTATGTGGGACATGTCTTTCCTGACTGCTGAGTTCGATAAACATTGAGACCTGGGGACGGTGGAGGAAGGACACAAGTTCCAGATGCAGCACTGTGCCTGTTGAGCATGGGCAGACATACCTTCTGCCAGCACACAGCTTCTCCAGCAGAAAGATTCTGTTCCATCCAGGTGGTGTAAAGGGGGTTTCATAGAATCCCAGATTGATTTGGGTTGGAAGGGACCTCAAAGCCCATCTAGTTCCAACCCCTTGCCATGGGCAGGGACACCGTCCACTAGCCCAGGCTGCCCAAAGCCCCATCCAACCTGGTCTTGAACCCTGCCAGGGATCCAGGGGCAGACACAGCTTCTCTGGGCACCCTGTGCCAGGGGCTCACCACCCTCACAGGGAAGAACTTCTTCCTTATATCTCATCTAAATCTCCTCTCTTCCAGCTTAAAACCATTTCCTGTTGTCCTATCACTGCACTCCTTGATAAACAGCCCCTCTCCAGCTTTCCTGCAGCCCCCTCAGGTACTCGCAGACTGCAATTAGGTCTCCCTGGAACCTTTTCTTTTCCAGGCTGAACAAGCCCAGCCCTCTAAGCCTATCAAGACATTTCAGTCAGATGCTTGTAGAGGTTCCAGTCAGATGAAGGAAGGGAATTAGCATTCACTATCTAGGTGAGGGAGTCTCGAGCGCATCATTACACCCAAGTACCCAGATGATGCAAGATGCAGTTTCACATTCTTCCCAGAACTGCAGAAGCACTTCCCTGCAAAGCAGGACAGGAGCAAAGAAGCAGCAGGGTTACAGCTGCTGTTGTGGGCTGCTCTTGGACGGTGTCAACACCCATCGCCTCCTACTGCTTTTATAGTGAACTCTGTGGCTTAATTTAGCCTTTAATGACCAATTGCATCACTTGAGTTAGAAAGAAGGGATCACCGTCTCCAGGAATGGCAGCACCAGAGGCTAAATACAGCTGAGGTACACTTCTACTGACGCCAGTAGCACAAACATGGCTCAGCCTGTCATCTCTAAGGCTGGCCTGCCGAGTCAGTGTGGTGAACATAGAGATTTTGTTTTCTTCAGGTAATCCTGGATGCCTCTGTAAGAAAGCCTGAAAAACCTCTGGAAAAAAAACCCCAGAATTATATAAACTGGAAGATCTTAAGGATATAAGGATATAAACTGGAGATGATTAAAGACCTGGAGCTTCTCACCTATGAGGAAAGGCTGAATGAACTGGGGTTGTTCAGCCTGGAGGGGATCTGATCAATGTTTATAAATATCTCAAGTGTGGGACACAGGGGGAAATGGCCAGCCTCTTCTCAGTGGTCTGTGGGGACAGGACAAGGGGCAATGGCCTCAAGTTGGAGCACAGGAAGTTCTGCACCAATATGGGGAAGAACTTTTTCACAGTGAGGGTGACAGAGCCCTGGGACAGGCTGCCTGGGGGGGGAGGGGGGGAGTCTCCTTCTCTGGAGATATTCAAGACCTGTCTGGATGTCTCCCTGTGCGACCTGTTCTAGGGAACCTGCTTTGGCAGGGGGGTTGGAATTGATGATCTCTAGAGGTCCCTTCCAACCCCTACAATTCTGTGATTGTTGTGTGTATTAAAATGTTCTTAGGGTATTATCCCACAGCCCGTTGCACATTTACTTTGGAAGTGATTCCGTGTGGAAAATGGGAGAGGTTCCAGTCAATTCCTTTACCTTGAAATGCCAGGAAACAGGAGGCTATTCTGAGATTATTCCCTGCTAAAAAAATGACCAAGTACCATTCATGACTGTAAACCAGAAGATAATCCCTCTTCAAACACTGCAAAATGAGTTAAGTTTAAAGTCTAAGTAGTTTTGGAGACAAGGGTAAAAGTAGTTCTTAAAGAGTCCTTTCCTTGGAGGAAAGCAGCTCAGCTAATGGCCACCCACTCCATGCAATACAGCTGTTTCACCTATGAGTGACAGATGTTACAAGTTTGTGGTTCATTTCTACAAACCCAGTATTGTACCAACCATTTGTCCTGGCTTTTGAGAAGTGATTGAGATTGACTGAGCCTAATGTCATGTCAGTGACAGCATGAAACTCCCAACCTCCCTTCTCAAAGGCCTTCAGCTCCCTTCTGAAATTTGCTCTTTTTTACAAATATCCATATTCCAACAGCTCCCAGGGGAGGAAACAGCCCAGCAACATCCCCAAGGTCCTGTGCAGTTTACTGAGGGAAAGAGGCATCTGCACATTGCATCACCTCCACCGACCTGCTCAGAAGGACAAATTTAATCCCTCTCTTTTTTAGCAGCAGAGTATTTTTTCAGTCTGGATTTCTTAAACTTTATGATGGAGGCATAAGACAACCGTGCAGATGGCAGGAGAACAAACCAAAGGAGAAAAACAATGAGAGAGAAGCATGAGGAAAGAAAGAAAACGAGTGCAAAAAAATAAAAAGCACCCTTCTGCTGGAAAGAGCAGCTTTTATCAGACAAGGAAGCTGCTTCCAGTCCCTGAAGAGAGCAGAGAAAGAGGAGGGGAATCAACTTGTTAAAAGGGCAGACAATGGCAGGACAAGGGGGATGGATTGAAGCTAAAAGAGGGAAGGTTTAGATTAGATTTTAGGGAGAAGTTCTTTACAGAAAGAGTGGTAAGGTGCTGGAACAGGCTGCCCAGAGAGGTGGTGGATGCCCCATCCCTGGAGGCGTTCAAGGCCAGGCTGGGTGGGGCACTGGGCAACCTCGTGTAGATCCAGGCCTGGAGGTTGGTGGTTCTGTCTGTGGCAGGGGGGTTGGAACTCTATGGTCTTTGGGATCCCTTCCAACGCAGACCATTCTACGATTCTATGATTCAGGCACTGAGATCTGCACAAGTAGCAGGGGAATGTTGGGTCACCTGTCCCGAGGGAGAAAACAAATGCCTGGAGGAAAAAAAATGAAGCACAGAAGTTTGAAAGGATCATGAGGAATGAGGAAAGGGCAAAACACTACATTTCTTCCAATTTAAAATGTTTCCAGATTATTCTGATATTTAAAATTGTCTAGAAGGAAGATTTCCCAGACTCCAATGCATTTGGAAGGAAAAGACTCCTGCAAAGTGTAGCTCCTGTACAGCTTCTTTCCTCAGCTTCTGTGCTGTCATGTCTGACTTTGTTCCAATTAGTTAAATGCTGCACATGTCCAGCTTTGGAGCTCTCAGCACAAGAAGGACATGGACCTGTTGGAGTGTGTCCAGAGGAGGTCAGAAAAATGATTAAAGGGCTGGAGCACCTCTACTATGAAGACAGGCTGAGAGAGTTGGGCTCGTTCAGCCTGGAGAAGGGAAGGCTCCAGGGAGATCTTACAACAGTGTTCCAGTACCAGAAAGGTGCCTATAAGAAAGATGGGGAAGAACTGTTCCCGAGGGCATGGAGCAATAGGATGAGGGGTGATGGTTTTAAACTAGAAAAGGGGAGATTTAGGTTGGATATTAGAAAAAAATTCTTCACTATGAGGGTGGTGGATCACTGGAACAGGTTGCCCAGAGAGGTGGTGGAGGCCCCATCCCTGGAGATATTCAAGGTCAGGCTTGATGGGGCTCTGAGCAACCTGATGTAGTGAAGATGTCCCTGCTCACTGCAGGGGGTTGGACTAGATGGCCTTTATAGGTCCCTTCCAACCTTATGCATTGTTACTCTATGCTTCTACCTCAGATTCCAGACCAGCCCACCTTAACACTGACACTTGCTTTAAGGTATTAGCAGAGAACACTCTCAGGCTGTGAGACCCACCAAAGCCTGGAAGGACAGCCACCACTTTTCTTCACCCAGACATTGCTCCTCAAGCTACCTGATTCTCTAACAGAACCAGTTATCACCTGTACAGGTAAGCTGGAAGATTGCAGTGCTGTCCACAGGCTAAGGTGTCTCACTACAGTCAAAGTCTGGCCCTGTGCTGTTGCCAAGAGCCACAAACGTGTATGGAGGTGGCTGGAGCAGGGTCTGGAGCAGAGTCTCAATGAAGTGAGATGCTGCCACATGGGATATGGCAGCTCCCCACATACACATCCAAGATGTTTGGCTGCCTACATTTTTACTCAGAGACACCCTGCTGTGCCTGACACTGCCACAGTGCTGAGGAGCAGGGGGTAAGCTGAGCACTCTCGACTCCCTCACCATCCACGTTGCTTAGGAATTAGCTCACTCCTGGCTTTCGTCTTGGGATTGCTCCAAGTGCATCTCTCCAAGGCACCTGGATATTACAAAGCGAGTCCTGAACAGCCTGTGCCACGTCACCCTACGCCATGGAATTCATCACTGCCATTTGCTTAAGTAACATAGAGACAGCCCTGTTCTTGTGACAAGGAGAGCTCCTGAAAACCCCAGGTACTTGTGGGGGCAAAAATAAAGGTCCTCAATGCTTTTTTAATTCACGTGACTCCTTCCCTTTCCAAGATGATTTTGTCTCCATTCCAGTCAAGGGTTTCTCCCAGGACAGAGCAGCCTGGGCTGGCATCCAAGGCGAGATGGGCTATCAAGAAGTATTCCCCTGCTGCTTGACCCTGTGGGCTTCTTCCCAGAATAGAGCATTGCAACCCAATGGAAAAGGACCTGGAGCAAGGTCAGAGCTGTGCTGCCTCCTTTGTGCATCCTCAGCATCTTCCTCAGCTGGCCCAACAGGAGAGATCCAGAAGCCTCTACTTCCAAGCAGGCAGCTCTTCAGTCCAATCAGGGCTGCTGAACAAGGATCTTGTCCTGTCCTTCTTTACTTGTTTTCCTTAACTAGAGCAGGACAAGTCCTACAAAATCAGGAGCTTGCAAAAGTGCACCTCAGGAGTGAGATTATAACCTTGTGCGATTAATAATGTATGTGCCACAGATTCCTGCCCACAAATACAAGGCAGCAAGCAAACCTTAAGCCCAAAGTAGCAGCAAAGCCAAAACATGCATGGAAGAGAGCCATGATCCACATCTTAGGCAATAATGACTTTCTGGTCGCAAGCATCTCTTTAACAGAGCAGCACAAAACCAGTGAGCAAGGCACTGGGTCCAAGCCAAAGTCCAGACAAGACTGCAGCAGGTTATCTTGCCAACACTGCGTCCCTAGGAGGTTGAGCACGCAGCAGTGTTCACTCCCTTCGTCGGCCCTGCAACTGCACCCTCAGTGGAACTGCACCTCTGCAGTAAAGATGAATTGGAAGTTATCCCTGGGGTCTTGCAGATTTTAAATGCTGCCAGAGAGTTTTATCCAACACAGGGTTGGTTTGTCAGGAATGCCTGGCTGAAATCATAGAATCAGGGACCTCAAAGATCATCTAGTTCCCAGCTCCTGCCATGGGCAGGGACCCCCTCCACTAGTCCAGGGTGCCCAAAGCCCCATCCAACCTGGCCTTGAACCCTGCCAGGGATCCAGGGGCTTCCAGAACCTCTCTGGGCACCCTGTGCCAGGGCCTCACTGTCCCCAGAGTAAAGAATTTCTTCATATGTCTAATCTAACCCTGCCCACTTTAAGCTTGAAGCCATTGCCCCTTGTCCTACCACTGCACTCCCTGGTGCCCCTCTCCCGCTTTCCTGCAGGGCCCCTTTAATTATTGGTAGGCTGTAATTATGTCTCCCTGGAGCCTTCTCTTCTCCAGGCTGAACAAGCCCCACTCTCCCAGCCTGTCTCCGTAGCAGAGGTGCTCCAGCTGTCTGAGCATCTTTGTGGGCCCCTTTGGCTTTGCTCCAACAGCTCCATGTTTTTCTTGCCCAGGGGACCCCAAAGCTGGATGCAGCACTGCTGGTGGGGTCTCACCAGAGCATGGCAGAGGGGCAGAATCCCCTCCCTTGACCTGCTGGTGCCACTGGTTTTGATGCAGCCCAAGGCACAGTTGGCTTTCTGGGCTGCAAGTGCACATGGCTGGCTCACATTGAGCTTGTCATCAATCAGCACCCCCCCAACTATTTAGGCCAAAAATCTCTTACTGCTGATTTGCCAGCAGCCTGCAAATAGGCTCCCAGTGGCTCCAAGTTCTGTCTAATTTACCCAGCGACGTGCTGCTAAGCCCAAAACGTACCTGTGCTTGTTGTGTGCGCACAGGAGGCTCCTTGGAAGGCCCAGGAAAGGGTTGGGGGAAAGCAATGCCCTGTTTGCTCTCTCTTGTTAGGGGTGGTGCAGACAGGTCTGGAGCCTGGCTGTGAGGGGAATTCTGCGGGCTGGGCAGGGGAACCTGAGGCAGGTTGCAGGATGGAAGAGTGTTACTGCTGTCGGCCTGTCCGCTGTCTGTATTGAGCGCAGGTCAGTTTGGGTATCTCTCCCATCTAGGTCTTGAAGTGACCTCTCTCACCTTGGCACGGGCAGCACAGAGTGTACTCGCTCCATTTGGACAGAGCGTCCACAAACTCCTCCTTATCAGGGACCTAACGCCACATCACCCCATCCTGACACACCCAGCCCACTTAGTCCCAAATTAATCCAAATTTCAAGCTGGAACAAGACCCCGGTTTTGCAGCCGACCCGTAACGGTGCCATCAGCCACCGCTACTGGGCTCCCATCACATCCCCGGCCCGTCTCCCCCCTTCTTTCCAAACCAGAGACAATCAACCCCTTTTAAGCTTCTCCTCTCAGCTCCCCCCGCCCGGTGCGTCTCGTTGCCTCCCTCCCGCTCAGCCGCGCCGGGAGATGCGGTGCCCCGGCCGTGCACGGCGTTCAGGGGCTGGCTGCGCCGGGGCTCCCGGCACCGGTACAACCTCCTCGGAGGTGTGCTGCCCTGCCAGGGCTCTGCCGCCCGCCAGCCCCGTGCCCGGCAACTGCCCAGGGAAGGTCACGGGGGGGGGGGGGGGGGGGGTTGGGCTAGTCGCTCCCTACGCGCAGCCCCCCCCTTCCCCAGCCGGCCAGGGCCGAGCGGCGGGAGGAAGGCCGCGGGAGGGGCAGGTTCCAAGGGAGGCAGGGAGCGCGGTGCCGCCCAAGTGGCGCTCCCGGGGAGACCGGGGACACGGGCCCAGGGCACAGGCGAGCGCCGTGCTCGACGCCCCCACCGCCCCCCCTCTCCCCGTCCCCCGAGCCCACGTGCGGCGCGCGCCCCGCGACGCGGCTCGCGCCACCCCGCCCCCGCCGCTCCCCGCCCCCCGGCGGCCGCCGATTGGCTGCGGGCCTCACGCGAGCGGCGCGAAGGGCGGGGGGGGGAGGGGGGGAAGTGGCTGCCCGCGAGTAACCCCGCCGCCGCCTGCGCCCCGCGCGACCTTTCTCCTGCATCGGCGGTGACGCGGCGGCCGCGCGCGCCCCCTCCCCGCGCGCGACAAAGATGGCGGCGCTGAGCAAATCCATCCCCCACAGCTGCTACGAGATCGGGCACACCTGGCACCCGCGGTGCTCCTGGGCCGTCCTGCACGTCACGCAGGGGGCGCTGGCAGAGTCCCTCCGCATCTATGGCACTCTCTACCTGGTGGGTCCTGGGGGGAGGAGGGGGAGAGGGAGCAAGGGCGTGAGGGGTACGGTGAGGGGGCTGGCCTGGGGGGAGGGGCATCAGGGCTGGGGGGAAGGGATGGGCGCAAGGGGTATGCGGGAGCCCGGCTTGGGGTGAGGGGAAGGGTGCAGGGGGTTTGTGGGGAGGGGTGTCAGAGCGAGGGGAGGCTGCTCTGGGTTGAAGGGTAGGAGGCATTTCGAGGGAGCGAGGTTGGTTGCTCAGGGGTGAGGAGGGCAGGAGGAGTGTCGGGGGACATCCTGATCTTGGAGCAAAACGTGTGTTTTGGGGGCAGTCCGGTGCTGTGGTGGTGAGAGCTGGGTGTGGGGGCTGGAGGGTATGAGTATCTTAATGGGGTGAGAGCCTGATGCTCGGGGTAGGTGAACACATGTGTGTTGAATCTGGCTTTAGCAGGGGAGAAGAGCATGGGGGCTGCTAGGGTCTGGTGTCATAACAGATGCTGTGAGAGGGGTGGAGCTGGTGGGGTAGGAGGATGTGGGGACAGCCTGAGCACGGTGTTTTCATTTCCAAGTATCTATGATACCTGAATAAAAAAGGCTTAATGTTTGCCTGAGAGGCTCGTGCTGTATCTTTGGCAGTAGTGAGAGCATGTGGTTATTGCTGTTGGTGATCCCTTGGTAATCAGTGCCTTGGGATCAAGGAGGTTTCACTGTATAATGAAGCAAGGCTTAAAAGTAAATGCGTCAAGGTTACAAGAGTCTCAAGTATTCAGAGAGTATCCTACAGGTGAGGTATCCTAGGTTGAGTGTGCAGTTAGGCTGGGTTATAGCACCTCAGTTGCAGCTGGCTTGCATCGTGCAAATTAGGGTGTAGGTGGAGGAGTTGGGATCTGTTTGCATCCTTCTGTGTAAACATATCCTGAAAGCTGATCTAAGCTGGAATCGCTGCAGGTGAGCACTTCCTTCTGTCCCCACCTCAGTGCTTCCTCTGTAGGATTGAGTAGTTACCGACCTGGTCCCAAGCTAAGTCTTAAAGAGAGGAAACCAAGTCATTGAGTCTGTACTTTCAACCCTGTACCAGTGCCAGTACAGCAAAACTATGGAGATATGTAATGAGGAGCAGGGAAGAAGTGGGGCAGCGGCAGCCTTGACACAATTCATTAAGCTCCCATTGATGTGCTCCTCAGGTGGATATTGAGACAATATCCAATGACATGATAAGAAAGGTTAGCAAGTTTGGTAGCAGTGTGGACCTAAGGAGTTGTCACATCTGGCAGTGATTGTTTTCACTCTGAAATGACACAAACAAAGTGGCAGCTGTTTGTGTACACTTACAGTGAGCTGGATCAGAAACTAATACAGAGAAGAATCCCCTCCCTTCACACCCCCCCCCCCCGTAATTTTTCCATCATACCTGTTTTCTGATCCAGTTTGTTTTGTGGGAAAACTAATACTCAAACCAGCAGAGAATCAGCCTGAAGGTGAGCCGTGAGAGGTCTACTGGTGATCTGTCAGGTCAGGGCTAAAGATAAAGCAGCTTAAGCAGCTCTGTAATCAAATCAAAGTTCTCCAGCAGCTGGGCCTGGTAAAGAGGCTCCTGCTCGTAGCTGTGTTACAGTTCACTCAGTTGTGTAGTTATGGGGAGAACATCCCTTTTTTATTTCTTTGAGCAGAAAAGCAGACCCAGAAACACAAAACATTTTCCTAATCTACTTTACACTGTGGCCCATAAACAGTTAGACCTTGCCTCAAATCCAAGGGTGTACCTTCTCAACCGTTGTTGTGCTGTACTGTAAAACACCTGCATTGGTTTTCATGCTGCCTTCTTTACAGTTTTAAATTTTCTTAGGTTTTTGTTGGCAGTGTTTAACTTGTCAGAATAATCTGAAGCTGTGCTGCTCTGAAATCCTGCTGCCACTCCAACAGGGAGAAAAGATGTGGCGTGCCTTTGCTCCCAGACATAACAGCACTCCTTTCTATGTGTGGTCTTGGACCTTATCTCTCCTTGAGCAGGTTTGATTCATTCACTAACCCAGAAGAGGTTACTACCCTGCTTTTAGCTGGTGTGATTTTCAGCTGGATTAATTAATTGAATTGATTTTTAAAGCAGGGCTTGACAAGCAGGAGAGCCAGTATAAGGTAAAGAGTGAAAGGGTGCAGTGAGGACTGCAGAGGAGGAAGCAGAAGTCCTGCACATTAAGTAGCTTGGCAGGGAAAGAACGCTTCTGAACTAAGAGTCACCACTGAAGTCATTCTTTGCTAGGCTTAAAGCTGTGCTTGAAAACCTAGTATTTGTAAATGAAATACCACAGTTGGACAGTACAACTGTTCAGGCCTTTTCTATGTTCTGAGGTTCACATAAGGGGGTGAACTTACTTTACTTTTGTAGTTACATCAGTGCATGTTTGGTCTGTTTCTGGTACTGCTGACTCCCAGTCCTCTGAACAGCTCAGCAACCAAAAGAAATGCATTTCATTTTTCTGTGTCAAGCCTGTAAAATGGCTTCTGTTTGTTTGTTCCTCTTGTTGCCACAAGCTCCTAACTGCAGAATGTAGATGAAAGCCTTTCCTCTCACAAAAGCTGGTGTGGAAATGAATGAGAATGAATAGATGAGAATAAATTGCCAGAGGTTGTTCTGGGAGAGAATGTGGTTAGGGACAGTTATAATCCAAACATCTACACACCCTGCATCTCTTACATGTTTTGCTGCTTTTCAGTCAGTGGGGGACTGATGGAGCCAAATTAAGTGGTGCTAGAATTTGATGTGTAAAACACTGGCTTTCAGTAAATGGCTGTAAAGTGTCTTTCTTTTGAGTTGTGCTATAATGTTTTTTTAATAACTGTGTTATTGGCAATAATATAATCTTACTCCAGTACAAATTGATTGCTTTAGCAAAAGTAGGTTTTATATCTAAATTGAATAGTCTCTGCCCATGTCAAGCGGCTGTCAGGAATGCCTGTTTCATAATTAAGGCTGCTTGTATTTCACAAACCAAGTGTCATGCAAGTCTTCTGAGACACACTTTTAAGGAGAAAAAAAATGAAGAAAAATGAATTTGCTAAGCACCTACTCCCCCAAAAGAAACCCTGAGCAATCTCCTGTAAACCTTATAATTACACTTTTTAAAAGCTTCCTGCCTTTCTATCCTAAGAAACCCTTACTGAAAAAGACCTTCATCAGAGTTTGTTGTGCTTTGTGCTATCTATTCTGCTGTTTTAGATTACTCAAGGCTAAAGAAAATGTGAAGGTGTAATCTTCTGTTTTCCTAGTTGAAGAATTCAGACTCCCAGAAGTTCACAGGGATGGTGAGCAGAGAATGATTTCACAGGGAAATTGCAGAAAACTGGAGAAAGGGAAATGAGAGGCTGGAATATTGGATTTGAACTGTCTCAGCCTCTGTTTCCTGGGATTTCTGTTGATTTCACCTAGGAGATCTGCTGTTCATCATGTGCATTAGAGCAAAGTCTTCTGAGCCCTGAGGGCTGTAGGTTTAGGCACTTGTTTGGTGATGGTGCATGTTTTGCAGTGGGTGAATGTGCTTAGTCATTAGTATGAAGTCTTTGGGGTATACCAGAGGTGATTAGATCTGGTGCTAACATTTCCTCAGACTAAATAAAGTGAAAGTCATCTGTTTGCTGCTTTGCAATTAAGCTAATTCTAATAACTTTCTACCTGTGAGATGGTGAGAGTCATTTGTGTCTTTACCCTTTGCTTTCTCCTAGTCTGATCATCTATTTTCTTCATTTAAGCCAGGCTCCCTCACTGCCTGCCCAGCCTAAATTCTGTGCTGCCCTTCCTCTCTTGACCCCAGGCCTTCCTTCTCCCCACCATCATTTCACCTGCCCTTCCTCTCCAGCAGTGGCCTCATCTCACCCTGCTAAATGACTCCTGGCTCTGGCCTCAAATGCCTCTCTCCCAGACTGAGCTGCTGGCATAGAAGCGAGGAGCACCAGGCTTAAAGCAGCCTGGATTCCAGCGGCTCCATTTGATGTGTCCTCTGGACTGGGGGATTGTTCAGCCAGTTACTCAGCAGAACAGATGTAACCTGAGTCTGGTATTCCAGTACATTTTTTAATGATTCTTGAGGCTTGCTACATTTTATTGATTACTTTCACTTAATTTTTCTTCTTATCCTTATCATACTCACTTTGGTCTCACTTTGATATTCTTTCTTACTCATTTAATACTCTTTTTGGTCACATTTGTAGTATTTTTCATACTTGTGCCATATCTCATTAATGTTTATAAATATCTCAAGTGTGGGACACAGGGGGAAATGGCCAGCCTCTTCTCAGTGGTCTGTGGGGACAGGACAAGGGGCAATGGCCTCAAGCTGGAGCACAGGAAGTTCTGCACCAATATGGGGAAGAACTTTTTCACAGTGAGGGTGACAGAGCCCTGGCACAGGCTGCCCAGGGAGGTGTGGAGTCTCCTTCTCTGGAGATATTGAAGACCCATCTGGATGCCTCCCTGTGTGACCTGTCCTAGGGAACCTGCTTTGGCTGGGGAATTGATGATCTCTGGAGGTCCCTTCCAACCCCTATGATTCTGTGATATCTGCTTCCTCTGGTGCTTGTAATAGCCTTCAGTTCTTAGGTGCCAATTGCTTCTTTGTGTGTCAGTAGTGGGGTTTTTTCCTGCTTAAGATTCCACTGCTGGTATCTTCCTTGTCCCCCTGTGACCCCTGCGTGTCTGTATTCTTTCTCTTAATCTGTATGACTTCTTTTGTGAGCTCCCCAGGGCAGCATCACATGTGCTGTTGTTAAAGATTCAAATGCAGTCAGTAATTGTACAGTTATAAGGTGTATCTTTCTTTCTGCCTAAATGTGAGAGGGACTTTGGTACTAGTGCAGCATGGGCCAGGTAGTCATGCACGTGGTAGCTGGCAGGTTTCTTCACTGATAAATCACTGACTGATTAGAGAACGTAACAAGCCCAATACTGAATTACTTTGAAAGCTGTAGGATTGAAGACAGAATCACCAGCCAAAGATCAAGGTGGAACAGCATGAAGTGTGAGCGTCCCTTCATTTCTCTGGCTGTGTTTGCATTGCTGTAGGGTGGGACCAGAAGTTGGCCACAGGGATGGATGGTGGGTGTTGGCCATGCTGCTGCTGTTTCAGGCTTGATTCATGTGCTATTTCTCTTAGGGAGAGCTGCTTGGACTGGTCCCAAGCAGAGCTGGGGAGGCACCAGACACTGAACAGATCCCATCCTGTCACTCAGTGTAGACAAAGTCATCATGCATCACCTTTCTGAGGTGTGCAAGAAGGCTGTACTGCCTTCAGGTCCTAGTCTGGAATTGCTGGGTATGTTAAAATATGGGTTTTGGTTTTGCTGTGAACCATTGTGTATTTGGCAGTAGGGCAGGGAGACTAAGAAGGATGTTAGTGTTACCCTTGAAATGCTTCTCTGGGCCAGCTTGGATCTCTGGGATGGGCTGTCAAGAAATTCACTTCTGTCAGGACCTGGTACCTGGAGTTGCTGCTGTGGTGGGGTGTGACTGCGTTGTGATGATGTATCTGATCATCTCAGTGCTGTGTGCTGCCCTGTATCTGCTGCGTTATAAATGACATGTAGGTCAGTGCGTTCCTGCCCTTAGGTTCATCTGAAAGCTGGGTCAAATATGACTAAAATTATCTTAAATGTCGCTACAGAAAGAACCTGGTTGTGATCTCTTCATTCCAGGCTGTGATAGCTCTGCTCTATTCAGCTGGCTTTTGGGCCAAACCAGTAAAATTCTGCCATAGATTATTTTTGTTTATTTTCCATTTTTTTGTCAAGATAATGAGGACTTTAAAAGACCCAGTTAAGGAATTCAGGTGGACTGGAGAATTTAGTGCTCAGAGATGCAAGGAGTAACCTGGAGACTGCAGTGTAGTAATGATGGAAACCAGGGAAAACCCCAGTCCTGACTGAGCAAAGATCTTGGTAAAGATGCTACAAGGTGAGGCTGGTGAGGGGACTGGAGAGTAAGTGTTATGAGGAGCAGCTGAGGGAACTGGGGTTGTTTAATCTGGAGAAGAGGTGGCTGAGGGAAGACCTAGTTGCCCTCTACAAGTACCTGAAAGGAGGTTGTAGAGAGGTGGGTGGTGACCTTTCCTCCCTAGTGACAAGTGACAGGAGGAGAGGAAATGATGTCAAGTTACGCCAGGGAAGGTTGAGGTTAGATATTAGGGAAAACTTCTTTGCAGAGAGAGTTGTTAGGCATTGGAATATGCTGCCCAGTCAGGTGGTGGGGCCTCCATCCCTGAGGGTATTTAGATGATAGTTAGATGTGGTGCTGAGGGACATGGTTCAGTGGTGGATGGCAGGTTAGGGTGATGGTTGGACTTGATCTAAAGGGTCCCTTCCAACCAAGACAATTCTGTGATTCTGAATACTGGGAACCACTGAAATCACTAAAGGGTCTGTTTGTCAAGGAGATGTTCTCAAGTTGGTGCAGCTGTAGAACAGAGTGCAAGAATGTCAGGGTAGGAGGAAAATCCTTGAAAATTGTCCCGAGTGAGACATTTCAAGGGGAATGAAAGACAACCTTCTACTCGCTTAAGTAGAAGGGAAACAAATGGTGAAGATAAGTTGTCATGGAATGAGAGTGTTGCCAGGATTAATAGTAATTTAGATGTCATTCAAAGAGCACATGGGTACTGTTCATGTCTTTATTTAGTGGGGTGGATGATACGGAAAATTTTACAAAAGCCAAACCAGAGCAACCCACCCCCTGATGGTGATCCTCATGCAACTTCTCCAAGGGACAAAGGAGGTCAGAGAGCAGGAGGTGGATGCTCTTCCTCAGAGTATCTCAGGAACCAATTAAAAAAATGAAAAAATCTGCTAGCCAGGTTTTGTAATCCATGAAATCAGGCGGGGGCAGGGGAACAGGGGGACATGGACCAGCCAGCCGAGGAAGAACAAATCTGAATGTTTAAGAGGAGGCATGAGAACAAATTGCTGATTTGAACAAGAGTCTCTTTCCAACACTGTGTGTTACCTGAGGGCATTTTGAGATTAAGTTACTCTGAAGTGCTTGAAATAATTTTTATCAAGCAAAGGGATACTGTTCTTGTAAAATTCATACAAAAGTGTCAGCAGTTATAAAGGAACTTACAAATAATTAAATATAATTATGAAACAAATCTGACATCAGTCTGTAGCTCTCCATGCCGCTTGAGTAATCTGAGATATTTTCATAACTGGTTGAAATATGAATGCACATGTGATTTGAGTTATAAAATTTTCCTTGGCTTTTTAATGACTTATGGTGTGTATGGTATAAACCACCTACAGAACATTACTGACTGGATATAAATTTGCTGCTAGTTACTCTTATAAATGTCATAGACTGGTCTGGGTAGGAAGGGACCCCAAGGGTCAAAGAGTTCCAACCTCCCCCTGCCACAGGCAGGGCCACCAACCTCCAGGCCTGGATCTACACAAGGTTGCCCAGGGCCCCACCCAGCCTGGCCTTGCACACTTCCAGGGATGGGGCATCCACCACCTCTCTGGGCAGCCTGTTCCAGCACCTCACCACTCTCTCTGTAAAACACTTCCCCCTAAGATCTAATCTAAACCTTCCCTCCTTCAGCTTCAATCCATTTCCCCTTGTCCTGCCATTGTCTGCCCTTCTAACAAGTTGATTCCCCTCCTGTTGTTGAGCTCTGCCTACCTGGAGACTTGGCTAAATGTCTGAATAGTTCTGTAGATTTTTTTTTTTTTTTTTAAAAACTGAAAGGATGATATGATGTGCTTGAGTTCAGTTAGATATTGTACATGAACAAGAGAGGAATGGCAGTGCTTTTAAAAAAAATTCTTTCCCATCAGTTAGTGCTGTGTGTTTTGGCTAATTTCACAAAAAAAGTGATCCAGGGTGGTGTTCTGAAAAACACACACTTCGAATGAGCTTAGGAAATGGTGGTTTGGTGGAGGAGGGGAGAGAAAAACCATGTAGTACACATGACAGCAGAGATGGAGCAAGGTCTGTGGCTTTTTAGCTTGCCATGGAACCTGTCAGACTGTGTACATTGGTCAGGCAATTAGTACATTCATTAACTTAAACCATCATTTGTGCAACATGCTTCCTGTGTAACACATAGTTCAGGGATGTAGGTGCAGACTTAGGATACTGGAGGTGAAACATGGGTTATTGTGGTTGGATGATGGTTACTTGTAGGCGTTACATGACACATCATTAATCAGGCCTGACTGGTGCCTCTGATCATGGGAAGATTGTTTTAGATTCTTGTGTTCCTTTGCTGCTGCAACACATGGATAGCCTAGCTCAAAGTCTTGCACTAGACTACGTAGCTGTGTTTTAAGGATGGTTTTGGAAATGCATATATTCTTTCTGTGGTTAAGACAGAATAAATCAGTTCTGATTAAAAAAATGTGTGTGTGAAGACTAAAAGAAAAATGTCAGTAATACTCTTCCACAAACTGATGGCATCCTGAATCTAGTGGACTGACGTCTTGTAATTACGTTTTAATTTTGAAGAGTCAAAATGCAGTTGTGTGAATTCTGTAGTTAGTGCTCAAAAATATTTTGTCTATTTATTTTTACAGAGTAAAGGGTCTTTTTTTAAATAATTCAGACATAAAATACAATAGGCCTTAGAGTTCAAATCATGGGTGACGTTTAGTCTTCGAGTGACTGTTGTATTACAGAATCCCAGACTGGTTTGGGTTGGATGTGACCTCAAAGCCCATCTAGTGCCAACCCTCTGCCATGGGCAGGGACAACGTTCCTTAGAAGCCCAGGGTGCCTAAAGCCCCATCCGGCCTGGCCTTGAAGCCTGCCAGGGATCCAGGGGCAGCCACAGCTTCTCTGTGCACCCTGTGCCAAAGTCTCACCACTCTCACTGGGATGAATTTTTTCCTTATATCTCATCTGCATCTCCCCTCTCAGCTTAAACCCATTCCCCCTTGTCCCATCACTCCCTGGCCTTGCAAACAGCCCCTCCCCAACTTTCCTGCAGCCCCTTCAGGTGCTGGAAGCTGCTCGAAGTTGTCCCTGGAGCCTTCTCTTCTCCAGGGTGAACAAGCCCAACTCTCAGCCTGTCTTCATGGCAGAGGTGCTTCAGCCCTCTGAGCATCTTTGTGGCCTCTTCTGCATCCACTCCAACAGCTCCTTGTCTTATGTTGGGGGCCCCAGAGCTGGACGCAACCTTGCAGGTGGGGTATCACCAGAGTGGAGTTGGAGGGAATCCCCTCCCTTGACCTGCTGCTCATGCTGTTTTTAATGTGTTACTTTTAAAAATTATTTAAAAAAAAAAAGTGTTATTTCAAGAGTGTTTACATTTGATTTGAGGGGTGATCTCCTCATTCCAACTCCTCTGCTTATTTTACTGTATGTAAAGGTCTAAAAACCCACGTTTCTTCCTTCCTACCCTCACTTCTGTTCCCATGAAAATAGTCCTGGAGATTTAGTAGCCTGTCTCTCATGGCTTTTCCTTCTATGGTAAATGTGATTTCATAGCATTTTAAATAAAGTTTTTCATATGTATGAACACTTTCTACCTATTTCAGGCTGGTTTTAACCAAATTGTTTTAGTGAGAGCTAAAGCAGAGCTTGTTTTAAACTGTAGTGGAAATGGGGCGCTGCCATCAGAGGGTAAATCTGTGATCATAGAATGGTCTGGATTGGAAGGCACCCCAAGGATCAAAGAGTTCCAACCCCCCTGCCACAGGCAGGGCCACCAACCTGCAAGCCTGGATCTACACAAGGTTGCCCAGGGCCCCTCCTGTTTGTATGGTCCCTTCAGGTACTGAAGGCTGCAATGAGGTTCCCCTGCAGCCTTCTCTTCTCCAGGCTGAACAAGCCCAGCTCCCTCAGCCTCTCCTTGTAGGGCAGGTGCTCCAGCCCTCTAATCATCCTTGTGGCCTCCTCTGAACCCTCTCCAACAGTTCCACATCTTTCTTGTATTGTGGGCCCAGATCTGGACACAGTACTCCAGGTGGGGCCTCACGAGGGCAGAGTAGAGAGGGACAATCCCCTCCCTGTCCCTGCTGGCCACCCCTCTTCTGATGGAGCCCAGAGATCATTACATGGGGCTGATGGACAGGAGATGAAGAGGTGTTCCAGTCTGGGTTAGGTGCATATAAGTTAATCAGTTGTTTAGAGAGTTTTGATGGTGCTTATATCCTCAGGGACTTTGGAAGGCAGGTTTGTGGTCCTGCCTTTTCCTGTGGTACCTGTCCTGAGTTAATCCTGCTGCTTGTTCCCTTTGGTAGTGAGTAACGAGGGTGCGGGGTTGCCTTGAGAAGCCGCCAAATGCTGCCAGGTCTGTGCTACATCATAACTGAATTTTGGGTTTCAGGTTTTAAGCAGTTGCATGTGGATGTGAGGAGAGGAATTATTTTTCTTTAAGTCTTTCTTTAAGTCTTTCTGCTTTGAGTTTTCCCACGGGTGGTGATGGGATGCCAGGCAGTGCTGGGTGTGGAAAGGAAGTTGTCTTTCCCTCATGCTTGACTTAACTTATTCAAGAGGCTTTACCTGACCACATTCTTAGTACCAAGGTAATTGTGTTTGGGGTCAGAAATATTTTCTCTGGAAGTCAGACTGGCAGGTGTTTAACTCCCCTCACTCCTGCGTGTGTAGGGCGCAGATCTTAGATGAGGACCATCAAATCAGTTTCTTACGTGTGGTGTTATGGGAGTGTAGTCTAGTTTTCTTGTCTGACTAGCATGTGAAAGTTTGTTGCCTGATGACTGAAGTGTTGTGATTATAAAAATTTCATCTAGACACACAGGTAGCCTCATAACTATAATATCCAGCAGTATTATGCAAAATATGTCATTTAATAGTGTCTTCAGGAGTGTGTCCAAAGAAGGGCAGCCAGGCTGGTGAAGGGTCTGGAACACAAGTCTGATGGGGATTGGCTGAGGGAACTGGCACTTTTTAGCTTGGAGAAGAGACAGCTCAGGGGAGACCTTACTGCTTTCTCCAACTACCTGAAAGGAGGTTGTGGTGAGCTGGATGTCAGCCTCTTCTCACAGATAACCAGCAACAGGTTAAGAGGGAATGGCTGCAAATTGTGCTGAGGGGAGGTTCAGTTTAGAAATGAGAAATTTCTTGTCAGAAAGAGTGGTTGGGCATTGGAAGGGGTTGCCCAGGGAAGTTGGGTGAGGTGCTTAAGTATGGTTTAGTAAGTAAAAGAGGTTGCAGGGGGATAGTTGGACTAGATGATCTTGGGAGGTCTTTTCCAACCTTAATTGTTCTGTGATTTCTTCCAGAAGTTTGAGAAAGACAGGATTTACTATTATAAGATGAGAATGTAAAAATATTAGCAAAACTGGGCTGTGGTGGCTTAGAAAGAGAAAAAATTGGAGTTAAACAGGCAAACAGCTCAGCTGTTGGGATGGGCTGTGGATAGTAGGTACCAAAGTCTGTGTTAATGCATGGGCCAAACAAAGACTGCATCTGCAGGCTCTATGGCTGGTTACAGCTCCTTATTAGTCCCTAAAATGTCAAAGTGTAAGAAAAATGAAATTGTGGTGAGAGGAAAACATCAGTTTCAGGTTTTCTAAATTACTTTCTAGGTACCTCAAAATTCTTGCAAATAAAGTTAAAAGGGGTGTTTATTATCTACCCCCATTCAAATGGTTAATTCTTTATAGGGTTGGGTTCATTCTTGCTGACTGAATAAATAAGTCTTTAACATTAGGTAAGTATTTCAAGCCTGGATATTCTTTACCTGCAGAGACAAAATCTGCTTGAAAAAGTGCCTTTATCTAATTGTTAGTTTAAATGTCAGTGAGAAGAATATCAGTTTACCAGACTTTATAATTCTGCTATATTGGATATATGGCAGACCTTGGTCACCTTAGGTCTTTTATTCCTTTTGGAGTCTCTTTCCTAGAGAGATGTGTGTGCAGGATGATGTTTTGATTTCATGATTTTCTCATATAATGGATGCTAAACAGTGTATACGAGGAGTGCAGGCCACCTGCTTCCCATCTAGAACAGACAGTGGTGCAGTCATTGACAGCTCTTAGAATCTCAGAGACTTTATTCCACAGTTTTTAATTTTTTAAATTTTCTTAAAGGAAAAAAGGTGGTTCTGTACAGGGAAAGGCTGTCTTGGTTAAATGTTAAGTTCCATTGAAGGATGGAGTTGTTAATGACAGTCTTTGTCCTAGAGAGTTGTGTAGTCCTATTAAATACCCTAAGGCCAGGCCACTGGATGCCTTGAAAATAAGGGATTTTAAGAGTGACTAAGTGTTTTATGGAAAGCCAGAGTGGGAAGTGGCAACAAATTCGATGTGTTTCTGAGCTGCTGATTATCAAGGAGATGCTGAAGGGTTCTTCACCCTGAGGCGGTTGAGTTGCTGTGGTTTGCCAGGAAAAGTAATAAGGGAAACCTGGGTCTTTATCCACTGGCATTCGGTGGAGTCCTCTCCCTGCTTCCAGACGTTTTTCAGGCATTAAATGTAGGCAGGGGAAACACAGTGACTTCAGAAATAAAGTAGAGGGAGAGGCAGTGCAGAAGTGGAGTGTGCTTTTCTCTCCTGTGAAGTCATGGTCTTGCTGTGGTGTGAGGAGTATATTGCTTCTGCTCCTTGGATTTTGGCTAAAGGTTTGGGTTAGGAGGTGATGTGAGGCAGCAGGCACAGCGTGAGCTGGAGGGGAAGCAGCATCGTGCCACAAACGCTGTGGCATTGCCTGTCACAGCAGCTCTGCTCCTGCTGCTGACATGCTGTGCTGGCTTATAAAGCAGAAAGTTACCGTCATTTGTAAGCACTGAACAATCATTTTAATTTGTAAAATCTTGTCACTCCATCTCAAAAAGAAAATGTGAAGTTGACAAATGATGGAGAATGGTGACAGGAATAATGGGGGTTATGGAGCTGGTTTTGGCTGTTCCTTGGAGCAGGGAGCTGGGTTGGACTTGCAGTCTTTCAGTGTTGTGATTAACACCCCAAACTAACTTTTACAGCTATCAGTGCGAATGTCCTGATACAGACCACCCTGAAGTGCCTAAATAGAGGTGTCCTAAGGCTCATGTGGTCCTTTCATAGCTGGAGAGCTGAGACTGTAATGGCAATCAGATGTTAATTTCTGTCTGTCTGACTCAACAGGGAGCCTCAGGTAATTTACAGGCCTTATGCCACATCTGTCGGCATCTTTGTGGAGATTGCTGAGCAGGTATCTACTGGATGTCCTGATGACCTCTCCTTCCATGCTGCTGTCTGCTGCTAAGCCTTGAGCAGTGCATTTGCAGTGAGACTTTGGTCTGCATCGCACTGTGCTCCCAGCTCACTCGAGTGAAGTGTGCTGTGGTGGGAACCAGGAACTGCTGCAGTCTGACAGATGTCATAATCTTTCTGTCTGCCCAGCTTCCACTTCCGTAGTACTTGTCTAAAACGTGTGAAACTGAAAGGGAGAGCAGGGTGTCGTCTGGAAGTCTCTCTGGTGTTCTTTCCATGAAGTCACACCATTGGTGGTAGAGGAAAGCCTGCTCCATAGTCTGCTCTCACCAGTTTGCAGCTGTATACAATATTTAGCTTAGTTGATGTTTGAAAATGCACTTTGAAAGTGATGAGCGTTATTTGGTTGGTGGCTTTTTGATTGGTTGGTTGTTTTTATGGTGGGTATGGATTAAGCTTCATTGCTCTTACACATACAGCTCACCTGTGAGCATTGTTTCTTTGGACTGGTTTGTATGCCATTCTTCATGGGTCTTTTCTATTTTTCACTTGGGAATAGGACAATAAAGAGAAGGGAAAGCAGAAATTACATTGGTCTGAAATTTGTTAGAGAAGCTACAAAAATAACTTTTTTTTACTTTGATTCAACGTTTATTTATAAGATACCAGTCTCTTCATGTGACACTTCTGTCACTTTGGTCTGAGGAAGCAAGGCTTTGAACTCCAGGTGTAATAAGGTCGGTGTTCTGGAACACACAGAGACAAGTTACTTTGTTCTGAATGTTCCTGACCTTGGTACCACAGGCTAGAAATAGCTGAGGAGGTAGCAACTAGTGATCTGGAGTTTAGATTACGTTAAGACTTTCCTTCAACAGAAAGATTATCTGGATTGCATTATTGCCTAATCCATTATGGTCTAAGCAGTCTTGACACTTAAGTTATGTGTAAATCTGCTCTCAGAAGCCTGTTCGTGTGTGTGTTTCTCCTCCATCCTTCATCCAGGCTGCATTCTGGAAACAGGTTTTGGCACAATTGCCCTGTGGTTAGTTTCAGCAGAATCCTCAGCCCATCCCCGAATCCAAATCATCTACTTGCTATGCAGTATGAGTGGGCAGTGTTTCAGAAGGACAGCTCCCTCCCCCAATGGCTTTAAATTGAGGAACCAAGACTTTGAGAGACGTTGCCAATACCAATTCAACTCCTGCCAGTTTTGAGAGTCCCTGGGAGATTAGTCCAGATAAAGATGATAACACTGTTGAAAAGAAAAACCACTAAAACCTGTCTTGTGGGGCACCAAAACCATAATTTCATGGAGCCTGCAGTTACCTGGGGAGGCCATGGGGTCACAGCCCCCTATCAAAGCAGGGACAGTTGGATGGGGTTCATAGAGCCGCAGGATGTTAGGGGTTGGAAGTGACTGCGAAAGATATCTAGTCCAATGAGGCTGCTTGGGGCCTCTTCCAGTTGAGCTTCAAGGATCACCAGTGATGGAGAGCCCATAGTTGCTTTTGTCAGCCTGCTCCAATATCCACCCACAGTGAAAATGTCCCTTCCTTAGGTCTAATCTGAGTTTATTGTATTTTAACTTGTCTGTTGTCTTTCCTCTGTGCACCTCTGAGAAGAGCCTGGTTCTCTACACCTTCCCATTAGGTAGCTGCAGAATTTCTGTGGATAAAAAAAAAGACTTTGAGGACTTTCAGTGCTTGAGTCATTAAGTAACAATCTTTATAAAATGTGGGACATATATTAAACTGACCAAAACCCCCATTTATTGTTCAGATCCAGGATGGTTTTTGCTACAGGTGGGTATTTTTTAAAGAGAACGTAGAATTTCTATAAAATGTATCAGGAACATTTTGTTATACCAGCAGATGTTGAAAATTTTTTTGAGGACTTGCAGAGTAGGAAACCTTTAGAAATACATCATCACTTCATAGACACTGCACAGGGCCTGTGTTTGGGTTATGGTAGTGATATTCTGACCTTAATTATGTGATAGTCTGGTTGTCTGGAAGACAAAACTCAGTGTCAATTTATCACATCTTAAAAGTTCTGATATCTGGCAGACAATGTTTCTGACCATTATGGCCAACGGTAACAAGGTAATAAAATTCCTCCTATACTTCCCATTTAGGATTCCTTGATGTATTCCCTGGTATAAATATTGGAACAGCTGGCACAAGTTCAAAGGAAATCTTTGTGGTATTGTTCATAAACGCAGCAAACTTAAGAGGCTTTGATTTACTGCTTAAATGGACATGTCTCCTTTTCCTTTGTAATTTTTCTTTACAATATACAAAAAAAGAGCATAACTGAATTAAAGTTTGTTGTCCACCCCCCCCTTTTTTTTTTTCTTTCCTCAGATTGCAGCTATTCTCAGGAAAAGAAAACTTGACTATTATTTGCACAAACTGCTACCTGAGATCTTGCAGTCAACTTCCTTTCTGACAGCAAATGGGACCTTGTATATTGCTTGCTTTTGCATCCTAAGGTTGGTATACTGTCCTAACAATGAAATGTAAGAGGAAGGCTATTTTTATGCATCTCTTCAATTTATGTAATGATTTTTATATAATATTATATTTGTCCTTTTTTTTTATTCAGACATGCTTGTAGTAGGTAGGAGTAAGAAAAGCAACAGCTGTGCCATCATCTTGATTTCTCCTCTTGCCACTTGAATATGAACCTTTGGGTTTGTTGTTTTTGTTTTTTCCTCATTTTTGTAGCCTTTTCAGTCCAATCAGTAACTAAGTCAATGTATTCACTTTGCTTCCTTTACTCTGTTTTACCCATTCAAAATATGTTGTTGCAGAAAATTCAGATCTATTCTAGGGGGGAACTGAGAAGGCCTAATCTTTCTCTCTTAGAAAGAAGAGACATTAGTTTCTGTTTTCCCAATGCAGGGACTGTGATGACTTAATTATCCTAAATTTTATCCAGCCATCCAAGTTTATATATTCCTTATTTGTGGTCATAAATTAGGGAAATCCCAGCAGAGCTTCTGGGGTTCTGTAAGATGTAAGCTTGCTCTAAAGAATGGGTATGTATATACACAGCAGTTCTGTACTCTGAGATGTTTCCAGTGTATGTTTCAAGTAACTATCAGCAAAGCTAAAATTTAAACTTCCATGTTTGTGAACATCATGATGTCCTAGACCTAAACTATATATCATTTTAAGGGTTGTGAGTTGCATTTATTTTAAGGGCTGTTATATGTAGAGATGTAAAGCCTACAGGAGATAGGAATTTTTGAAAATTACTGGACTGTGCCCTCAGCACCCCCTCTAAAAGTTAGTCAAGCCCATTATGCCCTACTGTTGCATCTGTTTAGAGGCCTGTAAACTTTGCTTAAAGATGAAGGACCAGGCTAAGAGGAGGAGGAGCTGGCTGAGGAGCCATGGAACACTTTTAAAGCAAATCCCTTGCAAAGTTCTCAGTTAAACTTTAAGTAACAAGTCCAAGAGAGTGAGTTTTTCTAGGAACCTGAGTTGAGCAAATACTGATTTATCTTCATTGCTCTCAGCTGTACAGTGGTCTTCCTTACCCTGTCATGTACTTGCCTGTAAATCTGCAGTGCTTTACTTCAGTGTAGTAGTTCAATGTTGCCTCTAAATTAAGCTGGTGTGGTTTCAAGTTTTATTGTTGTCAGCTGTTCCTCCAACAGAGATTACCAGCCATCTAGCAGATCTGATCTGTGCTAGTAAATGCAGCAGGCAAGATATGAGTGTCTCTGCTCTGAAGACAAGGGGTGTGCCATTGCTGTCACCAATGTGGGGTATGTCGTCACTGTCACCAACGTGGAACATAGCTTTCTAAAGCTGTTTGACCTCCAAAACAAACAGTGTGGCCAGATGCAGGCTTAGTGATGGGAATGATACCTAGTCCATGGACTTCCAAGCGCCCCTGAAGGATTCTTTGGTTTGACCCAGGTCACAACCATGCAGAGAACAAGTTGCATGTAAATGCTTGCCCTACTGTTCTAGCTCTGCAGCAGAGTAACCAGCCAAGGTCTTGAGAGATGTACGAGCTTCTTCTGTTGCAAAAGGATGCCCATGAAGAACTGTCACTTCTAGCAGAACCTCTGCTGTAGGGTCCCTGCAGACACCACCTGCAATTGCAGGACTGGCAAATAAAGACTGTCAGCTTCTTGGCTGGAATCACACTGGAGCTGGTGAAGTGAAATCACAAATAGAGGCAAAAGAAGAAAGTATTTAGGAAGCCTTGTATGTTAACGCCTGCTGGAGCATATCAAAGCCCAGTTATAATCAGCATTTGGCAGCTTTTCCAACAGGAATAAAATTCAGAGCCTCAGCAGTTGAGTGAGTGGGATAGGTAAGAGCTATTAAATGATACTTCAATCAGAAAAGCCCCATCTTCCAAATTTACTGGTGTTCTTTGAAGGATAAGTATGTGTGATGTTGCTGATCTGATTAGTATGTTACACCTGAATTCCCAAAGGATTTTGATGAGACAGTTTACTAGGACCTTTCAAGAAGAAAGATCTACTGTCTGACAGGAATTAGTAAATGATTAGTGAGTCGTTAAAATAGGTGAAACCAAATAAGGAATAAATAATCAGATTCCATAATAAGAAGAGCTTGCCAGTAATGGTCAAGCTGTGGCCTTTGTTCTGGATGTACCTAAAGAATCTGGAAAAAGGGATGAAGAGCAGTGGAAGAGCTTACAGGAGTTTATACAGTACAGAAACCTAAAACTGACTCATCCATTTCAGAAGCATCTGTCAATTAAGATCATTTATGAAATTTGATAGTGTGAAGTAATGCATTGGATGGAAAAAAGCAGTCCTGTCCTTGCACAGGGATGGGCTTGAATCTATCTGCCCTTAATCAGGAGGGTGTTTTGAGGGTCATCATGGACAGGTTCTTTGAACAAGTCAGTTCAGTACTTGAATATGGTCAGGGAGCTGAGTGGGTGTTCTTTGGGCAGAAACTGAGATCACACCAGAAAGCTGTATAAATACACAGCGTTTTTACAAGTTGAGTACTGTGTGCCTTTTCATTTTAAGAGCTTCTCCTAAGGTCATAATGTTGACAAGTTCTTCACTTGGAATGTGCTTAATATCAACATTGCCTTGCAGCTTGAGCCATATAAGCTTCCTTCTCTCAGCTGCTCTTGGGTGGGTGGTGGAAGATGGATGTGTGAGACTTCAGTTTTAATTTTTTAATTTGTTTTAAACAGTTTGGAGAATTTTAATAATTTTTTTAGATGTTTTATTTGAATGAATGATTCCTTGAATTGCTTAATGTTGAGTGCAGTGTACTTCCTTTAGTAGCACCTGAGAACTAATTGTATGTAATTTTTCAGCCCAGAATACCTCTTGGTATCATATGTTTTAATTCTTCAAAGAAATCCCAGTACTTCTGTGGTGTTCTGCATAACCATGTCCTGCATATTTCTGATTTCCAGCCTAGCGAAGAGATTCTCTGAGACTGGAGGTTTAGATGCTCTAGATCTGATTCTAGATAGTGGTGAGAGCTTAGGTGGGATGGATTTGTATAATAGGATGTAGGCTCCAGGTTTTGTGCCTTTATTTATTTATTTATTTTGGTTTGGAGAGCAGCAGTCATTCAGAAGTGAAATTATTCAGCAAGCCCCATGCTTCTGAACTTCCTCTCCTGGAGTTCTAGACCAAAGCAACAGATTAAAGGGTGTGTAGCTGTACACAGTAACTTACATTTACCTTCACAATTCCTGGTTTGGGAAGTGTTGCCTATTTCCTTCTTTTGTAGCACCAAGAAGGAGATGTGTTGGCAGGTGTATGGGTGTCTGAGATAAAGTAATTGCTTCATCTGTTCATACCTTTACCAAAGTCCCAGCAAATCTCCAGTCATTGGGCATACTGAAACATGTCTTAGCCATCCAGTAGCAATTAAAAGACCTAAGTATGAATTGTAATTGTTTGGTGAGAAGTCTGGCTTGTGCCAATATGGTGGTTTTGATGGTATGTAGCATTGACTTCCTTTCAGCTAGGAACACCCATCAAAATTGAAGGACTGTAAATATTTTCAAGGATGTAAATCTTCAGGCAAGTAAGTAAGTGCATTGAAAGTAATTTCAGGGATTGTTATCATTTCATAGACAGGCAAATTTTCAAAATCATCTAAACCTGATATCAGCAATGATTTAGGCTGTGGATAGATGTTCTCATTCTAGAAGAGAATATTGCCAGGCTAGCTTGGATGACTTCCTCCCCATTCCCCCTCTTCTTTTTTTTTTCCCTTGAAATGAATGAGGGAATATGTGCAGCCTGCTCTGCTGGCAGAGCAGTGGGGGTGATGGTCTCTGCTATGGATGTGTGACAGAGCAGCTGGGGGTTGTAATCTCTTCCGCTGGTGAGATCCAGAAGACTACATCTGTCTGGGCTTCAGATGGAAGTGCTAGGCTCTGGTGTTGACCAGCATTACATCTGTTAAATAAAAGGTGTGATTATTTTTTAGGTTTTTGGGTTTATGACATGCAAAACCTCATGAGGACACAGTTCTCTTGGTCTAGCAAATAATTAAGTTTGTCCATGTACAGCTTTACATTAGCTCACTTAATTAGATTCAACCTTGGGTATCCAGCAGCCTTTGAGTTTTGGGTACATTTGTGCATTGAGGAATTAGATGCATAACCTGCAACCTCATATTTCTCATTCCAATTTCTAACCATAAACCATGTGAAAATAACCATGCAAATAATAACAAACACTTGTTTTCATTCACTTTAGCAGTGTAAATGTTTCCCTTACAGACTGGACATTGTCATTTCCATTGGGTTTTATTATGTAAAATGTTACTATTGTTTCTGAAACCTTATCAACCCAAACACTGAAGCATTCGTAGAGGGGTGCTAAACCATGCCAAAAGAACAAATTCCTGTTTCTTTCCCACAGAAAAGACATTTGTTCTGTTCTGTTCCTTAACAGGTGTGCTTGGTAAGATGTGTTCATACTTATTATGTTTAAAATGACTTCTCTGAAACTTCATACAGTAATTGCTTTCCAAGAGAGTCCTACTAATGAACTTTAGCTCCTGCAGCATTTGGCATTGTCATCCTGAGAAATTATCCTTTTGCAGCCGTGGGAATGAACAGTGTGTGTAATTGCCATTACATCACTTGGTGCTGATACACTGGCTCTCTTTTCACTTACAAACATAAGCTGGCATTGCTCACTGGTAATGTTTTTGCAGGGGAAGTATGAAATGAGGCTGATCATGCCTTTTACAGCAAGAATAAGTGGGCTAATCAGATGGTATCGATTAATTATCTTTGTTCCCTCTTCTGTGTTGTCAACAAACTTTATCCAAAAAAATTTCCTTGTCTATCCTGTGTTTGCTATTCTGTTTATTTCATTCACCGTGTTTTTAGAAGGGAAGACTGTTGTAACACTGTTTTCCTGAACTGATAGCTCTTATCAACTGAGCAGTGTTGGTGTAATTGAAGTACGTTTATTATCATGCAAGCAGATTTCATGACTGCCTGTTGTTTGCTTCTGTGGTCCCCCTGAATTAGTTTGAAGGTGCAGAGCCCTGAACAGACTAAGTGGGGTTGGTGCTGTTGTGCCAGACATGCATTTCCTTTTTCCTCCTCTAACAGTGACCAATTTATACAAACATTTTCTTAGATAACTGATTTTTTCAACTGTTAAAATTGGAGGAATTTGGATAGTTGAAACTGTGTGGACTCTTAGAGTGAAACCCAGATCATGTCTCAAATAATGGGAGCTTTCCCACCTTCACAGAACTGGGATGTCAGTGTAATGTCCTGCTGTAATGTACAGACCGATTCTTTAGCTTGCTGTAAATGAGTGGGTTACTATTTTTAGTGTGAGTTGACTATCTGTCTTGGGAGTAATGATTTGATTTCTGGCTCACCTGATTACATCCCCACACGTTCCGTAAGGCTCATCTTCCAAAGACATCTTTGGCTATACAAGTAGCACAGTGAGAAGGAACTATAAGTGCTTTCAGAGGGTTTCTCTGAAATGACTACCTGCATCTTTTCAGAATCATCTCTTGGAAGCACTGCTTCCTTTGAAGTAAAGTAGTCCTTTAAGTGAAACAGATAAATTAATTATTTCAGGTGTTTTATGAAGCATTGTGGGAACCCATCTGTGAAGAACTATACAAATGTAAAACCACAATGATTAGTATTTATATGTGTTAATTAATATGAAGGGACAAAATTAATATGAGGTGCAAAGGTAAAATACAAAGTTGTACTTTAACAGTTCAGTTGCTTTGCATGTAATATGTGTAACAATTGCATTTTCAGGAAACTACTTGGAAAATTCTATTTTTGGTCTCCTGGCTTTGGTGCTGCTTTGCCTGCTTCTTACATGGCTATTCTCATCGAAAGGAAAAGCAGGTATGCTTTGTGTTTGTGGATTTTTCAGTTTTATATATCTCTTGTTTTGGTCATTTGAATATTGACGTTTCATAGAATCCCAGACTGGTTTGGGTTGGAAGGGACCTCAATGCCCATCTAGTTCCAAGCCCCTGCCAGGGGCAGGGACACCCTCCACTAGCCCAGGGTGCCCAAAGCCCCATCCAGCCTGGCCTTGAACCCTGCCAGGGATCCAGGGGTAGCCACAGCTTCTCTGGGCACCCTGTGCCAGGGCATCACCACCCTCATAGGGAGGGATTCCTTCCTAATATCTAATCTAAACCCACCCTCCATACCTCTCATGCTATCACTCCTTGCCCTTGCAAAGAGCCCATCTCCAGCTTTCCTGTAGCCCCTTCAGGTACTGTAAGGCTGCTCTAAGGTGCCCCCAGAGCCTTCTCTTCTCCAGGCTAAACAAACCTAACTCTCTCAGCCTGTCTTCATAAGAGAGGTACTCCAGCCCTTGGATCGTCTCCGTGGTCCATGTCCTCCTTGTACTTTATGTACATGTAAACAAAAATTCCTTGCTTATGGGAAAGTGAATTCGTAGAATCATAGAATGGTTTGGGTAAGAAGGGACCTTAAAGATTGTCAAGTTCCAATCCCTCTGTCATGGGCAGGGACACCTCTCACTAGACCAGGCTGCTCAAGACCCCATCCAACTTGGGCCTGGATACTTTTAGGGAGAGGGCAGCCACAGCTTCTCTGGACAACCTGTGCCAGTGTCGCACTACACTCATAGTGAAGAATTTCTTCCTAATATCCAATCTAAATCTACCCCCTTCCAATTTAAAACCATTCCTCCTCATCCTATCACTTCATGTCCTTCTGAAAAGTCCCTCCCTAGCTTTCCTGTAGCCCCTTCAGGTACTGGAAGCTGCTCTAAGGTCTCCCTGGAACCTTCTCTTCTCCAGGCTGAACAAGCCCAACTCTCTCATCCTGTCTTCGTAGCAGACAGGCCTCCTCTGGACTTGACTAACAGTTCCATGTCCTTCTTGTGCTGAGGCCCACTGAGCTGCATGCAGTACTGCAGAAGGTGAGGGGGGTGTCTCACCAAAGCAGAGCAGAGGGGCAGAAGCCCCTCCCTTGACTTGCTGGTAACACTGGTTTTGATACAGCCCAGGACACTGTTAGTTTCTGGTCTGCAAGCCCATGTTGCTGCCTTATGTTAAACTTCTTCTGCCCTGACGCCCCTAAGTCCTTCTCCTCAGGGCTGCACTCGGTCCATTCTCTGTCCAGCCTGTAGTGCTGTATTTCTGTATTTGCCAACTCACTGGTTTTGTTTCAGAATGCTGGCAGTGAGTTCATTTGCAGTAGCATCTTTTGCAATCTTAGATGTAAATTGAGGAAACTACAGTGAAAAAACACTTCCTAAAAGTTCAATTTCTTTTCTGTGGTTTGTTTTTTGTTGTGTGATGTGTAATTGCTTTCTTAGAATTGCCTTAGGATTTCCTGATGAAACTCTGTATTTCTATTTTTAAGTATAATTTAAATTAAGTTTGTAATTAGTTACAACAAAAGCGTGTACTAATGAAATTGACTGGTGGCTTTAATTAACAGCATGACGTTGGTTGATGTAGAGGAGTAGTGGGATGTTGTAGAGAAAGCTGCCTGGAAGAGCAGGTTGGATGAGAGGTGATGATACAGAAAGCAAAGCAGTTCCAAAGTTTAGCTGTCAGTGGGATGTTCATTAGGAAAAGCATTAAAAGGGTGGGGGAAGGAAGCTCTGAGTGATCCAAGGAGAGCGGGAAGCTGCTTTTAGTGATGTGGCCATGAAAGGTGGCAGGTGAAATTCTAGGTTGTATGGTTTTAATGTTTTGAAATTCAACTTGGGTTGGTAGTTTGCATCAATAGAGAAAGTTATATTGCTTAATTACTTTAATATGGAGTGAGGTGCCTGAGTCATCTGGTTATTCAAAGTAGAGAAGGTGACAAAAGGGTGATGTAAGGGATTGCTCTTCAGAAAATGAAGGGAACTTCTTTTTGGTGGCTGTGAATATCTGAAACTTCCTTGTGTAGTCATTTTTAAAAGCTGCAAATATATATGTCATGATTGTCAGGCTCCATTCCCAAATTTCAGTGTAGTATGCAAAGCCCAAGCCAAATTTTAGGTAAGATTGTCAAAGTTCTGTTTTTTTAAAATAATGCATTAACCACTGTCTACAAAGACTCAGGATGTGTAAGGAGTTCTGTGAGGGTGGGACTGTTTCTAAATCTTGTTACTTAACAGAACTACAGAAAAAAAAATTGTGGCAAAGTTAATACATAACTTTTTTTTTTAAAATGCTCTTTCTAATTGACTAGTGGAGCAGTGTAGGTGAGAGGGACCTGGGGGTCCTGGTGGACAGCAGGATGGCCATCAGCCAGCAATGTGCCCTCCTGACCAAGAAGGCCAGTGGCATCCTGGGTATTAGAAGAGGTGTGGTTAGTAGGTCAAGAGAGGTCCTTCTCACCCTCTACTCTGCCCTGGTGAGACCGCATGTCGAATCTTGTGCCCAGTTCTGGGCCCCTCAGTTCAAGAAGGACACAGAACTCCTTGAAAGAGTCCAGCACAGGGCCAGCAAGATGATGAAGGGAGTCAAACACCTTCCTTATGAGGAGAGGCTGAGGGAGCTGGGCCTCTTCAGCTTGGAGAAGAGGCGACTGAGGGGTGACCTCATCAGTGTTTATCAATATGTGAAGGGTGTCAGGAAGACAGAGCCAGGCTCTTCTCAGTGATGAGCAGGGCAGCGGGTGCAAGCTGGAGCATAATAACTTCCATGTGAACATAAGGAGGAACTTTTTCACAGTGAGGGTGACAGAGCCCTGGGACAGGCTGCCCAGGGAGGTTGTGGAGTCTCCTTCTCTGGAAACATTCAAACCCACCTGGATGTGTTCCTGTGTGATTTAGTCTGGGTGATGCTGCTCTGGCAGGGGGTTGGACTAGATGATCTCTGGAGGTCCCTTCCAACCTCTGACATTCTGTGGTTCTGTGACTGATTTCCATCTCACTGCCATTATCTCCAAAGCGGGTGGATCCATTTTGCTAGAACTTTGTCTAGTTACTTGGACTCCAGGGCTGCTGTTGGCAAAAGTGTTTTGTGGTCAGAGCATGCACCTTTTCTCCCCCTGATCAGGGCACCACTCGCTTAACTTTTCCTGGAGACCTGTTACAGTGAGAGGCTTTTGTGTCCCAGACCTCTAATGTCTCTTGGCAGTGTCAAAGGGGAAGAAACTAGGCTGAGTGTCCAGCTAGGAATTTCTTGCAGCTTTCAGACTATTTGTGAGTCAAGACTTGAAAGGGCGTGTGAGACCAAACCTGTACGAGAGGGTTTGTTGGGTAGCAGAGGAAAAACCTTGAAAAACCTTAGAAACCTAAGCTGGTTAGTTGTAGCAAACAGAGCAGGCAAACAAATTTTATGTTAAATAGGGATTCTAAGTCTTGGATGCAATATAGGGAAGCTTTGGTCTGTTAACAGGCTCCTATTTAGCAGCTCAGATTTGAAAGTAATAAAAGTTGAAGCAGACATGAGTGAAAATGATGAAAATGGGTTGGTATATAGTGAATAATGCTGAAACAATCCCTGTCAGAATCCAAAATGTGTAGCCTAAATTATTTGGCCTAATAAACCCATACTAATATTGCATCAGGTAAAATGTGAAAAGGCAACATTGGTGTTGCAGTATAGCACATGCAGCTGAAAACGTGGGGTCCTTGGTAGTAATAAAGGAAGTTCAATGGCATCAAAAGGAAATGTGAAGTTTAGGATGTTTAAAATCCAAAGTTTTTCAGTGTTTCATGTAGAAATGTATGAAATGATGCTGCTGACAGGCACAATGATATATGGTTTTCTGATTTCACATCTGTTTGCTCTTTAGCTTCTGTTCCAGGCAAAATCAAATTTTAATAGCCTTGTAGTCTCATAGGAAGCTGCTGTTTGACGTGGAGTCACGGTGGCGTTTTCAGCTGTATCCTCAGCAGCTTACAACAAGTTATACTGAAAAATCAGGGGGGTGGGAAGTAGTCCCAGTTTGAGTTCATAAACATCTCCCTAGCCCTTTAAATTGCTAGTAGCAGCTGGCAGCAGCATCAAACTTAATCACTTAATCTCTTCCCAAGTGGATATCCTATTTTAAGTACTTCACTGGCATTTGCTTGCACAGCATCCCTGTCAGTCCCAAACTTGGGAACAGCAGGCTTGTAAATCAGATTTTCTTCTGAGCATTGCTGTTCATGTGTGCCAGCCTTATACTTACAGAAGAGTGGGAAAAAGAGGTGGATAGCTTGTCAAGAAGAATTCTAGTCCTGGGGAGAAGTGTGTTACAGTGCTGGCTTGATTACAGTTTGTATCCATGTAATATCTAATGGCAAATTTGCACGGTACTGGCAATGAGAAGGGGAGGTGACATTACATAGAAGCTCAGGAAATGGTCTGTGTTGTATTACACAGCTACAGTTCTGTAAAGGGATAAATTGCACTTAAGTAATCACCAAGCAGAATGCATGTGGCTGTATAAAATATGGTTGTCCTGTCTATGAAAACTAGTTTTTTAGGATCTGTGGACAGGGAATAAAAAAACCTTATGAACTTTTTGGTATATGTGTACATAAATGTTTTATGAGACTACCAGAAGAGAATTAGTCACATTATTAGGATTAATGTTTTGATAAGTGTTATTCCTTGTGTAGATCCAGGCCTGAGGTTGGTGGCCCTGCCTGTGGCAGGGGGGTTGGAGCTTTATGATCCTCGGGGTCCCTTCCAACCCTTGCGATTCTATGATTCGTGAGATAATGAGTGTAGATACATAGAGATTGTGTGTTTGTGAAATGCAAATTGTTGTTCTGTGCTTTTAGTCAGGAGTAACTCAGATTTTTTGCCTTTTCCTGGTACTCTGAGCAGCGTGGGTTGCCTGTTTGGATCAGGAGGAAGCATCCTTACTGGCCCATGCAGAATTTATAACTGTCAGTCTGGTGTCTGTTAGCTGCATAGCTGGTACACGTTTGGCTGAGCAGTGCTAAGAGGGCACAGAGTACGATTCCAGCTGGTTTTGACTGTATGCTGCCTCGTCCAGCATGGCTCCTGTAACCCATTTGTAGTGCTACTCCTGCTGTTTCTCTTTTCTGTATTTATGGCCCTGGCAGAGGTGCTGAGAAGTGAACAAAAAATACTGTGGTTGTTACTGGCGTATTATGTCTCCTCACCTGCTAAGAAAGTGTTCTTACAAATAGGAAAGTGCTCTCTTTTCTTGGAGAAATGTACACAAGACATCAGAATGTACATTGGAAATGTACATTTTGTAATTCCTTTTGACTATTTGGCCATTGGATGACTTCAGCATTTCAATGCTCTTTATGCATATGTTCTCCTAACAACTATGACTGCTCAGGGAGTTCTGCATCAGAAAGTGGAAGAGCTTTTTCACAGTGAGGGTGACAGAGCCCTGGGACAGGCTGCCCAGGGGGGTGTGGAGTCTCCTTCTCTGGAGATATTCAAGACCTGTCTGGACACCTCCCTGTGTGACCTGTCCTAGGGAACCTGCTTTGGCAGGGGGGTTGGACTCGATGATCTCTGGAGGTCCCTTCCAACCCCTATGATTCTGTGATAAATGAACAGGTACACTTGCACAGCTGTATTTGGAGGAATAGAGTTTTCTTTAGCTTAACCTTCTTTACATACATTAAAGAAAAATGTGCAATTGTTTTGTAGTGTTAGGCATTAAAAGTTAATGTCTCCTCAGACATAGAGACATGACTCAGTTACATTAATTTCCTTAAGCTTCCTTAGGAGACCATTACATCCCTTTTCCTAACCTTTGTATGGAGTTGTTTCACCAGTGTACTGCTCCTTGTTTACTTATTTCAAATTATTGGGAGGTCTTCCAGTACCTGAAGGGCCTACAGGAAAGCTGGAGAGGGGCTGTTTGCAGGGGCAGGGAGTGACGGGTCAAGAGGGGATGGGTGTAAACTAAAAGAGGAGAGATTATAGATAAGTTATTAGATGAGTTATCCTTCCCTGTGAGGGGGGCACAGGGTGCCCAGAGAAGCTGTGGCTGCCCCTGGATCCCTGGCAGTGCTCAAGGCCAGGTTGGATGGGGCTTTGGGCACCCTGAGCTAGAGGATGGTGTCCGTGCCCATGGCAGGGGGTTGGAACTAGATGGGTTTTGAGATCCTGTCAAATCCAGTCTGATATTCTGTGTATAAAACAATTTTATTTGTAATTTTGAAAAATGAGTATTTTACTTAGGTCTTTTGGCTGTTGTTTGTAATTCAGAGCAGCAGTTTCCTGTGATTTATTTTTTTTTCTTTTTCTCCCCCAGCATCTATTAAATTTTATTAGCAAGGACTGCACATAGAGTAGGGGAGAGGTATGTGGCTTAGTCTGTGAGACATGGTACTACCTTGCTCTAGAAGCACCACGGCTGTTAGAAAGCAAGAAAGTAACTGAATATACTTGTTAAAAAGTGTTGTGAATGAAGCTGTTGAAATGTGATTTGAGGCTTGGCAGAAGCCAGCCTTTTACTGGAAATCTGATGGGAGGTTGGACCTTACTGGTGCTAAGACAAAAGGGTCTGGTAGCTCAGTGAAGAGCCTGGATTAAGACCTCTGTGATTATTCTGAGAGAGGAATGATGTTCTAAGTCTTTCATGAAAATGCTGATGTTTCAAAACAGTTTTATTTGTGAATTGCTGATGCAGCTAAATGGCAAACTTGGGTTTGTTGGGCTCAGAAAAATAATGTGAGTTTCAAGAACTATAAGTAAAGCTTTAAGAAGGAGCACAATTCCTGTTTTAATGAAAAGATTTTCCTACTGCCTAACTTCGTTTATTTCTTCCCTTTGTAAGTAATTAAGCTAAAGAAAGGTTTAATTGCAGGCACCCAGAAGTTGTGTGGCAGTTCTGAAGGGACCCTGCTGGGATTGCTCCCTGCTCCCCCCTTAGGCTGCATTAATGTTTACATACTGGCTGTTAACATTATAGCGGCGCCTGTCTCGTCGCTATAGTTAAGACTGTGTCACTGTTAGTATTATAAAACTTGAGATTTAGGGCTTTTATAATTTGGTTGTAAAATCTTGCTCTGGGCAGCTATTGGCAGCATGGTTTTAGTTGAAACCTTTGGGTGTTTTTCATCAAAAATAATTCAGTGTACTGGACTGGGGAAAATATTTAAAGCTTGTGCATTTAAAAGGTGATAGAGTACAACAGTGCATGTTATAGAGAACATCTATATGTATACATCATTCAGTGTTTGTGGAAACAAAAGTATTACTGTGTGTTGCTTAGAAGAGTGGCAGAAACATTTGTGTCAGCACAATCTGGAATGTTTAGACTGTGGGTTTGTCCTGACAAAACATTTGGTTTCTGTTGGGGTTATTTGCTTGCCATAAATGCCATTAACCTAAATACCTTATCAAGGAGGAATATGGCAGCATAGAAATGGGAAAAAGTATATGCTGTAGGTAAAGACAAAGTTTTTGTAAGTTTGTCCATTCAAATACAAATTTGTTGGTATGTATTTCTGTACAGTACTATAGCATACTGAAACCTGAGGTGATGATTTCCTTTCTCAAAATGTTCTATGGGTATTAAGTTTGATGGAGTTTTTTAGGGAAACTGATAAATCACCAGCATGGAGCTGTAGGTAATCAAAATGAATTAGAATCATAGAATCTCCTGAGTTGGAAGGGACCCATAAGGATCATCAAGTCAAACTCCTGGCTCCACACAGGGCCAGCCAAGTCAGAGCATGAGACTGAGGACATCGTCCAGATGCTTCTTGACCTCAGTCCAGCTCAGTGCTGTGACTACTTCCCTGGGGAGCCTATTCCAGTGCCTGACCCCCCTCTCAGTACAGAACCTCTTCCTAACATCCAACCAAAACCTCCCCTGTCACAGCTTCATGCCATTCTCTCAGGTTCTATTCCTGGTTACCAAAGAGAGGAGATTGGTGCCTGCCCTTTGCTCCCCCTTGTCAGGAAGCCACTGACTGTGATGAGGTCTCCCCTCAGCCTCCTCTTCCCCAGGCTGAACAAACCCAGGGACTTCAGCTTGTCCTTGTGGATCTTCTCCTTCAGACCCTTCCCCATCCCTTCACAATTCTTTTAACACAGCAGGCTGCTTTGCAAGCTTTAGCTTACTTGCTACAGGTGAGAAGTTGAGAGACCAAGTGAGATTGAGGGATGATTTTTTGCTTGCTTTCTGTGTTGCAGTGAAACCCCCCTCAAGTTCTGATCATTTACATGAGTGTTTTGTAGTGTAATCTGATAAGGAGTGCTTGTGGAGATATGTTTTGGAGTTTTACTCTTCTAGTGTGAATATTCCAGTGACATGCAGAGCCAAGCTGTAGAGGTTAATGGGATTTTATTTTTTTTTCTGAACTCAAATATATTAAAATCCATTGCACTTCAACAAGTGTTTTGGTGAAAGCCAATATTTGAGGCAGCATGTAGACATTTGAACATGTACTGCATGCTTTGAGTGCTGTTACTGCTGTAGTTATCAGAAGGAGGAGAAGCTCTGATTGTTAAGGCTGCCTGGGAATGCAGGAGTTGATCTGGAAGATGCCTTGGTTGTGGGATCCTTGTGAATGGCAGGTCTCTTGGGATGGGGAGCGCTCAGGAGTGTTTTTCATGGAAAGCAGCATCTCTTGCTGACTTTTGGGTCTTAGTGGGTGCTCTAAGAGCTGGGAGCTCTTGCCCAGCACAGGGCTAAAGTGTTTCTCAACAGTGATTTGAAGTAATTTGTCTTTCTAAGAATGGGGATCACCTAGCCTACGCTGGTGTTTGTCCTTATGCACTCAGTCTCTAGTTTGGACTGCTATTTTACACTAGAAAGATTGATATCCCTGCATGGTATATCCCTGACAATCCTAAGTCTGTTGATTATTTTCCAAGAGATTTCTATTTTTTCACTTGCAGCATCATATGTTAACTCTAGAAAATGTTCCTGATGTTGACTTTACTGTTAAATCACTATTAATAAAGTCAAGGTTTTTAGACCCTCCGTTTAGAAGCACAGGAGCAGGCAATCCCATTGTGTCCTAAGCCAAGCAAGCAAGTCAAGACCAGCTTGACTGAACAGGGAGCCCCTCATGAAGCCCAAGAGCAAAAAGAGATTGTATTGTCTGTGGCAGCGAGGTCGGGCTTGCAGGAGGACTCAGAACTGTGCTTTATCTATGTGCAGGGAGGCCAGAAATCTCAATTGCAGTTGAAGCTAGCCAGTGTTGTATCTGGCAAGTGCATCAGTAGTAAAAGGAGGTCAAAAGAAAATATTGGACTGATATTTGCTGGAGATGTTCACCTGAATAATAGGGATGAAGAAAAAGTGGAGTCTTCTTTTTTGCCTCAGTGTCTAGTAATACTAATAGACCTTGGGTGCCTGGTGCCCCAAGTCAGAGGAGCATGAGTGTGGGAACAGTTGACTTTCCTTTTGTGGACATTGAAATGACAAGGGCCCAGCTATATCAGGTGAATGTCCCTAAATCTCTGGGGCCTGGTGGGATTCATCCCAGAGTCCTGAAGGAGCTAGCAGATGTTATGGTGGGCCTCTCTTGACCATCCACCAAGCTCTTGGGAGTGTGGGGAGATCCCTGCTGACTGGAAGCTAGCCAACGTTATTCCAGTCTATGAAAAGGGCATGGGAGAAGATAAACCCAGGGAACTACAGACCTGTTAGTCTAACCTCAGCTGCTGGAAGAATTATGGAGGAGACCATGCCTGGGTACTGTTCTTTAAATGCCTTCCAATAAGGCAATCAGCAGGCACAGTCAACATGGGCTCACAAAAGGAAAGTCCTGTTTAATTTGATAACCTTCTATGACAAAGTCACCTGCCTAGTGGATGAAGGGAAGGCTGGCATTTCAGTTCTAGCTGAACAGTGAGGCTGTCCTCTGTGAATGGAAAGGAGTGCTCTGTGTGCTACTAGCAGGGTGTAAAGCCTGCTCCGTTTGTAAAAGTAACTGTGGAGTTAAATTTCCTGCATTTAAGTGAACCATTAAGAGACCATTTTGTTCTTTATGCAAGGAAGATCCTCTCTTCCAGCCTGTGCTCTTAATTATTCCTACAGTCAGTCTGTCTTTCACCCCTGCCCCTCCTTGAGATTCTGTGTATGTGCAGAAGATCCCTGTAGATCCACACACCTTTTAAAAAGAAGGGGTGACGATCAGCACTGACTTCTCTAACCATCTGAAATGGGTGTTTCTGTTTCATGGTCATGTTTTCCCAGTCAGGTGAGTGAATCACTGTTACGTGTCTCAGTTACAAAGGCAGTCTAGATAACTGTCTTAATTTCATCCACTTCAGATGGCAAGAGTTTGGCAAGATGAATCCTATCATTGTGAACAGAGCAAGAAGCACTGATCCTTGGGGATCAGTGATTCCAGTCCCATTCACTTATGGTAAATGAGCTCAGGTTCTAGACTAATCAGGCTTCTGAAAAACTGTAACCAGGTCTGTGGAAGTGTTCAGCAAGCAAGTTCATTTCCAAGCAACTTTTCAGCCCAGTAACTTTCAGGGATTTCCAGCCTGCAGCATGTGAGTTTTGGCAAAATTTGATCCAACTTGCTTGTGTGGCTCCTGAAGTCTTGCACAAGATGGAAGAGCAGGAGAAGAGGTACAGCTTGGTAGTCACCAATCCATTTTCTGGGATAACACAGGCAGGCAGAGTAATGGTATGATTCCATGTAAAATACATGCTTGTGACTTTGGAGATGCTGGAGAATGTGTTGCAAACATCTGGGTTGGTCTGTACAGCCTGGGTTTATTTTCTCTTAAGTCTTGCTACAGTGAGGGCTGGATCATGCAGGACTTCAGTTGTGTTTGCTCAATGGCCTCCAGGTCCCTGAGTTTGAGGATGTGAGGTTGCTTCATGAATAATGTGAAGACATCACTAGCAGCACCTGTTAAGCTCTGGACTCCCTGTGACAGACAGTTCATGTGGGGTCAGCCTGGATGGGTGCAGGGTGGAGCTAAGGTCAAGCTACAAGATCTCGGTGATGCTGTGCAGCCACCTCTTCCTGCGCTGCTTTCTGAGTGAGTGAGACTTGACTATAGTTAAAGTTTAAATTTTTTTATTATTCTAGGACCACTTTTGGTAAATCTGGTTTTGAAATGTTCACGTTTTAGGCTGAGAGCTAAGTAAGAGTGATGTAATCATCTGCATATAACTTTGTATTCTTTTCTTCACCATTAACCCCTCAAACCCTACAGAACTTACAGTCCTTTTGCAGTGCATGCAGTTAAGCCACCAAAATTCAGGCTGCTGCTGAACATTGGACTGTTCTGCAAGTCTGACCTGGTTTCAGATGGCACAAACAGTGGATGAATTACTCAGTTCTGTCTGCTCAGCACAGGCATCCAGGAGACACTCGTTTGGATTTCCTCAGCCTTAGCAAACACTTAATACATCTTCTGTGCCTGAATGTTTGCGTGCAACATGCAGCTCCCAGAGGGGGGAAAACAAATATTCTGCTAGTCTAGAATGAACCTCAGATGCTGCCCAGGTGAGCTGGCTGTGGAGCTGGCTGATGTGGCTGTGAAAAGCTTGAGGCGTGCCTGGTGAGCTAACATGCCTGCCTGCCATGCTTCTGGTACAACTCTGAAAGTCTGTGAGGGAACTTGTCTCTGGTATGCTCCTCTTGTAGGAGATTGTTCTTTAGATAGCAGAGATGAGGAGCTTAAATCTTTGTTTCCCTATGAGCCACACCTATAAACCCTCTGTAAATGAAGTGGCTCTTTCCTGGAGCTTCATGGCTCCCAGGGAATTAATGGTGTTAGCTTCTGCTGCAGGAAAAGTGTGGAAGTAGAAACCTAGAATGATGATCATTTGCTATATTTATCTGTGCAAGGGTTTTATGTAGGGAAGATTACAGCAGTGTGCTGTGGTTAAACATCTCACTTCCTTCCCCTTCCTGCCCTCTCCCCTCCACATCCGAAGACAGAGAATGACACATCTATACTTCCTTTGGTAAGTCCTATGTATTACATAGTGTTTCTTCTAATCAGATCACCTCCACTCCAGTTCAGAACTTTTCAGTAAAGAAAGCATACCGTGAAAACCTTCTCCTAAACGTGGTCAGTCTGAAAAGCAGGAACAACAGAGTCCATGGTATTAAAGGCAAGCGTAAAATAGGTCTTGTAAACTTGGGCCAGTGCCTGTCATCACAGCCCAGACTGCTCCAACTTCAGCAGAAGACAGAAACAATATGGACTGTCTGGTAGTACACCATAATTTTGTCTACTTGAAGGAATTTGTAAGTGCTCCATCAATGCTAATTTTTTCCTTTTAAGCCCTTCAGTGCCCATTATTCATTCCTCGTGAGTAATGGCCTGAGGAAGTAGCAAAAATGTTCTGATATCAACCATTGGCATTTTGGATTTTGGAGCTTAAAGTTCAAAAATAATCTGTTCAGAGAGGAACTTGGCAATAGCTTCTTTCTGTCTTTGGTAGGTGAAATGTCACATTCTTGTCTCTCTGTAGCATCTGGCACAGTTCATCATCAAATACTGATGTCCTGCCAGAAAATGACTTCTCAGTCATAGGGATATGCTGAAACTACTGTCAGACTTTTGGTATTGCTTGCCCACCTTTCTAGGGAAGATTTACAGTGCCTTCTGACACTGCTGTTCCTTGGGACCCCTTGTGTCTGGGCCCTCACAGGTGGAGGCATGCTCTTAACACCATCAATCCATCTTCTCCATGCCAGTTCATAGTTCCTTAGCTGGGAGAGAGTCCAGCGGAGGGCTAGGAAGATGATTAAAGGCCTGGAGCATCTCCCCTATGAGGAAAGGCTGAGTGAGCTGGAGCTGTTCAGCCTTGAGACAGGAAGGCTAGCAAAATCCATGTTTATAAATACCTGAAGTGTGGGACACAGAGGGAAATGTCCAGCCTCTTCTCAGTGGTCAGTGGGGACAGGACAAGGGGCAATGGCCTCAAGCTGGAGCACAGGAAGTTCCGCACCAATATGTGGAAGAACTTTTTCACAGTGAGGGTGACAGAGCCCTGGGACAGGCTGCCCAGGGGGGTTGTGGAGTCTCCTTCTCTGGAGATATTCAAGACCCATCTGGATGCCTCCCTGTGTGACCCTGCTTTGGCAAGGGGATGCGGACCCAATGATCTCTTGAGGTCCCTTCCACCCCCTACAGTTCTGTGATTGGAAGTGTGTTTTTTGATATGACTCGATATACTATCTCTGGGGCTCTAAGTTGGGGGAAGGAGGTGGCAAGTGTCACTGTTTGGCGAGTGCAAGTCCGTACCCAGCCTCTGTTGGAATGCTTCTGCTGTCATTGAAATGTTATGAGTCTAAAGAGAAAATGAGCTCTAAACATGTGACCAAACAATGGCTACTAGTTTGACAGACAAGAAAAAGAACATTAGGCTGCTTAAGATTTTTGGAATAGATGAAAAAACCCTTTTGATTCGTAGCTTATCAGAAAGGTTGTCTCGTGGAATGGACTGTGTCAAATTGGGCACAGCGTATGGATTGGGGAGGTCAAGGCAGCTATCTCAGGGGGCTTCTTGGAAAGTCTGGAGCTGCTTCTCATGTCTGCTGTGGGCTAGGCTTGGGATGTGCAAGTAGGGTATGGGTGATGGACTTGGAGGGTTGAGGGGAGGACAACAAGCCGCATACTGGATGAACAGGACAGGACAAGAGGGAATGGCTAAAAGTTGATAGGACAAGAGGGAATGGCTGCAAGCCATGCCTGGGGAGGTTCAGGTTAGAAATTCAGAAATTTCTTCTCAGAAAGAGTGGTTGGGCAGTGGAAGGGGTTGATTAGGGAGGTGGTGGAGTCACTGTCCCTGAGGGTGTTAAAGGAAAGATTGGATGAGTTACTTAGGGACATGGTTTAGTAAGTAATAGAGGTGATGGGGAGCAGTTGGATTAGATAACTTGGAGATCTTTTCCAGCCTTAAGGATTCTGTGAATTTCTGCTGGTGTTGGGACAGCTCCAAGCTGTCTGCTAGATTAGTAGCCTTACAAGAGAAATTGTTTCCCCTTCTTCCCATCCCTCTCACTCCTAAGATATACCGAGTATATGTCCAAGGCCAGTGAATGTTGCATATGGCTGCAGCTCTGTAATTTCTGTGCCCTGCTTTTCTTTTCTCCCTACTTCTCAAGGATTTTGTCCTTTATGTTCTCTCTGCTATGAAGCATTAGTGATTGCCAGCAGAATCTATGGAAGCAATGACTCCCTGCTGCAGTGATCCCCAAAGCAGTTTGCTTTTGTGCCCGACGTGCGTACCTTCCAGAGACAGCAGCCAAGCACCACATGTTGTACCCTGACTGAGAAAGTGCCCAGAAAAGAACTGAGTGTTTTCTTTCTGATGACTGTGTTGATTAAAAACAATTCTGTGTTAGTATCAACAGCCCAGAGAAATTGTTATTTGGGGCCTTACTTAGCACTAGATAGACCTTCTATACCAAGAGCATTAGTAATTTAAAAAATTGCTGGAAATCCTTCATTTCTTTTCCTGAGGTTTGATTAATTTGTTATTCTTCTGTTATCTGCCAGTCAATCCTTTTATGAAACTAATAAGTGTTTTGGAATTTGATTTTTATCTCTTCATGGAATCTTGTGAGGTTAAATCACACTTTAATTAGAGGGGTTTTTTTTTCCCCTCTTCTGTAGGTCAGCCTTCCTTTTGACTCTTGATACCATAGAGAAACAGGGAGAGGAGGAAGAGGGAGGGTATGATGAAAGAAAATCTGTGTAAAATCCAAGTATAAAAAGGTTAAAAAATTAAACTCTAGATGTTATCGTGTGTTGCACTAGCTGAAAGCTTGGTAAGAATTATTGGTACTAATTTAACTGGAATGTATTATTGTAGATATATTTTCTTTTTGGCTTCTCTCCCTTTCCAGTTTTCTCATACCCTTTCTTTGGCATGTGTTCAAATCATAGAACATGTCAAGTTTCTTTTCTTTCCTTTTAAGAACAACAAATTCTTGAATGTTTGCAAGGAAAAAGAGAAGGACCCTTTCACCTAATACGTAATGTACTCAAAGTGAGTATTACTTGACTTGCAGTTCTGAGCAACTTCACCTTTCCCTAACCTGTGCAGTATCCATTCCCTACTTTAAATAACCCCAAATTTTGAAACAGAAAATTCTTTTGAAAAACCCTGGCTTGTGGGTCCATAAGCTGTGTATTTTTGATCCGAAGTTACATCCTTGAACGTTATTTTTGTGTGACAGACCTGTCACTTGATGTTGCCTAAGCTTAAAAAGTAATAGCTTTCTGGTTTGAAAGCTTATTGCTTAGGTCTGTTTTCATAAATTTCGGCATTATTTTGAAAGCTTATCTGTTCTTGCTGATTTTAAGTGAACTTTTGCACCAGGATTTCGCTGCTGGCTTCCAGCTGTCAGTAGGAAATTGGTGGGTGTGAGAGATTAACGATCCCCTAAGTATAATCTGTAGTACTCATGTTATTACAGGGATGCAATCGCAGCCTGAGATCTGTAGTTGGTTAGTTTGTGGTGTCAAGCTGCTGTAGAGCAGGAGAAAAAAAATCAATCCCTAACAAACTCTTCGTTTTGACCTTTTTCTTTTCAGGGAAAAACCTGTCATTTGCACATTTGATTTAATTCTGCAGGTTATAAAGTGGTGTTTTACAGGGGGGAGGGGGAAGGGAAGCTGGGGGGGGAGGAATTCTTCCTGTTTTTGCAGACCACAAATCCTGTCTGGGGAGTCATTACAGACTATTATGTTAACTTCTTACTTTAGTTCAGAAATTAAAGCCAGTTAACCCTTTCCCCTCCCCCCTTTTTTTTTCTGTTTTTAAAAGGACAAACATTCTCAAATTTTACTGTAACAAGTCAGTACAGCATAAATTCTGCATTGGTTACCTTTTTTTTAACATTCTGCCCCATATATACCTTTGAATCCATATATATACATTTGAATCTGCATATATATATTTGAATATATTTCATCCAGCACAGGGCCACCAAGATGATTAAGGCAGTGGAACATCTTCCTTATGGGGGAGGAAGAAGGCTGAAGGATCTGGGCCTGTTTAGCCTAGAGGAGAGGATACTGAGGGGTGACCTTACTAATGTTTATCAATATGTAAGGGTGAGAGTCAGGAGGATGGAGCCAGGCTCTTCTCAGTGATGGCCAGTGATAGGACAAGGGGCAATGGGTGCAAGCTGGAGCACCGTGTGAACATAAGGAGGAACATTTTCACTCTGAGGGTGACAGAGCACTGGGACAGGCTGCCCAGAGAGGTTGTGGAGTCTCCTTCTCTGGAGATATTCAAATCCACCTGGATGTGTTCCTGTGTGATTTAGTCTGGGTGGCCCTGCTCTGGCAGGGGGTTGGACTAGATGATCTTTTGAGGTCCCTTCCAACTCCTAATGTTCTGTGAATCCACTGATTGCTTTGAAAGTGATTTATCAGTGATTTCTTAGACTGGTAGAGAATCCAAAACTGGATTCTCAGTTAAAATAAGGTGATAGCTGTCAGAGTATGCAGCAGGCTCAATCAACAGTGGTATTCACATAAAATTGAAACTTGAATTTGTAAGAATTTATAAAAATCTTATGTATATTTTTCATAAATTCGCAATGCTAAAGCCACACATGGCTTTAGATCTTGTTGCATAGGTCACAAGAAAAAATAAGTTTGACTTGTTTGTTCCTAGTACCTATTTACTCTTAGCCCAGGCTTGTTGGTTGGACAACACTAAGAATTTTTTGAAAAACAAATAGGAATGTGATATTTTGGATTGGGAATGAAGATAGAAAGCTTTAGAGCAAAGCTAAAACTATTCTTGCTTTTAGCAGTGGGGGTTTTGCCCCCTAGCTGTTTAACTCTACTGTATACATGGAGAAACGTAACAGTGAGGCTGTTTAATGAGAGAGCATGTTCTCTTGATTCCATGCTTGAAGACGTTTAATATGCTGCTTTTTCCATCTTCAGGCTCTTTCTGACCAGCTCTGCTGCTGGCGGCTGCTGCACGCTGTGCTACAGGAGCTGCAGCAGGGCATGGGGCCTGGCTGTACTTGTCCCAGTGTGTTCCTTTACCTTGTGGTCTGAATGTTACAGCTCGTGCCTACAAGTATTCTCACTGAAAGAGGTGCCTGAACTCTGTACACAGTGCTGTTCACTTGCTGTAGCCATTTCCTGTTCGTTCTGACTCAGCTGCTTCTTTCCCTTTTCGTTTTGAGCAAGAAAAAAAGGTGATCACAAAAATCATGAGGCTGGTAAAGAACCATGGAATGTGTTGGGTTGGAAGGGACCTTTAAAGGCCATCTAGTCCAACCCCCTGCAGTGAGCAGGGACATCTTCACTAGATCAGGATGCTCAGAGCCCCATCAAGCCTGACCTGACTATCTCCAGGGATGGGGCCTCCACAGCCTCTCTGGGCAGCCTGTCCCAGTGCTCTGTCACCCTCACATTGAAAATGTTCCTCCTTATATTCACATGGAACTTCCTGTGCTTCAGCTTGCTCCAAGTTGCACTTCAAGTCCTTGAAGTTCTGAAAAATTGGAACATGTTCAGTACAGAATCACAGAACGTGTTGGGTTGGAAGGAATTGTTAAAGGCCATCTAGTCCAACCCCCTGCAGAAACAGGGACACCATCACTAGATGAAGTTACTCAGAGCCCCATCAAGCCTGACCTTGAACAAAAGACCCTGAGTATGACTAAATCTTCGTGCATGCTGTGGGAAAACTAAAGGAACACAGTTGTTGTTTAGGATATGGTATGTGGGTGGCTTGGTTGGAGTCGGTAGTGTAATAGTGGAGGTACAGATGTAACAGGTTTCAGTGACTGGACAGATTCTTTATGAAGTAGGGTGCAAATTGTAAAAGTAATTAGTATTAGAATAATTTACTGGAGGTTGTGGTGACTTCTTTGGACAAATCAAACCCAGATTTTAAAGAAGTGACTAATTCACTAAAGAAAAACTTGTGGGGCTAGTTAGGAAGCCGTATTATTTATCTCTGCAACATCTTTTGGTTCTGTCATCTGTGGAAAAACGATTTATAAATTGCTTTCCACTTTTGGTCAAATTGCAGAATAGTTTGGATGGACCCTGGGAGGTCGGGTAGTGCAGCTTCCTGCTCAGAGCAGGACCAGCACTGAGTTCAGACTGGCTTGCTTAGGGATTTGTCTGGTCTGCCTTGCAAACCTCCTAGGAGGACAGAGGTCTGAGCACCTCTCTGGGTCCCTGCTTGGTTGAATCTTTGGAAAAAAAGCTGTTTCCTCAGGTCAAGTCAGGCTGTCCCTGGCCATGCTCCTGGTCCTCCTCAGTGGGTGATCAATACCTGCTTTCTATTGGGGACCAAAAAAGTGTGCAGTACTCCATGGAGTAGCAAGTGCTAAGTAACAGGGATTAATCATTTCCCTTCACCTCCTACCTACACTTCTGGTCATGCATCCCAGTACACTGCTTGGCTTCCTGGCTATTTTTATTCTATAGCTTTTCATTATTTTTTTTAAAGTTATTTTAGACTCTTTCCTCTGGGCAGCATGATCCCAGAAATATGTGGCTCTCTGTTAAGGTTTATAGGCCATAGTTTAATTGCTGTTAAGTTTGGTCTGAACATTACAGAGTTGTCCAAAAAAGCAAATTTTATCAAGTGCAACTTTTCTTTGAGGAAGGTATAAATGAATGAGACAATTATTTTCTTGAGTCCTGTGGTCTGTTGTAATTTAAATATTAAAAGTGGAATCCACAAGAATGGAATTGTTGAGCCACAAATGATATGACCTGTGGTGGATAACTAATCTCTGAGGCATTGCCTGTGGGGTTCTCTAACAAGCATACAAGAAAATTCATGGGAAATTGTGGAAAAATTGAGGAGAAACAAAGTGAAAAGCAAGCTAAACCCTCCTGGTCATTGATAATTGGGGGGTCATTAAATATGTGATTGCTTTCATGCTCTCCCCTCTCAGGTAAAAGGAGCTGGTCTTGTTAAGACTTTTCCAGGGTAATTTTTCTGCAATTCAACACACTGGAGTCACAGGATGGACCAGAATGTGCATCCCATCTCGTGTCCTGGTTGTGGTTTAGCCCCAGCTGGAAACTAAGTGAGCACCACAGGGCTGCTCGCTCCCTCCTCCTGTTGTTCCCTGGGTGGCTAGAGAGAAGAACTGGAAGAAAAAGGTACAACTTTTAGCTTGAGATAAGGATACTTTACTAGGACAGTGAAGGGAGAGGACACTAACACCAGCACTTATAAAAGACTGTCCAGAGTGGGTGATACACTGTGCAATTTGCTCACTGCCCTGAACCTGAGGCCCAGCCCTTCCTGAGTAGCAGTGGCTCCCCCCTACACAGCTCCACCCTTATGTATTGAGTGTGATGTTACATGGTATGGAAGATCCCTTTGTCTAGTTTGGGTCCTGTCTGTGTTCCCTCCCAGCTTATGGTGAAAAATAACTCCATCCCAACCAAAACCCAGGACATTACCTACTCCTTATTCTATGCCATCTGCATCATGCCCCAGACCCTACGCTTTCCAGTTCATCACCACCACTCCTCCTTGCTTTGATGCACACACACACACACACTCCATCCCTGTTGCTTTCTTTGTCTCTTGCTTTGTCAGGGTCTGGTAGTTATTCAGGAGTGAAGTTACGAACCGTTGGAGGTGAGAAGCTCTTTGGATACCTGCCCATGTTCTCCTTTGTGCTATGCCACCCCTGACTATCCAGCTTTGGGGCAGATGTCGTTTAACCCTAAACAAGACTTGAAACACATTCAGGAGACCTGGCACTAGGAGCATGCTGACTTGAACATCCCAATGGTATTCACAGTTCTCCAAAGGTCCTGTAACAAGCCTGAAGGGCAAAGGGGAAGTGAAAGAGTGGGAGAAGGTATCCCCCTCATCTTCCCTGGAGATTGGGTGCCATTATTAGTTCCAAGAGATGTTGTCTGAGGTACAGATGTGATAGCAGTGCCATATACAAATACCAGCTTAGGCTCATGACCATTGATGTTACCATAAATTGATATACCACAGTGCAACAACATGAGAATCCTGACCCCTCTCCCAGAGGTGATAAACAGGGAATACGGAATCACAAGATTAGAAAAGACTTTTAAGATCATCGAGTCCAACCGTTCCCATCCTATGCTAAACCATATCCCTAAGTACCTCATCTACCCATCTGTTAAACACATCCAGGGAAGGTGTCTGAATCCCCTCCCTGGAAATACATACAGCATGGGCTGGTTTGCTTACCACAGCTGTGACCAAACACACCACCTTTGTGACCAGTGGTGTTTAAATAGCATTATAAATACTTACCAAAACGTTGGTTTAATATGCTTGGGTCAGATCTGCTGTTACCCCAACCATTCCTGTCCCATGTTGGGTGCCAAAAAGGACTGCTGTGGTAAACCACAACAGCCAGCAGCAGAGCACCATGCGCCCACTCACTTGCTCCTCCCACTCCGTGGTGGGATGGGGAGAATAGGGAGACAATGGCAATCTGCAGGGTTGGAATGAGGACAGTTTACTGGGGACAGCACAGGGAGAGGGAAGTAACAACAATACTAATAAAAGAATGTTCAAAGTGGGTGGTACACAATGCGATTTGCTCACTGTGTGATGACATGCAATACCCCTTTGGCTTGTTTGGGTCAGCTGTCCTGGCTGTGTCCCAGCTGTGTCCCATCCCAGCTTCTGGTGGAGATTAACTCTATCCCAGCCAAAAGCCAGTACACAGATGCACACTCCCACAGGTGCATCTCTCTTGGACATTGTCTTATGTCCTTGTTCTAATTTGGCCTTGGTCTGCCACTCACGAATTGTGCCCCTAGCTTGTATTTTTCTTTCCTCAATTAAAAATCTTGTATGTCATTAGAAACAGAGTATGGATGTGCTGCTCGTTAGAGAGGTGTGAAGGAAGCAACAGACAGCCAGAATGAAATGAAGATCTTGGTGAGTGGCCTCTGGAAGGAAATGGCACGAGGCAAAGATGATGGAGCAGTAGTGGATGAGGGGAAGGCTGTGGATATAGTGTACGTTGACTTCAGTAAAGCCTTTGACACTGTTTCTCACAGCGTTCTGCTTGACAAACTGGCTACCACTGGCCTAGACAGGCACAGCCTCTGCTGGGTAAAAAACTGACTGGATGACCAGAGCCAAAGGGTGATGGTAAATGGAGCTAAATTCCAACTGGAGGCCGGTTACAAGTTGTGTTCCCCAGGGCTCAGTCTTGGGTCCAGTCCTGTTCAATGTCTTTACCAATGACCTGGATGAAGGGATCGAATGCTCCCTCAGGAAGTTTGCAGATGACGCGAAGTTGTGAGGAAGTGTTGATCTGCCTGAGGGTGGGGAGGCTTTTCAGAGGGATCTGAACAGACTGGGCCAGTGGGCTGAGACCAACAGGATGAGGTTCAACAAGGCCAAGTACACAGCCCTGTGCTTGGCACATAACGACCTCATGCAGCGCTACAGGCTTGGGGGAGACTGGCTGGAGAGCTGTCAGGAAGAGAAGGACCTGGGGCTGTTGGTTGACTGCAGGCTGAATGTGAGTCAGCAAGATGGCTAAGAATGCCAACGGCATCTTGGCTTGTGTCAGAAACAGCATGGCCAGCAGGTCCAGGGAAGTGATTGTGCCCCTGTACTTGGCACTGGTGAGGCCACATCTTGAGTGCTGTGTCCAGTTCTGGGGCCCTCACTCCAAGAAAGACATTGAGGTCCTGGAGTGTGTCCAGAAAAGGGCAACCAGGCTGGTGAAGGGTCTGGAGAGCAAATCTTATGAGGAGTGGCTGGGGAACTAGAGTGGTTTAGCCTGGAGAAGAGGAAGCTGAGGGGAGGCCTTATCACTGCCTACAATTACCTGAAAGGAGGTTGTAGAGAGGTGGGTGATGGTCTCTTTGCCCAGGTGACTACTGATAGGACAAGAGGAATGGGCTCAAGCTGCACCAGGGCAGGTTCAGATGCCCTGAAAAAGTTCTTCACCGAAAGGGTTGTTGGGCACAGGAACAGGCTGCCCAGGGAGGGTGTTGAGTCACCGACCCTGAATGTATTTAAAAGATGGGTAGATGAGTTGCTCAGGGATATGGTTTAGTAGAGGATGGGTACAGTTGGATTTGATGATCTTAAAGGTCTTTTCCAACCTTGTGATTCTGGAAAGGGCAGGAAGGATTTGTGTGTGTCCACATGAGCTTTCCTGCAGTGACCTGGCCTGCCCATCACTGCTGTAAGTAGCAGGTGGTTAGGCATGGCTGACTAATTATTTTTGTTGTTTAATTATTTCCTGCTCCTGTAATACCGTTTCCCAATTAGATTCTTTTCTTATTTACCAGCTGCAGTTTTAATACAGGCCTTGGGTTGTCCCAGTGACCCGTTGCTTGGCCTACCTCCATCTTTCTGTCCTGGTTTCCATCAGCTGTCATTGTTACAGAATAGCACAACGTTTCCTGAACTTCCCCCCGCTTTTAACAGTTGGGTTCAGGGTGGGGTTATGCAGAGTGTTCCCCCACCTCCTCCCTACCCCCCATGAAACATGGAGCTATTTCTTTTTTTAAAAGTCTCAGAATGAGTTTGGGCAAAGGAAGCTCTGTTTGGAGTTAGCTGAACCTCATACAGCAGCAGAGATGGGCTTTCGCTGCAGGCACTTCAAGTGATGTCATGTAGCAGCTAAATGCCTTGCTTGTGCTCATTTGTTGTCTACGTAGTTTCCCTCTTCCTGACCACCTACTTCTTGCATCTGCCTTGGTGCAGCTGTACTGCAGCTTCTGTTTTCTTTCCTTCCTTTTCTCCAGCTTCTTTTCCTATCTTTGTGGTTGGTGACTTGTGTTCTCCACTTAGCCAAAAGGGACCACCATAGAAGCTAAAACTTTGTCAGATCAAATTCGTAGGTTTTTTGGTGCTTAAAACCAATAAAAGTAATTCTAAAATAATCAGTGGGAGACCCTGCCTGCATGCCATCCCTGCCTGTGTGACACAGAGACTGAAGGAGAGAATCCACTGAGTAAAATTTAAAGGCTGAATCAACTGGGGCTGTTCAGCCTTGAGACAAGAGGCTAGCAAAAGGGCATCTGATCCATGTTTATAAACATCTCAAGTGTGGGACACAGGGGGAAATGGCCAGCCTCTTCTCAGTGGTCTGTGGGGACAGGACAAGGGGCAACGGACTCAAGTTGGAGCACAGGAAGTTCTGCACCAACATGCAGAAGAACTTTTTCACAGTGAGGGTGACAGAGCCCTGGGACAGGCTGCCCAGGGGGTTTGTGGAGTCTCCTTCTCTGGAGATACTCAGGACCCGTCTGGATGCCTCCCTGTGTGACCTGTCCTAGGGAACCTGCTTTGGCAGGGGGATGTGGACCAAATGATCTCTGGAGGTCCCTTCCAACCCCTACAGTTCTGTGATTCTGTGAATTATGTGCACATGGGATGGTGTTTCTGCTTTGTGCATGCTGTATATAACACAACTTTAAATGCACATACTGTACTCTTAGAGCTGCATCTGCCAGTCAGTAGCTGACAGCAGCTTCTTGCAGGTGTGTCACTGCTCTTCTGATGTTCTCCTGAATACTCCATCAGTATCTGCATCGACCTATTTAGATAAATTGAATTCTGACTTTCCAAACAGTTGAGTGTGTGGATATTTATCCTGAACATTTAATAATACCCATGAAGTATCCAATATTGGATCCAGTATGGACCTTCTGCTATTCATTTAGTAACAATATAAAAAGTCCTGAATAATGTGAAGACAAAGATGAGATCAGGTTATGAACTCAGTTCCGTATTGAGGAAGTAACAATTAGACATGTGGTGCCTTCAGTGATATTGCAGTGGGCCCAATAACAAAACCCCAAATACTACAAGTTTGACAGTAAAATCAAGAGGGTCAGAGGACAGGTCCAGTAAGAAATACTGGAACAGAGTTTTCCAAGCTTTGCCCATAGTTGCTAAGCTGATCTTTGCACAGGGGGAGGATGGTACGAGGGCAAAGCAGATCTGCAGTGGTAAGGTCTTCCACTTTCTCGGGACTGATGATGACTTGTAAATGCTGTGGAGAAAATAACTGTTTTTTTTCATCTGGAGCCTGCAGTGACATCTAATACAGTCTGCTGCTGGAGTAGCTCTTAGTCAGGGGTTCAGTTTTGGCCCTGTGCTGCAGTATGACAGAACTGTAGGGGTTTGAAGGGACCTCCAGAGATCATTGAGTCCAACCCCCCTGCCAAAGCAGGTTCCCTAGGACAGATCACACAGACAGGTGTCCAGACAGGTCTTGAATATCTCCAGAGAAGGAGACTCCACACCCCCTGGGCAGCCTGTCCCAGGGCTCTGTCACCCTCACTGTGAAAAAGTTCTTCCCCAGATTGGCGTGGAACTTTCTGTGCTCCAGCTTGAGGCCATTGCCCCTTGTCCTGTCCCCACAGACCACTGAGAATAGGCTGGCCATTTCCCCCTCTGTCCCACAGTTCAGATATTTATAAACATGGATCAGATCCCCTCTCAGTCTTCTTTTCTCCAGGCTGAACAGCCCCAGTTCTTTCGGCCTTTCCTCTAAGGGGAGATGCTCCAGGCCCTTAATCATCTTCGTAGCCCTCTGCTGGGCTCTCTCCAGGAGATGCCTGTCTTTTTTTATACCAGGGAGCCCAGAACTGGGCACAATACTCCAGGTGAGGCCTGACCAGGGCAGGGTAGAGGGGGATGATCACCTCCTTTGACCCGCTGACCACACTCCTTTTAATGCACCCCAGGATCCCATTGGCCCAGATCAGGAAAAGTGGGAGAGTGTTAGCTCATGTTTATACTTCTGTCTAAATAACAGTGTGAGCTATGGGCTGAGACATAGGGACACAACCAAAAATAGAAAGAAAAAAAAAAGCACCTCAACAAAACCCCTGAAGGTTAGAAGAATAAAAGCTGGCCAGTGTGCCAGGACACTGTTGGTGTTGTGACTTGGCTATACAAGGTAGGGTGTGTTGGTTTGAGCCAGGATTTCTGCATCCTCAGTCTCAGTACAAGACAGTTTCCATGCTAATGTTCAAAAAAAGGGCTAAAGCCCCCTGAGTTATACAGTGCTGATCACAAGACAGAAGCTCAGGAACAAGCATTTTTGTGTAAATTCGTGGCTTTGGCCATGGTTTCTTCGCTTCAGTTACCAGCTTGTGTGTAGGCTTTTATTTTGTGGTGAGTACTGGGTAATTCAAGGTGCCTTTTCCCTTCGTGGAAGCTTCAGGACTCTTGTGCAGAAGCTGCTATATATAACTTGGTTCATGTAATTCCTCACTGCTTTGAAGGCCGTGTGGTCAGGGGTATTTTTAGGTTCGTGCTTCTTTTTCTATAGGGTGGAAATGATCCGTCCTCCATCGCTCTTGCAGCTCAGAAGGCCAGTGGTCTCCTGGGCTCCATCAGCAGAGGGGTGGCCAGCAGGGACAGGGAGGGGATTGTCCCTCTCTACTCTGCCCTCGTGAGGCCCCATCTGGAGTACTGTGTCCAGAGCTGGGGCCCCCAGTACAAGAAAGATGTGGAACTGTTGGAGAGGGTTCACAGGAGCCACGAAGATGATTAGAGGGCTGGAGCACCTCTCCTACAAAGAGAGGCTGAGGGAGCTGGGCTTGTTCAGCCTGGAGAAGAGAAGGCTGCGGGGGGACCTCATTGCAGCCTGACAGTCCCTGAAGGGAGCAGAGACACAGGAGGGGAATCGACTTGTTAAAAGGGCAGATAATGGCAGGACAAGGGGGAATGGTTTAAAGCTAAAGGAAGGAAGGTTTAGATTGGATATTAGGGGGATGTTTTTTACAGAGAGAGTGGTGAGGTGCTGGAACAGGCTGCCCAGAGAGTTGGTGGATGCCCCATCCCTGGAAGTGTTCAAGGCCAGGCTGGATGGGGCCCTGGGCAACCTTGTGTAGATCCAGGCCTGAGGTTGGTGGCCCTGCCTGTGGCAGGGGGGTTGGAGCTCTATGATCCTTGGGGTCCCTTCCAACCCTTGCCATTCTGTGATTCTATGATTAATCTGTGTTTTAAAATATCTTAATAAAGAATTCTTAATGCATAAAGTGTTTTTCTTCATTGTGCAAAATATGTTTCATTCATTCACTAATTTGATGATTTCTGTTTATAGGAGAGGTCTCCTCACAATTTACATGGCCAACCAAGTAAGTAGTTACTTTATTTCAAGAACTGTAATAAGGAAGAATGTATCTTGTTTAAAATTGATGCTGAGATTTGTTGCCTTTTTAATGCTCCTGGGATTTTTATTTTATGAATTGTGTGTTGATAGGTAAATAAAATTATCTTAAGAGCAAATTGTGATTGTAGGTCTTTTGGACTTAGCTGTAAAACAGTGGCTGAAATGTCTTTCATTGTGCTGTGCTCAAAATTTCTTGTGTGGTACCCCAGGAAAGAGGGTAGTTTTATATATCCCCTCCACAGTAGAATGACATCTGGTTCTTTTACTGTTTGTTACTTTGCAGGTGAGCAATCCAAGACTGTATACTTTAGTTTGGTAATTAATTGGTTTCTCAAGTTAATACCAAAATAAGAGATACAGACATTTTTACCATGTGGCTGTATAGATTTAAATTTTATTCCATCTAGAACCACAGAATGGTTTTGGGTTCCAGTACTTACCAGCTGTGAATTGATTGAAATGATGCTTTGTGTGTTCACTTTCTCTAAACATGTCATACTATACTATTACCCCCCATGATTTTATTATGCTAAATAAATTACCTGAGGTTTTTTATGAAGTTTGAGTTGTGTGAAGAGTCATGGAAGATACAAAAAAGGAACCAACCAACCAGCTGTGCTCCACACTACTGTAACAGTCTTCTGGGGCCTCAGCAGAGTCGTGCAAGCGTGGGACAATAAAAAGAGCAATGAGTAGAAATGAAGAGACAGAGGCAATGTATTGCAGTGCAGACTAGGGGGACAATACCCATACTGTCTCTTCCATCCTTGTAAAGCCATTGATGGCGACTCTTGTGAAAATTTTGGGAGGAGGTGACATCATATGTTTGCTAGCAGGTAAATAGCCCCAAAATGCCAGATTCCTCTGTCAAATCCTGGTTAACAGTTTCCTCTGTCAGAAATTGTTTCTTGGGTTGTTTTCTGTTCATGAACTGCCTGTCATTAGAGACTCACGACTGGAGCTTGCAGACTTTGGAAGAGATGGAATTAGTTCTTGCCATTTATTTTATTACTGTCAAGTACCATTTTAACTTTAATAGCTGCTTGACTTGGATGGCTCATACAGTATCCTTTAAGGTTCCTTTTCTTTGTAAAGCTTTTTTCCAGTTTTGAATCAATGACATCCCTTTTCTGAAATTAAATAGATGTTCAGACCCTCGATAACACACAGGAGTTGGATTCCTGTAAGGCTATCTTAACCTTGAGAGACTCACAGAACCACAGAATGTTAGGGATTGAAAGGGACCTCAAGAGATTCCCAGGATTCCAAGAAAAGGTGGAAAATGAAATGTAATCTCCATCTATTTTTATCTGGAAAAGGAGGTGATATTAATGACTCCACATAAGTGAGAATCACATAAGTGAGATGTATAGCTCTTATGTTTCCAGAGAGTTAAGGCATACTTTGTTGGGAACAGCTCAACAGTTGAGTTGTTGCTGTTAAACTGAAGAAACTGTGGTTTTGGATTAGGAACTTCTTTTGTATTGCAAACAAGCCAAACCAAAGCTGCCCTGAGTATGCAAGGGAGGAGGAGACTAATCTGGCCTAGGGCAAACTTGATATAAAAATGGATGTTTCCTTATGTGCTATTTTTGAAATTCAAACTGTATCAAAGGGTCCCTTTGCTTTGTGCTGTAGCTTTTAATCCGTGGTGGTGTGCTTGCAAAATTTGAGGTGTTATTATTAACCAGTTGCTCTTGAGGGTCATGGGTTAAATGATGTATAGCTCAAGCATAAGGTAAGGCAGCTGGGTGCAAAAGGCAGAGTGATGCAGTTGATGACTGGTTCTTGAGTGTGATGGGAGGAAGAAGTGTAGGAGTTCAGCCCAGCCATAGAGAGAACATTAGGGAGTGGAAAGGTGTCATAGAACCACAGAATCCCAGACTGATTTGGGTGGAATGCATCTCAAAGGTCATCTAGTTCAACCCCCTGCCATGGGCAGGGACACTCTCTAATAGATCAGGAAATAAATTGGAAAAATAAGAAAGGTTGGAAGAAAAGGTGGCAAAGTACAATCTAAAGATGAGGAATTAGAATTTATTGTGGCAAGGGATGTGAAGAGACTGGAGCTGGGCTGATGGAATGGGAATTGGTTTGTGGGAGTGGTACAGGTGTAAGTTGTTTTAGTCTAGGTGATCCTGCTCTGGCATGGGGGTTGGACTAGATGATCTTTCTAGGTCCCTTCCAACTCGTAATGTTCTGTGGTTGTGGAAGAAAGATGAGAAAACATAGAGTCTTTTCTAGGAAAAGCAGCAAGCAGATGATAAAATGATAGGCTTGTTATGAATGGATGAATTTTGTTGCTGGTAATTTGAAGAGTTACTGTTTATATGGGCATGTAGCAGTAGGACAAGGAGTGATGGTTTTAAACTAGAATAGGGTAGATTTGGGTTGGATATTGGGAAAAAAATCTTTACTATGAGGGTGGTAGATCACTGGCACAGGTTGCCCAGAGAGGTGGTGGAGGCCCCACCCCTGGTGATATCCAAGGTCAGGCTTGATGGGGCTCTGAGCAACCTGATCTAGTGAAGATGTCCCTGCTTACTGCAGAGGGGTTGGACTAGATGGCCTTTAAAGGTCCCTTCCAACCTAACACATCCTATGATTTAGCAGTACCCCAGGAAGAGAGGCAGCAAGAGATGGTATTATTGAAGTCCTGGATGTAGGAGTTGGACAAATTGTTGTCAGCAGTTACATCTGGATAAATTTTAAACAGAAGTATGAAGACCTCATGTTTTATTATCTCTCTGCTAATGTTAGGTCATCAGTGCCTCTTGCATTTATTAAGTATTGTATGTAGGTCCTCATGTACCAAGGAAGGGAAGCTGTTTCACAGTAAGGAATACGCAGCCATGATTGTCGTCAGGAGTATGAAAGCCAAGTACAGGAGAAAGGAGCATTGTCCCAGATGCAGTACGATGCTGTGATTGTAATTTCAAGACCTGTGATAATGAAGAGAAATGCTGAGAGGACAGTTGAGTGCAGTAAGGGAAGATCTTCAAAGTTTTGTACATCTTGTGACATCACAACTTGTGACTCTTTCTGGAAAGCTACTGAGAGCTGCTGTGACCATGTTCACATTATCAACCTCGTAATGAAGTTGGGAGCCTGCTTACCTTACAGAGTCACAGAAGGGTAGGGGCTGGAAGGGGCCTTGAAAGATCATCTAGTCCAATCCCCTGCCAGAGAAAGGATCACCTAGGTTACATCGCACAGGAACATGTCCAAATGGGTTTTGATCTCTCCAGAGGAGACTCCACAACCTCTCTGGGCAGTATGTTCTAGGGCTCTGTCACCCTCACAGTGAAAGCTTTCCTTAAATTCCCATGGAACTTCCTATGCTTCAGCTTGCACCCATTGCCCCTTGTCCTATTGCTGGCCATCCCTGAGAAGAGCCTGGCTCTGTCCTCCTAACACTCACCTTTTACATATTTATGGACACTGATGAGGTCACCTCTCATCTCCTCCAAGCTGAAGAGGCTCAACTCCCTCAGTCTCTCCTCATAAGGAAGGTATTGCACTCCCTTAATCATTTGTGTCCCCATGCTGGACTCTTTCAAGGAGTTCTATGTCCTTCTTGAACTGAGGGGCCCAGAACTGGACACAATATTCCAGGTGTGGTCTCACCAGGGCAGAGTAGTGGTGGAGAAGGACCTCTCTTGACCTACTAACCACACCCCTTCTAATACACCCCAGGATGCCATTGGCCTTCTTAGCCATGAGGGCACATTGCTGGTGTACAGTCATCCTGCTGTCCACCAGGACCCCAGGTACCTTTTCCTTATGCTGGTCTCCAATAGGCCAGTCCCCAACTTACACTAGTAGCTGGGGTTGTTCTTCCATAGATGCAAGACCCTCCACTTGCCCTTGTTGTATTTCACTAAATTTCTGCCCACGCAACTCTCCAGCCTGTCCAAGTCTTGCTGAATGGCAGCAGAGCCCTCTGGGGTGCCAATCACTCCTAGTTTTGTGTCATCCGTGAATTTCCTGATGGTGCACTCAATTCCCTCATCCAGGTTGTTGATGAATTTATTGAATAGCACAGGTCCCAGTACCGACCCTGGAGGGACTCCACTGGATACAGGCCTCCAGTTTGACCTCATTGCTCTTCCTTTCAGAGTTACCAACTCTGCCATTTCAGAAACGCTTTTTTTTATCCAAGTCCAATTAAGAACTAGTTTAAGCTACTAAAAAACACTGTTCACATTAAACAAACACTGAAGGAACAAGTTGACCAGAGGCATTCCAGTGGGTGATGTTCTTGCTTCTGTACACGATAAAGCACCATACAGCTGAGCACTTTTAAACAGGTCCAAGCAGTTTCACACTTTAATTGTTTTTCAGTTCCATGAATAGTCTAAATGTAGGTTCATTTTGGCTGTGCCTAGTCAATATAAAGGCTGGGTCTAAGTTCTACTCTGAAAACCTGAAATATTTGATCCAGGAACGTGCAGAAATGCTGAAGAATCTCAGAATCACAAGGTTGGAAAAGATCTTTAAGATAATCGAGTCCAATCGTTCCTGTCCTATGCTAAACCATATCCCTAAGTACCTCATCTACCCATCTTTTAAACACATCCAGGGAAGGTGACTCAACCCCCTCCCTGGGCAGCCTGTTCCAGGCCCTGACAACTCTTTCAGTGAAGAATTTTTTCCTAACATCTAATCTGACCCTGCCCTGGCACAGCTTCTTGTCATTTCCCCTTGTCCTATCTCCTGTCACCTGGCTGAAGAGACCATCACCCACCTCTCTACAACCTCCTGTCAGGTAGTTGTAGGTGGTGATAAGGTGTCCCCTCAGCCTCCTCTTCTCTACGCTAAACATCCCCAGCTCCCTCAGCCATAAGATTTTCCCTCCAGCCCCTTCACCAGCCTGGTTGCCCTTCTCTGGACTCGCTCCAGGACCTCAATGTCCTTGTGGTGAGGAGCCCAGAACTGGACACAGCACTCGAGGTGCGGCCTCACCAATGCTGAGAATCACAGAATCTTCCTGCTTTGTAATACTGTAAAAGGCAAAACCATTAGCCCAATTTAGGATATATGGACGTGGATGCTGAGCTTGATACAGATACGGCTCAATATAAACCCTGGTTTGAGTATGCAAGGCCAGGGGCTGTCTTGTTCCACTTCCCTTGGGCACTGAATTTGTTGTTACTGTTTCATGCTCTGTGGGGTGATAGATGGAGGAATGAAAGAAGGGGGAGCAAGAGTTGCTACTGCAAGAGAAAAACACACCAGCAGAAATCCACCCTCAAGCTGTGCTTTTGCTAAGGGCAAACTGGTAATTCTGCCCAGGAAGGTCCTTGCACACAAGAAGGTCTGTGACACTGAACATTCCTGAGTGAGTTTTCTCACCAGCTTATCAAGTGCTCTCTGCACAGAGCTGCCAGCCTGTCCGAATTGTTACGGATGTTGCAAGAAATACCCTGTGCTGGTTGCAGTGAAGGACAGGAGGGGGCTAGGAATAGTACAGCTTGAAAGTTTAGGTTTCATTTGGGGTTTTGAGTATTGTGCTTGACTCCAACATTACATTTCCGTTACTTGTGTAGCTTGCAGCTCTGTGAAAGTATCACCTAGTGCTGTTATATGCTATAAAACACTGCCTACCAGTTCAGAAATATCCTTTCAAATAAAAGAACTTCATGATTGTCTCTTCTTCATAGATAATCCTGTGAAATAACAGGTATTTAACATGTCCCATTTCTTTTGGCAAACCATTGTGTTTGGTTACACAGTTTATTTATTGTAACACAAGGCAGTGTCTTCTGTTCCAGTGTACTGAACTGACATTTTATTAACAAAACACTGTCTCCTTTTCTTCTCTATAGAGAACAATTCAACTTTAGTCAAAAGATGGAGGCAGTCCAGAATGATGAAGAGCAGATAGATCAGATAGATTTACTTGTACCCAGTATGTTTTTAGAAGATCTGGCTTCTAGGATGATGGATTTGACCACTCTTTTTTGTAGATAATTTAAATTTTGTTGTGTGGACTTGGCAGTGCTAGGTTAATGTTTGGCCTCGATGATCTTAAGGGTCTTTCCCAACCTAGATGCTTCTGTGATACTAATATATTCTGCTTCTGACCTCCTGGTTAACTTAGAGGAAAACAAAATTCCCGTTTGAAAGCTCACAGGGTTGCTCCTGGGTTTTATCCTTTGAAAACCGCACTGAGCTGGAACTTGGGATTGCTGAGGGATTCCTGCCTCATGGAGGACAAAGCCCAGTGTTGGAACAGTGTTCTGAAGTGATAGACCAGCTTCCCTGGGGAAGCATCTGTCATCGCTGCCTGGCTGAGGGGAGAGCGAAGAGGACAGAGTTTAGTACTGCCTAGAAAGATGATCCAAGGACTCATTCATTGCAAACTTTCTGCTGTCACGTGGACAAACTGCCCCCAGTGATGGCTTGCTGCTGGCTGTAGTTGATAATTTTTGAACTTCTGTCACGAGTTAAGCCTTTAATTTTAGTGCTAACAAGAACCAAGTCTTCTCTGGTATCAATTTAGACATCGATACCATCTCACTAGGTTTTTTCCCTCAGGCTACAGTACTAATATATGCTTTGTTCTTAACCTGTCTCAAATTTGAAGCTCAGCTCTGAGTGCTGAATCCCTGCTTTAAATCCTAGTGGTTTTGGTGCTGTGTCAGCCCATGTTGTAACGTGGGATTTTGTGAAGAAGTCTTTGCTTCTCCTGCGCTCAGGTCATGTGATGTTCCTTGATAAATCCTGCTTTTTGTTTCTGCTATTTTGTCATCTGGATTTAGGAGAGACTCTTCCTTAGCTTCTTTAGGCCAGCCATACTGAGAAAGATTTGGGGGTCTTGGTTGACAGCAAGTTACCCCTGAGCCAGCAGTGTGCCCAGGCAGCAGGGGGGGCCAACCACATCCTGGGGTGCAGCAAGCCTGGCAGGGCCTGTGGGTCCAGGGAGGGGATTGTCCCACTCTGCACTGCGCTCGTACAGCCTCAGCTCGAGTCCTGGGTGCAGTTTTGGGTGCCATAATACAAGAGGGACACAAAACTCTTGGAGAGTGTCCAGAGGAGGGCAACAAGGATGGTGAGGGGTCTGGAGGAGAAGTCTTATGAGGAGAGGCTGAAGTCCCTTGGTTTGTTCACCTGGAGAAGAGGAGACTGAGAGGAGACCTCACCATAGTCTGTGGCTTCCTGATGAGGGGGGGCGAAGGGGCAGGCTGGTTTGCCAAACTGAGGAAAAAGAACCAAGATTGATAGATTTTTATCCTTTTGAAGAGCAGATGCCAAAGAAGAAAGCTAATCAGACATTAGTTTAGACATGAAGATAGTGTGCTGGAGTGAGAAACATAGTTTGTCATTTCAGTAGGCAATAATTAATTGTCCAATTAAATGGTAATGAAATACAGCATTCTCAGACACTAATGGAACATAGAGTACTTTACAAAATAAAGGCTCAAAATATGAATTTGTCTTTCAGAAACATCTCAAAGGAAAAAAAAACCTTAACGAAACAAGAAGGGTTATGGATTCAAAGATCTGCATAACTAGAATATCCTTGTTACTCATTCTGGTCACTTTTGCCTTTAGTTTTCAGTCTTGACAGGTAGATGCAACACTTGAGAACTACTTTTTATTAATTTGAAGTTCTTCTATTGTTTATTTGCTGAAATTCCATATTTTTATGAATGTTTGCAGACATCATTAAAAACCTCCAGCTTAGAAATTATTAAAACTAACTAAATCCAGCATTGAACATGGAAAAGAAAGCTCATCTTCTCTTCTCAGATAACTTGTTGCTTTTCTTAACCTCCTGCTTTTCTCTCATTCTCTCAGCATCACCAGGGTACAGAACAGTTCAGGAGGAAATGCTGTTGATACCATGTGCCAGTTGTATAGTGGAGTGATAAGTAAAGGAAGCATAAATGTAGTAAGTAGGAGCACAAAGCCAAAACGGTTTCTATGGAGAGGTTAATAAAGTTATGTAGACTACTTGAAAAGGAGCAATGTTGAAAAGGAGCAACTTTTCTGAGTAGTTTGGAGGAATATGGAAGTTACTGAAGAGAAATGGGCACTTTGTAAGGCCTTACAGTGCTGTTCAGGTCTCTGCTTCACAGGCACCTAAGCAGAAGAAACGTTTTTCCCTTTCACAGAATCATTGAGTTTATTGTGGTGAGTCTGTAGGGAAGTGTATTGTATGATCAACATTTCCAAGGTCCTTGCTTGAAAATGAAATGCAGATGGTTTTAAATAATCAAAGGCTCAGGCATGTTTTATTCTAGTTGATAAATTCTCAAGACACTTTCCAAAAAAATTGTATTTTGGACTTTAGAATTAGATGCTGTAAATGGGTGAGCTGTATACCTTACATGGATCATGTTCTGTGGGATAGGCGGTTTGGCAACTGAGCCAGGCAATATTGAAATAAATTGCTACTTTTAAATATAAACATTACATAAAACTCATAGGAGGAGGGAAATAAGCTGAGGTCTTAACTTTCTTTTCAGTAGAGCATGATGTAGACTAATTTGATTAACAGAATACTTTACATAATCGAATTATGGATAATTCACGGCACTCTGTGGTGATTTTCAAAGGTTGAAACTTAAGGTCATTGTCACTCCCATCACCCTAAATCTTTAAAAGGCAGGTTTTAAAATTAGGAGTCATGTGAACTTAAACATTGCTGATGTCTTCACTTTTAAGTAATACAGTAATAAAGTTAGGTCCTGGCAGCTGGTGCTCTTGTGGATTGACACGGCTAATTGGCTTTGGCATCTTAGCCTCAGGAAACCTCATCCATCACTACAGAGCAGGACTTTTGGCAGGAGTCAGAGAAAACATTTAATACGTTGTCTCTTGCTTTCTATGCAAAGCTGCTTTGCATTTTTCAGCTTTCCAGTGTATCTCCTCAGAAGCTTGATGCAATACTGATCTCTATGCTCCACAACCCAACTTTCTGGAATTAGCAAAGATGTAAATATTGCAAATGAGTTGTGAAATTTCACTCTCAGGTGAAGCTTGTAGCTTATGCAGAACTTCATATTAGAAATATCCTAAATGCTAAAGAAAGCTAGTTGACTTTTATAGTTAACTCTTTCCTAGTTTGTAATTTGAATTAAAGTAGTGCTTGAATTCAGGTTCTGAAAAGCTCTCTCAGGCACCCATTTGTACGACACGTAGGATTTGGAGTTGGGCTTGATGATCTCTTGAGGGCCCTTCCAACCCCTACAATTCTGTGATTCCTGATGATAATAAACTGCTGTGGGCAATGCGTTCATAAAGAAGGTGGATCAAGAGAGAGTTCAAGTATTCTCAGCAGGTGAAATCCAGTAGTACTTAAAGAAAGTTGAGAGTTTTCCCAGTGGTGGGAAGGGGTTTCAGAGGTCTTCTGGGGAAATCTTGTGAGTGGGTCTCCTCTATGTACTTCACAACAGTCCAAGCAACCATCTTCCCTTCTCTCCAATCCTTACATTGTCAGGCAATCACACTTTCCTCCTCACACCAAGAAATGTGGCAATTATCCTCCTTTCTCAGCAGCAGTCCCTGTTACCTGGTAGTTTCTGCTCCCCTCTAGTGCTTCCAAATTTGTGGGTTTTGGGAAGAAGGAGAGATAGGTCTGCTCTGGCAGATCGAGGATGGGGAAGGATCAGAAGAGGAAGTCTTATGAGGAGAGGCTGAAGTCACTTGGTTTGTTCAGCCTGGAGAAAGGGGAGGCTGAGGGGAGACCACATCGTGGTCTGTGGCTTCCTGAATGAGGGGGAGTGAAGGGGCAGGCACCGATCTCCTCTCTTTGACTCTTTGGTGAACCTGTGGGAATGGCATGAAGCTGTATCAGGAGAGGTTGGATGTTAGGAAGAGGTTCTGTACTGAGAGGGGGGTCAGGCACTCGAACAGGCTCCCCAGAGGAGTGGCCCCAGCACCAAGCAGGACTGAGGTCAAGAAGTGTCTGGATGATGCCTTCAGTGCAATGCCCTGACTTGGCTGGCCCTGTGTGGAGCCAGGAGTTGGACTTGATGATCCTTAGGAGTCCCTTCCAACTCAGGAGATTCTGTCATTCTTTAATTCTAAGTGCAGGGGAAGAATTTGTGTTGAGCTTAGCATTACTTAAGGAAAAGTTCTGCTTTCTCTTTCTGTGTGTGATAATGTAGATGTAGAAATGGACCCTTCCTTGTTAGGGTTTGGTTTCTATTTCCAGCACTATTTGCCATCTGCATTGAGCAGCCCTTAGGGTCCAGGTGCTGCTGGCAGGTGTTGAGTGTAGTGGGTAAAATGCTTCTGCAGGCTTGTCACTCCTTCCCTCGCCCCAAACCCAACAATCCTCAGCTGGAGCTTGAAGATCTGAGTGGATGTCCCACTGGCCATGGGAGCTGTGCACATCCACTTGATGATGGAGCTTGATTCTTTGCAGACTTTGATGGTTTGGGCAATGGTTGTAGTGACGTATTTACCAGGTCATTAAACACCAGATGTAACGAGAACACACCAAATGTAACCTCTCTGCTCTTGTTGGAGCCCAAAGGAGATGGACAGAGGTGTTTGTGCAGAGTCAAAGATACAGAGAGGTGGGTGGATCAGCACAACTGCCGAGTGCGATGGCTAGAATCTGTAAATGCCCACTTCAGCTATGTCTCTGCTGCCTTTTAACAAACTGGGAAATTTTATTGTATAGAATTTGGGGACTTTTATTTATTTAATTAATTATTTTATTTTTTGTCAGTCCTACTCAAAGTTTTCCAGTTATTGCAGTGGTGGTTGTTGTTAAGCTGTCTCTATGGTTTCTGGAATTGATGGAGTATTATGAAAATTAGTTTTGGAGTAGGATTTCCCTTTATAGAAGAAGAAAGCTTCAGTTCTTTGTTAAAATTACACAGAATGAAAGCATTTTGAAGAGGAATGGAGTTTAGGAAGTGTTAGTTCATCCTGCTGGCTTGTGATTTAATTTTTTTAAGGTTTTTTTTTTTACACAATGTTAATCTTACCATAGAACTGGTGGAAGGAAGGAGCATGCATTGTTTCTAATTAATCAAATACTACATTCAATTATTACTGTTTTCCATGCTCCACATGTTTCACTTGAAATTAAATCCTTCATGCTTTTAATTACCTATATCCCCTCCTAGTATATTAGTGCCAGGTCTGGTCTGATATTGTTCCTGACGTCATTTATAGGATAATGTTAATTAAACAGAACAGCAGTTTCAGCTCAGAAATCATTTTGCTCCTTTGAAAACTCTTAAGCTGTCAAAATAAAAGCCAGTAGTGTGTCTGCAGCACTGAAATACTTCTTGCACAGAAAGGTTTGGAGCAAAGAAAAGTTTGGTTTAAAAATTATAAACAGCTTTTTCTGTACAAAAAGTGAGCTGTTTTGGGAAATGCTGCAGTTACTGTCTCCTTTTCCACAGTTTCTGTTCTGTTAAACAAAAGCTAGACCTTTGCCCAGAAAACCTGAAATGGATAGTAGACTTTCACTTCTACACTGACGTGGAAGAAGTATTTTTCTGTGTCAAAACATGTGTCTCACAGCTCTGTATAAAAAAGATTCCCCGTGTCTTGTTGTAAATAAGTAAATATTTGTCCTTAGGTTTATAATCAGAATGGATGTGCTGGTGTAGAGCTGTAACCTTGTGTAAGCTGGCAAACCTTACCACGTGGCTGCTGAAGGTCTTTATTTGATGCTGTTACAGGATATGTCGATTTTTAAACACTGCTGGCCTTAAGTTTTTTAATTGTGTAAACAGTCACTGGTTTGGCATTCAGGGGGAGGTGGTTCATTTGAAATCTTGTCTCCCTGATATGCTCCTTATGCCTCTAATAAGGTTAGAAAAGCGGAGGAGGAGAACTTCTAGCACAGCTTGTAAATGTCAGTGTGGATGGAAGACAGGTCAGCTCGAAAACAGGATTGGTGTTGGAAAAGCAAAAGGAAAAAAAATCAAGGCTTTCTCAAAGCTGGGCTTTAACAAGGAAATATTGTTTAAGAAAGTGTGGAATTCTGATCATTTCTGGTAAGGCAGAAGGAAGTAATTCTGAAGTATCAAACTACATCTAGTAAATGTGGGGAAAGTTGAAGACAGCATAAGATTTATTTTAGTGACATCTGAAGCTGGCTGGTTTTCCTGAGGCAGGTTTTTCTGTTGGATTGAGCCCTGTTCACACGTGAAACTTTCCAGTTTGTGTCCTGTCTTTAAGAGCCTTCTGTCTGCAGGAGACAAACTGGCCTTAACAGCAGCTTTACAGGAAAATCCTGAGACGAGTGTGACAGTAGGATCATTTCGAATCTCCTCCTGGATCTTTTCTACCCTTTCTACACAACAGAGCAACAGTCAGCAAATCAGACCTTAGTCCCTCTGGAAATTCCAGCAGTGCATCACTTACCGTTCCTTACTCCGGCACTCCGTTCAATAGGGTGATTTCAGAGCAGCTGCATCGTTTGAGGATGGTCATTTCCATGAGGATCAGTAAGGCTTTTTTGTGATGTGAGTGATGTGATTCTTAGAGGAGTGTCTGTATGGTTCAGTAATCTGTGCCTGCTCCTAAGCGATGGGGTACTTCAGCGGCTGCTGACCTTCTCACATCTTGGGGGTTGTGGGAGAGTCTTGCAGGCTTTGTTAAAATGAGCCTGGAAATAGAAATTCCTTGTTCAGCATTTGTAGGGAGAAAAAAGAGTGATCAGAAGTGGGAATCAGGAAGAGGAGCTGAATGCCATCAATTTATTTAACCTGGTTTATGTTGACAGAATGTGTTTTGTCAATCAGTTGGCACATGCAGTGTTTTAAGAACATTCAGCACAGCTTGGGTACAGAAACCATAGAATCATAGAAATAAGAGCGTTGGTTTCAGGAAGATGTGTTAGATTGACTTTCTGTGAAGTTTAACTGACTCGATGAAAAAAACCTCCCTGATTTGTTTAACCTTCCTCCAAAATCAGACTTACTTTGTTACCTTCAGATATTTCAAAATGCAAATGATTAATCACAGAACATTGGAGTTGGAAGGGACCTCGAAAGATCATCTAGTCCAACCCCCCTGCCAGAGCAGCATCACCCAGACTAAATCACACAGGAATGCATCCAGGCAGGGTTTGAATGTCTCCAGAGAAGGAGACTCCACAACCCCCTGGGCAGCCTGTCCCAGGGCTCTGTCACCCTCCCTGTGAAAAAGTTTCTCCTCGCATTCACAGAGAATTTCTGCTCCAGCTTGTACCCGTTGCCCCTTCTCCTTTCGCTGGCCATCACTGAGAAAAGAGCAGGGTTTCATCCTCCTGACTTTCACCCTTTACATATGTATAGACGTTAATAAGGTCACCCCTTAGTCTCCTCCAAGCTAGAGGCCCAGCTCTCTCTGCCTTTCCTCATAAGGAAGATGTTCCACTCCCTTAATCACCTTGGTGGCCCTGCTCTGGACTCTTTCAAGGAGTTCTAAACTCTTTTTCAATTGCAAATCTCTTCATCTTGAAAAGTTACTTTTTTCTTTTGTAGAAAACAATTAGTGCCAGTAACCTTGGCTAAAGAAACTGTTTTCTTCAGTCCCTTTCCTTCAAGTTAGCTGGTACAATTCCTCAGGCAAAATTCTCCTTGCAGCATTTTGTTTACCTGTTGTTTGGCAGACCAGTATGTTGATTAAAAGGTCCTTCAGTATCAGTCATGTTGTGAAAAATTTTCAAATGATGCTTTCAAAGCTATTCTATATGCTTCCAGTAGTTGAAAATCTAAGCTATTTTAGGTGTTTGCATAGGAACTTGGGATTTTTTTAATTATTTAAGGAGAAGAAAAACCCTTCTCTGTTTCCTGACACACACACAAGTGCACACACTGTCTCTATTTCTCTCTCTATTTATAGGAATGCTTTTATTAACCAGCAGGAGCTTTGCAAATTATGGCCATTCTCCCATCTAAGAACATTCTTTTAACACACTGAAATTCTCAACAACTTCTTGAATACCCTTTTTGCTTTACATTTAAACCTTGATGGTCATCACATCTCTTACTCTTAGCCTAATTAGGACTGCTGGAAACTGAACCAGGTTCTTGAGGACGTTAAGCTGTGCAAACTGGCCCCTTGAGTCCTGAGCCACGACTCTGGCCCACGATATCAAACTGCTTTGCGTTGAAATGGATACTATGGACTTGAATATGGGCATTGTTTGCTAATGCTTGCAAATCATTGTAAGTTAGTGGCCTTAGGCAAAGCAAGAGGTAATGGGAATTCAGTGATGTAAATAACCTTGCTGGAGGACTTTGCCGTGGTCATAAATAACAGTTCTTGGATGCCGTCCCCCATTCTCTCCAGAAGAAAATCTACATTGGATTTTTGCTGAATTTCATGACTGCCTGTTTACACTACATTTATGAATCTGAATATGCCAGAGGCTCAAAATATTTCTGAGTGAGATCTCTCACTGATTTGTTAATAAAGTCCTACTGATGGGCAGTTTTTGTCTCTGAAATCTTGCCTGTGTGTAATGTAGGTTGTATATTGCACGTGCATATACAATACCTGTGGCTTCCTGATGAGGGGGAGCAAAGAGGCAGGCATCAATCTCCTCTCTTTGGGGACCAGGGATAGAACCAGAGGGAATGGCATGAAGCTGTGACAGGGGAGGTTTATGTTGGATGTTAGGAAGAGGTTCTGTACTGAGAGGGGGGTCGGGCACTGTCACAGGCTCCCCAGGGAAGTGGTCCCAGCACTGAGCTGGGCTGAGTTCAAGAAGCATCTGGATGATGCCCTCAGTGCCATGCCCTGACTTGGCTGGCCCTGTGTGGAGCCAAGAGTTGGACTTGATGATCCTCAGGGGTCCCTTCCAACTTGGGAGATTCTGTGATTCTATGACTGAAAGAATTGTGTCAAACTAGGAAGATTATTTTGTGAACTTTACTCAGCAGAGTTACTGCAATCTGTAGCAACTTAAACCAAAGTCAAACTGATTTGTGTTAACCTGTACTTTCACGTGTAGAAGGGAGTTGGAAGGAAACCCCAAACACTATCAAGGTTTTCCACAGTGAACTGAAAACAGAAAGGTGTTCTGAGCTGCATTTGGGAACTGTAGCTACAGGATTTGGCCACGGGGTTAAGAGGAAAGAGCAGCATTAGCAGTCTGTCCGAGAGCATCATGACCTTTTGCTAAAGAAGATGAGGAGTTACTTGATATTTACTGAAATCATTAGATCAGAGAAACTGTTAGGCACTAAAATGAAGAAGATGAGTCAGTCAATGTTTTGCAATACCCTCAGAGATAGAAGCTGGAGTTTATGTTCATTTTTGCATGTTTAACATAATTTTCTCAGTTGGTGGATCATCTTATGTGCAAAATCATCATCAGGCTGCACATGTGGGTCCCACACCAGGGGCAGACACAAATTAAGCCATAGGACTGTGTCTCTTTTTTGGGGTGTACCGTAGACATGGTACTTTTCACTCCCTCCAACCTGCCAAGTGTATTTCAGTGGCCTCAATGCACTATAATAAATATTTACAGATGGAATAATTCTACTTTGATTCATGGATACATGTTTTGTACTCAGCTACCATGCTATTTATCTTCCAGCAATGTTCCAAGCAGTGCTTTAAATTACTACTTGTAATTTTTAAATGCAGAGAATTTGATAATCTGTTACTTCACTGATATTTACCTGTTGATTAGAAAAATAAGGATTTTTTTTTTTAAAGCAGGAAGTTTCCTTGGCTTTTTTTTAAATGAAAACAACTTTGTAGAGTGTATTTGTGTCAAACATTGATGGCATAACATTGTGATGAACAGGAGAAAAGTTTGTATATGTTGCTTGTTTTGTACGGAAAACGTGTGGGGATGAGATTTACAGATAGCTTGAGTAGGTGATTGGGAGAAAAAGACTTCATGGGTTTGGTAATGGTGCTGATCCTGAATTTTGAACACAAAAAAACTCTTGGAATGTTTTAAAATAGTTGTTTAATGTCTGTTAGATTGATGAAATGAATAGTGAGAGGAAATGTGTCTCACTGAAACACAGTAACTGATAACCTCTGCTCTGTTTTTTTGTCTCATGAAATGTTTTTAAACTGGCAATTGAGATTGTATTGGTGACTGTTTGGGTAAGCACATATGATGATCCTTGAGGTCCAGATTCAAGACTTAAGTAGCAGCTTTATAGGGTAAAACCACCTGTGGCTCCCAGAAAGATGCAACTTAGTGCAAACGTAGTCTGGGGTTGTGGACACTGCTGCAAGTGGTAAGACTGTGAGTGGTGAAGGAGCACAGCTCTTCTGTACAGATTATCACTGACAAAGCTGGCAGTAGTTTCAGCTGGGGTAAAGTTAATTTTCTTCCCAGAAGCTGGTACAGTGCTGTGGTTTGGATTTAGGGTGAAAATTATCTTCATAACACACTGATGTTTTAGTCATTACTAGGCATTGTTTACAATTAAGTCAAAGAAGGAATTGGAAAGACCAAGCCCTGCCAGTGAGGAGACATGAACCTTCCATGGGAGGTGCCCAAGAAGCTGGGAGAGCACACCCAGGCTGGGCAAAGGGATATTCCATACCATGTGATGTCATGCTCCTTAGAGAAGCTGTTGGGAGCTGGTCAGAGAGGGCTGCAGCTTGGGAGCCAGCTGGGTGCCGGTCAGTGGGTGGTGAGCGATTGTGCTGCCTTGTTTTGTATATCCTATCATCATCATCATCTTCCTTTTCTGTCCAACTAAATTGTCCTTACCTCAGCTCACTAGTTTTACCTTTCTTTCCCTCTTTTCAATTCTCTCCCCCATCCCATTGCGGGGGTCAGTGAGCAAATGTCTGTGTGGTTGTTTTAGCTGGTGTCTGGTTAAACTACGACACCCCCTTTTGTCATGGGATTGGTAAGCAATCGAGTAGTTGGTAGGGATGCAAAACTGATCAGAAAGGGAACTTCATGAATGTTCCAATGTGTTATGGGAAGGCTAATGGAAAGTAAGAAAAAAAAGCTGAAGCATATTGTCCTTTGTATGCTTATCTCAAAACCTTGGGGCTTTTTTAATAAACTTGGGAGTTTTATTTTAAAAACAGCAGTTAGGAATTTGAAGTGTGGATAGTTTCTCCCTTTATATAGTAATCTGTAAAGCTTAAAGACTTTTAAGATGTGTGTTTGGAAGAGAAGTGGCAAAATCGATTGGGCAGAAAAAGGGGAACAGTTGTTCACAGAGACAATACCAGAATTGGCTGATTGAAGAATTGATAAAAGGTTGCTGTTCTGCACCTAAAAAACAAATGCAGAGAAATTGTGTGCACATCCTCACGCTGAACTTAGAAGTATATAATCTGATTTTTCCCCCCTTTCTTCATAGTGTAGTTTTCACAAACCGTCTTCCCTAACTCCCCTTTTAGTTCTTTAAATTCAGGGTTTCAAGTTGACACTTTAACCCCAGTTATGGCAAAATACCCAGTAATGGGGAAGAGTGTTGGTTGTTGTTGTCATAAACCCTCTGGTAAAGAGGAAACTGAGAAGACAAAGTTTTCCTGTTGGTAATTTGTCTTCAGCCATGGAAGTGAGAGCTGGTTCTGGAGACTTCCAGGATACTGTTGACAAAGTGATGCACGTGGGGAGAAGAAATCCTCTTTTATATACCCAGTGGTAGACTCTGAGTTGTTACGTGGAGGGATGGGAAGTTGGAATTAAGAGGAAAAATGTCACTTCAACACTTTGTAGCTATTAAACACACTCCCCCCCTCCAGCCCCCTCAATTGAAAATTAAGGTTGATTGAGAAAGGAATAGGGGATAAACCAGAAAAAACCATTATCATGCCACCATATAAATCTGGGCTGTGCTGACAGTTTTACTGCTGTCTGCAGTTCTGCTCCTCTTTAAAGTGTAACAGAAGTAGAGAAAAGTACTTGGTGGAAAAATAAAGATGCAAAGGTGTTGAGGAACATGTGTAAGTGGAGGAGCAAAACTAAGTAAGCTGAGCCTGGGGGAGGATGGCTGAGGAGGAATTGGAGACAAGTATGTACAAGTACGTGTGTGTGGAGATGGGGAATAGTGACAAACTGTTTATTTGTGATCCAAGAACCAAGGGATGCCAAAGAAAATTGTTAGCTGTTCAAAACAAACTGGTGCACACACATACAGAGCTATGTGCAGGAGCTTGTTGGTGCAGAAGGCTGTGGATGCTGAAAGCGTTCTTGGGGTTGATAAGAAGAGAAATCATGAATCATGAAGAGGAGAAAAAAATAATTCATTAGGGCAGTCAGATGCGAAGAACCTGTATGTTGTTCTGGCAGCTCTGCCTTGTGGTTTGCTGGAAGGTGTTTTTCAGGGATTTGTCACTGCTGGGTGTTAAGAGATAACCAGAACTGAGCTAGGTGGGCCGTGGGCCTCTCCTGGGATGGCTGATTTTTCGCTCTTAGGCTTAATACAGATATTCCTCCAGCTTTTGGAGGGTGAGTTCAAAGATTTCCTACACATACATCTGGGAGGGTGAGTCTTGTACCTTGGGCCAGTTGAACTCCTGAATGATAACCAGCAGTTGGCTGAATGACCTGCTGGACCCCAGGCAGTCCAAGTCAGCTTGCTGAACATACCACACATTTCCCACTGCTTCTTGGTATGTATTTGTTCTTCATTTGTAGCCATCCATCCAATAATTAACTGAACATTAAACAGGATTTTCTCTACACTTGTTTTTACCAACCAGGTGTCTTGGGGCAGGTGGTGAGAGAGGATGGCTTCTGGTGCTTTGAAGTGGGTTTGGTGGCATCTCTGGAGGCATAGTGTTGGTGGCTGACACCCAGTTGCACAGGGATGGTGCATGTAGATGGAGTGACTACCTTACTGTATTAAATCCATTGTTAGTATGTGCCAAAAGTGGAAAGAGCTCTCTCTGGCTGAAGTTATTTGTCTCTCCTGGAGAGATATTTCTTTTTTTCAGGCTTGAGGGAGCAAAAGGACGAGAGCTTTGTGACTGCAGAAAGGAGGAGATGGCGACTCTTTAATGTGCTTTTGAGTCTTGGCAATTTCCTTGGCATACTTTTAAGTCGGACGATAAATACACTGCCTATAGAATCTGTGATGTCAATATCTGAAAGCCTAGAACATAATTCAGTCATAATAACGTGTCTTTCCTAAATAATTATAACGGGAAATGAAATAATTTGGGCAATTACAACTATTACATCATTCAAAGGGTTAAATTGTATTTTTGCTAGAACCTTTAAGTAGAACAGATTGCACTAAAATTTCCCTGGAGCAGTAGATAATGTCCTCCCATTCCATATCTAATTATTTTACCAATAGTTTGATAAAGTGCCTTAATTTCAGTTGAGGATGGTCAAAATGTTAGGCTTTGTAAACTTCACAGTGTAAGAAGTTAGAAACAACGGAGTCCTTTTGATTTTGATGGGTTTGAACATCTTTTCCATATGGATTCAATTCCCATTTTAATCGGAATGTGGAAGTCATTACTCTGACATCTGAAACTGAGGTAGCAATAAAAAAAATTATCACAAACAAGACAGCAGACACAAATTATTTTGTGTTTATTACTGGGTGGCCCTTTTGAAACTTTCCCAAAGTTAATTGGTTCCAGATATTTGAGAATTGAAATTGTATTATGACAAAATTTATTCCTGGTCATATTTAACAGGAGTGTCCTCAGTAAGACTGGCTTAAACAAACAGAAAAGTTGTCAACCCACTCATGTCTGCCTCCAGTTTTTGTTGCAGTAGCTTTAATCCCAGTGCTTTGGTTTAATAAAGACCACTGAGAAAACAAACACTGGTGGTGACCGCGCTGCTCTGGTAAATTATTTATCATATCTCTACGGTTTTACTGTGGCGTAAGTGCTGCTGTGTTAGCTTCAGCTGTTCACAGAGATGTCAGGTCGGATTAAATGCTGCCTGGGGGGGTTATATAGGCCCCTGAGCAGCGTTTCCCACTGTACGTGGTGGGAATGTGTGTGCGCGGGGCTGGGGACGTGCAGACCTGTCCCCGCTCTCATGGCGAGTGAGTGGCTGGAGCAGGCGAAACCACAGAGCCTGGAGTTCCCTCCTCTGCGGTTTGTGGCTGTACGTTTTGGGTGAGATTTTGGGCATAGGCTAGCGATGGGGGATGTTTGTGTTGCTCACCTTAGGTGAGGTGTGCCAGGACCCGGGAGTTTTGCATCAGGGAGGCAGGTTGAGTCCAGGGCAGCGCCTCAAGTAATTTTTCTGAGGGACGTGTACATGGTTTTCCAGTGGAAAGTACAGCAGATGGTAATGCATTTGCACATAAGGAACAAGTCTGGCTAAATGGCTTTTTAAATACGTTACATTCATAGTCATGTATATGTCATATCTGTCTTCCTATATCATGTGTCATCTATTGATGTATTTATAGGATCATAAAATCTCCCGAGTTGGAAGGGACCCATAGGATCATCCAGCCTCAACTCCTGTTTATCCAATATGTATTCAGTATATTCATTGAACATTCACATGCCATTATTGCATAGCAGTAGCTTTATTGTTCCCTTTTAAAATTAAACTTTGGCTTGAAAAACATTATAAAACCAAAGTTCCCTTAGTATTTACCTACCTATCAGTAGGTACCCCAAACCTTTTTTTGTTCCTGAAAGAAACAAGCCCTTTTATGCATTACCTGAGCTCTTATGTCAAGTTTTACTCTTTCAAGACTTCTAATATCTAGAGTTAGAAATGGCTAAAGCTGTTTCTCATAAGTAAATTAAGTAATGAAAGTCTTAAAATGGTAAAATCAAAAGTGGAAGTTACTAAGAATTAATTAAGTTTCTCTTAATGAAAGGATCTAATTAGTAGCCCTGTATGCCAAGTCCTTGGAAGACAGTGTTTTTCCTGTAAAAGTTGGTGTATTATCAGCTGTGGCACGCTGGTAATGAGATATACATAGAAAATGTGTGCATTTAAATGTATATATATACTTAAAAACACACCTGGGGAAGGGAAGAGAAAGCCTTTGTCTGTCTCTACGTTTTCCAGAATTAGCAGTAAAGGAAAAAAAAAAGCCCTGTTAAAGGAAATGTTAGATTTGTGTAGGCATGGCTTTAATTAATGCAGGTCTAACGTTCTGTAAGGGTCGGGTTTGTAAAATTTATGAAAGGGCACTAAACTACTTTAGGGTAATTTATGGCGCAAATAAATGTCAGTTGCTAAGGTAAACTGGTGTAGGAAACAGTGTAGCTAGGATAAGAAAGTGAAGAACCCAAGTAAATTGTAAACACTCTGAGAACAGCGGTACGATTGTTTCTTTATATCCTCCCGAGCGAGTATAAGTTCGTTTACAATATATTTATTAACAGTTTCGGGCTAATAAAATGTCACTTACAGAGCAGCGTTGGATGCTCTCCAGCTCTGTGTTTTGTGTAGCGACAAGTTAGGCCAGTGCTTTTCTTTTTTTTTTTTTTTTCTCCTTCTTCTTTAATAAGAAAAACAAAAGGAATGTGTATTCTGGGCTCTTTTATAAGGTGGTTAAATTTGCTGTTTGGCGTTTCAGGGCTGTGTTTGGCGTTGTGCTTAATTAGTGGAGGCAAAGCGATGGAAGCGCTGGTTTCAGAAAGGTACCTAATTACTCTGAAACCCCCAGAGCGCCGTCCCTTCTGCGTGCTGGCTCCGTGGGTGCCAGCCATGGAGACTCCAGCAGCTCCTGAAGCCTAATCCCAACCCGCCTCTCCACGTTTCCGTGGCCCTCGCGTTTTGGAAGCGGTAATGGGGTCTGCCTGTTTGTGACCAGGTGTTGCTACTCCTGGCTCTGGCGTACTGTGGAGGTGAAAGCTGGATGTGTAGGAAGAAATCGGGAAAACCCCCCTGTGGTTTGAGTCAGAATCATTGAAAATAAACCATAAAGTGCCACCTCCTTTATTCTGGGCAGGGCCGGGGGGGGGGGGGGGGAAGCTGAAAGGTCTTTTCAGTTATCAGGGCTTTGGAGCAATTTTAAACAGGATTTACTTGCAGCTTGCCATTACTAGCCATTGTAATTCCATGGCTAGATTGATGACATACCTCTCTCAGCATGATGATGTCAAACCTCTCCCATTAGCTTTTTTTTGAGCCTTCTGGTTGATAACTTATTGTTTACATGGAGCCTATAAACCAAGGCTTACGGCAGGTGAGCATCTGTTGCTTCCTTTGAGAAGACCCATGTTTGAAACAACAAAACCCCACCTCACTGCTCTAGTTGCTGCTCTTTTATCCAGAGGCTTTTGTAAAATGGCAATTTATCCTTCCCTCTTACTACTGAGCATAGGAGCTGATGGCTGGCAGAAAGCGTTCTTGTGTAGGTACTGTGTTGGTATAAAGCCTGTGGCAGCTATGCCTGGGCAGCATCTTACCAGCAACAGCCCATGCTAACAGTTTTTCTGATGTTTTGATTATGCAGATCCTTTAAATGCCAGTTTTTGAGGAATTTCAGCACCAGTTTGTTGGGTTTGGTGGTTTTACTTTTGTTTATTATTTTCCCCCTGTACATTATCCAAGGGGGAGCGGAGATGTTTAACATCCGATAGATGAGAGGGAAAAGCTTGTAGTGAAGACCTGGTCTGATACCTGATAGTTTATCTTGTTGTAAGAATCACAGAATTGTAGGGGTTGGAAGGGACCTTCAGAGATCATTGAGTCCAAGCCCCCTGCCAAAGCAGGTTCCCTAGGACAGGTCACACAGGGAGGCATACAGACAGGTCTTGAATATCTCCAGAGAAGGAGACTCCACAACCTCCCTGGGCAGCCTGTTCCAGGGCTCTGTCACCCTCACTGTGAAAGAGTTCTTCTGCATATTGGTGCGGAACTTCCTGTGTTCTAACTTGAGGCCATTGCCCCTTGTCCTGTCCCCACAGACCACTGAGAAGAGGCTGGCCATTTCCCCCTGTGTCCCGCACTTGAGATATTTATAAACATTGATCAGATCCCCCCCTCAGTCTTCTTTTCTCAAGGCTGAACCGTCCCAGTTCCCTCAGCCTTTCCTCGTAGGGGAGATGTTCCAGGCCTTTAATCATCTTCGTAGCCCTCTGCTGGAGTCTTCCCAGGAGATCCCTGTTTTTTTTTATACCAGGAAGCCCAGAACTGGATACAATATAGCTACTCTTAATGTTTGCAGGACAGATGCCGTGTTTCTTAAGCCTGTTTTGAAAGCTTTGCAAAGCCTGAGCCCAGATGAGCCTCTTTTAAGCAATCTGCTTTACAGCCCATTTGATGTTTCTGAACTTCCCAGGACTGAGTTGCTCTTTTGATGGGCAACCCAGTGTGTTTTAGGCTCTGCTGATTGTCTGCCATGGTCTCTAAATTGGTTTTAGTACTGTTGTGCTCCATATACAGTTCCTTCTTCTGTAAGTGTGATTTATGTACTTTTTCCTCAAGCTATGAGCTGTTACTTGGCTGTGCTAACGTACAGGGTGTTCAAATGAACAGCCCCATCCATGAAATTCAGCACAGTTTATGGAACAGACCTACTGAATGTATTGTTACCTTTAAACCTTGCCAGGAATAATCCTGGACAATTTGTTCCTGCTCAGAAATCCTCTTTCTTGTTATTTTGTACATCCTTGTTCTTGTTATTGTATGCTTGTTTGAAGTGTTTGTTGTGAATCCTAAAATCTGTATAGGGTTTGGGGGTTTTTTTAGCTTCCTTATGTGGATAAAGAGAATGGGTACATCCAGGGTGAATAAAGTTGATCTGCTGAAGGGATCCAGTGTGGTTTGTCAGCCTCTGAGGTGGGGAGCAATTTCAGCTTAAATTTAAATTGAAGTTTAACCATCTGCTCACTGCTTCCCCTGCTTTCCCAATATTGTGACACAGCTCTACATCACCTGGAGTAGTTTAGAACATGCTGCTGTTTCTGGGTTTGGTCAGTTTAGCAGGTGACTTGATGGTGATGTTTCTTGTCTCATCCTAAGAACATGTGCAAACTCCACCATGGGCTTAAAAATGTCTTGTGCCATGTGAATGTTGTGCTTCAGTCCATACAGAATCACACAGAATCACAGAATCTTAGGGGTTGGAAGGGACCTCAAGAGATCATCGGGTCCAACCCCCCTGCCAAAGCAGGCTCCCTAGCTCATATTACATAGATAGGCATCCAGACGAGACTTGAATATCTCCAGAGAAGGAGACTCGACCACCTCCCTGGGTTTTCCTGTTTTCAGGAATACAAAACATTTCATGAACAGAGCAGAGTATTGGGACAGGATACACAAGCCTGTGGTTACCGTTCTGCCAGGGATTTGTTTGCTAATTCTTGTAATGATTCAGTCAGTTCTGGCCCTGTGCTGCAAAAATGAAATGTGAATGCAAGTTTTTCCAAATAGAGGGTTTTTCAAATGCTTTTAAAATGAGGATTTTATGGCATCATCTTTGTCTACAGGAATTGTGTATTGGACTGTGTAACAAATTCAACTTTATAGTGCAGGTTCATTATGAATAAAATGCTAATTACAAAGAGCATTTTGTTCTTGAATAATTTACTTAGTAAGAATTGTGTGTGCTGTGTTTTGGGATAACATGTCTTCTATTTAAGTACGTTGCAAAATTTCTGGGCAACTTGTGCCAGTGATCTACCACCCTCATAGTAAAGATTTTTTTCCCAATATCCAACCCAAATCTACCCTATTCTAGTTTAAAACCATCACTCCTTGTCCTACTGCTACATGCCCATATAAACAGTAACTCTTCAAATTACCAGCAACAAAATTCATCCTTTGTTAACAAGCCTATCATTTTATCATCTGCTTGCTGCTTTTCCTAGAAAAGACTCTATGTTTTCTCATCTTTCTTCCACAATCACAGAACATTACGAGTTGGAAGGGACCTAGAAAGATCATCTAGCCCAACCCCCATGCCAAAGCATGATCACCTAGGCTAAAACAACTTACACCTGTACCACTCCCACAAACCAATTCCCATTCCATCAGCCCAGCTCCAGTCTCTTCACATCCCTTGCCACAATAAATTCTAATTTCTCATCTTTAGATTGTACTTTGCCACCTTTTCTTCCAACGTTTCTTATTTTTCCAATTTATTTCCTGATCTATTGGAGAGTGTCCCTGCCCATGGCAGGGGGTTGAACTAACACGGTGCTTCAGCCTGAAGAATATGTATCTTTAAGTACAGTAAGAATTGCAGATCATACACTTCTGAATAGCAATCCTGAATAATAAAGTTATCCATGTTATCATGATAGAAATTAAATTTGGAATTCAAAATATGATGTTACAGTTACAGAGTTCATTGGTAGGTGTGGGAAGGTTCTTTCAAAAAAACTGGCAAAAGAGAAAGATTGTTTTCACTCCAAAGCAAGCAGTGGGTTTTTTCTTTTTTTCTAAATTATTTTAAAGTTTAAACTTCACTTAGAGAATTTCTTTGGGATAATCAATCACAGGATATCAGTCCTGTGGAGATAAAAACTGGGCTTGTTTAGCCTGGAGAAGAGGAGGCTGAGGGGAGACCTTATCACTGCCTACAACTACCTGAAAGGAGGGTGTAGAGTGGTGGGCGATGGTCTCTCCAGCCAGGTGACAGGTGGTAGGATGAAGGCTCAAGCTGTGCCAGGGCAGGTTCAGATTAGATATTAGGAGAAATTCTTCACCAAAAGGGTTATAGGGCACTGGCACAGGCTGCCCAGGGAGGGGGTTGCGTCACTGACCCTGGATGTGTTTAAAAGATGAGTAGATGAGGTACTTAGGGATATGGTTTAGCATAGGACAGGTATGGTTGGACTAGATGATCTCAAGGTCTTTTCCAACCTTGTGATTCTGTAATGAGGTCCTGGTTTAACTTCAGTCTCTACAAGTTCATAAAAAATGATCTTTAACTGTGGGCTCACATAATGTCTTTTCCTCGGGAACCTTGCTCGTTCCCAGTAAAAGATTGACGATGTCCTCCGGATTAGCAGCTGCTCATCATTTTGTTCTAGCTATAACTATTTGGGTGTGATCCAAGCGTCCTTAAGATACATGTTACCGGTTCCTCCGTGGGCTTTTCTGTGGTGCTCATTAGCTGTAATCTGTAAATACTTAACAGGCTGGTTTAATTTATCCTCATCAATCCACTGTCAAGTAGCAAATGTGGTAACCATTTTCAGCATGAGGAGCAGTTGCCTAGAATGATTTATTCTGATGCTGTTTGAAAAGTATTCGCTAACTTGGTGTGCTTCAGTGTTAGAAAGCTGTTTGCCCCTCTCTCTTTCTAAATCTGTTGGTGTATTTTTTTTCTAGTGCATTGGAATTTTAGTAGGTCTGTATGTTCTCCAGGCAATGGATTCAATGAACACATCCAGTATTTCCCATGATTTTGGGAGGTGAGTGTATTATTCCTGTCTTGAAGCAGGAATTGCCATGGTAATACCATCAGGAGTAGATTTTGAGCACCTCTTCATTTCCTGTCCTTGGCAAGGAAGATCACAGTGTGCTTATTTACAGAAAAATCCTCTGATTTCAGCTGTCTTGTGTGGTAGCACAAGCTAGAATCCAGCTCTTCTGCCTGAACTTTCCTTGTGTTAGTAATCTCATTGTGGTTCTTCCTTCTTTGCTCCTGATTTACCTTCCAAAATTTAGAGAAAGTGAAGCAGGGGTTTAACAGACCTGCCATCGACCGCCACATAGCTTTATTTCCTTCTACCATTGTCTGTGGCAACAATTCAAATTCTGATGCAAGGCCAATACCCCATGAGACCGCTGACAGGCAATAGCAGAACCCACCTCTCATGTTTTTTATGTTAAGAGTAGGCTGAGCTTTTTTCCCCTCTACATAAAACCATGCCCGGTTATTGTTAGCATTACAAAGCCAGTTGGCAATAATTACTGGCTCGTTACACGCCAGGCAAGGATTTTTCATAGTGCTGAAGTCCATTCATAGCAGTAATTTTGGGGATTGCAATGCTGTTGAGGAGACCCGAGAGCCTTTTTGGATCGGAGGTGTTTCAGGGCATGGGAATTGTAGCCAACCTCATCCTCAAGGGGTTTGAGTCTGAATCTTTCTGATGCATTGATTTTTAAGGGCATGGTACAAATTTAGCTTGCTAGAGGTACTTTCTGCTCTGATCTAGCTTGCTAGAGGTACTCTCTAGCCCTTGCTAGAGGTACTTGCTGCTCTGATGTTTGGTATTTGTCGTTGGGTTGCCAAGCTGGCTGTAGTAGTTCATCAGTTGGGAGGGTCAGTCCAATTAGCTTCCCTCTTAGCTTCCCTGGGTGAAAAACCTTCAGGAGCAAGAAGGAGAAGTATCCAGCTCCTGTTTTAAACATAGTTACTGTCCATGGGTAAATTGTGCTTTTTTGGAAACTCAGAGTTCTTTAGCTGCAGAATGAGAGGTGACGAGTTCTCATCGTTTTTGTTTGAGCAGATTTGAGAGGCTTTTACTACTTCTCACTGTTGGGCGTTGCAGGCATAACATTCTCAGGGTCGTGGGTAGGTGTTACATCCAAACCTTGGTTATTTAAAAGTGGGGCTTCTGGGGTATGATTGCATTGCAGCTTCTGTCAACAGGCTCCTGATTCAGAATGTGGCCCTCCTGACAATGTACGTAAAGGAGAAGTGTGGCTTCCTCCTGAGATTGGGCTGACGATAAAGGCTTCCTGCCTTTTTTGGAAAGAGAAAACAGAATGCAAGTGTGCTTTGCTGCGGCTCCCCCCACCCCCAGAGAAGGCAATCTGCAGATCCAGGAGGTACTGTTGTGCCAATTTGGAATAAAGATGCTTGGGAAGAAGAAACCTTGGTTTAGCTGAAATGTCTTCACTTGCAAACTCTGTTGAGCGTTATGAAGCTGTGAGGGAAGATTTCTGTTATTTACTTGTGAGCGAAGTAAGAACAGCTTTCTCAGGAACAGGGAGAGGTTGACCAGCGCTTCTGCCAGCTCTGAAAATAGTCCTCTAAGGCTCAAAATGTTGACAAGAGGAAATGGCACGAAGCTGTGCCAGGACAGGGTCAGATTAGATGTTAGGAAACAAATTTTCACTGAAAGAGTTGTCAGGGCCTGGAACAGGCTGCCCAGGGAGGGGGTTGAGTCACCTTCCCTGGATGTGTTTAAAAGATGTGTAGATGAGGTACCTAGGGATATGGTTTAGCATAGGACAGGATTGGTTAGACTCGATGATCTTAAAGGTCTTTTCCAACCTTGTGATTCTACGACTGTTTTGCTCTCCTTAAAAAAGAGGGTTTTTAAAGAACAATTCAGACTGCTAGACTATGTTGGTAGTTAATTACCATTCCTCATGTAATACATGACTTTCTGAAATTTCTTGCTGATTATTTTGGGTTAAGTGGCTTGAATTGCTTACAGTCAGCATTTTTTTAATTATTTTTTTTTTAACAGACAACATGTGATGAAGAAAATCACACCAGTTCTTTTTTTTTTGTTAGTTTTTTTTTTCTGGAATATGCATGTCCTTCATTGAAAACAAATTTGCTGTTGTCCAACACCAGCTAAAACTTTTCTAGACAGAGGAGGGAGGCGTTTTTATAAGGTGCCCCAAAAATGAAATGGCATTAACCTGTGTGTTCTGTTTCTCATCAGTTCAGAAAGGTTGTGTGACACACACGTGTTTAAACAATAAGGTTGGCGAGTTGAGTGGCTCATCCAAATCCTGATACTAATTCTTCACAGTGTGGTGATGATAGATTGCTAGTTTAAAAATGGGTTTTTTTAGATCAGGTTTGTACTAGTTGAACTCCTGACTCTGTGGGTAAATTACAACACGTGGAAACAAACCAATGGAGACAAAGGAATTTCTGTTGCGTTTGTGAATGCGGAGAGCCACTGCTTAACATTGTTACCAGTGGGAAATGTAAAAGGTGAGGTAATCCCCCAAAGAAAAAGGGCCCTGCTTGTGAAACGCATTAAGCATAAATCTTGTAAAGCTCGTAGGGAATGCACTGATTTGAACCCGCTCAGAGTTCACGCTAACAAGAAAGTCTGGTCAATGAAGGCAGATAAAGGAATTGTAAATGACTCTATTTAAATTGGTCTGGAATTCCAGAACACGTGCTCGGATAAGATGAAATAAAGCTGTATAAATATGCAGCTCTCATTAATTTCCTAGTTGTAGTGACACTTAAAAATGCCCGTGGCACAAGACCCAGGGCTGCTGGAGTAGCTTGCTGGTGTCAGTGAGTGTTTAAATCTCTGACGTTTTCCAGGGGTGAGGGTAGGGACTAGGAATCCAGGGCTCGGCATGTTGCTCTCAGTTGTCCCAGTAACTCACTGAGGAACTGCCAGTGGAGTGTGAAAGCTCACCTCAGTGTGCTCTTGGTTGTATCACAGGAGAGTCTGATGTAACTTTTTAATGATATCTTGGGAACGAATTCTACAGGAACATCCTGGTGCTCATTTCCACATCACACACCCTATCTTCTCATCAGCTGGTTTGCTTTCATGGTGATCTTCACCAGTGCTCAGCAGACCAGTGGTGCCAAGTGCTAGAAAGCCAGTAGCACTGGAGTGGATGGGCAGGCAGAGCTGGAGTTGAGTAGTTCAGTAAGACCAAATGCAAGGTCCTGCACCTGGGTTGGGGCAACCCCTGGCATCAGTACAGGCTGAGAGAAACCCTGAGGAGAAGGACTGGGGGATACTGGTAGACGAAACATTGGCCATTAGCCAGCAATATATGTTTGCAGCTCAGAAAGCCAACTGTGCCTGGGGTTCATCGGAACAAGCTCTGATTTAACTCTTGCTAAAACACTACAGCCATTACCATCCTGAGATAGAAAATGGTCATATATGTGAAAAAGGCTGTTTAATTAATTAAAAAAATACTGTGAAATTGTATTTAGAATAGGTGGAAATACCATGAGAGACAGGCTACTGCATCTCTAAGACGATTTTCAAGTGAATAGAGATGAGGGTAGAAGGAAGAAAGGTGGTTGTTTTAGACTTTTATGTGCAGTACAGAATGGAGAGGAGTTGGAATGAGGAGATCACTCCTCAAATCAAATGCAAACACTCTAAAAAGAATACATTTTAAACAATGCATTAAAAAGTAATGTATCAAAAACCAGCAGGTCAAGGGAGGGGGTTCTGCCCCTCTGCTTTCATGAGACCCCACCTGTAGTGCTGTGTCCAGCTCGGGGGTCCCCAGTACAAGGAGGACATGGACCATGTTCAAAGGGCTGGAGTACCTCTCTTATGAAGACAGGCTGAGAGAGTTAGGTTTCTTTAGCCTGGAGAAGAGAAGGCTCTGGGGGCACCTTAGAGCAGCCTTACAGTACCTGAAGGGGCTACAGGAAAGCTGGAGATGGGCTCTTTGCAAGGGCAAAGAGTGATAGCATGAGAGGTATGGAGGGCAGGTTTAGATTAGGTATTAGGAAGAAATCCTTCCCTGTGAGGGTGGTGAGGCCCTGGCACAGGGTGCCCAGAGAAGCTGTGTCTGCCCCTGGATCCCTGGCAGGGTTCAAGACCAGGTTGGATGGGGCTTTGGGCACCCTGGGCTAGTGGAGGGTGTCCCTGCCCATGGCAGGGGCTTGGAACTAGATGGGTGTTGAGGTCCCTTCCACCCCAAATCAATCTGTGATTCTGTTAATGTTGGAGTTCAGTATAGCTGTGGGCTCCGGGCAGTATCACCCTGACACTTGATGACCTGGCCTGAGCAGACCTATTGCTCCAGTGGTCCCTATCCAGGCAGCAGAAACATCCCCCGTGGATCAGTCTGAAATGAGGTGGAGGGAGTTTTCCTGCTGCAGGACTGGTGAAGGATGGAGAGGTGCATGTGCTCCTTCTCCCCATGTTTGGAGCTGGAAATCTGAAGAGTTCGCTGCCCTTGAGTCCCAGGGTAGACTTGACTACGTGCAAGTATGTTCGTAGTATATTCCTGGGCTGGCCAGAGTGGTCTTTCAGCTCTTATCTTTTATTCTATCTGGCAGCATTACTAATCAAAACCATTTTTGACAGTTGTCATGTGCTTTCTGCAGGCTGGGTTGCAGCTGTTTTCTGTCCTTCTGCTGTGTGATTGGAAAGGAGGAAGGTTTTAGCTGGCTTTCCTGGTTCCTTTCGCAGATCCAGAAACCTCTGCTTGGTGCTGGTGGTGGGACAGCCTCGCTCAGACCTCCTTCCTCTGGCATTTTTGTCAGGGTGGAGAAGTTTTAATGGCCTATTTCTCCAGTTTCCCATGCTGGCTGCTGGCCTGGTTTGTGGGTAATTCAGTTCATGAGCATTATATAGCCAGATTTTTGGGTTGGGTTTTTTTTTCCCCTGGCTTCCTGATATTCAGTTAATTGCAGCATTGAACTGTTCAATCCTTTCTCCAGAGAAAGCTAGAAAAAGGTGGAAGTCAGTTATAGGCTGAGACCAGGAATCCCAATTAAATATCAAGGATTTTTAAGGAGGGGATGGGTGGAAGGAAAAGGAGAAGAACAGGTAGAGAAAAAGTCAGGAGAAGACAAAATACTATCATCATCTCTGAAGAGGTTACAGATACCACAACTGCAGACTACTGGCTTTAGATTAAGCTAAATAAACACTATTGCTTTTATTTCATCCCCTTGGCACTGCACAGTGTGTGATTAGATTTGTGCTTGGTTCCTTGGTTGATTGTGTGTTCTGCAGCTGTAAGATTTAAAGCTCTTTAAAGGAGAGGCTGAGGTTCCTCAGCTGGTCTGCAGCAAGGGGTTGTTCTTGCAACAGAGACGTAGTGAAGGCTAAGTGCAAAGTCCGTCACCACAATGCATATTGTCTTTTTTGGTGTTAGGAGGGTCAGGGCAGATTAGTTAAGTAGGAAGGTAGAAGTAAATTAACTCGTAAAGAAAGTTCATTAACACTGCAAACACAGATTGAGTTCGATGAGCAAATGGGTTTTGTTAGTGTAATAGAAATGCCTGGAGCATCTGCCCTCCAAGAAAAGGCTGAGTGAATTGGGGCTGTTCAGCCTTGAGAAAAGAAGACTGAGTGGGGATCTGATCCATGTTTATAAATATCTCAAGTGTGGGACACAGGGGGAAATGGCCAGCCTCTTCTCAGTGGTCTGTGGGGACAGGACAAGGGGCAATGGCCTCAAGCTGGAGCACAGAAAGTTCTGCACCAATATGGGGAAGAACTTTTTCACAGTGAGGGTGACAGAGCCCTGGGACAGGCTGCCCACGGGGTTTGTGGAGTCTCCTTCTCTGGAGATATTCAAGACCCATCTGGATGCCTCCCTGTGTGACCTGTCCTAGGGAACCTGCTTTGGCAGGAGGGTTGGAATTGATGATCTCTGGAGGTCCTTTCCAACCCCTGCACTTCTGTGACTGTGAAATTGCACCTAACTGGCCAAATATTTCTATGTAAATTTGAACCTATGTTGACATGACATATCTGCAAATATTCTAAGGAAGGAGCAAGACATAACTGAAAAAGAGCTCCCTGCTCAATATCAGTTTATTTGTGCCATATTTGGGATGGGTTTTACAAAACCCCAATCAGACTGTATAGGGAAGCGACATAAATTTATTATTTGGAAAGGCATTGTTTGGGAGAGGAGAATCACTTTCTGTTAGTATTTTTGCTGAATTACTTCCATGGCCAGGTGTGTGCTTTGTTGGCTTTCTACCCTCTACTCTTGAAGCTGCTTTTCTCTCCTTAGTCCTAAATTAGAGCAGATTTGCCTTTTCTCTCATGTGTCCAGAGTTTCCACGAGAAGATGGTGATTGCTAAGGCTTGTTCATATTATGGGTACATGTCCTTCCATACCTTACGTGCATATTGATTTTCATTTGGGGCCAGGCAGTAAAACCTGATTTCTACAATGCAATTATATTATCCTTCTAGTCAAGATGCACAAACGTTGTGTCAGTAACCAGGGGAAAGACAGGTCAGATATTACAGAACGCCATGGTGGGGTGTTGGTGCAATATTTTCACTAAGAGTTCATGTTCTTTCAGCTGAAAATGGGAAAAAAATGAGAGATGTTTCAGAAGATGGGGGCCAGGCTATCATAAGCTCTGTAGAATGTGCTTGTGGGATTTCACAGAATCACAGAATCACAGAATCTTAGGGGTTGGAAGGGACCTCAAGAGATCTTCGGGTCCAACCCCCCTGCCAAAGCAGCTCCCTAGCTCATATTACACAGATAGGTGTCCAGACGAGACTTGAATATCTCCAGAGAAGGAGACTCCACCACCTCCCTGGGCAGCCTATTCCAGTGCTCTGTCACCCTCACTGTGAAAAAGTTCTTCCGCATGTTGGTGCGGAACTTCCTGTGCTCCAGCTTACAGCCATTGCCCCTAGTCCTGTCCCCACTGACCACTGAAAAGGGGCTGGCCAATTCCCCCTGCCACCCATGTCTAAGATATTTGTAAACACTAATTAGGTCGCCCCTCAGTCTTCTTTTTTCTAGGCTGAACAGACCCAGCTCACTCAGCCTTTCCTCATAGGGGAGATGTTCCAGACCCCAATCATCTTTGTCGCCCTTCTCTGGACTCTCTCCAGGAGAAACCTGTCCTTTTTATACCAGGGAGCCCAGAACTGGACACAATACTCCAGTTGGGGCCTGACCAACGCAGAGTAGAGTGGGAGGATCACTTCCTTTGACCTGCTGGCCACACTCTTCCTGATGCATCCCAGGATCCCATTGGCTCTCTTGGCCACCAGGGCACACTGCTGGCTCATAGCCAACCTGTCATCTACCAGGACCCCCAGGTCCTTCTCCACAGAGCTCTTTTCCAACAGGTCATCCCCCAGCCTGTACTGATACAAACGGTTGTTCCTCCCCAGGTGCAAGACTTTACACTTGCACTTGTTGAATCTCATCTGGTTTCTCCCTGCCCAGCTCTCCAGCCTGTCCAGGTCTCGCTGGATGGCAGCGCAGTGTTCCTGTGTGTCAGCCACCCCTCCCAGCTTTGTATCATCAGCACTTGCTGAGGGTGGATGCTATTCCCTCATCAAGGTCGTCAATGAAGATATTAAACAGGACCGGACCCAACACCGAGGCTTGATAGTTGAGGTGCTTTTATTGAAGGGAGATGTAAGAAGAGATGTGGTCTACTAGTGCCAGAGTGGAAAGAGCTTGTGGCTCATGATGTCATATATGTACCGACCTACTCAAAGTACAAGTCAAGTTTGGTAACAAAGGCAGAGACTGTCAGACTCCTGTAGTAAAGTAAAAGACAGAGGCATGTGGAATTCCCCCCTGTAAAATGGAACAAATGACATTTTTTATGGTGTTCTAGAAAATAAATGCATGTCCCTTTAAACGTGTCACTTCAGCGTCAGTGTTGTATTTAATGTGTTTCAAATATATTTTTAATTCACAAAATGCATAGAATGGCAATAAATTCTGCATTGGTGGTGGTATAATTTAATCAAGAGCTGTAACAATAAGCAAACTCATCAATCAGGTCAAATCTGTCACCTGGACTAAGGTATGGATGGAGAAGGTTGCCTTATGCTTGAAATTTTGTGGACAGAAATTAGGACAAAAAAATTATTTGTACGTTATTGCTTCTGAATCTCAGCAGATCTCTTCTTTTTTGTAGCACTGGTGCAAGACCAGTGTGATGGTTAATGAATAAGGGATGTAACAATAAAAAAATCATAGAATTCTTTGGGTTGGAAGGGACCTCAAAGCCCATCTAGTTCCAACCCCCTGCCATGGGCAGGGACACTTTCACTAGACCATGGTGCCCAAAGCCCCATCCAACCTGGCCTTGAACCCTGCCAGGGATCCAGGGGCATCCACAGCTTCTCTGGGAAACCTGTGCCAGGGCCTCATCAGTAAAGAATTTAATCCTAATGGGTAATATAAATCTACCCTTTTTCAGCTTGAAGCCATTGCTCCTTGTCCTGTCACTGCACTCCCTGGTGAACAGTCCCTCTCCCACTTTCCTGTGGGACCTCTTTAAGTATTGGTAGGCTGCAATTAGGTCACCCTGGAGCCTTCTCTTCTGCAGGCTGAACAAGCCCAACTCTCTCAGCCTGTCTTCATAGCAGAGGTGCTCCAGCCCCCTGATCATCTTTGTGGCCTCCTCTGGACTCACTCCAACAGCTCCACGTCTGTGCTGGGGCCCCCAGAGCTGGACACAGCACTGCAGGTGGGGTCTCACCAGAGCACAGGAGAGGGACAGAATCCCCTCCCCTGACCTGCTGGCCACGCTGTTCTTGATGCAGCCCAGGACACAGTTGGCTTTCTGAGCTGCTAGCACACACCGCCGGCTCATGTTGAGCTTGTCATCAATCAGCACCCCCAAGTCCTTCTCCTCAGGGCTGCACTCAGTCTGTTCTCCACTCAGTCTGTAGTTGTGCAGACCCACATGCAGGACCTTGTACTTGGCCCTGTTGCACTTCATGCAGTTTGCATGGCCCATCTCTCCAGCCTGTCCAAGTCCCTCTGGATGGCATCCCTTCCCTCCAGCATGTCGATGTCACCACACAGCTTGGTGTCGTCAGCAAGCTTGCTGAGGGTGACTCGATCCCACTGTCCATGTCACTGGCAAAGACACTGAACAGTGCTGGTCCCAGTACTGACCCCTGTGGAACACCACTCGTCACAGACCTCCACATGGACTTTGAGATAATGGGCAAGCAGTTCATTTGCATGTAATGTGTAATCAAGTTGCAAAATGTTATTGATGGTTTTGGACAGGCTGTCAAGAACTTTTTTCTTTTCTTGAATGTAATTTGCTTTTCGTGAAGAAACAGGGATTTTACCAGCCACAGCTGACAGCCAGCAATGGAGCCAAGATCAGCAAACCCCAGAGGACTGAAAGAAACTCTTTGGTGGTATTCCAGCCATTTGTATTCATATAAGAAATTACATTGTTTTAATTTTGATTAAATCTGTAACTTGCTGTGAATCCAAAGATCTCTGCCTTTCAGGATGAATGTTTAAAGATAATTTTAATTTATTTATTTATTTTAAAGTGTATGTTTAGAGGGAGTTGCCAAAATTTTTCAGGCCATTAAAAAGCATGCAGTTCTCAATTAATTTGCATTAGCAATCCCCTCCACTGCTTGATGTGCAGTTTGAGCTTTGGTAAAGCAGTAACTTCTTTGATTAAATATTATAAAACCATTTTATTTTTGGCAATACCTAGAAAATTCAAAACATCTGGAAGCTGAAATAGTGCTTTTCTTGCTGCTCTTCCTCCAATTCCCATCAATAATGTGCAATTATTTTCCACTTCAGTTCTGGTTCAAACAAGTGGTTTCTCTTTTTTTTTTCTTTAAATTATTTTTCTTTAAACCCACTTGCAAGGACTTTGACCAGAAGTGACTGCTTACTTGGAGGGGAAGCAGTTGGTCATCATTGGAGATGGCATTAGAGTTTGCCATGTGCTTCAGGGTGGTAAGATAACACGGGGCTGCTGTTTCCCCTTACATATGATGTAACACAGGATGCGTTCCTTACAATGAAGAACAATTTTAAGATGCAGTTGCTATCAGCTTGGCAACACATTTATTTCACACTGGGATCACTGAAACCATCTGTTGATCATTTGCTTTCTTCCAGACCTCTGACTTGCGTCTCTGAATGGAAGAGTGTAAAGTCATTCCTGAGCCTGTAATGATTCTTGTTTAAGGCTTCTTCCCAGGGAATCGGATGCAAATAAATCCTAAATGTTTACAGCTTCATAAAAGTCTGATTAGAATGAAAAATTTCATGCTAACAGAGGCAGAAACTGTTAAAAATTATCAGAATTCCTAGTCAACAGTTTCTTTGAGAATGTTATTAGTGTTTCTTAAATGGGCAGATTTGCCTTTTTAATGTTACCTGCGCACGGTGAATAAAGTGTGAATGAAGTGTGGCCAGAAGATCAAGAGAGGGGATTCTGCCCCTCTACTCTGCTCTGGGGAGACCTCACCTGGAGTACTGTGTCCAGCTTTGGATCCCTCAACACAAGGACATGGACCTGTTGGAGCATGTCCAGAGGAGGACCACAAAAATGATTAAAGGGTGGGAGCACCTCTCCTGTGAGAGCTGGGCTTGTTCAGCCTGGAGAAGAGAAGGCTCTGGAGAGATCTTATAGCAGCCTTTCACTACCTGAAAGGTGCCTGTAAGAAAGCTGGGGAAGAACTGTTCCTGAGGGCATAGAGCAATAGAATGAGGGGTGATGGTTTTAAACTCAAAAAGGGGAAATATTAGGAAAAAGTTCTTCATCTGAGGGTGGTAGATCACTGGCACAGGTTTCCCAGTGAGGTGGCGGAGGTCCTCTGAACCCTCTCCAACAGTTCTACGTCTTTCTTCTATTGAGGGCCCCAGATCTGGACACAAAGAGTTGAAATGAAAAGCCAAGAATATACCAGGCAAGGTTGGTGCAGTTAAGTGAATATTCTAAGTAGATTTGATATCTCATAGGGATCATTTTACTATCAGCAAGGAATGAATCACATACAGAATTTCAGACGGTGTATGTGGGGTGTGAGAGTCTCTTTTTGTTCCTGTTGTGTGATTCTTCATTCAAGAAGGGTGTTTTTCCCCCTGTTCTTTCTGGAGAATTATGATGGAGTTTGTCTTTAACATTTAAAAAGAAGTAGAGTAGCTTTGGTAAATTTATATTTTAAGTTTCTCCATCCCTACGGTTATTGCTCCATATTCTGTCTGTAGAGCTTGAATGGCAAGCGGGACACTGTGTTTTTGGGATTTCAGTGTGGCTTGGCTTGTCACAGCTGGAAACCACAGAAGGAAGGCTGGCCTTCCGCCTGGCTGGCACGGAGCGCTTCCACCACGTATGGAGAGTTTGGGGAATTGGGCTGTCTCCTCCGTTGGGAAACACAGGGATTTTACGGGTCAGCTGCGAATTGTATTTTTTTGTGGATTCGTCACTGAAAATGTTGTGAAATACTGTTGTTCAGAGGGGTTGTAGGACCTCTATCCTTAGAGATGCTGAGAACCTGCCCCAACAAGCCCTGGGCAACCTACTCCAAGGGGCCCTGGGCAAGACCAGATGGCCATGAGCCAGCAGTGTGCCCTGGTGGCTAAGAGAGCCAATGGGATCCTGGGATGCATCAGGAGGAGTGTAGCCAGCAGGTCAAAGGAGGTGATCCTCCCACTCTACTTGCCCTGGTGAGGCCCCACCTGGAGTATTGTGTCCAGTTCTGGGCTCCCTGGTTTAAAAAGGACAGGGATCTCCTGGAGAGAGTCCAAAGAAGGGCTACAAAGATGATTAGGGGTCTGGAACATCTCCCCTATGAGGATAGGCTGAGTAAGTTGGGACTCTTCAGCCTTGAGAAGAGAAGACTAAGGGGGGACCTAATTAAAGTCTATAATTATCTGAAGCAGGGGATGCAGGGGGAACCAGCCGGCCCCTTTTCAGTGGTCTGTGGGGACAGGACAAGGAGCAATAGCTGCAAATTGGAGCACAGGAAGTTTCGCACCAACATGTGGAAGAACTTTTTCACAGTGAGGGTGACAGAGCCCTGGGACAGGCTGCCCAGGGAGGTGGTGGAGTCTCCTTCTCTGGAGATATTCAAGACCCGTCTGGACGCCTATCTGTGTTATATGAGCTAGGGAGCCTGCTTTCGCAGGGGCATTGGACCTGATGATCTCTGGAGGTCCCTTCCAACCCCTACCATTCTATGATCCTCGTCATTCATCTCTGCTGAAGGATTCTGCTTGCTCCTGCATTTACAGGGCAGAAAGGGGAAAGCTGGGAGTTGAAGGAATGGCAGGAGTTTGTCCAAAACAGGTATTAATGAGAAATTCTGAGGTTAAGACTGGGTGAGTGTTCCTACCCTGCACTTTAACCATTAGTCTGTGTGATGTGATGCAACAGTTTTGTGCAAGTGTTACAGGCATTTCTGAATGGTTTAATCTTGCTCTTCTTCCCTCTAAGTCACTGCATTCTTAGAATCTCAATGAGTTGTTCACCCTTGGGTTCCTTTGTAGAAAGGTTAGCAAAACTTGAAATGTTCTCTGCTAATGCCCTCCTCCTTCACCTTAAACATCATGCTGTCAGTATGCTCGGGTCTGATTACCCTTGTGAAAGATAAACCTCTTCAAGCATCCTCTTGGATTTTGCAGACCTAAAAAGCCCAATAGCTCTTTCTCCAGCCTTGTCATTGTCCATCCACGAATGGCTGTAGGTGACCTCATCCCCCCCTCACTGTTTGGGTAGGAAGCTGTAATTGTAGGGCTAATCTTCTTAGTGATGCTCAGCAGATGCAGAGAGGTGGCTGTAGGACATCTGTGGTGCTGGGTTTGCTGCTGCTGTGATTTTTTCCCCCTTGTTTCTGAATAGCATCGGGCATTAGTGATGTAAGTACAAGTGTATTAGGAGAGATCTTTTACTAGTAGGTGTGAGCAGAGAGTCACACACGCCAGTGGTTTTCAAAAGGATCAAAAGCAGCTTAGCTGTATCGACAGAATACTCAATTTGGTTGAACCAGCCTTCAAAGTGTCAGTGAAAGAATTCAATTTTGGGGGATACAAAAGGTGGTGTGAGATTCACTTCATCTCTCAAAGAAGAAAGGTTTGAGAAGAACCATGCTTGCTCATTGCCTGGCAGGGTTGTGGGTGTAGATGAAGTCATACGCTTTGCGATCCAGCGTTCAGGAGCTCACACGTTCATTTACAGATGGGGGAAGGCTGCACAAGGTACTGAAAACCCCTTCTATGAAATTCTGTTCCACAGGGAGTTATTTAGAAAAGAGTAAACGCAGATTAATGTGTGTCTGAGAGGCCTGAGGAGTTAATCTCAGGAGGTGTCTTTGATATGGCTTCTGCTGAGATGCAGCTATCTGAAGGTAGTGTAGTGTGAACCCATCACGTCTTGAGGTCATGTAAGCATCGAGCTGCTGCTTAAAAAAGGGAATATTTAGGAAGACAATCAGCTACTGCAGAGCACTTTTGTTTATAAACTTTCTAACCCTACTTTTCAGGCAGCCTGTTAATTACTTTTTAACATAGATCCTTAACTGTTGGAATGGGGTTTTATTTTTTATTAGAACCAGATACTAAAACCATGTTTCATTGCAGCTGAAATTGAAACCGGCTTCACTTCTTGCTATGGAAACAAGGCTTTAAACCAAATCTGTTCTTGGGCACATGGATGTGCCAATCCAGGGCTTTATGTAACCCCTGAATTTTTCTTTCACTACATTTTGCAACCAGTTTGTAGAAAAGCTGTAATACAGAACCCAGGGGAAGGGGGTGTGTGTTGTTTTTTGTACTATAGCCTGAATTAGGAGTCAGGAATCTATGTCAGGAGTATGTGTTAATTGTCCCTCTGGATTAAAGAAAGAATGGGGCGACTAACGTGGAAAGGTATGGACCTAATGAAAGATTAACCCAATTAAAGATTGCCCCAAAGTTGTGTTCCCTGTCTTTTGCCCGTGGGTCTTGTGTTTCATAAAGCCACCCTTACTGAGGTTTAAGAGAGGCTTTTAGGAAAAGAGTTGCATTAAACTCTTGTTTTCTTGACACTTGATTGTTAATTTACGTATAATATTAAACAAGCTTGAGTTTAAGGAGTTCAAAAAATCCCATAGAGCTTTTTATCCCCAGTAGTATCCCCCTTTTATGGGACAACCTGTGGAAGACCACTAAATGGGGCTGAGCATCTCTGACTTGGACAAAGAGTCTTGTGTATCTGCTACAGTGTCTCAGGAGACACAAACTCTTACGCTGAGACCAAAATCCTCAATAGACCTCTCACCTTGCAGTAAACATCTGCCCAACCACTGCAGGCTCTTCTGAGTAACTGACTAAAGCGACTCCGTTGTGAAATGGGGGCTTAAAGGTAGCCAACACTTGAAAAACTGAAACGAATTGGGGGTATTTTTCAGTTTTTAATTAACTCATTTCTATGTGTGTTTCTTCATGCAGGCAACAGAAACGTTGTTCCGAATGGCAGTAGCAAGAGGAGCTATTACCCCCTTAAGACATGGAGAAGTAAGGCTAAATCGAGCTGCTCTTTGGTTTGTGGGGGTTGGGGTTTTTTTTGCACGTGTGGTATAGTGTTTTATTAATGTAATTCTTTATTAATTCTTGGGAGATATATTGGCTTCAGGTAAGTGAAGAGGGATGGACTATATATAACTTCCATACCTACATTATAGGGTTTTTTTTTAAAGAAGAAGAGTTTAATTCTGTCCCAGTGGGAGATTAAGTATTTTTCAAAAAGCACTCTGTTTTTCTCTTTGCCTGAATGATAATTTATCCGTATAATACCAGTGAGTCACAGGAATGTTCTTTTAGCCAGGCAATTTTTCACTGGATTTTTTTTCTCTCTTAAAGTTTGTACAATCCAGAGAGGTTCATATGAGACTGATCTTTGTTAGTGGCTGTGGAGAGGTTACTGTGTCCTTTGTCTTTTCCTTTCCCGTTCTTTTTAACATTTTCATAAACAGCCTCGACACGGGACTAGAGGGTGTTTTAAGTAAATCTGCATGACACCAAATTGGAAAGAGCTGTTGACTCCATTGAGGGTGGAGAAGCCTTACAGAGACACCTGGACAGATCAGAGAGCTGGGCAGCCACCAATAGCATGAAGCTTAACAAGGGCAAGTGCCAGATTCAGCACCTGGGAAGGGGCAACCCTGGCTCCACATACAGACTGGGGGATCAGGCGCTGGAGGCAAAACAGGAGGGGAATCAACTTTTTTAAAAGGGTAGACAATGGCTGGACAAGGGGGAATGGATTGAAACTAAGGGAGGGAAGGTTTAGATTAGATATTAGAGGGAAATTCTTTACAGAGAGAGTGGTGAGGGGCTGGAACAGGCTGCCCAGAGAGGTGGTGGATGCCTCATCCCTGGAGGTGTTCAAGGCCAGGTTGGATGGGGCCCTGGGCGACCTTGTGTAGATCCAGGCCTGGAGGTTGGTGGCCCAGCCTGTGGCAGGGGGGTTGGAACTGTGATCCTTGGGGTGCTTTCCAACCCATGCCATTCTATGATTCTGTGATCTTTGCATGTCTGAAGATGGACCTGCAGTTTCCTGCCTGCCATTGTCTGTGGTTTTAGCTTTTCTGAATGTGGATAGTTTACACTTTTTTGGTGCTACTCTTCAGTCTTTTCCACAGAAGAATGCAAAGCAGTTTCCAGAGGTGTCACTTAAGGGCTCTGTGCCACCCTACCGAATTCTCTCTGTTTAGTTTTGTTTTGGTGAAGGACACTTAATCTTCTGAGTTTTAATGATCAGGTTGCCCAGAAAATTTGTGGAATCTCCCATCCTCCCAGTTGCCCAGTGAATGGTGTGAATTATGGAAAAAGCAAATTATATATATTTTTTTCCAAGTGTAACCAATTGATTCATGGAGTGTGAAACACTGGGATGATTCTGGGCATAATGGTGGCTGTTGTGAGTGGTATCAGTAACTTCTGTGTCTCCTGCATCTTATGTTGTTACCAGTTCAGCTCACTGATGTGGTAGAAGTTGTTCCGCTTTCTCCTTCAGATATTCCCTGTGATCTTTTATCAATTCAACTGCCTCAGGGGTTGGAGAGAACCAAATGGGAGGCAGCCAGATAAATGGTGAGAGGATATAGACATGATTAGCAAGAAAGGAACTGGGTGAAAGTGCATCTATTTAATTATGATGAACTTTACGTTGGCCTGCTGTCCTGTGACACTATTTCCAAGACCTTCCTTGGGCTCCAGTGGAAACACTTAATGCTAAGTTAGATAGTTTATAGATAAAATGTGTAAGAATTGTCCAGAGTTGGCTTTTTGGATAAAAAGGCAGAAGAATCAAAAGACCTTTTTTATCCCTCATGCTTTTACCAGCCTGTGCGCAGGGAAAGGAAACATTTTGACTCAAGGAAGATCTTTTTGTTAAATTCCAGTGTGGAATTATAATTTATGTAGCCTGAAAATGAGGAATGACATTAATCTAATGAAATTAATTTTTCCAGAAGAAAAATATAATTATCAAGAGTCATATTAAAATTGTTGGGTTTTTTAGCTTTTCCAAGAAATTGTCGAATGTTTGCTCGGTGTGTAAGTAGAAAGGGAGCCAGAATATGAAGTTGGAGATGAAATTGACTGTAGTCTGCTTGAGAAGTGCGAGCTTGGCAGCAAAGCAGAGCAACTTGTTTATTGGAAATTCCTAACTACGGAGGCAGAAGTCCAAGTGTGCTAAAGTGGCGTTCAACTTTCACAGCAGTGTTTAAAAATATAACCCCGTTTAACATTTAAGACGGGGGTAAAGCTGTTGAGTGTTGGAAGGCAAGACTTGTACTTCCTAATTTTAATTAATAAATTAAAAAAATGTTGTGTCTGCACTGCTGAATAGATTAATGTGTAAACATTTCTTCTGTGCAGGCAAACCAGGGCGTATGAGAAACTGTTGATTATAATGCCAGGGAGATTTATAATTTAGACTATTGAAGGTGTATGGGAGATCCCTTTTCTCCTGCTTCCAACCTCTCCCCATTCATTGGGACTCATAAGATCTTTATGTGAGAGTATTTTTTTTCCTTTCTTACCCTTGAATAACTGAGGTCAAATTGTGTTTTTTGACTTTTGCATATGGTTTGTAAAGTAACTGCTGTGAGTTTAGAAAATTGTGCTGCCAAAAGTAGTCCTCAAATTTGGGTACATAGTGCTAAAATTACTGAACTGTGGGATACAGACCATAACTGGTGCCATCTGTATCCTGAGCTGCATCAAAGGAAGTGTGGCCAGCAGGTCAAGAGAGGGGATTCTGCTCCTCTGCTCAGGTGAGACCTCACCTGGAATACTGTGTCCAGCTTTGGAGCCCTCAACACAGGAAGGACATGTTGGGGTGCATTCAGAGGAGGGCCACACAGATGATCAGAGGGCTGGAGCACCCTCATGTGAAGAGACAGGCTGAGAGAATTGGGCTTGTTCAGCCTGGAGAAGAGAAGGCTCTGGAGAGATCTTGTAGCAACTTCCAGCATCTGAAAGGTGCCTATAAGAAAGCTGGGGAAGAACTGTTCTGAGAGCAAGGAACAATACAACAAGGGGTGATGGTTTACAACTAGAAAAGGGGAGATTTAGGTTGGATATTAGGAAAAAGTTCTTCACTGTGTGGTTGGTGGATCACTGGCACAGGTTTCACAGAGTTGTAGTGGAGGCCTCAGCCCTGGTGTTACTCAGGGTCAGGCTTGATGGGGCTCTGAGCAACCTGATGTAGTGAAGATGTCCTTGCTCACTGCAGGGAGGTTGGACTAGATGAACTTTAAAGGTCCCTTCCAACCTAATGCATTCTGTGATTCTGTGATTCTGTAATATTTCCTGAAGAATCTTCTCAGCAATTCCCTTGCTCCTGGTTGGATTGAGCTGTAGTAGCATCTCTGGGAGGGACTCAAGCCCAGAAGCATAGTTAATTTTGAGAATTGAGTATGTTGTTTGTCATGTTAATTAGTTATTTCCATCTGATGCTTTGTTCTGGGGGCAGAGCACGAGGCAGAGCCTCATTAAACTTGTGGAGTTTATTAATTTGTATTAGCATTTCTAGCTCATTCCCACGTGATCCAAAACCTGTATGAACAGATGTGATGACACCAGATCTATGGCTGCACTTGTGTACAGGAGTCTCAGGATGCATTTCATGAATGTTTAGAGTTGGTGACAAGCAAAGCTGAGAGCTGTGTGTTCAAAGTCCCTGGACCTGACACCACTGAGAGTTTCTCCAGCTGCTGCTTCAGCTTCCAATCTTTGTGTGGCAGGCTAAGATCTGCTGCTATCTTTTCCTCACACCGTCCAACCTCTTCCAGACAGAGCTGCTCTCTTTGTGGGTGCAGGTTGGTGTGGCAGCATTGATGGAGTTGAGGAAATGAGCAACTTCAGCCTGCCTGCTGAGGAGGTGGAATAGGAACAGGAAGAGGCTAGTGCTTCAGAGTTGACTGTTCATGCTTCCCAGTTCTGCATCCCCTTGAGCTTTTGCTGTTTGTCTGTCCACAGAGAAGGCTGCCAGGAGGAGAAATAAGGGCTGGCAGCAGTGCCTATGAGATATCATTGGATGCATGACAGGAGGATAGAATACGTTTGATAGAATCACTGAATGCTTTGGGTTGGAAGAGACCTCAAAGCCCATCTAGTTCCAAGCCCCTCCCATGGGCAGGGACAGCTTCTGCTAGCTCAGGGTGCCCAAAGCCCCATCCAGCCTGGCCTTGAACCCTACCAGGGATCCAGGGGCAATCACCTTTTTCATGAGAATGGACTTTCTAATTTCACTTGCCATTAGAGTGATTCAGAAGAGTTCTTACAACACCTCAGGCATCGTTTAGTTGTGTACTGTGAAGATGCCAAGGAGCAGAATGCGCAGTTAAACAGTGATCCCTTTTCCATATAAAGGGGCTTATTCTAGAAAATACCAAATTCTACATTGGATTTTTAAATTTTAAGGGTTGTCACAGTTCTGTTTCCTCTTGTGTTTTTCGCCAGCTTCATTTGTAATACAGGGATTGCAGGAAGCCACCACAGCATTTTAGGTTATGAAGAAAGACGGGGAATCACTTGAGATTAATTTTCATTTCAATAAAATTGCTGTGGGCACAGAGTTTCCTGTGATTTCAGCTCGGGGGCATACAGGGCCTAATCACTTACAGGCACATCACAGTCCCAACGGCAGTGGGATCACGGACATCTGATCCCTCGCCCTGGTGCCTTCCTATCACAAAGATGTCTTTATTATCGGGCGGTTCAAAAGCTCTGCCCTAACAGGCTACCCCAAAGTCTCTGGTTTCCATGCTTTTTTCTTGAATACTTTGTTACTGTCATGTTAATATGTGAGGAAAGATGTTTTCTTATATTCACATAACTCTTCCAGCAGTAGAGATGCTGTAGTGACGGTCCTGAAGGCTCTTTACTTTTTAGACCTTCTGTCTTTAGCCAAGGACACATTTGAAATGCAGCGCTGTTGGTCATGATGAGCCTTGTTTGTTCTCACTGGAAGGATGAAGCTTCCTCACAAACTGTGGATGACATTATAAAAGAAATCTGGTTTGGTACAGTGAAACATAAATTTTTGTAAGGTCATCTCATAACATTCCTGGGCTTTGTCTGCCTTCAAAGTCAGATTGTCAGTCTCTTGGATCTTATCCTGTGGGTTCTTCCCCTCCTTGTTAAGAGTCACCAGTACGCAGAGAAAAATGTGTATTTTTAAAAATTTAATATGTTGCAAAACAGTATCAATTTAATAAAACTAAAACATATTTTCTGAATATGTGTAAGATCCAAAGTGACAGTAGGTTTCAGTATTATTTTGTCTTATCATTACCCTGTTATATCCTCTCTTTGTGTAGAATCATAGAATCATAGAATGGTGTGGATTGGAAGGGACCCCATGGATCATAGACTTCCATCCCCCCTGCCACAGGCCTCCAGGCCTGGATCTACACAAGGATGCCCAAGGCCCCATCCAACCTGTCCTTGAACACCCCCAGGGATGAGGCATCCACCTCTCTGGGCAGCCTGTTCCAGCCCCTCACCACTCTCTCTGTAAAGAACTTCTCCCTAATATCTAATCTAAACCTTCCCTCCTTTAACTTCAATCCACCCTCCTTGTCCTGCTATCTGTATTTCTGATGTTCAGCTTTTTCAAAAGAAATGTGATTAAAAACAACCAAAAAAAGTATCCTCTGAACTATTGGCATCTGTAGGTAGCACTTTCTGTTTTGTGAGATCTTTTTCGGAAGCAGCTTTGAGCCTCTTTTACAGCTTCTTGTAAAGGAGCAGCAAATGGGTGAGACATACCCATAAGAACAGAACTGTTTCACAGCCTGCCTACTTAAGGGTTTGGGTTGGGATATATATCAGCAGTATTTAAAAATAGTACTGGTATCTGGAAAATCCTTCTGGCAGGTCACAACAGTTCAAAGGTAATTTAATTGCTGGAGACAGGCATATCTTATCTACATTATCTGGAAGTAAGTCAAAAGTAAATAATTCTTCTGATTAAATGCAGTGAAAACTAAAGCTTGATTAGAGAGAAAGAGATAATATCCCTGGGGAGGAAACCCACCAGATTCCCTTTGAGGTGTTCCAGCGTACAGCGTGCGAGTGATGTTTTTGCTGTGTATTCGGGTGCATGAGGTGTTATTTGTCTAGCTTGCCCTGGATTATCCATTTTATGTGGTTTATAGGTTTTTAATTAATTTTTAATCATGAAGAGGAAAGTAAATCTGTCTCAAAACCTAGAGTTGAGTGCAGTTTGTCAGGCGATGTTCTGTTTCTTACTAAAAAGCATAATGAGCCTTAATACTGACCTGCTCCAAGTAATTTGAAAGTGAAGTGGTGGAATTAATTGGTAAGGGCATGGGAAAATTGAATACACTGTAGGAATTGTGTCTGGTGCAAATTTAATGTAGAAATTGGAGGACAAATCTTATGAGGAGCAGCTGAGAGATCTGGGGTTGTTTAGTCTGAAGACGAGGAGGCTGAGGGGAGACCTTATCACCACCTACAATTACCTGAAGAGAGGTTGTAGAGAGGGGGCGATGGTCTTTTCAGCCAGGTGACAGGAGATGGGACAAGGGGAAATGGCACAAAGCTACAAAAGGGCAGTTTCAGATTAGATGTTAGGAAAAAAATTTTCACTGAAAGAGTTGCCAGGGCCTGGAACAGGCTGCCCAGGGAGGGGATTGAGTCACCATCGGGTAGATGAGGTACTTAGAGATATGGTTTAGTAGAGGACGGGTATGGTTGGACTCAGTCCACTGATCTTCAGTTTCCATGCAAGTTGTTTGACTCAAGTTGTTGGAATAATAGCGTTGCCAATGTATGAATGCATTGCAATTTCTCTAACACTTTACAGTAAAAACATATGCAAATTGACTAACTCATTGCTTATACTGTATGTAGAGTTGCTTTGAAGGATTGATAGTTTATGCTTAAGGTAAATGTTATTTACATTCAATCATTTCCAAGAAATGAAACACAGAATCACAGAACAGTCGGAGTTGAAAGGGACCTCAAAAGATCATCTAGTCCAACCCCTCTGCCAGAGCAGGTTCACGCAGACTAAATCACACAGAAATGCATCCAGGCAGGGTTTGAATGTCTCCAGAGAAGGAGACTCCACAACCTCTCTGGGCAGCCTGTCCCAGTGCTCCTTCACCCTCACAGTGACAAAGTTCCTCCTTACATTCACATGGAACTTTCTATGTTCCAGCTTGCACCCATTGCCCCTTGTCCTATCTCTGGCCATCGCTGAGAAGAGCCTGGCTCCGTCCTCCTGACTGTCGCCCTTTGCTTATTTATGAACATTAATAAGGTCATCCCTCAGTCTCCTCTTCTCCAAGCTAAAGAGGCCCAGCTCCCTCAGCCTGTCCTCATAGGAAGGTGTTCCATGTCCTTCATCGTCTTGGTGGCTGTGCGCTGGCCTCTTTCAAGGAGTTCTGTGTCCTTGAATCGAGAGGCCCAGATACTGGGCACAAGATTCCAGGTGTGATCACAAAACAGTGGGTGTTGGTTGAGCTTTGTATTGATAAAGATCTGTAGTGCAACAAACCTACAATGGTTTGTTGTAATAATTTATTGTAATATATTTAGAATATTAAAATCCCATCTCTAGAAAGATTGATGTCGTTTTTCCTGACTGGTGTCTTAGGGTGAGACGGGTACGATAGGTGCAGATCTGCCGGCAGCAGGAATGTTAGTGTGAATGAACTGCTGGAACAGTTCTCCTGCTCTGAACCATGAAACCGATCTGTTCCTGTCGGTTACAATTTTATGGAAACTAATTCTTTGTTGATGGAATCAGGTGAAAAATATGTGGTTCTGATTAGCAAACAGTATGCAGAGTTTCCTAAGGTCAGGGAGAACATTCCTCTGGCCATACGCATGTGTTCTGGTGTGTGCATGTAGCTGTGCGTCTATATATATATATTATATATGTAACTTCATATGTTTAAAATGATGAGCAGCTTAATTTAGTTCTTTTACATATATTTGTTTTTTAAATTTTTGTACTATAATTGATAAAACAGTATGGAGTAGTAAATGTTTATATATTTATTATGTCAGAAGAGATACTCTGTTTAGCTGTTTCTGAGTTTCAGAAGCAGACCTTTTGAAGCTCAGCAACCCTCAAAATATTTAATGTAACTATGGACCCCAAACTCAAATAACGAGCCTTTTCTGAAGTAGCACTGTTTTCTGTAGGAAATATGTGTTATACACTTGAGTGCCTGGAGAAAATAATGACCTTTCATTTTTAAGTATCCTGCAGAGCTGCAAGAAACCAAACGGGTATCCGCGGTCTGCCTAACAGAGTGCTCGCCGTATCACCACACACAATTAAGCAGAAGTGATTTTTCTGCTCAAGACAGCCTCAAGACTGATTTAGCAATGAAACTTAATTACTTCTAGCCCTTAGAGAAAATGGCCCAACGAGGTTGAGGTTGTTGGCAGGGCGATGTGGGAAAGTGCTCGCTGAAACGCCCTTCCCCATTTCGGCTTTTCTGTTAGCGGCACTTAACACTGTTAACCTTCCATTTGGCAAGTATTCCCACAAAATTGTGTTATTTCTTTCTCTGTGTGATAGGCAAAAGGCAAAGGGAAAGAACACATAGCTCTGCTGCTGCTTAAAAACAAGTGGTGTGATCAAATCCAACCACTTCACCGGGCGGGTGAAGTTCTGTGCTAATGGGAATGACAAGTTAGTTCTGAAATGCCTTTGTAAGTGTAAGGTCACCGTTGTGGCCATAGTAAACCTGGGCTGAGAGCTAAAGCTAGGTGCACGTGTGCTTCTTGGCAATTTAATACATCATAGGTGAAATGTTTCTCTACTTTATATTCAGAGTATAGGAGAAAAAACGGTGAAGGACCTGGATATTATAAAAAAATCCTGTTAACAAACTACTTTATACTCAAAATTGCTCCATTTTGAGTTTTTAGGAATGTGTTATTTAAAGGAAACAGGAACTTCAATTCTGTGACTCCAAGGAATACATCTGGAATAACAATTCAGAGGGACATATGGCATCAATTGGCTTATATTTTCCTATATGGGGGTCCTGATGCAGTGAAAGGGAAAGCTGTTCATTAATTTTGCAGAATTAAAAATACAAATACTGTGTTTTCCTCAATTTATATACCCTGTTGAAGCATAGTAAGTTCTGAAAAAATGTGGAAATTGAGCAAAGAAAATTGACTTACTTTGTCAGCTGTTACAATTTTTTTTTGTGATTTTTTTTTTTAGTATATTTTTCCCCTTAAGGCTTCAACTCCCTTAGTCTTATCTCTTGATATAGATAGATCTCTCATTCGCTTCTGTAGGATTTTAATTTAAGAGATGTGATGTTGCAGTTGTAATTCGTTCGATCTAATTGCCTTCTCACTAGTGCTTCAAACCTTGTGGTGCTAAGAGCTGTGGCCGTGGTTATCAGTGGAAAAATCCACAGTAACAGAACTCAACATGTGCCCAAACGTTTCTGAGGGTGTGCAGCACGAGAAGCTGATTCCCAAAGGCACGGTTAGCACATGCTCTAGTGCTTTACTCAGTAGGGAGGGAGTTTAACTATGTGTATATGTCCCCTTGATTTCAGCAGCATTTAAGGAAATAGGTGACTTTTCGCTAACAGGAAGTGATAGTTTAAGCATGTAATAATAATAAAATATATTTTATTTTAATAAAAAGAAATGTAGTATTACTTTTCTAAAATCCAGGCACTGCCAGACTCATTGGAGTGAGCGCTGACTTAGCCTTGTATTTACCGTTCCTGGAATAGTTACCACCCCTGGCTTATATTCACAGTCCTTGGTATATGTGGGGTATTTCTGTTTCATATCTGTTTAATATTCTGTTTAATATCTTCATTGACGACCTTGATGAGGGAATAGCATCCACCATCAGCAAGTACACCGATGATACAAAGCTGGGAGGGGTGGCTGACACACAGGAACACTGCGCTGCCATCCAGACTGGGCAGGGAGAAACCAGATGAAATTCAACAAGTGCAAGTGTAAAGTCTTACACCTGGGGAGAAACAACCGCATGTATCAGTACAGGCTGGGGGATGACCTGCTGGAGAAGAGCTCAGTGGAGAAGGACCTGGGGGTCCTGGTAGATGACAGGTTGGCTATGAGCCAGTAGTGTGCCCTGGTGGCTAAGAGAGCCAATGGGATCCTGGGGTGCATCCGGAGTGCCAGCAGGTCAAAGGAGGTGATCTTCCCCCTCTACTCTGCCCTGGCCAGGCCCCACCTGGAGTATTGTGTCCAGTTCTGGGCTCCTTGGTTTAAAAAGGACAGGGATCTCCTGGAGAGAGTCCAGAGAAGGGCTACGAAGATGATTAAGGGCCTGGAGCATCTCCCCTATGAGGATAGGCTAAGTTGGGACTCTTCAGCCTTGAGAAGAGAAGACTAAGAGGGGACCTAATTAATGTCTCTAATCATCTGAAGCAGGGGATTCAGGGGGAATCAGCCAGCCCCTTTTCAGTGGTCTGTGGGGACAGGACAAGGGGCAATAGCTGTAAGCTGGAGCACAGGAAGTTCCGCACCAACATGCGGAAGAACTTTTTCACAGTGAGGGTGACAGAGCCCTGGGACAGGCTGCCCAGGGAGGTGGTGGAGTCTCCTTCTCTGGAGATATTCAAGACTCGTCTGGACGCCTATCTGAGTGATATGTCCTAGGGAGCCTGCTTTGGCAGGGGGGTTGGACCCGATGATCTCTGGAGGTCCCTTTCAACCTCTACAATTCTATGATTCTATGATTCTCATTGAGGAGTAGGTTATTTTTGGATAGCAAGTAGGCAGTTTAAAACTGATACTGAAGTCTCTCTTTAAATGCGTAAGTGCAATTTCCAGTAACCTATTCTTTAGATGGGCTTGTATCACCACGAGTCAGTAGAGTTATCAGCCTGTCCCATTCTAACCCTATTTTCAGTTGTATATTCTTTTACTTTGAACTGCTCAGGCTGAAATTTCCTAAAACAAATGAGCCTGGTGCCCCCCAAATAAGTTTGCTTTGCATTTCAATCTCAACTCACCTCCTTTCATGAAGGAGGTGAAGGTCTTTTGTAAAACCCACCACGTGATGAAATAATGAAAGACATGTGTACATAGAATTACAGTTACACCAGCAACACGTGTCAAGAACCACATGAACTTAATGAGTTATGAATCCTGCTCTGAACAGCTACCTACTGAAATTGACTTGGGAAAAGGCTGGAAGAAACTGCATCCAGCTCTGGAGCCCTCAACACAAGAAGGACGTGGACGTCTTGGAGTGGGTCCTGAGGATACTCAAAGGGCTGGAGCACCTCTTATGAAGACAGGCTGAGAGAATTTGGCTTGTTCAGCCTGAAGAGGAGAAGGCTCTGAGGAGACCTTATAGCAGCTTCCAGTGCCTGAGGGGGCTACGGAAAGCTGGGGAAGGACTGTTTGTAGGGGCAGGGGTGATAGAATGAGGGGCAGTGGTTTTAAATTAGAGCAGGATAGGTTTAGATTAGACAGTAGGAAGAAATTCTTCACTATGAGGGCAGTAGATCATTGGCACAGGGTGCCCAGAGTGTTGGTGGAGTCCTGTCCCTAGAGACATTCAGTGTCAGGCTTGATGAAGGTCTGAGCAACCTGACCTAGTGAAGATGTCAGTGAAAGGATGTTCTGTGATTCTGTGTGATTCTTTGATACTGTAAAATATCAATCATTAGTACCTTGGTAACATTGCACAGATGGTGGCTATGGCAGTTGATCAGTCAATGCAGAAAAAAGGGCAGTTTACCCTAAAATACACTATAGAGAGAGATTTATTTTAACTTTAATAAAGTCTTTGGGGTAAGTTCTACCCCATCATGTATTACAGTGTCCATACAAGGTCTTACTACAGCAGCTATTAAAGTGGTGTTGGACAATGGATGTACCGGCTAAAGAAAAGGGTTCTTCTGCCAGTCACTGCCAATAAAGTTACAGTTGGACGTTATGTTAGTGGTACTGGAATTAGAAGTGATGGCTGTTTGACATTTCACATGCTGTGCTTACGTTTGAAGCAGGGGGAACAGTTTGGGCATTTGAAAGTTAACAGGGGAATTTGGAGACGCTGGAGAAAAGGGTTCAGAATGGGTCTCATTTTATTCCTTTTCAATTGGCTGGAAGAGCCCACATGTAAGGTAAGGTGTCATGACTTGGTGTTACCATGCAGCGACCAGCGCGGTGGCTGGTGTTCTCCTTGCTGTACTCTCCAGAGGGTGACCATGGGCTGGCTCAGCAGTGGGTGTACATCCGTGCTGCTAGGGCAAGGAGGGACCTGCAGCGAGCCCTGGGTGAGCTGCCTAACACTGGATGTGAACCCTGCTTTGGTTGAATTCTGACATCTCACTGTGTTCCTAGCCAAATTACACACACTGCTTACACTGTACCAGCACTTGTCACATCAGGAATGCCATGTTGAGACCCCTTTTCACTGTGGGACATACCATAAGGCATTGTTAAGTTTTGCCTCGGGGTGTTTTTTCGTTGCTTCAGGTGGTTGTGCCAAGATGTGCAGTTGTACCCCTTGGTGGGAAGAAGCTCTGCTGTGTGTCTTGGTAGGTGGCCAGGCAGAGGCTTGCAGCCTGCATGCAGCCCCTGTCCATGGCTGATGGCAGCTCAGTGCACATTGCCACAGGATCCTGCGTGTGCTTCCATCTTGACCCCTCCCCCTGCTTGTTTTCTCTCATATTCTAACAGGATTTTGTTAAGGTGTCCCCAAGACAAAGTCTTCTTGTAATGAGTAGAAACAGCCCATCAGATTTGTACTTTTGAAGTGTTCCCCTCAAAGTGAGAGCTATTTGCAGAGAGATGTGGTGAAAGAGTGCAGGCTCTGCTAGGGTGGTACTGGGAAGACTGGGCCAGTCTGTTGAAGGGAGGAACCTTGGGACTAATCTAATTGTCTGGTCAGGAGAAGACCATGGGAAAGGTTGCCTTTAAGTTACAACAGTATTTCTGTGCTGCCTAGTCTTAAATTGTCTCCAAGCCCACAGCACTAGATATGAGCATTTCCATGAGTAGGGATTTTAGAAGAGCTAAAATGAGATGGAACTGCTCTTACGGGTGGAATACCTAATTCAGTGTTTTCCCAGTGTAGATGACAGTTCAGAAGTGTCTGTATTTATCCCCCCAGGGTATCTTCAGGAATTTTCTTCAAGATCTCTTAAAAAAGAATCCTGTTTCTTTGATGTTCTTTTCTACAGAGGGTGGAAGCAAGGGCAGGTAGTCTGGGAGGAATGGAGAAATTGTCGGAGCAGCCAGAGAGCAAGTCTAGAGCCCTGATAGAGTTAAGGCCAGGGACATCAGGGGCAACAAGGAGAGCTTCTACATCTACATCAGTGATAGAATGAAAGACTAGGGAAAATGTGGGCTTTGTCTGAATGACATGGGACACCTGGTTACTCAAGATAGGGGAAGGCTGAGGTACTCAAGGAATTTTTTGCCTCCATCTTCACCAGCAGGAGCTCTTAAGTGCACCACCCAAGTCACAGAAGGCAAAAGCAGGGACTGGGAGGATGAATAACCAACTACTGTAGGAGAAGATCAGGTTAGAGACCATCTAAGGAACCTGAAGGTGCACAAATCCATAGGACCTGATGAGATGAATCTGAACTGGTGGATGAAGTGGATGAGCCACTCTCCATCATATTTGAGATATCGTGCCAGTCTGGTGAAGTTCCCACTGACTGGAAAAGGGGAAATGTAACCCCCATTTTTAACAAAGGAAGACCTGGGGAACTACAGGATGGTCAGTCTCACCTCTGTACCTGGCAAAATCATGGAGCAGATCCTTCTGGAAACTATGTTTAGGCACATGTTAAATGAGGTAATTAGTGGCAGCCAACCCAGCTTCACTAATGTCGAATCATGCCTGACAATTATGGTGGCCACCTATGATAGGGTTACAGTGCTGGTGGATAAAGTAAGAGACAGGTGTCATTTACCTGGACTTGTACAAAGCATTGTCAAGGATGGCACGCCATCCTTGTCTCTAAATTGGAGAGACATAGATTTGATGGATGGACCACTCGATGGATAAGGAATTATCTGGATGGTTGCACTGAGAGAGAGTTGTAGGTAGCAGTTTGATGTCCAAGTGAAAGTGATGAGTGCCATTCCTCAGGGTTTGATGCTGGGACCAGCATGGTTTAACATCTTTGTTGGAGACATGGAAAGTGGGATCAAGCGCACCCTCAGGAAGTTTGCCAGTGATGTGAAGCTGGAGCGAAGGGATGCCATCCAGAAGGACCTTGACAGGCCTGAGAGGTGGGACTGTCTGAATCTCATAAAGTTCAGGAGGGACAAGTGCAAGGTCCTGCACATGGGACAGGGCAATCCCAAACACCTGGAGGAGAGAAGGCTCTGGGGAGACCTTGGAGCAGTCTTCCAGTCCCTAAGGAGGCCTACAGAAAAGCTGGAGAGGGACTGTTGACAAGGGAAGGGAGTGATAGGACAGCAGTTAATAGCTATAAAGTGGTGGAGGGAATATTTGAATTAGATATGAGGAAGAAATTCTTCTCTGTGAGGGTGGTGAGGCCCTGGCACAGGGTGCCCAGAGAAGCTGTGGCTGCCCCTGCATCCCTGACAGGGTTCAAGGCCAGGCTGGATGAGGCTTTGGGCACCCTGTGCTAGTGGAGGGTGTCCCTGCCCATGGCAGGGGGTTGGGAATAGGTGGGCTTTGAGGTCTCTTCCAACCCAAACCAGTCTCTCATTCTGTTATTATATTAAACATTTGAAAAGCTATGTATTAAACACTTGAAGATGTACTAATGAACTAGGGTTGCTTGCATTTTTCCTTGAGCTATTCCTGTGTTGTGGGCAGATTATAGTAGCAAAATACTGTAGTAAATCACTTCATAATTAAATTCTTTGTTGATATCTCAGGGGCTTGAAATTCCTCTGGGTTTTCCCACCACCACCTTTGAAGATAAGGCCTGATTTGTCATGTTTGCTGTGATTTTAAAGTAGTTTCTACTCAGGTGACCCAGCAAGCAGATAAAAATAATGCTATATTTGGGGAAAAGATTGGAGTTTTATTTTATATATCCATTTATCTATTTTTTCCTATAGGATTGGCAAAGTGACAGCCTTTCAAAATAGCCAAGAATTTATATCTAGTTGTGTAAGACTGTTTTTTTATTGCTTGACACTTTCCTAGTTCAAACATAATTTTAATTGGAATAAAGAAACCTTTGCTAGTGATTCGGTAATTAATTATAGGTAAGACCTGAGTAGGCTCCTAATTTTTATCTCAAGTTTGTCCAGTAGAAGAAGCTTTTTTCAAAACAAACCAGATGATAAGAGAATTAACATTCAGAAGTATTTAATTTTTAAATTACTTTTAGCTGTGTAATCATGGCTGGTTTGTGCACTGGGTTTGTTTCTGTTTACAAGCATGGGGACCTCAGGTCCGATTCATAGAATCATAGAATCACTTAGGTTGGAAGAGACCTTTAAGATCATTGAGTCCAACCACACTTTCATATAGGCTTGTTACATTCATTCTGCTCGAATGAAGCCCTCATTCTCTTTTGTTGTGTGCCTCAGTTCTGAGTTTGGTTTTTAGTTTAAGAAGCCAGATAGTTACAATGTGCTGTGATTTTTCTACCTGAACTGTTTTTATTCACAGAATCACACACTTGTAGGGGTTGGAAGGGACCTCAAGAGATCACCAAGTCCAACCCCATAGATTTATCTATGTTTCTCCCTTGGTAATGTGCCACACTATTGGTCAGTGTTAGAAGTGGCATTTCATTGCCCCAGGAGTGAGGTAGGTATTCCCCAAATAGTATGAAACATTGCCAGGAGTTCCAGAAGCAAAGTGATAACGCTTTGATGTTGTAACGCTATTTGTACATGGACACCAAGTGAAGGGCCTTGTGCAAGAGTCCTTTCAGTCTCTTACTTTTGCAATTTAAACTTAGGGTCATAACACAAGAGCAGGCACAGAAAGCCCCTAACACATGGGGTTTGGGGTTTGCTTGCATTTGGGGTTCTTTTTTTTCTCCATAAAAAGCAAAGCAGCTTGTAATTAGGGTTAAAAAGGACTTTTAATGGTGTACTAATTTATTCCTCTTCCTTGTCCTGACAGGCATAATTATTCCTAAGTATCCCTGAGTAGACTGATGACTAGCCCAGAACTGACCAGTTCCACTGAGGATGGGACAGTGGTCAAACAGTCCTTGCTGTTTTGTTTCATTTTGTTTTGTAAGTCATACTAGTGAAGTATTCTTCCTCAGGTAACCTGTGTTTGGCTTAATTGTAAATAAGTCATCCAGACATTTTCTTTGGCTCCAAAAGGTCTTTTTCTTTTCTTCTTCAGTTCCTTTGTGATCATCTTAACTGTAATTTAGAGGGTTTAAATCAGTTTTACTGGGTGCAATGTTTCCCTTTAAAGTTTTACTCTAACTTTCTTTCTAACACATGAAATAAAAGAAACTAAAATTGCCTCCCTCTTCTAATATTTTTGTTTTCTTTCCTGGATTCCTGGCATTTTGTCTTCAAGTAGCTTGTTGAACTTTCCCATACTGTCCCTGTCAATGTCTTCATCGTTATTTCCTTTTTCCCTTTCACATCAGGAAATGCATCTTTCCTGTCACTCTCAGGCTGGGGAGTAGCCACTTTATACAAAGGCCAAACCCTACTGAAACCACCCTCTTTTCTAATTTCTAGAAGAATTGAGCTCTTTTTCTGTCTCCTTGTCAAGCTTTTGCTGTTGCCTCCTTCAGTGCTTTATATATTACAAGGGCTCTGCTCTTATTAGCCGATTTCTCTGTGATCCATCTCGCCTGATGAATAGCTCCTGGTTGTGCTCTGCTCTGCTCAGTTATTTCAGAAGGAATGTGGAAAGATCCCTGATTATTTCACTTTTTCCAGGGGCTGAATAGCCTAATTCTGCAATAGAGTTTGATTTATGGCAAGTGATAAAGAGGTGGGGGTGTAGAAAAGTGAGGAGGTGATATTCCTGTCGAAAAAAAAAAAGTCCTGGTTGAGTAGATGTGGAAAAAGCCCTTATTTAATGTAGGGAGAACTTTGATGCTTTGAATCAGAATAGTTGCTGCTGATGAACTTATCTCCTGGTGAACAAACTTTTGTCGAAGTTGACTGTCCCTATAACAGAAGCAACTGGATTATACTGGGACACAGCAGTATCAGTGAATGCAGCAGCTGTAGTGAGTTATCTGAAGGGCTGACCTCAGGTGGCCTCTGAACTCGCCTGGTGCTTCAGAAACGGGCTGTCTCCTACTTGAGGGCTTTGTCATTACTCCACTTGCAACAGAAAATGACAGTGGTTGGTCTGAAGATACCAGTTTCCTCAAGGATGCGCACATAGAATCATAGAATCACCTCGGTTGGAGGACACCCTTAAGATCACTGAGCCTAAACACAGCCTAACCCTGCCTAGTCCACCTCTAGATCATGTCCTTAAGCACTTCATCTACATGCCTTTTAAGTCCCTCCAGGGATGGTGACTCCACCACCTCCCTGGGCAGCCTGTTCCAATGCTTAACAACCCTTTCAGTAAAGAAATTCTTCCTGATACCTGACCTAAGTCTTCCCTGGTGCAATTTAAAGCCACACCAAGTGTGAGAGGAGAAAAGATCTCAAAGACACAAGCTTATGAACTGAAACACTAGTGGTTTATTTTCCCCTTGGTTTACATTTAAGTATCTTTGCAACAGTGAAGACTAGACATTTTTCTTTTGAATGCTCAAGCCCTAGTCACCACTAGAAGCTGGATGTGCTCATTGGTAGCCAAGTGCTTTCTGCTGCTGGGAAGGAAGTTGTTTTCTGAACCCCCTCTGAAGGTTTATGGCTGGTGCTTTTACTTGCTGCCTTCTCTCCATTTGTGTCTGTACTGACAGTATCTTTTCAACAGAGAGAATATATCCAAGTCTTAGGTGCTCCTCTTAACAGTACATTGAGCTTCTTTCAAAATTTCTTTTGTTCTCACAGGGGGCTGTAATTACAGAATGTCAGTATCACTGAATCACAAGGTTTGAAAAGACCTGAAATATCATCAAGTCCAACCGTTCCTGTCCTATGCTAAACCATATCCCTAAGTACCTCATCTGACCTTTTTTTAAATGGATGGTGACTCAACCCCCTCCCTGGACAGCCTGTTCCAGGCCCTGACAACTCTTTCAGTGAAGAATTTGTTTCCAAACATCTGATCTGACCCTGCCCTGGCACAGCTTCGTACCATTTCCCCTTGTCCTATCCCCTGTCCCCTGGCTGAAGAGACCATTGCTCACCTCTCTACAACCTCCTGTCAGGTAGTTGTAGGCAGTGATACGGTCTCCCCTCAGCCTGCTCTTCTCCAGGTTAACCACCCTGCTCCCTCAGCCACTCCTCATATGATTTGTCCTCCAGAACCTTCACCAGCCTCATTGCCTAATAAGGAATTTAACAATTAAAACCATTGCTGTTGCTAATGCAGATGATTTTTATGTTATTATTTCATAAGGTCATTTTAATTGTATGTCAAAACCAGTCTTTTCAAAGTATTTTTTAAAAAGGGACAAATAGTTCATTTTTCTTCACCACAAATATCAAACTTTCAGCCCAATATCTGTAACATGACCAATCTATTGAAGCATTGTCCAGATTAAAACTTTGTGTATAATGGCATTGTATTCCTACATAGATTTTTTTTCTGTCATCTGATACCTGAACCGCTGGGTCTGTGGTTTACACTGGTGTGTTCTTGCTCCAGTGTGTGTAACGTGATCCCTATGCCTGAATGTTCGATGTACCAGGCATGTGCTGCCTGCTTTTGTCTCCCTTGGTTTCGCTTTTGTAATGATTCCCCACAGTCCATGAACATTAAGGTCCATGTGAGGTCAACCGTACCTTGCAGACAGTGACAATAGTGCAAAGAATGACAAATACAAGGAGGGTCACACAGTGTTTCCTGTTTCCTGTATTGAATTCAGATGCGGGTGATTTGCGAGCCGCCTGCGAGGATGCTGCACGTAGTTTGATTTGTCTTTAGGTTCAGATTTGAATCCCTGAATATTCTTGGGCTCCCAACTCCTTTCATTTTCCATAGTTTGAATACTTTCTGGAAAAGGAATGTGCTTGGGGATCTCCTCTCTCTGATTTGCATGTTTTGCACATACTTTATTTCCCTATTTTTGGTGGGTGTGGGTTAACAAAGCTGTATCTCTTTAACCACCACTTGAACCTGGGTAGTGTGAAAGAAAATTGGTCAAGCTGGGGAATAATTTTAGTCATTAATGACTGTGAGAGTCCATGGAGGAAATACCAAATATTTTCTTCTGGGTTCCAAACAGAAGAGGTGACTCAAGCAGGTAATCCGCATGATGTGGAGGGTTTTTGTCTCCACCAGGTGATGCTAAGAAGTAGTTTAATAATATTTGTAACAGGGATAGAATCACATAATGTTAGGAGTTGGAAGGGACCTCAAAAGATCACGTCTTCTGTGATGTATATATACCCTGTTATTATACACTCTGGCATTTTACAGACTAGGATGTGCACTTTAGCTGTTTTACAGGAAACCCTCTTGAGACTGTTGAGGAAGCAGGGCAGAAATATAATTATACCAAAACTGCTGACTTTCTAAAAAGAGTAATAATAAGACTTAAACTAAGAGCAGTTTCATTTCAATTCCATTGCTGTGATTTGCAGGAAAGGAATTTTACCTTGAGTTTAAGTTTTCCTGGACTTCAATTTGTTAATCCACTGATACAATAGCAGAGTGACCTGTGACATGTTCAGTTCTTGTTTTCAGTGTTAATGATATTAAAGTGGTAAATCAGAGCTGTACCTAAAAAGAAACAATTCTTTTACTTCAGTGGGGCATGGGAAGACTGATCTATTTAGAAAGAAACTTACGGTTGGAAAGAGAGGATTCTAGCTTTGTTGCATTACCATTTTATCTTCCTGTAGCTCGTTTACACTGTTAAAGTGAACTGACATCAAAATGATGTATTTTGATGGAGTGGGGGCTGTCCCCACCTTTCTAAGAGTAGCTGTGAGATGAAAAGGTGGTTTAAACTTGTCATCCCTGTACATAAGGATGTTTGACTGGTTTTATTTCTATTATAGTTATTGTTCTCTTGTGTTTTCTCAGCATAATGCCATTATAAATGTCACTTTATGTCACAGAATCACAGATTGTTAGGGATGGGAAGGGACCTCGAAAGATCATCTAGTCCAACCCCCCTGCCAGAGCAGGATCACTTAGATTAGGTCACACAAGGACATGTCCAGGCAGGATTTGAATGTCTCCAGAGAAGGAGACTACACAACCCCCCTGGGCAGCCTGTCCCAGGGCTCTGTCACCCTCACAGTGAAAAAGTTTTGCCTTAGATTCACATTCCTCTGCTCCAGCTTGCACCCATTGCCCCTTGTCCTATCACTGGCAATCACTGAGAAGAGCCTGGCTCCAACCTCCTGACTCTTGCCTTTAACATATGCATAAACATTACTAAGGTCACCCCTCAGTCTCCTCGTCTCCAAGCTAAAGAGGCCCAGCTCTCTCAGCCTGTCCTCATAAGGAAGGTGTTCTACTTCCTTCATCATCTTCGTGGCCCTGTGCTGGACTGGACACAAGATTCCAGGGGTGGTCTCACCAGGGCAGAGTAGAGGGGGAGAAGGACCTCTCTTGACTTACTAAGGACCTCTCTTGACCTAGTAGTTGGCAGTTCATCTGTTTGCACACCTTGCTTTGTGAAGCTCTGAATTTCTCAGTGGCCATTTGGAAAACCTGAGTGAGTTTAATGGAGCAAATCCTTCACACTCAGCTGTGGCTGCATTTCACCTTTGCCTGTGTTGCTTTCAGAGCACATGGCTTGTCATTGAAGAGGTGGTTACCTGCTGGGACGTAACCAAATCACTGGGTCTTGTGCAGTGTTTGTGAGCTGTAGATGCAGAGGATACAGAACTAAATTCTGTTTCTCAGAAAGAATGATGTGTGGAGCCCTGTAATCTTTGCTAGATAAAGCTCAGTGTCTTTGTGCTTCAGTGCGTTAATTGATGAGACGCTTCAAAGGGACAGCGAATGTGCTCTAGAAAGCATGAAGAAATGGAGCTTTTGGTGCTGTGTCTGAAGATGTCCATGTTAAGTCATTTTGCACACTTCAGTGCATTGAGTGATTTCATGGTGTGTGCTCCTCCAGTTTCCTCCTTCTCGCAGGAAGGCTCTTCAGAGACTTCTTGACTTGCTTGACAAGAGGTTGTTCATCCTTTGCTGTTGACCAAACCGAACAGCTTTTCCGATGTCAGTACTCGTGGCTCACTGGGCAAGCTAAGGTGAGGTGGGCTCTGAGACATGCAGGATGAATTCAGTGCTGAGAATTACTTGAATATTATAGGGGAAAATATCTCAACACTTCGGAAAGTACAAAGTTTTTGAAGGTTCAAATTTATAACATTAATTTTACAGGTAATAATTTAATTGATGATGTTTCCTAGAAGAAGACTCAGCTGGATTAAATGCAGATGTTTCATTAATGAAAGTGTTTAACCTTTATTTTTCTCCTTGAGTTAAAATCATGTTTCTAGATAAGCCCTTAGATTTTTATAACTTGTTTTCCATCAACAAGCAAAAATACATTCTTCACATAACTTTTTGTAAGTTTTTAGTAGAGTAAGGCATTTTTCAGATGTAAGTTCTCATGGGACAATTGTTGTCACATGCTATATTGAAATGTAGGACCTGTGTATTAGAAAAGCAACTCAGGCTGTGTTGTGCTACATGCTCTGATGGTTAAAGTGAGGATGTCGGGTGTGCTGTAAGGAAATCTGTTAGGCACCCACAGTGCCATCAGGAGGTATGTGCAGTATCCTCTTTTTAGGGTTCTGGCTTCTTGGAAGCGTTGCTAGTACTTTACCAGTCAGAAACTAGATGTGGAGATGTAGCACACCTCGTTGTTAGCATTCCTGCAAGACCTGACCTCGCTTACCAGGGCACCTTCAGTTCTAATGGGCCTGTGCATTTGACTGTAAAGAAGAGAAAAATCTGTCTTCTCTGAAACCTTCCTTTCTTTGCAAGGTCTGTGTAGCTCACCAGAGTAAATATATAAATGTTTGCATACGGCACTTGCTCACTTCATGAAAAACACATTGCTCAGAGTGTAAGAGAGATCCTTAGGAGAAACAGAATGATAGCAGGCACTACTTTCTGACAAAGACATTGATTTTGCTAAGACTGCAGGTTCATGGCTACATTTTGTCCACTTCTGGTGGACTAAAATAACAAAATTTTAAATAATTACTATATAATATATCATGATAAACATCTAATTAATTAATGAATTAAATTAGTTTGGGAACTGGCTATGAGACAATGCTAGAAGAAACTTGAATTTTTTGGGTGGGTTCCTGAGAGGTGTCCAGAGATTTGAAACAACCAGGTACTAACCCTTGAGACACCACAATAATGTCAAGATGTCATAAAATTTAGCTGCATGATTGATTCTATGGGCAGTTCTAAATGCAGCTAATCTCCCCATAATAGATTTTTTATATTCCCAGGAGATAATTCTTGGGGTGCAACACCGTACTGTTGGAAGTGGGTGCTGTCTGCAGTTACACAATGGATTGCATAACTATTCTGGAAAATTAATTTCCACAGTAACAATTAATTTTTCTAAATGGAAATATTTTTTGCAAATGACTTAGTTTAGATTGTGACAGCCAGTTCAGAGGTAGCTATATCACAGAAACATAGACTATCCTGAGTTGGTAGGGACTTGTAAGGACCTTCAAGTCCAACTCTGAACTGTTTAACAAGGTTGCAGTTCTTTCCTTGAGCTGTTGTGTATACAGTTGTGTTATTTTTTTAATCTATTTTATAAAAGTAAAAAAGAAATTAATCACAGTACTATCAAGTATGGTTGTACTTTTGAACAATCTGCAGAAAACATGCTGGGGGGATTCGGTAGACCAGGTAGACGACAGTGTGTCCCTTCCCCTCTGAGGGACCGGGAGGTGTGGAGAACTGAGAAGCTGCAGAGCAGAACAGGGCAGTGATGTAATGTTAATGAACTGGTGGTGATTGTAGTTGTGTTGCTACGTACCAATTTGGAAGTGTCGTATTCTGTACATTGAGAATTGGGATATTGTGTTGGTCGTGGTGCAACAAAGTAATGCCTCTAGGCATGAACAAACATCTGTTCCAGCTTTTAAACAGCTAAGAGAATATTTAAACAGTCACTGAAATGCACAATCTTATACTGACCTTGTCTTTTGAAATATTATATTTGTATCATATTATTTTTTCTGTAGGAGTAGCAGTAGCAGAAGGAATGAAAATGTGTCTGGCTTCTCTGCAGTATTCTCAGCTAGTGCCAAGGCTTTAGTTCTGAATCTGTAACTCACAGGCCAAGAAGTGGGTGACAGATCCACTAACATTCAAGTGATAGTGGGTAAAACAAACAAGGCAATTTTAAAACTGCCAGGACGAAAAGGAGTATGGTATAATGGGAAGAGTTTATCCTAATCACAGAATCATAGAATCATTTCGGTTGGAAGAGACCTTTAAGATCATCAGTTCCAACCACAGCCTAACCCTGCCTAGTCCACTTCTAGACCATGTCCTTAACCACTTCATCTACACACCATTTAAATCCCTCCAGGGATGGTGACTCCACTACCTCCCTGGGCAGCCTGTTCCAATGCCTGACAACCCTTTCAGTAAAGAAATTCTTCCTGATATCCAACCTTAACCTGCCCTGGTGCAATTTTAAGCCATTTCCTCTCGCCCTATCGCTTGTCACCTGAGAGAAGAGACCAACCCTGACATCTCTGCAACCACTTGTACTTGTAAGAGAGTGATAAGGTCTCCCCTCAGCCTCCTTTTCTCAAGACTAATAGCACCAGCTCCCTCAGCCGTTCCTCAGAGGGCTTGTGCTCCAGACCCTTTAGCAGCTTTGGCCCCCTGCCTCTGGACACATTCCAGAATCTCAACATCCCTCCTGTAGTGAGGGTGCCAAAACTGGACACAGGACTCAAGGTGTGGCCTCACCAGGGCTGAGTATAATGGAACTATCACTTCCATTGGTTACAGTATTCCTGATGCAGGCCAGGATGCTGTTGGCCTTCTTGGCCACCTGGGCACACTGCTGGCTCATGTTCAGCCGCTGTCAGCCAACACCCCCAGGTCCTTCTCCTCCAGCGAGCTCTGCAGCCACTCTGCCCCAAGCCTGGAACACTGCCTGGGGTTATTGTGATCGAAGTGCAAGACCCAGCACTTGGCCTTATAACCCCATAAAGTTGGCCTCTGCCCATCAATCCAGCCTGTCCAGGTCTCTCTGCGGAGCCTTCCTGCATTCCAGTAGGTCCACACTCCCACACAATTTGATGTTGTCTGCAAACTTACTGAGGAATGAAGTGGTAATGAAGTTCTGTAATAGAATAAAAAGGCCTGTTGTGTTGCCTGCTGTGGGAGCCTTTGCTGTATAATTTTTTTAAGTGAAGTATATTTCAGTAGATCACCAGTATATTTCCACTGATTTCCGTATCAGTTGTCAACTTGTCTTTGTTAGGTCTCAGACTCTTACAGCTTAATAAAAGCGTAGGGAAAGGCACCATGACTCTTGATGGAATGGTTTCAAGTAGTGCTTCTCCTAGCTTCTGCTTCATGCCTCCTCTTTCCACCCAGTTTCCGCGCAGGAGGTAGTTGAAAGGACCAAACTGGGGGGTCTTTGCAGCACAAGAGCTGCTCTGTGTTGCACAGCTCTCACACCGTGAGCCCCTGTACCTGGCTGCAGTGAGAAGGATGTGCAAGCCACTTCCCTGCTGCAAGGCAAAGCTGAGTAAAAGGTAACCTCCAGCAACGGGATCACAGAATCACAAGGTTGGAAAAGACCTTAAAGATCCTCAAGTCCAACCATTCCAGTCCTATGCTAAACCATACCCCTAAGTACCTTATCTACCCTTTTTTTAAAACGCATCCAGAGATGGTGACTCAACCCCCTCCCTGGGCAGCCTGTTCCATGTCTGGGATGGAGCAGACATCTGTGGCAAGACCTTTTTTTCGACCTCTTGGGTCCTTCCTTTCTTGCGACGCAGAAGTATCTATGCTTTCTCAGGAGACTTCACTGAACAGTCGTTCCATCGCAGCATGAAGTCCTTCATTCAGCACATAATCTCTGCTTTCACCCTCTTCAAAATAAGCCTGATTATATGTCTCCTCGTAGCATGCTCACATCAAATGTTAATTGTTGAGAGCCCTCATTCCCGTGAGGAGTTAGCTGGATCTTTCGATGACAGCTATTGTCAGCTGTATGTTGCGGAGGCTTCTCTCTTGGGAAATGTGAGTAGGGGTTCTCATTCCCCTCCTCGGGTTCTCAAGGGGCTTTTACTTGTAGTTCACGGTGTTACTGACAACTGCCAAAGCAGAGGAGACATGCAGAAATACTGATGTGACATGATCTGCAAGGTGCCAGGATTTCTGCGTAAACACAAATAATTAGAATAAATTTTAAATCTTTTTCTTCAATTAGTAAAACCTGATATACCATTGTATATGTAAATATATAGAAAATGTTTGTAGTAGGTGTCTGCCAATAGTACAGCATTTTAAAGGAGAAAATCTGATGGTTTTGAGCACATTCTTTAATGTGTATTTCACTCGGTTGCAGTATAGACTTCCTCTGCTCCTTCCAGCCCCACGGGAACAGAGAGGGCAACTATGGACTTACTAACTCACAGTAAGGCTTACTTTCTTGTAACTAGTTTAAGAGTAAGACTGAGCTTGCTAAAATTTTTAGTAATTTTAAAATTTGTCCATCTAACTATAATTACTAAATTACTCCTTGAAGTAGTAGCTAAGTGTTTTCAGCAGTGGGGAAACCCTGCTGTTTATTTCTGAGTTATCAAAATAGGTAATTTCTTTCTTCTCCTTAAAACTTCTGCCTTCACTGGTATTTAGTCCCTAGTAAAATTTCATCATGTTCTGATGCTGTTCAGGATTTTCACTAGTACAAATGATTGCAGTGGCTTTCATGATGCTGTGTTGCACAGTGTATTATACTTGGAGTATTTTTTAATACAACTGCTTTGCAGCGAAGACATTATTTCAACACTTAAAGACAACTATCTCTTTCAGTTCCTTTCTGGATACTGAGGTAGTATCAGGCCTTGTAATTCTTGGGTGACTGTGAATTCTGGAAGAAAAAGAGGCAAGCAGAAATCCTCATGGTGGAGATGAAATCTGGGATAATATTCGTAACAGAAGCTGGAGAGTTGTGTTCAGAAGTTTAATATGAGACATCTGCACTGACTACTAAGAAAATTTATTGTTATTTTAGTATTTACTACATTTGTAATGCTCTTGTAGGATAAAGCACCAGATTTAAGTTTCAGCTTGCATATGGATTCAATATTTAGAGGCGCGAGCGTTTCTGTGGTTTGCATTCACAGCCTTACATTTCAAGTACATTTCTGACTGTGTTTTCAACCTGTCCTAATCTGAACAGTTCACAGCTACTTCACATTTATTCATCAGCGTTACAAAGATGAGAGGTTCAGATTGTGCTGGTTGAATTGGCTGCATTGCTAGGAGTGTGTGCCAGGCTCCAAATCTGATCTTCCTGTGGCTTAAGCTGATTTAGGTGGATGTGAACCCCTCCTGCCTCCCTTTTGCCCCCTTTCAGTCCTGGGCAGGGGAAAATAGTTACTTTGAGATGGATGGGGTCTGTGATTTGGTTTTTTGTGCGTCTCCATCCCAGCAGAAGACACGTGGCAGTAATCAGCAAAACAATTGCCGGAGTGGAGATGGCTGTGTAAATTGATGTTGTCTGAAAGTAGCTCATGAAGCTTCAACCTGAACTGAGACATGAGCCGGTGACAGGCAAACCAGCCTGGCAAAATGTGTAGTCATCATGAAGAAGTCATCAGTTCGTAGTATCGTGGTGACACAATCTTAGAGGTCAGATGGAGGCTTAAAGTCTAGATTTTAAATTTGCCTTGGTACAGTCCAGCAGTACGATATCAAACACATGCATGCATTGCCCTGAATATCCTGCACCCTGTAATGTATGTTAACCATAAGTATATTTTTAGATATATATATAGCATATATGGTATATATAATATATTATACCTATTATAGGTATATTTCATATATAGTGTGTATATCTAGTGTGTATATATATGTGTGTGTATATATACATATAAAAATACCTGAGAAGTTAAAATTATACTAACTTGACAGGTTATTCGTAGTTCTAACGGGAATAAATATTTAAAGCAACAAGCACGATGCCCTTTATAGTGTTTTAACATTTTGGGTGCCCAAATTCAATTAAATGGGCCTGTCTGAGGTATTTCAGAAGTATTTCCCTGATATGTAGAATGATGACTTTAAAGAAACATGGCAAAGTTTATTCCTTGCAGATCATATATTTAAAAACTACTTTTGGTATAAGTCAGGGTTTTATTGGAGTTAGGTACAGAATAAATGCTAAAGTCTTAATTTTCTTGGGAGTTCCTTGCAAACGTATGCATAGGTTTGATGGTGCATTCAGAGGCATCACACATTATTTAGGGTGTTATTTGACATAGAGTGATTTTATTTTGTCTGGTCGCTCTTCAAGACTAAGCTGCATGTCTAGCACACATACTAACAAGTACTCTTTTCAGCAGTTTTTTGCAAAATGGCAGGCCAAAGGGATGAGATGACTTCCATGTGTTGTCAGAAAGTTCTTCTGGTGGTGGGGACACCAATTTTGGCTTAGGATGAAATTATTGACTATGAGGGTAGTGAGAACCTGGCACAGGTTTCCCAGAGAAGCTGTGGCTGCCCCTGGATCCCTGGCAGGGTTCAAGGCAAGGTTGGGTGGGGCTTTGGGCACCCTGGGCTAGTGGAGGGTGTCCCTGCCCATGGCAGGGGCTTGGAACTAGATGGGTTTTGAGGCCCTTTGCAACCCAAGCCAGTGTGGGATTCTATGATTCTCCCCACCACCCAGCTGTCAGTTCCAATGGATCTTGTAGGGCTGTAAATCTCTTTGAGACATATAACTTTGTTGAATTTTGTTGAAACCACACTGTAAGTTCTAGAGGTGTAGGTGCAGACTGTTTGATGAGGAACTCTCGGTTCTTTGGGAAATTAAACTCAGAAGCATAGAAATACTTTATTCTGAGTAAGTTTTTTAATTGATAGAGTTAACGGTTATAAATGTAGCATCCTTGCCTGTGTTGGACCAGCATGTAAACTGGTATGGACAGAAAGAGGACACCAACTGTAGGGCTGTTTCGTTTTCTGGGGTTAGGAAATGAGGATTGCTTCAGCTGATGGGAGAAAGCTGACGAGAACAGTTCTTGTATGAAACTGAATGTCAGCCTTATGTGTTTCAGAGAATATTACTTTATAAAAATTTAGGTTGCTTGAAGTTGGACGAGGAGCACATATGTGTAACTTGAGGATGATGAAAACACCACAAGAGAAAGTTTCACTTGCCCAAAATAAAGCGTTTTAAGTACTGGAAATGTCTTAACTGAAATCATGCTGATAAGAAAACCATGACTGTTAGAGGAAAGGGGAAGTGATGTAAGGCAACTAAGTAATTCAGGCAAATGATATGGTAAAACCAAGAATAGAAATTAGCATCCATGCTTACAAGATAGATTTGGGAATCGAACAGGAATTAAATAAGCTCCGTGATTTGATATCATTGTGTTTTATAATGACCCGAGAATTAAATTATTTGGTTATAAACACCCTGAAAAGTTACATTACTCTCAAACAGTTGTAATCTGGGAAAGGTAAAATAGCTGCAAAATTCCTGTAGAAATAGCAAAATACCCCAAAGTGAAGCATCCCAACACAAAACCAACCTTAGTTACAGATAGGTGAAAGTGTCTGCATTCTGTTTGTCAAAGTCATTCAAGCAGAAACAGATGGGTGTGGAAGACACCTCTGGAAATCAGTTTGTTCTACCTCTTTGTCAAAGCAGGGTCTAGAGGAGCAGTTTGCTCTGGGTTTTGTTGGGTTGACTCTTGAGGACCTCTCCAGAATGGAAGCTTCCAATTCCAGTGTCTGGCCACTCTCAGGAGATAATTTCTCAGATTTAATAAAACTTTCATGTATCTCCCCTTGTGCCTGTTGCCTCCTTTCCTGCTACTGGATGCCACTGAGAAGAATCCAGCTCCGTCTTAATTCCTCTGACCAGGAGTTAATAGGCATGCATTGCTAAAATTCCCCCTCCCCTGGTTCTTTTCTTCTCTGGACTAAGCAATTGCAATTACCTCAAGGTCTCCTCCAGGCCCTTGATTATTTTTGTGGTCCTTTGCTGGACTCTTTCTGGCATTTTCTTTTATACCTAACTATAGCTATCTGAATTTTCAGTCTCCTGAAGCCTGTTCATCTCAATAGTATTGACTATTAAAACATTATATTAATTCTCTTTGTACACAGTATTTTTGGTGAGGTTTTGGTCAAAACCAGGCTTCCCCAATTTTTGCTTCACTTCTTAGTTTCATAACACCCTTAGTTGGAGAGGGGGAGAAGGTTTATTGTTGCTAAGTGATCTCAGAAGAATTAGATGAAATAACTTTAGTTCCTGCACCAGACTTCTTACACAATTAGCTTTGTACGAGTTAGAGTCTGTTCATGTCTGAAAGGCAGAGAAACTTGAAGTAATTCAGTTTCCAAGTGCCTGAGCACTGTAAAGGATTACAAGTGACTGTGTGACTTCACTTCATGTCTAATCACTCTCACAGCAGGAAGGTATTGAGTTGTTTTTGTGCCCAGCTTGCATGTTGGTCTTACTCCTGGTTCTCAGAGACAACCTGGGTATTTAAACACAAATGGAGGTACACTTCTACTAAATGATAACTATTTGGGTTTTATTTTATTGAGAATTTTGTAGATTCCTTGCTTTGAAAAGCTCTGAGAAGGCTTTCTAGTTCACCGCAATTGAAAGCCTTCTGAGATAGGAGGGTTTCTCTTTGATCTGCTTGTTTCATATCAAAAGTTTTCATTGGTCAAATTCTTGACTTTCAAAAAGTTGTTGAGAAATTTTCATTGTGACTTTTGGAAAACAACCCAACCAATCTAATTGCAAATACTCCCTGGTGATTACAGATGAACTATAAAACCTACCAAATGGCTGTTGTTACTCTCTTAAAAGACAGGAATGAAAATCAAGCTTACAAAAGTCATCGAAGTTCATGTCCACCCAGCCAGGCTTAATGGAGATGACTTGTCCTGCTGAGGGTGTGCTGCTTTTCTTGAGAGGTCTCCAGAAACAGAGCAAATCTCAAAACAAAAAAAGCCCCCAAAAGTCCAACTGTTTGTTAAAGTCATGGTTGGGGGGGCTTAAAGCTGAGCAATCTCAGGAAATGGGAAATGAACTGAAAGTGTATCAGTGTCACATTCAATACATTCCTTGTGCTGTACAAACCAAGAATTTACCGTGTCTCATGGCAAAAATCTTCTCTTATAGGGACTAATAACCAAAAATGTTCATTTTTCCATTACTGCTCAAAGTCCAAGTGTAACCTTTCAACAGCAACCCATTTGACAGTGTTTCTGTTGAAGTTTGAATGTATTAATGCCATCTACCAAGGCAGTTTTAGAAGAGGACTTGATTGTCCAAGACAGGGTGTGCTAATGCTGTGAGCAGAAGAGAGACCTCCTGCATAAACGCCTTGGAGAGGCACTGAGCACGATCCTCCTAATGAACAACACCAACTCTCCAGCTTTTACACGTTTCACCATCCCTGGTAAATGCAAAATAAGGATAAAAAGCTGCTACAAAGAGCTTATGTTGAATAAGATAAATGTAAGAGTTATCCTCAGAATATTAATATAGAATCATAGAATGGTTTGGGTTGGAAGGAACTATCAAGTTCCAACCCCCTGCCATGGGCAGGGACACCTCTCACTAGGCCAGGCTGCTCAAGGCCCCATCCAACCCGGCCTTGAACACCTCCAGGGAGGAGGCAACCACCACTTCCCCGGGCAGCCTGTGCCAGGGCCTCACCACCCTCACAGTGAAGAATTTCTTCCCAATATCCAGTCTAAATCTACCCCCTTACAATTTAAAACCATTCTCCCATGTCCTATCACTCCATGTCCTTCTAAAAAGTCCCTCCCCAGCTTTTTTGTAGGCCCCTTCAGGTACCAGATATGATGCTTACACCTTCCTCTTCTGATATTCATGCAGTATTTTGGTGATCACAGGATACCTGTTCATTGACTTCAGTTAATATTTGGGCATTTTGATTGACTTTTAATCCTACTTTACCATGAGCTGTCTTTAAGGAAGCATCGCATCTTTCAATTCTGTTTATCTGCTTTAATTTGTTGGCTACTCATGTGATACTCTACGTGTCTCTGTACTGAACAATTGAGTCCATAGTGTTATCCAACCAGATATGCGAGGTGGGGGAAGGGAGGAAGTTTGCTTGATTTGAATGCATCTTACTGTACAGGGGGAAAAAAAAGACTTGACTTTCCAAAGTCATTACCTTTAGAATTTTTGCCGTGATTCACTCCAAGTATTTTGATTCAGAAAGGTAGGTTCTTGCTTGAGTGATACCTTGCTTTGAGTTTCTTCCTGCTTTTTTCTTCTTGTTGTAATTATTACTAAGCCAGATCAGTTTTTTTTTTTTTTAATTCAGGAAAGAGCAGCCCTCCCAAATAATTTAATGTCTGTGTAACCCTCAGGTAGTGCACGTACTTTCTGTGTCTGCATATGTGTGTGTGCACGTGCTGTTTTCCCTAGCTGGACGCTGTTTGGAATGAGAAGGCAGCTGTGTGGCAGCCTAACAGGACGATGTTTTTACAGCTGATAATTGAGGGTTCATGTTTTATAGCCAGGGACGTGACTTGGAGACCTGACAGTACCAGAAGATGCAGTGTAAGGTTGGAGGTGTGTCCCCATTGGGATGGAGCCACCTACAAGTTGCCTGTCAAAGGGTTGATTAGTTTCAGAAATGAGCCTGGACCAGCTCTTCCAATATAGCTCTTCCTTGCTCTTTGAGGAAGGCGCAGTCGTAAGGTACTGCTGTTTCATTTTTGGCAATGACTTACTTGTATTTCAGTCTCTCAAGCATTGTCCGTCCTTGAAAGCAAAGGACTCTGGTCAAACCCTGTGTTGTGGCTCCATCAGAGGGTGTTGTAGCCATGCTCTGGTTAAGAGAATACAAAGAACAGGGGAAAAGACTTGACAAGTGTCTCTAGAGAGAACAAATGAAGGGTGCTGAAGTGCTTAACTATATATATATATATATATATATATATTTAAACTATATATGAGGAGTGTGTGAACTAGAAAAATCAAGGCTTTAATTTTCTCTTTAATTCTTTCGTGCTCTTCTGAGACTGGCAGGTGCTCGCCGTCTTGGCTCAGTTACCTTCTATGTTTGCCAATTGTAATCATTTAATCATGATCAAACAACAGTGCTTTAACATCAATCTATATAATCTCTTGTTTAATAACACATACTAGTGTTTCTTTTGATCTTATCAGCCAGGAGATTGCTTGAGGCTTGCTGGCAGAAAAAAAATCAGGAGCCTCTAAGAGCTGAAGTGGTGTAGGTGTAACTAAATTGGCCAAGTGCCCAAGAAGGAGCTGACAGAGTGTTTTCTACATTTTCATAAGACCTGTCACTTTTTAAAGCAGCAGCAATGTTGCATTGTTCCAGAGATTACCTAATTTAAACTAGAAAAATCATCATCATGTGGATAACCAAGATGATGACAGTAGTCTCTGGCAATACTTTTGATGGCTCTTGAAATTCTCCCCAAATATGGTGGATTTCAAGTAGAGGAGGCTGCCAGGTGAGGTAAGGGTTTCGATGTAAGAGCATTTACTATAGGAAGAAGGTAAAGTTTGTGCAACTTGAAATGTCCAGAGAGAGATGTGTCCATTTCAGGATTATCAATGGGCATGTGTTTTGGGATCACTAAAGATTCCAGCTTGATAAAAGACAACCACCATTTTCTGTAGGACATAATGCTCTTGTGTCAAAGAGCATTACCCATTTTCAACATAAAATACTGAAAAACATTAATAATGATATTTCTATGCAGGAACTGTGTGACTTGTTTACTAAGCAGTGCCAACATTGAAAGTCAGCTAGCTTGTTTTTTCTCCTTACTGCAATTCTTAGGGACTAAAGGGTGCCATTAATAGAGAAGCAGAGGATATTATAAAGATTACTATTTAAAAGGGAATTTAAAAGAAATGCAGTTCACCATTTTTGAACTAATGTGTAAAAGTGAAGTAGTATGTGACTTCAGAGTGTCCAGGTGGTGCCAAACTTTGTCCGTATTTGTACCCAGCGGGTTCTGAGAGTCATATTTGATTATGGTGTACATGTTTCTTTAAATCTGTGTCAGAACTCAGAGTATCACAGAAACACAGAGTTGTAGCGTCTGGAAGGGACCTCCGGAGATCATCAGGTCCACCCCCCCTGCCAAAGCAGGCTCCCTAGCTCATATTACACAGATAGGCGTCCAGATGGGTCTTGAATATCTCCAGAGGACACTCCACAGCTCCCCTGGGCATCCTGTCCCAGGGCTCTGTCACCCTCACTGTGAAAAAGTTCTTCCTCAGATTGGTGTGTAAACATTGATCAGATCCCCTCTCAGTCTTCTTTTCACCAGGCTGAATACTTCATTCAGCCTTTCCTCATAGGGGGAGATGCTCCAGGACTTTAATAATCTTTGTAGCCCTTCTCTGGACTCTCTCCAGGAGATCCTTGTCTTTTTCATACCAGGGAGCCCAGAACTGGACACAATACTCCAGGAGGGGCCTGACCAGAGCAGAGTAGAACGGGAAAAGTATCAGTCATTCCAGACCTGTACATGCCTGGGGAAGCTCAGAGTCTTTTGCGCTCCCCAATGTCTCCTTCTATTTCCATGGGGGATTGAAAGCTAAGGAGTCTGTGCCTGAATATAGAGGTTAGTTGTTCAAAACGTCCTGGCTGTGTCTCAGGGAAGCGTTTGTTCCTCCGAGATACGTCTCTGAGGCAGCTCTGGCCTCCAGGGGAGGAATGAGGAGCTCTGAGATGCAGAGAGTGGAAAGGTTACGATGCACGTTTCAGTGTATGTAATGCACTCATTTTAAAGACACACACCAGAAATACTTTTTTTCTAAATACTGATGCTGCAGGAGACCATTACAATCATCCAGATGGATACTGGCTGACACTGGACATTGGCTCTCACCACATTGTGCATCAAATCATATGAGGAGCAGCTGAGGGAGCTGGGGATGTTCAGCCTGAAGAAGAGGAGACTGAGGGGAGACCTTATCACTGCCTACAATTACCTGACAGGAGGTTGTAGAGAGGTGGGTGATGGTCTCTTCAGCCAGGTGACAGGAGATAGGACAAGGGGAAATGGCACAAAACTGCACCAGGGCAGGGTCAGATTAGATGTTAGGAAAAAATTCTTCACTGAAAGAGCTGTCAGGGCCTGGAACAGGCTACCCAGGGAGGGAGTTGAGTCACCGCCCCTGGATGTGTTTAAAAGATGTGTAGATGAAGTACTTAGGGATATGGTTTAGCACAGGACAGGAACGGTTGGACTTGATGATCTTAAAGGTTTTTTCCACCCATGTGATTCTGTGAAGCGTACACAAACCAGTCAGATGGTATTGCATTAACTAATACTGCTCACCAGAGAAAAATTTGCCATCTTACCAGTCTGAATTTGACAGACTTTGGGTTCTAGCAATTATATGTTGCTTCTTTCCAAATAGTTGTCTTTACTCATCCAAGCTCTTGCAGTGATGGACCTGCAACCTCTTCACCTTCTCCTGAACTAAGATATAGGCAGCTTTAGTTTTATTGCAAGTCATGTATAGTGGGTGTTGAGTTGCTCTCTGTGGCTGCTGCTTCTGGGTTGTTGATTTGGGTTTTTTTTAAGCTCTCTAACTGGTGAGAATAAAATTACACTCATGTTGCTCTCAGAAGAATCTATTGTTCTATCCCAAAAAGATCAGCAGTCTAAAGGTGGGTAAAGGGTGATGGGGGACACAGTAAAAACCTCCTCAGGTTTTTGCTCACCTGGGTCAGTAGATAAAGAACTGAGGTGGTGAGTGGGAGACCAGGTAGAAACAGCACTCAGGAAAACCACTTGCCAAACTTATTGCAGATAGGATGTAGTAGGAGGTGGCTGTTACAACCTTCCTCAGCACCACGTGTAAGTGCTGTGTAGCCATAGCTCTGGCAGTGTGGCTGATCTTATTGGCAGCTTTTGGGTTTCGGGCATAGTATCGCCCTTAGTCCCATATGGGCGAAGATGGAGCTGTCATAGGTAAGACCTGCCCTGCCAGCTGATGGTGACTAATTCCATCAGGTAATGTAATTTTTTTGCCTGGGGCATTGAATAATACTTCACTGCTTACATGAGTGACAGTGATCATCAGATCGAATTTCAAGTGGCTGAACATAATGAAACATGACATCTACTTTCGTACAACTTCTTTTAAGCAGCTTCTGGTATGTTTGCCTAATTAATCAAAAGGATTCTGTGATTTCCATCACTTTAACTACCATAAAATTAAAGAGAGGTAAGGGCCCTGAGCTGGGGGCAGAGGGAATGGGTGACAGATGTAGGATGTTCCCTTCTCACTTTTGCAGAGCTGCAAAATGTTGCTCACTGACTCATAATCTCGAGCAGGGCAGGATTGTTCTGAGTTCAGTACTAAGGTGAAGTACCAGGAAGCATACTCCTGTTGAGGAATAGAATTATCTAGTCTCAGACTCGGTGGAAAGCAGTTCAGCAGAAGCAGCTGTCTGTAGGGACAGCCCCCACGTCCTGCCTTTTAACCGAAACCAGCAATATGATACTTGAATAAATCACAAAAGCACAGACAGGCAAATTATGATGTTTAAATTGCTGTTCTATAGCTTCATTCTTTTCATTCCATTGGTTTATTATTATTCTGTTAATATTCTAGACTATTTTAAGTGCTGTTTCTTTTGTCCCACTACTCTGGTTTGGATTTCTTTTTTTTTTTTAAACTTCTACAGGAATGTCTCAAAGTCCAGGAGGAAGAAGAGAATCCTTTCTTGGTGGGTTCAGAGAAGTTTTCATTCTGGCCCACCAGGCATATAACGAAAGCGTAACTTGTACAAGAACAGTTGTAAAGTCTTCTTGACCCAGAACATGAAGTAGTAATGTGATGTTTCATGTAATAACACCCTTTCTCCTTCTTGTAGGTCCTTTTGTTCTGCATCACAGCTGCTCTGTTCATGTTCTTTTTCAGGTATGTTGCTAATATATCTCTTCATGTTTCTAAAGATTCCTTTAAACAGCATTTCTAAGAGCTTACTTGATTTTTGGTATTCATCTGAAACCTTGTGTATTCTCAACTCAAGCTTTCTGAACTGACCAGAGTGCTTCCATGGCATTAAAACCCCAGTGCTGTGGATGTAATTGGGCTAAAAAGGGAAATGCTGAGTTAAATGCTTTCAATCTTCTGGCGATTATGCTGATTACTTAAGGAGCTTCCTCTCATCTCATAATTAAGACCCTGGAGATCTAGCATTACATAGTATGAACACGGCTGATACGCTGCTGTTCGTGCAAGTTCTCCAGTAGCTTTCATAAAATAACATTTTGTCTTCTGGTGGAAATAGAGGATGGGAAAAGGAGATTTTGGAGTCTTAAACAGTCCCAAATATTTGACATGTGTGCAGGTGCAACTACCTACTTTTCATTTTAGAGTAAACTAGTTTCATATACATTTTCCCAAGGTAGCAGTTATGTTCCTTTTTTAAAACATACATTAATGGGGTTGGATAAAACATTAGTTGTAATAAGTTTTTTCTCTTGGTTTGTAGGGTATATGTAAATAAGTAATTACCTTTGACACTGTTTTCCTTTCAAATACCAGACCTCTCAAAATTTCTTTATTGTATCTCAAGCTGGAGAGCTGCTTGCTAAAGTAACCTTTGACTACAGCCCTTTCACTTAGAATTTTCCGTGGCACGTAGCCACCTCTGGTTCTCCAGGCTGTATGATCCCCTGGTAATTGCAAAACTCTGGAAGTTGCAGCTTGTTTTTTCATAATTCCATTACTTAGGAATTACTTACAGGCATTGGCCAAGAACAGACTGTGGATAAGGGAAAGCTATTAATTTAAAGGATTTGAAGAGGTGTTCCTTTTTCCATCCACCACCCATTAAGACCCTCGTATTGGCAGTCTTCTCTTTGTTTTATTTTCTCCTGCTTCCCGGAGTCACAGCATAACAGCCTCAGAGAAGTTGCCTGGGAAGGTTGAAGTTAGACACCTCCCTGTAGGAACACTGATTAAACCAACCCACACCCCGAAAATGTTGGTCAAAGCTATAAATGAGGTACGATTCTGGAAGAAGCTTATTACCTCATTTATGGCTTTGGTAATGAACCTGTGTTTTAGAGACAACCTGGAAGTTTAAGGAGAACTGAGCAGAGCCCAGAAGTACTTGGTGAATTCCTCCCTGACCTGATGCAGCAATGCAGTTGAATGGGCTCTTCTAAGATTAGTCCTTCCATGCTGGGGTCAATGGTTATCCTGCGGAACAGTCATCAGGAACATTTGAATCCTTTGTCTCTGTGGTGTAACAGAGGATTTAAAATACCACACCAGGAGGTTTTAAGTCCATTAGTTTAATTCTCAGGGGAAAAAAAATAAATAAACACAAACAAAACCAGTAAATCAGAGTAGATTTATTAAAAAACTATTAAGACAGACCAATTAATTTTCATTTTTCTTTCTGACTATAATTGGTATTGTGAAAGGGTAAGAGAGAACAGAGGAAGACATTCTTACAAAATTACATTGCAGCAGGGATGAATTGACAGGTAGTGAGGGAGGAAATCTTAAGAAGGAAGTGGGGAAAAGATTGTCTATCTTTTCAGATCTATAGGGATAGATTTTGGATAATATAGAAATTACCTTATAGGGAGAGGAAGATTTGACTTCCTGTGTCTCTTCCACTTTTTGAAGTGAATCAGCAGCTGTCATATTGTGATAATTTAATGTAATAAGTTGTCAAAGACAGTGACCAGTGAAGTCTTTGGAGGAGAATAACCATGCTGTGCTTTGGTGAATGCACCTTGAAAGGTATAGCTGGAAAAAAAGTTCCAAATTTCAGCTCTGTGCTGTAGCAATCAGCACGTCTCATAGCACTTACAAAGTGGGGACAGGAGCACAGGGAGATGTAGGGGACACGTTGGAGGTCCAGCCTGGCAGGGACATCTCTGAAAATTAGTAGAGGGAGAAATGTGGCTCATCTACCACACCAAATTGTACTTCCACAGCTCCTAGTCATGGAAATGCAATAGGAGAGGACCAAGTCAGAAAGAAGACAGATGAGAGAGATGTCACTCAGTCAGTCCTCAAAGTTTTTGTCCAATTTGTTTGGGCTGGGATTGTGAGTTGGTCATTGTTTTATCCCATATTTGGGTTCATCATTGAGTCTCTTTGATAAGATTCTGGACAGAGAATCTTCCCTCCTCCATCTAAAATAGAAAAAAATTGGGGGAGTTGTTGAACTGCATTTCCTCTTTAATGACCCAAAATTACTAAGGCCTTTACCTGATCATAAGTGGATCAAACTGAACAAAATAATCTTAGAGCTTTCAGATAAAAACACCTTAAGCTAAGTCTGGTTTGCGTGGCTTGTAGAATATCTTCCCACTGACTATGAAACACTGTTTACTGCTATGCTAACGAACAGTTATTAACCTGAAAAGCAGAAAGTTTCCTTTTGCTTTGTTCCAAACTAGCTCTATGTCCCAGGGTGGCTTTTTGTCCTCCACCCCACCAAAACATTCAAAAAGGTCCTGAGAGCAGGAGCGGTCTTAGTCACCAAGATTATATATAATCTCTTTCATCATTAAATCCTAATACCTAAATGGTGTAACCTGAGGCTTAAAACCTTTCTAAAAAAAGAATGTCGCTATTCCTCTGTGCTACCAAAGTACCGCTGATACGTGGGAGTCGAGTGACACAGGGAATAAAAGCAAAGTAGTCTTTATTTTCTGGGTTCATATAAATTGCCCTACCGAAGGTTATCAGGTTCTCTGAGTTTTAAAGTGATGGCTGTCCCCAGTTGGTCAGTCTGGTTGGCACTAGCATTCCTGGAAGCTCCAGGGTTAAACTGAATTTAGCCATTATTTTTGTCCTGTGTAGTTCTGAGCTGGAAGATTTTCCTTGCACAGCTCATACCGTGATGCACGGTAGCGGGTGTCAATGCTACAATCCCAACAGGCCTAAGGTGGTTTTTACTGAACCAATGACATGAAAAATTGAGTTGGAAAGTTCAAAACTTTCTTCTTTGTGGAGGAATTAATATCTATTCTGTGTATCACACAACTTTAAGCATGTCTTTCGGGTTGCCATGTTAATAACAGCCTGTTACATTGAGCTTGTGTAGTGCTGCTTCGGGAAGGTGAGGGCTGTGGTTGATGGTTGTCCACTCAGAGACTAAATTCAGTATGGCACATAACTGTAACAGGATCATACCTCTCCCTTGATGTGGATGTTTTCCTACCAACACCAACAGGACTTACTGAGTCTTGGTCTGCGGAAGGATAAGTTCTGGATTTGTTGGAATATTACCTTTTGATAGTCTAATGGAATTTCTCAGTATCTCATTATGATGTCTATCTTGAATTATTTTCAAAACAAGTGGTGTAGTGGTCCTTTGGACAGGCAGTTACAATTTTCTGATGTTCTTCTCTTTGACTGCCAACCCTCACATGTCAGATTTCTGCCTCCAAAGCAGCAGAAAGGCTCAAAACCTGTGTAATGGGGGTGGGGGAACATTATTATTATTATTTACAGAATCAAAGTATTCATGTAATCTTACTGTTATTTAGAATAGAAAAGGTTTCTCCTGTTGGAAAATGCATGCCCTTTACTCCCTGTTGGAACGCTTTGTCCTCATGCTGATGTGCTACCCCAGATCCTCCCAGCCCATTCCTATGGCAGACTTCTTATACCAGCTGAAAGTTCTTCACCAGGCAGCCTTGATATTTGCCACTGGTGTTTCATCAAAACCTAGTTGAACTCTTCAGATGTTACTGCACCTCTGACAGGACAGCAAGAGGAAGAAGGTGCTAAATCTCGGAGTTAAGAAGTGACATTACAGAAATGAAACAGTAGAATCCAAACCAGAAGTAATTACTCCTGGCCTAGATAAAGTGAGAAGGGAGTCAGAATGAAAGGTAGCTTCAGAAGAACACTATAGAGAGGGAGACAGTAGGGACTGCTAAGGAGAGAGTGACTGGAGAGGGAAGAAATAAGATCATGTCAACAGACTGGGCAAAAAATAGAAGAATGTCTTAGAAAAAAAGCAGATGATAGGTTTACAGGCAGCAATGTTATATTTCCACAGAGGAAACATTTGAGTGTCCTTTTTTTTTCCTTCCTTCCATCCTCTTTTTCTGGTACTTTTCCCCTGACTCTTACCCATGTTTGGTCTCAGAAAGCTCCGCTCAGCTCCAGTGATGAAATTACATGTCGCTCATTTGTGGATAGCTGTAGGATAAAGGAACTTCCATAGCACAATCTCTCACCTGTATTTTCCCTCACACCCTTTTAAAAGTTTTCCTCAAAAACATACATATAGAAGAATGGGGAGAGCATTCCTGTATCTTTAGGAATTCATTTTCAGGTGACCTGAAACTCCTAGGAACTTAGTACTCATTATTTACTCAAAAAAAAGTCATTTATTATGGAGGAGGTTGAGAGAGAAAAGTTTTTTAGACATTAGGAAGAAGTTCTTCACCAAAAGGGTTATCGGGCACTGGAACAGGCTGCCCAGGGAGGGGGCATAGTCACTGCCCCTGAATGTGTTTAAAAGATGGGTAGATGAGGTACTTAGGGATATGATTTAGCACAGGACAGGAACGGTTGGACTCGATGATCTTAAAGGTCTTTCCCAACCTTGTGATTCTGTGATTCCATGATTCTGTAATTGCTCTCTCTATGTACCTGAAAGGAGGTTGTAGAGAGATGGGAGCTGACCTTTTCTCTGTAGTGACAAGTGACAGGACAAGAGCAAATGGAGTCAAGGTATCCTAGGAGAGATTTACTTATAATATCAGGAAAAACTTCTTCCCAGAGGGGGTTGTAAGGCATTGGAATGGTCTGCCCAGGCAGGTGGTGGAGTCTCCATCCCTGGAGGTATTTGAAAGCTGGTTAGATGTGGTGCTGAGGGACATGGTTTAGTGGTGGTTGGCAGGTTAGGGTGATGGTTGGACTTGATGTTCTGAAGGGTCCCTGCCAACCAAGACAACTCTGTGATTCTGTATGTGTATAGTTTGTTTAAAAATGCACCATTTTTAAAGTGTCTTGGGACAGAAGGACACTTCTCTTTAATGCTTCTGTTTTGAAAAAATAAATATATTACATTTCATGAAATTAAAGTTAGGGGTGGAAAAGCTTTGATTACACTGTGATTTTGTGTCCTCTTCAGTTCAAGTAATGTATGTTTCTTTCTGTCAAGAACAGTGTTTTGGATAAAGCAAACAAACAGGAGGAATCTAATCATGTGTAACATGAATATTGATAAAATACCATTTAATTACTATTATTTTTGTAGCAGTTTTATTTTGAATATAACAGTGTGGGTTTTTTGGAAGGGCAATGCAATGGCTATACTTCCATATATATCTGAGGATATCCACATCATAGAGGACTTGCAATCTCTGCACAAGAAATGAACACCTACATGTAAATCCTATCCACACAAACTTTAAAAATCCAGCAATTTGAGTGAATATGTGTTGGCAGACTGCAGCACTGGTTGCTATAGTAGTTAATCCTTAGACTATATATTACCAGTTTATAATAGGCATACGTTAATTCATCTGCCCTCAACCCTAGAAGGGAAAGCTCCACGTACGAGCTGAAACCTGCTATTATGGGAAGCTGGATGTTTCTGATGATTGATTGATCATAAGTTGAGGATGAAATCTGCCTTCTGTAGAGATAAATGTTGAAATGGTATTTTCTGAAACGATCATTTCAGAAAATCAGAAGTTATTGCTGTGATTTCACAAAGCAGAACACGGTGTTTTCCCTAACTCGGGGTTTGCATAGCTCATAGCAGGAAGCTTTTGATCTCTTAATGTCATTTATATAATAGCTATTGATTGAAAAAGGATAATGAGGAATATAAAGAACACCCAAGAAATGGAGATGCACTGTCGTACACTGCCACTGAGACGGGAGTATTGGAGCTTGTGTAGAGTCACAGAAAACCTTTTAAGAAAGGTCCTCTTGTTTGCAAAGCCCTTTATCTCATTAAGGAAATTCTACCCTTCCAAATTACAGCTATTTACTCTTCTTTCCCTGTGAAACACATATCCTGTAATTTATTCTGTATTTTCAACATGATATTTCAACGTGCCTTTTCTTTTAAACCTCTGTGCCACTAGTGCCATATCAGTCCCGCATTTAATCACCTAAGGTTTCTACAGAAGCAGCTACTTGAAAGGTATTTTTGCCTTTTAATTCTACTGTAGAATAAGTAAGCTTAATAGTTGGAGTTGCTCTTATATGGATTTAATATCAAATGCTCTTCCCCTGTCTCAGAAAGATTATTTTTAAGTCTTTTACATTTGCTGTAGAATTGCAGCAATTCATTAGAAGTCCTCTGCTATTGAATTATTAGCTAATAAATCAGAAGGAAAAAGCAGATGAGAATTTTTTCCATGTTTATATATGTTTTCTAGTGTCCTTACACAAACATCCAAAGTTCGTGGTTCAAAGCATTGTTTTGGTAACTGCCATGAAACTTGATTTCTGAGGTATTTTGGATGACCTGTTTAGTAGATGAAAACATTCAGTCTCCTCAGAAATGCTATAAATTTCAGTTAGTTTTATTTAGTGTGAGCAAAAGTAAAACACGGTATCGCAGGAGGGGGCTGGGGCTGAGAAGATAACCTTGTAGGTTAAGTCTGACCCTTCTCTGGCTGAGCACTGTGTTTAGAGTTGCACAGGCTTAGTCCAGATGCACATACAGGTATAGAGATGACATGATCTATCTTCTGATTATATTCCAGTAGAATAAAAGTTGAAAAAGTATATTTACCTTTTCATTTTCATGAAGAACATTTTTTTTCCTCTCTCTCTCATAGTCTTTTGCCAGACTTTCACTTCATTTCACTTCTTTTTTTGTCCCTTAAACCTTGCAGTGCCTTATATTGAAGGGAAGTTGCTTCTGAGTTTTGCAGTTCTCTGGTCCTCTTTGCTCTACTGTATTCACAGGACGGGGAGACTGGTCTCCCCAAGCCCACCTCCATCTCATAAAAGAATGCAGCAGAGGTAAATATAGGTCTTAAGCTTGTATTTTAAGTGCAACAGCTTGAGATGATTAATTTTTCATACAGGTAAGAAGACTTTTTAGTCTCAAAGGTATTACAAAAAAGATACGTATTGGGAGTCGAAATTCCGGCATCCAGCAGGACACAGTGCGCAACATTATAGGTTTGTGAGCCCCTCCTGATGTTCTTACACCTTCCTTTAATCATCTGTGGTGGCAGCTGTAGGATCTCTGTGAGCAAATCTCACTTTTTCTGGGTGTTTTTATATTTGCAAGTCCAAGTCACTGTTTCTCATCTCTTGGTTTGGGTAGTGTGGGAGGAACAGGTCAATAATGTTATCCATCGGATTAAATAAATTAGTTCTGATTTCAAGACTGGCATTAAAGAAAACCTTAGGACAATTATTTCTTTAGTGTGCCTATGGTGCATGTTGTCAATAGGTTTCCAAAATTCACCTTAAATTTTAGGCACCTGTCTGCTACATTTAGCTGAGGAAATATGAGGAAAAAGATGGCAAATCAAGAGGCCAATTCCCACCTTGTGTGGGCTTAATTTGTATTGCTGAGCTGCCTCTCTATACAGTGAATTTTTTGCATAAATCTGGGCAGAATAAACCTAGGCTCATGTCTTTCCTTAATGTTACCTAGGAACCATATTAAATTAATTCTGAGACATCCTAAGTTTTAAGAATTCAGGAAATACTGAGAGGTCATGGAAGATGGTTCTTCTAACTTGTTCTGCATACATGGCTTGGATTGTCCTTCTTACAAGAACCCACTTTTTTTAGCCTTAATGTGAGAAAACCTCACTCTTGTGTTATGCTAATAAGAGCAAAAAGGGGACACACACACACACATATATATTATTATTATTATATGATTAAGTATTGTTTTTTCTGGGTTATCACTAAAGTCTTTGGATGGGAATGACAGGAAGAAGACATCACAGTGTTAATTCTTTCTTACCCTGAAAATTATATCAAATATTTGAAAGCCTCCTCCAAATGCCTAATTTTTTAAAAAAATTTGGGCAGTAATACAAAGTATTAATATAATACAAAGTATTATTGCTGTATCTCAGAGTTTTAGGAGGAGAGAAGGGTCTCAGAAATCAGAGCAGGTGTTACCTGGTGCTGTCCTGGTGCAGAGCCGTGCCAGTGCCCAGTGCTGGTCTCCGCATCCGCCCATCCCAGCCAGCAGCTCCGCAGTCTCTCCTGAACAGTGGTGGGAGGATGGAAAGGTGAGGTAGAGCCTGCAACAGCAGCGGTGGTGTTACTGGTGCAGACAGATGATTTGTGTCGCAGTCAGTTGTTCACAGTGGGAGCTAAGGGGAGGGAAGGGGCTGGGAGGAGGCTCTGGCTGGGCGCTGGGTGCAGCGGGGAAAGGGATGCTCCTCTTGTGAGTGCCTTTCAAAGTGTTTTCTTCTTCGAGTCCCTCCTTTGACACTTGGGGATGACTGACAGGCTATGCCAAGTGCCAAACCAACTGTCTTGTCCCCCACGTCCCCCCCCCGCCTGCTCTCCTTATCAGAGAAGGAAAGAGAAACGCGAGAAGGGGAGGCAGGGTAGTATCCACAGTGAAGGAGTTAGAGGCCAAGTGGGGCAGAGTGTTCCCCAGCCATGAACCAGGTGTAGCAGGAGTGGGAGGACATGGGTGGTTGCACTATTAGGGCTGTAGTGCAGCTTTTATCTTTGGTTTTACTAAAGCTCTTCAGAGAGAATACTTATTTGAAAGCATACTGGATCATCTGAGTACCTCATTTACATGTCAACAGGTCATATTATGGTAAAATAGTAATGCAGGGTAAAAGTGATCATTGTCCTTTTGGCTTTCTTTTTAAAAAAAAATATTGGTACCTCCTTGAATCCCCTGAACCACTTTTGTTGTTGAAGGAGGTTTCCCAGTCCCAGGTCCACACTGTTTTGCACTTCACTTTTCAAGTTCAGTTGTTCCCTAGCCACCCACTCGTCAAAGAGATCACAGAATCACAGAATCTTTAAGGGTGGAAAAGACCTCCAAGATATCTAGTCCAACTGTCCCCCTACCACCTCTCTTACTTCCTAAACCATGTCCCTAAGTACCTCATTCAACCTTTCCTTAAACACCCCGAGGTATGGTGACTCTACCACCTCCCTGGGCTACCCCCTCTAATGCCTTTAAGATACTCTTAAATTGGGTGACTTCTCTTTATGTTGGCTTCACTGCTTTTAAACACTTCTACACTAAACTCCAGTGGCTTGCAGCGTTCTTCCCTACAGAAGTAGTGCAAATGATTTTATGATTATGTGTAAAGAAAGGAATATGTTTCAATAAACGTATTGCATCATTCCATTGCCATGTTGCATGGTACACATGCCAGTTTGCATGCTATAAAACAACTGAAACAGGAATTTCAGTACTGTAAGGACTGAAATGGAACTAAATTGTCCATAGAAATAATCAGTTTCTTTAGGAGTTAAAGTGGAAGACCAGTTATTGCAAACAGCTCCTTGCATTTGCTAAATCAGTAAGTACACTCTTTTATAGAAAATGCTAACTTTGGAATACAACATGAAGAGATTAAATTTAATTCTCCACGTTTGGTCACATTTAGACATATGGTACCTAGGCTCCTGGAATTTATTCAAGCCTGTTCTTTCCAACAGTAAATCTTGCCCTCATTTTAACAGATTGCTTTACACGTAGTTGGATCCAGTTGCACAGCCTCCTCAGGAGAGGAAATGCATTGCCTACAGACAAGCAGTACAAGAATTACGGCTGTACAATGGGGAGTATTTTTCCACCATTATCACTTTTCAGTGGAGATTCTTTTTCAGATATGTAACAGTGACTCAGTGAACCACAAAGGTGTTTACCTGCAAGGTGATCTGGTGGTAATGGGAGAAGCTTTTGAGGGCTAAAATTTCAGGCGTCTCTGTCCAGAGCCATCCCCAAAGGAAGAAAAAGAGGGTCTCTTCCCCTTCTTTAGGTTTCCTCTGTCAATCACAAAGGGCTTTTGTCCTGCTAGTGTATTGATGTGTCTGGGCTTTGGCTCTTTATCATCTTCTTGTCATCCTTAAACGCAAAATAAAAGAGGGGAAATAGCTTCTGGTTCTCAGGCTTTGAAAATAAACTGTTTGTGGCTGCTGGGGACCTCTGTATCCCTGCTGCCCTGGGATAGATGCCTTCTGTGGGGGTGCAACAGCTGGCAATGCCTTATGTCACCTGCGTGGCTGCCAGCTCCCCATCCACAGGCCAGAACAAGGCTGATATCACAAGTCAGATGATGAGAAAGCAATTGAGCTTCACAGGTTTGATTTCTCCTTTTGATCCCAGCATTAAAGTGTCAAGATCTGCAGTGGAAGCACAGTGAGATAGCGAGTGCTTTAATCCTGGAGCTAAAAAGATCCATTCAGGGTGTAGGGATTGGATTTTAGTTTCACAGGATTTCATAACTGTGTTAGATGTATTTGGCCTCTGTTTATTGCCAAATATTGCAGAAAGTCAGTTTCCCCCCACCTTCTTTATTTAAAATTATTTTTCTGCAAGATTTTTCTTGGTTTGGCAGCTTATTACCTTACCCTTCCACATACATTTAAGGTGCTTTACATTTTACAGATGGAGTTCTAAGGGGGAGGAAGACTCAAGTAGCCTGGAAAAGGTCAGATACAGAATCTGTGGTAGCTATGACTTAGAGCTGTGGAGTTCCAGTCCAATTCTTAAATCACAAGACTCTCTCTCCTGCATTCCTGTTACAGGACATAATTTTACTTTAAAAAGTGGGGCTTGGTACAGAATTGCTGTCAGAGAATTAAGGTAGGAAGCAGTGTAAAGGGGGCTGTATGACAAGATAGAGTTTTAAGCCAAATAAATGTTAACTCAGTTGATATATTCCTCAGTTCCTTTTTCAGCAGAATCTGATACTTTTACTTCGGCTTTCTGAGAAAGTGGGAATAGGAATTTCAGTTTCCTGATACTCTCTTTTTAACCAATTTCAAAAGAGAAGGAAAAGAGAAGGAGCTGAAGAGCAAGCAGACGGTGCAACTGTAAAAGTGTCTTTTCTACTGGTTGTAGTTACAACCAGTAGTTATGCAATGTTATCCCATGGAACTCTACATGCCAGTTAGGATTGAGAGATGTGCTTTTGTAATATGGTGAAAGTGAAGTTGATTTAACAGTTTTGTTCTCTTATTTCTCTTGTTTTCTTTACTCTCTCAGCTCCTTTAATTTCTTTTTCCCAACTGTTTCCTGTCTGTTCTTCCTGTTTTCGCTGCTGCTCTATTAAAAATAGTTATGTAGTTTTGCTGAGCTGAGGGATATGCCTGCGTGGTTGCTTATTTTATTTAGAAAAACAAAATCCTCCTGACATTAAAGAAAGACAAGATCCCTTTGAGCAGCAGTTATGAAACTTTAGAGAACAATCTGCCGATTTACAAAATCGGTCTTGGGAAGGAGAGAGAAAGAAATCATCCCTTGTAGAGGGTGAATTAGATTTCAGAAATCCTTGCTTGTCATTTGTTTGTTACCTGTGGAGGGTTTTTTTGTCTGCTACAATCCTTTGTAGAAAAACTAAGCTGCAGCTCTGGCAAACACCATCGTGGTCATGAAATCCAAGTCCTAAACTGGTAACTCACACTCATCACATGTTTCTGATTTGATCACAGTCGGGGCAGAAAATCTCCATTTCATGAAAAGCAGAAGGCAATTACATTACATTAGAACCTCCATGCTTCAGTATGTATTTCTGAAATTGTCTTTCTCTTTATGTAAGGGTTGCACACAATTAGATATTTTACATCTAACTACTGCACGACCTGAATATGTATTTGTAGCCTAGAGAATACAGTCCCAAATACGGCTTTACCATATGACATCTATATTTCATTTTAGAAACAGGCATATTTTAAACTGTAGACATTGAAAATACTTGGAATTCTGTTCCTGTGAGCTAATTGCTGACTAGAATAGGAAAATAAGAGCTACTTTGTGGTTAGATGCTTGTGGTCTTTCTTTTGGCTTTTGGCCCTAAGATAAAATGTCAGGGAAAGCACACTAACGGATAATGGTATCAATCAGCGTATCCTGGACATAATTTGAAGCCTGTCAAATGTCTCCTACTTTATAAACACTGAATTGCATCATTCTTCTTCATTCTACCTTCTGCTTATGTGCTGTTCGGTTAGAAGAGTATAAATTATGTCACAGATGGTTTTCACAGATATGCTTCAGTTCAGAAAGTCTCAGTTTTACACAAGAAGAAACTGCTGCTTAAAACCAGCTTGTTCTGTGAAACTGAGACTTTATGGGCCATTTCAAATATTCCAGGGAATGAGACATTCTTTATTCTCTTTCATATGCTCGCTGTAGTGACTGGAAGCTGTACTGCAAAAGGCATCCAGTCATAGTTTTAGCCAAAATAATCCTTGCCCCAAAGTAATTAATGTAATTACAAACTGAAATTCAGACTCTAACACTGCTCTAACAAACTTCAGTAACAAACTGTGGGTCTAATCATCAGGTGAAACTGTGGTTCAGAAGTCAATGGCAGATTTTCAGTGCTTATGCTGGGAATAAGAGAATTGTGTAAGTGAATAGAAAAAACCTGAAGAAACTCATAGTTGGGATTTTGCGCTGAAGAGTTATATTAGATTTTTTTTTCTCATCCTTTAAAGGATTAATGAATTTCAATTAACTGCAGGTTAAAATTTATGTCTTTTTTAAAAGTCTGAAGAATGCCTTAGGTATTTTAAATAGTAATTTTCAGTGATGTCACGATCCTATGAAGTTTTGTGTCTATATAAATTTGAATGAAAGCGTATCTACATTTTTTTCAATGAAATGCTAAAGTAGTCTGCAGTCCAGGATCATGCAAATGCCAAAAATTTCTGGGATGATTCCTCAAATACATTCTTTGAAGATGCTTAGAAGAAACAAGGAGTTGAAGAGCAGTGTGCATAGTTACTGGTCAAGAATCAATCATGTCAAGTTAATCTGGCTTCCTTCTGTGAAGATAAGAGGCTTCGTTGATACAGAAGTAATAGAGGATATCATATATCTTCAGTAAGTCTTTAGACAGACTCTCATGTGACATTCACATAAGCAAGGTCTTGAAGTAGAAAAAAATTCCTACTCAGGAAAACCTGAGTACAGACTTTACTATCAAGAGTAGAAGTATTTGTCCAGAATCACAGAATTGTAGGGATTGGAAGGGACCTCAAGAGATCATCGAGTCCAATCCTGGATGGATCGAGTCCAGGAGTAATTGGTTCCATTGACAGATTTAACATCAACTCAAAATCATCATTCTGGTCATGAATAAAGTTGTTGAACAGCAAGGCTCAACCAGTCTTCCAGGATGCCTGGTTATATCCACAAATTTAATAAATATATCATTCAAAACAGTTTGTCAAATTGAAGAAACATTTCCAAAATACAGGATGCAATTTGACAGAAGGTTCAGCATATTGGTAGAAACAATTAACTGTACAGAGGGAGAGTTTAGAATCTCTTCCCAGGTCACAGCTCCTTGTAGTAGAGTTGGATTGCAACCTGAACATGAGTCAAGGCCTCAGGACGTGGAAAAAGCAATTATAATTTGGTATGTAAATAAGAGTACAGCATGCAATGCATGTGGAGTTCCCATTACCCTCTCCTTAGTGTTGATAATGTCAGCTGGAGTGAATAAATTCACTCTAGACATGGACAAATTGTGCAGAGCCCAGAGCAGAGTGAGAATGATCAGACATTTATAGACCATATTCTTTGAGGAACTTGAAATGACTTGCAATGTATTGTTTAGTTTAGAAAGCATCTAGCCTTGTAATAGTCTTCTCCTGTATGCAGTACTTCTCTAATGAGGTAAAGAATATTAAATTCTCCTTTGGGTGAAAAGACAAGGAAATAGTGGACTAATATTGAAGCAAGGTAGATGCAGATTGGAGATAATCATATTGGAAAAACTTTTCGATATTAAAGACTCACTAAACAATGGACCAGTTTGTTCAACAACAAAAAGATTCCATCATTCCGTTGTCCATCACGGAAGACCAGGTTAGACATGAATGGTAGTGCTGCAGTCCTTGTTTTTGATGGAGAATGGTCTATATGGAATTTCTTCTGTTCCTCCCTACTGTAATTTTATGTGGTTATTCTCTATAGCTTGTGATACAAATGGAAGTGTAATTAGGATTCTATATCTGATGCTGCTTGTTGGTTCTGAGCTCAGGAGGACTACTCAAGTGGGCAAGCATGAGTAAGTGGAAGCTAAACAGGTGGCATCAAACTAACATACACATTTTTGTATTCATATTAGGCTTTTTAAAAATAACCCACTTTCCCTTGCCTGCAGGAATTGTTCTAATGGAATAGTAGCTCCTGCCGAAGGAGTGAACCGTCACTCCTTAAAGAGACTGCATTAGAAATGTCTGTTTTCTATGTCTTGCCTAGGTGCCAGGGAACAATAAATTGTATTTAGTAGTAGAATTGGTGAGGAAGGACTGCTAGCAAAATAAACAATATGTCACTGAAGCAACAAAGATTGGTTATAAGAGGGAGATGACATGCTAAGGAGTAACTGTAACACCTCTGTGATTTAATAGATCAGCAAACATGCATGGTAGCATCGTATACTGGTTCTCTAATACATGTATGCTTTTATTCCTGGAGCGCAAGCTCACCTGTAGAAAGTAAGAAAACACCCATATGGTTGTAGCCCAGACCTTTATTTAACAGCTGCTGTAGAAGGCTGTTTGAAATCATGTCAATCTTGAATTCTCATCAGTTGTATGATAGAAATACCGAGTAGTTTAAGGTTTTTCCAATTATTCATTTCCTGGTTTGGAATTTCTTTTCTCTCTCTGTTGCTGTTGAATGAAGAACTAAACAAGGAGGTATCTGCCTGTAGCACTTTAGGAAAAACTAATTTAATTAAATGCTTGAAACCAGAATGGACAAATAAATGGAAAAGCTTCTTTCTGGAATTCTGTTTCTAGTTTATTAATTCTCTAAAGAATGCTTGCTAAAACAAGGCCAAAAAAGGGGGATTTGATTTGTCCATCGTTTTGAAAAGTTGAGCTTCAGACCCAGCTAAAAGGAATCACTGTCAGGTTTTCTGCATTTGCCACCTTCCAGAGCTGACTCCACGAAATCGAAATGTAACTCGTCCTCTGTTGTCACTCTGTAATACAGGCTGACGGGTTACTGATAATGTCTTGCCGATACATCTCTTCTCACGGGTGCAAACAAAGGGTGAGCCTTATGTTGAAAGCTAAACTTTCCCATCATTTGGGATGGTTGGAGCATTAGTTGTGGCTTCTGATAAGAGTGTGAAAGTTTTCACTGTCCCCTAGGTGTTAGGAGCTGGTGACAAGGCAGCGCCAGTTGGAGTTCAGTCAGCACGACCCCTCAAGCAGTAGTCTGATGAGTAATGTTTTTAGAAATAATACAGGCTGGCATCCTACTGTAAACCCACTCACTGCTCTAGACCATACTCAGAATTGTTTAGTGTGTCACTACATGCTCAAGGTTTTTTTAATAACTAATGAATATAAATGGGATTCAAAAGGAAAAAAGAAATCAGATTTCATAGCCAAAATAAATGCTTTTCTCTTTGTGGTATAAGAAACATTTGCTTATTAAGTGTATGGTAAGCTAAAGTTGTAGATAGGGTAGTTTGCACTGGGTTTGGTGTCTGCATACGTGCTAGCCCTTGTCTTTGGGAGGCTTAGAGTGAGTTAGCCAACAGTGATGGATTGTTGTGACTCGCCAAAGCAGCGTTTTTACTGCACTTCCACTCCCCATCTCTCAGCACATTCCTACTTCGGACACGTATGATTCACAAACAGCTAGTATTCATTTAAAAAATATAAACCACTAATTTAGCAACATTTTAAAAATCACATTGAAATCATGTGTTATGTGTAATCCCATGCATCACTGTTTTCTTGATGTGCACTTGCATGGCAGTGATGAATGGAGGTATGCTGAACATGCCATCTGGTGCTCAGGATTACAGATAACACCGTTACTGATACGCACATTTGCACGCACACGCGCCCGTTGAAAAGCAGTTATCTGGCTTTCAGGGAAAGGCCTTACAGAAAAAATGCAGCATTTCCCAGGATGGGAGAAATTACTCTGAAACTGGTTCTGTTGAGTAATTGTAAGTGTGCTTGAAGGTGAAACCATTCTGATCTTGGAGAGCCCCTTCGATTCAGGTTTTGAAAATGTCATCTGTCTTTGAATCTACAGATGCATTTTGACAATTTAATTTATACTACTGAATTAATTTAATATAAACAAGAATTTGGAAAACAACCAAAGTTATGATGTTATGTTTTGGATTCCAGGAACTATTTGATTTGTCCACCTTTCCCTTAATTGTATTAAAAATGTGCATTTCTGCTATTTGCCCTCTAATTGATACCTCTCTTATAACTAACTTATTATTTAGCTCAAACTGTTGTTTGAGGACGTGAACTAGAGGTGGACTAGGCAGGGTTAGGCTGTGGTTGGACTTGATGATCTAAAGGGACTCTTCCAACCCAGGTGATTCTATCATTTTATGAGTTTGAGCAAAAATAATTTTGTATATAGATACCATATTGTGTACATATATATATGTGTGTGTATATATATATAAGCCCTATACTACTTGAAGTAACTAGCATATGATTCCATATTGGGAAGGATATGGTGCTTTAAAGTGCCACAGCATCAAGATGAGATACGCAGATATGTAAATTGGAGGTCTTGTTTTCCCCTGGTCTGTTCTGCTCTCTTTTGTACATTCATCCTAAAGAAATCATCTGTTGGGAGGGGCTCTTCTTGTCAGGAAACTGGAAGAGTTTCAGACCCAGTTCTTGCTAAATTCTCGTAACCTTCCCATTAGATCAGTCCTGGAGGTTTCCTTGCCACAGATGACATGGTCTGTTCGACATGTGCTTTTTCTACCACTTTATTATATTTGGAAAAGAAGGAAATTTAAGGGAAAAAACCCACACCCCACCCAGCCTCCCTCAGCATTCCAGAAGCTACTTGACAACGTATGGATAAAGTTGATTCTGGTATAAAGTGCCGTAAGGTGTATATACAGTGAAGGATATTTCTTCGCTTGTGCAGTACTCCTTGTCACACTGCATAGCCTTAGACTGCTGGTAAACCTCAGTGTGATGTTTGGACATACCTCTTACTCCACCACCATGGAGAATGAGTTTGTGGAGAACGAGTTTGTGGAAAACGACTCCTTTGGTAGCCATCTGCTTGGTAATTCCTACTTTTTTTCCTACTTAACTGGAAAACATTGCCTGGCATTCATCTCAGGAACTCAACGCCTTCCCTGTTCTCTTCAGCATCCCTTCTCCTGTGCTTTGCTCTTTTTCATCTTAAGTCAGATCTTAATTTGGTGCAGATACCTTGCTTTGCTTCTTAGGGCAGCAGGTAGAAGATAAATGGAGCTTATCTACATTTTTACATTGACAGAAGTTTTCCTTTTCACCTCAGAGTTGTCAAGGCTGTTATTTTAAAAAGCACACTCTAATCTCCTTTTTGAAGGACAATTTCCCTGGGGTTCATTTCACGCTCCTCTCAGGGTAAGAGAGAAAGATGTATGAAAGAAGGGTAAGGTTAATAAATTGCAGTGTTGGTACTTCAGAAGGTGTTGCCACTTAAGGTTCATTTGGGTTTTTTTTAAAAGAATTAACAGTAATTTTTAATAATTTTTTCTAATACCTGGTTTTGTAGTTCTATCATGACATTCCCAGAAATTTTAAGGGCTTTTTACTCTGATATTGATTATTCTAACAACAAAGAAATTGCAAGGGAGAAGAAATACGTCCAATTTAAAATATAGATATATAGAGAGATAGATGTATATGCAGCTGTAGTTACTTTGACTTGTGTATGAGTTCTCTTTCTGTTTGTGCCTAACCCACGTGAACTTGGTTGAGGTGGAATTTGGGAAGAATGCTCAAGGTTTGGCTGGCTCTTTTGCTACATTTACATGATTCAGCCATTAAATCAAGTTTTTCTGAGGTCAGGGATTTTTAAGGGTAACACTGTGAGATACGGTTAATTTCTGAGCTGTTTATCTCTCACACACACCAAAAAAAAAAAGACCTAAATTAAGACTTAGGTGATTTTTTATTTTTTTTCCCCAAAATCAGTTTAATTTTGAAGATGCAAATGGAAGAATGCAGCCTGGTATAACTGTATGACCTGAACAAAATTCAGCACTGAAAGACAGAACATCATCCAGCTCTGCACTGAGCAAACTAAATGCATGGTCAGATTTTATACAGATTCTTCCAAGATTATGAACATACACAGAAATTATTGTACTGGAACAGGTCAATGATTCATCTAGTCCTGCTGAGAAGGGCTGGTGAGGCATGCCAAAATGTAAATCAAGGACTTGATCGGGATTTCAAGTCTGTCACGCAATGCTTAACCCAGCTGGAGAGCTGGCAACTGAGTACAAATCATGGGTGACTAACCTCCCCCCACCTCCACCTTCCTCCCCCACAGGAGGTCTCATTCCTTCATTGACTTAAAAATTGTCAGTGCTAGAAAGTCCTTTCAGAAAAATCTGTAACGGACCGGTGGTCTCCTGGCTTGTGCTTGGCAGAGGGGAGGCCACTGCTTATGGGCACTTGCCCCATGCTAGCAAATGGGATTGTGTAGCCAGGAGTGAACATCAGAGCCAGGTCTGCACTGCAGGTCTTGTGTACTCATCCTGCCCTGCCCAGGGGCAGAGAAGGTTGACTGGACTACAATAAGTTGCCTAGAGAGGTTGTAGATGTCCCCTCCCTGGCAGTATTCAAGGCCAGGTTGGATGGGGCCAAATTGGGATGGTGTTTGGGCAGCCTGGGTTAGTGGAGGGTGTCCCTGCCTGTGGCAGGGGCATTGGAACTAGATGAGCTTTGAGGTCTCTTCCAACCCAGACTGTTCTGTGATTCTGACGTGAAGGTAGCTCTCATTCCCAGACCTATGCAGTGTCCTGGGAAAGCAGGAAGCTGAGATAAGATAAAAACTACCCTGCAAACTATATTTTCAAAAAAAGCCCCTGCATTTTTTTATTAAATAAGGTCTTTATGAAAGCAGCTCTGTGGAAAAAGACCCAGGAGTCCTGGTGGACGACAGGTTGACCATGAGCCAGCATTATGCCCTTGTGGCCAAGAAAAACAATGGTATCCTGGGGTGTATCAAGAAAAGTGTGGCCATCAGGTTGAGGTGGGTTCTCCTCACCCTTTACTCTGCCATGGTGAGTCCTCATCTGGAATATTGTGTGCAATGATGGACTCCTCAGGTGAAGAAAGGGAATTACTGGAGAGGGTACAAAAAAGGGCTACGGAGATGATTAGAGGACTAGGACATCTCTCTTACGAAGAGAGACTGCGGGACTTGGGACTTTTTAGCCTAGAGAAGATGAGGGGGGATCGTATCAGTACTTACAAACACTTAAGGGGTGGGTGCCAGAGGGTTGGGGTCAGTCTTTTGTCAGTGGTTCCCAGTGACAGGACAAGAGGCAACAGGCACAAACTTGGATATAGGAAGTTCCTCCTGGACATGAGGAGAAACTTCTTAACTGCGAGGGTGGCAGAGCCCTGGGATAGGCTGCCCAGAGAGGTTGTGTAGTCTCCATCTCTGGAGAGGTTAAAAACCTGCCTAAATGCTGTCCTGTGCAGCCTGCTGTAGGTGATGCTGCTCTAGCAGGGGGGGCTGGACTAAGTGATCTCCAGAGGTCTCTTCCAACCCCTATCATTCTGTGATTCTCTGATTATGTGTTTCAGTTCTGCTAATTAACAAGCAGTGGCCCCTTTCCTTGGAGGAAGATTATTAACTAGAAACCTCAGAATGGCCAAGAACTTCTCTTTGCAGGGTGTTGCATGTCTTGTGAAGGTGCAAACCAAACCCCATAGATCTATAAGTGATAGGAACAGTCTTCAGATGTGGAGCCAAGTCTTCCTGCAGTGAGGCCTCATAATATGTGAACTACTCTGCATATGGTTGGCTGTATGGTTGGTCATCAGTTTAGGAGGAGCTGTGTGAGCGACCTACTTGAAAAACTGTAAGGGATCTTCAGTTTGATGTAGGGCCTACTGAAATGTGATGGAGAGCAGGGTGCTGAGTAGCCCATAGTGTGTGAGTTGTGAATCCTACATTGGGGGATGGAAGAGAAGGAAATTCCATTTCCCTCTTGGAAGCAATTAGAAGAAAGCATTGATAATGTGCTTGAAAGCCTGTTTTTTTAGGAAATACAAAGGAAGCCCTGTGGAACTTGTCCTGCTGGGGGGTCTGCTGGGCTACTCTGGCTCTTTCAGGGCTGGGAAATTCTTGAATATTGAAGAAATGAGTGTTGTCAGTGGGGCATGATCCGAGTTCAGGTCATAGTGTCCAGAAAGAGTAATCTGTTAGGCTCAACTGGTTTCCCCCTTGCAACAGCCCATTTCCTGCTGTGGTCTCTGGCAATGATGTGTTTTGGTGAATATCTAGCAGTGCTGCTGCTGGATGTGCGTTGTTAGAGACCCAGCATATTGGCAGGTGATGTTCTGGTTCGTTTGAATTGGAGTTATTTGGGTTTCAAAGCTGCTTCAAAACTTTCGCGTGAGATAACCTGTTAATTAATGTCTGATGGTAGAAAGATGAAGCACAATATATGTGTTGGTGCCAGACTTGTGGAAGAAAACAGGTTTCAATTAATTCTCTCCCCTTTCTCTGCCAATTTTCTTCATCTTTTTTCAAACCAGGTGCCTGTGACGGGGCCTCCTTAAACGCAGTACTTGGCCAGTGTGTGTCAGGTGGTGAGGTGTTTTAATGGTTGAAGACTGATGCTTACTGCAGGATTAAAGCTGACATCCTGTGGATTTTGATCTCAGAAAATGAAATGCTGTGTTGCATAGCTCATATTTACATCAGTAATGCGGGAAAAGAAAATATTTTAATACTTATTAGTACTTAACCATTGTTTCTTGTGTAAAAATCAGATATAATTGAGAACTGAGAAATATAAAAGTTCAAACTAATTAGTCCAATTATGAGATACATAGATGGGTATTGTATGGCTCGCCAGGTTTGGATCCAGTTGAATGTTAATTCTGTGTTGCAGTTAAGAACTTAGGGAGTGTTGACTAAGCTTGAGGTGCTGTGAAGATGCACTGTACCGATGTTACTTTTCATAGATTCACAGGCTGGTTTGGGGAGGAAGAGACCTCAAAGCCTATCTAATTCCAACCCCCTGCCATGGGCAGGGACACCCTCCACTAGCCCAGGGTTCCCAGAGCCCCATCCAACCTGGCCTTGAACACTACCAGGGATCCAGGGGCAGCCACAGCTTCTCTGGGCACCCTGTGCCAGGGCCTCATCACCCTCATAGTAAATAATTTCTTCTTAATGTCTAACCTAACCCTGCCCATTTTCAGCTTGAAGCCATTGTCCCTTCTCCTATCACTGCACTCCCTCATGAACAGTCCCTCTCCCACTTTCCTGTAGGACCCCTTTAAGTATCAATAGGCTGCAATTAGGTTTCCCCGGAGCCTTCTCTTCTCAAGATTTATTTCTCCCTCTTCTCCAGATGAATTTTATTTAAAATGTGATTTTGCCACAGAAGTCTTACAGAAGACAGTAGCTTGATGCATTGATTTTTTCAGCAGTTGATGGCAATGCTCAGTTTTACAGCTTTGTGCTACCCTGTCAGATTTCTTCTGCCTTCAGCAGAGTTCTGGCTGAAAAATGTGATCTACACTTCACACCCTGTTAGTTTTATAAATGGAGAACATACGTTTCCTCCCACATCCCAGTCCTCAGGACATGATTAAAATTAGTTTTTTGATCTGTTTATAAAGTTGTATGAAAACTTCTTATCTGCCCTTCCAGTTTTAATAAAGTAACCCCACTATTTTGAATTGACATGGGTATCAGTGATACATCCAGCGGTATATGTAGAGGAACAGTGTTGTCAGACACTACCCTGTGATTTTACTGCAAAAGTGTATATAATTTATTAGTTTAGGAAGAGAAATCTGAAAAAATCCCATTATTTTGAAGATGAGCCGCTTCCTATATGCCTGGACACCACACGGACCACCCAGATCTGAAGTCCGGATTCAACTGAGTCTTGAGCTGCCTGCCTGAGCCCAAGTGAATGCCATGAACTTGGAGAGGGAAAATCTTTTTGTTTCCCTTTCTTTTCTTACCTTCTGTAGTGAACAGCTTCACAGCGACTTGCCCTGATGAGGTTCTGGAGTAATGTCACAGCAGAAGGCATGCATATCAGAAATGTGGTGTTCCTTACTGAGGATTGGATTTACTCACTGCTGGTATAATTACATTTAATCACTCAGGAAGAAAAACAAGCATGATCCTGCAACGCAGCCACTCTCCAACCACGTTTCTGTGTTGCTGCAGTCTGGGCCTAGCATCTAACAGAAGTTTTCCTATGAGAATTGTTACTTCTACTAGAGGAGAGGACCAAAACAAACAAAAAAAGTGTGTGGCATGTATATATTTTATATAAATATATTGTGATTCATGAAGGAATTTCACAAAGCTCAGCACAACTCCACAATTTCCTGACACGTCATGTCAGATGGTAGTATCAACCACCATATATTCTCCATTTTAAAAAACATCCATGTAAAAAAATAGGTTTTTTCTCATATTGGGAACCTCATTTAAAGATGAGGAGAATGTGGCTGTCCCAAATCTTTATGCTTTACTGTTTCACCTACATTCCCATTTTATACTGCACTTACCAGCAAATGGAAAATGCTTTTTGTAATCTTTGCTTTTGTGCTGTGACTGCATGGCTGATGCTGCAGGAACCAGTGTGCTCTTCCTCAGCCATCTAACCTTGAGCAACAGTGTTTCCCAACAATATAAACAAGGAACAGCATCAAACAGCAAAGTTTCCTTTCTGTCATAGCTTCTGGATTGTCAGTGGGACCAGAGAGAAGTAAATTTTTGTCAGTAAAGTGAATAATTCTGTCTAGATAGATAGAAATTCATGACTTTAGATACTGACATGCAAGCCGGTGTACTGTTTTGTTTTTTAAACTACAACTGGGAACTGAGAAGAGTAATTCATCATGCAGTTGTATTTGATGTATAATGTAGTGTACATCCACATCCCCAGTTAGTGCTTTAATATGTGTCTTAGGGAGAGGTGGTTACTTGGCAAGGTACTTACAGCTCAAATTAGCATACTCATTAAAGCATTGATCTAGGAAATTGGCAGCAAGCAAACAGTTTTGTATTGCTTTGTGTAATTTTGTAGTGTTTCCTTGAATGAGACACCTTGATATGACAGATCACTGCAGTTGCTGTGTATCTGTTGAGAGAAATCTCTGGTGGGAGTTTTAAAACAGCTCTCATTTAACGAGTTTTTAAGCAACAAAGAGTGTTTATCAAATTTGTCATGGATTTAAAATCAAGCAGCTTTGTGCTTACAGACCAAAGCAGTCCAAGGAGAAAAACAAAAAGGTGGGGGGAGGGGAAGTGATTTATGAGAGTCACTGTTTCAAAATATAATGGATTGAATTTAATATGCAACTTTTGAAAAATCATATTGTGAACATATGTTAATAGAAACTTCCCATGAAAACAGATGATGAGATGTGAAAAAGATAAGATGCAGGGAGAGTTTGTTTTTCTTAAGTGTCTCTTCTTCATGTTAGCCTTTTAGCAGACATAATTTCTGTCGAGGGAGATAACTGCAAAACCTCATGTATATTTGTCAAGCGATACCCTGACCTCGCAGCCGTGTTTCGCCTGATTTCCAAAGGGGGAGGGATGCTTGCAACAGCACTGTCTTGTGTTTCTGCCAGTCTCCTTCCTAGGAACCTTTGAACCCAAGAGCATGTTTTGGTGAGATTTGAAAAAGTATAAAGGTCCCAAAGATAGAGAAAATTCTGCTTTTTTTTTTTTTCCTGAAATTAAGCAGCTGTGTAGACAAGACAGATAGTCCGATGACTGCAGGCTGCTGGGTGATCCCCATCCTTTGTAGACCCCAGAGAGCACATGAGGCTGTTAGAGCCATATGCTTGCTGTGCAGATTGCTAGGAAATCAGGCTTGGTGCATTTGTTTCCTCCTCAAAGATCTTGTCAGTTTAACTATTAATGAAAAAACCCAAAGCTTATTTAACCTAAATGGTTAAACCAACCCAGACTTGAAGGGAAAGGAGAAGTTAACCAGCATGTGCTGTGCTGGGCTGGCAAGTTAGGTAAATATTAGCACATTGTACAGGACCAGAAAACATACAGCTGGCTCAGAATGCCAAAGTAATTCAAGAATTGACCCACCCTCTCACCATTCTACTCAATTAAACACATACAGAAAATTCTGTACTATTTTTTATTTCATTGATTAATGAAATACCTCTGACTGAAGGGCAACCCAGTGCTGAACCATCATCACAGAATCACAGAATTGTAGGGGTTGGAAAGGACCTCGAGAGATCATCGGGTCCAACCCCCGTGCCAAAGCAGCTCCCTAGCTCATACTGCACAGATAGGGGTCCAGACGAGTCTTGAATATCTCCAGAGAAGGAGACTCCACCACCTCCCTGGGCAGCCTATTCCACTGCTCTGTCACCCTCACTGGGAAAAAGTTCTTCCGCATTTTGGTGCGGAACTTCCTAGGCTCGGGCTTACAGCCATTGCCCCTTGTCCTGTCCCCACACACCAAAGAAAAGGGGCTGACCATTTCCCCCTGCACCTCATACTTAAGATATTTATAAACATTGATAAGGTCCCCACTCAGTCTTCTTTTCTCCAGGCTGAACAGCCCCAGCTCTCTCAGTCTTTCCTCACAGGGGAGATGTTCCAGGCCCTTTATGTCTTTGTCTTAAACACTGCTTCGAGTGTTTAAGCTTTGAGCATACAAACAGGAGGGGAATCAACTTGTTAAAAGGGCAGATAATGGCAGGACGAGGGGGAATGGTTTAAAGCTGAAGGAGGGAAGGTTTAGATCGAATATTAGGGGGAAGTTTTTTACGGAAAGAGTGGTGAGGGGCTGGAACAGGCTGCCCAGAGAGGTGGTGGATGCCCCATCCCTGGAAGTGTTCAAGGCCAGGTTGGATGGGGCCCTGGGCAACCTTGTGTAGATCCAGGCCTGAGGTTGGTGGCCCTCCTGTGGCAGGGGGGTTGGAGCTTTATGATCCTCGGGGTCCCTTCCAACCCTTGCCATTCTTTGATTCTATGATTCTATTAAATGGGGCTATAAAAGGAGGAGTTTACAGAAGCAGAATGCAGCCTGCCCTGTGTTAAGCCAGGGAAGGGGAAACCAGGGTGAAGTCCTATTTGCTGTCTTGTGTGATGTAGTGTTATCCTCTTTAAAAGAATAGAATCCACCTGTATTTACATGTAAGGAAAAAATCCTGTGGATATGATTAGCGGTGAGAGGTATCATTTAATGAATTCACAAGATGTTTAGTTCAGATTTTGGCCACTGAATGAATAAATAATGGTATTTTGCATGGAAATGTCTGCTATCAAAACTTTTGGCGTACTTTGAAGTATCAGAGCAAAACAGTGAGTGTTGTTATTTCTTAATTTAAATTAATTGGGAACATCATTTCAATATGAATTTTAAAGCTAAGATACTGATTGCAACCAGGCAAATTTCACCTTGATGAGACAACAGAAAACCTTGTGTAAAAAGCTCAGAAACCCAAGCTGGGCAATGTTAATGTCCCATAAGAGAATCTGAATCCTCCAGGATTTCAACATAAATCTGAGAAGATAAAAGTTGTCTTTTCTCCATCCTCTGTCTCTACAGCTTCATTATATAAAACACCGGCAACTCCTGGGTGCGTACATGTACTTCTCCTCACAGATTCCGAACACCTGGAAACCTGTCCTGGCAAGCCAATAGGTTCAGTGCAGATGTACAGGGTTACTCATTCTTAGTATTTGACAGTGACACTACAGAATGTCTTGTGTGTCTTAGAATCCAAGAATTGTCTTGGTTGGAAGGGACCCTTTAGATCATCAAGTCCAACTACCATCCTAATCTGCCAGCCACCGCTAAACCATGTCCCTCATCACCACATCTAACCAGCTTTTAAATACCTTCAGGGATGGAAACTTCACCACCTCCCTCAGGCAGCCCATTCCAATGCCTAACAACCCTTTCTGGTAAGAGGTTTTTCTTAATATCCAACATAAACCTTCCCTGGTATAACTTGATGCCATTTCCTCTTGTACTATCACTTGTTCACTAGGGAGAAAAGGTCAGCCCCCATCTCTCCACAACCTCCTTTCAGGTAGTTGTGGAGAACAATTAGGTCTTCCCTCAGCTTCCTTTTCTCCAGATTAAACAATCCCAGTTCCCTCAGCCACTCCTCATAACGTTTATTGTCCAGTCCCTTCACCAGCCTGTTTGCCCATCTCTGGATACAGTCCAGCACCTCAGTGTCTTTCCTGAAGTGAGTGGCCCAAAACTGAACTTGATGTGTCCTCCCTGTGAAGGAGAGCATTTCTCATTTGCTAGGGATATGAAGGTCTGGGGCTTATTCTAGATAAAAGAAAATTATGGAGTTTGTTCAGAAGCAAACTAAAATGTGTGTGATCGAATCAAAATGCAGCCCTGGGCTTAATGGAGCTGCACAAATACTCTGAAGCTTCAGGTCAGGGCTGCTTTTTCAAGGTGGTACCGACAGGGACATCAGCATTGTTTGCCTGTGTCAAGAAGCACCTTAACTCTGGAATAGGAATAGACAGCAGTCTGGAGGATTGCCTTCCAGAGAAGATCTTTTCAATAGTGTAATTGGGTCCATGTTATAAACACGAAGAAAGCCCCTGTGGCAACTTTTTTTGAAGCAGCTCAGAAAACACTGAAACTGTTCACGGTGCAAATTGCTTGTAATGAACTTTCCTCTGCTCCTTAGGTGCTAAACTTCCGTGCACATAATTTCTTCTGGCTCATATGGATGGAGTGTGAATGTGAAAATTAGGAAAGAATCAATGAAAATGCTTGAGTGGGCTTTGGCTGGAATTAGGCAGACGTTGGTTATTTTGTCCTTTCAGGCTGTCAGTGTAGATACTTCTGCCTGTGCTGCAAGACATGGCCCTTGAAGAGGACATGTCTCTAGAGAGTTTGGACTTCACCAATTGTAGCAGGATTAGAAATACAGCTAAAATATACTCCCTAATGAAGTCCAGAACTCTGATATTTTGGGCTGGAGGTGGGACTTTATCCCCCCAAAACTCAAATGTATTTCATGCGTCAATTTTTGCAACCACATGAAGCACATGACTGATTGCCATATAATGCTGTTTTGCAAGATAAAAATGCCTGTATTTTTATGTATTTTGAAATGTATTTACAAAATAAATAGTTACACTTCAAATAATGAACAAATAAATAAATACAGAAGAGAAAACATCCCAAATCCCCAGACTCCACCCTTTGCTCCATCCCAGATAAATCAACAATGCAAAATTGTTGTTTTTCTCTAGAACAAAAGTTTCACAGCTGTACTTAAAAGTATGTTGATGAAAAGTGATTCATAAAGTGAAGTAATCGTTTTTATACAGTGCATTTGGCAGATTTCAGCCAAATTACACCATAAAAGAAATATTATATTTGACAGCAAACTGTTAGTGATGTGAAATTTGAGAATGAAAACCAACTATCGAAAGATTTACTTATGACTGTGCTGCTCTCTGATGGTACCTGGTTTTCATATCCAGTTGTGGTCAGTATGTGTTTTCCCCATCTTCATGGTAGATTTAAGCTTTAGATAAATTTCTCATCTCCCCCCATTGTAAAATAATTCACACAATGTTTGGTTTAGGCATAATTGGAGGCTATTACTTGTAGTTTGTCTGCTACAATTTGTCTACTACACAGAATTCTTAGCAGCTAAACATAAAAGTAATTAAGCTAACAAAGTTTTGGGCTACCTTAAAGGCTTTGAAATTACATCCAACTTATCTATTGTATTTTCATTTGAAAAGGGCATGCATGATTCACCAAATAACTGTGTGTGTCGTGCTAGATGACTTAAAACTGTAACAAATAATTATAGGGATTTAATAGAAAGGGCTAACCCTCTTTATCCCCCTTTGCATGAGTGACTCGGGAGCAAAAGGTTGTGACCTACAGGGTCAAGAATACTGTGTGGAGTGTTTGAGAGTAGTGGATTTGTCAGACAACCCTATTCAGCCTCTGCTTTCCTATTGAAGCTGTCCTGATGCTCTGCAATTAGTAGACACCAGTTACCAGGGATGTTAATGTGCCTTCTGGGTTTTGTTTGTTTTGTTGGTTGTATAGAGTACTGATGAGGGCTTTTGAGTGTGGAATTCACTCGAAAGTGCTTTATTTTGTATCTCTAGGATGGGTTCCAGCTGTCTGAGGATTTTATTTTTTTTTTCCCCTGGGAAATCATGGTTTCACATAGCAGCCAGAGAGTAAACTTTGAGAACCTACAACCAATTCTTCTTGATAAATATTTCTTTAAAAAAAAAATTAAAACCCAATTTTCTACCTATCACAAACTTTCTGTTTTTATTATGTTCCTCAAAAAAATCAGTTTCGGTCTTTCATTGTTTGAAGCGTTCAGTGAAATGTTGATAACAGATTTATAGGAACTCACTGAGTAAAGTTAGAACAGAGGATGTTACCAAGTCTGCGTATTCTAGGAAACCCGTGGGATGTTTTACAAAAGAATGTGCCCTTGCTTAAGCTTCTCATTCAGAAATTAAACCCCTATTGATACATGGAAACAGACTCCTATTCATATGTTCCATATGATTTGTAGCATCCTAATCCTTGCCATGAATCCTTTCCTTATTCTCAGTGTTGTAGCCTGAAACACATCATTTCAAAACGTGGCTTCTTCACATTTTTTTTGGAAAACGTCAGCTCTTGGTTGATTACAGTTCTAATCATCTCTTTTCCCAAGTGCCTCCAGTTTCCTAAATCCCAGTGAAGAGCAATTTATTTTTAGTTATTTAAAAACTTGTCTCCTGTGAGTATATATTTAAAATTCACCATGAATCTGCACATTCATACAGTTAATTATTTCATATACCTTGAATTCCTTCCACTTCTACCCATATTTATTTTTTTACTCCAACTATTAGTATCTCTTGGGTGAAACGTATATAACACTATTCTTAGACAAAGTCACATGCCAGTAGCCAGTGGAAAATAATGAATAAAATTAAGCTTCAGTAAGTAATTGGTAGGCTGAATGACGCTGCAGATGGTGTGCACTGCCTGGTTTGCGTACTTACTACTAGCTTGCCTAACTTAAGCCTAATTTTGTTGACTTGGGGTTGTTGTATTAATGTAAAGCTGTTGCTGTAGTTACATGTGGGATTACGAGTGAGATTTTGAAACCATATGTTTTCCTGCAGTTGGTTTCTGGACACTCAAAATGATAAAGGTCCAAGAATTGCCATCTGCTATACGAAGTTTGAAAATTTGTTTACAAACCATTGATGAGGATATTAAAGTGGGAAAAACCTGCCAAGAACATGCTACTAGAACTTGGATTTGTCTCCAGCTAATTACTGCAAATTAAAAATTAAGCAGCCTTGTCTAATCTGCTTTTGTGGCTTTGCAGCATCCAGAGTGGTCTGTGAGTCAGCATCAGGTGCAGTTAGAAAACAGACATGTTCTGGCACGGGGAGAGATAGATGGAGGAATGTAATCCCCTGAAGAAAACAGCCCAAACGTCCTGGATGTCACTGTAAACAGAACTTTTTCATTGGAAAGCTGTCAGAGCTGAAGGAATAGTTCATGGTGCAAATCCTTTGTCCACTGATTATCTTCCTTTCCTGTTAGAATGTGTTGTATTAACAGGTCAAGTGGGGCAAAACTTTCCCTTGCATGTTACACTTTATTTAGATTGCCACATCTTGGCTCTTCTGATGCAATTCAAGTGATGTGTCATTGGAAATTCCCTGTTATTTATTTATTCTTAGTAGTGTAATCTCAGATTGAGATGGGCAAGGTTGAGACATAGAATGTTTCTTGGAGTACTCTGTGGAAGAAAACTCACAGTGAAAGGAAGGAAAGGGTGGCCTGCTTAACCTGGATAGGTACAGGCATGGCCCCCATCTTCATGCTCAGAGTCCTTGGTCTTATCAGTCAGAGCTCACATTGTTTCTTATGAATGTTGTCTTTGGAAGAAGTGCCTGGCACAATCAAGTAGAACAGTTAATTCCTGTTGGCTGCATGTTTTTATCAAACACTGAAGTAGTGGCAGTTGTGTTTCCTATGGATGTCCCTCGGTCATGCTGCACAGTTAAGGCAGTTCTGTCACATCTCCAGGTGTCTCATGTCTATAATTTATAGATTCACAGAATTTTAAGGGTTTGAAGGGACCTCCAGAGATCACAGAAACACAGAATTGTAGGGAAGGGACCTCCAGAGATCATCAGGTCCAACCCCCCTGCCAAAGCAGCTCCCTAGGACAGGTCGCACAGGGAGGCATACAGATGGGGCTGGAATATCTCCAGAGATGGAGACTCCACACCCCCTGGGCAGCCTGTCCCAGGGCTCTGTCACCCTCACTGAGTTATGTGGTTGGCCCATGACCGAGAGGTACTGGGCAACACCTACACTAATCTCCAAAATTGACATTTACTTTGTGAGAACAGACACAACCCAACACCTTCTGTTCCCAGACCTGCTGGGATTGCGGCCACGTGAAGGTTTGTTTGCCATACCATTTTATTTGACTTCATATTTTCAGGAACAACAAAATATGTTGAGCTTGTTATCTAGATTTAAAATGAGGACCACACAAATCTTATTCTAGGTGGACAAATGGTTACATTTGTGACTTCAGTGTGAAAAGTGAAAGAAAATCCTAACAAGAAAGAGGTGAATTCAAAGTTAAAATCTTATGTTCTTGTTCTTAGTATTCTTGGAGGCTTTTCTCAGTTGAAGGAACCAAGGGCTGACCTGGGAAGAACAGTGCCTCAGAGTAGAGTCCCTTCTGCATCCTCATTCACTGTAGTTCTACTTTTCTGTTACTGGCACAAGGAAACCTTCAGAACAGGTCTGAAGGATCTCTACTTTGCCTCCCCCCACACACTTAATAAGGTTCTGTAGTTGGTTTAAGCTTTGAATATTTGAGAACATGTAAGTTAAGTGTTATCTAAACTTTTTGGTCTGTTAATATAGAATAAAAGGACTAAAAGTATCATGAGAGATTGTTTAAATTTGCCTGTACTTGAAGGAAGCATCATTTAGTCTGTTCATGTCAGATTATCTAAGTTGTTCTTTTAAATTTCCAGTAATGGAGAGTCCATGACATCCATAAAGCATCTATTTCAAATCTTAGCCAAATTTACCATAAGTTTGTTGAATGTCTTAATATGATTATATATCTTGATGCAACTTTGGTCTATTTTTCCTCTGTCTGCCACTAACATTGAAGAAAACAGATTATTCTCTTCACTTTGTAGCAAATTTAAGTAATGGACACTTATCACATCCTCCCAGCTTCTTCTTCCCTTGTCTCACTCTACTGTTCTCCCCTCTTTTTAGACTAAACAACCCATTATTTCAGAGTTTGCTGCAAATAAACTTTGCCTGATGCATAGGAAAACCTTTTTTCAGCTGATAAACCTGATAAAGCAAGAGAATTAATTCAGTGTCTTGCAGTTGGTAGCTTTTTTCTTCTATCTCCCAGAGCAGCTTTTGCTTTTTTGATCCTCCTCAGTTCCTATCCTACATTTGTGTGGTTGATTGTTCCTACATATGCAAAATTAATGCACATACAATCGATGAGTAGAATCCTATTTATTTATGAGATTATCTCTTCTACTTGTAGCCCTGTTCTGTGTGGTGTTATCTGCAAATAAATTGCACATTTTGCTCTGTCACCTCTCCCACTACTGCAATTACTGAGTAGCAAACATCCAGGAGAGGTCCTTGTGGAGTACCTCTTAGCATGTCCTTCCAGTTTGTCAGGAAGCAGTTGATAACTGCTTACTACTCTTGTCTAACCAGTTTTGCATTTCTATTAGATTATGCTTCCATGACTGCTTTTAAAATAAGATGTCAGGTGCTTCAGAGTCCAAAGCCCGAACAAGTCAGTGGTGTAGACAAATCAGTGTGTAGACACATACTGCTTTTCATCTCTGGTCACTAAATGTTACCCAGTGATGAAAGGGTTTAGGGCTTTGTTGGGGACTTTTTTGATAAGTGTTTTGATAAGTATTGTCAGGCATGTCCTCATGATTGTCTTCCAGGTGCTTACAATGTCTGTTTACACATGATGGTTTCTCACAGTAGGCACCTTCCTCCTTCGGAAGCCAGTTGAATTGCAGTTGTGTCTAATTCCTCCTTTCCCAGACAGTATGGCATTTATTGTTTAACTTTGTATTAAAAAGAACTTGTCTAAAGCATCCTGAGGTTATTTTGGCTCTTCCATTTCTGGGGTCCCATCAGTGACTCATAATCAGTCTGTAACTTGCCCTTTTCTAGAAATGATATTAAAATTATTACATATTCAGTAGTAGAGCAGATGTGAACGCATCACAAGTATGCTATAAGTTATGCTGGTTACCCATGCTTGTCCTGGGTGTAAGGGTGAATAGGATGAATAGGGTAAATAGGTGAATGGTTAGACCTTCTGTATTATAAAAGACCAACGTTCCATGAATTTCCAATGGTGCATTAGTTTTGTGTGAGGTAGATCTTTGATGGAGACACAGGAGTTTGTTGCCATGGACTTGTTAGGTTTCTGTGGCAGAGCAGTGCCATGCAGTGCTAGTGCCATTTCCAGTATCAGTTTAATCTTTACTTTTCTTGGTAGGACCAACTTGCCTGGGCATAGTATGACAGTGACCTGGGCTACAGTGCACTCTGAGCTAACTCTGGAGATAGCTTGTTGTGAGACTGCTTTGATATGTGAATGTGCCCTCAAAGAGGTGCCTTCAGAAGTACTGTTTTGGGGGGAGTGGGGGGGTGGGGGGTGGAATAAGGGTTTGTTCAGTGCAAGGCACCTCTCTGCCACACTCTTGTAGGACACCTGATAGCCTTCCTTGATAATGATAGAGAAGGTCCTCATCTTTGCCAGTAAGAACTTCCCCTAGCAACTGACCCCATACTTCATACATTGCAAGAAAACAAGAAAAAATATAGAAGGAAAAGAAATTATTCCTGTATTTGTACTTTTTATAGTATGTGGTAGTAGGGAACTAGTAATTTTTCCATTGTCTGTTACTGGAGCAGTGTCAGCTGCAAAGAAGTGGAGTTTGATTATGTTTTTGCTTCATAAAGTGTAGAAGCTGTTGAAAATGAGAAGTTATCTGAATAAAATTCAGAGGAATCGAGAATTTTCTGACATTTTTTCACTGTGATTTAAGTGATAAATATCTATCTGGAGAGGTCCCAATGAATGGAAGCTACCAAATGTTGTCCCAATTTTCATTTTGACTGGCCTCAACCTGTTAGAGGCCTGTCAGTGTCAACTCAGTGCCTGGTAAAATTATGGAGAAAATCATCTAGGGAGTTACTGAAAAACACATAAAGGACAAAGACAGTCTTTGGTCACAGTCAACACAGGTTCAGAAGAGGAAGGTCCTGTATATCCAACCTGATTTCCTTTTACGACAAGGTCACCCAACTGGCTGACCAAGGGAAACCAGTTGATGTTATTTTTTCACTGGGTTTCGGTAAGGCTTCTGATACAGTGTCTCATTGTAACTTCCTGGACAGTATGTCCAGCATACAACTAGAAAAAAGCCATAGTGTGTTGGGTGGGCAGTTAGCTGAAGGGTCAGGCCCAAAGGGTGATAGCAAATACGGTTACATCTGGCTGGCAGATAGTCGTTGGTGGGGTTCCCCATTTGGCTCCATTTTAGGCCCAGTTCTTTTCAACATTTTCATAAACAGCCTGGACACAGGACTAGACGGTGTTTTAAGTAAATCTGCAGATGACTCCAATTGGGAAGAGCTGCTGACTCCACTGAGAGTGGAGAGGCCTTACAGAGAGACCTGGACAGATCAGAGAGCTGGACAGTCACCAACAGTGTGAAGTTTAACAAGGGCCAGTGCTGGATTCTGCACCTTGGAAGGGGCAACCCTGGCTCCACATACAGACTGGGGGATCAGGCGCTGGAGGCCAGCTGTGCTGAGAGGGATTTGGGGGTCTTGGTCGACAGCAAGTTACCCCTGAGCCAGCAGTGTGCCCAGGCAGCCAGGAGGGCCAACTGCATCCTGGGGTGCATCAAGCGTTGGCATGGCCAGCGGGTCCAGGGAGGGGATTGTCCCACTCTGCACTGTGCTTGGTGCAGCCTCACCTTGAGTCCTGGGTGCAGTTTTGGGCGCCACAGTACAAGAGGGACACAAAACTCTTGGAGAGTGTAGTGAAGGGTCTGGAGGGGAGGTCTTGTGAGGAGAGGCTGAAGTCCCTTGGTTTGTTCAGCCTGGAGAAGAGGAGATTGAGGGGAGACCTCATTGTGGTCTGTGGCTTCCTGACGAGGGGGAGAGAAGGGGCAGGCGCTGATCTCTTCTCTTTGGTGACCAGGGATAGAGCCCGAGGGAATGACATGGAACTGTGACAGGGGAGGTTTAGGTTGGCTGTTAGGAAGATGTTCTTTCAGGAGAGAGGATGGTCGGGCACTGGAACAGGCTCCCCAGGGAAGCGGTTACAGTACCGAACTGGACTGAGGTCAAGCATCTGGACAATGCCCTCAGTCCCATGCTCTGACTTGGCTGTCATTGTGTGGAGCCAGGAGGTAGACTTGATGGTCCTTAGGGGTCCCTTCAACTCAGGAGATTCTGTGATTCTATGATATGCAAATGATTTTGATTCAAACTTTGACTTCTAGACCTAAAGCAAACTTTGGCTCTACCTTAAAGGTTTCTGGCGTGTCTTCATTTAGATACTGTTAGCCAGTACTTCTGGATTGTCTCGTTTCTGTCAGTGCCACTTATTTGCCTTGCCAAGTAAGTTTACATTTTTAATGTGTAAGTTCTGGCTTCCTGGTGTAGTGTCTCATGTTTTCAGTCTCAGCTAGCTGAAGGTAATAAAAGTTTAAAATAAATAGGAAATGGTGAGAGGAGCTAATCGTTCTTTAAAATCTCACAAACCAAACTGGGGTTAATAATACTAATTTGTGAGCTGTTTTAAATGTTTATCATCCCCTATAAATCTTTTTCAAAGGCAATCAGAGGCTCTGAACACAGAGCCATTTGCTTTCTCCACTTAAATGATCTTATTCTTACTAAAGCAAACATTACTTCTAGCTCCCAGAGTTGCATCAGGATAGCATATCATCCTATTGGGTAACTTCTGCAGTGACATGAAGGAAAGCTGCATCCTTTTATGGATATTGATTTTTATGGGAGTTACTTATTGCCATATTGACACAGCCCAAAACTTACCTAAGTGTCTTTGCCAGCTTTGTTTTCTGCTTTTCTGGGGAGCATTCTGCATTTTGCATTGAAAACCTTCTTGACTTCTATAAGAAATGGGATGGAGGTGAAGCAAGGTATAGTGTGAAGTCCAAAGCCCTGCTCCTCATACCAGAATCATACAGAATCACAGAACGTTAGGAGTTGGAAGGGACCTCAAAAGATCATCTAGTCCAACCCCCCTGCCAGAGCAGGATCACCCAGACTAAATCACACAGGAACGCATCCAGGTGGGTTTGAATGTCTCCAGAGAAGGAGACTCCACAACCTCCCTGGGCAGCCTGTCCCAGTGCTCTGTGACCCTCACTGTGAAAAAGTTCCTCCTTATATTCACATGGAAATCATCAGACATCACTGGCAACATCACCACTATGCTGAAATCTGATTGGTGGCCGTTAAGTACTTGATTGGGCACTTCGGTTGTATGTAGATCTGTATTCTGATGAAACTTTCTAGAACTGGACAACCATGTAACTACATGTCTAGCATGTGTCACTGAAGAACAACAAAACATAATTAACATATTTATAGTTTGGGTTAGAAAAGTAGCAGAAGTTTCCTCATGTTATTTTTCCGCGAAACAGTCTCACTGTGTTGTGTTTCTGAAGTGGGCTCATTGTCTCTGCTGCCTGGTGTAATCTCTGTGCTCCACAAGAGAAGTACAGACAATGCTCATCATAAAATCCCTGGGAAATACCTTACTTTGGTTAATCTTAATTCTGATGATGTTTTTTCTCCTATGTGTGAGAGCAGAGGAGTTAGCAAATGTCCAGAGCTTTCTGTATCACTGAGATGTAATGGAAATTTGGGGCAGTGTTTCCAGTCTCCCAAGGTTGACAAAGTAACACCCCAACTTCAAAAAACTCACCACAATCCATCCCCTAGAAGCTTTTTATCTGTTGTGAGATGCCAACTTGTAGAGGTTGGATTTAACATTCTCTGATTTCCTTGATTCAGTCCATGTGTTCATGCTTTGCCTCTAGAAAATTAGATCAAGTTGATAGTCTTTTGAAACCCAGTCATGCCAAGAACTGGGACACTGGTGAAGTCAAGACGTGGTGGCACTCTTGCTGCAGTGACAGGCATTGCTGGGGCTTTAATGCTGTTTCTCTGTAGTAGTTGTGAATACCCCTGGTATATTTGCAGAGCGAAATAATTGTGGGAGATTTAATTGATCTCATAAATGATGATACAAATTGTCTTCGCTGCAATAATTTTTGGAGGTTTATTTTTGTAAATGCCACTTTCTTTCACTTTGTTAAATTAGTTAATTGCAGAAAATATTCCATGTTACATAATGATTTTCTTTTTCCCCCTTCATATCTTACAAGTTTTATCCCTGTGGTTGCTCACATTCTTGTCATGGGGTTCATAACATTTTTAACAGTTTTTTGTTGTATGAAATCAAAATTGGAAGCATTACAGATGTTCAGAAACCACATGTATGTGATTATTAGAATAATAAGGGACCAGAAATCTAACACAGAGGTGACACTTCCCCCCTCTGACTGTAGGTTTGGGCTTTGTGTTTTATCACTCCAAGTTTCATGACCAGTCTCTCAAATGCTTTTTTGTTTTTTCCTTTTTGTTTGTTGTTTTGTTTTGGGGTTTTTTTTGTGATGCAACTTTCTATTTCAAATCCTGCACCTGGGATATGCAGTGCTAAAAATAAGATCTGTTTGAACATCACTGTAGTAATTTAATATGAAACTATGTTAGAAGAATGTTTGGTCCCTTGCTAGAGTCTAAGCCAGCAAGGGAGTTACTCGAAGGGAATTTCTGTGGTAGCACTGAAATTTTGTCCTCAAAATAGTCCTTTCTGAGGCTATGCACCAATCCTTTATTCACCCTGTAGTTCTTAGAGCACAGTTTTGGGATTTAAATGTATTTTCAAGACTTCCTGTGTTACTTCAGAAAGTCAGGCATGCTTACATAGCACAGCATCATGGTTTGTGTGTGAACTCCAGGTTAGCAGGTACATCTGCATGCGACAGTCATCACAGAGAAATATAGGGCCAGAAATAAAAGGTTTAGGTTTCAATAAACTTTGCAACACTTTTAACTTGAATCATCGTCAGTCATTTAACTTAAATGTAGCAACCAGCTGCTGCTATCCTAGTGCTTGGGGCTCAACACTTGGTTTTAACTGTCTCTGTGATTTTGGCAGTGTTCCACATTGCAGACAATTAAGAATATTTTTGAGTAAGAGAGTTAAAATGTCACTCAGAGTCAATGCATTATGAGTGGTTACTCGCTGATCTGAGAGGCATGTATCATCTTCACTCTGTAACCTAACTCAATGCTCTGGGCCTATTCAGAATGATTGCTAATTTACTTAAAATCTTTTTATAGCTTTTCATTTCATTATAAGCTTATTCTGATTATAGATGTCAATTTTATTAAGGGGAGGGGTGTGTATGGGTAATATAGAATAAAAACAGAAATTGATCATCTCCTCAAAATCACATGTTCCCCAATGTGAAACAAAGCAAACAACCAAACATGTCCCACAAATCCAATTACAGGATCATCTGGGGAAAGCAAATGTTGTATCCATTTCTCTCGAATCCTTGAATTAATCAGCTGGTCTCTGTGAGGGAGGTTTAGCTCACTGAAGTTCTGAATTACCTGCAGATTGCATGAAGTGTGTTTACAGAAAACAAGTCCAACAAGCTTAGATGCTTTTTTTCCTTTTCCTTTTTTTTTTTCCTTTTTTTTCTTCTTTTTTTTCTTCTTTTTTTTTTCCTTTTCCCAATTGCAGAGAGCCAATAAAAAACACCAGAGGGGAATTTGGCAGTAGATAAAGGTAGCAGAGGTTTCTGCTACCATTATTTAACCCCAGTCAAGCCCGGTATGAATTTAAGATCCTGTGCTTTCTAATCTGGTAACAGCGTGTCTATTTGGTGACAGACTGACTGTTCTCATTGTTCAAACAACAGTGAAACAGCATCAGTCAACGTCACTGCAGAGGGGCTGTGGTTTTGTGCGTGTGTCAAGGTACGTTCCTCTGTATCCTCGTGTCTCAGGAGGCAGTTTGACTTCCCATCTTCATGCCTCCAGGGTTGGGTTTTTTTGCCATTTCCTATTTTTGTTCTGTGCCTGGAGAGAATGTTTGGGGTTTGCTGTAGCTGAATGTTACAATTTTTTGATAGAACATTTGTAAAGGAAAAGGTTAAAAATGGGTAGTGGAAAAATGACATCACTTTCCAAAACTCAACAGGCCAATTGGACTAAGCAGATGAATCCTGAACTTTATCATTTAGTCAGCGCTTTTAATTGATGTTGGCTTCTTCCATTAGCTGTGTGAGGCAGGGGCTTTGATGAAGGGCTTTGAGTGACTTGTCGCTGGTCCTGAGCCCACGGGAGTTTAAGATCTCTTGAGAAAATATTTGTTTACTCAAATAATGCACATTTGAGGAAGCACAAATCTCTGAATAAATTAGAGCATTGTAAGTAGCAGGATAGTTATCATGATGAAAAATCTGATTTCATATTTGGCAGTAACACACAAAACTTGATTACCAATCAGATGTGAAGCTTTGATTGAGAACAGCTTTGGTTTACAACCCTGAATCCAGGACTGTAACTTAACTGGAGCATCAACAGCTTTCTTTTCAACTGCAGTGTCACACTCTTGCCAGAATTGCAGAATTTTTCTTTAAAAATGTAATTCCCTGGATTTACATGAAAGTTTAATGGGACCATAGTTCACTGTTGACTACACCGTTTGTCATCTCCATTGACCCTTTCTTAGGTCTAGGAAAAAACAATGTGCATTCTCTACTGTCCTCCTTGAACATTGACACTACCAGCTCTTTCTTTGTGCATTTATTTTTTTTTTTAAATACAGTTTTATATTCACTATATGTAATACTTAGAAAACTGAGGCCTTTTCAAAAGATGAGTTTTTACTTCAAGCACAGCTCAAAGAATGTCATGGATATTTTCTTACCCTCTTTATTTAAACACATAAAAGTTAAGCTATCAACCTGATTTGGAAGGTTGGATGAGATGTTTAATTTGATTTCTTGTTCAGCCTGAAGAAGAGAAGGCTCTGGGGGGACCTTACTGCAGCCTTCCAACCCCTGAAAAGTGCTTGTAAGAAAGCTGAGGAAGAACTGTTCATGAGGGCATGGAGCAATAAATAGGATGAGGGGTGATGGTTTTAAACTAGAAAAGGGAAGATTTAGGTTGGATATTAGGGTGAAAGTCATGAGTGGTTTCTAAAGGGAGAAGACTCTTGTAAAACCATATCTACAAAGATTTTTAGGATCCAGCTTCCCATAGGTTTATTTAAATGAGGACCTAAATGTCTTTTTGCACCCTCATCATAAACCACTGACAGCTCGATGGATTTGGGCATTAGGATTAGCACAATAATCGTGTCCTCCTTTGGTCACAGAAGGATCGAGATACTGTTCACATAGTTGGAAAGTTCAGTACCGCTAAGTAATGACAAGTCAAAATAGATTTTGTAGCATGTCTGATCATACTTTTTAGAAATCATCTTTACCATTTAAAAATGAAAGTGTGTGTTTTTCCACTGGGAAGAATACTGGTGGTGCATATTTCTGAAAAACCCTGGGATTCAGTTTCCTTCTTCTCATCAGACTTGACCGGGTTATATCTGTGGATATAAATTAATTCATTTTACAGTAACTTTTTTCTACATAGTTACAGATCTTACTGGTTTGGAGTTGTTCTTGGTTTCCCAGTGCCTTTTGCAAAACTAATATTTCCAAAATAGGATTTTTTTGTTGCAGTCACCACATAAGCAAATTAGTCTCAAACAACGTAGGACTGAGTTTGAGCTATTTCTTTCATTGTTCTGATTCAGGCTGATTAAACATGTGTTACCAGGTTTTGAATTTCTTTTGAAATTCTTTTGAATTTCTTCTTTCACTTTCTGTTTTTAAGTGGTCCTTATTCTGCACTTCCACCCACTTGATCAGTATGGTGGAAGGTGTCAGACCATGAGGAGGTGTGGAGAAGGTGCTGATGGATAATTTTTGAAAAAAAAAAGAAATAAGATGTTGAGAATAACATTTAGAGGATGGATGGGAGGAAATGGAAAATAGAGGGGTTCACCTTGCACGATGAAGAGCAGAAGTGGAGATGGAAAAGGGAGAAATGGTTATAGAAGATGTCAGAAAAATGATGGCTGTTGCTGTTGGCTGTTAACACTGGGGAGGAGATGAGTAATGAAGGATAGAAGAACAGGAGGAGGAAGGGTATAGCAACCTCTCTATGTAGCTCAAACCAGGAGATGGATTATCATCTAGAGTTCAGCAGAGCTCTCAAAGGGGTGTAGGTAGCCTTTAATTCCTAATAGTGAGGGCTTTAATAGCCAGGGATGTAGCTGGTGTGCTCGTGTACAGTCGCGTTTCATCACTATGGTCCTCTCTTCTCCATAAAACAAGAGACCTTAACTTGGAGATGTGGTCGTGTCCCCCTCCCTCGGTCAGCCTTTACAGGAGATGTGCTGCAGGGCTCTGCTAACCAGCGCCCTGTGCTTGCAGTGTGCGCTTCCTGCATGGCCATAGTGAGAGCTCTGCATACAGCAGCTCTTCATTTGCTCCTACCCTGAAGGGTAATATAAGCAATCTGGGGATGTTGTTAAACACAGCATATGTTGTTGCTGTGAGCTGCTTTCTCCTTACCAGTTCTGTGGGTGAAAATTGACTTGTTTCCTCAGCAGGCTTCTTGCACAGGGGATATCGGTTGGTCATGGAGAAAATCTTTGGAAGACTTATGACAAGACCTACTAATAAAAAACCCCAAAGCATAAACTGCTGGCATCCAGCCTTACAGTTCAGTGTGGGAACTTCTTCCCACAGGATAGAGGGATAGTAGCATAAGCTCATGTACAGCACCTCTTACGTACACAAACATAAATAATTAGAGTTAGTTTGTGTCCTGCTGATGTATAGTTAGTATCAAGCTTTGGCTCTGCTCCACTTTTGCTGTTTTCTTTCTGAAAAAAAATAAATGTGTTTGACCATAAGTTAATTTTACGTTATAAATATGCACAATTTAAATTGTCATTATTTGCTCATGTGCCAAAATGGCCCCAGCAGGGGAATTTGGAGAACCCAAATTTATTGCTATGGCTCCTTGCTTCTTCTACTCCTCCTGCTGAAACCACGGCTCTGGCCAAAGCCAAGCAGGAGTGGAGCAGAGCATTTCTGCTGTCTGATCAGGCATGTGGTGCCCACTGGGGACAACTGGCCGAATCGCTGGTGCCACTGGGTTTGTGCCAGGGACAAATTCCCCTCTGATGGGAAAATGTAAGCAGGTTACATGCCCTTTAAGTGATTGCTCTCTGGACAAAATATGGTGTGGCTCTCCTGCAGCTTGGGATTCAGTCCCTGGGACATTTGGGGCAGTGGGAATCGTAGCAGAGGCCAGCTACGCTGAGCACCTCTGACGGTGTACAACTTGCCTGTTATCTCAGACCTTCCAGACTGAATAATACCCTAAAAACCAAGCTTCTAATACCCTCCTGAGATTTTTCCCATCTTGGGGATATCTGCAACCCTGGGCACATGTTTTACTGTGCTCATTTGCAGCTTGAATGGCTGGCGGGGTCAGCAGCAGAGTGGAGGCTTTTTCACCCCTTGAGCAGTGAAGCATCGGGTAAAAGTTATTATTACCAATTAGTGGTGGCATTATTATTAGCAATTAGTGGTTGTATGAAGCAACTCATTAGTCTTACTTCAGTTATTAGCAGCCAGGTGTTTGTGAGATGTGCCATGTGCAGCTAGTGTTGGGGCTCAGCAGCCAGCAGTGAGGCCAGTTGCTGAAGTTGTGGTGTCTCTGTGCTGTCTCTGTGTGGGTTTTTTTTGTTGCTCCCCAAAAATGACGTGTGTCTGGAGTCAGCATTGAGGATTTTTTGTTGGTGCTGCCGGTTTTCTGTACCTAGTCAGTGAATAAATATGGCAATTTCAATCCCTTACATGGGTATTCTGAGGCCTTTAATATATTGAATTTGTGAGGTAAAGCCAAAAAAATAGATCTCTGGTTTTGTTGTTTCATTTGTAAGAGCAAGACCACCATGGCAGAGAAGGGGAAGTTACAGTGCAAATTACTCTTGCTTAGAAGTGCTGTTTCTCTGGGACTCCTGTTTTTGAAACCCTTAACACACAGTATTTCCACATGCCTGTTTAGTTTCTCATAATGACTTCACACAAGGCATTTTAGACAGACAGCAGCATTAATTAAGTTCTATTAAAGAACTTAAATTGCCCTTTTCTACTGTGTTATAATTTTAAAAATTAGTTAAAAATGGGATTGTATCTTTAACATTATTCCATTTAAGCCTTTGATGCCTTTTGCAGGAGGATTAATAGCTGCAGCTTTATAACAACATTGAATAACTAATTAAAAATACTAATAAAATTCTGATACAGTCAATACTTATTGCATATAAATTAATCATGTAAATAGGACAGGCATTGAGAATCTTTTTCATGTTCCTTGGAGTTACAAGGAAGGGGTTAGGGTGTTGCTTTCTCTTTCAGATGTCTTCTGATTTTTTATATTAGCCAAGGAAGGATTTGAGTGAGGGTTTCCTTGAGGAGAAGGCAAAGCGAAGGAACAGTAGGATGGCATCAGTCGGTCGGGTCGGCCCGAGCCCTAGTTGGGTAGGGACATCTGGTGGTGCGAGCAAGGAATAATTGAGCACTCGCAACTCGGTGTGGTTGCATTGGAGCGGTTCAGGCTCATGCTGTAATTACCTTTCTTTGTTGATATTATTCTAGAAACACTTGTAGGTGTGTTTAGGTTCCAGTTTGTGTACGGTTTTAATTTACTGGAAAGAGAAGTAGAAACTAAGGCCCTATTCTTGAGCTGGCAGCTTGCAGGCATAAAGTGCTGACCACCCTTAGCCCAAAGGGCATTTAACTCAGTCAGTTTGAGGTTTCCAATCAACCTCATGATACTGGACTGTGGTTCTGTGGACAGAGTGGGTATATGTACACCCCGTGCATTTGGGCTCTGTCGTTCTGCTAGTGATTTGCTGTGATCTCTAGGTAAAGCTGATTTCATCTGTTTCAGTCCATCTCCCACCAATTGTTTCAGTCCATCTTTTAGTCCATCTTTCTGTAGTAATTTTCAGCCTCTGAATTTTATAAATAAAAGAAACGTAAAAAGGAAATTGTTTATTTAAAGTTCTGTATTAATTAAAGACACAGTGAGCAATTTTATTTGTATGTTTTTATCTTGAACCCCTGTAAGATCCTATATACATGACCAAAGTGTATTCATTTTAAAAGTGAAACTTTTTAGGATTAATTTTCTGGTGCTGTGTGCAACTGCGCCTGATACTGACTGTGAACATGGTGACAAAACTTTGGCAATATGTATGTTGAAGGCCATACCCTTGGGAAGAGTTTCCCAGAAGTGTTTAGTGCTGGGAAGTCAAGATGTGTGAACATCTTTCATCTCGTTATGTTCTTCCCGCTATTCGTGTTTCTCCAGCCATCTCTAGTGTGTGATGACCACACATGGTGCCTTCTGGGAGATGATGTCACTTGCTCTCAGCGGGGGAGCAGGCACTGACTTTCCAGGGACATCTCAATCTCCACTGGCAGAAAGCAAAGTACTGCGTTTGCCTGCTCCCACTTAGGGAGCTTTTGCAACTGCTGCCCTGTCTCCTCTTGGAGTAGGCGCGGACTTGAAATGATGGTGTTGATAAGTTGCTAGCTTGTGCTTTATGTATTATGTGTCAGGATGCATTGTTACCATGATGTATTCCCCAGGCAATTCTGTAAAAAGAAAAGGGGAAATAAACCCCAAGTATCTGCTTTTTGCTTTGCTACCAACATGACACTGAGAAGTCTTCCAGGAGGAATCCGTAGCAGCTGCAAGCTCCTGCTCCTTTCATTGTATTCTGGGCAGAAAAACGGCAATATCCTAAATCTTTCACAGCCAATTAAGGACTCTACTGGGGTCATAATTCACATGAGAAACTCTGTAGCCTGTAAGGAAGGATGTATATAATCAAGCTCAGAATCATTACAACCACTATATAATTGAAAAACCAGGACTTTCAGATTGAGTCTTCTTAAAGTAACGAGCTGCAGAAATCAGCACTGTGTGAAGGAGAATAATTTATCACAGAGTTGGAATAGTCACAGGAGGGTCAGTATTTTATCAAGGTCCTCGCAGTAACATTTATGCTATGTAAAGCTCATGTCTTCTTTTCCATAAAGCAGCAATTCTTTGTCATGGGAAATCTTCCATTGTCGCCCCAGTGGTTCTGTCACCATCCTTTAAAAATGTCTCCACTCTTGGTTTGGATAAAAGGGAGAAGCACTGGCATTTGTATGCTGTGCCCTTTGTTTCTGAGATGTCCCAAAGCCTTGGTGACAACTGTGGAGTCAGGGATAGCCACAGAGTTGTTGCAGATTTGCTGTTTTCTATTAATGAGAAGCTGGTGTTTTTCTGCAGCCCTTCTATGCAATATTTAATCCATAACACTTTATATTGTGTTGCAAGTAGCCCATTGTAGAAAAAACTGTTGGTTTTATGTTTCAGGTGCAAGGATGGCTTGAAAGGATTTACGTACTCTGCACTAAAGTAAGTAAAGTTGCTCTGACTACATAGCTTCAAGTGAAGATTTGAAGGAGTCATCCACAGTGGCAGCTGCATGGCATGAAAAGGGTGTTCCTAAGAAAAATCATGTGGTTCTAGCACTTCCAACTTTTGGGGTACACTGCATACTTTGAAGAAGGCATACTATGCTGGAAAGGGAGGAGTCTTTCCATGCATGGGACCATTTTTGAAAGGAAACGTGAGTCTATGGTTGCATCTTTTTGAAGGAGAGTTAATCTCTTCCTAAAACTGGGATTCGTGATTCCTGATATTCTCATGGGAACAAATGGCTACTGCTTTTTGACTTGGATTTTATTTGCTGTGTTTAAAAAATGTTGAATGAATACAGCAACAGTTCTGAGGCCAACCCCAAATAAAGCATGGATTTACAGCATAAGTGGGTGATTGCCTCTTCAGCCAGGTGACAGGAGATAGGACAAGGGGAAATGGCACAAAGCTGCACCAGGACAGGGTCAGATTAGATCTTAGGAAAAAAAATTTTCCTGAAAGAGTTATCAGGGCCTGGTACAGGCTGCCCAGGGAGGGGCTTGAGTCACCATCCCCAGATGTGTTTTTAAAAAGGGTAGATGTGGTACTTAAGGGGTATCACAGAATCACAGAGTTGTAGGGGTTGGAAGGGACCTCGAGAGATCATCGGGTCCAACCCCCCTGCCAAAGCAGGCTCCCTAGCTCATACTACACAGATAGGGACAGGAATGGTTGGACTTGATGGTCTCAAAGGTCTTTTCCAACCTAGGGATTCTGTAATTGTTTGAGAGATCCTAAATGTGCCACTCAGCCTTGTGTCTGCCAAAATGGTCCAGGCTCTCCTAGAATTTACTTTGTGATGGGACCCTCTGGTGTTACTCATTCATCTGTGTAGCCACACAAAGGTCTCCCATCATCGTACCTCGTGTCAGAAGTACAAAGTACAAAGGCATGTTGTTCTTATCTGTCCTTTATACTGTCTGTGACCTGTCTGCCAGTCTGACAGCTCAGTGCAGGGACAGTGTTCATCTCACAGGTGGACTGAAGGGCTTGAAGGCAAGGCAGACTTGCCATTGTTGGTAGTGGACAATAAAGAGTTTGCAGCTATGAAACAGCCTTAGAATATGATGCAAGGTGCCAATAATTAAATAATTCAGTCTTTATTCCAGAAATCTGGACATGAAACACTCCTGTGGCAATGTGCAGACACGGTGCTGTCTGAAATCACTGGTTTACTGGGAGATTCAGTCACAGACCAGGGTTTTTAAGCCTCCATCATCCACAGCAAGACTAACAGAGTGCCGATTTGAATTACAGTGCAAAGCGTGAGGAAACATCTTGCCATTATGACCTCCTTTGCCCTTGGTATACAGTAATTCTACACCTAAGATGAACTGGTATATTGACAGTATCAACTTCTAGGTGGAGAAATAGGGTTGAAGATGAAGCCAGGCAAAACAAAGTTGATGCTCTTGGTGGGAGCAAAAATATTTTGAAGATTTTACAAAATGGGTATTTCATTAAAATATTATAGTTACTGTCAACCTTTATGTAACCCCATTTTGCTGGAAGTAATTGAGATATTTCATGTGCCTTTATGTTTTCTTACTTGGTGTTCTTGCTTTGTACAAGCAATGGACTTCCCCTGTAAAGTTCCTAGTTTCAAAAAATTCCTGGCAGCAATCGTGACTGTTACCTGAAGTTTAAATGTAGTTTTAAAATAGATGTCCATGGATTGATCTTGTCAAGGGAATACAAGGTTTGGAAACTGTATAGGAATGTGTTTTCTTTTGTAGGCCCATGGGTAATAATTTCAAGCTTGGCTTAAAGACTTTAGAGACTTATATTGGACATCATGTATTTATTTGAGTTATTTATATATATTTTTGTGTCTCTTTGTTTTGTTTTTTTCTTTCAGGTTCATCGTAGGGAAAGAGGAAATCCCCACTCATTCCTTTTCACCTGAAGCAGCGTTTTCAAAAATAGATAGAAAGATAAAGCATTGTGAAAAAATATCCCAGCCAATGAACATACTGGCTCTAACAAAAAAGCTCATGGACAAAGTGTGAGTCAAAGAAAACAAAAGGAATCATCCTTACTTAGCTCGTTTTAAGGTTTTGACAATGTTTTATGATACATTTGCTTTGCATGTAAGAGTTTTGCATTTCACTTTTACTGGGTAATTAGCAGTGATGAATTCTGAACTCTAATGGAAGCAAAATTTAAGACCTGTATGTCATAGCAGTGACTTGTAGGGTGCAGTTATCTGACAAGGGACCGTAAACTCAATCAGTTCCAAGTGGCAGAGGGGTGGTTGCTTTGTCTGCAATTTTCAGCAAAACCAGCTCATGGCATGGTTCTGCTGGTGCTAGTAGTGATATTAGGGAGAGGAAACTGCACAGCAGCAGACCTTACTTAGGTCACCATGACAGTAACATCATCTTTTTGGGAATCTGCCTCCCTGAATTGCATAAAGGAGACCTGCCTGAGGACAGTTGGGAGCACGTGCCTCCACTGTCAGGAAATAGGAAATGACAAAGCAAAGACGGAGTCTAAAACTGTTTTGCACAAGGTCAGATCTAGATATCTGTAATTAGGTGAGATAGGTTCTTTCCTGGTCTACAGGATCCAATTTATGGTCCTTTAGTATGAGCTTAAAGAAGTAACCGCATTTTTTCAGTCTAGTGTGTTCAGGTGATGTATTTCTTCTGTGCTTGATGTGTCCATTTCAGACATGTAGGGTACCACAAGGAATCATTCATTTATTGGGAAGATAGACTAAAAAATAGGGGTCTGATCGTACCACACCTGTGAATCTTCACTTCCATTGACCTCTCCAGGAGAAGTTTTATGACCAGATCTTTACCTGCTGACATGCAGGAAAAAAAGAAGTTTTCCAAGTCCATTGGCAGTAGTTTTCAAAGTAGTGGCTTATTTTACTTGCTCAGATGATGAACAAACATGAAGTAACCTACATCCTGTGGTGATTTCTTACTGTTGTGGTTTTTAATTGAAAAGAACCAGTGGCTTTTCAGGCACCACGTATTAGACAGCAAAAAACCTAGAAAGAAAAGACAGCTCCAGGTATACGTTGGTTCTTTTAGCTGAGTTGCTTATACCTGATTTGTCTTAAATACCCATTATTCTGTTTGCTAAAGATAGCTCATAGCTCTCCTGCTGTTCATTAAATAGAAATATCAGTGGACTTGGTGGAGAGGAGCAGTTTTTCTTTAAGGTTTTGAAACTCCTGACTCAGACATTCAGAAAACTTTCAATTTTCAGTCCTAGTGCTCTCACAGGTTTCTCTTCCATATGGTTCTTTTCAGTATAATTGAGTCTAAATGCCTGTAACCTGATCACATTCTCATTACGATTTTTGCTACATAAACTGACCTCACAGATGATTTATAGCCGTTAGACTTTATAGTACACGATTCAAAACTTCCAAGATATTTGGCACAGCGTATAAATTGTGTAATTTATTTTGCATTAAAACTTGAATACTTGGCTGTAGCAAAATATAGTGTTCAGACCCGGTCTGACATGACTTCTTTTAATTCTACATAATGCAGGGCTAACAACTGTACAATCCACACATCCCATCATCCCATGACAGTCTCTTTTAAATGTTCAAGGTCACATTCTCAGTCCGAAGGAAGAGCTACATAAAAATCAACACAGCGGAAGAAATAGCTCAGGCGTTAAAGGGCTGTAATTGAGAAGTTGCCCAGGGTATCTCGGTGTGTTTGTATGTCCTGCATTGTCCTCCAGTGAACCTTACAATGGTTTGAAAGATGTAAGGACAAAGATATTGGATCCTTAGTCAAATATCCTCCCAGGACCACAAAGCAGAGACGGACTGGGATGGGTCACATCACTTCTCCCTGTTGACCACAGCAGAAAATGTGTTCTTTAATTTTGCTTTTAATATGCAGCAAGAGGTTGGATCCAAATAAGTGTGCAGACACTTTGCGCTGTACAAATAAAGTATTGTTAGTTTTTATTGTCCTTTTATGGCATCATAAAAGTTCACAGTGCCCTTCAAGGGGTAATGGGGAGAACGAGCGGTGGGAAAATAGCACTTTATGTATTTTTAGGCAAGAAAGATTTATGAAGTCTCCTGTCGATTATGCTGAAAACAGCTACAAGTTAATATGTGTTTCATTGTGCTTTTTGCAGGTGCAAACATGGCCCAAGGCATAGATGCTGTAAACACTATGAAGATAATTGCATCTCATATTGTATTAAAGTAAGTGCAGATTGACAAACTATGGCAAAGGCAGGTAAAATCTTTAGGCAGAAAAAGTGTTTACTTAGGAGGTGAGAAAAGAGCCTGTTACTCATTCTTCTATTGAAAATGTGACAAGCCTGAAAACAGATTTTCTCAATTTAGGACGGGGTGGTGGTGGGGTTAAAGTTCTCTGGTCTTTCCGATTAGCTGGAGTGAATGAATAACATAAAACGTGTGGGAAAAATATATATGGACTAGGGAGCAAGGAACTTGGTTAACTATGTGATGCACTTCATGGCTGAGCCCACTTGTGACTCCACCCTAAATAAAGCACCTGGAATGTGCTGCTTCGGCGTGCGTACAGCTGCGCGGGTCTGGCACGCTGCTGCCGGGCGCTGGGCTCGCTCCTCCGTCATTTATTTTAAGGGCTCAGGGTAATGAGAGATTGGTCGCAGTTGCTGCGCCCAGGAAGAGCTGGTTATGTCCAGTGGCATAATTCATCCTCCTTTATTGATGTGATCAGCGCATTTTATTTATTTTTCCAGAGAAGGACTGTGTAGAGGAGATTTGTTTTGGCTGGCGTTGGGTTGGCACAGGTGGTACCACATGCTATGGCTGTTTTAGAAGTTGGTCAGCCTCCAGAAGATCTCAGTCACTTCATAATTTACCCTGTTTTATTTATGGAGCAGCAAAAATGGATTTGAGTATCTTTGGATGCTTTTGGTACATGCAACTTTCAAAATCAGCATTTTAAAGTTAAAGCTTTATATACAGTTAATGTTATCTCTGCTTAAATTTAACATCAGAAGAGTTCTAGCACAACTTTTATTGATACATGTTTATTAACATCATAATTTTCTGCTGTTGAGCTGTTTACACCCTTTCTTCTCTACAGTATATTAGCATACCGCTTTGTATCATGGGTATAAGTTGCTCTGGACTTGACAGGATTTGGGACGGTGCATAATTGTTCTGCTGAATTAGGATGAGAATATGCAGTAGAGCATTCATGAATAGTTTGGGATAGTGATGTCACTTTTCCATTGTAGATATGACATGTATTTAACAGAACCCAGATTAAAATTAACGATTTTGCAACTTTTGCTATAACTTCAGTGTGCTGTACTTTATGTAAAAGTGCTCTCTTTTCATTACTTATGCATATTTCATAGTAAATAGCTCTTAATTAGTTAGTCCAGACTTTTTCTGAGATTTTTAATCTCTCACACAAAATCCTTGCACATTCTGTGCTACATGCTCAGCAGTCAAATCTATAAGCACCCTCACAGCACTCTTAACGTACAAGGGCAGCTTGTACATTAAGTATGGGTTTCAGTTAAGAGTACTTGTAACAGTACTGGTGCTCATCTCCATGGAAAACTGTCATAACCTGCCGGAAGGTGGATAGTGCGTGTGAGACTTAATGGGTAAAGAGAGAGGTGATCTGGCCATTATGGTTGGACTAAGTGATCTAAAGGATCTCTTCCATCTAAGCAATTCTGTGATTCTGTGATTATGGAATATGATGAGCTTGAAGTGCCTTTAAAACAGAAAGGTGGCCAAGAAATAGGAGTTAATCTTGTTGTATTACTCAAGGTGAGAGACCCAAACCTGATTTCAGGTTGTGAGTTCCTTCATATTACAGTAGGCCATCTCCACGCTACTCTCTGTCCTTTTGTGGGTGGGTAGGGAGATGTGTGAATGATGAGAAGTAAAGGAAAACCAAAAAGGGCATATTCAGGAGTCTCTTTTCTCTTCAGTTGTTCATTCAGCATCATTTATATGATAATGGAGCTGAACTAAGTCTTGATCTGACTAAAAATAGTATTTTTAAAAGGCATTTTTATAAGGCTGTTCTCTCGTTAGAGAAGCCAACAGTGCATTTGAACTGTACTTCATTCTTGTACTGGTCATGTATTTTGGTATAAATTATTCTTGACTGCAATAACTTATCAGGGAAATATCACAGAAGTGGGACTCAGATATTTGAATTTCCTGCCTTTTCTCTGTCTTTTTTAAAATAAAAACATAGGTGAGAACATTTCTTTTGATTTATTTGGATTTTTAAAGATCCTAAATTTTTAATGCATTTTCAGTTCTCTCTATGGCTGTTCCTGAGTCAGTCAGTTGTAACTGTAGCTGACGTGATTTGAGCATGTCCCTGCCCATGGCAGGGGGCTGGAACTGGATGGGCTTTGAGGTCCCTTCCAACCCAAAGCATTCTATGATGCTGTGATTCTATGTTTTGTAATTCTGTGCCTGTAAGGGATCTTTCAGGTCTTATAATAATATGATGAGCTGCTGATTGCCATAATTCCCTGTCCATGCTGTATTTTCCCTTAACCTTGAACATCTCACCTTCTCATTATCATATCTGTGCTTTAATTACCTCTGCCTGCGCTTTTTCTCCTGCTTTGCATTTAAATGCACATTGGCTAGTTGACATCAGAGCTTTTAAGTGACATTAATGACGTTCCATCTGATTTCATAGACTTTCCTTCAACTTTTAAACACTTAAAATGCTTTGGGTTTTGTAAAGGTCTGAAAAAAAGCTGCTGCAAACAATCAAACAAACCAACCTCAGTCAGCAGCAGTAGTCTGAATGTTCATTTTTTCTGGTGATGCTGCAGATGACATTAAACAACCCCCACATCTTAACTAATGTCTGGGATGACTGATAAGAATATGAGATTATTTTCTGATGGTTGTAATCTCTGCATTCTGACTCTTGAAGGAACAAGGACCGACTGTATACATAGTACAAAATTTAAATATCCTAACCAATTTGTTTTCAATTTCTTAAGTTATCCCTAGTATATTGTAACAGGTTGACTAATGTTTGGTATATTACTGGACTCTATGTGCACACACATGTTTTTCTGAATTTGAGTTACACCCAACATTTCCACTGTATTATTAAGTTTTTAAGAAATGTATTTATAAAAAGAAGAAAAAAAGGGTTTATTCAAAGAATTTTTTGGATATGTAATTTTACTGTGCTGCTACTTATGGCTGATCTGAGTCCCAACTAAAAATCTCTGTGGAGAAAACTTCTTAGCAGAGGTTTCTTTGCTCATTTATGTTTTCTATAGTGCCCTGTGTACGCTCTACTATTTTCTACCTCCATTATTATTTGAGGTCTCTTTATGGAAGGTAAAAGTTACAATATTGTGCATTGACCATAAGATGGAATACTTTCTGTGACTCAGAGAAACACCTAGAATTGTGATACGGTTTCACCTGCTTGATCAAATGAGCCAAATAAAAAGATTTTGTGCACTACTTATTGCTGTTTGGTGAACATCAAAACTACACCTCAGTCCTTCAGTTCAGCACTTCTAAGTAGGCTCCTCATAAAAATAAAATCATGGATATGTTTGAGTGTTTCCAGTTGGAGTGTGTTTCTTACTGCACTGTTCCTCACCCCATCAGAGTAACCTTTCCTACAGCTGGGTGGAAATGTCACACATGCCATACTGTTGCTTGTTCTCTTGTTTTGGGCTTTTTTTCATAGCTGCTGGTTCTAGGACTCTCTTTCTATAGACTGGTAACGTAATCAGTTAAATTTTTTGGAAGGCAAAGGAAAGCAGTACTTCACACTGGGGTTCCCCTTCATTTCAAGGGTGAATATACGTTCCTCTACATTTTAACTACAGAAAATTGACAGTGCATTTACATCTCTGCCTACCTCACATACCTTTCAGGACACATCTTCATTATGTGGTCAGAAAACAATGGGTCCTTAGCTGTTGGGTACATGCAATTTACATACCTTTAAGACCAGCAGACAAAGAAGTGGAAAACTTTCATTCATAGCTGCCAGCTCATTGGATGACACAACATATTTTCTTCCACTTGATTCTCATACACCATTTATTGAGTAACAGGAAGAGTAATTGCTTCAGGAAGACTTCATTACTAGATGTTTAACCACAATAAAATTTTATGAGCTTTATGATGCATTACAAAGTTCTGTAGGAGGCAAAAATGTCTTGAGTTTCTGAGTTTGAAAGGTTGCTCAATCAAACCCTCTGCCAGTTCTCCCTGTAGCTCGAACTGTCTCGCTGTTCCTGAGTATCTTCTGAAAAATTAGCTACTCAGATCATGAGCACTGGATCCCTGCCTCTTTTGCCAGTGGTGCGCGCACAGATAGTTTCCAGATAAGGAATCTTCCAACCAAAAAAATGGATAGATTTTATTCAGGGTGATTAGAGTTCAGCCATAGGGTAAGAATAATGATAGGAAGCTTTGGAGGAAGTTATAAGAAACTGGGGAGAAGAATCTGGAAAGAAAAAGCCATTGTGGTTTTGTGACATGGTATAAAAAAACAGATCTATATCCAAGGTGGAGTAGTAAGAAAAATTCATTGGAACTAATGTTATCCTTTCTCAGTAGCTCTGCACATAATCTCCTTTCCAGTTTCGCCCTCTCTCTTGCTGCAGGCATCACTCAGGCTCCAGTTTGGTTGAGGGAAAGTCCATGAGCATGTGCCAAGCCACCAGGGTCAATTTCTAATTCTCACACTTTCTGAAATGTATTTTTTGTGGACTTTTTCCTCCTTTAGTGCTTTCTCCAGACATTTGAGTGTAGAAGTGCTCTTTTTTTCCACCACATTACTTTCCTCTATGTACCCATTTGTGGTCAGTAACCTGGAAATGAAGTCATCAAGATTATTTCAAAGGACAGAATTTTGGAACAGAAAAGAAATAGAGTTTGTCCCTCGAGACTTTTCAAATATTCATAGAAATTAAAGGAGAATCAACTGTCTAGGGTTGTATGGCCTTTGCTATTTTACAGGGGAATCTGGGGAAAAAAACCACAACCAAACTGGCCTCGAGTTTGAAGATGGGGATGCATTTTACATTATCTACAGACTGGGTTTTAAACTGTGCCACGACAAAAATAAGTTCTTGAGTAGCTGTTTTTTGCTTTTCCTTATTCTGAATTTGTGGTTTCTTACCACAGAATATTTCTTTCTTTTCTCTAGGGCTTCATTAGGATGTTTAGCATCGGTTACCTGATCCAGTGTTGCCTTCGGATTCCATCCACCTTCCGGCATCTGTTTACAGAGCCGTCGCGGCTACTTTCCCTCTTCTACAACAAGGAAAATTTCCAGCTTGGAGCTTTTCTGGGATCTTTCGTCAGTATATACAAAGTAAGCTTGTAACATACAGAAATGACCAACGCCATGTTTTTTACTTCACTTTTTGGAGCTTCACAAAGAGCTTTAATATCTAACTGCTTAATATTACTGATGCTGTTGGCTACAGCATGTCACTGACAGGTTCCACAGTGTTACAGGAATCACACTGTAAATAGAAAACTAGCCTTACATTCCATGTGGGTTATTTTTGTCATTTCTGAAGAAACGAGATGGATTTTGCAGCATGATATCGAGATCACAGAATCACAGAACTGTAGGGGTAGGAAGGGACCTCCAGAGATCATCGGGTCCAACCCCCCTGCCAAAGCAGGCTCCCTAGGACAGGTCACACAGATAGGCATTCAGATGGGTCTTGAATATCTCCAGAGAAGGAGACTCCACACCCCCCTGGGCAGCCTGTCACAGGGCTCTGTCACCCTCACTGTGAAAAAGTTCAGGAGACGTGGCGTGCTTCAGAGAAAATGAATTCAGATTTTGGAGGGACTTGCTGTTGCACAGAAATGTTTTAGTGCAGACACAAGTGTGAGGGCAGCAGTGGCAGCGTTGCCAGAGAGAAGCCATTCGCAGATTCTTTCTCGAGTGAAATATCTGGAATTCTTTACTTGACACTAAATAGCAGGAGACTGGCAGAACGTGTATCACATGCAGCTGAGGAGACACTGCACTTTCCACTTGGACGTCTACCCTCCTACCCCATTCTAAGATGACAGATTGCAAAACGATCCGTGTTCATACAGGGCTGTTGGAATTAATTGAATGATGTTTATTTACGCCAGACGGGAACGTGATGAAACACGTGCCCTGAGGGGGAATATATTGCACGGTGCAGTGCTGGAGTGGCTTTTGGGCTATCATAGTCTTAATGCCACGTGTCATTTCTCAACTGCCACTTTAGTTGCTCTGCAAAGTTAAGATCATTCTGTATTGTACAGGGTAAATATTACCGAAGTTTTTTTTTTTAAAAATGAGTGTAGTGTGAGCAAAACAGCATTTTACTTGGCTTGCAGTCAGATTGAGAGATAAGAACTACTCTAAGGTTACAGAGTTTAACATTTTTGATGGCAAAGTGCAAATGGGCTCTTCAGAGTTTATTAGAAAATTACATTTTGCCTCAACCATAAGGAAAAGAACCTTTAGAGAAAATGTATTTCAGCAAAAGCTGAATTTATTTTGGTATCTTTAAGAAACTCCAGTTGCAAAGTGTGATTTAGTTCTGTAGGTACTAATTTTTTGAGGGTGACATATTCCGACCTTTATAATTTATTAAGTATGTACTCAGCACTAGTGAGCCTGCACCTCGAGTGCTGTGTTCAGTTTTGGGCCCCTCACTAGAAGAAGACATTGTGGTGCTGGAGCATGTCTAAAGGGCAACAAAGCTGGTGAGGAGCACAAGTCTGATGAGGAGCAGCTGAGGGAATTGGGGTTGTTTAGCCTGGAGAAGAGGAGGCTGAGGGGAGACCTTGTCACTCTGGTCAGATACCTGAAAGGAGGCTATAGCCCGGTGGATGTTGGTCTCTTCTCCCAAGTAACAAGTGAAAGGACAAAAGGAAATGTCCTGAAGTTGCACCAGGGAGGTTTAGGTTGGATTTTAGGAGAAATTTCTTCAGCGAAAGGGTTATCAGTCATGAAACAGTCTGCCCAGGGAAGTGTTTGCACCACCATCCCTGGAAGTATTTAAAAGTCATGAGGACATGGCACTTAGCTACATGGGTTAGTGGTGGACTTGGCAGTTCTGGGTTAACGCTTGGACTTTATGATGTTAAAGGCCTTTTCCAACCAAATCGATTCTGTGATTCTGTCACTCCACTTTGTGTTACTGTCTGTGTTCCATCATGTACACAGGTTGAGGTTGTGGTGTATTTTTCTTCACTCTGAAAGACTAGACCACAATCAAAAGGAAAAAAAAAAAAGTAGAAATGCTTGATGCATTTTAAATCCAAAGGAATTTATCTATGGTCTGCTTGTAAAAAAAAAAAGCCCATCTTGTTCCAAAGAGCAGTCAAAAATGCCATTGTAGGACTGTAGTAGCTGTACTGTTCGTATTTTGTGTTTCCCTTGCTGTTAATTAATGTCAGCAAACATGGATGTGCAGAAAATGGTTAGCCATGGTAGCCTAAGCTAAATTAATTTACAAGTTTGAGTAGGAAAGGCAACTGCCACAATTACATTGTATCAATGGCTTTGCAAGGAATTTATTGATTGAAGATGTGCACTGTTAAATAGTGCATCTGTGGTACTGTGTCCATTTAAGACTCAGATATTAATTAATTTTCTCTTTTAAATTTAATGTCTTTTTCAAGAGAGGTTTCACCTGAGGGTTCACCAAGATGATTTGAGAACTGGATGATAGGACATGCAAGCAGGAACTGGGAGAACTGTGTTTTAAGCTGGACTGAAAAGGCGTAGAGGAGATTTTATTGCTATCTACACCTCTTGGAAGGGTGATAGGGTGAAAGGGAATGGATACAAGCTGAAATACAGGAGATTCTAAAGAAATACAATGAAATAAGTGTTCTTGTGAGGGTGGCCACGTTGCCTAGTGAGGCTATGTAGTCTCCATCCTTGGAGATGCTCTAATTAGACCTGCTTCCGGATGGACCAGATGGTGTCCAGAAGACCTTTCCAACATAAATCATTCTTTGATTCCATGAAAAAGACTCGTTAGGTGGCTTAAGAAGCTGATACACATATTTCAAAGGACATCAGTGAGCTGTCCTACCAAATTTTATATGCCCTTGGTGCCATCAGCACTGGATTGGGACTGATTAAGCAGATCTTGAACCATTCAGAAGCAAACAGAAAATTACTAGGGATAAAATTTGGAGACAACATATGGATTTCCCAAACAGCTGTAAAAACAATGCAGAGGAAGTGGCAGATATGGAACAATCTGGATCACTTGGTAACCTGCAGTTGTTGAAGTGAATTACATTTTAATACAGCCTAAGCCACAGTTACTTACATCCATTCTGGCCTGAACAGCTGTGAATTATCATCTTTGTCAACAGTCAGGTTATTATGAGTTTTACTGTATCTTTTAATTATATGCAGTTCTAACATCTTAGATTGATGTGTTTTCCTGGTTCTAGAATTTGTTGGATGCATGGAAAAATCTATAGGTGTTTTTTTGGTGTATAGTTGGAAAAGACATCATTGTGAGAAGTAGTCTAGGCAGCGACAGCTAATGAGGATGATGTGAAGTCAAGATCAGCTTTGAAATTGGAATGGTGTTCAAATTAGATTGATCTGTTCTCTGATTTTGAAGGAAATGTTGACAGTAAACTTAATTACAATATTAAAATGTTTCAGGTACTGTGGATTATGGATTATTATCCCTGTACACTCTTCATTCATACTGTTTGCAATATTACTAACATATAGAGGAGTATCTCCAGTCATTCCATGCATTATGGAAGAGAATACCTAGGATTAATCCTGCTCTCTGTTATTTACAGGGTACTAGTTGCTTCCTGCGTTGGGTACGAAACCTAGACGATGAGCTTCATGCACTTGTAGCAGGTGGGTCCATGCAAAGAAGTCTGTATTGCCTCTGTTGGGACTCTGCAAGTATTTTTCTTGTGCACATAGTTGGGTGTCTGTCTACCTATTCCCTTTCCAATCTCATGTGATGAAAACAGGACTGTATGTGTCAAGGTTGCATGAAAATCACAGTTGTGTTTCAAGTGGTTTCAGGTAGAGTTGCAATTAAAATTGTAATGCAAATTCTATAAATTGGTGTGTTTCTTACAGTCAGCTTCAAGGATAATATATTATTGTAAACACAAGTGTAAATGATAAAATCAAGGTCTTCTGAGTTGGAAAGGACCTGTAAGGATCATTGAGTCCAACTCCTGGCTCCACACAGGCCCAGCCAAGTCAGAGCATGGGACTGAGGGCATCATCCAGATGCTTCCTGACCTCAGACCAGCTGGATGCTGGGACCACCTCTCTGGGGAGCCTGTTCCAGTGCCTGACCCCCCTCTCAGTACAGAACCTCTTCCTAACATCCAACCAAAACCTCCCCTGTCACAGCTTCATGACATTCCCTCATGTTCTATCCCTGGTCACCAAAGAGAGGAGATTGGCGCCTGTCCCTTCTCTCTCCCTTATCAGGAAGCCATAGAACTTTTCGTATATTTTCCTACATTTATTGTTGTAGAGAGGTGAGGCTGAAATACTGACTCTCCCATACATGACAGAACACCCATTTGAAAGTATGAAGCCCCACTGGATCCAAAGGAGGATCCTTTTGCCGTTAAAATCTGTGTGGTGTTGCAGGCCCTTCCCTGCTGTTTGTGCATCTATTGGAGCCTCAGAGGTCTCTGGTGATATTTTGCTCCAGAGCACTGAACCATAGATTTGTTTCAAAGTTTTGAAATTCTCTTTCTTTTTTTTTAATGACATAAACCATATTTTGATGGGCAGCACAGGGATATCACTGAAGTTTGTTGTAGCAACAGAAAGCATAATCTTGTGCAGTGTTGAGCTGACATACTGCAACAGCAACAACAAATCACAGTCTTAACAATACTTTTGTTTTCTAATCGTTACAGGGTGTCTAGCAGGATTTTCTATGATGTTTTACAAAAGTACTACTATCTCTATGTATCTGGTGTCCAAATTAGTAGAGGTAAGATGTTTCTCTTGAAACAGTCTTTTATTTAATCTATTTTTTTAAAGCAGAGAAAGAAAATGAACTTCACAGGCTTTATTGTGTGGCAGTGGTGTGTTTCAGTAGGTGCGTGCCAAGAGGCAGTGCCGTTCTGTGGTCTAATTCCTTTTTATTTTCCTTTCTGTGACTCATTGTAAAGGTCCTTTATCCACTGGTCTCCATGTATATTCTCCATGATTTTTTAATCTCCTGATTGCCGTTTGCTTTTTAGCTTTTGGAGATTTTTTAAATCTTAAAGTTCCAAGAATGTCTGTTCTGCCAGAAACATAAATCAGACCTAGTCCTTAATTGCAGATTTATTGCCAAAAGCTACAGCTTAACTTCCTGCCTTTGTTCCCTAATTTTGGCGTTCAACAGTCTAAGATAACTCCAAATAGTTTAGGTTTTAGTCTATAGCAGGAGTTGTTTGTCAGCGAGCTTCAACTGATTGAATTCCCAACTTTGCAACAAACTTCATTCTAATTACCACTTTTCAGACTTGAGTTATTTCTATGAACTTGTTAAAATTAGGACCCTAGGAAGAAAAAAGTTTGTAGAGTTTGAGTATGTTGATTATACTTTGCTAACCAGCCCTTGATTTCTTACTGCAATTTTTCCATAAAATCAGGACTTAGTCATGGTTATTTCCCCAGCAGCACCACTGGAATAAGTTGGGAGCATTCCCTTCTTATGCATCATCCCTGAGTCACAAAGCTTCCTCCTGCACACCTCAAGAGCCTTGTCCCCTGGTGATACTTACCCACCTCTGTTACCAGAGCAGAATTCATTTCAAAGAATATAAAAAGAAGGAACTTTTCTTTTTTAAAAGCATAAAATTAAACATTAAAAGGGAAGGTATGCTCAGTTTATTCTTCCTCCTTGTAATCCTAGATGAAGCTCTGAAGGCAGTTCAGATATTAATTATAGAAAAGCAACTCATGAGTTATCCATATTGACTTTGAGAACACCAGTTGGAAAAACCCAATATTATCTTGTATTGCTGATGGTTTTCTCTGGACTTTAAGACATTGTGGCTACAGTAAAATAGGAAAAGTGCTGTGTGTTCTTTCTTTCGTTCTGTTTTTTGTGGGGGTTGTTTTAAACTACTTTTATAATCTTACGCAAGCCAAGGGTAACTGACCAAAGAGGCGTGTGCTGCTTTGGAAGGTCAAGCTGTGCTCAGGAAAATAAACTTTACATGTTTTCTCAGAAAGAAAAGTATGTGATTTCAAGCTGTTTAAGACCAGTGAATATTCACTTTGTTGGAATACATATTGCATTGTTCTTTCCCTTTTTTTTTTTTAAATTAAGAATTTATTATAGCAAACCTTTCCTTTTTTAAATCTTTAAGATCTATAGTAGCTTTTTAAAGCCCAAGCTGTAGCTAGGTCCTGTTCTGTGCATTTATCGCCTCTTATTCTATTGATCGTGGATAACGTGGATCACTTGATGTGATCTGTGATAACATCAACTAGCACAGTCGATGTCACATTTGTGGATGCATACATAAATGTATAAATCCATAGGTAAGTAAAGTTGACCTGTTACTTTGAAAAGGTAAACAAAAAGTAAAAAGCTACTTTGCTAATTTTGTTTCATTCAGTTTTCTTTTGGCTTATCTTTATAGACTATATATTTCAAAGGCATTGAAGCAGGGAAGGTTCCCTACTTTCCCCATGCGGACAGCATCATCTATGCCATTTCTACATCGATATGCTTTCAGGCAGTAAGTATGGCATCTTCTAACAGAATATGAAGTTCTTCTCATTTAAGTCAAATGTTGAATGAATTGAGGAGCCACAGGGGTAAGTGATACAGAAAATGTGGAGGAATGTAGTGATTCCAGCAAGATGCTGTGAATCAGGTCTCCTGTGTTCTGCTTTTGAGTGTCACAGTGGGAAGGTCATTTCTAGGACTCAGGGAAGTGCTGGAGTCACCATCCCTGGAAGTATTTAAAAGGCGTGTAGATGTTGTGCTTGGGGACATGGTCTAGAGAAGGACTAGGCAGGGTTAGGCTGTGATTGGACTCGGGGATCTTAAAGGTCTCTTCCAACCTACGTGATTCTGTGATTCTATGTAGATGAATACATTTTGTAAAGCATCAAATTCTTGGGAAGGATCTTCAAATGGATTGACCCAGAAGATAAACATAAATGTATAGACTTTTATAAGTGTATGAAAGGACCATTTTTTCAAGGAGACAAACAATATATTGCTCTATTTTATGAGGGGTTTTTTAATCAACTGGAATTTTTCATTTTCAGCTAACTTGAATTCAAGTTGCCTGTTTGAAAGAATATGCAAAAATTAGCCAGGAAATGTTAAGATTTATGTTTGAAACAAGCCATACTTACCATCTTTTGCCCTTCCCAAGTAAATGACATGCTTTCATGACCAATCCCTTTATCAGCTCCATCAGCCATAAAAACTTCTTTTCAGTGGTACCCAAATTACTTGCCATTATTCTGATATATCTTCCCCTCTCTAGATCTGTTGAAATATCCCTGGAACTTCTTGGTTTTTTGTCTATAATGATGCATATTTTTCTACCCCTCAATAAAGAGAATATAAAATTATCCTAAATCAGTCTCCTGCTGTCTCTTGATTAGCAGAACAGTTCCACTCCTCCTCCTCATTTCTCCCATGTATTTGGGAAGATCTCTTATTCTAGTACCAAAGTGAACTGATAGTTTAGTACTTGGGATATGCCTGTAGGTCTGCAGCATTGAGATCTCCAAAATACTATTGGCAAGGACCATTGTATAAGGTTAGCAGAAATATAAATGTGAGAAAAGGGGAAAAAAGGGTTTATTCATTGCTAACTACTTGGATAAGGAGCCCAAGACTGGAAATAAATTGCTCAGTTAGGAGGAAGGAAGGAGAGGGAAATTAGCAAGGGGATAATGCTGAGATGTTTTGTTACTCATAAGTAACCTGGAAAATAATGGAAGAGAAAACAAGGATTTTGGTTATATAACATTAGTTAAGACAAGTAATGTGGAATAGAAGGGCAACTTCAAGAAATGCATCACAAATGCAGTGAGTGGGGGATAATATAGCAGGTAAATTTGGCACCCACCAGTGCAAAATCATGCCCGTAGGAGTAATACTGGTTTAGTAGTGCTTCGTCTGCAATGAGATCTAAGTTAATCACCACCACTTTTGAAAGATAGACTTCTGGGGATATCAGTCTGGGCTGGTGGTGGTCATATACAGCATCCAATTCAGCTGTGAATGGTTCTTTTACTGGTAGCACTGGACACTGGCAGGTGATCACTGCTGCTTTCTGTACATGAATAATGAGATGGTTTTAAAAATATAATTTAAATATATATGTATATATTTCTGTAACTGTCTTTTCACTGGTTTTGGCAATGTAATGTAGCAGATTAAGCTTTTTCCCTGATGCTGTTGGCTGGCTCTGACAGAATTCTCTCCTTGCAGGCTGTCATGGAAGTTCAGAACCTGAGACCTTCGTACTGGAAATTTCTGTTACGACTAACAAAGGGCAGGTATGTAATTGGGGGTATGTTATAGCCTGTCTAAACACGCTGTTGATCACATTCATCTTCCCATGTCATTCCTGTCAACAGTAGAGCTGTCAGAGTATGTTGGGGCTGATTTCCTGAGTATTTGCTTTTCAGATGGTTTCCAGCCCGCGTGAAGCTCTTCCCTGCTGAAGCGACAGTGCTAGGCTTAGTCTAATGACAGGAGGAAAGACTTAAATCTTGTTAAGACTGTTTAGCAGATGAATGTTTTACTTGAGGGCTTTTTTACCCTCAGTTCACTTGAAGAGTGGAATGCTTTCAGATTTCAGTGAAATAGGAAGAGTCTGGTAAACAAATAACACGGGTTGAAGAAATCGCTTCGCATGTGCAGTGATTGACAGCGTGGCAGTGCTACGTGTTTGAAAGCATCACTAGAAATGTCAGAGTACTTTGAAGATTCAGTAGTGTTCTGTAGGACACACTTCAGTTGGGAAAGGGAATTTTTTTCTTGGAAAATGAATGAAAAATACCCACTGATTATAACCATGAATTTACACTTTGATATCTTACTGGATATTTTTTCTTTTACTTGCTGTGGGCATCTAAAATGCTTACCTCTTAAAACAGATTTTGCTGTAATTGTTTTATAAAAATACAGTGAAGTGTATGCTATTATACTGATGTAGCATGTGGCAGAAATAAGGCATCCAAATCGTGATGTAGATCTGTTTATGAATGGGATTAGCAAAGGTACTGTCTGTGATGACAGTGAGTTCCCCGGGCTGTAAAAATAGAAGTGAAATCAGAAGCCAGTCCCTGGAGCATCTTGAGCCTACACTCCCCATGGCACGGTACACTCTTAGCTGGACATTGCCAGATGTAGAGGGAAGGTCTCCTTGGGATGCCTGGAGGCGGTCCGCAGGCGACCTCTGAGGCTGTACAAACATGATACAGGGGATGATGTCAGTGCAGATGTCCAATTTCGGCTGCATTTTTCCCTTCTTGTGCTAATCCTAAGATTGCTTATGTTGAAAGAGAGGAGGGAAAAGAAACAGTTATCATTTATTCTGTCTGAAGCAAGTATCTATAGCAGTAATTTTGACACCCTCCATAAAGCTAGACTCTTGACATTTCATGCACCTTTCACTCAACAACTTTGAAGGCTAAGATGATGGAAATAGATTGTAACATCCTTAAAATTGTTATGCAGACTTGGGCAGGCATGGCCAGAGTCTGCTTTGCTAGGGTGAGAGAGAAGAGTAGTAGATTTTGGGTTGACTTTTTTGGTGAAGTTATAGGTAGAAGAGGACTCTCTCCTTTCCCCTTCTCCACAAGTTGTGTTATGTGAAGTGTAGCTACAAAAGGCACCGTTAATCAGATTTATCAAATGTAATTTTTTTTTTTAAACTTTATTGCCTGAGATAAAAACCTTGCACTTCCTAAGCAGTGCAGGCAGGAGCCTGTATTTCTTGGATCTGGGTAGTATTTTATCAAGTAAAATAATTTTATCAACAAAATTAATTAATGAGTATTTAATAAAATAAAATAAATTTAAAGAATTTTATTCTTTCAGAAGTTAATGACTAGTCTATTCACCTTCTCACCTCTCTTCTTTTTCAGGTTTGCTCTCATGAACAGGAAAGTTTTAGATGTATTTGGTACTGAAGCATCTAAGAACTTCAAGGATTTCACGCCGAAACTTGACCCGAGATACACTGTTGTACCACCAGAGCTACCACTGGAGCTGTCCTGAAAAGAACAGTATATCTTTTCATTGAATGTGCTCAGCGTTTTGTCCTGAAAAGTTAATTAACTTAACAGTCGTATGGATGGAGGAAGGCTTGGGCTCCGCTTCAGTATTACTTCAATGAGGAATGCTTTTTACCAATCAAAAATGCTGAAGCTTTGGAGGAAGTTGTGGCTTAGTGATTAAGCCCCTTCCATAAGCAGAAAATATTTCTGGATTACTGTAGTTGGTTGACAGTATGCTAGATGCCTGAATGAATTAAACAAATGAGTAATATATTAGAGAAGTAAAACATAAATATGCAGAATAATTTCAAAAGATCTGTAGTTCGTACCAGTAGAATATTACTTGGTAAAGCTGAAAGTAATTCTTACTTTACAGAGGAAGACACATGGCATAGTTTAGGTCCAAAATTTTACCTGTTCTTAAAACAATTGCAGTCGGGTGAAAATCCCTCCTTGGCTTTCTAAATAGGATCAGTGATTTATCTTACAAGAGCCACCGCCCACTCATTATTTCAAATTACAGTGTTTTTGCAGAGCTATGGTTGCAAAATAAAGCATTCCTTAGGAAAAGAAAATGCCTATTAATTCAGAAATGACATTCCAGGGCTGTAAATCCCGCTGACGATCCGGAGAGCAGACAAGGAAATTTAGGAGGCGGTAGGGGTGACTGCTGCACCGTGAGGAGCAGCGGGGTGTGGTGGTGAGTCTCTGCCAAGTGGAAAATGACAAAACCGGCGGAGGGAGGAATGAAACGTTCCAGCCTCTGAGATGGTGCTGGAAACAGCAGATGGGTTACAAAAATAAAAAAGCCAAGAACAAAACAAAACAAAACAAATAAGCAACCTGCCTCAAAATATACTGAAATTAAATGTTTGTTTTTAAAGGGCTTGACATCGTCCCTTTAGATGGCCTCGGCTTGTTTGTCGAGCTGCGAGACCAGACCAGCCAGCATTTCCAGCATCCTTTAACAGTGAACTGACCCCTGAGCTTAGCCTGCTGTAGGAGAACAGTTCTGACGACCTATATTAATAGTGTTTTTTCCTTCTACTTGGTGAAGAGTGGTTTTCCATCATCCAGCCACAGCTGGGACAGTTACATTCGGTTTAATATGGTTCTCGATGCAATAACTACTTAAGCAAATTCCATCTCATTTTTGCCCTGTATATTTCTGCAGACAATAGTTTGTGTCCTAAAGTGAAACCTTTGGTATGAAAATTGCTTTTTTTTTTTCCCCTCCTTTTTGGGCTTTAAAAAAAATATAGAATCGATCCAGGTGATGCTAAATGCTGTTTGTTACCCTAGAACTTAAAGAACAGATGAACTATATTCACATTCAACTGAAAAGAGATACGAGGTAAAGCAGGGAATGGAAATTGTAGTAGGTTGCATCTATTTTTAAGAGGAAAAAAAAGGAAGAAATCAGTGTGTTATTGGAAGTCTTTGTCAGATTAAATGAATTGGATTAATTAATAGAATCTTTGTCTTGTAACACTGTAATCCTACGCCAGCCTTAAACATACTTTAATTCCCATGAGTTTAATTGCTTATTACCAAATAGAGTAATTTTTATCAGATTTACAGAAATGTCGTGGAAATTGTACCGATCTGTGCACAAAATCTGCTTCCATCAGCTACTGTAATGGTGATGCTTTATCACTGTTATTAAGGGTGCTTCATCCTGTAAAACAAGCGGTTGTCCAAGTTAGTGTGAGTAGAGTTCTGCAAGCTAGTTTGTATGCAATATTTTATTGCTCGAAATATTATATTAAAATTCCTCAAAAGGAAATGCAAGTTAATTCAATGAGAACTTTAAAAGGGTCGTAATAGGTTTGTAGTGTTTTTCCACTGGAATATGGTCTAAAATATTTGACCTTGTAAAGTCTGAGAAGTTATATATTTTGCGTAATATGTTAGAACTGACACGCTATATTAAGAATACTTTCTAGTATAACTATATACTGTTCTCAAACTTCCAAGATATTTTATAGATGGATGAATTTTCTTCACTGGAATGACAATTGTGATTGTTTCTCTATTTGAGTTTTAAAAAAATCCAAGTGCTACATCTCAGCAGCTAAACAACAGTTCTATGTTTTCTTGCTTCCAAAATTGACAGTCCATGTTTCAAGTTATTTTCATGTAATATAAAAAGAAATTAAAATTTTTTAAATTATTTTTATTCAAATCAAGTATATGTAAGAGAAAAAAAATATAGTCCTAATGTTTTTCCCAATAATAAACAGTTCTTGCTTGAAAAAATAACTTTTTGTCTATGTTACTATTAATAAGCCATCAGGAGTCATCAGTGAGGTAATACAGTGATGAAGAAACAGCAGGAATGCTAGAGAGTTGGGCAGGGAGGAAGCAAATGAAGTTCAACAAGGACATGTGTAGGGAGGAATAACCCCAAGCACCAGTACAAGTCAGGAGTTGACCTGCTGGGAAGCAGCACTGCAGAGAAGGACCTGGGAGTCCTTTGGATTAATGCTTATGAATATCTAAAGGGTGGATGTCAAGAGGATGGGGCCAGACTCTTCTCATTGGTGCCCAGTGACAGGACAAGAGGCACTGGGCATGAACTGGAACACAGGAAGTTCTGTCTGAACATGAGGAAAAACTTCTTTACTGTGAGGGTGACAGAGCCCTGGGACAGGCTGCCCAGGGGGGTTGTGGAGTCTCCTTCTCTGGAGACATTTATGACCCGTCTGGATGCTGTCCTGTGCAATGTGCTCTAGATGATCCTGCTCTGGCAGGGGGTTGGACAAGATGATCTCCAGAGGTCCCTGCCAACCCCTTTGATCCTGTGAACTGGTAATTCTGTGAATGTGACTGAGCATTTAAATTGTATGTACTTTTTTACAAAATAAAGTCCTAACACAGCATAATGGAAGAGGTGATGCCAAAGTAGTTCAGCTGACAACTCCAGCTCTGTGTTTTCATGGGTACTTGTATTGGTTGACATTATTCAATGTTTAATGCACGCCTCTAGCTCTTCCCACCACGTGGCTAGACAGCTAGACCTTGTGACTGAAGCAGCAGTGTTCCCTACCACCTGATTTGGCATGGTTATTTGGGGTTTCTTTGATCATAAGATGGGTATCTGTCTGATTACATCAAACTTCCTGCAAAGGAAGTTAATTTTACAGAGAGGAGTACAGGGGGAACATTGCTCAGGAGATGTTAGGAAGTGATGGGTCAAACTGAAACGTCAGAATTTCTTCAGGTAGAGGTTTGGGGTGTCCTTAGGAAGGGGGTGCTCAGCTTCCTGCAGGCATCTCAGGAGCCTGTACCAAGAGCAGCTGCTTCAGCAGCAGCTCCCAGGAATCAGGAGCAAATATGTCTGTGGTAGGCAATTTTGTCACCTTTCCGAAGAGTTGTTTGCATGCAGGCCTCACCTGGGGAGGTTTTTGCCATCCCTACCTCTCTTCCCACACCACCTTGCCTGTGTATATCGCTGTGTCTGAGTGTAGCCCCCAATCTTGCACCCAGGCCCCCATGCTACTGCATCAGATCCCAGCCTGTCTCAGTTACTCATCCTTCTTAGTTTTCAACCTTCCCTTACTGTTACCCAGCCCAGTGTCAGCTGTCCCTTGTCCTCCCTTCTGTCTTACAAGCTCCATTTACCACCCCTGGGTGCCTCCTTTTATTTCTCCCCTAGTCTTGCTCCTTCCTTGTGCTTCCAGGGAATGCTGCTCCTGGCCCTGTGAGTAGTTGGGCAGGGGTGATCCCCATCCACCCTGGCTTTCACTGCTACCCATAGGTTTTGGTCAGCAGAGCTGCTTTAGGAGCAGCAGATTTCAGCAATGCAGATCTGGTGTTTTTTCCTCCCAATCCAAGACTTTCTGGCCTTGACTAAGATAGACAAAAACCCCTACAAAGTGAAGGTTACAGGGGTTTTATTTTTTTTTTTTATGATGGATACTCGTTAATATCCTTTGCCTGCCATCTTTCAGCTGATTCTCAGCCATACAAGGTGTGCTCCCACTCCAGACCTTCGCCCCTTTTTCCCAGTCCTGGTTGGAGGTGATGATCAAACTGTTGGCATCTGCCACTGAGATCCACTAAAGGAGAGGATTTTAAATTTTTTTTCCAGAATTATTTTAAATTAGCACAAGTCTGAGGTTAGTGCAGAAGTAGAGTCCTTCCACCAGGGAGTGCATGAAGGCATATAGACATTTTGATCTTCTAGAGAGTTAATAACAAAAGCAGAGTGCCTGTAATGACGCATCTTTAGTTTTTATAGGTCACTCCCTCTCAGTTTGTGAGGAAGATGAGTTAAATAGCAGAACTGCTTCAATGTCTATGCAATGATTTCACTGCTGAAGGTAAAAGCTTGAGTTTCCTTGTGTTGTCTCACACCTGGGTCTCCAGGACAGTCTCAGAAACCCTCCCTTCGGTAGGGGACATCTCTAGGCACAGCTGTCCTGAAAAAATACAGGAATTTGCTGTGTGGTCAACAAGTTCCATGTTCCCCCATGAAAACCAAGATGCCTTCCATAATATGGACAATGTGTTCTACCTCTGTGATAGCAGACCTGGGTCACTTTTACACTAGCCAGGGGACATTTCTCACAACTGACCATAAAGCTCAAAAGTAAATTTCAGAAAACTTGTTGGCTTGTTGCCTCAACTTGAGGGGTCCTTTATCCCAGGTCAAGGTGCTTTTCTGTTTAAGGATGCAGGAAAGGGTTTGTTCCAGGTGCTTGGTAACCTCTGACATATTACATGGTCTGAACTCAGCCATATGCTTGGTGAGTTAAAAATGCAAGATAGTTTGTGTGAAAATGCTTCAGTTTCCAACCGTGTGAGGGGAAAATATTTCTGGACAGATGGTCTTGATAGAGAGGAATCATAGAATCATAGAATGGTCTGGGTTGGAAGGGACCCCAAGGATCATAAGAGTTCGAACCCCCGTGCCACAGGCAAGGCCACCAACCCCCAGACCTGGATCTACACAAGGTTGCCCAGGGCCCCATCCAACCTGGCCTTGAACACTTCCAGGGATGGAGCATCCACCACCTCTCTGGGCAGCCTGTTCTAGCACCTCACCACTCTAAGGAAGAAAATCAGTGATGCTTAAGCTGAGGTTGTACTCAGCTTAGGTTTTTTTTTAACCACAACTACTTTTATCCTGGAGTGAAGGCAGAGCCCAGGCTCTTACATCAGCACGAGGGTTATGAATTCTTGCCATGGCACAGGAGAACCATAGGAGCAGGGAGGGGGTGGTAAGTAGAAAAAAAATGTATTTGGAGCCAGCAAAGACATTTTGGTGGCCATAACTTTGTACTTAAATACTGGTCTGGAGGTTTTCATGTCCAGGTTTGTGTTTCTAAGCAGCAAGACCTTCACCAAGGAGACTGGCATTTCCCTCACTTCACCCCTTATTCTGCACCCAGGTGAATCCAGAACTGGAGAGATACTTACAGATGATTCAAGCTGGAGGGGAGGGGGTGTGTGTCTGTGTGTCTGTGTGTCTGTCTGTCTCACTTTCACAAGTGACCTCCTTTTACAAAACAAGTAAGTTTTCTCCCAGTCTTTTGAGGGTACATTGGAAGCTTTTGATACTTTCCCCTGAGCTACAGAGTTTCCTGAGTTTTCTTATGGTTTAATAGAAGATTCTGAATGTTTTGCTTATCTTGTAGATGATTTACAGTTATGTCTGAGGTGATGGTATTTTTCCCCCATGAGTAGCCTAAAATGGCACTGCAGATATGCTGGCAGATATGCCTGCAGCCACACTGAAAGGTACTGCTTCCTTCGGGACACAGCACTCATGTTTTGCAACTGATGGATTATGTGTCTCTCCGTCTCCATCAACTGTGACACTTGTTTTACCATCAGGCTCCTCTGAATGTGCCAAGCAGAAACGTGAATTAGAGACCACTTTGATCTTAAGGGTTCTTTTTTTATTTTTCCTGGCACAGGCCAGGGAGTTTTCCACTTGCTAATTAAAACAGAAGAATTTTAAATATTAATGCCAAGGCTTTAACAAGGGTGGAAGAGGCTGGTTGGAAATCCAGGCAGATGATTAATCTTCTCATGATGGTGGAATCCAATAGATGCTTTTTTCCCGTCAGCTGCCACAACAGGGACATAAAAACTGCTGCTGTGGCTGTCGGAGCAGGAGCTGGTGGGACTGTTCCCAGGATTGCATGAAGGTTACAGAAAACCCAATTGCACAGGGTCGGGGCAAAATCAAGGCTTGTGTCAGCGTTTTCCTATTATTTTTAAGTATGAAGGCCTGCTTTCCCATTGCAGCCAGTAAAAACTTGCAAGAGGCAGATTGGGGAGAGGTTAAGAGACCTGGTGTGAGAGAGCACTGCATTAAGATACTGCTGGTTGCATCGTTTTGATACAAATCCAGCTGGTTTTATACAACAGTTCACCTGAATCCTCTTCAGGGTCACATTGACAGAAAAGAAGTGTCCTGCAGATCATCCCTCTTTAGTCTGGGAGGTCAGTCCTGCAGTCACAACCTTCCATGAAGCATTAAGCCCTGTCTTTGCTTTTGGTGACAAGAGCAAAGCAATGATTCCCATGCAGGGGATATCAGGGAAGTGAAAAAATCTGATAGGTGGTTTGATACCTCTTCTTTGTGCCTGCAGGCTTAAAAGTAGCAGAAGTCATCGACTTTCATACATGTTTTTCTGGATGGGATCAGCAGCAGAGTATGTTCATCTGCCCATGCAAAGTGTGCTGAAATCAGGGCAGGGACTCAGAGGCCCATAAGAACAAACGCTGGATCATTAAGCCCAAGGCCACTGACCACCACTGGCTTCCTCTAACATTTTGGAGTTTGTTTCTCAAGAAGCTACAGGAGTCAGCTAGGGACTGGGATGATTAGATCAGTCCCAGCAAACCAGAGTGAGCCAGACTTGTTTCCGTCAGAGACATGCCCAACGGCCTCCTGCAATTTGCAATATGCAGAACAAAGCTGCACTGATGAAAAACCTCCCCCTTTGATAGTGTTCTTCACATGTCGGCTTGCCTGGGAATTTGGCTCCATGCAGTCTCAGATGATCAGCTGCTTTCTGAGCACAACCTCAGGCTTCATGTTCTCTGCTTTGCAGCTCTGGGAAATAGAGCCTGAAAAGCAGCATTCGTGGTGCTCCTGTGGGAAGCCATATGCTCACCCAAGCTGGAGTTTCTGCTCACCTGTCTGTCACCCTTCACCCTCTCAGTTCTCATTCAACCCCTTGGGCAACCTACAACCGCTGAAGATTATCTGCATCCCTGCTCCAGGGCATGTAAAATCCAAAAGTGATCCAATGGGGCAAGCTCAGCCTTTTTGCTCAGCTGGGAACAGCAGCAGTGGGGCTGCCTTTCTCAGCCAAGGATGTGTTTGACCATAATGCTGGCTTTGATCTGTGCAGAGACAGGGATGCTGGACAGGAATTATTGCTTGCTCCAGCAATCATAATACCACTCAGCATGGGATTAATTTTTGATTCCATGAATTACTTTGAAATTGTTTTGCTTTAATATGTTGAGGTGGGAGTAAAGTAATCTCACAGAGATGAGAATGAGTCCAAATAAAACAGTGTGTGTAGCAATGCAAAGTCATTTTTCTGGGAGCCTAGGATGGTTGGGGCTAGATTTTCAGTCCTTAACTCAGTTCAAATCCTTAGAACAAATCCTCAAAAGTTTTCTGTGCTGTAATGACAGAGTGACCTTTTGCTTACTGTATTGGGAAATATGGCCCAAGATTTGACAATTTTAGCACTTCATGCTATCATGTAGAAGAAGAGTCTCCCTCAACTCCTGATTCTTCTCTCCTGCAGTAGGAGAGAAGCATGGACTAAACTCCCAGAGGACTTAGTAGTCTCTCAGTTTTGGTACATCAACCTCAAATAATGACTCCCAATATCCACCCCAGCTGCAGTTTACCTTGCCATTTGTGTGCTGGTTTCAGATGTGAAGATGGCTGAGGATCTTCTGTGTGTAGATGTCCTCAACTGTGATAGTGCTAAACACCTTCCCTGCCTCCCACATGCCCATGGGAACACGAGTCTCCCTCTGCTGAGGTCAGACCTCCAAGGCATCCACAAAACTGTCCAGAAGGAATGAGGTCTGGCCCATGCAAACTGGGCATGTCCCAGGGCTGTGTACTGCTTGGTCCTGGCCAATGTGTGCCAAGGGGCTTGCTAATGAATTAACATTGAGACCCCACCTGTTCCTCGCCCAGCGATGTCCCCTGGCACTCTGGGCTGGGTGAAGAGGCACAGCAGCCTTAGCTGGCAGATCTGCAGAGTTTGTTGTGATGTAGAAGTTTGAGTCCTGATGGGACTTGTCAAGGCAAGGCTTTGTCCCTTTGTTTTCACAGGAAGTTTCTGATTCCCAGCCATCACTTACTGCTGTTGCAAGAGAGGAAAGTGAGTCATGGAGTTTCCTATTGGCCTGAGAAGATATGCTGAGACATTACTTGTGAGGGACTCTGCTCAGACATCTGAGCGCCTGGCAGTGAGGGAGAAGTTGGGCAAAGAGCTCTCAGATTCATTAGCACAGCTACAAATTAATTGCCTGAGCCAGTAATGGACATAAACACGTTTCCCTCATGGGCAATCATTCTAGGAGGGGGTAGTGCTGCCTTTTCAAGGGATGAGATTAGACAGGGTGATATATGTTTTACAGCTTTACCCTCTGTAATTCGCCCCTCAGACAAAGCAGGGGAGGAAACCGGATGTGTGTGGAGCAAAGATGGATGTACCCGTTTCCTCTTGCTCACCCTCAGCCTGCTCTCTGGAAATCACTGGGAAGTTCACAGGCTTATGTTTATTTTGCTACCAGAGCTGTGCTGCCCATGATCCCTGCTGCACATGGGGAATGGCAGCAAGTCTGACCCAAGCAGGGCCATCACAGGGTATGCTGCAGCGGGTGTCCTGGGGCAGGAGATGCCTCTCTGCCTCTGGTCTCATTGGCCAAAGAAGATGTTCCTAGAGGTGATACCAAAGACAGAGGTGCCTCCTCCAGCACAGAAGGGCTATTTGTATTTTCTAGAGGCTTATCTTCAGCCCACCAAGAGGGCTGGTGTTCCTCCTTGTTCAGCAGCACCTGAAGCAGTGGAAATGCTGCTGTATGGGTTCAGTTTTAATGTGTGTATCAGGATCTGAGGTCATGCATGAAAAAGTGGAAGATGAGCATCAAGGGCTAGGCAGTGAGTGTGGACCTGAACAGCTCTTCTGTAGGAGAGATGGTGGCACTGACATGTGAATGTCTTTGGAGCAGGTAAGGGGATCTCTGCTCCTCCTCCCCTGCCTGATAGTTTGTCCCTTCCTGAAGAAAGTCACCCATCTTATCAAGACATTTTGGAAGAAGCTCAAACTTGCAACATGCCTGCAATGTTCCATAGGGTATGGCCACTGCTCATCTCCTTTTATGGGTTTGCTCCAGTGGAAAGACTAAAGAAAATTAAATTTCTTATTACAGTCTCTGTTGCTGTTACTCTCCAGCCACACAGCCCCTTGTCTCCGTGATGGCCATGAATGCTCAGATCCAGCCCTGCTTTCTGCTGCAGCTTCCCCAAGGGAAGGAGGAGGACTCCTCAGGCAGTGCTCAGATGCTAAGGTGAGAAATGCCTCCCTATCAATAAACATGTTTCCAAAACTACTCGCCCAGGAATCCTTCACATCCCTAATTGCTGTGATGCCATGATATGGCTTATGCATATATAAAAATACCCCCACAGTCACGTACACACATACAGATGATGACAGTGTGGGTTACAGAGGGTTTGGAACTTTGCTGCCTTTGCTTAGTTTTGCTTCATGTTATTTAATGTGATGCTACAGTGAGAAGAGACATTTGATTTTCTTTTTTAATCAGAGGACAATTATAAAGGAAGCACAGTTTTAATAGAGGTGTTTGTATGTATTTCTCTCCCAGCAATGCTTTATAAAAGTCTGTACTACTGAGTGTTGATACCAATCTTTTTCTGGTAAAGATACAAATTTTTATTAAAAATTTACCATAAGAAATAAAACCACATAGCTAAATTATCTCTGTCAAATAAATGGTGGTCAAGACTAATTTTTTTTCCATGGATATGTGCTTCCCTGTTCCTCCTCAGCAGTCTGTCTTCTGCAAGGATTTCTTGCATGAAGTCCTGCCCTATTAAAGACTTTGAATTCACTGAGGCCAAAATTTTACCTTCTGATTTTTGGGTTGTCTCTAGCTGAGCAAAGGAGTGTGAGATAGGGTTTGGTCTGTGTGAAGCTGCCTCTGATTCAGCTCTGGATCCCATCCAATATGTAGCCTGACCCAAAGCCACCCGCCTCTTTAGAAGCCTTCATGCTTACTCTGTGCTGACTATAAAAATAATATGATTTGCAACTGTTGATAACACACCCATAAAACCAGAGATGTAATTTGATTTCTGTGTCAATTCATTTTCAAATTACTTGCTTGGATGCAGTTTGTTGATGAGTGATGTTGGAGGGCAGGACAGGGGCTCCCACTGGCATGGTTTCACTGGGTAGTAGGTACTGGATTGCTGGTGGGTTTGATCCTGGGGTGTTTTTAAGCGCAGGGAGTGCCATATTTTGGCTCTCTGAACCTACTAGATGGAAGTGAGACCCCACCACCCAGGTCTGCAAGCCCGGGGTTGCCCATGGCAGGGACAAACTGGGCCAAAGGGCATAGTGTCATCATGGGAGGAGAGTTTTATTTTTGCAGGAATCCAGCTGGAGTTCACATGACAAGAACAATACCAAAAGTCTGAGTGTGCTGTGCTGCACCTCACTTGTGAGGGTTTAGCACATCAGCGCTAAGCCACATACATGTCCTGCCATGCAAAGGGTGTAAGCACAGGCTCAGACCCACAGCCATAGACCATCTGACAAAATTCCTGAGTCAGACTGTGTCTTTGTGCTTTTTAAGGCACCAAATGATATTTAGATAACCACTGGATGCTAATGTAGATGTCAAAGGCTCTTTTTCAATTTTTGCCCAGAACATCAAAGATTATAGTCATTTTAGTCAGCTGCATAAAGTACAGATGACGTTATGCAGCTGACTAAAGGAAAACCTATTGCTCTTCAGCTGCATAACGTACAGTTGACGTTCTGCAGCTGAAGAGCAATAGGTTTTCATGGAGCTGAACTTGTATTAGGGAAAGAAACAACAAGCAAAATGCAAGACCTCCTTCCTCAAACCTCTAGAAGATTTCTTTTATGGATTCCTACAAAATCCAAGGGCAGCGTTTTATAAATCTGATGGAGCAATTACTGCTGATTCCTTGCATCTTGGAGATCAAACCCCCTGATAGGGCCTCAAGCAAAGCAGCTGACCAGTGAAATATCCCCAAACCATTACACGTTACTTGAAATCCTTAGAAGATTCTTCATAGTCTTGTGGAGGAGGAAGGAAAAGAAGACAGAAGTGGATATAGCTGACAGAAGTGAAATAGAAATAGAGCAATCCTTTACTCTCTGTGTTTGGAGGGCAAGACCAGGCAGGCCACAAGTGAGCAAGCTTGTTGATGACAGAAGGACAGGAAACAGGAGAGGTAAATTGTATTTTTATAGGTGCCAATGAATTTGGATGCATGTTCAGCAGCCCTGACACTGAGACAGATTGAAGCCTGCAGAGGAACTTTTTTTTTTAATCACTGAGTAACCAGATTAAAAGCCGATATGATCTGGAAATAATTGGAAAGATATTATTTCCTAGTTCCCGTGGGAATGTGAGCTGGGATACTCTGTGCCAGTTGCTGTTAGCAGCATCTATTCTGAGAAGACCCCAAGTACCAGGTTACAGCAACCCTGTCTGGGAGTGAGTGGGCTCAAAGAGCAGCTGAGCCCACTTGTCTGCATTACCTCATCAGAGACATCCTGCTCTCTTCTTAGGCTGCAGGTGGAAAAGGAGAAGCCTAAGTTGCACCCTGCCAGAAAGCAAAGTGCCTTTAACTTACAGAATCAAGGTGTGGGTAATTTTTTTCCTTCTGTTTGATGCACTGGCTTTGTTTTGAAGGGTTTGATGCATTTTTTTGTGTACAAGTTTAGGGGAAAAAATACTCTTCCTTGCAGCAGATGGGAGAGCATGAGGCCAGTGGGGGAGAGCATCCCCTGGGTCTTGGGGACAGCAGAGTTCTGCAGAGTCACTGGGCCTCAGGAGGCTGTGAGAGGTTCCTCAACTTGCCCTGCTTCCTCTTCATCTTTGGAAGGACTCCTGCTGTCCTTTCATTTTTTCTGTTGAAACAATTTTTTTAAAGCCACATTTCTTTTCCTTTCTCCCCTCCCCGTGATGCTCAATTTTCATCAGAAAACTGGACATTGAAAAGATTTTAGTCAATGATTTTTTAAAAATATCAGGTTAAATATTAATTATAGGTACCTGGGCAAGCAGTAACACTGAACATGTTCACATCAAAAACGAGAAGCAGTCCAAGTGGATGTCTCTCTGGGTGACACCTTTGTTCTTTGTTCTCCCTGTCCTCCTTAGCTCCTGCTGCATTTTTGGGGTGGTAGTGGGACCAGGGAGAAGAGAAGCAGGGGGCCAGCATATTGAAGAGGTTGTGAAGTCAGCTCACAGAAGCTGCAGGAGCAAGAAAAATGTGACATCAGGTGCTGTGTAGCTCTGCCAGGAGGCTACTGCTGATCTTTGCCCATCCTGGTCTGCTGCTTGTCCTGTGGGCCAGGTCCTGGCCTCCTATGAGAGAGCCTGTCCGTGACACACCACCTCCCATCACCTTCTGCTCTGGAGGTCTGTGTGATGGCCACTGGTCACTTGCTGTGCGGTGACTGCAGAAACATGGCAATCTGGAGATGCAGGTCTGCCAGCGCCTCAGGTATCTTTGAAATGACCGTGCTGCATGTTGGCTTAAAATCCAGCCTGCCACGTGCTTCCAGTTGGTGTTGGGAGGCATGGGGTTTCCTCAGGGCTTGTCTTTGAGCAAGCTGCCAGGGCTCTTGGATATTATGGAAATGTAGCTGCATGGGCAGGAGGGTGATAACCCTGCTGCTGTGTGGCTTTCCTGGGTATGTCTCTGCTGCTGGAAGAGGATCCCTAGGGACCAGACACAGCTCTTCCTCTGTTTACCAATGTGAACATAGTCCTCAGGCCACCTGTCCTGAGTATCTTTCTTTAAAAAAAGAGAAGACAAATTCCTGAGTAGAGATCTTCAAATAAGAGAAATTTAGGCTCCTTTTCCCATTATGTCCTGGTGTCAGGTGGGTTTTCCCCACAGTCAGGCCTGACTGTGAGCTTGAGCAGCCTGTGGCCAGGTCTTGAGCCACCATTAGTCATGATGACACAGGTCTTGTTCCAGGGAAATTGGGGATTTTGAGGGGAGTTTGGACATGTCTGGAAGGCAGCACTAGGGAATAATTGTTGCATGCAGAGTGCTACTTCTGGAAACCTTCCTTTCTCAGCAATCATGTTCCTCAATCTTCCTTGATTTAGTGATTCAAAACACCCATTTCTTTCTTTATTCTGACTTCTGCATGGTGTTTTATTTCCATTTCTGCTTTCAGCCTCTTGTATGACATCAGGCAAAACTGTTTGATGTCTTTCAATTATTTCCTCTTTCATTCAGTGTCCATCATGGCCAGCAGGGACAGGGAGGTGATTGTCTCTCTCTACTCTGCCCTCGTGAGGCCCCACCTGGAGTACTGTGTCCAGATCTGGGGCCCCCAATACAAGAAGGATGTAGAACTGTTAGAGAGAGTTCAGAGGAGGGCCACAAGGAGGATTAGAGGGCTGGAGCACCTGCTCTACAAGGAGAGGCTGTGGGAGCTGGGCTTGTTCAGCCTGGAGAAGAGAAGTCTGCAGGGGGACCTCATTGCAGCCTTCCAGTACCTGAAGGGAGCAGAGAAACAGGAGGGGAATCAACTTTTTAAAAGGGTAGATAATGGTAGGACAAGGGGGAATGGATTAAAGCTTAAGAAAGGATGGTTTAAATTAGATATTAGGGGGAAGTTCTTTACAGAGAGAGTGGTGAGGTGCTGGAACAGGCTGCCCAGAGAGGTGGTAGAGGCTCCATCCCTGGAGGTGTTCAAGGCCAGGTTGGATGGGGCCCTGGGCAACCTTGTGTAGACCCAGGCCTGGAGGTTAGTGGCCCTGCCTGTGCCAGGGGGGTTGGGACTCTATGGTCCTTCGGATCCCTTCCAACCCATCCCAGTCTATGATTCTATCATTCCTCTCTGTCAGGACCATCTGTCCTGTAGAGCCAGCACAGTCAGTTGAGAGCTGTCCTCTCCCACCACACTATGAACACCGAGAAGATATCATGGGTGAACCAGGGAGTTTGTTTCTGCCTTGATTATAATTTTTTTACAGGATATTATTTTTTGAGTCCAAGGAGATGAGATATAAGAGCAGCTCAGTGCAAGACAGTTAGTGGATATAACCACAAGTGACCTGGGCTGGAAATGCCTGACTATTTTGTTGATGCTGTTATTGTTTACAGCCAATAGACAATGTGCAAAACAACATTTCTGTGTTGTTCAGATATTTATACATTTGTATCAAAACGATGCAACCAGCAGCATCTTAATGCAGTGCTCTCTCACACCAGGTCTCTTAACCTCTCCCCAATCTGCCTCTTGCAAGTTTTTACTGGCTGCAATGGGAAAGCAGGCCTTCATACTTAAAAATAATAGGAAAACGCTGACACAAGCCTTGATTTTGCCCCTGACCCTGTGCAATTGGGTTTTCTGTAACCTTCATGCAATCCTGGGAACAGTCCCACCAGCTCCTGCTCCGACAGCCACAGCAGCAGTTTTTATGTCCCTGTTGTGGCAGCTGACGGGAAAAAAACATCTATTGGATTCCACCTTGTGTAGCTCCAGGCCTGAGGTTGGTGTCCCTGCCTCTGGCAGGGGGGTTGGAGCTTTATGATCCTCGGGGTCCCTTCCAACCCTTGCCATTCTATGATTCTATGATTCTATGATTCTATGATCACGTTCCTTCTGGCCCTGTTCAGTCAAAAGGATACTTAATTTTAACTGTAAGCACGTGAGAGGTCAGTAATGAGAGATTTTTTGGATTAAAGAGGATCTTTTATTATGCATTTGTACAGCAGGAGGAGATTCTGTTGTCAAGGAATCACAGAGTGATGTAGTTTGGGAAGGAACCATGGGAGGTCATGTGGCCTAGCTTCCTCCTTAGATCTGGTCATTCAATGGTCGTGAGATTTTGCTAGTGGTAACAAAAGACCCTCTTAATTTATGGTTAGGTTTTTCCATGCTTTGTTCTCCTTTACTTTGTGCAGCTGTTAACTACAGGTAGAAATAGATATTTCTCAGAGTGGGAGAAGAATTTTAGTGCAACCTACGGTGTAGTCAAAATCAAACACTCTTAATAAGAAGTGACCTGTTTTCATGATGTGCTATACAGAATTAATCTACTTCTCACTGCTTGATCTGAAAGAGATGAGTTCTCCTGCTTTTTGTTCATTGCCAAGCCACTAGCAACTGGGGTATTGAAAGTGTGTCAGCCAGGATGTCAGAAGACTAGAAGTGACCAAAAATGAAACTTCTTCCTGTGTCTTCCAGATTACCAGACATGGCTCAAACACTTGCACTGCATAATTACACTGATATGGAAAATGTCAGGAAAAATCCCCAAAGGATGTCTTATTGCCCAAGTCCCTCTCACCTAATGCTGTTTCAATCCCATAACAGCTGAACTTTGTAAATTCAGCTAAGACAAGCAGCAATGAAACAGTCTAATAGACTTGAGGTCCCATTTGGCATCAGATGACATTAGTGCCTCTGAACCTGGCTCTCAGCAGGTACAAGCTGGGAGGGCTTTGCCTGGGAGTTTTGACATAGTTGTGCTAGTTCAATGCAGTTCAGGACTTGTACTGAACTCTCTATGTTTGTGCACAGGACACAGACTGATGGTAATCATCTTCATGAGGAGGAGATTCAGAAATCTGTTGCCTGATTGTCCTTATTTTCAGTAAATCAAAACTACTGAAATCAGTTGGATTCTCTTCTCCTTTAAGAGCAAGTTACACACAAGATGCTAACGTTTAGTAGCACTTCACAAAATCACAGAATGTTAGGGGTGGGAAGGGACCTCCTGAGATCATCTAGTGTCCCCCCAGCCCCTACCAGAGCAGGACCACCTAGATTAGGTCACACAGGAACACATCCAGGTGGGTTTGAGTGTCTCCAGAGAAAGAGACTCCGCAACCTCTCTGTGCAGCCTGTCCCAGTGCTCCATCACCCTCACTGTGAAAAAGTTTTCCTTATGTTTCCATGGAACTTCGTGTGCTCCAGCTTGCACCTGTTGCCCCTTGTCCTATCTCTGGCCATCACTGAGAAGAGCCTGGCTCCATCCTCCCAACTCTCACCTTTTACATATTTATAAACATTACTAAAGTCACCCCTCAGTCTTCTCTTCTCCAAGCTAAATAGGCCCAGCTTCCTCAGCCTCTCCTCGTAAGGAAGATGTTCCACTCCCTTTATCATCCTGGTGGCCCTGTGCTGGACTCTTTCAAGTAGCTCCCTGTCCTTGAACTGAGGGGCCCAGAACTGGACACAAGATTCCAGATGCTCCACAGGAGTTGTACCTGGCTCAAGAGTACAATTCAGCCTAGTGAAGCTATACAGCTGTGCTATAGATACAGGGAAAGAAAACAGCTCATTTTCAAAAGAAAATCCCCAATCTACATAAATCAATAAATCCTCAGAATAAAAACTGTTTTCAGACTTTAATTTCCTCAAGGCACTACCTTGTCCTTTGAGCTACTGTTTTAAGCATGTTATTTTGAAATCATAAACATTTAAACTAAGACCATAAAGTTTTAAGCAGGTATATTGCAGACTGTGTAAATGTGAATATAGATAATTCTCCTAGTAAAGATGAAAGTATTTATAAACTTGTGATTGCAAATATACACACATTTTGAAAACATCACTCTTCTTGTACTTGGAATATTACTTCATCATGAGGGAATTGGAAGACTTTGTTCAGCCTCACAAAGCTGCAATATTTTAATATAAACAACCCATTCAGTTCAGCAAGCTACTTAAACTTCTGCTTCAACTCTGTTTGCTTCAAGCTTTGATTTCTATTAGTGCTCTTTCAAGTTAAGCATAGGCTTAACAGCTTTTCTAGATCAATGCCTAGGATGTCAGGTGACAATTCAAAAGGTGACATGAGTCAAAGAGCTTCTTCTTTGGTCTTATTGTTATCCCTAAACCTGTTTTGCCCAGTTCCAAGTGTCCTTTTCTTTAATGGACCACTGATGAGTTGTTCATAGCCTTGAGTGTTCCCAGTGCCAATGTGTATCCCTTCTCCCCAGTCACCCACACCACAGCCTGTCCACATCACATCCCACGTCCCCATTCTCAAGGCCCATGCTATCATACCAGGCTTGTTTTCCTGTGCAATACAACATTACCCTAGGGCCATAAACATTTAATTTGGTACAGAATAAGTGTTGTCTTTATAAAAAATTATGGTTTGACCACATTATTTTTACAAAGAAAACAAATCAGGCAATAGCTACTACCATGGTTGCTAGAAAAAATTGCTGTTGCAGCTGAACAAGTTAAAGCAAAACTTTAGGCAAGCTAAGACATGTTTGAAAAAAGCCTGCCAAGTTGTGAGGTCTTGCAGAGATAGAATGAAGCCTGTGGCCTTTAACTAGCAATGGAAAAGTTCAATTTAATGGGATACAGGGCAACAGCAAAACGAAAGTCTTGAACAGGGGTAGTGCTCAGACTGACTGTTGAGAAACAGCACTAACAACCTCTTCTTATCCTGATAATTTCTCTCTCAGGAGACCATGAAAAGGATGTGATGCTATGCTGACTACTGTTGATGATTTTCTTGTCCCTAATGTGCCTGAAAATAGTTTATAGGATTGGTGGCTCCACCACCTTCCAAGGGATTGAGGTGAGGCTTACTGGCCTGTAATTCCCTGGCTTCTCCCTCTTGCTCTTCCTGAAAATAGAAGGGAGATTTGTCTCCCAGTCATCATGATTGACCAGTTCTGCAGTGAATTACTGACTTGTTCTATTAGCACCTTTCTGCTCACACCCTTTTCCCTCACTGGCTGGATTGAGAACACCACTTGGGTCTGTAGTCACCTCTGATATTCTCCAGCTTTCCCCTGGCAGTATTGTTTGTGCCCAGAGGGAATAACAGAAATGGTAGTAGTCAGAGAGCCAGATGAGCTGCAGCAGCTGCTCTACAACAACCTGGATCCTGGCCTGTGGCAAGCAGCAAATCTCGCTAGGTGTTTGGTCAGGTTGACAGACAGATGCCTCTGTCCTCCACAACAGGGAGTGACCCGTTACAACAATTTGCCGTCTTATGTTGGTAGTCCTGCATGATTTAAGGCTAAGAGGACCAAGTCTTGGCTGTAGTCACATCTGGCTCCCCTTCAACTTTGATGGCAGTGATTCTATTTTGCAACTGTAAGCCCTTCAGTGGGGTAGGAGCCTTCATCCTGATGCCAGAAATCACTGGCTTTCATTTTTTTCCTTCTCCAGAGTTTTTTCTCTCTTGATAGTGGGAGTAGATGCTGCCTGCTTCTCTGCTGCAGAATTGTGGGGACAGTCTGCAGAGAGAAAGAGACACTTTGGTGCTGCGATTCATCTGTCCTATCTTATAAATCCGTTTTAGGGTGAAATGACAGCCCCTAGAAGGGCCTGGTTTCCTCCAGTGACTGCAAAGGTGTTTTAGATACAGGAGTGACATAAAAATCATGATTCTCAGCATGTGACATCAGAAAATGCCTTAGGAAATAATTGCAAATTGAGAACGGTAAGAATGAGATGCCTTTTATAAACATTCACAGATACATCCCTACACACATTGTAACAAACAATGTGGGGGAAACGGAGATAATGAATGGACTCTAAACATGTAATCTTGCTGCTGGTTTTCAGTAAGTGAAAAGCTTTTTGGTGACAATGTGCCAGCATAAATTGATTTTTAAAAAGCTGTTGTGTGATCTTTGGATTAAAAAAAGCTTGATCAATATGACACTAGGTGGCATTGTATAAATACATTTAAAGCCTTGTGCTTTTATCTTACTGTTTCAAAGGAATGATCAGGTATGAAAATGTCATTGAAATGTGTGTGTTTTGTTTGCTGATTTTTGCTCTGTGTTCGTTGGGGTTTGGGGTTTAGCATCACCAAAATACATGGAGCAGTCCAGTGGCAATCTACATTTCCTGGTTTCATCTTCTGCCAAGAATCTACAGTTGGCAGATTTTATTTTATTTACATCGGAGATTTACTCTTGAACAACAGTTTTTTCTAGAATATACATGAGAACAGAATCATGTCTCTGTTCGTGTAAATGGGATTGAAATGCCAGTAAAACCAAACAAGCGGATGTGAAACTGCTTTTTGTCAATGGTGGGAGATTTTGGGGTGTCTACAGTGTGAAATGACTCATAGGATCATGTCCACACTGGCAAAACAGGAACATACAGGAAGATACTATGCTGTTAGAGGCATCAGATGAAACCTTTTCTTCTACCTGGCAAAATTTTGTGGTCTGTTCTGAACATTGATGTGGACAAGGATGTAATAAAGTGGATGGTGCAGAAGAGAAAATCCTCTTCATGGCTCAGCCCTTCTAGGCCAGCACAGGTCTTGGGTCATCTTCCTATGCATGCCTTATCATCACCCTGACTGCTACGAGGATATGGGCTCTGATGAACCAGTGCAAAACTGGCTGGAGTCATCACAATGCAGTCTCCAGCAGCCCAGTGGAGAGAGCTTTAAGGTAGGAATGCTCTCATGCCTTTTCTGAGAAGCCAGTATGACTGGGCACCTCTCTGAAGTGCTGGCACTCTAACACATGCAGTACAGGGAAGAAACAGGAGGAATTAGAGGTCTGAATGCAGTTGCAGGAATAAGATCTCTTCAGGATCATAGTGATGTAGTCAAACAGCTCACACAGATTGAGTGCTCTAGAAATTGGTACAGGACAGACTGGGAAGGTGAGAAGGAGGACTTGTCCTTTACGTGAGAGAGCATTGGGAATGTATGGAGGTCTGCCTTGGGATGGGTGATGAAACATAAACTGATGGGTTGGGATTAGAAGGTGCTGTTCTTGCAGATGTCTGCTACAGACCACCCAATCAGGAAAAAGTAGTTGAATCTTCCTCACACAGCTGGATGCAGTCTCACAAGTCCTGATATTCATGAGGGACTTCACCAATCCTTATATCTCCTGGAGGGACGATCAACAGAATGACTTGTGGGTTTCCAAAGCAGAGATCAACACAAAGCTGTGTTTAGCTGTGTGCAATGCAGGGCAAAAAGGAGAAATAAACTTCACCTTGCTTTTCTGGGACAGCTCCTTTTTTTTTTTTTTACAGTAACAAGACAGGTCAGCAGCAAACCTTGGTGTTGAGGACAACATGATGGATGCCTTGGCTAGCTGTGCTCTCTTGATTCATTTTTGGTATTGCTCTTACCCAGTGTCATTCCTGTCTCCTAACAGGCAAGAAGTTGGATCTGGGGAATTACAGGCTGGTCAGCCTCACCTTGAGAAAGCAGTGAAGACAATAGTCCTGGAGACCATTTCCAGACATACTAAATTCAGGAAGCTGATTTGGAGTAGTCAGTATGGATTAAAGAAGAGGGAATCATGCCACAGCAACCTAAGACCCTTCTACATGAAATAAGCTCATTGCTGAGCGGAAACCAGAGATAGATGTTTATCTTGGCTTTAATGCAGCCTTTGACACTCTTCTGTAGCATTCTCATAGGCAAATTGATGAAGTACAGGATAGGTAATTAAGCAGGGAGGTGTTCCAAAAACTCACTGAACTTCTGGGGGAAAAGGGATGTGATCAGCAGTGTGAAGTCCATGGAGATATTAAAAATTCAGCTGTACATGGCCCATAGCAACCTATTCTTGCTGACCCTATTCTTGCTTTGAGCAGGAATTTGGACTAAATTATTTCCAGAGATCCCTTCCCACCTCAAATATACTGTGAACAGCAGCTTCTCTGCTGGCCTCACATAGGGTTGAGCCTGTAGCTCAAGCTTCCAACTTCACAAGCATGTGTAACCATTTTAGGCAGGGCAGAGTGGTCTGTGTCCTTGGTGTCCTCTTGCTCAGGGAGAGAAGGGGCAGACATGTGCAGACTCATTTTTGGAGAAAGTCTGATTATGAGCAGAGCTGTTTATAGCTGTAGGGTAGCATAGAAATTCTTGGTCATGTAAGAAGAGAAATTTGCTTTAGGTCATTAATATGCTTCTGAAACTTGGACTGAAAGTTCTCATGCTGGGGTGATTTCACACAAGAAACATTTTAAGGTTTGATGGCTAACCAAACAATATGTCTGATAATTGAACTGTCATGCCGTGTTAGTAGTACTGCTGTTAAACATGGGAAATTTATTTGTCTTTAGATACTTGAAGCAGCAGGCTGCCTGGGACTCATCCTAATGTGATGTAGTACAAGTGTGTGGTTTGCGGCTAGGAACTTGTACATGTGTGTTACAGGAAAGCTATCCTTGCTTACCCCAAGGGAGCCACAGAGGCAGACTGAGCTACCTTGGTGGCATTGCTCAGATGGAAGGAGGTTTATATGGACAATGCAAAAAAAAGAAAAAAGGAGTGATATTCTGGAATTTTTTTAGGGAATATAATTACTGGTCAAAGTTGGTTGTTTGGATTTTTGGGGGTAGGGTTTGTATGTTTTAA